>CM067764.1:11212500-14135000 GCA_034642375.1 Vigna nakashimae | reverse complement strand
TCGATTCTTTGTTGGGATCCTTCCTTTCTTCAAACGGAACGAACAGAGATAGAATCAGAGCGATTCCTTAAAATCCTTTCTGGATATTCCTCAATGTGCCGACTATTCATGGAACGTGAGAAGCAGATGAATAATCATCTGCTTCCGGAAGAAATCGAAGAATTTCTTGGGAATCCTGCAAGAGCCACTCGTTCTTTTTTCTCTGACAGATGGTCAGAACTTCATCTGGGTTCGAATCCTACTGATAGGTCTACTAGAGATCAGAAATTGTTGAAAAAAGAACAAAAGAAACATCTTGCTTTTTCCAGGCGATCGGAAAAGAAAGAAATAGTGAATTTATTCAAGATAATTATGTACTTACAAAATACCGTCTCAATTCATCCTATTTCATCCTATCGAGGATGTGATATGGTTCCAAAGGGTGAACTGGACAGTTCCAATAAGATTTCATTCTTGAACAAAAATCCATTTTGGGGTTTATTTCATCTATTCCATGACCGGAACAGGGGGAGATACACGTTACACCACGATTTTGAATCAGAAGATATATTTCAAGAAATGGCAGATCTATTCACTCTATCAATAACCGAGCCGGATCTGGTGTATCATAATATTATATATATATATATATATATATATATATATATATATATATATATATATATATATATATATAACTAGATGTAATAAAGCATCTACTTGATGTGACAGAAACAACTCTGCTTCACTACTGTATGTAGTCTCTTAAGTTGATGAGGTGCAACTGTATGTAGTCTCTTAAGTCTCTTATCATCAACCTGGTAAAATATAATTTATTTGACCTGTCGTAGAAGTTTTTGTATTTCTAGTAATTATTATTTTGACAATGTCTGATATAGAATTTCTTACCCTGTCCTGTATTGGGGGATTGAACGATTAATGATTTGAAATTGAGGCAAGAATACTGAATTTATATATGGAAGCGTATTATGTTGTTCATTTTAGCATTCAACCACATCTAAGTCTGAACTATGACAATGTTTAGGTGTGGAGGCTATAGTAAAAAGGAACCTGGTGAAGTACTGACACTTCAGAAGCGAGTGTTAGTAGTGCTAAATGAGGCAAGGTATAATGTTTGGATCTTAACTTTTAAAATATAAGAGTTGTTTTCAGTGGATTTGATTTTCCATTCAGTAAGATGTGTTGGCCAGGCCTACTGAATATGTCTGAAATTATTTTTTTCTTTTTTATCTCTAACAGTAATAGATGCAAGAATTCAGAACGTTCTTTCTTTTTGAGGCCATCTAACTATTTGGACCATTTTTTATTCTTTGTCAACTGTTTGACTACTGTCCCAGGAATAATTTGGATGGTAAGATTGTTAAGAGAGGCGATTATGCGATAGCAGCAACGAGGGCAGTTTATTATGTTACCCCCCTGTCAATCACAGTAGTGCCTCAAAGTGAAACAAGGTTAGTATGATTGTATATCTGGTATAATTGGACATGGTATTTCTTATTGTATTTATTTTTGGTCTAATAGAAGGATACACAAATGGGGTTCTGGTGTTAATAAACTCTTGCAATTTTTATTTTAATGAATATTAAAATGGCAATTTGCTCCTCCGATTAATACTAATTTGATTTTGATGTTAATAATTTTAAGTACTTTATAAATTTTTGCTATTTTTGTTATTATATCACGCATTACTATATTATAAAATTGTGACTTATAAATACTTAATTTGAAAATTTATTTTCTCTTATGATGTGACAAGATATAATTCTTTACTAGCAAACAAGCTTAGTAAAATTTTGCTGGAAAATACTACTTGTAAATATTCAATTGTCTCTATTATAATTGAAATGACTTAGACATGATCTTCGTTATTCTCTTCAATGATTGTCCTGGTGGCAACCAACCTTATATATCCTCGCCAATGATACTCTCTTTTTGCTGTAGGCCAGTGTTTATCTTAAAACAAGTAATTCATGTTTAACTTTTTTTCAGGGGCCAAGCTGAGAAATAATTTAAAGTAGAAGTAGAAGCTATTGGTCGAGTGCGACACAAAAATCTTGTACAATGAGTCATTCAAACCTTGATAATTAAAATGTCTTTTTCTTGAGCTACAGATGTAATAATTTTTCACTTTCTAGCATTATTAGTAAGAAAAAATAATTGTTTGATAACTTATTACTCTTTATATTGATAATCAGTGGAATATATAGCTTTGTTTTTTTTTCACTTACATTGTCTAGAACATGAGTTTTTGTTCAATGTTAGGTGCTTGCATTAAAGTATTTGCATTCCCTGCATGGATTGAAATAGACACGTGGAAAGCTTGGTCTTGGTGCAAAGATGGTATTGATTGAGGAGAAATAGGTCCAGGGACTAAATAGGAAGTTGAAGTACGGGCTTGCTTTGTACATGTGGTGGAGAAAATGCAAGAGCTAATAAGTAAAAGTCAGGAAGACAGGTTAGTCTTTTCTTACCAGAATATCTTCCCCTCATGGCCATTTTCCAATGCATGTAGAGTTGGATTTCTTCTAAGGTTATTTACCAGCCCATAAAACATCTACCAAAACATATTTGATGGAATAATAGCATTAGTCTTGATTATAAATTATGGATTTATCTTTAATTTTGGATGGTTCGTTGTGCTTAAACATTTATTGGTTTGTGATATATAGATTTTAAGTTATTTATCTTGTATTTATAATGACCATCCCACTATTTACTATCATGGTGTTTTTGGATCAGTTGCTTTGCTACTATTTGAGACTTATTACTATAACACAAAATAGATTCAAATAAATTCTTTTGTTTGTGTGCAAGTGTACGTACTAAAACAAACCATAAATCTAAACTATTGGTTCCTGGCAATGTGTTACATGAAATCTTTTGAGATTGATCATGTATTGTTTATATGTAAGTTTTGAAAGACTTTTAATTTAATGCATGAATTTAAACATGTAGGTTATTAAGGAAACAATTGATTCCAATATTACAATAGAATACAAGTCAAACACAGTTGATGATTTACATATGAGGAAGCCAGATATTAGCAAAGCGAAGGAACTGCTGATTTGGGAACACAAAATCCCACTTAATGATGAAATTGGATTCTGAATAAAGATGAAGGTAAAGGGATGAAATTTTCCTATAGGAAGGAGATTTATTCTAATCTTCCATTTCAGGCTACGAAGGAAGTTAATTAGCATTAGAAATGTTACCTTTAGAAGTTTAATTGTATATTGATTTACAATATGAAAATCAAAGTTAATTAGCTTTTAAAAATGTTACCTTTAGCAGTTTAATTGTATATTGATTTACAATATGAAAATCAACTAAGATACACGTGATTGTTAATTTATTTAGATGTTCATACTTAACTTCATCCATGTTTCTACACAGCTTGATATTATTCAAACTAAAAAAATATTCAATTGTGTATGTTTATTATGTTGTATTTTTAAGTAATTTATGATTGATTTATGTATTGCATTAGTTGTAAAAGCAATTTGATGGTTGTATTTATCTCTAGTCAGATATATAAAACTCCTAAAAGCAATTTGGTGGTTGTATTTATCTTTAGTCAGATATATAAAACTCCTAAAAGCAATTTGGTGGTGTAAGGATTACTTAATTTTTTTTTTATAAAACTATAAAGTTATATACGGATATTATATACGGATTTATCCGTATATAATTTATATACGGATTTATCTGTATATAAATTATATACGGATAAATCCGTATATAACCTAGCTACGATAGTTTTATATACGGATTTTTATCCGTATGTAAGTTGTATATAATCAAGTGTTATATACGGATTTTTGGATCTTATATACAGATTTTGGTTGTATGTAATTCAATTTTTTCTTGTAGTGCCTGTGAGGTTCATGGAATTACGTCCATAACATAGGGCGCCACCATGTAACCTCCCTTTGAGATCCATGGAATTACGTCCATAACATAGGGCACCACCATGTGACCTCCCTTTGAGATCCATGGAATTACGTCCAACAACCATACTGTCACTTTGAAACTTAACTCAAGACATGAACAACCAAATACCATAATGTTATCACATTTAATCCAAACATATAATCTTACCGATCATACAATATCATAAATACTTTTACACCATTCTAATAATCAAAACATAGTTCAATTTATCATAAAACAGGAATAAAAAGAATAAAAACAGGTTCTGGACAAGTCGCTCAGCGCACCAAACTCGTTGTGCGAATAAAAAAACCAGTGAGTTTTACTCACTCACATTCGCTCAATGCACCAAGCCTGTGCGCTATGCTAAACTCCATTTGCACAGTGCACCAAGTCTGTGCGCTATGCTAAACTGAAAATTCTGATACACATTATTGAACCCTAAACCCTCGCATAGCGCCTCAAATTCGCTATTTGAATTAAACTAGCATTTTCCAAGCAACCACCAATTGCACAGCGCCAGATTCGTTATGCGAATCACCAAACAGAGAGAAACCCTCTCTAGCCATTTGCACAACGCACCAACTCGCTCTGCGAATGCACTAACAGAGAGCATCTCGCCAGGGTGACTTGCTGTGCGAAACAATTCGCTCAGCGAGTCTGCATAATATGTAGAAAGCAAATTCTGTAGAATTATGCAACTCACACACTCTTTACCGCTTTTAGTCATTTTCTCCAACTTCTAACACTTCTAATTCGTGTTTTATACTTAATTAAACTTGTCTAATTGATCCTAAACATTCCTACTACATTTCTAAAGGGATTACTACTCAACTTTTACTCCTCAACATCAATTTCCACAACTTGAAGATCCCAAACCCAAATCTAACTCTTTGCACCTATTTGGACCACTTTAGTGACTCAAACAAGTCATAATACACTTGCTAAAACTGCCCCAATAGCGCAAATACACTTTGGACATCCAAAGCTCAAAATCATTATCTCACTTCCTTTCAACAGTTTCAAAACACTAATATTTCACTATGCTTCTACCAAAACCAGGTTACAACAACCTTCTACTCGAAATACTTCTAACATGAACCATTTCAGCAGTCAAACACATCCAATACAGTTTATTAACATCACCTCACAGATTCATAGATTCAACACTTCAACACATGCAATACATATCATTCCATCTACTCAAAACTTAACATTCAAACAAAGCAACAGAAATTATACATGACTCAGTATATACACATACATGCAACTAATTATAAAGAGTATTTCTAGCTCCCCTTACCTTGGAGTTGAACAACCCAGCTCACAACACCGTTTCCACAGTACCCTACTCGGTGAAGAACCTAAACATTGCCCTATAACCACTAAAATGGTGATGGAAACAGCTCTTAGAGCTCAAAATTTAGCAGAGAATAGAAAAGGGAAAACACAAGACGCATGCAACCAGCAAGGTTGCATGTTCCAGTTCAAGAACAAAGAAGAACTGAATAGAGTCACTTACCCGACTAAGACACGAAACTGACCGGTTGGTTTTGAAGGTTTCTACGTTGTGGATGCTTGGGCACCACTTAATCGAAAATCGAATGGTTCAAAGAAGAGATTTGGTAGAGAGAAGGAGGAGAACTTGGAAGAACTTGAGTTCTTAGAGAGAGAGTAGAAGTAGGCTAATGAATCACGTTTGTCCAAAAATATATTTTATACTGAAATAAAAATCTGGTTTTATTAGTCTAATATACTAATTCCCTCTTTTAAATCCCAAATTTTTAGGTTCTTACAACTGTTCTCTTATATTAAAATATGAACTTACTATATTATATGTTTCTATATAATCTAGGATGTTAGATATATTATAATAATAATTATATTAAAAAATTAAAAATAAAATAAATAAATAATAGTAGTAATAATTAAAATAAAAAATAATTATATAAAATTTGATTTAATATATTTAACTATATTAAAATATATTAAAATATTAAAATAAATTAAATAATTACTAAATTTTAAATAAAAAGCTAAAATGTGTTGCTCCCTCCACCACCACTCCCTTCTCCCTCCACCTCCCTATTTTTCTTTAATTCCAATTGTATCCTTAGATTAAAATTTTTTACTCTTACTATTTTAATTTATTTGAAACCTAGTTTTCCTACTTTACTTTCTGTGCACCCAATCTTTCCATCTCTCCCATTTCCGTTTTACTCTGCAACCTAGTTGTCTTCTCTGTTTCACTTCTCCTCCTCCATTCCTTTCTTCTTCATTTTCCTTTTGGGTTTTAAAGTTTCCATTGTCGTTCATCACTGGTGTGGAGGAGCTCGTTCATCTCTAGTGTGGAGGAGGTCGTTCATCTGGCGTGAAGGAGCGTGGATCTGTGGTTGTCCAAGTTGGTTCTCCACTCACCATTTTTTTTAGTTTAATTTAGGGTTTATTTTGAATATGTGCTTGATTGTTGTGCCATTGTGCCGCTTGATTGTTCGCCTGAAAAGTGCCTGCAAAAGGCCAAAATGGATGTGGGATATCCGTTTGGCCTTCCACGGATGTCCGACTTCCGTTGACGGATGTGGGATATCTCTTGAAGGCCAATCAAATATTCATCATCCGTTTTGGCTCTCAGGGTGCTGTATTTTTTTTCTTTAATATTTTAATTTTTTTTAGAATTTATAATTGGAAAATATATATTTGATATATTTTTTCTTAATTCTTTTTAAAAAGTAATATTTGTTATATATATATATATATATATATATATATATATATATATATATATATATATATATATATATATTTGATACACTTTTAGATTTTTAGATTTTCTTTAACTTATTAGATTATTATTTTAATATTTTATAATTTTTTCTATTTGTAGTTTTTAAATGAATTGATTAAGTATGAATTAGATACGAAATTTTTTATAAATTTAAATTATTTTTATTTGATGAAATAAATTATTAATTTAATTCTACTTAATGTTAGTAAGTTTGTATTTGTATTTAATTTATTTATAGTAAATTTGTATTTGTAATAATAATTAATTTAATAATAATTAAATGGAAATGTATTTAAATATTTTTTTGAATTAATTAGCTAATTGTTTATTTTAATTAATTTTTGTTATAGTTAATAAATTAATTATTATTAGTTTAATTTATTTTGAATTGTATTTTTGTATAGTTTATTAATGATATTTAAAACAATATTTTTTTTAACTTTTGAAATGAAACAAATAAATTTTTGTTAGAAATGGCAAGAACATGTGGTGCATCTTTTAGTTCTCGAGGTGAGAGTTATCGATGAGAGAGTTCAGCGCAGGGCGAAGCTCTGAGAAGACTTATCGTTTCTGCTTGTAGAAGTCGTGCAACTCCTATCCATGATGACCCTATAGCTGAGGAGTGAGCCTTTGAGGAGCATACATATGAGGCGTATGAGACTCATGGTTAAGAGGATGCATTTGAGGCCCCTGACGACGATGACGATGAGGAGGAGAATGCGAATGTTCATGACATACAAGAGGATGTCGATGGATTTCGTGGAGGTCCACGTGATGGTTCATTGTTGACGCACTATGTTCAACATATAGCTTATGCTATTTCACAAGGCCGGGTGAGTGCCAAAATAAAATTTATTTTTTTTATTATTTTTAATAGAAATTTTATTAAATGTTGGTGTGTAGGATTGAGGGGACAACAAGTTGATCTCCCACAGAAAAAAAGTATATAAGTTAGGACCATGCCACGAGGGAATTCAACACAATGTGTTGAACTCCAGTTTGATGTCTCTCACAAAGATTTGTTATGATTACGTTGATAAGGGCTTATTCCTCATATTCATAGAGAGGTGGCATTTCGAGACCAGTAGTTTCCATCTCCCTATAGGGGAGATGTCGATTACTCTTGATGACGTCTCGACATTACTTCACCTGCCTGTGATGGGACAAATGTGTGATTTGAAGGAGTTGGAGTTTGAGGAGGCTCGTACAACCGTTGTGCAGCTGCTCAGCATTGATGGTGGCACAACTAGTGCTGAGATGGAGGATGAACGTGGTCTGAAAGTCAAACTCAGCTGGCTAAGAGAGATATATGTTCAGAGGTGTCAGTCGCAACAGTGCGACTATGCTGCCAGAGTATATTTGTTGCATCTAGTAGGATGCACGATTTTCGCAAATAAAAGTGTCACTTCTATACGTGTGTCTTACCTTATATTATTTAGAGATGTACACGCGTGTGGTAGATATGCTTGGGGTGTTGCTGCACTCGCCCATTTGTACGACCAGCTCGGGGATGCGAGTCTGGCTTCCACGAAGCAGATGGCTGGATTTCTAACTTTGTTTCAAGTATAAACATATACTCTTCACATTTATTTGATGTACTTATTTTGATGTTCAAAGAAGAAAGATATTTAATTGAATAATTGCATTTTTAGAGTTGGATATACGAGCATTTCCCTACCATGGGAAGGAGGTGGTTGGTGTCTTCTTATGATGAGACCACACCACGTGAGGTGATGAATCATTATTTTCTTCACTTTACTTAGTTTATTGTACCGAATTTAATCAAGGAATTGTGCTTAAATGTCCAGTATTTTCCCATTTTTACTAAATGTGCTTAAATTGACCAGAAATTCTTATTTCAATTAATTTGAATTATCTGAGACTAATTACTTACATTATTGAGTGCAGGGAAAATTCTGTAAATATTTTGGGACATTTGGAAGGACATTCATTTGTATACGGTGTTATTTTACTTGGAAGCATTGATATATTTTTAGTGAAAGACTTGTTGATCCGTTTTGGAGGGAGGATCTTAATTCTTTTTGTTGAGCTTCTTTAGTTGCTGCAAGGAGGTTTCATCTACCGAATAGAAAAGAAAGGGCAGCTGCACTCATTCAATTATTAATTCATCACGGGTTCATGGAGAGGGCATGCTGATTTTTTTTAACACTTGCTTTACAAGTGAACGGTGCTTTAATGTGTGTGAAAGTGAGATTTTAATTTTTATTGAATGAGGGCTTGATAGGCTCGTGCTGCAGCATTTGGTAAGAAAGAGTGATGTTAAATAAATAAAGAATGTACATGGGAAACACCATGTCCCACACGTCCTCTCAATGGTAAAGAAGGTAATGATAGCACATTGCATAAGGAAATTTGAGAAGTGTTTATGCTAATTCACGTAGCACATGTCACACGGCCAATTCATTTTAGCAAGCATCATTTTAAGTGGAAGGAGGGGACCACAACAAAGAGCTCACGGTTACACAAGACCCCATATGGAATTTCATTTTAGCAAACATTTAGTAACTTCAAATACAGCAACAACAGCGTCCCAGCAGCTACACCGTCCAGCTTAGGAAGAGCTTTCACACGGAGGTCCAGCAGGGAAGTAATCAGAGAAGCGCAGCTAGCTGTGTGAAGAGAAGCCAAAAGTGTGAAGAGAGAAGAAGTGATTCAAAGGCTGGAATGGTGTGAAACGTAACTGAACAAGATTAGCGTGAATGGGTGTGCACGGTTCCTTCCATCCAAAACAAATCTCAACAGAGCTGGAATCAAAAGAGAAATGTAAAGGAGCAGGCTAGAACGTTTTTCATGTGGAGGAATTGTCACGGCTGGTTGGAGTTCTGAAGAAAGCACCGTGAGAAAGATGACAGAATGGAGGGGCCCTCACCCTATTTTCTCACGGGAAGGCAAAGAAGAGTTTCACGTTCAGTTTTGAGCAAAGAGATGCACATGATGATGGGCTGGACATTCACGCATCTAGCCATGGAGCTCTCGGTCATGGCCTGGCTGGAGAGAAAACCACCGCGGAAAACCAGAAGCTCACGGGATTCCACTTAGTTGGTGTGCACGGGAATAAATTACAGTGAAGCAGCAGGAAGCATGTCACATGCACACGGATGGTAGCAAAGCTGGACCAGCACACGTCCACACTTCAGTTTCCAGCAGCCACAAGCAAAGAAGGAGCTGGACCGAGAGGGGAATAGAACGGAAGAAAGAAAGAAAGCATGAAGGATTCACGGTCCAGCAGAGAAGTGAAGACGTTGTGCAATGGAAAACAATTCACGCATCCACACAAGCTGGGTCCAGCAGAAGCACAACAGCATTCACGTTCAGCACAAAGATGGAGCATTCACGTCCAAGGGAGAAGAAGAAGACAAGGATTAGGGACCCAACCTTTGGTAAAAGCACACGACACAAACAAATGGAGGGCCTCCCACCTTATTTTATTTGGCACATTAGACAAGCACATCACGGGAAAGCTGGCTGGAATGAAGAAATGACATACAGTTTATTCAGAGAAGTGGCTATAAGTTGGAAGCAGCAATGAGAATTTGAATCAGAGATTTTAGAGTAGGAATTAGGAGTAGTTTTAGACAGCCATGGAAGAGGCTCTCGCCTCTTCCTCTTTCTCTTCCGTTCTCTGAATTTCCATTTCAAACATGCAATTGTAATTTTAATTTCTGAAGAAGCAGTAGAAGTGTGTCACCTTTGCTCGTGTTATTTTTAGTTGTACTGTTGATTTTAATTTAAGTGTTGAAAGCATTGATAAATTGCATTTCCAGTTAATTGTTTTCTATTTTTATTGTCTCTTTTATTTTATCGTTTAATGTTTTTTTTCTACACCGTTCAATTCTATAGTTTCTGAATATTTACTGTTCTATTTTTACCATCTTTTACCGTTCAGTTTTACAGTGTTTAAAATTTATTTCAAAAGGTTTTAAATTCTGTTTTATTTAAATTCCAATTTCCAATTTTATTTTATTGCATTCACAAAAACACCTATCAAAACCCCCCCCACTGCGTGTTAAATCTAAGACCGAACCACAAATATTGGTCCTTGAGAGACGACCTAGGAGTCAAATCCTAGTCTATACTGCATTAATTTATGCACATCAAATTTGTATGACCGCGACAGCTGTATCAAATTTTGGCGCCGTTGCCGGGGACCAATCAAAAGACGGTTTGGTTTTAGATTTTTGTTTTGTAAATTTTTGTTTTGTTAATGTGTGTTTTGTGTGTTCTGTCTGTTGTATTTTTGTAGGAGACAACGACACCTTCAGCAAATTTTGGCGGCGTTGTCACTTCAGATCCAGGTTTTTGTTTTAGATTTTTACTGTGTTAATATATATTGTGTATATATGTGTTTAATTGTGCTATGTTCTGTATTTAGTTGTTATTAAAAAAAATTGAAAATTAAAAAAAAAAAAAAAAAATTAATTAAAAATTTTTACTATTGATGTTCTGTCTTGTGTGTGCTTGTAGCATGTATAAATGTGTTTTGTTTTATCTGATTCGTAACTTTTAGTTTTTAGTTTTTACTTTTTATTTTTCCATGTCTACCTATTTTAATGTTGTGAATAATGCTTATTCTGCCAATGTCTGTGATTATGATTCTTATTCTCTATATTACTTTGATTTTAAATCTGCTGATTTTTATGATGAGAACAATATGTTCCATCATCCAATTTCTGAGAGCTCTCTTTGGGAGCCAGTTCCACAATATGAGAGTCAGCAGTATGATTCTCCTATTAAAATAACTCCTCAGCCTTCTACTTCTGAACTTACATTAAAGGAGTTACTAGAGCAGATGACAATGCAGAACATTCAGTTTCAGAAAGGGAACATGCAGTTCAAGCAAGAGAGCATGGAGTTCCAGCAGGAAACTCAAGCTGCCTTGCAGAATCTGAGTGATCAGATCAGGCAGATGGCCACTCTTGTACCTGAGGAGACTGATGAAAATTTTGGGGACCCGGCAGAAGTAAGCAGTAATCCTGAACCAGGTAGACCACCTTCATCTTCCCACACTTTAGAAATCTTCAAGGAAGAGGAGGTAAGCATACCACAATTTGATTATTATGTTGATTGTGATGATGATCGGTATGCTAATGACTATATTCTTGCTGAGTCTGATTTTAATTTTTCCTCTGTGCATGAAGAGAACCGCTTTTTACTATCACATTCGAATGGTTATTCTTCATGCACTGAACATGAATCTGAGTCTATGATTAATATTGCATGCAATTTAGAAATTGATTCATGTTATGAGGATTTGTCTAAGGCTCAGTATGATGAATTGGGATTGGGTGTTATACCTCTGCATAACATTTCTTTGGAACCACATTGCACTAACCATGTTGCAGGAGGTGTACATGTATTGCATCAACAAACACCCACAATTGAAGACAAAGGTGCAAGCTTACAAAACGGTTTGAAAATCAATTGGCACCTGCTGAACCCGCTCATCATCAACAATTTCTGCTTTGATCCAGCTATGGAAAACATTTCCCTGCTCGATCAGATATGGAGGATGAAGCAGTTCGTCCTCAAAACTTCCGTGCTGAATCATGAAGTAGAAGAGATCTCCCTACAAATCCAAAATTGGCAACTGCCACCCTGACCAGGGGAGTTTTCTTTTTCTTTCTTCCCCGTTTTCCTACTTTTATTGCATTTGTCCTTTATCTGTTTAAGTTTCAATTAATGATCTTATGCTTAGAACACGTTTAGGACAGTGTAGTGTAAGTGTGGTCTTGGGGGAGATTCTGATTTTTGTTTTTCTTTTAAGTTTGTTTTTTCCTTTTCTTCTTAGTTTTCGAATTGTTATCTTTAAAAAAAAAAAATTAAAAAAAAAAAAAAAAAAAAAATTATTATGTTGTGATAAAATTGTTTTTGAGCGTGCCAAATCTGTATTCTGATATGTATAATTATTTTTTTTTTCTTAGTTTTCACATTGTTATCCTTATAAAAAAAAAAAAAATTCAAAAATTGTTTTGCGTATTCCTTGATTTTATTTCGACCCTCAGTTTCTTAACAATATTTCATTAAAAATTTTCACTTCAGATCTCATTTATTTTCATTTATTTTCCTTCACTGTAATATAATTTCTTAGTTGTTTCACACAGATAATTCATTGAATATTTTGTTTACACTAAGAAAAGATTTCATTCATAATAACAAAAATTACAGTAATGGGGGTAAGGAGCTTGAACAGATCTGAATATAAAGATGCAGTAGATATATATGAAAATAAGGTTGTTCAGGGGTCGATCATGTCTGATCGTTAATATTACACACCATAATAAATAAAAACAAAAACAACATAAAAAAAAAAAAAAATTAAAAACATAAAAAAACATAAGTGTTCATATTACAGTCCTCATTAATATTCTGGCCACACTCGGCCAGCAAAAACTTATAAAAAAAAAAAAAAAACATAAAACATCAAAAATGAAAGAACTCTCGAGCTGGTTGTGGTGGTCTAAGGGAGAGCTCCGTTGAGGGAGCTCTGGTTCGAAAAGTCACGAGCGGAGGCTTTGGTGGAGGAATTTCTCGTTCATTTCTGTCGTCATCGATAATGATCGGAACTGGAAACAAATTCAGCAGCCTCGGTGCCCTCATTATCACCCAGTTGTTTTCTTTCAAACAAAAAATAAAAAATAAAAAAATAAAAAAATAAAAAAACATGTGTTAATAATAGAAGAAGTGAAAAAAAAATTTCGATTGAGGTATGATGAGAGTTCTTACCGTACATGTATAGCGGCAGTTGTGAAAAGAGAGTGCCAGTGGGGTCTATCTCCGCTTGCCAGCGCCTGACCCGATTGCCATGGTTGTTAAACCAGCAGTGCACGTTGTATTCAGTGGCTTCGCCGAAGGTCCTTAGTCGAGACGCGATCTCGACGACTTGCGCTCGGCTTGGGTGTGTGACCCCATAGTTGTAGATTTTGGTCATCATCGTGATCTGATCATCTGTAGGACGCCATCGTTGACTGGTATATCTCTCTGATTCCATATCACTCATCCTTCCTCTCGTAATATACAAATACATAAATAAAAAATAAATACATATAAAAAGAACAAAAACAAGAAAAAAAAAAAAGCATAACATAAAAAAAAAAAAAAAACATAAAAACATTAGATTCTTAATTCAGTGTTTTCTTTATTTGTTCTTGTTTGCTTTCAGATTTATTTTGTCCAGTCATGCTTTAATGTTTCAGTTTTTGGTCTCAGATCTGTTTCACGGTCCTCGCAAAGGGTCCTAAACGGATCTATGTCCAGTTGTTCGGTTGTTCTTGTCCATATTGTTCTTGTATATTATGTTTATGTGTTTATTTAGTTTTAAGTGGGGTACGTGGCGTTGTTCTACCCGATTGTCTCTGCAATACCTTCAATCGAAGGGAGATTAACGTCTGGTTTCCAGCCGATATACCCCTTAAGTTTTATGGCAGTTGTGTTTTATGTGTTTAAGTGTTTTCAGTTTCAAAAAAAAAAAATGAAAATCTTGAAAAGGAGAAGAAAGAAAGCAGGAAAGCAGGAAGGTATAACAGCAGAATGAAAGGAAAAAGCAGAAAGAAGATGGAAAGCAGTAAAGAGAGCAGGGCAGAGATGAAAAATAAAGGAAATACTGAAAGGGAAAGACTGGAAAGCAGAGAAAGGAAAAGAAAGCAGTGAAAGATCTGGAAACTTAAGCAGAAAAAGAAGAAATAGAGATCCAAGGTGCAGAGAACTTACATGGGGAAGTAGGCTTGCAGAGGCTCCTCGCGGATCTCACTCAGACTCTTCAGAAGACGCAGGGACAGGGGCTCTGCGCAGATCTCAGATCTTCAGAAGGCGCGGGGACAGAGCTTCCTAACAGATCCAGACGCTCAGGAGAGAGCAGAGAGAGAAGAGAGCAGAGAGAGTTGAGAGAGAAGCAGAGAGGAGAGAGTGGAGTAGAGAGAGAGTGAGGGATCAGAAATGGCGCTGGACGCGGAGGAGCGGACCTTTTATAGCCAAATGTTTTCCACTGTAGCAACAGTTTCGGTCATTGCCACCGAAACTGTTGCCACAGTACCGGTCTTCTCCTTTTTCAATTAAAATAAAATAAAAAATAAAAAATAAAAAAAACAAATAATAATAAAAAAAAAAAAATTATTAATTAGCATCTACTGATGGGTGCTAGGTGATAACATCTACTGATGGATGTTACTGAAAAATTTCTTCCCATTTTTCCTAACTTTTTATTGCACTTGTCTATATTATTTGACTGCTCTGAAAATTGATCATCTGATGATTGTAACACACTGAGGACATTGTGTGATTTAAGTGTGGTCTACTGGGGAGAAATTCTGATTTTTCTATTAGATTGTATTTTGTGTGTTAAATTTTTTGTTTTTGAGTGTTAAATTTTTTCTGTTTTAAGTTATTTTTATCGAGTTTTGTGTGCAATAAATTTTACATTTTTCTCTTGATTTCTGGATGATGTTTAAGTTGTAGATTTTTCCTTCACTTACTTAATACTTATGGTTTGAAATCCTTGCTTTTCTCTGCTTGGAAACATGATTATGTGTTTAAGAGGTTGATTTGATTGTGACGAATACCCTGTGTGAGATTTGAGCCACTTTATGGTCTTTCTTGTGTGACATGTATCTTTATTGCTTGCACATATGCCTTGGCTTGATTCTTTTTGATATACTTGATTTATATGCATGTTTAGAAAGTGATAAAGGCATTTTTGTTCTTGAGCCTCTTTAGCCAAATAAGCCTACCTTGTTATTATCCTTTGATAACCCCTTTGAGCCTATACTGTATATATTTCTTTGTGTTGAAGCTCATACACTGATCCTAAGTGAAAAACAAATGATTACCTTAACCTTAGGAAAGTCTGGAGCTATAGAAGTATTTTGTGAATAAGTGTGGTCTCCTTGGGAATTCTGATGAATTGGCTAGTTGGTTCCTCATCATGTTTTGAAATGATAATATATATCCTGTTGTGTGATTAAAAAAATAATAATAAAAAAAAAAAAAAAAAAGACAGGATAAATGATGAGAAAAAGAAAAAAAGAGAAAAATTGAAAAATAATTTTGTAAATAATGGAGTCGAGAAGAGGATTGAATTAGAGGTTTGGGTGAGATTTCACTGTGTTTACATTTTTTTTCCTAGTGCACCTCTATTTCTTCTGAGCTATAGCTACTTATCCAAATTTATCCTCCCCTGTCCTTGGCCCCATTACAACCTATAAAAGACCTTTTGATTTAAACATGCATATATTTCTAAGTGTTGATATTAGAGGCTTGCCAAGTCTGCTTGTGTTTGTTTTCTTGAGTACATTGAGTTGAAATTCTTTACCCTAGACACTTGAGAGAAACACTGTAGTGCATCTGTGAGGTTATGTTACTTTTAAATCACCTCTTAAGCTCATTAATTATTTTTCCATACTTTGAATTGCTTGGATGATTTCTGTAAGTATATGCTTAATTTGATTTGTGTTGGATAATTTCTACTTCTCTTATCTCTCCAGAATTCTTGAGAACTTTGTAAATTTTGTTTATTTTCTTGCGAGTTTTTATTTTATGTATGTTGCTTCTGTGTCAGTCCTAAAAAGTCCTTTGAACCATTCCCTGATTTGCGTCTTAATTTTGCCCAGGAGTGCAAAAGACTAAGTGTGGTCTATTTTGATGAATCATTATTTTCTTCACTTTACTTAGTTTATTGTACCGAATTTAATCAAGGAATTGTGCTTAAATGTCCAGTATTTTCCCATTTTTACTAAATGTGCTTAAATTGACCAGAAATTCTTATTTCAATTAATTTGAATTATCTGAGACTAATTACTTACATTATTGAGTGCCGGGAAAATTCTGTAAATATTTTGGGACATTTGGAAGGACATTCATTTGTATACGGTGTTATTTTACTTGGAAGCATTGATATATTTTTAGTGAAAGACTTGTTGATCCGTTTTGGAGGGAGGATCTTAATTCTTTTTGTTGAGCTTCTTTAGTTGCTGCAAGGAGGTTTCATCTACCGAATAGAAAAGAAAGGGCAGCTGCACTCATTCAATTATTAATTCATCACGGGTTCATGGAGAGGGCATGCTGATTTTTTTTAACACTTGCTTTACAAGTGAACGGTGCTTTAATGTGTGTGAAAGTGAGATTTTAATTTTTATTGAATGAGGGCTTGATAGGCTCGTGCTGCAGCATTTGGTAAGAAAGAGTGATGTTAAATAAATAAAGAATGTACATGGGAAACACCATGTCCCACACGTCCTCTCAATGGTAAAGAAGGTAATGATAGCACATTGCATAAGGAAATTTGAGAAGTGTTTATGCTAATTCACGTAGCACATGTCACACGGCCAATTCATTTTAGCAAGCATCATTTTAAGTGGAAGGAGGGGACCACAACAAAGAGCTCACGGTTACACAAGACCCCATATGGAATTTCATTTTAGCAAACATTTAGTAACTTCAAATACAGCAACAACAGCGTCCCAGCAGCTACACCGTCCAGCTTAGGAAGAGCTTTCACACGGAGGTCCAGCAGGGAAGTAATCAGAGAAGCAGCTAGCTGTGTGAAGAGAAGCCAAAAGTGTGAAGAGAGAAGAAGTGATTCAAAGGCTGGAATGGTGTGAAACGTAACTGAACAAGATTAGCGTGAATGGGTGTGCATGGTTCCTTCCATCCAAAACAAATCTCAACAGAGCTGGAATCAAAAGAGAAATGTAAAGGAGCAGGCTAGAACGTTTTTCATGTGGAGGAATTGTCACGGCTGGTTGGAGTTCTGAAGAAAGCATCGTGAGAAAGATGACAGAATGGAGGGGCCCTCACCCTATTTTCTCACGGGAAGGCAAAGAAGAGTTTCACGTTCAGTTTTGAGCAAAGAGATGCACATGATGATGGGCTGGACATTCACGCATCTAGCCATGGAGCTCTCGGTCATGGCCTGGCTGGAGAGAAAACCACCGCGGAAAACCAGAAGCTCACGGGATTCCACTTAGTTGGTGTGCACGGGAATAAATTACAGTGAAGCAGCAGGAAGCATGTCACATGCACACAGATGGTAGCAAAGCTGGACCAGCACACGTCCACACTTCAGTTTCCAGCAGCCACAAGCAAAGAAGGAGCTGGACCGAGAGGGGAATAGAACGGAAGAAAGAAAGAAAGCATGAAGGATTCACGGTCCAGCAGAGAAGTGAAGACGTTGTGCAATGGAAAACAATTCACGCATCCACACAAGCTGGGTCCAGCAGAAGCACAACAGCATTCACGTTCAGCACAAAGATGGAGCATTCACGTCCAAGGGAGAAGAAGAAGACAAGGATTAGGGACCCAACCTTTGGTAAAAGCACACGGCACAAACAAATGGAGGGCCTCCCACCTTATTTTATTTGGCACATTAGACAAGCACATCACGGGAAAGCTGGCTGGAATGAAGAAATGACATACAGTTTATTCAGAGAAGTGGCTATAAGTTGGAAGCAGCAATGAGAATTTGAATCAGAGATTTTAGAGTAGGAATTAGGAGTAGTTTTAGACAGCCATGGAAGAGGCTCTCGCCTCTTCCTCTTTCTCTTCCGTTCTCTGAATTTCCATTTCAAACATGCAATTGTAATTTTAATTTCTGAAGAAGCAGTAGAAGTGTGTCACCTTTGCTCGTGTTATTTTTAGTTGTACTGTTGATTTTAATTTAAGTGTTGAAAGCATTGATAAATTGCATTTCCAGTTAATTGTTTTCTATTTTTATTGTCTCTTTTATTTTATCGTTTAATGTTTTTTTTCTACACCGTTCAATTCTATAGTTTCTGAATATTTACTGTTCTATTTTTACCATCTTTTACCGTTCAGTTTTACAGTGTTTAAAATTTATTTCAAAAGGTTTTAAATTCTGTTTTATTTAAATTCCAATTTCCAATTTTATTTTATTGCATTCACAAAAACACCTATCAAAACCCCCCCACTGCGTGTTAAATCTAAGACCGAACCACAAATATTGGTCCTTGAGAGACGACCTAGGAGTCAAATCCTAGTCTATACTGCATTAATTTATGCACATCAAATTTGTATGACCGCGACAGCTGTATCATGAGGCTAGGTGGCAGAACCCTCGGCAGAGTTCGACTCTTGCAGAGATTCGGTCGTAGTTGGATGGCCTGACATACAGTGGAGTTGTATGGCATCGATATGAGGGACATCGGGGCATTCGTCCATTTTTTGGCATTTGTATGTATTCTGGATGGATTCAGATTGGTGACACCCTTTCCCGTCATTTGCCTGAGCGTGTGATGAGGCAGTTTGGGTTATACCAGGAGATTCCACGACCACTCACTGTCGGTGCAAGTGATTTAGGACGGTTTCACATCCCTATATTATTCTTGCTCCACCTGACGCAAGACTAGCTCTTGCGCCTACACAGTGCCCCGATGTTCCACAGGAGGCACGACCCCATCGTAGATCCTCTCCACCTTCACCATCTGGCGTCGTGGTATGCTATTTTTTATTGCTTATGTTATTAAATTTTCTTAACCATGTTTATTTATTTGTTGGATATAATTCTAATGCAGGCTAGATTTAGGCGAATGGCGAGAATGTTACAATCATTGATATCGTGTCGTCATGTGACCGAGGGTACTGTTGCACATCAGGTCTCGGTGGACCTGCTTCAGATTGCTAATAAGGGCATCGACGAATATTCTCGAACTAGGAGAGGACAGAGGCATGTGCGTAGTAGACGATCGACGTCTAACTGATAGGATTTTGTATTTCATTTTTTTCAACAAATTATGACTCACGAGATTGTGTTATTTTGGATACGCTAATGTTTACCTTAAATGTTTGTTAAATAATTTTATTTTCCAAAATTTGGCCTGAAGTATATTATGTCATTGATCCTATTTTCATAAGTCATCCCTCTTACCCATGCAATTAAGTGCTCCCGTGAACGAAATATTTCATTTGTGGTAAATTTATTTGTCAAATCTCCCCTCCAACTTTGCCAATGAATGAAGAGAAATCAAATATCAAACTAGAACCAACTTGAGAATCCATATGAAGATATTCATCCATTTTAAACAATAATCACCTATAAAATTATAATAAATCTTATTAATATAATTAATAATTAATCAAACAAATATAAAAATAATAACATAATAAAATTATATATTTCATATAATTAAACTAATAAATAATTTTTTATATAATTATAAAATTATTAAAGAATACAAAAAGTCATATATAAAAATATATATTATACAAAAACCCTAACTATATATAAGGTGCAAAATAAAAAAAAATCTAAATATATACTAATAAGAATAAAGATCATCAAAAATACATTATTAAAATACATCAACATATATTCAAAAATATAAATTATATTATTTAAATATCTTCAAAATCAATATAAACAAATCTTTAAAATATAAATCGTAATCTTTAAACGGATGTTGACATCCGTTGACGGATGCTCACATCCGTTTAAAGATTACACGGTTTATATTTTAGGGTTTTATTACGCACCTTCACGCCTCTGAACCTCTCACGCCTCTGAACCAGCACCTTGAAGCACCACCACACTCAGGACTGAAGATGAATTGCTTTTTCCACTTTCAATCTTACTAAACACAAAGTCTACCATACTCTCACGTTACAATTCTATAAAAGAGAAGAAGAAGTGGAATATGAGAGACAACCCAAGGACAGTGGAACGTAAGAGACAACCTGAGAAAAATAATAAAGAGAAAAAGAGAAGAATGATAAAGAGAATGAATGTTCAGGTGAGATTTTAAATAATATTAACCCTTAAATTTTAATAACGGTAAAATAGGAATAAAAAAATAAAAAAAAGGATAAAAGGGAAATGGGGTGGTGGAAGAAGCAAAAGTTGTGGTGGTGGAAGTGGTGGAGGGAGTAACACCCCCTTAATTAACGTTATTGGGCCTTATGTTGTTCGTGACTTGGGATGGGCTAGTTGTGACCTTTAGGTAGTCTGGTGAGGCAGTGGTCCAAAACCATAAAAAATAAGTATTTTTTTTCTTTCTTTCTCTTTTCTCTAATTTTATTAAAAGCCCAAAATGGTGAGTTAATGCAATTTTTATTTTCGTGATGCAGAGGGGTTTTAGCTTCTTCTAAGGGTATAAACAATAGGTTCGCTGCTGTGAAGAGTGGTTTGAGAGGAAGAGATTCAAGGTTTGCCAAAGCTAAGGTTTGTGGGTGAAGGTAGAGTAAAACAAGGATTCTTTTGCTTGGTTGTAAGGTAAGAGGAGTTAACTTTTGTATGAATTGTTGTTATGGTTGTATGAAATCACTTGTTTTCTTTCTGTTTTTGGTAGGTGTCGTGAGGTTTGTTCGTATTTTCTAAGGTGTTGTGTTGTTTGTTTTAAGCCAATATTATTGTGTTGAATGTGTTTTATTAGGAGAATTAGGAGGACTGCTCTTAAAGGTCCTCCTATTTCGCCAAGTAACTGTTCGACGAAATGCCCCAACCATGCACTTCCTCACTGCACCGTCACCTTCGCTGCTCTCTCTCTTTTTAACCCCTTCCCTCCCCAACCTAATTCTACTTCTCCCGCTTTGACCGGTTGGGTGCTCCATTACTCTTTCGTGTTCGATGAAACATCATTGGACTCGATGGTTACTTTTAAAAGCTATTTTATTTATAAAAGAACAGAGAACCCTTTCAAAATGTTCAGGATTTCTTAGCACTCCTTCTCAGTAGAAGATACGTGCTTGATGGAATACTGTCCGAGCAGAGCCAGGTTCTTCAGAAAACACTGACAGAGAATCTGATGCTACTTGTGAAATGGTGGAACAAACAAGCTGTGAAAGGGCAGCAGTAAATGGCCCAACCCCACCATAATTACTGGATTGAAGGATTTTCATGGAACGTTGTAATGTTCCTTGGCGAGAACTTAGTAGTAATGTGTGAGCACGAGAACCATCCCCAAGTTTTTTCGATGACAACGCTGTTGATCGAGTCTCTGCACTGCTAGTTGATGGCTGGCAGATAGTCTCTGCTAGTTGATCTGCTAGTTTTTTTTCTGTGTTCAGCAATAGCATCTTGCAATGCCTCATAAATTTGGACTTAAAGTTCCCACTTCAGTAATTTCTTGTACCATTTTTTCTCCTTCTTCCAAAGCTGTCATTGCTTCATCCACCCTTTTCTCCGCTAATAGAACCTCAAGGGTTTCTAAATATCCTATTAGCCATTTTTCTGTGTTGGATAGTTCGGTTTTTTCATCTAGTATATCATCCATGTCTAAATCTTCATTTCCACTAATCATGGGACTAAGTTCGCACCCATCTGCTAAACCATGAATCAAAGCAGCCTGGGTGGATAGAAGATTTCTCATGGAAACCAACTCTCCCTCAAGATCAGACATCCCTTTGGACGTACGTATGAAGGCTAAGTAGTTAGCAAGAACACTTTTATGCATTTCTTCTGCTGAAGCGTTCTTCAGGTCAATAAGATAAGAGCACAAGTGTCTTTTCTCCTTTTCGTTCATGGCGTGGGATTTGGAGGCGACATGGCTATTGGGATCAAAGGAGGAGCTTTTGAAAACCTTGAGCCTATCACTGAGTGTGAGATTGGCCTCAAGCTCTAAAGCGTCCCCAATGCTAGATGACAAAGATCCTCTCGAAGTCGTGCATGGTGATTGATCCATTGTAAGTTGTTGTTGTGTTTATCTATGTTGCATGCATGCAATTCCGGAGCAGAAGGTTGAATCGAAATGGCAATGGAGGATTAAGAAATGAAAGTGCAGAAAATGTAGTCAGATTGATACATGTAATGCAACTTACGAAGATGCATGCTCAATGTCCTCTAGTTGTATTTGTATGCTTTATTGTGTACGTTTATTTTAGCTTGGATGAAGTAGGGGTCACTATAAATACCCATCTTCAATGCAAGCCACATATCTCATTTCCTCTGCTTCACGAGTCATCCACATCTCCAAACCCTAGCATCTCTGCAAACTGCACCTCATTCCTCTTCATTCAAGATTTTCCACTGAACATCTTCATTCTAGGGTTCCTTCATCCTTTAGGTATTTTCTTCCACCATTTACATTGTTCAATCTTCGTTTTCTTCTGTTTAAACACCTTTCCATCCTTTGTTCTTCAAATATGACTGATGAAAGCCTCATTTGCACCAATTAAACCTTTTTCCATCGTTTAATCTTGCGTTTGAACTGATTAATCAGTTCATTTTGAGTTTCTCCCCTTTCCTTGGGTTTCTGAGAGTCCGGTCTCTGTTTTGGTGCTTTCATTCTCGATTTCGTGCTTCCTTCGAACTTAGGGATTCTCATAAGGTCCGTGGTCTGTTTCTTCTTCATCTTTGATTTCTCTCTCAATTTCAAGTTTTAGTTCTTTCCGCTGCGTTCTTACTCGTCGAGGAAGCTTCAAGGAGCCTTATTCGCGTTCACACTGTTTCGTTCGGTCCTCTTCTGGGAGCTA
Source organism: Vigna nakashimae (assembly GCA_034642375.1). Lineage (NCBI taxonomy): Eukaryota > Viridiplantae > Streptophyta > Magnoliopsida > Fabales > Fabaceae > Vigna > Vigna nakashimae. The sequence goes on along the minus strand of CM067764.1, from coordinate 14,111,851 downwards.
TATACGATGGCTTGAGATATTATAATTTTGATCAGAATAGGGTAAAAATCAGAAATTGAATTCAAACGAGAAGTTAAATAGGGTCCGGCTATTCTAGGACTTGGACAATAAACCACCCAATACAGTCCCACGTTATGAAGTTTCCATTAAGCTGAGAATTGATGCATCTTGCTTTGGGGTTTATATGTGCATAAGTGAACACCTGACCTTCTACTTGACAAAGTTTGTTCATCGAATATGTAAGATAACACTATGTTGTAAGTTGGGAGTGGTTTGGTAACTTTGAAAGGAAAGTAGAGTGTCCTATTTAGACTTCAGTTTTTGGTGTATCTGATCAGAGTCATATACAGTTTCCTTGACCAAATATTTTCTTTACTACACGCAGAAGTGATACAGTTATGTTAAACAGTGCAGGGGTAAAGAGAGTAAATTATCTCCTTTTACTTCTGTTTTCCTCAGTGTAATTTCTATACATGGATATGTTTGCGATGATTGAATGTACTTCGCATGTAATTTCTATACATCAACAAGTGGTGGTGACAAGATTAATAACATGTGTTCTTAGCATGTTGATTCACTTTGTTTTACGCAGATCTGTTTCTCTTTCTGTTTCTGTAGCTCTGCCATGCTTGCATTTTCGAGAGGCTTTGTTTCCCGTTTGCAGCGCTTTGCCGTCAATTCACCCTCACCGCTCCGATTTCTTAGTTCTGATGCAGAGATTCAGACTCGGATTATTGATCCAAAACCTGGTTTAATGACCCCTGATTCCAAGCGAACTGGGCTTATAGCGGTAAAATGTGGAATGAGTGCGCTTTGGGATAAATGGGGTGCTAGAATCCCAATCACTGTGCTTTGGGTGGATGATAACATTGTGTCTCAGGTTAAGACCCCAGAGAAAGAAGGTTTTTGTTCTCTCCAGGTACACCTCTCTTCCGTTCTAGTTATTCATTCTAAAACCTGTTTTTTTCTTCTAGTGTATTTGTTGTCTGTATTTGGAATTTAAGGTTCACCTGCATAACATTAAGTTTGTACAGAATGGTAACAACCATATGTCTGTGGTTCACTTTTCCCCGGATTTACATAAGCAACAACTTTATGGACTTGTGGTGCCTTATAATCTCAAAGAAATGATAGGAAAATTAATAGCCAGTCTAAGTCTCAATTTTTTAGATAGTGTACATTCTTGGTGGAGTTCTATGAATAGATGTACATGAACAACTGCAGTTTAATGCACTAGGAAGGACAGAAATGATAATTAGAATAAGCCAATATTCAAGTTGGTGCAGTCATTACTGACAGTTATGCTACTGTTCATTAAAGATCGTCAGATTGTTTTGGGTCTGTTTGCAGCTTAGAACCAAATAAACAAATTGGATTGAAAGCTGGCTCAATATAATGAACTGGTTTAAGAAAACGGGTTTGGGTTATTAAACTGTTTAAACAGTTTGAATATTTTGTGGTGTGATCCATTTAGCTATGCCATGGTTTTTACAGTGATGTTTTTAAGCGTTTGAATGTATCTAATTATAGACTTTTTTTGCTGTTTTGTTTCTAGTTAGATTGGTTGTGGACATAAGAAGGAAAAACATTTGACTAAGCCTGAAGTTGGTCATTTTAGGGCGCAAGGAGTTCCAATGAAGAGAAAGCTTAAGGAGTTTCTAGTGACAGAGGATGCACTTCTTCCTGTTGGAACATCACTTAATGTTCGCCATTTTGTTCCCGGCCAGTATGTTGATGTCACCGGAATAACCAAAGGAAAAGGTTTTCAGGTGTTTTTCCCTTTCCTTCATGTTAAATATTGTTTTTATCTTTTTTTCTTTAGAAGTATATTACTTTGTGCATGTATGGAAGTTTATAGATGTATCTGCGCTGTGTTTCTGTATATTATCAGGCTGTTTTCCTTTTATTTATATTTTCTGTGTACTTGCGGAGAATCCTTCAATGTGAGTAAAAAAGGCACTAAAATGGTCCTCCAGTTTTGTGGATCTCTTCAAATCGTAAGTGTCAATTTTAAATATCATTTTTGTTTCCAGGGTGTGATGAAGCGGCATGGATTTAAGGGAGGTCCAGCATCCCATGGTGCTTCATTGTCCCATCGAAGCGCTGGTTCTGTTGGTCATATAACTGGTCCGGGAAGGGTAAGTTGTGCTCTTTTAGATCGATATGTTTGTTTAGTTCCTTGAATAAATTTGTTAGAATAATTATCATCATTAAGCCTAAGTAGGGTGTAGTGTGTTAGACAATCTATTAATTGTACTTATAGCCGTACCTAATTCTGCACTTAAGTGTCTAGTACAGTCCCTTAATCTTCTATGTACTATTGATCAGTTTTTCATTATAAATAGAAGATTATGAGAGGAATCTCTTAAAGTCCTTGAAAATATATTTCTCTGTTTTTAATCTTGAGTTAGTAATTCGGTTACAATAATTTTTGCTCGAAGATTGATTTAAACATGCTTTATATTACCCTTCATGTTTTTAAACCTAGTTTTTAATTGTACTTATAATAGCCGTATCTAGTTCTGTACCTAATACAGTCCCTTAATCTTTCATGCACTATTGAATCAGTTTTTCATTATAAATAAAAGATTATGAGAGGAGTCTCTTAAAGCCCTTGAAAATATATTTCTTTGTTTTTAATCTTAAGTAAGTTAGTAATTCGGTTACAATAATTTTTGCTCGATGATTGATTTAAACACGCTTTATATTACCCTTCAGGTTTTTAAAGGTAAAAAGATGGCTGGGCGAATGGGTGGAGAACAAAGAACTGTTAAAAGTGTATGGGTCTATAAAGTTGATCCAGCAAGGAATTTGATGTGGGTGAAAGGCCAGGTAAATTCTTTTTTCTATATTTATGACATTCATATTAGAGCCTAAGGGTAAAAAATATCTGAACATCAGACATGGCGTTGATTCTATAAATGTTTTCCTGAAAATTCAAATAGAATCAATTCACATAGTGATACAGAAATTTTAATTTGATGTTTATCCATATTACTTGCGCAAATTTTGTGGTGATTTGCAGCTTTATGATTCACAGTTGTCTATTAAGTCACTAAAAAAATTGGATTTTGGCTTCATTAGCGATGACTTATTTCTCTTTGTATGATGTGCACAACAGGTCCCAGGAGCTACAGGGAACTTTGTTTTTATAAAAGATGCTGTATACAAAAAACCTGACATATCTCTGCTTCCTTTCCCAACTTACTTTGCCCCAGAAGACGAAGATACTGATAATTTGAAACCATTGGTTGCGGAGCTAGGGGATGTGGATCCATTTATCGTTACTGATTAAAAAGAGCTGGTTTTCATGTTTTCTGAGTATAGATGGTAAAATGAGATTTTTGAGGAACCTTTTTACCTATCTTTTACGGCAATGCTACAAATAAGTGTGGAGTTTTGGAATTAATGTATCATACCATTTATTCTAATTGAATCGTTTCCTTTTTTAGGTAATATAATTGAATCGTTTCCTTTTCCGTTTTTCTAGATTTAAATGTAGTCTAAATTCCCTACTCATTTTCTGCTAGCTCCATGATCAATACATTCGATGAAAAGATTGAATGTACCTAAGAGCCCAGAGTTTATAGGTGATCATAGAATGCACTTTGTACAATCTATTGTATAAAATTTATATCATGGGCCTAGTTAGAATTTGGAGAATTATGAAATTATCTCACGTTTAAGATTTTCTTGGGTTAAATAGTCTGTTAGTTATAGTTGTTTTGAAAATCTTTAAGTCTTTATATTTTTATTGTCTTAATTGAATTTCTATTTTTGAAAATATGTAATAATTAAGTTTTTCTGCTAGTATTATACTATCAATGGTAAATGTAGGTGCTATTAAATATGGGTTATGTGTCGGTTGTGATTCTTTTATTTTCTTTTTAATTTTTAATTTTTAATTTACTTCTATTTTTTTTTTCACATTTCAAATTAGTATTATAATTATTATTTTGATTCAATTCAATTTCATTGATTTTATGTTGAACAATTTTACTTTTAAAAGATAAAATTTAACTTTTGTATAAATATTATGAAGATATTTTTATTAAATATTTTAAATAAGATTAAGTTTATTTAAATTTATATTTTACATTGACGTTTTATAAATTTATATTTTAAATATTTGTATAATATTACATATTAATAATTTCTATACAAATGTTATAAATAGTTTAAAAATAATAATTTTATAACAATTTGAAATAAATATATTTAAAATTTTTAACAAATTTTAAATAAAATCTAATGTGAAATATAAATTTAAATAAATTTAATATTATTAAAAATATTTAATAAAATTATCTTTACAACATTTACATAAAAGTCCAATTTTACTTAATTTGAAAAGAGATGAAATTGAAAATTAAAAAAAATGAGGATGAATAAAATCAAAATAACAAATATATAAATCATTATGAATAAAATTAAAATAATAAATATATAAATGATTGACTTGACACGTGACTTAATATTGATTCGTAATAAAATATTTTTTTTAAAATAACGTAATAATAATAATTAAAAAGATTAAAACAAAGTAAAATTTAAAAAAAAAAAAACTTATGAAGTGACACATATTTTTGACCGTTAATATAATATTAATGAAAATGATTTAATTATTACACATTTTAAAAAATATAAATTTAATTGAGACTAATCAAAATATGGGAAATATTAAGACTTTTTCAACAAATACAAAGATCAACGAAGTTTTTTAATGGTTTAATTTTTAATTTACAACAATTTGTTTTCTAATGAATTTACTAATTTTTTTTCTTCTCTACTTTTATAATTGGTTTTCTTATGAATGTGTTGATGATAATGAAGAAGTAATAGAAAATGACTGTGAACAGGGGACATGATTTGAGTGCCATCATTTAAGCTACTAGACCTGCAAGGAAAGGTTTACATTTTCAACCTTACACTGTTTTCATTTTTTCATATCGTTGGATTTTTTAAATATTTTATTTGGAATTATTTATTTTTAAAATATAGTTTGGTGAAATAATTCAAATTTATTGAATTTTAATTTACTTATTTAAACAAAGTATTCCAGGTACGTGTAAAAATATTTAAGTATTAAACTATTGTTAATAATTAAAAAAATTAATATTAATTATCTTTGTTATGTTATTTTTTCAGTCAAAGATTGTTGTCCAAATATTAATATTAAATAATACAATTACTAGTGTAAAATTCTAAATTTATATTTGACTTAAAACTTCTTATCCAAATAAAATATTGTCATAAATGATTTTAATTTCTCTATAAAATATTGTAGTTTATCAGCAAATGGCATATCTCTCTATGCTAAATGGTCTCAATTCAGAAGAAGAAATCGTTTGGGCTGATATTACTGAATAAGATCACTATCAGATACAAATCACAGCTCTTGGTTTAAGATGAACATCAATAATCTTGAAATGGAGGGAATAATAATATTACTCTGTACAACTTTTGCCTCTCTCCAGTTTTACTTACATGAGGCTAAAGCTTCCTACAGAAATGTCTTCAGAACTTCTACAAATACCGAATGAGCTCCACTGCAAATTTTCCTTTCTTTGTAGAGTTTATTTCTCCTATCTGGTCCCAGATGAAGTGAAACATTACCAACTAATATAGCCAAAATCATTCAGATAATCCAATAATTATTTTAAGTTTTGGCAACTTACCTTTAATCTTCCCTTTCCACTGACTGATACAATATCTCCACTCTTCAGTGTGTTTCCTTTGGTAGTAACAGGGATCCAGTTGACACGCACATCACCATTGCTACAAGCATATGTAGAACACAGTTATTGTATCTAACCAAGGTCTTGTCATCAAGAGCAAGCCATGATAAATGTTCATTTCTCAAAATGTCCATATTTGATTAATATGATTTGTTTCAAGTGGAGTGCTAAACTATATAGACTATACACATAGGTTCTGATACTATCCTTTTTGACAGAAAATGAGATTTCTCTTTATGATAAGCTTTTTGGAATTCTAAGTTATAAGAAGTCAAATTTAATCTTATGAGGGTAACCTGTAATGATTAATTTCATGACTTATCACTCATATTCTCTCTTTGTTAGTGTGATGTCAATATCCTTTCCCAAAAAAAAAAAATATCAGAATGGTCTTTATTGTTTTCTCATCAGATTATATGCCAAAATAGCTGCTAAAGTTCAAGCAGTTTTAGTTGCAAGAACATGAGTACATTTGTGGATAATGGCAACATTGAAAGAAAGGGGAAGAGGAAGCCATGCATAAATCTTTGCAATGTTCATAAGTGTATTGTAGGCAACCAACAAATTACAGATAATTGACAGATGAGATATTACTTAAGTTAAGTCCGAGATTACCAACCTTATCATCTCAACTAGCTTTGAGCGTGAAATCTTAAATCCGGCACTAGCAAGTGCATCAACTCTTAGCGATGCTTCTATAGTTTTGAATGATTTTGTTCTGCACAATAAACAAATTCAGTAAAAGTTTAACTGACACAAATGTCAAGTGAAGTTGAGCTCGGTTTAATACTGCACCTTGGTGGTTCATAATCAAGAGAAATTAATGGTATCTTGGTGCAAGTTACAGGAACATTACGAACCTGAATAACAAGAAAGCAGTCAGAATGCTATTTAAGATTTCTATAATATCTTTTTAGTTATTATTTCTAAGTTGTATTGGATTAGAACCTAAAACAAAAACAAACATAAAAATTGGCCCTGAAACACACCAAAATATTTCAACTTGTTAGCCTGGATATTTTTGGAATGGATATATATTATTCTTATAAATGAACTTAAGAAATATTATCTATATGAATATAAATAATTCTGTAATATTTCATTTTTTAATATTCTGCCATACTACTATCATAGATTTTTGGAAACAACGTTCATATCCACATCAAAAATATTAACTATTACAATCACAACTATTCCTTCTGAGAATTAGATTTTTAACTAGAAAAGTAAACTGCAAAAAGCTACCTTAACCAAGGTTGACATAAGAAATTCAACCAGTTCTGGCACAACAATAATTTGCGCACCCTGTTCTCCCTGGATAACATAGATAACAAAGTCTAAGTTTCCTAAAATATGTGTAGGCTGCTGTACATGCACACTGTAAAGTCAAACAGAACAAAATGGTAAAATAAAACTCAAAATGAAAGCAAACAAGAGCTACAAATGTCACACTTCTTAATATTGTTGTTTTCTTGACAGATTTGACTCTTTTCTTTTTTGACACTGATTTGATTCAGTTTGGATCCATCGTAAGAATAATCTTCCTATTAAATGCACTCTATTGATACAAGTAGAAAGATAATAAAAATATTGACTCATCAAACAACAAAGAGAAGTCATCAACTTAGAGATAAGAGCAGATTAGACAAAAAATCTTTTAGTATGTACAGGACAAGAGAAGACAGGGAAATTAGAACAAAATCAGCAAGTATAAAAACCCATAAGATGAAAAGTAACGTAACAAATTCCAGATTATGACGTACTATGAACAGCAAGTCCATTAGAAGCTAAAAATGTCTACACAACAACCTTAGCACTCATGTGAACATAGCAAGGTTTTAAATAGAACCTTCCTGAAATAAATTTAATTGAAGAAATACCTGCAATATAATATCCCCAAGTTTCTCCCTGACAATTCCTGTACCAAGAATTGAGCCAAGGAAGTCACCATGTGAGCAAGGTTCAAACTGGAAGTTCCCTTTAATGCTGAAGTAATTTTATGTAACTATTAGCACACTTCTAGAAACATTATTGGATCTAATGAGCTTGAAAATTTTTAGTAATGAAATTAGAAGATTTACCTTAATGCTGAAATAACATCTGGATCACTAGTCAGTTCTTCTGGACGTCCAACCGAAATCCGACAGCGTTCAGCCTATAGAGAATACAAGTGTTACATCTACACACAAATTCAAATAACTTTAGTATGGAGGGACTGGAAAGCATTTATCTGAATATTTACCTGAGGATAACCTCCTTGAGCAATTGCTTTCACGTCTGCTAATTTTTCCAAAATTTGCATAGATTCCTTTAGCACTGGAGGTGTTAGAAAATCTGTATGGAGAGTCTCCCGCTTCGATGATGCTCGTCTAGCCTACAACAAATGCATAACAACCAAGTCAGGGGTTAAATAATGATATATAGGGTAGGAATTTTAGACATGCCATAGTCCAAGGGCATGTATTTTTTACAGACAATCAGCATCAACCTTCCATGCTGGTAAAAAGGAGTACCAAAGTCATTGTGTGACGTAATGATGCTTATGGACTAGAGACCAGGAAAAAACAAGAAAGTACCATCTCAAGAATATGTTTTACTTCTTTTGCTACATTTCTTTCTCCTACTCCCTTGATTAGCACGTCAACTTCTCCCTTTAAAGCTTGAACTGCTTGACTTACACCTGAAGCTGCAATTCAAAAAACATTAAAAATGGAAATTGGATCAAGATTGAGAGCCCACATAATGCATACTTTACTAAACCAGCAGCTCAAAAGTAGCAAAAGAAGTTGTAAAATGAGGTTTGCATCAACTTATATATTTTAAATTGGTCTTATCTCTAGTCGATGTGGAACTTCCAACACACCCTCTCACGCGAGGTATATACATCTCGAACGTGAGACTAGACATTGATGGTCTGATAATGGCCCGATAACAAGCGGAACAATATGCCCAACAAACAACAAAATATCGCTAGGATAGGTTCTAACCTAGCTCTGATACCATGTTAAGAAGTGGATTTAAGCTTAACTCAACCCCACAAAACCGGCTTGTAAGGTAAGGTTTGCACCCACTTATATATTCTAAATTGACCTTATCTCTAGTCGACGTGGGACTTCCAACAAAAGTCATGAATATTTCTTTGTTATCACCCGGTACACCTATTTTCTAAGCACTAATCAATCAATAATCATACCTTAAAATTGGTTAGTACTTAAGAGTAGGGGCATTTACAGGATTTAATAATGAAAGTTATCTAGTCAAAACCATTACTAGAATATTTGACATGTACATTACCACTGGCACCAATAAGTACTCTAGATGACATTAGTTGGAACAACCTTATACCAAATTGCCCCAGTTTCTCAAGAAAAGAATCAGATCATCGGTAGCAACATATGGAGATTGCTACAATGTTGAGCCAGAAGTTGGAATCGAAAACGAGTGGGATATATATTTCAGTGGACATAACATTGAAAACACTGCCATGGACCATCACTTTGTCTCAATTCAAAAGTTTTAGGCATTATGTTCAAAAGTCCTTCCAGATTATACACTCCTTACCTGGTTCATTAATATCCACACAAGAACTACTTCACTAGTCCACTCAAACCCACATTCCTGTGACAATTTAATTCTCAACAATTTCCCCTTAAACTAAACGCAAGTACTTAACACTCCTTGTCCCGAAGCCTTTCCCTGGTAATCAATAGTTAATATTTTCATGAGCACAGAAAGCGTATTTTTCTAAGATCAACATGCCTACCCACATTTTGGCATTCTTCAGTCTTCACCAAACCAACCTACACTACACTGTTTTCTCATCACCAAGAAAAAACCTACTTTTAAAAGCCAACAAAGTCGTGTACGTTAGCACTCATTTCCTGAAATCTTTTATCACTCGTCACTAGGTTGAGCCCGATCAAAACCGTCAACTTTCATCCAAGTACATATTCCCCCAGATAGCCAAAAACATCACAGCTAAAACCTTTTAGGTCACTTCTTCAAAACGCCGATCACAGCTCTAGTTGATTTGGTTAACTGACCTGTCAAGCACTTTAATCAATATTATTCTATGAGTTTCATTTATAACACATCAGTCCTCAACAACATTGATAATGTTTCTCTTAGTTCCTGTTACAGATCCACACCTCAAAATTAAGAAGAAAGCAGAAAATATAAGTAAACACTGACATTCTGTATGATTTGCAAGTTAAAGGAAAAACAGAAGGATAACAAATCCTACAACTCAAAGCTAGGCTCCTCTAGAAACACCAAAGAGGTTCCCCTTGTCTCTAGCCAAAAAACACTCCCCCCTCTAAAACGCTCCCTGGCTACTATTGTAACACAATACCAAAGCCCCTTTACTATAGCAGGCGTACAGTATATCAAGTTCAATATAATCAGTGAAACAAGAGGAACACCCTTGCCAAATTACAAACGGCATGCATACAAAAAATTCATGAAACCCCTTTGTCCATTAAGCAATATAAATTCATATACACGTGAGTTATAAACATAATGTACCACAAAATTAAAACAACAGGTAATGAAGATTAAGATAAGATTACGAGGTTTACCAATTTCAGACACAATAAGATGGGAGTTAGTATCTGTCTTGAATGATTGAATAAAAAATTATTGTTTCTTATTGTTAGAATTTGGTATATCAAATTTTCAGAACACGACAGTTATTAACTTTGTTGTGGCTGCAATCGATAAACCCCTTTCTTTTATCTTTATCTTCATTAAGGGGTATTATTAGAATTCTCCACTCTGTCAAACCACACACCCACAATTTCTTATATCATAAAGATTGCAGCTTTTAAGAGGGTAAACATAATGCGCAAGCGAAGGTAAAAAGGATCAGATTACATACAGGTAGCATCAATAAATAAAGGAAAATTCAAACTGGAAGAAGTAAGTATAAACCTGAACCAGTAGAAACCGATAGAATATGAGAGGAAAGTTTCCTTTGAAAAGAGAAGGTGGCATTGCTGTTGATGATATGAGAATGTGATACTGCAAATGCCTGAGCTGCTCTTCTCAGAATACATGCAGTTCCAAAGCTTGTGGCTGCAGCCATGGTGGTTCCACCTTTGTTGGGATGACCTCGAACTCACCAACACCACCGAAGAGTTATGCTGTCTCTTATTTTTCTTTTTATTTTTCCATTTTGTGATTAAGATTGAAAATAACTTGTAATTATATTTTCATCATGACTTTTATTCTTTGTTTTACCATTATACTATTATCATTAGTCCACTTTTAAAGTTTATCCTAAATATCAAATTATATATATATATATATATATATATATATATTTGCGTATTAGATAAGATAATTGATTATATAATTCAATATAAATATATGAGATTTATTTATGATTTGGATTATGTAGGTTTAACTTGAAATCCAACCTATAATTACAATTTTTTATTTTTTATTTTAGATTTGTTTTAGTTTTAATATTTGTAACTTTTTAACTTTACTCATACCCATTATATTTATTATTTCTAAAAACGTTTTTTAGAATATTTTACAGAAACAATTTAAAAAATTTAAAAATTTAACGACATTTTTTTTTTCAAAATTAGTAGTTATAATTGATTAACTAAATTTAATTGTTAGATTGAGTTTAAAAAACAGTAAAAAATAAGATGTAATCCAACTTATAGGTTTTTTTTCAATTTTTTTATTAAGCTGAATGAATGTAACCATTCATTTTCTTTTATATATATAAGCATACTAATTGATGTTTTTGATCCATTCATGCATTCCTTCCTATTTCTTTGGTAACACGATGATAACAAAAGAGTAAACCATACACTGAAAAACATAAACGATAGTAAACTGGTATTCTAAAAAATTATACTATAGTTTTAGATATTATATTCATAATAAAGGATTTAAGTTATAACATGTAAAGAAAACTTGAACATTATGGCCATAATAAAGAGTCTATGGTACTATATCTTTTTTTTATTACATGTTGACTTAATCATTTATCAAATATCACAACATTTTATACTTATTCATCCAAAGACATCATAATCAAACAAAGATCTCCATAGAATTTAAAGTATTAATTAGACTCTAAGACTACACACTTGTTATACTTAATCCTATCTTCCAAAGATATTCATTGTAATCCATGATCATATCTCAATGACACATGTATAACATGTGATACATCATTTATAAGTAGTTTTTAGCCATGAAACTAAAACTATCCATGATAACCTCTTTAAGTTCTCACTCTACAAATTTTTCTCTACGTGAATCCAAAACTTAGTAGAGTTAGGATAATCTAATCAAGTCATTTCATAAATACATTTAAACACATTAATCATACATTACTTCTCTACCTTGAGAAAATTTCAAATTCTTACTCCAAAAATCATATAGTCGAGATAATTCATACAATTTTAACATAATTAAGATATATTTATTAACACAAGGCAGTACTCGACGACAAAAATACAACAACCAAAGCTACATCATAAGATTCACTAACTTGATTTTTTCACATGTTGCTCAATTCAAATTGTCCATTTGTTTTATCTCTATATCAATTACAATTTATAGTTTAAATAATCTAATTTATATAATGTTGTCAAAACGAGTCAAAATTCGTGAACCAACCTGACCCATGACGGTTCAAGCAGGACTAGGATGAAAAAAAATTTGAAATTTCGATAGGATCAATTTTGAGCCTAGCTCACCTAGGTTGAACCCGTGGCAGGCTGTGTTGACTCACCAATCCACCTAATTATATATTACTTTGTGTTTCAATATTATTAGTCAATACTTTTTCTATTGTATTGTGGATGAAAATAAAGAAAAAGATGCTTCAGGAGAAAAAAATATTATGGATTTATCCATTAAAGACTTTATAAATATATAAATAACACAAAAATTATCAATGTTAAATGTTTTGCTTTTTGTGCTTGCTTTTATATTATATTTGGAGTTTAAGATGATTTTGGATTGTATTGTATTTTTTTTAATTGTCTCTAGAATTTAACATCATTTTGGACAAAAAATTATTTAGATTTGAATTAAAAAATAATAATATTTTTTCTTAATTGAAAAAAAAAAACTTGTATTGAAGTGAGCTAATGAGTCAACCTATTTAACTTACCAACTCATGATAGACCGAGCCAGATTCAAGATTTTTCAGCTTGCTAATAAGTAACTTGAGTTGGGTTGACTCACTAATTGTCAAACCTCTAGTCAGTTGGACCAGATGACCTATTTTGACAACATTAAATTAAGACATCTTTGAATATCACAATGTACAAAAATCAATACACATCATATACCATATATAAATGTATTCTAACAAATTTCATAATTATTCTCATTCAATACAACTACATGTTCCTAAATGTCCATATTAACACTTTATTATATATAATACACTCAAATACACTATATTACTATACAATATAATCAAATTCACAACACAATACAATTTGCTATAAATTCTAGCTTTCCTTACCTTCATTAAAATTGAACATCTAAAGCTCTACAATTATTCCTTCATGATCCCTAGTCTAGCAGCTCTACTTACACAAAACAAGCTTATATTAGTTAATATAACCCACTACAAGATCACAAATACACATAGACTCAAATTGAAGAAGAAGGGTTGCATGCGGCTTGCCTAACTTAAATCATGGACAGAACAAATCACATTTCTAAAAAAGGATAAAGAGAGAACTTACCATAAAAAGTATCCAAATCAGGTGGATGAATAAAATTCTCCATCATGGTGGTCTCAAATTAAAAAATAGACAAGAGATGAGTGAAAAAGTTTAAAGAGAAGTAGAGGAGATTGCGATAAAGTTTTTAGAAAAAAACAACAAAGAATTTTATATGAACTCTTTGTAATAAAACCTATTTATAGTTTAGCATTTTATTAATAAAATATACATATATCATTTTATTAAACCTTCTATAATTTTATAATTGCTAAAGTTTTCACAAGTTATAGAAATAATTATGTGATTATACAAAATGAATTTCGTACAAAATTTAATTGTAAAAATTTTAACTATACAAAATTTAATCTTACAATTATATGCATTTTTTTTATCTTTCCAAGAAATTTATCGAACTTAACTTTATACAATTTTTAATATTTTAATTTATATTATAAAATATATATTATATAAACCCTAAACCAAACATCATTTCAATCAACCGACCTCAGAAATCTTAACCTACATATGTTCGGATATGTGCTTAAAACATAACAGCATTAAAATTATAGAGTTACTCTCTACACCACCCCATAATGTTTCCTACACCACCACATCTTTTAAAAATTCTAAAACTATTTTTTAAATTTTAAAATATCATACACGTCCACATTTTTTCTTCAAGAAGTTGAAAAAAACATACTTCAAAGGATATGTCACATCCGTTAACGGATATGATTACATCTTTTTAAGGTTTTTTTTAGTTTATTAATTTAATATAATTAGTTAGACAGATAGTTTTTTTTTCATTTTATTTTTTAGTTTATTAATATATTATAATTTAAATTAATATATAAATATTATTTAATTTTTTAAAATTTATTACATAATTATATATAAATTAATTTTATTTTATTTAATAAAATAATTATTATTAAATTAATTTATATATTATTATTATTTAATTAATTATTATAATATATTATATATTAATAGTTAAATAGATGTGCTACATGTTAACAACATTCGTTAAAGGTTTTTCTTTTAAGTTTATCAATATATTATAATTTAAATTAATATATAAATATTATTTAATTTTTTAAAATTTATTTACATAATTATATATAAATTAATTTTATTTTGTTTAATAAAATAATTATTACTAAATTAATTTATATGTTATTATTTAATTAATTATTATAATGTATTATATATTAATAATTAAATAGATGTGTCACGTTTATTAATGGATGTGACAACATTCATTTTCTTGAAAGGACAAACTAGATATGTAGTAATGTAAAAATTCTTTAGTGGTGGTAAAGGAAGCAACACTCAAAATTAAATTAAAATCACAGATAAAACACATGAACAAAATATTGCACAAATAAATTAAGATAACTAATCATATATATTAAATTCGTTCATAAATACAATATAAATAACACATTACATACTTTCTTTTGTAGACACAATATCAAAGAGACAAAGAGACAGAAACATGAAAATGAAATTGGAATATACTTGAAAACTTGTTGGTATCTCTAAGGTGAAATAATCAAAGAAATACAAATTTGTCAAATGGCAGTAAAAAAACTCCTACATTCATATGTTGAACTTATTTTCTTAATTCAAAACCTATTTCTTTTAAGTTTAAAAGTTTCTGTAAAAGAAAATAACTAATCAAATTAAATTTATTTATAACTTCTGAGTAATTAGAAGTTCATGTTAAGCATAGATGCTATGAAGAAATTTATTTATAACTTCGTTTATGTATATATTGAGATAAAAAAAAATAGAAAAATTATATGCACAAATAAAATAAAAAAAAATTAAAGAAATTATATGTTAAGTTTTTACCATAAAATTTGTATAAAAACTAAAGTTTGAGATAAATTTGTGCAAACGTATCTATAATCATTCTTCTAGAGATGTCCAAAGAAATTTCCAAGTGTTCAATAATTGACTATGATTTGACAAAACTAACTTTAATTTGAGAAAAACCTCCAAACCTCCAACCCTGACTAAAGGTTGAAAGAGACTACTTTGAGCATGTTTGGACATCGACCAATCTCATTTTCAAAAGTACTTCCCTACCAAAAGATACAAAGATTATTTTTACCCTAAAGTACTTTTAGCACTAAGTATATTCAACTCTTATCCAAACATGCACTTTGCTGACAAAGTTATGCAATTTCAAACATGCACTTTGCTGACAAATTTATGCAATTTCAAGAAACGCACCAGTGGACAAAGTGTAATTTACCTAAAACTTTTAGCCTTTAACACTTTGCTATTTGTGCCTACACTTTTGAACTTCTACTTGGGTGTTCTTAAGCCAATGATTATTTCATATTGGTACCTTTTGTACCTTAATAAAGACATTCATGCTCATTGTACCATCACATCTCAAGTCATGTTCAACCAATATGTAAAATCTTTGATCATAAAGTTCAGTATATCACACTACGTTCTTGTGAACAATTAACTATAAAAACAAATTAAAGCTTCCGGTAACATCTCATGAAAACTGAACAAAATTTGAAAAGTACAAAGTCAAGCTAAAAAGTAGTATTCATGCAACTTCTCCCCAACGCAGGAGGCTAAGCACAACAAAGTGTTTGATCTATTTCTCTCAAGAGGGTGTATAGAACATGAATATAACTTATGCTACTTCACAAACCTAGCCACCCCGCCTTCTACATCTAAACATCTCAGAAAAGATAGATGTATCCAAGCACTGCCAAAAGGAGGACTAACAAAGCAGCAACTGCAGCTGCACCCCACACCCAGTAATTGTTAGACTTCTTACGCTTAAGAATGACTTTTGGAACAGAATCTGGGCCTCTTGCTCGGTTCCTGGACCTGATACCAATCTCCTTTTGGACCTTTTCCTTCACAGGAGCAGGGGCTTGAATGTCATCGTCAACCTTTTCTGCTTCAGTAGTCTCAGCAACTTCATCTTTTGGTTCATCCTCAGGGTTAGCAACAACTCCAGCAGCACCTGAAGCTTTCTTCTTTGCTTTCTTCTCACGGTCCTATAAAAACTGGTTTCAGGTTTTCGACAAGGTATAACTACAGAATGTCAAATAGAAATGAAGAATCAAATCACCTTAAGCTTCTTCTCAGCTTCCTTTTGTGCTCTGATTGCTGCTTTGGCTGCAGCTTTGTCAGCTAACTTCTTCTTTCTTTCCAGGGCCTGCTTTGCTTTCAAAATTTCCTCCTCACGCTTCATCTCTTTCAGCTTTGCAGGATCAATTTCAGGCTCCTTGGCAGGGGTCACCTTTTTGGGATTTTCAAATTCATATTCATCAGTTACTGCTGAATCCTTATTGTCTGGTTTGGATTTCAAATCTTTCCCTTTGCTTTTGGATTCTTTCTGAGCAGGCAAAGTTTCTTGTGGAGAAGGCTTAGGCTCCTCCTTTGGCTGTTTTGGAACAGTTTTTGCTATTGCTTCAGCTTCAGCAAGTTTTGGTTCTTCCAGTAAGGGCTTTTCATCCGGGTTCCTCATCCGTCCATCCCGACTTAACTGACGCATATCCAATGAGGCCAAAATTCTTTTTTCATAATCATTCCTGAATGCTTTGTCACTGTTCCAGAGTGCCATAAATTTTTCAACCTGGAATCAGGGGGGAAATGTAAGATTCAATATCATAACCATCAGTGAAAAAAGCAGGAAAAAAGTGTGCAATGCATCACTAAATATTGAATAGTTAGTATGAACCAATATTATGAAGACAAACCTCTGTCTGTGAAACTTCATCAAGAGCATTGATATCTTTCTTTGCAGCCAGATCCCGTGCTTTGTTCAAAACTGCTCGACTTTGATAGAAATAGGAATTCTGAACAAGAAAATATTATTGCGAATTCAGATATTATTCCACTGTGCTACATAGCACTGAAATAAACAAATTAGTTTAAAAATAGATTCAAAAATAAACAACTTCGGGCATGCTTTCATGAAACTTATATCAAGAACAAAATTCTACTTTACAGTGCTAAAGTAAATAGATATGCTAAATAATTGCTAATTTGGCAGAACTCCAAGATTCCAGTTTCAATAATGTGTCAACTGGGTTGCTAAAACAGCAAGTTATATGCAAATAACCACATGTTTCTTTCCATCTTCAAAAATCTATCAATATTAAATGAGATGGAAACAGAAAAATAAGGTCCAACAAAATTATTTCTAACACCCCATTCTCCACCTTCTCTACCTAAACACCAGATGAAATTAAAAAACATTTCTTCCTCTTTCGCATCCATATATTCTTCTTTTTCATTTTCTACCCAGTTTACCAAGCACATCCTAAAGAAATCACATTAGAGTGCTCATATTTTAAAGTGAAACATACCCCCTCCTCACGCTGTTTTTTAAGCTGCTGCATGCTCTCAAAAGATTTGTCCCTTTTCTGAGATATGGCTGTCAGTTCGTCCTGTAGAGACTGAATATCCTTGTCAATGGCTTTCAGGGCATCATCGATTTGCTTGATTTTGGACCGAATTGCTTCTCTCTCTTTCTTTACTCCATCCAAATCCCCACCTATAAGCTGCAATGGAGGTTAATTTCTCAAAAACCTTTTGAATAATAATACTCATTTATTCAAAATAGTCTTGATAGGTGGAAATTCATTAGCATAAACAAATAAAACCATCTTACCTTGACCTGATCTTGAATGGCTTCTTTCTGCCCCATAGATTCTTGTAACTTGGTTCTCATTGCAGCATTGGCAATAACCTTCTCCCTTGTCCCCTCAAGATGTTTGATTTCTCGGAGGAGTTGTTTTTCTTCAGTCAATGGAATGCTCTCATGCTGTATGCGGTACTGCAAACTATATATCTGCGTCCATCAATCACACAAGAGTAGTGAGTAATGGAGAATAGATATTGGGATAACTAGATAAATTGATGAACTCTGAACTAGAAAGAACTCAGACTCATAACATACAACACTATTAAGTTCCTCCTCAGATGAACACAAACCACCCCGGCCCACATTATTTGTATTGCGCAGCTTGCCCAGTGCTTGCTGCAAAGGTTCGATCTCTTTTATTTTCTCATCCACAATACTCTGAAATTGCCTACTGTCACCTCTTAGAGACTTGATTTGAGAAATCAACTCGGCTCGTCCTGACTGCAATGAATATATAATTATGTTAGATGCTCGATGAGAAAGAATCATCATATCAAGTCATTTCATTCTGCAAAAATTAACTCTCATGAAAAGGATGCAAGCCCCATAATTTTTTCTTATAATTTTTCCAGTGAACTTTGTTCCAAAACTATTTCCTATGGTTGCTGGCACCAAATGCACTACTATCAATGAGCTCAATAAATGTTTAAATTACACAGTTATAGTTAAATAATACAGATAAGCACTGCAACAAGAAGTATCAAATTAAATAACTTTCTACACGAATGTCAGAGATGCTGCCTGCCAAACATACAAACATATAAAGGCTTCGCTCAATAGTGACAGTTTAGAAAGTAGGATGAAGGAGAGTGTGATCCCAATGTAATCAAAGGCAAAAAATACCCTTGAGATACTAGGTCTCCCATCACCTTGAGCCAAGGTGCATCAAAATCCATATGAAGGTTCACGAAAGAAACATGTAATCAGAAAATAAATTATTTAATTTTTTCTGCATAAAGGTTGGATATAATTTTGAAAACAATTGTTTGCTGCCGGTTGTGTTGTTTGCTGCTTAGAGTCTCAAAGATTAACAATTAGTTTTTTTACAACACCATTACATAATGATACTTTTCATCAAGCAACCAAAATGAATTCTTCTCAACTCACCCGCTTTGCCTTCAGTGCTTCAGTGATCTGAAAGCGAGCTTGATTTTTCTTGGTAATCTCTTTGTCAAGCACATCAATTTTAGACTTTATGGTTGGATCCTCATAAGGCCGCCACCGGACAAAATAATAAGAATGAATCTGCTTAGGTGCAGGCCACTCTTCGGCAGCATCTCTCGGCACATTCACCTCAGAAACATCATTCCCTTTTGCCGATTCATCTCCATGTGACCCAAATTTGATGGCCTCCACAGCTCCTACATCTTTTTCCAGCTTCCCATTCTCCTCATGTAAAACAGGTTTTCCTCCTTCAGCACCATTCTCCACTGGTCCTTGAACCATCTCAAATCCCGCAACCTCGACCGCCATGGTTCCAACTGCAAGACAGCCTCACAAAATCCAAGGAACCTAATAATTCCAAAGCAATAAAGGGAAGATTCATGAGCATATACAGTTCATTATTTTGATCCACAGGCTCAATAAGCAGGTAAACAAATGCTAAATCACAAATCAAACAGAAAATTTTAAGAAACATTAACCGTGTATCATTATTATTATCATGTTATTATTATGGAATAACAACCAAATACACATAAACAAAGACATATATGCTAAACGAAAGCACAAGAAAACTAAAGACATCAACTCCACATGTCCGCTCAGTAAATACATAAATTTCATCAATTCTATTACCAATCACGTTAAATGAACAAAGGGATCTAAAGATTAACACCTTCATCTCCAACATGCAAACGAAACAATCCACCACCAACAAAGCTACAAACCACGATTTAACAAAAAACATTATTTTCCAGACAAAAATCCACCTTCTTATTTGACTAAACCCAATGTGCAAATCCGAATCCCAGAGTGGAGAAAAGACGTTAAAACAAAATTCCAAAAGGTAATGATCTGAATAAATAGGACGATCAACCTACCATAGATGCATCGGGAAAGACAAAATCTTTGAATCTAAAAACCATTCCAACAAACTAAAAACAGCACAAACAATGAATTAGAGAATACCCAAATGGAGAACGAAGAGAATTACAGCAAAGGAAGTCCTCCTCTTTCAAAAGGGTCTCCAAATTATGAATCAGATCTCGAGTTCTCCGACCCGAACCTATAGCCCCTCCTTGCTGCGATGACTTAAAACAAAACCCAGTTTCTGAGAGAAATAAGAATTAACAGTTTTTATTTATATAAACAAAAGCCCAGATTTTTTTTTTCATGTGCGGATTTCGCACCTATATTTTCTTCTAGTAAAATGTAGGACTACGGTGTATCTTGACGCTGTTATTTTAAGTAGGATTTTATTTTCCTTTTCTAGACTTTTAGTATAATTCATAAATTCAAACTAGATAAATAAACAAATATTAACTATAAATCCAAATTAAAATATAGGGGCTTTGCAATTTTTATTTCTTTACCTAAAAACTTTCTTCATTGCACTTTATTGAATATGTATATCTAAATCTAAAAGATAAAATTCTCTTAACCCAAATCAGAATCTAAAAGATAAGTATATGCGTTATTTTAGTTACATTTGGTGACACGTAAATTCAGATTAAAAATAAGTTATGTTGTAATGTAAGATATTAATTTATAATTTGGACGTTGGTAAGAATAAGATTCGGCATGATTATATGATTATTATCCTTGTACTTTGTTCTAAAGATCATTTGGTCAGTTAAAAATAAGTCTTTGATCATTATTTGTGGCAAAATCTAAGGAGCTAGCCACTATATTGTATAAACGAAAATAGTATATAATATGATAAATAAAATTTGAGATTTTTTTTCATACTATCATGTGTTATAAATTATTGAAAACTAAACAAACTTAATTTAAAAACAAAAAATACAAAAATTCATACCATTCGTTAAATTCATAAAATCCCAAATTGATCAAGAACACCAATTGCATTCCCATTTCAAACAATTTAATATTCTCTTACTATACATTTTCACAACATGCATAAAATTTAAAAGTAATCAACTAATTTCGCTTACCTCAAATCAAAAGCACAACTCAAAAGAACCCCCACATTGAGCTTGCAACGCAAGAACATTCTACAAAAAGATACAACTCACCGATTGGTGATAGGAAACCAACCTCAGGAACTAATTGAAGTCAAGAATTGAAGAAGGAAACCACTTGACACATGCAACCGGATTTCTTTGCATGATCAAGGATAAAGAAAATACCAAGAAAAAGAAATGAAAACTTACTTGTTCTAAACGACAAACTGGTCGGTTGGATTTGAAGGCCTTGACGCTGTGGTCGTTTAGGCATCTCCTGATCGTCAAATAGATGACTTGAGATCAAGAACTATGAGAGAGAAGGTAAAGAACTCTAGAAAATAGTTTCTAGAAAGATGGAACGTTTTAAAATAATGAAACTCGTTTATAACAAAATTATTTATAATAAAACTATTTAATATTAAAATAATCGAGTCTCACTATTTTTATACTACCACCACTTCTAAAACACCATTTTCTGGAGTTTTACATCACACACAGACAAAGTTTAAACAAAATTAAAATTTTGCAATTTTTGTTTTATTATAAAAATAAAATATGTCAATATTTATTATATTTAATATACTATTTGCCATATGTTTTTCATGATTTCCTTACACATCCTTTTACACAAATAGTATTTTTATAAAACCAAATGCTTTTAAATAATGACTCAAATATAAAAAAATTAAGAAGAGAAAAAATAAGCACGGTGAGATTTGACACATGTTAAGAAAACACATAAATTTGTAAATCAAATTTTAATGAACCATTCTGATCCATAAGATACTCTCTTCCTCCTTTATATCACCTTCATTTTCTTAATCCTTTATCACTCTCAAAATTTTGTTTACTTTATCTTTAATTTTTTTCTATTTTTTCTTTGAAATTTTCTCTCTCTATATTTTATCTTTTTTTAGAATTTAATCACACCTCAAAATAGTTGAGAGATAAGAGAATATTTCTATTGATCATATTTTCAAATAGAGTAAGTATTTGTTTACTCTAAATATTATTTGTTATCTTATTTTCATTATGATTTGTCATTAATTTTGGTAACATTAGTTTATAAAAATGATCTTTCCAACTTGGTGTAGCATATATTAAAATTTTATTATGTTTGAATTTGTTTTAGGTCTTTTAATTTTGGAATAGTCTTATTGTTTGGGTTTGGAAATTGGTCTAAAGAAAATAATTTCATGTAAAAGAAACTATTTATGATTTTGAATGAATTGTATGAATAAATAATCTGGATGTTAAGGTGACTTAATTTCGAAATCTTGTTTGAAAATTTGTTTAAAATGCTTAAACTTGAGATTTGTTGGGTTTGGTTTGATAAATAATTATTTAAAATTTTATGAATTGGATATTGTCATTGGTGATGTTTTGGACAAATCATAGTTTGGATTGATCATTTCAAATATTTAGAAGTTGTATTATTAAAGTGTTTTTGAAAATGTCTTTGAAATTGTTGATTTCATTGTTGAGATTGATATTTCTAATATTGTTGTTCAAGTAAGGGATTTTCACTTAAGCGAAAATAGAACAAAGATTGTTTACTCAAAATAAAGCTAAAAATAACCTTATTTTTTTACTATATTTTAGTTTAACCGAAAATAACAGTACGGTTTAATCCTTAGTTCTACAGTGAACATATTTTTGCTCAAGCTAAGAAATTGTTTTTTGTTTTTATTTTATTTCTTTTTTTTATTCTTGCCTATTTGAGGAGTTGTATTTGAATGTGTATTATAAATGTAAAATGAATATTAGTTTGTATATTTAATTGATTTATGATTTTTCTTAAGAGAATTATGTTGGATGGAAATTGTTATTAAGAATTATGAAACTTGTATGAATATGTGGTCACATATTTGATATGATGTGTGAATTATTGTTTCATTTGTGTATCAAGCATTAATATTTATTTTGTAATAGAGATCTCCTTGTTTTACAAATGATTTAAAGTGTAATGAAAATTCTAAAAGAATATAGAAAATCTTAATATGAAAGTATTATAATACAATACAAATTCTATAATATTGTAGAAACGCCTAAGTCAGGAAAAAAAACCAAGAATATTTTACATAGATAAAAATCTAGAACATTTTACATAAGTTGTGACTAACATTTTCTGTAATAATCTCAGTCTATAAATACCCGTATAATCTGTCACACAAATTAAGATATCAGGTAGTGAGATGCTGAAAAGAAACTTATTGCACACCGTGACATGTGTAAATGTATAACTTAGGTTACAATGAACTCATTTTAATAATTTTTCTTAGATTTCACTTGTAAATATAAGTTTTGACTATTTGATCAAGTGTTAATATCTAGTATGATATACTTAATATGAGTCTTTCGAAAGACATATTATGATATTATACTTGTTGAATATTATTAATGTATTAGATCCATGTGTGATTTATATGATCATTTATGAATGGCTAATGAAGTTGTTCCTTTTATATCACTATCTAATTTTCAATAGCTTACCATTACATTTGTTGTATTGTGAGTTGCGATGATTGTACCATGTATAAGAAAGCATATAGGTATATGTGCAAAAACAACATTTGATGAGAATGGAGATCTTATTTTAACTTGTCTTTGTAAATATTTGTATGGGTATATATTGTTGTGTATGTTAAAATTGTATTATAAAATATTATATTTTAATAACGCTTCTTTATTATGTTAGGTTATATGTTTTATATTTGGTTTTTAAGAATATTACATATTCTACTTTAAAAATGTAAAAAGTAAAACAAACAAAAGAAAATTAAGTTTATGTAATATTATTATAATTAATTTTATTTATAATATAATTTCTATTTTATAAAATAAACTAACTCGTTATCTTATGAAATGGACAAAACTAAGTAAATTTTGTTTGAAAGTTAAATGGAATTGACCAAAATGGTCTAAGATTACAATTTTTGTACTTATCCTAATCTATTTGTATTCTCTTTAATTTGTTAATTAAACAAAGTGTATGATGTAGAAAATGGTTTAAGAGTAGTAGTGGTTTTAATGATGACATTCGATTATTTTATTTCTAAAAGGTTCAACAATAAATTGATTTTATGTTAATCGAATCTTATCTTATAAAAATCATCATCACTTTAGAAACTTTTTCTATTTCTTTCTCTCTAACTTTCTGAGCTCATCTCTTATCTATTTGAGGACAAAGATCACTAGTGGATTCACGACAGCGAGGTTTACCTTTCTGACTTATCAGAGTTTTAAACCAAGTTCACTTTTTGCTCTATTTTGGTGTTAGTATAGCATTTTGAGGTACACATTGTTCTAGGACTTGTGCTTGTGACTCAAAATAGCTCAAAGTAAATATATGTTTAATTGTGATTGTTATGGTATGCTTAGATATGTAATTTGAGGTTTGTGTAGAAAGTTACAACATCCTATGAGAACTAGATTTGTGGGAGAGTGTGTTTTATCGTTGGGTGAGAAGAGTTTTCATTGTGAAATTTTTTTTAAGGAAATTAGTTCCATTGCTCTATTGTTGGTGACCAGACACTATGTTAAGCGAAAATTTTATGTGAAAAACATAGAGCTCAAGGGATATATTTTTGTTGGGTGAGCGATGTAGTCACTAGGAGAGTCTGAGTGAGTATGGACTTGCTAAGCAAGATATACATTTACTAAGTGAAAATATGTATTATAACCTTGTAAAACTAGTCTTAAATTCATGTAATGTGTGGTGTTGCTTGGCATGAATTATGTGGAATGTCAATGTATTGATTCCTAGGGTGGGAATACTAGTGTGAAGTGATGTGAGAAATGTATTGATGATAGAGTCCATAATGAGATTATCTTAATTTTGTTAGTATTGGACTTATATAGAGGAATATACTTAATTATGAGAGTTGAAGAATGTTTTTCTTATCTAGAGCTTTAGTAAGAGATCAAATCTTGTAGATATGGAATTTAGCATGTTATACACTTTGGTCAGGATATGGCATGACCATGATATAGTTATAACTCTTGAAAGGCAAGAATGAGTGAATGATGGTAGGTGCAAAGTCTCATATTCTACTTAGTACACATCTCCTTCGAAGGTAGAATCAAATGCCTTTTTGTAGATAAATTAGCCATGAGGACAAATTCTTCTTAGTTCGCATGTCCTTCGAAGGTAGAATTAAATGTCTTTTTGTAGATAAATGAGCCATAAGGGCTAAGACATGAAGGTTATGTGTGATATGCTTTAGACATTCGATTTTTATGAGTGTGATGTGGAAGAGAACTGGATGTACAATTATGGATGATGGTTGGAGTAATCGAAAAAGACGTTTTATTTGCAACTTCTTGGTAAATAGTACTAAAGGGACAATTTTTCTTTATTCACATGACACTTTAGACATTTAAAAAACACCTAATAAAGTTTTCAAAAATATTAGATGATGTTGTTGAGTTTGTTATATATACATATATATATATATATATATATATATATATATATATATATATATATATATATATATATATATATATATATATATATTACCTTATTCTAAACTCATCTTAAAACATTGATCACTCATTATTTATTTGAATTTATGTGTTAATAATTTATCATTTATTTTTTTTGCAATAGTATAAAATTACAATATTGTCCTTAAGTATATCAAAACAAAAAATTAATTTTTTAAAAATGGATTTACTTGTTCTTCAGTTCAATCAAATAAATGTATAAAAGAAAGTTATTGATCTTGAAAGAATAAAGATTAAGGTTAGAAATCTAAAAAAAATATAAAGGAGAAATTTAGAAAAAAAAAAGTACATAGAGATGATTACTTTTATGAAAATAAATCTGATAAAAAAATCAATTTATAACCTTAACATCTTATCATTAAAATATTCTAATATAATATTTTAAAAACCACCACTATTTCTAAATTATTTTTCAGATTTTTCACATCAATTCTCAGTATATGACAACTATTTATCCAAACAACAACTCCAAGTAAGAAAAACTTAAGAAATCTTAAGTTACATAATCTAATCTAACAAATTAATAATCATGAACTAGACTAATTAAAAGAAATTTGTAACATCCCAAAAATACAGTTATAAACTATATAATAGAGTAATCACATTAATAATAATCCAGATCAGTATTACACTAGAGTCGAGCATACGTTCATGGCCGAACGACCTTACAGAACGAGTGACAAAAATTTAAGCCGTACCAGATAAGCAAACCTGACCGAACGGTTTACAAAAAGAAAAAAAATACCGAACGGTCATACCTAACAAAAAGGAAGGTGATCGAACGACCACCTTACTATAACTAAACTATTAATCGAACGTCCTACTGTTCGGTCTTTACTCTAATTTCTTCCAAATTTTCTTCTTCCAGCAGCTCGCCTCCTTCTACGCACATCCACACGGATGATTATTGCATTAACAAAGACGGACGTACAAAACCAGACAACACAGGAAAACAAATGGTAAGCTTATATAATTTAATTCATGCATGAACATACATTTCAAATAATCCAACACCAGATAAATTTCAACGCACGTATCATACAGAGCCTATTACTAGACTGACCGTCCAGACTGTATGAAATCTGCGTAGCTACAGGCGTTCGTGCACCCGGGTGATGTAGTAACTAGAATACTCTCATCAGCTACCATCCGAGGTTAGTCCTATCTGTCCAAAGTACCCCTAAGGACTAGGACCTCCTGCCGTTCCCACACATGACCTACCCTCCTCTATGTGAAGACGAGTACCCACGGAACATCAGGATGAACAGTCAGCTTAGCATTCCCACAGTCATACTTTACAAATTCAATATTCATACATGAGTCGTTCCTCCCCGGAACGCTCGTTCATAATTCCAACACATTTCATTCATATCATATTCTTTTCATCTTCCATTATCAATCATCTCAGTTTCATCTTTCATTATTCCTCATCTCAATTTCATCTTTCATTATTAATCATGTCAATTTCCTCCTTGTTCAAAGATTTATAAAGACACCAGATACCGAACATTCAATCCTCACTCAGAACGAGGACGAACACTTGGAACGAGACAGAGAGGTCTCCAGTTCCAGAATAGAATAAGACCGAGAGGGTTACTATCGGATTACGAAAGAAACCGAGGTTAACTGCATATCGTAAGAATGGCTACAACGGACGTTACTTATAAGGTGAGTCAATTAGATGAACTGACCCTTGAGAGTTCTAACCAAACACAGAAAGAACTAGGTCAAATACTAAAGCTCTAAGCCGGAACCAAATGAACGTATACACTTCAAGATTTTCAGAGAATAATACTTAGAAGGATTCACCTGAAGAAACCGAACGCTTAAGAATATTTAGCTTATTTGAATTTACATCAAGAAATCCGAATGATAGTAAATGACCGAGCACAGTAGAGAAGAAGATTCTTATTGAAGTTAGACGAACGTTATTTTTCATCAAGATAAACTATACAAGAAACGAGTACAAGCGCTTGGTATAAGACCGAGCGCTACTCCGTACGAGCGCTAGGTGTAAGACCGAGCACAAATAAACTTATAATAAAAGGCTTGATAAATACAATAAGATATTATCGAAGTAGTGTTTACGAACAACGAAAATATACCATTACGTATATAAAAATTTAGTTTATCATAGGATACCCAGATACAACTATGCTTGGCCGAACGCTCAAGCATAATATTACCACACGAGGACGCTCGTCCTCAACTAGGATTCTCTCCAAATGACAGAATCCCATTTCAACTATGTTCACCAGGAAAACCGAACGGTCAATGACCGTTCAGTAACGAACGTACACTTTATATGAGAAATTTCATACCAGAATCATTTCTTTTCAAACTCATTTCTTAACATATAGTTTCATACTTTATACATTCATATCATAATCAACTTTCATACTTCATACAATCCATGTCATATAAGTTTCATATTTTTCATACATTATAACATAACTCAGCCATATTTCATTTTCACTCATTAAATAAACGAACGTTCATGCAATCCAATCATATCAATCATCATGCATCAAAGTCATTTAGTCAACTAACTAATATTCATACAGTACAACAACATACAAATTAAATTAAATAAGCTTCCCTTACCTCTGAGCGTGACCGAACGTTCCCAGACGCAGAAATACAATTTCACCACTATCAGTTTCCCTACCGTCAACGCTCGACAATTCCAACTACACCAAGTGACAACCCAACACTATCAGAACCACTCATTTTGAGAATGGTGATCAACACAGAAACCCAAAACTAGGTTTGCATGTTTAGGAAACGAACAACTGGGTGAAAAGAAAGACTTACCAGCTCATGAGCTTCACAAACCAAACGGTTTATCTGGAAGCTCTTGACGCCGAAAGTGCTTCTACGGTGACTGAATGAAGATCGGAGAAAGGAAAGTTAGTGTGTTCTTAGAGAGAAGATGAAGGGGATGTAGAGAGAAGGAGGAGAGAATGAGATTCTTCAGAAATTTGAAAAGAGGGTGCATGCAAAGAGTGGAGTAGATTTTCTGAAAACCCAAGTTTTGCTTCCCACGTCAAAACGGACGTCCCCTCTTCTGTCGACACCTGCTTTCCACTAACTGACTTTCGGATCCTCTTCCCTTGACACCTGGCGTCCGCCATCTGAGTGTCGAGCTCCCCTCTTGACACGTGAACTCCACTAAAACGATACGTGCGTGGATTTTACCAACCCACCTATTTTTTTAATTAAATTAAATTAATTAAATTAGTTATTCAATTCCATGTTTTTATTGAAATCAAATTAATTAAATTAATTATTCAAAATGCACCGCCTTTACTTAGCAATAGAGCATTTCCAAAAGTTCTCCTCTGCAAATAAAACTCTATGATTATAGATTAGATAATATTATAGATGGAGATAAAGAAGAAGATGCTTCAAGAGCATCATAATACTGTGGATTTATCCATTAAGGACTCCAATTTAATAATGGGTAATATTATAGATTAGATAATTCAGGAATATATCATTTGTTATATCTTGTTTTTAGACCTATCTACAAGCAAGACAATTTTATCTTGTGCTATATATTTTTGTTAACGACTATATGTAGTTTCTTGGTTAAACAGTTATGTGTGTAACATTAAACTAAGTTGGCAAAATTTTATGCTTGATAGCTTAGAATATATATAACAATATATTTCTTTTGTTTTATTTTCTTTTATATCAATTGGTCCAATTATTAGTGTTTCAATTTGATCGATCAAAATAACATATTATAAGAATTTATCTAAGAAAAAGAGGGTGAAAAAAAAGTTAATTAAGTGAGTCAATGAACCAATCCGTTTAACCCACCAATCCGTGGTGAATCGGATCGGGTTCGAAATTTTTTACTTGCTAATAAATAAGTCGGATTTGATTGACTCACTAAGTGACTAACCCATAATAAATCGGAATCAGATCGAACCAGATTATCCTCTTTGATCGCTCTAATTTGTATGTGTATATTGAAAATAATGCATAGAAAGAAAGTAAGGTGGGCGTTAAAATCGATGTGGGACCTAATTTACATAAATATCCTCTCACCTTCCCTCAACTACCTCAACTTATTTTTCTCCACGTGTTCACACGTGTTTATTACCTTACCTTTTTGGTTTGTCTGTGTCTGAATTTCACTTGCCACAGTTGCAGGTTCTTGTCCTTGAGGAAAGAGTTATGTACAAAGGCAGCCAAATTCAAGCCTTCAGTGTTTTCTGTGATTTTCTTAAGCGAAACGGCAAGCAGACCATGTCCTAAGAAGGGACAAATTAAAAAAAATAATGGTAGTGCTAGAAATATTTATGTACATATTATAAAAGTAAAATAATTATGAAATTAAATTTTTAATTTTTTTTAAAAAGAAAAAAATAATAATAAATTATAATATCAAATAAATGTAAAAAATATATAGTGTCAAAATATATTTTTTAATTAAAGAAAATGGTGATCGTATTTTTAATTCGCTTAATTAGCTATCTTTTCAATATTAAAAAATTTCTTCCCTCAACTATTTAAAATTCTCAATACAATATAGTGAATTTTTCTCATCAATGAATTTATATTTTTTCTTTCATTTTATTTAATTTAATAATTAACTCACTCTTAAAAAATAGTCTTTAAGTAAAAACGATTAAAGAAAAATAAAATTTGATAAGTTAAATACGATAAAATTGAAATAACACTCAAATAAATAAGAAAACGGTCAATAGAATAACTTTTTTGATAAAATTTAATTAAAAATGCTTAAATATATAACTTAAAGCTTAATTAAACTTAATTTTTTCTTACATAAATCATTAGATTTAAAATTCAATCATTTTTTAGAACTGAAATAATAAATTATATATAATTTGTAGTTTAAAAAAATATCACCACTGCTTGCACCAATTTTATCAAATACAATTTGTTGCTCAAAGTTTAATAGAATTTATTATAGACTTCATTTTAGTTAAATTTTAGTTTGTCATAAAATATATACTTTTTAAATAAAAAAATAGATTAAAAAGTGTTTAAAGAACATAATAAATCTTTTTGCATATAGTTAAAAAAGTGCAATATATAATTTAAAAAGTGAGAATTTTAAGGTTTTCCAAAATAATAAATGGCAAGGCCACCCAAACAGTTTAATATTATTATATTTAGTGAAGGCAGTAGTTGGGTTGCATGTTTAATAAAAAGGTTTAATCATTCACGAAGTCCTTTTTTTTTTCGTGGAATCTCAATTTAGTCCCTTTGTTTTTGAAAATTTCAATTGGGTCCCAAATTTATGAAAATTGCAACAATTGGATCCTTTCCGTTAAATTGTCTCCAACGGCGTTAGTGTGTGTCTGACGTGGCACACTGTAGTCTGACGTGGATGACGTGCCACGTCAGACACACACTAACGCCGTTGGAGACAATTTAACGGAAATGATCCAATTGTTGCAATTTTCATAAATTTGGGACCCAATTGAGATTTCCAAAAACAAAGGGACTAAATTGAGATTCCACGCGAAAGAAAGGACTTCGTGAATGATTAAACCTAATAAAAATGAAAGGAGATGATTGCCGGAAAAAGATAGAATACAAGCGTCACGTGGCTAAATTTCTTAAGCCATTATTTATGGTGGCTTTGTATAGTTTTTGTTTAATACGGTTAAGATAATATAGGCATGTGTATTAATGTCAAGTGAAAAAATAATTAACCTTTTAAATAAAACTATGCAGTCTTAAGTTAATAAATAATAAATTAAGTATGTCTTTTTATTTCAAATTTTAAATTCTTTTATAAAGTACAGGAGCATATACTTATTTATGTGAAAAACTTAAGGAAAAATAATTAAAATTATAATAGTTTTTTTTAATCATATTTTCCACAGGTAAGATTGGGTAAATTTTGGGCAAAATTCATTATTCAAGTTACTATTATAATATTAGACTGGATTTTTAAAATTTTTTTTAAGTTAAATCTAATTCATACCGGATTGGATTAAATTGAGTCAAAATTTTGAAATTTTAAAAAGATATTATAATTTTTAAATATCAACATAATGAAAAAAATAATACAATTTTTATAAAAATTAGTTCAAGACTTCAAAATGCTGTAGGAGAAGAAAAAGATAACACAATATGTTCATAAGATAAATTTAAGAGTAAGTTTTGGATTCAGTTTTAGGTTACACACTAAACCCAGCATTCAACCCGTACAAAAGTTGGTTAAGTCAAATTTGACCTAATTATAAATAAAACTTAATCTAATATAATTAGGTTGAATAAAGTTAACTTGAGTCATAAGTAATTTAACATAATGAATATCCTTAATATTTTTTTGTTATATAACTTAAAAAAATAGAAAAAAACAAAATTCACTATAACGTAAAAAGGTAAAGAGAATCATAATAAAGTAAGAAAGATTAGATGTATAGTTATAATTTTAACATACTATTTCTAACTTGGTGTGTTTTCGTATAAAATATTACAACATATATGAAAAAAAATTAAAGCAAAGACACTGGATTTGATTTGGGAAACTAAAAGCTATAATTTTTTAGATCTTCATTCCTTATTTTTATATCCAATTAATTTCATATTTAAAAGAAAAAAAATCAATATCAAATGTGTGTGCATGTGTATCCTTACATAAAGATTAGCCATTATGCAATTTGAAACATGTTACATATCATTTGGATGTTATATTGTCTATGTTCTGTAAATCAGTAGAGTGGTAGTAATAATTCATGATTTTTGAAAAAGCTATGATTCAATACAGGCAAAAGCTATGATTCAAGATACTCTAAATCATACAACCTTTAATAGTTTTTTTTCGACATTTATACAAGAAAGCACAACCATGTAAGAAAAACTGAGTTTCTAATACATAATCATCAACTATGTATGCATGTAAAAAAAATCTAATAACTTAAAGTGCTAGAAATGTAGATAGTCTTCTGGACGACTAAAATATACATATACGTCTTAATTGTATACTATTTACAATTGTCACTAGTACAGTAAAGAGAAACGATAGCGGTTATTTTCGCTTATAGACACCGGTTCCGCATCCGAGGCATATATAAGCGAGGTAAAAAGAAATAGACTTTTTACCTCGATTTTGAACCGAGTCAAAAGGGTTCGGATTCTGCCTCGATTCACAAACAACCGAGAGGCAGTAGAGTGTTTTTAATTTTTTTAATCTCAACCGAGATCACTTGTTAGTTCCTCACTCTGTTATGTTTTTCTATGGTCTTTTACTTTCTCTTTTCCTTCTCTTTGTACCTTAAACTTCTCTCTCTCTCTCTCTTTTAATCTCAAACTTATCCTGCAATTTTATTTCATCTATGTTTTTACACAAGTGGGGGCAAAATTACTTTTGACAAACTCAGATGATTGCTCCAATCTAAGAAGGGGGAAATGGGAAGTGGAGAGGGAGCAAACGGAGGAGATGAGAATGAAGGTGGAAGAGAGGAGGAGGAGGCTCAGTTCCCTAACGGAGGTGCAATCAGAGCTCTCCAATAGGCTTCAAATATGGACGCTGGCCAAGACGCGAGCGGAGACGTAACTTGAGAGGGCGGTAGGGGAGAAAACGAAGATGGTGAGGGAGATCGAGGAGCTCATGTGCCAGAGAGACGTGCTTAACCGAAGGATCAAGTTCTGCAAGAAGAAAGACGCAATTGGAATGACGGCTAATCCAATTCAAGAGGCGAATCCAAACCGCAAACACTATCCATTTCGCCATCCACTTGTAGAGAAACAAAACCAAAAACCCAAGGAAGAGAAACGTAGATCCAACGCCTAACCGCCACCACGCCGTTGGCGTCGCGTCCTCACCGCTCCATGAGAAAAGAGTTTCCACCATCGCAACATTGTCGCTGCTCTCTCGTCGCACCGTCGCGGGCTCTCACTGCCATCGCACATCGTCGAGATAAAGGAGAAGAGGAGAGGTGCTAGGTTTTTGGGGAAAAGCTTCCTCTTTCGCTACCCAGAGGCTAGGTTTTCCTGGCTTTAAGGTCCCATTGTCCAAGCCCAAGACTTATTAGAAAGGCTTATATGCCTCGGTCCATCTGCCAACTGAGGCAGTATATTTGCCACGTGAGGTTTATGCCTCGGTTCACCCTGCCAATCGAGGAAGTATTCTCTTTAGACATCGGTTGCTTAACAACCGAGGTATATAGTGTTTTACAAATTACGAGACTGCCACCGCATTTTGATACGCTTCGGTTCCAGAAAAACCGAAGCGTAATGTGCGAGTTAAAAATGCGATTTTTTACTAGTGTGTGAAGTAATATTCTCTAAATCAACAAGTGATTATTTCATATCCATTTTAAATATATAATATTTCATATTCACTCTAAAGAGTGTGAACATTAACATTTCATTGTTGCCTAACTAGGAAAAACTCAATGTACTTTGCTTAGAAAGATCTCATGTAACCATGCTTAAGCTTAGGGAAGGGGAGTGCAGCGAAGGAAAACGAAAACGGTTGTTTTTGACAATATGCTTCGGTTTTTGAACCGAGGCATATACCAACGATGTAAAAAGGTGGGGGACTTTTGGCCTCGGTTCAAATTGATGTAATAACATAGGCTTATATGGCAGGGGTTCAGGCTAGAACCGATCTTAAAGCCTTTTTTTTTTTTAAATCATGTGCACTCTAAACTGCCAAACCAAGCCAAAAATACATCGTTGGGCTATTGGCCCAAAAGGTTCACTCCAAGTCTGCCAAAACGAAGCTGTCAACGCCGACCACCTTGACACCCACAGCCACC
This sequence comes from Vigna nakashimae, assembly GCA_034642375.1. Lineage (NCBI taxonomy): Eukaryota > Viridiplantae > Streptophyta > Magnoliopsida > Fabales > Fabaceae > Vigna > Vigna nakashimae. Next base: position 14,077,327 of record CM067764.1, on the reverse strand, counting down.
ACCATCAGCACCTCCCTCGCCACCACTTGCGCAACCAAAGAACAACCCAAAATCAAATAACGAATGGGAAACCCCAAATTAAGAGACAAAACCCATATCCCAACCATCAATCTTAACCAAATTTACAAGATTAAAACACCATAACAGGAAAGACCCCAAATTCAATTTGAATGAAACCCTACATCTCAAATCATAGAAGAAATCATATCATCATTTCCTCATAACAGAAACCCCCACAATTGAAGAACAACCTAAACCTTAAATCGCAAAATCAACACCCCCAAAATCATAATGTCATTTTTGACGCTGTCGTCACCGGATACTCAGCCCTTCAACCTCGTCGTCGTCGTTGGAGGTCACTCGCGACACGTCGCCATCGTCTTCTCTCGCATCCGCGACGCCGTTGGCATCTAGGCTCGCTCAGAACCGAACCCGCGTTTGCTTTAAAGGAGGAAAGCTTTCGTGATCCTACCACCACCAGAATGCCCACTAAGACGCCGGAAAAGAAAACCCTCCTTGTGACGCTTGATTTAGAACGAAAGAAAAAGAGTGAAAAGGGGAAGAAGAGAGTGGCGCTACTTACTCTTACATCGCGAGCCAGAAAAAGAAAGAGGAAAGGAGAAAGTCTACCAACACAACGAAGGACCCTGAAAGTCCACCGCGAACCACCATTAAAGGCGAGAACACACTTGAGTCGCGCTTCCGCAGTGCCGCCATTTTCGCTGCCATGAGGTCATTGTCTCTCTTTGAGACGCAGAACTTCTCGTCCCCAAGACTGGGTGGTCCACGAGAAGAAAAAGAGGAAGAAGTTTGTTTCTCTTGCTAATTAGAACAAAGAAGAGATTGAGGAAGAGTTTTTTTATTAGGGTTCTTAGTCTAAACCCATTTAGAAAAAATTTCAAAATAAAAAAAAAAAACTACGAAAGGATATGGCCCCGGTTCCCTGCCTAACCAAGGCTTATTCTATTAAAAAAATCAAAATTGATCTGAAATGACTATTTTGAAATTTTTTGAAATTTTTTTCAACTTTATTACCTCGGTTCACCTTATAACCGAGGCCAAATCCCTGACGGTCTGACTGCATCCTTTATGACAACAGACTGTAGATATGGAATGTTATAGTCTTGCAGCGATTTTTGGCCTCGGTTCTGCAGACAACCGAGGCCATATACCCTATATGGCATCGATTCTAAAACAATCGAGGCCTATACTGTTAATAAGCTTGGTTAGACTTTGTGTACTTAATTAGAAGAGACATTGTGTACTTGAATAGTCTAAAAAGACTTTATGTGCTAATTGTAAGTCAGAAGTGATAGTGATAATAAATTTAACAACTAAACTTATTAGCTTTAGAGAATTAGATTTATTCTAATTCAAAGTGAACCATTAAAAATTATTTTATTATCATACCTTTCTTACACATGCATTCTCTATTGGCCATCCCCTTAGAAAATGAACAATGTTATAAAATAGTTCCCCATAGAAATTTAATAGTAAAAATATTTAAAAAATAATTTCACGACTTGAACCAAACATATGATTAATGCTTATTTTGAAAAGTTCTTTTTGAAGTGTTTTATTGATGGACGAACCCTGCTACACGATGGCTCGCTTGACAAGAAAGAAATTCTTTGAGCAACTATGTGATGGTTAGATGAGATGTTATTATAGAAAAATGAGATTTTATTTATGTTTATGGTGTTGATTAAACAAAGTGTGCTTTTAAATAATTGAATATTGAGAAACATGAAAAGAAATAATTATAAATATTGTGAATTGCATGAGTTATGGGGATATATTTTTGTGAAAGTTTTTCTTGATTTGATGAGAATGGATGAGATGAGAACCTTTTGGTAATGGTGTATATTATGTTGAATAAAGCCTCGACCTGAGTGCCAAAAATATATTTGGGAAATGTGATTAAGTGACATTATTATGAAAATTGTATAAATGAAATTAAAAAAAATGAGTTTTCAGTGTTGATGAAGATGATTTCTTAATTTTAGTTTAAAATTTGTATTAAAAAAGTATGGTTAATAGTATATTATATGAATGTGGTTAATTTAATGAGAATTGCCACATTGTTTAATCTTAGGGTATGTATTGAGTGAGAGTCTCAATTCTGAAGTAATCTGAACTCTACTAAAAATGTTGACTCATAGATAATGAAATTTAAGTGGTGAGAGTTCAAGGAAGTTCTTATAGTAGGATAACCATTTTGATGATGCTATAATGAGTTAATCTTGTCATGGTAAATGTGTACCAAATGGAGTCACAACGATTATTTTGCTTGATTCACTATTTGTACAAAGTGGGGTCACAACATATATGTCACTTAAATCCACTGTAGAGAGATTTCATGACAAGTGTAAGACTGCACGCATTCGACACTATATACATGTATTTCATAATTGAGTCTAATTTTTATTTCTGTAACTGTACTAATGAATGGTTATTTGGGATTGAACGATATTATGTTGTATATTGGATGGTTGATTAGTGCCTGATATTGAATGGTGAATTTAATAATGAATATCTGATTGAAAGACAAAGAGTTAAATATGTTTTTAGTTCCCAAATTATCATACTATTTTGTGTTTCGTTCTTCTTTGAAATGTTTGTTTATTTTCGTCCTCTTAGTTAGAAAACTCGTATTTTTAGTGCTTAAAAAATAAAAACATTAGATTTTCTGTGAGGTGGCTAAGGGTGAGTCATGTGAGATGTCAACTTTCCTGATAAGTGTGTGCCACGTTTCTCTTTTTTTCTTCTCTTTCTTTCTCTTTTACTACTTTTCAACGAAGCAGCGTCCACCGCCTTCGACACCCTCTTAAAGTCTCCACTACTACCACCACATCCGCCTTCACTATCGTCTTAAAGTCTTTGGAAACCTTCACCATCTTTCTCTTTCTTGCTGTCAGACTAAGCCATAACTAACCAAAAACTTCCATACACCGAAATCTCAGATTCCGCCAACCACACTTCTCTCAATAAAAAATCTTTCTACAAAAAGAAACTTTTCCTCACTCTTTTCGCCACCCTGCTGGTGGCAGCCTCCGTAGCAACCATAGTCGCCGGAGTGAAAAACAAATTGAACTCATCTTCTCTGTTGTGGCTTCAGAACCCAACATCACTCATAAAGTAACCTCTCACCCGGATTTACACGACACTGTACAGAAAGAACTCGGATTCGGACATGTCTTCTTCGTCTTGTAAAAATAATAGCATTCAGTGGGTGATCTTTGGTTTGGCAGCCCATGGATATGCAATTCTTTGAGACATCCAAAACGTTGGACTTGATCAAACTCCAGCAAGAGGGGCTAACCTCATTGAAGTAATTGTTGGCCAAGGAGAGATTCCCATTGTTGCGAAGAAAAGGAATTTGACAAACGTTTTCTGGAACACAACTTTTTTAAGGTTTTCAATTTCAATGGGCAAGAAGCCGTCGAACTGGTTCCTAAGGAAGAGAACTTCGGTGAGGTTGGGTACGTAACCGACACTCTTGGGAATCGGGCCGGTGAGGTTGTTGTTGGCGAAAGTGAGATAGCGGGCCGACGTGGAGCCGAAATTCTGGGGGAGGCACTGTGTGAAGTGGTTGTTGTTAATGAAAGGGAATTGGGTTGGTGAGTTCGTTGAAGCGGAGATCGAAGAAGACTAGTTGGTTTGACTTAATGGCGTCGAGGGGAAACTGGCATTTGAATTTGGTGGCAGCTGCGGACGGTGGTGAATGGAAGCTAATCCGTTAAAAAAAAAGGAACATGACACGCTGTCGTTAACCCCTTCAAAAAAAATCTAACACCTTTATATTTTATATTTTAAGGACTAAAAGGATAAGTTTCCTTGATTTAGAAGAAGAAAATGAACAAATCTTTTAAAAAGAATGAAATCCAAAATAGTATGATAGATCAATATTAAAAACATATTTTATAAAATGTTTAAATATTTTAGACTTAATTATCTACTTAGTCCCCATGTTAGGAGGTAATTTTCTGTTTAGTACCCGGTTTTAAAAATGTAGACATTAGGTTCCAAAGTTGTCAAAATTGTATCAATTGAGTCCCTTCCGTTAAGTGGGCAATAACGGAGATAACTTTCGTCTCACGTGGCAAAGGAATCTGCGTTTTTTCTTCTCTCTCTTCTGCCTTTTCCTGAAATGCCCCCAACTTTTTCTCTCTTTTCCTTTACCTTTGACCCCAATGCTTTAATCACTGCACATCACCCAACTGTTGAATCTTGAGACAGACGCAATCGTATCACGTGGATGATCTCACACTCTCACTCCCTCACTCAAGGGCACTTGATCTGCCTCAGAGGAAGGTTCCTCCAACCACTGATATCAACTTCCTTCTTTGATCGCAACACTATCCCAAACCCAAACGAAAACCTCTCACAATTTTCTAATTCACGCGTTTCTTTCCTTTTCTAACACCCTTACTCAGGTTTTTCACTTTGCAAATCCGAATCTCAGTTCCTTCAATGTGATGACTCCTAACGCCGCCGGTGAATGGCTCGATTTCGTTTCTAGCGCCTCCGATTCCTCGCCATCTTCGTCGTCGTCGCCGTCTTCACGAGTGACGAATCGAAGTCAGAGCGTGAACTTTCGGTGACTGATTTCGATTGGGAATATGTCGAGACAGCCTCCGCCGCAGACAAGCGACACTGAAGGGGTTGAGGGCGGTGGTGGGGGTCATGGCGGGAGGGGTGCCAGCTGTCTTGTCGATATGGTGAAGCTTCCGGAGGACGTCTGGAGAGGGGATGCGTATTCGTGGGCCTCTGCAGAACCCTTATAGTTTGGGAAGCCGTGGGTGGGGGGGGGGGGGAGGGAGGGGCGATGACCAATGAGAGGGACTATAGTGGGTTGGGAGGGGGGCTTGTAAGGTTGACTCAGGTTTTTCGTTCTGCAGCTCGGTCTTCGAATCCTCTCAACCAGAGGTTTGATTTGTACCATGTAATTGTGGGATTTTGCTTCGCCACTTCTTTATTCCCAAATTTTTGCTCTCTAATTCCTTGGTTAGGCTTTTTGATTCTAGGATTCGGTCGCTGGTTTTGAGTACACGAGGCTTGGGTCGTGTCATATTGTTGGGGTTTTGGTTTTGATCTTGATCTTGAAAGTAGTAGTTTTTGGTGTGGGTGATCGACGTTGTTTGGTTTTTGCTCACGATCGAGAATGGGTGAGGCTTCAGGAGATGGTTTTGCTGATTGTTTCAGCCGGATGATGTCGTATGAGCCGCTGTCGAAGAGGGAAAAGAGGTGGGAATTGCGTATGCAGAGGAGGTAGATGTTGCAGAGCAAAAGAGAGAAAAAAATATTTAATAAAAATATAGAAAAGAGAGAAAAAGTTGGGGGCATTTCAGGAAAAGGCAGAAGAGAGAGAAGAAAAAACGCAGATTCCTTTGTCACGTGAGACGAAAGTTAACTCCGTTATTGCCCACTTAACGGAAGGGACTGAATTGATACAATTTTGACAACTTTGGGACTTAATGTCTATACTTTTAAAATCGGGTACTAAACAAAAAATTACCTCTTAACATGGGGACTAAATAGGTAATTAAGCCAATATTTTATGATTAAATGTTTAATAGAATTTTATAAAAAATAAATAACTTATCCTTATTTTTGTTAATTGTTTATGATTGCCAACGTACCACGATTTATTTTATGTCTGAGTAAATGATGTTGTAGGTAAGAAAGATAGACAACATAAGATTATTTAAAATATTTGTAGTAGTGTAATAACTTCATATACACATATTTGTATTGTATTGTTATATTCCTCCCAGTATATTTGAAGGAATTTTAACTTTTGTAAGATTTTCTTTAATTTTCTTCAATTTATGTGAAGAAATGTAAATACAATAAATATATTATGTAATTGGTTATTCATCATAGTTAACTTATAATATTTTAAATTAATAGTATGTTCCTACTAATTTGGAATGTTACGGTTTAATCTTTACAACTCTTGACTCTACGTGCCTCCAAATAATGCTTAAAATGCATACAACTTTAAAATTATAAGAAATTAATTCATATTTTTAGAAATTAAGAAAGGAATAATTCACTAAAAATAAAAGTAATATTTTCTAAGAAGTAACTTTTTAACTTATATACTTTATATATAAGATAAAGTTTATTATAAGAAATAATTTTTCCTTGAATTAAAAAATCAATTATAAATTTTTTGAAAACGTAAATCTGTTCTAAGTTTTAGAGAATAAAAATATGATTTGAATAAAACATATGACTCTGACCCTTACACTTAACATGCTATGGTTGTATCCTATGAATTGACAAGACTATGGAAATCTGATATAATTTTTTTTTGTACCTTTCATAATTTGGATGAATAATCAGACCTTGCTGCACATATTAGTTTGTTTATTCAATTATTTTTTAACATTTCAATAAAATGTTATATAAGAAGAAACTTGCATTATAGTTTAAGTGGTGTAAGATCTGTATATTTTTTACATTAAGTATTGGATTAAATAACATGAATCTAATAGCAACAGACAGAAAAACCTAAACCATTAAGTAATTGTTGGATGATGTAAGAGAAATCCAATAATTAGTGACAGAAGAAGTTTATCCAACTTATTCTCTAGATGACTTTATTATTTCTTTTTACTTGGAACAAAATATTTCTTTCATGTAATTATTAGTTGATAAATATACATAAAAAATGTGCCCAATTGTCAAATAGCACGAACAAAATTGAGTTGATTCAGTAGTACATGTTACTGTAAAGTTGAATTGGTTAAACAGTGAGTGATTTTTTTTTGTAATTAATATGCTTAATTTTAACTAAGGAAATATAGCCATAAAGAAAAAAAAAAGAATTTTAGAGAAAACTATAGGAATTATGATAGAATGTAAAAGTAACAATTTTTTTTAATTGATTTAAACAATTATGTAGTATAGATTATATATTAAAGTTTTCTTTGGTTCATTTTTTTAAGTCTATAGTATAAGCCTCCCTATCATCAGTTAAAATTTATTAAATAAGCAACTACTTAAATTAATATTTAATCATTCTCTAAAATTAAAAATAAAAACAACTAGTACTTTAACTTTTTCAGTGGATCATGATATAATTCGAAGTGTAAAACCCACAACTATAATTTCTAATATTTATAACAGTTTATAACATGCAATATTATTACCCAATAAAATGTATCCCATACATTTGGATACAATACTAAATTAATTCGGAATTAACTACTTAAAAAATTCATAATTTAAAATCAGCACATCATTATACTTATAACCTGAGTAAGAAAGATTGGTATTACTCCAAAAGTTAAACTTTATTATAGTTGTTAAAATGAGATAAAATATGCGAACTAACTTGCTCTACCATGAGTTCGAATCAAATTTAATAGTTAAAAAAGTTATAAATTTTGGCACAGGTAAAACTAAACTTGATTGAAGAGAATTTCGATTTACTTTGATTGAATCCGTTGTGAGTTGAGTTGATTCACCAACTCATGCATAAATTCTAAAAATTAAATTATATTAAAAAATGAAAATCCTAAATGTTTTCATATATCTAAAGGTATTAGAAAAAAATTGTAATTATTTTGGGATTGAAGAACAAAAAATTTGTAATTAAGTGAATCAATTCGTTTAACTCATCAATCCATGGTGAGTTGACTCAGGTTTAAATTTTTTGAACTCACTGATAAATAAGTCGGACTAAATTAACTCACTAAGTAACCAACTCATGATGGATTGAGTGACCCACTTTGACAACTATAAACTTTACAAATATTAAAATCCAATTATTAAGTTACATCTTAAATCATATTTTAACTACTCAAAAATGTATAAATTGAACATAGATTTGATCTTATTTCATTGGTAGGTTATTCTTAAGAAGTTAGACTAGTTAATGGCTCCTAAACATAATACACACTAAAAGTTTTCTAAATTAATTATTGGCTAGATGATTTCTACTCACAACAATTTAAAGTATTTCATTAACGAGTCAATTTTCACCAAAAGTCCAATTTTTTCAAGCATTATTCAAAGTATATTTATATATTAATTTAAATATGATAAATAAATATTAAGGTTATTTAAATAACATAAACATAATTCTTATTTAGCTAGTGAACACAAATTTTTGTGAAACCCATATTTGTTGTGAAACAGATTTATACTAAAAATTCAATAAATGTAAATATATCAAACAAGCACATCTAAACATATTCAAATTATAAAAAAAGCGAAAGCAGAAAGATCAACCACTATTGTTATATGCTTGCTTAGCTTCTAGTTTTTGAACCCTTGCTCTTAAAACACGATGGTGATGTATATGAAGTAAAGAGTAGGCTCACTGACCAGATTATTCAAATTTTTGTATATCTCCAAAACCATCACAAAGTCTTTTAACGTTGGAAGAGTTTGTTGCGGGAATCACGACGCATCCATGAACATTTGAAAATGGTTTTTAAAAATGGACCACTTTCAAAAGGATCCTAACTGAAAAGAAATAAAATAAATGGGAGAGGATATAACCTTAAAAAATGGAGGCACTCTATTGTAACCTTTCTACTGTATAAAGGCTAACATTCTCCCACTTGGTCCGTTTTATCCAACCATCAAACGTAATAAGAGACCAAATATATGAATCATGGTGACAATTCCTCTAATAATAAGTATTATCTCACATGTATTATGATGTATTAAGTCTCACATCACAAGCTCTTAACTCTAACGAATAAACCATATGTCTATAGGAGGTCACAATTAAATGAATTTTCTCAAAGTAACTAATTATGTGCACAAATAATTGAGAAAACATTAAACTGAATAAGAGTTTTCTCAAAATGAAAGTACTTATAATGATTGTCATATCATGGAACCAAGTCTCATTCGCGTTACAAGATCCTTAAAATTCTTTGGTGGCATGCCTTTAGTTAAAGGATCAACAATCATCAACTCGGTGCTAACGTGCTCAATGACCACTTTCTTTTCTTTAACGCGTTCTCTTATGGCTAAATATTTAATATCGATGTGCTTACTTCGACTTCCACTTTTATTATTCTTAGCCATAAAAAACAGTAGCAGAGTTATCACAATACAACTTCAGTGGCCTAGCAATTGAGTCCACAACTCTAAGCCTAGATATAAAACTCTTCAACCATACACCATGTGAAGTAGCCTCAAAACAAGAAACAAACTCAGCCTCCATAATAGAAGTAGCAATCAAGGTCTGCTTTTTGCTACTCCAAGATATAGCTCCACAAGCTAGCATGAAAACATAGCTAGATCTATATTTTTTGGTATCAACACAACCAACAAAGTCTGAATTAGAGTAGCCTACCACTTCCAAATTATCAGTTCGTCTATACATGAACATGAAATCTTTTATTCCTTGAAGATATCTCATTACTTTCTTTGCAGCTTTCCAATGGTCAACACTTGGATTACTCTGATATCTTCCTAAAACTCCAACTACAAATGTAATGTCAAGTTTAGTAAAAACTTAAGTATACATAAGACTTCTGACAACTGAAGCATATGGAATATTTTTCACTTGTTCCCGCTTAAGATCATTTTTTGGGCATTGACTTAATTCAAGTTTGTCACCCTTTACAATGGGAGTTACACTTGGTGAACAATCTTTCATGTTAAATCTCACTAGAACTTATATTAATATAGGTTTCTTGAGAAAAACCCAAAATACCTCGAGATCTTTCTCTATGGATCTTAATGCCTATGACATAAGATGCTACACCCATATCCTTCATATCAAAGTTCTTTGTGAGAAATTGCTTCACCTCATATAACATACCCTTGTCATTGGTTGCAAGCAAAATGTCATCCATATATAAAACAAGAAAACAAATTTTGCTCCCACTAACCTTCTGGTATATACATTGATCCATGATGTTTTCTTCAAAACCAAAAGAAGAGATAACTTCATGAAATTTTAAATACCATTGACGTGAAGCTTGTTTTAATCCATAGATGGACTTATTAAGCTTACATACCAAGTGCTCACTATTTATAAAGAAAAATCCTTCAGGTTGTTTCATGTAAAGCTCTTCCTCTAGATCACCATTAAGGAATGTTGTTTTCACATCCATTTTATGTAACTCAAAGTCAAAATGAGCTACTAATGCATGATTATTCGTAAAGAATCCTTCTTAGATACAGGAGAAAAAGTCTCCTTATAATCAATTCCTTCTCTTTGAGTGAATCCTTTGGCAACAAGTCTCGCTTTATATCTTTCAATGTTACCTTGAGAGTCCTTCTTAGTTTTGAAGACCCATATACATCCAATGGGTTTTAGAGCATTAGGCAACTCAACAAGATCCCAGACTTGATTAGATGTCATAGAATCCATCTCATCTTTCATAACATTATGCCACAAATTTGATTCCTTAGAACTCGTGGCTTGTGAAAATGTTTTAGGATCATTTTCGGCTCCAATGTTATAATCCGATTCTTGCAAATACACTTCATAATCCTAGAAATTGCTGGTCTTTTGATTCTAGTAGATCTTCTTAGTGTTGTCTCAACATCTTGATGAGAAGCTTATTGTTCAACTAGTTGTTTAACATTTACTTGTTGCTCCTCGTCAACAACTTGATCTATATTATAATTCTCAGCAATTTATGGAACTTCAATTATTTGTTGTCTAATACGCTTTTGAACTGGAGGAGTGTGAATAACCACCAATATATCATTTGATTGAGAGGTTTGAACTTCATAGTGATCTTTTTCAAGATCAACATCTTTATTTAAATCACTCACACTAATCAAGTCATTTTCAAGAAACTTTGCATTTCTTGATTCCACAATCTCAGTGTTATGAGTTGGACAATATAATCTGTACCCTTTGGACTTTTCATCATATCCAATGAAATACCCACCAATAGTCCTTGGGTCTAGTTTCTTCACTTGTGGATTATAAACTAGGTTTCCAACCTTTGAATAACTTAAAAGGTGTTTTTAAAATAGCCTTAGTTGGGATTTGATTTACTATCTACAAAACCGTCTTAAGTGCTTCAGTCCACAAGAATTAAGGAAGTTTTGAATTACTCCTCATACTTCTCACCATATCCATCAAAGTTCGATTTCTTCTTTCTACCACACCATTGTGATATGGAGAGCCAATCATGGTATATTGGGCAACAATCCCATGTTCTTGAAGAAATCTAGCAAACAGACTAGGTGTTTGTCCATTTTTCGTGTATCTACCGTAGTACTCTCCACCTCTGTCTGATCTCACAATCTTAATTTTCTTTCCACATTGTAACTCTACTTCAACCTTAAAAACTTTTAAGGCTTCATCCTTAGAACGAAGTAAGTACAGATACATGTATCGTGAGTAATCATCTATAAAGGTGATAAAGTATTTTGGACTACTTGATCCATATTCGGACAACAAATATTTGTATGAATAATTCTAGTAAACTTGAACTCCTCTTAGCACTTATTTTGGACTTGGTTAGTTTGCTTTCCCTTAATGCAATCCACACAAGTCCCAAAATCAGCAAAATCTAAAGTACGAAGTACTCCATTTATTAATCGCTTAATTCTCACAATGAAGATATGTCCCAATCTTCGGTTCCATAAAACAAAAGAATCCTCATTCATAACACATCTTTTTAAACCATCGAAAACATGCATAGAACTATAAGTAGCGTTGTTTTACAATTTAATAGAGTAAAGACCGTCACATAATTCCCCAAAGCCAATAACTTTGGATTTATTCAATAAAGTAAAACCAAAATCCATAAAATTAAAGGAAAAACCCAAAGGTGCAAGTTGTAAAAATGAAATCAAGTTCTTGCTAAAACTAGGAACATAAAAAGTATTTTCTAAACATAAAACAAAACCACTACTTAAAACTAAATTGCATGTCCCAACGTCTTCTACACGTGAACTCATCTTGCTTCCTGAATAGATGCATTGCTCACTTTCCATCAGTTTCCTTAGGTTTTCCATACCCTACAAGGTATTAGAAACATGCATTGTAGAACCAAAATCAATCTACCATGTTTTATGGTTAAAACTACTCAAATTAGATTCATAACAGACAAAAGCAAACAAAATACCTTTCTTTTCAAGCCAATCCTTAAACTTTTGACATTCCTTCTTCATGTGTCCCTTCTTTTTACAAAAGAAAAATTTGGACTCCTTCTTAATAACAAGCTGAGCAGGAATATTTCCCTTCTTATTAACTTGGTTCTTCTTATTCTTAAAAGAAGTGGTCAAGTTTGCCTTCTCCCCTTCTTCTATCAATAGCCTTTCTTCTTTTTGAACACACATGGTCAATAATTCATTAAAAGACCACTTATCCTTATGTGTGTTGTAAGAGATTTTAAAGGGGGCATAATGGTGAGACAAAGTGCACAGAATATAGTGTACTAGGAAAGAATCACACATGGTAACTTCCAAAGCTTTTAGTTGAGCCACAATGTCCCTTATGCACATGATATGATCACGTACTCCCTTAATTCTAGTGAGCTTTAAGGATGAAAACTGCATTATAAGGGTGTTGGCAAGAGATTTATCAGATGTCGTAAATTGTTCATCAATAACCCTCAATAAATCCTTGACATTCTCATATTGGTCCACTGAAACCTGGATCCCAACAAAAATGTTGGTTTTTATGAACTTTACAGAGACGATTTGTCCTCTCCCAAATTTCATAAAGATCAATGGCATCTGAAGTGCTAGTCTCAGTAATACCCGGTGTTTCTGGTTTTCTAATAGAATAGTCAATGTCCATCCAGCCTAAATGAAGAAGAACTCTCTCCTTCAAAACCTTATAATTATCACCTTTCAACTTGGGAATACCACATTTGATATTAGAAATATTCACAGATTGAGAAACTGTAAATTCAAAATCATGTTCATTATCATAATTTGAGACTAAAATAAATGTCATGTTTTACCAATGCAAACATTTCTTTACCAATGGGTCAATTAACATAAAACTTGCCTGTGGCCTAAAGTCTTACTCAATTAGACTCATTTAACTTTATGGTAAAATATTAAATTATATCACATTTCCTAATTCCTGTGGGAAAATTAAGAATTATAATATATATTTTATCCTAATTAATCATACAGATGTAAGAAAAATCTTGTGGGTATATCTCATCACATTATATATAATTAATTACAATTAACGTTTCAATAAAGTGATCTTTATAATATAATTTAATTAATTAAAGATGTTGTGACTACTCTCTAATTGTTACAAATCATATTTATCACTAAACATTAATATTCTCTAAAGGTCTTATATTTAATCAAAATAAAATATAAAAATCATATTATAAACATATAATATTTAAATTTATTATACTAACATTAAGTATTAGTATAAATTCCACTTGCCTTCCTATACTTTTAATTTAATTGTGTGTATAACAAATTGTGCCTATCATAACACACACGCGTGCGCGCGCGCATACACACACACACACACACACACACACACACACATATATATATATATATATATATATATATATATATATATATATATATATATATATATATATATATATATATATATATATATATATATAAAGCAATTAACATGTGTCCAGAACGAAAGGACAAGTCTTAATTAAAAAACCAGAAGCAGTAGTGTACCTTCAACCTCTAGCGTATGTATGCAGGTAAAGAAGAAAATAAAAACTGAAATATACTTTTCTGATAGATGCCCAAAATGAAACGCAAAAACAAAAAGCGTTTCGATCATCTTCAACCTTCACATGGGTCCCAAATAAAGCGTATACTAAACGCAAACCCAAAATAATATATGAGGGCATCAAAACATTCATCACAAAAAGCTTTCTTCTTTCTACCCAATTTCAAAACAATTGATAAGATTAAAAAACACAATACATAGAGAAGTGAACCAGACAAGGCAGAGGATAAACATGCTCTGATACCAAATGAAACAGATTTATACTAAAGATTCAATAAATCTAAATATGTCAAACAAGCAGATTTAAGCATATTTAGATTATAAGAAAATTGGAAGCAGAAAGACCAACCTCCGATCATTGTTGTATGCTTGCTTAGCATCTAGTTTATGAACCCTTGCTCTTAAAACATGATGGTGATGTATATGAAGTAAAGAGTAGACTTAGTGACCAGATTATTCAAATTTCTGTATATTTCCAAAATCATCACAAAGTCTTTTAACGTTGGAAGAGTTTGTTGCGGGATCACGACACATTCACGCACGTTTAAAACCGGTTTTTAAAAATGGACCACTTTCAAAAGGATCCTAGCTGAAAAGAAATAAAATAAATGGGAGAAAATATAACCTTAAAAAATGGAGGCACTCTATTGTAACATCTCTACTATATAAAGGCTAACATGTTGAACATTTTTATTTTGGATTAGGCATTGGGGTGAAAATATTTCTCATCCTAATTAAAACTCGATATTTTTTTATTAATAAATAGACATCTAATACATATAGTCGTTATGGTTATACTTATGAGATGATTATTCATCATTATTATCAAGATGTTTAATTATAACGATTATATTCTTCTAATTTCATATAACGAGCTTGATAAGGAAAGTATCACTTACTAAATTATTTTTCATACTTTTAGTTATATCTAAACAGACTCAAAAAAGCTTTTACTTTATGAGATCATTATTCACAATTATTATTAAGATGCTTAATCACAACAACCATATTCACCTAATTCCATGTAAGGAGGTTGATCAGGAAAGTACTGCTCAATGAATCATTTCTCCTACTTTCACTCATATCTTAAATATCCAAAAAAAAAAATCTCTTACTTAAGAATAAGAGAGTCTTTTAAAGTGAATCTTTCCTAGTCTAGATTTACCTGTTAGACAAAGACATCCTTAGGATTCCACCATGTGTCTCATTAGACCCAAAATTAAAGCTCGGTAAGAACATCTAACACCCATCATGGGGTTTTGGTAATGTTATCCTCAACCTTACTTATTTATCCTAACAGCAAACCTGACATGTTTTAAACAACACGAGAGATGGATCTGAATTCCATGAATACTATCCAAAATCAAATTCAACAACTACTGGACAAAAATGAGAAACTTAGTAGGCAACTCCAAATTGACCCGAGGAACATGCGGAAACAAACAGAGACCTTAACTCGTTAATTGAAACAACAACATGAAGCCGGTCTTTGAAGTCCAAAGTCATAGTTTGTGCAACATACAATTTTACTTAAATGATCATGATGATTGATACGCTGTCGTTGAAGCTATCAAATTAATATTACTTTTCAAGACAACTTATGTATTGTCAAGTCAGTAGTCAAGAAAGTAGATAGGGTTAAAGTAACCCTGAGTCGTCTTCCAACGAATACATAATTACTTTTCAATATTTGAATCTTATGAATGCTATACAATGCTCAAGAATGAAAGTGAGAAACTATGCTAATGGAATTAATGTTTCAAGAATGTTTGAAGAACAAAAAGGACTTAGAAACAATTATGATGAAATAGGTTAATTCCGCTGCTTTTCCAAGATAGATTCATCATCGGCTATCCACGAATCATTGTTCAATTGATTATTGTTTAAGTTTCAAATTAATTAAAGTACATTCTTAATTAACTTGAGGGCGATCATGTAGTTAACCAAAGTAGATTCTCCATAAAATGTAAGACCTTTCTAGATTATTCACAATGAATTCAACCAAAGTACATTCTCAAACAAATTCTATTGTGTTTAATCATGTCTATTATTAAGTCTCCTAACCAAATTAAAAGCTAATTAATCAAAGTAAATTCTCAATTAGTTATAGTTGAAATTATTACCACCAATCAAAGTACATTCTCAATTGATAGCAAAAACTCGTTTAATCATATGAAAGTTCCTAAATTCAATCAAAGTAGATTCTCAATCAAACCTAGAAACCCTTGAACTCATATGATTAATATGCATGTAGATTCAAACACCTTATGATGCAAAAATCATTGTTTTTAATATGATTGAGAGATGAAAGACATAGAAGAAGAATAACTCAAATCAATAATAAAAAGAAACAAATTCATTAATTCAACTTAACCTCAGAATGCATAATGAAATTATAGTGGAATAGCCCTAGAAGCCTAGCTCTCCATGAATGGAGTGAAACACATGATGAAATAAAAGTGAGAGGAGTGGTGGATGATGGCTTCCAGCTGAGGAGTTTGAGAATGAATAGCAACACAAATTAGGGTTAAGCGGCAGCCTGATGCGATTCTAGGTTAATGGTGGTTGGTCTGAGATAAGAGGAAGACGGTGGCTAGGGTTGGATTGCGCGACCTGGGAATCATAATTAATGGTGGCGGTTTGGGTGATGCCATGGTTGTGGCACAACGATAAGGTGTCTGATGGCGGCAACATGGTGAATTAGGGTTATCTTGCAGCGGCTAACGGTGCAGTAGTGGCAGCGACAAGGGTAAGGGAATTAGGGTTTCTGTGTGTAGAAGGCAAGGCTACGTGGCAAGAGGGATGAGGTGACATGGTGTGCATAGGGAAATTTAGGGGGTGCAAGGGTAAAATCTGATTGTTGGGTCTGGTTTAGAAAAAGGGGGTGTAGGGAAATTTAGGGGGATGTAGTAGTAAAGACTATTTGTTTGGCCCATTTGTATATTCTTTTCCAAACAAAATCTGGTTTTGGGCCTCATTTTTGCATCTTTAGACCAATAAACTTGTAATTTCAGCTGCACAAATAAACATAAGAATATATATCCAAGAATAATTTATGCAACCAAAAATCACTTTTTAAGCTCTTTTTATTTCCAAATCCAATAAATCCAATCGTCACAAATTCACTTTAAATCAACAAGTTAAGCACATGATCTCATCAAAATTTTGAATTTTAAAGCATAAATGTGGGCATAAATATGCACTCATTAATGATATACTAAATTGACATTGAACAATGCATGTAATGATTACTCACATCTTGGATATCACATTATTTGAGGGATAACATGACACTCAAACCAAAATGCTTGAATGTCATATTGTTTGAGTGATAACTTGACACTCAAAGAAAAATGGTGGAAATAACATATTTTTATAGTCATTTTAGTCAATCCTAACCTTCCAAGGGGTTTTAAAGAACCAAACAACTTATTTTGCATAACAACTTTTGTAATATTTCATTTCAAATAGTATAAATACTATAAAAGAGTTATCACATGATCACTAAGATAGAACAACTAAACTTAAAGGAAATATAAAATATTCATACAAGTATCCAACATAACTATAAGATTATTATATATTTACAAAACCCAAAAGAGAAGGAGATATATATCTACTTAAGATTTAACTCAAATTGCATCTATACAAAAGGTATATACTCAAAACTATATATTTACAACATCACCCTCCAAAGTCTACTTCATTGTGAAATCATTATCCTCTACTCACACCCACCAGATGATCATAACAAAAGAACGAAACATCCACAAAGCAACCAACAAGGAAACATACAAAAGGGTAAGCTAATGAAACAAGAATCAAACATGGAATAATAAGACTTCATCATACATCGTATTTCATATAAAGTAATTCAATAATCCTAAATATGTTATGGACCTAGACAAGACCATCCAAATATATGTATTGATGTCAGAATGTGGCAAGTTTTTGCACTTGTAGTGGTGGAACAGTTGTCTCCCCAAGAAACCACACAAGGTTAATCCGTCGATTACCTATGGACAAAGAACATCAGACCATAGACTAAGATCTCCTGCTCTCTTTACCACATAATTTCCTTCTCTATATGAGATTGAGCGATTATTGGAGCGTCAGGATAATTTCCAATACTGAGTCCCCACATCAATACATTACTTTGAACAACCACTTAGAATTTCTCCTTAGAAATTCTTATTCCATATCACACCTTGATCCATACTTTAACATCATTCAAAATCCCCATTATCTTTCATAAAACATACCAAACATGTCATACAAGATCATAGAATCCCTAAAAGAAACCACAAAAGCCATATAAGGAGAAAAACCAAACTAAAAAGCTACACAGAGTGGCATTGACTGGCACCTTCCCATTGTTAAGCGTCATTCTTCTCGCAATTCTAGCGCCTGAGCGCCACCTCCTAACAGCTGGGTGCCAAACCTCTCACACTTTTGGCGCTCCCTGTTGATTATCGCTGAGCGCCACACTAGAACCCAAAATACCTATAATTTGACCTCAATTACTCCCTACACATATTTAACTGATCCATATGACCTCCTAGGCACTATTAAACATCTAAAATCAAATTGCTAACTCAAAGTAGCTACCACCAACTTGACTACTCTAAACTACCTAATTTCACTTCTACTCCTTCTAATTCACCAATTTAACAAACTAGGGACCTAAACTAATTAGAAAGAGGATAAAAACTAACCATAAATTATCCACTACAACACAAACCTACTCCTTTAAAACTTCACTACTCAAAACCACTTTAATGAACCAATAACTATGCAAATACACTCTCGATAACTAACTCATGAATTCTACACTAGATTTCCCCTATCTCAAAGTTCCAACAAGTCCTAAATGACACTAGAGTCAACCCAAAAACTCAATTCAATTCATTCAACGTGTACATTAAAATTTCACCTTTCACACCCTATTTTAGACCCAACAATGACTTATTACCCAACTTACTTTTTACTTCTCTATACTACACCAATTTCACGTCATAAATCCCCATAACAGCAGCATTTCACTAGACAATTCCAAACCACAACACAATCATACTCAGCATTAAGCATCACACAACGAATTACACTTATTAAAGACAATTTAACACTATCACAATTAATGCAGTTTCACTATATCAACATATCATTTCAACAACTACCAATCATACTTGTAAATTTCATATTTTATAAATAAACACTAGCTTTCCTTACCTTAAAGAGAATGCGACCAAACTCTACATGACGTAATACCCTTGCTTATATCTCAAGGAACTCTAGAAACACCTATAGAACATAGAATTGTGATCAAAGAGAGCCCTTAGATACCCTTATCAATAAGGAACTAGAAAAGAAAGCCAAACGTGTTACCAATGAGGAGCATTGATATCTTGAAGCTACTGTGAAAATTTTGATGATGATAAAAGCTGAAGAATTGAAGACTCTAAATGCATCTTTGTTAAACGCATTTTGTAGAAACAAATGTATAGGAAAAAATGTAATGATGTAAAAACTCTTAGAAGGTTTCGTATTTAGTGAGTCATTGCACAAATAATCGATTATCAAGAGGAATAATCGATTATCACGAGCCAGTTTAGAAGAGAGTTGCTTGCGTAAATAATCGATTATTACATAGAATAATCGATTATCAGTGTTTTATTTAATTCTGTCAAAGTCTCTGGAATAATCGATTATTGCTCAGGATAATCGATTATCACTCTTTTGAAAACCCCATAACGGACACAAATAATCGATTATCACTTATGATAATCGATTATCAGTGGCAGTTGGGAGATTATCACTCTTTTGAAAATCCCATAACGGACACAAATAATCGATTATCCCTTATGATAATCGATTATCAGTGGCAGTTGGGAGATGTCTTTTCAGTTTTTAACCCTGCACGAAACTAGGCTTATAAATAGAGGTTTTCACAACTCTTAGAGAGTAACTTTTCAATTGAGAGTATTAGAGCTTTGTGCCTAAGGGAAGCTCTCTGTGAGTGAAAAGGATCTATGCCATTTTGAGAATACAGTTTGTCTGAGGAAGTTCTCAAAGTGATAGAGTGCTCTTGCCTGGTCTTGTGAATAGGAGAAACTCGCGTTTTGTGTGGCAAAGGTCGGAGCGGTTCTCTTCAAGTTGGCTGAGCAGGTTCTTTCATTCGTTTGTTGAAGGAAGGTGTTTTCTTTTCTTTGCTTATTTTGATTATCTGATTGTAATATGCAAACCATATTTTAGTGAAAAAAGGTTAATCACTATTTATAGTGATTAACGACTGGACGTAGAATCTTTTGATTCGAACCAGGATAAATTTTCTGTGTTGATTTTCTTGATCCCTAAACTCTTAGCACATCAACTGTTCAATAAAATTTTTAACTTGTGTTGTGATCGTTACACGCTTTCCGCTTTATTAATTTATTCCGTTGCGCGACTCTATAACGGTACCGATTGTTCCGACAATTGGTATCAGAGCTTGCTTTGATAGTTTTTCAAATTTTTCGAAAATGGGCGGTCATAACCAAGTTTATGCTGAGGGTGCTTCTATTGATAGACCTCCTTTGTTTACGGGGGAAAATTATGCATTTTGGAAAATTAGAATGCAAATATTTTTGGAGTCTATTTACAGGGGTATTTGGGAAGTTGTTATGAATGGACCAATTGTTCCCACTATTTTTGTAAATGATATGGAGGTAGAAAAACCATTTTTACAGTGGACTATGGATGAAAATAGAATGGCACAATATGATGTTAGGGCTAGGAACCTAATTTTATCTGCACTAACCCTTGATGATTTCTTCAAAGTTTCTATTTATAATAGTGCTCAGGAAATGTGGGAATTTTTAAGAGTCACTCATGATGAAGTCACAGATGTTGTTAAGTTGACGTTGTTCGATTCAAGCTCCTCAAGCTCAAACAATTCAAATGAGCAAGAAAATCTGTGCTTAATGGCCAACAATGAATCATCTAAATGCCAACTCTTGAAGAAAAAGAAGGACAATCAAGGCTCCTCATCAAACTTTAAATGTTATGGATGTGGTGAAAGAGGCCATATAAAAGCTGTTTGTCCAATTATCAAGAAAATTCACAAAAAGAAGAAGGTCCACATTGCTTGGGTTGATAATGACTCAAGTAGTTCAAGTGATTCTATTG
Organism: Vigna nakashimae; assembly: GCA_034642375.1. Classification (NCBI taxonomy): domain Eukaryota; kingdom Viridiplantae; phylum Streptophyta; class Magnoliopsida; order Fabales; family Fabaceae; genus Vigna; species Vigna nakashimae. Next base: position 14,056,485 of record CM067764.1, on the reverse strand, counting down.
AAGAAACAAACCTATGTTTGACAGCTAATGTTGATGACAATGCAAGCCAAGTAAGTTGTTCTAATTCTGAATCTAGTGAATTTGATTTGCAAAAAGCTTTTCTTGAATTGCTTGATGAATCTGAAAAATTGAATGTTGCTCATAAAAATTTGAAAAAGGAATTTAAACAATTGCAAATTAAATATGATAAGGCATTAGATGAGGAAGTAAGTTTGAGAAATAAAATTTGCAACTTGGAAATGAAAGAGTCTTCAAATGTTGAACATCCTGTTGAATGTCTTTCATGTAAGAGTCATATGCTTGATATTGATATTCTTGAAAATCTTCTTGAAGTTGCAACTGGAAATAATAATGTTGAAATGCCTATAACTATTAGAAAGGTTTATAAAAACAAAAGTGTTTTTAAAAGTAAGAACCAAATTAAAAGAACCCGTAGGGTATGGGTTGAAAAAGGAACTGTGTCTTATAGAAATCCAAATGTTGTCACATGCTTTTATTGTATGAAAAAGGGGCACACTTCTAACAAATGTAGAATTAAACATTTTGATGTTCCAAATGGAAATTATGCTTGGATTCCTGTTATAAAGTAAATTGCCTCTAACCTCAAAGGACCCAAATGAGATTATGGGGACCAAAACTCAATTGTTTGGTTTTGCAGGTTAATTTTTCAAAAGGAAAAGAAGACTCTATGGTATCCTGGTATTTTTTAAGAGCTTTGAAATAATTTATGAATGTTAGATGTGTCTTAAAGTTAAAAATTTGGCCCAAATTTGTGTTTTTCGGAAATTAACGTAAATAATCGATTACCAAAGGTAATAATCGATTATCTCGTCCTCAAAACTTGGATTTTGACAATTTGGCTCGCACATAATCGATTATTTAAAGTAATAATCGATTATCTTAAGTCACAATGTAAAAAAAAAAACTTTTTTTTTTACATTTTTTTTGGAGTCTATTTTTAAAAGGGGATTATTACATTCAGGGGAAGATATATGAGTTTGTTAGATATCTTGTTTTTATCTCTATTATGGATTAATTAATACTGATTGTACTTCTTAATTAGAGTTGAATTTCTTCTTATATTCCATGAGGTATTCTGTTCTTTCATGGTATGAAATTTCAATTTTATTTCTGTTTTAAAATGCATCAATTCTTTTGTTGAGGGGGAGAAAATTTTGAGGGGGAGTTTTTCCACTTTTTACTTTTTGCTTATGATCAAAAAGGGGGAGAAAACTTCTAATTTAAGTAGTGCAGTTATTACTAACATGTTTGTAAGTATGAAATCTGTGAAGGAAATTAGAAATGCTTTTAACAAGAAGATATTTTTTATCATCATCAAAAAGGGGGAGATTGTTACCAATGAGGAGCATTGGTATCTTGAAGCTACTGTGAAAATTTTGATGATGATAAAAGCTGAAGAATTGAAGACTCTAAATGCATCTTTGTTAAACGCATTTTGTAGAAACAAATGTATAGGAAAAAATGTAATGATGTAAAAACTCTTAGAAGGTTTCGTATTTAGTGAGTCATTGCACAAATAATCGATTATCAAGAGGAATAATCGATTATCACGAGCCAGTTTAGAAGAGAGTTGCTTGCGCAAATAATCGATTATTACATAGAATAATCGATTATCAGTGTTTTATTTAATTCTGTCAAAGTCTCTGGAATAATCGATTATTGCTCAGGATAATCGATTATCACTCTTTTGAAAACCCCATAACGGACACAAATAATCGATTATCACTTATGATAATCGATTATCAGTGGCAGTTGGGAGATTATCACTCTTTTGAAAATCGCATAACAGACACAAATAATCGATTATCCCTTATGATAATCGATTATCAGTGGCAGTTGGGAGATGTCTTTTCAGTTTTTAACCCTGCACGAAACTAGGCTTATAAATAGAGGTTTTCACAACTCTTAGAGAGTAACTTTTCAATTGAGAGTATTAGAGCTTTGTGCCTAAGGGAAGCTCTCTGTGAGTGAAAAGGATCTATGCCATTTTGAGAATACAGTTTGTCTGAGGAAGTTCTCAAAGTGATAGAGTGCTCTTGCCTGGTCTTGTGAATAGGAGAAGCTCGCGTTTTGTGTGGCAAAGGTCGGAGCGGTTCTCTTCAAGTTGGCTGAGCAGGTTCTTCCATTCGTTTGTTGAAGGAAGGTGTTTTCTTTTCTTTGCTTATTTTGATTATCTGATTGTAATCTGCAAACCATATTTCAGTGAAAAAGGTTAATCACTATTTATAGTGATTAACGATTGGACGTAGAATCTTTTGATTCGAACCAGGATAAATTTTCTGTGTTGATTTTCTTGATCCCTAAACTCTTAGCACATCTACTGTTCAATAAAATTTTTAACTTGTGTTGTGATCGTTACACGCTTTCCGCTTTATTAATTTATTCCGCTGCGCGACTCTATAACGGTACCGATTGTTCCGACAATTGGTATCAGAGCTTGCTTTGATAGTTTTTCAAATTTTTCGAAAATGGGCGGTCATAACCAAGTTTATGCTGAGGGTGCTTCTATTGATAGACCTCCTTTGTTTACGGGGGAAAATTATGCATTTTGGAAAATTAGAATGCAAATATTTTTGGAGTCTATTGACAGGGGTATTTGGGAAGTTGTTATGAATGGACCAATTGTTCCCACTATTTTTGTAAATGATATGGAGGTAGAAAAACCATTTTTACAGTGGACTATGGATGAAAATAGAATGGCACAATATGATGTTAGGGCTAGGAACATAATTTTATCTACACTAACCCTTGATGATTTCTTCAAAGTTTCTATTTATAATAGTGCTCAGGAAATGTGGGAATTTTTAAGAGTCACTCATGATAAAGTCACAGATGTTGTTAAGTTGACGTTGTTCGATTCAAGCTCCTCAAGCTCAAACAATTCAAATGAGCAAGAAAATCTGTGCTTAATGGCCAACAATGAATCATCTAAATGCCAACTCTTGAAGAAAAAGAAGGACAATCAAGGCTCCTCATCAAACTTTAAATGTTATGGATGTGGTGAAAGAGGCCATATAAAAGCTGTTTGTCCAATTATCAAGAAAATTCACAAAAAGAAGAAGGTCCACATTGCTTGGGTTGATAATGACTCAAGTAGTTCAAGTGATTCTATTGAAGAAACAAACTTATGTTTGACAGCTAATGTTGATGACACTGCAAGCCAAGTAAGTTGTTCTAATTCTGAATCTAGTGAATTTGATTTGCAAAAAGCTTTTCTTGAATTGCTTGATGAATCTGAAAAATTGAATGTTGCTCATAAAAATTTGAAAAAGGAATTTAAACAATTGCAAATTAAATATGATAAGACATTAGATGAGGAAGTAAGTTTGAGAAATAAAATTTGCAACTTGGAAATGAAAGAGTCTTCAAATGTTGAACATCCTGTTGAATGTCTTTCATGTAAGAGTCATATGCTTGATATTGATATTCTTGAAAATCTTCTTGAAGTTGCAACTGGAAATAATAATGTTGAAATGCCTATAACTATTAGAAAGGTTTATAAAAACAAAAGTGTTTTTAAAAGTAAGAACCAAATTAAAAGAACCCGTAGGGTATGGGTTGAAAAAGGAACTGTGTCTTATAGAAATCCAAATGTTGTCACATGCTTTTATTGTATGAAAAAGGGGCACACTTCTAACAAATGTAGAATTAAACATTTTGATGTTCCAAATGGAAATTATGCTTGGATTCCTGTTATAAAGTAAATTGCCTCTAACCTCAAAGGACCCAAATGAGATTATGGGGACCAAAACTCAATTGTTTGGTTTTGCAGGTTAATTTTTCAAAAGGAAAAGAAGACTCTATGGTATCCTGGTATTTTTTAAGAGCTTTGAAATAATTTATGAATGTTAGATGTGTCTTAAAGTTAAAAATTTGGCCCAAATTTGTGTTTTTCGGAAATTAACGTAAATAATCAATTACCAAAGGTAATAATCGATTATCTCGTCCTCAAAACTTGGATTTTGACAATTTGGCTCGCACATAATCGATTATTTAAAGTAATAATCGATTATCTTAAGTCACAACGTAAAAAAAAAAAAAAACTTTTTTTTTTACATTTTTTTTGGAGTCTATTTTTAAAAGGGGATTATTACATTCAGGGGAAGATATATGAGTTTGTTAGATATCTTGTTTTTATCTCTATTATGGATTAATTAATACTGATTGTACTTCTTAATTAGAGTTGAATTTCTTCTTATATTCCATGAGGTATTCTGTTCTTTCATGGTATGAAATTTCAATTTTATTTCTGTTTTAAAATGCATCAATTCTTTTGTTGAGGGGGAGAAAATTTTGAGGGGGAGTTTTTCCACTTTTTACTTTTTGCTTATGATAAAAAAGGGGGAGAAAACTTCTAATTTAAGTAGTGCAGTTATTACTAACATGTTTGTAAGTATGAAATCTGTGAAGGAAATTAGAAATGCTTTTAACAAGAAGATATTTTTTATCATCATCAAAAAGGGGGAGATTGTTACCAATGAGGAGCATTGGTATCTTGAAGCTACTGTGAAAATTTTGATGATGATAAAAGCTGAAGAATTGAAGACTCTAAATGCATCTTTGTTAAACGCATTTTGTAGAAACAAATGTATAGGAAAAAATGTAATGATGTAAAAACTCTTAGAAGGTTTCGTATTTAGTGAGTCATTGCACAAATAATCGATTATCAAGAGGAATAATCGATTATCACGAGCCAGTTTAGAAGAGAGTTGCTTGCGCAAATAATCGATTATTACATAGAATAATCGATTATCAGTGTTTTATTTAATTCTGTCAAAGTCTCTGGAATAATCGATTATTGCTCAGGATAATCGATTATCACTCTTTTGAAAACCCCATAACGGACACAAATAATCGATTATCAGATAATCGATTATCAGTGGCAGTTGGGAGATTATCACTCTTTTGAAAATCCCATAACGGACACAAATAATCGATTATCCCTTATGATAATCGATTATCAGTGGCAGTTGAGAGATGTCTTTTCAGTTTTTAACCCTGCACGAAACTAGGCTTATAAATAGAGGTTTTCACAACTCTTAGAGAGTAACTTTTCAATTGAGAGTATTAGAGCTTTGTGCCTAAGGGAAGCTCTCTGTGAGTGAAAAGGATCTATGCCATTTTGAGAATACAGTTTGTCTGAGGAAGTTCTCAAAGTGATAGAGTGCTCTTGCCTGGTCTTGTGAATAGGAGAAGCTCGCGTTTTGTGTGGCAAAGGTCGGAGCGGTTCTCTTCAAGTTGGCTGAGCAGGTTCTTCCATTCGTTTGTCGAAGGAAGGTGTTTTCTTGTCTTTGCTTATTTTGATTATCTGATTGTAATCTGCAAACCATATTTTAGTGAAAAAAGGTTCATCACTATTTATAGTGATTAACGACTGGACGTAGAATCTTTTGATTCGAACCAGGATAAATTTTCTGTGTTGATTTTCTTGATCCCTAAACTCTTAGCACATCAACTGTTCAATAAAATTTTTAACTTGTGTTGTGATCGTTACACGCTTTCCGCTTTATTAATTTATTCCGCTGCACGACTCTATAATGGTACCGATTGTTCCGACAAAACGTACTACCCTATGCATGATCTCAAACTAAGAACCAAAGGAAAAAAAGCCGAAACTTACTTGCTCTAGAATAGAAACTGATCGATAGATATTGGAGAATGCACTGCATTGATCTCCTAGACACTTCTTGATTGTTAAACAGATGATCAAAGAGTAAGAAATTGTAGAGAGAAGAGAGAGGGAACTCATAGAAAGAGTTCTAGAGATGGTTAGTGTTTTAGATAATGAGATGAGTTTGTGAAATTCTATTTATATTATTGAATTATTTTAAAATTAAAAATATACGGTCTCATTATTTTAAAACACCTATCAACTCTAATACTCTATTTTCTAGATTTTTACAATTTTCATATTATCTAATTCAAGTTATAAGAGAAAGTTAGTTCAAAATTCCCACCAGCTCATGCCCAAATAAGTTGATGAAACTTCAAAATTATAACTTTATACAAGAAACAATTTTTTTCTTGACTAAATTGACATTATATTATTTCTTTCTACTAGAGCAAAACTATTGAAATTTACAATTTTCATAAATCTCATGAGAAGGATAAAAATGATTCAATATACTATTAAAAAAAATACAACTTACCCTAATGAAGATTTTAATCTGATTATGTTAATGTATATTTCTTCAATTATATTATTTGCTTGTGTAACATCCCAAAATATAACATAATACTATATCCTAGATTAATCACATATAACAATATGATAGATCAGTTCTATAAGATTTAGTAAAATATTTAACATTACAATTATCCAAAAATAACCATAAAACAAACAAACACTTTACATAGTACCATAAGTTTGATACATAATATAAAGATAAACCGAACGGTGATACAACACCCTGTATAAACCGATCATTTTACAAAAGATAAGCTAAAACTATATACAACTAATGATCGAGCGGTCCTAACCTAAGCAACAGGATCCTCGCCTTCCAACGCTTGCTCCACCGAACACTCATCGCCTTCTGCTCACATCCACAAGATGATCATTGCAAAAGAAAAGGAAACCGGACGGACAATACAAGAAAAAACAAGAAAGTAGGATAAGCTAATGTAATTTAATTATAAACACATCTATACATTTCATGCAAGTTTAAACCGTACACAACCAAACGATACACCATGCAAACACCGAATACAAGCAATCATATACAAGCCTAACACCACAAATCATGCATAGACCGAACACCTGACTTGACCATCCAGATTGTATAAATATGTAGCTACAGTCGTCCTTGCACTTGTGGTAGTGTAATAGCTGACACCAATCAAGCTACTACCCAAGGTTAATCCCATAATACCTACCTCGGCACCATGAGATGGTAGGACCTCCTGCTATTCTCACAAATGAAATATCTCTCTCTATGTGAGAATGATACTCATAGAATTTCAGGATGAACGCCAGCTTAGCAATATCCATATTCATATTTTACAATTCAATAATCATCCACGAGACATTCCGTCCTGGAATTCTCTTCCACATTATTTGAAAGCATAATTCTCATAATTTAACATACTTAGTCCTTCATCATTTATATTTTCACTAAAAAAAATAAAATAAAACCTGTGAACATTGGAGACCGAACACATTCACACTTACCAAAAGGACAGGACTAAACGGTTCACAATAAATAAAACTGAAGAAACTGCCGAACGTAAATACTGGCTGATTACTAGAGAAAAATCGACCACTAGAAGCTTAGCCCATCCCTAAGAGTTTAAAATGAACGCTTAAAAACTTAAAACGAATACATATAGCTCAGATCGAGTGCTATCAAAAATGACTCACACACCTAAGACTGAACGTTCAACATCTGTAAAACTAAAGAGACTAAACTCGGTTAAGGACCGAGCAGGCCGATCGCTATGACTACCGAATACTACTAAAAACCGAACGTTAAACATAGTACGACTAAGAATGAACTTTAATACCAACTCGAAGACTGCCGAGTTCGAAAACAAGTATTTTTAAAACTGAATGTCAATACTAAATCGAACAACACTACATTAAATTATCACGACAAAAGCGACTACTGCTAAGCCCGAGTACATGACCTGACCGAGCATTCAACAATAAGCGCTCTGCATTCTACAAAATACTACAAAACTTCTCAACGAGTTCAAAGGTCTCGGCAATACACAAAAATCAAGCAAATATCAGATTAATCACACATGCACACGTTCAACCAATCATTTCAAACATAAACAAACATAATTAAATTACTAGCTTCCCTTACCTCAAATAAACCAGACACTTCCTACGCTTCCACAGTGTTGACTAAACAGAATTCAGCTTCTAAGACAACCTACTACTTTCCGATCGGTGAAAATGAACCAACTAGAGGATCAAAGACAGAAAACAACTTCAGAGAAGTAGATGATGAACACATGCAAACTGAGCAGTGCTCGCATGTGTAAGAAAATACAGAAACTTCAAAGAACGAGTGAATTTAACTTACCAACTCCAACAGCAACTCAATTGGTGAAAAGAGAGACTCTTGCCACCAGGGAAAAAACTCAGGCACCGCCTGGTTGATGATCAGAAAAAGGAAAATGTGAGAATTTTAGAGAGAAGGAGAAAAAAATAAAACTCATAAATTTGGAGAGAAGAGGTGCATGAAGAAAGTGGCTCAAAGTTTTGAAAAATTTACTTATATACTACAGTTGTAAAACAACTAACAATTGAAAATTCCATAAATAATGTAGAAAATTTATAATTTTAGAAAATTAAAATTTACATGAAAATAATCAATAATAAGTCTTTGTAAATGTTTCTAGAAGATTTTATGATTTTTTTTCCCGGCTCTAATATAATAAAATCATTTCTCATAATTTTCTTATGAGTATGTTTTTAAAACAGTATTGTATATGTATTAATCTTAAACTGGTTAACCTCAATTGATGAAAATATTATGAATCAGGTTATCGTTAAATTTTGTTAATTTATATATATTCAATTCATAATTAATTACCCTAATAAATGATTGAATAAAACAAAAAATAATAATCCATTCTCTCTTCAGATAATTAATGATTTCGACGAATAATAAATTCTCCAAATTGAACTAATTGAAGGAAATTTTTATTTAACAAACTCCATTACCCCTCTTGTGTTTGGCTTATCAAGCATTGTGACAATGATAGACACTTACAACTAGTAACATCAATTTGTTTCAATCATCTCTTTATCAACGTTAACCTAATCCAAATTATTAAAAAATCAATCTTTATAAACCAACATAAACACAATTATCTAATAACAAATAATTAGTAGCTTTTATAAATAAAAAATCACACAATACTAATTAAAATATACTATTAATATATTTGGACAATATTTTTGTACAAACTATTTAAAGGGGAAAAATCTTTTTTCATATACACATAAACTACTTTACATTTTCTATCTAAAAACTATATTCACTCTATCTTATATTATAAAGCATTAATAATGGGTTACCTATATTGGTAGAATTTAAAAAGTTAGAAATGATAAATATGTGTGTAGAGGTACAAAAAGAAATGGAAGCGCTTTGTCTGACACGTAGATTGAAGCACTTTGAAATGAACGTACATTTTACAAGCTATAACTCAGAAGTTACGAAAGCAAAAGAAACACCTTTCTTTCTCTTGTTCAATTTATGTTCAATGTTTGATTCTCTCTCTCTGTCACTCTCACACTCTCTCTCATGTCATTCTTAGACGTGGACAACTCCTGCATCGCAAAACTGGTTTGTCTCTCGTCTTTATCTCTGCAGTAAATTCATTACTTTGATCTGCATAATCATAATCACAATCATAATAATAATTATAATGATAATTCACACTAAACATATTTCTTTTAATGTTTTCTATTTGAATATGCTTACCCTTTGGTTTCGGCTCCTGCTGTTCTTCCTCATGCAGGTTCTTTTTCTCTCTCTTTGTTCCTCTGTGTTTCTGCTGTTTCTTGGATTGTGAAAGATTGAATCAAAGAATTGTTCATTTGGGGTTTCTTCTTTTTATTTTCTTTTCTTTTCTTTTCTTTTCGTGTTGTTTTGTTCTTTTGATGATCATCTTCTGTTGATAAATATTTTTGAACCGTTGTTTGAGCTAAAAATCTATCTTGATTCAATTTCAGTAATTATCGATTTCTTAGAGATCGTTGCCTTTTCGGGCTATTGTTTTCTGGTCATCAATTTCGTTCCGCCATTCGCTTACATTTTTTTTCTTCTCACCTCGTCATTGTCAGGGACAAAATCCGTTGTTGTTTAATGCTTTTAATATTCTTTGGCCTCTTTTTCTTCGATTCTTTCATTATGTTCAGGATTGTCTCTCGTTTCACCAGACATGCATAGATGCGTATATTTTTGTGTTTCTAATTACCGATTTGCTTATTGGTGCTTAACCTGTTTGATTACGGAACTTTGATTCCTTCGTTTATTAAATAGTTAGAGAACTATACAGTTTCCAGAATATAATATTTGATTTTGATGCAACAGACACTGTTCCAAGGCAGAGGTTGTTGAGAAGATATTTGAGGAGGATGCTAAATATGTGTGTTGTGGTGGCTGTTTGATGGTGAATTGTCAAATTGTGTTGAAGTTATGAATGGAATCTAGAATGTGAAGTATTATCCATGATAGTTCTCAGTTATGGGGTTCTTAAACATAGAGAAGAAATGGTTATATCCTTTCCTAGTGTGTTCAGCCATATGCATGCTCTTTCTAGTCACATCCTTCAACATGGGTCTTGTGTCTTCAATTCACTCTATCAATTCACTGTTCTTCTTTCTCCCATCTCATTTACGCTCAAACCAGACTTCCCCAGTTTTGAAGGAGAAGAGGGCTACTCCTGCTCCTGCTCCGACACCGGCTAAGCCTGGGATTCCTCGTTTTGCCTATTTAATTTCTGGTTCAAAAGGTGATTTGGAAAAGCTTTGGAGAACTCTCCATGCTCTCTATCATCCACTAAACCATTATGTTGTTCATATGGACCTTGAATCGCCCATAGAGGAAAGGAATGAGATTGCTCATAGAATTGAAAGACAACATGTTTTCTCTGAGGTTGGAAACGTTTATTTCATCACAAAGTCTAACATGGTCACTTACCGAGGACCAACCATGGTTTCTAATACTCTTCATGCTTGTGCCATTCTGCTCAAGAGAAGTAAAGATTGGGATTGGTTCATTAATCTTAGTGCTTCAGACTATCCTCTTGTGACTCAGGATGGTAACTTTATTATCCTACGTTGTTTCTATTTGAATTTGTTCTGACTCATACTTTTTACGACTACAACTTTTTCTGCCCAGTTACTGTTAGACTAATATGAAATTAATTTTGTGCAGATCTACTATTTACTTTTTCAGATTTAGATAGAGGCCTTAACTTCATTGAGCACACAAGTCATTTAGGATGGAAGTTGTAAGTTCTTGCTTCTCTTATTCATATGATACAAACAGCCTTGACATAGGATAACGAATTGTCCCCTCCCCCCATGACATATGAGACCTGTATTTACATATATAATGATAATTTGAACCATATGCAGTGATAAGCGAGCAATGCCTTTAATTGTAGACCCCGGACTTTACATGTCAAACAAATCTGATGTATTTTGGGTCGAACCTAAGAGACCCTTGCCAACAGCATTTAAACTTTTCACTGGTTAGTGTTCTCCTCTTTACCATCTATTTCTTTGTCATTAGTCGCTTTTCTAAAGGTTGACATGCAAATTAGGAGAATGGTACAGTCTTAGAGAATGAAGTCAGGTATATACTGTAGTTGCAGAGACTAGTTTTGATAAGAAAGTATAACCTTGGTTCTGATATCTTTATAAGTTATCTGGTTCATTTAATTTTCTAGAAGGACATAGCTTCTCAGTGTGGAATTCAAATGTCTCCATGTGTATTTTAAATAACTTATGCTCTTACAATCCGTGAAATGTGCTTGTTTCATGAGAGATTCTCTGTTTGGGCATTTGGACTAGGAAAAATTGTTTTTGTGGCTGGGGAGGGAGGACTAATCATTCTTTAACCTTCAATCGAGTAATTCTCCTTCTAGTCCAATAAGTTACCATGGCTGGTTTCTGGCTTATCATCAATTTCCCACTTGCATTGTTTACTTAAGTTTAAAATCTATGCACCTGACAGTATAAAATATCCTTACACTGTTAACCCATGTTAAATCGTGTTAGAGATGATTTTTAAGATAGTGATTGTATAAGTTAATAACAATCATACATGATAGCGTACAAGTCCTTTACATTATTAGATGCATTCCTTTTACATTGCTTTCTGAAGATTTTGTGTTGAATTATTGTACACACATTGCAGGTTCAGCATGGATGGTTTTGTCACATGACTTTGTTGAGTATATTATATGGGGATGGGACAATCTGCCAAGAACCCTTCTCATGTACTACACTAATTTTTTGTCTTCCCCTGAAGGATACTTTCAGACTGTTGCATGCAATGTGCCAGAGTTAGCTAAAACCATTGTCAATAATGACTTGCATTATATTTCCTGGGACAACCCTCCTAAACAGCACCCTCATGTCCTTAATATTAATGACACAGATAAAATGTTTGAAAGTGGTGCTGCCTTTGCTAGAAAATTTAATCAAGATGATCCATCCTTGGATGTGATTGATAAGAAAATTCTCCGTAGGAGAAATGGACTATTCCCTCTTGGCGGCTGGTGTGCTGGAAGACCCAAATGTTCTGAGATTGGGAACATTTATAAACTCAAACCTGGTCCAGGGTCTCAAAAACTTCATCGCCTTGTCACTGGGCTAATTTTGAAGGCTAAGTCTGGTGAGGATCAGTGTAAATAGATCCTGTTGAGAACCTTTGTGGTTGTGGATGGATGAGCTGAATAGATGAAGGTTATGTTTATAACCAGATACATTAGTATTCCAGCACCTACCTTACTTGAAGGAAAGACAAGTTTCTGATGTTATAGTGAAATTGCACCTCATTCATAATATAGCAAATCAATGATATCCCCAACTTAGCTGTAGTTAGTTGCCTCTATGTGAAGTACCAAAGATGGCATGAGGGTCATCATTCTTTTTGTAGGTCTTGCTTACTTAGAGGTAACACAATTCTTTAGCTGCGTCATGATCCCAGAATTTTATACATTTTTGTTTACGTTTTCCATTACTTCATGTCTCAGTCACAATCTTTTTTATATACAACAGATTTTGGATAATTTATTTATCATGATCAATATTTCAGTGGACCTCTGGGTTTATTTATTTTTTTACTCTTCTCTAGTTTAGTTGCAATGGTTAACTGATATATTAAGACATGTTTTAACAATTTGGAAAAGATCGTGGTGGGAAGGAACGTTGGTTTTGGGTGACAAGCATAATCTTATTCGTTCTCTTTGCTTATGTTCTGGTATGTTTCAGATTATGACTTCTTATTATGTAACAATTAAGCAAGTATTATTTTTTATTTTTTTATCTCTGGTGAATCTGTTTCAATTTGAGACTGTTTTTGTTGAATCACATTCGTGCGAATACTACTCTTTGGATTTAGGAAAATTAGTTTGAACAATACTTAAAAAATGTATTTGGTTATATGCTTTAAGATGGTTAAGAAAGGTTTTAAAATTAAAAAAAAAAGAGATGTAATAATAGAGCTAATTGGCTTAAAAACAATGTTCTCAGTTATATGAGAATACAATTTTTCCATCATTCATTGTGGGAATCATCATGAAGTAAGATCATGCTGTAAATTGTAATTACTAGTCAAAGATGAAAATATGAATATAATTATTTAAAACTACCAATTCATTCAACTTAAAAAAGTGATTGGTAACTTGTGTATAATTTATATTTAATTAACGGAGAAAATTCGTTAAAAACAGTAGATTTTTATCTGTAGATATTACGAATTCTACACAAACATATTAGCTTCCACTATGACTATCAAATTGTATATGGATCATAAACGTAATAAAATCTGATATAGATTTTGACCTTCACTTTTTTTTTTCCATGTGACACTATCTACAGAACTTGTTTTGTTTTGCAAGAGATCAACCTCACTCTTCTCTTTAACTGCTTCCGCTATGAACTACTAATGCAAAAATTTGTTATGTTACAACTTGCGAATAATAATCAAGGAATCTATATACTCCTTTGTATAGCATTTAATGGCAACAGAAGCTAATCTTAAACAAAGGTTCTGTCACCTCATGCTCAGCAAACTTTGTATATCATTGTAGAATGCTGTGTAGAGGTCAGCAACCTAAACCATCTCCAGAATTTTGACATTCCCTGTCGAATTTGCAGCGAGCAAGGTGGACGACTGACCCCGCCAACAAACGGATGACACGAATTGCGCCGCGTCATCCACTTCGTTACCGGAAAGAGGGTCTGTGTTCTGAAACTTGAATGACAGTGCAGGCATTGGGAAGGCTTTGTGGTATATGAAAACCTGATGCACACAGAATGTTTACCTTCATTAGTACTGTAAAATCAACAGGAAAACTGAGATATAGACAAGGAACATGAATGAAATACCTCATTTGTCTCTGAACCAGTGGCAATGTAACCATCAGATACTGATAATCCCACAAAGTTCTGCAACAAAGGGAAGATGCATCAGCAAGATAATATGTAGTACCTCAAAATTGAAAATAAAAAGTGACTTATATGAAAATGTATAGGTTAAATATGTTTTAAGTCTATAAACTTCGATGCATAATTGGAATTCGTTCTAATATGAAACTTTGATACATTTTAGTTTCTAAACTATAAAAATAAAAATGAATGGATATAATTATTTTAATTCAATCTTTTCTTTTATGTATTAAACGGTGTTCCAAGTTGATATTTGAGTTACATGTCTGTAAACAATTCAAATGTAAACTTAGACCATCAAATGTAAACACAGGTCTATCAATTAATTTGAGCAGTATGTGGATCCCAAACATAAAGAACAAGAATGCAACTCCATGAACAAGGATTAATGAAGTATGCGAAAAGATAAATACCTTAACATTGACGTGACCTGTGAAAGATTGAATCGGTGAGTCTATAACTCGAGATGCACACGTAGACAAATCCCAAAGCTTCAAAGTGTTATCTGTGGAAGCTGAGACAAGGTTGACCGTGTCGACAAACTTGATGTAGCTGACAGTCTTGTTATGTCCAACCAAAGTACAGAGCGGCATTTTAAGGTTGCGAAGATCATAGTAATATATCCTATGATCTGCTGAACCAAATGCAAGGAAACGAGAAGAATCCAGAGGGAACTGAACACAGCATACATTTGCCTTGGTTTTGATGGTTCCAACACTAACTCCCTGCAGAAACATCCCAGGTGAGAGAAACAACTCATTACACATCCAGCATAATATACATAAAACATGCAACAGATGACTGCAGTACGTTTAGTTTCAAAGCTGACATCCACCAAGTGCAAAAATGGAATTGCCTGATTGATACTCCATAGCTTGACAGAACCATCATCGCTCCCACTTGCCAACATTGTTGGATCTGCTGACGAGAAATCAATGGACCAGACGCGCCGTTCGTGCTCCCTCATCTCAGAGAGTACTTGGCTTCTTGTCACATCCCACAACTGAATAAGAAGATGATAAGTTACAACATTGTTGCACATAACATAAACAACTCATGCATGGCAATGGACTTACCTGCACAACACCTTCAAAGTTACTAGAAGCAATTTGACTTTTGATGTATGCATTCCAACATAAACTGCTTAACTTTGACCTGCTCGCCATCTCCACAACTGGATAGTGGATATCACGATCATCATTTATGATTGAATCACATTCGAACACTTTAATCTTCTTATTCACACCAGCAGTAGCAAAAAATTCTCCATCTCGGTCAAAACTGAGTGAGCATACAAGGTTGGATGAATGCAAAAGATCCCCTTGTTTTAGGTCAGCCTTAACCTTTATCTTGCTAAATGATAAATACTTGCACAAACCCTCTAAAAAAGGATTTATCCAAGCACTTGCTCCCTCCCTGCACTGCTCTTTTGATTTCAAGTCATTGATGCAACTTCTTTCAGTCAAAACAACAGAACCTCTACCATCACTTGTTAGAGGAGGATGCCTACTCACCATTTTCCCAGAGGAATACGCCGGTCTACATCGTGTTAAAAAGTATGCTGACTCGAGTTTCTTAAAGTTCTTCATTAGCCGAGAACTTTTTGAAAGAAAACTTCCGTTACTTTTCTGATCATCTCCATCATCATCGTCATCATCACATTCCTCATTGTTTTTAACATGATTCCCTAATCTGACTCGTTTTCTAGTCCCTTCATATGCAGAATCATCACTGTCCACAACTGTCATTGATGGGAAACTTGATGCTGAACGATCATCACTCCCCAGTTCAGTACCAGTAATCTCTTTAAATCTAATTTTCTGCTTAGTCACTTCTTCAATATCTGAGCACAGAAAAGAGATAGTGTGTTGCAACTTCTCGGCAACTTCCTGTTTCCTCTGTTGAAGTAACAAAAGGAATTCTAGCAGCAACTCCTTATCCTCTATCCTTTGTCTCAGCTCTATCGCTGCTTCACGTTCTTCCATATCATCTCTTTGTTCATTAAGGAACTCAGTCTGCAACAACTCCCTGCAACACAACAATTGGTTTAAAAAATATGTAATGTTTCTTACAGGATTAAAAATGGACAATAGTTGTATCCCTATAGCATATGGTGCAAAAAGCTATGATTCTTCACGTGAGACAAAACCCAATTGAAGCTCCAAATTCCCATGAATTCTTACAGAGAGAAATATTAAAAAAATCGTATTTAGGGTAGAAGTTCCTAAAATATTTCAACAAGAAAGCAAATGCAACACAATATTGTCATATTTGTTTTGGCAAATGATTTATTACCTATCTTCCACCTTCAAAAAAATCATAAATATCTAACATAAAACTTTTTGAAAAACTAATTCAATCCAACACAGCAAGATTAGGCAAAAGTTACAACATATACTCTCATGCTCATTCTATATTATTATTGAACTTATTTAATTAGTTTCTGGAATAGACACTTTATAGTGGGCCTTGAATCTAAGAGATAAGTAAATCAGACACTTTAAAGCTTATATAATCTCAAGAATTTAATGTAAAAACAGCTAATAAAGGCTTAATTCAAAATAAATTGCCAATTAGCAGAATAAAAAACTTTTAGTATCTCAAAAATTGAAGAAATGGAAAACAAAAAGGGGTAAGAAAACCAGGCATTCAAATGGAAGTAATTGGGACATATAACAAATAAGTTGGAATTTTGTCTTGAAATATGAAAAAAAGAAGTAAAAACCATGCTATGAAGACAATTACCCCAGTGTTGGACGACTACTAGGGTCAGGATGCAGTAACCACAAGCAAAAGGAAGCTTCTTTGGGCCACTTTAGAAGTAACTGTGGAGGAAGAACCCTATGTCTAAGGCTAGACATGGTTCTACTCTTTTCTTCTCTCGAGCTTAGCGGACAAAATAGCTGCTCACATGCAAGTTAATAGAATTAGATTACATACAAATGTAAACAGGGACTTTCAACACTATATCTTACTTCCATTGTAACAACAATGTGAAGAAGATAAAGCGTATCAAAGCACCCTGTTAAAATATAAGAACTTAAGAGTTATACAGTTTCTGTTATGAACCTCAAAAAGAAGAACCCCTAATCGATAAACATCTGAAGCACAAGCACTAGAGTCACCAGCAACCTCTTCAGGACTAGTGTACCAACTCATCTCCATTAGCAGTATCTGCTTCATTGGAAATGATTGCTTCTTCCCTTCTACTTCTTCATCCTTCCTCCTATCTTTCATTTTATGTTCTTCTGTTTCTTCTATCAAAGATGCACGAGCAGCATACACAGCACTCGACAGCATGCAACTAGAATCTGAGCGAGCAGTGGTTGTAGATGTCTTGACAGTCACAAAATCTTCACTTACCAAGCTCTGCTGATGCATATCATGGGGACAGAGAGATGTTGGAGTTTTGATCTCACCACCTTGGTCGTTTAGTCCTTCTCCTAAAGAATCGGAGCCAGTATCTGAACAAGATGCTGATTCAATAAACGAGATATGGTTGAAAGAAGACATGACAAAACAGGAAGGCCTCACATTATGAACTACAACTCCTTGAGAATGCGCTACACTAACAATTTCTACTATTTGTCTAAATATGTGCAAGCATTCAAAGGCATCCACAGATCGTTCTGGTTTATCCAACCACTGCCTCAAGCTAATATCACCCCATTCCACAGCACCATAAAAGGGGTCAACCTCCACTTCATCTTCACACAACCCAGAAAACCCACCACCCAAATTTTTTGCCTGATCACCTTGACCCAACGGAACCCTTTCCCTTTCCTTCTTGTACCCCGAATCCTGAGATGCCTCACCCGAGAAGGGGTTCCTTTCAGGATAATGAACTCTTTGGTTCCTATCCGAGACTCCAGAACTGTTCAAAGCCCTGGAACTGCCAGAATTCTGAAAAGCAGACCCTGAAGAACCCTCCATCTTCATCCAGCTAGAGTTGCACGTAGGCCAAGTACAACAACACATCCAAAAACTATGATCCTCCTCCAACTTCCCTCACACTCTTGCACCTCCACCATCACCATTATAACTCAAAACTCATTTCACTGACTCCACAAAAACCACAAAGACCCTTGTATCAAAATCTTCCTCTCACCCTTTTCACACTTTACACGATCACAACTTCCTGTGAAGTCAGCACCATGAAATCACAAACTCTTCAGTATACAACCTATCCCTTTAAACAAAAACCAATATATATTCAGATAACTACAGCAAAAAAAAAGAAAAGCAATTTTTTAACAGGGACAGATTAAAATTCAAGATACCAAAAACCAAACCAAAAGAAAAAGATACACAGACTCTTCCACAAAGGTTAGAGGTTTCTCAACTCCAACACTAGAGAAAACATACGCAGACCCTCCAAAAAAAGCACCAAACTTTATCCAAATTGATCAAAATTGCCCACCACCCACCCATCAGAGTCAGTAAATGGGAAAACAAAGAGATACACGTTTTAGAGACACAGAGACAAAGAGAGAAAGACGAAGAAGAAGACAGACAGAGAGAGAGAGAGAGAGAGAGAGAGAGATAGAGGTATACCAGTGACACCATAGGAGGATCTCCTGTTTCTGCTAGGCCAACCTCGCAACAGAACCACACAACAAAAACTTTCTAGTTGCACACAAGCACATTGAAGCTTGACAGCCTCATAAATTCCAAACATTTTTCATATTATAAGAAAATCGCAAAAAAGAGAAAAAACACACAATAAAAAAATAAAACAAAAGTACAGAACAAACAACACCTCCCCCACAAAAACAACAGTAACAATAGTATAAAAGAAAAAAACTGATAATGGAATAAAGAAAATGTTTTGGAATTACCAAAAGTAAAGTCTCGCCGTATTTTGCAACTCTTTTAACCTCTCATCGCAGCCTCAGATTGTTTCCCCGTTGGGCATTCTATAATTTTGTTACCCTTTTGAGCATAGAGTTAAAGACTCTTCATTTCATTCGATCTTCATTTTCCCTTGCTTCATACGTGGCTCTACCATGGCCTCAAAGGGTTCTCCCATAGAGATTGTTTTTTATTATTATAATCAGTGGGTCATCTTTGAAATTTCCAAAAAGTGACGCACACATATATTATTTTATTAAGATTCTGCTAATAAGTACTATTTTTTCCTACTATAATCACTGCTTTTTCTTTTCTAATCACAATTTTTTTTTATTGATCGATGATCCATATAAAATCTTATCATAAACTACAGTTTACCATAACTAGATTTTTCTTTTCTCATACTTTTTATTTACTCGTTCATAATAAACAGTTAGAACATAATAAAAAAATGAATGTAAAATTAATATTGTAAAGTGGCCATGAATATGAAATAAACATGTGACAGAAGAAGAGGGAGCAGAAAATATAGAATATGTGGTATCAGATTTCGAAACACATGCTATATCCCAAAGTGGAAAAATCATATCCTCTTGGTTATTAGTGACGGAGACATTAAGCTAATAAACAATTAATTTAGGGTTAAGCAAAGTGCGGTCGTATTTGGTCATATAACATCGATCTTAATAAAGATATTAATCAAACAGTTTAATCATTAAGATAATCTCTTTTGCTGGCTCCATTTTTATATTGTTTACTTAATCCCCAATTCCCCAATTTCAATGTAGGAGACAACCATTTCTTAATTTGAGGAGTAATCATTACTTAATTCAATTTTTTAAAGACATGGAATAGAGAGATTAAGTATCAAAGAGTTATAAGCAAATTTATATAACAATGACGACGTTTCTTTCTATCGTCATCTTCAAAGTTACATGCTGATCGATCTTTGTTTTGTGACACTTCAATTTTTATCTTTAATTTAGTCATTTCGATCCATACTTAAATATTTTTTATTTTTTGAAGTAAATTTTTTTTAAAAATATTATTATTTATATAATTATGAATTTTTCATGTTAAAATCTAACAATACTTTAAGCATGTTAAAATACAAATAATAAGCTAAAATAATTAATACAATTACATATTTAATCACTCAATCACCTAAATTCTTGACCTCTCGACTATCTCGACCTTTCGATGGAATAACGTAAGTTATGTTGTTGGAGTTGATTCGTCTCAAAAGTTTGGTAAAAAAGTAAATTCTTAATATATTTTATTTTAGTGTAAATAGAATGATTTTATATATTTGAGAAGATATCTTACATAATTGTTGGCAAAATAGATTTACAATTATCCTCATGACTATTGAATTTCCTTGTTTAATTAATATTTGATTAACATTGTAAAATGTTTTCAAACCTATAATATTAAAAAATTAAACACACATGTGCGGCACATGGTAAAATATTACATTTACATTCATAACTTTAAATTGATATAATTTTAATAATACGCTAATTATTTGGAACTCAAAAAAACACTGTACATTTACAAACATCCTTAATAATAAATGTAACTGAATTCTCATCTAATAAACTTATATTACATTATAGCTTATACCATTGAAACTCATTTTATATGATACAACAATAAACTTATAAAACTATAAGTCGTTTTCGTAAATTAATTCAAAGAGGATTTATATAACTTTTTCCAAACATTATAAATAAGATCTTACATTTAATCTTTAAAGTTTTTGTTTTTATGATACTGCAATTTACTAAATTCAGATTTACTCTTTTTAATAATAATAATAATAGGAAACCTTCAGTAGTAATTATGTTCAAATCCAATTACCATCTAAAGACAAAACAGAGGAAAACATACTATATAAAAAAAAAAAAACTTTCAGATAAAATACACCTTTTTTAACATTTTGTGACTTCCTCAATTATTTTTTTCCCTTTAATTCAGGGTGAAGAAGTTATGATTATCTAGAAAATTCTCAAAATATTAATTTGGATGGCTAAAATAAATATGATTGGTTAGTAAAAATAGAAGCAGTTGTCTCTAGAAAAATATATATAGTGAAAGTGAAAGAGTGATAAGACTCTGTTCATGTAATGTTTCTTATTTTTTGACTTTCATTAGTCATACAAGTTAACTTTCCCATAAATTATTTTCTGGATGGTCCCATTTTGATAAAATTGATTTGACAGAATAAAAAGTATCAAGAAGATGAGATAAATTTCATCAAATTAGATAAAAAAAAATTTAAATGTATATATTATATGAGAAATTAGAATTGTTTTGTGATGTGTTTTCGAATGAGATGAAATCCAAGAACATGTGATTTGGTTCCCCAACATAAAGATGACATTGGATAAGGTTTCTCAACTTATCTAAGGTACATTTTGCTCTTTTCTCAGTGTTCAATGAGTTGTCTTATTAATTTGGCACTTAGCTTATCTTTTCATTTTGTACCACATCTATTTCAAAATTCAATCACTTTTACTTCTTATAGGTGGAACAAAAGAAATACATAATTCATGTTTCCATGTTTTATTATAAATGGAACCATACTGGATTTGGTCTAAACAAAATATTATGGATTTGATATTTCTCACACACATATATATATATATATATATATATATATATATATTTATTGTCAAACCTCATTAAAACACATCCAAAACTCTCCTACCACAATCATTAAAACACACTCAAAAATCCTCTGTGCGGACGTCAGGTGTCAAGTAACGAGGATCAGAAATCAAATTGTGGGATGCAAGTGTTAGCAGAAGAGCGGACGCTCGTTTTGATGTGGAAAGAAAAATGATTTTTCTGAAAAACCTCGTTCCACTCTCTTCTGCATGCAACCTCTTTCCCAAACTCTGAACTTCTCATTTCTTCCTCCTTCTCTCTAGAATCTCATTTTCTCTCTACCAAAACTCACCTTTTCTCTACTCCGATCTTCATTCAGGCACCATAGGAACACTCCCGGCGTCTCAAGCTTCACTTTGAACCGAACAAACTCGAGTTCTGAAACTGGTAAGTTTCTTTATACCTAGTCGTCCGTTCTCTGATACATGCAAACCAAGCTCCGGTTGCATGTTGTTATCCTGTCTGAGTCACTTTTGGTTTATTGGTTGTTTGAATTAGTTTAAGGAGTTGTGGAACGTAAGGGTAGAAGGAAACCCAGTCAGACGAAAAGTATTTTGTCCTTAGGACTTTCGTTAAGTTTAAGAGGTAAGGGAAGCTTATTTAATTTAATTTGTATATTTGTTGTGCTGCATGGACGTTTTTGAATTTCAATGGAGTATGATTTTTGTGATGTTTGATTATATGATATAAGAAGATTTTTATGATATGATGTATGAGGAATATGAAATGTGCTAAGATATGAATGTATGAAATTATGAAGTTATATTCTGGGAAATGAGTTTGAATGTAAATAAATTCTGAATATGAAATATGAAGTTATTTTTGAATTTTATTAAAATCTTTCATATGCAACACCTTCAATTAAAACAAGTTTAAAAATATTTATTTTAATGTAATTTTTTTTTATGTTTGACCTAATATAGTCTTATGTAATATTGTACTTTTATGCTAGATCTATAAAATTGTCTAACATAAATTTACATAAAATATTTCTATGGACCTGTCTAAATTTACTTCAAGTATTTTTTTTTTCATGGAATATAAATTTATGTGCTCTACGATAACATTTGACATAAAAATCCAAAATAAATTATTTAAAAGGCTTTCACATTGTCAGTGATCAAAAGATCTAGATATCTATCAAAAAATTAAAAAAGAATTCTCCAACAATACTAAGCTTCCATGTGGCCCCTAAAAAAACATCAAATGTCAATTGTTTCTATGTTTATGAGGTTCGAAAAAAAAAAGACTATCTTGAGCATATATCCATATCGAATTTGTCCATGCTTTTTTTAATAAACCTCAACAAGCTTAAGACTATAGAAGAAGTTACATACACAACTATCAAAACCAACCATTTTTTATACACCTAACAATTATAAGTATGTGTTCAACGGATGAGAATTTCAGTTGTCTTCTTGTAAAGGCAAAAGCAATTTATGCCAAAAACTAAAAGATGTATTTATATAGAATTGACAAAAGGCCTTTTCTTCCAAATGTTTTATTTAGGAAAGTTCCACAATATCCAATTTCTTTGGATGAAACAACTATTGAAAGATTTTGATATTTTCCTTGACCATATTGTTTTATAATGTGATAATAAAAGTTCTATAAAACTTAACTAAGAACCTCATAATGCATTCCAGAACAAAACACATAAAAATTAGACATCACTTCTTAAGAGACTACATCCAAAACAATGATTGTATCATTGAATACATTGATACAATTTATGTCTAGGATTGAAATTCATGTCAAAATTGTGTTTTTCGTAAAACATCGTGCAATAATCAATTATGAAAAGGTCATAATTGATTATCTTTGGTCTCAAGAAACATTCTTTGATTCGCAAATAATCGATTATTGTAGGGTATAATCGATTATCTTTAAATGTTCTTGAGAAACTGGATTTTCATGAAAAAATAATCAATTATCTTCATCGATAATCAAATATCAGCTATTATCTCGGAAAAATTTTTGAACCAATAATCGATTATCATTAGTTATAATCGATTATTAGTCGACGTTGGTTCAAAAACTAATCATTGTAATAGTTTGAAACGGCTATAAATGATCATAAACGACTAGTTTGTCAATCTCCTCTATAAATACCCACTCATAATTGATCCATAACCACCACTTGCACCCAAACTCTGCCAAAATCAAACTCTATCAAGCTTTTCTCTCATTTTTCCTCTATCCTCTCTACATCTTTTTCTTCAAATCTACTTACTCCTCATGGTAGATTCAAGATGCAAAATGCCTACTCGAAGACACACTGGTGGTGCATCTTCCTCCCGTTCTCGTGCTTCTGGACCTACAACACTTGAAGGATGGATCTCTGATCCTGAAAAACAAGTTGAGTTCTCTCACTTTTGGCAGGAAAAAAGAATCATTGGATGCAGGTACGTCAGATTAGGATACTACAGATTTTATGGCCTGACAAATCTAGTAGAGTAAAAAGGATGTACTTATTCCGACCTCATTCGAGTTTTCTACGACAACCTTCGTCTTCGTGATAGGGTTGCCACTACCAAGGTCAAAGGTGTCCGCATCATTCTTGATGATGATATTTGGACTAATGTGGCTATGCTAACAATATAGGATGACACAGTCAAGGTTCATCTTGGAGTTCCTGGATTTAATCGCCTTCTTGCTTTTCAATCATTTCTTAGGAATCCTCAACAACAATCTGGCCACCGACAACTTTTGGTGGGAGGATTCAAGATGGAAGAAAGGATGATCCATTACTTAATAGTTTGGATCTCATGCCCTCGTGCAACAAATCATGCTCAATATTTTGAGCAAGATCTTCTGATTATTTATGGTGTTTTAAACCATATCCACATTGATTGACCTTCTCTCATCATTGACACCATCTTGAAAACCCAAAAGTACCTAGTCTACCATCTTCCTTATGCCCTTCTTATATCTTGTATTCTTGAATACAAATGGGTAATTGTTGAAGGAGAATATACCCAATCTATTCAAGTAGTAGGTTCAGAAATTGGGGAAACCACTTTGCGCCAAATGAGCTTTGTAGGTCATGGTAATGTCTTTCTCCACAAAGATGAGGAAAATCAAGAAGATGAAGATGACGATATTGATGCTCACATGGTTGAACCAGTAAGTGAAGCTGATCCATCTACAACTGGTCCTTCAGTCATTCCTTCCTCCTCATTATTATCCATGGAAGAGTATTTTTCCAATCTCTTAAGACAAATGAAAGAGATGAGTTTGTTTCATCAAATAAAGCTTGAAGAACTCATGGAGATGCATCAATCTCATCATGATTATGTGTGTGAGCGCTTTAAGTATTTTGATACTAAGCTAAGCAAAATTGAGGATCGCCTCAACCTTCAAAATAAGAGTTGTTATTACTAACATCTTTATGTTGTTTGTAAGTTTGAATTTATGTAGGAAAATAGAATTTTTTTTAACAAGAGATTTTTTATCATCATCAAAAAGGGGGAGATTGTTAACAATAAGGAACATTGGTGTCTTGAAGTGATTTTGATGATGTTATAGCTGAAGACTTAAAGAATCTTGTGTATCAATGTTAAAAGCATTCTTTGTAGAAACAATTGTATAAGATTCATTTTGTAATTGTAAAAATCTCAGAAGCACCTCAAACTAGACTTTCTTCATGACAATAATTGATTATCTAAAGGGATAATAGATTGTCACAAACTAAAATAGAAAGGGGTTGTTCGCGCAAATAATCGATTATCATTGCTTGATTTAATATTGTCCAGGGTGCACAAATAATCTATTATCACTCAGGATAATCGATTATCATTTTTTCCAAAACCCCATAATGACCTCAAATAATCGATTATCACTTATGATAATCGATTATCACTAGCAATTGGGAGTAGGTTTTTCAGTTCAGACTCGTGCCCTATATATTCCCTTTCCTAAACCCTTAAAAATAATGAAGCCATTTTGAGAGTACACAATAGTTCTAAGGAAGTTCTCAAGTCTTAGAGAGTTCAATTAAGTCTTGTGAAAAGGAGAAGCTTGCATTTAGTGCGTCTAAAGTTGAGGAGGTTCTCTTCAAGTTGATTGAGCTAGGTTCTTCCATCGTGTGTCGAAAGAAGGTGTTTTCTATTTCTTATTCTTTCTATAATCTGTTTGTAATCTGAAACAATATTTTAGTGGAAAAGGTTAATCACTATTTATAGTAATTAACGACTGGATGTAGAATCTGTTTATTCGAACCAAGATAAAAAATCGTGTGATTTTCTTTGACTTTATAACTCTTGTGTTTAAATTGTTTGACAAAAGTCCTAAAAGAAAATCATAATTTTTAAAAGAACCAATTCACCCATCCACTCTTGGTTATTGACTGTTATCACACTCTCTAAAACGTTTCACTGCGCGATACTAATACGATACCAATATCAACAGTCTTAACCATTTGAGTCTTTTGCTTAAGTCTAAGACTCATTATACTTAATAGTATAATTGAATTCTTGTTACAACTTTCTTTTCTCCAAAATCTTCTCTACATTGATGTCTTCCTTCCATTTCACAAGTTCATTAATTTATTTATAATTGCATCAAGTAAAAGTCTAATGTAAATGAGGGAGACATAAATTTATGTTAGACTTCATAAGATATGATGTGAAACTTCATTCTTATAAAAAAAATTTCTCTTCATCTTAGTTCTTCTTTTATTCCTCGTGGCTCAACATGACGTTCAAAATGTATTACTAATGTAGTATTCTTTTGTCTTGAAGTCACAACTCCTTATTAAAGTTCCCCAAGCGAATGATGCCTCCACCATTCTCTTCACTAATGTAGTTGATGACTTTGCTTCATTAATAAAAGCGAACAGAAATATTGTCATTTTGTGTTTGGAGACCTCCAAACTAACTCAAAAAAAAAAATTAAAACTCGCAGTTTTAATTTCAATAGTACAAAGAAGATTTAAAACACTAACATCAATCACACACTTGGACTTACAAACTTCAATGCAATTGGAAAAAAATCCACTACCATGAAACACTCATAATAACTTATTCAAACTATGGAAACTACTTCCAAAACTTCCACAAACACACACAAAAATAATCACACAAAAAAATAGAAAAATCACGTGACGAAAATGCGAAAAAAAAGAAACACACTACCTAAATACATATCCAAACATTTTTAAAATCCAATCTAAAACTCAATATTAACTACAAATTATGTTTCGGATGTGTAGGGTTGTGCTTTCTTAAATCTCCAAGTTCTCCTACTATCTTGCTCCTGTAGCTAATCTTTTCTCTTCAAGTCTTAGTTTCCTTCTTGATCCAGAGGGGTGGAGACCTGCAAAAGATTCTCCGATGCCAAAGTCAGTTTTAGAGCAATGACTTTTCTCAGGAACAACAACAAATGTGCATTCAATGTAACCTATCTACCACTCACCCTGGACTTGTATTTATAGTTTTCGCTATGGGTTTGGGATTAGTGAAAAGTTAATCACGGCCCATGACAGCCCAATAGCTTCTAAACTCTACTTACCTTAAACCAAGTTGATTCACCTTAAGCCAAGATGATTAGTAGCATGGCCGGCCGTTGTCACGGGATTTATTCTTTGGGCGGGCGGCCTTGGGACGTGTTAGTTATCCCATGTGACATGGGCGTCCGCCCTGTCGCACTCCATCCTCCACATTAGTCAGTGGCGAGGTGATTTCCCAGGTTTCAAGTGTTGGGATGGACGGACGGTCATTAACCGGTTCTATGATGTGGACACCGAAATGGACGGACGGTCATTTACCACTTCAATAACGAGTGCTGAAATGGACGTTCTTCCGTAGGACGCCCGCCCCTTGCTGGTACAAATTATATACAAAAATTCGACATAAATATTACTCTTTATGTCGGACCAAAAGCTTTCAATACAAAAGAATGTCATACATATTTATAAAAAGATATCACTATCTGTTTTTTTTCTTTATCTTTTAGTCCGTAAAACATATAATGTGATAATTAGCCAACCTCCATCCCTCTAATCAACTCATTCAAACTCTTCCCCTCCCTCCTATCACAATCTCTCTCATATATCCCTTTTTTTTTCCTAGTTTCTATCCTCCCATCTTTCCTTTGTGCAATCCAAAAGAAGTGTAAAAAAGGTAATATTTGATGAAGGTAAAAGAGAGAGAGAGCGAGAGAGAGAGAAATTGGAACTTGTGTTGGAGTACAATGGTGTGTGACCGTGGAAAGGAAAGAGCCTCATGTTTTTTTGATTTGGACCACAACATTAGATTTGAGGATAGTGAGGTTCTATGTAAGAGACAACATAACCTATGCAATAAATGCATCTACCTGTTCTTATTGCTTCTTCTTTTCTCATCCTTTTCCTTCCACGTGTCCTTAAAGTGTGCTTCTTATCTCTTCCTTTTTACACACGTCTCTCTTCTCCACACTTCACTTCAACCTTCTTTCCAACACAATCTACACCAATTTTCCATTCTTAAAACTTATCCTCTTTTTCTCAGGGCCATCGCTGGGATCCAACACATCATGATCCTCTTATTAAACTTTCATTGCTTTAATTAACTTCAAAATAAAAATATCTTAATTCTTAAACACTAAATACATTTTTAGGATTTTTGGGTTGAATTCAAGTTTAGAGTTTAAATTATTCAACTTTGATTTTCTTTTTCATTTGATAGACATCTTTATCTCAAGAATTAAAAAATAATAATAATTTGGCCATAATATATACATTTAGAAATGGCATCTATGTTTGAGGTATTTGCGAATAAAATTTATTATAAAAGTGGTACTCACGAATTTTTGTTTCTTACGAATAAAAGTAGTAAGTATTTTTATATCTTTATAAAGAGATCATATATAGTATTATACTATTTGTATTTATAAATATTTATTATTTATTAACGATAAAAATAAAAATGTAATTTATATTTAATTTAATTAATATTATATTTTATATATTTTAATTTTATTTTAAAAATTTATAAAATATATCCTTTTTAAATATTCGTAAATATCTCCGTATACTTTTGAGTTTTAAAATATTCATAAATATTTTTTAAACAAATATCTATTTAAATAACGGTGTATAAGTAAGATAACAAATTATTCGTGTCTAACTCAATCCATTATTATATCTAATTATATTATTAAAAAATTATTATTGTGTTTTTAAAAGTATCTATAGTTTTAAAATCATGATATTAAAATAAAATAAAACATTTTGAACATTGTCTCTTTACTTCTTCTACTTTAAAATAAAAGTATCTCATCCCATAGAATTAATACACCACTTTGACCAGTCTTAAAAAGTCTGTTACGAATTACAAAAATCTCAAATAGTTATATTATGCTTGACTTATTAGAGTATTCATGTACATTGGAAATATTATATTGAGTTTGAAAGTCAAAGTTAGACTTTGTTTGCTTTATTGTTTTTCTTAAATATATGGTTTTCTCGTGGGCTAACCTAACTTAGTATAATTAAAAAAAAAATAATTTGTTTAAATGTTAGACACATTGAACTTAGCCTATTGGTTAAATAGATTACAGTCATGTTGGAAGTGGATTAGTCTTTAGCTTATAATTATTTGTACTTTTTATCATATAGTTTTACTTTTCTTAAAATTAAAATATTGTTTAATAATATTTAAATAATTTAAATGTTTAATTTATTTAGGTTTAATAATTTCAAAGGTAATAACTGTTTCTGTAAACTTGTCTCAAATAGGTTATCGTATTTCTTTTTAATCTAATTAGGTCATTATTTCTGTAAAATTGAATCAATTGGACCCTAGCCATCAACTTTGTTATAATGTCGTTCAAATGGTAGTGAGGTAGGATGCTGACTTTGCAAATGTGAAACATGTACCAGAGTTACACTAGTGTAGAAAGGGCATTTAACGTATGTTATTTTGGCCTTTTAACGTCAGCTCCAGAACCGACGTCTTTGTTGGGTCATGCAGTAACCGACATCTAAAGAGCTTCATAGACATTAGTTACTACATGCCCTCGACGTCTAAAGAGCTCCATGGACGTCGGACATTGCATTAACCGACATCTACTGCAGCTCGTGTCTTTGGGTAGCATAGTGTAGCACCTTCTTCCCTTTGTTAGTTTCGTCATAGAAAAGGTTTCGTCTTTTGGATCTCTTATGGCATTTCAATTGAAAATCGAATCTGAGTCCTTGCCTAGTTATATTAAAATCGACAATGAAAACGAACGGTGACAATAGAACAAGGCAAGGACCAAAGTTCAGTTTTGGATTGAAACGCTATAAGACATCCAAAAGAGCAACCTTTTCTTACAAGGAAACTAGCAAAGAGAGAATGCGGTACAACACTACCCAAAGACACGAGAAAAACTGCACCAAAACACAACAAAAACTCATTTTAACCAGTTCAAATGAAAGATAATCAACCAAAGACTAATATAATCGGAATAAAGTACGTTTAAACATTTCAAAAGAGACAAAAACGTACCTGGAAAAGCAATGTCGCGGAGAGAAAAGACGAGAGAAGGAAGACGATGAAATGCTCGTAACAGCGGATTTCATGTCTCATTTAACAGCAAACTAGACGTCAACTCCCAAGGTGCCCCGACGTCTATTCTAAACTAGACGTCGGGGCCTTCACTAATATGACGTCCAAAACAACTTTCACAGGCCATTTAGATGTCGGTTGGCATGATCAGACATCTGTATGGCTGAAAAAAATAACTTTTCATCTACCTGTTAAATATATACACGTCCGTTAGGAGGGGCACCGACGTCTATAATCGAATATAGACGTCAGGGTGGCGGGATCGAATGTCTCGAAGGAGAAAAAAAATGACTTTTCACCTACTTGTCAGGCATTACGACGTTTGTTAGGAGGGGCCCCGACGTCTATAATACTATAGACGTCGGGACCCCTCCTAACAGAAGTCTTAATGTCCACTTATTTATAAAAATGTCACTGCTCAATAATTTACATTGGTTATTTTGTTGTCCGACGTCTATGGGGTGACGTTAAAGCCAATTTTGCACTAGTGTTACGTGGAATTTAACTGTTTTAAATTTTAAAAAAGTATCCTTCTTTCTCGCATTCATCCTCTTCCTCTTTATCCTCTCCCTGCCGTCTCCCTCTGTCTCCTCCCGCCGCGCCCTTGGCAACTCATGGGGCGGCTCCCACTAGAGAAGTGCATCGCCAAATTCGCGCGCCGCTCCACCTCCTCCAGCCTCACTGTGCTCCTGAGGATTTTTAGTTTAAGGGAATACTTCCCCTTTGGTTGTGAGTGAGCTTGTTGCGATTTGGGAGTTTACAATTGTATTAGGGGTTTAAGGTGATCTGCCATCATGTCATGCCAGGGCCACACACAGGCCTCAAGCTTGACGGCGATGATGTTAAAAAATTGGATACTCAGAATAGTTTTCCAGTAGATCCAAGTTGAACCTTGAAGGTAGCTTCCTTATGTGGATCCATCGATTCTCGCATTCTTCCTCTTCCAATGATGTCATCATTTTCCCTACCAACAACATCATTAACATTAACAACGCTCATCCGCTGCCTTTCAACATCCTCATTCCTTTCTTTCTATTCATCCAACGTTGTCTCGTCGATTCTAATCTCTCAAATGACACAAAAATAAATCCTAATCAAAACCACATTTGGATTTTGGTTTAAACTAGCTTGTTATTTGGTTGATGAATTATATGTGTTCTACATGTAATGCTAATTCTTATGGGTATTACATATGTTTGGTGCAAATTCTAGATGTTAGATGAGAGTGTTATTGTTGTAAATGTGCAATAATAGACTTGTTTTGGTGACTCTCAATTATTAGGATGATTGAACTGTCATTTCGGCATTCGGAGAAATAGAAGTAGATTCACCATCCAGCCACATACCCGCGTCAAAGAAAAACAACTTCACATCGAAGAGAACAACTTCTCAGACCTCACAAACCTTTTTTAAAAGGGATTTTTCAAAATTAGAGATTTAGTCAAATCCCAAATTTCTTTCATTTAAAAATTACAAAACACACGACATTAGTACCTTGAATGTACCACATGCTTAAGCAATGCATAGTCAGCATGCCATGTCATGGATCTCTTAATGTTGTTTACTGAAATTGACGGCAAGGGTCCAATTGATTTAATTTTACAGAAATAGGGACAATAAAAAAAATAGAAGAACTTATTTGAGACGATTCTGCAGAAATAGAAACTTCTAAAATTATTAAACAATTTATTTTTTTGACCAATATAGATTAACATTTTTATTTGTATTTTTTATTTTTATAATATAATTTTCTAATTATAGTTAATGTTTGATAAATATTTTAATTATGCTATTATAAATAAATGAATTAAATTATTTACTTTAATTTTACTATAACAACTATATAAAATAAGTTGAAAAAGTAAAACATCCTTAACCGAGTGAATATCACTAGTGCAGTCAAGGGAAACGACAACAGTTATTTTCGCTTACAGTCAGCGGTTCCGCAACCGAAGTATATACAGGCGAGGCAAAACGCTCGGTTGTGAACCGAGGCAAAAAGTGGTAGGATTTTGCCTCAGTTTATATGTAACAGAAGCAATAGAGTTTTTTTCTTTTTTATTTCCTTTTTCGAAACACTTTTCGCCTCGGTTCCTTCTGAACCGAGACAGTATCTCAAACTTTACTACCTCGATATGGACCCGAACCGAGGTAGTGGAGTGTTTTATATATTTTTTTTCTTTTTCGCCAGATTTTCTGCCTCGATTGTGACCTGAACTGATGCCTTAAAAGACTTTCTACTTCGGTTATGGTCACAGTTGAGGTGTATTAAAACATAAATTCATTCAATGTAATCATAAATCAACTTCTTAGAAGCATAAATCAATTCAATGTAATCATAAATCAACTTAAAAACATAAATCAATCCAATTACAAAATTAAACTAATAATAAATATGCTAAGGTAGAACTTATTATATCCTAATATCTACATACTATTATATAATTGAATTAAATATTTAGCAAGTGTTTTCCTTATGAGTTTAAGTGACTTCTCTGGAATTGAAGTAGTAAAATTGAATCTCTACATAAAACACAATGATTTCAGTTAGCGTATATGAAATCTAAACTATAGAGAAAATAAAATTCAAACCAAAATATTACCGTTTCCCATCCACTAGTAACATGTGCATGAATAATGGTCCTCATCCAATACATGATGTGGTAACCACACTCATATGACCCGGTTTGTCTATTACACTACAATATATCATAATAATTATAAAATGTTAAGAAACATCATTGAAATGGTACAAAATGTAACAATGTATGGGCTAAAATACCAAACCTTAAGGGCCAACCATGCAAGCTTTTTAGCTTTAGCAGTTGATCTCCCAAACAACATCATATGTGCTGCAAGGGAACTATTAAAAAAATTGCTTTAGCATACATTTATATAACAAATAAAGTTCAAACATTGAGGTTCTTACCAATCTACTACTTGTCTAAGAGGATTAGGAGGAGACTTGTGTAATGAACAAAACCATATAGTAGTGTTCTCTGGTATGGAGATCGCAAGTAGTTGTCAATGACACCTGAAATTAGTAGTAACTTAATTGTCATATACTAAAATCATAAATGAAACTTTAAAGTTAACAAAGTTCACTTACCCAAGTATATAGGGGAGAAAATATATCTTCTTTCCCATTGCAAAGCAGCTGGTGATGAATGTTTGGATGTCAATCTATTTCCTTCGTGAGTCATTTTGGGGTCAATGAACCATATACATAATTAAACCCCATCTTGTTAATTACACCAAACATATACCTAAAATCAAGAAATGATCTCATAAACTTACATCATCCAAAACTGAACGAGTGAAATATTAATCCCTTCTCTCCCCCAATGCAAGTTCCTTAACATCTTGCTGATGCAAGTAGAATGAGATCATAATATGTCTTCCAAATGTAGTAAAATCCCCATGGTACAATCATCGGCGCATCTACAATGATGTTACAAAGTTAGTCTAACGTGCCAAATGTAGTGTATATATTAATAAACTATGGAAAAGTTATTACTCTTCTTAAACTGTCCAACTAGACAATTCAAGATTCAATACTTGAAAATTAATATTACCATCTCCTCTCTATTCACTTGTAAAATGTACATTTTTACAAAAAAATTTAGAGATAGTAAATAATTTTTATATTGAATCTCAAACGGGAAAATAAGGCTAATTCACAATTACAATATATTCAATCAAACAAATAATTTCATATGCAACATACAATATATTCAAGCAAACAATATATTTAACCAAACAAATAATTACATGTTTATATTAAAAGGAAAATAATTACATGTTTATATCCAAACCTTAAAGTTTATTTCATCACTAAATCAACCAATTTAATACAACAATTCAAAATATTATTCTCTAATTTCTATATCTCTAACAAAAAATTATACACCAATTTACATTATCAATCAATTTACATTATCAGCCCATTTAACACAAAGAATTCAAAATTCTATTCCCCCAATTTCTACATCCCTAATTAATATGGCTAAACCCTTTTTCTTCCCTTGCATGAATTCTCATCAACAAATAATACTACCATTGCTATTTCTATCAATCTCAAAATTCTCATCAACAAATAATATACTACCATTCCTATTTCTATCAATCTCAAAATGAAGAAAAAAACTATTTCTATCAATCTCAAAAGGCGACCTTACCAGGTGAAGATAGCAAAATCGTGACGGTGAGAACAAAAGTTGTCGGCGACGTCGATGAATGGTGGAAGGCAGTGGGGGTAGCGTAGATGAAGGACGAATGGAGCGAGTGAGGGAGGCACGGCAATGGAGGTGCGATGACAATGGCGACAGAGGCGTGCTAGAGCGATGAGGAAGGCGCACGAGAGCGGCAAGGGAGGCGTGGCGCAGCGAGGGAGGCACGACGAGCAGAAGAAACGACAAAGGCGATTTGTGCAGAGCAAAAGGTTTCGTTCGCATGAAGAAGAAAAGTGTTCGCTATTCTAGAGATGTAATCCAAAAAAAAACGATATTACCTCAGTTCCACTAACTAACCGAAGCAATAAAGACCTACTACCTCAGTTGTTATCTCAACTGATGCCTAAAAGTGTCTGAAAATGGAATTTTTGAAAATATATTCAACATATAGGCCTCGGTCCGCGCCTCACCCGAAGCATAAAAGATCTATCGCATCCATTCTCAACTAACCGAAGCGGTATCAGTGGTTCAAGAATTTGGAACGTTCCTTTTCAAAACCCTGTCAAGGGATTTGTAAGGTATTTTGCCTCGGTTGGTTAGAAAACCGAGGTAGTATGAGTTGACAAAAGACATTTACAATGTTCTGGTGCATAGGTGGCAAGTATGGCAGTGTGGCAGAGGTCAATCTGCAGGGTTATATGCCTCGAATTCCCCTTCGAACCGAGGTAGTACCTTCCTTTACCATGAAAGGTGTGACTTAGCTTTCTTTGCATTATTTTATGCTTTGGTTTGTCAGAAAACCGAGACAATAGACCACTTTTAGCATCGATTATCAATGAACCGAGGCATATAGTGTCGCTAAAATTATGAAACTGTCACCGCGTTTTTATATGCTTCAGTTTTCCTAAAACCGAAGCGTAATGTGAGTTCAAAACTTGTTTTTTTACTAGTGTATATTTAATCCACCATTTCATATATTAAATTGGATTACAAACTTTTAATCTACCAAAAATAAATTGGATTAAATCAACTTATCTTTAGCTCATAATTATTGGTGAAACAATCCATATAAATTGAGTTGACTCGATTTTAGACAATATTTACCATTTAAACTTAAGTTCAAAAGTATTGTAATTATTAATATATGTCCTTTAAATTGGCTGTATTTAGCTTCAAAATAAATAAATAAAATGTTAGGTTTTGTTTCTTTATACTTGGAATATCCTAATGTTTGAGGATTACTATGCATTTAGTCACTTTCTTATTTTAATTATTGTCTTCGTTTTGAAGAAATTTACAACCTTTAAAAAAATTGTGGCGATATTTTTGAAATTATGATAAAATTTTAGATTTTGATTATTTAAATAATTGAAGAGTCGAATGTAAAATTTATTATTAGAGTTATTTGATAACCGAAGCATAAAATCTGCAATAAATTTCAGTTGTCTTAGAACAAAAAGTTTATATGATTCCACGAATCTCTAAAATTATTTTTTTTTATTTATGAAGCAAGGTAATAGACTTTGATTTTATGAGAGAATCAAAGCTTATTCCATAATAGGCTTCAATTATTAATAAAGTCTAAGCATATTTCTTTACTAGGGTTAAAATTTTAGTAAATTTATTTTCTGTCATTTGAACGCGCCATTATAAAACCCATCATCTCTTCATTTTCATTCTCTACTCAAGAACACAAAGTTCATTTTCACTTTTTATCCTCCAGTTTAATCTCTTCTTGTGAAAGTGAAGCATCTGTGCCATTTGTTTATCTCTTTCATCTCCCTCTTTTCATTTTTTTCTTCCATTCACACCTCTCCCTTCATTTTTTTGTTCTTGCAAACATGAAAGCGACTTTGAAGCTTTCACACCACTCCTCTGTTTGAACACGAAGCCTCCATAAATAAGGTGCCACTGCATTTTATTCTTAAACTATTGGGTACGTGACAAAATGTTTTTTTTCTCTATTTCGTTTGTTAATCCACTTTGACTCTTTGGTGAACGAGGTTGAGGGATATATATGGATACATAGACCCTCTGCTCACTCATGAAGACAATAAGTTTGATGACATTCAATCATATGTTACTAATGTTTTAAATGAGAAAAGCAAATATATTTAGTCCCTTATATTATTTATACATAAGTGTAGTTAATTGTATTGTAATATATAATCCATCATTTTAAGGTATAACAATGATTGCAATTTCAATTCAAGCATCATTGACAGGTACTTGTAATTTTCCCCACGAGAGCATTGTTATATGGTTTTGCTCGTTGCACAAGTCTCTCATAACATTCTCAAACAAGTAATAGATTGGTAAGAACCAATCTTATAAACTTCTTTGTTGTATAAGTGTATTCTAAAGCATTTCCTTTCTTTGTAGTTTATTTGTTGAACATAGCATGTTGTTAGGGAAATCAACTACTACAACTAAAAAGCTTCCATGATTGTTCTATGTTTGTTATTTTGGTCCATATATAATTGTTTGATTCTTTTCTTCCTTTATTATTTATAATTGTGTTGATATATTGTACTGTTCTAAACAAATAGGATTATATGAGTAAGGTTACTATGTTATGTAATGGATAATCATTGTTGTTCGTGCTCGTATTATAATTGAATATACTTTGTAACTTTAATTTTTTATATACTAATTGAAATTATTGTCTTTTGTGCATAGATTTAAGAATCTCAACCAATGCACGAGAAGTCTATACAGTATGTAAGGAAAACTTGTACAAAATATATAATAGAAATGTACAATCACTAGTACAGTTAAAGGCAATGGCACCGGTTATTTTAGCTTATAGGCACCGGTTCTTGACCCGAAGCGTATGTAGACGAGGTAAAAAGTCTACGATTTTATGCCTCGGTTATGAACCGAGACAAAAACGATACAGGATTACAACTCGGTTCAAGGAGAACCGAGGCAGTATGACAGGATTACAACTCGGTTCAAGGAGAACCGAGGTAGTATGGTCTTCTTGGTTTCCCTCGCCGACCACCATCCGACTTTCTCACGCTGCCAAGGTTTCCCCCGCTGACCACCATCCGTCTTTCTCATGCTGCCAAGGTTTCCCCCGCCGACCACCATCCGTCTTTCTTACGCTACCAAGGTTTCCCCCCGCCGACCACCATCCATCTTTCTCACACTGCCAAGGTTTCCCCCCGCCGACCACCACCATCTTTCTCACATCAGACCACCCAAAACACCACCGTAGACCACCTTCGTCCTTCGCGAGAATCGCCCCGCCACCCAATTTGCGAACCACCATCTTCTTCGTCCATCATAAAAAATTTACAGACCTGCAAAAAACACCTCACACCAGCAATCTCATCCTCCTCACGCAATGCCTTCATCAATCATCCAACCACCAAAACCCACCATCACCACCGTGAGCCAAATCGTGAGTTCCTTCATCTCCAACAACCTCCTCATACTTCGTCCATGAAACCTGCAGAAAAAATCCCCAAATTAGATGGAAACCCTAATCGCGAATTAGATGAAAAAATCCCGAAATTAGATGAAACCTGCAGAAAAAACCCTAATTGCACATACACAGAACAAACGTCACAGAGGGACGAGCACGCCACTGAGGAGCGAGCACGCGGCGGAGGGGCGAGCACGCGAAGGAGGACCGAGCTTGCAGCAGAGGGGCGACGAGAAGCTGCGGGGGAGGCGGCACCATGGATTCCTTGCGTTGAAGAAGAAAGCGTGAGAGAGGGGAGGGAGGCGAGAGCGAGGGGAGGGAGAGTGAGGGGAGGGAGGCGCGAGAGTGATGGAGGGGAGAGTGAGGGAAGGGAGGCGCGAGAGTGATGGAGGGGAGAGTGAGGGAAGGGAGGCGCGAGAGTGATGGAGGGGAGAGTGAGGGGAGGCGAGAACGAAAGAGAAAATATTTGTGGGTTATATGCCTCGGTCCTTCTTGGCCCGAGGCAGTAGAAGTTGATACACCTCGGTCCTTCCTATCAACCGATGCAGTATACCCTTTTCATCTCGGGTTTCTCTTAACTGCGTCAAAAACCGTGTCAGAAACCACTGATTAGGCACCGGTTGCTTTTACAACCGAAGTGGTAACCCTTTTTGGCACCGGTCAAGTCTGAACCGAGGCCTATAAGGTCTCGTTAATTACAAAACTGCCACCGTGTCTGAATAGACAGCGGTTTGGTGTAAACCGAGATCTATTGTGCGAGTTTAAAAGCACATTTTGTACTAGTGAATAATAAGTGAAATATTTATTTTAAATTATTTAAAATACAATTATATAAAATTGTCATTTATATATTATTGTATATAAATTTTGTGTGTTGGTTCTGATTGTTTTCCTTCTCTAGCCAAGTTTAATATGTAAATAGAAAGAAAAAAAAAGTTTTACATAAAAAAATAACTATATTTAAGGTTTGATTATTATTAAAATTGCAGCTGAAAAAGATAAATAAGTTTCGGTTTTAATAATGATCAAAGTTTAATTCCTTTCTGATTTTAAAATAATTTAATTTTAAGAAGATTAGACATCAATTATTAAAGAGATCAAAGGTTTTTTTTTCTTATTTTCTTTTATTTTCTTATCGTTTCATACTCAACTTTTTTCAGAACTGAAATCTAATATGAAAATTTACGTTTTAATCAAATCAAAACTAAAAATATACCACTTTTTTGTCTTTTGAATATATTTAATTATTTTGTTAAATCAAAATACAATATCCAAAATAAGTAGACACGATTTTAACACCGTTTGAATTTTTTTTCCAATGCATGCACCACATGCAAAATTTTAACCTTCCTTTCTCTAATATCAAAATCATTTTGCCAAATATAGCGTACCTTCCTTTTTCTAAGATCAAAATCATTTTGCCGAATATAGGGTGAACAACATTATTAGGAAAACAAGTGTTACACATTAAGCCAAAAAGTAACATGTGTCTTCCAAACCAAATTCACATATGGCATGTAAAAATAAATGAGAAACAATTTCATCATATTCCAAACAAAATGGACACTTGTAAAAAAGACATGGTTTTTTATCAGACCAAAAAACATGGTACTCTGTCACGTAAAATAAACACTATACACTATTGTCGAAAAAAATAACTACGATGTTTTAACGTGCTTCGTCGTACGTCCAAACACACACCAAGTACAACCTTATTGATAATATAAGTCTAAACTTACATCCATAAAATCAAACTCTCTTATATTTTTGCAGTACCAAGATTCATCACCATCTGTAGAAGTGAACAAGTTAGAAATCAAATGCGTATCTAAGGTTTATATTAAATAAAAATGAAAAGTTAAACGTTAATTTAAAAATAAAAATCATAAATTCATAATTTTAGATATAAAGTAACGTTAAAAGTTAAATTCAAATCATATTATCTGATATCTTTCTAATGAATTATTCATCGAGTGGATTTGAGGGAGTGAATTTCAAAATATTTAAAAGAATTTAAAGATAAATTTTGTTGTCGTTTATTTGAGTGAATTTGGAAGTAAATGAAAATAAATTTGGAAATAAATTTTTTTAATTTGTCACGTTAAAACAATTCTATACTAATTCTCACAATTTTTTTTCAAATTCACTCTCATTTATTTTCAAATTCACTCAAATAAACGATAAAAAGATTTATCTTCAAATTCTTTCAAATCCCCTCAAATCCACTCAAAAGAACAAGGGGTAAAAAGATTTACTCAACAAATTTTTGTGAAGAAATCTTGTAACCAACATTGCTTGTTTGACATTAATTGATCCAAAGGTCCACAAAGAAGAAATTTAGAGCTAGAAAGTTTGTTGAAGGAAAGGAGATGTTGATTTTTCTTCAAATGTTTATGTCTGACTCTGGAAATTAGAAGTTAGGGTTCTTGATTTCTTGTAGTGTGGCCCACAAGAGGCCATAAACACGTGTTTAGGGCAATGTTCCAAACGTTTTCCACCATCCATGCACGTGAGAATCTCCACCTAACCGTACAGAGCCTCTCAATTTTGAACATTGACTTGACATGTGTCGCATAACCTTAAGCTTTAATTTAATTCTTTATTGATTTCGTACTAATTCAATTAATACGCCCTGCCAAATTAAATTAAAACAAAATCAGTCAGTGGACTGAAATCTATATGCACAACTAACCATTATAAATACAAACCATTTATATAATTTTAAAAAAAACATTATCTAAGACAACATATCATGTATACATTTTGATTTTCTTATCTGTTCTTAATTAGTTTATGTATATGCACACATTTATTATAATTGTAGAAATGAAAAGTACGAAATAGAAAATTTCATAAATACTGTTTAAAGTGCAGAACATTTATTACATTTTTTATATATTTTTTAAAAATGATTGAAAAGATAATTCATTAGTTTATCACGTAAAAAAATGTGAACACAAAGTCAATTCAAATTTACAAACATTAATGCAAGAAAGTGAAAGTCAAGAAATGCATTCCAATAAACAGAATGGATATGGAGAATCTCATTATCACATTGAATTCAGAAACAAATTATAGATATGTTGAGCCTTAGCTTAGGTATGGAAGAAAGTTTTAAACTTTTGTGTGAAAGTCTTATATTATTGGAAAACGCCTATTATAGTTCTTATGGATTTATCTTCTCTGCAATAATAACCAAGCATAAAAAGAAAGGAAGAAAAACAGACACAAAAAAGAATGGAGAACAAAAAGGTGAATATCATTTATATTATGCAAAAAAGAAAATAGCCTATTAACTACGCATTCTTAGAAAGTAAGATGGGAAGTTATGTGTCTGTCTGGTCGTTGGATCCTTTAAAAACTAGAATCACATGGAAAGTATAACCTTAGTCCAAGAGTGCTTTTAATGTAGCATAAAATCCGGTGAGCAATATTTCCATGGTCCAAGATTGGAGCACAAAGAAATTAACTTAAGAATTGAACAACATAGCTTATACCAAGCCTATATATTGGTGAGATATAACATCATACCAATAAAACGTTGATAGGAAGTAGCATCTTGCTCAAATATTTGTTTGAAGTCTTTAATTGTAGGAGTAGACCAAGGTTTAGTCGCAAGCAAACCAATAACATCAAACGCATATTTCCTATGTGATACATGAATTCCTTTGCTTGTTTCAAAACCTTAAGCCAATGGTCTTCACTATTTTATGGTAGTTCATTAGAAAAATAAAACACCAATAAAACTCAACCATGTAAGGAATGAATATCATTCTCTATCCATAACTTTAAGACAATGATTTAATGAGTGTTCACTTATATTTTCTCATTTCTCCCTACATTTAGACTCACACTTAGAATTCTAACAACATACACTCAAATACTTTAACATCCCCTTGAACATAGGATGGAGGTTGAGAAACATGTATCCTAAGTTTATCACGAATATGAATACAGAGTCAGAGACAGGTTTAGTAAACAAGTTTGCAATTTGTATACAAGCTAGTATGTGATAAACTATTGCTACGTGACACAACTTGTTGCTTCTTTAAAGACCACAAAACTAAAGTAAATATAATATCCAGTTGTAAATACAAAACTAAGGTAAACATGTAAAGGAACCAAGTCTATTAGAAGGGGGATTACTTGGTATGAAGCCTATTGAGGATTTGTTTGAAACACTTGATAACACTGAATCGTAGGTGAAGCAAATAGCATCTGTAAAATTACTAGGCAAAGGTTATTTTTCATATCCTAATTCTTCTCATCTATAATTATTGTGGTTTATATTCTCTGCCTCCAATTATGACAATGTGAATTGTGATTATGAAAACTGGTACTCGAGAAAGAGTGAGGGTTCAAGACTTGCTGCGAAGGGAGAAAGTTCTCCATGGTTATTGGAAAGAGGGAAAGTAGGAGATCAAAGAGAAAGATGAAACAAAGGTAAGAAACGAGAACTTGCTTTCTATTATTGTGTATTGTGTCTTATTCTTCTTAGTTTCATGAAAGAAAAGGAAATCCTAACCTTAAATAGGCAAAGGAAAAGGGGAAAAACCTAGAAAACCTAATTTTCTAATTGATTACTACTTCTAAGTAGTAATCCTAGCTAACAGATCTAGCAATCTCAACAACCCTAACTAACTCAATAGCCTCCCCTTAAGTTAGATGGTGTATGTTCACCAATCCAAGCTTAGGAACGATGAACTGAAAGGGAACACGATGAAGTAACCTCGTGAAAATATCATATAATTGTTTGTTTGAGCGAATGGGTAGAAGATGAAGGAGGTTGGCTTGGATTTTCTTAAGAACAACATGGAAGTCGAGGTCTATATGCTTAGTTCTTTCGTGGAAGCTTTGATTATG
Source organism: Vigna nakashimae (assembly GCA_034642375.1). Classification (NCBI taxonomy): domain Eukaryota; kingdom Viridiplantae; phylum Streptophyta; class Magnoliopsida; order Fabales; family Fabaceae; genus Vigna; species Vigna nakashimae. Next base: position 14,013,807 of record CM067764.1, on the reverse strand, counting down.
AGAAATATGTCTGCCCGACTTATAGTAAAGAGTGGTAGTGGCAATGGTCTCAAAATTAAGATCTTAGAGGAGATAATGAATCCATTGTATTTCACATACTGTAGTAGTCAGGGCACAATATTATGCTTTAGTAGAAGACCTGGAAACAATACTTTGTTTCTTAGACTTCCATGATATTAGAAAGGATCCTAGGAAAATGAAAAACCCGTTAGTGGCCCTTTTAGTATTAAGACAAGTTTCCTAATCTGATTCAGTAAAAGCCTTTATCTGGATGTGAAAGTCTGCAATAAAGAAAAGGCCTTGTGAGAGATTGGATTTGATGTACCTAAGCATATGCTGCAAAGACTGATAATGATAATCAATAGAAGATTGGACAAATTGACTAAGAAGATTGAAAGAAAAACATAAGTCAGGTATAATATTGGTGAGGTAAAGCAACATCCCTATTAACTTGAAGTAGGAATTAGGGTTGACTAAGTAATTCTATGTTTTATATAAAGAACTTGTGTTGCTTAGAAAGGGAGTAGTGCAGGGGTTGCTTCCCAACATTCCTATTTCTTCAAGGATGTCCAGGGAATATTTCCTCTGATATATATGTATCCCCTTCTTAGACCTGGCCACTTCAAAGCCTAAAAAGTATTTAAGTTTCCTTAGCTTCTTGATCCGGAAAGCATGATGAAGAAGAGCTTTTATTTGATCTATTTTTGTGATAGTCTCCTACCTAAATAATGTCATCTACATACACAAGGAAGGCTGTGAAATTTGTGGATGTTTTCTTAGTGAAAAGGAAATGATCATATTTAGATTGAGTATAATCAACATAGAGTAGGAAATATGACAATTTATCAAACCATTGTCTACTAGCCTGTTTTAGCCCATATAAGGACTTAGTTAACCTGTAAATCTGGCCTTTTTCATGAATATTCAGCCCTGGTGATGGCTCCATATATAGTTCTTCATTCAGGTCCCCATGTAGGAAAGCATTATCTACCTCAAGTTGGTGTAAGTGCTAATTTTTTGAGGTAGCAATGGCAAGAAGTAGTGTGATAATGGTGAGTTTGGAAACAAGAGAGAAAGTGTGCAGAAAAATTATTCCTTCTTGTTGTGTATAACTGTTAAACTGTCTTTTAGTCGCCTAAGGCAGAACAAAGTTTGGTCCCCACTAATGTAGCATAGGGATGACCAAAATATCAATCCTAGAACTCAACAAAGTTAAGATTAAAGTGTAGAGTTAGATCTTTTGTTTATTTACTAATTATTTACTATTAAACTAGGTGGGGACATTTAAAATGAATTAATGAAATTAAAAATAAAAGAGAAAATCTAAAATTTATAAATTGTTTAAAAAAAATGAAATGAAAGAAAAGAAAATAGAACTCTAAACTACCTAAAATAGAAACAACAACACCTAAACTAATATGGAAAATAAGTGCAACTAAAATGATCCTAAACTAATGAACATTACTACTGCCTAGTAACAAAACCTAAAGATTATCACTGCAATATGTAAATGATGCAAGAAAACAAGAACATAAACCTAACTAAGAATGTTAAGAACAGTGGAACATATAACATAACCTAAATGGAAGGAAAAGTAAAATTACAATCAAAACTAAGACTATTCTAACATCAAGTCAACAGAAATAATGAAAATAAAGAAGCAAACTAGAGATATTAGGCAAAAAGCAAAGAACAGAGGTAATTGTGCAAACTAGAAATAATGAAATTACTCTTTAGAAAGACATTTTGAGAAATTTAAGCCCTCATTGGGTGCTTTTTAATTCATATTTCAGAACTTAAAATGGAAATTCTCACTCAATTATTCAACCAATGCACAATTTCACAAGAACAAGAATACAACATTGAAATTGAACTTAGTCTGACAATTATGAAGCTTAACATCTCTCAAGAAGACCTCTTGAAAATCTAGATCCACCTCGGGGTCCAATTACATCCCAAACAGATGCATAAATGTGGATATTTTCCTTCAAAATTCTCAAACATAGTCCAATTACAAAATTAAAATCACACATACTAGAAATAATAGAAAGAAAAAACATAAATCTGAATGTTTCTTTATTTATTAAACTCCTATCCAACTCGAGAAGACATCTCGATAATGCACGCCCACCTCAGGCTCGTTTAATTCAAAAAAGGAATTACAAATGTGCAGATTTACGAGTTCAAATCAATTTTCCTTTAAAAACAACACAAGAACACAATCACATAAGAATGAAAAAAATCAAAACAACATAATCATATAGCACTAATACAAAGAAACATCAACATAAATTAAACTTTATTAAGGAGAAACGAAAAATACAAAAGAATGTATCAAACGAAACGCGCAATCGGAGCCACCACGAGCTGTCACCACCGTGAATGTTCGCTCCAAAAGCTTAAAGAAACGAAATCTACTCTACAAAAGTGAATAAAACCCTAATCTAAAGAATGCAAAATGTAGAGTAAGAACTGTAAGTGTCACTATTACATGGTTGAAAAGACCCCTTTTTATAGGGTCAGAGAAGAGAGAAGATGAAAGAAAACCTTGACACTTCGCTTCGCTTTAATCGGACAATCAACTCTTCTTCTGTTCTCTCTTTTTTTTCTGAGCCCTTCAATCACTTCAGCATCTCCACCGGTTCAAGCTCCAATCCTCTTCTTCTGGCTTCTGGATAAGTTGTGCGAACACAAGCTTCATCTTCTGGGTCTTTGGGTAAGTGGACTCCAAGCCTTGCTCCCTCTCTCACTTCAAAAAACTATATCTCATGGGTGTTTATTCTCCAAATGAAAGACTAACGTGAATGACCCCAAAAGTAGTAGCAGCACACCAAACGGCGTCATTCCACTTACATAGGCCCAAATCTAGCATCAATACATTCAACCCAATGAAGTGTTAGTGTGCAGCGAATGTCTAATGCAACAAGCTAGATCAGCAACCCAATGCTATTTCAGTAGCCAAATTCAAATCAGCATCAACAACACCCAAGTCTTTTGTAAGGGCCCAAATCCGAATAAGCCATGTAGCAGCCCAATCTAATCAAAGGTTCATCCCAATTGACTAGGGGTCTTCCTACAATAAAATCCATTAAAAACAAGGGTTGTCGGAACAATCAATACTGTTATAGAGTCGCATAGAAGAATGAAATATATATAGTGGAAAGCGTGTTTGGTCAAACTCGTATTAAGATGGTCCGTTTTAGAAAATTAATTTCCTTAGAGAAAATTTATCAAACAGTTGATATGTGCAAAATGTAAAAAGTGTAGGGAGTAGAAAATTTTAACACAGAATTTTTATCCTGGTTCGAATCAAAAGATTCTACGTTCAGTGGTTAATTACTATAAAAAGTGATTAACGTTTTCACTAAAAATCAGTTTAACATATTACAATGGAGTGAAAGAATAGAATGATAAAACCTTCCTTCGACGAACGAACCGGAAGGGTGCTTCCTTCGACCAACGAACCGGAAGCAAGAATCTACATTTTCCTTCGACCAACGAACTGGAACAGTGCAGATAAAATCTTCCTTTGACAAACTAACCAGAAGATGACAGTCTTGCCAACTTGAAGAGAACCACTCCGACCTTTGACCCACAAAGCGCGAGCTTCTCCTATTCACGAGACCAGACAAAACACTTGAACTAGCTTTTTAGAACTATCTCAGACAAACTGTATTCTCAAAAAGCTCAGAGTTAACCCTCTAAGGGTTTTGGAACAACTATATATAGGCAACTGGTCTGAGTTAGAAAAGACAAAACTGCCACTGATAATCGATTATTGTTAGTGATAATCGATTATTTAAGTCCGTTACAGGGTTTTTCAATAAGTGATAATCGATTATCCTGAGGAACAATCGATTATTCCATAGACTTGTGCAGTTCTCATCAGGACCAGTTGATAATCGATTATTTGAAGGAATAATCGATTATTCCAAAGCGAAATGCTTTTTTCAAGAGTGCTCATGATAATCGATTATAGCTTCACATAATCGATTAAATGTGTAACTTAACTAAAGATACGAGATTTTCTAAGTATTACATATTCAAAGACTTTCCTAATACATTTATATTCTAGAAAGTGCTTTTAAAACAATTTTAACAACTTCTTCAAGTATATCTTCTTATAGCATCATCAAAATCATTTATCTTCAAATTTGTCAATGCTCCTCATTAGTAACAAGGGTCAATCAACAAGTAAGAGTAAGAGTATTTCAACAATTAAAAAAGAATAAAACCAAAACTAAAGAATAGAACAAGATTAATTTCCTAATTATTTAAAACCTCTAAAAAATATACCTAAAAAACTATTTTAAACTAAAATTCTACAAAAGAAAAGAATTAATAGAAAAACCTAAAAACTAATCTAATTCTACAAAATTAAAAACTAAAAGAAGTTAAGAAAGACTTCTAAACACAGAAAAATATAAAAATATAGAGAGTTATCACACCTCACACTTATACAACTGCCCTCTTGGGCAGGGACAAACTAAAATGAAAAGGCAAAAGCAAAGACTCCAACTACAAAAGCAAAAAGACTAAACCCAAAACAAGGAACTTCTAAATTCTATTTCAGCAACTTAAACCTGCCAAAACACACCAATTCCTAACTATTTACTTAAATTAGAAATACACAAAAGAATTCTCAACTTTAAACTCAAGCTTCAGCAATTCTAGCAAGTGCAAAACAGTTTAATTCACTCAAAGTTAGCAAAGCAAACATATGGAAAAGTAGCAATTGGTCTCAACCTCACAGGATGTAGTGTATGCACTCAAATTTCACTCAAGTGTTTAAGGACAATCCTGTTTCACTCAATCATGACATGTTAACCTCAACTCTTAATTTTGAAAATATCCTAAGTAAAAGTGCTCAACTCATGGTTTCATCTAGATCAAAAGGTCTTTAGTGGCTTGTAATGTAAATTGTATGAAGGGTTAGAAAACAAAGGCTAAATGGAAGTAGAGAAACTGTGAAGAGAAGTAAATAACCTAGAACTCAATGCACTGTTTTGATATTTTGGCCAGTCCAAATTTTTTCTTTTTTTCTCTCTGGTTTTCAATTCGGCCAGGTCTCATTTTTCAAATCTTTTGCATTCTTTTCTTTTTTTTCAGACCTGCTGTTTTCTTTTTCACACAACTAAATTTCTTAGCTCATTTTTTTTCTATTGCACTTACCAAGTTCCAGCTCCCCCTACTTCTCACAAATCTCTAATGGTTGATAAATGATGGGGGTAAAAAGGCTTGTAATGAGTGGAAACAAAAAAATAGACTATGGCTCAAAAGAAAGGTACAATGGATAAAAAACTGAAATGGTTAAGCTAAATGGCTATAGATGAAAAGAAAGAATGCCTAAATCATGTCTAAATTCTACCAAGAGTAAGATTATCACAAAGAACCAATGCAAAATCAGAATTAAAGTTAAACATGCATGAAATCGCACTAGAAAGACAAAAATTGGCCCAAAATCTCTCAAGGGTTTAAAAATTGTTAAAACTGACTTGTTACTCATTCTATGCAAAAATTACTGAATTGAAATTAACTAAAGACTACAAAAACCAATGCTAGAGCTACCTCTGCATAAATTTAAAGATAAGTCTACTCTTGACAATTCTAATCTAAGGAAATGAAGCTAAAAATTGAGTGAAATCAGCAAAGAATGAAGATAAGCATAAAACAGAACTTAAAAGCACCTACAAACGCCTAAACAGAATTACCTATGCTATTTAACTAAGACCTATAAAAGCTCCTAGCTAAAACTTTTACACAAAAAGAAACAATAAAATGGAAAAGAAACGAGCAAGTAAGAAGCATTAAGAAACCTAAAGCAATGAACCTAAACCAATCAGAACAGAAATGACATTAAGCTAATAGATCCTAATTACAAGTCTAAAAAGAAAACAACAGAAAAGAAAAGAACCTAAACAAATCCTAAAAAACATTTTATCTACAAGCTACAACAGATCCTCAGAAACTAAAACAACTACTAACAAAATGTAATATGAAAAGAACCTAAAACAAGACAATAAAAGTCAAAAAGATTAAAGGAACCTAGACTCAGTCCTAAGGATAGAAACTAAAAACAGAATAAGAACCTAAAATAAGAAAACAAAAATGAAAGATATCTAAAAAGCTTACAATCAGTTTTAAACTACCTAAGATATTAGCATTATATAAACCTAGACTATTCCTATAATTTATCTAAACAAGGACAGATTAACCAAAGAATTGAAAAAGAAAAAGCTAAACAGATTCAGGACAGCTATAAAACAATAGCAGAAATAAAATAGAACCTAAGTAATGAAAAGAATCTAAAACAAATTCCTATTCACATAAGTTAAAACAAAGAAGAATATAAAGAACTAAAACAGAATATGAAACAAGGAAACAAAAATAGAGAAAGGACAAGAACCTAGTACGAGTTACATTTACAAATTGAACTAAGTATGGTTATTTACACTAAAAGCTTTAATGTTTACAAACACAATCAGACCTAAACGAAAGGAAACACAAATCAGAAAAAAATGTACCCCTATTCTACGCAAAAGCAGATGTCAAAACAACTATATCAAAGTAAAAAGTAAAAATTTAACTATACCCTCTTTGGCCCACACTTAAGAGAGCCCAAATCTAACGCCAATCCATTCAGCCCAATGAAGTGTTGGAGTGCAGTGAATGTCTAGTGCAGCAGGCTAGATCAGCAACCCAAGTAGCGGCCCAATGCTATTTTAGCAGCCAAATTCAAATCAACAACAACAACAGCCTAGACTTTTGTAAGGGCCCAAATCCGAATAAGCCATGCAACAGCCCAATCTATTCAAAGGTTCATCCCAATTGACCAGGGGTCTTCCTGCAATAAAATCCATTAAAAACAAGGGCCAATCAAGAAATAAGAGCAAGGGTATTTCAACAATTAAAAAAATTAAAACAAAAACTAAAGGTTTGACGGTGCTGGGGAATAGATCGAAAGGTTTGACGGAAGAAGTTGTTCTAAACTGTTTTATTAGTGGTTTAAATGTTGACATTAAACAAGATTGAGTGGCCATGACCCCATCAACTTTGTTGAGAGCCGTAGTTTTGTCCAAATTATATGAGGAAAATATACAAATATAACCAAATCATCACCCTCATACTCCACCAAATTTATAACATCATTAGCCTCATCAACCCCCTACAACTTCTCATCCAGAAACACACTCAAACAACCTTTATTTGAGGTCAAATCAACTATATCACCCTTATTACCCACACCACCAGGTCCACAACTAAAACACCCCAATGTCAAGAGGATAAGCCTTGTTGAAATGCAATTAAGACGTGAAAAAGTCCTTTGCTATTTTTGTGATGAAAAATTTTCCTTCTATCATAAGTGTCCAAATAGACAATGTTTTATGTTGCAACTTGGTGAAGAAGAACAGGAAGGTGAGAAAGAACCACCAAATGATACAGTAGAACAGGATACATCAAATAGGGACATCCATCAGCTATCCTTGAATGCTTTAAAAGGGGTTTTGGGAGTAGGGAAAATCAAGTTCAACACTTTCACTAGTGAAAAAACGGCGTATAACGTCACGCGTTCAACATCCAACCACTGAATAGCCAACGTTAAAAATGACCGGTGACATTTTTGTAAATAAATGCAATTGTAGAACGTCGAAGTCTCATTCAATTCGACGTTCTATAACAGTAATTATTTAAACTAGCGTGTCATTCTCTTTCTTTTTTTTTTAAACCACCAATAGTACGTCAAATCTTGTAGCGGTTCGACGTAATATTTGCCACAAAGAGTCGTCCTTTTTTAATTCTTTTTTCTTTTTTCTTTTAAACAACAAATAATACGTCGAAATATGTAAGGGCTTCGACATATTATTTGTCAGCCAAAAACCAAAAAATAACCCCTTTTTTTCTTTTTTCTTTTAAACCAAATAATACTTCGAATTTTGTAGGAGCTTCAACGTATTATTTGTCAGCCAAAAGTTTCACCTTTTTAATTTGAGAGAGAGATTGAAAATTCATTCATTTTATCTTAACGCACGAGACCCTCTTCCTTCTCAAACTTTTCTCAAACGAAGTTTGACAATTATCACATGTAATCTTTCTTTCATTTGATACAAATGCATGTTAATTAACTACACTATGCATAATTTTTGTTTGTTTTGACCGGTTATTTTCGTGTTCTTGTCCTTCATAGGCACACCCTGCTTTCTCTATCATTGGTGGAAACACTTTATTCCGACGAACCCATCTTTTGAAGGTTAATTTTCATTTTTGTTTTCGTTTTCGTTTTCGTTTTGAAGAACTTATTTGTTAAACTTGTTTGTTGTTGTTTTTTGTTGAACTTGTTTGTTGTTGTTATTTGGTTGAACTTGTTTGTTGTTGTTGTTTTTGTTTGATTGAATTTGTTTGTTGTTTGTTATTGATACTATACTACACGTTCATAGTTCATGTTTTATAAATTACCAAAACTGAAATTTGTTGTTTTTCTACTTTTTCAGGTCTCGTAGAATCGTAAAAAAGGATAACAATTAATTAAAAAAACAAAAAAAAATTGTTTAACGTCGAATATTAACAAAATTCGATGTCCATTTGATTAACGTTGAATTTTTTTTAAATTCAAAGTCAATTTAACGTCGTCCGATATGACGTCGACTTCGAATTCGACGTGAAAGGCCAAAAAATAACGACGTTATACGATATTTTTGTACTAGTGTTTGTTAGTCACAGTGTTTATTGATAGAGGAAGTTCAAATAATTTTATTCAGCGAAGGGTGGCAAAGTTCTTAAAACTCCCAATTTTTCAAGCTCCAACATTTCGAGTCATGGTGGGTAATGGAAATTGTATGGAGTCAGAGTGATTAATTCAAGACTGAAAATTACAAGCTCAGGGCAATGTCTTTTAGTTATCTATGTTTTCATTACCAATTTCTGGTGCAGACCTTATATTAGGTTCTAGCTGGCTCAAAACCATTGGGCATCACTTGGCAGATAATGAGACACTTCAAATCAAGTTCATAGAATATGGAAAATAAGGTGACAATGATAATCTTCCTAATACAGCCCAATTACATCACATATGGAGAATGGTCAACACAAATGCTATAGCTGAAGTGTACAACATGCTAATGGTTCAAGAGGACCATATTCCTTCTCCCTTGCTTGAAATTCTTGTTGAAATGGAACAAGAATTAGCACTTTTGCTACATACATACAGTTCAGTGTTCAACAATCGTTCTAGTATACCAACACCTTGGTCTCATATCCATCACATACCACTGTTAGACAACTCCAACCTTGTTAAAGTCGGACTTTATAGGTATGAAAAGTTGGTGGAAAACATGTTGAAGGAAGGCATCATTCAACCAAGCAGTAGTCATTTCTCTTCTCTAATCATCTTGGTCAAGAAGCAAGATGGCTCTTTGAGGATATGTACTGACTATAGGGCTTTAAATTCTATTACTATTAAGGATAGTTTTCTAATCCCAACAGTAGATGAGTTAATTAACGAACTTTATGGAGCTTGCTATTTTTCTAAGTTGGATTTAGGATCGAGCTACCATCAAATTCTATTGAAACTTGAGGATATGCACAAGACTTCCTTTAGAACACATCATGGTTTATATGAGTGGTTGGTCATGCCTTTTTGAGTTTTCCAATGCCCCAGCAACCTTCCAAAGTCTCATGAATCATAAATTTATAGGCTTTTTAAGGAGATTTGTACTAGTATTTTTTTATGAAATACTAATGTACAATGTAAACTGGAAGGATCAATTGCAACACCTTGAAAGGGTGCTTAACATTCTCAAGGATAAACTTCTCTTTGCAAAATTTTCTAAATGTACTTTTGGGGTCAGCAAATAAACTATTTAGGTCATACATTATCTGGTGATGATGTGGCTATGGATGTTGAAAAGTTAGAAGTTGTAAAGAACTGCATTAAACCTTCAAATTTGAAACAATTAACAGGATTTTTGGGATTGACTAGTTATTATAGGCACTTTATAAAGGGTTATGCCAATATTGCTTCTTCATTAACATATGTATTGAAGAAAAGAGGTTTTTAAATGGAATGATATCACTAAGCAAGCATTTACAACTTTAAAGATTGCATTAGCTACTGCCCTTGCGCTGACAATTCCTAATTTTCTTAAACCATTTGTTTTGGAAACAAATGCATTAAGGTCGGGAATAAGAGTTGTTTTAAGTCAACGTAAACATCCAATAACATATTTCTCTAAGAAATTGTCACCTAGAACACAAAAACATTCGGCCTACACAAGAGAGTTTTATACCATGACTAAATCCTTGGTCAAATTCAAACATTATCTACTGCCACAAGTTCATCATTAAAACATATCAGAAAAGTTTGAAAGAGGTATTGGATCAGACATTATAGACTCCTAGACAACAACAATGGTTGCCTAAATTCTTTGGATATGATTTAACTATCCAATAGGGAAAGAAAATATACATCTGGATGCGTTATCCAGAAGCCTTGCAATGGCATGGTCTAAAGAAATGAACTCGTATACATATAAACCAGTGGCGATGCAACAGAAAAGGATGAGGCATTATTACATATATACCAAAATTGTGTTAAAAATGCAGGAAAATTTGACGAATATACATTTCACAAAGATGTAATTGTAAAGAAGGGGAAATTATGGTTCTTAATGACCATACATTAATCAACATGATCATGGCTCAATTTCATACATCTAAGGTGGATAGACATGCTGGTACTACTAGAACTACTGCAAGAATTAGAGCTCAGATTTACTGGCCCGAGATGAGGGAGGATATCAAATAATGTGTCATATGTCAACAAGTGTAAATTGAGCACCTTCTTGGATAATCTCATGTAGGCATATCTAGTGTTTTATTCTTGAATCATCTCAAAATTTGTTGCATTTGGTCATGTGTAAATTGAGCACCTTCTTGGCTAATCTCATGTTGAGTTTCTTGGTTAGTATCATTAATGGAGTCAGCTTTATTAGAAACAACACTGCTAACAATCCATTCAATCTTTTGATTGTACCACAAAGGAAAATCGTGTATGATTCATATTATAACAACAGTAGCTACATTACTTACCATAATTTTTATTTTGAAACATTTTCCTTCCTTGAGATTTCCAAATGTCATTGTTATACTTCCACCTATGAACTTCAATTTATTCTCGAAGCAAAGCATGTTTCATGGCTTGTTCTACTTTCTCATTTCCCAATGTGAGACTTAGACTCACACTTGGATTCCCAACTGATAACAGATATATCGTTCGCTCTTGTATTGTGTCGATCGCTCTTGTATTGACTCAATGCATCGCTCGGTATCACTAACCTGAACCGCTCGGTTGTTTTGATTCATTACACCGATCGGTCTCACTGACATGCACTCCTTGGTTTACAGTTAGGATTGTAGTTTCTATTATTCAGTTTTACTTTTTGTCATTCTGTTTCAGTTTCCTTTCCTATATATTTATTTTCCTTATCTCTTCCCACAATAATGAAAACTTGATATTTTTCTCAGCCTACTTTTCTCTCACTTCTCTTTTCTTTCCTTTATCAGCTTTCTTTTTCACTATTGCATAGTTATTCTATGATCATATCAGAGCGAACGGTATATCTGTTATCATACAAAAACTATGCTAGGATTATGAGCTGGAAGGGGATTTAATGAAACATCCATGGTGTTATGCTTAATGTCGAATGTACCTTCCATACAAAATAAAACCAAGAAACTTAAGAAAAAGAGACAGAAAGGATTGATCATCATATATGAGAAAAAAAAAACAGAATAATATTGAGTAAACAAAAAGAAAGAACGAGAACTCAATAATATTAAATAAAGATAATAAAATTTAACATCTTAAAAGAAAAAAAAAACTAACAAATTCCTTATCCTGTTGTTTAAGTTATAAGTCATTAATCTCCTATGTTTTATTATTGTTGTATTCGAAGAATTCCGTATAAATTAATATAAAGATTTCCTACATATTGTTTGAAGTTTTGATAATCCCCAGCAATATATTTTATAATAGAAAATGACGAGTGTCCATTTATGAAAACAACAAATTAGTGAGGACAATAATATAAAACTTTTAATTTTTATTAATATTAAATGAACAAGTGTATTAAAGTGTACCCACTTATCTTTGAAATGGCACCACAATTAGCTATATTCGCTATGAATGCAAACAGTCCTCCACCACATCAATAATTTCTCTCTCTTTCATCACTTAAATGCAATATTTCTTACGTTTTTCACAATCACTTTCGCTTTCAGAATTCCTGTTATCAAATATTCATATTCAGAATATCATATAACACATAAATTAAAACTCTATTATTAATGGAGAATAACAATGTTTATCTAAATTTTTCATTATATAAATATGGTTTAATTTTAATCCTTAATGCTGTGCTTTGTTTTTGGGAAGGAAATGATAACTCAAATTAATTATGTATCGTTACGTTCGGGACATTAATTCCCTTCATTTTAGTGGTATCTTGAATTTCATATAGATTATATCATATACATGACTTGGATTTAGACAATGTTTTCGTTGATACTTGTATGAAAAAAAAAAAGAATTTATCTATAAGTAAATTATTTTATGCACAAATTAAAAAACAGAGAAATTGTATAAGAGATTTTTTACAAAAAATAATCATTTTAAAAAAAATTATTTTCTAAAAGTGATTAAAGTTTAGGCATTGTTCAATAATGTCGTTTTGTGATTGTTGGTTGATCCGACAGATTGTGTTGGTTTTTCTGACTTGTTCATGTAATCATGTTAGGGCAGTTTCTTATATATATAAATAAAAAATTTCCGGATTCTATAATCCAGAAAAGGCAAAATGAAAAGTTTTTTAATAAAGGGGTGCAGAGAAATACATGGTGGAGGTGTAGGAAGAAGCGGCATCTTGTTTATGTAATCATGTGTAGGAAGATGGACTCTTAGCTCAGAGAAGTGAGTAATTTATCTAAACAAATGCAAGTAATCCTCTTTGAACAATATTTTTATTGATATTTGTATAGAAATAATTTATTTGTTAACTAATATTCGTTAAAAGAAATCAAAATTATTCTCATTTATTGTTAAATGGATCTCACCGTTATTTTGTAATTTTAAATAAAAGGGTAAATATATTTTGTTATTAAACTTCAATATAAAATTAGAATTAGTTAATGTTTCAAATTTTAATACATTTTAAATTTTAAACTTTAAAAATTAATTAATATAATCATTTTATTTCAATTGTATTAAATTCTTTTGAAGTGTAAAACGTGTTTTAAATTAACGTTTAAGTTATAGAAACAATTTATTTGTTAACTTACAATATTTGTTAAAAGAAATCAAAATTATTCTCATTTCTTGTTCAAAGGATTTCACCGTTATTTTGTAACCTTAAATAAAAAGGTTACATATATTTTCTCATTAAACTTCAATGCAAAATTAGAACTTGTTAATGATTCAAATTTTGATATATTTTAATTTCCAAATTTTAAAAATAATTGACATTTAAGTGTTAAATTGTTTTTAAGTGTAAAACATGTTTTAGATTAACATTTAAGTTATTTATATTGTTTCATATGTTACAATTTAAGTCAAAAAAATTAATGTCATTGGATTAAAAGAACTACATTCTTTCATTTCTAAAGTTCATAGATCAAAATATATCAAAATTTGAGTTAGGAGGAATTTCAATTTAACATCCAAGTACTATTATACTACATGAGAAATGGCTATAAGCAATCATGTACCAAAATGATGCGTCCATAAGAGAAGGACAAGTGATAAAAAGAGAATAGACATATATATACATAAATGCATAGTAGCCATCTTAACAAGAGTGATTGATAATTACTCTATCATAAGTTAAACATAAGGAAGACAAGGTTTCCCAATACTCTACTACAGCTTATGCTGATAAGCTTTGCAAGAATGGCCATATAATGATTGTAAGTGGAAGAAGGAAAATACATGGTGAAGAGTTCTGAGCTAGAGTTACCTAACATGGCCACAGAGGGGCATTGAGGGATACTAACTCCCTGTACAGGCAAAATATTAAAAAAAAAAGAATCAAATATTCTTAAATGATGCTTTGCAGCATCAGGTTCTACAACTCAACGACCAGAAACAAATAATGAATTGCTTATCTGGTTCCCCTCAGCTTGGAGTCTTCTCATCTTTGCCTTGTCTAATCTTGATCTTCGAACCGCCTCTTGGATTTGCCGGTCATGATCCTTCAACATCTGATCCATGTTGCTTGATGGAACTAGCAGAGGCCCAGAATAATGAATTTTATGACCCTTCGAGCCATAACCAACCTGCAACATTGTCATAAGATAATCCAACCATAACATTTAGACAAAACTAGAACCAAGATGTAATAACTTCACCACAGTTCTAACCGATTAGGAGACAAAGTTAGCAACAGATAAACATTTCAAAACTACTTACAAGACTTGAGTCTTTGTTGCTGCTGGCTCTTCCTTCTTCCTTTTGAGGAGCATGTGCATGATTATTTTTCTGATCCTGTTGCGTCATTGACTCAGAGGCCTCCTTGAAGGATCCTGGGAACCTGCTTATTAGTTTTTGGGCATCTGCTTGTGATGATCCAGACCTTTCTCTGCGATCATCAGAGAGCATACTCCTCCTTGCCGCAACTAAGCCTGATATTGTTGATAAGTCGCCCCCCATTGAAACCTTTGGAGCATCTTCCTGGTTCTTCCCAGCTTTGGCCCATGCGGCACGGTGTGTCAATGGACCTGAATGGGAAGCTCTTTTGTGTTGATGAACAGGGGGATCCACACTCACTCCTGCAGCTTGTGATGGTCTAGGGGGGTCGATGGGAAATCCAGAAGCAACTTCTTCAGGATGAGGGTTAAACTTCTCACTCCTGCTCTGAGAATTAGCCTGCCCTTGCCTCTTCTGCAAAAATAATAAGGTTGTTTATGCTTTCAGCTCTAAGATAAACAAATCTGACGAGAAAAAAATGAATGAGTACACAAAATGTAAAGATAAATATTTTCCAAAAGGGAGTGTGAAATAAATTCAGCAATTATCAGGAAAATAATATGAATATTAAGCAAAAGGCAGAAAGCCAAAACAAGGACTTTGCAATGCATAGTAAACAGTTTTCATCTCATTCAGTGTGCACTGTTGCACAGATTTAGCAAGCTGTGATATAGTAAGAGGTGCTTCAAAGGAGCACCCTTTTGGAATTAATTTATAGGTGCCTAAGAAAACTATAATCTCTTTTTTATTCTTTATTTTATTTTTCAGTTCAACTCCCAAGACTCAGTCCACCAAGTGGAATAACTGCATGTTCGGATGCACATTAAAAACAATCTGATCCACAACTGACAGAAGCTACAGTCTGTAAATTCTGAGTCTTTTGGTCAATCTAAGGTGAAATTCCTTTCATAGGTGAGTCAGAAATGGAGACACACTAAATCATCATTGTTTCTACAAAATGCCACAGATATTAAATTGTGAATCAAGAAAAAGTTTATTCTGAAAAAGAAATTCATGTAATTTAAATTTGACTGATCTCAACTGAATGAAAGATATTATACACAAACAACAATGACAAATCTCAATGACCAAGAGGGGGTTAGTTTAACAACCAAAATTGACCAAACCTGCATTGACAGGACCAGTTCAGCATTGGCATCAGGTGCAGGAATTGCTCTTGATTCTCTTGTGCCTTTTCTCTCAAGGTCATGCCTCTGGCCCTTGACTCCTGCTCCTCCTTGTCTGCAAACATCATAACCAAAACCATAAACAAGCACTTAAGGACAATGAATAAAAGAGCCCAGCCAAAGCGAACATGTTAGCAGAAGTGACAAGCATCAGTCTGATTTTAAGAACCAGTATATTTCAGCTACAC
This sequence comes from Vigna nakashimae, assembly GCA_034642375.1. Taxonomy (NCBI): domain Eukaryota; kingdom Viridiplantae; phylum Streptophyta; class Magnoliopsida; order Fabales; family Fabaceae; genus Vigna; species Vigna nakashimae. Next base: position 13,997,917 of record CM067764.1, on the reverse strand, counting down.
TTATTGTTAGCTTCTGTATACCCACGTATTGTGAATCATAAGGAACATTAAAAATATTTTTTTCTCTGTTCTATAAGTAACCTTGACAGTGTTGTTGCAGTCACTATACATTTTACAAGTAAAATTTAGGATATTACAGAGCAGGGGACATTGGGGAGTGTGTGGAAAATTTAGTTTGAACAATTACTAGAAGATTCCTTTCTTCCATTTTCCCAAAGTTAATCATTGCACTTTGGAAATAACCAAAATTTTAGATAAAAATAGACACAACAACAATGACATGGATTAATTAATTAGATTATTTCAAAACACAGACACAGGTAACCTTCAAAAATGTAATTTGCACAAAAACATTTGAATATAAATGAATACAATTCCACACCAAAATCGAACACACCTTCTAGCTTCTTCATCCCGCACCTTGGCATCAAATTCTTTGCTAGGAGGATACTTCGGTAAGCTTGAGGGATCACAAGGTAGAGGCTTTGTTGAGAAGAACTAAATTACAAGTAAACCGATAGAAGAGGGTCAGGAGCAGTGCATATTGAAGTTTGAAAAAAATACTCTAGTACCATAAATGCACTGCAAAACGTTTCTTAAGCAAGAAATGGTGAATAACTACCAACCAACACATCAATTTTCGGTTATACAAATTAATTTTGTACCATATTAAGGCTGTTGAGATAATACCCACTATACTGGTGTATATTTGCAGTAATACACAAGATAACGAGATTTTTATAAGATAAGTATATCCACACAAAGATGTCACAGACATTTACTTTGCAACTAATTAAGGAATCCTAGACATATGTTTGCTAAAATAGTTAAACAAATGCTTTTCCCAACACCAACATGAACACCCACTCTCACAGTGTTGATAGAGTTCCCTTGAATTAAAACAAAAGAAAAATAGTGAATTATATAACAGGTACTCAAGAATTTCACACCTCACTAATCAAAGCAGATGCTGAAGTTCCACGATCAGCAGGATCTATGGACAAAAGAGTCTCTATCAAGTCTATTGCAGGTGTAGGAAAGTCCTTGAATGTTTCAGAAACACATCGTCTATAGGGCTGTTGAGGCTTAAATATTGTTGCATGAGGCAACTTTGATTTTCTCCAATAGTCCTCAGAAGGTGAACCACAAAGTTTAAAAATTTTATGTAATTGCTCCACCTGCAAGACAGAAAATTGTAGTTTCTAATTATTTTATTTTATAATACAACCAAGCTACTTTTTTATGCGTAACATCACAGAATAACATGAAAAGAATATACGCCAATAACATAATACTTAAGAAATGGTTTATTTTCACCTACAACCAATATTTTCTTCTTCAGCAGTTGACCGGTTTTAAACAACAAAGTTTCACAGTATACTATAGTTAGTTTGAACAGATGAAAAGGAAAATGGTCAAATGCTGCATTTAAACAGAATCATCTAAGCCTGCATACCTCAGTTCTTCCAGGCATTATAGGCTTCCCAGCATACAGCTCAGCAAGTATGCAACCTGTACTCCATAAGTCTACAGCAGTGCCATAATAAGTGGCTCCAAGCAAAAGCTCAGGTGGCCTATACCAAAGAGTGACAACTCGGCTTGTCAATGGCTGAGCTTGATTGGGATCAAAAAAGCTTGCCAAACCAAAGTCTGCAATTTTCAATATCCCATTGTTGTCAATCAAAAGATTAGAACCCTTAATGTCACGGTGCAGTACACCACAGCTGTGGCAGTGATCAAGTCCACGTAAAAGTTGCTGCATGTAACATTTAACCTGCCAAGATCCAATAGGAAATTACTTAATTTTTTATTTGTGTCGTAGGATAGCATTCTGTTTTGAAATAGGTTTATCTTTACCCTTCATTAAGTTTCTTCCTCTAAATTTAAATAATTTACTATTCAAACTACAATAAATCAGTAATTAAAACTTGATTCTTTTCTATCTGTTTTTTTTTTTTTGTTATCTTGTAGCCCTTTTTTATTTAACTGTTAGTCTTTAGTGGAAATTTTACTCTTCATTTAATTTCTTCCGCGTGCTTTAATTAACCTCGTTTTCAATGGAGACAAAATAAGAAAGTAAATTTCAGGGAATTAATTTAGGAAGTAAGTGGGCGCATCAGCAATTAGCTTAAAAGTACAAACATCATAATAGAAAAGAAATTTTTGATTGCCTATGAAATCAAACAAAAATTAGAGGAACCAATATTCTCCCTAGAAGACATGGTAGGTTTGATTTGCAATAAAATGGAAAGGGAGAGATAAAACATAAGGATGCATAAGAAATTACCTGAGCTTCAGTAAACTTCAGTCCAGGATGTGATGCAAGCCCAGCCAAGTCATGCTCCATGTACTCAAAAACAAGGTATAAGCTGCAAGACATCCTTGATGTAACCAAGCCTTCCAATTTTATGACATTTGGATGATCAAGCCTTCGCAGAATGTGAATTTCCCTTGCCATGAAGCGAACACTCTCAGGCTCAAGATTATCAAACCTCACTTTTTTCAGAGCAACAATCTTCTTTTGTTCAAGATCTCGAGCTCTATAAACATTGCTATAAGTTCCCTGTCCAATCTGCACATTAGAGAAAGGAAAAAATTATCAATTTATCATTCATGGTTACAGCATACAGGAGATATGATCACATTGAAGTAACGTGAAATTAAGGAGAGATATAATGAATATTATAAGTACACAATTCTCATATTCTACTTAATTTTATTTTGAAATAATTTCAGCATGAAATTGAGGATATATGATACAGAAAATAAGTGGTATATATTCAACCATGAATAAGTTTCCCGAAATTTGTGTTAACTGTTATACTGTGAGATCATAAAGATCAAAAACCAGCATAAAAACTGTATCTACAAAATTGAACTGCTTATAAAATCGGAAAAAAAATTATAACTTCACTAATAACTTCACTAATAATTACAAAGTTGTCTACACTTTGCTTCCTGCATTAGATTATTCGCAAAGAGCATGGTCAAAACAACACTTGGGCCTGATTAGTAAATAAAATGTACGATTTCTATTTTCAATTTTCACTAATAATTACAAAGATGCATTATTTTCACTCTTTTTTCTTTTTTAAATCTATTTTATAGGAAATGAAAAACAACACACAAAAAACTTCCTTAAATTAAGCTGGTGTTCGGTTTCTACTTTTCCACATTGCAGACACATGCATAGTGTAGACTTTAGAAATATAGATAATTAAGAGAAAGGGGGACAAAAAGATCAGGGGAAAATGTAACATCACGTAATTACAGCAAATGAATTTAAACTTGTTTTAAGTTTAAATCAATACTCTACTACAATTGAAAAAAAAGAGTTATCTGCATCAAACCAAAGAATTGCATAATGTAATTAAGAATACAGGTCAATGAAAGAAGTTTACTTTATCCAACTTCTCAAAAGAATCTGCACGCCGTGGCAGCCATCCCCTGATAGCCTCTCCAGCCACTGCTGCCAGCCATGAGGGCCACCCAGCTGCAACCTGTTCACCTTCCATGGCTTTGGGAACACTACCAATCCCCGGATGTGGAGCAACAGCATATTCCATTTTCTCCCTCTTTCTTTCAATACTATCACCTTGCACTCTAGCAGAACCATTCCCTTGCTTATCAATCAATGCCGTTCTTCCCTCATTGTTATCATATCTATCTTTTACCCTAAAAACTTCCTCCCTCCTCGATGAAGTTCCCCTAGATACACGCAAGTCCGACACAGCCTTGCTCGATAAACGCTCCCTTGGACTCTCCTTACTGTCTTCAATGGCAGAGGGCTTGCAACACATGCCACCCATTATGCCCACTAACCAACTAACCCTCCTTCTCACAGAACCAGTTCCCGGTCTCAATACATTCACCCCGTTATCAGCATTCCCAGATTTCTATATTTCTATCTTATTATCCTCTTCTTCAGTACCCATAATCACCAAACTCATGTCACACAAAATAAATCACAACATTAGCTACAGTAGCAACCCAGATTTGGTCACAAATCAGAAAACAAAACACACAACCCATCCATAAAACACCAAGAAGATACAGAATCTAACTATCAGATAAACCCTCAATTCGACAAATCAAACCTGAGGCCACAAAAATCACTACTTTACCCTACCCACTTGAAGCAAAACACTGATAACTTGAAAATGAGAGTTTCTTGCACAGAATAACAGTTCCCACAGTGCAAAACCTGCTAATTTACAATCCAGAAGATATAAGAGCTAGCAAATTTACAACAATACCCAGATCCTAAAAACCTTGTGAGAGTAGATTTCAAACTTGATACAGAGCTCCTGAAGGATTTTTCGGCACCCAAAGCGTAAGAATGGAAAAGGGTAGCACTGAAACTCATCAAGAGAAGCAAAGTATGGAGAAGAAGGCCATGGATCTAGGGCAAGCAGGGTAGAGAAACCGTGGGAGTGTGTTTTGGAAGATGAAGAAATGGAACTAACGTAGTGAAAAAAATTATATTGATATTCAATTATTTGTGCAACATAATTAATAAAAAAAACACTTACGAAAAAGTATATTATATATATATATTTATATTTAATGTTGTCGCGGCGCATATTTATGTTGCGAAGAGGGAGTGTCCCCTGCACAGCATCTATATGTGAAGAGAGAGAATGTATCAAAGCCCAAAGACTCATTAAAGGGTTAAGTTGCTTCCGTAATCTAACTCAAAGTACTTTAATTAGGGTGATTCAAACTCTAATCATTCCAAAATTAATTAATTAATTTATGTTTTGGGATGTTTGATTTCCGATCTAAAGTTTAAGAATTATCCAAATAAACCTTGATTATAGTATAATATAATTATATTGATTAACATAGTAACAACTACGAAGTAACAACCAGGTTAAAGGTTAGATGTTGATATGTTTTTGTTTGAAAATCTTAATTAGATTCTTAGCAAACCATTTAAAAGTCATTCATCTAGCAAATCAAACTATTTTCCAACTTGTTTTATAACTTTTCCACCAAAATAAATATGTTTTCAAGATATCTTAAACACCACTATAAAACATTGTATTTTCTACCAAATTCTTATGGGTACGACACTTGTTATACTATAACAACCTAGTATACTTAATGGTATATTTTAGGTGTTGCATAGACATGCGAACATTGGGTGCTAGAGGATTGTGGTTGGGCATTATTTTCTACGCTAAGCGTGAGTGGGCTCTATTTTAGGTTCTAAATTTTGGATTTAAAGATGTTTTATAATCTATGAATGTTTCTCTTGTATGTTATGTTGTGAATGAAAGTAATTCTAAGGAGAATTGTTTCATTATAACTCAAATATATGTAAACAGGTGTGTTTCTGTAATATGATGCTTCTATGATATGGAATGTTGAAGAAACATAACTATTTTTAAAAGAAAAATTAACTTTAGACAATGATTGTGGTGAAAATCGAGGCAGAAAAAAGTTTATTGTTTCGGTTTTGAATCCAACCGAAACAGAAAAGGATCTATTGCCTTGGTTTTAGATCCAACCGAAGTAAAATACCCAATTTTTTTTTGTTTACTGCTTCGGATTTTTTGAACCGGGGTAAAATCATAACCTTTTTTGCTTTTTGAATCGAGGCCAAAAGTCTCGTCTTTTTACCTCACCTGAATATACCTCAATTCTGAAACTGCTACCATAACCCCAAAACAAACGTTGTTGTATCCCTTCGTTGTATTAATGTATAGTAGGATTTCGAATTGAAAGAAACCTAGTTTGACGATGCGATAGAGAATTAACCCTCTTATTGTATATGTGAGGCAAATGGAGTTACAATGATTTTTTGCATAAATCCACTACCGAGAATCGTATGATAAGTGCATGATTAAAGCATATTCAGTTCACTACATGTTATTATGTATTAAGTCTTGTAATAATTAAATGATTACATGTATTTTGAAATTTATAAATGATTTGTTAAAATTTGTTTTAATTATAACTATTTTATATATATTTGAACTTTATAAAAATAAATATGTTGGTGCTTTATTTTTTGTTTGTTGTCCATATGTTATCATTGTGTGATACACATGATCAAAGCATAGTATAAGAGGAAATAATGTCTAATAGTAGAAATGTGAGATATAAAATATAAGAAATATTGTTCTTTGAAAGGTACAACTAGGATCGACAAGGTAGTCGATATGGAACTGTATGAAATGTTCAACCAAAACCTTTAAGGTAGCCAATAGGGAACTATATGAAAGGTTCAATCAGGACCAACAATGATAGCGTCCTCCTCGAGCTAGGTTGGGCCAAAGCGCGAAGATGAAGCTATGGAGGTGGAATTTGTGCGGAAGTAATGGATATGGTGGTGGGCTCACAATATTGGTGAGGTTTTGGTGAGTATTTGTGGTAGGATGGAGGTGTTTGATGGATCTCCGGAGAGGTTGGGCCAACTCTAGAGAAGGGTGGTTAGAGGGACCTCATGGGATGCTCTAGCCTTGACTTGAGACAAGATATGTTTGTACACATTTTGGCATAATAGCATTCAAATTCATCAAGTGATTTTACAAGGAAGGAGACCCTTCTATTTATAGAGAAAGGTGTCTCCAAAGTAGACAAGAAACCCTAAAAACTATCCACTCTTAAAGAGACATGTGGCAATCCTCTTTTACAAAGTTTCTCCACTCTTGGGATGCCATGTGGCAATCCACTTTTGTAAAGTCTTCTCCACTCTTAGAGTACCATGTGGTAATCCACTTTTGCAAAGTTCCTCCACTCTTAAAGTGCCATGTGACAATCCACTTTTGCAAAAGTTTTCCACTCTTAGAGTGACATGTGGCAATCCACTTTAGGAAGAGTTTCTCCACTTGGAAAGTGACACATGGCCACTTCCTTTTTAAGAAGTGTCTTCACTAAGAGCTTGCCATGTGGCCATCATGTCCCATGGTGGGACACACTCTTTTAAGCTAATATTACAAACCATACAATACTTAGCCCTTAATACAAGGCCTAAAATTAAATACTATACTATTTGACCCTTAATACAAGGTCTAAAATACACACAATTTTACTAAGAACATGTTGATGGCTCATGATGATTAGAGCTCGGACCCACCTTTCATAGATGAATCCAACTCTTCTTAAGTATGCTTAACCATGGCTAGGGCATATGCCATCAAACAAGGTACTCGATAAGGAACTACTCGAAATGTTCAACCAGGACCAACAAGGTAGTCAACAAGGAATTACATGAAAGGTTGGCAGGAAACTACATGAAATGTTCAACCAGGATCAACAACATCGTCGATAGGGAATTGCATGAAAGGTTCAACCAAAATCGACAAGGTAGTCGAAAGGGAACTACATGAAAGGTTCGACCAAAATCGACAAGGTAATCAACAAGGAACTGTATTGAAGGTTGCACAAGCATCTATTTAATTAACAACATGTAACTTTTTGGTCGTTAAGGCTTAGAAGATGGGATGAAGTACGTTGAGGCTGAAGAAGCCAAACACTATTTAGGCTTAAAAGTTGTTGTAGACCTCACAAAGAAAGATGTGCATCAAAGAGATTTTTGTAGTGATAGATGCAATACTACGTGATTCAGCTTCAATGCTACTTTTAGAGACTCTTTGTTGCGTTTTGGAAGATCTCGAAACAATGTTGTCACCATGATAGACACATTACCCTATTGTGGATTTTCTGTCATCTATATGAGCCCCTCAATCAGCATTAGATATTCCAAAAAGTTTCATCTAAGACTCTTTTTCCTCCAAACGTTTATTTAATTCATGTATCTTTCTATCCATACTATTTTGCAAAAGAGTGTGCTACCACTCTTTTGCTACTTCTTTTATTTCCCTTAAATCGTCTGTTGTTTAATTCATTGAATAATCAAAGTTTGTTATAGGTAAGCCCCTCTTAAGACCATCAGTCTTTGCATTACATGTGCTATTAGCATAAGTATCTTTTTTCACATTGATCTACAACAGAGCATCTACTACGGTATTAACGAAGTTCGTAATAAAGATCCTTATTAGTTGTTTCAAGTCAAGAAATCATTTCCATAAGGACTTGAACTTCCTTGGAAGAGCCACTAGAGCAAGCATAAAGTTCTGCTTACAAATACTCTTGTCGTTGTACATGAGATCTTTGTTGACAACAAGCTTGTTTTGGATGTGGCATGCACGACTTGCATACTTCAAACTGTTAAGGGCTTATTACAAAGTGTTAAGGATTTCTTGAGCATTAATATCAGTCAGACTTATGCAAGCTATCATAACAGTTCTACTGTTACTGCGAAGTAAATCAAAGTGCTAGAAGACCTTTATAAGTATAAACTCCTTCCTTAAAACGCAAATAATCATACCTTATTCTATTAACTCGTTTTAATCTAGAAAGATCTACCAAATGTAATATATAATGTGATTGAATAGGAATTAGTTAGCTTGTGACTACGTAGCATTCGACTATAGTACAATATATAATGCATTACCTTCATGTCTTAAAAAATTCAAAATTTTCTTATTGTATAAACTACCTATGTTGAATTTTATAGTTCTTTATACATGATGAAATGTTAGGTATGTTCAACTTCTTTATATAATTATGTAGTCAAGCATATTTCTTAGTAATCAGGTCGTTACATTAAACAAATATACTGCTTTCATCTCTTCTTTAATTTAAAATTAGGATATTATATTACTCCCCCGTCCAATCTAACATATATTTCTCTTCATAAATTTGTCATATATAAAACAAATCAAATTCAGGGTCTTCTGAAAACAATTAATAAGAATTTCTTTTTGACAGTAATTAATTAAGATTTAGCGATTCTTTATGCAATTTCAATCCTCAATTTTAAAGGGCTAAATGGATGTGATTATTAATAGGGTTTTCATCCATAAGCTAAGTTATAACTATTTGCCGCAAAGCATGGCTCGCGTTCATCGTTGTACTTGCATTATAATAGTATGTATATATATAATTGATATTTATATTGCTTAAAATATTATTACATTATACGTACTATATTTGCTTTCCTTTTTTATTTTTATTTTATTTTGAAAAGGTTGTAATTTCAGACTAACCAAAAATGGCTGACATATCATGTGAATTGTTCTGCTTGACAAGTCAAGGACTGAGACTCAATTATTAAATGTTTTTATTATTTTCAATACTCAATCCATCACCATCATGTTTATATCAAAGTGTATAAATTATTTACATCATATATAGGTAATAAATGCAACTCTTATTTTTAAAACTCTTGTACTGTATTAGATATTCTCAAATGAGGTTTGGATTATGTAATATAATTAGAGATATTAAATTTAACATGTTAATGATATATATATATATATATATATATATATATATATATATATATATATATATATATATATATATATATATATATATATATATATATATATATATATATATATATATACGGATCTTAAAAGAGTATCATTAGCTTCTAAGAGAGTAATGGTTAATTATAGTCAAAATGATGATGGTGAAATGAATCATGTTAGTCATTTATATATTGTTAAAATGGTGTAGTTATGTTGCGTAAGCATGTTTTTGAAGTAAGTTTATGATTACTAATTTAGTTAAGCGGTTTCTTTCTGTTTACACTTCTCAAAAACTGTGTTTGGAAAAAGATACGTCCAACCCTTTTTACCACTTATCATGTTGAAATGATTTTGTAGAAAGTTGAAGATTTTTATCAAGTGTTTCAAAAAGTTATCTTTCTTACACCACAACATAAAGTACTTTCTAACCTTTTCTTTTTCGTTCAATACTTCTACACATTTCAACTAGCAAGTAATTTAACGAGTTGTATTACAACTTTTTGTATGTTGAGTCGAGTATCACTATATTGAATTGTGATTTGTTCTACTTAATTTTTATTATAAGAAAATTCATCACAACCCTTTACTTTTTGTATAATTATTATATCAATTATATTAATTAACATTACCTCTAATATTTATTTTCGTTACTTTTATTAAAAAAATATAAAAAAAAAACATGAATATGTTTAAAGAGAATTAATAAAGATAAACAATTCTTCGGATAAACCAGAACAATATATGAATAAATGATTAAGAAAGAAATTATTAAAAATAGTCTGGACTAAAGTACCTAGAACATTGTCTTTGGAAAGAAAATTATCTACATGAAAATACATAATAATATCTATTCCTCTTTTTGCTAGATCAATTAAGTACAATAAAAGATTTTCGAACCTTATAAACATCAATATTTTAAAAAATGTATAAAATAAATGTATACACATCAAATAAGAGATGATATACACATGAGATACTTCAATTGAGATACTTCAATTGGTAAGAAGTCTTTTAGAATGGTACCAAGAGCAAATTCGTGAGAGCTTGATCTAAAGTGAATAATATCTTATTAGTGTAGATATATGTGTATTGAACTTCCCTGCAACAATATCTTAACCAATAATTTCAAGTTCCATGATAAATTGGGAAATAATAGTTTGTTTAACATATTTTCATGGTATTGCACTTCCATCCAAAATAAAAACATAACCAGTAGTTGATTTTGTGTTATTGTAATCAAATATAAATTTGTATCACTTAATTTTTCATTAACAACAAGAAATTTTGTATTATTAATTCTATAATTAATGGTTTCTTTTCAAATATTTAAACACCTTTTCCAATGCACTACACTGAGAATGATTAGGATAATGTATATATTTTTCTAATCTACCGATTACATATGAAATATAAAGTTTAGATAAATTAGTCAAATATAATAATGAACAAATCTTTTGTAAATATTTACAAGAAGAAATTGACTTAAAACCATCTTCTTTATAAACTTAGTACCCACAATAACCATAGGACAAAGGTCCTCTACAATAAAATTATTAGGTAACAAATGTTTCAGATCTTTTGTAATATCAATATTACTACCAAATATTAATGTGTCGTATAAGCATAAATATTATTATTGTATTATTTTACATACAACACATTTATCGTTATTATTAATATGAAAACTATATGAAATAATAACTTGGGTCAAATTTTCATGTCATTGCTTTGGTATTTCTTTTAAGTTGTTTCAAGTCTTAACAAGTTTACATACTTTATTTTCATTTCATAACTCTTTAAAGCCCTTATGTTGGTTCATATATATTCTATTTTCTAAACACCATTTAAAAAAATAGTTTTAACATCTATTTGATAAATTTGTAAATTAAAAATATAAGAAGAGCTATTTAAAACTCTAATTGTAGTAACTTTTGAAACAGTTGAATATGTATAAAGAAATCTACACCTACTTGTCGACAACCAATAACAAGTCTTGTCTTAAATTTATCTATGGATCCATCAGTTCTTAATTTTTTACTAAAAATCTATTTACATTCAATAATTTTACAACAAGGAGTCTTAAGATCATACTCATGAAAAAAGTTAGGAACAAAATATTTATTATGCCTTTTTCTTTTACTTCTCCTAAGTTTATTTTGAACATTTTTATTAGCATTATCATTAGTGGGCAAGTCAAAATTAGAAGCATCACAACTAACCACTAATGCAGAAAAGACTTTAGACGTATGTTATTTTGGATTTTTTACGTATGATCCCGACCTAACGTCTTTATGGGTAACGTTGATGGGTCGTCGGTTTGCACTCTCAGACGTTTATATAGACATCTGACACTACAGATCAGACGTCTAAATGACTCCTGACACTACAAATCATACGTCTATATAAACGTCTGACACTACAAATTAGACGTCTATATAGACGTTTAACACTACAAATCAGACGTCTATATAGACGTCTAATACTACAGATAATACGTCTAAAGCGTCGTCGTATTTGATTGGATCTTTCTCCGCTTGAGGCCTCTCGGGTTGCTCCTGGCTCATGGTGATTCGAGTTTACAACTTTATATTTTAGTTGAAGAGAATGGATTGTACATTTTTTGTATTCAATGGTTTTAAAAACGTAATGGAGGGAATTAGATGAGTGCAAAATGCAAGAAATTGTCGCCCAAGGACACAAGCAAGACTGCACCAAAACCCAACGAAAACACATTTTAATCGATTCAATGAAAGATAATTTGTAATACCCTAATATTTTAAAGAGTATTACTTTTAGTAGAGACTAAATTAACTTATCTTCTATAAACAATCCAACTTTATTTCAATTCTCCCAAAGTACAATACCAAACTTACAAACTTCAAACAATATAGTCTTCACCACTTAACATAAATTCAAATTTCAACTCATAAGTTTTACACAACATAATTTTTCCAATACAAATTTATTCTTTTTACAAAATATCCCTGAAAGTTTTTCCCCGCATCTCTCTCATCTCTAAGCTTTTTCAACCGCATCTGCAACATTATCTATTCACATATAACATGAGTTATATGATCATAGCACAAACAAATAAGGGTAAGCCAACCATATCATATCAATCATTAAACTTGTAATAAAAATATTTCAATCATGTATTTCTACAATTACTAAAATATCATTACCCCTATGTCATTAATTCATCATTATCAAAATCATCTTCCTCAATTTCATAAACCTTACAATTTTACCATGCTTACTCACGAAGCCTTATGGTCAGACCGCTCTCTGCCTGCTTCCTTAAGCCTCACCTGTATACTATGTCTTACTCTCTGAAGCCTTATGGTCAGACCTCTCTCTGCCTGCTTCTATAAAACTTATGAACCACATATTTATGTCAAAGCCTTATGGTCAGACCACTTGCTGCCTGCTTTCATAAACCTCAGGTGTTACTTTGATCATATCAAGCTCTCATGGTATAAACCGAACATACTACTTCTCGTAGGAAACATCATTTCATAAGCAATGATTTCTTATATCCACTCCAACATTTCATCCAATCAACATTTCATACCCTCTTATCCACTCCAATATTTCATCAAATCAACAATTCATAACCTCTTCTCCACATAACTCAATCATGTTCATTCTCTAATCATAATTTGACAATAACCTATTTTGGTGTCAATAAATTAAACATATTGCCAGATATCATACTACATATTATAAACTCATTTTGACCATAACAAATATAACTCAACATATTTTCACCAATCAAAGATTCATATCCAAAACATTTCAACATATCTTAGCAACTACATAATATAATCTGAGTTCATTGTAACGACAAATAAAATGCATCTACAGTTGACTTATTTTATTTTCATCCTATTAGAGATCTTTCTTTACCCCAATTGGTCACCGGAGAGGACCCAGATGTCTGAACGCATCAAACTCACCTTCGACGCCAGCACATATGACTAGTCACAACTGACTGGACCAGGCCAGGGCTGCTCTATGATCAGGGATGTGCCAACTCAGGTTTTTAAGGTTCCTCTATCCTACCAACAAAAGGAGGTCCTCAATAATTAACAATTTATTTATTTAATTTATCTACCTTATTTTCTTATGCTCTAAATCTTAAAATGCCTAATTTTACTTTCTCTCACAACAACCTCAAACAGTATCCGTATATCTATTTAATACCCATATACAAATTACTACAAAACCCTTATTCTAAACCTTCCAACAAGATCAATTTCAGCCAACAAACTCATTCAATAAATTCATCACAATAAACATCCATAATAGAATTCATACAAGATAATTATAAACAATTAACAATAATAAAACATTACTATAAATGGTCATAGAAGAATACAATGTTTGACAATCATAAAAATAATCTTAATATAAAAATTCATGGGGAAACAAGAAGTGGAATCTGGCAGAGCCGGTTAGACAACTTCTAATCCATCCAACAATACAATATAATTAAATAACAAGAACAATACATGTCTGGGGAAATAAGAAGTTGAATCTGGCAGAGCCGGTTAGACAACTTCTAATCCTTCCAAAAATGCAATAAAATAAATAAGTAAAGAAATAAATAGTTTGGGGAAACAAGAAGTTGAATCTGGCAGAGCCGGTTAGACAACTTCTAATCCTTCCAAAAATGTAATAAAAATAAATAAGGAAGGAAATAAAAGTTTGGGGAATCAAGAAATTGAATCTGGCAGAGCCGGTTAGACAATTTCTAATCCTTCCAAAATACAATAAAATAAATAAGGAAAACAATAAAATGTTTGGGGAAACAAGAAATTGAATCTGGCAGAGCCGGTTAGACAATTTCTAATCCTTCCAAAATACAAAATAAAACCACTAACAACGTACAATTGGCATAACATAATCAACATCACATTTTACAACTATCACACTTGGATATTAGAACAAAAGCATACTCTCATTTAAAATTCAAGATCATACAGAAACAAAATACTCCATATTCAAGAATTAAAATCAGACAAAAGAAAAATATAGTATATTCAAGACTCAAGATAATACAAAAAGAAATACTCAAAGTTAGCTTCCCTTACCTCTATTACAGACTTAATCTCCTCGCTCTCTGAAAACTTCCAGAATATCTCCTTTGAAATTAGAAATTCTTCCAACTCTCTTCTCTCAAAAATTTTCTAAGTTCTTTGGTGTAATTTTTCAACCTCCCCCCTTGGCTATTTATAGCAAAAAAATTTACTATTCATTTTTTACTATTCATTTTAACTATTCATTTTTTTATTCATTTTACTATTACAAAAATAATTTTTTATTTGCAATTTGATGAATTCTGATCTCAAAGCTACGTGGAACACTTATCCTTTCCAAATATTATTATTTTTTTTTTGATTTATTTATTATTTTTTTTTACTATTCACATTTTACTATTCACAATTTACTATTCACAATTTACTCTTCACAATTTACTATTCATCATTTTTTTTTAGCATTTAACTTACAAATATTTTCAAGGATCTTACAATCTCCCCAACAACAATTATTTTCGCCCTCGAAAATTATTTATTTAAACAAAGACTATTTAACAAAAAAAAAAATTACTTACAAAAGAGATATGGATATTCCTTTATCATAAATTCTTCCAATTCCCAAGTCATTTCCTCTGTGTCTTCATTCCAAAGTACCTTTACTGTGCGAATATCCTTCCCTCTTAACTTTTTCATTTGAACATCTAGTATACGCACTGGGCCAACTTCCATTGTTAAATTTTCCTTGACCTGAATTTCATCAACTTCTAACACATGCTTTGGATCTGGAATATACTTCCTTAGTTGGGATACGTGAAAAACGTTATGCAAATTTGTCAATCGAGGTGGTAGTGCTATCTCATAAGCCACTGGCCCAATCTTTTTGAGAATTTGATACGGTCCGAGAAATTTTGGTGTCAGTTTCCTCATCTTGATAGCTCTCCCGACTCCTGTAGTTGGCGTTACTCGTAAGAATACATGATCTCCTTCTTCAAATTCTAACGGTCTTCTTCTTTTGTCGGCATATGACTTTTGTCTACTTTGAGTTGCTTTCATCCGATCTTGGACTAATTTTATTTATTCTGTGGTTTGTTGTAATAGCTCGGGTCCCACTGTCAGTGCTTCCCCATCTTGAAACCAACACAACGGTGTTCTACATCTTCTTCCATATAAAGCTTCATATGGTGGCATACCGATACTGGAATGATAACTGTTGTTGTAAGTAAATTCTACTAATGGTAGTATCTCATTCCAACTTCCAAGATGATCTAATACACAAGTTCTCAGCAAATCCTCCAAAGATTGAATAGTCCTTTCTGTTTGACCATCAGTCTGAGGGTGATAAGCCGAACTCATCTTCAACTGTGTTCCCAGAGCCTTCTGTAGCGTCTGCCAAAACCTTGAAGTAAACCTTGGATCTCTGTCTGACACAATGCTTGTAGGTATGCCATGCAACCTCACTACTTCCCCGATGTATAACTCCGTCAGCTTTTCTAGTGACATACGTTGATTAATAGGCAAAAAGTGAGCGCTCTTGGTTAGTCTATCAACGATAACCCAGATAAAATCGTGACCTTTTGATGATTTTGGTAAATGTGTTACAAAGTCCATCGAGATACTGTCCCACTTCCATTGAGGAATGTCTAACTGTTGTAACATCCCTCCCGGTTTTTGATGCTCCACTTTTCCCTTTTGACACACCAAGCAGGCTGCTACAAACTCGGCCACATCCCTCTTCATTCCATTCCACCAAAATGACTCTTTCAGGTCCTTATACATCTTAGTCATACCTGGATGTATGCTAAGACGACTTTTATGGCCTTCGTCTAAAATTAAATGTTTTAATTCACTCTTTGCAGGGATACACACTCTGTTTTTAAATCGAAGTATGCCATCTTTACTTAGAACGAACTCCTTAGCTTGATCGGTGTCCAACAACCTGATCTTTTGCTGCAACTCTTGATCCATCGACTGCTCAACCTTCACTTGTTCTAAGAAGTCACTAGTGATTACTAAATGACTACACCATATGTGATCTGGGTTTAACTGCAACCCCAAGTTCATATCACGTAACTTTTCTAACAGTTCTAATTCCTTCACCATCATTGTTGTTATCTGAGCTTGTCTCCTACTCAATGCATCTGCCACCACATTGGCTTTTCCTGGGTGATATAAAAGCTCGAAGTCATAGTCCTTCATATATTCCATCCATCTTCTTTGTCGCATGTTCAACTCCTTTTGATCGAACAAATACTTTAGACTCTTATGGTCACTAAAAACTTGGAAACTTGCCCCATAGAGGTAGTGTCTCCATGTCTTTAATGCAAATACTACTGCTGCAAGTTCGATGTCATGCGTTGGGTAGTTCTTCTCATGCGCCTTTAGCTGCCTAGATGCATAAGCTACAGGTCTCCTTCCTTGCATTAGAACGCACCCTAATCCTTGATATGACGCATCGCAGTACACCTCAAAAGATTTGCTAGAGTCTGGAATGATTAATACTGGTGCTGACGTTAGTCGTTGCTTCATATTTTCAAAACTGGCTTCACACTTGTCAGTCCACAGAAATGGTTGATCTTTACGAGTTAACTGAGTTAGAGGACCTACAATCTTGGAAAACCCTTCGACAAAACGTCGGTAATAACCGGCTAATCCTACAAAACTTCGTACTTCAGTTACAGTTTTCGACCGCTCCCACTTTAGCACAACTTCCACTTTTGCTGGATCCACTGAGATTCCTTGAGCAGAAATCACATGACCCAAAAATTGTACTTTCTCTATCCAGAACTCACACTTTGACAGTTTCCCATACAGTTGATGTTTTCTTAAAATTTCCAACGCCACCCTCAAGTGTTCTGCATGCTTTTCCTTATTCTCTGAATAGATAAGAATATCGTCTATAAATACTACCACGAACTTATCTAAACATGACCGAAATATTCTGTTCATGTAGTCCATAAAAATCACTGGGGCATTCGTCACACCAAACGGCATTACCACATACTCAAAGTGTCCATAGCGAGATCTGAAAGCCGTCTTTTGTACATCTTCCGTCTTGACAAGAATCTGATGGTACCCAGATCTGAGATCAATTTTTGAAAACACCTCTGCTCCTCTCAACTGATCTAATAGATCATCGATTCTTGGCAAAGGATATTTGTTCTTTATTGTAACCTTGTTCAACTGTCGATAATCCACGCACAACCTTGAACTTCCATCCTTCTTCTTCACCAGCAATACAGGAGCTCCCCATGGAGACACACTTGGACGGATAAACTTCTTCTCCAACAGATCTTCGATTTGCTTTTTCAACTCTGCTAGTTCGGCAGGAGCCATTCTGTATGGAGCCATAGAAACCGGGCCAGCTCCGGGCACTAGATCTATTGTGAAATCGATCTCTCGACTAGGTGGTAAACCTGGCACTTCTTCTGGAAAAACATCAACATATTCTTCTACCACAGGTATTCCGATGATTTGTTCTTCAGTATTCTCTCTTTTCTCCTGAGCTAACACCACATAGCAGGTAGCTCCATCTTTGATATCCTTCGCAGCGACTCGAGTTGAGCTTAGTTCTAAATTGTTCAAATTTAGAAACTCTATCTTTTGTTTCCCACAATCAATAAGAACGTGATTGGCAGTCAACCAATCCATTCCTAAAATAATGTCTAGATTTTGAAGGGGTAAGCAGATCAAGTTCACTTTGAACTTGCGTCCTGCAATTTGGATCGGGCATCCGACACAGACTGAACTGGTCGTAACTGGTCCCGATGCTGGTGTAGAAACTACTAATTCACACCCTAGATCAAGCATCGGTAATCCGAGTCTTTCTAAACATGCTAGGGATATAAAGGAGTGTGTGGCTCCAGAGTCAAACAAAACATATACGCATTCTCCTAACAGCATACAGGTGTGTAAGATTAATGTACCTGGCTTAGTAGCCTCTTCTGTAGTTATTGCGAATACTCTTCCTGTTGCCCGGAACTTTACTTCAGCAGAATCTTGTTGTTGTGGTTCTCCCACCTTCTTTTTCTTTGGACAAACATTAGCAAAGTGTCCCGGATCATTGCAGATGAAATATCTCTTCCCTTCAACTTTTTCTCCAATAAGTTTAGGGCAGTCACGTCTGAAATGTGCTCCTCCACACTCAAAACACTTCACTGTTCCTCGATACGATAATTGTGGTTTTTCATAAGGCTTTTTGTTGAATTTTATTGAAGATTCTCCCTTTGCAAGTCTGGAAACTCTACTTGGATCAAACTCTAACAATTCTATCATTCTGGCTTTCTCTACCAATGCTGGAAACTCTTGTATTTCCAATGGCATAAGTACCTTCTTCAGTTCATGCCTTAGTCCTCCCTCGAATTTTCGACATCTCCATTCTTCTGTGATATTCTGAGTATAAAATCTTGAGAGATAATTAAATTTTACTACGTACTCTTGTACTGATAGCCTTCTTTGTTGTAAGGTCAGAAACTCTGCCTCCCTTGCAAATTTTGCACTGTTTGGAAAATATTTTTCCAGAAACCTTATCTTAAAGTTCTCCCAATTCACAACCTCACCACGAATCGTCATCAACTGTTGCATACTTTCCCACCAATATTCAGCCTCACCCACCAAAAGAAATGATGCATAAGTTAATTTTTGTTCTTCTGAGCAAGTTATTACCCGGAAAATCTTCTCATTCTGCCTTAGCCAAGAGTCAGCCTCATCAGGAGTAGCATCCCCATTAAATTTAGTTGGATCATGCCTTAAAAAGTCATTCAAGCTAGAATGATTTTGAGGTGCTTGATCAACTTGTTGTTGTTGCATCTTTGTTGAGTTTTAAATGATTTCTTCAAAAAGATAACAATACAATTTAGCATATGATATCAATTTCCTCAAATAGTCATTTCCATCATAAACCATTAATAATTTTACTAAGAATAATAATTTCACTCCCCAGAGTCCCAAAATATTTTCGAAAACCATTGCTCTGATACCAAATTGTAATACCCTAATATTTTAAAGAGTATTACTTTTAGTAGAGACTAAATTAACTTATCTTCTATAAACAATCCAACTTTATTCCAATTCTCCCAAAGTACAATACCAAACTTACAAACTTCAAACAATATAGTCTTCACCACTTAACATAAATTCAAATTTCAACTCATAAGTTTTACACAACATAATTTTTCCAATACAAATTTATTCTTTTTACAAAATATCCCTGAAAGTTTTTCCCCGCATCTCTCTCATCTCTAAGCTTTTTCAACCGCATCTGCAACATTATCTATTCACATATAACATGAGTTATATGATCATAGCACAAACAAATAAGGGTAAGCCAACCATATCATATCAATCATTAAACTTGTAATAAAAATATTTCAATCATGTATTTCTACAATTACTAAAATATCATTACCCCTATGTCATTAATTCATCATTATCAAAATCATCTTCCTCAATTTCATAAACCTTACAATTTTACCATGCTTACTCACGAAGCCTTATGGTCAGACCGCTCTCTGCCTGCTTCCTTAAGCCTCACCTGTATACTATGTCTTACTCTCTGAAGCCTTATGGTCAGACCTCTCTCTGCCTGCTTCTATAAAACTTATGAACCACATATTTATGTCAAAGCCTTATGGTCAGACCACTTGCTGCCTGCTTTCATAAACCTCAGGTGTTACTTTGATCATATCAAGCTCTCATGGTATAAACCGAACATACTACTTCTCGTAGGAAACATCATTTCATAAGCAATGATTTCTTATATCCACTCCAACATTTCATCCAATCAACATTTCATACCCTCTTATCCACTCCAATATTTCATCAAATCAACAATTCATAACCTCTTCTCCACATAACTCAATCATGTTCATTCTCTAATCATAATTTGACAATAACCTATTTTGGTGTCAATAAATTAAACATATTGCCAGATATCATACTACATATTATAAACTCATTTTGACCATAACAAATATAACTCAATATATTTTCACCAATCAAAGATTCATATCCAAAACATTTCAACATATCTTAGCAACTACATAATATAATCTGAGCTCATTGTAACGATAAATAAAATGCATCTACGGTTGACTTATTTTATTTTATTTTCATCCTATTAGAGATCTTTCTTTACCCCAATTGGTCACCGGAGAGGACCCAGATGTCTGAACGCATCAAACTCACCTTCGACGCCAGCACATATGACTAGTCACAACTGACTGGACCAGGCCAGGGCTGCTCTATGATCAGGGATGTGCCAACTCAGGTTTTTAAGGTTCCTCTATCCTACCAACAAAAGGAGGTCCTCAATAATTAACAATTTATTTATTTAATTTATCTACCTTATTTTCTTATGCTCTAAATCTTAAAATGCCTAATTTTACTTTCTCTCACAACAACCTCAAACAGTATCTGTATATCTATTTAATACCCATATACAAATTACTACAAAACCCTTATTCTAAACCTTCCAACAAGATCAATTTCAGCCAACAAACTCATTCAATAAATTCATCACAATAAACATCCATAATAGAATTCATACAAGATAATTATAAACAATTAACAATAATAAAACATTACTATAAATGGTCATAGAAGAATACAATGTTTGACAATCATAAAAATAATCTTAATATAAAAATTCATGGGGAAACAAGAAGTGGAATCTGGCAGAGCCGGTTAGACAACTTCTAATCCATCCAACAATACAATATAATTAAATAACAAGAACAATACATGTCTGGGGAAATAAGAAGTTGAATCTGGCAGAGCCGGTTAGACAACTTCTAATCCTTCCAAAAATGCAATAAAATAAATAAGTAAAGAAATAAATAGTTTGGGGAAACAAGAAGTTGAATCTGGCAGAGCCGGTTAGACAACTTCTAATCCTTCCAAAAATGTAATAAAAATAAATAAGGAAGGAAATAAAAGTTTGGGGAATCAAGAAATTGAATCTGGCAGAGCCGGTTAGACAATTTCTAATCCTTCCAAAATACAATAAAATAAATAAGGAAAACAATAAAATGTTTGGGGAAACAAGAAATTGAATCTGGCAGAGCCGGTTAGACAATTTCTAATCCTTCCAAAATACAAAATAAAACCACTAACAACGTACAATTGGCATAACATAATCAACATCACATTTTACAACTATCACACTTGGATATTAGAACAAAAGCATACTCTCATTTAAAATTCAAGATCATACAGAAACAAAATACTCCATATTCAAGAATTAAAATCAGACAAAAGAAAAATATAGTATATTCAAGACTCAAGATAATACAAAAAGAAATACTCAAAGTTAGCTTCCCTTACCTCTATTACAGACTTAATCTCCTCGCTCTCTGAAAACTTCCAAAATATCCCCTTTGAAATTAGAAATTCTTCCAACTCTCTTCTCTCAAAAATTTTCTAAGTTCTTTGGTGTAATTTTTCAACCTCCCCCCTTGGCTATTTATAGCAAAAAAATTTACTATTCATTTTTTACTATTCATTTTAACTATTCATTTTTTTATTCATTTTACTATTACAAAAATAATTTTTTATTTGCAATTTGATGAATTCTGATCTCAAAGCTACGTGGAACACTTATCCTTTCCAAATATTATTATTTTTTTTTTGATTTATTTTATTTTTTTTTTACTATTCACTTTTTACTATTCACAATTTACTATTCACAATTTACTATTCACAATTTACTATTCATCATTTTTTTTAGCATTTAACTTACAAATATTTTCAAGGATCTTACATAATTCATCAAAGAGTAATGTAGTCAAAGTAAAACTAATTTTAAATGGTGCAAAAGTGTGAAAACGAACCTGAAAAACGTAGTCCGTGGAGAGAGAACGCGAGGAAGATGATAAACATTAAGTGCGCGTAACTGCTGCCCTACGTTCGCAGTGTTTTAATGCAACCATATAGAAGTCTGTTACCCCCACATCAGACGTCTATATGGCTTTAGAAGTCAGATTGGCAGGATCTGACATATAAATGGAGTCAAAAAAATGACTTTTTAGATTTCAAAAATGAGTATATAGAAGTCTGTTCCCCTCACATCAGATGTCTATATGGCTTTAGAAGTCGGATTGACAGGATCTGACGTCTAAATAGAGTCAAAAAGTGACTTTTTATATTTAAAAAATAAGTATATAGAAGTATGTTCCCCTCACATCAGACATCTATATGGCTTTAGAAGTCGGATTGGCGAGATCTAACGTCTAAATGGAGTCAAAAAGTGACATTTTAGATTTAAAAAATGAGTATATAAAAGTCTGTTCCCCCCAAATCAGCCGTCTATATGGCTTTAGAAGTCGGATTGGCGGGATCTCTCTACATAGAGTCAAAAAGTGACTTTTTAGATTTCAAAAATAAGTATATAAAAGTCTGTTCCTCCCAAATCAGATGTCTATATGACTTTAGAAGTTGGATTGGCGGGATCTGACGTCTAAATGGAGTCAAAAAGTGACTTTTTAGATTTAAAAAATGAGTATATAAAAGTCTGTTCTCCCAACATCAGACATCTATATGGCTTTAGAAGTCGGATTGGCGGGATCTGACGTCTAAAAGAAGTCAAAAAGTGACTTTTTAGATTTCAAAAATTAGTATATAGAAGTTTGTTCCCCCACATCAGATGTCTATATGGCTTTAGAAGTTTGTTCCCTCGAGAACAGACGTCTATATGGTTGTTTTATTTACGAAAAATGTCATCGGTCATTTTATACGTTGGATATTCGAGGGTCGAACGTCTAAAGAATGATGTTAAAGACATTTTCTACACTAGTGAACATTCTCGTAGAAGGCAAATCAATACAAAAGACATCACAAAGAGTTTTAGTAAACAACAATTTTAATATAGCAAAATATCTTATGAGTGTTATCTAACAAAACACTTAAAATACATCTATGACAAAATATATTTGTTTGAGACATCATGCTTTGAAGTAGAAGATGTTCAAACATCACTTATATAAAAGAGGAAGTAATAAGTTTAGACATCATAAAGAATATCAGTGAGCAAAACTTTTATTTATTGTTGTTAACAGAAATTTTTTTCACTCGGATAATTTATAGGATTACTTGAGAATGACTTAATCATTTCATATAAACATATTATATAATATTGTCTCTAATTAAGAAATCTCAAGAATTCTCCGTAAAAATGCTAAAAAATATGATAAAGATAAAGGGATAAAGAAGATTAATCAAGCCAAACATCTTTTATAACAAACAACACCAATACAGGATAAAAATTAATAGGAAAAGTTTGCAAAGTATTGACCTTAAAGAGAAAACATTTACATTATACAAGGCAAGACAAAACAATATGTACTTATTTTCTTTAAATACAATAATTCATCGTATTGATTGCATATATTGAATGATTTTTAAATCTTATGAACATTAATGTTTTAAAAGATAATATAAAATAAAAAACTTTTATTTATTGTTATTTTCTTCATGTGATAAGTAGATTGTATTCACATATAAAAGAAAATAAATAATAATAAATATGATTAAAACAAAATGAAATATAATAAGGTTAAAAAACATTCACCCATAAATAATATTTACTCATAAAATTAATTATTTATAAAAGGACCAATAAATTAGTTTACTTTTGAAAAACAGCAGACTTTATTGAACTAACAAGTAGTTAGTATGGTTGGTGATACTTAACTTTATACATTCATTTAGTAAACTTTTAACACACCTTTTTATGTTTTACCAAAAAAGTCTGTACTATTCTTACACTAGTGTTTTATGACCAACCAATTTTCAAATACTAGGGTTTACTACAATTGCATCATTCTCGTACTTTTCAATCATCCAAAATAGATTACTGTTCTATAAACCAATTTACACGCAAGTAAATCAATTATTGATTTATTATTAACTAAATTTATTGATGTTGACCTATACATTTTCAGTTGAACATTTCTTGTCTTACTTTTTTTTTATTAAAAAAGTGTTAAATAAATAACAAGAACATGGTAAATTTAATCTATTAACATAATTATATAGAAAAATAGTTTGATAATGTCATTTTAATACTTTTTTTTAACGTATCTCATTTTAATATTTGAAATAAATACTCATTCAAACACTATTATCGAAGTTTGGTTTGCATGGATGAATGGGCCATTCCCATGACTGAAAAGCTATACTTGGAGTGACAGTTTCTTCTTGCGTCTTAATAATTTAAATGTTTTAATTTTTTTTTTTGGAATATAAAATTCAGGGATTCCAAAATTCATAAATATCAAATGTAAAAGTTGTATTTTAAATTGTAATTTTTGGAACACAAAATAAAAAATACATTTTAAAGAAAGAAGAAGGAAAGGAAGATGATGGAGGAAGAAGATAAGGACATAAATGTCTTTTCACATGACATATGGGTACGGAAAGAAATGATTGGAGGGGCAGAAAGATTTTGCCTCGGAGTTTTTGTTTTTGGAGGAACGTTAATTGGGGCCTGAGGCCCATGCAAAATCGCGCGTGCATCTACCTCCTCTGGTAAAAGAGGCTATTGCATCTTCCCTCCATTCACGCTATGCGTCAATCCATCTCCAATCCTCTTCTCGCTCCCTAATCACATTCCATAATTTCACATTTCCACTTCCGATCTCCGATTCCACCTCGCCACCGCCACAACGCCGGCGGCGCTCCCGACGTCGTCGCTTCCACCATTCGCCGTCGTACCCGACCCTCCTTCGATCAGTGGCCGTTTCTGACACCCCACACACGTCCTGGCAAATGCAGCTCCCCGAACGAATCGCGAACCCTGGAACGGGTGCGATACAACGTGATGTGAAGAGATTAAGGTTGTTGGCACTTCGCGGGTGTTTTCACTATTTTTAATCATTATCAATTGCTGATTACTATTGTTGGTGTTAAATAATTTGATATTGTTGAGGAAAAGGGTTGGGGGAATTGGAAAATAGTGGTAGAGAGAGGAGAGTTGTGGAAGGTGATGGTATTGAAGGGAGAAGAACGATGACTGGGGTGTCATTGGGTGTGCGCACGGGGAGCTATGGTTCGCTGCAAAACGGCAACGTTTCTGTGGCCACGCTTGTGCGTAGACCTTCAAAGACGCTCCTCTACAACCCCAGAGAGAAAGAGAGGGGTTTCTTTTTTATTTGCCGGCGCCTTGGGCGAGTCAGGGTCGCAATGCTCTTCATGTTTGCCCTTGGCCTTTGTGTTTTCCTTTTTGGCTGTTTCACTGTTTACAGAGGTTAGTTACTTCCTCTTCATATTTTATGTTTTCGTTTTCACCTTATCAATGCCTCCTAGATATACTCCCACCATTTCACTTTCTGTCTTCTGATCATTTTTAAATTCACTGATGTTATAATTCTAAGTTTATTTCATTATATATTCACACTAATCTAATTATTTTTAATTATTATTTTATATATTATGTAAGTAACAAGTAAGAATAAAACTAAAGAAGAGTGTAATAAAAATTTTGGTAAAACTTTTATAACCAATTAAACATCTCAATGGTTAGTAGTTATTTAGGGTATGTTTAGGATAATCATTTGTTGCTTGAAATACATCTTCTAGAGTTACTGCTACAAACAATTTTTCTTAAGAATAGAAAATAATATTTTGTCAAATTTCATACCAACAGAATACATATCACTATGTTTCATAATTAAATTTAAATTAAGAAAATATAAAAGTAGAAGTTATTTAGAATTTTTTTGCATATTTTTATTAATATAAAATCTACTGTAAATCAATTAATGATGGTATGCACAATGAAGATTACGAATAATATTTTTTAATGTAGAAAACCATTCATAAGAATTGTTTAGATGGGAGATCCTTTATTGATTTATTGCTTTCCTGTGAGAAAACACAGTAAATCGAAGAAGTTACAAAAATCAATGATTAAATCGTTTGAAACTGCACATGTTTATGATAGAGGTCAATTACAGATTTTGTTTTTCAATTTACAAGGATAATTAATGACACTTCGAAAATTGGATGAAACCATTATTGTTCTAGAAAGTATGGTAATTTTTCCTGAATCCTTATTCACTCTGGTTGAAATGGCTTGTATATACTCTTTGTCGAGTTGTTGGAATTCTTGGAATCATTTCAAGATATAATTATGTTGGATTTATTGCAATGACATTTCTACGAAATATTCGAACCATTAATTAATATTTAGGACAAACTCATATTACTGACATTTACTAGAATTCTCAACTGCAAAGTTAAATTCCAATTTTGATTGGAAAGTATCACTGACAGCAGCACTTATTTATCTACTGTCCTACTTTATTTGAGTAAATTTAAGAATAGGTTTGGCTGAATTTTAATTCTCCTAGGAATATTATTTAAAATTCAAAACAATTTATAATAGAAAGTGATAAGTCAATATTTTGTCAACTAAGCAAGAGTAGAATTTTACTTACGGTCCATAATGGTCTTGTTTAAAGTGTAGTTATTGTAGAAGGATGAGTAAGTTCTGATCGGTTAGATAATAACCTTTTTATGCTTCACTATTGAAGTAAACGTGAAGGGAAATACCACATATATACTTTTAGGACGTGATCAATACTCATGGGGTGTTTGTTGTGAGGTATAATATTGCATCTCCTAGAATCACATTTCTAAGAATATTATGAGTTGTGATAATTTTCCTAAAAGCATTTTAAGACAATGATTGGATACGTTTTAACATTCCTAGAATTATTTTCAAAATTTTGAAATATAAGAATAAAAATGAAGAATGTAAATGGAAATAATTAGATTAGAAAATAAATTCCCAGATTTCTTCGGGAATATAACTCTCTCACTAAAAGTGAATCTAAACAAAGTGTGGGTACTTTCTCAAACAGGATAAATACATAGGAATAATTTTTTGAAAATCATTACAAACATGAAAATTGTTCATTTCTCATGCAAAAAAGAAAAATCTTTATTCCTTGAAACAAACACAGTGGCAGGAATAATTTTTCAAAGCTAATGAAAAACGGAAATATTCCTTTCCCAAATTCACATTTTTGGGAATACATTTTTAAACCTTGAAACACACTTTGCTTTGCATCTGTGTAATATACTCATTCCATCCTAAAATCACTACAGTATAAGTTTCTTTCACACATTAAAAGATTGTTACTTCTTGAAACTCTTCCAGTAAAACAGTCTTAAAGTGGCTTCAATTTAAAGAAAATTAAAATATATTAAATTTAAATTATTGTTTTATTTTTAAATATTTTAGTTAGATAAGATAATTCAAATTAATTAATTTTTTATTTTTCTTCTTTGGATAGTTTTTGAATTATCACTAAATTCCGAAGGTTTATCTTAATATAAACAATACTTAATAATTCAAAATATAACTAAAGTGGGTCAAAAAATTTTAATTGACGTTGATTTTTTTTAATGTCATCTTTGATGTTATTTTTAATTGATATTATATATAATCATTTTGACTAACTTGGATTGAGATTAGTCTCTTATGATATTCGTTAGGTTCTTTCATCAACCTTTCTATTGTAGGTTGGAAATCTCCCGAAGTGATAATTACTAAAAATAACTAACATTAGTGAAATAAATTGAAAAACAGTTGTTATAAACATGGGCCAACAAATACCCACAACAAACACTAACTAAAAAAAACTGGCTAACACCCTTTGAAAAATAAAACCCTGACTTACCTCTACTATGAAATATCTCTAGCCTAAACGAAAAATTAATTCCAAAAATGTTAATAATAAAATAACTCCATCAATGATGATTAAACATCCTTGACTTTATATTAGTTGAAAAATAGTATCTTTGACATTATTGAAAAATAAATAGTATGCTAATGTTAGTTGGGAAAACCTTGAGTAGCAACAATTAGTGGTGAGTTTTTCGTGGAGAGAATTTACTGGGAAGTTATAATACTAATGAGACGTGAACTCCACTCGTATAAGAGATTAACATCATCTCTAATCAAAATTTTAAGACAATAGATTTATAGGTCTTTTATCTTATAAGACATTCAACTTTTTCATTTTTATTTAATGTGAGACTTAAACTCATATTTAGATTTCTAATAATCTTTACCATAAGGGTAAGTCCCTTCTACATTAGTATACTTTCCTTTTGAGTGCAAACATTCTTAACAATGAGTACTTTAATGGTGACCTTCTTATATCGTTATTATACCACAACGGGACACAATTTCCTAAAACCTTTATCCTCAGTGGTTAACAACACAAACTATTGGCTTTGATACCAATGAGTCCTTCAAGTGGAGAATTCACCAGGGAGATACAATTCCAATAAGACATGAGCCCAACAAAAAACCTTAAGGGAATAGGTTTCTACCGATCTTTCCTTCAAGGATGAGTTCCTTCTGTGTTGGTATTCCCTTTTTAACACAAACATTCCTAATTATGAGGACCTCAATGGTTACCTTCTTATATCGCCGTTATACCACAATGAGACACGTTTGTCTGAAACCCTTGTCTTTGTCTAAACCGGTCACCATCTTTTGAGTGGAGAATTCCGCAGAAGAGACAAACACCAATTAGACACAGGTCTAATCCATAGAAATTGATATTACCTCTGTTAAAATATTTACCCTATTTATCATGATTATATTATGTCTAGGGTTACCCTATTTATCATGATTATATTGTGTTTAGGATTATCCTATTTATCATGATTATATTGTGTCTAGGTTACCCTATTTATCATGATTATATTGTGTCTAGGTTAGACTATCATGATTATATTGTGTCTAAGGTTATCTTAATTATCATATACTCTTGTATCAATTTATTTTTATAAATAAAAGATTATGAGAGGGATCAATCAAGCCCTCAAGAATTATTTTACAATTTCAATCTCAAGTTGGTATCAGAGCATGTTGTGTGAGTCTTTTCCTACTCTGTCTTTGTTGCCGCCGGTGACCAGCGCCGCCACCAGCGGCCTTAAAAATTTCATCTTTTCGTAAATACCTCAATGAGCAGTCCTGATCTGGTTTCTATCTAGTCTCCAAACCTTAGTTGTTGTTCGCAATCGTCTGGCACGGTTTGCCGCTGTCTGGTGTCGTTTGCCGTTGTCTGGCTTCGTTTTCCGTTATCCACTTCGCACTATTTTTCCAGTGTGAGGAGTTGTCCACATAATTTTGTCACCATCAACCTCTGTTTACTGTCATTCCGACGTCATGCTCGCAACCGACCACCGCCACAGTTTAGTCCGACGACCAATGGATCTGAATCGCCTCCTTGAGCCATGGTGAACCCTGCTTGTGTCGAGGGCTAGTTCTCATCCAAGCATCGCCACGTGTGCGACATCTGTTCAACCTCCGTCGCCGCTGCCGTCTCGTTTTCTCTGGCGAAGTTAGGGGTTTTGTCGCATCAAGGAGCGCAACCCATCCCTGGTTGTCGTTGCCATTCGTCTCGCTAGACCAAAAGAAAAAATAATCTTTGTTTTAGCATTGTTCCTTAGCCTCTTTCATAACGTGTGTTTAACTTTGCATATTGTAGCAGCTATGATTCCTAATGGCTTGTGTCATTTATTTACAAGTTTCCAAGGAGAGTAGTGCTATTAGTTGGTTAACACCAAGAAATTTCAACACTAAAGTCATAAATTTAAGGTATTTCTGGCAAGATTCAGAATCTTAGTCAAACAATTTCACTAGTCCCTTGTCAGATCTGTTTTTGGATCCTTTGATGAATAAAGGAAACCATTATGATCTTCCACCTTCATGATTTGTCATCGGCGCATCGTCATTTCCGTCGTTTGTCGTGAGGAGAGTATGTTTTTAGCCATTGCAATATGTTTCCAACCATCACCTTGTTAGTTAGTGATGACAATTTAGTCCCTGCAAGCTCCATCAGTCAGTGATGGCAATTTAGTCCCTGCAGGCCCCATCAGTAATGGCAATTTAGTCCCTGCAGGCCCCATCAGTAATGGCAATTTAGTCCCTGCAGTGAGGGGGAGTATGTTTCCAGCCACTACAGGCCCCATCAGTCAGTGATGACAATTTAGTCCCTGTAGACTCCATCAGTCAGTGATGGCAATTTAGTCCCTGTAGGCCTCATCAGTCAGTAATGACAATTTAGTCCCTGCAGTGAGGGGAGGATGTGTCCAGCCACTAGTCAGAGGCCCCAACTAGTCAGAGATAACAGTCCTTGCTTTCAGCCACTGCAGGCCCCAATTAGTCAAAGATGACACTCGCTGTAGTTTTGTCGCTTCCCGCCACTACAGGCCTTATCAGTCAGTGATGGCAGTCCCTGCATTTTTGTCGCTTTTAGCCATGCAGGCCCCATCCTTACTTCATGGCAATCCAGTCTCTGCAGTTTATCGTTGTCTACCACTCATCATTCACTTTTGATGGAAATCAACTTGTCAAAGTCATCCTACTTGAAGGTTCATGGTGCTAGATGAAGTTTCGTGGCTGTCCAATATTATTCTTCATAAGCTTATTGGTTTATAGACAATCTCTCTTGACATTCTGAAGCATATCTACATCTTATTGGAAGTCAGAGTTACCACGTCTATTACCTCATCATTTTAAACAAGTTGATTTTGTTGGACTGAGTTTATTTATTCCAAGCATGACACATATAATTTGTATGCTCCAGCTTGAGGGAGAGTATTAGAATATTTACCCTATTTATCATGATTATATTATGTCTAGGGTTACTCTATTTATCATGATTATATTGTGTTTAGGATTATCCTATTTATCATGATTATATTGTGTCTAGGTTACCCTATTTATCATGATTATATTGTGTCTAGGTTAGACTATCATGATTATATTGTGTCTAAGGTTACCCTAATTATCATGTACTCTTGTATCAATTTATTTTTTTAAATAGAAGATTATGGGAGGGATGATTCAAGCCCTCAAGAATTATTTTACAGTTTCAATCTCAAGTACTTTCAACCCAAAAAACTTTAAGACAATAGATACATAAGTTTTCTACCTTATAAGACACTTAACTTTAATGTGAGACTTAAATTCACATTTGGATTCCAATAAAAAGTACCATTGACTTGAATTGGCCGTACAATATCTTTGATCTACATTGTCAGCAATTAAAAAAGAAAAGAAGTGTGGTTGTGTTAGGTTTCTTTGTTGGAAGTCCCACATCGACTAAAGATAAGGCCTGTTAGAATTATTGGTTATTGTGTTTAAGTTGTGTTTAAGTGTATGTGAGCTGTGAGTGTGTATGTGCTGTATCTGAGTGTGTGTGAGGTGTGTTCCATTCACTTAATCCTATAAATATAGGATTAAGGAGAAGGGTGTATATCAATCAAGTGATTCAATATAATTCCATTTTCACATGGTATCAGAGCAGGTTCTTTGATCTTCTTCCGGGGTCTTTGCTGTTTGCCAGCGGCCGGTCGCCATGGCCGCCGACAGTCCTAAAATTTCAGTCGGCAGCCCTTTCTCTTCTTCTTAAATCTATGCCACAGTCAACACCAGGGAAGTCATATCTCTCCCACCGTCGCCGCTTCTTTGCGGCCAGTCCGCCGTCGCAGTCGCCGGCCACCGTCGCAGTTTTAGCCGGTAACCTGCGGATCTGGACCGTCTCTTCGAGCGACGGCCAACCATGCCGGTTTCGAGAGCCACTTCTCAGTCACGCGCCGCCACGAGCATCAGATCTCTCCCATCGTCACCGACCGTCGTCACAGTTTCGACCGGTGATCAGCGGATCGGAAGCGTCTCCTCGAGCGACGGCCAACCCCGCCAGAGTCAAGACCAAACTCATCTACACATGCCTCCACGCGCCGCCTGTCTTCAGCTAGTCTCGGGTGCGTGTTTGTCACGCGCCGCCGTATCGCCGACGATCTTCACAGTTCCGACCGTTGTCCAGTGGATCTGGACCGTCTCTTCAAGCGCGACCTAACCCTGGTGGTTGCCGTCTCTGTCTCATCCGCATGCGCTGTCATGCGTCTCCTCTTTCCGGTGGATCTCGGACGCGTGATCACGCGTCGCCTTGTCGGTGCGGCATCAAACCGCGCCGTTGCCGGTCGTCTCGCCGGACCTCCCTCTCTCTGTTCAGACCCTCGTCTGTCTTCGTCTTCGCTGTTGATTGTCCAAGCGCCGTTTGCCACTGTCCAGGCATCGTTTTCCGCTGTTCAGGCACTGTTTGCTGTTGTCCCGGTACTGGTTGCCGGTGTCCTCCGTTGCCATCTGCTGTCACAGTTTAGACCGATGACTAGTGATCTGGATCCCCTCCTTGAGCGAGAGGGCTAGTTCTCATCCAGGCGCCGCCATGTGCGCCACATTTGTCCGACGTTCGTCTCCGCCATTGTCACATTTTCTCTGGAAAAGTTAGGGGTTTTGTGCGTCTCGTGGAGTGCGACCCATCCCTAGTCGTTGCTTCATTCTCATCTTGTCACGCACGACTTCTATCCGATAAGCTTTCGGAGCTTGTTTGTCACACGCCACTTTTCCGGTGTCGAAATCACACGGCGTCACTGTCGTTTGATGAATAAAAGAGACCATTAAGATATTCCACCTTCACGATTTGTCATCGGCGGCGACATCATTCCCGTCGCCTGCAGTGAGGGGGTTTCAAGACAACACTGCAAAAGAAATGTCAGTTAGTGATGGCAGTCCCTGTAGTTTTGTCGCTTCCAGCCACTACAGGCCCCATCAGTCAGTGATGACAATTTAGTCCCTGCAGGCCCCATCCACATCACCTCGTCAGTTAGTGATGACAATCCCTATAGTTTCATCGCTTCCAGCCACTACAGGCCTCATCAGTCAGTGATGACAATTTAGTCCCTACAGGCCCCATCCACATCACCTCGTCAGTTAGTGATGACAATCACTATAGTTTCATCGCTTCCAGCCACTACAGGCCTCATCAGTCAGTGATGACAATTTAGTCCCTACAGGCCCCTTCCCCATCAGTTAGTGATGACAGTCCTTGTAGTTTTGTCGCTTCCAGCCACTACAGGCCCCATCAGTTAGTAATGGCAATTTAGTCCCTGTAGTGAGGGGGTTTTGCCTCTGTGTTGCTGTTGTTGCCTTTTTCTCACTAGATTTGCCGCAGTCAGCACCGACGCAGTCAACTGCCGCTACACTACCGTCTCAGATAGACGCAACTGCGTCAATTCTTCTTGGGCTAGAGTTTAGCCGGATCTTCTTGTGATACACTGCTAAATATCATCACTTGGGAGTTGTCTAGCAAAGAATTTTGGACCTCCAACATGTCTTTGGATCTTTGATGCTTTTGTTTCAGCATTGTAGCTTAATATTTTGTTTTGTTTTAGTAGTCTAGAAACTGTGATATTTCACATTTCCGCCGTTCACACTAAGGGGGAGTATGTTTCCAAGACACTGCAAGTCACATAAATATGGGTGTAGTCCCTGCAGTTTTGTAGATTTCAGCTACTACTGTTGATCCCGTCACCCATCCATCATTGATGAGGATTTAGTGTAGTCTCTGCAGTTTTGTAGCTCTTAGCTTTCAGCTACTACTATTGATTCCGTCACTCATCCATCATTGATTGGGATTCAGTCCTTGCAGTTTGTCATTGTCCACCGCTGCTCTCCTTCATCTACTTTTGAAGTTGAAGTTTCACAAGCTGCTCTTAGTTCATTGACATGTGATAACCCATCTCTGTTTGCCTCACACTCTTGAAGACAAATCATCCAACTCAAAACCAAGTTCAATTATTCCAAGCTTAGTTCATACAATTTGTATGCTCCAGCTTGAGGGGGAGTGTTAGAATTATTGGTTATTGTGTTTAAGTTGTGTTTAAGTGTATGTGAGCTGTGAGTGTGTATGTGCTGTATATGAGTGTGTGTAAGGTGTGTTCCATTCACTTAATCCTATAAATATAGGATTAAGGAGAAGGGTGTATATCAATCAAGTGATTCAATATAATTCCATTTTCACAAGGCCAAATTACAATGTATAAGAGAGGTGCAAACTTCACATCTTACAAGCCGGTTTTGTGGGGTTGAGTTAGGTTTAAAACCCACTTTCTAATATTCTTGGTATCAAGTAACCTAGATACTATCTTAGAATCAATAATCACAACAAGTTTATGAATTCTCAAGGGAAAAACAGTTTTATTTAATGGGAAACAGTGAAAGCAATCAACAACAGTCAAGGGAAAAACTTTCCCTTACACAGGACAGATCCCAAAGAAACTACTGCTAACTGCTATAAAACTCCTCCTAACTCCTCCAATCTCCACTTACTAACTGTTCTTTCTATTTTTCTCTGACATAAACCTTCCAAGACCTATCAGGTTGACATCAATAGAAAAATGGTAATGTTAACTAAAACAATTCTAACTTGATTGAAAAATAATATTAATCTATATATTAATAAACATAAATCTAAGAATATTGGTAAAAAAATTAATTAAAATTGATTCTGATCTAAAATTGTCAACAACAATAAAAAAAAATGTCAAGCTGACAAGGACTTAACCTTAAACAAACCGACAAATTTCTTGTCTTAATTAAGTTGATGGTGATGTCCCAATGTGAGGAGTCAAAATGTCACGGCTGAAGCCGATTCGAGAAGATTGCACGAAGAAAGGAAACATAATTTTGAAAAAAAGATAATTTTAAAATTTACTTTAATGTGAAATTTGAAAATTTATAATTTCAAATAATCAAATTAATCTGAATTTCTAGAATTTCAATTTTTTAAAAATGTTCCATCTAAACAACATTTTTTATCACACGATATTTTAACTTTCTATAAAACGAAATTACTGAATTAGAATTTTTATCCAATCATACCATTACTCTTCCTATAAATGCATTACTTTTATTGAAATGGAGAAAATAATTCAATTTAGGAGAAATTAGAAAAAAAAATAATGCTTGAAAGGTGAGCACACAATCTATTTTGGAACTTTTTAGAAGGCTAAATGTGCCGATCGTTGTAGGATGGAGGAAGTAATAAGGCGGTGTACCATAAAGTTTCGTTTGCTATCATTTCAATGATAATTTGTATTAAGAAGGAGATTTTAAGCTAATTTAACCTCACAAACCAGTTTATAAGATGAGGTCTGTATATATTCTAAATTGAATGATGTGTTCAATACAAATTTCGTTACGATAAATTCTAACTCATTTTTTATAGTGTTAAGAAGGAGGTTTTAAATCTAATTCTCTGTAAAACTAACTTATAAAATAAGGTTTGTATCTACGTATATATTTTAAACTGGTTTTATCTTTAATTGATGTGCGATTTTCAACTCTTTGCACCTTATAAATTTTTAAGATCAATAAGTGATAGTATAATGTGTTTTAGTTTTGATCTTTCTGGAATTGTTAGTTCATGTCTTGTTGTTCAATTGTTTTTCTTTTCTTTCTAAAGTTGAAGTTATATTGGTTAGGAGTTAAGACACCATTTGAGATATAGTGATTTGATTTAGGACTTCCCCTGGTTTTATGCCTGTTTATCTTCATAAGGTTCGATTATGATTTAAAATATGTATGTTTACAATGTATTTTGGTGTTGTGATGAACTAGGTGGAAGCATCACGAGTGAAATTGAAGATACGAGATCTTATGCCGTTACTAGGTATGGAATTTTAAGACCTAGAGGAGTTGTAGAAGATAAGTCCCAGGATAGTAATTCTTCTAGAGTGTTCTCATCGACAAGTAGATATAGAAGCACATCAAGGCCACCTTCTGCTCCTTCTTCATTGTCCTTGTCCAAGTCTAAAGGCAAAAGGGCAAAATTCCCTACTTGGAGACATCGTTGTGACCATTTTGCATTTCCGCCTCCACCAGTTGATAGAAGACGAACTGGACCACGCCGTAAGTCTTGTTTTTCCATTTGGCCTATTTTCACTTCTTAACTCAAATCATTAACCCGAATATGAGCAATGACATCTTATTTTCACGTACACACACTGCATATTTAGTTATTGTCCCTCTAGAATTCGTGTAATCGGGTTTGCTCTCTTCATTTTCAGCATGCCCTGTGTGTTATATTCCAGTGAAGCAAGCTATAGCTAGTATGCCAAGTTCCCCATCAAAATCTCCTATACTTCGTAGTTTGACATATGTGCATGATGAAAATTCAATTAATAGTGACCGACATGGTGGCTCTGATTTTGGTGGATACCCTTCTCTGGAAGAAAGGAATGCTGCTTTTGATATAAAAGAGACCATGACAGTGCACTGCGGGTTAGTTCTTTTTTGTTATTTATATTTAATTTTCTCCCAGTCTGGAGATTAATATTCCTTGAAGAATTTTTAGAAGTCACCCCCACATTAGTATCAGTGTTTTGTTTACTGCATGTATTTTTATTCCTCTTCCTGCATTGGCATAAACTCTTATCAGATTTGTCAAAGGAAGCAGACCTGGTCGTGGCACTGGATTTGATTTTGACGAGGCTGATCTCTTAGAGTTGGATAAGTACCATGATGTCATTGTTGCATCTGCCATATTCGGTATGGCTTATGGCTAGTCTCCTACAGATATACATCTTTTTGTTTGTTTTCTTCTTCACATGGTTCCTTCTATCTATGCCAGGAAACTATGATGTTATACAGCAGCCCAGGAACATCAGTTCAGAAGCAAAGAGAAACATTCCTTTCTATATGTTCATTGATGAAGAAACAGAAATGTTTATGAAGAATGCCAGCATTTTGAGTAGCAGCAGGAGAGTTGGATTATGGAGAATCATTGTCGTCCATAATATTCCTTACGCTGATTCTCGGCGTAACGGAAAGGTTGACAGCTTACTTTTTGCTTCTCACTATTTATTATAGTAAAATCTATTGTGCGCATTCTTGAAAGTTGTACAATTTTCAGCAGATATTCTATCATTTCTAGACACGGTCCCCCTTTTCAATTGAAGCTTTTGATTTCTGGCCTAACCTTGGCCTTTATTTTTGTTTATTTCCACTTTCTTCAACATTTCACCATGTTTTGTGATTAGGGAAATGATTTTACTAGTTCATACAGTATTAATAACACAATAAGAGTGTATAGAAGCGCAGAGTTGAAAGCAAAGAGTTGAGGCTTCTATGCCCTAAACTTGAGGAATTGATTTTTTATGTATTTAAATATTATGTAGCATTTGATTTCATAATGTAGACTGTTTTGTACTAGAGTAATTATTGTTATGAATGCTTTAATTTAATATAAACTTGTTTGGAAAGCTGAGAAGGGAAGGAAAATGTATTGGTTAAAAAATATTGTGAGAAGGAATTCTGAATTATTGCTTTATTACGAAGGACTCACAAAATAATTAGATATATATTCTACTGAAGTTGAATAAGATCTTTTTATACATTCCCCTTTCTGAAACTTTATGTGATCTCACGATGCCGCAAAACTTATTACAGGTTCCAAAACTTCTTTTACACAGGATCTTCCCTAATGCCCGATATTCTATATGGATTGACGGGAAGCTTGAGCTCGTCGTGGACCCATATCAGGTTATTGAGAGGTAAAACAATCTCTGCTCTCTATTTTACTAAAAATTAGTTTGGTTTTTATTTCTTTTGTATTTGGTGGGATAAATTTTTATTTGCTATTATTTATTCTATTTACCGTCATTTAGACTTGAGAATACACAATGACATTGTTTGCTTCCAATTATATTCTGATGAAAATATGTAGTTTTGTTTGTTCATTTAGTTGTAAAATGATTTTGATTTGACAAGTTTTGGATATTATAATAATAACCATATATTTAAAGGATTTACTTTTATTATTGGCTTAATGATTGTCAGCAGATTTACACGGTTTATTTATACTAGTGCATATCTTTTACCATTTGATGTGGTGCTGTCGGATTCTAGCAAGCTATGCTATCTATAATATATAGCAAAGAGAAATTTCAAGTAGTTCTCTTGGTATTTTCTAATTGAATATTTTGTTAAAGCTTATAAATAGCTAGCAATCCACATATCCAACTTTCTAAATTGAATCTTCTTATTACACTATAAGGACTCTGGTCTCTCTGTTTAAGTAATGATATGATCAAATGACTCCTATTATCTTTACTTTTGGTGAACCACTGGTAACTTGAGCATCGTTAATTACTATCCTTAGGACAATTGCTAGGGAGTTAAAACATATAGTATTAAATGAAAAGTCATAGTATTTAATCTAATATCTTGGTCATTTGCCTTTATTTTATAGCACAACATATGAAGAGGATATATGCAACCATAAATTGTAAGTGTATATTTCTAATATCTTTAAGTATCATTGCCTTTCATATCCTTCAGGTTCTTGTGGCGCCCAAATGCTACTTTTGCGATTTCAAGACACTATAGACGCTTTGATGTATTTGTTGAAGCTGAGGCTAACAAAGCTGCTGGAAAATATGAAAATGCTTCCATTGATAACCAAATTCGATTTTATAAATTATACGATGGCTTAACTCATTATTCCAGAGACAAGCTTCCTATAACTAGTGGTAGGAATTTTTTTGATATATTCATGCCTGCATATGTAAAATGGCTTATGTGTTCACATCTGTGCCTGTGCTTGCATATAATAGTTCCTCCATCTTAAAAGTCTGAAGTATTGCTTATGGCTGAGTTTATGCAGATGTTCCTGAAGGGTGTGTTATCATAAGAGAGCACATTCCAATTACAAATCTTTTTACTTGCTTATGGTTCAACGAAGTTGATCGCTTTACTTCCAGGGATCAATTAAGCTTTTCCACAGTAAGAGACAAAATAATGGCAAGAACTGGTTGGAGAATTAACATGTTTATGGATTGTGAAAGACGTAACTTTGTGATACAGGTTTGTATTTGCGTCTTGCCCTGCAGTTGTGTTTAGCTGTTAGAAAAAGCTTACTGGTTTATGAAGTCAACATGCATTTGCAAATGTTTGTGAAGGTCTTTTAGCATGTGCTTTATTTCCTCTTCAATGGTTTGGATTTTGATGTTGGTGGTTTGTGATGAATTCTACTAGACTTACCATAGAGACGTTTTGGAACACATGCCTCCACCAGCTGTTGTAATCCGGCGTCCTAGTCCATCTGCTTATTATAACAAGTTTCAGATGAGGAATCATCCTAGACGTTGGAGAGGAGAAAGGAGATCAGGTCCAAAGCATCATCATAGAGTATTCAGCAATGTTTTGAACCACTTTTTGGTTTAGTGTTATCTTCTTCCACGAGGCTTTTTGTTTTCTTTTTATTAAGTGTAAATGCATGCATTCTTTGTTGCAAATTTATACTTCAAAGAGCTCACAACAATTTTGAAGCTGTTGCTTAATGAATTGTAAATATCTTTGAAAGATCTTTACCCCCTTTTTCCAAAAGGAAAAAGAAAAAAAAAGGGGGGGTTCTCAATAGTGCATTTTGCACACTTAATTATCACTAATTTTTTCTCTGCCCTACCGTTGCTATATAGTTGTAGTCTTTGTAGAATGTGTTTGGATCCGTGTTTCTGTTGGATGTTCATAACAGTGCTTGAAAAATTACAGAAATAAAAGTTGGCCTGTGGAGAGAACAGTGTTTATGGTTGGATTTTCTTTTTACGAATAATTTTTGAAAGATTAGTTTTCTAGAAAAAGAAAATCTTCTCTAAAATGGGCTAAATGTTTGGGTTTTTTCCCCTGAAAATAAGTGAAACCGAAAATGGTTATACTGTATCAGTGAAAGTCATGCTATGTTCGAGATTAGTTTCTGATTTATTAAACATGGAAAATTCTATGTTAAGACAAAAAATAATTGACTTTTAAGAAGAAACAATTCAAATGTATATCATTATTCAAAAAGATAAATGAAAAATTAGAATAAGTGACCACTGGCATTAATAAAAAGAGATTGCATGACGGAATAAATAAGTGAAAAGATAGTCATTCACTGCCAAACCTGCGTGTGAAATCGCTTGTCACTAACTTTTGAAAGAGATATAATTCTCTATTTTATTGTTCAAGTGTATTCCAACAACACTTGGCAATTTTCGTGTACTTTAAAACATCTGAACACCATTTCTTGTTCTAAAAAATCTCTTTAAACAAATCTTTATCATATTCCATATTTGGATTAGTCAAATTTTGACATTTTCAATATTCTTGAAACGTTGACAAACTTACAATTTTCGCATTTCCAGCCTAAAATTGAACATTCTTCAAATTTTTGCATCTAATTTTTTTTTCCTTTTCTAAGTGACACCAATGATACCTGAATATATATAATTATATTTAGTAAAGTATACTCTTACTAGAGATACATTTAAATCAGAAATTTCTCTTTCCAATTTTAGAAATTATATTTTCCTTTTTTTTATTGTATTGTGGATAACTATGATTTTACTTCTTAAAGATAGTTTTCCCACTTTCTCGGTAAGGTCCTGAAAATAAAAAGGGGTTATTGGGCCCTAGTTGGAGGCAGCCAGGCCCAGACTAAGGGAACCTGAACTTAGCAAGGGTCCTTCTCCAAAAGCCAGAGTCTTCATTTTCTTTTTTTCCCTTTCTCTCTCTAAAAAGAAACTCTTGCCCTAAAGGTTTTCTCTGCCTTCTCTCTAGATACCCAGTACCTTGAACCATAGAAAGTTGATTTTGGTGCTACCTAAGCGTCCGCGGAGTAGAGGGTTTCATTTCTACCAAACGTTCTCTTCATTCCGATTGGTAAGTCATTTGTTTCCTTTCCTTTAAACCTAGGGCATGCAATTTGCTAGTTACATGAAATCAATGGATTTCCTCTCTAGATTCTCTACCTATTCTAACCCTAAGAGATGTCTCTGTACCCATTTTGACATTTTGTAGATGCTGTTGAACTTGTTTCTGTGCAAGAGTACTGTTTGGGGTTTCCTCTAAAGAGTATTGTGCTTATAACCACTAAGGTAAGGGGAGCTAGACTTTGCTTTTCTGATTTTATTGTATGAGGTATATGTGTGTTGAAATCTGAACTGTTGCGCTGTTTAAGTTGAGTTCCTGAGTTTGAATGTATATAATGATATGTGTTGACATGTTGTACTGTGAAACTGTAAATTAATGTTATAAGACACTGCCTTGTAGGTGAATGTTGTATGAACCATGAATTAATGTTGTGACTGATTTTGGGATTAACCAGGTGGTGTGATTAAATATGGTGGAGAGTGTTAATACTGTTATGATGGTCATTTTGAAGGGACTAAGTAAACTGAGGTAGAAATTTTAGTCACTATGATTGGGAGTGTGATTGAAGTACTGAGATAGTGTAGAAAGGTAAATTGGAACTGGTTGAGAGTACTTGTTGGTAGGATAGAAGAATCTTAAAAACCTGAGTTGGCACATCCCTAATCATAGAGCAGCCTTGGCTTGGTCCAGTCAGTTGTGACTAGTCATATGTGCTGGCGTCGAAGGTGAGACTGATGCGTTCAGACATCTGATTCTTCTCCGATGACCAATTGGGTTAGGAAGATGTGGTTGAGGTGGAAATCCTGTGTAAGTCATGTTAGGGGAGAAAAAGGTTAAGAGAGTCTTGTTTTTGGTTGAGGTAGGGACTTTGAGCATAGGTGGTCTTGAGTGCAACTGAACAGTGTGGCTAGTTTGTATGAGTCAATTAGAACAGGTTAGGATCATAAAAAAAGGAATAAAGTCATGTTCAAAATGGTAGAATTTAAATTGGGTCCTTGGGTTAATGAGGATTGGAGGTTTAAGTTAAAATGTGGTAGTGATCACTTTAGAATCATGCTAAGAACGTTTATAACCATCTAGACAAGTCTAATTAGGCGTGAGACAAGAATTAGGAGAGTTAGAAGTTGGGGAAAATAACTAAAAATGGTAAGGATTAGTGTGAGTGTGTGATTATGCAAAATTCATGGTCTGCAGATGATGCAGTGTCGCTATGCGAGTCTTCTCGCATAGCGATACCTTGTAGAGGGTGCTCACTGTCTTGGTAATTCGCTGTGCGAGCTGGTGCGCTGTGTGAATTTCCAGAGGGTGATGCTCACTGTTTATGGATTCGCCATGGCGAATCCCGTCGCCATGCGACTGGTGGTGGTCTGGAATCACTGCCCTTTTAATTCGAAGGGCAAGTTGGGCGCATAACGAGAGCTTTGGGGAGGTTGGTCTCTGTTTGGGTTTCCGCATAGCGACCTAGGTGCGCTATGCGAGAGGTTTGGGGTCTGATGCATGCTGCGACTTAATTCGCTATGCGAATTAAGGTGCACTATGCGAGAGGACCCTGTCTCGCCTTGCGGATAGGATGCGTTGTGCGACTCCTGTCGGGTTAAGTCTCTTCTTTTGGATATCTTTGGTTGGATCAATTGCTTGGAATGCATAACATGATGTGATTTATGTGGGAAGTATGTGAATGTATGAGAATATTCAACATGTGATGTATGGTTAAAGAAAAAGGATATGTGGTTAAGAGTATGGTGGATTGACGTAATTCCATGATCTTCAAGGAGAAGATTCATGGTGGTGCAGTAGTGTTTATAATGATCTACAGGGAAGCTCAGTCTTGGGGGTTATCTTGACACTCCAATGGTCTTTCATTTTTAAGTAGAGAGGATTGAACCATGTGGTGAGGAGTAGCAAGAGGTCTTAGTCTTGGGGGCTTCTAGTATGCCTCAAGGCCCAGAACAGGCTAACCTCGTGAGTGTGGTAGGGTGGGAAACCCAAGTTTCATAAGCCACCATGAGTGCATGACCCGCCATAGCTCGGTAATCATTCTAAGTCGGGACGAGTCAAGTCTAGTTTATAACATGTTCTTGGTATGATTTAACTTGCTTGGCTTAAAGTACGTAGTTGATGAATTGTTTACTTTAATATAATATGCTTGTTTGTAAAACTAGTTCACCCTTGCTTGTTTGTGTGCTTGTGGTATGTGTTTTTCCTTTGCAATGAGCATCCAATTGGATGTGAGCAGATGAAAAGGAGGTGTCTGTGGAGCAAGCGCTGGAGGACGGTGATGCTGCAACTTAGTAGGTTTAGGATCTTAATTAGTAGAACTATTCTGATGAAAATTTCCAGTGGTCCTCTATGTTTAAGAGACCAAATTTGATCTTATGTTAAATGACTCTAACTCATATAGTCTGCCATATGTTTCTAACTGCTTTCTAATATTATAACTGAATAACGTCTTTATTACATATGCATGTTGTATATTTTGGGATGACACGTTCTCTATCACTTATATCTTATTATAAATTTTATAGATTTTAAAGATTAATTTAAAATTGTAAAATTCCTTACCAGTGAGTGTGCACTTTCGTTAAAAATCTTAACAAGATCAAGATCAGTAAAAGAGATTTAGAACCGGAAAACAAAATCTTAACTTTCGTTCAAAACTAATCAACGTTCTAAAGAAAAAAAAAATGAGAGAAAATATTCGTACCAAGATAGTTAAATTAAATTCATTTAGAATATAATACACTTGAAAGATAGCACAACTTGAACAAATTGTAGTTTAATATATTTATATTTAACGATGATCAGAATATACAAATATAACTGTTCTTTTTATGTAGTGTTGATAACTATTCTAAGAATATACAATGATTTCTCAGATATATTTTTTTTTATAAACAATTTAATAGAATACAAGAGTTATATTAATTACTCCCACAATATATTTTGATAGTTTTTTGTAGATTTTTTTTTTCTGTTTATCTTTTGCCGCCACGTCTTTCATTTTATTTCTCCTAATTATAAAATAAAAAAGCATATGAGTGAATTTCTCCCAGACTGCCACATACACACACACACCAAAACCAAAACAAGATAC
This sequence comes from Vigna nakashimae, assembly GCA_034642375.1. Lineage (NCBI taxonomy): Eukaryota > Viridiplantae > Streptophyta > Magnoliopsida > Fabales > Fabaceae > Vigna > Vigna nakashimae. The sequence continues at coordinate 13,953,904 of CM067764.1, read as the reverse complement.
TTAGAATTCGGGTGGCAGATTATAGATTTCTGGCATACTTATCCTTAAGATTAAATGAGTACAAAATTATGAATGATGTCTACAATGAAAGCCCCTTTAGTATTTTGACAAATATAAAAATGTCGTGGCCTACAAGTTTGAAAATGCCAAATATAACGACAACATTTTCTGAATAATCTCATGTAGACCCATTTCTATGACCCACCAACCATTCAATTAATTGCCTAGTAGAACAAACAAGAAAGGAGGCCACCAGAAAACCATGGCGATGTCTGCATGAAATATGGATCCAATTTATGAGGTATTTATGGTAACACAACAATCTACTTCGTTCATCAAGCTCCTTCTCTACTCAATCTCAAAACTTAATCTTCTAGTCCTCTCTCCCTCTTTGTGTAAGTCCTCTCAGCCTTTATCTACCAAATTGAAACTGGTTTGCTGAAATCTGTCGACAAGTTGTGATCAAGGTGAAGTTCAGCATCCTTTTGATGCTATGTCTGAAATTTGAGTAGACTGAGCTTCTGATTTGTTCGGTTGAAGTTCTAAAGGGTGATGATGAAAAAGTTAGCATGCTTCAAACTAGAATCAGGATTGGTCATGTCACAGATTTGGTTCTGTTGCTGTTATCACTGTTACTGTACTACTGGTAAGTGAGGTAACTAGAGCTTGAGATTTGAACTGCCTTTACTGGGGAAGAAGCTGAGCTGAGTGTGAAAAAAGAAAGGGTTTTTGGAATTTGGAGGAATGGGTTCTTCTTGCTTTTTCCTAATATGTGTTCTGCATTCTGCAATAGCTTTGACTTGTGGAGTCCTTATGGTGTTTTATTCGAAAGAGATATGTGTGCTGGGGCATGGACCAAAGACAGCAAGCAAGCTTCAAGGGTCAACACCTCATGATCAGTTACTGATTCAAACCTCAGATTCCTTCTCTGGCTTGTTGTTGTTCACAATTGGATTCCTTGTGTTCATGGTTGCTTGTGTTAAGGACTGGGAGTTCCAAAGTTTCTTTGCCAAAGGGTGTGTCTTTCTTCACATATCTATGGCAGTTTGGAGATTCTACTTTGGAAGGAAGCTTGAAGATCTTGCCCATGACTGGCCTAGACATGCTGTTGGGGACATTGCGTTGGCCACTTCCTGGCTCTTCTTTCTTGTCTACTTGTGGAGAGAGAAGTATGATTAGTTTTTGCTATATTGTATAGTGTAGCATCCATGGAAAACCTTAGGCCTTTGTGTTGTACTTGTTTCTTGGATTCACTTGTGTGAAAGTCTGTGTTTTCAATGTAAATTTATCCATATTTACAAAAGCATAGATGATGACAGTTATGAATGTAAACATGTAAATGGGATTAATTAATTAATCAGTCTCCTTGATTCCTGGTTGAAGAATATTTTGCTATCAGATGGTTTTACAAAAGGAATCCAAAATGGCAACTCCATTCATCTCAAGTCAATAATATGGTTATTGAGAAAGACAATTTTAAAGATTCTACAACTTGTTTCTTTCTTCACTTTTTTGAAGTACTATTGTAATAAACAATTCCTACTAAATGCTCAACCACTTGTGTAAAAGTGTAGGATGCCCATTTCTTTCTCTCAAAACCCAAGCTTCCTTTAAAATATCTGTTTTCTTATTATGGGTGGTTGTGTCAAAAGTTTTCAATGCTATAAATTTCACGTAAAAATAAAATTAATTTAAAATATACAAGTAAATATAAATCTTAGTTTATCCATATTTTTTAAAAAGTAAATTAGATTTAAAGTCCATTCTTTACCATAATATTTAAATTATTATTTTTGGTTTATTAGAGAAATGAACGCATAAACTGACGATTTAAGGACAGCCATTACACATACATATGATAGCATAGAAGAACACAAATTCAGTCTCATTATCATCATATTTTCTTGTATTTCTAAATCCTTGTGGTTAATACCATGACAACTTGTCTTTTTTTAATATTGATCTTTTATTATTTTAGTTTTTTTTTTACTTGATCAATAAATTAAGCCTACACTTAAGGAGCAAAGTAGTTTCAATGTTAATGAAAATTTGGTCATTACCTAGTTTTTCTGCTTTTATGTGAAATTTTATAAATGTTTGGTAGCTAACGAATATAAAGTACTATAATTCCTACACTTATCAATCTTTTATTCATTTTCTACTATGCTAATGAAAACACAGGCTCTCCATATATGTATTTGCGTTTTAATAACAATATTTTATTCTAATAATATATTATAGTATATCTTAAATTTATTACAATTATGTCATCGGTTAACTTATTATGATGGATGGTTTTTATCCGTCATTCGTCATAAATTTTATTTTTCTACTGGTGATTCCTTTAAAAATCAATCTAATTGTTGTTTTTGAGTTAATTAATTGAAACACATTTTATTTTAATTGATGTTCAACATAGTTACATTTCATGAAAAAGAGAATATTGGTAAATTTTAGTCTAGTGAGTTGTAGTTTTATATGTCTTAAAATTTTATATTCACACCTCTTATTTAATACATTATGCGTTTATATAAAAGATTTATTGAAGAATGCACTAATCAAACCACCAAGTTTTCTGAATAAGCATAGTCTTGAGTGAAGATTATCAACCTTGTAAACATAAATAAATATAGAAGGAGGTAGGTGGGAACCTGATCCTCTCTTTAAAAGAATTGTATATATTTATATACAAACACATAGGGCCCAAACATGGCCTATTCAATAAAATCTCCAAGCAAACTAGAAGAATAAAGGCTAAAAAATTATAATAAGGTTTTAGTTTTTTCGTTGCATGAAGAGGAAAGCTTCACGAAGGCTACATGGAACAATTTTCGATTCAGAAAATGTTAGCTATTTGTCTACATGTATATATGTTTTGATTGTTTTTGACTATTTTCCATTTTTGGAGTTACCTTAGCAACTTAAATTACTGTTCAAATTTTTAATTTATGGTTTGTAATTAAAGAAATAAATTTCACAATGTTGAGTAAACTAATGACTACTTTATTTCTGTCTTTAAGTTATTTCGGTAAAATCTCAACCCCCACTTGGTTTACGTTAGATTAAACTAAAATTTTTATATATGATTAAAATATCTTACTTCATTTTGATCGTTCAGATTTTTAATTAAAGGTTTATACTTAGAGGAACAAATTTCAAAATTTTTGAGTAACTTGATCAACACTTTAATTTTGTCCTTAAATTACCTTAGTAAAAAGTTTAATTCCGCTTTGTTTACCATTAGATCGACCTAAAATTCGGATATATGGTTCATAAGACATATAAATTTATCTTGACCGCTTAGATTCTTAATTGGATGTCTTTGATTAAATTTATTAATTTTGCATTTTGTGTAGATATGAAAACCACTCAATTTTTGTTCTTAAGTTACCTCAATGAAACTTCATTTTCTATCTAGTTAACCGTTATATTAGCCTGAAATTTTAATATGTAGTTTCTAAGAAATATTAATTCACTTTTACCGCTCAAATTTTTAATTGGATATGTATATTTAGAGAAATTATTTTCGGGTTTATTAGAAAACTCAACCCCATCTTAAATTCTATTTTTGAGTCATTTAGGTAAAATTAATATTCCCACTTCACAAAGTGTTGGATCGAATTGAAAATTTTACCATAGGTTCTAAACATGTTGTTATTTACTTTGATCTGTCAGATCTTTAATTAGAGGTATGTAATGAGAATAATCATCCCACGTAATACTTTAACTATTTAAATTGTTAGTAATATTTGATCATATTAGGTGAAATTTTGAGTAATTATATTTATTGATTTGTATGTCTGATTGTATCATTGACTTGAACATTATTTTACGTTGAGTTACAAGCATGAATATTTGGATCAAATATGGATTTCATGATGAATGGGTTGATGAATATGATTTTGATATGAAGTTGGTCAAGGATTTCGCAGAGAGACTTTGTGGTTGTAATTAAGTAGTATAGACATTAATGTTGAGAGTTCTGATGTTAGCTAGAGGTTATCCTGATACTTTAATAACCATTCAAAAGAAGGGTGAGTTATGTGCTGAGAGGGACATGAGGTCCTAGTCTGTATCGGTTTTGGACATAGGTGTTAATGGGTTAACCTAGTGGATGACATGGTATATTGTATTGGAAGTATTGTAAAGAGTAGTGGAGACCACCACAAGTACACAACCTCCCGTGATTTTGCATCAACATCTCATCTAGATGAGTGTGTCTAGCATGATTATTGTATGATGAGATGGTTAAGTCTTGTATGATTATTGTATGTTGTGATGATTAAGTCTAGTATAATTGTTGCATAATAATATGATTATTGTTATGTGTAATAATATATTTATGTATGTTTTATGTTTTCACCTTATTTGTTTGTGTTTGTATTTGTGCGATGATTGTAAATCTCATATTATTATACGGGAGCTCATATAATAATGCAGATGATTCTGAAGCCGATGATTGACGAGAGAGGGGATTGACGATGAGCGTTTTATTTAAAGTTCATCTAATGAAAATTTATAGTGATGTTTTAGAAATTTATGGGATTAATGTATAAATGGAAATCAAAGTTTTATTAATAAATAAAATGAACTTTTTTTCCTTGAGACTTCGAGAAGGGGTGTTACATTTTATATTATATATATTAAAACAAAAGTCAAAACTTGTTTAAGTTAAATACAATTAATTTGTCAAGAAGTTGTTCTGACTTTGACACTTTCAAGTGATTTGTAAATTGCAACCTTTCATTTTTCTATTTAGATTCTACAATTATCCAAGAGCAACTTCGGCAAATGAATAGCCACAACAGCTCACAGACATCACAAATAATTTGACAAATTTTCTTAATTAATATACTACAACCAACAAGTAAAAAATTCCCTTCTTATCTTATTAATTTCCCACCTTAATCTTTAATTCATGAATGTTTGACTTATTTTTTCAATTTATTTTATCAATGATATATAGGGTGAGGACATATTCATCATTATGGGAAAATCATGTGACAATTGATGCATATTTTAACCTAAAAGCTATTAAAACTCTTTAAGCTACTAACACCCCAACTTTACCATCAACCACACTAATAGTAGACATTGAACAACCTCAATAACTAACACCTACTTATATATTTTGAATTGGTCTTATCTCTAGTTAATGTGAGACTTCCAACACACCCTCTCACACCGAGGTGTATACATCTCAAGTGTGAAACTTAACATTAAGGGGTGGTCTGATAGCGCCCTGATTGCGGGTAGAACAATATATCCAACAAATCTCATTTGGATAAGCTTTAAACTGGCTATGATATCATATTAACAAGTGAACTTTAAACTCAACTCAACTCCATAAAATGAGTCTGTAAGGTGAGGTTTGCACCTTTATATATTGTGAATTGACTATATCTCTAATTAATATGAGACTTCCAACAAATACAAATTCTATCATTGATAAATTTTATAATTGCAGAAATGACGTGCATAACTTAAATAAGAGATATTATGTATTTATTTATTGTGATTTATTTTTTAAAAAAAATTATGGATTTGTCCCTCTTTATAAGGTCATACGCTTTACTCCATTTCGAGAAAAAGATATTTGACCTAAAATTGACAAATGTGATGTATCAAATTTTGCTTAAAGGAGAGATATGTCATTAATATTGCATAAAAAGCATTTAATAGATGTATACATCTATACTTAAAGAAGAGAATCTTCTCAGTCCCTCACAATAAAAAAGGATTCTCCATCGCTTCTCTTCTTAACATTTATATATAAAAGATCCCTTGAAGAATAAAGGTTGACAATAATATTAAAATAATTTTTAAGTCCTAGTTTGTTAGAAAGAACATTAATGTGCTCATAGAAACTTAACAGATAATTCCTAATTTTGTATCCGTCTCGGGATGTTACCCTGTTTAGTTAACAAATTTGTGATAACTTAGATCACGTTTTTTGTATATACAAAGTTGTATAGTTAATAGAGATTCTAAACAAATTTTATCTATAAGGGATTGAAGTCCAAATTATTTGTCTATTTAGCCAAGAATTACTGAGATTCAAAACTACTCAATTGTATTTTCATTGCATATTGTCAAAATGCTAACTAGAAAAAAAGTATTTTTAAACAAGATTATGAAAACATTTTAAAAATGCATTTGTTAACACTAGTGAGGTAAAAAGGGGTAGCCTTTTGCCTCAGTTGCTTTTGAACCGAGGTAGTAGAGGGTATTCATATAATGTTTTTTAATATTTTTATTGTGAGGTCTATTGCCTCTGTTCAATGGATCTAAAGCAGTATGTGGGGTCTATTTCCTCGGTTGGGGGTTGAACCGCAACAATAGAGGTGTTTTTTGTTTTTTTTTTGTCAAACTTTTTGCCTCGTTATGGCTAGAACCAATGCCATAGGGGACATACTATCTCGGTTGTTGTAAGATCCTTGAAAATATTTGTAAGTCAGATACTAAATTAAAAAAAAAAAGTACATAGTGAATAGTAAATTGTGAATAGTAAAAAGTGAATAGTAAAAAACAAATTTATTTTTGGAAAGGATAAGTGTTCCACGTAGCTTTGAGATCAGAATTCACCAATTTGCAAATAAAAAATTATTTTTGTAATAGTAAAATGAATAAAAAAATGAATAGTAAAAATGAATAGTAAAATTTTTTACTATAAATAGCCAAGGGGGGAGGCTGAAAATTTACACCAAAGAACTTAGAAAATTTTTGAGAGAAGAGAGTTGGAAGAATTTCTAATTTCAAAGGGGATATTCTGGAAGTTTTCAGAGAGCGAGAAGATTAAGTCTGTAATAGAGGTAAGGGAAGCTAACCTTGAGTATCTCCTTTTGTATTATCTTGAGTCTTGAATATGCTATATTTTGCTTTTGTCTGATCTTAAATCTTGATTATGGAGTATTTTGTTTCTGTATGATTTTGAATTTAAATGAGAGTATGCTTTTGTGTTGATATCCAAGTGTGATAGTTGTAAAACGTGATATTGATTATGTTATGCCATTTGTATGTTATTAGTTGTTTATTTTTGTATTTTGGAAGGATTAGAAATTGTCTAACCGGCTCTGCCAGATTCAATTTCTTGTTTCCCCAAACGTTTTATTTCTTTACTTATTTATTTTATTGCATTTTGGAAGGATTAGAAGTTGTCTAACCGGCTCTGCCAGATTCAACTTCTTGTTTTCCCAAACTATTTATTGCTTTACTTATTTATTTTATTGCATTTTTTGGAAGGATTAGAAGTTGTCTAACCGGCTCTGCCAGATTCAACTTCTTATTTCCCCATACATGTTATTGTTCTTGTTATTTAATTATATTGTATTTTTGGATGGATTAGAAGTTGTCTAACCGGCTCTGCCAGATTCAACTTCTTGTTTCCCCATGAATTTTTATATTAAGATTATTTTTATGATTGTCAAATATTGTATTCTTCTATGACCATTTATTGTAATGTTTTATTATTGTTAATTGTTTATAATTATCTTGTATGAATTCTATTATGGATGTTTATTGTGATGAATTTATTGAATGAGTTTGTTGGCTGAAATTGATCTTGTTGGGAGGTTTGGAATAAGGGTTCTGTAATAACTTGTATATGGGTATTAAATAGATATACAGATACTGGTTGAGGTTGTTGTGAGAGGAAGTAAAATTAAGCATTTTAAGATTTAGAGCATAAGAAAATAAGGTAGATAAATTAAATAAATAAATTGTTAATTATTGAGGACCTCCCTTTGTTGGTAGGATAGAGGAACCTTAAAAACCTGAGTTGGCACATCCTTGATCATAGAGCAGCCCTGGCCTGGTCCAGTCAGTTGTGACTAGTCATATGTGCTGGCGTCGAAGGTGAGTTTGATGCGTTCAGACATCTGGGTCCTCTCCGGTGACCAATTGGGGTAAAGAAAAATCTATAATAGGATGAAAATAAAATAAAACAAATTGATTGTAGATGCATAATATTATCATGGTAAAAATTTCATATATATTTTATTTATCATTACATTGAGCCCATACTTTAATATGTAGTTCTTAAGATATGTTGATATATTTTGGTTGATCCATGATCTTTGTTTGGTGAAAATATGTTGAGTTATACTCGTTATGGGAAAAATGAGTTTATAATATGAAGCATGATATCTGACAATATGTTTGATTTATTGATACCAAAACGGGTGATTATGAATTCATGATTAAAGAATGAACATGATTGAGTTAGGTGGATAAGAGGGTATGAATTGTTGGTTTTATGAAATGTTGGGGTGGATATGAGAAATCATTACTTATGAAATGATGTTTACTACCGGGAGTAGTTTGTTCGAGTTATACCATGAGAGTTTGGTATGAGCAAAGTAATACTTGAGGTTTATGAAAGCAGGCAGAAAGTGGTCTGACCATAAGGCTTTGACATAAACATATGATTCGTAAGTTTTATAGAAGCAGGCAGAGAGGGGTCTGACCATAAGGCTTCAGAAAGTAAGACATAGTATATAAGTGAGGCTTAAGGAAGCAGGCAGAGAGCGGTCTGACCATAAGGCTTCATGAGTAAGCATGGAACACTTGTAAGATTTATGGAAATGAGAAAGATGATTTTGATAATGATGAATTAATGACATCGGAATAATGATATTTTATCAATTGCAGAAATACATGATTATAATATTTTTATTACAAGTTTAATGATTTTATGATATGGTTGACTTACCCTTATTTGTTTGTGCTATGATCATATAACTCATGTTATATGTGAATAGATAATGTCGCAGATGCGGTTGAAAAAGCTTAGAGATGAGAGAGACGCGGGGAAAAACTTTCAGGGATATTTTGTAAAAAGAATAAATTTGTATTGGAAAAATTATGTTGTGTAAAACTTATAAGTTGAAATTCGAATTTATGTTAAGTGGTGAAGACTATATTGTTTGAAGTTTGTAAGTTTGGTATTGTACTTTGGGAGAATTGAAATAAAGTTTGATGGTTTATAAAATATATCAAATTAATTTAGTCTCTACTATCAGTAATACCCTTTAAAATATTAGGGTGTTACATTTTGGTATCAGAGCAATGGTTTTCGAAAATATTTTGGGACTTTGGGGAGTGAAATTATTATTCTTAGTAAAATATCAATTGAGTTGATTCTTGTTTTATTGGAAACTAGACTCAAAGAGTTTCAATCTGACTACTCCTACGCATATTTTGGACTTCGGGAAGGGGTCTAACCGAGCTGGGGAAAACGTGACAGTTTTGCTGTCCAAGGGCTAGCGTCCAACCTTAATTTTAGGTGTATTTTTACAAGTTGCGACTTTTTGGAGTGGGTAGGTTGTGTTCTGGACTAGGAGAACATTTTGGGACCCTTTGGAGACTTTCCTACCATGTTTTAGGGCTGGAAAATGGTTTAGGATGGTCCATTGGTTGTTTATTATTGCTAAGTGCCAAGTGCATGGGTCCTTAGTTGTCTAAGACATCTTCTTTCAATTCCAAATCAGATTTGGAGTTTTGGGGGAGAGTAGAGAGGTCCTTGGTGGGCGGTGAACGAAATCCTAAGTGTCCTAAGAGTGGAGGCTGACTTGGTCTAGCAAGGAGGAGAGGAGTTGCTCTCTTTGAAGAAGAGTTTAAGGTGTTTTAGTCTTCATGAGGTAATGGGAGCTAACTCAACTTAATTTCTAGAATTTTGTGGTTAGAAATATGGTTCCAATTGCTTGACTTTGATGAAGGGGAGCTAATCCTTTCTTGTTATGATCATGAATATGAATATGAATATGTTAAAAATTTGGTAATGGTAGTTATCTATTGACTTGTGTAAAATTTGGTTTTCATGATTATAATTTCTTATTTTCGAGTTACTGTGGTAATAAATTTCGATTAATTTTTTTCACCGTTGGATTTAGCTAAAATTTTAATATGTGAATCCTAAGACATATTACTAAACTTTGACCGTTCGGATTTGAAAATAAAAGTCTGTACTTGGATAAATAAATCCTATAAGTTTGAGTAATTTAGTTACCCATGTAGTTCTGTTACTAAGTTGTCTCAGTAAAATATAGATTCTGACCTATTTGACTGTTAGATGAACCTCAAAATTTGATATAGGATCCCTAAGACATATTAATACACTGTGACCGATCGGATTTGTAATTGAAGGTCTATGCTTAGAGAAAGAAATTTCGAAAGTTGGAAATATTTGATGAACACTCTAATTCTGTTCTTAAGTTATAATGGTAAAAATTTCATAGATATTTCATTTACTGTTAGATTGAGCCCAAACTTTAGTATGTAGTTCATAAGACATATTAGGTGATCTTGACCATTCAGATTTGGAATTAGATGTCTGTGCTTAGAGGAATTCATTCCGCATTTTGTGTTTAACCGAGAACCACTTAAAATTCTGTCTCTGAGTTACCTCGGTAAAATCTTCATATCTATTTAGATAACCGTTAGATTAATCTGAAAGTTTAGTATGTTGTTCTTAAGAGATAGTGGTATACTTCGACCGTTCGGATTTTAGATCGGAGTTACAGATTTAGAGATATTAATTTCGTACCTTCTGAGGGATCTCAATACTGTTTAATTTATGTTTTGGATCATTTATACAAAATTGATGATTTCCGCCTCATTAACCGTTGGATTGGACTGAAAATCTTACCATATGATCTAAACATGTTGTTGATTAGTTTGATTGGTTTAGATCGCCGATAAATAATATGTTGAAAAAGGTAATTTGGTTAATTTGTGCTACTTTGGTAAGTAGGCAGGATTGAAACTGAGATATGTTGATTGGTTATTATGTGCTTGTTGAGCATGATTGGTTCGGGATTAGTGGTTGAGATGGCATGTGATTGGTTATGAATGATATGTTAGGAAAATGTAATTTGGTTAATTTATGCTACATTGGTAAGTAGACAGAAGGGAATTGAGAAAAGTTCACTGGTTCTCTTATGCTTGTTGAATATGATTAGTTTTGGATGGGTTGTGCTTGATTATGAATAATTTGTTGAAATAATATAAATGATGTTGGTTTGCGCTACTTTGGTAAGTAGGCGAGTAGATGTTGGGTCTGCGTTACTTTGGTAAGTAAGCAGGGTGATTTACGCTACTTTGATAAGTAGGCAGGATGAGATGATGAATGAAGAGATAAAGAGAATGATATAAATCGGGCTACTTTGATAAGTAGGCAGATTAACTATACTGTGCTACTTTGGTAAGTAGACAGAAGATCTTGTTTTATGCTACTTTGGTAAGTAGGCGAATTAATTATACTGTGCTGCTTTGATAAGTAGACAGTATTGTCTTGCGGTGCTACTTTGATAAGTAGAGAGAATAACTTGGTTTGTACTACTTTGGTAAGTAGGTCGGATGAGGTGAAGTTGTAATACTTTGATAAGTGGAATAGTAAAATTGTTGAGCAATGATATTGTGATAATATGTTGAGTGGGTGTGCTTAACTGTATTGAATACTGTGGATGTATTATTAACGGATTGTGAATGGATTGTATGCTTGTTTCAGTTAGCTCACCCTATTGTTTGTGTTTGTGTATGTGAATGCAATGATCGTATAATGTGTGATATTATACGGGAGCAGAAACTATTTAAGATGAATTAGCAGATGGTTCTGGACTTGCTTAGAAGATGAGAGATCTGTGAAAAAAAAAAAGAGAGACATGGGGGATTTCTAAATAAATATGTTTTGAAATTTCAAACTGTGTGAAATTTTAAATTTCAGAAGTTTATGAATTGTGTGAAATTTTATTTCAGAAGACTTGTGTTGTAATAAAGCACTTAATATTTTGTTGGTGTTGAAAATTGTTAAAGAAAAGTTATATATGTATTTTTGTGGAAAAATAAATTGTAACGCCTAAATCGGGGTGTTACACTGTAGGGTATCAGAGCAATGGTTTTTGAAAATCCATATCTCTTTTGTAAGTATTCTTTTGTTAAATAGTCTTTGTTTAAATAAATAATTTTCGAGGGCGAAAATAATTGTTGTTGGGGAGATTGTAAGATCCTTGAAAATATTTGTAAGTCAGATACTAAATTAAAAAAAAAAGTACATAGTGAATAGTAAATTGTGAATAGTAAAAAGTGAATAGTAAAAACAAAATTTATTTTTGGAAAGGATAAGTGTTCCACGTAGCTTTGAGATCAGAATTCACCAATTTGCAAATAAAAAATTATTTTTGTAATAGTAAAATGAATAAAAAAATGAATAGTAAAAATGAATAGTAAAATTTTTTACTATAAATAGCCAAGGGGGGAGGCTGAAAATTTACACCAAAGAACTTAGAAAATTTTTGAGAGAAGAGAGTTGGAAGAATTTCTAATTTCAAAGGGGATATTCTGGAAGTTTTCAGAGAGCGAGAAGATTAAGTCTGTAATAGAGGTAAGGGAAGCTAACCTTGAGTATCTCCTTTTGTATTATCTTGAGTCTTGAATATGCTATATTTTGCTTTTGTCTGATCTTAAATCTTGATTATGGAGTATTTTGTTTCTGTATGATTTTGAATTTAAATGAGAGTATGCTTTTGTGTTGATATCCAAGTGTGATAGTTGTAAAACGTGATATTGATTATGTTATGCCATTTGTATGTTATTAGTTGTTTATTTTTGTATTTTGGAAGGATTAGAAATTGTCTAACCGGCTCTGCCAGATTCAATTTCTTGTTTCCCCAAACGTTTTATTTCTTTACTTATTTATTTTATTGCATTTTGGAAGGATTAGAAGTTGTCTAACCAGCTCTGCCAGATTCAACTTCTTGTTTCCCCAAACTATTTATTGCTTTACTTATTTATTTTATTGCATTTTTTGGAAGGATTAGAAGTTGTCTAACCGGCTCTGCCAGATTCAACTTCTTATTTCCCCATACATGTTATTGTTCTTGTTATTTAATTATATTGTATTTTTGGATGGATTAGAAGTTGTCTAACCGGCTCTACCAGATTCAACTTCTTGTTTCCCCATGAATTTTTATATTAAGATTATTTTTATGATTGTCAAATATTGTATTCTTCTATGACCATTTATTGTAATGTTTTATTATTGTTAATTGTTTATAATTATCTTGTATGAATTCTATTATGGATGTTTATTGTGATGAATTTATTGAATGAGTTTGTTGGCTGAAATTGATCTTGTTGGGAGGTTTGGAATAAGGGTTCTGTAATAACTTGTATATGGGTATTAAATAGATATACAGATACTGGTTGAGGTTGTTGTGAGAGGAAGTAAAATTAAGCATTTTAAGATTTAGAGCATAAGAAAATAAGGTAGATAAATTAAATAAATAAATTGTTAATTATTGAGAACCTCCCTTTGTTGGTAGGATAGAGGAACCTCAAAAACCTGAGTTGGCACATCCCTGATCATAGAGCAGCCCTGGCCTGGTCCAGTCAGTTGTGACTAGTCATATGTGCTGGCGTCGAAGGTGAGTTTGATGCGTTCAGACATCTGGGTCCTCTCCGGTGACCAATTGGGGTAAAGAAAAATCTATAATAGGATGAAAATAAAATAAAACAAATTGATTGTAGATGCATAATATTATCATGGTAAAAATTTCATATATATTTTATTTATCATTACATTGAGCCCAGACTTTAATATGTAGTTCTTAAGATATGTTGATATATTTTGGTTGATCCATGATCTTTGTTTGGTGAAAATATGTTGAGTTATACTCGTTATGGGCAAAATGAGTTTATAATATGAAGCATGATATCTGGCAATATGTTTGATTTATTGATACCAAAACGGGTGATTATGAATTCATGATTAAAGAATGAACATGATTGAGTTAGGTGGATAAGAGGGTATGAATTGTTGGTTTTATGAAATGTTGGGGTGGATATGAGAAATCATTACTTATGAAATGATGTTTACTACCGGGAGTAGTTTGTTCGAGTTATACCATGAGAGTTTGGTATGAGCAAAGTAATACTTGAGGTTTATGAAAGCAGGCAGAAAGTGGTCTGACCATAAGGCTTTGACATAAACATATGATTCGTAAGTTTTATAGAAGCAGGCAGAGAGGGGTCTGACCATAAGGCTTCAGAAAGTAAGACATAGTATATAAGTGAGGCTTAAGGAAGCAGGCAGAGAGCGGTCTGACCATAAGGCTTCATGAGTAAGCATGGAACACTTGTAAGATTTATGGAAATGAGAAAGATGATTTTGATAATGATGAATTAATGACATCGGAATAATGATATTTTATCAATTGCAGAAATACATGATTATAATATTTTTATTACAAGTTTAATGATTTTATGATATGGTTGACTTACCCTTATTTGTTTGTGCTATGATCATATAACTCATGTTATATGTGAATAGATAATGTCGCAGATGCGGTTGAAAAAGCTTAGAGATGAGAGAGACGCGGGGAAAAACTTTCAGGGATATTTTGTAAAAAGAATAAATTTGTATTGGAAAAATTATGTTGTGTAAAACTTATAAGTTGAAATTCGAATTTATGTTAAGTGGTGAAGACTATATTGTTTGAAGTTTGTAAGTTTGGTATTGTACTTTGGGAGAATTGAAATAAAGTTTGATGGTTTATAAAATATATCAAATTAATTTAGTCTCTACTATCAGTAATACCCTTTAAAATATTAGGGTGTTACAGTTGTGGTCAAAACCGATACTTATTCTACAAATTTTTTTAAAAGGCATGTCTATTTTTGTAACAACCTCTATACATAAACAAAACTGCATATACATAAATTGTCCAAATACAATCCAAAATCTTGTTTTCAATGCAAATTATAATAAATCAATTCAATGTACATAGAATTGTCAGAGTGGCTGCAGCGGAAGGGTTAGCGTGGAATAACAAACCAAGAGGGGTTTTTAATACTAACGTGTGCCTTTTAATTTCTACTCAATTAAACTTACTTAGCAATTAATAAAGACAAATAAAGCAAGAGTAAGACTGAGAGAAATTTGCACAGATGATTTTATCCTGGTTCGGATCTTACCAATCCTACGTCCAGTCGCTTATCTCAAAACAAGATAAACAGTTTCACTAACACAAAACAATTACAAATTACAATCACAAAGATACAATTTGTAAAAGTTTAGAAACCACCTCTCTTGATACCACAAGAGATGAAACTACACCTCCTTTGAGTCTTCACAAAGGATGAACACCTCCTCCGAATACTTCACGAAGGATGATTCTCTTCCGAACACCTCCTTAGACACACCAAGGATGAACCGGCTATTTCCTCTGTCACCGTAGCAGCACTTCACCAGCTCCACAGACAAGAGTTTCACAAGCCGAACAAGAACACACAAGTCTCAAGAATTTCTGAGTATTTGAGCACAAGGGAAGAGTTTCTGTGTCTCTGGATATTCTTTTTGAGAGGAAATGAGAGTCTATTTATAGACTCATCCAAAGACTCTTCCATTCACTAAAAGACAAACTTAACGGCTAGTTTGTCCAACGGCCATAAACGGCTAGTTTCTCCAACGGCCATAAACGGCTAGTTTGTCCAACGGTCATAAACGGCTAGTTTCTTCAACGACTAGTTTCTCCAACGTCCGTGTTAAGTGCGATACTCTTACCGTTAACCGTCACTATTCACGTGAATAGTGTTACTATTCATGTGAATAGTACTATAGTGTTTTGTTGCAATGATTTACTATAGTAATTTTACAAAACACTTTTCTTTTTCTAATCTAAGTCCTATACATATTTCTAAGAGTATTACAAAAGCTTTCCATCACAATATAAGTCTTCATAACATCTTGAATCTTGATTTCTCTTGACTTGATTTGGACATCATCAAAACTTCATCTTCATCATTTTGCTAACAAGAATTCTAACCATAAATCAACTTAGAATCATAAATCAATCTAGTGTACATATATCCTAATATTTATATGTTATTACAGAGTAGAATTACATATTTTGCAAGTGCTTTCCTTATGTATTTAAGTGACTTCTCAGGAATTGTAACAGTAGAATTGAATCTCTGCACAAGACACAATGAATTGAATTAGTGTATATGAATTCTAAAATATAGAGAAAAAAATTTCAATAAAACTAAATATTACCGTTTTCTATCCACTTGTAATATAGACACGAATAATAGTCATCATTCAATACATTATGTAGTAACCATACTCATATGACTCATTTTGTATATTACACTACAATATATCATCATAATTATAAAATGTTAAGGAAACATCATTGGAATAAAATTATTATAAGAAAGTATTGGAATCAAACACCAAACCTTAAGGGTCAACCATGCAAGCTTTTTAGTATTAGTAGTTGATCTCCCAGACAACATCATATGTGTTGCAATGGAAGTATTAAAAAAGTGGCTTTAGCATACATTTATATAACAAAGAAAGTCCAAACATTGAGATTCTTACCAATCTACTACTTGTTTGAGATGTTTGGGAGGGGACTTGTGAAATGAGAAAAACCACACATCAGTGTTCACCGGTATAGAAACCCCAAGTAGCTGCCAATGATGCCTGAAATATGTAATAACTTAAGTGTTATATATTAAAATCACAAATGAAACTTTAAAGTTAACAAACATCACCATTACAAAAAAATTGGTGATATATGTTTATATGTCATCAAATTTATTTCCTTCGTGAGTCATTTGGGGTCAATGAATCGATATACATCATTGAACTCCATCTTGTTAGTTACACCAAACATATACCTAAAATCAGGAAATGATTTGATATAAGTAACTTGATAAATCAATTTCATATAAATAAGTGCTCATAGACTTACATCATCCACAACTAAACAAGGATAATATTAAGCTCTTCTTTCCTTGATGCAAGCTCCTCAGCATCTTGCTTATGCAAGTACAATGGGATCTTAGAGTATATTCCAAATATAGTACAATCCCACGGAACAATCATCGGCGCATCTGCAATGATGTTAGAAAGCTCAGATGAATGAATCTTCTTCGATGTAGGACTTTCCTCTCGACCCATATGCTGTTACATGAAAAAATAGTTATATTCTGACGTCAATAAGTAATAAAGTTTAAAATTGAGAAGTATATTATATAGGAGTTCATACTAAGGGGTCAGAAATAAAACCAACCAAATATCTAGGCCAGGTGCGAAAGACTAAAATGTCTATGCCTTAGTGACAATCTCATCTACAGGAATTATCACATCTGGTACGACAATTTTGACTACCATGACCTTCACCTCATCTTCTACTAGCTCCATACCATGAACTACAGTGACTGCTTCAAAGACTGTGCCATGAGCCACTATCATGGTCCTGTTACCATGTACAACATATAGTTGACATGGACGAGTCTCATCGATGTCATCCCCTAGGACGCTTAAAGCTAAACAACTTTTGTTGCTTGTCAAATTAAATGTTAGATTATACAATAAGTAAATTATTAAACAAAAATGATTATTAATTTTACCTGTGGGAAGCACAACATGTTCCGCTACAGGAGATGGCTGCGGATGCATGCCATAACTCTCAAACTGTTGTTGAAATTGACGCATAACCCTTTCGTCACTTTTGAAGCGACTTCATCATACAACTTCGTCTTGACCTTTTTTGTGATCTCCCGCGTCAGCCTTTCTTCATAAGAGAAATGATATCTTACAATTGTTTTTAATATTTCTCTAGCACTGTGAGAAGTGTAGGAGCCAGATGACCGTAAACGGGCTAACTTCCACTTTTCATGCCAAGATGATGATGAAGGAGGATGAGGACTACCACCCTCAGAAAGTGAGGGCCTATTGTCTAACTTTTGCTTCATTATTTTCTCTTCAAACTTCTTGTACCCACCACGAAATAATAAGTGTGTAATTTTATTTTGAGAACTTATACTTTGTGCTTTAGACCTTGTTTCAATACTTGTAAATTCTTATTACCATCTCCTCTCTATTCATTTGTAAAAAGTACATTTGTTAAAATATTTGGAGATAGTAAATAACTTTTGTATTGAATCTCAAACGGAAAACTATGACTAATTCACAACAATAAAATATTCAAGAAAACAAATAATTACATATGCAACATACAATATATTCAAGCAAACAATATAGTCAACCAAACAAATAATTACATGTTCATATTAAAAGGAAAATTTTAAGAATAGAAACCTAGGAGCGTGAAAGTCGGTCAACAATGAAGAATGTCCACGTTTAAGAAGATATAAAACATCGCCACAAAAATAAAATATCAAGACAAAAACAAACGACACATTAGTTAATCTCATGATTCTTAACCTTAAAATTTATTTCATCATCAAATCAACCAATTTAATACAAATAATTCAAAATTATATTCCCTAATTTCTATATCCCTAATTCAAAATTATACATCAATTTACATTATTAACCAATTCAATACAAACAATTCAAAATTATGTTTCCTTAATTTCTTTATCCCTAATTCAAAATTATACACCAATTACATTATCAACCAATTTCCATACAAACAATTCAAAATTATGTTCCCATAATTTCTATATCCCTAATTCAAAATTATACATCAATTTACATTGTCAACCAATTTAATACAAACAATTAAAGATTATATTCCCCTAACGTCTATATCCCTAATTCAAAATTATATTATTATCAAGCAATTTAATACAAACACATTTTATTCAAATTTATACACAACCTAATTCAGAATACATATACTCAAAATTTATCATTGATATTCCTATCAAAATACATATACTTAAATTCGACCCAATTGAAAATATCTTTTTAACAATAGGCATCGGTTCACGGTTAAACCGAGGCATAAAGCGCTTATGGCATTGGTGCAAAGAGAATCGAGGAATAAACCACCTATGGAATCCGTTCAAAGAGAACCGAGGCAATATTGGTTGACAAAATGAATTTTGGAATGTTCAGAACTAGAGGTTGTCAACTGCTAGCAAGACACACTGCCTGGGTTCTGCGCAAAACTAAAGCAGTATGTCGTTTTCAGATAATTGTCAGTGAGTGTCATTGCATGAAAAGGGATTTGGCAGGGCCTTTTTCCTTTGTTGGTCAGAGAACCGAGACAATAGGCCTATTTCGAAAAAGTTATTAAGTGAAAAGTCTGATTTGTAGAATGGACAACAATATTTTATACCTCGGTTGCTCAATGAACCAAGGCAGTATACACCTTAGACATCGATTCCCACTAAATCGAAGTATATAGTATCACCAAAACTACGAAATTGTCATTGCATTTTGATATGCTTATGTGTTTTTGAAACCAAAATGTAATATGTAAGTTAAAATGTTTATTTAATAGTGTAAGCTAAAATATTGTGTCACCCTAATTCATCATGTGTTGATATTGTGCAAATTTTCAATATATAATTCAACCCTCATTTGTTTTTACAACATTTTTCTTGCTATCAAAATATACTTTAATCTAATTTAAATTTTATAGTCTCTCATGTTGTTCAATAGTGTTACCTACTTTAATATTGTTTATATTTTTTAAAGACACGAAGAGTTTAATTATTATTATCATTCTTACATATCTACCTGTCGAGCTTTTATCACAACTCTCCGTTTTAATGAAAAATTCTAAAAAATAATTAATGTAATATATGTTATGTTGTAAAAGTAAATATTAAGTATTTCTTAATATATAATTAATTAAATATATAATAAACAATATTTGTAACATCCCAGATTATACATAAATATATAATATAGTAGTCCACATTTTTAATATAAGAGAACAATTAGAATAAGACTGTAAATAAACTATTAAGGTTACAATCATCCCAAAACAGAGGTCATAGTTTAAAACTTAAACACTTTAGAGTATTTCAAAATGATAGGGAACAACTAAGAGTCCTAACTAGACTAAGTTGCAGCATCATTTCCCTCGAAGAGTTAGAATAAGACTGTAAATAAAGTATTAAGGTTATAGTCATCCCAAAACAAAAGTCATAGTTTAAAACTTAAACACATTATAGTATTTCAAAATGATAGGGAACAACTAAGAGTCCTAACTAGACTAAGCTGCAACATCATCTCCCTCAAAGAGTTAGAATAAGACTGTAAATAAAGTATTAAGGTTACAATCATCCCAAAACAGAAGTCATAGTTTAAAACTTAAACACATTAGAGTATTTCAAAATGATAGGGAACAACTAAGAGTCCTAACTAGACTAAGCTGCAACATCATCTCCCTCCAAGGCCTGCTCCAGAAGCACCTCATCTACCTCTGCTCACATCTAAATGGATGATTATTGCAACAAAATCACACACAAACAAAAGACAAACACAAGCAAAAGGGTAAGCTAGTTATACAAAAATCATGTTATAACAATCACACCCAACATGCAAGTTTAATTCATATATACTAGGTCACTTAACACAACTTGTTACACTTTAAACTTGATTCGTTCGGACTTAGAATGATTGTCGAGCTATGGCGGGTTATGCACTCGTGGTGGCTTCTACTACTTTACAAAGTCATTGCCAATGGGTTTTACCCTACCACACTCAAGAGGTTAGTTTGTTATCACTCACCTTGGGCCATACTGGAAGCACCCAAGACTAAGACCTCTTGCTACTCCTCACCACATGGATAAATCCTCTCTACTTGAGAATGAAAGACCATTGGAGCATCAGAAAAACCCTCAAGACTGAGCTACCATGCAAATCATTCTAAACACTAAGGGCACCACCATAAATCTTCTCCTTGAAGATCATGGAATTACGTCCAATAACATAGGGCACCACCATGTAACCTCCCTTTGAGATCCATGGAATTACGTCCAATAACATAGGGTACCACTATGTAACCTCACTTTGAGATCCATGGAATTACGTCCAATAACATAGGGCACCACCATGTAACCTCCCTTTGAGATCCATGGAATTACATCCAATAACATAGAGCACTACTATGTAACCTCACTTTGAGATCCATCAAATTACGTCCAATAACATAGGGCACCACCATGTAACCTCACTTTTAGATCCGTGGAATTATGTCCATCAACCATACTTGTAAAATCACATACTTTCAATCACTTTGAATCACCATTCATACCTTTGAATCACACATACTTTCACTTTAGCAATATACAACATGTTTGAATCCCATCATACAATACAATATGCTTCGACACATACTTCACAAACCATACAACATTCAACTCTATGTGAAACAATACAAAAGAGAAGATAGAGAATAAAATCTTGAACGTCTCGCACAGCGCACCCCTTCGCACAACGAAACTGAGAGTGTTTCGCAGAACGCACATTATTCGCATTGCGAATTAGCTCACAGAGGTGCCACACCTCATGCCTCTCGCATAGCGCACCCTAGTCTCTATGCAAGAGCTCAAACAAAGACCAACCCCCTAAGACAACTTGCTATGTGCCCCTACCGCTCTGCGAATTAACCAAAATGCAACCCCAGACTCCTTCCACTCGCACAGCGAATAGATTCGCTATGCTAATCACCAGGCAGAGGGCAATACTCTCTAGTCATTCGCGCATCGCACCATTTGGCACAACAAATGACTAAACCGTGAGCACCATTATGCATGGTCTGGCTAGCGAAACCATCCGCATAAAGAGACTGCATAATCTACAGAACACAAGTTCTGCAGAATTATGCACTCACACACCCTTTTACCATTTCTAGTCCAATTCCCTAACTTCTAACACCCCTAATTTGAGTTTTAACTCTGATTATACTTATCTAACTGATTTTAAACATCCCTACAATCAATCTAAAAGGTTTAAGACTCAGTTCTTGTTATAAAATACTAAATTCAACAACTTGGAGGCCCAATTTTAGTTATATCACTTTTAACATGTTTTTGGCCAATTTAAAGTTACTAACAAGTCACAATTGACTTATCTGAGCTACACAAACATCTCAATTGCACTCAAGACCTCCAATTCCCAAAATCACTACTTCACTTCCTCCAATTTGCCCTAAAACACTATAATTTCACTTACCTTTCCATTTAATTCAACTATAGCAGATTTGTCACTCCAAGCACTTCCAACATGCTCAAATTACAACATCAAGATTAATCCAAAACAATTATAAACATCACAACACAACTTCATAGAATTCAGTTTCTGCACATACCACACCATATACATATCAGACCAAAATGTTATTCTGAAGCAACAAATAGAGTCAGAGTTCAACATACATTCATATCATACCACAAAATAAAGAAGTATTCTATCTCCCCTTACCTTAGAGTTGAGCAGCCTAGCTCACAAGAACGACTCAACAGTGTCGGACTCAGCAAGAACCTAGACAACACCCTACAACCACCACATTGGTGACGAAAACGACTCTTAGAACTCAAGATTTAGCAGAGAGTGGGAAAGGGGGAACACAAGATAAATGCAACCAGTAGAAGTACATGTTCTAGGTTCTAAAACAGCGGAGGAGGAGGAAAGGAAACTACATACCGGTTGGAATGAAGAACATTGAAAGTGATCAGTTTAAAATGAAGCCCTCTACGTTGCGGGTACTGGGGCACCACCTGATCGGAAATCAAACGTCTCAGTGAAGAGATTTGGGAGAGAACTTGTGAGAAATGTGTTCTAGAGAGGGAATAGGGCTTGGCTAATGAACCAGGATGTTCTAAAATGTGTTTTTAAGAAAGAAATTTTGGTTTCATTAACTTAATACCCTATTAGTTTTCTAATTCAGATTTTTCAGGTTCTCACATTATCTATATCTTTTCTGTGACATCCCAGATTATATAGAAGTATATAACATAGTAAGTCCACATTTAAATAAAAGAGAACAATTATAGTAGACTGTAAATAAAGTTGTTAAATTTGCAGTCATCCCAAATTGTGTCATGATTTAAAACTTAAACATACTAGAGTGTTTTAAAAGATAAGGAACCATTTAAAGTCCTAATGAAACTAAGCAACAACATTGTCTTCCTTTAAAGCCTGCTCTAGAGGCACCTAATTCATCTCTGCTCACATCCAAGTGGATGATCATTGCAAAAGAAAAGCATACCCAAGTAAACACAAACACATAAGCAAGGTTGAGCTAGATATAAAATCATGTGATAGCATTCACACACCATGCAATTAAAGACAAATATATCAGACTATACAAACATGACTTATTGCACTTAAACTTGACTCGTCCGGACTTAGAATGATTGTCGAGCTATGGCGGGTTATGCACTCTTGGTGGCCTCTACTCTTTGCAAAGCCATTGCCAATGAGTTTCACCCTACCACAGTCACGAGGTTAGTTCGTTATCACTCACCTTGGGCCATACTGGAAGCACCCAAGACTAGGACCTCCTGCTACTCCTCACCACATGGATCAATTCTCTTTACTTGAGAATGAAAGACCATTGGAGCATCAGGAAAACCCCCAAGACTGAGCTTCCATGCAAATCATTCTAAACACACTGAAAGGGCACCACCATGTATCCTCCCTTGAGGATCATGGAATTACGTCCAATACTGATACTTTTCACTTTAACACCAACATGACAATGCACACATAAGCCCTTAAAGCAATTGGAACAATTAATTAAAATAGCATACTGGAATAAATAGGAATATTGGCTGAACAGAAAACATCAACACATAATGAGCAAGACCGAAACACCTTGTGAATGGTGGAGACCGAACGGTATCTCTCTTCCCAAAGACAGGACCGAACGGTTTATAAAAGGTAAGACTAAAGAAGTGGCCGAACACTATTTAGGACTGACCACTAAGAGAGACTAAATGCTACTACGACCGAATGTTACTACGACCGAATGTTACTACGAACGAACGCTACTTAAAAGATCGAGTGTTAATAAAACCGAACGCTACCAAGACAACCCACTAAGATCGAATGCTACCAAGACCACCCACTAAGACCGAACACTACTTAAGACCACCCACTAAGACCAAACACTACTTAAGACCACCCACTAAGACCAAACGCTACCAAGACCACCCACTAAGACCGAACGTTACTTAAGACCACCCACTAAGACCGAATGCTACCTAGACCACCCCCTAAAACTCTCGCTTTGCGCCCCACTCACCTTTTGAATTAAATGGGCAGTGGTTCCAAACCACCACCAGTCGCATAGCGACAGGTGGTGCCAATCAAATCCACAAATGAAGAGCAACACCCTCTGGTCATTCGCACAGCGCACCAGCTCGCACATCAAATGACTCAGATAGTGAGCACCCTCTACAAGGTCTCGCTATGCGAGACAACTCGCATAACAACTCTGCATCATCTGTAGAACGCAAATTCTGCAGAATCACACGCTCACACTAGCCCTTACCATTTCTAGGCCTCTTGGCCAACTTCTAAAGCCTCTAATGGTTGATATAAACCTGATTAAACTTATGTAGTTGATTTTTACTCGTTCCTACAGTGATTAAGACCCAAATTCCTTCTTAAAACACTAGTTTCCTCAACTTAGGGGCTCAATTCTAAGTCTACCATTTTTAGCTTGTTTTGAATCAGTTTTATGATCCTAACAAGTCACAATTGACTTTCCTAAGCTGTACCAACAGTCCAAATGTGCCCAGAACCCCTACTTCCCAAAATCACTACCTCACTTCCTCTCAAGTGACCCAAAACCCTTACAGAATATCAATTTTTCCATCCATTCACTGTTACAACATGTCTCTCAGCCCAAACACATCAACATAGACATTATAGAATTTACATACATCTCAAAATAGTTTACATACATTAAAATCCAATTTCACAGTCATTCAACCCAATACATGCAAGTGAATCATTCCAAGTCCAAACACAACATCAACAACATAACAATAGAAAACTCAACATACATTTCATGCAACCAATTAAAGAAACATTCTAGCTCCCCTTACCTTGGAGTAAAACCGAACAACTCACTTAAATGCCCTACAACCACCGAAATGGTGATGGAAACAACTCTTAGAGCTAGAACTGAGTAGAAACAGAAGAAGGGAAAGCAAGAAAACACATGCAACCAACAAGAATGTACGTCTCCGTTCAAGAATAAAGAGGAGGTTGCATGGAGGGACTTACAAGCTTAGAACCCAAAACTGATTGGATGGTTTTGAAGCCCTCTACGTCGTGGACGTTTGAGCACCACCTAAAACGAAATCTACTGGCTTAGTGAAAGGAGATTGAAGAGAGAAGGAGGAGAGGTTGTAGAGAGAAGGCAGAGAAAATATATGTATGAGTTTTAGAGGGAGAGCAATGTGCTTGAGCAATTGGACTAGAATGTTTTGAAAAGCCCAATTAAAGCCTGATCCTATTAACTTAAGGCTCTATTTTCATGTTGTTACATTTTCAATATTTTCTTTTGCCAATAATCAAATACACCTTTAATAATATATGTATATAAATAATTATAGAATATATCTAATATGATAATAAAAACTTATAAATTATACCCAAAAGATGTATAACACATAATATATTATACAAAATCCACTAGGATATTTGGTTTTAGAAAATTAGTAAACATAGAAAATTACCTCAATAAATATAAATATAAATAAAAGGTATTTGTTACATGATTATTTAATTTCTTTTGTATTTTTAATGATTTGTAAGTATAAAAATACACAAAATAACCTACTAAATGTTTACCACTTAAAAACTTCCAAATGTAAGTAAAACAATTTGGTAGTTTTAAATTCATAACAGATATTTAGTTTGGTTTAATATAAAAAAATATATTAATGAGTATAGTCTAGATTATAAATAATATTTTACAATTATATTTTTAGACACATAATTTATTAAATAAAATATATACATAAAGACACACATACACACACATATATATATATATATATATATTTACGCCTGTTTTTCAGTTGCTACATTTTAGCAATGTGTACCGGATTTTAGTAGACAAAAATACCCTTATATATCATGGATTCTAAGTTTTAAGGTTAAGGGTATTTGAATAATTTTCATTCTCAAAACTAAAAAAAAAAAGAAACCCCCAAAATCCTTACTGACCTCTCTCATTCCTCTCAACCCTCTCTCTTTCATCTTTCTCACTCCAATCTTTTCTCTGTTATCCTACTGTAACTCTAATTGAAAAAAAAAAACACTTGCCGTTAAACAATCTTACAATAAAATGATTTTATAATGAGTTTTTATCTTATAATTTTTGTCTTATCTAATTTTATCCAATTTTCACAAGCATAAAGGAATTGGTAATTGACTTGGAAAAAATCAGAAATACTCGCTGTTAAACAATTTCTTACAAAAGATGATTTTATAATGAGTTTTTATTTTATAATTTTTGTCTTATCTAATTTTCACAAGCATAATGACATCAAAAGAATTGGTAATTGGCCTGGAAAAAAAATCAAAAACACTCGTTGTTAAACAATTTCTTACAAAAAATGAATTTATAATGAGTTTTCATTTTATAATTTTTGTTGTATATAATTTTATCTAATTTTCACAAGCATAATGACATCCGAAAGAATTGGTAATTGGCCTGGAGAGTTTTTTTTAGAGATCATGATTCAACATATGCAAATGATGAAATTAGAGAGGTTAGTGAAGATGGTGAAATTGAAGACATCTTGAATGAACCTTTGCACTGAAGGTGAATATGTCAATGACTCAATTCTTTACAAAGGCAAATTATTTAAAGGGAAGTGTTTTTTATTTTTTCAATGTGAGAAAGATGAAAGAGAAAGGGTTGAGAGGAATGAGAGAGGTGACTAAGGATTTGGGTTTTTTTTTTTTTTTTAGTTTTGATAATGAAAATTATTAAAATACCCTTAACCTTAAAACTTAGAATCCATATATATAAAGGTATTTTTGTCTACTAAAACTTGGTACACATTGCTAAATGTACCAACTGAAAAACAGGCGTACGCGCAAGCAAAGCCATATATATATATATATATATATATATATATATATATATATATATATATATATATATATATATATATATATATATATATATATATATATATATATATATATATATATATATATATTTATTTATTTATTTAACCTTTCATTCAAAATTTTACGTTTCATATTGTTTATTTAAAAGAATTATATTTTAGTTAAAGTTTATAATTTTTTTCATACATTATAATTTTTCAATCACATTTCAAACAATAATATCACAATAATTATGTTATAAAAAATAATATAAAAATTAATATGTAAAAGTACATTTTAAATTATATTTACTTTTAATAAAGATATAATATGGAAAATAAATTAATGGTTAATATATATAATATAATTATTTTATTTCTATTAAATTACTTAATTAAACCAGATACATAAAAATTTAATTATCTTAATTGTTTTTTTTTTCTATTTTTAACCGTAAACGTCTAAATATAGTTAAGAATAAAGATAAAAAAAAAATAACTATTTATAATTGTGGTGGACAAAATATATTTTGTTTATTAGATAAATTTAAATAACTCATAAAACCGATTAGATTAACCAAACGAAGTTGTAACTTAAACTAAAAGCAATAAGTTTAATCAAATCTTAATGTATTATGTGTTCTTTCATGCTAAGCCTAAATCAAACTAAATTTGATTTTATTTTACTAATTTTATTTGTAAGTATAATCAGTGGTTGATCTAAGATCTTTAACGGGAGCAATTTACTTTTTAAATAATATAAATTAATAATAATTATTATCATACATACGAAGATAAAAACATAAGTATCGAAATAATAAAATTCAATATATCTATTCAAAATAAATTGTATATTTTATAATTGTCCTTAATGTGATTTTATGTTTTGAAATTGTTGAATGATCATTTCATTATCAATTTTATTGAACACATCTTTCTCAATATAAGTTACTAGACAATTAATAGTCTATGTATCTCCATTATGCAACCTATTTTTCACAAATTTTATGGCATAAAAGGCTCTTTCCATTATTGTTGTAGCAATGGGCAAAATCATATAGCATAAAAGGCTCTTCCCATGATTGTTGTAGCAATGGGAAAAATCATTATTGTTGGTAAACTAATGGATAAACAATGTATTCTAATTTCAACCAACTTCTCTCAAAAAAATTTATAGTTCTTTCAAAGATGAAAACTCTACATTACTATATGTTTCGGTAGGGATTATGTACTGAAAGACTGATGAACCAATATTTTCCTCACTTCATTTAGTTTAATGTGCTAGAATTAGTCGGGGAACTATGCTTAAACGTCCGGTATTTTCCTGTTTTTCCTAATTGTTCTTAATTTGATCGGAAATTCTTATTTTAATTAATTTGAATTATCTGAGCTTATTATTTTGCATTATTAATTACGGGAAAATTTTGGATAACTTTTTGGGACATTTGAAGGCTAAATGAGAAATGGCAATTGAGCCAATGCATCTTAGCCATTTTTATTTTCGCTGGCTACCGCGTGAATTTTGTGTCAACTTGTTTGTCCTCGTTTGAGTTCAATTCTTATCCGTTTTCCATGCAATTTTTTTTCATAGTTTCGTCTGGATGTCTATTTTCACGTATAGTTTTTATTTTGTTCAAATTCATTATGTGTTGTTCCCAGTATTTTTTTTACTCCCCTATGTCAGTCTTGTGTTTACTGTTTGAGTGACTTCTAAATTGTTTGCTTGTTGTTTGATACTTGTGGTAGCTGGAATTGATCATTGGAGGTGCACTTACGGTAGACATGCATTTGGAAACATTCACATAAGCACAACTTTCATGGGAAGCAAGTCCTTCATTTATTCAATTTTAAGAAGCATGGCTTATAAAAATGCACCACACGGCCATTCATTTTTTGTTGCAGCAAGCATTACATGTATTGAATGGAGAGCTTATTGAAGGGGCTTGCCCGAAAAGATGTGGGGGCTGTATTCAACAAACATAAAGCTTTGGTTTTATTTTTGTTTGGAAGGAAGTGCACGGCTGAAGCTGCACGTGAAAGAGAACCAATATGGAGAAAAGGCACGGCCTTGGAGTCCACCACTTCTCAGCATGATGCATGCCACGGCCTTCCACATTATCTTCATTCAACAAAGTTTTCATACCACATGGTCATGGCATGGGAGGAAGTCACGTGTGCCTTTAATTTTGAAAGGAAGTGGGATGCCATTAAAAGAGAAGAATATTATTCTTCAATTAAAAAGCATGACAAAAGAGAAGAGGGGGCCACGTTGGAAGAGGAGCACGTAATGGAATTCAATTCACATTTCATTTATTAATTAAAGACATAATGGAGGGGCCACCACTATGAAAAGCTTACGTGAAGATGTTACACATTGCCATGGACACGTTGGCAAACACCAAAAGCATGGACTTGAAGTGAAATAAGGAGGGGGCCACACTTGTTGAAGCTCACGGCCGTGAGAGAACTTACAAAATGAAGTGGCTGAAATTTATTAAATTAGTATTATTAAGGGAATCAAGATACAAGTCCAGAGAAAAGATGTTGGAGAATAGAGTGGTCCACAAAGGAATTAAGTTTAGTCTAGGTTGCAGAGGTGCACACGTGAAGGAGCTGCATTTCCACAAGGCAAAGATGAAGAATCAATTTGGCTGGAATAAGAAGCATGCCAGCACCCTCACGGTCCAGCAAAGAGAAGCCACCAAGAGGAGAAGTGTTTGGACAGCAGCACAGCCTGCAACATCACTCACGGCTGGAGGCAGCAGCAGGGAAGGAGATGCATCCAACTCCATCACGGTCCAGTATCCAGCAAGTCTAGACAGTAATGGCTTCTTGGACAGCAGCGTTCAAACATAAACAAGCTGGATATGTAACGGCTGGAATAAAAGAGCAGCCAGCTTTTATGAAGAGTCCAACACGTTGAGCTGGAAGTATGGCAGTGCATGGTGGCTGTTGGAATTGAAGAAAGGAAGCACCACGAGCTGGAAGAAATGCCTCAAAGCTGCTGTCACGCTCTAGAAGAAAAGACAAAATGAAGAATGAAGTTGGAGAAAAATAATCCAGCAGTTGGGAGAAAGAAACGTCCAAACTGCCAACCAAGAACGAGGAGTGATGATGGGCTTTAGGTGTGTGCTTGGAGAGAATACAGCAGCACCACCACCCAAGAAGCATCAACGTCCAGCAGCAACATGGTATTCCAGCAGTTTGGAGGCAGCAAACTTGTTCCAGCAAGAAGACCTCTCTTGGTTTGCAATCCAGCACCCTTGGAGAGCACACGGTCCAGCCACCAAAGAAGCATGAGCAACCAGCAGCCACTTGAGAGAAGAAAAGGGAGAGATTCACGGTTCAGCTGGGAGAAGAGGATAGTAGAGGTGGAGATCACGACCTGCAGCAAGCACAACAAGTAGATCCAACGTTGGAAATGCAAGCAAGAAGAAGTGAACGTTAGAATGGAGAATGGAGAAGCTACGGCTGAATTGGAATGGAGAAGTGTGTCCACGGGAAGCTGAAGAAGAAGACAAGATTAGTTGGCAAATGGAGGGCCCATCCTAATTCTTTGGCACATCTAGGAGTGGAAGGAAGTCAGCAAGCTAGGGGAACAAAAACAAAAGGTGAAGGAATTCACGGGCTGCCGTGGAGAAAAAAAAAAAAAACCAAAATGCTTAATTGAAGGAAGATGACACTATAAATTGGCAGCAGAGCAGAGAAGAAGGGAATGAGAGATTTTAGTGTGGATTTTAGGAGTAGTGTAGGAACTACCCACGTCTGGGAGGAGGCTATTGCCTCTTCCTCCTTCAATCAACTCTCTGTATTTTCATTTTCCAAACAGTGCAACAGTGATTTATTTTCTGAAGCGTATAATGTGTTACTGTAATTTTTATTTTCATTGTCCAGGAATTTAATTTCAAGTGTTGAATCTTTGCTAAATTTGATTTCCAATTAAGTGTTTTTAATTTTACTGTCTCTTTATTTTACCGTTTACTGTTTTCTGAACCGTTAAATTCAGTCAATGTATTTTTCCGTTCGGTTTATTTTCAACGTCGTTTTTACTGTTTATTTTCACCGATGTTTTGGGTAAATTTTATTTACACGGCTGTTACATTTTCTACATGTTTACTGTTACAATGTTTTCATTTCAAGCATTGATGAATTTTACATTTTTTGGTTTTACCGTTCAGTTTTTACCACCGTTAAAATTTACTTCAGTGTTTTTAATTTTGTGTTATTTAATTTCTAGTCAACTTTAATTTTATCACAACAAACATAATCACAAAACCCCCCACCTTCGTGTGTAAATCTGAGACTGAGCCACAATATTGGTCCTTGAGAGACGACCTAGGAGTCACTTCCTAGTTATACTGCATTAATTTCGTGCAATCAACTTTTGTGAGCGGTGCGACCCGTTCATCAAAGACTAACTTTTTCTTACATGAATTTCTTGTTTTTCAACGCTTGAGTCGCTTGCTCCGCTCGTTTGCACTCTTGACCGAGAGGGAGATATCTGCAAAAGACACTCTGATGCTCAAGTTAGGAGCGATAAAGGGAATTGTTTATCATAATTGAGTATGTTGGATTTTTCCAGTGTGAGTTGAACGTAAGTAGAACATCCCTGGCTTTTAGCACTGGCCTTGTATTTATAAGTCATGTCATGATCCTAAATAACACATATCCAATAAGATAAAAACAAACTTACCTTTAGATTCGGTTGGTTGCTCACAAACAGCTCTATGAATATCTTTAATCATATCTCCTCAACTTATCAATATCTTTAATCATATATCTTTGATTATTGTATCATCTATTGGACTATTGGCCCAATGACTTATTATCCCATTAGCATGGTAATCTTATTACGACCCAATACAAGTCACTTTAAC
Source organism: Vigna nakashimae (assembly GCA_034642375.1). NCBI lineage: Eukaryota > Viridiplantae > Streptophyta > Magnoliopsida > Fabales > Fabaceae > Vigna > Vigna nakashimae. The sequence goes on along the minus strand of CM067764.1, from coordinate 13,922,180 downwards.
CTTTGGCCCAATTAAGGCCCAATGTAGTCATGATGTTTCCCTGGACCGATCGACTCATTCCTCAAACCGCTCGACCCAGCCCATATACCGTACATTATGCCCCAAATCCGAGTTAACCGTTTAGCTTTAGCCAAGGTTAACTATAGGACTTATGTGAGCCTGAGAGAGGTTGTTCTCGTTGTACTAGGGATGTTGTTTTCATTGTGCTTTAAATCGTTGCTCTTCTCTAGACCGAGCGACGATTGATGGAAGAACTTTTTTCTTGTGATGCCGAATGGTTGAGTATTTGAGGCCGAATGGCCTAACACTTGTGAAACTGAATTGCTGAATATGTGCTGAGGTCAAATGGCCGAATGTCTGTGAGGCCGAATGACCGAATACCTGTAAGGGTCGAATGACCAAATACTCCCAAGGCCGAATGACTGAAAGACTATAATGGCCCAATGGCCGAAGACTCTTGAGGCCGAAAGGCGGGAAGACTGTAAGGGTCAAATGTAGATGATTAAACTCATTTTATAAGGCTAGAAGGCAAAGCAAGCGAGACTGTTCGGTTGAAGATGCTCAGATGAGAATGATTGTTCCTCAGCTCTTGGTTTTATGATCTAGGAGTTATAGAGAACTTCCTAATGGACGAGAGTGATGGGTTCACTTCTTGGTTGATGAAAGGGATTTACCTCGCCCAAGAAGGATTTACCTCTTAGTCTTTTACATCAACTTTCAAGTTGACGAGAGGGATTTACCTCACGGTCTTCGTTATCAACTTTTTAGTTGACGAGAGGGATTTACCTCTCGACCGAGAGGGATTTACCTCTCAGTCTTCATCATCAGAGCTTGCCGGTTGACGAGAGGGATTTACTTCTCAGCCTTTGTCATCAACTTTTTAGTTGACGAGAGGGATTTACCTCTCGACCGAGAGGGATTTACGTCTCGGTCTTTGTCATCAGAGCTTCTCGATTCACGACAGGGATTTACCTCTCGGTCTTTGTTATCAACTTTTTAGTTGACGAGAGGGATTTACCTCTCGGTCTTTGTTATCAGAGCTTCCCGGTTCATGAGAGGGATTTAGCTCTCAGTTTTCGTCATCAGAGCTTCTTGGTTGACGAGAGGGATTTACCTTTCGGTCTTCGTCATCAGAGCTTCCTGGTTCACGAGAGGGATTTAGCTCTCGGTCTTCGTCATTAGAGCTTCCCGGTTCATGAGAGGGATTTACCTTTCGATCTTCGTTATCAACTTTTTAGTTGACGAGAGGGATTTACCTCTCGGTCTTCGTCATCAGAGCTTCCTGGTTCACGAGAGGGATTTACCTCTCGGGCTTCGTTATCAACTTTTTAGTTGACGAGAGGGATTTACCTCTCGGCCAAGAGGGATTTACCTTTCGGTCTTCGTCATCAGAGCTTCCCGGTTAACGAGTGGGATTTACCTCTCGGTCTTCGTCATTAGAGCTTCCCGGTTCACGAGAGGGATTTACCTTTCGGTCTTCATTATCAAATTTTTAGTTGACGAGAGGGATTTACCTCTTGGTCTTCGTCATCAGAGCTTCCCGGTTCAAGAGAGAGATTTAGCTCTCGGTCTTCATTATCAAATTTTAAGTTGATGAGAGGGATTTACCTCTTGGTCGAGAAGGATTTACCTCTGGGTCTTCAGCAGTAGAGCTTCCCGGTTGATGAGTTGGATTTAAAGGAATAGTCGGTTCATCCTTGGTGCATCTAAGGAGGTGTTTGGAAGAGGAAGTCATCCTTCGTGAAGTATTCGGAGGAAGTGTTCATCCTTTGTGAAGTATTCAGAGGAGGTGTTTGTCCCTTGGTGTGTTTAAGGGAAGTGTCTCTCATCTCTTGTGGCTTCAAGAGATGTGTTTTCTAAACTATTACAAATCGTATATGTGTGTGTAACGGGTGAGAAAAATGAAAGTCTAACAAATGCTGAGCTGGATGTGGGGGACAGGTCTGTCATACCAGAAAATCATTTGGCAGGTGATCCACAAGGAAAAGGGAGTAGGAAAAGCATGAGGCGTAAGAGAGAGAATATATTTATGAAGGATTACGTGCTCTAGGGGAGATATGCGTGTGGTATGTTCTCTCTGACCAATTCTGTTATTCCCCTCTTCTTACTGTACACCCTCTCCTTCTGAAATTCTTCTTCTATGAATGAACCAGGTTAATCCATTGTGAGATGGCTATTGGGATGCTTCCGTTATTGGCTGAATACCTATCACTATATTGTTCAGTTTCCTTTTGTTCACTATGAAATACCCATATCAGACCTCTGTCATATTTTGATTACAATAAAACTATCCATTCTAGAGTTTATTTTTAATTCATTCTCTGTTTCTATTGTGGGGTTGTTTTTTTTGTTACTGTTTCATTGGTGCTTTCATTGACGCCATGGCTGAGAACACCCGTTTGAAGGACCTACAGGCAGAAGTACGTAGTCATTCCGAGGAACTTCGCAAACTTATGGATCTTCTTGAAATTCGTGACAGGGAACAACGGGCTCATACTCAACAAGTTCAGGCTTATGCGCAAGCTCGTATGGATCAACTTCAACAATCGTTAGAGTTAATCGTGAAATCGCAATCTCAGTTTCATGGTGCCACTTCGGGAGCAACTCCGTTGCAGGTTGCGCTACCGGCTATGGACATATCCTTGGGATTTCCCCATTTCGATGGTCAATCATCAGTGTTATAGTGGATTTTTAGGGCTGAAAAGTTCTTTAACTATCACCACACGCCGGATGCGGAGAGAGTCGAAATTGCTGCAATGCATTTCGAAAAAGATGTAGTGCCTTGATTTCAATGCATTTGGAATCTCAGTTTGGACCCTCTCCTTTTGATTGTCCAATGGCAGAGCTCTTTAAATTAAGCCAAACTAGCACAATTTCTGATTATTACTTGAAGTTTATGTCGTTGGCGAATAGATCCATGGGGTTATCTGATGAAGCTTTATTAAATTGTTTTTTGAGTGGGTTAAATGCTGAGATTGGACGTGATGTGGTGGTTCAAACTCCTACTTCTTTGTTGCGAGCAGTAGCTTTGGCAAAGTTATACGAGGAACGATACTTCCCCACGATTAAATTTAATCATGTGCTTGTTAGACGATATTCTCCATTGTCTTCAACGAGTTTGCATACGTCACAGCAACCTCTAAAAATTGGGGTTAAACCATCTCTTCCACCATTATTACCAAAACCTACAATTCCACCTTTGATCAATAGTAATGTAAGAAGAATTAGCCCAACGGAAATGCAACTTCGCAGAGAAAAGGGATTATGTTATTTTTGTGATGACAAATTTACTTTTAACCACAAGTGTCCAAATAGACAGTACTTGTTTTTGAATTTGGAGGAGGACTCGTTGGATCCTGATTATGAGCCGCCACCAGATATTGATCAGCAGGTTGTTAATGAAGATATTGCGATTGATGACCATCATTTATCTCTGAATGCTCTTAAAGGTGGAGTGGGGGTGGGTACAATTAGATTTTTAGCTTACATTGATAAGCTACCTGTTACGGTTTTGGTGGATGGAGGGAGTTCAGACAATTTTTTGCAACCTCGCTTAGCAAAATTCTTGAAGCTTCCGGTGGAACCAGCACCCATGTTCAAAGTCATGGTCGGCAATGGAAATTATATGGCAGCCGAGGGTTTCATTCAGAAATTGACCCTCCATGCTCAAGGGCATTTATTTCACATACCTGTCTATTTACTTCCAATTTCAGGGACTGATCTGATTCTAGGAGCTAACTGGTTGAAAACCTTAGGTCCCCATGTAGCCAATTATGAATCCTTGAATTTAAAATTTTTGTATCAAGGTAAATTTGTAACATTACAAGGAGATGTTGATTATGTTCCGCTGCAGGCTCAATTGCATCATATCCGCAGGATGGTCCACACAAATTCCATTGCCGAGGTTTATAGCATGCAAATGGTGGATACTAATGTGCACTCTTTGCCTTTGACAGAGTTACCATCTAATATAGACCCTGAAATTGCTTTACTGTTGCGCACTTATGTTTCTGTGTTCCATACACCTTCCAATTTGCCTCCTCCTTGTGCACATGACCATTCTATTCCATTAATGGAAGGATCAACTCCGGTGAAGGTGAAACCATATCGCTATCCTCATAGTCAAAAAGAAGAGATTGAACGGCTTGTTAATGATATGCTTCAGGAAGGGATTATACAACCAAGTAAGAGCCCTTTTTCTTCACCAATTATACTTGTGAAAAAGAAAGATGGTTCTTGGCGAGTTTGCACTGATTATAGAGCATTGAATGCAATTACTATAAAGGACAGTTTTCCAATACCAACTGTGGATGAGCTGATTGATGAACTTTTTGGTGCCATGATTTTTTCTAAGTTAGATTTGAGATCAGGGTATCATCAAATCTTGTTGAACCCGCAGGATCGTTACAAAACCGCTTTTCGTACACATCATGGACATTTCGAATGGCTTGTCATGCCCTTTGGATTAACAAATGTTCCAACCACTTTTCAAAGTCTTATGAATCATATTTTTCAAGGATTATTGAGAAAATTTGTTCTTGTTTTTTTCGATGATATCCTTGTATATAATTCTTCATTCAAGGACCATGTGTATCATTTAGAGGTGGTTTTGAAGATTTTACAGCAGCACTAGTTGTATGCACGGTTTTCTAAATGTTCATTTGGCGTTGAAGAAATTGATTATCTTGGTCACACCATTTCTGGATCTGGGGTTGCCATGGATGATAACAAGGTAGAAGCTGTCAAATTGTGACCACAACCCAGTAACTTGAAACAACGACGTGGGTTCCTTGGTCTCATTGGGTATTACCGGCGATTTGTTAAAGGGTATGCTCAAATAGCTGCTCCACTAACAGAATTGTTGAAGAAAAATGCCTTTAAATGGACTGAAGCAGCAACCATGGCCTTTATCCAATTGAAGGAAGCACTCACTACAGCACCGGTCTTGGCAATACCAAATTTTTCGGTTCCTTTTGTTCTGGAAACAGATGCTTCTGGGTTGGGGGTAGGAGCAGTTTTAAGTCAAGGTAATCATCCCGTTGCTTATTACTCTAAGAAATTGTCTACGAGAATGCAAAAGCAGTCTGCATATACTCAAGAATTTTACACGATCACCGAGGCCTTGGCCAAATTTCGACACTACTTGTTGGGCCACAAGTTTATTATTCAAACATATCAAAAGAGCTTAAAGGAATTAGTAGAGCAACGTTTGCAGACTCTGGAACAGCAACAATGGTTACCAAAGTTTTTGGGTTTTGATTTTACAATCCAATATAAACCGGGAAAAGAGAATGTTCCCGCCGATGCATTATCTAGAAGTATTATGATGGCATGGTCAGAACCAAATAGTCAATGGCTAAAAAAGGTGGCCGCAGTATCTCAACAGGATAGACGGTTGAAGGATTTATATGATCAGTGTTTGGCTGATAAGTTGAAGTCTCCAGAATATTTAATCAAGGATGGATTATTGATTTGGAAGGGTCGTATAATGCTGCCAGAGGATGATGATATTATCAATCAGGTGCTCTTGGAATTTCATTCTTCCAAGATCGGAGGACATGCTGGAGTTGCCAAAACAATGGCTAGAATTTCTTCCCAATTTTTTTGGCCTGCCATGCAACAGAGGATTAGAAAATTTGTGCGGGAATGCCAAATTTGCCAACAAGCTAAAGTACAACAAGCTTTACCTGCGGGGTTATTACAGCCCTTGCCAATTCCATTACATGTGTGGGATGACATAGCAATGGATTTCATTACTTGCTTGCCCTTGTCACATGGGTTTTCCACAATTATGGTAGTAGTTGACCGACTTTCCAAGTTTGGTCATTTCATTCCACTTAAGGCACAATATACAAGTAAGACAGTTGCTGAAGTTTTTATTAACAACATAGTTAAGCTGTATGGTATCCCTCGTTCCATAGTCTCTGACAGGGACAGAGTTTTCATTAGTTCATTTTGGCAACATCTTTTCAAAGCTCAAGGTACTACACTTGCTATGAGTTCCTCATACCATCCACAGTCAGATGGACAGACCGATGTTTTGAATAAAACATTAGAAATGTATCTTCGATGTTTCGTTTTTGAAAATCCAAAAGGATGGTATTATATGCTTCCTTGGGCTCAATTTTGGTACAATTCTTCCTTGCACCAGAGTATTGGTATGCCCCCTTTCAAGGCTTTATATGGGAGAGACCCTCCTACGGTTATAAGGTATGAAATTGCTTCTATAGATCCTGTTTCTGTACAAGATATGCTACAAGCTCGTGATACACTCCTACAGCAATTGAAAACAAATCTACTTAAGGCTTAACAGTATATGAAACAACAAGCTGATAAAAGACGAAGGGATATACACTTTGCAGTAGGAGAATTGGTCTTAGTCAAACTACAACCTTATAGACAACATTCTGTTGCCTTGAGGAAAAATCAGAAATTAAGTATGCGGTATTTTGGTCCGTTTGAAGTGGTGGAAAAAATTGGAAATGTTGCTTATAGACTTAGGTTGCCTGCTACTGCAAGAATTCACCCTGTGTTCCATGTCTCCTTGCTTAAGGCTTTTCAGGGTAATCCTTCACGAACTTATTTGCCTTTGCCTTTGACTACCACTGATATTGGTCCAGTTGTTCATCCTTTGAAAATTTTGGAATCTAGAACCATTATACGACAGTCTCAACCGATTCCTCAAATTTTAATTCAATGGGATTCCTTGGATACCACTGATGCCACTTGGGAGGATGTAGCTGAGATACAACAGTCTTTTCCAGAATTCAACCTTGAGGACAATGTTGTTTTCAATGGGAGGAGTATTGTAACGGGTGAGAAAAATGAAAGTCTAACAAATGTTGAGCTGGATGTGGGGGACAGGTCTGTCATACCAGAAAATCATTTGGCAGGTGATCCACAAGGAAAAGGGAGCAGGAAAAGCATGAGGCGTAAGAGAGAGAATATATTTATGAAGGATTACGTGCTCTAGGGGAGATATGCGTGTGGTATGTTCTCTCTGACCAATTCTGTTATTCCCCTCTTCTTACTATACACGCTCTCCTTCTGAAATTCTTCTTCTATGAATGAACCAGGTTAATCCATTGTGATATGGCTATTGGGATCCTTCCGTTATTGGCTGAATACCTATCACTATATTGTTCAGTTTCCTTTTGTTCACTATGAAATACCCATATCAGACCTCTGTCATATTTTGATTACAATAAAACTATCCATTCTAGAGTTTATTTTTAATTCATTCTCTGTTTCTATTGTGGGGTTGTTTTTTTGTTACTGTTTCAGTGTGATTGTAATTTGTATTAGATTTGTGATTAGTGAACTGTTTATCTTGTTTTGAGATAAACAGGATTGGTAAGATCCGAACTAGGATAAAATCATCTGTGCAAATTTCTCTCAACCTTACTTTCTCTATTTATTATCATTATTTGCTTAGTAAGCTTAATTGAGTAGAAATTTTTAAAGGTACTTATTTTTATTAACGAGTTTAGTTAGGAAGATAACGCTGCCTCTGGAGCAGGCTTTGGAGGAAGATAACGTTGCCGCTTAGTTTAGTTAGGACTCTCAGTTGTCCTTATTATTTTGAAATACTCTAGTATGTCTAAGTTTTAAATTATGACTCATTTTGGGATAACGGTAAGCTTAACTACTTTATTTACAGTCTACTTTAACTGTTCTCTTTTATTAAAATGTGGACTTACTATATTATATGCTTCTATATAATTTGAGATGTCACATTTATGCTAATTCACCTCCTCCCTCTTGGTTTATTATCCCATGCTAACCATTCCATTGCATATGTTAAACTCTAACCAATTGCCAAATTCATTAAACTAAGAATGACCGAATCTTTTTAAGGAGTTTCCAAGTTTTCTTTGATAAAAATTATATTAAGTAGGTTGACATGGTCTTCTTTGTAAGTATGTTCTTCATACATTATTTTCATCATTAGGATATATGTTCAAATTTTAGTTTGCCTTCATGAAAGAAATGACAAGTATTCCAAATTAATTTGAATTCCTTGTTGGTAGAGACTTCATTCATAAGATTTTGATAATCTCATTTAATGATAATTTCCTCTTCAAAAAAATCTATCTGTTGTCTATTTACCGTTTAATAGAAATTAGTTATTCTAAATTTAAAATATCCATAAAAATCTATAAATCCATAAAAAAATATTTAGTATATGTAGTTATATTATTTATATATCAAATTTAAGAGAGAAAAAAGTGTAAAAAAGCACATTACTAGAGACACATTTATAACCATTACCTAAATCATCTTTTGCGTCCTTTGTTTTGATTGCTCTTGCAACCTCATGCTCATGAACGCTCTCTACTTCTCTACCTCCTTCCTGCAAACATGTGGGAAAATTCAAAATAGAAGGGAAACAACCATCACTAGAAAATGTGAAGAGTAAAAGGAACAAATAAGTAATTTAATGTAACGAAAGAGAAAGAGAAAGAGAAAGAGAAAAAGTAAAGAATACTTTTATGGGATGAGAAAAAATGAAATGATTGAAAAAGAAAAAAACTTATTTTAGTTAAATAAAAATAATAATAAAAATTAAATATATAACTTTATTGTATTTGTGCATTTTCAACTACACATGGATATTATAGAGCATAGGTTCAAATATATAAAATTAGAAAGAAGTAAAGTAATTATTTTCAAATACTTAGTAATAATTTTACAAAATCAGATATATACTTGTACACGAGAGTGTACAAGTAAGTCCGTCACTAACTAATTATAATTATAAAGAGTGAAAAATTTAAAATTTTAATTTTTATACTCTTATATTTTTATCATTTTACTGTACATACTATAAAAAGTTAACATATCAATTTTTTTAAATACCAAATTAACATAATTTTATATTGTATTCATTTTCCATATCAAATAAATAACTCTATTGAAGTTTTAAGTCCATCTGCACAATACATCAACCAATAATTTAGCCTGACCTTATTTATTTGCACACTTAATTAATAACCATATATTTATATTTACCAAAATGATTAAAAAAAAATCTTACTTCTTTACTCTCTTCTTCCCTCCAAATATTTTATATGTGTAACTTTTCTATTTTATTTTTACAGTTTTAATTATTATATTTTCATTTCAACTTCCAAGTAAACCGAATTTCTCAAGTGTTACTCAGTGAGAAATATACAAGGATTAGCCATGACATAAAAACTCTTTACTACCAAACCTAAAGGATTAGTTTAAAAAACTTCCTTGTTACGTAACAGTTGTGGCAGAGTAAACAAAACCCTAGTGCCTGACACAGTGTGCCCAGTGTCACAAGAAGTTATCGCCGACCATCACTGTTGCAGGATTCTGATGTCCAAATTACTTTCTTTCTGCATTTCATGTTAATGTGTTAATGTCAGTGGTTCTGGTCGTTACAGGTTCCAATCTGTGCTATTCTTCATCATATGTTCTGTTTGGACAAATGTCTTTGTTGTGGATTAGATTTAGGGTTTAGTGTTATATACCCCTATTGTATCATACCAATTTCAGGCTTTAGCTTATATGCTATTCACACTTTTCTAATCTATCTTTTTTCTGTTTAATTTATCATTTATTGTATTGTTTTTTTTTTGTATTTAATTAAGCTTTTCTGGTTTTCTTTAATTAAATTATTATGTCAATCCACTAAAAATGGGACGGATTGATTCATTTTTCCCTGCCCTATTTTTTGGGACGCCAATGGAAGGCTTTGACATACTTTGTTAATGTTGTCACTGGAGGAAGAAGCTATAGCTAAAGTAGCATAAACCCTGACTTCCCATGAATAAGCTTGTGTCAATTCTTACTTTGGGCGAAGGTAATTCGGCTAATAATGTTTTCATTACTTTTTCATTTTCTTTTGGTTCAGTTTAAGGGCTTTCTGAGGATATGATCTATGGAGCTTGTGTCACAGCTTCCAAGTCACAGTAAGAATTTGTTGGTTCTTTTGGGTTTTACTTTAAAGATATTTGTTATAGCACTGAAAAAACCAGCTTTTTTTGCTGATATAAAGGTGTAATCCGGGAAGAATGTTGCATGATATACTATTTTTGGTCTATAATTACTTGTCCGGTCTATAATTGCAACTTTTGTATACTAGTTTTGAGTTTTATTTTGCCCTGAGGATTGTTTGGTCCAATGTGTCAAAATGTTTTCTTTTTCTTGAAGAAAAATGCAGAAGTTTGCAGTTTTAATCTTAATGTTTATAGTTTTAGTTGGGATTTCTGAATTAAGCAACGAAGGTAAGGAGTTTTTTGTGATATTTTTCCTTTTATGTCTGCATCTATAAGGACGCTTCTTCTTTTTGCAGGATTTTCAGAACACTAGTGTTGCATAAGTCATTGAATTCTCGTGTAAAATTCTCCTCCAAGTGCTTTCCAAGCAACATAAGAATGGAAAATAATCTTAATAGGAGCACAGAGGGAAACAAAATGGAGTCTAGGGGTGCCTTGGTTGTCCTAGAAGGTCTGGATCGTTCTGGGAAATCTTCTCAGTGTAGCAGACTAGTGTCCTTCTTGGAGGGACAAGGGATCTCTGCTGAATTATGGAGATTTCCCGACAGAACTACAAATGTTGGGCAAATGATATCTGCTTATCTTAGTAACACATCTCAGTTGGATGATCACACTATTCATCTCCTCTTCAGTGCTAATCGTTGGGAAAAGAGGTTTCTACACTTTTTTTTTTCTATTTCTGTCTTCTGTTAAATGAGTAGCTATATTATTTTTATGATTAAGACTGAATAATTTTAGGCATATCTTTTAATTATTTTGGCCACTCCAACATATTCAGTCAAGATCCACCTTGTGGTAGTTGTGACTTTGATCACTTTGAAATGTCATGACTTACTGTTATGTGTAGATCCTGAAACACTCTGCTTAATAGCTGGTATTGCGTGGGGTCTTCATTGCTGTTATTTTTGCAAGTACTTTTTATGACAAGTAAAATACTAAGCTTACATTTCAATATCATCAAACAAGTTGTGTTGTCCCTGCAGGTCATTGATGGAAACAAAACTGAAAACTGGAAAAACTCTCATTGTTGACCGATATTCTTATTCTGGGGTAGCTTTCTCATCTGCCAAGGGACTTGATATTGAGTGGTGCAAGGTAAAAGATTTAACATAGTTCTTTATTTTTCTATTGGCCACCACAAAACAAAAGTATGTGTGCAACATGAGGATTTCCATTCTAGTACAGTTTAGAGTTTACATAATTACTTATATTCTCACCAGTATTGGTTAAACAGTGATTTTTTGTCAGGCCCCAGAGATTGGTTTGCTGGCACCAGATATGGTAGTATACCTTGACATATCTCCTGAGGTATGCAGAACTTCTTGCTGTGTGAAAAGTTCTTTATTAGTTTGTTTTAAGATAGTCATTAAGCTGTTTTATTTGTTTTATAAACTATTTTTTTTGTCTAGATTAGTTTATTTCTTCTTGAAGGTAAAACAGTTTGTACACCAGGAACTGATGCTTATTTTCTATGAAGTCTCTCTGCTTCCTTTTCTATGTTCCATGCTGTTAAGATCTAAGATTTTAAAGTAAAGAAGAATTGGGGTTTGATTTACGGAAGTTTGATGTGTTACTTTCATACAGAGAGTGGTTCAAATTCAAATATGTAGAAATTCTGTATCTTGTTCCTAAAATTCATGCATCTAGATTTCCGTTTTTTCACAGTTATTTAGCTAGCATGTTGTAGCTTGGTTAATGCATATAACCATTTTTTGCCTATATACAATTTTACATTTATATTTCCACACAAATTAAATCAGAAAGCTGCGGAAAGAGGAGGGTATGGAGGTGAGAGATATGAAAAGCTGGAGTTTCAGAAGAAAGTTGCTGATTGTTACTCAGTTCTTCATGATGTATCCTGGAAGGTAATTAACTGCTTATGTGGCCTTTCCTCCTGAAATCAACAGTTTGCAATGCCTTATATGTGTTCCTATTAGTACCATGCCATGATTAACCACACATTCTTAAAAGCATTTTCATTTTTTCTTTTTTGCCTTCAAATTCCACCGGTTTGAAGCAGGTTGTTGATGGTTGCCAACCCATGGAAGATGTGGAGAAACAGTTGCAAGAGATTGTACTTGATTGTGTAACAGAATGCCGGAAGGGGAAGCTGCTTGCCACCTTGTGGTCGAAATAGACACACCTTGAAAGAGATGTTATACGATAATAAATTTTCAAGATATATTATTTTGAACACCAAAGCCCAGTTTTTTGGAACTCTGATTGGTTCTTTGTTGTGTGATATAATAACATTGATTTGTTTCCCTTGCAATTTGAAGATGGCCTGGGAATTTCTCTTATGCTCAACTTGGAAGGAATGAAGAATTCCTCTGCAGCAGCTTTGTTCGTCTCTGATGAGGTCCAGATTCCCTCAAGAATATATTTAATGCTTGTGGAATTCGTAGGAAAATATTTTGGTAAAAGCCAAATTAATTTATCTATGAAAATGTTAGCTCTGTTAGTTACTTTTTGGTATATTTTATCTCACACATAGTCTGTATGTAACTACAGTATATCTACTGTGTTTTTGTGCAAAAGTAAAAGACTACAGTGACTCTGGTTTTACAAAAATAATTGTATTAGTATAGAATTAGAAATACTAGTAAAATAATAGTCGGAACAAAGGATGTTTTCTCGTATTGACACTGGGGTAGCCTTTGTCTTATCAACTTCAAACTACATATGCCTTCTCAACTTCAAACTACATGTCCTTTCAATATTTTTTTTATTCAATTATCTTGATCTTTAATTAGGAGTGAAAGAAGACGGAGGAAACGCATTAGAACATAGAAATATAAAATGAGAATAGAAAATCCGAAGAATATTTACTTTAAAAATTGGATTGGAATTTTTTTTTAAGATCAAAAGTTTGTTATTGTTAGATATATTATTTTTATTTTATATTTATCTTTTATTTTTAATAAATTTGTTATTATTTCTTATTTGTATTTTAGATTTAGTAACTATTTTTTTATTATAAAAACAAATTATGTATATATATAAGGGAGTTTAATTTTTTGTTATTGTTTTTATTATATTCAACATTTATTAAATAAGTTTTTATTGTTTTTGAAATAATTAGAAATTGTAAAATTAGTTTGTGCTCGCCTATTGGGCGAAAGTTTTCAATTTATTAGTTTGCTTGGGTTGTTTTGTCTAGTCTATTAAATCGGTGGGTTAGAAATGAGGCAATATTTTAATAAATAAAATAAAGAATACTTTACCTTTTTTAGTTGGAAAATGAAGAAGTCAGATTGTTAAACTTTTCATGATTGAAATTTTTGGACTAATTAATATATGATCTCTAATACAATCAAAACTTAAGTTAAATGCAAAAAAATCATGACTATATAATTTTGGTTTAAACCTCTTCTTGAAAAGGTCTCAATTGAAAAATCGTAAGTCTTTTTCGTTATTGGTCAGAAACAACGATAAAATGTGATAACGTGGTTTGGAGTAAATAGGTTGAGCTAGATTATTTTATTACATGAAAATAATTAAATTATGACGTAGAATTTAGTAAAGTAAAAGAAAAGAAAAAAATATGAAGATTTTGGAAATTTCAGTCCAACAACATTGAATAAGAGTCTCTCGTCCATAACCTTAACACCCTACCCCTCCCTCACCGCCTTCCTCATCGTTGCCCGCCTTCCTCATCGTTGCACCTTTTCTCCATGCTTTCCTTCCCCGTTAAGAGCTTCATCAACGCGACCCTGAAGCAGTACATGTCTGCCTTCATGCCTCCTTTCAGGTTCTGGTCGTGTTGTAACCCAAAATCGAAGATCTGTGTAGGTACGCGAGACTACGCGTTATCCCAATCATCTACATTGGTGTCCCCTGTGGGAAGCTCGTGTAGCCACCTTCCAAAAAATTTCACCAAATTAATAAAAAATATAAGGTTTAATAGCCTATTTTGTTCCTAGTTTTGCTGAATAATGTCAATTTCGTCCCTATTTTTAAAAATGCTTGAACTTGATCCTTACTTGGTAAATTTTGCGTCAATGTTGTCCATTCCGTTAAATATGCACAAACAACGTTAACTTTTTTCTCTCTCTCTTCTGCTCCTCTATAACAACAAACTTTTCTCTTTTTTTTGTTAGTGCGTCTTGATTGTCAGCTTTTTAATATCACATCATGATTCAGTCATTGTTCCTACTAAAGTACTAACTAACCAAACATTTTTCTTCTTCTTATATACAAAGTGGGACCCACACTTTTAATTTCACCCAAATAAGAACCACTTTTCCGTAACAACCCTGTATAAACCTTCCTTGACACAACCTTCATTCTTTTTTTCTTATTTACCAATCATTCTACTCTTTTTTTTTTCTTCCCTTTATTTTCCTTTTATTATTCTTAAATTCTTTCTCCCCATTTCTAATAATTACGTAACAAAAGAACACTCCCATGCAGTAACAATTTTTCACCCAATTCCAATTTAAAACTCAACCACATCTCACACCACCCTCCATTCCACTAATGTAACCATTTCAGTACTTCAAATTATTTCTTTCTCCAACATACTCAACCACTCTCTTCTCATTCTCACTCTCACTCATTCTCTCTGCTCCAGCTAAAACCCTGAGACGACTTCTTCCATGCAAACCTCACTCTTTCATTGCCACCAACCCTTTCTTTCACCTTCTCCTCTCGCACTTACATATGCACATCCCAAGCCAAACTGAGGAGAACTTACATCTCTGTGCATGCAAGGATTCATCACGCCACACCAACAAAAGTCACCACTCCTCCTAACCATTCCAATAGTAACTTACCAACCCCTCTTTCTTTCTACTTGAACACCAAACCTCTCCACCTATCCACGTGATCGCATAGGAAGGACACCCCAACATCTACATACTCCTTGCATATTACTCACTAAAGTTTCAACCCTAACACTCCATATTCCAACCCAACCCTCATGCATTCATGCATATAAGTTCCCAAAAAAGAGAAAACTCGATCAAGATACCAAGTACCCATCATGATTATTGTCACACTGTCAATGGGTACGAGTCTGTTTGTTTCCAATTTCCTTGCTTGCGATGCACGAAGAGACCCTTTTGATTGAAACAACTCAGAGGTGTTTGGGGTCATTTTCTTATTGTTACTAAGTATAAAATTCAACCCTTCATATTCAACCATACTTCTCTACTTCTTCTATCTCACAGTCTTCATTCATATAAAGAAGATTGGTCGAAACCAAAAAGGGATTGGTAATAGAAATCGATCTTGGCACAACATACTCCCATGTTGCAGTATGACAGCAACAACATAATAGGGTGCAGATCATTCATAATGGACTTATATTAGTTTAATGAACTTTCTTATGTCTTCATTTTTTTCAATTTTATCTTACACTTTCAATAAACTTATTATAATTATATTATTTATTAATAATAATAAAATATGAAAACAACCTTGCACAATTATAATTATACTATTTTATGAAAACAACCTTTCAATAAACTTATTATAATTATATTATATTATTATTATTTATTACTAATAATAAAATATTATTTATTATCATTATATTATTTGTTTTCTATTTTTTCTTACACTTTCAATATATTATTTTATCTTACACAGTTATCAATATCTTAGTTTTACTATATAAAAACAACCTTTCAGACATATTAGGTCTCATTGAACATAATGGGGTTTTGTAAAATAAATAAGGTTGGGGTTGGCTAGTTTTATAAGAAAGGAGAAAGCGAAATAGGTGTGGTTTAAATAAAAAGAAAAAACAGATAATAAAGAGGGTAGGGTGGAACATGAATTTAAAAGAGGGTGCAGAGGAGAATGGTCATAGAGGGGTATTGGATTTCATTGAACAACCACTAGTTTTGAGTTTGCATGTAGGAGACAACCCATCCTCTCAGTTAGGCTTGGAAGGCAAAGACACGCATAGCTGCTAGATTTTGGAAGAGAAAGAAATAAAGATTATTCATGGTGAAGAACTTACTGAATGCAACATATACCGGTGAGGGAAGAGTGAAAATTTGCATAGAAACATTGATTGAATATGGGACCCACAGTGTAAGTAAGGAATAATGGGGTTTAATAAAAGTGTGCAGAGTCTTAATTTTTCCTTTAAAGGTTTTATTAAATATTTAGTGGTACAACCAATAATCAAAGATTCACATGATTTTTTTAAGAGACATTTTCTAGGTGGGTCCCATTCCGATTTAAACCATCTTTGAAGGCTCACTTTTAAGTGAGGGGCTCTCGTAATTAATGGTACAAACACTGACAAAAGGCTGCATTACACATAAAAACAGAAGAGAGAGAAAGAAAATGTTAACGTCGTTTGTGATATTTAACGGAAGGGACAATGTTGACGCAAAATTTAATAAGTGAGAACCAATTTCAAACACTTTTAAAACGAGGTATTGAATTGACATTATTCAGCAAAACTGGGAACAAAATAGGCTATTAAGCCAAAATATAACTATTCAATTAAAAAATAAATAGTCTCAAGTGAATAAATAATCTCAAACAGAAGAGAAGCAAAATATTTGTATGAATTTTGTATTGACAGCAAAAAACCTGTATCAAAGGAGAGATCTATAACACCGACACTAACACCAGAAATAATTTGTATGAATTTTGTATTGAGAAGAAAAAAATACTTCAGAAACTAAAATGAGCAATAGCTAATATGACTTATTAGCAATTTAGTGAACAACATGGAATTTAGTAAACAACATGGACTGTTCAAGATTAATCATACTACATTGTCCAATTAATGAGACTATCAACATTTTTCTTTTCATGATTTCTGACATGATGAAGCAACAAACGTTATCGAATTAGTCAGACATACAAATGTCAGAACAAAGAGATGTTTCAAACACATTGCATTACCAAGGATTGTTGCACTTGCATCATGAAGTATCCAACATGTTTCACCTTGATTAAATTAAAACTTACAATTATTTGAACTTAGTGCTAGAAGTGCATGAAGTTTTCATATAACAAGAATACAAGATGATTTAGTCATCCAATGGAGTCAGTAAGTTATTGAACACATGGTCTTGACTTGTAACTAAACTCAATTTGTCTGAAATAACCACACATGAACAAGTACTATCTAAGAGTACCATTTACCATCATAAACATTGTTGTCCAAACTTTGGGATTTTGACGTTTCCAAAATAAATATAATTCTCCAATCGTTGTTAAGATGGTTGTCACGTTCTTGAGAATTGTCACCATGGCAACATTTATGTATTTCAAACTGAAAAGAAAAGTGATCCATAAGAAGTAAGTGTAGATAGGAGCCACAACCATTGTCTAACACAGAGAGTAGTGGAGCAACAACAACATAGAACTAGTCCTTTCAAAAGTGTCTTACTAAGCAGGTTCAACATGTTCTTTGATGTCAACAAAGAAAATACCTATACATGCCTGAGACAAGCATGCCAATAAAGACCACATTGACAGGGATCCAGACCCTGATCAACCTCCAGCTAAGCTTTTCAACTGCAACTCTACCAGAGAAAGCCAAAAGAACAACAACAAGAGTAATGATAAAGTTCTGGAAAGTATAAGGAAGAATAATGAGCGCATAATTGTTGATTTTTCGTTTACAACAGGCTTCAGGAAAGAAGTTAGGCAAGAAGCAGTGAAACTATCATTGGTTAGAACTATAATCTGATTAGAAATACAGAACCTCTTGCTAGGCTCTTTTCTTACAGTCTTCTTCAACATCAGGTTCCTTAGTATTCCTACTTCTTCCCATCTTCCCGTTGAAGCATAGAGATTAGACAGAACAACATAATTGTCATGTTAGAAGTGGACTTTAAGCCTAACTCAACCCCACAAAATCATAGATAATCATAGATAATCCAAAACCAAAAATACCCAGAGAAATGCAAATTGAAACCTAACTCCCGAGTATGCAAGCTTCTCAAAACCCTAAATCGTGCAAGAATCCCCTCTACATTAAAACCCTAATTTGGGTGGGGAATTACTTTTTTTCTTTTTCTTTTTTCTTTTCTTTTACTTAACCAAATTCGACGTCATAATTTCAATTTTATTTCCACATTATAAGATCACACAGATCAACATGTTTATTGTGCAATATGTCAACAACTCTTGAAGTCGTTTCTGACCATTTAACGGAAAGGGCTTAATTGTTACGATTTTACAAAATTTTGGACCCAATTGAGATCGTTTTCAACAAGAGGACCCACTTGAGATTCCTCAACAAACTCTATACTGGAAAGACACGACAAACACACAACTATCAGGTCATCCTAAGGACGAACTGCTCTGATACCATTAATATAACATCTCATTTTAATAGTATAAAACTACTAAATAAAACGTTACAAAGATAATAACTAATAACAAAACCTATAGATTTCTTAAGAAAAAGGTTTACACTTGATCAACAAAAACCTAATTATGTCGTTGCTTCACCCTCACCCTGTAAGACCCTTGAAATTTGTTGTAATTAAGATACTAGATATTTAAAAAAAAATTATGTATAAATGCTACAGTAAAATACGTATAGTTCAATAGTAAAAATACCTCGTGAATCATGTGTTACTACAGTACTACTATAGGAAAAATGTAGTACAAGCTACAGTACCGCTACAGTGAATAGTAGTACAGCTACAGTACTGCTACAGTAATTGTAGTACAGCTACAGTAACCCCTAACTTCAACTATAAAAAGGGGTGAGAAATGAAGTTTTAGGGGAGGAGAGTGAAATTAAGACTTTTGTCAAAAATAAGGATATATTAGGAATAAAATCTGAGTTGTAAAGAAGGTAGCGAGAGCTTATGAAGAAGTGCTCTTCATTCAGAAAGGAGTGAGAATCAGGTAAGGGAAGCTACTCTTGAATCTTGAGTATACAATACTTTGCTTTTGTCTAATCCTAAATTTTGAATATGGAGTATTTTGTTTCTGGATGATCTTGAATTTTGAATGAGAATATGTTTCTGTGATGAGACCCAAGTTTGATGGTTGTAAAACGTGATATTGATTATGTTATGCTAATTGTACGTTATTATTACTTAGAACATTTAGTTATTTCTTTTGAAATTTTGGAAGGATGAGAAGTTGTCTAACCGGCTCTGCCAGATTCAACTTCTTGTTTTCCTAGACCTTTTATTGTTTCTTCTCTCTTTATATTGTATTTTTGGAAGGACGAGAAGTTGTCTAACCGGCTCTGCCAGATTCAACTTCTTATTTCCCTAGACCTTTTATTTCTTATTTATTTATATTGTATTTTTGGTGAGAAGTTGTCTAACTGGCTCTGCCAGATTCAACTTCTTGTTTCCCCAGAAATTTTATTGTTTTATCTATTTTTTTTTTGCATCTTTCTGGAAGGATGAGAAGCTGTCTAACCGGCTTTGCCAGATTCAACTTCTTGTTTCTCCTGAATTTTTATATTAATATGATTTTGATGGTAAGGGAGCTAATCCTTTCTTACATATGATATTTATACATGTTATGATCATGAATATGAGTTATGAACATTTTGGTAATGGTAGTTATCTATTCACTTGTGTAAATTTAGTTCTCTTGATTATAGTTTTTTATTTTCGAGTTATTGTGGTAAAACATTCCTTTTAATTGTTTTTATCGTTGGATTTAGCTAAAATTTTAATCCTAAGACCTATTCTTCACTTTGACCGTTCGGATCATTAATTAAGACTCTGTACTTGGAGAATAAGTTCTGCATGTTTGAGTAAATTAATTACCCCTGTTATTGTGTTACTGAGTCCTCTCGGAAAAGTATAGATTCTGTTCTATTTGACCGTTAGATCAACTTGAAAATTTGATATATGATTTCTAAGATATATTATTATAATTTGACCGTTTGGATTTGTAATTAGAAGTCTATGTGTTGAGAAATAAATTTCGAAATTTTGAAAAGTATGATGAATACTATATTTTTGTTCTTAAGTTATCATGGTAAAAACGTCATATATATTTCATTTACCGTTACATTGAGCCCAAACTTTAATATGTAGTTCCTAAGATATGTTGATGTATTTTGGCTGATCTATGACCTTTGATTGATGAAAATATGTTGAGTTATACTCGTTATGGGAAAAATGAGTTTATAATATGAAGTATGATATCTAGCAATATGTTTAATTTATTGACACCAAAACGGGTTATTGTCAATTTATGGTTACAGAATGAACATGATTGAGTTAGGTGGATAAGAGGGTATGAATTGTTGATTTTATGAAATGTTGGAGTGGATATAAGAAATCATTACTTATGAAATGATGTTTACTACTGGGAGTAGTATGTTCGGTTTATACCATGAGAGCTTGATATGAGCAAAGTAACACCTGAGGTTTATGAAAGCAGGCAAAAAGTGGTTTGACCATAAGGCTTTGACATAAACATATGATTCGTAAGTTTTATAAAAGCAGGCAGAGAGAGGTCTGACCATAAGGCTTCAAAAAGTAAGACATAGTATACAGGTAAGGCTTAAGGAAGCAGGCAGAGAGCGGTCTGACCATAAGGCTTCGTGAGTAAGCATGGTATACTTGTAAGGTTTATGAAAATGAGAAAGATCATTTTGAAGAAGTTAAAACAAAAAGAAAAAAATGAATTAATGACATCGGGATAATGGCATTTATAAATTGCAGAAATACATGATTGAAACATTTATATTATAAGTAAGTTTAATGATTGTATGATATGGTTGGCTTACCCTTATTTGTTTGTGCTATGATCATATAACTCACGTTATATGTGAACAGATAACGTTGCATATGCGGTTGAAAAAGCTTAGAGATGATGAGAGAGATGCGGGGAAAAACTTTCAGGGATTTTTGTAAAAAAAATAAATTTGCATTGGAAAAATATGTTGTGTAAGACTTATAAGTTTAATTTCGAATTTATGTTAAGTGGTGAAGACTATATTGTTTAAAGTTTGTAAATTTGGAATTGTACTTTGGAGGAATTGAAATAAAGTTTGATTGTTGATATCAGATATCAAATTAATTTAGTCCCTACTACCAGTAATACCCTTTAAATTATTTGGGTGTTACACACCCTGTGTTGGATCAACTGGAAGGACATCCCCCTAAGCTCACACCATCTAAGGTGATCATTGCAAAAGAGAAAACAAACACACACAAGTAGACAAAGACAAAAGGGTAAACTAATATCAAAAGAATAAAACATGGAATTTACAAACTATCATATATTATTTCACTTTGAAACTTAAGAACAACATCTAAACATATAATAACCTCTTGACTCAAACATCTAGATACATGCGTTATTCTCGAGCTATGGAGGGTTGTGCACTTATAGTGGTGAAACAATTGGCCCATCCCAAGCTACCACACAAGGTTAGTCCATTAAACAATGCCTTAGGACAAGGTAAAGCCCCTAGATTAGGACTTCCTACTACTTTCACCACACGCCTCATCCTCTTTACTTGAGAATGAATGACTATTAGAGTGTCAGGATAACCTTGACTGAGCTCCTACAATAATATATACACTAGTGGAAACAATCATCAAGAATTTTCCCTTGGAACTCTTTTGAAACCATACTTTACCACATACATAACCTCATTCATAAACCAATTCAATATATATTAATAAACAAGCTTTAAAGTACCAATACCACACTCAGGTCGCTCAACGCTAGCATTCTGGCGCACAATGACACACTACTCGCCCAACGAGACTGACCCTGCTCCTAACACTCAAACCCTATTGTAAAAGTGGCGTTCAGCATCCTAGAGCCTAGTGGCTCTCTGTATTGGCAACATTGAGTATCGTCTAGGGTCGCTCAACGCTATACAAGATGACAACTTGTTGTTATGATTTAAATGCACATTAGACTGATCCAAATGACCAAATAGACTTCCTTGACACTAGAATTGATGCAAAAATATGTTTATTAATGAAATTGAGTACCCCTTTACTCATTTTGTCAGAAACAAGATGCCCTAAATGAACCTAACTAATCCTTATTGGTTAAACACTGTCTACAGACTGTCTAACCTTTGCAAATAACATTTAACACAAATTGCAAAATTGTTTTTCAAACTTTATTCAAAGCACTTGATTGTTTAACTCGGGGGAAGTTAAACAGTTTTAGCTAGTTGGCTAATGTAAAACTAGGAGTTGTGATCGTTGTAACTTTTTAAAGTTAGTGGAACCCTTTAAGAGTGCTTAGGAGAACTGGACGTAGCTTAGTTGAAGTGAAATAATATAAAAATAAGCTTTCATTTGTGTTATCTTTTTATTATGTTTACAATACTTTAAAAAATCCTTAATACTAAACACTATCTACAGAGTCTCTAACCCTTGTAAACACCACCTAACACAAATTGTGAAAAGTTTTTCAAACTTTATTCAGCCACCCCCCTCCTCCTCCCTTCTTTTGTAGAGATTTCATTTTACTTCATAGAAACGTAACTATATATTATAGTTATCCAAAATAATTATACTAAAATACAACAAGCTTTACATCAACCTACTTTAAAGAACTAAAAGTTGACCACAAAACTATAACTACTTTCAAAAGATATAAGTTATACCTAGCTTCCATGATCTTATATCTATACAACTGCATAAACATCTTCTTGAAGTAAATCCACACCTATTTCCTCATTTGATCATATCGAAAAAGGTGATCATTGTGAAAGAAGACCAACAAATACAAGAAGCACAAGAAAAAGAAGATAAGTTAGTTTATAAAAGAAACAATCATATAACAATTAAATTGATTTTATCATAAATTAGTGTATTTTAAACATTCATAATGGTTTTTAGACTTAATTATCCAGATCTAGGCATTGATATATGATTCTTAATGGTTATTGCACTTGTGGTGGCCTCAACTATTTTGTAGAATCAATACCAATGAGTTTCACCATATAACACATAAAGTTAGTCCCTTTAACAATTATAAGAACCCTGGGGTCGTTCTTAATTACATGACCTACTGCCTCTCTCATCATATAACTCATTCTACTTTACACGAGTTTTGAATGTATATTAGAGTATAAGAACAAACCTCTAGTATTGACTCCTTACATCAATACATACACTAAAGAAATGTCACCATAGAATCTCCCTACAAGATTCCTAGAATCATGCCAAACTTATACTTTCATCCACAAATATAATTTCACATCAAATTCCAAATACCAAACAATCACACATATTTGTATTAATCCATATTAAGTATTATAATCTCCGTGATTAACTACAAATATTATATATTTATATACATGCTCATATCTATTAACAAACCCATCATTACCATCACAATTTCATACATCATTATACACATGCATATTCATTAATTAATCCATTAACAAATCTATAAACAACCATACACCTTCTCTTATTCCAAGGTAAAAAAAACCACAAATAAGAAATATTTTTCACAAAAGAGAAACCTAAAATAGGACAAACATAAGAGACTAACTTTTCTAACTACAGACCTCAAATCAAATATTCCACCATTGAAAGTAACAATTCTTGTGTCTAGGACTTTCTATCAAAATTTTAGCTCGATCCAACGATAAATAAAGAGGAAATCCCATTTTTTCTAAGATGACGCAAACCAGAAAATAGTGTTCCGCCTAATGCTGGAAAAATAGTGTTCAGCGCTACAACCCCTTAGAACCAATTAATTTGAGTGTGCTCGATGGTACAAAAGTGACACCCAATGCCTCTAAGACAGTGGCGCCCAACAACACGACCATAACACTTAGGCATTAGAAAACTTAGACTTTGCACTTTGAGTTTGATTTGAGTAATTTGACACTCTTTGAGCCAATTCTTAGTGTTTAAACATTTCAATGATCATAAGTTTCATGTTCTTTTTAGCTCAACCACTGCCTTATTACATAATTCAAATATCACTGACACATTCTCAACAAGTCATCAATCAATTTTAAGCTTTACACAAACTTAATACACATTAACCATGATTCTGCAAAAAAAAAAACAAATAATTTAAGTAAAAACATATTTTATGTAATTCAACCTAATTTAACAGATTTTGCATTCAACCTAATTTAAGTGAAAACCAACCCTTGAAGTAAACTAAACATGCAATTCCACAATTCATAATACAACTCATCACCCATTTTAGTAGGTCAAAATGAAAATTCATAGGAAATTAGTTAAGTTAGTTTCTTCTCACCTAAAGAACAGTATCAAAATTGATCAATGACACTCACGAGTCTTTTGACTCACAAAAACTCGAAATCAACCTATAGACAACATAAAAATAAACAGAGAGGAGCACATGCAACCCAATAAGGATTGCTTGCAAAGTAAAAAACAAATTGACCATCGAAGAACGAACCTAAATAGAGTTTTTGTTCTATTAAAGTTGAAAATTCTTCGCGATGAACGTAAACGTAACCTTTGATCAGAGAGAAGATGGACTTTTAAGTGAGAAAGTTGAAACAAAAGAGTAAAATTGTAAAATGAAAGAGTTGGAGAAACGAAGACATGTGTTCCTTTTCTAAAGCATTTAGGTTTTTTATTCTTAAAAAAATACTATTTTGCATTTTAAAAGTGTTTTTGATATGTTGATTAATTTAGGTTTAAAAAGTAAAAATCCCTATAAATGTATTATATTATGTCTAAGTTTATTAGTTGGAATTTCATAGTATATCAATTACCTACGATGCTTTGGATAGTATAGGTTTTTCATGTTTTTTTTTTTAATTTTCTTGTTTGGTTTAATTATCATATTTTGTATTCTTTATTTATTATTATTTTTTAATAAGTTTAAATTTTTATATAATAACAAATGATAAGTATAATAGTTAAAATGTTAAATTTAAGAATGAAAATGGGTTGGGTCAGACATGAATAGTGTAACTCGCTATCCAACCCGTAGCAAAAAAATTCATTAGTTTTTTATTGGTTATCCGTTTAAAAAATACCTAAAATATTTTAAAATCTGCACTATTCGTAGATACCCGTAAATATTTAAAAAAATATTTTATAAATTTTTAAAATAAAATTAAAAAAATATAAATTATAAATTAAATTAAATTAAATATAATTAAAATTAAATTTAACTTAATAAAATATATATTAATTTTAATTTAGATTAAATTTAACTTAATAAAATATAAATTAATTTTTGTAAAAAATAATAGATATTCACAACTACAATATTATAATACCAAATCTGACTAGATTATAATTACATATTAAAATTATTTACAAATTTTATTTATAAATATCCACGACGAATATTTTTGTTGAACTTAATATAAATTTTATTTGAAAAATATTACAAAAATATATTTTAACTCACTTACAATTACCTAAAAATATCACACATTAGTAAATAAAGAATAATTAAAAGAGAAGACATTAAAAAAATAATATATAAATAAAACATATAAACATTTAGCATGTTAGAGTGTACATTATAATCCTAATTCATTTATTTTTTCACATCTAAACTTTTTGTAAAAGAATCTTTATATTCAATCGTATTATTATTACTTTATACACTATATGTCATTATTGTACATCACATCCATAATTAATATATATAAAAGCATAGATATCTATAATTATAGATATGTATAATTACCTATATTTCTCTAGTTATTGAAATTATCTAGTTACTCAAATTAATGAATGTATGATTATTGATGTTTCAATTTATTCTTTTTTCTCTCCCATAAAAAACATTATTTTGAAAACTAAATTTATAAATATTATATATTGAAAATAAAAATTATAACTAGATTTTTTACATAAAAAATAAACTCTTAGCACTTTGCTAATTTTATAATTTGTTTATCATGTTCTCTTCAATTCAAAAAATTATTCTTTTTTTTCTCTCTCCTTATTCTTTTCTTACAAAAAATGCCATAAACTCTTAAGATTTTAATAATTTTACAATTAGTTTGTTTTATAATGGTTTCTTCAATTCAAAAGTTTATTTATATCTCTCACATTTTGTTTATCACAAAATACTTGAAGATTGAACTATTAACATTTTAGTAATTTTAAATTTTTTATACATATTTTTACCACAACCTCAAGCAATGATATATATTTAATTCCAAACACAAATAATGATATAATTTTACTAAAGAAAAAGTAGAAAAATTAAAAAGTAAAAGTAAATTTTTTAGAGTAAACTCTACAAAAGTGTACACTGTTATCATTGTATTCCAGAATTATGAAAATTTAAAAGTCGTGATTAAAATTTTATTTAAACTCATCAAACTTAGTTTAATTCTTCAACTTAAAGAATTATTTTTTTTCTGTTTTCTAAATAAATTTTAACATTATAGGTTAAATTATATTATTTTTGTGAATTTTGAACTAAGACAATTAATTAATTGTAATTTTAAAACTGTTATAATTTCAAAAAAACTAATATAAATATACAACACTATAATACTTTTCTAAAACTAAATATTTATCTTATCCCATAATGATTGTACTTTTAATATTTTATAAAAAAAACACAAATGGAAAGTTTTTCTTTTTCAGTTTCCAATAAAAAAATACTTATTTTTATTCTTTATCCTTCTTCAAGTTAATTACTCTTTCTGTCTAAAATAAATTTAGATATTTATTGAAGAAAAAATATTTTCAGAAGTAATATATTTGTTTTTATAGAAGAAAGGTAATATACTTGTTATAATTCTTAATCTGTAAAGAAAACATTAGATCGCAAACAACCTTATTTCATGTTTTCTCACTCAGTCTGTCACTTTGTCTTCCAAAACACTCTATCCAAGTGTTGGATTAATCCTTAGTAAGTGTGTCCAAATATCCAAATAAGCCCTTTGAATTTTGGTTTCATCTGTGACGTATGTCCCACGCACAACACTAAGGGTCTGTCTCTTTGTCTCTCTAATTCTCTTTTATTTTTAACTTTCACACACTTTCTTTCTCTATGTTTCTTCACCATAACAGTATATAACACCTGCATCCATAGCCCTTCACTCTTCCCTTACTCACTCTTTCTTTCTTCCTTCAAACAAATAGGCAAAGGATCATTCACTTTAACATTACGGTAGCACTATGGACCCTGACGTCATCGAGATTCCTCCCCCAATTCACCACCCTTCGAATTTTTATCTCAACAACAAGGCAAGCTGCTGCCATCGCGATTCAAAGTTTAATCAATCGTGTTTCAACTGATGGGGGTCTTCAATTTGTTCAAAGTTTTGATTTTTCTGAAAAATATTTATCTGGGTCTTCACTTTTCTACCATGATCGTGTTGTTTTGTTTTTAATTCTTGTTTTTGTGTAGTTTTCATGAACACGATTTTCCCCTTTTCTGCTATAGAGGAACTGTTTTTGCTGTTGTTGAGGCAACCTTTTCGTGTTTGTTGCTGCATGTGCCGGTTTGCTATTTATTGGAAGGGGACGGGTTTAGTAGTGACGTGTGCATTCTGACATTGTAATTTTTTCCTCTGTTATGGATTATGTATTTCTCTTATCTTCTTCTTTGTTTTTTGGGTCTTCATTTGATGATCACGTTATTGTTACCTCAAGGGATTGAAATTTAGAACCTTTTGTTGTATTCCTTGGAATAGTAAGAGACTATGCTATAAATAGCCTTTTGGTACTATGTTGGTAATGATTTCTGTTTAAATCTTTTTGTAACTTAAAGTCAAATTATAACATTTTTTCTCCCTGATATCTAAGTATAGATGTTCATTTGATTGAGGAACTTCCAAATGACAGTTTTTTCTTCTCAAGATGTTCTATTATGGCAATATGTGGGTCTTGTGCATGTAAATTGCAGATGATAATTTTTTGGTATGATTTAGACGGATAATAATAAGGTTATCTGAGCTTGGTTTACAGTAGGCTGGTATTTAAGGTTGTCCCTATTTCCTTGGGCCTTCAGAGATAATTTTTATGCTAATGCAAATTGGGGCTGTGTCTAGTACATTTCTCAGTATACTTTCTCAAACCATGAAAAAATTAAAGGTGATTTTACTGATTTTTGTTCACATATGGCTAGGTCAGATAGACTACAAAAGTACAAAAGTTTATGTTGGTCCATCAAATTATTTATCTCTCTCTTTCTATGTCTAAATTGTAACTCCTTGTCATAATTGATTATATATGCATACTAATAAGGTTTTATGATCATCACTACTGTCCTGCTGTTTGTCATTGGTAGAGTGCTGAATTTGATTTTTATTTACAGTTTTCCTGTAATACATGCATATACATACACAAACACACACATATTATTCTGATTGTTAAATGCCATTGTTTATCTGTTAGCATTACATAGGATTAACATGTCAAGTTCTACTATATTTTTGTTATTTATCTGCAAGTCTGTGTAAAGGAAATGTTCCTACCTCCTAGCCCCTGCACATAAGAAATTGTGGGATCAAGCAGTTTATGACTTGGATAATGCTATTCTGTTTTTCTTGGGAGGTTTATATGCTTTAATTTTTCTATTATTCTGCCTGTAATCTTTTTGAAAATTGTAATGTGATTATTCAAGCTATGAATGTGGGTAACTGTTGAGTCACTGTGGCAAACATAACACAGTCCGGGATGTACTCTTGTAGTTATATTAAACATGAGCAAAAGTGGTTTTAGGAAAAAGTAAATGGACACTTAGTTAGGAATCCCTTTCTATAATAGTATAGATTCATTTTACCTTTGACTCTACTGTTTGAGGCTTTTTTACTTGATCATTTTGTTTTAGTATCTTATCCACCATAATATGTTTTTGACTAAATCACCCTCTTTTGCCTTGATTTTTTATAAATGTCCCCTTTATTTTGGAGACACAAACCTTTTACTGATAGGTGAAGTTTCTGGACTAATAAAGAAAAATAAAAGGAGGTTTCTGTGGGTTTACAAAGTTACCATTTCAGTTTAAAAATGTTTGTATTGGTTTTCAGGACATAATTTTATGCTCTCATATTGTTGTTTGTGCTTCATGAAGGTTTGAGTGTATGTTTGCTCACTAACATATAATACTTGACTTTTACTTTCTAGGTTATTTTGCATGATGTGATTGACATTGACAATGATGATGATTCTGAGGATGTAATGATAATTGGTGAAAAAGTTAGTAGCAGTAACAAAGGGAAGGCAATTGATGCTGTTCATGGTGATCTCCAAGTTGTGGTTTGTATAAGATTTATTTTATTTCTTGCATCGAATGGATGTATCCTTTCCAATATGAAGACGACTCTAACATTTTACTTGAAACCGTTTTCAGAATATGTCTGATTATCCCTTTTTGGTCCCTGATGTGGAAAAATTTGGATCAGTTGGCGGGATTGCGTCTCCTAATAATCTCCCTTCAGTGTCAAATAATGTAATCAATGTTGATGGTCATGGCTCTGATCTATCATATGATGATGATGACTATGTTGATATTTTGTCGGCAGAAGATTATATGGATGCAGATGAGTATACCTTATTACAGAAACATTTTGATCATGTGGATATACCTCCTGGAATTGAAGCACCTTTTACTTGGTTGCCACCAGGATATGATGTAGGTTTTAAGAAGACTGGAAATAGTATGTTTTATCCTTGGGATCATGTGCAATCAAATGCTGCATTAAGTTCCATGACACCCTCTTCCCAGCCTTCTATGTCATTAGATCCAACTAACTCTAAAATTCAAGCAGCTTCAATGGGTGGTACTAACATCCAAATCAAAATGGATGATGTTGATTACTCCTCTGGAATAGAATTGTCTTCTCAAATTTTTTCTCAATCTGCCCCTTCTAAGAAGAAATCAGCTACTTCAAAACCCAGAGGACGTACTTCAAATGCTTCTGTAGGAGTAGAATCATCTAAGTCTCACTGGTTTTCAGGGTCTTTCCATAGCAAAAAGAAGTCTGCTTCAGCATACCTTAGTTTATTTGACTCTGTGGTGGCTGATAAGCTGCCACATGCAGGTCAGCCATCAAATGGGGGGCAATTTAAAACTGCAATGATGGCAGATGGCAGTAGTGTTTCCTCCCATTCAAATTTCATTGGACACCATGGATCATCCCATGCTTGGGGAACAGATGCAGGAAAATCTTGGTGGAAAATTTCTCAAAATGATAAATCATTTTCTACTCATAATAAAAAAATTTCTAATAATATTTACTATCCATTTGATCCTCTTGTTACCCAAACTGAGCATGGTTTTGATAACTCGGTTCCCAATTCTGCTGGAGATGGATTTCATGGAAAAGCAGTGGATGGCCCTATTGTTACAATTTCGGATGATGCCAGAGATGAAATTATGAGGAAATTTCGAAGTTTTAAACAATTTGATACTGTTGAGGACACTTCAGATCATTACTTCATCCGTAACAGTTCTTCAACGAAACGGGTAAATTTTTTAAGTGCTCTTTGTTTCAGTTTTGTTCTTAATTATTTGGGTTTATGTTGAACATATTTCTTGAACAGCCTCCCAAGAACTGGGCTAAAAAAATCCAGGAAGAGTGGAAGATTTTACAGAAGGATTTGCCAGGTGAGTTTGTTTCAGTACTGCTTCAAAATGGCTGTACTATTTTTCCATATCCAATTTAGTCTTCAATTATTTTCGAGCACACTATTGTTTTTTTTTATAGAGCTTTTCTGAATAAACTTCATTCAGGATTTTCATGGCTAATTTATGATTTACTCTTGTAGAATAGTTCTTACTAACTTTATTCTTAGAAGTCCAGATACTTGTTCTGAAATTGGTTGTTAAATGTAGAAACAATTGTAGAGTGATCTGAATACCATAATGTGCTACCTGCCACTGGTATTATACTGGATCTCTTACTACTTCTTATTCTCTTTCGTTTGTCCCCTTCAGATTCAATTTTTGTGAGAGTGTATGAGTCAAACATGGATCTTCTGAGGGCTGTGATTATTGGAGCTGAAGGGACTCCATATCATGATGGCCTATTCTTTTTTGATGTTTTCTTTCCCAGTGGCTATCCCAATGTACCACCGGTATGTGGTTGGGAGTACTGTATCTGATCGGATTGTTCATTCTTATCTTATCAAGTCTGACACAAGGGGCATTTTTCATTGCAGCAAGTGCATTACTACTCTGGAGGTCTGCGGCTCAACCCAAATTTGTATCATTGTGGCAAAGTATGCCTTAGTCTGCTGAACACCTGGAGTGGCAGCAAAAATGAGAAGTGGCTTCCCGGCACGTCCACGATTCTACAGGTTCTGGTCTCCATACAGGGTCTAATTCTAAATACAAAGCCTTACTTTAATGAACCTGGATTTGCACACATGAGTGGTTCAGCAAGTGGTGAAAAGCTGTCCTTTCAGTATAACGAGGACACATTCATTCTATCATTGAGGACAATGATGTATATGATACGAAGGCCTCCAAAGGTTTGATTTTGGCTCATGGTTCAATTTTTTTAAATCTCTAGCAAGGTTGCTTTGCCATGTTCATTTGTAGTAGTGATTATTTTACCTTTCATTTTTTGGGGGAGGGGTGAAGGACGGGTTGGGGGGCAATTAAAGAAGCAATGCCTAGGCATACTTATGCCTTTGAGTGGAAAATGTGAAAAAGAACCGTACCGTGTTATAGATCATGTAGGAATCAAATGTAAAATTTTAGACTAGACTTAGCATTTTATTACATATAAAAGCAAATGCCAGATGGCTTCATTTAGTGTCTTCTATAGTATTAAAAGGACAAATTATGCATGGGTTTTCATCTGTGTCAGTAATTGAGGTATTTTTTTAACCCTTTGTCCTGTGCTTTGTGAGAGCTTAGTAGCTTGAATAGATTTCAGTATTTCTAGAGATTAATTTATGTATCTCAACTAGGAGTATCCCATGTTAAAAAAGAAATAAAAGTAAATCATGTTGGATGAGTTTTTCATCAATCCCTTTAGGATAAAAATCCTGAATTTGGGGGATCAAATAGGGCTGATTTTAGGGATTAGACAATTTGTCCATCCCTGAGAGGCACTAGTATCTTCTTACCTTGTTCTATTTAGGCTTTTCAACATGTTTCTGTAGTTTGTTGAGCTTGAACTATCATTGTAAGTCGTCAATAATGATGCATCCTTTGTCCTATCAACACACATAATTTAGATGATTTTTCTCTCAAGCATGTTTTTATTTTTCTATGTTTTGGGACTCAACTTAAATGCTCAATGTTATTATAATTGGTTTCAGAATTTTGAGGATTTTGTTAAGGGGCATTTCTGCAGCAGAGCCAGTGATATTCTGGTGGCATGTAAGGCATACATGGAAGGTGCTCAAGTTGGGTGTTTGGCCAAAGGAGGTGTTCAGGACGTTGATGAGGGAGACAGAAGCTGCTCACAGAAGTTCAAGCATTCTTTAGCTGGATATATGAACATGCTTGTCAGAGAGTTTGCTCAAACTGGAGCAAAGGACATTGAGAAATTCCTACCTCCACCACCACCAACAGTAGCAGTGAACAAACCATCAGGAGTGGTGTTGCTTGAGGCTGCAACCTGAACTCAACATTCTCTTGGATAAACCAAATTTTGAGGCTTCACTGATACACACACCGAAACTTCTTAGTACTTCTATTTCACCTAATGACACTTTTGTGTTTAATGTTATATACTTTTACTATCGTTATCTGCCCTTGTTTTCATGAACATAGAATTGTATATAATTGCAAATAAAAATATAATGCCTTGCTAGTATGACATACTAATAGCCTGATCATATTATTCTAAACATTGTTTGCTTGTTATGCTTTGTTTTGTTTCATTCACATTGAGCAAAAGGGTTGGGAAATTTGTTACAAGAGCTCTATTTCCATAGAACTTGGTTGTTTGAACAGCAAATTTGTTCGTTTTTGAATATTTTGTATCACCTTTCTTTTATGGATATCTGTTTCTTTTTCTCTTAAGGGTGTCTGAAAGCACATGGATGTGATGAACCATTTTTCCAAATAAAGGTAGTCAATGATATGGAAGTTTTAGTCTCCTCCACCGTTGCATTATTGCAAAGTAGAATCCTTCAAAGTGTAGGCTCCACAAGTTTGTGATTAACACCTTTGGAAGTTGAAACGAGCTGGTATCAGTTCAACTCCTTTTGAAACGCCAATCACCGGGTGGGTCAGTTTGACCCACTTCGCGTGGGCCGAGCAAAACAGGCAAAACAGTCAGCACTGACCTCTAGTCAATCTATTTAAGTAAATTGTACTGTTCTTTTACATTACAGATTGAACATGGAGAGTTAAAAACAAACTTATCTAAATTTAATAGATTAAAGATACATTTAAAATTTTGTTATTATTTTAAAATTTTGATCCTGTCCTAACCTAGTTTGGTGGGCCCTACTGTCCCAAAAATTACCACCATTGTCGTGTTTGCTACTTCACAGCTTATTGGGCTACTTTTAGGTCCATCATCTCTCAACCTCTTTTCGTTTGACTGGTCAATGGTGATACAAATTTTATGTATTCAAATACATTTTAATTATATTTCAAATCATTTTAGCCCTATCATATATTTCAATAATTCATATAATTTTATGCGATATAATGTCCCTGTTTGGTTTTAGAGTAAAATCACTTAAAAAAAACATAAAAACAATTTCTAATTACATTTTACTATTAAAGATTATTCTAACCACATATTTTATATTTATATATGGTAATGAAACCTTTTGTTGGGTTGACTTGATTTCGTTCTATACGTTATAAAGTCGTTGATGAGATAAGACTCAAATTTAAATAAACCATTTTATGAAGAAAAAAAAAGAGATTAATTTGTATATCATGGTTTCTTCAAACAAGTAAACATTTAATTTAACTTCATTTAATTAATAGAAAGAAAAGTGGTACTAAATATGTATTATAATTGGACAATTTATGTAATGCAAAAACCAATTTCGTATGAAAATAAGAAAAATAAAGTTAAGCACATAATTATACATGAATGGTTAATTTTTGAAACACCTTAAAATCGAAGTCTGTTTTTAAAATTATTAAGCTTTTAAAATGATAATGCAATTTTAACTTTTAATTTTTGTTATTCATAATAAAAACTAATTATTGTTATTATTTATTTTCCTGGTTCTCGTATTGAAACGTTTCGTTTTTTATAGGTCTGTTGTGTTAACTGTGACGACAAAGTCTTCGTTACGTTTACTTTGGTTTCGCTATAATTATACAGATCGGTGACGACTTAACCACGCAACGACTTGTTATTTGTGGTTGTCGACGAAGAGAATGGAATTAAATAAAAGAAATTAAAAAAGAGAAAAAAAATCATCTCAATAACATATATCATGTTAATTTAAATATTAACATTCATCAATGAAAATTCTAACAATTTTTAGTTAATTAATTTTTTATGAATATAACGAGCATACTTTAATGTCTATGTAAAATAGTTTATGCTGTAAAATAAATAGGCTATTTACCGTCCATGTATTGTTAACCTGATATTTGTATTTAGTTTATAATGTGAGGTTTAGTAAAAGATTAGAAAAAAAATTGATTAAAAGACTAATGTTTCAAAATATAAGAAAATAAGTAGTTTAGTTAATAGTGAGATTTGAATTAAAATCGACATTAAAAAAATTTAACATCATCTTCGATAAATAAAAAGAGTTAAAGTAATGAAGTAGTAGATTTTTTTTTTATACTCAATTTTTTCATTTTTAATTAATGTATGATTTAAACTTATTTAAATTTATAATACAAAGTATTGTTCAATTTATAACTCAGAATTCCATTATCATTTTATTTTAGTTAACCACATACCTTAATAAAATGTTTATTTAATTAACAACAAATACTTGAAAAGAGTAGACTTTTCAAAGGTATTGCTTTTCCTTTATTTTGTTTTTATATATCGGTTGTTTTCTTTGTATGCATATCTATCAAATTTCTCGTCATAAACTATTTTGTGATTATTACAACTTAAAGATAACACCTGCAATTTTTTCTTCCATGGGAAGAAACAGTGATGTTAAAGTTTGAGGTTTGACTGAAGATTTTATAATCTAATTGTATTTATTTTATTTTATTTTTTAAATTAAGAAGTTAATGCCAATGGTTAAAAATAAATGTAAAATTATATAAGTAATATTCTTTTGGATTTTTTGGTGTTAAAAATTTTTCAATATTCAAATTAGGAAAGCTAGATGGTTTCATTATGAATGTAATATGGTAAGTTCTATTTGTTAATTGATTCAAAATGAATGCTAGTATAGATAGAGATAATTCTCATTTGGTTTCATATATTATATTTTTAGAGGGAGTCGAAATAAAAATATAGATGATTTTTAATTTTTTTAGAGATAAAGACTCATGTAATGATAAGTTTATAAGAGTCATTTATGTTTATGTTTTGGAATAAGTTTGGAAAGAAGACATTGAGAAGCTTGGTTAAAATGTGATTGTTCGGTACTATATGTAGTTTTTGAATGATTTTTTGGAATTTTAGAGAAAGATAACAGAACTATTACATTTCTATATATGCATAGTTTAAAAGTTTTTCATATTTTTTTGCTAAAAGAATATTATGCTCATAAATTAGTTAATCAAGCTTTCATGTACAAATGATTTAATATTTTATTCTATGTATTTATTTAAATTCTTTTCATAATAAATATAGTTTCTCAAAATCTTGAAATATAAATTCTGTGGCCCCATGTATCTATTTTTTTTTCTTTTTAATAATTTTCATTAATATTTGATGAGTTTTGAAATGTCAGGACATGTGAATTTTCATCGATCTTTCTTTACCATGCCATGCATTACTAGTGCAAATGGATACTATAAATGTATTGAATTCTTGCTTTGTTTCTCACTTTCTCTAGCAACCAAACTATAGTTTATCTTATCATGTTCATGGGTTCTCTTCTCACCATTCTCTTCTGTGCTTTCACTTTCTTCTCCCTCAACCTTGTCTCCTCCTTTGCCTCACAGCCATCTTACGAAGAGCACTGTGCTTCCACAGTTCCTGACTCCACGCCCACCACCAAACTCACCCACAACCCTTTCCCTCTTGCTGATCGTCACAACGGTTTCTACAAAGGAGGTGATACCATCATTGATGTTGGTGCTTCTTGGAACAGTTTCTCCTTTCGCCTCTCAAAAAGGAGCACACGTGAAACTCAAACTCCAAACCTTTTCAAACTTCAAGGCACTCTATCATTTAGAAGCGCCAACACATTCAGTGATGGTTCATATTATATGGGCCAACGGGGTTACCGTAAAGGTTACGTAAGCTTCAAGCTTGAAGGGTTTTGGCATGAACCTTCAGGGAAGGTCTGCATGGTGGGGATTAGCAGTGGTTACTCCAGAAAAGGTGACTCTCTCAACGTGAATGCTGTTTTTAAGCTCAATCATGTGTTCAATGTAAGTAATATCACTACCTTGGTCACTGGAAGCTTGGAGAACTTGAGTTCTGAAAAGGGTGATGATAGCTACTTTGAACCCATTTCTGTGTTGATGCTTCCAAATGAAAAATACAATTATACTCTGGATTCTGCAGAAGTTGTCAATGAGTTTTCTGATGGGAGTGATGCTGATCAAGGATTAGCATTGAATTTAGATTCATTGAGTTTTTGTAAGTATCCCATCTCTTCGGAGCTTAGAAGACTCCAATTAGAGTACTCTCGTGAGTGTCATGCTTCTAAGAATTGCAGTATAAGTGGAAGTTCTGATAAACTTCCATCTCTAATGTCTCTGAGGACCATAGGGTGTTCTCTGACTATTAAGAAACATAGATTGAGGGTTCTGGTGGAATTTCAAGATATTAATTATTATGTGATTAACCAGAGTTTTGATCCCAAAACTATGTTAGTAGGGGAAGGATGGTGGGATGGGAAGAACAACATGTTGTGCGTAGTTGCTTGCCATATCATGGGCAAGTCATCATCCTTGGTTGGAACTCATGTGGGTGATTGCTCAGTAAGACTAAGATTGAGATTCCCCTCAATTTGGTCAATAAGAAACACCAGTAGCATAGTGGGCCAAATTTGGAGCAATAAGGGCGGAAGTGATTCAGGATATTTCAAGATGGTAACATTTAGGAATGATGAAGGTCGTGGGGTGGGAGTTCCTGGCTTAAAGTATGAGTTTAGCCGTCTAGAAACGGTTAACAAATCATGTCCAAGGCCGACTCACAAGCCTAATGAGAAGACGAAGAGATACCCAGAGGCCTATTCTTATAGCATGAGATTTGATATGTCAGTTAAAGAGTCCATGAAAAGAGTAGGTTGGGGTTACTCAGAACCCATAGCTGTTGATGATGAAATCTCTGAGTTTTCCCAATATAGATCATCTGGTTTCATAAGTTTCTCAGATGAAGTTCCTGATGAAACCATTAACATCAACAATGGTAGCTTGTTTAACATGAGCTACGGGATCAGCCTCTCCGTGTTGTACCCTTCAAAGTCAGTTGACAAGAATTCTGTGTTTAATTTGTCCTCTGAGAGAGTGAAGATCAATGCAGAAGGAGTTTATGATGCTGGAGCAGGAACCTTGTGTATGGTAGGTTGCCGTGAATTGAACCCAATCTCAAAAGATGAGACACCAGTGGCTCATTCTGCAGACTGTGACATTCTTCTGAAAATTCAGTTTCCACCATTGGACTCAAGTGATAGAAGCTACATTAAGGGAAGTATTGAAAGCAGGCGGAAAGAATCTGATCCTCTTTACTTCAAGCGTTTAGACATATCAGCAGTTCAAAACTACAGGGAAATAGCAAGAAGAAAAATTTGGAGAATGGATATGGAAGTTGTCATGGCTTTGATATCTAAAACTCTTGCATGTGTTTTTGTGGGGTTGCAACTCTACAAAGTGAAGAGAGAACCAAATGTGTTCCCCTTCATCTCACTGATTATGATGTCAATTCTTACTTTGGGTCACATGGTACCTCTTGTTCTGAACTTTGAAGCTCTTCTCACTCCAGATCCCAACAACAGAAGGCGGATATTTGGAAACAATCCATGGCTCGAAGTTAATGAAATAAGTGTGAGGCTGGTGACCATGGTGGCTTTCTTGTTGCAATTCAGGCTCCTGTATCTCACCTGGTCAGCAAGAAAGAGTGGTGAAATCAAGAACAGTCAATGGATTGCTGAGAGGAACACTGGTATTGTCACTTTACTCTTGTATGCAGCAGGGTTACTGGTTGCATTCATGTTGAAGTTGAAAAAGAATGGAGACAAGGATTCTGTGTATATTCCTATGTACAACCAACCTTCATCTTGGGAGAACATCAAATCTTATGGTGGTTTGGTTTTGGATGGTTTTCTCTTGCCACAAATCATTCTTAACCTGTTTTTGAATACGAGGGTTAATGTTCTTTCAAGCTCTTTTTACTTTGGAACTACTTTTGTGAGATTGCTGCCCCATGCCTATGATCTTTACAGGACTCATACTGATGATCATCTTGATAATGGGTCATACTACTATGCAGATCCAAGTGAAGACTTTTACTCAACAGCTTGGGATATTGCCATTCCATTGGGAGGTTTTTTCTTTGCTGTTATCATCTACTTGCAGCAACGTTTTGGTGCTCATTATATTTTGCCTCAGAGATTCAAAAGGGTATATCAGAAGGTGCCCGTTGTTACTGATTCAGAAGCAGAAGTAGAGATAGCCAACAAGTAAAATGTCCCAATGATTCCAACTGCAAATGACCACTCCCAAGAAGCTCTGTTCAATATGTTCATGTATTTTAAACTTTTAACTAGTTATGAGCTTGTATTGTTGCACTGTAATTTCTGTGATCTTTTGTTCTTGTTTGTTTTTGTTAAGTTTGTAACATGACTTGTGCCATTGTCCTTATATTTTGAAATTATATGACTTGACTGTTTTTGTGGATTATGGAATTAGATACTGATGAATCTATGGATCATATTTTAAAAGTATTGGATACTCCTTTTAGGGAAAGTTCATCTTTTTTATAAGCAGGGGAAAGTTCATCTTAGTGTACTGTTATCTGAATGAATATTGAAGAATAAAAAAAAAAAAACTAGTTAAGATGAAAACCATGGGAGAAATAAAAAAACGTGAAACATACAGTGGAGTTAAGATGAAACAAAAAAGCAGTTTGTTTTGATGGATAAAAATAAGAAATAGAAAAAAAAACTGATGAAAGTTCCATTTTAATCCCAAAAAAAAAGTAGAAAAAAATATGTAAAAAAGTTAATTTTTATTGTAATAAGAAACTGAATTTAACCATTAATATACGCTAAACAATATTTTTTTCTAAATAATTTTTTTATTTTTAAATATTTTATTCAATATAAAAATATTTAGCACTAAAATATATTAAAGCAACATGTGAGCCTTTATTGGATTAAATTAAAAGTATATTTAGCCAAATTTTTTCATTTGAATTTTTGCAAAAAAGAAGAAGATAAAATGATTGTTTTATAAATTAAAATTAGACTATGCCTAAATTGAAAGGATAAAATTAAAAAAAAAAGTGATAAAGGAGAAGCATAAATTAATTTAAATTTATAAAAAAATCTTTTTATTCTCTTAGAAGATTTATTCAAACAAATCCAAGACTTGTTTCGAAGTCTTTGTGGGGTTGAAGTTGAACACTTCCTTGTATATATCCACAAATAAATATTACATTGTAAAAGAAAACCAACAACATCATCCCTTCATTGTCACCTATGGAAATTGCCGGCAACACGTTTGTCACAAAACATGTAACAAAACTTTCCCATCCTGTCCACTCACATAAGTTCAAACCTAATCTTAAAAAAATCAATATTTAAAATATAAAGATTATCGTTATTTATGTATTCTATTTTAATACTATTACCAGTTAACACAAAATTAGGATTTTTCTAATATTCTCTGTCACATAATAGTATTAAGTTAAAGTTGGTAAGTGGATTATATGATGAATGAGTCCTCTACTGAAATATAGAGGTTTTACAAAAAAAATAAACACAATTAAAGTATGGAATTAAACTTAACTTAAGCTCAAAATTAAGTTAAACTATAAGAATTAGACTTATAACAAGAATTCGTATTAATTAGTTTTTCTTTAGAAAGTAACGGGTTAAAAAATAAACTCTTTATTTTCTCAAAACATAACCAAAGAGATAGAAAAAGTATGCTTAAAAGGATGAATCAATTAATATTGGTTTAAGTCTTAGAAAAGTCAACGCTTGAGCACAAAAAAGGCACTTATGGTGAGTGTGACAACATAA
The DNA here is from genome assembly GCA_034642375.1 of Vigna nakashimae. Taxonomy (NCBI): domain Eukaryota; kingdom Viridiplantae; phylum Streptophyta; class Magnoliopsida; order Fabales; family Fabaceae; genus Vigna; species Vigna nakashimae. The sequence continues at coordinate 13,882,030 of CM067764.1, read as the reverse complement.
TGGGACGGTGCGGCATTAAAAAATTAATAATTGTAAAAAAAAAAGCCAGCAATTCATTTTTTTATTAAAAATTATAAAATTATGTGAATGGTTTTTTGAAAAAAATATATAAGATTCACACAAAAAAAAAATAATATATTTTTTAATAAATTTTAGTTAATAATATGCTTAAAAGAATTTACATGAGTATTATCTATTTCAATAGATTCCTACATCATTAATCTTTTGACAAGAGTTTATAGTTCCACCCAAACTCTCTTTTAGAAAGAGTAAAAATCAAGTGGGAATATACTCTCTTAAATGAAAATAAATAGTTCATTGATCATGAATGCTACAATAAGTCTTTCAAAGAAGACTGCCAAAGTGGGTCCATTTAAGCCATTATGACCACTTAGTACGTTATTTTCAAAGTCCAAACTGAGAAACTTCCTAGAACTTTTGTCAAAGAAAAAGAAGATAACTTGTATGACTTTGTATTTTGCCTTTGTTTTAGGTGTTAGTCTTTTTATTACAACAGTAATTCTTGTTGAAGTCCGTATCGATTAGAGATAAGATCAAATTAAAATATATAAGTGGATACAGAACTCACCCGATTTTTACATGCTAGAAAGTGTTCTTTGATATTAGAACCAAAAGAACAACCGAACTAAAGGAACAGTCTATGTTGTTATATGTAACAGAAAACTAAATTTCTGTTTTGTTCCTCTACCTTTGATCATGGTCATGGATTATCTTCTCTCCACCCTCCTCTTTCTTCTTGCCATGTCTTCCTTCAACCATGTCTCCTCCTTTGATTCACTGCCACCTTACAAAGACCACTGCGGTTCCATAGTTCCAGAGTCAACTGCCGCTGAACTCACCCGCAACTCTTTCCCTTTTGATGATCATCACACAGGTTACTTCACAGGAGGTGATGGCATCATCGATGGTGGAACTTCCTCGTACCAATACTTGACCCTCCAACCATTTAGCATACGTGCCACTGAGTTCTCTGACTTGTTCAAAGTTGAAGCCTCTGTCTCACTCGCCACCAGCATAACTTACTACTACGCTGTAAGGAACTTCAGTTATGGTGAAAGATTAAGGCATGGGGGTCAACATCGCTACCGTAGAAGGCATGTAAGCTTCAAGCTTGAAGGGTTCTGGTCTGAGTCTTCAGGGAAGGTTTGCATGGTAGGGACTGGGAGTGGTTATTCCAAGGAAGGTAAGCATCTTAATCTGGATGTTGTGTTTAAGCTTGATAATGTGTTCAATGTAAGCACTATCACTACCTTGGTTAGTGGAAGTTTGGTGAGCTTGAGTTTTCAAAATGATGAGAGCTACTTTGAACCTATTTCTGTGCTGATGTTTCCAAAAGGGAATTACAATTATACCTTGGATTCTACAGAAGTTGCCAATGAATTCTCTTCAGGGACTGATGCTGCAAAGGGGGGGTTTTCATTGAATTCATTGAGCTTTTGCTCACGTCCCCTTTCAAGGGAAATTAAAGGGCTTCAATTAGAGTTCTCTCCTGAATGCACTTCTTCAAATAACTGCACTCCTTTAAGTGAGAGTTCTGGTCAACTTCCATATCTAATGTCTTTGAAAGGCATTGAGTGTTCTCTTGATAACAACAAACATAGGCTGCGAGTTATGGTGAGGTTTTTGAATTCTAGTGATTATTGGGTTGGCCAAAGTTTCAATCCCAAAAATACGTTGGTAGGGGAGGGATGGTGGGATGAGAAGAAAGGCAAGCTGTGTGTAGTGGCTTGTAAAATCATGGCCAAGGCATCATCCTTGGCTGGTTCTCATGTGGGTGATTGCTCAATAAGACTAACACTGAGATTCACCTCAACTTTGTCAATCAAGAGCACTAGTACCATAGTTGGCCAAATTTGGACCAACAAGAGTACTCACGATACAAGCTATTTCAAGAAGATAGCATTTAACAACGGAGAGGATGGTAGGCTGGGAAGTTTTCAAGCTCCAAAGTATGAATATAGCCAACTGGAAAAAGTAAAGAAGTCATGCCCAACACAGAAGCCTATGAAGAACAAGGGGAAAAGATATCCAGATGTCTATTCTTATGACTTGAGATTTGACATGGCAGTTAGTGAGTCCAACAAAAGAGTAGCCTGGGGTAATTCATATCCCTTTGCTATTGGTGATGAGGTCTCTTCCTCGAGTAACAGTTTCTCAAACACCTCGGTAGGTGCTCCTGAGGTAAAACTCAATAGTACAGGTGGTTTATTTAATATTAGCTACAAAATCTCACTGTGGTTTAATTCAACCAATGTCTTCAAGTCCCTGCTTAATCAGTCCTCTTTGCCATTGATGATTTCTGCTGAAGGAGTTTATGATGCTGGAGCGGGAACCTTGTGTATGGTAGGTTGTCGTGGTCTTATCTCAAACTCTCTCATACCAACAGCTCATTCTGTGGATTGTGAGATTGTGGTGAAGTTTCAGCTACCACCATTGGATGCAAAAAATGGAATCTTCATTAAGGGAAGCATTGAAAGCACGCGCAAAAATTCAGACCCTCTTTACTTCAAAACTTTGGAGTTATCTTCAGCTGCATTCTACGTTGAGACAGCTGAAAAGGTAGTTTGGAGAATGGATATGGAGACCATCATGGTTCTGATATCTACCACTCTAGCGTGTGTGTTTGTGGGATTGCAGATATACCATGTGAAGAAGCACCCCAATGTGCTTCCTTTGCTCTCACTTGTTATGATGACAATGATTACTTTAGGCCACATGGTACCCCTTGTTGTAAACTTTGAAGCACTTCTTGCTCAAAATCCTAACAAGAAGAACTTTGTGTTTGGAACTGTTGGGTGGCTTGAAGTGAATGAAATAGCTGTGAGGCTAATCACCATGGTAGCTTTCTTGTTGCAATTCAGACTCCTTCAACTAACTTGGTCATCAAGAAAGAGTGATGAAAGCAATAAAGGCCTCTGGCTAGCTGAGAGGAAGGCTTCTTGTGTCACTCTACCCTTGTATGCTGCTGGCTTATTGATTGCATTGCTGTTGAAGTCTAAGAGAGATGGAGACATTCTTGTGATTACTCCAGTGAACCATTCATCTTGGGAGAACTTAAAATCTTATGGTGGTTTGGTGTTGGATGGCTTTCTCTTGCCACAGATCATTCTTAATCTGTTCTCTAACATGAGGGAGAATGTTCTTTCATGTTCTTTTTACTTTGGAACTACTTTTGTGAGGCTGTTGCCACATGCCTATGATATTTACAGGACTCATAATTATGCTCAACTAGATAATGGATCATACATCTATGCAGATCCAAGTGCAGATTTTTACTCCACTTCTTGGGACATTGTCATTCCATTGGGAGGTATTGCTTTTGCTATCATTATCTTCTTGCAGCAACGTTTTGGTGCTCACTGTGTTCTGCCTCAAAAACTCAAAGGGTCTAAGGTTTATGAAAAGGTGCCTGTGTTTGCTGAATCAGAAGCTGAAGTAGAGACCACCAACTTGTAAAATAGTCACCTTTTGACACCCAAATGCAAATGGTCTAATCATGACGAATCAAGATTTAGGCCATTCATAATTCCATGTATTTTATCTATCAGAATATATATATATATATATATATATATATATATATATATATATATATATATATATATATATATATATATATATATACACACACACACACACAGTATATGCAAAATAAATTTTGTTACAGTATATGACTTGTCAAGTGTCTGATTAAACGAAGTCTTGTCTGCTGGGAAACTTTTAATACGAAATACAGTTTTTTAGTAGGTGACACAGACTTGGATCATATCGATACTCTAGATAATGTTTTTCAAATTGAGGAAAATTTGATTCCCAATACTCTATCAAAGTAGGCATTTTTTACGAAAGCAGTGTAATTTTTTTATTAACAAAAATACTTTGATAGATATAAATATTTTATATTTATTTGATGTTATTCCTTTTTATTTTTAATTTCTTAAAAAACATATATATATAAAAATTTATATTTTATAATTATTTTATTTTTATATTATGTATTAAATTAAATTAAAAGTACATCACCATATCATTACTTTCTTATCAAATTTATTATATAAGTTGACTTTGAAAAAATTACCTATATTAATAAAGTTGTATTTTTCAAAGATAACTTTAAATTATTAGAATTGGTGAAATCATATTTTAAACTCACAAAATTGAAGTTTTGTTCACTTAAATGAATTTGGAGAAGAGTAATTGAGGAGATTTGAAGATAAATTTTTGTTGTTTATTTGAGTGAATTTAAAGATAAATGAGAGTGAATTTAGAAATAAATTTTTTTAATATGTCATATCAATCAAATTCTACACTAATTCTCACAAATTTTACTTCACAAACTTTACTTTCAAATCCACACTCACTTACTTTCAAATCTACTCATTTAAACAACAACAAAATTTATCATCAAATTCTCTCAAATTCCCTGAATTACTCTCCCCAAATCTATTCAAGTGAACAAAGCCTTAATTTTATGCAAAAAGTGATCAATTTTATCTTTCTACTTACATGTTTATAATTTTACATATACATTATTTTGTTTTACGACTTTCTTTTTTTATTTTTTCTTTTTCTTTTTCTTTTAAATTTTCTGTTTTCTTAAGTTACTATATAAACTTATCTTAAATTTAAACTATTTCTTAATATTATCTTAATTTAAACTATTCTTAATAAATATTTTAAACTTGGTATATTACTTTTTCTTAATAAATAAATTTTATAAATATAATTTTGATAATAAAATTATCTAAAACTCTCAAAATAAAAAATATTTTTGTATAAAATAAAATAAAAAATTGTAAGTTTTAAAGAATAAAAAGAATTAAAACATTATTTTTAAGTCAATTATGTTAGATATATATTACCTTTATTTTTACTATATTGAATAAATTAAATTATTAATATAAAACTCAAAATAAAAATATATGATTGTATACAAATTTAAGAAAACAAAAAAAAATTAAAAAATTTATTAACCATAATATCAAAAAATAGTTTAAAATTAAGATATGTTTGTATAAAAATTTAGAAAACATAAAAAGTATAAATTTAATAAAAAAATAAAAAATAAGGAAGTCACGTACTAACACCACGACTTTTTTTAAATTAAAAATTATGGATATAAGATTGGAGAGAGAAATCGTTAGTAGAAATGAAATGACGACTTTCATATAAAATTAAATGTGGTATGTTTAGTATATTATTTTATATTTTTAATAGTGTGGAATTGTGTTTGGAAAAAACAACTTTACCCATTTATGTAATTTTTTCAAAATCTGCCTATAATTTTGATAAAAAAAAATCACAATACTTTTATAAAAGAACCAACAAAGTATGTGAATACATGCTTGAATAGTTATAGCTTCTAAATGTGTGATGATTTAGTTTTTGAGAATTTGTTAGTTATATTTTCTAATGTTAATGATGTTATTGAAATAAGAAATCGATCTTGGTTTTCTAATTTAGACTTAAGGATGTTATTCATTGTTTTTAAGATTTGAAATATTTGAATTTTCAATTATATTTGGCATTCTGCTAAGATTATTTTTTCTTAAAAACTAACAACTTTTTAAAGTCAAACCTAACGATAGTTAAGATTTTGAATGTATCAACAAGTCAAACTTGTCATAAGAGAATGAAGCACATAAATATGAATGTGAATGACACACACTGCACCTAAATGTAGAGAGAAAATTTTGTAAATATTCCACTAACTTAAGGACAAAATGGTTTGATATTTAGCAAAAAAAGAACATTAACAAAAAAAGCTACTTAGTAGTAATTGAATTTAAATAAAGAAAATTTTCTTTTTCTTTGTATCGTGGGAGGTTTTTTCTTTTATTGAGATAAAATATGTTCAAAATTTGTTTTAGCCAAACTAATCTAAGTTATCAAAGTTCTTCTCATGTCATTAGATAATATTATTAAGGAAAAAGATGTGTTTTTTTTTTCAAGAAAACAATCAAAATTGAAATATTAAACTATTCATATTGTGAGAATTGACTAGAGAATTTTCTTAAGGTTTTTTATTCAATTTAATATGATTGAAAATTAGTTTGGTTTGATTTTTGTTAATACATGTGTTAAACAATAAGATGAATAACGTAATAGTACTTGTATAGGAAATATACACAATGACAAAATATATCAATGAAAGGAAAGAAATAAACATTTTTAAATTGTCAAATTCTTTTCTTCAAAACTTACATCATCCACTTTGAAAGTTATCATATTTATAATAAACACTTCGACAAATGGGGCAAGTGTCATTGTTTTTCAACCAATGTTTTATGCAGCAAGAATGAAACAAGTGATTGCAAGGTGGAAGAATTCGACAAGACTCTCCTGTGATGAAACTCTCCAAACATATGACACAATTACTACAAAATGGACTCAACTCATTTTGATTTTGTCCATAGATCATAATTTGTGGCAGTTTCATTGATGAACCTTTATGATTTGATCTCGTCCCAAAAGCTTGCGTATATGGTTGTAATCTTTCCCTCCTATGACTTATTTGATTCAAAGAATCTTGATAATTCAGAAAAGACTCAATTACTGAAGTTATTCTTCCATCTTCAACATCATCCCCAAGTGTTTCAAGCAGAATATCTGATACAATTTCCCATGATTTTAGTAGGAGAAGAACAACTATTGTTGAAAATATGGTGACCACTAAAAGACAGAAGAACAATATTAAAATCAAATTAGGAGCATTGGCAGTAACATATGACAAGGTAAAAGGGTCCCAGAAAGATTGAGGAGAAAGTTCTTGAGAAACGGTAATCATCTCCATGATTTGAGAAAAACTGTTTTGTTTACAAAAGTTACATTATGTGTTGAATGTCAAATGTCTTGAGTTTTGTTGAAAAAAAGAAGATGAATAATTGGAACATGACATATTAAATTTGTTGTCAATACCAAACATAGATGTTTGAATTTACATGAAATCATTATTTTGGAAAAGTATTATCTGGAAAAGATGACTGGTTTTTAATAGAGTTTTTTATGACGTATATGATTAGATTGACAACTTTTCACATATAATAGTGTTACATTATTACGTAATATTTGCTATGGTTATTTAAGTAAATCATGCGTAATATTGTGATTCCAATTATTGGCTTGAAAACTTGACAACAACTTTTCATTTATGTTTTTTCCTCAAATTAAAATTAAAATTTTATCTTGATATTTTAATTGAGATAAAGGTCAATGCATAATATTAAAATAAAACTTCAATTTAATAGAAAATGATAACTATAAAACTTTCAATTTTATTTTCAAATTAACACTTATAAAACTATATATAATTTTTGTGTTGTCTTCTTCTTAAATCATCCTTTAAATTATTAAATTTGAATATGATTTTTTTTCATGTAACTCGTGTCATCTTCTTAACTCTTTTTTAATTTTAAAAATTTCATAAGATTCATCTTACTTATTTTCGTTTTGTTTGTATTCAATAAGATGTAAAAGAAATTTATTTTAGTTGCAAATTGAAGAACAAATAAACAAAATTTACAGTTTTAATACAACTTAACATGGAAACTAAAAAAACTGAATAGTAACATTTTTTATGCAATAAGTAAATTTATATAAGAAAAAAGCATCATTTTTTTTATCATTTTTAATCAAAGATTTTAAGTTGTTTCTCTTTTTACTTAGACTTTGACATAAATTTTGGAGTAGTTCTTTTAAATATTTTTTGTTACTCTTCATTGTGAAATACATAAAATAATCTACCATTTTTTTCTTTTTCATTTTACAAGAAATTTGGTTATTCGCAAGAATTGTTTCCATGTTGAACTATTTTCAAAAGGACTAAACATTGATTTTATAAGTCATACCAAACCATTGGATATAAGATACTTATATTCCTTTACATAGTCATACTAATTATGTTTCTTTACATAGTCATGATATATATTAAAGTGAATTTTCTACAGAATTTTTCTACTAATTAGTCTTTAATGATCGTTTGTGTACCCCTTCTCTAAATTATGTTTTAAAATCCTTTCAATGTATGTCTATTCATTGTCGACATGTGAGATCACTTATTTATCTATTTATATATTGAAAATTTCACTTCGAATAGAGATAAAATCAAATATGTGTGTGTGCGTGGAGTGTGTCTATGCAAATTTAACCTTACTAGTCTCTTTTCATTGTTAAGTTTATTATTCCACTACTCTTGGATTGTTATTGATTACTCATTATTGTCTAATTTCACACTCGATATGTATATACGTTGGCATAAGGAGAGTGTTAAAAGTATCAATATCGACTAAATATAAGGTCAATTTAGAATATATACGTGGGTGCAAACTTCACTTATAAATTGATTTTGTAAGGTTAAATTAGGTTGAAATCCACTTTCTAACATTATCTTTAATTATTATATACGAAGAGATAAATATAAAGATGTACTTTGAATAAGGAACATAGAAGCGATGATCTTAATTTTTTTATACTTTCTTTATTTCTCAAATATAAAAAATATCTCAAACTAGTTATATTTTTTCTGTGACAAAAATACCAAAAATAATTTATAAGTATATACAGTTATACAAACTTTTCACAACAACTACAAATTATCTACATATATACAAGTACGACATATGGGACAATTTAATTTCTTTTGGAACCAGTGATTGATGCAATCTGAATGGAAAATGTGTTTGCACACAGGAAAAACTTGACATAATTCATTGGCTTGAAACTCTTCCAAGCAAATGTTGCTTGACCATGCATTCCATAGTTCACCAACTGTGGCAATTTCTTGGAAGTTCTAAGATTTTGTCCTATTCTGGCATAAACACCTTCAAATGCAGTTGCCAATGTCCAAGCATGCAAATTGTTATGCACAACATCACGTTCGTTTGGCCCCATTTCCATTACCCAGAAAAACATCCCATTGAGAATATGGTGTAGGATGAAGAACAACGATGTGAGTACAAATAAAACAATGGTCAAAGTTGGAAGATCAAAAGTGATGGAATACGTACTCATGTGCATCAAACCATCAAATTGTTGGTCCAAGGGAAACATTTTTATGAACCCAGTCACGTTTTTGGTTTTGGTGAATACGATGAATGAAGTGCGTGGCAATGAGAATGAGAACTTGTGTAATGTTTTATATGTATGACAAACAACTGTTATATGTATAGATAATGCATGGTGTGTGCATTCTAATTATGCATGTAGTTTTATAGTTACTTTAACAACTTGGTAAGACACGTATTGTGGTTGGCATGTGTATATACATTGACCGTTTGTGAAGGAAAAAATGAGTGGCAAATTTGATAAACAGGTATTGATAATGTGATTTTAAAACTGAAATTTAGTATTAGACATTGAAATTTGATACGGAGAAATGTAAAAGACGATTCATGCATTAGTTGTTTATTTTGCATAACTAACAGAAACGTAACAAAAGATGTTTATAAGTATAAAAATTGTATAAGAGTATCTACACAAGATAATAGTTACAAAAAGTAGTTTATAACGGTAGAAAGAATAAAAATATGTCTACCCTAAAGAACCACAATTATTTTTATTAAAAATTATGTTTATAAAGATATAAATAGTAAGGAAAATATGTTCACAATATAGTAGTATAATTACAAAAGATAAAGCCCTTTAATTATGTTTATAAGGGTAGAAAAAGTTTTTTTTTTTAAAAAAAGCACGCAATAATTTCTCTGATTAATAGTTATAAAAATATATAAAGAGTGTATTTTAACAAATAATTTTTTAAATGCCAAAATCAACTAATAATTTGAATATACATAACTAATAAAAAATGTTTTAATTATAACGGGTTATATATTTGATATTATATTTTTAATAGTCTCATATTATTTATATTTTCTACAAATCTATATCACTTAGAACTTAAGATTGAAAACAATTTAAATACACATTTTTATCAAAGTTTTTGAAATATATTTGAAAACTAAAACAAAAGATTTCAAAACAAATAATATCTTAAATATAATAATTAATCATAATAATATTATTTCAGGATTACTAAAGTTAGAACTAATGTTGTCAAAACGGACAATTCGGTTTAACATGAGGTCCACCATGGGTAGACCACTTAGTGATCCAACCTAACACAGTTCATTTATTAGCGAGTCAAAAAAATTCGAACCCGTTTCGGCCATAACAGGTTGGTGGGTTAAACGGGTTGATTCACTAACTCACTTGATTACAAGTTTTTTTTTTTAAAAAAATTATAATTCTTTTGTAATTCAAATTTAAATAATTTCACTACAAGATGATGTTAAACTCCAAAGATAATTCGAAATAAAAAAATTAACACACAACTTAAATATAATCCAAAAATGCGAATAAATAAGTTTATAATATTGATAATATTAGTAATAAGATTAGAGTATTGAATAAATAAATTTATAACATTTTACTCCCTTGAAACATTTTTTTTTTTCATTATTACCATTTACAATACAATAAACAATTGTTAACTAATAATATTGAAATACAAAACAATAAATAATTAAATTAAACTAGGTGGGTTGGTGAGCCAACTCGGCTCACCACGGATTCAACCCGATGAACCATGTTAAAAATTGACTGGTATAAAATTTTTTTTTTTTTTTTCAAACTCTAACCCAAACCTATGATGACCCAGATTAATATGCTGTTTTAATCCATTTTGATATAATATTGATATTTATGGAATGATAACTTCCTTAATCTTCAAATACGCACTTGTTATGATATTCCAATAGTTTCAAAACCATGACAGAAATTATATATTTTTATTATGGTTTGATTATAATATTCACTTGTTATCATAGTTAGTTTTCTATAACACTTTTATCCAGACAATTGAATAATAATATGGTAAAGATGTATACTAAGCTTTTTTACATGCCTTTTATATGTGATTACTAACATCCGTATAAAAAAATAAAACTGAACAATTCAAGTTTCTATTTTAAATTTATAGAATGTTGTTAAATAAGAATGGCAAATCTGATCTAGCTCGTTGGCGGCCTGCTAATCCGACTTAAAAAAAGTGGACCGGATTAGGAGATTGAACCGTGAAAACGTTGCAGCCCGACCCAAAAGAACTCACAACCTGGCGGGTCCAATAAGCGAGTTTGGGTGGACCAACCCGCAACCCGTTTTGCTTATTCTTAGCGAGTTTGCTAAACCCACGAACCACGCTGCTACGCACTCAACATTCAGGGAAACCACGCACGACGTTAACCTTCTCATCACCGACTACGTTTACCACACCCACTGCTGTTTTAGTCGACGGCGGCGAACCTCACCTACGAGAGAGGTTCGTTTCTCTTTTATTGGCCCTAATTTCTTCAATGCGATTAGCCCTACGTTTTGGACTGACCCTAATTTCCTAACTCAATTCAATTCGCCCTAGTTCTTGGATTGACCTTAATTTCTTCATTCATTTTGATTCGCCCTAAGTTTTTGGGTTTAGTTTCTGTTTCTTTTATTTCTTTGAGCACTTTCCGGTTTAGGATTGAACATTATAAGAATAATGGACGAGTCATTGAAGTTGTGCTTGGGGTCCGTTGAATTATGATTCTTTGAACGCCTCGTACTTACTGTGGTATTTTGTAAAGATTGTTGTTGTTAGGTGGTTTCAATGGAACATACTGTTTCTGTTGATAAGACTAGTGATTTTGTTGATAGTTGACAGTTTTTTTTGCTTGATGGTGGCATGGTGGTCTTTTGTAAACGTAAATGTACTTCTGTGCTTTTGATGTATCATTTTTTTTTTTGTGTTGGTTCTAACTTACAGCGGAGAAATTTTTATATAAACAACACGAGCCCTTTTTGTATTGTGGTTGGACAGGTTAGGAAACTCGAAATCTTGATTGCATTTCTTGTATTTACAATTGCTGCATGTTTTATGGCTGAGCTTGGATATCCAAAGCCTGATTCTAAAGAAGTTATAAAGGGTCTTGTAATTTCCCTCCTTGGAACTATGGTTATGCCGTGGTGAAGAACTGTCTTATTCAACCATTTAATTTTTCTTTTCTTTTAAAAGTAGTACTCTTTATGTTTTCAGTAGGTAGACTTTAAATTGCCTTAAAATGATAAGAGAAACTGAAGCAGAACAAATGTGTGACGTAGCGCGTAAGGTTCCCACCTGGTGAGGTGAGATGTATGCTGCCTTGCCCTAGCAAGCGGGGAGATACCACGGATTGAAAAAAAAAGCAATGGCCTTGCAGTAGAGATTTAATTGAAGAATAAATTTGAAAATAGCCTTGTACATAAGTGTAGTTTCTCTTTCACAATGGCACCAAAACCTAACAATTTATTTTGATGATGATAATTATATTTTGTTGTAACATTTACGAAAAGCCCCAGGATATTTTTATATGTGAAACAGTGAGAGTGTCTACTTGTTGATGTAGGTTGCAGTCATGGTGCTAGAAAATGGTAAGAGGAAGAATCCAAACATTCTGGTGACTGGAACTCCGGGGACTGGAAAGACAACCATGTGCACTACTCTAGCGGAAGCCACCCAACTCTGCCACATCAATATTGGAGAATTAGTCAAAGAAAAGAACTTGCATGATGGTTGGGATGATGAGCTTGATTGTTACGTTCTTAATGAAGACTTGGTAAGCTGCCAATTTATATGTTTACAACCATTTATGTAGGCTTTTGTTTGCTATTTACCTCTGCTAAAGGAAGGAAACTTGTAAAGTGCAAAGCTAGAAAATAATTTACTCGACATTTATTTAAGTTGGCAAATACAATCTTATTTTACTCATTTCAATTTTGAATAGCCTAAAATATTTTGAAATGTTCTTATAAGTGTATTTTGTTTGAAGGTGTTGTTAGTAGGTCATTAGATTCTAAACTATAATTAAATGATGATCCTTGTCAAAACTTGGGTGGCAGATATATTGAACATTGAACTGGAGACTATCTCTCTGTACGTCATGATTCCATTGTAGCAATCAGCAAAGGTTCATGCTACTTAATGGTACAATATTCCTGAATCAGTTTTTAATATCTCTTGGAGATCACTAATAACAAGATTGGGGTGGCAGATATATTGAACATTGAACTGGAGACTATCTCTCTGTACGTCATGATTCCATTGTAGCAATTAGCAAAGGTTCATGCTACTTAATGGTACAATATTCCTGAATCAGTTTTTAATATCTCTGAGATCACTGATAACAAGATTGGGGTCCAAGGTACTGAGAAAAGTTGAAACTTTTGTGCTCAACTCTTTAGTCAAAGTAACCTCTTGAAGTGTGAGTGTTCCAAATTCTACACTTTGTAGATGCCATCTGCGGAGCAACATATCCTTGCCATTTATTCTTACTCCCCTAGTGTCTAATCCCTTTAGCTGTCCTTGTACCTTTCTCTTCTTGATAACAAATCTTGAAATTATTACTACAGTGCATAAATGTGCTGAACTTCCAGTAGTACAAACTGAATCTATTTTTTCTTCTGAATTTTCCTTGACTTTAGTTGTTTATTTATACTATTGATTATGTACATTTGGTTGTAATTTCTTGGGGCTCTTCATTACCAAAAGAAAATGGAAGCTTCTTTATTTTCTATTATTAAGAACAATTGTGTGGAGATACTTTAGTTTGACGAAGCCTTATTTGGTTTGTGTTATGTTGGATCAGATGAAATAATTTTAATATTATTTTTCATCATTTATGCGATTCTTGATATCATGTGTATGTTGTTTGATTTATAGGTTTTATAATTTTACATGGTTTCTGTAGGTCTGTGATGAACTTGAGGATGTAATGGAAGAAGGCGGAAACATTGTGGATTACCATGGCTGTGATTTCTTTCCTGAGCGATGGTTTGATTGTGTGGTTGTACTTCAAACTGATAATACCATTTTGTATGACCGTTTGAGTAGGAGGTATGAAAGCACTTGTTTCTGTTATTGAATGTTGATTTTGCTACACTATTGTTGGTTTCATTATAAACTTTTTCCCGTATATGTAACAGGGGGTACAAAGATTCAAAGCTTTCAAACAACATTGAATGTGAAATCTTCCAAGTTCTGCTGGAGGAGGCTAAAGATAGTTACTCGGAGGAGAAAGTGATTGCATTGAAGAGTGATAATATCGATGACATTAGTAGAAATGTTGCAACTCTGACAGATTGGGTCAGAAATTGGTCTTTACCCTCACAATCTTAACAAAATTATAGTAGTTTGTATATAGTGAAATGTCATGATGAACTGCCACCGGTAGCAGATCTGCAGTGTGGTTAAATTTTCTTACAAATTTTGGTATGGCGTGTATCCAAGGCATTTAAGTTATGGGTTTTAAATTTGACAATTGAAAGGATAATTTTGCTGAGTTGTGATCCTAGGTTTCAATTAGTGTAGCGATGTTTAATTAAACTCGATGCAATAGCCGGCAAGTCTGGCCAGACCAGCCTGTCCGTCTAGTCAATTTTTATTTTATTTTTGTCATCCAAAATGTAAATATTTTGAATTTTTATTTTTCCTTTTTGGACTGCCTTCTGATGTTGGGCTGATGCAGTCGAGGAAGGAAAATAATACTCACCTTAAACGAAGTGTTGTGTTGTGGGTGTGTTCCAGTTTTTTTAATTATGTTGGATTGTGTAGGGAGAAAGGAAAATAATAATCGCCTTAAACGAAGTGTTGTGTTGATTACGTCGGATTGTGTAGTGAGAGGATTAGTGTTGTGGTAGTGCTTGTTAGGCTGACGGAGATGAGATGAGAATAAAATAATGAAAGACGAAGTGAAGTATTGTACATTCTAATTTTTTAAATAAAGTGAAGAGTTGTGTCAAATCACATAACACGAATGGTAAAATTGTAAATTGTGTACAAATAAAAAAGATAAAAAATCATTGTTTGGGACAAGTTTTAATAAAATAGATTGGGTATTTTTGGTATTTCTCTTGGGTATTGTTTTCTTATATAGACATTTGATATAAGTTCATGCATGTTTTTTATGAATTCTTCTTAGGCACAATCTCTTGCACTTAACACTAGAGTATTAGGACTTGTTGATAGCTTTGAATTCATTCTTTAGATTTTACTTCAGTTTCTATATAGCAAGCATCTATTTCTAGCTGTAGTTCATTTTAGTATTTTACCCAAAATTGTTCAAAACACCATTAAAAAAGGGTCAAGACTAGAGGGCCAACCCATCAGTATGCCCAATGTCAAGACGACTTGTGTTACTCAACTCGTTTTATCTAAACGGGTTGGTCTAGTCTAATTTATTTGGTGGATCAAAATTGGGTCGGGTTAAAACGGGTCAAACTAACTTGTTTTACCATTCCTATTTCTAATATTAACAAAATAAGGATATTAAGATGTTATTAGTTTGAGATTAATAATATTAGGAAGAAAAGGTAATAAAATGGTGTTTCATGTGAAAAGAAAAGACTAACAAGGAGAATTTTCTCAAGTTTATCAACAAAAACATATGATGTTATTTGGAGAGTTATTTAATTTACTTTTGTACTTACCTAAAGGGATTGAAATTATTTAATTTTACCAAACAGGGTGAAGTTGAATCGGGCCTGACGTCTTCAAAAGGTAAAGTTGTCGTAGTTGGCACGACTTCAGGTGAGTTAGGATGAAGTCGTATGGCATGGTGCGACTTCTATTTTTTTAAAAAAAAACTTAAGTCGTCATACCTATTAAGGTTTTAGTTTAAAACTTTTTTTTCTATTATAGTTTAAAGTCGTGTGAGATGTGATGAGTTTAGTTTTTTTTTTAAAACTGAATTTGTCATACCTATTAAGACTTAAGTTAAAAATATTTTTTTATGTTGAATTGGTTTTTAATTTTATTAAAAGTAATGTGATTTTTTATAAATTTTTATTCTATTATTTTTAATGAAATTTATGTTTTTTTTTCTTTTATTTATTTAATTAATACAATATTTAAAATTAATTTAATTAATTGAATACATGACAAGGATTAAAGTAAGAAAAATTGTAGTGACATTAGTAAGAATAAGGTTAAATCTTAGTCTCTATTTATGTGGATTTTTTTCGGTTAGATCTCTGTTTTATTGGATTCTCCAATTTAGTCCTAGAAAATGAAAATTTGAGTAAATTTAACGAGGTTAAATTTTTGATGGGCTGAGATGTTGAGGTGACGTGCCAGTGGTACGTGGAATTTGATAAAAGAAACATTTTAAAAATAGGGTTTCTTGGATCGAAACCTTCGAAGCTCAAGGCCATGCCACCGTCTTTGTTGTCAAATTCTTTGTCGCGCTAACCTCATGTCCTTCATTTCCAACGTTCCAAAAAATCAAAGACCTGGTAGATTTTTTTTAGTCTCTCTATAGTATTCCTAGCCCCACCTTATACCCCTATGCGTCTTGTATATGCAACTCTATTTCAGTCCTTGCTGTTCGAAGCATGCAGGAGAACGGTAAACCCCGTCAACGGTGCGGTGGGCCTTCTTTGGAACGGAAACTAGCACGTCTACCAGGCGACCACTAAGACCGTGCTCCGTGGGGGTACCCTCAGGCCCATGCCGGAGCTCATGGGACTCGCCTCTCCTGTTGCTGCCGACGACGAGACATCGAGAGTTCCATGCTTCGACATTTGAAGAATCTGAGACCTGAACTCGACTTATGGCTTTACGAACACCAGATACCATACCAGAGTCTCCTCCACTAGCAAACACAAGTGGTTGGAGGAACGGACGAAGCTTTAGGCGGCACCCAATATCGATCTCTGACTGACGCCAATTTTCCTACAGAAGAAGGTTGAAAATTGGCAGCCGGTGTCGTCGTCGATGGCCTTCGGGGAGTCAGGCACGATGACCTCCGATTTTTCCTAAATCCTTGTGTTTACACCATCTGCATATGCCATGTTTTAAAACTAAGAACCCCTATTTTTAAAATGTTTCTTTTATCAAATTCCACGTACAAATGTACGAGAATTCCACGTTTCAAAAACTGGCCACGTCCCAACTCATAAAACCTTAATCCCGTTAAGCTAATTTAACAGTAGGTGCTCAATTGATTCAATTTTTCATTTTTTAGGATTAAATTGGGGAATCCAATAAAACGAGGATCTAATTGGAAAAAACCTAAGAATAATTGCCACAAGACCTTTTTTGTTGTCTTCTAGGTCTTCAATGTCCTTTATCTTCGATAGATGTTCAGATGATATTGCAACTAGTATGGTATATTATTGTTCAATATTATCATGACTTTGACCATCGTCATTTTCATCATCTTCGCTTTCGTTATCATATCATTGTGAGAAATTGTAGATCAAAAACAATCCATAGGTGGAGTTGGATTGTAAGCAATTAGTGGTGTAGTTGTAGAGGTTCCAAATATGTTGTGAGATAGACATGGAAATAAGTTAGGCTGAGATGGAAAGATCGTGTATGTGGAAGGAACATGATGTACAGATGAAGATGGACCAACCATGTTCCCATGTATCCGAACATTTGAGTGACTAAAACATGCCAAAGTAAGCATCATACTGCGATTGAAACTGTTGAGCAGCACCAGAAGAATATCCAATATGATCATATTGTGAGGGAGGTTGTGGATGTTGAGGTTCTCGTGATGTATCATTCTATTGGAAATGTAATGGTTAATTTAATTTGAAAGTCAGATATTAACATTTAAAATGTATTAGAAAATGAACTTGCATTGTCAACTAACAATGATGGTTGTTGTAGTGTTATGCAGTGAATATTATGTTGTATGTACCATTGCATATGTTTTGTAGTATCATGCAGATGGTTATTCCCGTGAAATTCATCTCCTTCAATTAGACGGTTGTATCAATTATTCTACACTCACATCCATTGTTGATGATATTAAGGTCAATTTCTTTTTGTTCTTCCTCTCATATTTTCTATGTGAAGGTTATCCAAGTTTAATAATAATGGCTTAGGAGAATATATTGACAAAGTCTAAATTGATGCCTTACTCAGTCCACGCGATGGAACTCCACTTTAGCAAAACATATCATAGGAACAATTACACGACTCACTAGGGACTTTAATAGTTATAAAAGACTAGTGTAATAAAAAAGTTTGTGGATAGAAAATGTAAATATATTTAATAAACATTTTTGGTTATATATGTTGTAATATATTAATATTATATTACAAAAGTTATTAACGTTAATTGCAACGTTCTCTTTGCAACGGGCAATACTGCAACGTTCCAATTTTGGCCAACGGCATTTTGCATGGTTTATAAATATTGCACCCCTCTTTCATTCCAATACACTTCATCATAAAAATTCTTCTCTCATTCTCTCATTCTTTCTCTCAATTTTCTTTCTAAAACTATCCTGAGTATATACTCGAAAGAGTTTCTTGCTAGTTCTGTGATCCTCAGAGATATTCTGAGAAGTTCCTGTTGTATCCTGGGGAACTTGCGCATACACTGCGGATAAGTCCTTAAGGACAGTGAATCTACACGCCTCAGGAAATTGCGGTTCAAGCTTTGTCAGCACTATTTTACTACAATCTTAAGGACTTATGGCTGACACCAACAACCAGATTCCGGAAAGTCAGAACATTGTTTCCGGAACTCAGACGGTCTTTGCAAAACCATTTCCGGACGTGTCAAAAGTCGAGATCTTCTCTGGACAGAACTTCCGACGCTGGCAAGAACGTGTGTCCACCCTGCTTGACATGTATGGAGTTGCAACTGCTCTTTCATCTCCGAAACCGGACTCCAGTCTTCCTTCAAACTCAAAACTAGTTGAAGAATGGATTTACGCGAATAAGGTATGCCGACACACTTTGCTTAGTGCGCTTTCTAATGAGTTGTTCGACGTGTATTGTTCCTACAAGGAAGCGAAAGACATTTGGGATTCGTTGATTCTCAAATATACTGCCGAAGATGTCGTCAGACAAAGGTTCGTTATAGGAAATTACTACCGTTGGGAGATGATCGAAGATAAGGACATGAAGTCGCAAATCAATGAATACCACAAGCTGCTCGAAGATATCAAAGCGGAGAACATCCTTCTACCAGATGAATTTGTTTCGGAATTACTGATCGAGAAACTGCCGCCTTCTTGGACTGATTACAAGCAACAACTGAAGCACAGACACAAGCAGATGCCACTCTCAGAGCTCATCACTCACATAATTGTTGAAGATACCAACAGGAAAGAATGTGCCGCTGCAAGAGCCAAAACCTTGTCTGCAAAAGCAAATGTGGTAGAGGATAAACCTGCTCCCAAAAGGTACGAACACAAACCTGATCACAATAGGAAAAACCATTTTCGAAAATCCCGTCCAAATGGATTTAACCCCACCTTTAAGAAGAAAGGAAATTGCTTTGTGTGTGGAAAACCGGGACATCATGCACCACAGTGCAGGCGCAGAGCAAGAAACGACAATCCTCCTAAGGCCAATATAGCCGAAGGAGATGACATTATAGCTGCGGTCGTTTCACAAGCAAATTTGATGTCCAATGTGAGTAATTGGGTGGTAGACTCTGGGGCTACCAGGCATATCTGTGCAAACAGAAGTGCCTTTACCTCTTACATCAGTGTAAGAGAAGGAGAAGAACAAGTTTATCTCGGTGATTCCAGGACAACTCATGTCTTAGGAAAAGGAAAGGTTCTTCTTAAACTCACATCTGGGAAGACTCTGGCCTTGAATGATGTCCTGCATGTTCCTTCTATCAGAGTTAATTTAATCTCGGTATCAATACTGGGAAAAGCTGGGGTTAAAGTGTCATTTGAGTCTGACAAGATCATTATGACAAAGAATAATGTTTTTGTGGGGAAAGGATATTGTGATCAAGGTCTCTTTGTACTTAACATTTCTGAAATTATGAATGAATCAACTTCTTCTGCTTATATTGTTGACTCGTATGATATATGGCATGCTAGATTAGGACATCTGAATTCTTCCTATGTTATGAAATTAAAACAATTAGGATTGATTAATATGCATGATAAACAGAGTAGTAAATGTGATATATGTGTAGAATCTAAAATAACAAAGAAAACATGTTTCTCTGTAGAACGTCAAACTGAGCTATTAGGGTTAATTCATACTGATCTAGCTGATTTGAAACAAACCATGTCTAGAGGAGGTAAAAATTATTTTGTGACCTTTATAGATGATTATTCTAAATACACTAAGGTATACTTAATCAAACACAAAGATGAAGCCTTTGATGTGTTTTTAACCTACAAAGCAGAAGTTGAAAATCAATTGAATAAGAAGATTAAAAGGAATAGATCAGATAGAGGTGGTGAGTATGTGCTTTTTAATGACTATTGTGTTAAAGAAGGTATTATCCATGAGGTAACTCCACCATATTCACCTGAGTCTAATGGAGTAGCTGAGAGAAAAAATAGAACCCTTAAGGAAATGATGAATGCAATGCTTGTTAGTTCTGGTGCACCTGATAACCTTTGGGGAGAAGCCTTGCTTACTGCATGTTTTTTACAAAATAGAATACCCCATAAGAAAACTGGTAAAACTCCTTATGAGTTGTGGAAAGGTTACCAACCTAACCTTAAATATTTAAGAGTGTGGGGGTGCCTAGCTAAGGTGATGTTACCCGATCCTAAGAAAAGGAAAATAGGCTCTAAAACCTCTGATTGTATGTTCTTAGGTTATGCTGAACATAGTGCTGCCTATAGGTTTCTAGTTCTTAAAAGTGATATACTTGAGAGAAATTCTATAATGGAGACGAAAAATGCTGAATTTTTTGAACATGTGTTTCCCTTAAAGGTTAGTGAGATGTCTCAACCTGTTGATGATAATGATGATAGTAATACCATAAATGAGGATTTGAGAAGAAGCAAAAGACAGAGGAAGGAAACTTCATTTGGTAATGATTTTTATACCTATCTAGTTGATAATGATCCTAGTAGCTTTGTAGAAGCCATTAGTGCTCCTGATGCAAAACAATGGGATAAGGCCATTAGGACTGAAATTGAATCAATTCAGAAAAACAATACTTGGACTTTAGAAGATCTGCCTAAAGGAGCAAAACCCATTGGTTGTAAGTGGATCTTTAAGAAAAAGTATCATCCTGATGGATCCGTAGAAAAGTATAAGGCAAGATTAGTAGCTAAAGGTTTTACTCAAAAACCCAACATAGATTACTTTGATACTTTTGCCCCTGTGACTAGGATTTCCTCTATTCGAGTTTTGTTAGCCTTAGCAGCTATCCATAAACTAGTGATACATCAAATGGATGTTAAAACTGCCTTTTTGAATGGTGATTTAGAGGAGGAAATTTATATGACTCAACCTGAAGGATGTGTTGTACCAGGTCAAGAGAATAAAGTTTGTAAACTTTTAAAATCTTTGTATGGTTTGAAACAAGCACCAAAACAGTGGCATGAAAAACTTGATAATGTTTTAATTTGTGATGGTTTTTCACCTAATGATGCTGATAAATGTGTGTACTCTAAATTTGAAAATAGTGATTGCGTCATTATATGTTTGTATGTGGATGACATGTTAATTTTTGGTACATGCAATGAAATTGTTGCTAGAACTAAACTGTTTCTAGGATCGAATTTTGAAATGAAAGATATGGGTGAAGCCAATGTAATTTTAGGTATTAGAATCATAAGGAAGGGAGATAGTATATTACTATCCCAAGAACAATACATTGAGAAACTTCTTAAGAAGTTTGAGTTTTATGATCTGAAACCAGTGAGTACCCCTTATGATGCTAATTCTAAATTAATGAAAAATAAAGGAGAATCTGTATCTCAACCTCTGTATGCCCAAATAATTGGGAGTTTACTGCATTTAATGAGTTTTTCAAGACCTGATATTGCTTATGCAGTAGGTAGATTGAGTAGGTACACTCAATGTCCAAACCAGGAACATTGGGATGCACTTGCTAGGCTTATGAGATATTTAAGAGGTTCAATGGATTATGCCATTGAATATAGTGGATTTCCCGCTGTACTAGAAGGGTATAGTGATGCTAACTGGATTTCTGATTCAGATGAGACAAAATCCACTAGTGGTTATATATTCACACTTGGGGGTGGTGCGATTACATGGAGATCAGCCAGACAAACTATTATTGCAAGATCAACAATGGAATCTGAGTTTGTCGCTCTTGAGATGGCTGGTAGTGAGGCTGAGTGGTTGAAAAACTTCTTAGCGAACATTCCATTAGGAATGAAACCAACCCCATCGGTATCTATACACTGTGATTGCCAATCGGCAATAGCTATAGCTAAAAACAAAAATTACAATGGAAAGAATAGACATGTTCAATTGAGACACAATTTGGTGAAGCAGCTGCTAAAGAGTGGAACTATTTCCATTGACTATGTGAAGTCAGAAAGGAATCTAGCAGATCCTCTGACAAAACCCTTGGGAAGAAATATGATCTTAGAAACATCGAGGGGAATGGGACTTAAGCCACTGATAAACAAACAAGTGATGGTAACCCAACCTTTGTGATTGGAGATCCCATGAATAAGGTTCATATGGGTAAAAACAAGTCACTTGTTAGTTCTGATAGCACTAAATTGATTCTAATCAATTATGTCCCTTCCTATGGTGTGTGTGATAGTGCTAGAGACTGCATTAATGAGAGGTTAAACTTTGTCATTAAAATTCTATACGGTGATAGAATTTTGTCTTAAACAAAGTTTTTAATGATTTTCATATCCCTTATGGGTGGTGTATGATTTGCAGCATACACTTGATGAAATCACCTATATGAGTGTCGAGTGGGGCCGCTTGCATGAGATCCTGGCATGATCTCTAGAGCACTCATGAATACCGGGCACGCGCATGGCCTAGTTGGCGCAACACAGCGATAACAGCAAGAATTGTGGGGGTGTATTGTGATTGATAAACCTCTAACACACGTCAAGTGTCTTTGGTTCATATAGCTTGCTATACCAACTACACTGTGTGTTAAGTTTCTCGATCTAAGACTGGTTCATATAGCTTGCTATACCAGCTCTGATGCATTACATCTTATGAGACTCAGGATATAAATACTTTTATCTTATTTTAATCTCTGATTATTCATCAGAACAAAGATTTGCGCTATTGCTTTATACAATCATTTTCCAAGTTTACACAAAGATGACATACCTTTGTTTTGAAAAAAGGATTACCTGCAAAAATGAGAAATCTCTTTTGAGACAGAACTTCATTTTTGAGACAGAAATGTTTGGGTCAAAGACATTTTGTTCTTTACAACTTTTGCAATATGTGGGGGATTGTTGTAATATATTAATATTATATTACAAAAGTTATTAACGTTAATTGCAACGTTCTCTTTGCAACGGGCAATACTGCAACGTTCCAATTTTGGCCAACGGCATTTTGCATGGTTTATAAATATTGCACCCCTCTTTCATTCCAATACACTTCATCATAAAAATTCTTCTCTCATTCTCTCATTCTTTCTCTCAATTTTCTTTCTAAAACTATCCTGAGTATATACTCGAAAGAGTTTCTTGCTAGTTCTGTGATCCTCAGAGATATTCTGAGAAGTTCCTGTTGTATCCTGGGGAACTTGCGCATACACTGCGGATAAGTCCTTAAGGACAGTGAATCTACACGCCTCAGGAAATTGCGGTTCAAGCTTTGTCAGCACTATTTTACTACAATATATGCTTAAAAGTGTTATGTAAGAGTTGAAAGGCATAAGGAAGTATGTTTGTCCTTTGTGTTGGATGAGACCGCTCATCACACATAATAATTAGGATGCATAACAAAAGATTAAGTGATAAGGATAAAGCCATATTGTTAAATGAATAAAACATATGAATTCAAAATTAATAATTTCGCCAGTGAAAAACCAAAGTCTTTAGCAATTTCTCGAGTAGTTAAAGGTTGTATAGTTGGAGATATACATGTGATGGGATCCTAAGCCCATGCATGCAAAAGCACCATGCAACCTCCAATGTTCTCCTGTTGAAGTCTAATCCACGATTAAAAGAACGATACAAACATCTCAAAATTGTTAATCCCCAACTGTAGTTAGAGACATTATTAGGGTAATCCAATAATGGAAGAGGATGTATCTGACATTAATAAACTTTCGTTTATAACCAAAATATGAGCTCATGCATATTGGGCTATGACAATGTTAGTTGCATTATTTAACAATTCTCGGAATTCATTGATTAACCATGATATATTAATTACATTCTCTTTAAGCACTGTACATGATGGTAAAAAATGAAGTAGTGATTGATACCTTGAAATCAAGCCAACAAGGCAGCACCATCCAAAGTGATAGTGCACTCATCAAGAGGAAAATTATTTTCATTAAAATATTTTTATAACAAACATTAAATTAAATCTTTTAACAATTGTATAACAATAATAACAAATTTTTATAACTAATAAAAAAATTATATTAGTAATATCTTTTCAGAATTGTATATCAGTAATAATATTCTATAACAATCAAATATTTCTATAATTAATAAACAAAATTAGAACAACATATTATGGTAATATTATTTTCATATGAAAAATATTTCTATAAGTCATATTATAGAGATAATAAATCACAATTTGTATTGAAAGCAAATTCTGCACAACAAATCATGTATCACTTACAAGTAATCTAGAAAGAAATTAGGACAATGATACAAGTAATATGGAAACCTTGATATTTAAAAGACGATGTACTCATGAAAAGATAATGAGGAGTAGAAATATGGAAACCATCATATAGATAATGTAACATCCCAAAAATCCAAAATTTTACACCAGTTTTTTTTTTTAAAACATCGCGGAACTAAACATCAAAAGTGTAGGTGTCTTACAACATAAGGTTAAAACCTTACAAATATCAAATTCGTTATTCAAAGACATAAAATTTCTTTAAAACATGATAAATCCCCCATAGTTATTCCCATAACTCTCATCTGACTACTCCATCTCTACCTCATCTGCAATGTCATCTACTCTCGTATAAATACGATCATCGTAGGTGGAACCACAACCACAAAAGGAAAGGGTGAGTAACTAAGAATCTAACATAGCATATAATTTCAATATCAAAATATCATAACTTAGATTATCCTAGTCACAACCTTACAATACAACACAATATTCAGCTCATAACTTAGATCATCACCACCCAGACTATAATATTCAACTCATAACTCAGATCATCACCACTCAGACTATCAAAGTCACAATATTAGTACCTCAAATCATAATCACTCGGACTATCAAAGTCACAATATTAATACCTCAGATCATCATCACTCAGACTATCAAAGTCACAACATCATAGTTCATCACAGTATTAAACTCAACTCAAATCATTGACACAAGCTTCTGTTGTTTCCTTGAATTTTGTCGTACCAAACCTGTTTTGCAAAACAGGGCGATTCGAGCCGTCTTCCATCGCAACTTTAGACCTATCTCCCCGACTCCTCAAGGAATTACGAGTAAAAATTTCGGTTAAGCGCACCCACCGAGCACTATACTCACACGAGCCGAAGTCATTGGGCGAGACATCCAACCCTCTCTAGTCCCCACGCATGAGGAAAGGGTGACACTCGAATCTCAGTCTCCGCAGATACTCAACACACTATCGTATCGCAATACAAACACCATCGATTCGACAAAATTCTAAGGAAATGACAGAACGCTTGCTCTCACAGTTTTACCATCACAACCATCACCATCATATATAAAGTCAATTAAATTCATTGACTAACAAGTAATTAAACAACTTAATTTAATTATTTATCCTACTGCCGCACCCCTCTGAAATTACTAATTTCACACTTCCATCAACTAGAACAACATTTCTAGTGCACTCCCACTTTTTACTAAATTCCCAAAAACACCTAATTCCGATACACCCCTTTTTCTCTAAACACACACCCTTCTTTCCTCTTCCAAAAATGGAAGAAAATTCTCAATATCCTCTTACCAACACTCTTGGTTAAAGAGTGTAGATAAGTGTCCCCAATGAGTAAAATTGAATGTTGTTCACACTGACCTTTACTTGTTATTTTACTCATAAATCTTTGTACATAACTCCAAATGAGTTGATTTCTTTTTTTATTGGAAACTAGACTCGATTATATTTCTTTGGACATAAAACTAGAAATTTTTGGACTATAGGACTAGCTGCAGTCAAATCATTAAAAATGGGAAACTTTAATCACGCTCTGGTATGCTCATCTTTGACCTTTGATGAATGTTTTGCTCATTACTCTCTCTACCTAACTCCAACTGAGTTGATTCTTGCTTTGTTGGAAACTAGACTCAAATATCTTTCTTTTGACATAAAACTCGAAATGTTTGGACTACAGGGCTAGCTGCAGTAGAATCATTTAAAATCGGAAACTTTAATCACCCTCTGGTATGCTCAGCTTTGACATTTGATGACTGTTTTGCTCATTACTCTCTCTACCCAACTCCAATTGAGTTGATTCTTGCTTTGTTGGAAACTAGACTCAAATATATCTCTTTTGACATAAAACTAGAAATTTTTGGATTACAGAGATAGCTGCAGTAAAATCATTAAAAATCGGAAACTTTAATCACCCTCTGGTATGCTCAGCTTTGACCTTTGATGAATGTTTTGCTCATTACTCTCTCTACCGAACTCCAATTGAGTTGATTCTTGCTTTGTTGGAAATTAGACTCAAATATCTTGCTTTGGACATAAAACGTGAAATTTTTGGACCACAGGGCTAGCTGCAGTAAAATCATTAAAAATCGGAAAATTTAATCACATTCTGGTATACTCAACTTTGACCTTTGGTAACTATTTTGCTCATTACTCTCTCTACCAGACTCTAATTGAGTTCCTTCTTGCTTTTTTGGAAACTAGACTCAATTATCTTTAATTTGACTACTCATACGACTATTTTGGACTTCGGGAAGGGTCTCAAATAAATCTTGGAAAAATTGCAAAAGTTCATTTTTAGCTTCTGCGTGTTATACCCAAAAACTCATAAAACTTACAACCAAAAATAAAAGTACATACCTCAACATGTTAAATTTAATCCCAACACACAAGGAAGAAAGCATGCAAAAACATCATATTGTTACCTCCTACCCATCATACATTATGTTATATCCCAAGTTAAACCCCTTACCTCAATTACAAGCTATCTTCCAAAGGCTCTTAGGTTCCTTTCCTCACTAGACAACAAACTTCCACTCCTCTTGGTCTCCTACAAGTGATGTCCAAAAACTCCAAGGCTAGGGTGACTCTTCCTTTTTCTCACCAACTTGGTTACTCTCCAAAATCTCTTCTCCACTCTCCAAGCTTTAACCTCCCCAAGGTCACTTACAAGCCTCATAAGTCTACAAAACATATACCCACCCAAGCAAAGTGGAAAACAATATGTGTCCACCCAAGCAAAGTGGAGCAATAAGTGCCCACCCAAGCAAAGTGGAAAACAATATGTGCTCATCCAAGCAAAGTGGAGCAATATGTGCTCAACCAAGCAAAGTGGAACAAGGCTTTGGAAACCACTTCCACGCTCATCATAAGACTTCAATTTCCACTCTGGTATGCTCAGCTTTGACCTTTGATGACTATTTTGCTCATTACTCTCTCTACCGAACTTCATTGAGTTTTATTCTTGATTTGTTGGAAACTAGACTCAAATATCTTTCTTTGGACACAAAAAGCATAATTTTTGGACTACAGGGCTAGCTGTAGTAAAATTATTAAAATTGGAAGTTTAATCACGCTCTGGTCTATTTTACTTTGACCTTTGATGACTATTTTGCTCATTATTCTCTCTACCGAACTCCAAATGATTTGATTCCTGATTTGTTGGAAACTAGACTCAAATATCTTTCTTTGGACACAAATATAGTAATTTTTGGACTACAAGGCTAGCTGTAGTAAAATTATTAAAATTGGAAGTTTAACCACACTCTGGTCTGTTTTGCTTTGACCTTTGATGACTATTTTGCTCATTATTCTCTCTACCGAACTCCAATTGAGTTGATTTCTGATTTGTTGGAAACTAGACTCAAATATATTTAATTTGACTACTCATACGACTATTTTGGACTTCGGGAAGGGTCTCAAATAAATCTTAACATGTTAACTTTAATCCCAACACACAAGGAAGAAAGCATGCAACAACATTATATTGTTACCTTCTACCCATCATACACAATGTTATATCCAATACTTAAGGTAAGAAATAATTTTATTTCTCAACATTGATTCTCATCACAATTTATTATATAATACCACAAAATAAAATACTTAAGGTAAGAAATCATTTTATTTATACAGGTCTTACAGATAACGCAACAATAGTTTGAATTTTAAAAATGGTAGTTTCAGCGGTGTTCAAGTGGGTACTTCAGAAATTTTGACTGTGCTTTATTTTTGGTGAGTTCCAATGTCTTTATTTACCACAACTACAACTCCCATTGAATGGAATCTTATCACTTCACCAACATAAGTTCTAAACAAGGCACATATGCAAAAGTTATTTAAGGTTTATGCTTTTTTTGTATAAATGAAGAAGTACACTATTTAAGATATTAAACATAATCATCAAAAAACAATTCTCCTGTATTGAGACCATATTATGATGGTGTAGAAGATAACTCTTATTTCATCTTGAAGGTATGTTCTAGGCTTTAAATAAAACCTTACATTGAAGGTTTTATTTATTACAAGCTAGTTGTT
Source organism: Vigna nakashimae (assembly GCA_034642375.1). Classification (NCBI taxonomy): domain Eukaryota; kingdom Viridiplantae; phylum Streptophyta; class Magnoliopsida; order Fabales; family Fabaceae; genus Vigna; species Vigna nakashimae. The sequence continues at coordinate 13,853,387 of CM067764.1, read as the reverse complement.
CAAGTTGACAGATTGAATGAAAAATATCAATCCATTTTATTGGTTGCAATTTCTCAGGATAGTAATAAGGACATATTTCCTTATAAATTCACAATGGTTGAAGGAGAGATGAATGAAGCGTTGATTTGGTTTTTTCACATATAACACTTATATGTAACACCTCAACTTAACTTATGCTTCATAACAAATAGAGGGTCAAGTATCTTGTCAACACTACAATCAGAAGAAGTTGGATGGGAGGATGAAGGCTTGCAATCAGTGTATTGCATACGACATATTGCGTCCAACTTAAACAAAAAAAAAATAAAAAAAAATGTGAAGTTGAAGAGAGAACAAATTAACAATTAACATAGGTATCCAAACCTATTAATGTACAATACATTTTATTACTCTATACCCTCCCAAACAATTTACATTATGTAATTTACTATGTTGTTATTAAGACAAGATCGTCTAAAGAGACTACAGTGTCTAACAACTCATGTTTTTAAGTTTAACATAAAATACTCAATGAAATATTGCTTATAGAATGAAATATCTAACATTGTATTTGGTAAAGAATAACATTGAATAAAGTATTTATCAATACAATTGTCTGTCCAAAGTATTGAACGAAATAATCATTTACAATGTTTTTATAAATATAGAAATTTCATGTAAATATTGTCTATCAGACGTAATTCACAAAAGCGTTTGATATATGGGAAACATTTAAGTAATCACGCAGATAAGAATTTAATATCCAAATACTGTTGAGCCAATAAGTGTCTAAAATGAAACGAATCGTCTAACTTATTAGTATAACACACTAAATGGTATCAAAAGATATATGAATATGTGATATCACAACTGCATCTAATGCATAAACTTCAAAAGCATCTAATCGCCATATGATATAAACAAAAATACAAAGCGTCTGAACAAAAGTCATGATAAAACTAAACATCTCTACAAAGTAAGTCAAAACAAACTAGCATCAAACATTTATATCAAGCATCACGCCTAAGCACTTAAGTTGTCTAACACATCAAATGGTTAGGTCATCTAATGGTTTGAATGCATGTACGTCTAAGTACTTTTTGTTTGTTGTGTTGTGCTCCCTTTAATTGTGCAGATTATCAACTTTATTCAAAAGCTAGCTCAAAATCAAAAGAACATTTAGAGACATGAGGATATATAAAGAAAGTTTCATACATACCTTTTGCAGGTCTTATCCGTACACAATATAGTTTCTCTACAAGAAAGCAACATATCTTCTAACTCTATCATAAAGGCTACATACCTAGAAGAAAGTCAAACTCTAAGTAACGGTCATCTCTCTCGAAGACTATATAAAAAGGACTCACATAGAGAAAGAATTGTTATCATTTGAATTGTTATCGCCTAAAGCCTTCATTTTAAGGAAAATTCCTTTACAAGTTTTCATAAGTCATTGTATTATTCATATATTCTCTCTACGAAAGTTGTCTTCTATCTTGTAAGAAACTAAAAACACTTGTTGTGTCATATTCAGAAGTGAAATCAAACACTAGTATATACCAAGAGTGATTTGTACTCGTTTTAATCATTGTAAAAGTTTAGAGGTCTTAAGGGACACTAGACGTAACTCAGGTTAGGCAAACCAGTATAAAAATACTTGTGTTATTATTTTTCTTGCTTAAAACATTTTCCTAAACGCTTTATTGAAACTAAGCACGTCTAACAACTATTGTAAATCATCTAACCCCTGCAATAGTCATTAAGCGTTGATTTGGGAAAAATCTTAAAACATTATTCAAACTCCCCTTTTCTAGTGTTTTGCTACATTTCAGTTGGTATCAGTGATAACTTTAGGGATTGGTTCTTAACAGGAGTTGAGGAAATTATTCATATCATAATAATGGAAAATGAAGGATAACAGGAGAAAAGTTCAATCATTGGAAGCAAAAAATGATTACTTTCTTTGAATCATGCCACATCGAAATGTGAGATACTGTGGAAAATGGAAACTTTATACCTCTGAATAGAGAAAGAGGACCGTTGGTTGGAAGTTCTTGCTTAGATGATCATAAACTAAGCTATCTTTTGAACTCTAAGGCTAAAAATATATTAACATGTGTTCTATGTGAAGACGAGTACAAAAAGGTACAACAGTTCAAGAGTGCAAAAGATACGAGGGACACATTGATAGCCACATACGATGAAACCAACAAAGTCAAAGAAGATGAGGTAGTAAGTACTTCAAAAGAGTTAACCTCATCTGAAGACGAAGAAGGAGAAGTCAAACTATGTCTAATGGCTAACTTAGCTTGTGATATGTCAGATGACTCTGACGATGAGGTAGATTTTAATGATCTTCACTCTATCATTGAAGCATATGATGAGCTAATATCAAATTCCTCAAAATTGTTAGAAGCTTGTCAAAATTTTAGAAAAGAATTTAAAAATTCTTTAAAAGAAAATGAGATTTTTAAAAATGATTTGACATCGTTTAAGGATGATGTAAAATCCTTACAACAAAAAGTTAGAAACTTGGAAAGGAAGCTAATTATTTTGAAACGAGAAAATGAAAATCTCATTTTGAAATATGTTAAGCTAGTAGAGAAAATAACTATAGCTCAAACCACGAAATGCGTTGATAACTCCTTATTTTTGCACTTTTCTTTGTGTTTAGAAATCTTTCTTCACTTCTTTAAGTTTTTAATTATGCAGAATTAAGATGATTTTTAGATTTTTCTTTAATTCTTTAGATTAGTAAAATTTTACTTAAAAATAGGTTTTAGGAGTATTTTTTTTGTATTTGTAAATAATTAGGAAATTAATATTTTTTTACAAAACCTTATAATAAAAATCTTTCTCTTTAATTGCTAAAATACCTTTCTTTAATTGTTGATTTTATTTTTATTTTTTTGCAGATTGGGCCATTTGAGGAATTGGGCTGAAAAATTGAGAGCATCAAGCATTGGGCTGAATCTGTGAGCATCATTAGGACCTGATCCAATTGAGGCTAATTGACTTTGGTCAACTATGCTTAAATTGGTCAACATAAGCAATTTGGGCCTGTTCTACATTGGCTCGATTCTGGAGTTAGCTGAATTTAGTGAAACGGTGCGTTTAGTGGAGAGGCGCTGCTACCTTTGCAAATGGGTATTGCTCAAGACATGCCTCATTTGGTAGAAAACACCCCTTTGCGCTAAGGTTTTGCTACAAGAGAGAAAGCGAAAGAGATGAAGAAAAGTTTGCCTTGTGCTGGTGTGTCGTTGCCCAAAAGAGAATAAAGACGAATCATGGCACGTGTGGAGAAGCTTCCATCAACGAAGGCAATTAGAGGGCTTGGAGAGCATGATGAATGGAGACTGTTGGATCAAGAATAAGAAGCATCGAAGGTTTCCCGTTCCTCTTTCCCTTTTTCTTTTCTTCTGGTTTTTACCTAAAGGTTGTAAATAGGTTAGATAGTGTGTGAAATGTGGAGGGTGACAGACTCCACGAGAGAAATGATTAGAGTTCGCGAGTTTTAGGGAAGGTTTTGTAGTGCAGCGGAATATAGTCGAATGCGTGAAAAATAAAGTCAACTGAATGTAACAAAGTAGGGATAGAAAAATCAAACACTGGGTTTTTATACTGGTTCGACCAAGCCTACATCCAGTGTCCTTGCACCATAGGAAGCAAATACACTATAATGATCAAGATTTTTACAACAAGGCTTTTATAGAGACCTCCACGTCAAAAATATAAAACACCTCTCTAACCCTCTAATCAAAATATAAGCATACAACACACAAAGACCAACAACAAGATGTCCCCTCTCCTGTTGTCTTCAACCCTTTGAGAAACCCCTCAAAATCAAGAACGCAACACACTCTTCTTCTTGTAATCACAACAGGGAATCAACCCAATCTTCAGTAGATTGTCAACTCTGATCTTTTAGTAAACACCTCTCTGTGCATATTTGATCAGCTCTTTCAAAGCACAACAATCTTGCTCTTCAAGAAATCACAAGAGATGATCACCACGGTCTTCTTCTTTGATTCTTTGAGCTTTTCCACGTTTCGTAAGATAGCACTAATCTGTAATGAGTATGAAAATGTTAAAATTCACAAAAGTTCTTACAAAATTCAAATTTGCTTCCATTTATAGTTTTTCAGAACTCCGACACTCTCAAGTCGACTTAGCTACTAATGCAATCAAATACAACACTTCAGTCAAAGCAGTTAGCAACAATAAATGTAGTTAATTGAATGGACAATTAATGCACTCGAATCACAATAAATGCTTGGTCAACATATTTAAAAATATAGTCGTTGTAACATTTAATTCAAGCATTAATAGAATTTCAAAACTGTAACAGACTTAGTCGAAGGCAAGTTGCATGAATCGACTATACAACACAATTAAACAAAGTTTTGAAAAACTTTCTCTTCAAAAATTCTTACAACACACTTTGAAAAAGTTTGTGCAAAGCCACGAGTTTTAATCAACTTACTTCATAATGAAGTCGACTTAAAACTGTTGTTTTGCCACATATTATAAGTTCAACAAAAGTACATGTGGTTTTCCTTTTCTAAAATATATGTCATGCATTCACAGATAAGATCTCATGTAGAACACAGGGAATTGCAGCAATGATAGAATCAACGCAAACATGTTCTCAAATAATCATAAACATGAAAGCTATGAACATGTAACATATAAACAACACATGTGTTATTAATTATGTGTTGTCATCATAAAAACCCAGAAGCTCTGAGATTGTAGGTTTAGCTAAACTAGTGCTACCCCTATCAACAATCTCAACAAATATAGTGAAAACTCCCTTGTGTTTAATATACACATAGGGTCATCTATTTATAATAGAACAATTATGGGCTAAGTCCAAAATATAAATAAGAAATAATATCAAACTAAGTAAGAAAGATAAAAGATAAAAATAATATATCTAACAGTTTCAATTCTGATTCTGTTTTGTAATTTATGCAATTTAAATATTTTTTATTGATTTAGTTTTTATTTTTGGTTGTTATTACTTTGATAGTGATAGTTGTGGTTTATTTTGAGTTTTGATGTTTTTGGTTATTTGATTTGAGTAGTTTAGAATTAATGATCTGATTTAGTTTTGTTTCAGCCTTTACATTCTTGTTGTTATGATGCTTTTGAATCTCTAGTTTTATATTTTGTCCAAGTTGGTTTATTTCACGTAGTGTAGAATTAGTTTATAGACTCTTCTTTATATGTTGTTCGTCACCTTTAAGCATTGCTTATTTATGATGATTTGATTGAAAATTAGTTTAAATATTTGATGATTTCACTTTGAATGTTCATTTAGAATAGGATATGATGTTCTGATAGTTGTTCAAGTTTAAGACACAAATTAATTTCATACATTGCATTGGCTAAGGATTTGAGTGAAATTTTTATTTCACGTTTCTAAAACATGAAACTAAGACCCAAAGTGGGCTTATTAATACCAAATTTTCTTTTTGGAAGAGTAATTGACTCATATGCCTAAACCAGAGTGATGTTTGTTTCTGAATTTTATTTTTGCCTTTTTCATTGCACATTTTACCTTTGATTTTCTTATTACCAAAATTCTGATTTGTTTTTTAATTCTCATTGCATTTTGATGAATGGATCTTAGGTTAGTTTTAATGTGTGATTGAGTTTCTCAGTTCATTTTTATTGGTTTGTGAAACTTTGACTCTTGCATTGTACTTTATTTTCAACATGGCAACTACATACAAAGTTGTTATCTCTATTGACGAAGTGTATGAGGCTGCAAAATGAGTCATAACTATTCATGCCATCAAAGAAAAACCCATAAGGCTCTACCTTTAACATTGGGTATATCTACAAGATCTCAGGGGCTACGATTATGATGCTCTCTTGGATGCTCGCCGATGTGGCATCGCAAACTTCTTCGAATGGGATACTCCCATGCTACTATAACTAGTAAGGCAATTTTGGATAAATGCGGAAATACAACCAAATGACCTTGTCTCAAAGGTCATTGGACAAGCAGTGGTCATCAACATTGAAGCCATTATTGTTGTAACAAGATGCCCTAGATTTGATAACTACTACTATGAAGGTTGGGATGAGGTGTATGCTCCCAATGGAATTGTTGAACGCACCCTCTATAGTGCAAACTTCAAGAACGGGTATATAAGTAAGGAAATAATGTACAAAGAATTGTGCTCTGATATGTACCTAAGAGATAATAAAAATAGGTGGGGCAGAGTTTATAAGAGGAGAGAAAAGGGTGACGTGGCTTTGTGAGGGAATTGTGTTAGTTAGAAGAGAGAGAAAATGGTTTGTTATAGATTATGAGGTGTAGGCTGTGAGGGGGGACACATTTTTGGTTTTTGGGTGGAGTGCGAGGAGAAGAATTATTACGATTCTTCTCAAGAGTGTGGCTCTGGGCAGAGGGTCTTGGAACCTTTTGAGCTTTCTGTTTTATCATAACAGTGAATTTTCACCATTCTACTTTTCACACTTTATATTTCTGATTGTTCCATTTATTCCTAAACTCTGATTTCTATCAATTGGTCCGACCTGCCGGATCAATATTTCCCGATCGAAGATCATGCCACCAAGAAAGAACAATGTCCAAGGAGAGCCAACGGGGGAGGAGAATGAGGCAGATCTTGTTGTGGGTGAGGTCGCTAAACTCAAAGCGGTGGTCGAGGAGCTTGTGGCACGTTGCAAAGTCAAACCAACTTGGAGAAGCTGCGTAAGGATTCAGCAGAACAGATCATAATCTTACGCCGAGAAGCCGCTGAGAATCAATCAAAGCTCCTTCACTTATATGAATGAGGGGGAGAACGAAGAGTTAGGGTCAGGATCGATGAATACGCGGAGAACGAAAAGTATGAGACAACTTGAGGGGGACGATTTAGCCGAATTTCGGCAATCGATGAAGAAGATAGAATTACCACCGTTCTATGGAGAAGACCCAGCGGGGTGGATAGCAAGAGCTGAAGTTTATTTTAACGTACAAGCGACACGAGAGGCAATCCGGGTGAATCTCGCATAACTATGTATGGAAGGGAGCACAATTCATTTTTTCCATGCTTTATTAAATGAATATGATGAGTTAACTTGGGAAGATTTGAAACGAGAGATGCTGGAGCGATATGGAGGCCGGGGAGAAGGGAGTATTTATGATCAATTGGCTGCCATAAAACAAATAGGAAGTATCGAAGACTATATTACAAGTTTTGAGTGTCTTATTGCTCAGGTGCCACGAATGTTCGATGAATAGTACTTTTCTTATTTTACACAAGGGCTGAAGTACGAAATATGTGTGAGAATACGAAGCTTGCACGTGGCACATCCTTTGTCCAGGGGGCGTATGATGAATGTAGCTCGCGCCATTGATGTGGAGATATCAGGGAGAAATAAAATATGGTAGGGAAGGGGAGAGTCTCGAGGGGATAGGTATCAAATAGGGCACCGACCCATTTCAACTATGGTGGGAAAAACTGGTCCAAAACAGAATGGGGGAAGTTGGGGAGGAAATGGGCCTGGCCCAAGTGTTCAGAAGGATTGGGGTGCAAAGAATAAAGGGGGGTCACGTGATAGAGGAGCAAATCATCTTTCTTATCAAGAACTTCTTGACCGAAAACAAAAGGGCTTGTGTTTCAAATGCGGTGGGGTGTACGATCCCCTTCATTAATGTCCTATTAAGCAGTTAAGGGTGGTCATGGTGAATGAGGAAATCCAAGTTGAATGCGAAGGGGATGAAGAGGAAAATGAGGAGAGGGATGACGAAGATGAGGTGGTGGCATAATGTACAACGTTAAATCTCTACTCTCTCACAAGAGACCGAAATGAGCAACCGAGGACTATGAAGTTACGGGGTCTAATTGGGGAGATTCTGATGTTGTTCTTGGTCGACAGCGGAGCCACGCACAATTTTATTTCACGAAAACTTGTGGAAGCTTTGGGTTGGCAGTGGGAAAGAACCAAGCAAATGAAGATTCTGATGGGAGATGGGCACAAATTCGAGACTCAAGGGATTTGTCGAGGTATCAAAGTAAGGATTGACGATGGTGAGTTTGAAATTGATGCTTTTCTCTTCGATTTGGAGGACATGGACGTGATATTAGGGATGTCGTGGTTAACGACGTTGGGAGAGACCACTGTGGATTGGAAAAAACAGCAAATGAAGATCCAGACTCAGCAAGGAGAGAAACTGCTAAGAGGAGCCCCTCATGGGGATTCATTGTTAATTTCAGTGTGTGGGATGGTGGAAGAAAAAGAGAAGATGGAAGTTACAGAGTTGGGTCCAGAGCAACGAAGCGTCTTAAATCACTTGCTACAGTATTTCAAAGATGTGTTTGAAGAACCTAAGGGGCTACCTCCTAGACGTGTAAAGGAACACAAAATTCATCTCAAACCAAGAAAAGAACCTATTAACGTGAGGCCTTACAGATATGCGTATCATCAAAAGAATGAAATTGAGAGACAAGTGCAAGAGTTGATGGAAGTGGGTCATATCAGGCATAGCCAGAGTGCTTACTCGAGCCTAGTCATTTTGGTGAAGAAGAAAAATAACAAATGGCACATGTGTGTTAATTATAGAGCTTTGAACAAGGTCATTATTCCAGATAAATTTCCAATACCAGTTATTGAGGAGTTAGTGGATGAGTGGCATGGAGCCAAATATTTCTCCAAATTGGACCTTCGTTCAGGATATCATCAAGTCAGAATGAGGGAGGAAGACATTCCAAAGACAGCATTCTGAACCCATGAGGGTTACTATAAGTACCTCGTGATGCCCTTTGGACTTATGAACGCCCCGTCGACATTCCAAGCTCTCATGAATGAAGTTTTTCGGATGCTGTTGAGACGAGGGGTATTGCTGTTTTTTGATGATATACTCGTGTACAACAACAGTTGGGAAGAGCATATGCAGTTGCTTGGAAAGGTGTTAGAAGTGTTGAGAGATCACCAATTATTTGCAAACAAGGAAAAATGTTTGTTTGGCCATGAGAAGGTGGAGTATCTGGGACATGTTATTTCCATACAGGGAGTTGCGGTGAACCCAGAGAAGGTTAATAGTGTGTTAGAGTGGCCAATTCCCAAGAACGTAAAGGGAGTTCGTGGATTTTTGGGTCTTACAAGCCATTATCGTAAGTTCATAAAAGATTATGGTAAGATAGCTAAACCACTAACAGAGCTGACTAGAAAGGATGGATTTGGGTGGAATGAATGAGCTCAAGAAGCATTTGATGAGCTCAAACAAAGGGTCACATCAGCACCAGTGTTGAGGCTCCCAAATTTTGAAGAAGAGTTCGTCCTAGAATGTGATGCCTCTGGGACAAGGATTGGAGCAATCCTAATGCAAGGAAAAAGACCTGTGGCGTACTATAGCAAGGCCTTGAGTTCATGCAATTTGACGAAGTCAGCCTACGAAAGAGAGTTAATGGCAGTGGCATTGGCTATCCAACACTGGAGGCCTTATCTTTTGGGTCGCAAATTTACTGTTTTTTCAGACCAAAAGAGTCTTAAGCAATTAATGCAGCAAAGGATAACAACAGGAGGACAACAAAACTGGTTGGCTAGACTAATAGGCTATAATTTTGAGATTGTTTATAAGCTAGGCAAAGAAAATCAGGGGGCAGATGCTCTATCCCGAGGTAGAGACGAAGGAGAAATGAAGAGCATGGTCTCTTTTCCAGTTTGGTTAGATTGGCAAGAGCTTAATGCAGCGGTACATGTTGATGATAAATTGAAGAAGATAGTAGAAGAAATAAAGGTTGGACAGGTTTATGTGGGATATGAATATAAACAAGGCGTTTTATATTATCAAGATCGCTTAGTGATACCGGAGAAATCTGTGTGGGTCAATAGGTTATTGGAAGAAGCTTACTCTACTCCGCAAGGGGGTCACTCAGGGTTCTATCGAACCTACAGAAGGATTGCAGCCAATGTGTACTGGAAAGGAATGAAGAAAGATGTCCAACAATTTGTCCAAGCCTGTGATACATGTCAAAGGCAGAAATATATAACAGCAGCCCCTAATGGTTTATTACAGCCTTTACAGATTCCGGAAAGAGTTTGGGAGGATATCAGTATGGATTTCATTACTGGATTGCCCCGGTCTAAAGGCTTTGAAGCAGTTTTGGTAGTGGTGGATCGTTTAACAAAATACTGCCATTTTGTTCCCCTTAAACATCCTTATACGACAAAGTCCTTAGCTGAGATTTTTGTAAAAGAAATAGTAAAGCTGCATGGAATACCGAATTCGGTGGTGAGTGATAGGGATCCGATATTCATGAGCTTGTTTTGGAGAGAGCTCTTTAAGATGCAAGGAACAAAGCTGAAAATGAGCACGGCGTATCATCCGCAATCGGATGGACAGACTGAGGTTACTAATCAAAGTCTGGAGACTTACCTCAGATGTTTTATTACGGATCAACCCAAGACGTGGGTGATTTGGATGTTGTGGGCAGAGTTGTGGTTTAATACCACTTATCATAGCTCCACAAAAATCACTCCTTTTGAAGCGGTGTACGGAAGAATTCCTTCTAAGATTGTACAGGTGGTTTAAGGAGAGGTAGCAGCTGTTCAAAAGGATCTTCTAGAGAGGGATGAAGCACTGAGACAGTTGAAGTCTCATTTATTACGTGCCCAAGACAGAATGATGATTCAAGCTAATAAGCATCGAAGGGAAAGACATTTTTTGGTGGGAGATCTTGTGTTTTCGAAGTTGAAGCAGAATAGACAGCAGTCGGTCATGAGCTGAATTAATCATAAATTAAGTGCTAAATACTATGGACCCTTTGAAGTAGAGGAGAAAGTAGGAGAGGTGGCATATCGTCTGAAATTACCACCTACTTCAAAGATTAATCCTGTTTTTCATGTATCTTTGCTGAAGAAAGCGGTGGGCAAGTATAAGGTTGAGGATGCTCTCCCTACAGGGTTAGATGATGACAGAGTGGAAATATTAGTTCCCATGGCTATCTTAGCCACTAGGAACTACACCAAAAGAGGAGAAACTAAGAAGCAGGTACTGGTTCAATGGAGAGAGCAAAATGCAGAGGAAGCCACTTGGGAAGATGAAATAAATATTTGAAGTCAGTTTCCAGAGTTTAGCCTTGAGGACAAGGCTTTAGTTCATGAAGAAGGCATTGATACGTACCCAAGAGATAATAAAAATAGGTGGGGCAGAGTTTATAAGAGGAGAGAAAAGGGTGACGTGGCTTTGTGAGGGAATTGTGTTAGTTAGAAGAGAGAGAAAATGGTTTGTTATAGATTATGAGGTGTAGGCTGTGAGGTGGGACATGTTTTTGGTTTTTCGGTGGAGTGCGAGGAGAAAAATTATTACGATTCTTCTCAGGAGCGTGGCTTTGGACAGAGGGTCTTGGAACCTTTTGAGCTTTCTGTTTTATCATAACAGTGAATTTTCACCATTCTACTTTTCACACTTCATATTTCCGATTGGTCCATTTATTCCTAAACTCTGATTTCTATCATGCTCCTACGCCAAAGTTCTCCAGCACGTTTACTCTAAGACATTTCTACACGAGCAGCACTAGAGACCATGTAACAGCTAGGTAGATTTGCTATCTACCACATGATGTTTGACTTACCCTTCAACTTGCCACACATAATCTTCATCCATTTCATCCGCTTAAACAAAAACCTAGGCGAGGATGTGGTCAAATGCTATTGTTCCCCGTTCGTGTGCAAGCTAATCGTTGAGCAGAGGGTCAATGAACACCCGTTGTCTCCAAATGTTCTTGCTATAGTAAAGAACGTCATATTGACAATGCAGTTGGAGGCGAATAAACTAGACAAAAGTTCCTCCACTAAATGTCAACAAGATTGACAATGCTAAGAAGGACAGGTTAGCATCTCCTCACCTCAACCCAGAAAAGAAGGAGACGTTTAAGGTTGTTGACCTCTCCAAGATAATGTTTTTCATGAAGCTTGAACTAAAGAACTGTCAGATCAGACAAGATTACAATGGGAAGAGGCTTTTTGAAAAAGAAAAGGAAGCATCGACTAAAGGTCAACAATCTCCTACTCCATCTACAACAACAACGTCTAGTGAGCAATTTGTCATTCTTATGCAAACGATTATACTGTCTAAGGGTGGAGCGTCCACTAAACAACCTCGACCAACAACGTCAAAGGCTAAGAAGTTGAAGAAGGCTTTTCCTCCATTAAACGTTCTAAAAAGTCTAATAACTCTAATGATGGACTTGTTATTAAAGAACTCCAAAATCGGTCCCAAATGTTCAAAAAGCACTCCTCTACATCCAAGGAAGTAATTGTAGTTGTACCTCCTCCCAAAAGGCAACGAATAATCATTAGACATTCCTCTCAGACAGTGTATAAGGATATTTTGTTGAGCACTCCACCGATAGCGTTAGTTATTCAAATAAGCTTAGGCAATGGTTAGCACTAGGAGTCTCTTCCTCAACTTTCACCTAAAGTGTCTACTCCTCCAACTCAAACACCACCTACCTCACCCAAATAAACCCCTCCTGAATCTCCTACTTCATCTTCACAAAACACCAAACCAACTATGACACACACCCTACTCTTCATAAAAATACCCACCTTTGAAATATAAAATATCAAAACTCAGATAACTTTCTTTCCCTTTTCTAACACCTATCATAGCCCTACCAAGACACTCATTAGAACCTGTCACACTTTCCACCTATCCAAAGCTCTATTGAGCAATGCATTGCCTATTTCACTCCATACCATGAATTCTACCCTCGCAAAGCCTTCGCTGTTTATAGAAGACTATCCAAAGATGTCATCATCAACCTTCCACTATCTACCTAGACTCGGGAACATAACCTAAACCTCTTTCGCACGCCTCTTTATAAATTGCCCTTAGGAACCATTATCAGAACTCGCCCTCTTGCCAAGCCCAAAACCACCGAACTCACGTGTACGACCTCATCTCCACCACTAACAAATAATGAGGAAGACGATGGAGAGCTACAACTTGCCCTTAAACGTTCTTTAGAGGACATTCAAAGCTCATCATCAGTTGGACTTCTTGTGCGATGAGATGTTAGCTCTTATGGCCCCTGTGTCTCATGTGCTGGTAAATTTTCCAGAATTACACCTATTTATGGAGTTTTACAAACGAAAGTTCTTCATGTTGCTCAATCAAAATAGAGCACCTCTCAAACGATTTAAGGTACTTGTGGCGCCTAATATTATTGCACCTCATCTACCAGCTATTGACAAAATGGCCACTAGATATGAAAAAGGTTGAACCAATCAAAGATGTGCGACGTGCTCCTACATGACCTATCTTGGCATATCCTAGGAAAACATGTTATGTTGATGCAACATACAACAAATTAAATGCTCATTTATTTTGACAACAATTCGTTTTTGCCCACACAAATGAGTCTCAACTCAACCATGCATCTTCAAGCAACCATTCCTCAGAGAAATTTGGCGAAGGCACCATTCCACCTGGCCAATGCATAGCTGAACCTTGTAGGATTCATCACTTTAATGATTCCAATGCTACCTTCTTGGTAGACACCAATGTAAATGATCAATGTCTTTTGGCAAAGCTCCCACTAGGGACAACCTTGCCTCAATTGCTTATCTGTAACGACTTTGTCATTTGAGGAAGCTCTAAGCCAAGTTATCGTGCAATTATTTGTATTTAAGGTGATAATTGATTTACATGTTAGCAGCTTAAGACATTTGTCTTGTCCCCTCAAAGCTTTCAGTTATTATTGAAGAACCTTCTGAAGAAGCACAAGCTTTACAAGATACAACTGAGACAATATCCAATCCTCCACCAATCATTACCTCTCCACCTCAACAAACACCTAACCCAAATGTAGAAGACCATGGCCCTGCCATCCGATCACCTAGACCAACACAACCCTCAATTTCTCAACTTGACCCATCTAACCAATCTTCAAACAACCACATCCAACTAATTGTCTTCAGCTACATGATTCCAATAATTAGTAGAGTCACAATGATCCCAAGTCTGCTTCTAATGTTTATACATCACACTAACTTATTCACATGGTAGTTTCCTTCCTTAGAAAAAACTACTCATTCATTAATTAAACACATACAACATTCAAAGATAACTACATGAACTATCATTTCAGAATCCTCATTAACTCTAAAAAAATTATATTGTAGACTTGCTCAACAAACTTATCTATTTGTTCAATGAATGGCCTATGGAAGGTTTCTCGCTCCACAACTAGATACCTCTCCTAGGGAATCAACCATTGGAACAAAATTCGAAAAATATGACCAACGTATATAGCTCGCTCGGTGAACCAAACCCACTTACTCTCGGCCTAATCTCGAATGTGGCTTTCGCCCAACGAGGGTATACGTACCCAACGAGCAAACCTCTATGCAATATTGCCAGATTTGAAATTTTGCACTCGGCCAGCAAGAACAAGTTCACCCAACGAGTTTGCATAATGCAAAACCAAAATTCTGCATTTCCATATGTTATCTTGTGAACTCTTGTGAGTTTCTAAACAATTTCACATGTTTTATTCAACCATAACAACCTCCAAATTTCTACATTCTCAAAAACACATTACAAAAACTAAATTGACCCCATCAAACAATAAATTATCATTCAATCATAACTCAAAACAATATAAGCTCAATAATTTGATTCAATGTGCAAATTTAACAAGGTTTAACTTCCCTTACCTGTAAAAAGGAACCTAACTTTTAATCCTAGATAGTCCCTAATCTCCATAATTAAGGAAGCTCTCAAACAAGAAGATTAAACTCGTATCAAGAATCTAAATACGCCATTAGATTCACAACAATTACAGGATTCCAGAAAAGATTCTAAGAACACATGCAGAGCCCAAACTACACGTACATGTGAAATACCCAATGACATGAGAGATACAAAATAGAAGGAGAACTTACTCTTTTAAAGAAAATTTGGTAATAATGAAACTCTTTTCCTTTGTGTTAGATTTGTGTGAAGTCGGGTGAAAGAGATTTGTAAGAGGTTAATTCTTTTATCTTATAATGTTCTTGTTTTAAGATGAAGAGATTGAAAGTTAGAGTACAAAGAGAGAGAAAAGATAGAATGGGAAAGAAAGATGCTTTTTTTTTAACAACACTACTTTGTTTTAGTTTATTATTATTATTATTATTATTATTATTATTATTAAATATAAGTGTTGGTTGATATTGTTACATAGTCCATCAATAAATTCGTCAAGACATCAACAACTAAATCATTTATAAAGATTTTAGTATACATTAAACCAGGTAATAAGTGATCAAATTACAGTTTATTTGTAAAATCTCATAAAATGATATTCTTATTTGTAAAATCTCATAAAATGGTATTCTAGAAATGATAGTAGTGTAAAAATAGTGAGACTCGATTATTTTAATATTAAATATTTTATTATAAATAGTTCTGTTATAAACGAGTTTCATTATTTTAAACAAGAAGAAGATTCAAGTTCTTGGTTTAATAAGGATTGAGTAAGAATTGGTTTAAGAGTACGAAGACTTGGGTCTAAGGTGAAGTGGTGTAGAATTCATTAGTATAGTGGAAATATTATAACTAGTGGATTTCTCAAAATGGTTGAGAAAGGGTAGTTTGGACAATCCTAGTTTGAGATGTATCATAATATGATTATATATTAATCAAGCTAGTGATTTCAAGTCAAGAAGAAGGCAGAGTTAAGCGTGAGTACAAACTAGGGGGTCTAGAAAGGTAAATGGTTCAGGTTGACAAGTTCAAGGAATGAAGATGGAGTGCTCAAATTTGGTTTTGTCGCGATAACAGATGAAAGAGTTTTACCTTGGGAATGGGATAGCATAGTTGGAAACTATGTTACTTAAGAGTGGAGACCAGTAAAGCAATGTGAAGTCCTTATTATGAGTATGTTTAAAGGTGATTTAGTGTGATTAACAATTGGTAGTAAAACAAAAGTTGTAGTAACCAAGTCAGTTGTATGATGCTTCTTAAAGGGATAATATAAAGTCAAGGGAGATCAGTCATGGGTTGCTCTAAAGTCAAGGCTAACGGAAGTTTTAGAAGAGATTCACAAGAGGCAGTGAAAAATAGATGAGGGGTTGGTAGTGTTGCAAACAATAAGGTTGGTTTTGTGAAAGAAAGGTACTTAAAAGATGAGATTTAGGGGTTTAAATTTGTTTTGAAAATAATGGCTAGACCAATCTACACTATTGAACACTAGAGCAATTTATTATAGAGGCAAAGTTTTTCATGTCAGCAAAGTTGTTAGGGAGTAGTATCTTTGTCAAATAGGTGGTTGTGATAGAGAATGTGAGGAGAGTAGGTTGCTCCTTCTATTCGATAAGTGAATTTTCGAGGACAAAAAATTTTCTAGTTGGGGAGAATGTAGAACCCCAAAAAATGATATTTTAGAAGTGGTGGTAGTCTAAAATTAGCGAGACTCGATTATTTAATATTAAATAGTTTTATTTATAATTAATTTTGTTATAAACGAGTTTCACTATTTTAAGATATACCATCTTTTTAGAAACCACTTTTTTAGAGTTCTCTACCTTCTCTCTAAATGTTCTAACTCCTGAGTCATCTCTTTGACGATTAGGTGTCTAATCAATTATGGTGACGAGGTGTATATTTATAGTTGATCAATTTCTGTTATAGAGTAAGTAAGTTTTTACTCTCTTTTCTCTCTCTTGTTCTTAATTTGTTTTTAGAAGAAATAAGAGTAGTTTCATGTGTGATAATGATTCTCCTACTCATTCTTGGTTAATCTAGAGTTCTAAAGACTTTGTCCACTTCCAATTTGGTGTTTCGTAGGTTTGTTTAGAAATTTCCTGCGTTTCAAGCAATCAGTGAGACATTTTTAGAGTTGGGAAGTTTCTTGTAAGGTAAGGGAACTTAGAATTCTTGCTTTAGTTTGTGTTTATCTTATAAATTTGGTATCTTTATGAATTTTAGATGAATTTGAGGAATTTATATGATTGTGTGTATATTATGTACGTTTAATTAATGATTTTGATAGTATGATGTTGAGTATAATTTGAATTGTGTGATTGTGATGTGTGATATTGTCATGATTGAGTGTGATGAAGTTGTTTGGTGGTGTAAATACTAATTGTGTGAAGTGTAAAGTGTGTTATTTGACCAATTAGGACGTGGTGGTGTAAATACTAATTTTGAGTAGTGAGATATTGATGTAAAGTGTGTGAACTATTTTGGAGGGTTAGAAGTGTGTTATTTGACCAATTAGGACTTGTCTAGAGGTTTATATCATAAAAATATGTCATATAAGTGATAATTGCTTCATAGGTTTAGTTTTTTAGTTCATTTTGGAGGTTTAAGTGTTGGAAATTGAAAGTAGGATGGCTAGAAGCATAATTAGACTTGGTTATGCAGTTGGTAAACTGATATAGGAATTATAAAGTGTTGTTTTCAGTTTAGGCACTTTTGGAGTTGTTAAATGGACTTAATGCACCTAATTTCGGGTCTAATGGTAAAATTAGTACTTTGTTTTAATTCTAAATATGTTTTTGCATCAATTCTAGTGTGTAAGGAATCCATTTGATCATTTGAGCAAGTCTCAAGTGCATCAAAGTCCATGAAAACAATGTGTTGTCAACTGATATAGCGCTAAGGGGTAGTTTTCTAGCGTTGAGCACCAGCTTTTTGGCGTTGAGAGCCACCATTCCAGGGGCGCCAGTGCTAAGCGCTAAATTTTGGGCATTGAGCACTACTGTACCAGTTTTGTTTTTTTTTTTCCAAGTTTTGGAAATATCAAATTCAAGGTTTCGGATATTAGTTTTCGATATTTTAGGTTATTTTGGGGGTTTTGAACCCTTCCAAAACTATTGGTGAGGGTTTCAAAGTTGTTTTCCTTGTCTAGTGAGACTATCAAGTTGCTACGAAGAAAATTGTGTTATTGTGTAATTTTAGTGTTATATAATAAATATAAGTGCTTTCCTTTATTTTTATATATAACTTTATTATTATTGTTATAATATATAAATGGTTTAAACCCTTGGTTGGTCTTCAAGTTTGTTTGGGAATCTCAACTTGTAAAATTAAGTCATGATCATTAAGTTTTAATAGACGACATTAAAATGTGATGATAGTAAATATGCTGAGGTAAATATTTTATTACGTGGAAATAATAAAATTATGACATGAAAAAAAAAACTTGAGATTTCCCAACAAACTTGAGGATCAACCGAAGGTTTAAACCTATATAAATATAAGTGCATATAGTAAACTTATCTTAATAATATACTAGTAATTTATAATAAATATATTTTACGAGTAAAACAAACTCAAATAAAACTTTATATTCTATTTGGTTTTGAAATAACGATTTTAAGTTGTCGGATATTTTAAAAATTGAAATATTTTATTAATTTTGTTTTATTTAAATAAAATATAAAAAAAGCTAAAATACATGTAAGGACCTAAATTAATTATTAACAAAAGTTAAAATTGTAATTGTACTCGCCTAAATGTTTTATATAATACATAAATATATAGATTTAAGAATAAAATATACAAAATATTGACCTGGGGAATTGTAATTTATGTAGCTTAAAGATTTTAAAATAATAAGTAAATAAATATAAAGGCTTAATTGCTCAATTGGTTCTATAATTCTGAGTTTTTTTTAGTTTAGTATCCGCTTTTAAAAATGCATTTGTTTTATCTCAAAGTAATATAAATTGTATTAATCTAGTTTCTTCTGTTAAATTGGCGTGAACGGAGTTAACTCGTAGTGACGTGGCCATGATATCTGATTTTTTTTCCTCTCTCCTCTGCTCTTCCCTACAACGTGCAACTTTTTCTCTCTCTCTTCTATTTCTAAGACAAGTAAATTATAATCTTCCAAAAAACTTGAAACTTCATTAACCGATATTTCCTTATTCCCTTTATCCTTTTTTTTTCCTGGGTGCACGAAACTTCTTAAGCAAGAGCTTCTTCACCATCCTCGACCCAAACCTTCTAGAACCACGATTCCACCACGGAATCGAAACCACATGTCGCCCCACGTATTCTAGAAGCAGAACCGCGAACGTCAGTGATTCCAACGGTGAGCCTCTTCCACTCGTGACCACAATCAGCACCATCAGAATCTTCACAACTAAAATAACGTTCAAAGAGCACTTCGTGACCTGACCCGAAACTGAAGCGACGACATTCTGTTCAGTCTAAGGGTTTGGGAGACGAGGATCAGGTTGTGACGCCAACAATAGTGAAGATTTGGCCGAAGAGGGAGGTGGGGAAGTTGGTCTCGACGACGATGGAGCCGCCTCGTTTTGGCTATTGGAGATCCGCGACGATTTAGGAGATTTGAGGGACGCACGCGATTCTTCTTCCAGGAAACGACGTGGTGGGAGTTGAAGACTGACGACTCTAGAATGCGACCTCTTTGGTGAGAGAACATGTTACCGTGAACCAATTTTTTTTTCCTCACTGTGGTTTTTATCTTATAATGAAGGAGAATGTGTGTGTTTGTGTAGTGCTGATTCTTTCTCCTTTTGCAACTTTTCAAAACAGGGTTGGACATTAAACATTTCAACACCCAACAAAAACCAATAAAGCTTGTTAGATGGGAGGAAAAGCAGTGAAAGGTTAGGTGACCATTTACCCAACCCAAAAACATTGGGAAAAGGCTGAATTATCCAATCAAACCCCAAAAACATTTTTAAAAACCCAAAAAAAAATTCAAACTTGATAGGTTTTGAATAACAGAAAACCACATAATGATCAGACCAAAGGAGATTGAAGAAAAGGGTGAAGGAAACTTGCAGAAGAAAATGAAACAACACAGATCTAAGGGAGAAAAATCATAGAATGACTAATTGAGAGAATAAGTAAAGAAAGCACCCCACCCCATGTTTTGTTGTGGATGTTTTTTTCTTTTTTTTATTGGATTTGTTTATTCTTTCCCAGAGGTGAAAAAAAACTGAGAAATGGAAAAGGGGAAGAAGAAAGAAGAAAGAAGAAGAGAAGAAACAATGTTGTTGCTCTTGGTGGAGGATGAATAAATGATATCAAAAAATTATGAGATAGGAAAAATGAAAATCTACGAGATTAAAGAGAAGCAATAATCTTTCATTAGGAAATAAAATAATGAAGAAGAATTATGCCAATTTAATGGAAAAAATTATGCAAAAGAGGAATGAAAATCCTACAATTATGATACTATAATGAAATAAAAAGCTGGACGTTGTAGGGAAGAGCAGAGGAGAATAGAGGAGAGAAAAAAAAAACAGATTTCATAGCCACGTCACTATGAGTTAACTACGTTTATGTACAATTTAAGAAAATGGACTAAATTGATATAATTTATACTACTTTGAGATAAAACAGAGACATTTTTAAAAGCGGGTACTAAACAGAAAACCCCCTCTAAATATAGGGACCAAATAAGCAATTAAACCTAAATATAAATAAATATAAAGGGGACACTAGATTAAGAATTAAAGACCTATAAGTATCTTTGTAAATTAACATATCTATCCTAATTTAGATTATTTTAATTGGTATTTCTTATCCTCATAAAATATTCAAAATTAGCCTATCTGTTCGAGAAAAAGACTATTATTTAATAAGAGCCTAATATTTCTTTCACAACAAGAATATGTTTAGAAAAGTTTTTCTTTCCTAACTTTTAATCTATCATATTATCACTTTTTAAATTTTTTTTCTAAATTGAAGTGTTACAATATAAATTATTTAAAAAATTGTTTTTGAAAATAAAATAAAAATAAAGGTATCACACAAACTAATTTTAAATATATAATAATTAGTCTTTTATTACATTTTTTTACTTAAAAAGTAAAATCTTTATCTCTAAATTAGTGTCAAAATGGGTTAGAATTTACAGGCTAATTCGGCCTTCCATGGATTCAAATTGGATTGGATTTAAAAAATATATAACTTTTTGTAGGGAGTACTTCCTATATCACCACAGACAGCTCTCTGCACCTCTTTATTCCTTCTTTACCCTTAAGTAATATTTAATTTTTGATTTTAACTTTTACCAACACCCCCACAGTCCAACGCTATAACGTCTTTGAATATGCATTGCATTCTTAAATGCATATGGACATCCGTGAGGACGTCCGTGAACGCATATGGACGTCCGTTGAAGGATATCCTTTGCATCAACCACATCCTTTTGACATAGGCTTGGGTGCTCAACAAATCAGTGGTTGTTGTTTTTGTTAGTGAGTGATCTAACATTTCAGATGCTTCCAGGTTGTCACTATTCATAGGATCTTAAACGATTCTCCTTTATATGGTTTATAGTACATGAAGAATAACCGGAGCAAGATTTTTATTTTCAATTAAGACAAAAGAAAAAGGTGAGAAAGGCAATACAATAAAGGTATACATAATAGAGCGTGAGAGTCCCGTATTCAAAACTTATGTCGCATTTGCCTAGCAGTTACAACAATTATTAAAGTTCTTAATACATTATAATTAGAGACTAAACCTGCAACAACTAGAGATTCATACAAATCATCATGATGATAGACAATGCTCAGATTCTCAATCCCCATCTCCACAATCTTTCAATTCACACCGATCTCACACCAAATTCAAAATCCAATGAGAACCCAAGTTCTCCTTATCAATACAGAACATCCCCAACAACAAACAACCACAACAATCTTACTTCCGATTTTACAACCCGATGTAGCATCAACTCTTCCCCTTCCGACATCAAACGCACGAACCACCACTGGATCGAACCACCACCGGATCGAACCACCACGAACCACCACCATCACAAACGAAGCACCACCAACGCAAATAAGAAAGAAAGAAGAAACAACGGAAGTGGAGACTGGTGTGTTAACGCAAATGAAAATGAAGACAAAGAAAGAAAGTGAGAGTGAGAGTGGAGGCTTATGGCGGAGTGAAATAAAAAGTAAAATAGGTAAAGATAAAAATAAAAAAGATAAAATTAGAATTTAAAAAAAATTGAAATGACGTAGGGAGAAGATAAAAGTGGTGGACCGAACAACACTTTTTTTTTTTATACGGGTGAATTTTGTACCTGTTCATTTAGAATTTAATATTCAATACTCTAATCTCATACATAAATAACTAACACAAAAATAATAAAAAATATATTAATTTGCATTTTATCTTGTTTTTAAATTACATTTTATTATATAATATTTTATTTTATTTTGAATTGTGTTATGTGAAATTTATTTAAATTTAAATTACAAAAAATTTGTTACTTTATAATTAAAAAAGACTTATAATTAAATTTTCAAAATTTTGACTAGCTAAGTGACTGAAGTAGACATGGTAGAACCGGGTTACCCAGCAGTATTCTAAATCTTTTGAGAAGCGTCGCGTAGGCATAAACCCTGAAAAAACAGAACCCTAATTTCAATTCATATTATCCCTTTTCATCTCTTGTTCTTCACTGTTCCACCTTCTTGGTTTTCAAATGGAGCAGCAGTCACTGAATATTCCCGAAACCTTCGTGTATGACACTCTCAGTCCCCTCGCTCTATCCGCCGCCGATTTCCAATTTCCCGATAACGGCGAATCCTACTCCGTTTTCCGCAACGAGATTTCAGTCGATACTCCCCAACACGCGTCTCCCACCTCCACTACCGTCGATTTCTTCTCCCTCGACGTTGCTTCCGAGGCCCACGGCGGCGTCTCCCACCCAGAGCCGCTCGCCGCAGCTCCAGAACCAAAGACGCCGACTCCTGCGCCAGAGCCGAAGCTCGAGAGTGTCTGGTTCGGCGGGAATTGCAAATTTAAGAGTCCAATGCTTCAGCTGCATAAAGGTAACGCATTCGTTATGGCGTTTTCACTTGGACGTAATGCTTTAATTTTAATTGGAGAACAGCTCCAACGACGCATAGGGAACTTATTTAATTTGGTCCTTTGTAGAGCCGGTTAGGGAAAAATAGAGCGGAGTTTTAAGGTGTTTGGATGTGCGTTTGCAAAACTGATTTTGTAGAATTTGTTTTTGCCGACAATTCATTTTCAAGTGAAGTGGTTTATGCCTGGTTCCTTTAATTTGAGAGCAAGTTTGCTGTAAAGCAGTCCAAGCGGGAAAGCTACATTTGATCGCCTCTAGTAAAATCAATTTTTCAATAACTATATATTTATAAAATCGAGTTAGACTGTTGTCAAAATCATTATTTCCAGCATGAAACCAGACAACACTCTTACTGTTATATACGGTTTTGGATTTTTTTATTTATTTTGCGGTGCTTGTTGTGCAGAGATAGTGGATTTTTGTGAGTTTTTGTCACCAACTGTTGAAGAGAAAGCTGCACGGGATATGGCAATAGAATCCGTGTTTGGAGTTATAAAACACATATGGCCTCATTGTCGGGTAGAAACATTTTTAGTTATTGCATTGCACCATTTTGTGTTGAGTTTTATGTTTCAATGAGGTTTCTTTTGTCTTCTTTTTCTGTTACTCTCAGGTGGAAGTATTTGGGTCTTTCAGGACAGGGCTGTATCTTCCCACCAGTGATATTGACGTAAGTATGGTCGATGTACTGATAGTAAATTCTTCTCCTGAATCGGGGCACCTGAAAGTTGATGCATTATGGTCAAATTCTTTGAATGCAGGTTGTGATTCTGAAATCAGGCTTGCCAAATCCACAGATTGGACTGAATGCAATTTCTAAAGCATTGTCCCAAAGGAACATGGCTAAAAAGATTCAGGTGTGCCTGTGATGCTTAAATATCTGTATTTTTCTTGCCAGGAAACATTAATCAATGTTGTAAAAATTTTGAGTGGTTAGTATTTTGCTTTTGAATATCTTTTGCCAGGTCATTGGAAAGGCGCGGGTACCAATTATTAAATTTGTTGAGAAGAAGAGTGGTCTTGCATTTGATATAAGGTTCGACTTTAAGCTACTTGGTTTCTCATAATTTTTCTTCTTGATTTTTCTGTCAAGATATGATTTTATGATATTCTAGTGTCTGTATGAAGTGTACTTAAGTTTACTTGTCCCACTTTATTATACGATATTGGATGAATTGTTTGACTTGAATATCTTTGTATATTTTTAAATCATTATTATGGATTTTCTATAGTTGAATCAAATAGCTAATCGAAACTACTGCAGATTTATCTATCACTCTCATATTTGAAGATTCTGCTTAATTCACTGTGTTACATGCATTTCCATTATAAAACCCTTATAGTTTTTCCTTCATGCATTCATTTTTCTTAATAAGTAGTTAAATATCTATACGTTTAGCACCCAACCACATCATTAGCACTTGCTACCTATTGTAACTAGTCATGACCACATTATACTGAGTATATTCAATTTGTTTATACTATAGATTGATCCATTGTCCTCACATAGCTAGAGTTGTCATGTTGTTTAATATTGTGTGTCTAAGAACTAAAACTATTTCAGTATCATGTTTTTTTGAATTTCATTTATCCACCAAGGAATTATGCTTTATTTCAGTTTTGACATTGACAATGGACCCAAAGCGGCTGAGTATATTCAGGTATATTTTATTATTTCCCACCACTTGATTTCACTATGCACTTTTTTATTTATTTGTGATGTTGTGTTGTTTTTAAATTTATAACTGATGCCAATTGCGTAATATAAGCAGTGTTGTTAATGGTAGAATGCCAAAATCATGTCATATAAACATGCCATTCTAGCCAAGTGTGCCACCATAATGGGCTTCTCTTTGCAAATTGTCCACAGCAATTGGTGAAAATTTACCACACCATTCTTCCATTGCATTGCCATCTAACAAAATTGAACATAAGTGGAAATGTGAACATAGTTTATATAATTAGGCTTTTGTTGATCAACTTAACAAGAAAGGAAATGATTGTATTTGATTTTTAAATGGATATTGGTTTAAGCTATATTGTGGACCTTGTGATTAATCTAGTTGTTAATTAGCTGTCTGATAGAAGTCCCAGAAAGGATTCTGGTAGATAGTATTATTTAATGAAAAAGAGGAGCAACAGGAGCTCTTACAGTGAATGTAAATGACAACCAGAGCCTGTCTCCTATACAGAGAGATACTCCCCCAACCACTTTAGTATGAATCCCCCATAATCCCCCAACTGACCTATTAAAAGCATGACTCTAACATAGCTCTTCTAACAGAATTTCCCCCTGGGCACGTGATAACCACATGACTTAGCACCACTAATCTCTCTACAGGAATAATTTCTTCCTTCACGAATATACCCTCCATATGATAGGCCCCCATCCAGGTTTGGCACCCGATCAAATCCTTGGTCATTATCAAAATTGGGCCCAAGGGTCCTATCATAGTCTCTGATAATTGGTGAATTCTATGCCTAAAGGTTAATAATATCGAGTGGTGGTGTAGGATGAAATTAATAATGTCAGTCTTACTTGATTTGCAATGCTTCTGCTATATAAAATTGCTTACTAGAGCGTTCCTGCTAGGAAGTCTTTGGATGGAGTATTGTATTATTTTTGTTTCAAAATGTGGAATGGGATCCCTTGTGCTCAATATATCATATTGCACTGATAAAATATCCATATTACCTTGGTAAGTAAAATTCTAGAGAGGAGCTTTGCAATAGGTCACTTAAAGAAACATCACAGAATGCCACCTGCACTATGAAGTTTTTTCTTTATTTTTTCTTAGTCACACCTTTTTTAATGCAAGAAAGAAGAATGCAAAACATAACATATACAACTAAGTATACTGTATTGGATGGAACATTATCTGTATTCTTGTTCATGATTGTAATGTTCATTTTGTAGGAAGCAGTACTTAAGTGGCCACCTCTAAGGCCCTTGTGTTTGATTTTGAAAGTATTTCTGCAGCAAAGAGAGCTAAATGAGGTTAGAGTTCTCTATAATATGAATATTTCTTGTAATGTTCTGATTCCAGTATGCCTAATTGTGATTCTTGTTAAGTATGCAGGTATATTCTGGTGGGATTGGCTCGTATGCGCTTCTTGCCATGCTGATGGCAATGTTGCGGGTTAGTGGTTCTTGAATATGCTTTAAAAATTTAGTGTTGTTCACTTGCTTGAAGCATGATGAGGTTTTCCCTATTCAGCATATAGTCCACCTCCGCATCATGAGAAATAATGAATAAATAAATTCACTCTTTTCTTTCTAATATTTTCAAACCCGGAACTTTTTGCCAATATCATGATCTAAGTTTTTGACACTTGTTTGCTTCAGAATCTTCGCCTGACCCAAGCTTCTGCAGAGCACAACCTGGGAGTCCTTTTGGTGCGTATCTTCTGATTCTGAAGTATCGTTTTGCATCTGTCTTTTTGGTTCCAGGGGTGTTATATGAGTTGTCATTCATTATTGGCGACTGTTCTGTGCAATTTAGCAATTTAAGGAAGAGAAACATGCACAATAGTTGTGTGCTGTGTACCTTTGTTTTGATAAATGTTTCCTTTATAGGATGACAGTAAGAAATATATCAATTTACCATTCTGATAGTGCTATTTTTTTTTTTTTCATTTTGAAATCAGGTGCATTTTTTTGATTTCTATGGACGCAAATTGAACACATCAGATGTTGGTGTGTCCTGTAATGGGACAGGCACTTTTTTTGTGAAAAGTAGTAAAGGGTAATAAAGAATTTGGGTATATTATTGAAGTAATGTTATTTTTAATTATGCTGCATAATTTATCATATAGGTTATTGAACTTTTCCCTATGTCATCTCAGGTTTTTAAACAAATCACGGCCAAGTCTTATATCCATCGAGGATCCTCAGGTTTCATTTGAAGAACTCCCTTTTACTATTTCCATTTCCAGAGTCATTACTTGCTTGCCTTTTTGGAGCAATTGCTGAATATTTTATGGAGGAAAAGTGGAAATTGGAGAAGATATTCGCCAACCAAAATGTTAAAGGACCTAATCATAATTGGACAGTGAACTATAAAATATCTAAGCGAGAGTTGAATATTGTCTTAGAAAATTGAAGTCTGTCTTTTTGGTTCTGTTGTAAATTGCTTTCAAATTATTTTTTACATGCATTTACATATTATATTGACACTACTTTTTTTTTTGTGTATATTAGACAAACTATTATTATTCCTTTAGTTGATTGATAGTGTTTTTTTGGCTGAATCAGGCACCAGAAAATGACATTGGGAAGAACTCTTTTAATTATTTCCAGGTCTGTTTACTCTTGCATTGTAAATTATATTTCCTGTTTTTTTATTTGACTTTCAAGACATTTTTTGAGTGTATACATGTTCTTTAGCTGATAGGTTACAATTAAATCTAATAATAATAATATCATATGTATTATGTATTCGTTACTTTTGGTTTTAACTGACTAAAATTAAATTTTTATTCTTTTTCCTCAGATTAGGTCAGCTTTTTCAATGGCATCTAAAAATTTGACGAATCCCAAGATCATTATGAGCTTAGGACCGAACAGGAGCATTCTTGGGACTATAATCAGACCAGATCCTGTTCTGCTGGAGCGTAAAGGTGGCTTGAACGGGGATGTGACTTTTGATAAGTTGCTTCCTGGTGCTGGCGAGCCATTACAACAACAGTATGGAGAACAGGAGATGTTATGCAATTGGCAGTTAGATTATGAAGAAGAACCATTACCACGGGGAGGCGACGCCAGTGCAGAGCCTAGCTCACGTTATTCAGCAAAGAAGAGAAAATCTGTTTCAAAGAATTCTAGTAAGAAGCTAAAGGAAAAGGAAAATGATAATATTCAGATGAAAGGGAATGAAGATAATGACTCTAGAAAAGAGAAGGATAAAAAAAAGAGACGAAAGAGAAAAGCTCAACTAGAATACAGCGGTTCTTAGACCAGACGCCGAGTTGCTGTGAGGTTTCTTACAAAATGACTGAGGATTGTAACATGATCAGTGGTTTGAAAATGAAGGAATAAAGGCATCATCAGAGTTAAAGCGAATTTGAGTCCAATGTTGTCACAGACCCATGATGCGAGCTCTATTCCTTCCACTCCTGCAAATTATCATTTTTTATTTTTTTATTTTTTCCCCATTAGATAATTGATTTCAATGTCTGTATTTTTGAAATAGCAGAAATCTTATCCCTAAATCGAGAGAGGAGCGTTAGTCTTAGAGATTAAATTTAGTTTTTTTTTTATTTATTTAAATGTAGGTGTGAAACTTACTGTTTAAGGAATAAACTATGTTGTTGACTGTCCAGTTTTTGTTAAAGAAGCTATGTAAACCAATCTGAAGATGAAAGAAATAGTAGAGGAGGAGAGTATGCCATATGGTTTTGTTCAAAATGAATGCAATCATTTAGCTGGTTTTGATAGTTTCCTGCCGTATTCTATCTATTTCATAATGATCTACCTAAGTTACCTTGTCTTGTTGGAGCATCTTTTGCAGTACGATCAAAATCAATGTCATCATCTCATCGTGGAATATTTTACTCTATGATATGTGGTTAAATGCCAAATGCTTTTAAAAGTTTAAAATTACTTGCACATAATTTTAAACAATTAAAACAATGTGACCTTTATATTATAAAACTGCATAATTTATTCTTTTTCAATCAATTTAATTGGCTTCTTAAAAATATGAAGTGTGGCCAACAAATTTTTATGATTTAAATTTTTAGTTGAATAGTTTTAATAATAAAGTTAGAAAGTATTAAGCAATTATCTGTCTAGTCATATTTAATGCGAGTTTCTTAAGGAAATAAGGTTTTTATAGCTTTGTCAAGATGCAAAAGTAATATGTGACTGCATTCTGCAACGGGCAAACTACAAGTCAAGTCAAAAAAGTTGTGCTAACAGGAAATACAGAGGATTTGGTTTTAATAAGAAAATCGTTTTTATTACAAGTCCGAATCATGTGGATTATTTTAAAAAAAAGTTAATTAACAGCACAATCTTCTTACTATTTCTCTTATTATCATGAACATATACAATTAATTTCTTTTAAAAAAAGTTAGAATTCAAGTAGTATATTACAAGAATTCTTTTATCAGGAAACAAGCAGAATATAAGGTAAACATAAGTCAGAAATCATGAACCCCAGAACCAAAACAGTCTTCTGAATTCATAAGAGGTGAAAATAGTAGGAAAGTAGAAATGGGGACAAGCCAAAATAAATGAGATCAATAGTGGAAAGAGTTCACCAACTTTTAGTTAATAAGGATAAATTGCAAATTCTTGTGGTCGGTGTTCTGTTACTACTACCAATAGACAGCATGCCAAAAACACTGTTCATTTATAGGCTTCAATTTTTAAGAAAAGAAACAGAATAAACAATTGAGGAAACCCAGCCAAATATGACCAATCAACTAAAATCTCAGCTTCCTTAAGCAATCCATTAACACAACTTCTTCACATGCATGCACAGAAGTTTCACTGTGCCTGGTGTTTCACAAGAACTTGTCAACCTTTAGAAGAACATGATAACATGTTATGCACCCGTTAGTCAGAGCCATTCATTCATTAAGCTATAAAAGACTCAACCTGAGTTGTCATTGATACATGAAATACTTTTAAGAAACATTAGTTAAAAGAATTAACCAAAAGTACATACAATTAAAGAGAAGGAGGTTGTCTGACCAAATGAACCTCAGTTTTGAAGAGAAGAACAGAAAGTGAGTCAATTGAGAAGTAGATGAACCCTCCACCAGTGTGACTCACAAAGGACCCGAAACTCTTCCCTACCACGCAATGCCAGGCCAGTCCATACTTCGTGTCAAACTCCTGAAATTGATTCAAAATATTAATAGCAAACAACTTAATTTAGTAACAGAATGATTCAATTATGGATGTTTATTCTTACACCCTATAGAAAATTATAGCAAAGGTTACATATAAGAGAAAAATAAGGTTCAAAACAAGATTCCATAAGTTTCAATACAAAGAATCAAAGATATTACTAATATTTGAATATGTTGAACATCACCAAAAAAGAGTACACAGTAAGAGTTTTCCAAAGGCTGCAGTGTACCTTTTTGAGAGCTCTAGCTATGAGAGTGTTAGAGAGCTTTGGAGAAGGAGTTGAAAGAGAAAGGAGTGATCTAGTGTGACGAAGAGCATGTTCCTGCATGTGGGCAGGCATGTCAGATGATTTCAACCTCACGTTGAAGCCGATGGCAAGTGAAGCCAGTCTCATGATGGTTTGAGAAGGGTTGGGATTGGGTGTGTGCATGGTGTGGTTCTTGTCCTTGGAGCCATGATCTTTGATGAGCTTTGGTTGTTGTTGTTCTTCCATGGTGATGGAATGCATAAGAGAAGAAGAAGGGTGGTTTTGCATTAATTTGAAGTGGGTAGGTAGGTCAAGTCAAAGACAAGTTGGAGAAGAAGTGGGCTGTGTTTGAGCCTTTTGGTACAATAGGGTTTTTTCAACTTTCATCTTTGACTAGGTAAATGTGAAGGACATGACAATGAGAATTTCATGCATTTTTTGTACCATTAGAAAGTGATCACACACAACACAGTTCCAAGACATTCAAAATCACATGACCCTTTTGAACTGTGCTTTTCTTGTTCTCTAAAGTTTTCATCTTTTTATCAATTAAATGAGAAAAGGTTGAAGAATTGTGTTTGTTGGGTTTTAGGTTTTGAATGGTGGCAGAAGAAAGCAGGGAGAAGGGTTAGGTGAGTGACTGAAGTCAGGTGCCTGCAACTCTGTTCTTTCTTTCTAACAGGTAAAAAAGCATACTGTATTTTGCATAGTTGTAAATTGTAGCAATAGTAAAATAAAATATAATTTAATGTTTTTTAAAATTGAAAATTGAAAAAAAATTTGCTTAACTAAAAGAAATTCATAAACCTAACTAAAAGATGATTAAAAGTTAAAAATATCAGGAAAAATTATAATGCAGATAGTTTGTTAGTGTCACATAATATTAGAAAAAAAAATCCTTATTTTTAAAGAAATTAATAAAGAAAGAAACAAAATTAAGAAACAAAATAAAAAAATACTTTAGGATTAAAAATATATTTAAATTTAAAATTTATATTAAATGAAACTTTAATTGATTAATAGTATAAAATTGTTTAATATGACTGTTACACTTAATATAAAAATGTCTTATCTTACCTATAAAGTTGTTCTAAAAAACTTAATATTTCATGCATGGTTAGTATAAAATCTTTTATATTATTAATTTATAGATTATTTTGGACTAAATAGGTAATGAATGAGGATAACTTTTTTAATAATATTTTCATGCAAATGAGTTTTTAATATTTTTTCATATATCTAAATCATTTTCTTAATAAAATGAAACCTCTATTTAGAATATGCAGTAAAATTAAAAACATAAAAATTGAATAATTAATTTTTAACTTGAATATTACAAAAAATATGAAGTTATTATTAAATAAAAATGTAATTTTTCTTATAATAAATAATACTCAATAGGTATACATTTCAATAATTAATATTTTTAAAAATTGATTTCAATCCATATTTTGTAACAAAATTATTTTATGAAATTATTTTCTAGTAAATTATATTTTTTGTTGTAGTTCAGTTAAATTTATTTATTATACTGTAGTTCAAGTTTAGTTTGTTTTGTGTTTAATTTATTATCTTGTTTTATTCTAATAAAATAAATAATTTTTATTTTATTTTAAATGTTTATTTCAATACAAAGTAGTTTTTTAATTAGTAAATCTATATACATTTTAAATAAATAATTATTTAAAATAATATTTCAAAAATACTTATTTTAAATTTTAAAAAACTGATTCTAAATTAGAAGAAAAAATAATGCAATGGTTATTACCATACTTATAACGTCCATACAAAATGCGTGTAAGGTTTCCTTGCCATTTTGGTTTTCTTCTTTTCTCTTACCGTTTTTATTTCTTCTTCTTTTTAATATTTTCTTTTTTCCATAACATTCTTTTATTTATCTGGTTTTATTTATAATTATTTTTAAAATTAAATCCTAATGTGTTATTTTAATAGTGATTCAAAATGTAGCATCCCAAAATATAGTTTTAAACTATAAAAAAAGAACTATCACAAAATTAATAAAATAGACCAATTAGAAGATACGGAAACATAAAGTTATGTTTATAGTCATTTAAAACGATTATATAAATACTAATTTATATACAAAGTACAAGTATCAAAATTATGTATAGGAATATTGTATTAAAACCATCAAAGAAAGACAACTACTAAGGAAAGTAAACTACTAAAACTACTAAGCCTCTCGGCCATCACCATCTATGATCTTTTCAACCGTCACCTCATGATGGAAGCGCTTGAGGAGATGAGACCAACTGAAGCCGTGCGAGCACGATCCAGATCCTCGAGGCTTCCTCTACAAGAGAAGACGCAATGGAAATGAAGATGAAGCTCTAAATCGAGAGCTAATTTGAAGAGAATAGTTGAAAACCCTAAACGAACGAGAGAGAATTGCGAAACCGAGGAGGAACAGATCAAAAGTAAGAGTGAACTCAGAGAAACCCTAGAAGAAGGGGGAAACTCTAAATGAACCAATTAAATGGTGGAAACATGAGTTTAATCGTTAGGAAGTGAAGATTACAGGTGAGAAGAGGTTTAATCGATAGATATGGAAGAACAATCGGTGATAGTGCATGGAAATGGTAAAAAAAGGATCGAAACCATAGAAAAATATGTGTTTGGGTGATGAACGATGAGAAATTACCTTCGAGACGCGACTGAAGTGTGGATCTGTGAAGAAAAGGAGACTTACGGATGATGCGAGTTCTCGAGAACGAGTGAGATGTGTTTTAGCGAATGAGGAGAGTGCGAAATGAGGCATTGATGTGCGCGCATTGAAGGAAAACGTGGCTGACACGTTGATGCACCAAGGACGTGGTGTTAGCAAAATGATGAAGATGAAGTTTTGATGACGTCCAAATCAAGTCAAGACCAATCAAGAATCAAAATGATTTTAAGATTTGTATTGTGATGGAAAGCTTTTGTAATACTCTTAGAAATATGTATAGGACTTAGATTAGAAAAAGAAAAGTGTTTTGTAAAAAGTACTGTAGCAAATTACTGTAGCGCATTACTGTAGCACGGTACTGTAGAAAAGTACTGTAGCTAATCGATTAACAGAGGCTATTAATCGATTGTTCCAGAGAAAAATGGAAAAATTCAGCAGTGCAATGTTAATCGATTAACAGAGGGTGTTAATCGATTAACGTTAATCGATTAACAGAAGGTGTTAATCGATTAACACAGGGACCGTTTGAAAAACTAGCCGTTTTTATAGCCGTTGGACTATCCGTTGGGGTGTTAATCGATTAACCACTGTAGCTAATCGATTAACACAGTGTGAAAGGCTGAAAACGAAAAATGGAAGAGCCCTTTGGATGAGTCTATAAATAGACTCTCATTTCCTCTCAAAATATATACAGAGACACAGAAACTCTTCCCTTGTGCTCAAGTACTCTGAACTCTTGTGAGAACTCTGTGAAATTGCTGAAGCTAAGGAAACTCTTGTCTGCAAAGTCCTGAAGTGGTACTGCGGTGACAGAGGAATAGCTTGATCATCCTTGGTGTGTCTGAGGAAGTGTCTGGAAGAGAATCATCCTTCGTGAAGCATTCGAAGGAGGTGATCATCCTTTGTGAAGATTCAAAGGAGGTGTAAGTTCATCTCTTGTGGTTTCAAGAGAGGTGGTAATTTCTAAACTGTTACAAATTGTTTTTCTGTGTGACTAATATTTGTAATAGTTTTGTGATAGTGAAAAAGGTTTATCTTATTTGAGATAAGCGACTGGACGTAGGATCCTAGTGATCTGAACCAGGATAAAATACCTGTGTAATTTTTCTCTTTCCCTTACTCTGTTATTTACGTTAAATTATCTGCTTAGTAAGAAATTAAGAGAAAAATATTAAAAAGGGATAATATTTGAATATAACCAATTCACCCCTCCTCTTGGTTTGTTTCCACGCTAACCATTCCGCTGCAGCCGCTCTGACAATTGGTATCAGAGCTTGCTTTGATAGTCATTCAAATGGCGGGATCGTTTCAAACATTCGCAGAGGGTGCTTCTATCAATAGACCACCACTATTCACAGGTGAAAATTACGCATTCTGGAAGGTAAGAATGCAAATATTTATGGAATCTATTGATATAGATATTTGGGATGCTGTTGCATTTGGTCCTTTTATTCCAACTAACAATATGCAGGAACCAAAGCCCTGTGACCAATGGACTGCTCAAGATAAGAAAAAATTTGGTAATGATGTAAAAGCTCGTAATATTATTTCATCTGCTTTAACTGTTGATGAGTTTTACAGGATTTCTGTTTGTAAAACTGCACAAGAAATGTGGGAAGTACTGAAAGTAACCCATGAAGGTACAGATGATGTTAAGAGAGCTAGAAAGAATACCTTAATCCAGGAATACGAAATGTTCAGGATGAAGCAAGGGGAAACAATAGTAGATGTTCAGAAACGCTTCACCAACATCGTAAACCATCTTATTGGACTAGGTAAGTCTTTCGATACTGATGAGCTTAATATAAAAATTTTGAAATCTTTAGACAGGTCTTGGCAACCAAAAGTGACTGCAATTTCTGAGTCACAAAATCTCAACACAATGACCATGGCTGCATTATTTGGAAAGTTGAGAGAGCATGAACTTGACCTCGGAAGACTTGATGAAGAAGAATCAAAAGCCAAAAACAACAAGAAGAGTTTGGCGTTAAAGTCGGAGGTTGAAAGAAGCAAAGGTAAATCGGAAGATGAAGACTCAGACGAAGAAGAAGAATTGAGACTCATGATAAAAAGACTCAACAAGTTCATGAAGTCTAAAGGTAAAGGAAAATTTAGATACGAAAAGAAAGATAATCCAGTATCTTCCTCAAATTACCGATGCTACGGTTGCGGAGAAAAAGGACATTTAAAAGCAGACTGCCCAAATCAAAAGAAGGGTGAAGAAAAGAAAGAAAAGAAATTCTTCAAGAAAAAGAAGGCATACATTGCATGGGAAGACGACAATGAGACCATTTCAGATTCAAGCTACTCAAATGAAGAAGCAAACATCTGTTTAGTGGTGAACGACGACGCTGGAAGCCAAGTAAGTACATCTAGCGATTCTGATAATTCTAGTCAAATTAGTGAAAATGAATTGCATGAAATTTATGCTGCGTTAATAGTAGAATCTGAAAAATTAGATAAAGCCCATCAGAAATTGAAAAAGGATTTCAAAAATTTAAAATTAAATTTTGAAAATATTTCTGAAGAAAATAAAAATTTGAAATCAGATTTTGAAAATATTCTTGAAGAAAATAAGAATTTAAAATTAAATTTTGAAAATATTTTTGAAGAAAATAAAGATTTGAAAAATAAAGTTTTAATTTTTGAAAAGGGTAAATTTGCTAGTAGTGATGAATGTGCTTCTTGTGAAAATTTTAAGAAACTACTAGAACAAACAACCTTAGGAGAATGTAGTAAGAATAATGAAAATAAGGTTGTTAAAAATAAGTATGTTCCTAAAATTAAAAATAAACACAATCATAGAACCCGTAGAACTTGGGTAGAAAAAGGAACAACTTATAGGAACACAAATGTTGTATCATGCTTTTATTGTATGAAAAAGGGTCATACATCTAACAAATGTAAAATTAAGCATTATGGTGTTCCAAGTGGTAGATATATTTGGGTTGTAAAATGATTTCAATTTTTTTTAAATTAACCCAAAGGACCCATACAAAATAGTTGGGTACCTATTGTTTAAAATTTAGAATTTCTTTAAAACAATATTTAATTATTATTCCAAGGTAGATGGAATTATTTTAATTTATTTTATATACAAAGCATATATAGTTTTCAAACGGAAAATATTTGAAATAGAAGAATATGTGCATGTTGTCTTTGATGAAATTGTAGACCTTGAGGCAAAACCTCTTGAGTCATTTGAATTACATGCAGACAATGATGAAGATTTGAAGAAGCAACAAATGAAGTGAAGAATGATGACAATCCTCAAAGATGAAGATCTAAACAAAATGTGAAAACAACCTAGAGGATTCTCATTACAAAATTGCAGGCATATCTAAAGGGGTGCTTTATGTTTCTATGTTTTTATTAGTATGTGCTCTTTATATTTTCTTGCATGCTTACCTCTTTAAAAATTCAATAAAATATATATTGTTTTTCCTTAATATGCATACATGCTTTTATTAAGGGGGAGTATATTTTCTAATAAATTTAGGGGGAGCAATTATTCATCACTTTTTAATAATGATCAAAAAGGGGGAGAAATATTTAAAGTCTTAAATCTTAAACTTATTTCTAAGTTTACTAACAATTGTTTCTTCCTTAAAGTTGTATTTTAAATACAGATTATTTTCAAAAGCTTTAAATCAAGAAGGTTTTGATCATCATCAAAAAGGGGGAGATTGTTAGCAAAATGATGAAGATGAAGTTTTGATGATGTCCAAATCAAGTCAAGACCAATCAAGAATCAAAATGATTTTAAGATTTGTATTGTGATGGAAAGCTTTTGTAATACTCTTAGAAATATGTATAGGACTTAGATTAGAAAAAGAAAAGTGTTTTGTAAAAAGTACTGTAGCAAAATACTGTAGCAAATTACTGTAGCGCATTACTGTAGCACGGTACTGTAGCAAAGTACTGTAGCTAATCGATTAATAGAGGCTGTTAATCGATTGTTCCAGAGAAAAATGGAAAAATTCAGCAGTGCAGTGTTAATCGATTAACAGAGGGTGTTAATCGATTAACGTTAATCGATTAACAGAAGGTGTTAATCGATTAACACAGGGACCGTTTGAAAAACTAGCCGTTTTTATAGCCGTTGGACTATCCGTTGGGGTGTTAATCGATTAACCACTGTAGCTAATCGATTAACACAGTGTGAAAGGCTGAAAACGAAAAATGGAAGAGCCCTTTGGATGAGTCTATAAATAGACTCTCATTTCCTCTCAAAATATATACAGAGACACAGAAACTCTTCCCTTGTGCTCAAGTACTCTGAACTCTTGTGAGAACTCTGTGAAATTGCTGAAGCTAAGGAAACTCTTGTCTGCAAAGTCCTGAAGTGGTACTGCGGTGACAGAGGAATAGCTTGATCATCCTTGGTGTGTCTGAGGAAGTGTCTGGAAGAGAATCATCCTTCGTGAAGCATTCGAAGGAGGTGATCATCCTTTGTGAAGATTCAAAGGAGGTGTAAGTTCATCTCTTGTGGTTTCAAGAGAGGTGGTAATTTCTAAACTGTTACAAATTGTTTTTCTGTGTGACTAATATTTGTAATAGTTTTGTGATAGTGAAAAAGGTTTATCTTATTTGAGATAAGCGACTGGACGTAGGATCCTAGTGATCTGAACCAGGATAAAATACCTGTGTAATTTTTCTCTTTCCCTTACTCTGTTATTTACGTTAAATTATCTGCTTAGTAAGAAATTAAGAGAAAAATATTAAAAAGGGATAATATTTGAATATAACCAATTCACCCCCCCTCTTGGTTTGTTTCCACGCTAACCATTCCGCTGCAGCCGCTCTGACACGTGGCAGTGGAGGAATGTGACGTGGAGGAAAGAGAATTGTATGGAAGCACAATGGAGAAATGGAAATGAAATAAAAATAGTGTGCTTGGAAAGTGGCTAGAGGCGGATCTCTTGGACTCTCTAGCCTGACTTTCAAGAGAGTTTCTCAACAAAATTCAAATTCTCATTATGTTCAAAAGTGTTAAATACAATAGTGGAGATGGATATTTATAAGACCCATGCTCCTTACAAGCTAAATGTACTGAAAAATGTAAAATACAAAAAGACGAAGGGTTCTCAGGTGTATTCCATCATTCCCTCCCTCTTAAAAAAAGATTTGTCCTCAAATCTGGCAATCGCCTATGTAGACGCTTCACACTATCTTGGGAGCAGCTCCATCTTGGAGTGACCTTATTCCTTTATTCCTGTAGCTTCACTTTTCTTCCTCTTGGATCAAACACAAATATGCAATACATACCAAATATATCTTCAATTAATATCGATCCAAAAAAAGGAATTTTCTAAAATAATAACTTTAGAATAAGGACTTCTTATAGTTTGGTTTGAAGTTTTAAGAATGTTTAGAAGTCCAAAATCAAAAGTTATTTTTCTTTTGTCTTGAGTTATTTGTCTCCATGAAGGTAACAATAACTCAAAGATTGCCAAATTTTGGAAACTTTTGTATAGAATATGAAATGACAATTGATTTGAAAGAAAAGTTAATATTTGAAGACTCAACAATAATTGGAAAAGAAGTAAAGAATTGGAAATCTTCCCTTTTAGGTTCCATGATTTTTTGTGGAGTTGAATTTGCTATCAAAAGCAATTTCTCTCTTTCTCTATTTTCCACTTCTTTCTTCTTCTCTTCTTCTCTTCTCTTTTCCTCTTCTCTTCTTTCTCTTTCTTGTCTCTCTTCTTCCTTTCTCTCTTCTTCCCTCCCTCTCTCTTCTTTCTCTCTTCTCTCTCTTTTCTTGTTCTCTCCTCTCTTCTTCTCTTTTCCTTTCTTCTTCTTTTCTTACTTCCTCTCTTCTCTCTTTTATTCTCTCTCTTCTTGTTCTCTCTCTTCTTGTTCTCTCCTCTCTTCTTCTCTTTTCCTTTCTTCTTCTTTTCTTTCTACCTCTGTTCTTTCTTTTCTCTCGATCTCTCTTTTTATTTGCTTAACCTACAGCTCCTTAAGTCCGTTTCTAAATTCTAGCTCTTGAAGAAGGAAATCATGGTCTTTTAAACTTTCAAGAATCGTTTTTCCCTCTTGAATACTATCTGTCATGAGTTCCGGGTTTCTTTTAATCGAAAGAGGCACAAAATTTCTTCTCATGCACGATTTTAGTTCATACCAATTATCAATGGTGGATTTCCTACCTTTATTAACCCAATATTGCCTTTCATTCCACCACTCATGTGCATGCTTTTCTAACCTAGAGAGATATAAACTAAGAACACGAAATTCACACTCCCTAGAAAGAACAACGGGACTATAGGATTCAATTTCACTTTGTCTAACAAGGAATGAATGCATTTTATCAATTTCCTTTCCGAAACTAGGTATGTTAATGCATCTATATCTTTACCAAAAAATGGAAGTTTACTAGCTTGAGTATACAAATCATCCTTAATATATATGAACTATAGTACCCATTATCAATCCTAGATGACCTATATGAACTAAACGACTTATATGAACTATAACAAGACATCTTTGTTTCTAAAAGTTTTTCTAATGTAAAAGGTATACAAGATTCACACTTAGACAAGTCTTAGGTAAGAAAGGTGAGTCAAGAAGACTGCTTGAGTACCAAGTCTTACCTTTCCAGAAATGTCTTAGGTTACTAAGAAATTACCTCTTAAACTAAAATTACCTTTAAAATCAAAGGAAACCACTAAAACAATAAACACAAATAATCAAAGCTAGACTCTTAATATTCCCACTCTAATGTGATAAGGCTTCGAGTTTAATCCCCTTTAACCTAAATCACCCCTAAAACGTGAATACAAAAATAATCAAAGGTAATAAATCAAATATCAAATTCTATTCCTATGGTGAGGCTTGTAGCTTTGGCTAACAAGACACACTTACCAGACTATCTATGTCAGAAAAAGAAAACAAGTAAAGTTGCCAAGAGTTGGAAAGAGCATTGTGACTCTTCCAATCCACTTGGACTGTATAAAAGACCATTTATAAATCAATAGAAAACGAAACAGAAAGGCATAAGGCTAACACAAGCTTATTAGAAACCAATTTGAAACAAACAATTACAAAAGAAATGAGACTATGTTATGCTCTGGTCT
Organism: Vigna nakashimae; assembly: GCA_034642375.1. NCBI lineage: Eukaryota > Viridiplantae > Streptophyta > Magnoliopsida > Fabales > Fabaceae > Vigna > Vigna nakashimae. The sequence continues at coordinate 13,813,717 of CM067764.1, read as the reverse complement.
TAGTTCCATGCTACATAAAAATCACAATTATCAAAATGAATTGATGCAAAATTTTAAAAGACAAGAATGCAATAATCAGAATTGTGGTCCCAGCTTAAATAAACCCACTTTGCTGCAACATGCTCAACTCAATATGTCATTCTGCACAATGAATAGTCAATGGTTAATTGAAAACTGAATTATTTCTCTCAAATTTGCCAAGGAAATTATGCTAATTCAGCCTCACTAATCTAACACTCAAGTTTCTCTTTCAAAAATTAAAGCACACAAATGAAAGGTTTGGAAGGGAAATTCCCCTTGGCAGTTCAAGGCTAGAGAGTCTTTCGGACCACCACCACCTAATATGCTACCAAGCACACAACCTTTCTTTCAAATTCCAGAAACGGTTAAACCCCTTCGGAAGTCCTTATTTATGTGGGTTTTTTCGTAGTTATATCCCCGTCTTATCAGTTTCACCAATTTAGTCATTTATAATGAAAAATTGACTCAATTGGGCCCTTGCCGTTAAATTGGCTTAACGGTGTTAAGTTTTTTGATGACCTAGGATGTTGAGGTGGGCAATTTTTTAAACATGGCATTCACAGATCTTTATACGTGGCATTTGACAACATTTAACATTTTAAAAATAGGAATTTATGGAGTGTAAAATGTAATTAGGAATTAGGGTTCATTGAAATTTAATTAGGGATTTCTGTCCTACTTCTATATCTTTTTCTCATTCTCCAATTTTAACATTGTTTTGAAAATGAAAGGAAAGTGAAAACAATTGGCTCAGAACCCTAAACCCGAATTCATCAATCTACTACCAAGGAAGTAAATGGCAGCAGTAAATCCAATTTTAGTCATCATTGCTAGTTAAACTCGAAGAAAATCTAAACTTTGTTGAATGAAATGCCAAAAATTAGGATTTAGGCTTACTGCAACCAAATTTCACTTAGGGCCAAGAGAACTTAACAAGATTGAAATATGAACAAAGTACTACATAGTATATTCGTAAAAGTAAAACAAAACATCACAAGCCGGAACTCAATCAATTGAACTTGAGTAGAAAGAAAGGCATAAGAAAATCGCGGTGACTTCGTTTCTATTTATGGCTCTCCTTGAAAGTTCTTGAAAAAGGCTGAAGGAAGATGGTGTTTGCGATGGAGGTCTGTCGCGGCGATTTTGGAGGCTGTTGGGTGGTCTCTACATCGGCATTGACAGTGAAGATGAACAGTGATGGTGCCAGTGTGATAATGCGGCAAGGATTAGGGTTAGGTGGTGGCTTGTGTGGTTTGACGAGATGAGCATGGTGGTTGGTCGTGGCAACGAGGATGGTTGGTGGCAAGACTATGGTGGCGGCGTCGCGGCATAACTAACGACATAAATTTGTCCCATTTGATTAGGAATTAGGGTTCATTAAAATCCACTAACAAACCCTAATTACATTTTACATTCAGGAATTCGTAATTTTAAAATGTTATCAAATTCCACATATAGAGCTTTGTCAATGCCACATATAAACAACTTACCACGTCAACATCACAGGTCATCAAAAACTTAACACCGTCAAGCCAATTTAACGGTAGGGGCCCCAATTGAGTTAATTTTTCATTATAAAGGATTAAATTGGAAAATCCATTAAGACAAGAATCTAACTGAGAAAAACTCACATAAATAAGGACTTCTGAAGGAGTTTAACCTTCCAGAAACCTAGTGTGAAACTCCTTCTCAATTCAGAAAAGGGATAGGCTAAAGCAATGTGAGGACAGAAAAGGACAACCACAAACAAATGGAAGCACTAGATAATGGAAACTGACAGCACAACAAATCTACTATTCTAGACAGACTCTAGATTGGACTATGAAAGCAATGAAAATAGTCAACTTAGGAACAACAAACATATTGAACATATGGTAGACAAAACCAAATTTAACAATCTAGACAAGTAAGAAACAAAGCTCAAGAACATCTAGCACACAAATTGAACCTACCAATAGCTCTGGAATATATTAAAAAACAAGAAAAAGAACTTAAGCTGAACCAAACATAACAAATTTAAAGTATGCACTGCTGACAAGCAAATTGATTGAGAATTTGTCTCAAAGAAAATTGTTAAACCAAGTAGTAATGCTTATATTGTGAACTGCACTTTTCAAATTGCTTTTTTCTTTCCTTTGGTGTTTTAGAAACTAGCTATCAAGAGTATCATATGATTATTCAAGACTGTTGAAGTTGAAAGCTTTTGCTACAATTCACAACAACATAATGAGCTATTATACTTCAATTGATCAACAAGCTATTCATGTGGAAAGCAAAATGGTTCAACTCAGAAAACAAATCCAAGAAAAGGCTAGACACCAAAGCACCAAGACACTCAACCACTATAGCAGTTTCGTGCAAACTGATCTTGGCAGTTTGACTAACTGAGCATTCTGCTAAAATCAAGCTTCATCATGTAATAAAATTGAAAATTGAGATGCATGACATGCACTAAAATGTTGGAAACAGTGAATCCACAAATTGAATTTGCCACACAAAGTCATTACTCAGAATTACACTCACTGTGAATAAAGCATCACAACAGAGGATTCAATCTCAATGGAACAAAGCACATAATTAAGGACTGGAATTTGAACAGAACTTGGCAAAGCATCTAGAACCAAGCATGATTGACTCACAAGGACTCTTCAAATCAAATTCAGTATCAGTGAAACTGATTCAACAAGATTTTGCTGTTGTTTGTCATAAGCATCCAAGCTTTGCTCGACAATTCATTGCTTATGGTGTGCTTAGACTTATACAAGTAGAACACAATTAGATTTGCAGTTGAGTTCTCTTCTCAATTCCTCTCTTCTTCTCTCTTCTCTTTTCTCGTTTTCTTCTCTCTCTCTTCTCTTCTTCTTTCTTTTCTTCCTTTTCTTTTCTCTCAATCTCTCTTTCTCATTCTTATCCTTGATCTCTTTAAGTCTTGCCCTAAATTCTAATTCTCTACGAAGAAATCCATGATCATTTAAACTCTCAAGAAATGATTTTCCATCTTCAATGCAATCCCTAATTAGTTATAGGTTTCTTTTAATGCTTGAAGGCACAAACTTTCTTCTCATGCAAGCTTTTAAATCATGCCAATCACGTACGGAGGACTTTCTACCTTTCCTAACATGATATTGTCTTTCATTCCACCACTCTCTTGCATGCACTTCTAACTTAGAGAGATATATACTAAGAACATAATATTCACTCTCTTCATAAAACCAAGGATTTATTTTATCAATTTCTTTTTCCCAAGCTAGGTATGTTAATGCACCTATGTCTTTACCAAAGGATGAAAGATTCCTAGTTTGTTTAAACATTTCATCAACATTATCTAACCTAGAAGACCTATATGAACCATAAGACATCTTTGTTTTTAAAAGTTTTCTTAATTTAAAGGGTTCAAAACTTTCACTTAGACAAGTCCCAGGTAAGAGAGGTGAGCTAAAGAGCTGCTTAAGTACCAAGTCTTCCCTTGCCAGAAATGTCTTAGGCTACTAACTAATTACCCCTTAAACTAAAATCACCTTTAGAAACAAAGTACAAAACTCAAACAATTAAACACTAAAAGACTAGACTCTTCGGACTCTAATGTGAAAAGGCTTAGAGTTTAATCCCTTTTAGCCTAATCACCCCTAAACGTGAACACAAAAATCAAACAAACAAAAAAAAACTCGAAGCAAATGAGAAAAAAAAATTCAGAACAGATAGAACAACTTATCTGTTGACGCGTGCTCGAACCTTGCTCTGATACCACTTGATGGACGAATGCCTGAGAAGATGACGATAGAAGCTGTGCGAGCACAATTCGAACTCCTCGAAGCTTCTTCCAGAGAGATGTTGCAGCGGAATTGATTGGAACACAAGACTAAGAGAGAATCTATGAAAACAAAAGTGTGATAACTTTCGCAGAAACCATAGACACTATAGGAAGAGAGAAATCAAAAGAAAACTGAGCAAATCTGAGAATGAACACGAAGAACCCTAATCTGGACCTAAGGAACCCTAGAAAGGTGCAGAACATCAAATGAACCGATTAATCGGCTCAAAACAAAGATTAAATGGCGGATAATATGAAAAATATTGTTTCAATCGGTGAAATCGAAGGAAACCTAAAGAAGAGGTGTTTTAGGTTTAGAAACTAGAAAAATAAAGAGGAAGCAGAGATCTGGAGATGAGATGATTGAAGCTAGGGTTTGTAGCGAGATTACCTTAAGGTGCAAGTTGGGGTTGAAACGAGAAATAGAATCTCGCGAGGCTTCGATAGGCAGGGGACGCGAAGGAGTATGGTTCTGTGAAGAGAAATGTGTTGCGTAAATGAAGAATCCTCTCTGATGCGCGAGAGATTAAATGCAAATGAAGGAGGTGGATATGAAAGGAAGGTGTGGCGAGGCTTTGCGCGAGAGAAAGGAAGACGCGTGGCTAAGGAGCGCGGACGAGCAGATTGAAGTAACGGTGATGATGTGTGATGAGAGAGAAGCACGGTGGAAAGGAAATGAAAACTGAGAAATGGAGGTGTGTGCAAGGAAGGTGGCTAGAGGGAGTCTTTGGATTCTCTAGCATATGACTTTCAAGAGAGATTTATTTTTGAAGGTCAGAAAATTGAATTCTCGTTAAGCTCAAAAGTGCCCATTACAATAGAGAAGCTGGGTATTTATAGTAACCCATGCTCCTTACAAGCTAACCTATGAAAGGTAAAAATACGATAAAAAAGACTATATCGGGCAGGATTACATCAATAGCTCTCTTGGTTTACAGAACTAAGCTACAACAGAAACTCAAATTTGAATCACAGAATGGAAAAGAAAATCAGTCAAACACAGATTTAATGAAATTTTAAGCAAATAACGTGACGAACATGACCAAATATGATTCAAAAAATAAAAGACTCAAACAAAGTGAAATCACCAAATAAAATGAGAAGAACAAACTAAGCAAAGCTAGAACACAAAATATTAGTTCAAACAAAAACCTAACGAACACATATTACAATAGATCGAGACCAAAACAATCATGAATCGGCATAAGACATTAAAGGAAATAATCAACAACGCGTATTTGGAGAAAACTCAACAAGAATGATAAGCAAAATTGAAGACCGAGAACAACTCCTGAATCAAGACAGATGCGGAAAAAAAAATTGAAACAACAAAGGAGAGAGATACTTATGTCTTGTAGAGTGCTCGAACCTAAGCTCTGGTTAACAACTGATGGAAGCACATGAGGAGATGAGTTCGACTGAATCCACGCGAAGGTGTTGAACTGATTTCGGTCGCACAAAAAGAGAAGAAAATTGGTCCCCACTAATATAATATAGGGCTTACCAAGATATCAATCCGTATACTCAACAAAATTAAGTTTAGAAAATGTAAAGTTAAATCTTGTATTATTTACTAATTATCTAAACTAGGTGGGGACAATTAATGTGAATGGAACTGAAATTTAAAAGGAAAAAATAATCTAAAATCTATAAACCGTTTAAAAGAAGAAAGAAAATGAAATGAAAAGAAAATAAAAGAAAATATGAGTCTAATTACCTAAGACAGAAATAGAACCTAACTTCTATACCTAAATTGACCTACTGATTTACAAAGACACTAGACATGCAAATTGTAATTAAAATCCTAAATGCTAACCAGCTTAAACAAATAGTAAAGAATCCGTAAAATTGAAATGCACACAGAAGCAGGACTTAGTTAAAATAAAGAAATTGAAATTCAACTCAAGAAAGAAATAAAAAACCTAAAACCAAAAGCATAAAATCTAACCATAAAAATTACAGTGTAATATCAGAGTATCAAAACCAAAATTCAACAAGAGGACCTGAAATCATAGTGCAAAATCTTAAATTGCAAAGAAAGTAAATCAACAACAGAAACTAAATCTAGAATGAACTAAACATCATAAGAAAGTGAATAAAGGCAGAGAACATAAATCGCAATAAAAGAATCAATAGAAATTGAAGTTTTATTAAGAGAGGAATGAAAATTACACTAGAAAACATCGTGGAAGCAAAGCCGAGAAGATCAAGGGCTATCACCACCATGATTTCCCGAGACAAAGGAAGTTCTGGTTGATGCAGGAGATGGTGTAAAGCTCTGGAACACACGAAATCAGCAGCAAATGCAAGAGGAGTTCTGGCTGCTGTAATTAGGCGCTTGGAACATGCAGAACTAGCTAGCATTAAAAGGAGAGTTGAGTTTGCTGCAGAGTAGAGCTGAGAAAGAGCAACTCAATGCAACCTTTGAGACAATGCACAAAATGGATGAGCAAAATGGAGCAAAAACCAATAAGATCATTCTTTACCTTTCTCTTCTTTTGTAGTGATAGGTTCTTATTAATAGCTAGCATAGTAATAGGTAGTATCATAAATAATAGGATAGAAAATATGATGTTCTATATAAAAATTAAAAAGATCAATTTTTACTTGTGGCCTATTTGAATAAATTTTCTTTTTATTGTAGCTTTGTAGTTTTAGTTTTCTTTTTCCATTTATGTTTCTATACATGTGTTCTATTGCATTTTCTCTTCTGTTCAAATACAATTTGTGTTCTTTTGAGTTCACTTTTCTTGCTCTTGTTATATACATGGTCTTGTTCAATTTTAATACTTTTCAATTCTGTTTTGTATAAATTTGTAGCTGATTGCTTTGTACATATGTCTGTGTTGTTAGAAAACCTTCATCACTCATACATTGTGGGCAATGTGACTCTTAAGTGCGGGGGTGGGAAGGTATAGGTTTAAAGTTTTGTTCTGATGTAAATATAACTCTGTTGACATATGTTTTTGTAGTAAAATAGGGGTAAATTTTGTTTTTTAGTGTAGTTTGTCATTCTTGTTTTACTTTGTAAAATACCTAATTCTAGTTTGTTTATAGCTAGTTTTTCCTTTTCTTCTTCTATACTTGTTGCTTATTTCACGTTGTGTTTTAGCTTTTGTAAATAGAATTAGTTCTAGCATTCTTAATTTCGTAGGTTCTTTCTTTCTAATTTCTTTGTTGGGTTAGGATCTGTTTTAAGGTTGTTTATTTTTTCCATTTCTTAGGTTCTGTTTCAGCTTATAGATAAAAGTTGCTTTAGGATCTATTTAGTTGTGATTTCTTGTTTCAGGATTATTTTCATATTAGGTTTTGCTTTAGTCTCTTTAGGAAATTATGTAGATTCTGTTTTAGGATTTTCTTAGATTCTCTTTTGGTATTTTCCTTTATATACCTTAAATTTGAGTCTATTCTAGTTTGATTTAGGTTTTTTTAGTACATATTGTTTTGTCTTAGTTTTGTTTAGATTATATATAGCCTAGTCATTATGTTAGGCATTCTTTGGATTTTTTTTAGGTTCGGTTGCATGCTTTTCTTCATTCTTGCTAATTTCATTCAATTTTTAGCTTCATTTGCCTAGATTAGAATTTGCAAGAGTAGACTTAGCTTTAGATTTAGGCAGAGGTAGTTCTAGCATTGATTTTTGCAGTCTCTAGTTCATTTCAATTCAGTAATTTTTGCATAGGATGAGTAGCAAGTTAGTTTTAACAGATTCTAATCCTTGAGAGATTTTGGGCCAATTTTTGTCTTTGTTGTGTGATTTCATGCAAGTTTGGCTTTTAATTCTGATTTTGCATTGATTTTCTGTGATAAGCTTGCTCTTGGTAGACTTTAGACATGATTTAGGCATTCTTTTTCTTCATCCATAGCCAAATTATCTTACTCGTTCCAGTTTTATCCATTGTACTTTTTTTTAGCCTTAGCCTATTTTTCTTTGTTTCCATTCATTATAAGCCCTTTTCCCCACCAAATATCAAACTTTAGAGATTTGTGAGAAGTATGAGGAGCTAGAACTTGATGAGTGCAATAGAAAAGAAAGGCCATAAGTGAAAAAGAAAAGAAAAAAGAAATTGAAGAATCTGGTTGTGTTGAAAAAGAAGAAAGAGCAGGTCTGGAAAAAGAGCAAAAATGCAAAAGAAATGAAAAAAATATGAGACCTGAACAGTGTATAAAAAGCAGAGAGAAAGAAAAAGAAATTTGACTAGCCAAAATATCAAAAACAGTGCACTGAGTTCTAGGTTCCTTATTCTTCTTCACAATTTCTCCATATCCATTTAGCCTTGTATTTTCTGACCTTTCATACCATGTACATTACAAGCCATTAAAGACCTTTTGATCTAGATGAAACCAAGAGCTGAGTAGTGTCACTTAAAATCTTTTCAAAATTAAGAGTTGAGGTTAGCATGTCATGCTTGAGTGAAACAGGACAAACCTAAACAATGGAGTGAATCTGAGTGTAAACATCCTATGAGGTTCAAACTGACAGCTACTTCTCCATATGTTTGCTTTGTTGATTTTGATTGGAATGAGCTGTTTAATACTTGCTGGAATTGCTGAAGCTTGAGTTTGAAGTTAGGAATTCTTTTGTACAGTTCTAGTTTAAGTAAATAGCTAGGAATTGGTGTGTTTTAGCAGGTTTGAGTTAGCTGAAATAGAATTTAGAAGTTTCCTAGTTTGTCATTATTCTTTTGCCTTTGTAGATTGAGTCTTTATTTTTCTTTTCCCTTTTTAGTTTGTCCTATTCAGGAGGGCAGTCGTCGAAGTGTGGAGGTGTGATAACTCCCTAGTTTTGCAGTTTTAATTGTGTTTAGAAGTCTAGGATAGCATATTTTAGTCTTTAATTGTTTATAATTAAGATAATTTTAGGTTTTTCTTTAAATTCTTTAGTTTTATAGAATTGTAGTTAAAATTAGGTTTTTAGGAGTAATTTTTAGTGTTTGTAAATATTTAGGAAATTAATTCCTGATGGACAAATTTATGATCACCAAAATATGATGTCATAAACTTGTTTCACAATCGGCAAGTATGACCGAATCGTTCAAGTAATAAACTTGGTAAGACCAAGTATCGTTCTCCCAAAGGACTCACGGCCTAGTTTAGTTGTGTGGTTTGTTGATTAGCTAAGACTTAAGAACGAAATAATTGGAGTTTAATATGCAAGACAGAAAATAAACATGTATGCATGAGTTTTTGATCAATGGCAAAAACAAAAGATAAACACTTTCAATGAGATATATGAATGAATATGTTGTTGGGGGTCAATTTCATCTCATCCACTCTTATATATTTTAGGAATTCAACATTCAAATCATCATTGTTAATGCCACTCTCTAAAGTACCTTTCTAGAAGGCTTCTCCCTAATCACGAGTTCATACAATTCCTAGCATTCCTAATGATCAGTTCATAAGTGCAGGAGCTTAACGACAACCAACATAATATTGGGAGAAATTCCCCAGATCTAGACTTCCCCGTACGTGCCCGTATCGACAAAACCAATAATCATGCATCGAATGAGTTAAACAATGCAAGCATTAAGCAAAGAGGAAAAACCCTAACTAATGATGAAAGAAAGCATAAGTCTTAATTAAAAGATGCAAGCATAAATTCCATATATGAGAGCTTCAAGAGATTACATTGATTCCCCAACAAACATACAGAGTTTAGTTCACCATATCCATGGTGAACCTAGATGAACAATGAAAGAATGAAAGAATAAACCCTAAAAAGGTGAAGAGGTAGCCTGAGCATCCAAGATCCTCCTTCAAAGGGGTGGAAGAGAGAGTGTTTGCCTCGTTTCTGCCAAAGATACAAACCCTAGGACGTCCTAAAGCTTATATGATGGTTCACTCATTCAAAAATCCTCTTTTTCAAGATAAATAACAACTTCACTCAAACTTATGACCAAGAGTTCATTCAAGATGTGCACATGCTTTAGTGTTCACAAAGTCATTTAAATTCCTACAAATGCTATTTTTCATGAATGATCAATCAATTAAGCATGGATGTTCATGTGCTTATGGAATATTTCCTCACTAGATAAAGTGTTTCACTCAACACACAAGTGTATAAGAGGTAAAGTGTTTCACTCATTCACTCCACTATCACAATGTTACATGAATCAACTTTGCCTTTCATTTTACCACAATCAAAAACATTCACAAGCATGCATCATCACAAGGACTTTTCAATGGCTTATAATGTGGCTGGGCTAACAAGAAAATTGGTTTTTCTGGATCACAAAATCCTTGAGTTAATAGAATCATATCAACACAATCATCTTATTCATTCCCAACTTTCTTTTGCCTTTGCATTTGCATTGAGCTTTGCTTCTTTTTCTTTTCTTTTCTTTTTCTTTTTCTTTGCATATTCTTACTTTTTAGCTCTTAGCTCAATGCTTTTCCTTTTTCATGTTTTCCCAACAACCCCAAACTTGAACATTTAACAATACCACACAAGATCTTCTACTTAACTCAAGGTAAAGATTTTCAATCAAGGGTTTTCAGTGTATATTCAAGGCTAAGGGTTCAAAGGATAGAACACAAAGTGTTCTCTTTAAGTGGGCTAACTTTATGAATTTGGCCAGTAAAAAGGGTTCCAACAAATGGCCTTGATCACATGATGCAAAACAAGCAATTGATTCAATCATAGAAAACCTGGGCAAAATCATTCATGCTTTCAAAGTAATAGCATTCACAATAACAACTCTGGAGCTCAAAACCTCACATATAAGCTCATTCACATTTGACATACACATCCTGCTTAATTTCACAATCACAATCATGATATCATGCATTTGTTCACAAAGCTTGTGAATCACCTATATAAACATTTTAATGTGCACATCATCTCAACATCAATCAATCATAAGCATCATTCAAGCATTACTTATCACACAATCACAATTAATAGCAAACCATCATAACAAACCAGGTTTCAAATAGAGTACATCAACCCTAATCTAAAAACAAAAACAAATAAGTTCAGAAAACTTAAACCACAAAAGCATAATCATATGATAACATTCATCAGTAAATGCTATCTCAGCTCCTCATTAGTCTGAGCTGTCCTCTGTATCTTCCTCTTCCTCCTCATCTTCATCATCTTCAAATGCATCCTCCTCATCAGCTTCATCTTCTTCCATATCTCTAGCTGAAGCTTCAGCTGCTCCAGCTCCTCCTCCATGTACTGGTTCTTCTGGCCAAGCTACTACATTATGGAATTCATCCATAGTCCACCTGTGTGCTGGAGGTGTATCATACATCCCCACTATCATCTCAGCAGTAGCCACCTGCCCTCTGTGAATGGACTGCAACTGAGCACCTATAAGAGACATATACATGTCCCTCATCTGGAATGGTTCTGCTTCATGTGTATCAGCAGATGTCCGGCTCTGTGCTGGCCCTCTCTCTCTACGAGCCCGGCGTGGTGGAACTGGCTGAGCTGCATCCTCACCTCCACAGTACTGTCTGTAATAAGCCTCATCAATAGCTTTTCTTGGCCTCTCAAATGGTGGAACAGAAATGTCCACCCCAGCTAGCTTGCAAAGGTGAGTGATGAAAGAAGGATGTCCTAGTGGTGCTTTGTTGTTTGAAGTATTAGCGCACACACTAATCTCATTAGCTATCACCTGCCCAATATTAACATTTAAATTTCTGATAGCACAGTAGATGAATAGTGCCCTGCTGAGAGTAATATCTGACACATGTGAACATGGCTGAATGTTGGCATGAGAAAATGCCATCCAATACTTTGCAAGAGGAGTCAAATCCGTCCTCCTAATGTTAACCACTGAGCCAGATCTATTCCTTTGGAAGTGTCCTCCAGGTATACACAACACTCTCTCCACATCCTCATAATCAGCACCTTCCTCCATGCAAAGAGCAAACTGGCATTGCTCACCAACCCACACAGTATCCAGGAAGTTGTTGATAGAATCAGGATCATACCTGATAGCATGGCCTCTGACATAGCCCAAATAATTCTCAGCTGGATAATCACCAATCTTCTTTGCATTGGTGTAAAATTCCTTTACCACAGCTATGTTGGCAGGTGCAGGTGATACAGCTGTCGCGGCCGATCAAATTTGATGCAAAAATTTATGCAGTATATTTCTAGGAAGTGACTCCTAGGTCGTCTCTCAAGGACCAATTTGTTTGGGTTCAGTCTCAGATTTAACATGAAGGGGGGGGGGGGGTTTGTAGTGTTTTTGGTTTGGATGCAGAAAAATAAACTAAATTAACACTGGAAATTAAATAAGACAGAATTAAAAACACTGGAATAAATTTTTAAAGACAATAAAAATAAACGGTAAAAGACGGTAAAAAACGGAAAATGGAAAATTTAGCAGTGTTTGAAATTAAAATGCTGGAACAATAAACATGCAGAAAACATAACAGCAGTGTAAATAAAATTTACCCAAAGCAACAGTGAAAATGAATAGTAAAAACAACGTTGAAAATAAACTGAACGGTAAAACGCAATTACATAAATTAATAGTGCAAAAAATCATGAACGATAAAATAGAAGAGACAATAAAAATAAAAACACTTAATTGAAATGGAATTTATCAAACATCACTTGAAAGAAAATTCTTGGACAGTACAACAAAATAAAAATGAAACGATCAAAGGTGACAGAAATGAAAACTTGACACATTACAGAGAGTTTGGAAAAAGGAGAGGCAAGAGCCTCCTCCCAGACGTGAGTTCCTAAGCACCTAAATCTACTCTAAATTCTGATTCTAAATCCTAATAATTTCTTCTTTGCTGCTGCTGCCAATTTATAGCCAAAGCTCAGTGCTGCTGCTTCCCGTGACCTCCTTAATTCCAGCGTTGGTTTTCTGTTTCCTTTTGTCATGCACAAATTTCTGAGCAATATGAGAAAATAGGATGAGGGCCCATTCATTTTGCACCTACTCTTGTCATCTTGTTCACCACTTTGCCGTGAACATTCTTGCTTTACGGAAATGGTTTTCATGGCTCACAATCCAAGCTATGGGCTCCTTTCTCCATTCATTCTACTTCTATTAGGCCGTGACAAGCACCTCACTCTCCAACCAAGGTGAATGAAGCTCCTCTGCTGAAACAAGCTTTGCTGGATGTGCTTTCTATTCGTCAACCGTGGGATCCCATCCAGGCCGTGCCAGCATCCTGTACTTCTTGCTAGCCGTGAGCTTTCTCTTCATCAAGGAGGTGGATTTCCTTTAAGTGCAGCTCCCCTATCTTCACCGTGCACCTCTGCTGGTATGGTGATACTGGACCGAGAGCTGCCTTGGCTTCTAATGAGCTCTTCCATTTCCAACGCTAGACCAGGCCGTGAGACGTCCTTCGTGGTGGCTGCTGCATCCAGCTCCCAGCCGAGACACTTCCCTCTATTTGCTACACCATGCGTTGATGACTTCAAAGCTTCTGCTTGTAGCTTGCTGTGTGCACTTGTGGAAAGAAAATTAATTTGCATGAAGGAGAACCGTGAGCAAAACCGTGGTAGTTCCTTTCCATGAGCGTGGTCCCCGTGTCTCCAAGATTGTTATTGTAGAATGGAGTGGATGCTGACCTTGGAGTGCAGTATGAAGAAACTAAATTCATTTCTTCTTTCCAAGCAATCACGTGTTGTTGCCAAAAAGTGGTGCCCACCTCTTTTGTTTTATTCCAAATGCCTTTCACCAAAAGAAAAATGGGTCAGTGTGATGTGTTGGGTGAAAATTGATTATTCCTTCTTTCTCCTGCAATAAGTCACGCCCACAATTAAAATACTTTGGCAATAAGAATCAAATGATTTTCCAACATTCTTTCTCTTGTAAGAACCGTAAATTCTACTCCTTCCACGTGGAATGGGTCATCAAATTGGCCATAAAACAATTAAATATGCTTCTCCCAATCAAACAAATGTACGTGTGTATATGGTTTCCAGAGGAGTATTACATTAAAAATTTTAAGAGATAGCTTCTTCAAGAATAAATGTTTCCAAATGTCTCAATTTATAATTCCAAAATTTTCCCTGCAATCAATAATGCAATTAATTATCTCAAATAATTCAAATTAATTAAAATAAGAATCTCTGATCGAATTAAACACAATCAAGAAAAATGGGAAAATACTGGACAATTAAGCACAATTCACTGATTAAATCTAGCACAATAAACTAAGTATAGTGAAGAAAATAATGATTCATCAAAATAGACCACACTTAGTCTTTTGCACTCCTGGGCAAAATTAAGACGCAAATCAGGGAATAGTTCAAAGGACTTTCAGGAATGGTGACACAAACTCAGCAGACAGAAAACAAAGACTAACGAGAAAAATAAACAGAATTTACACAGTTCTCAAGAATTATGGACCAATGAAAGAAGTAGAAATTTTCCAACACAAAATCAAGAAAAGCACATACTTACAGAAATCATCCAAGCAATTCAATACATAGGAAAATGATTAATCAGCTCAAGAGGTGATTTGAAAATAACAAATCCTCACAGATGCACTATAGTGTTTCTCTCAAGTGTCTAGGGTAAACATTTCAACTCAATGCACTCAAGAAAGCAAACACAAATTGACTTGGCAAGCTTCTAATATCAACACTCAAAACATATGCATGTTCAGATCAAAAGGTCTTTCAGGGTTGTAATGGGGCCAAGGACAGGGGAGGATAAATTTGGATAAGTAGCTATAGCTCAGAAGAAATAGAGGTGCACTAGGAAAAAAAATGTAAACACAGTGAAATCTCACCCAAACCTCTAATTCAATCCTCTTCTCGACTCCATTATTCATAAAATTATTTTTCAATTTTCTCTTTTTCTAATCAAATATTTTTTTTTCATCCTGTCTTCTTTTTTTTTTTTTTTTTTCACACAACAGGATATAAATTATCATTTCAAAACATGATGAGGAACCAACTAGCCAATTCATCAGAATTCCCAAGGAGACCACACTTATTCTCAAAACACTTCTATAGCTCCAAACTTTCCTAAGTTTAAGGTAATCATTTGTTTTTCACTTAGGATCAGTGTATGAGCTTCAACACAAAGAAATATATACAGTATAGGCTCAAAGGGGTTATCAAAGGATAATAACAAGGTAGGCTTATTTGGCTAAAGAGGCTCAAGAATAAAATTGCCTTTATCACTTCCAAAAATGCATATAAATCAAATATATCAAAAAGAATCAAGCCAAGGCATATGTGCAAGCAATCAAGATACATATCTCACATAAGAAAGAACATTAAGTGGCTCAAATCTCACACAGGGTGTTTGTCACAATCAAATCAACCTCTTAAGCATTATAATCATCTTCCAAGCAGAGAAAAGCAAGGATTTCAAACCATAAGTATTAAGTAAGTGAAGGAAAAATCTACAACTTAGACATCATCCAGAAATCAAGAGAAAAAATGTAATATTTATTGCACACAAAACTCGATAAAAATAACTTAAAACAAAAAAAAATAACACTCAAAAACAAAAAATTTAACACACAAAATACAATCTAACAGAAAAATAAAAAAAATCAGAATTTCTTCCCAGTAGACCACACTTAAATCACACAATGTCCTCAGTGTGTTACAATCATCAGATTATCAATTTCAGAGCAGTCAAATAATATAGACAAGTGCAATAAAATGTTAGGAAATGGGAAGAAATTTTCAGTAACATCCATCAGTAGATGTTATCAGGGACATCCATCAGCAGATGTCGAAATCACCTAGCACCCATCAGTAGATGCTAATTAATTTTTATTACTAATTTTTTTTTTTTTTTTTTTTTATTTTTATTTTTTTTTCTGAAAAAAAAGGAGACCGGTACTGTGACAACAGTCTCGGTGGCAAAGACCGGAACTGTTGCTACAGTGGAAGGCAATCTGGCTATAAATGAGGCACTCCTCCGCGTCCAGCGCCATTTCTGACCCCTCAGTCTCTCTCTACTCCTCTCTCTGCTCTCTTCTATGCTCTCTTCTATGCTCTCTTCTCTCTAATCTCTCCCCGCTCTCCTCTCTTCTCTGCTCTCTCTGCTCTCTACTTTCTCGAGCGTCTGGATCTCTGCAGGGAGCCTCTCCCCCCGTGTCCGCGTGCTCTGAAGGTGTACGAGCCCTGCAAGGAGCCTCTGCCACCGTGCCAACTGAAGAGTCTGAGATCCGCGAGGAGCTTCTCTGCCAGCTCTACTACTCCAGGTAAGTCCTCTGCTCCTGGATCTGCCTTTCTTTCTCCTTTCATGTAAGTTTCCAGATCTTTCACTGCTTTCTTTTCCTTTCTCTTCTTTCCAGTCTTTCCCTTTCAGTATTTCCTTTATTTTTCATCTGATCTCTTGCCTGCTCTCCCTCTTTTCCATTTTTTTTTATTTTTATTTTTTTGTAATTTAAACACTTAAACACATAAAACACAACTGTCTAAAAACTTAAGGGGTATATCGGCTGGAAACCAGACGTTAATCTCCCTTCGATTGAAGGTATTGCAGAGACAATCGGGTAGAACAACGCCACGTACCCCACTTAAAACTAAATAAAACACAGAAACATAATATACAAGAACAATATGGACAAGGACAACTGGACATAGATCCGTTTAGGACCCTTTGCAAGGACCGTGAAACAGATCTGAGACCAGACACAAAAACAATCAAAGACAGACAGGAATAAATAAATCTAAAAGGAAACAAGAACAAACAATTAAAGAAAATACTGAACTAAGAATCTAATATATTTTTATGTTTTTTTTTTTTTTTTTTATGTTATGCTTTTTTTTTTCTTGTTTTTGTTCTTTTTATATGTATTTATTTTTTATTTATGTATTTGTATATTACGAGAGGAAGGATGAGTGATATGGAATCAGAGAGATATACCAGTCAACGATGGCGTCCTACAGATGATCAGATCACGATGATGACCAAAATCTACAACTATGGGGTCACACACCCAAGCCGAGCGCAAGTCGTCGAGATCGCGTCTCGCCTAAGGGTTTTCGGCGAAGCCACTGAATACAACGTACACTGCTGGTTTAACAACCACGGCAATCGGGTCAAGCGCTGGCAAGCGGAGATAGACCCTACTGGCACTCTCTTTTCACAACTGCCGCTGTACATGTACGGTAAGACCTCTGATCACACCTCTATTTTTATTGAAAAATTTTTTTCACTTCCTCTTCTATTATTAACACATGTTTTTTATTTTTTTATTTTTTTATTTTTTATTTTTTTGTTTGAAAGAAAACAACTGGGTGATAATGAGGGCACCGAGGCTGCTGAATTTGTTTCCAGTTCCGATCATTATCGATGACGACAGAAATGAACGAGAAATTCCTCCACCAAAGCCTCCGCTCGTGTCTTTTCGAACCAGAGCTCCCTCAACGGAGCTCTCCCTTAGACCACCACAACCAGCTCGTGAATTCTTTCATTATTAATGTTTTATGTTTTTTTTTTTTTTTTTTTTTTTTTTTTTTTTTTATGTTTTTGTTGGCCGAGCGCGGCCAGAATATGGACAAGGCATGTAATCTGAACAATTATGTTTTTTTATGTTTTTAATTTTTTTTTATGTTGTTTTTGTTTTTTATTTGGTTTGTAATATTAACGATCACTAAAGATCGACCCCCGAACATCTTATTTTCATATATATCTACTGCATCTTTATATTCAGATCTGTTCAAGCTCCTTACCCCCATTACTGTAGTTTTTGTTATTATGAATGAAATCTTTTCTTAGTGTAAACAAAATATTCAATGAATTATCTGTGTGAAACAACTAAGAAATTATATTACAGTGAAGGAAAATAAGGAAAATAAATGAGATCTGAAGTGAAAATGTTTAATGAAATATTGGTAAGAAACTGAGGGTCGAAATAAAATCAAGGAATACGCAAAACAATTTTTGAATTTTTGAATTTTTTTTTTTTTTATAAGGATAACAATGTGAAAACTAAGAAAAAAAATAATTATACATATCAGAATACAGATTTGGCACGCTTTTAAACAAAAAAAAAAATTTTATCACAAAATATTTTTTTTTTTTGTTTTTTTTTATTTTTTATTTTTAAAGATAACAATTACAAAAACTAAGAAGAAAAGGAAAAACAAACTTAAAAGAAAAACAAAATGCAGAATCTCCCCCAGACCACACTTAAACTACAATGTCCTAAATGTGTTCTAAGCATAAGATCATCAGTTAAAACACTAAACAGATAAAGGACAAATGCAATAAAAGTAGGAAAACGGGGAAGAAAGAAAAAGAAAACTTCCCTGGTCAGGGTGGCAGTTGCCAATTTTGGATTTGTAGGGAGATGTTCTTCGCTTCAGGATCCAGTATGAAATTGTTGAGGACGAACTGCTTCATCCTCCAGATTTGATCAAGCAGTGAAATGTCCTCCACTGCCGGATCTAAACCACAAATATTGTTACTGAGCGGATTCAGCAGGTGCCTGTTGATCTTCAAACTATCAGTGTCAGCACCTTTGTTTTCCATTGTGGGTGTTTGTTGATGCAATACATGTACACTTCCTGCAACATGGTTAGTGCAATGTGGCATTGCAGAAATTTCAAGCAGAGGTATAACACCCCATCCCAATTCATCATACTGAGCCTTAGATAAATCCTCATAACATGAATCAATTTCTAAATTGCATGCAATATTAATCATAGACTCAGATTCATGTTCAGTGCATGAAGGATAACCATTCGAATGTGATAGTAAAAAGCGGTTCTCATCATGCACAGAGGAAAAATTAAAATCAGACTCAGCAAGAATATAGTCATTAGCATACCGATCATCATCACAATCAACATAATAATCAAATTGTGGTATGCTTACCTCCTCTTCCTTGAAGATTTCTAGAGTGTGGGAAGGTGAAGGTGGTCTACCTGGTTCAGGATTACTGCTTACTTCTGCCGGATCCCCAAAATTTTCATCAGTCTCCTCAGGTGCAAGAGTGGCCATCTGCCTGATCTGATCACTCAGATTCTGTATGGCAGCTTGAGTTTCCTGCTGGAACTCCATGCTCTCTTGCTTGAACTGCATGTTCCCTTTCTGAAACTGAATG
Organism: Vigna nakashimae; assembly: GCA_034642375.1. NCBI lineage: Eukaryota > Viridiplantae > Streptophyta > Magnoliopsida > Fabales > Fabaceae > Vigna > Vigna nakashimae. The sequence continues at coordinate 13,794,879 of CM067764.1, read as the reverse complement.
TTCTGCATTGTCATCTGCTCTAGTAACTCCTTTAATGTAGGTTCAGAAGTAGAAGGCTGAGGAGTTATTTGAATAGGAGAATCATACTGCTGACTCTCATATTGTGGAACTGGCTCCCAAAGAGAGCTCTCAGAAATTGGATGATGGAACATATTGTTCTCATCATAAAAATCAGCAGATTTAAAATCAAAGTAATATGCAGAATAAGAATCATAATCACAGACATTGGCAGAATAAGCATTATTCACAACATTAAAATAGGTAGACATGGAAAAATAAAAAGTAAAAACTAAAAACTAAAAATTACGAATCAGATAAAACAAAACACATTTATACATGCTACAAGCACACACAAGACAGAACATCAATAGTAAAAATTTTTAATTAATTTTTTTTTTTTTAATTTTCAATTTTTTTTTTAATAACAACTAAATACAGAACATAGCACAATTAAACACATATATACACAATATATATTAACACAGTAAAAATCTAAAACAAAAACCTGAACTGAAGTGACAATGCCGCCAAAATTTGCTGAAGGTGTCGTTGTCGCCTACAAAAATACAAAACACAAAACACACAAAAGACACATATTAACAGAACAAAAATTTACACAACAAGAATCTAAAACCAAACCGTCTTTGGTCCCCGGCAACGGCGCCAAAATTTGATACAGCTGTCGCGGCCGATCAAATTTGATGCAAAAATTTATGCAGTATATTTCTAGGAAGTGACTCCTAGGTCGTCTCTCAAGGACCAATTTGTTTGGGTTCAGTCTCAGATTTAACATGAAGGGGGGGGGTTTTGTAGTGTTTTTGGTTTGGATGCAGAAAAATAAACTAAATTAACACTGGAAATTAAATAAGACAGAATTAAAAACACTGGAATAAATTTTTAAAGACAATAAAAATAAACGGTAAAAGACGGTAAAAAACGGAAAATGGAAAATTTAGCAGTGTTTGAAATTAAAATGCTGGAACAATAAACATGCAGAAAACATAACAGCAGTGTAAATAAAATTTACCCAAAGCAACAGTGAAAATGAATAGTAAAAACAACGTTGAAAATAAACTGAACGGTAAAACGCAATTACAGAAATTAATAGTGCAAAAAATCATGAACGATAAAATAGAAGAGACAATAAAAATAAAAACACTTAATTGAAATGGAATTTATCAAACATCACTTGAAAGAAAATTCTTGGACAGTACAACAAAATAAAAATGAAACGATCAAAGGTGACAGAAATGAAAACTTGACACATTACAGAGAGTTTGGAAAAAGGAGAGGCAAGAGCCTCCTCCCAGACGTGAGTTCCTAAGCACCTAAATCTACTCTAAATTCTGATTCTAAATCCTAATAATTTCTTCTTTGCTGCTGCTGCCAATTTATAGCCAAAGCTCAGTGCTGCTGCTTCCCGTGACCTCCTTAATTCCAGCGTTGGTTTTCTGTTTCCTTTTGTCATGCACAAATTTCTGAGCAATATGAGAAAATAGGATGAGGGCCCATTCATTTTGCACCTACTCTTGTCATCTTGTTCACCACTTTGCCGTGAACATTCTTGCTTTACGGAAATGGTTTTCATGGCTCACAATCCAAGCTATGGGCTCCTTTCTCCATTCATTCTACTTCTATTAGGCCGTGACAAGCACCTCACTCTCCAACCAAGGTGAATGAAGCTCCTCTGCTGAAACAAGCTTTGCTGGATGTGCTTTCTATTCGTCAACCGTGGGATCCCATCCAGGCCGTGCCAGCATCCTGTACTTCTTGCTAGCCGTGAGCTTTCTCTTCATCAAGGAGGTGGATTTCCTTTAAGTGCAGCTCCCCTATCTTCACTGTGCACCTCTGCTGGTATGGTGATACTGGACCGAGAGCTGCCTTGGCTTCTAATGAGCTCTTCCATTTCCAACGCTAGACCAGGCCGTGAGACGTCCTTCGTGGTGGCTGCTGCATCCAGCTCCCAGCCGAGACACTTCCCTCTATTTGCTACACCATGCGTTGATGACTTCAAAGCTTCTGCTTGTAGCTTGCTGTGTGCACTTGTGGAAAGAAAATTAATTTGCATGAAGGAGAACCGTGAGCAAAACCGTGGTAGTTCCTTTCCATGAGCGTGGTCCCCGTGTCTCCAAGATTGTTATTGTAGAATGGAGTGGATGCTGACCTTGGAGTGCAGTATGAAGAAACTAAATTCATTTCTTCTTTCCAAGCAATCACGTGTTGTTGCCAAAAAGTGGTGCCCACCTCTTTTGTTTTATTCCAAATGCCTTTCACCAAAAGAAAAATGGGTCAGTGTGATGTGTTGGGTGAAAATTGATTATTCCTTCTTTCTCCTGCAATAAGTCACGCCCACAATTAAAATACTTTGGCAATAAGAATCAAATGATTTTCCAACATTCTTTCTCTTGTAAGAACCGTAAATTCTACTCCTTCCACGTGGAATGGGTCATCAAATTGGCCATAAAACAATTAAATATGCTTCTCCCAATCAAACAAATGTACGTGTGTATATGGTTTCCAGAGGAGTATTACATTAAAAATTTTAAGAGATAGCTTCTTCAAGAATAAATGTTTCCAAATGTCTCAATTTATAATTCCAAAATTTTCCCTGCAATCAATAATGCAATTAATTATCTCAAATAATTCAAATTAATTAAAATAAGAATCTCTGATCGAATTAAACACAATCAAGAAAAATGGGAAAATACTGGACAATTAAGCACAATTCACTGATTAAATCTAGCACAATAAACTAAGTATAGTGAAGAAAATAATGATTCATCAGCAGGATAAGTGGCTAGCTTTCCCCAATCATTCCCTAACACTTGCTCTCCAAATTGAGGAGCAAAGTTAGGTATCATTCCAACCTTTCTCTCCATCAGAAGTCTCCTGTCCTGAAGCACCCTAAAGTGCTTCTCATGTTTCCTAGAGAGGAACCTGCTATTATGGGGCTGCTCTGGTTCCTTTTCCTTTCTCTTGGTTGCCATGGGTTTCAATCTCTTTCCTGAAGAGGATGCCATTCCTGCATTCAAATACAAATACAAAACCACAGAACATGATGTTAATCATTAGTAAATCACAAAACACAACTCCTTTCGAAGCTAAACCACCGCTGAGGGCCAGAATTTCCCCTCAGCGCCACCAGTGCCACATTCCAACACGCAAAAATTCAGAAGAACCAAATCTGGCAGAGTGCCGCTCAGCGGCAGTTTACCCCTCAGCGGTAACTCTGCAGATTTTTGAAAAATCTGTTTTAAAGCTTTCCTAACTCCACCCAAATGCAATTTTCAGTTTTCCAGTTCATAATCATGCAGTTTAATCGGTTCAAACATCAAATATATCATCAAATCATGCCTAGAAATCAAAACCCCTAAATATTCATGCTTTGACAATCACATTCAAATTCAAGAACCCTAGAATGAACAAAATGCATTTTACTTACTTGGGTGGAGATGCAATGATAATGCTTCCAAACTAGAATGCTCTCTTCCAACCCCAAACTTTGATGGCACACTAGTGAAAAAGTGAGTGGAAGAGATATTTTCTTAAAAGGGAAGAGTGAAAAGATGTGGAAAACCTAGGAGAAGGTATGTGGGAGTGTTTGTGCAGAGAAGAGCTTGAAAGTATGAGAAATTGCGCAGCTTAGGGTATAAAAATACCCTAATGGGCTCGGGTTCCGCTAAGGGGAACTAAAGCTCATTCTGCGAGACTACCGCTCAGCGGCACTTGCGGGAGTTGCTCTTCTCCTTCTTTTCTTGACCTACGTGCCTCCTAGACATACCCCTCACTGGTTCCCTGCAATTCAATGTTAAAAATGCTTATGCAAACCCTAACTAAAATAAACAAACAGAAAACAATCAATCAACTGGGTTGCCTCCCAGGTAGCGCTTGTTTAACGTCACGAGCCTGACCCAAAATCCACCAACACCCATCAGTAGGTGTTTCAAACTTACCAGCACCCATCAGTAGGTGCAAAATCTTTTCACCAACACCCATCAGTAGGTGTTACAAACTTAGTATCCTTCAGTAGATACTTAACCACCTAGCATCCTTCAGTAGATGCTGGATCCAACAAAATATTTACAAAATAATGTCCACAGATTAAAAGTTACAAAACCAATATAAAAATCAAAAGTTTGTAAATCCACTGGGTTGCCTCCCAGCAAGCGCTCTTTTAACGTCATTAGCTTGACCCAATAAAGTTCAAGTTCCATCTTCTTTATAGTTGATGTTGTCATTCCACCAACTTCTCAACTGCTTCCTTTGAACTGTTTTGGTTCTTCTAGAATATGGAGACTCTATCTCTATCATCTCCTTTTCTTTAAAGCCCTTCACAACCCACAACTTGTTCTTGATTCTTACAGGTGTGCCAAGTTGGAGTCTTCTTTTCTTCCAGTCTCTAGGAATTTCTTCTCCTCTTCCAATCTCTTCTTCCTTGGGTACCTGAAACAACAAACAGTGGTTACCTGAAACCTCAAGATTTTCATCTTTACCTCTAGTTATGGGTGCATCTCGAAATGCAGCTTTATAACTGGCTTCTTCCTCCTTTGCTTGCGTCTCATCTTTGAAGACATCCACCACCACTCTCTCCTCTCTATCCTGGAGCACCACTATACCTTCATTTACATCTATGATAGCCCTGGCCGTTTTCATAAACGGTCTTCCAAGTATGATAGGTATTTTCTCGGTTTCCATCTTCATCACCACAAAGTCTGCCAAAAACTGAAGTTTGCCAACACAAACTACAATGTCTTCTGCAATCCCACATGGCTCCTTTGAAGATCCATCGGCCATTACTAAATTAACCTTTACATGTTTCATTTTAACATTGCCAATTTGCTCCAGTAAAGAATAAGGTATCAAGTTAACACTTGAACCTAAATCAAGGAGAGCTTTCTTTACCTTTTTCTTCCCTATAGTACAAGGGATAGAAAAACTACCTGGATCTGATGCTTTAGGTGGGAATGACTCTTTCTTAACAGTTATACACTTTTTTTCCTCATCATCTCTACGTCTCTTCTTTGTAGAGATTTCTTCATTAGATTTGGTGTAAATCGTAATCTGTTGCAGAATTTGCTCCCAAGGTGCATAATTATCCACCATTTTGAATAACTCTGTGAAGTCCATTGGTTTCTCTTGATGGATTGGAAAAGGAAACGTGCTTTTGCTCTCTGTTTCACTTCTCTCTTCTGTATCTAACTCAACTTTCTCATCATCAACACTCTCTACCACCTTGCACTCTTCTTTGGGGTTAACCTCAGTATTAGCCCCAAAGTTTCTATTTGGCCTTTCTTCCACCTGTTTGGTGATCTGCCCCATCTGAGTCTCCAAATTTTTGATAGCAGCTTCAGTGCTCTTTTGGGTAGACTCAGTTTTCTGTATGAAATTGCTGAGAGTTTCCTCCATCCTCATGGATCTTTCATTAAGCATAGATAACTGTTGCCATAAGGTGGGTTGTTGCTACTTATTATATTGACCAGCTTGCCCAGTTTGCCCTTGACCAATGCTTGGGTGTGGTTTCCACCCCTGATTGTAGCTCCCTTGACGGTACTGATTGGTCATGTAGTTTACATCCTCTACGGCTTCAACCGGAAAGGCACATTGACCATTGATATGGTCGCCTCCACATAATTCGCACAACTGGATTTGTACCTGTGCAGCAGATTTCAACTCTTTGGGTAATTGAGCAAGAGTTTTAGTCAGAGTCTCCAGCTGTTGAGTTAGAATTTTATTCTGAGCTAGCAAGGCATCATGTGTTTGTAATTGAAGAACCCCTTTTTGTTGCATAGGAGCTCCTCTCTCACTGTGCAGCTCATTATCACTAGTAGCCATATTTTCTATAATTTCAGTTGCTTCCTCTGGAGTTTTCCATTTAATATTGCCTCCTGCTGAGGCGTCCAGCATCATCTTGGTTTGTGAACCAAGCCCTCCAAGGAAAGTTAAGACTACTTCTTGATCTTCAAAACCATGCGTGGGAGTTTTACGTAACAAGCTTTTATACCTGTCCCATGCATGCCCCAGTGATTCTTCCATGCCCTGCTTAAATGAAGAAATCTCTTGCTTGCCTTTAGTCACCTTAGATTGTGGGAAGTACTTATTTAAAAATTTTGTGACCACTGCTTCCTACTCTGTGAAACTTTCTTCTGGAAAAGAGTTCAACCAAAGCTTAGCATTGCCTCCCAATGAGAAAGGAAACAAGCTAAGTTTGATAGCTTCGTCTGGCACCCCATTAATCTTGACTGTGTTGCAAATCTCATTAAAGGTAGTGAGGTGCTCATATGGGCTTTCATGAGATAACCCATTAAATTGATTACTCTTCACCAGTTGAATCAGTGCTGGTTTGACCTCCATATTGGCTGCATTGACTCTAGGTCTAGCTATGCTGTTAAAGTGCTGAGGTCCAGTAATATTGGTGTAGTCTGCAAGAGTTCTTCTAACATTATTGTTCTCCATACTCCCTGTGCTATGAACAGAACCTTGTGGTGATGATTGTAAGAGAGTTTCTGGAGAAGGGAAAAGTTCTCTAGACGTTCTGATTCTTCTCCTCCGTCTATTGTCTTCTAATCCTTCAAGAAGAGGTTCTGTTGTTTTCTTACTCCTTGTTTTAATTGCTTCCTGCATACACAAGAAAACAAAACCCTAGAAAATATTTGTTAGCACAAAAAGATATAGGAGAAGATAAATATTCAGAAGATAAAAGAAAAAGATATAAGATTCAGAAGATAGAATAAAATAAAATAAAATAAAATCTAATCTAATCAAATCAAATAAGATAAAATAAAATAAAATAAAATCTAATCTAATCAAATAAAATAAAATAAAATAAAATAAAATCTAATCAAATAAGATAAAATAAAATAAAAACAGAAAAATAAAAAGAGAAATTCAAAATTAAAGTCAAAGATAATCAATGATCACACAAATTAACCAGTTAAACCAGAGTCCCCGGCAACGACGCCAAAAACTTCATGGACAAATTTATGATCACCAAAATATGATGTCACAAACTTGTTTCACAATCGGCAAGTATGACCGAATCGTTCAAGTAATAAACTTGGTAAGACCAAGTATCGTTCTCCCAAAGGACTCACGGCCTAGTTTAGTTGTGTGGTTTGTTGATTAGCTAAGACTTAAGAACGAAATAATTGGAGTTTAATATGCAAGACAGAAAATAAACATGTATGCATGAGTTTTTGATCAATGGCAAAAACAAAAGATAAACACTTTCAATGAGATATATGAATGAATATGTTGTTGGGGGTCAATTTCATCTCATCCACTCTCATATATTTTAGGAATTCAACATTCAAATCATCATTGTTAATGCCACTCTCTAAAGTACCTTTCTAGAAGGCTTCTCCCTAATCACGAGTTCATACAATTCCTAGCATTCCTAATGATCAGTTCATAAGTGCAGGAGCTTAACGACAACCAACATAATATTGGGAGAAATTCCCCAGATCTAGACTTCCCCGTACGTGCCCGTATCGACAAAACCAATAATCATGCATCGAATGAGTTAAACAATGCAAGCATTAAGCAAAGAGGAAAAACCCTAACTAATGATGAAAGAAAGCATAAGTCTTAATTAAAAGATGCAAGCATAAATTCCATATATGAGAGCTTCAAGAGATTACATTGATTCCCCAACAAACATACAGAGTTTAGTTCACCATATCCATGGTGAACCTAGATGAACAATGAAAGAATGAAAGAATAAACCCTAAAAAGGTGAAGAGGTAGCCTGAGCATCCAAGATCCTCCTTCAAAGGGGTGGAAGAGAGAGTGTTTGCCTCGTTTCTGCCAAAGATACAAACCCTAGGACGTCCTAAAGCTTATATACTATTCTAAAATTACAAAAGCCCAAGCCCATAAGTGTGCCGCTCAGCGGTAAAGTACCGCTCAGCGGTGATTGCGCGTCTCGTTTCTTCCCCTCAGCGGCCATTTTGCCCCTCAGCGGACCTCCCGTGACCTCCTGAGTGCCGCTCAACGGTAAAATGCCGCTGAGCAGTGCCTTCGGCTTCTCCTTTTGCACTCTTTGATTTCTTTTCTGATTCCATCTCTCTCCTTCTTCACTTCTTTCACTAAATTCACCTTAAAACCTGCACAAAAACACTGAAATCAAGCATAAACCTGTCCAGCTCTCTTATTTCTGAAAATATGAATAAAAGTATGATTTCAAGCTAGTTTCTAAGTCTAAAGGTTGCTTTTAGTATCAATTTTAAGCATGAAAATAACAGTTTTTCAACTGTTATCAATTCCCGTTCAAAATTCTTTTACTAAAAATATTTTTCTTTATTTTGGTTAAATAGTTTTTAATTGTTGAATTACCCTTTTCATATTTGCTGATTGGTTCTTCTTTCTTACTTTTTGAAGTTGTAGAAAGGTCCTAGGATAATTGAGCCTGGCCTTGGTCAAAAGGAAGCATACTAGGTTAAAAGTCTGGAAGCCACTATTGGTCTGCTCCACCTGCATTTAATAATTGGGCTTATTTCAAGATTGGGCCGTTGCTTTTGAGAGATTGGGTTGGCAAATTTGAAGTGCATAGGCCAAACGCTGCATTGGCTGATTTAAAAAGTGCACTAGACGTTGGCTGCTGCTATGTTGGGATTGGGCCGTTTACAAGCACTTGGCTACGGGTTTGAAAATGAATTGATGCTGCACTAACTAGGCCTAAGTGGAACAATAGCGTTTTGGTGAGGAAGGAAGCTGTTGTTTTTGGGGTCATAGTTGGAGATTTCATTTGGCAGAAGAAATTCCCTCGTACGAAAATTGAGCAAATTAGAAAGAGAGCTCCTTTGAAGTTAGGGCTTGGTTCGAAAGCGAGAGAATGAAGGAGGAGGAGAAGCTTACCTCGTGCCACTTACTCAAAGGAGTGTCTTGTCCTGCCCGAAGAAGAAGAGGAGCTGCTCGTGCTGACCAGGTGTAGCTTGATGGAGATGATCGAAAGGTTCTGATCTATGGAGCACGAGGAGCAGCTGATGACCATCCGATTGGGAAGCTCAAAACGTTGCATGCAAGTTTCCTTCTTTCTCTTTTCCCTTTTTCAATTTTTTTGTCTTTCTTCGAACCCTATATGAAGGGGTTCTTTTCCCATATAAAGGAGGGACAAAACAAAAACTTTTCAGATACAGTTTTAGATAGTTAGGGTTTTCATTTTCCTTGCTTTTGGAGTAAACACCCATGGTGGTGACAGCCTGTGGTGGCTCTGATTGCGCGTTTCGTTCGGTACACTTTTGTAATTTTCGTTTTTCCTTAATAAAATGTTATTTTCTTTGATGTGTTCTTTGTTTTGTTTGCTTTATGATTATGTTATTCTGTGCTTGATTTTTCGTGCAATGTTTATGAGTTTTAGTTTGAAATCGAGTTGAACCTGTAACTCTGCACATCTGTAATTCTTTTTTGGAATTAAACGACTCCGAGGTGGGCGTGCATGATCGAGATGTCTTCTCGAGTCAGAGTTGAGTACAACGACTCCACAGTGAGCATGACATAGCGAGATGTCTTCTCGAGATGGAGATGATTCTAATGAAGAAAAATATATTGTAATTCATGTTTTGTTTCTGTCATTTCATTTTAATTAGGATTTTATATGTTTTAGAGTAGATTGTATGTGTTAGCAAGTTTCTATCTCTGATATTGATTAGAAGCATGAATTAGATTTAGGTTCATTGTGAATTTGATGAATTGAGTGATGATTATTGACTTTTAACTTCTGGAAATGAACTTTAAGACCCTGTGATGGGCTTATCTTAACAAGATGTCTTCTTGATATATGATCAACCACTCTGTGCATTGAATCTATATGAATTTGATTCTAACCAATTTTCCTTACTCTGATTCTTTAATTCTGGTTCTGTTATATGCATAAACTCTTCTTTCTCTTTAAATGTTCTTTGGTTTCATTAAATTTCATATTCAGTTGCTTCTAGTTTTTCTTGTATCATTGTTTCATAGTATTCTCAGGTTAGATTAAATACTATTGACTTGTTTGCATAGTTAGGTTTAATCTGTTTGTTACTTTAGTGTAGGTTTTATTTCTTACATTTAATTTCTTTATTTTCCTTTTAAACAGATTCTTTTTTTTTATTCTTTTCTTTTTAATTTCTTTGTTTAATTTCTTTTCTCACCTTGTCCGTTAGTAGTTAGTAAATAGAATGAAAGCAAGAATTAACCAAACACTTTAAACTTAATTGTACTGAGTCCTTGGATTGATACCTAGGTTGTCCCTTTGCTACATTAGTGGGGAAACTTAGTTTGTTCTAATTTTAGGCGACAAAAAATCAATTTAACAAATGGCGTTGAAAGAGTGTAAAAACCAGAGAGAAAGAGGAAAGAAATTGGATTGGCCAAAATATCAAAAATAGTGCACTGAGTTCTAGGTTCCTTACTTCTCTTCATAGTTTCTTTACTCCCATTTAGCCTTGCGTTTTTTTTAACCCTTCATGTCATTTACATTTCAAGCCTTAAAGACCTTTTGATCGAGATGAAACCATGAGCTGAGCACTTTCACTTAGAATCTTTTCAAAATTAAGAGTTGAGGTTAGCATGTCATGATTGAGTGAAACAGGATTGCCCCCAAACACTGGAGTGAATTTGAGTGTAAACACTTGTTCCTTTGAGGTTGAAATTGACTGCTACTTGTCCATATGTTTGTTTTGTTGACTTTGATTGAATTGAGTTGTTATAATACTAGCTGGAATTGCTGAAGCTTGAGTTTAAGGTTGAGATTTCTTTTGGTGCAGTTCTGATTTGATGAAATAGCTAGGAATTGGTTTGATTTTGCAGGTTTGAATAAGCTGAAATAGAATTTATAAGTTCCTTGTTTTTTGTTTAGTTTTTTCTTTTGTAGATTAAGTTTTTCTTTTTCTTTTTCTTTCTAGTTTGTCCCTGCCCGAGAGGGTAGTTGTCTATGCGTGGGGGTGTGATAACTCTCCAATTTTGCATCTTTTTTATGTGTTTAGGAGTCTTTCTTAGCTTTTTGTTGTTCTTAATTGTCTAGAATTAAGATAGTTTTAGGTTTTTTCTTAAATTCTTTAGTTTTGTATAATTTTAGTTAAAAATAAGTTTTTAGGAATATTTTTTAGTTCTTGTTAATAATTAGAGATTTTATATTTTTTTTAAGAAAATCTTTAATAAAAATCTTTCTTTTTTAATTGTTAGATTTCTTTTTCTTTTCTTTAATTTGGTATTGTTTTTTTTTCTTTTATGTAGGTTGGGCACTGTTGGGCTGCTGAAGGTGCTTTTAAGCAGCCTTGTGCTGATTAGAAGATTTGGGCTGCTGCACCTGGAGTAATTGTTGCTGATTGTACAAGTTGGGTCGTCTTGCACAACGGGCCTATGTAGAACGACACTGTTTTGGTGAAGAGATTGAAGTTGCTGTGTTGGGGGTCTTGTGCGCGCTTCATTTTGCAAAAGAGAGAAAACATGCTTCATTTTGCAAAAGAGAGAAAACATGCTTCATTTTGGAAAGGAGAGAAAATATAGCCCTTGAGTTAGAGCTTGGAGAAAAGGGAGAAAGAAAGAAGAGAACGAGGGAGGAAGAAGCTTGGCTTGTGCTCGTGTGCCACTTACCTAAAGAGAAGGAAGCCAACCCAGTGCACGTACGGAGGAGATCGAACCGACGAGAGAGGTTGAAGATGATTGGATGGTGGAAAAGCAAAGTGAGAAGAGAAAACACGCCGCCCGATGGGAAGCACGAAGCGTCGAAGGTTCCCCATCCCTTTTGCCCCTTTTTCTTTCTCTGTTCTGGTTCTAGCCCTATAAAAAGGCATGTACATAGACACATTATTTTTTAGACACAATACTCAATACGCTATAGTTCTCCATTCTTTAGTTTAGGGTTTTTGTTACCAATAAGGAGTATTGGTAAATCTTGAAGAAAATTGTTTTGATGATGCTGCAAGAAGTTTTAGTTGAAGAAGATATTAGAATTATTTAAAAGCAATTTGTAGAAATTAAATATAGTAGGAAAGTCTTGTAAACTTTGTAAAACTTGCCTTTTTAACTGCAATAATCGATTATGGAATGACAATAACTGATTATCCCAAAGTCATCCAGGAATAATCGATTATCACCTCATATAATCGATTATCACGTTTTTGAAAAACCTGTAACGGACTTGAATAATCAATTATCACTTACAATAATCGATTATTCGTGGTAGTTGGGACTTAACTTTAGATATTCAGAACAACTGGCTATATATTGGGTTTATGTGAAGTTGAAAGTAACAAAGTGGAACAGAAGCTCTTGCAGAATACTGTTTGTCAGAGGAAGTTCTCAGAAGCTATAGTTCAAGTTCCCTTGCTTGATCTCGTGAACAGGAGAGGCTCGCGTTTCGTGTGTCGATAGTCGGAGCAAGCTCTCTTCGAGTTAGCAAGGTGTTGTGCCTGGTCTCGTGAATAGGAGAAGCTCGCGTTTCGTTTGTCGATAGTTGGAGCAGTTCTCTTCGAGTTGACAGAGTGTTCTTCTTTTGGTTCGTTCGTCGAAGGAAGGTTTATTTATTTGTTTTATTCACTATTTGTTGTAATCTGTGAAACATCTCTTTAGTGGAACTGTTAATCATTTTTTATAGCGACTAACGAATGGATGTAGATTCTGTTGAATTGAACCAGTATAAAAATTATTCGTGTGATTTTCTATTCCTTACATTTTTTATCTCTTACGCATATCAACTGTTCGATAAATTTTCTGAAAGAAAATTGATTTTCTAAAAACAGACCAAATTATTTTAAAAAGGTGACTGAACACACTTTCTTCTACTCTAGCTTTATTCCGCTGTGTTACACTCTGTTTGGTACCAACCAACAATTGGTATCAGAGCTTGCTTTGATAGTTTTTCAAAATTTGCGAAAATGGCCGGTCACAACCAACACCTTGTATATGCCGAGGGTGCTTCTATTAACACACCACCACTCTTTACTGGTGATAACTATGCGTTCTGGAAAGTCAGAATGGAAATTTTTATGGGGTCTGTTGACAGAGGCATCTGGGAAGCTGTACAAAATGGTCCTTATATTCCTAAACACAGAGTTGAAGGTGTAGAAGTAGAAAAATCATTTTTTGAGTGGACAAATGAAGAAAATAGACAAGCCCAGTTTGATATTAAAGCTCGTAATATTATTTCATCTACTGTTTACTTGATGAATTTTATAGAATTTCAGTGTGTAAGACAACACAGGAAATGTGGGAAGTTCTCAAAGTCACACATGAAGGAACAAAGGACGTGAAACGTGCAAGGAAGAACACTCTCATTCAGGAGTATGAGATGTTCAGAATGCAACCTGGAGAAACAATTTCTGATGTCCAAAAGCGTTTCACTCACATAGTGAACCACTTGACAAGGTTGGGTAAGACTTTTGATACTGATGAAAATTTTGAAATCATTGGACAGGTCGTGGCAACCAAAGGTGACTGCCATCTTTGAGTCTCAAAATCTCACTCAAATGTCAATGCCAATTTTGTTTGGGAAACTCCGTGAGCATGAGCTTGAGTTGATAAGATTGAGGGTTGAAGAAGATCAAGGCAAAAGAAATACCCTAGCCTTCAAGTCTGAGATCTCCAAAGGAAAGAACTCTAAAAGGATTGAAGATGATGATTCTGATGATGAGGAGAACATGAGCCTCATGATAGTGAAATTTTCCAAGTTTATGAAGGCAAAAGGAGAGGACAAATTTCGTAAAAGAAAGGAGAGAAAATCAAGAATCTCCTTCAAGTGTTAAATGCTATGGATGTGGAGAAAGAGGGCACGTGAAAACTGAATGTCGAAACAACAAGAAAAGTGAAGAAAAGAAAGAAAGGAAATTCCCAAAGAAGAAGAAAGCTTACATAGCTTGGGAAGACAATGCATCTAGCTCAACAAGCTCAAGTGATTCAGATGAAGAAGCCAATATTTGTCTTACTCAGAAGATACTAGAAGCCAAGTAAGTGATTTCAGCTTTGAATCTAGTGAATTAGACTTGCAAAAGGCCTTCTGTGAATTGTTGATTGAATCTGAAAAACTTGATGCTGCACATAAAAAACTTAAGAAAGAGCATAATGAATTAAAATTGAATTATGAAAAGTTGCTTGATGATGAAGTTGTCTTAAGAAATAAAGTTAGTTCTTTAGAAACAAAATTATCTGATGCAAATTCTACTGTTGAACCTGTTGAATGCTTGTCTTATAAGAGTCATATGTTTCATATTGACCTACTTGAAAACTTACTTGCAAAGGAAACCAAGACAAACCTTAATAGAAGCAATGTTGAAAATAGAAAGATGCATCAAATAAATAAGTCCAAAGTAAGAAGAACTCGTAGAGTTTGGGTTGAAAAAGGGACTTTTGTTAAAAATAAAGTAATGCTTGTTGTTTTTACTGTATGAAGCATGGACACACATCAAACAAATGCAACATTAAACATTTTGGTGTTCCAAATGGTAAATATGCATGGGTTAAAGTTGTGAAATGATTTATACTCGCATGACCTAACCCCAAGGACCCATAATTAGATTGGAGACCTAAAACTCTTGCTAATTTGTTTTGTAGGAATCTACTAAGTCAAAGAAGTCATTGTGGTATCTTGACAGTGGATGTTCAAGACACATGACCGGTGACAAGAAAAGATTCATCTCTTTTGAGAAGAAAAAACAAGGATTTGTGACTTATGGGGATAACAAAAAAGGTAGAATCATGGGTACCAGAGACATTGAAGGAGGAAATACATTGACTATAAGAGATGTGCTATATGTTGAAGGCCTCAAGCATAACCTCTTAAGTATAAGTCAATTATGCGACAAAGGTCTCAAGGTAACTTTTGAAAGTGATAAATGCACTGTTTACTTTAAAGATTCTACTGATATTGCTTTGCAAGGTGTTAGGCATAACAATATTTATTTGATTGATATTGAAAGTGTTCTAATCATAGTATAACATGCTTAGTTGCTAAAGAAGAAAATCCTTGGCTATGGCATAAAAGAGCTGCACATATTCATATGCAACATTTGAATAAATTGATTTCAAAAGATCTTGTGATTGGTTTGCCTAAACTGAAATTTGAAAAAGACAAATTATGCACTGCATGTCAAAAAGGTAAACAAACCAAATCTTCATTTTCATCCAAAAGCATGATTTCAACATCAAAACCTTTAGAACTTTTGCATGTGGACTTATTTGGTCCATCTAGAATTAAAAGTTTTGGTGGAAATTACTATGCTCTTGTAATTGTTGATGATTACACAAGATTCACTTGGACCTTCTTTTTAAATTTGAAAAGTGAAGCTTTTAAAGCCTTTAAATCTTTTGCAAAACGTATTCAAAATGTAAAAGACTTAAAAATCAAAACATTGAGAAGTGATCAGGGTGGAGAATTTGAAAATGAATCTTTTGAAAAATTTTGTGAAGAATATGGCATAGCACATAACTTTTCTGCACCTAGAACTCCCCAACAAAATGGTGTTGTTGAAAGGAAAAATAAATCATTAGAAGAATTAGCTAGAACCCTTATGAATGAATCTTATGTGCCAAAATATTTTTGGGCTGATGCAGTTAGTATTGCTTATTATGTGTTAAACAGGATTCTTATTATGCCAATTCTGAAATTAACTCCATATGAACTGTTGAATGGTAGAAAACCATATGTATCTCACTTGAAAATATTTGGGTGCAAATGCTTTGTCTTGAATAATGGAAAAGATAATCTAGGTAAATTTGATGCAAAATCTGATGAAGCAATTTTCCTAGGATATTCTTTGACCAGTAAAGCATATCGAGTATTTAATAGAAGAACTTTGAAAATTGAAGAATCAATGCATGTTGTCTTTGATGAGATTGTGGACCTTGAGGAAAACCCTCTTGAGTAAAAAAAAAAAAAAACCTATTGCAGGTGATGAGGATTATTTGAAGGAAGCTCTTGAAGAGACGTATCTAAATGAGAACTATCCTCCATAACTTCAAGAAACACCTCAAGCTGTTGATTCTAAAAGCTATCAACAACCAAGAGGACTCTCCTTGGACAACATGATTGGAGACATTTCAAAAGGAGTAACTAGTAGACATAATCTTAATAATTTTTGTCTAACTGTAGCTTTTGTGTCTCAAATAGAACCCAAGAATATAAAGGAAGCTCTTCAAGATGATAAGTGGTGTGTTGCTAGGCAAGAAAAGCTAAACCAATTTGAAAGGAATGAAGTCTGAGAACTTATTCTAAAGCAAGATAATTATCAAGTCATAGGAACCAAATGGGTATTCAGGAACAAGCTTGATGGGGATGGAAACATCACAAAGAGCAAAGCAAGGCTAGTTGCAAAGGGCTACTGTCAAGAGGAAGGTATAGACTATGATGAAACATATGCACCAGTGGCCAGGTTAGAAGCAATTAGATTGTTGCTTGCATATGCATCTTTGATGAAATTTAAATTGTATGAAATGGATGTGAAAAGTGCGTGTTTAAATGGTTTCATAAAAGAAGAGGAATATGTTAGTCAACCTCCTGGTTTTGAGGATTTCAAATTTCCTGATCATGTTTATAAGTTGAAAAAGGCCTTGTATGGTCTTAAACAGGCACCTAGGTCTTGGTATGAAAGACTTAATACCTTCTTACTTGATAATGATTTTTCTAGAGGTAAGGTTGATTCAACCTTATTTATAAAGAAAGTAGGAAAATACATCTTGATTGTACAAATTTATGTAGATGATATTATCTTTGGGTCAACTGATGACTCCTTATGTGAAGAATTTGCAAAAAATAATGCAAAGTGAGTTTGAGATGTCTATGATGGGTGAGCTGAATTTCTTTTTAGGACTACAGATAAAACAGATGAATGGAGGTACTCTTATTTCCCAAACAAAATATTGTAGAGAAATTCTTAAAAAATTTGGTATGGATACGTGTAAAGAAGCTAGTACACCCATGGGTACTTCATGCTATTTAGATAAGGATGAATCTGGAAAAGGAGTAAATGAAACTATGTTTAGAGGCATGATAGGATCTTTATTGTACTTAACTGCTAGTAGACCAAATATTATGCAAAGTGTATGTGTGTGTGCTAGGTACCAAGCAAATCCTAAAGAATCTCATTTGACTGCTGTCAAGAGAATCTTAAAATACCTTAAGGGAACCACTTCTTTTGGACTTTGGTATCCATCTAATGCTTCACTTAGTTTAATAGGTTATTCTGATGCAGACTATGGTGGTTGTAAAATTGATAGGAAAAGTACTAGTGGTACTTGTCATTTTCTGGGATGTTCTTTGGTATCCTGGAATTCAAAGAAACAAGCGTGTGTAGCCTTGTCTACCACTGAAGCTGAATATATTGCTGCTGGAAATTGTTGTGCCCAAATTTTGTGGATGAAACAGCAACTGGAAGACTTTGATATCTTCCTTGATAACATTCCTTTAAAATGTGATAATACTAGTGCTATAAATTTAACTAAGAATCCTATAATGCACTCAAGGACTAAGCACATTGAGATTAGACATCATTTCTTGAGAGGCCATATTCCAAAGGGGGATTGTCAAATTCAATATGTTGATACCTTACATCAATTAGCTGATATTTTCACCAAGGTGCTACCTAAGGATAGATTTTTTGAGCTTAGAAGAGAGTTAGGAGTATTAGACATGTCTTAGGATCAACGCTTATAAAACTTTTCACATTTTCGTAAAATTTACGCTTCATAATCGATTATCACAAGACAATAATCGATTATTCCAACTTAAAACTCAAATATGGGAACTTTTGAACGAATAATCGATTATCATTAGCCATAATCGATTATCACGCTGACAATTTCAAAAATAAAGTCGTTGGAGCGTCCCATAACGGCTATAAACGGTTAGTTGTTCCATTCTTCTTATAAATAGCCTCCTATAATTGATTATTAGACACTTCTTTGCACTGGGTGGATTTCAGATCTAGGAAAACATGTGGACTATGTTAATTCTTGGCAAGAAAGAAGAATCATGGCGGTAAAGTATATTTTCCTTGATTTTTTCCGTTTCTATGGATTTCAACTTCCAGATCTTTTTGCTGTTAAAGGACTCACGAATCTGGTGGAGCAAAAAGGTTGCATTTATCCCAATCTCATAAGAGTTTTCTACTTCAACTTGAGATGTCGAGATGGGATTATATCCACTAAAGTAAAGGGTGTCCACATAATTTTAGATGATGATGTGTGGACCAACGTTGCTCAACTTACCATCTGGGATGATGCTGTAAAAGTTCATCTAGGACTTGAAAACTTCAATAGGTTGATGACTTTCCAATCCTTCTTGCGTCACCCTGAACAGCAGACTAATTGAAGGCAATTGCTTATTGGAGGTTTCAAGGTTGAAGAAAGGATGATTCACTACTTGATTGTCTGAATACTATGTCCTAGAGCAACCAATTATGCTCAATGCTCTGAGCAGGATCTACTTCTTTTATATGGGATCCTAAATCACATACACATCGATTGGCCTGCTCTCATTGCTGACACAATGGTAAAAGCTAAGAAATCCCATTCTTATCAATTTCCCTATGCTCTTCTTATTTCTAGGATTTTGGAGTACAAAGGTGTAAATGTTGAAGGAGAACTTGTCCAAGCCATTCAAGCTGTTGGCTCGGAAATTGGAGATACTACCTTTCGTCAGATGGGATTCATTACTAGAGGACGAGTTCTCATTCACAAAGATGATGACCATCCTGATGAAGATGAAGATGATGTCATCGATACTCATATGGCAGAACCAGTTAGTGCTGCTGCTCCTTCTGATGCTGGTCCATCTAATATGCCCTCATCCTCCTCACTCTCCACGGAAGAACATTATGCTAGATTATCTAAGCAATTAGAAGATATGAGTCTAGCACAAAGAACACATTTTGAGGAGATTTATGAGTGGCAACAATCTACTGATGAGTACATGGTCGATCAATTTCTTGATCTTGATGTTCACCTATCTAACATCGAGAATCATCTCAACCTTCAACCTCCAGAAAGATCTCCTAGTCCTAAGTTTTAGATATATATTCTATGTTTTGTTATTTGCTTGCTATTTCATCTATGTTATAATTCTGTCTTTTATGTTTCTTCTTATAATGTAATTCTTCTTTCCATAAATAAAATGATCTCTTGATTATATGCATACTTTGTTTAATTGAGGGGGAGATCGTATTTATGGGGAGCTTTTTACATCAAATCTTTTTGCTTCTGATAAAAAAGGGGGAGAAGAATAATATAAGGGGAGAAGTATAAATTAATAGGTATTGCTAACTCTGTTGTTGTCTGTTAGCTTGTATGTTTTGCAGGTAAGCCAAAATTGCTTTTAAAATTGAATTTTTTGATCATCATCAAAAAGGGGGAGATTGTTACCAATAAGGAGTATTGGTAAATCTTGAAGAAAATTGTTTTGATGATGCTGCAAGAAGTTTTAGTTGAAGAAGATATTAGAATTATTTAAAAGCAATTTGTAGAAATTAAATATAGTAGGAAAGTCTTGTAAACTTTGTAAATCTTGCATTTTTAACTGTAATAATCGATTATGGAATGACAATAATCGATTATCACCTCATATAATCGATTATCACATTTTTGAAAAACCTATAACGGACTTGAATAATCGATTATCACTTACAATAATCGATTATTCGTGGTAGTTGGGACTTAACTTTAGATATTCAGAACAACTGGCTATATATTGGGTTTATGTGAAGTTGAAAGTAACAAAGTGGAACAGAAGCTCTTGCAGAATACTGTTTGTCAAAGGAAGTTCTCAGAAGCTATAGTTCAAGTTCCCTTGCTTGATCTCGTGAACAGGAGAGGCTCGCGTTTCGTGTGTCGATAGTCGGAGCAAGCTCTCTTCGAGTTAGCAAGGTGTTGTGCCTGGTCTTGTGAATAGGAGAAGCTCGCGTTTCGTTTGTCGATAGTTGGAGCGGTTCTCTTCGAGTTAGCAAAGTGTTCTTCTTCTGGTTCGTTCGTCGAAGGAAGGTTTATTTATTTGTTTTATTCACTATTTGTTGTAATCTGTGAAGCATCTTTTTAGTGGAACTGTTAATCATTTTTTATAGTGATTAACGACTGAATGTAGATTCTGTTGAATCGAACTAGTATAAAAATTACTCGTGTGATTTTCTATTCCCTACATTTTTTATCTTTTACGCATATCAACTGTTCGATAAATTTTCTGAAAGAAAATTGATTTTCTAAAAACAGACCAAATTATTTTAAAAAGGTGACCGAACACGCTTTCTGCTACTCTAGCTTTATTCCGCTGCGTTACACTCTGTCTGGTACCAACCAACAGTTTTTACTCGCTTTTGTAGAGTAGGGATTTTGTTACTGGATTTCGTGGAGGAATTCACGAGAGTGACAAAAGTGAGCTTCCTCTATGGTTTCTGTTATGCCTATAGTGTTAGTTTTTGATTTTAATAAAGTTGAAATTCCTTTTGGAATTACATGACTCCACAGTGAGGATCACTTATCGAGATGTCTTCTTGAGATGGAGATCAGTCCAATGAAAAAAAAATTATGAATCATATCTTTACTTCTGTTATCTGGTTTTAATTAGGATTTTATATGTTTTACAATATATTGTAGGTTTTATTTGCATTTAGAATATATTCCATATCTGATGTTGATTAGGAGCATGAATTGGATTTAGATTCATTATGGTTTTGATGAACTGAGTGATAATCATTGACTTTTAAGTTCTGGAAATGAACTTTAAGACCCTATGATGGGTTATTTTAACAGGATGTCTTCCTGATATATGATCAACCACTTTGGGCATTAATTCTATATAAATTTGATTCTACTTCTTGATTTTAACCAATTTGATTCTTTGATTTTTAATATTTCTTTTAATTTTAATCTCTGGTATTTGATTTGAAAATATGATAGTTTGATTTGGTATAGTTTTAAATCTGCATATTTCATTTAGTTGTTGATTTCAGTTTTAGTTGATAATACTTCTGATTCTTTGATTTTTGTCTTCATATGAATAAAGATTAGGTTCAGTAGCTTAGATGTTAAACTATCCATTCCTTTTGTTCTGATACATGTATATACTTCTTTTAGGCATCCTTAGTTTCTTATTTAGTTTTAGTTTTAATTCTCTTGCATTGTTAACTGTTAGAATTCATTGGTTAGTTTTAACTCCATTCACTTCACATTTTAGTTTAGGTTTTGTTCTATTATACATTCATTCTATACTTTAGCTTAGGTTTCAGGTTTTATTTTCTTACATTTTATTTTCTTCTTTTCTTTTTTAAAACAGATTTTGTTTCCTTACTCTTTTCTTTTTAATTTGTTTGTTTAATTTCTTTTCCCCACCTTGTTTTGTTTTAATAAATAGTAGTAGTAGAATAACAAGATTTTAACTAAACATTTCTAAACTTAATTGTACTGAGTCTGAGGATTGATACCTAAGTTATCCCTATACTTCATTAGTGGGGAAACTTAGTTTGTTCTGATTTTAGGTAACAAAAATCAGTTTAACACTCATATCAGACACAAACTAATCGATTACGTAAGTAATGTAATCGGTTACATTAATAACCGATGCAAAAAATTACAATTCAAAATAGTTCTAATTAATACGCATTTAATGTAATCGATGGCTAATAAATGCTAGTCAAAACATTTGAAAATATGACTGTTGTTTCTATTATGACTTAGCTTGAAAACAATTTATAAATAATAACAAACTTAATTGATCACATAAATAGTGTAATCGATTAAGCACAACACTTAGGCATTTTGAAAACATTTTATGTTCAAAACTCATCACAACACATTTCAAAAAGATATATGCAAACACACGAGTTTTAATCGATTATACACTCAATGTAATCGGTTAAAACTTATTGTTTTGCCACATTTTAAAACATAAGCTATCTGATGAACTTAATTGATTACAACATCACTGTAATCGATTATTTCATTCATAGTTGCTTTGTGCTTGTGGTTTTATCATACAAAAACATTTAATATGCATACAGAAGATATAAACACAATTATTATCACAATAGTATGCAAATCAATCAAATTGTCATCATCATAACAAAACAATTGTTTACCCACATATGTATTAATCACAAATACACCAACATATGTATCAATCACAAATACACATTTCTATTGTGTCATGAAAACATATATGTGTTGTTATAATCAATGTGTTGTCATCATAAAAAACAAACCCATCAGAAAATGGGTTTAGCACTCATATTGCTCCGCCTATTAACACTTGTAATTAGGAATGACAATGGGTCGGGTCGGGCACGGATAGTGCCTACCCACAACCCGACCCACCAGATAAAATTGTACCTGAAATCGGACCCCCTACCCGTTGGATATCCGCCTAAAAAAATCCGCGGATTTTTTTTCAACCCGCGGATATCTATTGGATATCAATTTTCAACCCGCGAGTATTATAAAAAAAATTAATTTTTAAGTTTTTAAATGAAATCCAAATTAGATTTATAAAAAAATACAAATAATATTTAAAACATATATCAAATAAATTCAATGGATAAGTAAATACAAGTTAAAACATACATTCAAATTAATAAAAATTAATAGTACAAGATGTATCCAAATACAAGTAATTTAAAAAATGATTGTTCTAAAAATAAGATTCCAAGATTTATGTTTCTTCTTCCATATCTTCATTTTGACCACTTAATTCCTGAAACAAATAAATACAAATAAAGTCATCAATCAATGACAAAGTGACACTATTAATAAAATTAAATTAAAATATTATAAACAAAACTACTATAATGTTATCATCAATTATCTCCTCTAGGATTGTATCAAGCTTCATGTTATCCACTTTCAATTTTGAAGAACCTGAAAAAGGAAAGTAAATTCATTTGCCAAAGACAATCATTTGAATGAATATAAACATGTAATTTGAATTGTTCATTTAATTACCTTGTATGTCACTCCATAGCCAATCTTGAACACACATCAATGCCTCTAAAGTGTCTGGGTGTAATCTACTCCGATGTGGAGTAAGAAATCGACCACCAGTACTAAAAGAAGACTCAGAAGCAACTGTTGAGATAGGAATGACTAGAAAATCTCTTGCAATCATTTGTAAGATTGGATATTTTAATCCATTAGTCTTCCACCAAATTAAAATATCAAATTCTTCATCTGAATCAAGTAGTGTCGGTTCTTCCAAGTAATAATCAAGCTCTAACTTATAATTTGATGGTTCATTTTTCTTTGCAATATGGTGTTTTGCAAAATCTCTCCTCTAAGCATCTTTTCTTCCATCCACAATTTGGCCTACATTTATGTTTGGATTTTGACATGAAGAAACTGACTTCTTACCTTTCATGTACATTTTATACTCTCTTACCAAGTCCTTAAAAAGAATCTTCACCTTTTTAATTTCACAATCAGATTCATTACCATATCTGAGGGAAAAAAATAATCCAACAAATCAATTTTGTACTTGGGATCTAAGACAATACCTATAGTCATCACTCCACTGATCACACTCCAATACTTGTTAAACTTTAAAACCATAGATGCAACCATTTGGTGAATAATAAAATTGGGAGAGTTAAGCCATTCCATCAAAGCCAACTTAATTTCACATAACTTTGGAAAGAAAATGTTAGCTGTTGGATAAGAGGTACCAGAAAACAAGAGTGTCACATCATAAAATATTTCCAACTTTTGACAAATTTCATGTGCCATTTGTCAATCATGTGTGCTAGGCAAAACTTTATATTGACTCTCTCGTTGTGATAAACGATCAAATACATCTTTGTATTGTATGACTACTTGAAGCATTAAAAATGTAGAATTCCACCTAGTTCTACAATCAACTACTAATTTTCTTTTGAATGAAATATTCAATTGAGCACATGTCTCTATAAATTTCTCTACTCTTTTAGGTGTAGTTGTCAAAAAATTAGCACTTTCTCAGAGCTTTTCAATGACATTAGCAATTATGGACAAACCATTCGTCACAATCAAAGTCAATATATGTGCACAACATCGCATGTGAAACAATTGACCACCCTAAATAAGAGACCTAGGTGAAATCTTGTCTAAAATGCGATCAACCATAGCATCATTTGTAGTGCAATTATCAACTGTCAAAGTAGAAACTTTTCTATCTAGATTCCAATCCATTAAACATTCAACCAATAATTCAGCAAGAACTTGACTAATATGAGAAGCAGGCACATACATAAACCTAAAATTGAAAGTCATGTTTTATTAATTTAGTGAAGAACAATGTTAATATAAAAATTACACTTAAAATAAAGAATAGTGTTATTACCTCACAAGTTGACTTTGTAGCCTCCATAAATCATCAATAAAGTGAGCTGTTATAGTCATGTAGCCTCTATTTTAATTATTAGCAGTCCACATATCAGTTGTAATTGCAACTTGACTTTGAATCTTTGACAACAATAATTTCAATTTCTATTTTTTGGCATTGTGATACGGCTGTCGCGGCCGATCAAATTTTATGTGCAATTAAAATACAATACAGTGCTAGGAAGTGACTCCTAGGTCGTCTCACAAGGACCAAATGTGGTTCAGCTTCAGGTCAACACGTAAGGGGGGGTTTATGGTGTTTTTGTTTTTATGCGGAAAAATTAAATTAAAATGGAAATTAAATAAAACTGAATTAAAAATGTTGAAATCAAATTCAAAACAGTAACGTAAACTTTAAAATAGTAAAAACTTAAACGGTAAATTACAGTCAAAATAAAATAAACGCGGGAACATTAAACATGCATAAAACGTAAAACATTAAACGCAAAAATAAAAGAGTCAGTAAAAACAAACCCTAAACATAAAACTAAAATGGTAAAACTGAAATTAAAACAGTAAAATTCAAATATGGAAACAGAATTAAAACTACATCAGCAACATACAACAAACAAAAATACAAGAATTCATTCCAACATGTGATAAAAAATATTTTAAAGCAAAAGAAATTAAAGAAAGTAAAATTTCTCTACTATTAATTGTGACCAATTCATCTACCAACAAAAAGTAAAAATTGCAAATGCTTTTAAAACAAATGCCCTAGGCCGTGACACTTGTGTTTCATTCAAAGAAAATTAAAATAATTCAAATGCTTCACTTGGTACTCCTTGGCCGTGCACTTTTCTATGAGTTGCATCAAAGGAAGAAAAAATAATGAAATGCCTCTTCCTTACGTGAATGGTGCACCTTCAACATCTAAATTTTAATCACCAAATGCTCCACGCATTTCCCAAAGAAAACATGTGACTTCTATCAACCATACTCCTACCACTTTTTTTTGTCTTTTTCTAAATGAAAAGTAAATGCAAGTGTCCTATCCACATAAGAAAACTCGGTACCTTTCACCCATGGGAACCGTGCATACTATTCTCCTATCTAGTCATGTCCATTCTCCAAGAAATGAAAAGAAATACAATCAAATGGCCCACTTCTCTTTACCTTACGTAAATAACCAACAACAATTCTTCAAAGGAATAAAAGAAGTGCATAAGTGATCAAGGGCCACTTCTTAATTCACGTGAATGTCCTTCATGGCTCCATACATTTTTGCTTTCTAAAGTAATGAATTTTTCTCAATATGGGCAGCTGCACTCTCACATAAATAATTCCATTTTGTCTCTTAACTCAATCAAAGATGTGCTTATTTTGCTACTATAAACCAACGTTCACTTCAAAGGTGTTGCTGGACCGTTCCACTTCATCACTTTGCTGCATATTCTCCTTTCTCCATTTTCAATAACCGTTCCATTCTCATCAAAAACCACTTCTCCTCTCCACAAACATATCAATTCCTTCTCCTCTTCTCTTCGTGTGCCTACCTCCAACAAAGCAAATCAAGGTGTGTGGTGCCCCTTTCCATCCAGCAAAAATAAATCAACACTTACAAAATTTCACATGACTCTCTTCTTCCTTACACCGAGAGTTCCTTTCTCCAAGTAAACAAAATTTTCTTTTTTTTTTTCTTAGACAATAGTTTCCTAAAATAGATGGTGAATCAAGTCTACAAGTACTACCTTGCTTCTAAAATGAAGTAAATGAACGTGTTCCAGTGGTTCAACACAAGATCATGTACCTCTTTTCCAAAAGTTACAAAAGGTTAGAAGAAATTATATAAATATGCAGAAAATCAGATGGAAGATGCAATTAGAATTCAACAAAAGGAATAAATACAAGCTATTCATTCATCATGAAAAAAAACGTTGTTCAGTCTTCTCAAAGAGAAACATTCAAAGTAAAAGGAAACAAACAAGTGTGGCTGGATGCTTCTTGGCCGTGTGCCTCCTCTCCAGAACGTGACACCAGTGTTCTTCAACAATCACACCAGAAGCTTCTTTTTTTTTTTTCAATCCATGTTGGTTTGTACGTTCTCCCTGGGAAAAGATATGATGATTATCTTTTTTTTTTCTCAAAACTTCCGAGAAGAAGGAGTTAAGAGACCTCCAAAATCAGCATGTGTGTTGTCTCTTTGTGCCATCGAGTAGCGACTGATCCACCACCTAGTAGTTAGCCTTTTTCATTTTTCTTCAATTAATCCCCTGTGCTTGGATTTAGCTCTCCAATTGGTGTTTCACGGGATGACTTTGTTCTTGGATTTAGCTCATTCTACCTTTTCTCAATTGTATGTTGAATTTTCCAAAGGTGGTATGTGTATGGCCGAGACTTTCAAGTATGGTCACTTCCCTCATTCCCTCATTTAATTTGTAATGTGAATTGTATACATAAGACAATGCTATTCTTTTCCAAAACAATTCATAAAACAGTGGGCTGCACTTGGAACTTGGTGGTCTCTTCTCTTTCATTCCAACTTAGGCTAAATGTTTTGCAAAATTCTTCATTTGAATCCAAAGAGTTGCCGTGAGGTGTAATGATGCCAAGCCTATTTTGCTTTTACAAACTCAAGAAAAATATTTCATTATACGGATCAATACACAGATTAATTCAATGCAGTACGGCTTCGACTAGATAACACAGTGTGTAAATAAATATTCTTCCTAATGTTCTAAAATATTTACAGAATTTTCCCTGCATTCACTAATGTAAATAATTATTCTCAGATAATTCAAATTAAGTAAAATAAGAATTTCTGATCAAATTAAGCACAATCAGTAAAAACGGGAAAATACTGGACAATTAAGCACAACTCCCTGATTAATTTTAGTACAGTAAACTAAGTGAAGTGAAGAAAATAATGATTCATCAAAATAGACCACACTTAGTCGTTTGCACTCCTGGGCAAACTTAAGACACAAAACCAGGGAGCAGTTCAAACATTAGAAAAGTGACACAGACTTGACAGACAGCACAAACTCCAAAACAGAAACACACTTTCACAATTCCCACAAAATCTGGACAGTAAAAGGTACAGGCAGAATCCTACACAAAATCAATGAAAGCAAATACTCAAAGAATCATCCAAACAGTTCAGTACAAGGAAAACAATCAATCAGTTCAAGAGATGAATCGACAGCAACAGAGCCTCACAGATGTACACAATCAGTGTTTCTCTCAAGTGTTTAAGGTAAATCAATGTCACTCAATGAACTCAAGAAAGCAAACACAAATAGGCTTGGCAAGCCTCTAATATCAACACTAAAACAGATACGCATGTTCAAATCAAAAGGTCTTTTTATGGTCATAATGGGGTCAAGGACAAGGGAGGATATATCTGGATGAAAAGCTATAAACCATAAGGGATAGATGAGCAATGGGGAACAAGTATAAACACATTCAAACTCACCTACAACCTCTAATTCCATCCTCTAGTTAACTCCATTATTCACCGTTGTTCACAATTTTTTTCTGTTTTTCTGATTTTTTTTTTTTTTTCTTCATCCTGTCTTTTTTCTTTACTCTGTTCAACACACAATTTCAAGAGACAAGATGCACCACATATTTACAAACAGAAACAAGATATGAAGAGAACTCACTAGCCAATTCATCTGAAATTCCCAGGAGACCACACTTATTCCCAAAACAATTCCAAAGCTACAAAATTCCCTAAGGTTCAGGTAATAATGGTTTTTCACATAGGGCTAGTGTATGAGCTTCAAAACAAAGAAATGGGGAAAAACATAGGCTCAAAAGGGTATCAATGGATCAAAACAGGGTAGGCTTATCTGGCTTAGAGGCTCAACAACAAAATGCCTTTATCCCTTTCAAACATGCGTATTAGTCAAGAATCAATTCAAAGAGTGAAGCCAAGACATATGTGCAAGCAATCAAGGCATATATCACACACAAGAAAGATCATCAAATGGCTCAAATCTCACACAGGTAATATGGTCACCATCAATTCAACTCTCAAATATCAGGATTATCTCCCAAGCAAAGTAAAGCAAGGAATTCAACAGTTTAGAGTATCAATGAAGTGCAGGAAAACTGACAACCTAATCATAGTCCAGAATTCACGAAAATCATGCAAAACTGTACATAAGACACCACAAAATACACAAAAACGAAACATAAACAAAGAAACAACCTCCCCTAATAGACCACACTTAAACGACACAATGTCCTCAGTGTGTCACATTCAGCAGATCAAAACAATCAGAATAGTCATCAGATATCGACAAAGTGCAACAAAAGTGAGGAGGGAAGGAGAGAAGAAACTCCCTGAGTCAGGTGGGAGGGTAGGTGGGGTAGACCAAAGACGTCTCCTCCACCACTGCATCCAACAGAGAAGGATTGCTGAGGAAGGGCTTCAGTCTATGCCCGTTCACCTTGAAGCTTTTAGCTGCAGATGGACCCTGGATTTCTACTGCACCATAAGGATAAACATTAGTCACAACAAAGGGTCCAGTCCACTTTGATCTCAACTTACCACCCATGAGGCCGAGTCTAGAGTTATACAATAAAACCTGTTGGCCAACCTCGAAGTCCTTTCTAACAATGGAGTTATCATGGAACCTCTTGGTTCTTTCCTTGTAGAACTTCGAATTCTCATATGCTTCCAATCGGATTTCATCCAGTTCATTCAGTTGCAACTTCCTTTCCTCTCCAGCTTGGTCCATGGAGAAGTTGCATGTCTTCACAGCCCAATATGCCCGATGCTCAATTTCAACTGGTAGATGACATGCCTTTCCGAAGACAACCCTGTACGGAGACATCCCAATCGGTGCTTTGTATGCAGTCCTGTGGGCCCAAAGAGCATCGTCCAATCTACTACTCCAATCTTTCCTGTTGGGCTGGACAATCTTTTCCAAAATCCTCTTAATCTCCCTGTTGGAGATCTCAGCCTGCCCATTTGTTTGGGGGTGGTAAGGTGTAGAAACTCTGTGCGTCACCCCATATTTCTTGAGTAAAGCTTGCATGGATCTGTTGCAAAAATGGGTTCCCTGATCACTAACAATTGCTTTAGGCACTCCAAACCTGCAAAAGAGGTGAGATCTAACAAAATCCACAACAACCCGAGCATCATTAGTTCTGGTGGCTTTAGCTTCCACCCATTTTGAAACATAATCCACAGCAAGGAGAATATAGGAAAAACCAAAAGAAACAGGAAAAGGACCCATGAAATCTATACCCCAGACATCAAACACCTCACAGAATAGCATAGGTTGTTGAGGCATCTCTTGTCTCTGTGAAATTTGTCCTCCTGCTTTCTGACAAGGCTCACAAGTGCTACAAATCTTCTCCGCATCCTTGAAGATGGAAGGCCAATAGAACCCACAATCAAGCACCCTACGAGCTGTTCTTTGTATCCCCAGATGACCACCAGGTGAGGAGGCATGACAAAACTGCAGGACCGAGTCAATCTCATGGTCCGGAATGCATCTCCTAGTAACCTGGTCACTGCACAACTTCCACAGATATGGGTCATCCCAAACATAATATTTAGCATCACTCTTAATTTTAGCAATTTGAGCATGTGACGCTAAAGGAGGAAAAACAGAAGCAACCAAATAATTTACAATATGTGCAAACCAAGGAGTGGGGTGAGAATAAGAAATCATCAGCAAACTCTCATCAGGAAAGTCATCCTGGATGGGCAACACATCAACCTCATCCCCAAATCTCTCAATCCGGCTAAGGTGGTCCGCAACTAGATTCTGTGCTCCACTCCGGTCCTTAATCTGCAAGTCAAACTCCTGGAGCAGTAGCATCCACCTAATCAATCTAGGCTTTGACTCAGCCTTTTTCAACAGAAACTTAAGAGCTGCATGGTCAGTATACACAATAACAGGTGATCCAAGCAAATATGACCTAAACTTATCAAGGGCAAAAACAATTGCCAACAACTCTTTTTCAGTGGTGGTATAGTTTGCTTGGGCAGCATCCAAAGTGCGTGAAGCATAGTAAATCACTCTCGGCAGCTTGTCAATTTTCTGTGTCAAGACAGCCCCTAATGCATAGTTAGATGCATCACACATGAGCTCAAATGGGGCTGTCCAATCCGGTGCCTGAATGATAGGGGTGGTGGTCAAAGCTTCCTTCAGGCAATCAAAAGCCTGCTTGCATCTGTCATCAAAAACAAAGTCAACATCCTTCTGCAGCAGTCTGGACAAGGGAAGCGCCTTCTTGCTGAAATCTTTGATGAAGCGCCTGTAGAAACCTGCATGTCCAAGGAAAGATCGCACCTCTCGCACGCAAGAGGGGTAAGGCAACTGCGAAATCACAGATATCTTAGCAGGATCTACCTCTATTCCCTTTTCAGAAATGATATGCCCTAAAACCAAACCTTGTTCAACCATAAAGTGACATTTCTCAAAATTGAGAACAAGGTTTGTTTCTATGCATCTTTGCAAAACCTTTTCCAGACTGTCTAAACATGCATCAAAAGAGGATCCATACACAGTAAAATCATCCATAAACACCTCTATGCAATTCTCAAGAAAGTCGCTAAAAATGCTAAGCATGCATCGTTGGAAGGTACCAGGAGCGTTGCACAGACCAAAGGGCATCCTCCTATAGGCAAAAGTGCCAAAGGGGCAGGTGAATGTTGTTTTCTCTTGATCCTCAGGAGCAATATTGATTTGAAAATATCCAGAAAAACCATCAAGAAAACAATAATGAGATTTACCTGCCAGGCGCTCCAGCATCTGATCAATGAATGGCAGGGGAAAATGATCTTTCCTGGTTGCTTGGTTGAGCCTCCTATAGTCAATGCAGACTCTCCAGCTGTTCTGCACTCTAGTTGGGATAAGCTCATCCCTCTCATTCTTCACCACGGTGAGGCCAGTTTTCTTGGGCACAACATGGATGGGGCTCACCCACTGACTGTCTGAAATAGGGTAGATGATTCCAGCTTGCAAAAGCTTGGTCACCTCCTTCTTGATGACTTCCATGATCACGGGGTTTTGCCTTCTTTGTGGCTGTCTCACTGGCTTTGCCCCTTCTTCCAAAAGAATTCTATGCATGCATGTGGATGGACTAATACCAGGTAAGTCAGCCAAACTCCAACCAATGGCCTTCTTGTTGTTCCTCAGTATACCAAGCAACTTCTCCTCTTGAACAGAATCAAGGGAGGTAGAAATGATCACCGGTTTCTTTTCATCATCCTCCAAGTACACGTACTTGAGGTTATCTGGTAGCTGTTTCAGCTCAAGAGTGGGTGCCTGCAAGTCAGATTCAAGTGTACTTCCTGCAACATTGTTAATGCATTCTGACTCTAAAGAGTGTACAGGTAAAGGCAGAACACTTATCTCATCACAATCCAAATCAATGTCCATCTCAGATATTTCAACAACATCATCAATATCATTCATAGCATCAATATGCTGGACATCACAATCCTCATCAAAATCCACAACATTATCAACATCATTCTCAAAACTTGATTCGAATCCAGATTCAATACATGAATGTAAAGAAGATAGAAAAGAATGCTTCTTCTCATGCACAGAATTAAAGTTGTCAACAACAAATTCATCAATAATGTCGTCCAATGTATCAATCCTAAACAGAGAATGGTCCTCAGCTGGAAATTTCATTGCATCAAAGATATTAAAATGAACAACAATATCAGCAAATTCCATAGACAAAGTTCCATCATATACATCAATCTTAGTTCGGGCAGTTTTCAAGAATGGCCTGCCTAAAATAATGGGAGCGGATCCATGAGAGAATCCCTCCTCCATTTCCAAAACATAAAAATCAGCAGGAAAAATCAATTCACCAACCCTTACCAAGACATCTTCTATGAAACCTGTTGGGTGAGTAACACTCCTATTAGCCAACTGAATGACCACACCCGTGGTTTGCAAAGGACCAAGAGATAAAGATTCATATATAGACAAAGGCATGACATTAACAGAAGCACCCAAATCAAGCATGGCATTCTCAAATTTATTATTTCCAATCACACAAGGAATGCAAAATATACCTGGATCTTTGCACTTTTCAGGAATGTGCGGGACCGACTTACCAATAAGTGCAGATACATTTCTTCCCATGCTAATCCTTTCATTTCCCTTCATCTTCCTCTTGTGTGTGCACAACTCCTTCAAGAATTTTGCATACTTTGGTATCTGCTTGATTGCATCAAGTAGAGGTATGTTCACCTCCACCTTCCTGAAGGTCTCCAGAATTTCTTTATCTACCTCTTCCATCTTTTTGCTAGGAAGTGGTCGTGAAGGGAATGGAAGAGGGATAGGTCGGTCAATCAATGGAGATGGTGTGGCAGCAGTAGTGGTGGTTAAGGGAGGAGATCCTCCTGAAGAAGAACCACCGACTGGAGAAGAAGATTCACCTGCCTCAAATGTCCTGCTTGGACCAGCTTGGTCCTCCTTTTTGTGAGAAGTAGCAGGCACGGGTGTCGGTATAGAGGCGGGCTCTGAAGGTACAACAATCTGCTTCCCTGATCTGAGGGTTATGGCACTCACATTTCTTGGATTCTGCACAGTCTGCGATGGTAACTTACTAGAATTTTGAGACTGCGCCTGGTTTATCTGAGTGGCCATCTGACCTATCTGGTTAGTGAGGCTCTGTATGGACGCTCTAGTCTCCTGCTGAAATTGCATGTTGTCTTTCTGAAACTGCATGTTATCTTTCTGAAATTGCAGGTTTTGCACAGTCATCTGTCTCACTAACTCTTCCAATGAAGGTTCAGACGAAGTGGAAGGTTGGGCAGCTAGTTGGGCAGGTGCCTCTTGCTGTTGCTGTTGTTGTTGCCTTTGGTGTTGTTGCATGGGAGGAGGCACATATCTGTTAGGTGTTCCAGCATTCTGAAAAGGTGGCGCCTGCTGCTGTTGCTGTGGCGCATTGTTCCATCTAAGATTGGGGTGATTCCTCCACCCTGGGTTGTACCTGTTGCTGGACAAGTCATGATTTTGCTGTTGTGGCTGCCTGTTGTTGTAGATGTTTGTAGTATAAGCCTGAGGCACATCAGAGGCAGCAGGATGTTGCAAAGAAGGACATGCATCTGTGTAGTGGTCACTGGAAGGACAAATAGCACATAGTCGTGCAACAGATGCAGATTGAGATGTCGATCTCTGGTTGGTAGTCAACTGTGTCACCATCTTCGCAAGAGAGTTAATCTGGCCTTCTAACTTGCTTTCAACAGCTGATAAAGACTGGGCAATATCTTGTACGCCCTTCACCACAATGGCATCATTCCTGTTGCTAAACTGCTGGGAGTTGGAGGCCATCTTCTCAATCAATGGTCTGGCCTCAGCAGGTGTGATGTCTCCAAGAGCTCCACCACAGGCAGCATCGATCATACCTCGATCCATGTTGTTCAAACCCTCGTAGAA
Source organism: Vigna nakashimae (assembly GCA_034642375.1). Taxonomy (NCBI): domain Eukaryota; kingdom Viridiplantae; phylum Streptophyta; class Magnoliopsida; order Fabales; family Fabaceae; genus Vigna; species Vigna nakashimae. Next base: position 13,761,205 of record CM067764.1, on the reverse strand, counting down.
ATACTGAATAAGGAGTTGTTCAGGTATCTGATGGTGGGGGCAGCTAGCACAAAGTGTCTTGAATCTCTCCCAATATTCGTACAGGTTCTCTCCACTAAGCTGTCTAATCCCAGTTATGTCTTTCCTGATAGCTGTGGTCCGGGATGCTGGGAAAAATTTCTCCAAGAACAGCCTCTTCAGATCATCCCAGCTAGCAATGGATCTCGGCGCTAAACTATACAACCAATCCTTAGCAACATTTTCCAATGAATGAGGGAATGCCTTCAAGAAGACGTGCTCTTCAGGAACATTGTGCGGTTTCATACTGGAACAAACAACCAGGAATTCCTTCAAATGCTTATGTGGACTCGCACCTGCAAGACCATGAAACTTGGGCAACAAATGGATCAGTCCAGTCTTGAGAACATACGGAACGTCCTCATCAGGATATTGGATGCACAAGCTTTCAATATCGAAATCAGGTGCAGCCATCTCCCTAAAAGTCCTCTCGCGATGTGGAGGTTGTGCCATATTGTTCTCAGTGTGAAAAACAACAGAATCAGAATCAAGTACAGATGCAGTAGATGCAGTATGCACAGAGTACTCAACAGTAGGATGCACAATATCTAATGGAACAGGTTCAAAAACAGACTCTAAAGACAAATTCCTAGAATGCCTAATTAAGCTATGAAAAGTCCTATCAATCTCAGGATCAAAGGGTGGTATGAATCCAAGATTTCCTCTAGTCATGCACTAAATCACGACACCCTGTAATCATGAAACAATAGCACAGAAAATTCAAACCACAGAAATAAACACAAGGTAGCAAAACAACACTATCACAAACACATACACAAATCACACAACACAGACACAAGACTCAAAACTGAACCGTTGGTCCCCGGCAACGGCGCCAAAATTTGATACGGCTGTCGCGGCCGATCAAATTTTATGTGCAATTAAAATACAATACAGTGCTAGGAAGTGACTCCTAGGTCGTCTCACAAGGACCAAATGTGGTTCAGCTTCAGGTCAACACGTAAGGGGGGGTTTATGGTGTTTTTGTTTTTATGCGGAAAAATTAAATTAAAATGGAAATTAAATAAAACTGAATTAAAAATGTTGAAATCAAATTCAAAACAGTAACGTAAACTTTAAAATAGTAAAAACTTAAACGGTAAATTACAGTCAAAATAAAATAAACGCGGGAACATTAAACATGCATAAAACGTAAAACATTAAACGCAAAAATAAAAGAGTCAGTAAAAACAAACCCTAAACATAAAACTAAAATGGTAAAACTGAAATTAAAACAGTAAAATTCAAATATGGAAACAGAATTAAAACTACATCAGCAACATACAACAAACAAAAATACAAGAATTCATTCCAACATGTGATAAAAAATATTTTAAAGCAAAAGAAATTAAAGAAAGTAAAATTTCTCTACTATTAATTGTGACCAATTCATCTACCAACAAAAAGTAAAAATTGCAAATGCTTTTAAAACAAATGCCCTAGGCCGTGACACTTGTGTTTCATTCAAAGAAAATTAAAATAATTCAAATGCTTCACTTGGTACTCCTTGGCCGTGCACTTTTCTATGAGTTGCATCAAAGGAAGAAAAAATAATGAAATGCCTCTTCCTTACGTGAATGGTGCACCTTCAACATCTAAATTTTAATCACCAAATGCTCCACGCATTTCCCAAAGAAAACATGTGACTTCTATCAACCATACTCCTACCACTTTTTTTTGTCTTTTTCTAAATGAAAAGTAAATGCAAGTGTCCTATCCACATAAGAAAACTCGGTACCTTTCACCCATGGGAACCGTGCATACTATTCTCCTATCTAGTCATGTCCATTCTCCAAGAAATGAAAAGAAATACAATCAAATGGCCCACTTCTCTTTACCTTACGTAAATAACCAACAACAATTCTTCAAAGGAATAAAAGAAGTGCATAAGTGATCAAGGGCCACTTCTTAATTCACGTGAATGTCCTTCATGGCTCCATACATTTTTGCTTTCTAAAGTAATGAATTTTTCTCAATATGGGCAGCTGCACTCTCACATAAATAATTCCATTTTGTCTCTTAACTCAATCAAAGATGTGCTTATTTTGCTACTATAAACCAACGTTCACTTCAAAGGTGTTGCTGGACCGTTCCACTTCATCACTTTGCTGCATATTCTCCTTTCTCCATTTTCAATAACCGTTCCATTCTCATCAAAAACCACTTCTCCTCTCCACAAACATATCAATTCCTTCTCCTCTTCTCTTCGTGTGCCTACCTCCAACAAAGCAAATCAAGGTGTGTGGTGCCCCTTTCCATCCAGCAAAAATAAATCAACACTTACAAAATTTCACATGACTCTCTTCTTCCTTACACCGAGAGTTCCTTTCTCCAAGTAAACAAAATTTTCTTTTTTTTTTTCTTAGACAATAGTTTCCTAAAATAGATGGTGAATCAAGTCTACAAGTACTACCTTGCTTCTAAAATGAAGTAAATGAACGTGTTCCAGTGGTTCAACACAAGATCATGTACCTCTTTTCCAAAAGTTACAAAAGGTTAGAAGAAATTATATAAATATGCAGAAAATCAGATGGAAGATGCAATTAGAATTCAACAAAAGGAATAAATACAAGCTATTCATTCATCATGAAAAAAAACGTTGTTCAGTCTTCTCAAAGAGAAACATTCAAAGTAAAAGGAAACAAACAAGTGTGGCTGGATGCTTCTTGGCCGTGTGCCTCCTCTCCAGAACGTGACACCAGTGTTCTTCAACAATCACACCAGAAGCTTCTTTTTTTTTTTTCAATCCATGTTGGTTTGTACGTTCTCCCTGGGAAAAGATATGATGATTATCTTTTTTTTTTCTCAAAACTTCCGAGAAGAAGGAGTTAAGAGACCTCCAAAATCAGCATGTGTGTTGTCTCTTTGTGCCATCGAGTAGCGACTGATCCACCACCTAGTAGTTAGCCTTTTTCATTTTTCTTCAATTAATCCCCTGTGCTTGGATTTAGCTCTCCAATTGGTGTTTCACGGGATGACTTTGTTCTTGGATTTAGCTCATTCTACCTTTTCTCAATTGTATGTTGAATTTTCCAAAGGTGGTATGTGTATGGCCGAGACTTTCAAGTATGGTCACTTCCCTCATTCCCTCATTTAATTTGTAATGTGAATTGTATACATAAGACAATGCTATTCTTTTCCAAAACAATTCATAAAACAGTGGGCTGCACTTGGAACTTGGTGGTCTCTTCTCTTTCATTCCAACTTAGGCTAAATGTTTTGCAAAATTCTTCATTTGAATCCAAAGAGTTGCCGTGAGGTGTAATGATGCCAAGCCTATTTTGCTTTTACAAACTCAAGAAAAATATTTCATTATACGGATCAATACACAGATTAATTCAATGCAGTACGGCTTCGACTAGATAACACAGTGTGTAAATAAATATTCTTCCTAATGTTCTAAAATATTTACAGAATTTTCCCTGCATTCACTAATGTAAATAATTATTCTCAGATAATTCAAATTAAGTAAAATAAGAATTTCTGATCAAATTAAGCACAATCAGTAAAAACGGGAAAATACTGGACAATTAAGCACAACTCCCTGATTAATTTTAGTACAGTAAACTAAGTGAAGTGAAGAAAATAATGATTCATCACATTGTAATCCTTCATAATATCCTTTTTTGAGGTGTTTCGAGAAACCACTTTAAATAGAGGTTGTACAGTAGCACAAAATTCTTTAAAGCCTATGTGATCAACCATTGACATTAGATACTCACGTAGAATTATCATCTTACGGAGTGCATCTCTAGCTATTTATTGATTAAACACATAATTTCCAACAACAATGGTTTCACCACCTTCTTTATGAGTTTTTAAAAATGATTGCCTGATGTCCCGAGTTTTTCGAAGCTTGTAGTTCTTAAAATGGTTTCTTAAATGTGACGTACATTGCTTTGCATCACCTACAAGAATTTTGGAACAATAATTGAACATCGCTTTCCATTTTCCATCTACCTTTTGTCTCTTAAAGTGATTCCAAACTTCTGACAATAATCTTCTTGAGTTAACGGTAGGAGTTGAACTTTCAGTTTGATTTGAATCTATAGGAACATCATTTTGATTTGAATCTCGTACATTAGGTTCTACAAATTGTCCTTGTTGACCATCATCTATAAGAGAACATGTATCTTGAGTAGACATCCTAAAAATAAAATTGATCAACATAAGGCTTCTGGTGCAACATATAGTTTGATCAAAGCTAAAATATAACAATATATCTACGGGTGAGATAAAATACTTAGACTATCTAAAGTGTAATACTTAAGAGAAAAGTTTGATGCACGAGAAGATAACTAACTATAATGTGGAAAAGTTGCATTGAAACTATCCCTCCCCTTCCAATCCTTTTCAATCCAGACTCTTGAGTGAATGGTACCACAATAAAAAAGAAAATAAAATTATGATGTGAAAAATGTGAAAAGGTTAAAAGTGAAGACTTCGTTTTTTTGGCAATTCCAGAAGTAAAAATAGCTTAGCTGATGTGAAAGATAATAACATTGAAAAATATGTAATGTAATATTTCAAACACATAAGTCAATTTAAGAAATAAAAAGTCATGTAATAGATTATCGAAATAATAATGAACTTAATCATCTAAATGGTGAAGAATCAAGTTAACATTCTGATTGAGGTGAGCAAATTGGCGGTTCATGTCGAGGGAAAGGTTTGCCAAGTTATCTTGAATACATTGAACTCGCATATGCATTTGTTCCATACCCTGCATTCTGTGTTGCAAGTCTTGTACCCTTTCTCACATTTGAGTAATCATATTAGGATTTGAAAGAGGTGGAGGTTGCACAGGGTTGTCATGATGGTGTGGTTGTTGTTCTTCTTCATCATCACCGACATCGTGTTGCCAAACACTGTTGACATTAACAATATTCAACCTCTTCAAAGAATTAATTGAAAAATGATGTTGGTTCCCAATATGAGTGTTGGCATCGACATCAACATGTACTCCACAATATTGCATGATTTGTGTGATAAGTACACCATATGGTAAGGGTGTGTCACTGACCTTGCATTTAAGCATATGTTACATGATGTGATGAGGCCAATTGATAACTTTATTATTTTTAAGCACCCATAACATAAAGACATCCTCCTGCAATAACCTTGCAAAATTTCCAGGTCGTGGAGTCAACACGTGAACAATAACATAATGCATAAGTCTATCATTAATATTCAAACACCCAATTGTTTTAACACGTTGACCCTGCATTTTTGGTCTGACCATAGTAGCTAATGCCATCTCCCGATCATACGGAAACTCGTCTGGGATACCTCATACTTCATATTAGCAACATTTAGCCAATCAGCAGGTTTCAATCTAATTCTTCTTTTGTTGACCTCAGTGAGAAAATATCCATTTCTAGATATCTTCAGATTTGAATAAAAAACTTTGATTAAATCCGGATAGAAAGGTCCCTGCAGTGTCAAAAATCCGACGACTCCTTGAAATAGAAGATGATGTTGGAAAAATAACCCCAAACCGACAAATGATTCGAAATTCATTATTTTTGGAACAACAATATTCCTTGTGTAGAAATCAGCTGCATAGTTTTCCATCCAATGGCTGTGACTGAAGAAAGGGCGCTGATCTAATTGTTTTGCAACAGATGGTCTGACATAGGTTGTATCTTCTTGCTCAGTTACGGTTTCTTTTCCCTTACGACTTTTTCCAGTCCTTTTGGTTGATGATGAGGCCGTTTTGGCTGTATCTTCAAAAAAATTACAAAATATCAAAGTTAACAACAAGCAAAGACAAACCATTACATCATAAACATAACCATAACTTCAAAGTAGAAGATGGATGAAAATTAGTAAGTCATTAATTCAAAACACGTACATCTAATAATATAATTAAAATCCAAGTAATCATATAAGACATCCTAACAGTCACCACCCGATATCATTTTACACAACTTATTCCACCTCTTGTGTGGTGGAAGTCCCATCAACCTCTTTGTACATGTGGGGTTCCCACATAAGAAATCATAACATTGCTCTAGCAAATTTTCATCAGTAATGTTCATAGCACTCAACATTTCATAAATGCCGCCTCTATATATGTGTAATTTGAGGTGCGACGAAGGATCTCAGTTTAGGAACATAGTATTTGATTTCTATCTTCCATTGCTGAGACTTGACGCACGACTGCATCAAAAATTACACCAAAATGAACATTTGATGAGCTAAGGACATTTGCGAAACCATCCAGGCTGGTCCTCAACTTATCAAATTGAGAATCAATGACATTGACAATAAGTGCCTTCCTTTTAAAACCTCGTGAGGATGAAGTTCCACTGGATGGGACGGAAGGCACAGATTGAGTCTGCCTTGGACTATATTCATCCATAGATGGAGGAGGTGATTGTGGAGTTGGGTCTCTATACCGCGTCCACTCAGGCTGTTCTGGAATGTACTCAATATTTTGATTCAGATCAACACTCACACGAGGCCCAACCCGCTGTCGACGTGCTTGACGAGCGGTCTGAACACCACTCCCAGTAACTCGATCAGCTGCCCATAACTCCACCATTACATCGTAGTATTTGATACTATTAACTCTCCACTTTGCCGCACTTGGCCTCGACTGAAACAACAAACATTACAAACACACTGGTTCATATTATGTATTATAAGGATCCACAAAATCTTAGTATTTATTTTAAAATACCTGAATCAGGTCCATCCAAACTTCGTCCTCAACTTGAAATCTCATACTAACCGGGTTCCAAGTAAATCCACTCAATCCAGAAAACAGGTCATGTCACTCACGCCATTTATCTTTCAAGACTTTCTGTCGAATTTTAACATTATTTTTTGTAATTGCGACATACCCAAAGCTATAAAGATGATAAACTATGTTACTATATGCTTGGGATGTCCAGCTTCCGTCAACCCTATTACTGATTCATGATTCCTCAATCATAGAGTATAGAAGACGTGCATCCATGTCCGTGTCCACTTCATGAACTCTCTAGTAGAACCAGAGGACTCAGTGGCGACTGCCTTATGACTGCTCATTTTATACCTATTTCATAAACAAAATGGTAAGAAGTTAAGATTGAACATCCATAATATAATGTTCTTGTCATACCCATAACATCAAATACTCATACAACACAATAAAATACAATAACTACAAGTTTTGACAATCTCACCACATATGATCTGCTACAGAATCCCTAATACTACTACCAATCCTGTGGTCCTCTTCTCTAACTTGAGATGATGAAACATTATGCTCTTCCCTTTCATTCAACTCATTATCAACTTCATCAAGTAATGAGTCATCGTTATCCATGCCACGAAGGAAGTTGTGTAAGATACAACAAGCTAACATAATGTATGTTATTGTCTTCAATCCATAGTGTGGTTCAGTGCCACTTGCAATGATATGGAATCATTTTTTCAACACACCAAAAATTCTTTCAATAACATTTCTCAACGATGAATGTCTATGATTAAACAACTCCCGTGGATTTTGTGGTCCTCTACGTGTATATTCTTTAAGGTGATATCTTACGCCTCTATATGGAGTCAAAATTGTGCTTTTCAACATAAATCCAGCATCACTGAGGTAGTATTTTCCTATAATTTTGTGCATATACAGGTAATTAGTCACTACTAAATAAAATCTTCAACATCACAATGTAGACACTAACCTTGGGGGATAACCAACAGATCATCTTAATCAAGATTATTTTTTAAAATTCTTTAATCAGATATGGTGTCTTCCCACCCAGCAAGAATGTATGTGAATTTCATGTTAAAATCACACGCCGCAAACACATTTTGAGTTGGCCAATCTTTTCTTCCTCGAAATCTCTGTGCAGCAAATCTTGGCATCTTTACATGAACATGAGTACCGTTTATGGCCCCTAAACAATCCTAAACATACAAATAACAAGTCATCATAAAACTCAAAATTTGTTAGCATCCTTTGATCAAAGAACAACTACAAATATGATGAAATGAGTACCTTAAAGTACGAGTAAAATCGATTCTTGTTTAAGACATATGGATGAACCTCATTTCCTGAGGGTTGAATTAGAAATTCAGATTCCAAAGTTAAGATAACATCCAAGACATTGTGAAAGTGTCTACTAACCGTCGAACCAGATCGATGAAAGAAAAATGCAACACTTCGATGCTTAACATTATGGCCAATTATATGAAGAAATTGAGCAACTTGTTGCTCCACTGTCGACCGAATGGCATCCTTAACTAACCCAGTTGATCTTAGTCTCTCACAAAGATTAATAAATGTCTTTGGAGCCATCCTAATAATGTCGCGACACTTGATTAGTATGCACAAGATATGACATTAATTGCTCCCTACGACGGTCTCTTTCTGGTAAGTAATTGCTTACACTACTCGAATCACTCAAGTACATATTCAAGATACTCAAGGCGTGTGTAACAATGCATAACATTGTTAGTGCAGTCAATGAAGTGGTTATTTGTAAATGTTGACGTATCATTGCGATAATATTGAAGTCTACACAACCACTTCACGGTCCAAAAATGATAAATCTATTTCTTCTTCCATCTATCTTTACTTAAACAAATATACATACTATAATTAAAATCATGCATTCATATATTAATTTAACTTAAAAAAAATCATATATACATTAATACATTCAACTAATCATTAGAATTAAACAAAAATAAAAAACCTAATAGAATCACAACATTTCATACATATAGTATGAACTATGTACTATATATATATATATATATATATATATATATATATATATATATATATATATATATATATATATATATATATATATATATATAACAAATTAAATTGTTCATTATAATATTAATACCTAATATATTCAACATCATAAAGCTACATATAAGCACCACTCATTCCAGATTCATATATTTATCGTACCCAACTTATCTTTAACACTTACCTCTTCAAGACGTTCAAGACCTATAAAGAGTTGAAGCTGGATTGACCAATAAATTTTCAGAAATGCCAGGCAGTAGGATTTGTTCTCCAATCAGATTACCAATTTGTGCGTTTGTAGATGCTAAGTTCAAATCTTATGTTACAAAGGTATCACTATAAAACAAACCAAACCTGCAAACATAAATATATGAGTTTATTATATAACAAAATGCTTGTTCAATGCACAAAAAGCTTGAAAAGAAGTTTGAATGTTACATAAGAAGGAACCACTTCGCTGCCCTCATGCACCACAATCCCCCACTTTCACAACCAACACACAACCACCTCTTTCGTACCAATGCAACACACAACCACTTCTTTCGTACCAATGCAAGTGAATAAAATCTGCTTAACATACAAAGCAGTGGAAGTCATAATAATTTCCTTTCATTATGAACAAATGAAACAAGACCAATTTACACACATACAACAACAATTACGTACTCGAATCACAATAAACAAGGATAACTTTACAAAAAGTCCACGATATTCACGAATTCATCAAACTCCTCTCAATCTCCAACTCCACTGCATGTCATAACTTGCAACATTATAATAACTTGTTAGATCATTTTTCAGAAACAACAACGACGTTCATGGTGACCTCATCAATGTCCCCACCTTAACACTGTCGTCTTCTCTGAGAACAGCTCCACCAGCAACCACGGTCGTCTTCAACAACTTCACCAGCTAACCAAGCCCCCATTTTTGCTTCGTAAAACCTGCAACACAATGAAAACGTTAGGGGTAATGACATACAGCGAACTCCTTCCCCTGCCATGGCCGGATCCGTTCTCCGCCTCCTGTATGCACTGCTTCATGGACCTCTGGATGTCTATCAAGGTTTTGACCAGAGGACTCAACACCAACCATGTTATATATCAGATCACCCAATGGACGAAGCATGGAAGAACGATCAAGCTTGGTGGAGCACAATAACGCAGCCCGTAACCGAATCTGCCTCTAGACCACACTCACCCAAAAACCTGTAACCGAATACAACCTCCAAGAATCGAATACACCACCCACCATTCCTATAACTTTGTAGCGTAACCGAATACGCAGTCCCCATAACTGAATACACTCATTCCAATTTTTTCTATAAAGGGAACTGGATACAACATCTGGAACCAGATCTTCAATCTTTGTCTTCAACCTTTGCTTCTCCATCTTCATCTGCTCTTCGTGCTTCAAACATTCGTTGCCCATCTTCAACACATCTTCACCTTCTTCAAATGGAGGCAACCAAGGTCCACGATCACCACACACCACTCTCCATTTGTGGTCTATATCAAAAAGCTACATTCATGCCTCAAACCTGCAAAAATTGAACAAACCTTTGATAACAGTTGAAAAACTGTTATTTTCATGCTTAAAATTGATACTAAAAGCAACCTTTATACTTAGAAACTAGCTTGAAATCATGCTTTTATTCATATTTTTAGAAATAAGAGAGCTGGACAGGTTTATGCTTGATTTCAGTGTTTTTGTACAGGTTTTAAGGTGAATTTGGTGAAAGAAGTGAAGAAGGAGAGAGATGGAATCAGAAAAGGCATCAAAAAGTGCAAAAAGAGAAGCCGCAACTGCCGCTCAGCGGCAGTTTACCGCTCAGCGGCACTCAGGAGTTCACGTTGGAACCGCTGAGGGGCAAAATGGCCGCTGAGGGGAAGAAACGACTCACGCACTCACCGCTGAGCAGTACTTTACCGCTGAGCGACACACTTATGGGCTTGGGCCTAAATTTTCTGTAATTTTAGAATAGTATATAAGCTTTAGGACGTCCTAGGGTTTGTATCTTTGGTAGAAACGAAGCAAACACTCTCTCTTCCACCCCTTTGAAGGAGGATCTTGGATGCTCAGGCTACCTCTTCACCTTTCTAGGGTTTTATCTTTCATTCTTTCAATATTGTTCATCTAGGTTCACCATGAATATGGTGAACTAAACCTTGTATGTTTGTTGGGGAATCAATGTAATCTTTTGAAGCTCTCATATATGGAATTTGTGCTTGCATCTGAATCTAAGACTTATGCTTTCTTTCATCATTAGTTAGGGTTTTTCCTCTTTGCTCAAGGCTTGCTTTGTTTAACTCATTCAATGCATGATTATTGATTTTGTCGATACGGGAACGTACGGGGAAGTCTAGATCCGGGGAATCTCTCCCAATATTATATTGGTTGTCGTTAAGCTCCTGTGCTAAAAGAACTAATTACTAGGAATGCTAGGAATTGTATGAACTCGTAATTGGGGATAGGCCTTCTTGACAAGGTAATTTAGAGAGTGGCATTAACAATGATGACTTGAATGTCGAATTCCTAAAATATATGAGAGTGGATAAGATGAAATTGACCCCCAACAACATATTCATATATATATATATTTCATTGAAAGTGCTTGTCTTTTGCTTTTGCCATTGATCAAAACCTCATGCATACATGTTTATTTTCGTCTTTTGCATAATACAATCCAATTATTTTGTCCTTAAGTCTTAGCTAATCAAAGAATCACATAACTAAACTAGGCCGTGAGTCCTTTGGAAGAACGATACTTGGTCTTACCGAGTTTATTACTTGAAACGATTCGGTCATACTTGCCGATTGTTCAACAAGTTTGTGACATCATATTTTGGTGATCATAAATTTGAGCATGAAGTTTTTGGCGCCGTTGCCGGGGACTCGTGGTTGAACTAGTTAATTTGTGTGATTATTGATTATCTTTGACTTTAATTTTGAATTTCTGTTTTATTTTTCTGTTTTTATTTTTTCGGTTTTTATTTTTTCGGTTTTTATTTTATCTTATTTGATTTGATTTGATTTGATTTTATTTGATTTTATTTTATTTTATTTTATTTTCTGAATTATATCTTCTCCTATATCTATTTGTGCTAACAAATATTTTCTAGGATTTTATTTTCTTGTGTATGTAGGAAGCAATTAGAACAAGGAGCAAGAAAACAACAGAACCTCTTCTTGATGGTCTAGACGAGAGTAGACGGAGGAGAAGAATACGAACATCTAGAGAACTTTTCCCTTCTCCAGAAACTCTCTTACAATCATCACCACAAGGTTCTGTTCATAGCACAAAAAATATGGAGAACAACAATGTCAGAAGAACTCTTGCTGACTACACCAATATAGCTGGACCTTAGCACTTTAACAGTATAGCTAGACCTAGAGTCAATGCAGCTAATATGGAGGTCAAACCAGCACTGATTCAACTGGTGAAAAGCAACCAATTTAATGGGTTGTCTCATGAAAGCCCATATGAGCACCTCACTACCTTCAATGAGATTTGCAACACAGTCAAGATTAATGGGTGCCAGACGAAGCAATCAAACTTAGCTTGTTTCCTTTCTCATTGGGAGGCAATGCTAAGCTTTGGTTGAATTCTTTCCCAGAAGGAAGTTTCACAGAGTGGGAAGCAATGGTACCAAAGTTTTTAAACAAGTACTTCCCACAATCAAAGGTGACAAAAGGCAAGTAAGAGATTTCTTCATTTAAGCAGGGCATGGAAGAATCACTGGGGCATGCATGGGACAGATATAAAAGCCTGTTACAAAAAACTCCCATGCATGGTTTCAAAGAAGAAGAAGTAGTCCTAACTTTCCTTGGAGGTCTTGGTTCACAAACTAAGATGATGCTTAATGTCTCAGCAGGAGGAAACATTAAATGGAAAACTCCAGAGGAAGCAACAAAAATTATTGAGAATATGGCTACTAGTGACAACGAACTCAACATTGAAAGAGGATATCTTAGTCAGAAGGAGTTGTTACAATCAAATGATGCTTTGCTTATTCAAAATAGAATTATCTCTCAACAGCTGGAAGAAGTAATTATGAAGCTTTCTCAAATACCACAAGAAATACAACAGGTCTCAATGGTTCAAGTGCAACAGCAAAAATGGCAAATGCAATCTACTCCAGTTGAGAAAACAACAAAACTTGAAGAGACCTTCCAAAGATTCCTGAAGACGAATGCATCTTATTGTCAGAATGTAGAGGCTGCATTTAAAAATATGGAGGTCTATGTTGAGCGAATAGTTGACAAGATGAAACATGATAATCTCAGAAAGGAGTGTAAAATTGTTGTGACCAGAAGTGGTAGAGTGTTAGTGGAGAGAAAAAAAGAAAGAGAAGAGAAAGAAAATGAGAGTGAGAGTGAAAAAGAAACATGTGAGTGGAAAGAAAGAGTTGAGAGAGAGAAAAAGAAAAAAGAAGAAGATGAGAGGAGAGAAAAAAAAGAGAGAGAAGAAAGAGAGGAGAGACAAAAAGAAAAAGAGTGTGAAAAACCACTTCCTTATCCAAAGAGTTATTCCAGGAAGGAGAAAGAAAAACAGTTGGAAAGATTCATGGAGTTGTTTAAGAAGCTGGAGATCACTATACCATTCTCTGAAGCATTGCAACAGATGCCAGCATATGCAAAATTTTTGAAGGAACTCCTTACAAAGAAACACAAGTACATTGAAAAGGAAACTATCAATGTACAGGGTAACTGCAGTGCAATCATACAAAAACTACCTCCTAAACTTAAAGATCCAGGAAGCTTCACTATTCCATGTACTATAGGAGATGTGAAAGTTGGAAGAGCATTGATTGATTTGGGAGCTAGCATTAATTTAATGCCGCTATCCATGTGCAGAACAATTCAGGGTTTGGAAATTAAACCAACCAGAATGGCTCTTCAACTGGCGGACAGGTCTCTTAAATATCCATATGGAGTGGTTGAAGATGTTCTAGTGAAGGTTGACAAATTTGTATTTCCAGTGGATTTTATTGTGATGGAGATGGAAGGGAATAATGATGTTCCTCTTATTCTTGGGAGACCTTTTATGAAGACTGCTAGAGTTTTAATTGATGTAGAGAATGGTAAGCTTAAATTGAGAGTTGATGATGAAGAAGTCACTTTTGACGTATCCAAGGCCATGACATATCCAAATGATGACAAAGCATGTTTTCAATTTGATGAACTTGATGAAGTTTGTATGGTGCAAGAAAGGATGGTGCGAAATATTTCTCCATTGGAAAAAACTCTCATTGATGCATGTGAAGATTTAGATGAAGAAGAAGAGAAATTGATTGATGAATGTCTAATGGACTTAGAAACATTGAAAAAGAGTCCAGAGGAGGATCCAATATTCGAAATAATGGATAAGGAAGAAGAAGTCAAAGCACAGACACCAGAATTAAAAAGATTGCTATCACATCTGAAATATGTTTTTCTAGAAGAAGATGGAACAAAGCCAGTCATCATCAATAACTCTTTATCTCTACAAGAAGAAGAGCAATTGATAGAAATTCTGAGAGCCAACAAAGAAGCAATTGGGTGGTCAATATCAGATCTTAAAGGTATTAGTCCAACTTATTGCATGCACAAGATTTTTATGGAAGAAGATTATAAACCAAGTGCTCAACCACAGAGAAGGTTAAATCCTGTCATGAAGGAGGTGGTCAGAAAAGAAGTGTTGAAACTGCTAGAAGCTGGTATCATCTATCCAATCTCTGACAGTGAATGGGTGAGTCCAGTACAGGTAGTTCCAAAGAAAGGTGGGATGACAGTAATTTACAATGATAAGAATGAACTTATTCCTACTCGGATAGTTACTGGCTGGCGTATGTGCATTGATTACAGGAAGCTGAATAAAGCTAATAGGAAAGATCATTTTCCTCTTCCTTTCATGGATCAGATGATAGAAAGGTTATCAGGGCAGGCTTTCTATTGTTTTCTAGATGGATACTCTGGATACAATCAAATTGTGGTAGATCCAAAAGACCAGGAGAAGACGGCTTTTACTTGTCCCTTTGGTATCTTTGCATATAGAAAGATGCCATTTGGATTATGTAATGCTCTAGCTACGTTTCAGAGGTGTATGCAGGCAATTTTTGCAGATCTCCTAGAAAAATGCATTGAAGTCTTCATGGATGATTTTTCAGTTTTTGGAAATTCTTTCCAAAGATGTTTGGCTAATCTGAACACTGTTCTCAAAAGATGTGTTCAGACAAATCTTGTTCTTAATTGGGAGAAATGTCATTTCATGGTAACTGAAGGAATTGTACTGGGACATAAAATCTCTGCTAAAGGAATTGAGGTAGATAAAGCTAAAGTAGAAGTCATTGAGAAACTGCCTCCACCAACAAATGTAAAGGGGATTAGAAGTTTTCTCGGTCATGCTGGGTTTTATAGAAGATTCATCAAAGATTTCTCAAAAATTGCTAAACCATTGAGTAATCTTTTGATGAAGGATGCTCCTTTTGTGATGAATGAAGACTGTCTGAAAGCTTTTGACATATTGAAGAAAAAGTTAGTGTCAGCTCCAGTAATTGTAGCGCCAGATTGGAATCAAAATTTTGAATTAATGTGTGATGCAAGTGATTATGCAATAGGAGTTGTCCTTGGCCAGCGGAAAGAACAAAAGTTTCACCCAATTTATTATGCTAGCAAAGTTCTGAATGATGCTCAATTGAATTATGCTACCACATAGAAAGAATTTCTGGCCATTGTGTATGCTCTAGAGAAATTTAGACCTTATCTTATTGGGTCTAAGGTGACTGTCTATACAGATCATGCAGTTATCAAATATTTGTTGACAAAACCAGATTCTAAGCCACGTCTGATTAGATGGGTACTACTGTTGCAAGAATTTGATGTAGAAATCCGTGATAAGAAAGGAAGTGAGAACTTGATTGCTGATCATTTGTCACGGTTAGTCAACAATGAGGTCACTAGCAAGGAGTCCGAAATCTGGGAATCTTTTTCAGATGAATCACTCATGTATATTCAGCAGAGGCCCTGGTTTGCTGATATGGCTAATTTCAAAGCTGCAAGGGTCATGCCGGAAGACTTAACTTGGCAACAACGAAAGAAATTTTTGCATGATGCCAAGCAGTTTGTTTGGGATGATCCTTATTTGTTCAAGATTGGAGCAGATAATCTTCTGAGGAGATGTGTTACGAATGAAGAAGCAGAAGGAATTCTCTGGCATTGTCATGATTCACCTTATGGAGGACATTTTAATGGAGAAAGAACAGTAGCAAAAGTCCTTCAATCAGGGTTTTATTGGCCAACTTTATTTAAAGATGCTCATACTCATGCTAGAAATTGTGATAAATGTCAAAGAGCAGGGACAATCACTAAACGTCATGAGATGCCTTTACAAGGTATTTTAGAGGTTGAGGTTTTTGATTGCTGGGGTATTGACTTTGTTGGACCCTTCCCTCCATCTTTAAACAATGAATATATTCTGGTAGCAGTGGATTATGTGAGTAAATGGGTGGAAGCATTAGCTTGTCCTAAAAATGATGCTAGCACGGTAATTAAATTCCTGAAGAGGCAGATATTCTCACGTTTTGGCACTCCAAGAGTGTTGATTAGTGATGGAGGATCTCATTTTTGCAATTATCAGCTAGAGAAAGTACTCAAACACTATGGAGTAAAACATAAGGTAGCTGCACCTTATCATCACAAACTAATGGACAAGCTGAGGTGTCTAACAGGGAGAAAAAAAGGATCCTAGAAAAAATAGTGATTTCATCGAGGAAGGATTGGTCTCTCAAATTGGATGATGCTCTTTGGGCTTATAGGACATCAATGAAGATGTCTATGGGATTATCACCATTTCAATTAGTCTATGGGAAAGCATGTCATTTGCCAGTAGAATTGAAGCATAGAGCGTTATGGGCTTTGAAATTCTTGAATTTTGATCCTTATGAAGCTCAATGCACACGCAGAAGGCAGATTTTGGAGCTTGAAGAAATGCAATTACATGCATATGACTCATCCAAGGCCTACAAAGACAAGATTAAATTTTATCATGACAGGAAGTTGGTGAATAGAGTTTTCAATCCAGGACAACAGGTACTATTGTTCAATTCAAGATTGAAGATATTTCCTGGGAAGCTGAAGTCAAAATGGTCAGGACCATTTGTGATAAAAGAAGTGCATCCATATGGAGCAATTGAAATATTTAATCCAGCTGCTGATGATCCACAGAGAAGTTGGGTGGTGAATGGTCAACGTCTCAAACCCTATCAAGGGGGAGAGGTACAACAATTCTCCACAATGATGTTGTTGGTTGATCCTTGAAAGTTTGGGTCAGGCTCGTGACGTTAAACAAGCGCTTACTGGGAGGCAACCCAGTATTCTGTAAGTATTTTATGTTTTTAGATTAGGGTATGATGTACTCTATTGGAAACCTGGTTTGTTATGATGGTTTGCTATTAACTGTGATTTTGTGATAAGTAATGCTTGATGATGACTATTGATTGACTGATGTTGAGATGATGTGCACATTAAAATGCTTATACAGGTGATTCACAAGCTTTGTGAACAAATGCATGATATTATGATTGTGATTGTGAAATTAAGCAGGATGTGTATGTCAAATGTGAATGAGCTTATATGTGAGGTTTTGAGCTCCAGAGTTTTTGGTATGATTGAATGCTATTACTTTGAAAGCATGAATGACTTTGCCCAGGTTTTCTATGATTGAATCAATTGCTTGTTTTGCATCATGTGATCAAGGCCGTTTGTTGGAACCCTTTTTATTGGCCAAATTCATAAAGTTAGCCCACTATAAAAGAGAACACTTTATGTTCTATCCTTTGAACCCTTAGCCTTGAACATACACTGAAAACCCTTGATTGAAAATCTTTACCTTGAGTTAAGTAGAAAATCTTGTGTGGTATTGACAAATGTTTAAGTTTGGGGTTGTTGGGAAAACATGAAAAAGGAAAAGCATTGAGCTAAGAGCTAAAAAGTAAGAATATGCAAAGAAAAAGAAAAAGAAAAGAAAAGAAAAAAAGAAGCAAAGCTCAATGCAAAAGAAAGTTGGGAATGAATAAGAATAATTGTGTTGTTATGATTCTCTTAACTCAAGGATTTTGTGATCCAGAAAAACCAATTTTCTTGTTAGCCCAGCCACATTATAAGCCATTGAAAAGTCCTTGTGATGATGGATGCTTGTGAATGTTTTTGATTGTGGTAAAATGAAAGGCAAAGTTGATTCATGTGACATTGTGATAGTGGAGTGAATGAGTGATCACCTCTTATACACTTGTGTGTGAGTGAAACACTTTACCTAGTGAGGAAATATTCCATGAGCACATGAACCTCCATGCTTAATTGATTGATCATTCATGAAAAATAGCATTTGTTGGAATTTAAATGGCTTTGTGAACACTGAAGCATGTGCACATCTTGATTGAACTCTTGGTCATAAGTTTGATTGAAGTCTCTACTTTTGAAAAGAGGATTTTTGAATGAGTGAACCATCATATTAATTGGTTGAAGATTGAGTTACATCTTGTTTACTTGAGGACAAGCAAAGTTCTAAGTTTGGGGTTGTGATAACAGTTGAAAAACTGTTATTTTCATGCTTAAAATTGATACTAAAAGCAACCTTTATACTTAGAAACTAGCTTGAAATCATGCTTTTATTCATATTTTTAGAAATAAGAGAGCTGGATAGGTTTATGCTTGATTTTAGTGTTTTTGTGCAGGTTTTAAGGTGAATTTGGTGAAAGAAGTGAAGAAGGAGAGAGATGGAATCAGAAAAGACATCAAAAAGTGCAAAAGGAGAAGCCGCAACTACCGCTCAGCGGCAGTTTACCGCTGAGCGGCACTCAGGAGTTCACGTTGGAACCGCTGAGGGGCAAAATGGCCGCTGAGAGGAAGAAACGACTCAAGCACTCACCGCTGAGCGGTACTTTACCGCTGAGCGGCACACTTATGGGCTTGGGCCTGAATTTTCTGTAATTTTAGAATAGTATATAAGCTTTAGGATGTCCTAGGGTTTGCATCTTTGGCAGAAACGAAGCAAACACTCTCTCTTCCACCCCTTTGAAGGAGGATCTTGGATGCTCAGGCTACCTCTTCACCTTTCTAGGGTTTTATCTTTCATTCTTTCATTATTGTTCATCTAGGTTCACCATGAATATGGTGAACTAAACGTTGTATGTTTGTTGGGGAATCAATGTAATCTTTTGAAGCTCTCATATATGGAATTTGTGTTTGCATCTTAATCTAAGACTTATGCTTTATTTCATCATTAGTTAGGGTTTTTCCTCTTTGCTCAAGGCTTGCTTTGTTTAACTCATTCAATGCATGATTATTGATTTTGTCGATACGGGAACGTACGGGGAAGTCTAGATCCGGGGAATCTCTCCCAATATTATATTGGTTGTCGTTAAGCTCCTGTGCTAAAAGAACTAATTACTAGGAATGCTAGGAATTGTATGAACTCGTAATTGGGGATAGGCCTTCTTGACAAGGTAATTTAGAGAGTGGCATTAACAATGATGACTTGAATGTCGAATTCCTAAAATATATGAGAGTGGATAAGATGAAATTGACCCCCAACAACATATTCATATATATATTTCATTGAAAGTGCTTGTCTTTTGCTTTTGCCATTGATCAAAACCTCATGCATACATGTTTATTTTCGTCTTTTGCATAATACAATCCAATTATTTTGTCCTTAAGTCTTAGCTAATCAAAGAATCACATAACTAAACTAGGCCGTGAGTCCTTTGGGAGAACGATACTTGGTCTTACCGAGTTTATTACTTGAAACGATTTGGTCATACTTGCCGATTGTTCAACAACCTTACAACTACATTTACTAACCTGATCTATGTCATGCACCTCTGCTCGTCAATGCACTCAGAACACAAGAACTAACACTTCTCAACCAAAATAAACAGCTCAGGAATGATGAAGGACTAGCAGAGATGAGATATATTGAGCTCAACTAATACACGAACCAACTTGCACTCAAGACATGAACCAAACATACACCAACCAAGTCTCATTTTAAGAAATGGTTTACGGTCTTCTACGGTCTTCAAAGCTGTTTGAATTTCAAACCGAACACTGTATTGCCAGGAATCTTTCCTGTGTTGGCTGTGAAGGCTGTGAAGGCTTGTGTAGTTGTGTCAAACCACATAACCAGAGAATCAAATCTCTGCATTCGTATCCTGCCAAAGCATTATGTATTTGGCCTGTGAAAGTGAACACAATGTACTACTGAGCAGATAAGAAAAAGCCACCCAGCCACAGTAACATACTCGTGATGTACGAAGCAATGTCTCAGATTAACGTGCATTATTATATATTTGCTCTGGAATCGATTATCCAAAGTAAGAATCAAATATGTTATTTTCTCTCTTGCCTCTACTGGTATTATCAAATCTATTAAGGGCAAAAAGAAATTTTATTCACAATCAGCGCAAATCTTCGCATATATGCAAGTGACCATATATTGAGGTATCCCGCAAATTCACTCATATCCATCCTCGCAAATCGACGAAAGCGAACACAACCTCATCTACAATTCTGTCTTCGCTAATCACTGGCTACAGTGAAATCCATACAAGCGAACACACGCTAAGTCTCTAACATGTATGATTTTTGGGATTTCCTCTCACTTAACTCATAAAAACCTCTCCCTCGTTCATCCATAAAATAACCAAAATAACCTTTTTTTTATTCACTGGTGGTGAAAGAAGAAGTGAGCATTCTTGTCTGCAACTACAAGTACTGTCACCCTTCCTTCTTTCAATCACTGTTTATTTATTATTTATATTTATTTCCTTTCTACTGTTTACTTATTTAATTCTTCTTAAAATTTAATCCCTTCTTTCTTCCTAATACGGACAAAATCTTGTTCAATGTGTCTTATAATTTCTTTATACAAAAACTTTATACAGAAATTATGAATTTGCCTTTTAGAGTATTTAACTCATGCCCTTCTTCTGATTGCTATACATCTATATATTAATATTATTCCCCAACTGTTCCATGCATATTGGAAAGTGATAGCTTTTGTTCCTAAATCTGGAAAAAATTTAGGGTTTTTATTTTTCAATCGGTGTTATGTCACATGCGAGAAACTCCTATATAGAATTTTCATCTCTGTGTATGGAGTCAAACTAATTAAAGATTCTTTCCACATAAATGTGCATCCATAATTTTCAAAAGCATAATAGAACTCACTCAAGACAAGAAAAAAATAGGAAAAACAAAAAAAGGTAATTCGAAGAGATATCGTTCTTGGTCGGTAAAGCACGACTCTGACATTGAACACTGATGATGGTTAAGAGAGTCCAACACAGAACTATATGTCCGACGATGGTGGAACAAAATGCCTTAGCACGGCAGGAGGAAGAGGCTGTTGCAGAGATGTAGAAAGAGACAAAAAGACAAAGGAATAAAACCTAAGAATAAAAACGTAATTTCAATTTTTTAACGAGTAATGGATATTCGTGGGTCGGATAGTGTAATACCCGAACCCAACCCATTTATTAGCGGGTATTAAAATACCCGCTACCGCAACCCACGGATACCAATAATGATGTACATTCTCTAATTTGCTTTTTGGGGATATCCGCGGGCGCAGATTTTTTTGCCATCCCTACTTGTAATGATGTACATTCTCTGATTTGCTTTCCAATAATGCTCATGTACATGTTGAGTTCAATTATGCTAGTTTTTATAGTTACATTCATAATGTGTTGTGTTCAATCTTTTTAATTCTATTATGTTCTATGATTACTTGGTTGGTTTTATTTTTCATTTGCTCTTTTTGTTCTGACTTGTATATAACTATTCTCAATTCTGTTTGTGCATATCTGTATAGTCTATGCTGATTAGAAAACATTACCCACTCACACATTGAGGGAAATGTGCCTCTTAAGTGTGGGGGTAACAAGGTATAGGTTTAAATTTTTTGTTTTGATGTAAATAACTTTGTTTATCATTAGTTTTAGTAATAAAATAGGGGTAAATTTTTTTTTCTGAAGTGTTTTTTTCCTTTAGTTTAGGTCTGGTTTTGTTTATAAATACCTAGTGTAGTTTAATATTCTTGCTTCTAATCAGTAAATACATACTTCTTGTTACTTTCATAATCTGTTTTAGTTTGTAAATAATAATTAGTTTAGTTTTAGCTTTGATTATTAATA
Organism: Vigna nakashimae; assembly: GCA_034642375.1. Lineage (NCBI taxonomy): Eukaryota > Viridiplantae > Streptophyta > Magnoliopsida > Fabales > Fabaceae > Vigna > Vigna nakashimae. Next base: position 13,739,215 of record CM067764.1, on the reverse strand, counting down.
GTTCTTAGGTCTTTATAATTCATAATTATATTTTTATTGAATCTGTTTTAGAACTTCTTTTAGGATTCCTTTCTTTTTCTAATTTCTATTTTGTTGCTTCCTTATGTTAGTTTCTTGTTATGTTTTAGTTCTGAATTAGTTACTAGTCCTTATTTTAGTTTCATGCTTTGCTTTAAGTTTTGAATTAGAATTCTTTTATTAATTAGGTGTATCTTTTATTTATTTTGTTCTGAATATGTTTTGTTTTGGTTAATCTTTTCTTTGATTCGGTAGTTTAGGACTGGCTTTAGCTTCCAGGTTTTAGCTTTTGTTTCTTAGATTCCATTTCAGCTTGTAAATAGAAATTTCTTTAGGATTTGCTTGCTTTACGATTCTTTTCATTGTTTCGGTTCTATTTTAGTCTTTGCTTAAAATTCCGTTTAGGTTCTTCTTTCTTATACATATCTATTTTGATTGGTTTAAGTTCATATTTTTACATATCTTTTGCTTCTTTAGTTTAGGTTATCTTCTTTTCCTTTTGTTGTTTTACTTTGTTTAAGTTTCGGTAGGTTCTGTTTAGGTTGCATATTGTTTTGTTTCAGTGTGTGTATATTGTAAATAACTTAAGTAATCTGTTTAGGTATTTCTAGGAGCTTTTAGATTATGTTTTAGGGTTTTCTTCATTCCTTGTTGATTCATATGATTTCTTAGCTTTATTTCCTTATATTAGAGTTGTCAAAAGTTGACTTAGCTTTAGATTTAGGCAGGTAGATCTAGCATGGGTTTTTGCAGTCTTTAGTTCATTTAAATTAAGCAATTTTTGCATAGGATGAGTACCAAGTCAGTTTTAACAAATTTTTAACCTTGGAGAGACTTTTGGCCAATTTGTTTCTTTCTTGTGTGATAACATGCATGTTTAGCTTTCATTCTAATTTTGCATAGGATTTTAATAAAAATTTGGTTAATTTCTTCTTTTTAGCTAAACAAAATTAGCTTTGAAAGAAATAGATTTTTCTTTTTCCTTTTTTGAAATAAAGTCAGAAAAAAAATACATTTTTTAGAATGTAATATTTTTACTTTTGCAGATTTCTTATTCGGGCTTTAATTGAGGTTTGATTTTCTTTCTGTGCATAATTGAATTGCGCCACTGCAATGTTGCTTGGCTGATTATTCATTGGGCCATTAATGCTTAAAATAACTTTGGGTTATTGCTGATTGCTGCCACGCTTGGCTAGTTGGGCTACTACACTGGAAGGGTGTTGCTTCCTCCACCACCACCCTATACTTCCTCCACCTCCCCACATTATTTTAAATACAATTATATTCTTAAGTTAAAAAGATTTCTACTTTTATCCTATTTTAAATAATTTGAAATCCTAATTTTACTTTCCCAGCACCCACCCACGGAACTCTCTTCCCCTTTCCCCATTTTCGTTTCACCTCCCCACCTCCCGCACTTTCATTCTTTTTTCTTCCCAGTTTTTTTTTGGTTTGAAAGCTTCCATTGCTACCGTGGTGTGGAGGAACATCGAGGAGCGTCCAAAGCATCAACTAGCGCGAGGAAGTATACATCAACGGAGGTGACATCCTTCAACGGATATCCCCTAATAAAACAAACTCTACAATTAAAAAAGTAACCAGGTGACATCTTCAACGGATGTCAACATCCGCTTAAGGTAAAACGGATGTCGACATCCGTTTTTCCTTAAACGGATGTTGACATTCGTTGAAGGATATTGACATCCGTTGAAGGATGTTAACATCCGTTTAAGGATGTCACCTCCGTTTAAAGGTTATGTTTTTTTATTTTAGGGTTTTATTTCAAGGTTTATTCGAATACGAGGAAGCACGACACGCACTGCACTACTCCACGCACTGCACCACGAGAGCGATACTACACCACAAGAGGGAGACTGCTTGATAATTCTTTCCACCACCACCAACCTTTGCAACTTGTAGTATCTCACAATGACGAAAGAAAGAGAGGAAGAAATATAATGTTAAAATGAAAGAAAAACATTTTACTCGTGTACGGGACTAGAATAGATTATTAGTGAAATAGGCTGTGAATGGGTAAAATTAAAAAATAATAACCTTAAAAATAAAATTTTACTGAGGGACAAAATAGTAAAGGAGAGGTGAAGGGAGAAAGGTGTGGTGGTGAAGGGAGCAACATCCACACTGGAAAAATAAAAATAAAAACTGATTTAAGGGCTAAATTAGGCTGTTGATCTGACGTTGATGTCACTGCATTGGGTTGTAGCAATTGAGAGTTAGCTGTAGGATATGATTGGGTTTTGCTACAATTGAATTGGACCATTGGCTGATTGGATTAAAATTGGGTTTAAGATGTTGGTTTGTTGATTCTTGTTTGAGTATGTGCTTTAGTATAACCGTGTCATTTTGGATTGGCGTAGCTACTACCTTGGGGGTCTCTTCCCCTTATTTTCATTTTGAAAATAGCTCTAGCATTTGGGGGAGGAGAGAAAAGACCCTTTGAAGCTAGGGCTTGGAGGAGGCGAGAGAGGGTTTCTAGAAAAGATCGAATGAGAGAAGATGAATAGGAGAGCTTCACTGGCGTGTCACTTACATGAAGCTCGTGCACGTAAGCCTAATCGCTGGAGATAAAGAGATGGCTGGAGATGGAGCTCGCGAGGAAAGAAAGTGACCGTCCGATTAGAAAGTGGGAAGCGTCTAAGTGAAGAAGATTCCTCTTTTCCGTATTTTTCTTTCTTTGTTCCAGTTTCAAGCCCTATAAAAGGGGTTCTTCTTCCATGTAATAGAGATACTAAAAACCAATATTTCTACAGTTTTAGTTCTTAGTTTCTGGAGAATTCTTAGAGCGATAGCGTAGTTTAGGTTTTTAAGTGCTTCGAATAGTGTAGTAGAATCTAGTTTTCTTGGATCGAACACTCACGGTAGTGACAACTGTGGTGATCTTGTCGCATTTCGTTCGGTACTTTCGCTTGTAATTTTTTATTTCTCATTAATAAATTTCTTTTTCATTAGCATGTTTATATTTTGAGAGCTTTATGATTCCGAGTTTGATCTTTTTGCAATGTTTCTCGATGTTTGTTTGATTATGTAAGTATGTTTCGTGTTTTTCTTTGAAAATGATTTGAACTCTGAAACTCTGCATTTCTGCGATTCCTTTTGGACTTAAACGACCCGAAGTGGGTGTCCATTATTGAGATGTTTTCTCGAGTTGGAGATGAGTTTGATGAATAAACAATATTCTAAATAATAGAGTAGTTTCTATCAGTTTGTTTTAATTAGGAATTTTAATGTTTTAGAGTAGATTGCATGTTTTAATTGCAATTAGAATAGTTTTCCATATCTGATATTGATTAAAAACATAAACTGGATTTGGATTCACGGTAGTTTTGATGAACTAAGTAGATAGCATTGTTTTAAGTTCTGAAAATGAACTTTAAGTCTTAGTAATGGGCTTATTTTGCATAGGATGTCTTCCTGAAATATGATCAACTACTTTGTGCATTGATTCTATATGAATTTGACTCTAGTTTTTTAATCTAACCAATTCTCCTTGTTTTGATTCTTTAATTTTTGTTTTGATATGTGCATAAACCATTCTTTTTCATTCATTGTTCATTTTCTTCATTAGTTTCCATATACAGTTGCTTTTAGATTCCTTGCATCATTAAATCATAGCATGTATAGGTTAGTTTTAGTTAATTGTATGCATAGTTAGATTCAATATCTTTTCACAACTTTAGTTTAGATTCACTTCTTACTTTTTGTATTGCATTTTATTTTCTTATTTTTCTTTTAAACAGATTATAGTTTAGCTTTTCTTTTCCTTTATAAATTTCATTTTTTTCATTTAATGTCCCCACCTGCATTAGTAAATAATTAGTAAAAAAATTAATACAAGACCTTAAATTTACACTGTAAACTTGACTTTAGTGAGTCCTAGGATTGATATCTTGGTTGCCCTATGCTACATTAGTGGGAACCAAACTTTGTTCTACTTTAGGCGACTATAAAGTAGTTTAACAAATAGTGCCGTTGTCGGAGACTCAACGAGTTAAGTTTTGGAGTGTTTAGTTAGTCTTAATAGATTTGTTTCTGTTTGCATTTTTAGTGTACTTAGGATTTGTTTCTGTAGAGTAGCATTTGTAAATATTGTTCTTAATTTTGTATGCTTGATATTTGGTCTGGAAGTTGTTTTGGTGGTTATTCTTCTTGTTGCTTTGTGCTCAATTGACACCTCTCTTGAGGAGGTTTATGCTGAGTGTTTTTGCCATCTTTGGGAAATTAGTGGGATTAGTTTAGGGGTAGTCTTAGCAGCCTAGGAGTGCTATAATTTTTGAGGAATTTTAATTGAGCTATTTAATATGGCTTTTCCTGTGGAGAAGTTTATGAGAGAGTTGGCCAACCAAGAAGCGGGTCACCGGCTAGTGTGCACCCATTTACCCAATGAGTAGAATGAGTATGGAGTTGAGCTTAAGCCTGGATTCATAAGGTTGATGCCCACTTTTCATGGATGGGAGCATGAAGAGCCTCACCAACATAGTAGAAAATTTATCCTTGTGTGTTCTTCCATGAAATCCTCCGGAGCTGTAGAACACCATGAAGGCATTTCCAATGTCCTTAAATGGTACAACCAAAGAGTAGTTTATATACTAGCATTACCCATTTGGAGGTTGGCAGGAGATGCAACAGAGGTTCCTTAACAAATAATTCCTGGCAGTAAAAGAAACTAATCTTAGGAGAGATATCATTGCCATTGAGCAATTTCAAGAAGAAAGCATGGCAGAGTATTGGGAGAGATTCAACAGGTTCTACACAACCTGTCCAAACCACCAAATTTCAAAATCCTTGCTTTTGGTTTACTTCTATGAAGGGCTCCTATGCAATGAAAGGTGTTTAATAAATGCAGCTGCAGGAGGCTCTTTGAAGGACAAGACCCCAATAGAGGCAAGGAAGTTGTTGTGTAAGCTAGCTAGTAGTAATCTTGATGAGGTATCTAGTTAACAAAGAACTCAAGTGTACTCTAAACTTCACCTTCCAATTGAGTTCTCTGAGGTTCAAGAGAATTTTCATGCATTTGAATTGCTAAAACTTGAACCCATAAAACCTATTTTTATTCTGCTATTAATATACTTGTTAGAAATAAGGAGGCTTGTTTCTCAATTATTGATAGGGGAACACTGTGATAGTTGAACCCAATCCCTATGACTTTGGTTTTTGATGATGACAATACATTGATAATAAAAATACATGAATATGCACTGTGTTATATGTTACATGTTGTATGTGTTTATGCTTATTGTGAAATATGCACATTTTATGGTTGTCACATTTGTTGAACATATAATGTGTTGAATGTTGCATATTGTGATTAGTGAAGTGATTATATCTCTGTATGCACAATGTATGTTTTCATATTATGAAAATCACATGCACAAAAGCATATCTAACTGACGAAATCGACTACAGTGGTGTGATAATCAATTCAGGTAATCAGACAGTTTGTTTTTTTAAACTGAGGCCAATAAAACTTGTTTTGAATCGATTACGTTAGTTGATAAATCAATCAAAACTCGTATGCTTGCACATATCTATTTTCAATGTGCTGTGATGAATTTTGGAAAGAAAACTTTTCAAAAATATGTTAAGTGTTGAAGCTTAACCGATTACATGGATTATGTATTCAATTAAGTTTGTTAAAGATTTGAAAATTGTTTCATGCTTGTCATAAATGTTTCAACGGTCATATTGTTAAGATGAACATAGCAGTTTTCACAAATCAGACAGCTGAAGCTTGGTGCTTGTCATTTTTCATTTTCGAAAACTCATATTATGCATACACAGATAAAAACACATTTTCAACACAGTAGTATGCAATAATCAACACAATACGTTCACAGTTATGCTTATAAAAATATAACATAGTAAGCATATAAGCATGTAACATGTAACATAGTACATACACATGTGTTTTTATTAACTATGTGTTGTCATCATCGAAAACACAGATATCACTAAGATTATGGGTTCAACTACTCCCCCTATCAACAATCTCAACAAAAAAAGTAAAAGATGCTAGATTGCAAAGAGGATGCCACACCTATGGCAACAAATTTTTATCTTGATCTTGATGAAATAGGTAAGCCTGTAGATCAGAAACTTTATAGAGGTATGACCGGATCATTACTATACTTAACTGCCAGTAGGCCAGATATCATGCATAGTGTTTGTCTCTATGCCAGATTCCAGTCTCAACCAAAAGAATCACATTTAACTGCTGTGAAAAGGATTTTAAAGTAACTAAAAGTCTTGGACTGTGGTATCCTAGTGGATCAAACATTTTTCTAGAAGGATACAGTGATTCAGATTTTGGTGGGTGTAAATTAGACAGAAAAAAGCACTAGTGGCACATGTCATCAGATAGGATGTTCTCCAATATCTTTGCATTCAAAGAAACAAGCTTGTGTGGAATTGTCTACCACAGAAGCCGAGTACATTGCAGCTGGAAGCTGTTGTGCTTAGTCTCTTTGGATCAAGAGCCAACTAGAAGACTATGGTATATCCTTAGTCATATTCCTCTCAAATGCGATAATACCAGTGCTATAAATCTAACTAAGAATCATGCACTTCATTCCAAGACAAAGCATATTGAAATAAGGCACCACTTCATAAGAGATCACATACTTAAAGGTGAGATCAAATTTGAATATGTGGATACCTTACATCAATGGGCTGACATTTTTACAAAACCTCTGAACATAAAAAGATTTTATACAATAAGGAATGAACTAGGAATTCTGGATTACACTAGTATTAAATAACATTAATAATCGATTCAATCACTTGTATGTATGTATGCAATTTAGAAATTTCATTTTTACATCATTTCATTGCATAATCATACTTAAACTGTGATAATGATTATTGTACTGCATAAATACTAAAATGCTTGATCTAGAGAGTTTTGAAAGGTTATGCAGGAATATTGATTGCTGACTGAGCTAAGAAGTAAAATTGACATTACTCTGCAACATAAAATCGATTAAAAAAAAGCCAAAATCGATTATGATTCGTCAACTGGTTTGAAGTTTCTAAACTTCTTGATGGATGCTTATCCATGCTTGAATGACCTGGCCTTGCAGACAAAGCAGATGCAGCGGATGAAAAACAGTATTGGTGTAGTGGATGAAAAAAAGCAGCAGAGTGGATGCAGTGGCAATTGGGTGAGATTGATTGATGGTTGGTGTATTTGAGTGGAATAAGTATGTGTGGGAACCTCACAGCTCAGAAGGCCTTCCTACAATGGAAGGAAGCTAGAGGAAAGGGAAGAGAAAGTAGAGAGAATTAATGACTCAAGAGCAATAGGGCTGGCAGTGAATTTCAGCAGCAATTTACTAAGCTCAAAAGTAACCCAATACAAAGAAAAGGCCCTCTTATTTATAGGTGAAGAGGAGCCTAAATTCTGTTTGTAATTCCCTCCTAAAATTCAAATTATTCAGATTTTGATCAAGCAAAATCCATGCTTCATTCCAGCTCATCCAGCAAGGTGTGTGCTTCCTTCCAAATCAGCCAACATTCACGTGGAAAATGCGAGTGCATGCCGTAAGCACCTCCTTTGCTTTTTGGCTCCTTTGATTGGTTCTTTCTTGGATGGCTCAATCATATTCTCCAACATTTATTAATTCCTACAAAACAAAATATAAGTGCTTTAGTTAAGAGAAGAAGGATTTTTATAAGTAACCTTCCATAGAAGTAAAATGTTAGATGATCCTTCTTCTTCTTGAATCTTCCTAGCCATTGCTCTAGTAAGAGGTCCAATGTGATTTCTTGATGGTTTTCCATCAGACCCTCCCTCTTGAAAAAGATCTGTCCTCAGATCTGCTTCATCCTGTTGATCATCTCCTGTGAAAGGAATTAAATCGCAGATGTTAAAAGTAGGACTGACACCATAACTTTCAGGAAGGTCTAATATGTATGCATTATCATTTATCTTTTTGAGCACCTTGAATGGACCATCTCCTCTTGGACTAAGTTTGGATTTCCTTTGAGAGGGAAATCTTTCCTTTCTCAAATGAAGCCAAACTAGGTCTCCTTTTTCAAAAACTATTTTCTTTCTCCCTTTGTTGTTGTATTCTGCATATTTTTGAGTTTGTTTTTCAATTTGGATTTTAACTTTCTCATGTAACTTCTTGATAAACTCCGCTTTAGAAGCACCTTCTTTATGAAGAAAAGAAGATGATTCTGGAAGAGGTAGTAAATCAAGAGGTGTGATAGGGTTAAAACCATAAACAACCTTAAAAGGAGAAAGATTAGTAGTCTTGTGGACTACTCTATTATAAGCAAATTCAATATGAGGTAGATGTTCATCACAAGATTTGTTATTTCCTCTTAATATTACCCTTAATAATGTAGATAAAGATCTATTTACTACTTCAGTTTGCCCATCAGTTTGTGGGTGACATGTAGTAGAAAATAGAAGTTTAGTTCCAAGCTTTTCCCATAAAGGTTTCCAAAAATGGCTTAGAAACTTCACATCTCTATCAGACACTATAGTTTTGGGTAAGCCATGCAATCTCACTATTTCTTTAAAGAAGAGTCTAGAGATATAGCTAGCATCATCTACTTTGTGGCAGGGTATAAAATGAGCCATTTTACTAAAACGATCTACTACCACAAATATAGAATCATACCCCCTTTGAGTTCTTGGCAATCCTAAGACAAAGTCCATGCTTATGTCCTCCCAAGGGGTATTAGCTATAGGAAGAGGTGTATAGAGTCCATGAGGCATAATTTTGGACTTAGCTTGTAAACAAGCTATACATTTAGAACAATGCCTTTGAACATCTATTCTCATGTGTGGCCAATAAAATTTACTTTTCAAAATGTTTAAAGTTTTATCAACTCCATGATGGCCCATGAGTCCTCCTCCATGACTCTCTTTGATAAGAAGTTTTCTAATGGATCCTTGGGGTATACAAAGTTTTCCTTTATTAAAAAGATACCCCTCAGAAAGATAGAATCCATCAAAAGGCTTCTTAAGACATGATGAATAAGTGGATGCAAATGTTTCATCATTTTCATATAACTCTTTTATGTCATCAAATCCTAATATTTGGGATCCTAGGGTTACTAATAATGCATGTCTTCTAGATAAAGCATCCGCAACAACATTAGTACTCCCCTTTTTGTGTTTGATGACATAGGGAAATTGCTCAAGATATTCCACCCACTTTGCATGTCTTTTGTTTAGCTTTGCTTGCCCTTTAATGTACTTAAGAGATTCATGGTCAGTGTGTATGATGAATTCCCTAGTTACCAAGTAATGCTCCCAAGTTTTTAAAGCTCTAATGAGGGCATACAACTCTTTGTCATAGGTAGGATAGTTTAAGGTAGGCCCCCTAAGTTTTTCACTAAAGTAAGCTACGGGATGTCCTCCTTGTATTAAAACAGCTCCTATTCCTACCCCAGATGCATCACATTCTAGTTCAAAGGCTTTGGAAAAATCAGGCAAAACTAGAATAGGTGCATGTGTTAACTTGTGTTTCAAAGTCTCAAAAGACAACTCCTGCTTATCACCCCAAATAAAAGGCATATCTTTCTTGACTAGCTCATTTAAAGGAGCAGCTATGGTGGAGAAATCTTTCACAAATCTCCTATAAAAACTTGCTAGCCCATGAAAACTTCTCACCTCTCCTACATTTTTAGGGGTTGGCCATTCTTGTATAGCCTTGATCTTCTCTGGATCAACATGTACACCTTCTTTTCCCACTTTGAATCCAAGGAAAATCACACTTTCTTGACAAAAAGTACATTTGTCAAAGTTGGTAAAGAGATTATGTTCTCTAAGAAGAAGCAAGACTTTTCTGACATGGTTAAGGTGTTCTTGAAGGCCTTGACTATAGATTAAGATATCATCAAAGTAGACCACTACAAATCTGCCTATGCATTCCCTAAGCACATGATTCATTAATCTCATGAATGTACTTGGAGCATTGGTCAAGCCAAAGGGCATGACTAACCATTCATACAAACCAAACTTGGTCTTGAAAGCAGTTTTCCATTCATCTCCTTCATGAATTCTTATTTGATGGTATCCACTTTTAAGATCAATTTTGGTGAAGAGATTTGCTCCATGTAATTCATCCAACATGTCATCTAGCCTAGGAATGGGATGCCTATACTTGATAGTTATGTTGTTGATGGCCCTACAATCTGTACACATTCTCCAAGACCCATCCTTTTTAGGGACCAACAACACAGGCACAGCACAGGGACTTAAACACTTTTGGATCCACCCTTTGTTCAACAAGTCATTAACTTGTTTCTCTATTTCTTTTGTTTCCATAGGGTTGGTTCTATAGGCTGGCCTATTGGGTAGGCTTGCCCCAGGCACCAAATCTATTTGATGTTCTATTCCCCTCAAAGGTGGTAATCCACTTGGTACCTCTTTGGGAAATATATCATCAAATTCCTTTAAAAGTTTTTGCAACCCTTTTGGTAGAGAACCAAGTTCATGAGTGATTGAAACAAATGCCTCTTTGCAATAAAGAAGGAAATGAGGTTGTCCAAGAAAAAGATTTTTGGAAATATTCAAGGTTTGAGGTTGGACAACTTCATGGGTTGAGGCATGGGTTACCAAACTCTTTCTTTCTTTCTTATTTTTTTTTTCTTTTCTCCATCCAACTTCTTTTTAAGAATTATTTGGTCCTCTCTTACTTGTGAAGGTGTAAGAGGACACAAAATAATTTTCTTTCCCTTGTGTTGAATGGTGATTTTGTTGGTGACTCCATCATGTAAAGCTTGTTTATCATATTGCCAAGGTCTTCCAAGTAATATGTGCCCAGCTTCCATTGGTACTATATCACAAACAATTTGATCTTCATATTTGCCAATGGAAATAGGTACACTTACTTGTTCTTTAACTACTATTCCATCATCCTCTTTGATCCATTGAAGTTTGTAAGGTTTAGGATGAGGAGTAGTGGTTAAACCAAGCTTCTCTACCATTCTAGAACTACAACAGTTGCAACAAGAACCACTATCCACTATCATTGAACATGTCTTTTCTAAAACTTTGTATCTTGTGTGGAATAGGTTATCTCTTTGTGACTGTTCTAATTTTACATGTTTACTTTCTAGGAGTCTCCTTACCATAAGTAAGTCACCATCACAAGGTAAAGCTTCTTCTTCTTCAGAAGTGGATGTTTCAGACTCACTATATGAAGAACCCTCACTTTCACTCTCATGTTCAAGGATGTAAGTTGACCTTCTATTGCGGCACTCAGATGCATAGTGCCCTTTTTCCCTACATCTAAAGCACTTAGTCTCCTTACTCTTATGATCTCTTGAAGGTTCTTTGACTTTTTCTTTTCCTCTCTCTCTCTCTCTCTGTCTTCATATCTTGGCTTGGTTTGACTACCCTCCCTCTTATACTCTTTCTTATGGTAAGAACTATGAGGGTAATCTTTCTTGGTGGAGCTTTTCCTCTTTAGTTGTTGCTCAACCCTCACACAAAGTTGGACTAACTCATTGAGATCATTGTAGGGTATAAGTTCAACCCTATCTCTTATGTCATAGTTGAGTCCACTTTGAAACCTAGCTATTGTTATCCTAGGTTCTTCTCTTATCCCAACTCTCAACATGAGTAACTCCATTTTTTGTCTATATTCTTCAACACTCATGTTCCTTTGTTGGAGTTTATGGAGTTTATCCATTATCTCCCTATCATAGTAGGCTGGTACATGCCTCCTCCTCAAGGCAGCTCTCATTTCATTCCAATACCTAATGGCAGGTAAGTGTCTTAGCCTATGGTCCTTGACTAAGGCTGTCCACCAAATTAAGGCATAACCTTGAAAGCTTAGAGAAGCCATGGTGACTCTCCTTTCATCATCTATTTGGTGGCACTCAAACAATTGCTCAACTTTCATTTCCCACTCTAGGTATTCTTCTACATCATCTTTTCCATGAAAGGAAGGAAGATCAATCTTAGGCTCTCTTGGGTAATGCTCTCTAACTTTATGTTGTCTTCTAGGAGGCATTTGGTAGTGGTCATCATTGTGATGACTACTATTTTGCTCAATTTCACTTGGAGAAGATGATGATTCTTCTCTTCTCCTATGGGAAGACCTCTCTTTCTTTTTATCTTGATTAATCAAAAGTTGACTAATCATATCTTTGAGCTCACTAATCTCTTTATCCCTTTGTTCAAATCTTTGCTCAAATTCTTCCCTTAAAGACATTTCACTATTGGGTTTCAAACTTCCTTGCACACTTGATTGACTCATTTTTGTCAAAGGAAAAGGTTTTCACAAAGTTTTCAAAATATTTGACAAGTAATGAGTGAAAAGATTTTCACAAGCTTTCTTTGTTTTTGGTGAAAAATTTCTAAAGAGATTCTAGAAGTAAAAGATGTTTCTAAGTAGCTCCCAGGAAGAAGAGGTGAGTCACAAATGGACAAGCTTAAAAACCAAGTTCTTCCTTAGCCAGAGTTTCCTTAGAGTTATCTTTTTCCTTAGTTTCTAAGTAGAAATTCTTCAAATTCTTTTCAAATGTTATGAAATGAACCTAAAACCAAAGAAAGGTTTACTATATGCTATGCTATCCTAAATACCACGGAGACCTAAAAACAAAAGGATTACTCAAGACATTTAAGGAAAGCAATAAAGATGCAAGAATGTAAATGCTAGACGGCCCTAAGTGAAAGTGCAAGTGACACTTGGAGCCCCTTGACACAGTTCCACACTAAGAAAACGAAATTGGACTATTACAATGTACAATTGTGAACTTGGAATTGCTTCAAGAGCATTTTTCCAAGTCACTTGGCTCAAAAACAGCAAAGAAAAAAAAATACAATTTCAAACAGCAAATTCCGTGATATTTGGTGTAAATAAACTTGAAATGAGGCCTAGAAGTAATGTGAGCTTTGTCTTCTTGCTGCTGCAGAAAGCTACTCAAAATGAAGGTGTGAGTTGCTCTTTTTTCAGGGTTGAAATGCTGCTGTAACAGAGTTTTTCAGCTGCTGGACAGTGGTGTTTGGGCTGCTGTTGAGTCTTCCTTCTTGCTCCACTTTCAATGCTCAAACCACTTCCTAGGAGGCTACCAAAGTAGGAGAAGGATTCTGGTGCTGGATGCCCCAAACAGCTTGCACATACACTCCAAAACTCAGCAAAATCACACCAAACAGATTAAAAATCTGCACCAAATTTCTGCACACTGCACCAGTATAGGTTGCTGTATTGAACACTTTAGATGCCAAAAAATAGACACAAACAATTGGACAACACACAAATGAAAGTAGGTACACAAGATGAACTTAGCAAAGGCACTAGAATGGATGAAGAAAGCAAGAAAAGACTCAAAACAGTAATGAACTTGTGTGCTTCGAAACGGTTTGATAAAATTCAAAACTGTTTGACAAAATGCCACAAAGAACACTAGATTTTGTATTTTCTGGTTTTTGACCTTTCACATCTGGATTGCAGGGTTTAGATTGCTTTTTATGATTGCTATAAACTTGCATAAGCATATAAATGTATTTGGAAACTTAAACCCAGCTTTTGCCAATCCAATAATGAAAATTAAAAGTATTTCAAATGTCAAACAGCAACAAAAATGCTTACTGCACCAGAAAGTGGTGTGAAAATGATGGTTTTAGGGTCAAAATTGTTTGGCAGTGGTGCAAAGGCTTAAGTGAGACATCAAACAAGTGTATATCATCATTGTGAACATGTTTAAATTCTGAAACAGCACAGAAACATTCTGCATCCGAAAATGAATGTTCCACTTCCAATTTTAAGAAAAAATGATGGTTTAAATGGTGATTTGGCACATTGGCTGGAAAATGACCAAATGAACAGTATGCACAAGTTTTAAATGGTCAAATAAACCTTTCCTAATGTTCACAATGCACAAAAACAAGGGAAGGCACCAATTGGCAGTGGCAGTTGTTAATTATGCAGAAAAAATGCACTAAAAACTGCACCAGAATGAGAATTGTGGCTGGAAAAATGGAACAGCAGTGGCTAAAATGAGTTTGAGTGATGCTAATGGTCAAATGACACTTCAAAGAAGTTTGTATCATCAAATGGAAGATGTTTAAACACTTAATCAGCCAAAGCAAAGTGCATATCAGTTTTTCAGTGGTTGACTTCCAATTTTAACAAAATTTGGTGGTTTGGCTGGTGTATTTTTGGATAGGTGAACAGTAAGAACAAGTTTGAAATGGTCAATTGTATGTGCACAAACCTTCAAACACCACAGAAGCACACAGAATCTCAAAATCACTTTTGTAGTTGCCACTTATGCAGCAAAATTGGACAAAACTGCACTAGAAATTAAAATGCAACGGATTCAAAACTGGATGGATCAACAAAACGTGTAAGAAAGGCCCTAGCAACTAGATTCTAGCTGGAAAATGTTAGCTAGGAGATGTTAAATGGCCTAAGACACAACAAAGAAGTCAAGCACGGTGCAGAAGCTTGGATAAAACAATAAAAGTGATTTGAAACCAGATTTCAAGCAACGCAACTACTCATTTTTCAATTCTGTGATTATTAGGAGTTGCTATCACTTCAAACACATGTAAAAACAGTAAACAAACTTGTACAAAGCTTGAAACTAAAGAAATCTGGACTACATCAGCTGATATCAAATTAATCCAGAAATGATGTTTTATGCAGATTTTTCTACTGGAATCAATATTTGCAATGCTAATTGGCTCAAATGATCAAAGCTGGACATGTTGCCATTGCTTTATATGATCAACATAGAGCTAGCAATTGCTCAGGACACACTTAAAACGAAAATGAAAGTTAGAACAGAATCAAGTACTTGATGACAGAGTTGAAAAAAACTGCACAACAGGACATGACCATGACATTACTGGAAAATGAAAAATAAAGGTTGAATTGAACTCACACAATGGAAAGGCACCGATTAAATGAAAGATGGACATAAGACACTGTAAGAACATTGAATTAAAGGCTGGAATAGAATTACAGAAGCAGAATTAACACTGAAACAGAAATAGAAAACAAAAACAGAAAACAAAAACAGAAAACAGAAACAGAGATGGAATTCAGCAGAATTAAATTGCAGAATGAGAAGAAATGCTTAGCTCCTTGGTGCGTGGAGAACCTAAGCTCTGGATACCACTTGATGGATGCTTATCCATGCTTGAATGACCTGGCCTTGCAGACAAAGCAGATGCAGCAGATGAAAAACAGTATTGGTGCAGTGGATGAAAAAAAACAGCAGAGTGGATGCAGTGGCAATTGGGTGAGATTGATTGATGGTTGGTGTATTTGAGTGGAATAAGTATGTGTGGGAACCTCACAGCTCAGAAGGCCTTCTTACAATGGAAGGAAGCTAGAGGAAAGGGAAGAGAAAGTAGAGAGAATTAATGACTCAAGAGCAATAGGGCTGGCAGTGAATTTCAGCAGCAATTTACTAAGCTCAAAAGTAACCCAATACAAAGAAAAGGCCCTCTTATTTATAGGTGAAGAGGAGCCTAAATTTTGTTTGTAATTCCCTCCTAAAATTCAAATTATTCAGATTTTGATCAAGCAAAATCCATGCTTCATTCCAGCTCATCCAGCAAGGTGTGTGTGTGCTTCCTTCCAAATCAGCCAACATTCACGTGGAAAATGCTGGTGCATGCCGTAAGCACCTCCTTTGCTTTTTGGCTCCTTTGCTTGGTTCTTTCTTGGATGGCTCAATCATATTCTCCAAGATTTATTAATTCCTACAAAACAAAATGTAAGTGCTTTAGTTAAGAGAAGAAGGATTTTTATAAGTAACCTTCCATAGAAGTAAAATGTTAGATGATCCTTCTTCTTCTTGAATCTTCCTAGGCCATTGCTCTAGTAAGAGGTCCAATGTGATTTCTTGATGGTTTTCCATCACTTCTGATTCTTATACTTTAAACCTTGACAAATGGTTTGTTATATGTTTATTCATCATATATCTCACCGTGTTTAATCCGCTGTGAATCTTATATGAGGATATGATTGATTATACTATTTTAATTGTTTCGAGCTGTATCTAATTTGCTCTGATACTGTATATGAAATATTTTTATGGTACATTGCTTGCCATATCTAGATGATACATACTCTGTCATATCTCTGTTATGCAATCTATGGTACTGAAATTTGATATGCATAATGGGAGTATTGAATGTTGTTATATGTTCCTTCACATGTTAAAAAGGAGAAAAATGATAAATCCATGTGAATATTATTGAGGGGGGGAGCACCAAAATAATTTTGTTACATTGATTGATGCATCTCTACATGCTTCGTTATCTTTGTTTCACTTATAGTGTACAACATTTCCTTTTTTGCTAATGCCCAAAGGGGGAGAAATAATTGAAGTAATTGAATTGTGTTACTGAGATAATTGAACTATGTTTGATTATGGACTGTACAACATGGTTTTATTAATCATGGTTGTGCATCATCAAAAAAGGAGGAAATTATTGACAGAGGAAGCACTGTGATAGCTGAACCCAATCCCTGTGACTTTGGTTTTTGATGATGACAACACATTGATAATAAAAACACATGAATATGTAATGTGTTATATGCTACATGTTGTATGTGTTTACGCTCATTGTGAAATATAAACATATTGTGGTTGTCACATTTCTTGAACATATAATGTGTTGAATGTTGCATATTGTGATTAATAAAGTGATTATATCTATGTATGCACAATGTATGTTTTCATATTATGGAAATCAAATGCGCAAAAGCATATCTAAATGACTAACTCAATTACAGTGGTGTGATAATCAATTCAGGTCATCAGACATCTTGTGTTTTTTTGAATCGATTACATTAGTTGCTAAATCGATTAACACTCGTATGCTTGCATATATCTTTTTCAAATGTTCTATGATGAATATTGGAAAGAATCATTTTCAAAAATATGCTTAGTGTTGAAGCTTAATCGATTACATGGATTATGTATTCCATTAAGTCTGTTAAAGATTTGAAAATTGTTTCATACTTCTCATAACTTTTTGAATGGTCATATTTTTAAATGTGTTGACCAAGTATTTAATGAAAATCGATTACATTAATTGAACATTCAATTAATTTCTTTGACTACCGTTAATCTGTTATAAGTGTTTAAAGTAACTGATTAGATTAACATGGTATTCAATTAAATTACGTCTGAAATGACTAAAACTACATATAGACACATTGATTGGATTTCTTAAAAAAGAAAAATTGAGATTAACATCTTCATATCTGATTCAGATTGTGTTGAAAACTTTTACAGAGATGATAAAACGCTCCAAGAAACAAGAAATTGAAGTGGTGTACTAATCATGAAGGTTTCTTGGGAGACAAGCTTGACTGATTTTAAGAGTCTGATCTTTCTGCACGACTGAGGTGCTTGATGTGTGATCAGGAGAAGATTAGTCAACATTGTGTTATTGTTCCCTGTGCGTGTTGTGTTGATGAATCTGCAAGTATACCGAATCGCACAAGTAATATATAAAATGGTAAGACCAAGTATGATATCCCAAAGGACTCTCGGCACTAGACAGTCGTGTGATAACTCGATTAATTAAGACTTAAAGAAAATGAGATCATTGGTTTCAGATGCAAAGACACAAAATTCAATATGAATGCAGTTTGATCAATAGCAGAATAACACAGTGATGAACGAATGTTGTTTAATATGAGATGAGTATGTTGTTAGGGTTAGATTTCACCAAGTTCCCTCTCATGTATGTAAGAATTATTCTTTATGCATTAATGTTAATGTCATTCACTAAATCACTTAAACCCAATCTCTCAGCAAAATAAGTTTGTCCTCAATCACGAGTTCATGCAATTCCTAGCATTCCTAGTAATTAAATGTGAAGATCAAGAGCTTTAAGACTACCAAGACTCATACCCTCATCCTTGAGAAATATTACTCTTGGGAGTAATTCAACAAGAACCTGAATTGTAAGAACCTCCCAGCACTCATGCAATTCATACATCATGCTATGAATGAGTTAAACAAAGCATGTAATAAAAACAGATGAATTACTCAAACAATTAATGAAAAAGCATATATTATTAAGAATCAATTCAAATACATGAGAGTTCACAAGGTTACATCATTCCCCAACAACAAATAGAGTTTAGTTCACCATAGACATGGTGAAACTAGTTGAGCAATGGAAAAGCATGAGATAGCAAAACCCTATAAGTAGAGGATGGAAGCTCTCGCATCCAAATTCGCCTTAAGAGAGTGGAAGAGTGTGTTGTTATGCTGCTCCCGCTAGAGATAAAAAACATAGGATGTCTGGTTCCTTTAAATAGAGCGATGACAGAACATAAACAAGGTCTGGCCCATGTCGCTGGTGCTCAAGCGCGCTAAGTGGGGTGCTTGAGCGGTGAGCAGTGGTTCCCTACACTCAAGCCTTAGAAAGGACGCCCAAGCTTCGTGCTTCTGGCGCTCAAGCGCCCCAAAAGGGGCGTCTGAGCGGTGAGCGACACTCTTCTGCGCTTAAGCCTCCAAAAAGGGCGCCCAAGCTTCGAGCACTCCTCCCTTTTGGTACTTTTCTAGGCCTTCCTGAGCTCCACCTTCATGGCACTTCATCTCTGCATTCCATATTATCTCACTTCTTGCCAAAACAAGGGAAATTAGTAATAAAACATCAAATTCAACCTCAACTCTCTTATTCACACAAATTAATAGAAAAACATGATTTCAAGCAAGTTTCTAAGCAGAAAAGGGTGCATTTAGTATCAAAATTACATCACAGATAATGGTATTTTCAACCGTTATCATGTTGCCAAGAAGAAGAACGAGGAGTTCTTGTACTTTGAGAGGGTTCTCAAAGGGGTGACTACAAAAGAGGATTGTTCTTGTTGTAGGGTTGTTTGTATTGGCTATATTAGATTGGTGAGTTAGAGAGGTGATTTACATTTTGACAGTCTAGTCGTTGTAAAGCCCATGTTGTAAAAACTCAAATCTCTATAGTGCAATTTGGCTTTCAATCTCAGGTTGATTGACAGGACACTAGATGTAGGCATTGAGGCCAAACCAGTATAAAACTCAGAGTTTGATTTTTCTTCTCGCTATCTCTCTACATTAATCGATTACATACTATCATTATTCGAATACGCATATTGTTATATTGCATACATATTGCTTGCTGTTCAAGAAAGGTTTAAAGATTCATACTATTTGTGAAAAAGATTTGAAGAATGATTATTTTTATAAAACACCGATTCACCTTCCCCCCTCTTTGTGTTGAGAAACAAAGCTCATCTTTTCTAACATCAATCACAAGAGGGGAGTGAATTGGTGTTTTATAAAAATTTAAAATTTTCAAATCTTTTTGAGAAATTAGAATGGTCTTTTAAATTTCTTGTGTTGTAAGTACATGCACATGCAAAGAAAGTAAAAATATAAGGAAAGAGAATGAAACTCAAGATTTTTATCCTGTTTCGGCCTCAATGCCTACATCCAGTCACTTTCCCAATCAACCTTAAATTGGAGAGTATTTCACTATAATGATCAGAGTATTACAGCAAAGGTTTTACAGAGCTCTCTCAAATACAAACACCTTCCAAACTCTCAATCAAATATAAAAACAGAATACACCTGCACACACAAAACCGCTTGTCCCTGTTGTAGAAACCCTTTGAGAATCCCCTCTCAAATTCAAGAGCTCCTCACTCTTCTTCTTGACACACACGTCCAAGGAAATAGCATATCAACTTAGATACACCTTCAGTCATGCTAATGTGATAAGCCAATGTAGTCCACGAAAATGTCTCTCAAGAATGCCTCAAGATTCTTCAAATTCTTTTGCGTTCTTAATTCTTGGAGCGTGTGTACAACCTGTAAATCTTTCTATGATCAAAATTGTAAGATATGAAAATGTTATGTCAGAAGCGGCTGCAGCGGATGGGTTAGCGTGGGATAACAAACCAAGAGGGTTTTTAATACAAAAGTGTGCCTTTTAATTTCTACTCAATTAAACTTACTTAGCAATTAATAATCACAATTAAATAGAGTAAGGTTGAGAGAAATTTGCACAGATGATTTTATCCTGGTTCGGATCTTACCAATCCTACGTCCAGTCGTTTATCTCAAAACAAGATAAACAGTTTCACTATCACAAAACAATTACAAACTACAATCACAAAGATACAATTTGTAAGAGTTTAGAAAACACCTCTCTTGATACCACAAGAGATGAAACTACACCTCCTTTGAGTCTTCACAAAGGATGAACACCTCCTCCGAATACTTCACGAAGGATGATTCTCTTCCGAACACCTCCTTAGACACACCAAGGATGAACCGGCTATTTCCTCTGTCACCGTAGCAGCACTTCACCAGCTCCACAGACAAGAGTTTCACAAGCCGAACAAGAACACACAAGTCTCAAGAGTTTCAGAGTTCTAGAGCACAAGGGAAGAGTTTCTGTGTCTCTGTATTTTTTTGAGAGGAAATGAGAGTCTATTTATAGACTCATCCAAAGGCTCTTCCATTCACTAAAAGACAAACTTAACGGCTAGTTTGTCCAACGGCCATAAACGGCTAGTTTCTCCAACGGCCATAAACGGCTAGTTTGTCCAACGGTCATAAACGGCTAGTTTCTTCAACGACTAGTTTCTCCAACGTCCGTGTTAAGTGCGATACTCTTACCGTTAACCGTCACTATTCACGTGAATAGTGTTACTATTCATGTGAATAGTACTATAGTGTTTTTGTTGCAATGATTTACTATAGTAATTTTACAAAACACTTTTCTTTTTCTAATCTAAGTCCTATACATATTTCTAAGAGTATTACAAAAGCTTTCCATCACAATATAAGTCTTCATAACATCTTGAATCTTGATTTCTCTTGACTTGATTTGGACATCATCAAAACTTCATCTTCATCATTTTGCTAACAATCTCCCCCTTTTTGATGATGATCAAAAACTCCTTGATTTAAAGCTTTTGGTAATAATCTGTATTTAAAACACAACTTATGGAAGAAAGAGTGCATTAGTGAATAAGCACAAATAGTACAAATAGGCAAATAAGCTTTAAACATTTTTTTACTACATTCTCCTAAGGTTGTTTCATCTAGTAGTTTTTTATAATTAACACAAGATGCAAATCATGGAAGAGAATAGTTTAATCATGAAGGCGGAGATGAAATCAGGTGTGCTAAAACGAATACTTTAATCATGGAAGAGAATAGTTTAAGCTCTTCATCAAGCACAACATCAAGTATGGGTGATTCTGATGAGCAAGCATACATCTGTTTAGTAGTGAACGACGACACTGGAAGCCAAGTAAGTACCTCTAGCGATTCTGATGATTCTGATCATATTGATGAAGATGAATTACATGAAATTTATAGAGAATTATTGATAGAATCAGAAAAACTAGATCTTGCTCATAAGAAATTGAAAAAGGATTTTAAAGAATTACAAAAGAAATATGAAAAATCCTTAGAAGAAATAGAAACTTTAAATAGTAAAATTTCAAATGTAGAAAATGATACAAATATATCTGCTGAGTGTAAATTTTGCGATGAACATAAATTGAAAGTTGATAACGTTGAAAAATCAATAGCAAATGAAAATAAAGAATTAAAATCAAATTTTAAAAATATTTTTGAAGAAAATAAAATTTTGAAAAATAAAATTTTATTTTATGAAAAAGGTAAATATACTAGTAGTGATGAATGTGCTTCTTGTGAAAATTTTAAGAAACTACTAGAACAAACAACCTCAGGAGAATGTAGTAAAACTAATGAAAATAAGGTTGTTAAAAATATGTATGTTCCTAGAATTAAAAATAAAAATAATCATAGAACCCGTAGAACTTGGGTAGAAAAAGGAACAACTTATAGGAACACAAATGTTGTATCATGCTTTTATTGTATGAAAAAGGGTCATACTTCAAATAAATGTAAAATTAAGCATTATGGTGTTCCAAGTGGTAGATATATTTGGGTTGTAAAATGATTTCAAATTTTCAAACTAACCCAAAGGACCCATACAAAGTAGTTGGGTACCTATTGTTTAAAAATTTAAGAATTTCTTTAAAACAAATTTTAAGAAAATTTTTATTCCAAGATCGATAAAACTATTTTTTTTGCATATCGTCTAATATATAAAGCATATATAGTTTTAAATCGGAAAACTTTTTATGTGTGCATGTTGTCTTTGATGAAATTGTAGACCTTGAGGCAAAACCTCTTGAGTCAGTTGAATTACATGCAGGAAATGATGAAGATTTGTAGAAGACAACAAATGAAGCAAAGAATGATGACAATCCTCAAGATAAAGATCTAAACAATGTTTTATAAGATCTTTCTCCTAAAAATATTTGCTTTAAATATCCTATTGTGCATGTTTGAATGAATCTTTAAATTTGAAATATTTTTAGCTTATATGCATACATGCTTTTATTAAGGGGGAGTATTATCTTAGGGGGAGAACATCAACACAACTTTTTAATTATGATCAAAAAGGGGAGAAAATGTTTAAAGCTTATTTGCCTATTTGTACTATTTGTGCTTATTCACTAATGCACTCTTTCTTCCATAAGTTGTGTTTTAAATACAGATTATTACCAAAAGCTTTAAATCAAGGAGTTTTTGATCATCATCAAAAAGGGGGAGATTGTTAGCAAAATGATGAAGATGAAGTTTTGATGATGTCCAAATCAAGTCAAGAGAAATCAAGATTCAAGATGTTATGAAGACTTATATTGTGATGGAAAGCTTTTGTAATACTCTTAGAAATATGTATAGGACTTAGATTAGAAAAAGAAAAGTGTTTTGTAAAATTACTATAGTAAATCATTGCAACAAAACACTATAGTACTATTCACATGAATAGTAACACTATTCACGTGAATAGTGACGGTTAACGGTAAGAGTATCGCACTTAACACGGACGTTGGAGAAACTAGTCGTTGAAGAAACTAGCCGTTTATGACCGTTGGACAAACTAGCCGTTTATGGCCGTTGGAGAAACTAGCCGTTTATGGCCGTTGGACAAACTAGCCGTTAAGTTTGTCTTTTAGTGAATGGAAGAGCCTTTGGATGAGTCTATAAATAGACTCTCATTTCCTCTCAAAAAAATACAGAGACACAGAAACTCTTCCCTTGTGCTCTAGAACTCTGAAACTCTTGAGACTTGTGTGTTCTTGTTCGGCTTGTGAAACTCTTGTCTGTGGAGCTGGTGAAGTGCTGCTACGGTGACAGAGGAAATAGCCGGTTCATCCTTGGTGTGTCTAAGGAGGTGTTCGGAAGAGAATCATCCTTCGTGAAGTATTCGGAGGAGGTGTTCATCCTTTGTGAAGACTCAAAGGAGGTGTAGTTTCATCTCTTGTGGTATCAAGAGAGGTGTTTTCTAAACTCTTACAAATTGTATCTTTGTGATTGTAGTTTGTAATTGTTTTGTGATAGTGAAACTGTTTATCTTGTTTTGAGATAAACGACTGGACGTAGGATTGGTAAGATCCGAACCAGGATAAAATCATCTGTGCAAATTTCTCTCAACCTTACTCTATTTAATTGTGATTATTAATTGCTAAGTAAGTTTAATTGAGTAGAAATTAAAAGGCACACTTTTGTATTAAAAACCCTCTTGGTTTGTTATCCCACGCTAACCCATCCGCTGCAGCCGCTTCTGACATGTTAGAATGATCAAAGTCCAATAATAACAGATTTTCAAACAATACGTCAATTTATAGTTATTGTCATATCAGACGCAAAGTAATCAGTTACATAAAACATATGTAATAGTATTACAACTAACTGAACTCTTAATTGAATGCTCAATTAATGTAATCGATTTGCATTTAATGTTAGTCAAACATATTTAAAAATATGATCGTTAAAACAATTATGACTAGCATGAAATCAGTTTTCAAAACTTCAACAGACTTAATTGAATACACAGCATATGTAATCGATTAAGATTAACACTTAACAGATTTTGAAAAATTTTCTTCTCAAAAACTCATCACACCACATTTGAAATATATATATATATATATATATATATATATATATATATATATATATATGCAAACACACGAAATTTAATCGATTTAGCAACTAATGTAATCGATTCAAACTAGTTGTTTTGCCATAATTCAAAACATAAGTTGTCTGATGACCTTAATTGATTACAACAACATTGTAATCGATTATGTCATGCAGATATGCTTTTATGCTTGTGGTTTTCATTATATAGAAACATACAATATGCATACACAGATATAATCACATCATAATCACAATAATATGCATAACCAACACAATATGTCCAACATATGCATTTACCACTGTATGTGCATATAACACAATAAGCATGTACATATTCCACATATGTATAACACAACACAGAAACCCTTTTCTGTTGTGACATGACAACATTCATGTGTTGTTGCTATTAATGTGTTGTCATCATTAAAACCAACATAATAGGGATTGGGTTCAGCTATCAGATTGCTCCCCCTATCAACAATACTTGTGCATTTTCATTGTCTTGATTCAACATATTCTATAGAATACTTTGTTATTCCTGCTGTTGTTCATAATTTATGTGTTGATAGTGTTGTGTATGATAGCCTTGAGGATTCAGGTGATGTGGTGGAGATTGGTAAGATAACTTTCAATGAGCCAACACAAGTTTACTCTTAACTTGAGACTCTAGTTATTTTACCTGATTTACCCATGCATTTGAATGCCTTTGGCTGAAACTTATGCAATTTTGTATGATCATCCTAAATTTCTTGATTTAGTTTTAGCTATTGAACTTGTGGATATGAATGCTGCTATTTTTTACTCAACCATGAATATAGATGATTGCTTTGATGTGAATGAATTTTTCCATGCTAGTATCTTTGAATTGAGTCTTGATTTTGCTGCAGATTCACATGTTAGTGCTGATTTTGATATTGAAACTGTGAAAATTGAAGATGTCTTAGATTAAGGATTAAACTTTGATCTTTCACAATTCTCTGAAAACTTTAAATGTAGTTGTGAAGCTAGGTCTTGCTCTATTTATGTTGAAATTAATTTTGTGATACAACCAGATTTCAAGCTTATAACAGAAGCTACTAACTGTGAGTTTGATGACCATGTTGCATAATAAAATGATAATGCAGGTGTTGTCATTAAGGAATTCATGATTGATGAAGGAGAGTGTATTGCTACTACTTTGAGCGAGCTAGAGGTTTCCATTCCAATGCCACACACCTAAGAGTTGTCAATGAAAGGAGAGTTGTTGTTGTTGCAACAATTTGTTTGGAAAAGAGAGAAGCATCATATTTCTCTATATGAGAGAGTAGTGCTGCTCCAACTAAGTCCTAGGCAGAAGCAGATTGATGTAGTCAGGGAGTTAGTGCAAGGAGTGGTTGAGGGCATAAAGAGAAAATTGATACGTTCTTTCCTTTCTTCTCTTTTTAATAATTTCAAATAATTTCTAGTAAATAGAGTAGTCATAGATAGCATAGTAAATAGTATAGTAGAACATGTTTTATTTTTCATAAAAATAAAAGGAATTAACATTGATTTGTGGCCATTATGAATAAGTGTTTTCCTCTTTAGTTCTATAGTTTTAACTTTAAGTCTTATTTCTTTTATTGTTCAATTCTTATTCTTTTGTGTCTTTTAGTTTTTGTTTAGTACATATTGCTTGTTCAATTTTAGTTCTTTCTCAATCTTGTTTTGTAAAAATTTCCAACTGTTTGAGTTGTACATATGTTTCTGTGTTGTATTTGACCTTCCTCACTCACATTGATGGCAATGTGCCTCTAATGTGTGGGGGTGAGAAGGTGTAGTTAAAATGTTTTCTTTTACTATGATAAATTTGTGTTGAAATTTGTTTCTGAGTAGAATAGGGTAAATTTTCTTTTCTTTTTAGTTGTGTTCATTCTAGCTTAGAATTGTTTGAGTTTGTAAATACTTAGCTCATAGGTGTAAATAGTTCCCATTATTGTTTTAATTTGTAAAATTCGTAATTCTGGTGTGTAAATACGTAGTTTTTTCTACTTTTAGGATTTATTAGGTTGTTTCTAGGATTGTCTAGGTTATTTTCTTTCCACTGTTTTTGTAAATAGAGCTTGTAATAGTTTTCATTTCCTTTTTCTATTCTTGTCTTTCAGTTTCAATGTACTAGTTTTCTATTCTTTGTTCATTGCTTCTGTAAATTCCTTTAGGTTCTTTCCTTATTAGGTTTTGTTTTAAGCTGTCCATTAGGGATTGCTTTTCCTTTTCATCATTCATGGTTTTTGTTAGGCTCACTAGTGAAAAAAAACGTATAACGTCACGCTTTTAACGTCTAACCACTGAACAGCGAACGTTAAAAATGACCAGTGGCATTTTTGTAAATAAATGAAATTATTAAACGTCGTTTAGAATTGTAATTCGACGTAAAAGGACATAAAGTGTCGAATGTCTCAGCGTTAGACGTCAAAAGGTTTGTGAATTCAATAAAAATTTGAGCGGGAGATTGAAATTTCATTCACTTTATCTTACCGCGTGAGACACTTTTCCCTTCTCAAACTTTTCTCGAACGAAGTTTGATGACCATCACATGTAATCTTTCTTTCATTTGATACAAATGCATTTTATTTATGATTTTCGTTTGTTTTGACCAATTATTTTCGTGCTTTTGGTCTTCATAGGCGCATTCTTTCTCTATCATCAGTGACGACACTTTATTCCGACAAATCCACTTTTTGAAGGTTAGTTATCGTTTTCGTTTTGAAGAACTTATTTGTTGAACTTATTTTTGTTTTTTTGTTGAACTTGTTTGTTGTTGTATGATTGAATTTGTTTGTTGTTATTGTTTGATTGAACTTGTTTGTTGTTGGTTATTGTTGTTTGTTATTGATATTACACTCTTAGTTCTTGCTTTATAAAATACCAAAAACTGAAATTTGTTGTTTTTCTGCTTTTCAGGTCTAGTAGAGTTGTGAAAAATTATCACAATTAAATAAAAAAAAAAAAGTTGATTAACGTCGTATATTAACAAAATTCGACATTAAGTTACCATCGTTTATTTATAAAATTCGACGTTAATTTGACATCAAATTTTTTAAATTCGACGTCAATTTTACGTCTCTGATATGACGTTGTTCGCGAATTAGTCGTTAAAAGCCCAAAATATTCGACGTTGTACGTGATTTTTGTACTAGTGGATTTGTTTAGGTTCCTTATTGATTCTTTTTTTAGGCTCGTTTCTTTTACTTTTTGTTGTTTTACTTTGTAGAGCTTTAGCTTAGGAGCTAATTTAGGTTACATATTGTTTTGTCTTAGTTTGGTTTAGGATGTATATAGTAGGTAATCATGTTTAGGTATTCTTAGGAGCTTTTAAGTTTTGTTTCATGTTTCTCTTCATTCTTTGCTGATTTCATTCATTTCTTAGCTTTATTTCCTTGGATTATAGTTGTCAAAAGTAGATTTAACTTTAGATTTAGGCAGAGGTATCTCTAACATTGGTTTTCGCAACTCCAGTTCATTTCAATTAAGCAATTTTTGCAGAGGATGAGTAGCAAGTCAGTTTTAACAATTTTTAAACCCTTCAGAGATTTTGGCCCTTTTTTCTTCTTTCTTGTGTGAAAACATGCTTGTTTAGCTTTCATTATGATTTTGCATTGATTCTTTGTGATGTGCTTACTCTTGGTAACTTTCAATATGATCTAGGCATCCTTCATTTTTCCAATTTAGGCTACCCATTTCATTTCTTACCATAGCACCCTCATTTGAGCTTTAGCCTATTTTCTTGTTCCATCCATTTCAAGCCATTTCCCCAACCATTAATCAACCCTTAGAGATTTGGAGAGGTAGGGAGAAGTCTAGAACTTGGTGAGTGCATAAATAAAGAGTGAAGCCAGAGGTGAAAATGAAAAAGAAAAAAATGGTTATAAAAAATCTGGTTTGGTTGAAAAAGAAAGAAGCAGGTTTGGAATTGAGAAAGATCAGAAAAATAAATTGAAAGTCTAAGAAAAGATATGGCTAGTTTCTCTTACCAAGTGGGGGGTGAATTTGTAACTAATAAAAACTCTTTCTTTTCAAAACTTTATGGAAAATTAAGATGATCTTTAAATGTTCACAACACAATTACGAATGATAAAGCAATAGAGAGATAGAGAAAGAAAACAAACACATTCTTTTTATCTTGGTTCGGTCTCAATGCCTACATCCAGTCTCTTTCAATCCACCTGAGATTGAAAGACTTTCTAATATAAAGATTTTAGTTTTTACAACAAGGATTTATAAAGAACACTTCTCAAATGTAAAATACCTCTCTAGCTAAACCAATCTAATATAGCAAATACAACCTGCAAAAGAACAACCCTCTTAACTACAGTAACCCTTTGAGACTCTTCTCAAAGTACCAAGAACGTCACGTTCTTCTTCCTGGCTACCGCACAGGGAAACAAAAAACGCCTTGATTGTAAAACTGAAATCTTATCAAAACATAAAACACCTTAGTAGTGAAGAATTTGATAAGACAATAAGCGCTTCAACTTGTTCTTGAAGAATCCTCAAATAGTATCACTTTCTTTGAATCTTGATTCTTGGAGCAATTTTGTACACCTACAGAATCTCTCTAAAACTCTTTGATATCAGATATGAAAGTTCTCAAATGATCAAAGTGTTAAAAGTTATTAATATATAGCACAATGCGTCATTATATAGCTTTTCTCATATCATATGCATTTTAATCGATTACGTAAATAATGTAATCAGTTACACTATTGATAGTTGTAACAGAATTACAATTAAAATAGTTATAATTGATTACACATTTAATGTAGTCGATTACTAATAAATGCTAGTCAAAATATTTCAAAATATGACCCTTAACACTGTTATGACTTCGCTTGAAAACAGTTTTAAGAGAATAACATACTTAATTCATTACATAAAAAGTGTAATAGATTGAGGTATACACTTCAACAAATTTTGAAAATTTTTCACTTAAAAACTCATCACAGAACATTTCAAAAAGATGTTTGCAAAGACATGAGTTTTAATCGATTATGTACCTAATGTAATCGGTTAAAACTTGTTGTTTTGCCACAGTTTTAAGTATAAGCTATCTGATGAACTTAACTGATTACAACATCACCGTAATCGATTATTTATACAGAGTAGCTTTGTGCATGTGGTTTTATCACTTAGAAACATGAATATGCATACAGTAGATATAAACACAATTATGATCACAGAAGTATGAAGACCAATCAACATATCATCATATGTATTAATCATAAACAAACATTTAAACTGCAACATATGTATCAATTCATAAAGAATCATAAAAAAACAATTTTGTGTTGTCATGGAAACATATATGTGTTGTCATCATCAATGAGTTGTCATCATCAAAATCCAAATCCATCAGGGAATGGGTTAAGCACTTATATTGCTCCGCTTATAACCAATATCCCCCTGTTTTGATGATGCACAACCATGATGTACAATGCACAACCACAAATTATTTCAAACAGTTATTTTCAGACACATAGTCACAGATATTTCATCAGCATTAATAATATTTCATAAACTATCTCTCTTATTAATTCAATCAACATTAAAAAACAATTTCAACTATCTTCCCCTCCCCTGGGCATTAAATAAAAGGTATTAGATAAGATATTTGAAGCAAGAGACAGTATATCAAGAAGAGATACATCAAAATGTATATGTACACAATAATGAAAAAGAATGATGCTCCCCCTGTCAATAATCAATAGTTGTAATTGTTTTAATTTCTTCCCCTATCAATTTGTAGAGGAGCTGACAATAATGGATCAATTAATCAGAGTACAATTTATAATATATCATATG
Source organism: Vigna nakashimae (assembly GCA_034642375.1). Taxonomy (NCBI): domain Eukaryota; kingdom Viridiplantae; phylum Streptophyta; class Magnoliopsida; order Fabales; family Fabaceae; genus Vigna; species Vigna nakashimae. The sequence goes on along the minus strand of CM067764.1, from coordinate 13,709,401 downwards.
TAATTAAAAATGTATCATATATCAGAAGTAAAACAGTTAGTGCTTGAATGCCAAATGTTTTTATGTATTTGCAACATTTAAGAATACACATGTTTATTAACATCGGATGTAAAATGATGATTATTAGAATGTATGAACACATATATCAGTAAAATGAGTGGTTCAAAATAAATGATTTAACAGTAAGAAAGTTCAAACCACATTGAAGTCATTTAATTGATTCCACTACTTTTGCAGTCGATTAAATTTTGCAGAACAACTCATATCAAAATAAGATCAGTGCAAATTCATGTAGACACTTTATGTTTAATCACATACGTGCAAATCACATTCTTCTCAATCTTTGTTGAGTGTTAGTACAAGTTAAGTATATAAATCTGAAATAACAGAATCATCAAATTAAGTATGATTATGCAAAGAAATGTGTATGACAGTGAATAGCATAGTTTGCATACATACAACAGATATAATCATTCAAAATCAATCCAACACGTAATTTGGATATAATTCAAACTTAGCTCATTTCATTGATTAATATTACCAAAATAAGTAAAAGCAGATCTCCAAAATATGAATGGCTTAAAGGCCAATATTACATTTTTCAGACCAGCAAAACATTAAAATAGAATTGAGATAGACTTTAAACCTCTATTTTGATTCAGAACTATCCATAGAATCCTCATCAGTTGACTCATCTTCATCATCAGATTCGTATGTTGAAGAGTCACTAATAGTATGGTTCTTGATAAGCACATCCACTTTCTTTTCAATTCTGAACATAGATTTTTCAACCTTCAAAATCCTTTCAGATGTTCCTTTAAACTGATCCACAACATATCTCTCAAATTTTGTCTATGGAATGAAAGTAGAGTGGTCTTCATCAAAAATAGATGGACCAGCCATGTTTGTAACAAAAGTTTGCTCATCCCTGAAAAACCAGGCATCAATAGTTTTCTTCAATCCAATGTGTGTCAATATTGCCTTTCCAATTTCGTTTGACTTGATTTGTTGCATATAATTCTAGTTTCCCCAGAGATATCCACTTGTTGATTCACTAGGAGTTTACTGATGAACTACCCATAAGGCAGATTGTGCTCGTGATTATTTCCAGCTACAATCATGTGATCTTTCAAGACAACAACCCAGTTGGTTGGTATTCTTGTCTTTATAGCATTGAGCAGAAACGCATCTTTCGTTGTCAATCTATCATGTATATATCTTCCTGGCAATAAAAACCAAGCAAGGACGAAAGCACACATTTTCTCATCCTTACTCAATCCAATAGTTTGTTCATTTTATACCTCCTTGGATATCTCAAACAGTCTTTATATATTGCTTTCTTGGTTAACAAAATGTTAGAATCTGAATCACGGATATGAGATAACAAACCAGTACCCTTAAGGTGAGTAAATGATAGCCAGACACCATCATCAATGGTGATGTTAACACCCTTTACCCGAGAGTGTATAACACCATCGATAACTTTCATATTAGTGTAGAACACTTCTACTAAATCAGGATAGCAGTCACCTTTCATTTGAATGAATTCAGCCAGTCCCTGATGAGCAATCCACTCCTGGAAGAGAAACCCTTTGTTTCGAAATAGTTCAAGATCCAAAGACTTGTAAGGAACCACAATTTTAATTTTGTCCAACACATAAAGTTGTTTTGAACTTCATCATCGTTGATCCACCCACTAGGACTAGCATTTGTTGCAGTCTGGGCAACCTTTTTCCCGCGTTTTGATGATGAACAAGAAGCCATTTCTAAGCAGGATTTATGGAGTATATGTCACAGATTAGGGTTTTAAAATCCTAGTTTAAAAAAAAATTATTGCATCACTAGATTTGCTAATCTAATTTATATATGCGAATTTGCTAGGTTCAGTAAAAAGCCCAATATAAATTTTTGAACAATTTAAAAGAAGTCAGAACAACTATTTAATCAATTTAATTAGTTATTTAAACAATTAAAGTAGACTCAGTCTCGGATTTTTGAAAAATACAGAAATAATGACAACATATTAATCGATTATCTTACTAATGCAATCGGTTAAAAGGCGTAAAATCATTTTTCAACCAATTTTACAATGCAGACAAGAAAAGATCATAGATACACATCAATACACATTCACAGATTAAAAATGATGCATGAGTTTCAGATATAACAACTGTTATCGCTTTTGATACTCAAGAGATTTGTAATATGTCCTTTGTAATCCTTCCTTGAGTTCTTGTCTACCACCAACTTAGTTTATTTACCTGCAAAATCACTAAATGGTTTGGAGGCAAGTACCCAAATGAACTTGGGGCCTTTGATGTTAGTTACAGAAGTTGGTTCGTTAGGAACACCAATTTTCTTATAATAGCATGATCTAACATTATGACCAATTAAATTACAGTAGAAACAGGTAATATTTGAAGGTTTACTCAAATCAATGAACTTCTTTGAGTTTACTCTTTCACTCTTAGCCTTATAACCTATTCCTTGTTTATTTATTACTCTTCTTTGTGATCCTAGAACCGCTTCTAGGTTAGATCTACCAAGTGTAAATTTAGCCAGTGTATTAGTTAGATATTCAATCTTATCCACATGAGCATGACAATCTTTACCATCCTTCTCAACAATTCTAATTTCATATCTAGCATTTATAGCAGATTATAAAGCCTTTTTAAGATCAGTTTTAAACTTTTCATTATCTTCAACAAGGTTATTGATTTGGTATTCATAGTCTTTTCTTTTAGAGTTTCATCGAATAACCTTATATTGAAGTTTCATTGCTTCAGCATGGAGTTCCTGAAATGCATCCAACAATTGATAGTATTTGTCCTCAATAGGCTCATCTTTAAAACTGTTACTGCTTTATGAGTTGATTGATTCGGCCATGAGACATAAATTTGAATCCTCCTATAGGCTTTGATTATCTTCATCACTTGAAGATCCTCCTGAATCATAGTCCTCTCATGCTATGTATGCCTTCCTTTTCTTATTCTTTCTTCTGTCCTTATTGTACTTCTCATCAGCTTTCTGCTTCATCTTCAATTCTGGACAGTCAGGTTTGATGTGGCCCTCCTTTCCACATTCATAACAGGTGAGAGTTGCAGCTTTTCCTTTCCTTTTTCCTCCTCTTGAGTTACCTGCAAAATTAGATGCAGTATTTCTAGATTTCATAAATTTAGTAAAATTCTTTACCATCATGTTTAGCACTTCCTTTTCTATCACATATGCATCAGAATCAATATTAGACTCATTTATCCTGAAGGCTTTTTGTTGGTTGCTTTGAGAGCTATTGAATGTTTTTGTTCAGATTCCTCTTCCTCTTTCAGTCTTCCCAGTTTCAATTCATGTTCTCTGAGTTTTCCAAAAAGTGTAGCCATATTCATAGTGGTTAGATTTCTTAATTAAGATGTAGTTGTTACCTTAGGTTGTCAGCTTCTGTTTAGATCTTCAAGATCTTTATGTTGCTCTCCTCCTTCTCAAATGATTTTCCAAGGGCAATAAAATGATTTACAATGTGAGTGAACCTTTTCTGGACTTCGTAGATATTCTCGACAGGCTTCATTCTGAACATTTCATACTCCTGAATTAGAGAATTTTTTCTAGCCCTTTATACCTCATTGATTCCTTCGTGATTCACCTCAAGAACTTCCCATATTTCTTTTGCACTCTTGCATGTTAAACCCTACAAAACTCGTCAATAGTAAGTGCAGAGCATATAATCTTTCTAGCTTTAATATCATATTATGCATGTTTATTTTCATCTTGATTCCATTCAGAAAAAATTTTCAAAACAATTTTTCCATCAATGGTTTTGGTAGGCTCAAAAGGACCAATGATTACATTATCCCAAATCCCTTTATCAACAGACTCTAAGAAAATCCTCATTCTAATTTTCCAGAAGGGATAATTTTCTCCACCAAATAGAGGGGGTCTATTTGTAGAAGCATATTCTCCAAAGGTCTGAGAAACTATAGCCATTAGGATCAATTAATCGATTTCACAGAAAGCATAATCGATTATTTTTCAAATAATTTTTTAAAAACTAGCTTTGGTGCCAATTGTAAGAAAAGATATGGCTAGTTTCTCTTACCAAGAGATGGGTGAATTGGTAACTAATAAAAACTCTTTCTTTTTAAATCTTTCTAGAAAATTAAGATGATATTTAAGTGTGCACAACACAATTACGAATGATAAAGAAATAGAGAGATAGAGAAAGAAAACAAACACATTCCTTTTATCCTGGTTCGATCTCAATGCCTTCAGTCTCTTTCAATCAACCTGAGATTGAATGACTTTCCACTATAAAGATTTTAGCTCTTACAACAGAAATTTTCAGAGAACACTTCTGATGGACGCTACTCCAGAATGTGCAGAAGAAGCTCCATAACTCAGAGAATTGGCAGCAGATGAAAGGAAACAGTGGAGGTTCGGAGCGCACTCAAGGTGTTTGTGAAATTGTCTGGTGGTGTTTGAATGGATGTTTTGGTAGATCTCTAACTCAGTAGGCTTTCCAAAGGGGAAAGAAGCTAGAGGAGGTGCTAGATAACAAAGCACAGAGATGAACTTGAGAGTAATAGCTGGAAATTGGCAGCATTTCTTTACTTCAATTCAAGCTCCTTTACAAGTGATTTGGCTTCTCTTTTATAGATGAAGAGAAACTTGCCTAGCAACCTACTGGACATATTAGCAATGTACATGAAGCTCTATAAGAAGTGTGCAGGAGAAGCTAAACAGCTGGCCACATGTTCCATACGGTAAACATTGAAAACATGCTTTAAAAGAAAGTGGAAACGCTGGTTTGCTTGGTTGGCCGTATGTTGTATATCAGCTTTGCTTTTCCAATCCAAAAAGCACTTCCTTTCTTCCTTTCTTTACCTCCTTTTCTTCCCTTAGTTCACCAAGCTTCTTTGGTTGATTGGCTATGGTTTTCCACTCTTATTAGTGACCTACAAAACAAGGTAAATGTATTTAGTTAAAGAGAACATTCTAAGACTTAGAAAGAAAAGATTAAGTCCTTTATTCAACTTCCCTTTCTTGGTCTTAGAGTAAAGTTGATACTTCTTTGGATGGAAAGTCCCTAAAGGGGTTGCCATCAACTTCTCAAATGTAAAATACCTCTCTAACTAAACCAATGTAATATAGCATATGCAACATGTAGAAGAACAACCCTATTAACTGCACTAACCCTTTGAGATTCTTCTCAAAGTACCAAAAACCTCATGTTCTTCTTCCTGGCTAACGCACAGGGAAACAATAATCCTCTTGATTGTAAAAATGAAATCTGATCAAAACATAAAACACCTAAGTAGTGAAGAATTTGATCAGACAGTGAGCGCTTGTTCTTCAAGAATCCTCAAAGAGTATCACTTTCTTTGAATCTTGATTCTTGAAGCAAAGTGTACCGAATCGTATCAAGTAATAATAAATGGTAGGACCAAGTATCGTTGCCCAAGAGACTCATGGCAATAAATAGTCGTGTAATTACTTAACTAATTAAGACTTTGAAGAACAAATTTGGGTTTTTAAATGCAAAAACAAGAAAAGTAAATATGAATGCAATTTTGATCAATTGAAGAGAAACACAAAAGTGAGTGATGATGTTTGTACTATGAGATGACGATGTTTTTGGGGTTTAGATTTCACCTAATCACTCTTATGCATATAAGAATTCTTCTTCTTTATTAAATGTCAATGTCACTTTCTAAATTACTTAGAACCTGATGTCTTGGTGAAAGAAGCCTATCCTTAATTACTAGACAACAATGTCTTTCATCCCTAATAATTAATTTTGCATTACGACGGAAGCTTAAGACAACCAAGCGTTCTATCCCTATGTCTAGGCAATAGTTCCCTTGGGAGAAATTCCCCAAGTTCTAGGTTCATAGGTATTTGTCAATAACAAAGAAAACCAAAAATCATACCATGAAGGAGTTAAACATAACAAGCATAGAGCAAAGGAGAATAACCCTAACAATAAATGAAAGAAGCATATATAAATCAAAATCAATTCAAATACATGAGAGTTTAGAGGTTACATCTTCCCCAACAACAAATGAATTTAGTTCTCCATTGTCATGGAGAATCTAGATGTACAATGGAATGAGAATGAAAGATAAACCCTAAAAACCGAAGATGAGAGCTTCTGCATCCAATCCTGCCTCCAGAGAGTCGAACAAGTTTGAATTTACGTCCCTTCTATCAAAAGATACCAACCCTAGGACGAACAAATCCTTAAATAGAGCAAAACATAGAGTCCAAACCCAACATGTTGGCGCTCAGCGCCCCTACTTAGGGCAGTCAGGCTCTAGTACGAGAAGAGTGGCGTTGAGGGCTCATAAGAGGGTGCCTAGGCGGTGTGCGACACAAGGAGGATGGCGCTCAGCGCCCTAGAAAGGGCGCCCAAGCAGTGACGCGAGATATCCTGCGCTAAGGGCCCCAGAAATGGGCAACCAGGCGTTTTGCAACCTTCTGTAGCTTTCTTTTCTAGTACTTTCCTATCCTTTATGAATTCCAACTCCTTGGTACTTTAACTCCTCTTCCAAATCATTCCAATTTCCTACAAAATCAAAGGAATTTAGTGATAAAAATCATAAGTTCTAACCTCAACTCTCTTTCTTTACAACTTAACTAAAAAGAAGAGTTCAAGCAAGTTTTTAAGTCAAAAAGGGCTCATTTAGTATCAAAATTGAATCACAAATAACGGTAAAATCAACCATTATCAAGTATCATTTTCTTTGAATCTTGATTCTTTGAGCAATTTTGTGCACCTACAGAATCTTTATAAAATTCTTTGATATCAGATATGAAAGTTATCAAATGATCAAAGTGTTAAAAGTTATTAATACAAAGCACAATGCGTCATTATATAGTTTTTCTCATATCAGACGCTTTTTAATTGATTACATAAGTAATGTAATCGATTACACTATTGACGTTGCAATAGAATTACAATTAAAACAGTTCTAACGGATTACGCATTTAATGTAATCGATTGCTAATAAATGTTACTCAAAATATTTCAAAATATGATCGTTAACACTGTTATGACTTAGCTTGAAAACAATTTTCAAAGAATAACAGACTTAATTGATTACATAAACAATGTAATCGATTAAGGTATACACTTAAACAAATTTTGAAAACTTTTTACTTTCAAAAATCATCACAGCACATTTCAAAAAGATGTTTGCAAAAACACGAGTTTTAATCGATTATGCAACTAATGTAATCAGTTAAAACTTGTTGTTTTGCCACAGTTTTAAAAATAAGTTATCTAATGAACTTAATTGATTACAACATCACTGTAATCGATTATTTCATACAAAGTTGTTTTGTACTTGTGGTTTTATAACTTAAAAACATGAGTATGCATACAGTAGATATAAACACAATTATGATCACAGAAGTATGCAGACCAATCAACATATCATCATATGTATTAATCATAAAAAAAACGTTTACGCAACAACATATATATCAATTGATAAAGAATCATATTTATGTACTATCATGAAAACATATATGTGTTGTCATCATAAAAACCAAATACATCAGAGAATGAGTTTAGCACTTATGTTGCTCCCCCTATCAACAGAAAGAAAGAACTAGAATAAATGTAAGAGAAAAAGAAAGAAAAAATCATTTGGCCAAAGTTTGAGAAATAGTTGCATTGAGTTCTAGGTTTCTCCCTCATATCTTCCATATGTTGTCTTTTCTAATTTTGATTGGATTAAGTTGTTATATATTTGCTGGAATTGTTGAAGCTTGAGTTTAAAGTTAAGAAATCTTTTGTGCAGTTCTGATTTGATGAAATAGGTAGAATTGATGTTGTTTGGCAGGTTTGAATGAGTTGTGATATAATCTAGTATTCCTTGGTTTGTGTTTAGCCTTTTCATTTTGTAGTTTGAGTCTTTTCTTTTTCTTTCTCTTTTTATTTTTTCCTTGCCCAGGGGGCAGTTATTTAAGTGTGGGGTGTGATATAACATCCTATTTTTGCATATTTTTCTTTGATAAAAATATATTCTTAGGTTTCTTTAGTTTTTATTTCTTTAAAAATAGAATTGTTTAGATTAAAAAGGTAAAAATAGGATTTTAATAAAAATTTGGTTAATTTCTTATTAGGCAACACCCATCAATTTGAACCACAAAGTAGTACTTCAAATCCCTCTTTTTTCACTAATATCATCATCATCATTCCTATCCGTAATCTTGTACGATAGATGTTCCTTCGAGATCATATGTGTAAGACCCTTAAAAATAGTTGCATTTAAGATGTTAGATTTTTTTAGAAATACAAACAAAAAATTATGTATAATGCTATAGTAAAATGGTACAATAAACTACGTATAATGCTACAGTAAAATACGTATAATGCTACGGTGAAATACATATGATGTTGTAGTGAGAATATCTCATGAAACATGTGTTGCTATAGTACTACTACAGTAAAAATGTAGTACAACTATAGTACTTCTACAATAACTCTAACTTCAAATATAAATAGGGGTGAGAAAATGAATTTTTTCATCAAGAGAATGAAAGTGAGCAAGATTTTAATGACAAATAAGGAGATTTTAGGGTTAGAATCTTAGTCATAAAGAAGGTAGAAAGAGCTCCTGAAGAGGTGTTCTTCATCAAGGAAGTGGAATCAAGTCAGGGGAACTAACATTTCTTTGTTATTATTTTGTAATACACATTGATGGTTTAATATTGTTGTGGTTTGAGAGGAACTATCCTTGCTATTGGTTTTCTGTGTGAACATTGTTGATGAAAATTGTATGTGATCTTGTATTGAATCTATGAATGTGCAAATGTTAATATTGTAAGTAGATGTTAATTTTTTGTTATTGTTCTATGTTCTTTGATTCGAAATATATGATGGGTGAAACCATTGGGTTGTGAAAGTCTGATTACTTGATTAATTGTCTTTTTTTTATATGAGGATAATGTGAAAATTGTGAAAAACTAGTTGAGGAACACTTTGGCTAAGAAAAGACACGGTACTTAAGTTCTCCATTGAGGCCCGCCTATCTTTCCTAGAAGTCTTCTCAACAAGCTTTCACTTATTCATTTTCCTCTTTCAAAAATGTAAAATAATTTTTCATATAAAAAACAATCCATAATGTGAGGGTTTTGGTTTTCTTTGATTAGGTTTTCCTTATTTTTCCATTTTCTATGTTACTTTACTAAAACCTCAATTCCCACTTAGTCTACCGTTGGATTAACTTGCAAATTTTATATATGGTTCATAAGACATAATAATCCGCCTTTACCATTAGTGTTGGGACAATCGGTACCGTTATAGAGTCGCGCAGCGGAATAAAATACTTAGAAAGCGTGTTACGGTCACAAATCAAGTTATGATGGTCTGTTTTAGAAAAACAATTTTCTTAGAGAAAATTTATCAAATAGTTAATGTGCGTAAAATGTAAAGAGTATAGAGAGCAAGAAAATTCAACACAGAATTTTTATCCTGATTCGATTCAAAAGAATCTACGTCCAGTTGTTAATCACTATAAAAAGTGATTAATGTTTTCACTAAAATTCAGTTTAAAGATTTACAATAGAGTGAATAAAAAGAATGATAAAAACCTTCCTTCGACGAACGAACCGGAAGGGTAATCTGCACTTTCCTTCGACAAACGAACCGGAACAACGCAGATTAAAATCTTCCTTCGACAGACGAACCGGAAGATGACCACCTTGCCAACTCGAAGAGAACCGCTCCGACTATCGACACACGAAACGCGAGCTTCTCCTATTCACGAGACCAGGCAAAGCACTTGAACTAGCTTTTTAGAACTTCCTCAGACACACTGTATTCTCAAAAAGCTCAGAGTTGATTAACGTTTTCACTAAAATTCAGTTTAAAGATTTACAATAGAGTGAATAAAAAGAATGATAAAAACCTTCCTTCGACGAACGAACCGGAAGGGTAATCTGCACTTTCCTTCGACAAACGAACCGGAACAACGTAGATTAAAATCTTCCTTCGACAGACGAACCGGAAGATGACCACCTTGCCAACTCGAAGAGAACCGCTCCGACTATCGACACACGAAATGCGAGCTTCTCCTATTCACGAGACCAGGCAAAGCACTTGAACTAGCTTTTTAGAACTTCCTCAGACACACTGTATTCTCAAAAAGCTCAGATTTGATTAACGATTTCACTAAAATTCAGTTTAAAGATTTACAATAGAGTGAATAAAAAGAATGATAAAAACCTTCCTTCGACGAACGAACCGGAAGGGTAATCTGCACTTTCCTTCGACAAACGAACCGGAACAACGCAGATTAAAATCTTCCTTCGACAGACTAACCGGAAGATGACCACCTTGCCAACTCGAAAAGAACCGCTCCGACTATCGACACACGAAACGCGAGCTTCTCCTATTCACGAGACCAGGCAAAGCACTTGAACTAGCTTTTTAGAACTTCCTCAGACACACTGTATTCTCAAAAAGCTCAGAGTTCAACAACCTTTTTTTCTAATTTCTCCAAAACAAAATATATAGCCAAATACACTGAGAGCCAAAGGTCAGCTCCCAACTGCCATGAATAATCGATTATTGTAAGTGATAATCGATTATTCAAGTCCGTTACAGGTTTTCAAAAATGTGATAATCGATTATAGGAGGTGATAATCGATTATTCCTGGATGACTTGTGATAATCAATTATTGACATTCCATAATCGATTATGGCAGTAAAAAAATGCAAGATTTACAAAGTTACAAGACTTTCCTACTATATTTAATTTATACAAATTGCTTTTAAATAATTCTAATATCTTCTTCAACTAAAACTTCTTGTAACATCATCAAAACAAATTTCTTCAAGATTTACCAATACTCCTTATTGGTAACAATCTCCCCCTTTTTGATGATGATCAAAAATTCAATTTTAAAAGCAAGTTTGGCTTACCTGCAAAGCATACAAGCTAACAGACAACAACAAGGTTAGCAATACCTGTAATAATTTATATTTCTCCCCTTGTATTATTCTTCTCCCCCTTTTTGATCAGAAGCAAAAAGATCAGATGTTAAAGGCTCCCCCTAAATATGATCTCCCCCTCAATTAATCAAAGGATGCATTTCAAAACATAAATAAAATTGAAATTTCATAACATGAAAGAGCATAATATCTCATATATCTTCCCCTGAATGTAATAATCCCCTTTTAAAAACAGACTCCAAAAAAAAATAAAAAAAGTTTTTTTTTTTACGCTATGACTTAAGATAATCGATTATTACTTTAAATAATCGATTATGTGCGAGCCAAATTGTCAAAATCCAAATTTGTGAGGACAAGATAATCGATTATTACCTTTGGTAATCGATTATTTACGCTAATTTCCGAAAAACACAGATTTGGGCCAAATTTTCAACTTTAAGACACATCTAACATTCATAAATTATTTCAAAGCTCTTAAAAAATACCAGGATACCATAGAGTCTTCTTTTCCTTTTGAAAAATTAACCTGCAAAACAAAACAATAGAGTTTTGGTCCCCATAATCTCATTTGGGTCCTTTGAGGTTATAGACAATTTACTTTATAACAGGAATCCAAGCATATTTTCCATTTGGAACATCAAAATGTTTAATTCTACATTTGTTAGAAGTGTGCCCCTTTTTCATACAATAAAAACATGTGACAACATTTGGATTTCTATAAGACACAGTTCCTTTTTCAACCCATACCCTACGGGTTCTTTTAATTTGGTTCTTACTTTTAAAAACACTTTTGTTTTTATAAACCTTTCTAACAGTTATAGGCATCTCAACATTATTATTTCCAGTTGCAACTTCAAGAAGATTTTCAAGAATATCAATATCAAGCATATGACTCTTACATGAAAGACATTCGACAGGATGTTCAACATTTGAAGACTCTTTCATTTCCAGGTTGCAAATTTTATTTCTCAAACTTACTTCCTCATCTAATGCCTTATCATACTTAATTTGAAATTGTTAAAATTCTTTTTTCAAATTTTTATGAGCATCATTCAATTTCTCATATTCATCAAGCAATTCAAGAAAAGCCTTTTGGACATCAAATTCACTAGATTCAGAATTAGAACAACTTACTTGGCTTGCAGTGTCATCAACATTAGCTGTCAAACATAAGTTTGTTTCTTCAACAGAATCACTTGAACTACTTGAGTCATTATCAACCCAAGCAATGTGGACTTTCTTTTTCTTGTGAATTTTCTTTTCTTTTCTTTCTTTACTTCTTTTGTTGCTTGAACAGTCAGCTTTCAGATGGCCTCTTTCACCACATCCATAACATTTGAAACTTGAAGAAGAACCTTGATAGTCCTTCTTTTCCTTCAAGATTTGGCTGTCAGATGATTTAACGTTGGCCATCAAGCATAGATTTTCTTGCTCATTTGAATCGCTTGAGCTTGAGGAGTTTGATGTAGAGCATGAATTCGAACAAGTCAACTTAGCCACATTCGATACTTCATCATGAGTGACTCTTAAAAATTCCCACATTTCCTGAGCACTTTCATAAGCAGAAACTTTGAAAAAATCATCAATGGTTAGTGCAGATAAAATTATGTTCCTAGCCCTAACATCATATTGTGCCATTCTATTTTCATCCATACTCCACTGTAAAAATCGTTTTTCTACCTGCATATCATTTACAAAAATAGTGGGAACAATTGGTCCATTCATAACAACTTCCCAAATACCCCTGTCAATAGACTCCAAAAATATTTGCATTCTAATTTTCCAAAACGCATAATTTTCCCCCGTAAACAAAGGAGGTCTATCAATAGAAGCACCCTCAGCATAAACTTGGTTATGACCGCCCATTTTCGAAAAATTTGAAAAACTATCAAAGCAGGCTCTGATACCAATTGTTGGGACAATCGGTACCGTTATAGAGTCGCGCAGCGGAATAAAATACTTAGAAAGCGTGTTACGTTCACAAATCAAGTTATGATGGTCTGTTTTAGAAAAACAATTTTCTTAGAGAAAATTTATCAAATAGTTAATGTGCGTAAAATGTAAAGAGTATAGAGAGCAAGAAAATTCAACACAGAATTTTTATCCTGGTTCGATTCAAAAGAATCTACGTCCAGTTGTTAATCACTATAAAAAGTGATTAACGTTTTCACTAAAATTCAGTTTAAAGATTTACAATAGAGTGAATAAAAAGAATGATAAAAACCTTCCTTCGACGAACGAACCGGAAGGGTAATCTGCACTTTCCTTCGACAAACGAACCGGAACAACGCAGATTAAAATCTTCCTTCGACAGACGAACCGGAAGATGACCACCTTGCCAACTCGAAGAGAACCGCTCCGACTATCGACACACGAAACGCGAGCTTCTCCTATTCATGAGACCAGGCAAAGCACTTGAACTAGCTTTTTAGAACTTCCTCAGACACACTGTATTCTCAAAAAGCTCAGAGTTCAACAACCTTTTTTTCTAATTTCTCCAAAACAAAATATATAGCCAAATACACTAAGAGCCAAAGGTCAGCTCCCAACTGCCATGAATAATCGATTATTGTAAGTGATAATCGATTATTCAAGTCCGTTACAGGTTTTCAAAAATGTGATAATCGATTATAGGAGGTGATAATCGATTATTCCTGGATGACTTGTGATAATCGATTATTGACATTCCATAATCGATTATGGCAGTAAAAAAATGCAAGATTTACAAAGTTACAAGACTTTCCTACTATATTTAATTTATACAAATTGCTTTTAAATAATTCTAATATCTTCTTCAACTAAAACTTCTTGTAACATCATCAAAACAAATTTCTTCAAGATTTACCAATACTCCTTATTGGTAACAATTAGGATTTACAATTTGAGGTTTGTACCTAGAGGAATCAATTTTGCAAATTTTTTAATAAAATGACCACCACTTTATTTTTGTCTCTTAGTGACCTAGGTAAAATCTCAATCTCCATTTTGTTTATCTTTAGATTAAGTTGAAATTTTTATATATGATTCTTGATATATATTACTATACTTTAACCACTCGGATTTTTAATTAGATGTTTATACTCAGAAAAATTAATTTCACGTTTTTGGTAGAGCGAAAAACCACTTGAATTATGTCCTTGAATTGTCACAGTAAAATCTCAATTTCTACCTAGGCAATCATTAGATTAGCCTGAAATTTGGATATGTGGTTGTTAAGACATCATCAAGTGTACCGAATCGTATCAAGTAATAATAAATGGTAAGACCAAGTATCGTTTCCCAAGAGACTCACGACACTAGACAATCATGTAATTACTCAACTAATTAAGACTTTGAAGAACAATTTAGGGTTTTTAGATGCAAAAACAAGAAAGTAAATATGAATGCAATTTTGATCAATTGAAGAAAAACGCAAAAGTGAATGATGTTTAAACTGAGATGAAGACGTTGTTGGGGTTTAGTTTCACCTAATCACTCTCATGCATATATGAATTCTTCTTCTTTACTAATTGTTAATGTCACTTTATAAAGTACTTAAAACCTGATGTCTCAACGAAGAAAGCTTATCCTTAATTACTAGTTTACAATGTCTTGTCTCCCTAATAATTAATTTTGCATTACAAACGGAAGCTTAAGACAACCAAGCGTTCTATCCCTATGTCTAGGCAATAATTTCCATGGGAGAAATTCTCCAGATCTAGGTTTCTTTGTACGTGTCCGTATCAAAGAAAACCAATAATTATGTCATGAATGAGTTAAACATAACAAGGATAGAGCAAAGGAGAATAACCCTAACAATTAATGAAAGAAGCATAAATAAATTGGAATCAATTCAAATACATAAGAGTTTAGATGTTACATTTTCCCCAACAACAAATTGAATTTAGTTCCCCCTTGTCATGGGGAAACTAGATGAACAATGGAATGAGAATGAAAGATAAACCCTAAAAACCAAAAAGGAGAGCTTCCACATCCAATTCTGCCTCCAGAGAGCTGAAAGTATTTGAATTTGCATGTCTTTGGTCAAAAGATACTCCCTCTAGGACGTCCAAGTCCTTATATACAGCTGAATTGGATCACGTCGTCAGCGCTCAACGCCTCTACTTAGGGCGACCAGACGAGCTTGCGAGAAGAATGGCGCTCAGCGTCCCAAGAAGGGTGCCCAAGCGTGGGTGCGAGACTTCCAGCGCTGAGGGCCCAGAAAAGGGCGCGCCCAAGCATCCTGCGACCTTCAACAACCTTCTCTTCTAGTGCTCTTTCTGTCCTTTCTAGGTTCCAACTTCTTGACATTTTAACTCCTCTTTCAATTCATCCCAATTTCCTACAAAATCAAGGGAATTTAGTGATAAAATCCTCAAGTATAACCTCAACTCTCTTATTCATCAAAATAAGTTAAAAGCTGGCAGGTTTTTAAGTCAAAAAGGGTTTATTTAGTATTAAAATTGCATATCAGATAACGGTATTTTCAACCGTTATCGGTGGTTTTCTAGTTTATTCCAAAATTACCAATTAAGATAATCAAGAATTACATGATATACAATAAACAAACAAACATAAGTAAGTTTTTCCACAACCCTCAAGAAAATCAAGAATAAATCCACATTCATCATACAACCAAACAAGAAAACTAAGGTAAGCTTCCTCATACCCTTGTCAGTCCTAAGGCTTCTCGATGCCCAAAGATATTCTCCAATGTATTTGCATTATTTCATTCACTCTATCTTCGTTCCTCTCACTTTCAAAGTTTTTGTCTTATTTTCCTAATAGCCGAAATTTCTATAGGATGTATCTAATATAGTTACAATTATTTGTAAAATAAACCTAGAATACTCTATTTATAATAAAAGCCCATAAGGAGTAATAACAACCAACTAAAATAAGATATATAGATAAGATAAAATAAATTCATCTTTTACTTAAATACTTATGAGAAGTCCCTGATATGTTCTATCTTAATATTTTTATTTCAATTTCTTATGATGAGTCTATCAAATAATATATATTATTATTATCTAACAATAATATTTAATAACAACTCAAGATATCTTTTAATTAACTGTATCTCAAAATATCTTTTAAAATATCTAACAATATCTAATAATAATATTTTCTAATAATAATATCTCTTTTAATCTATAAACTCACCAAGATTATATCTTATATTTTCTGTCCACCAGCTTTTAAAATAACAGCAACTAAATATTCTAAAATATTTATATAATATCTTTTTATTAATTTTTCATATTATTTAATTTGTATGTTATGGCGTTCTATACCATTTATTTTAATTTTTACACCTAATTAATAGAATATAAAAGACCTTTTTGCCGATCAAAATACAAATAAAATAAAGATTTCCTTTAACTTCCTTTCTTTTGAACTCATACTCCTTCAATCCTAAACCATTTTTTCGTTAACAAACCAACACATAACTTTGATAATATCACATACATCCTTCACCCAATTATCACCCATCAAAACAAGGTTAGCTCTCCATGCCTGGAAAGCATTCCTCCACCACTCTCGTTCACTCCTTGGCCCCTCGTCTTTGCTGTCATTCTCCCTTTCTCACTAAGACTCTCACTTCTTCACCAATTCTCTCTTGTTCGACAAAGTGGGTAGGTTTTGGTGTGTATTTTCCCCCGCTACCCCCCATTCCTAAAATGCCACCCGAAACCGTACACTCCTTCCATAATTCTCATCCACTCCTCTTTCGCTTTCACAATAAAGCATTGAATGCTCTCTTTCTCCTTCTCTCGCCGCTACACATCCTTGCCCCTAGGGTTTCTGCTTCGCAAATAAAAAGAAAGAAAAAGGAATAATACGAGAATGGAGAAGAAGAGAAGAAAGGGAAACACTGAACCCTTGCAGGAAACATGCCTTCAACCCTTACCCCTTTCGCGAATTAACTTCCACTGGGTTAAGCTTAATTTGCTGATAATTCATCCACTTATTATATATTTAAGTAATTCTTACTTTGCATACTATAATCTTTATATTTTTAATGCAAATCAATCTACCACATCAGTCAAAAAAGTTGCCTGATACTCCTAGAAGGGGTGTTATAGTACGGTCATACGGTACAGTACCCATTTTCGATGGAAAAGGCTATGAGGATTGGTGCATGAAGATGGAAGTAATTCTTGGGTTTCAAGAGGTTGAGTGAAAATTGGATTTCAAGAACCTTCCAAGAATGCCTCAGAAGAACAGAAGAAAGAGAACAAGAGATTGGATTGATAGGCAAGAGTCTTGTTGCATCATTGTGTCTCTATGAATGTATTCTAGAAAATTAAGAAAGCTATGCAAAGCAAACATGGGACACTCTAAACCAGGTACATAGAAATTCTGGAAAAACAAAAAAGGATGTGAAGATCCTTGCCTAGGAAGGATGTGTAATCAGGGAAGCAACCTATGGTGAAACAATGTCTGTGTTGTCTATTCATATGTGTGTGGGCCTCTTGATACACCATCTCTTGGTGGTAACAAATATTTCCTCATCTTTGTAGATGAGTTTACTTGGAAGATCTGGATATACATATTTGTTAAGTTCTGCTCATTGGTTGAAAGACAAACTACGTTGAAATTGAAGATGCTTAGAATGGATGGTGGAGGTGAGTATAATTCCATATAATTCAGTGACTTTTGTGCTACAAAAGGAATTGAACATAATTGCACTATATACACCACAACGTAATGGCTTGCCTGAAAGGAAAAGGTTTACCAACTATTATTGGGGTGAGGCAGTGACTACTATCTATTATGTTTTGAATATATGTCCCAAAAAGAGGTTGAAAACAACTATAATCGAGGAAGCTTGGTATGGATTTAAGCCTGTTGTACAACATTTTGAGAGTTTTTGGATCAATGTGTTATAGATACATTCCAGATGAGAATAGAAAACAATTGGATGATTAGAGTGAAGCTCGTATACTGGTTGGATATCATCAACTAGTGCTTATAAGTTTTATGATATAGTGAAACAACAAGTTGTAATCAACATAGGCATTATTGTGGATGAGGCAACATCATGAAATTGGGAGAGTGAATTAAAGATTCACATTTCATGTATTCTGGAAGATGGTGAGATGGTCCATTTTACATTTACGGTTGACGTTTAAGCATTGAATTGGAAGCAAGCTCTTAATATTAAAGAGAGGAAGGATGCAATTATTGAGGAGCTTGAAGCAATTAAGAAAAATAGAATATGAGAGTTGGTCGATCAACCATATGATAAATATCCTATTGATTGATGTGAAATGGATGTTTAAGGTCAAGTTCAAACCAGATGGCTATATTGCTAAGCACAAGTCAAGCTTGTAGTAGAGGGATTTCTTAAAAAGTTGGGGATTGATTACACATATATATGCTCCAATTGTAAGGATGGACACAACTAAGTTGATAATTGCAGTGGCCAGTTCCAGAAGCTAGAATTTGTGTCATTTTGATATTAAATAAGCTTTCCTCAATGATCCTTTAAAAGAAAAATTATACATTTTTGCAGCCACCAGGTTTTGTAATAAAAGGAAAAAACATCAAGTGTGTAGACTAAAGAAGGCTTTGTATGACCTTAAACAAGCCCTTAGAATTTGGAATAAGTTTATTGATGATTTCCTATTAAAGCAACAAGATTTTATAAAATGCACAATGAAATTTAAAGTATATGTGAAAACAACTCAACATAAAAATTTGCTTTAGGTACGTTTATATGTAAATGGTTCAATTGTAATTGGGAATGTGATACAGAAGTTTAAGGAGATGAAATCAGAAGATTTCTAAAATAAAATACAGAAATAACAATGAAATTTTAAATCCGTTAAAACAAAATTGATATAAAAAATATATTTTACATCCATATTTTAACATATAGAAATCACATTTATTAAACAAAACTGATTTAATTAATGTTAGGTAAAAACGAAGAAAGTTATTTTTTATTATATTCTACATCAGTTATTTTATCAACCCACGTAATATCTCATTTGATTATTTAAATATTTAATGATTTTCTTCTCACTTACTATTTTGGTTAATTGCAAAAATCGACGTAGTATCGTTTCTTCGTTTTAAAAAGAAAAAAGTTGAATTCCTCACGCTCGTTGTCCTAAACTTTTCTCGTTTTCTTTTCTTATTTTTGTGCAAATCTCCCCCGCCACACCGTGTTCCTCATCTTTAATTTTCATCTAGTTTATAAATAACTATAAAATAAAAGTAATATTAAACAATTAATTTATTGATTTGTGTTTGATTGGTGAATTATAAATTGAAATTTGATTAATATGAACTTTTGAACATTTATATTGGTTAGAATAATCAAAATGAGGTATACTAGAAGTGAGTAAATTGCGGTTTCATTAAGTTCAAATAGGTATTGTAATATTGTTAGAATAGTTGATTTGAGTATATTTTAGTTTGATGAGCATTTTGAAGTTTTAGCATATTGAGTTGCTTTTGCTATCTAATTTAATAATTGAGTTAAGTTGTAATTTAAGCATTAAGTTGTTGTTTAAGCATTAAGTTATCACTTAAACAACAACATTTAAGCAATGAAGTTGGTTTGGTTTTAGTAAGTTTTTATTTATTTATTTTCACGAGTGATAGATGTGTGTATCACTTAATGGAGCAGTTTTGTCTCTCTTATATTACCAATAAAAATAAATAAATTAGAAAAGTTTGTTCTATTATTATAAATATTATTCAATTTATAAAATTGATAAAATCATTTTCACCACGTAACATTGAATAAAACACTTACTATAAAATAATAGAAGATTAAAAAAATAATACAAATATTATTAAAAGGTAATACAAATATTAGTGAAATTTGTAGTTTATATAACTAAGACTAAAATAACGAAAAATATTTTATATTTATTAATATATACAAATAATATTATATATTTATTAAAGAAACATTAAATAGAAATAAATTTAATAAATATATAATAACATCATTGTTAAATATAATTACATATAATGTACAAGATATAACATAATGAAAAAAAAATCTAATGTAAAACAATAGAAAATTAGAAAAAACTTCTAAAATAAATAAATAAATAAAATTACATATAATTAATGTACAAGATATAACAGAATGAAAAAAATCCAATGTAAAATAATAAAAATTAGAAAAAACTTTTAAAATAAACAAATAGTAGTTCAATTTTATGACCAAGTCAAAAATAATATATATATATCAGAATAACATTTTGACAAAAACAAATTGATCCAATTTAGGAGAGATATCAATATTTTATTTTAAAAACAATTGAATTGAATAAAAAAATAAATATAAATCCTTAATTGAATATAACATGTGATAACATTATAAGTGTGTATGGCATGACAGATATTTGACATGTCAAAGAAAAACATAAGAAAACAAAAAGTA
This sequence comes from Vigna nakashimae, assembly GCA_034642375.1. Classification (NCBI taxonomy): domain Eukaryota; kingdom Viridiplantae; phylum Streptophyta; class Magnoliopsida; order Fabales; family Fabaceae; genus Vigna; species Vigna nakashimae. Next base: position 13,689,056 of record CM067764.1, on the reverse strand, counting down.
AAATAAAAATACTATGAATTATCATGTGACGTGTTTTTAATGTTGTTTATACAAATTTATTGGAAATTATCTAACTGAATCTTTAAATTCAAACTTAACTGAAACAGAGAAAAAAAAAATCATAATGAATAATTTCAACAAAAATTAGGATCAAGAGTATTTTAGCTTAACTCTTAATAAAGTTAAATATGTTTTTTTTATAAACTTTGATGTAAAATTAGAGTTGTTAACTTCGATACAATTTGTCCTTAAACCTTAAAAAAGTTATATATATATATATATATATATATATATATATATATATATATATATATATATATATATATATATATATATATATATATATATTTCATAGCTTAATTATTTGAATTGTTTACACTATTTAGAGTTATCAAAATGGGTAATCCGATTTGATCCACCACGGGTTAGTCACTTAGTGAGCCAACCCAATCCGGCTGATTTATTAGCAAGCTGAAAAAATTCAAATCTGGCTACAGGTTAATGGGTTAAACAGGTTGATTCACTCATTTATTTATAAGTTTTTCTTAAAAAAAGTTGATATTTTTTTTATTCAAATTTAAATAAATTTCACACTAAAATGATGTTAAACTCCAAAAACAATTAAAAAAAATATCTTACAATCCAAACTTAATCCAAAATCATGTACAAAAGGCAAACAAATAAGTTTTTAATATTGATAATTTTTGTATCACTTGTCCATTTATTAGAGTGTTGAATATATAAATCTATAATATTTTTCTATCTTGAAACATATGCTTCCTCATCATCATCTACAATATAATAAAAAAATGCTAACTAATAATATTGAAAACAAAATAATAAATAATTTAATTAAATTAGGTGGGTTGGTGAGTCAACCCGGCTCACCACGGGTTCAACCCAGATGAGCCGGATTCTAAGTGAGCCGAATTGAAAACTAGCTGATATAAAAAATTACATTTTTTTCAAACCCAACCTGGCTCAAACTCGTGGTGGGCCGGATTGGCTCGCAGGTTACAACCCATTTTGAAAGAACTACACTATTTGACACATTTCAACTTAAATACTAGCTTAGAATATCGTTTTAACATGTGAAAAAATTTAACATTGATGGATTAAGATTATTATATCCATTTATTTTTAAATATTAAAGACAAAAAAATGTATTAAAATTTTGAATATAAATAAATCTTAACTTCAAGTTTAAATTTAGGAACAACAAAATATTTAATTCATTTCAAGTTAAATGTCTAAGATTATATGTGAAGCATAAACATATATGATAGGGATAACAACAGGTCGGGTCGGGTGCGGATAGTGTCTATCCACTACCTTATCCATATAAAAAATGTGTACCCGCTACCCACTTCGCTACCTGTTGGATACCCACATAAAAAAAACTTGCAAATTTGTTTCAACCCACAGATATCTGTTGAATACTCGCAAATATTTTTAAAAAATTATTTTATGTTTTTTAAAAAAATATTTTAGCTTTCCATAATGCATTCACTAGTGTAGAAAAGACTTTTAACGTCACCCTTTAAACGTCTGCCCTCGAATATCCAACGTAAAAAATGACCGGTGGCAATTTTCGTAAATAAAACAACTATTTAGATGTCAGTTATGGCGGGGCCCGATGTCTAAATACTCATATACGTCGGCTCCCCCGAATAGATGCCAAAACTAAACGAAAAAGTTAAAAAAAAGTAATTTTTTATTCTATTTAGACGTTTGTTATGGGGGAACCGACTTCTAAAGTCATTTAGACATCTGTTATTGGGGAATCAACGTCTAAATACACAACCCAGAAATTTAAAAAGTCACTTTTTGACTCCATTTAGACGTCTGATCCCGTCACTCCGACGTCTAAAGTCATTTAGACGTCTGTTATTGGGGGAACCGACGTCTAAATACACAACCCAGAAATTTAAAAAGTCACTTTTTGACTCCATTTAGACGTCTAATCTCGCCACTCTGACTTCTAAAGTCATTTAGACTTCTATTATTAGGGGAACCGACGTCTAAATACACAACCCAGAAATTTAAAAAGTTATTTTTTGACTCCATTGAGACGTTTGATCATGCCACTCTAACTTCTAAAGTCATTTAGATGTCTGTTATGAGGGGAACCTTTAACACTTCGGCAAGTGTACCAAATCGTATCAAGTAATAATAATTGGTAAGACCAAGTATCGTTTCCCTAGAGACTCACAACCTAAACATTCATATGGTTTCCTGATTAATTAGGACTTGTAAACGAAATCATTGTGTTTGTATTACGGAAAATAAATATGCATGCAAGTTTGATCAATTGGGTTGAAAGATGCAAAGGTGATTGATATAAAATAATGAATGATTATGTTGTTGGGGTTTCCAACTTATCCTATCCACTCTCATGTGTTTATGAATTCATCTTCTTCATTAATGTTAATATCACTTTCTAATTTACCTTAAACTCGATGTCTCGGTGAAGAAAGCCTACTCCTAATTACTAGTTCACAATGTCTTGTCTCCCTAGCAATTAATCATGCATTACATTCGCACAGAAGCTTAAAGGCAACCAACCCTCCTATTCCTATGTCTAGGTAATATTGTTTTTCGGAGAATTTCCCCAGTTCTAGAGTTTCTCATATGTGTCCATAGTGACAAAATCAATAACCATGCAATTGAATGAGTTAAACAAAGCATGCATAGAGTAAAGAGGAAAAACCCTAACAATTAATGAATTAAAGCATTTTATAATAAGAATCAATTCAATACATAAGAGTTTCAAAGGATTACATCGTTTTCCCAACAACAATGGAGGTTTAGTTCACCATAGACATGGTGAAACTAGATGAAAATAATGAAAAGAATGAAAAGATAGAACCCTAAAAGTTGAAGATCGGAGCTTCCGCATCTAACATCCGCCTCCAAGGGGTGAAAGGAGTGTATTTTCGTCTCTTTCTATCCAAAGATCTGAACCCTAGAACGTCCAAAACCTTAAATAGTTCATTAAAAATACAGAAAAATAGCCCAAGCCCACTAAGGGCCCAAAAAGAGCGCTCAGCGGTAGTTGCGGCACTCTTTTGACCTTCAACGATGGTGCCCAAGCGTGAAACAGTGCTTCCAAAACCAAATTGGCGCTCAGTGGTGGTGCCCAAGCGTGAAACAATGCTCTCAGAACTAAGTTGGCGTTCAATAGTGGCGCCCAGGCGTGAAACAATTGTTCTTCTATGTGCCACTTTTCCAGCCTTTCATGACTTTAGCTCCTTGCTACTTCAACTTCTTCATTCAATTCATCTTAATTCCTGTCAAAACAAGGAAAAATAAGCATAAAACCCATCCAACTCTCTTATTCTCACAACTTAGTCAAAAGCATGATTTCAAGCTAGTTTCTAAGTCATAAAGGGTGTTTTTAATATCAAAATTAAGTATAAAAATAACGGTTTTTCAACCATTGTCACAACCCCAAACTTAGAACTTTGTGTGTCCTCAAGCAAACAAGATATAACTCAATCTTCCACCAATCAATGCAATGGTTCAACATATTGATTGATTGGCAAGTGTACCAAATCGCACAAGTAATATAAAATGGTAAGACCAAGTATCGTATCCCAGAGGACTCTCGGCACTAGACAGTCGTGTGATAACTCGATTAATTGAGACTTAAAGAAAACGAGATCATTGGGTTCAAATGCAAAAACAGAAAATTAAATATGAATGCAATTTGATCAATAGTAGAATAAAACAAAGATGAACGGATGTTATTTAATATGAGATGAATATGTTGTTAGGGTTTGATTTCACCAAGTTTACTCTCATGTATATAAGAATTCTTCTTTTTACATTAATGTTAACGTCACTCACTAAATTACCTAGAACTCGATCCCTCGGCGCAATAAGCCTGCCTTAATTCCTAATTCGTGCAATTCCTAATGTTCCTAGAAAATTAAGTCTGAAGATGAAGAACTTAAGACGACCAAGTACTCATACCCTCATCCCTGAGAAATATTACCCTTGGGAGAATTCAACAAGAACCTGAATTGCAAGGAACCTCCCGACACTCATGGAATTCATAAAGCATGCTACTAAATGAGTTAAATAGAGCAAACATTGAAACAGATGAATTCCGTAACAATTAATGAAAAAACATATAAATTAAGAAGCAATTCAAATACATGAGAGTTCACAAGGTTACATCATCCCCCACCAACAAGTAGAGTTTAGTTCCCCATAGACATGGAGAAACTAGATGAATAATGGAAAAGCATGAGATAGTGAAACCCTAAAAGTAGAAGAGGAAGCCCCGCCTCCAGATCCGCCTTCAGAGAGTAGAAGAGTGTGTTGTTGTATGGCTCCAGCCAAAGATACAAAACCTAGAGCGTCTAGGTCCTTTAAATAAAGTCGGAAAAGAGTAGAAATAGGGTTCGGTCCTAAAGAGTCGAAATAGAGCAAAAAATGGGCCTAATCCACTACGCACCACGCTCGGGTGCCCCATTTAGGGCGCTTGGGCAGTGGACGTCGATTTCTGGCGCTTCGCAGACTGCATTCTGGTTGACTTTTATGCACTCTAGTTGACTTTTCTGCATTCCAACTATTTGGTATTTTAACTCTTCCTTCAAATCATTCCTATAGCCTACAAAATCAAGGGAATTTAGTGATAAAATCATCAAGTATAACCTCAACTCTCTTATTCACAAAACTAAAGCAAAAACATGATTCAAAGCAAGTTTCTAAGCAAAAAAAGGGTGTATTTAGTATCAAAATCACATCACAAATAATGATATTTTAAACTGTTATCAGAACACATTCACAAAGTCTTTCTTCCAAGACTTGTAATTACTCAAATAAGCTTATCAAACAGAATTCAGTCAAGATGTGCACATGCTTTTATTAATAATCATGTTGTTCACACAATCACATAATATCCAATAGATGTTATTCTCATGAATGATCTATTAACTAAGCATAGATGTAATCATGTATTCATGGAACTCTTCCTCACCAGACAAAGTGTTTCACTCATTCACACAGGTGTATATAAAGGTCACTCCTTCCCTCTACTATCCCAATGTCACATAGAACAAAATTGTCTTTCATTTACCACAATCAATCATACTCACAGACAAGTATCATCACAAGGACTTTCTATGGCTTGTAACGTGGTTGGGCTAAGAAGAAAAATTGGTTTTTCAAGATCACAAAATCCTTGAGTTAAGAGAGTCATTCATAAATTTATCATTCAAGTTCAATCTCTCTTTGGACAAACCAATCTCACTTATCCCCAACTTTCCCCTTTTTTCATTGAGTTTTTCTTTCTTTACATTTTATTTTCTTTTCTCTTTTTCATACTTGCTCAACACTTAGCTCAATGCTTTTCATTACTTTCTTTTTTAATTCCCCCAATCAACCCCAAACTTGAACATTTATCAATACCACACAATGATTCTCAACTTAACTCAAGGAAAAGATTTTTACAAAGGATCTGTTTAAGGCTTGAGGTTCAAAAAGGGTAGAACACTTCATGCTCTTTTTCATTTGAGCTAAAATCATACACTGGCTAAGAAAAGGGGTAATAAAAAATGGCCTTGATCATATGACACAACCAAGCAAGTAGTTCAATCATAGAAACCTGGGCAAAATCATTCATGCTTTCAAAAGAATAACAATCATTCACAACAAATACTCTAGAGTTCAAAACCTCACATATAAGCTAATTCAATGTTCCACATGCACCAAATACACATCCTGCTTAGCATCATAATCAAAATCATAACATCATTCATCTGTTCACACAGTTTGTGAACAACCACCTGTATATCAGCATCTTGTGCAACATCTCAACATCAATCAATCTCAAAGCATCATCAAGCAATACTCATCACACAAATCAATATCAAACCATCACAACAGATATAAGTCTCAACTGAGTACATCAACACTTATTCTAAAAATCGAAGCAAAAATAAAGATAAAAGAAACGAGTTTAGAAAACTAGGGTGTCTCCTAGTAAGTGCTTCTTTAACGTCACTAGCTTGACCCAATAAGCTCATAGATCAACCAACTTCATCAATGTGGACAAACGTTCCACTTCTCCTCCCAAATAATGCTTGAGACGTTGACCATTCACTACCCAACTTCTTTGTGGATCACTAGTAGTTGGATCAACCAATTCAATTTCTCCATGGGGATGCGCACTCTTTACTAAGAATGGTCCTGACCATTTTGACTTCAACTTCCCAAGAAATAGATTCAAACGTGAGTTGAACAATAACATCTGCTGCCCTGGATTAAAAACCTTTTTTATCAACTTCCTGTCATGATAGAATTTTACCTTTTCTTTATAATTCCTGGATGAATCATATGCATGCAACTGCATCTCTTCAAGCTCCAGTATCTGCCTTCTGTGTTTATTCTGAGTATCATAGGGATCAAAATTCAAAGGTTTTAGAGCCCACAAAGCTTTATGCTCCATTTCCAATGGCAGATGACATGTTTTTCCATAGACTAACTGGAAAGGTGATAAACCCATAGATGTCTTCACTGTCGTCCTATATGCCCAGAGAGCATCATCTAGTTTCTATGACCAGTCCTTTCTTGATGAAGCAACTGTTTTCTCCAAGATCCTCTTTATCTCCCTGTTAGACGCCTTAGCTTGCCCATTTGTCTGTGGATGATAAGGTGCAGCCACCTTATGTCTCACACCATAATGTTTGAGTACTTTTGCAAGTTGAAAATTGCAAAAATGAGATAAGCGTGTGAAAACTTGCCTCTTCAGAAATTTAATCACAGTGCTAGCATCATTCTTGGGACAAGCCAGAGCTTCCACCCATTTACTTACATAATTCACCGCCACCAATATATATTCATTGTTGAAAGATGGTGGAAAGGGTCCCACAAAATCAATACCCCAGCAATCAAAGACTTCAACCTCTAAAATGCCTTGTAATGGCATCTCATGACGTCTTGAAATAGCCCCAGTCCTTTGACATTTATCACAATTTCTGGCATGATTATGAGCATCTTTAAACAGGGTAGGCCAATAAAATCCTGACTGAAGAACTTTTGTTGTTGTTCTTTCTCCATTAAAATGTCCCCCATAAGGTGAATCATGATAGTGCCATAGAATTCCTTCTGCTTCCTCATTTGTCACACACCACCTCAGAAGGTTATCAGCTTCAATCTTGAACAAATAAGGATCATCCCAAATAAACTGCTTGGCATCATGTAAAATTTTTTTTCTTTGTTGCTAATTGAGATCTTTTGGGATTACTCCTACAGCTTTGAAATTAGCCATATCAGCAAACCACAACCTTTGGTGGATATACATGAGTGTTTCATCTGAGAAAAATGCCCAGATTTCAGCTTCCTTGCTTGTAACTTCACTGTTAACCAACCTAGATAAGTGATCAGCGATTACATTTTCACTTCCCTTCTTATCACGGATTTTCACATCAAACTCTTGTAGTAAAAGCACCCATCTAATCAATCGCGGCTTAGAATCCGACTTGGTTAGTAAATACTTTACAGTTGCATGATCTGTGTAGATGATCCCTTTGGACCTAATGAGATAAGGTCTAAATTTCTCCAAAGCATACACAATAGCAAGAAATTCTTTTTCTGTGGTGGCATAATTCAACTGAGCTTCACTCAAAACCTTGCTTGCATAATAGATAGTATGAAATACTTTCTCTTTTCTTTGAGCTAGCACAACACCTATTGCATAATCACTGGCATCATACATTAATTCAAAATTTTGATTCCAATCTGGAGCTGCAATCACTGGGGCTGAAACTAATTTGCTTTTCAAGATGTTAAAAGCTTTTAAACATTCTTCATTCATCACAAAAGGTACATCTTTAACCAGCAAATTACTCAATGGTTTGGCAATCTTTGAGAAGTCTTTAATAAATCTTCTATAAAACCCAACATGGCCTAAAAAAGTTCTAATTCCCTTCACATTTGTTGGTGATGGAAGTTTCTCAATGACCTCTACTTTGGCTTTATCCACTTCAATCCCCCTAGCAGAAATCTTGTGACCTAACACAATTCCTTCTATTACCATAAAATGACATTTCTCCCAATTAAGCACAAGATCCATTTTAGCACATCTCTTAAGGACAATATCCAGATTCGCCAAACACCTGTGGAAAGAATCTCCAAACACCACAAAATCATCCATGAAAACTTCAATACACTTTTCTATGAGATCCGCAAAAATTGCCTGCATACACCTTTGAAACGTAGCTGAAGCATTACATAACCCAAATGACATATTTCTGTAAGCAAATACACCAAATGGACATGTGAATGTCATCTTCTCTTGGTCTTTTGGATCTACCACAATTTGATTGTATCCAGAATATCCATCTAGAAAGCAATAAAAAGCCTGACCTACCAATCTTCCAACATCTGATCCATAAAAGGAAGGGGAAAATGATCCTTCCTAGTGGCCTTATTTAACTTCCTGTAATCAATGCACATCCGCCATCCAGTCCTAGTAGGAATAAGCTCATTCTTTTCATTATAGATTACTGTCATCCCACCTTTCTTTGGCACTACCTGTACTAGACTCACCCATTCATTGTTAGAGATTGGATATATAATGCCAGTTTCCAAAAGCTTCAATACTTCTTTTTTAACCACCTCCTTCATCACTAGATTTAACCTTCTCTGTGGTTGAGCACTTGGTCTATAATCATCCTCCATAAATATTTTATGCATGCAGTAAGTTGGACTTATACCTTTGAGATCCGAGATTGACCACCCAATAACTTCTTTGTTGGCTTTCAATATTTCTACCAACTTTTCTTCTTCTTCAGGAAGAAAAGAATTACTAATGATGACTGGCTTCGTTCTATCTTCTTCTAAGAAAACATACTTCAAATGTGATGGTAACATCTTTAACTCCAACTTCTTTTCTTTGACTTCTTCTTTGGTATCAATCATCTCAAAATTAGCCTCCTTCACTAGGATCTCCTTCAATGTCTCTAAATCCATCATACACTCATCAATTAATTTTTCTTCCTCTTCATTCAAGTCTTCACAGGCATCAATAAGAGTTTTTTCTAACGGAGTAGAACAACGTACCATCTTCTCTTGCACCATACAAACTTCATCAAGCATATCAAATTGGATACATGCTTTATCATCTTTAAGGTGTGTCATGGTTTTGAATACATCAAAATTCACTTCTTCATCTTGAACTCTTACTTTAAGCTTGCCCATTCTTCACATCAATTAAAACTCTAGCAGTCTTCATAAATGGTGTCCCTAGGATGAGAGGCACATCTATGACAAAATCCACTAGGAATACAAATTTTTCTACCTTTACCAGCACATCTTCAACCACCCTATACGGGTATTTAAGAGACTTGTCTGACAATTCGAGTGTCATTCTAGTAGGTTTGAGTTCCAAACCTTCAATTCTTTTGAACATAGCGAGCGACATTAAATTAATGTTAGCTCCCAAATCAATCAATGTTCTTCCAACTTCCAAATCTCCTATGGTACACGGAATGGTGAAGCTTCCTGGATCTTTAAACTTAGTAGGTAATAATTTTTGTATGATTACACTACAATTACCTTGCACTTCAATGGTCTCCTTTCCAATATATTTTCGTTTTTTCGTGAGGAGCTCCTTTAAAAACTTTGCATACGAAGGCATTTGCTGCAATGCTTCAGAGAAAAGGTATGGTAATCTCCAATTTTTTACAAATCTCCATGAACCGCTCAAGCAGCTTTTCTTTCCCCTTCCTTGAATAAGTCTTTGGATAAGGAAGTGGTTTTTCAAAATCTTTTTCTTTTTTTCTCTCATATACCTCTTCTTTCTTTTTTTCTCTCTCAATTCTCTCTTTCCGCTCACTTACTTCTTCCTCACTCACAATTTCTTTCTCTTTTCTCTCTATTTTTCTCTCATTTAACACCTTGCCACTTCTAGTAACAATGGTTTTACACTATTTCCTCATATTATTTTTTGCATTCCTCTCACAACCCTCCATCTTGTTGACTAATTGCTCAATGTGCATCTTCATGTTTTTAAACGCAGCCTCTATGTTCTTATAATAAGATAAGCTCATTTTCATGAATTGTTGGAAGGTTTCCTCAAGCTTCGTGGTCTTCTCAATTGAAGTAGGTTGTTGCTGCAACTGAACCATTGAAACATTATATATCTCTTATGGTAATAGAGAAAGTTTCTTTGTCACTTCTTCCAACTATTGAGTGATAATTTTATTTTGTGCAAGCAAGGCATATTGAGATTTCAATTGTAGGACTCCCTTATGATTAGGTGAAGCTCTTTTTTCACTATGCATCTCGTTGTCATTAGTAGCCATGTTGTCTATCAATTCAAAAGCTTCTTCTGAAGTTTTATACTTGATATTACCTCCAGCTGAGGCATCTAGCATCAATTTAGTTTGTGAACCAAGACCTCCAAGGAAAACAATGACTATTGTTGCTTCATCAAAACCATGAGTGGGCGTCTTTCTCAACAAGCTCTTGTATCTATCCCATGCTTGATCTAGCGTTTCCTCCATACCTTGCCTGAAAGAGGAAATTTCTTGATTCCCTTTGTTGATCTTGGACTGTGAGAAGTACTTGTTCAGAAACTTTGAAACCACAGCTTCCCATTCAGTAAAGCTATCCTACGGGAAAGAATTCAACCATAGCTTAGCATTGTCTCCCAATGAGAAAGGAAACAAACTTAACTTTATAGCTTCATCCGATACACCATTAATCATTACAGTGTTGCAAATCTCCTTAAATGTAGTCAGATGCTCATATGGACTTTCATGAGACAGTTCATTAAATTGGTTGCTCTTCGCCAATTGTATCAATGTGAGTTTCACCTCCATGTTTATGGCATTGACCCTCGGCCTAGCAATGTTGTTAAAGTGATGAGGGCCAACAACAGTGGTGTAATCCGCCAGAGTGAGTCTACCATTATTTTCTCCAGCCATTTCTTCAATACTCTGGTCAGATCTTTGTGGTGAGGGTTGTAAAAGTGTCTCCGGAGAAGGAAATAATTCTCTAGATGTTCGAATTCTCCTTCTCCTTCTACTCTCGTCCAATCCTTCAAGCAGAGGTTTCGTTGTTTTCTTGCTTCTAGTCCAAATTATACCTGCATACACAAGAAACCAAACCCTAAAAAGCACTTTTAAAAAAAACAAAACAAAACAAAAATAATAAAAAAAAATAAAGTCAAAACTAATCAATAATAACATGAATAGAATAGTTAAACCACGAGTCCCCAGCAACGACGCCAAAAACTTGTTAACACTTCGGCAAGTGTATCGAATCGTATCAAGTAATAATAATTGGTAAGACCAAGTATTGTTTCCCTAGCGACTCACGGCCTAAACATTCATATGGTTTCTTGATTAATTAGGACTTGTAAACGAAATCATTGTATTTGTATTACGGAAAATAAATATGCATGCAAGTTTGATCAATTGGATTGAAAGATGCAAAGGTGATTGATATAAAATAATGAATGATTATGTTGTTGGGGTTTCCAACTTATCCTATCCACCCTCATGTATTTATGAATTCATCTTCTTCATTAATGTTAATGCCACTTTTCTAATTTACCTAAAACCCGATGTCTCGGTGAAGAAAGCCTACTCACTACAAAAATATTATATGTTAGGAGGGGTTATTTTCCAGTTGGAAAACCCGGAAAAATTTCCAGCGGTTATGACTAAACCGCCCCTAATGTTTTTTTCTTTTGACATAAATTTTTTGGCAAATATTCTCCCTGAATTTTAGCTCCCTCCCCTCTTCGTGCCTTCATTTTTCATGTTTCTCATTTTCTCAAGCCCTAAGTTCCCTGCCTCCCTCCTACGCCTTCATCTCTGTTCTGATTTTCTCGTAAGTTCTCTCCATTCCTCGCACCAATTCTTCAAACCTAATTTGTTCTCTCCCTTCCTTGCACCATATTCTTTAGACCTAATTGTTCCTCCCTTCCCCGCAAGCACTAGTTCTTATTCGTGGAACTCTTCGGCTTGGTCTTCCGTTGCTTAGGAACGAAAATCTGGTGCGTTTGTGGGCTGAGCGAGGCCGACCGTCAAGGTGTTGTTCGTCGAAGGTCCGGGTGCCTCCAATCGAGGGGCTCTGGCATGTGTTCGCTCCCGCACCGAGCATCAAGGTAAACTGGCAAGCTCTCTCTACTTTTGCCTCTGTACAGATTTTCTAAGAACTTGGTTAATGGGTGATAGGGATAAGATAAAGCACCTGAAACCCTTACCACGAGCTTGGTTGAGACTGAAACGAAGAAACTGTGGAAACTCTGGCACCTCTTAATCTGGTTCTGCAAGAAGAGGAGGCAAGTTAAATTTCTTTGCTCATCGTATATCACAATGTCTTAATTTACTTTTTTTGCAGATTTTCATAAATTATATTATTTTTTAAAGTTTGTTTTAACTTTGTTTCATATATGTTATATTATGATTCAGAATCTTGAGATACAATGTTTTAAATTGTCATATTAATGTTTCAACAAGACTTTTTTATAAACCTCGGATTCTAGACTCCTGCTTGTGGTTGGACTATCTTGAACTAGCTTTGAATTAAGGTGGATCCAATGGACACTTGGTGACTTTAATGTTAAGTTCACAAAACCAAAGTTTAAGATAATTTTTATTAAATTTGTTGGGCAAAATAAAAAGCCGATTAATTAGACAACTGGATATAGTTTTGTTATTTTCATTAAAGTGAACAATTTAGGTTTGGTAAACATCCTGCATATTAGGGCTGTTTCTACAAACATGTACAAAGTATATTAATTGGTATGTGGATTAGAGTTTGAAAGTAAAATTTTCTGTAAAATGTTGTTTCTTATTTGATTTGAGCTTCTGCTCTGGATTTATTTTATTTGTGCGTGTACTATCAGAAACTGTGTGTTGTTTGGAAGTTAATATTACTATCAGTTATGTAGTGTTATTTAGGAATATTTGCTTTGGAAGTTATTTAGAAATTTAGGTTTTAAGTGAGCCATGACCATGAGAAGCATGCTGACATAGTTTCCGAGTGAAAGTACTTGACAGTTATCCAACATGCGTCTCAATAATTAGAATTTGTTCTTCTCTCATTTTGAAGATATTGATTTTTGTTTGGCATGAATGTATGTTTACAAATGAAGGAATAGAGAAAAACAATGATAAAGTTTTGAAGAGTGAGAGCTCCTTTATATTTTCTCCATTACTTTTCTCATCACTCTATTGAGACAGTACCATATACTTATAGTGCCTTTTAGTAACAATAAATAAGTTGTTGGAGTTTTCTGGGATGAATAGCTTCTGTGAATGTTGAAGATCTGTTAGAGATGTACCTTGTTTTATGTCACTTGTTCTTCTGGATGCATGCCCGCAGAAAAATCAACTTCCTTCGTCCCTTATAAATTTAATTAACTTCAAATGGTCTACTTGTACGACAATCCCCTTCATGCACTTGCCTTCAAATATTGAGGGATTCTGTTCAAAACTTTTAAGTGTTGCTTTTATGTTTCTTTTGTATCTTCTCTTCCCAGTTCCATGTTTCATTTTAAGTGTTACTTTGTCAAGTTGGATGCCATGTCATATGGTCAACCGAAATGTTTTCATAAATCTGTGTGCCAATTTTAGTTCTTCAATTGTTATTCCCAAATCAATTTTTTTACTGTTAAAATGCTCATTTTTTCTTGAGTATGTTTGACCAAGGTTGTGCCATGAATTCTGCAGAAGGGTGGGAGACAAGGCATCGAATCAACTAGAAAAATAAGTTGGTTCAAAACTTGAAGCTACCGTGGCCAGGCAAATACAAACACAATTTCAAACCTCTAGCAAACATGCTCTTCAGGTAAGCAGCTTGAGGTCAACAAAAAAGAATATCTATTAAAGCTTTCTGTACATAATTTATTTTTATTAATTGTAATACTAATTGATAAATCACTTTTGGGGAACCCATCCATAGAAGCAAGTTGTTAAAAAGAGAAAACCAAATGCTTAAATACTCCAAGTCCCTATCCTGGGTTGTTGGAAATTGTGTATATTCTTAGAATTGATGTATAGGATAGTGGAATAGAAACAATGTCTTAGATAGTGTAATGAAATTTAAAATTTCCTAAAAATTGCCTTAGAGACAATGTCTTAGAAACAATGCCTTAAAATTTCCATGCTATTCTGGGATTACCATAAGATTAGTTATTTTAATAACTATATTACATGTTATACTTTATTTAGGAAGCTTCCTTCCATTAGTGAGAATTATCGTGCAGTATAAACCCAATTCTTGCTATTCTGGGATTACCATAAGATTAGTGTGGGACACACTCAACACATAGCCACTTCCTCTTAAATCACCTCAGAATTAATGTCTTAAGAAAGCAGGGTAAGAAATAATGTAACAAGATAAAAAATTAAATAGATAAATAAAAAGAAAGGGAATTAAAAATATAAGTTATAATGTGAATTCAGTCTTTGAAATTATAAATAATCTCAAAATTTAATCCAACTCAGAACTGGGATATAATCTGATTATATTATACTGGATAATACTACTCTTCACTGATAAAAACAGTAGCAGTACCCTCTTTACAAATTATATTATATATACATGTTTTTAATTTTAAATTATCAAATACAAATTTGTAAAACTGATTATTATTTTATATTATACAGTAGAAAAGATATAATAAGAAGCAGGTCATCCCCAAATTATTGCTTCTAAATTCTATTGAATAAAATAAAAGAAGTCATTATTACGAAGTTCAAAAATTAATCCATTTCACCTCTCTTCAAAAATTTCCCATCTTGAATGAAACTAGTTACCATCTTCAAACTAACGCTGTTGTCATGACTTTGTTATATTGTAGGTATCTGATCAAGGAAGTGAGCCAAACAATGGATGTAATGAAGAAAAAAATTAGATAGTTATTGAATATTTTTATGAGTCATACTTTTAGTATTGAACATCTATATTGAACATATGTAATGAACCTTTTTCTTTTTAATTTTTATGTATGAACAATTAGTTGTATGAATGATATTAGGTTGAACAATGTAGTTTATTTTATACAATATTATTAAATTTTAGTTCATATTAATTCATTGTTCTGTCAATAAAACCATTTTTATTATAATCTAATTTTATTACAATTAAAAATTTTGAACTATACAAATTCTTGGCGGTTTTAAAACCCCGGTAAACTAAACCATCAAAAGTAGGGGCGGTTTTGAGATAACCCCAGCTAGTTCCGGCGGTTTTTGAGTAGCCCCGTTATTCCCGGCGGTTTTCATAAAGCCCCAACTAATTCCAGCGGTTTCTACAAAACCCCTGGAAATTCCGGCGGTTTCTGGAAACCCCCGCTAATACTGGCGGTTTTTTCCAAAACCGCCGGTACTTGCTTGGCGACGGACATTTTCCCACCAGTTTTTCCAACCGTGGGAAATATGATTTGCGGGAGTTAAAATCGTCGGTAATATTTAAAAAAAACCCCAGTAAAAATACATATTTTTGTAGTGACTCCTAATTACTAGTTCACAATGTCTTGTCTCCCTAGCAATTAATCATGCATTACATTCGCACAGAAGCTTAAAGGCAACCAACCCTCCTATTCCTATGTCTAGGTAATATTGTTTTTTGAAGAATTTTCCCAGTTCTAGATTTTCTCATATGTGTCCATAGTGACAAAATCAATAACCATGCAATTGAATGAGTTAAACAAAGCATGCATAGAGTAAAGAGGAAAAACCCTAACAATGAATGAAGTAAAGCATTTCATAATAAGAATCAATTCAATACATGAGAGTTTCAAAGGATTACATCATTTTTTCAACAGCAATGGAGGTTTAGTTCACCATAGACATGGTGAAACTAGATGAAAATAATGAAAAGAATGAAAGATAGAACCCTAAAAGTTGAAGATCGGAGCTTTCGCATCTAAAATCCACCTCCAAGGGGTGAAAGGTGTGTATTTTCGCCTCTTTCTGTCCAAAGATATGAACCCTAGAACTCCCAAAACCTTAAATAGTGCATTAAAAATACAGAAAAATAGCCCGAGCCTACATCGTCAGCGCTCAGCGCCCAAAAAGGGTGCTCAGCGATAGTTGCGACACTCTTTTGACCCTCAGCGGTGGCGCCCAAGCGTGAAACAGTGCTCTCAGAACTAAGTTGGCGCTCATCGGTGGCGCCCAGGCGTGAAACAATGGTTCTTCTATGTGCCACTTTTCCAGCCTTTCATCACTCCAGCTCCTTGCTACTTCAACTTCTTCATCCAATTCATCTTAATTCTGTCAAAACAAGGAAAAATAAGCATAAAACCCATCCAACTCTCTTATTCTCACAACTTAATCAAAAGCATGATTTCAAGCTAGTTTCTAAGTCATAAAGGGTGTTTTTAATATCAAAATTAAGTATAAAAATAACGGTTTTTTAACCGTTATCAGAACCGACGTCTAAATACACAACCCAAGAATTTAAAAAATCACTTTTTGACTCCATTTGAACATCTATTATGGGGGTAACCAACTTCTAAAGCACTTTAGAAGTCTATTACTTGGGAACTTACTTCTAAATGTCGGCATTAAAACACCGCGAATGCGAGACAACCGTTACACGCACTCATTGTTCATCATCTTCGTCGCGTTTTCTCTCTACGGGTTATGCTTTTCAGGTTCGTTTTTTCACTTTTGCACCGTTTTAAATTAATTTTACTCCGATTACATCACTCTTTGATGCATTATCTTTAATTTGAACCGATTAAAATGTGTTTTCGTTGGGTTTTGGTGCAGTTATTCTCGTGTCCTTGGGCGACGTTCTTTAACGGCGATTTCTTGCGCTTTGCACTCCTCCTTCAAATCCTATTCCAACACTAGCAAAAAATCTTCCAACCACTAGTAATGAAAATGAAGAAGCAAAGTCATTATTAGTGAACCCATTTGAAAAATCATTGTAGTTATGGCCATTGTCCATTTCCTACCAATAATATTTGAAGTTCTTCCACCACCTAAACTTCCAAGTAAAGAAATAAAGCTCAATATACCACCACCATTATCTCTTGATTCTTTGCAACTTGCAGAAATATGAAATTGTTGTTGGATCTGACTTCAGAAATTCCCGTTTGGCTGTGTTTGGTGTATAAAGTTTGAAATGTAGGAAGAAGAAAACGTTTGAGGGGTGGAAAGGTTTACAAATATACCTTTGCCAAGGACACATCTAAACCTTGAGTTGCCACCAAGAGCTCGAACGCAAACAATGTGTTGACACATCCTTGCCCTTCGATCTTATGGTTGGTGCACTTATCATGAAGGTTGTCGTTGTCCATGGATAGATCGTCTCGACAAGCAGGCGACGGGAATGGCGGTGGCCTCGTCTCCACCGATGAGCTCACAAATAACAGATCTGGAAAAGAAACTAAGAATGAAGAAAGTAGGAAAAGGGAAAAGAGGTACCTGGAAGAGAACAATATCGTTTTTGGCCGACAGACAATGTCTCAAATCTAAGGAGACTCATTTATCAACAACAACATAAACCTCAGAGCCCTAGATTTGGCAAAAAAAGAAAGCGAATGAGTACAACAACAAAAAGGAAAAAATAAAACCTCCAACAACTTAAACCTAATAAAGGATAAATACATAATTTTATTTTCTTAACGAATAACGAATACCTGCATATACAGATAGTATGATATTTGAACCCTACCCATTAATAAATGAATATTAAATTACCCGTTACCCATTACCCTGAGATATCTATTACCTGGAGATATCTATTACCCACAAATATCAATTACCCGTAACAAATTTTATTCGTAGTTGGATTATTTTTCCATCCATAGTCTATAGTCTATGATTATATATGAAGTTTATTTATTAGTGTCTACCACATGAATATCTTAGTCTCATAGTGTTTAAATTATGATGATTAAGACTTCATAATTTTATTACAATTATGGAACATATTTATGCCTTTATTGAATGTATTAAATTTATTTCGATCCTTAATTTTCTAATCAACTTATAATCATTCTAACTTTTACGTGATTTTATTCATTAACCATATAAATTAATATCCTTTAAGTGTAATTATTAATTTATATTCAAAAGTGTTAAATAATGAAAAAAAAACATCAAATATATCATTAATTAGTTTTAATGTCAATTACTTTAGAGGTAATTATCAATTAATTGATAATTTTATATAGAAAATGTTGTTCCATGCCTTTTAACACGTGAATATTTTTCACTTGAAAAGAAAAATTACAAATATAATCGAAGTTGACCAAATAATATAAAATAAACCCCAACACTTAAGAAGTCAAAGTATATATATATATATATATATATATATATATATATATATATATATATATATATTTATTGTGAGGGCCTGTAAGAAAATAAAGGAGCTATTGGGCCTTATGTGAGGCAGCCAAACCCATCAAACCAAGGACAACTTAGCCTTATGAAAGACTTTCCAGAAGTTTGATTCAATTGCTTGAGCTCTCTCTCTCAAACTCTTTTACCCTAAATTCTCTCTGCCTTCTCTCTAAAAATTTCCATTCACTGAACCATTCAATCTTGGATTTAAAGGTGCTTAGACGTTCATCACACCGAAGGTTTCCTTTTGACCTAATCATATTTTCGTTTGGACCGGTAAGTGATTTTCCCTTTTCCTTCGTTGTTTCTGGAGACTAGGGCATGCAACGTTACTGGTTGCATGTTGCTAGTGGGGTTTCTTCTTCATATTTTCTGTCAAATCAAGCTCTAAGGCCTTGTTCTCTTGAGTGGATTTGAGGGAGAGTAATTAAGGGGATTTGAAGATAATTTTTTTTGTCGTTTATTTGAGTGAATTTGGAGGTAAATGAGAGTGGATTTGGAAGTAAAGTTTGTGAGAATTAGTATAAGATTTTATTGACGTGACAAATTAAAAAATTTACTTCCAAATCCACTCTCGTTTACCTCCAAATTCACTCAAATAAACGACAAAAAAATTTATCTTCAAATCCCCTCAATTACTCTCCCTCAAATCCACTCAAGAGAACAAGGCCTAAGAGTTGTTGTTGTCACCACTTTGGTGGTTTGTAGGGTCAGGTTGAGTTCACGTGCTGTGAATGGTACTGTTACGGCAGTTTCAATTAGTTGTGCTTGAAGAAACCCAGGTAAGGGGAGCTAGATACTTTTCTATGGGTTATATGAACAATGCATGTGATGCAATATGTGAATGACACGTATTGTCATGTTCATATGTGAATCCATGAAACTGTGTTGTGATGTTTGGAATTGATTTGGATGGGTTTGAACTGTGATAATTGACCAATTTGAAGTGATTGAAGTGTGAAATCTGTTGTAACTTTTGTTAGATAGAAAAATGGGTATTTTGTTAAGGTTTTAGGGTCACTTGAGAGGAAGTGAGGTAGTGATTTTGGGAAGTAGGGGTTCTGGACACATTTGGGTTGTTGGGACATCTTAGGCAAGTCATTTGTGACTTGTTAGGATCATAAAACTTGCCTAAAACCCGTTAGAAATGGTAAAATCGAAATTGGGTCTTTAAGTTGTAGAAATTGATGTTTTAAAAGATACAACTTGATCTTAATCACTTTAGATTAGTAATGGGAAGGATTAGGATCATCTAGGCAGGTGTAATTAAGCTTAATACACGAATTGTAGGTCTTAGAAGTTGGTCAAGAGGTCTAGAAATGGTAAAGGTAGGTGTGAGTGTGTGATTCTGCAGAATTTGCGTTCTGTAGATGATGTAGAGTCGCTATGCGAGCTGTCTCGCATAGCGAGACCCTATAGAGGGTGCTCACTGTCTAAGTCATTCGTTGTGCAAGCTGGTGCGCTGTGCGAATGACCAGATGGTGTTGCCCTCTGTTTGTGGATTCGCGTGGCGAATCCTGTTGCTATGCGACTGGTGGTGGTCTGCAACCACTACCCATTTAAATCAAAAGGCGAGTGGGGTGCATAGCGAAAGTTTTAGGGGGGTTGGTCTCTGTCTGACTTCTCGCATAGCAACTTGGGTGCGCTATGCGAGGGACTCAAAGTTTGATACTTATTCAGACTTAATTCGCAAGGCGAACTGGGAGGGTACGCTATGCGAATAACGCCAATTTCATTTTGCGAGGGTGGTGAGTTGTTTGATGTTGTTTGACTGCTAGGGTGTATGTATGTCTATCTAACTGATTTGGGTGGCTTGATTTTGCAACATGATTGAGGGTATGTTGTATTGTGTGTCAATTATAGTTTGGAAGTATGTATGAAACAAAGTTGTGATTGGCGTAAGTGTAACAAGTATGATTCATGGACGAAATTCCATGATCCTCAAGGAGAGGATACATGGTGGTGCCCTAGTAGTGTGTAGAATGATTGCATGCAGCTCAATCTTGGGGGTTTTCCTGAACCTACAATGATCAATCATTATCAAGTAGAGAGGATTGAATCATGTGGTGAGTAGTAGCAGGAGGTCCTAGTCTTGGAAGCTTCCAGTATGCTCGAGGGCGTGAAACGGACTAACATCGTGAGTGTGGTAGGGTGGAACCCATTGACAATGGCTTTGCAAAACAGTAGATGCCACCACGAGTGCATAACCCACCATAGCTCGACAATCATTCTAGTCTGGACGAGTCGATTTAGGCTTCCTAGGAGATTCTTAGTCATTTGATGATATTTTGAAATATTTTTCCTCTTTAAGTTTACAGTTTAGACTTCTTTTGTTAAAGTTTAAATTCTAAAGTTATTCTGAGAATGATTATAATCCTAATTACTCTTAACTGTTTTTCTATATTATGTTTTTCTATATAATTGGGATGATATATATATATATATATATATATATATATATATATATATATATATATATATATATATATATATATTGGATGTTTTATTGTTTTTATGTTATTTTTTTTGCAATGATCACCTTATTAATGTGAACATATGAAAGATAAATGTTGAAGCATCTATGATAAAAGACGGTGATGTAGCAAAGTTTTGTTCTTGGTCGTTTAGTGATTATTTTTAGTTATTTTAGATATATTTATTGTTATGATTATTTTCTATTAGATAATTCTATTAATAGTATATATGTAATTTTGACCCAAATCTAATTTGTTTTGTATAACCACTAAAATTAAAAGAAGGGATCGCATTAATTTATCTATTTAATATTTAAAATAAAAAGGTAGAGAAAATGAATTAAAAATAAATATTCTAAGTGACATTATTTTACAATTGTAGTTTTAGTTATAGTATAAAAATAATATTTTTACATAATTAAAAGAGTCAATCGTGTGATTCTAACAAATATTCAAAATGGTTTTTTTTTAATTTTGTACTGTTTTTCTTTTCATGTCTTTTGTCTTTAAAACAGGCTAATTTGAATATTTAAAATTATTTGTAATATACTAAAATCAATATATTTTAAAGACGCACTATAAGATAAAAAAAATTCTAACGTTAAATTCACTGTGATGAATTTATCTTAAAAATAATATAACACAATCTGGCATTAAATATTTATTCTGTATTTAATATTTTGAAATACAATGTCCTCTATATTATATATTTTTAGTATATATATATATATATATTAAATTACTAAAAATTATATTAAACAACATAAAATAACTGAAATAATTCTAGATTAATGAATGTTGATATTTCAAAAATTATTTAATTTTAGATATAATTGAGAAAAGTTGACTGTGTGTCCAAAACAAAACTAGCTGCAAGATGTAAACCAATGGGAGTGTCTTAGTGTCGATTCAGTTTCATCTCATCCACACAATAATAGTACCAATATCTTCCAAAAAAAAAAAAAGTAGAAATAGTATTGGGAATTGTAACATAGTTCAACTTAACACTGTTTTGATTCCACAATTCTTCTTCTGACCTGTGATTCTCGCAATCATGGCCACCGTGCAACTCCAATCCCTAACCCTCACTCGCTCCTCCACACTCCCTTCCCTCACCTCTCCACCGATTCCGGTCGCCCGCCTCAACTCTGCTGCGCTGCCGCGCTACTCTGGCCTCCGTCTCCGAGCCACCATTGGAACCGTTTTTTCGACTCGTGCCGCTTCGAGAACCGCTCCTCGCGGCGGACGCATCGCTTGTGAGGCACAGGATACCGCCATCGAAGGTTACGTTTCGATTTCGTTGCGAAGATTTGTTAATTAGGTTCTGTGCAGGTTTTGTGATGTCGTTTTGATTTGTTAGATGTTTTATGAAATTTCCTTTGCGCTATGCGGATGTGGAATTTTAGAATGATTGAATTATTCCAAAGATTATGCTAATTATTTAGCCTTTGAGCATTTTGGTGAGTGAAGCTAAAAAAAGTAGAACAGTTTTTTTTTTCATTTGATATCCTTTTCTTCTGTATTCTGATTTTTCTTTGATGCCTAATATGATGTAGATCTGGACTTCTGGTGCTGTGGTTGTTTCTTACAACTGTGCATAGTTTGAAACGTTTCTTACATAATTATCTGTTTTGTGGTGAAAAAAATGGAATAGCTGGAATTGTTTGCAGAGTTTTTCCTTGTATATACATGTACCTGTGTTATATAACCTAACTATATCGCTATTGGCAACAGGACTAATTTTAAGGTGTTAGCGTATCATGCCTGTAGTCATAAATTTAGTGAACAACCTGAACAGAAACCACATCATCATTTAAAGTCACTCTCGAAGGCCTTTTCATTTTCTTCTGTAATGTTTCGCATCGACCCATTACATGTAATGTAAGGTTAAATATTTGCATGAATGTATTATTATAATCAATTCCTTCCCTCTAGGTGAAGTCTCTAGCAACCAATCTTGCCTTGAATATTTTCTAATTTGTTTCTAGATTTTTCTTTTTTGTTTGAGAATGCATTTACAACTGACCATCCTAGAGCCGACAAGTTTATGAACCAAATTTTAGGTATTGTTCAAACGAGGGGATTCATCTCCTCCTTCATGGCATCTAACTTGAGTTATCTCCTTACATGCTAGAGTAGGCAATAATACACTTAAGGGTTCATCCTGTAACACGTCACTAGCAACTACTAAGGAGGATGCAGTAAGATCTGCATATTCATACCTTTTTCAAAGCTTTGATTGTTCTCCTTGTTCTAAGACTGACAATACTATAATTATCATTAGCGTGTTTGTCTTCATCGTGTCTGACCCTTCTTCTACAAGTTCATTTAATTCATCCTTCTGTGGAAAGTCAGACGCCATGCCAATCTCTGCCGCAACATTTTCCTTTTCACTATCATGATTAATCCAAGACTCACATCCTGAAACTTCTGACTTATAAGTTATTTTAAAATTTATGTCTATACACATTCTCTATATCATAGAAACATGCATTTAACTACACATGCTTCTAGGTTTGCTTGCCTTATATGAGCATATGCAACAAAGCCAAATATTCTCAGATTATCAAGGTTGGGAGAATGCTTTTGATTAAATTTCCTCAATACGTAATAGTAACAACTTAAGCCTAAAACACCTTGGGAACTCCAATTGGGTTCTCCACCAGTAACTTCCAGCTTTTGAAGTTTTCAAATGTTTCATCTTTAGTTTTATTAGGGTAGACCCACATTGCTATGTTGTTTGGACCTAGTGGACCATCTGGGTATGAATTATTGTAGGACCTAATAGTACTTTGAAGGTTTACTTTTTGGTAGTGTTGAAACAAGACTCCTCTCCGAAGAAAAAAAAATTGCAATCTTTTTTCTTTGCCATACAACCTAAAAATATTTTTAAATTTTTAGTAGTATTTTTTTTTCATTTTGCCTGTTTGTACTTCATTTGGCTGGTATGGGCATGTTTTACATTTTAGCATCATCACTTGTCATTTTACTCTATGAGAAGCACGTGGATCTTAATTATCTGCTGCCTTACATTTCCGGAGTATTGTTGCATGTCTTAGTAAAAATACTTGCTAAAGTGAAACACTTTGTATCATTGAATATTGCAGTGAATGCTATTACTGATGCAAATTGGGAATCACTTGTGCTTGAATCCGAGACTCCCGTACTGGTTGAATTCTGGGCCCCATGGTGCGGTCCCTGCCGAATGATCCACCCGATAATCGATGAACTGGCCAAGGAATATGTTGGTAAGCTGAAGTGTTACAAACTCAATACTGATGAGAGCCCTTCAACTGCCAGCCGTTATGGGATTCGAAGTATTCCCACTGTCATTATTTTTAAGAATGGTGAGAAGAAAGATACAGTTATTGGAGCTGTGCCCAAGACAACATTGACCTCAAGCATAGAAAAATTCCTGTGAGCAAATGAAAGTAAAGCTATTTTTCTCGTTAGCTTCCTCTCATCTAAGCCAAATATCAGGTTGGGATTATTTGTTTCTTAAATAACCATTTATGGTCCTGTATAGCTATGGATGCAAACCATATTTTCTGATTTCTTTAGATAATTATAATTAACAATGTGTTGCGTAAATTTGCCATCTATTATAGCTCAACTTAAATCTATTTTGCATCTTGGCTCCTGTTCTCTTCAGTTCTTAACCGTTCACATAAGTGGCTGAAGATTGTGTGGTCACGTGGGGGCTACGAAACAAATTCTCATTAAAATGAGACAAATGTTGTTGAAAAGAAAAATCTTATCAAAATGAGTGATTGAAGATTAGTTAATGAATATTTCATGTCTATATCATAATTTAAAAATGTCGTGTGATAATACTCACGCAAATTCCCTCAAGGATCTGTCTGTCCATATGATTGACTTGACAATTGTTTCTGTGATTGATGGATGTTTTCACGAGTAAAACCTTTTTGTTGCATAAATTCCATCATTAATGGTAGTTCCTTTGGGTGTACTTTGTAAATGGATGTGCCATGAAGCCCAAATGTTGGTTGGACTGGGTGGTTACACATTCTTGTCTCAACCAAGGTTGTGGTATCGACCTCCCTTAACACTTAGGAGCACATGACACTTTTGTAGATCGATTTAATGCGAAGAGGAATTAATCAAATCCATTAATCTAGGTTAGGTACGAAGAAAGTGGCACGAGGGTATGTTGTGCCAATGAGTATTTGAAAATGAGAGAAAATATTGAGAAGGAAGTTCAAAAGATGGTGAGCGAAAACTCTTTTGGTGCTTCAATAATACCATACTGTATTTAAGTTTCTTTCGATTTGGGGTATGTTTGCTAAAAGAGAAAAGAAATAGAGAAATAAGGAAATAAGTTGAAATAAAACAGATAAAAATAAATAAGAGAAAATGAAAGAAAAGAAATTAAAATTCATTTTTAAAGATTACTTTAAAAAGAAAATCAATATTATTTTTTTATTGTATTGGTGTTTTACTATTTATTTTTATTATTGATTACATCATTTTATTGTTTTTATTTTTAATATTTTTGCCGATAATTATCATACTAAATGGGGAAGAGTTTATGAAAGGCATAATAAAAGATGAATTGGATGAGGGAGTGCTGGCGCAAAAAACAAATTGATTGAAAAAAAAATGTACACAATCCATTAAGTTAGAGCAGCAATATTTCTATTTAAGAATTTATTTTCTTTTCGGGAATCTCAGGCAAGTCTAATTATTTTTTCAAACACTTATTTACTATTTTCAAAACAATCACCTTTTACTTCTTTTTTTCACCTTTCTTTATTTATTTCTCTCTTCTTTTTTCTAATACCAAATGTAGCCTTAGATTGTATTTCATATTCCAATTAATTATGAATAATTATTTATTTTCTCATATAAAGTGGAAAGCATCATATCACAAAGGATTACTGACACTTATCTCTGATCAATTTTTACTAAAAATACGATCCAATGAAACTAAAATTTGATGAAGTAGATTAATTTTGTATATACATTTTTTATGAAACATAACTCAAACCATCTTTAAATTCACTCAATGTAGTATCATGTTACTTAAATTTGTTAAGGTAAATGATCCTACATAGATATTTTAATCTTTATCAATTAATGTAGTCAATCATTATCATGAACATAATAAACGTTTTAGAGTAAGAAGTACTCAATCACACTTTTCTGTTGGTCGTTTAATGTTATCTTGGATTTATTTTACAATAGTTCTTAGTATTTTTCCTTTAGTATTTAGGTTGAATTAGTGAGTACATGTTAAAACGCTCCAATGTTCAAGTTAGTTAAACGAATTCGATCGAAAGTCTGAAATTTGTAATAAATACAATCAACTACCTTTTTACCTTATCTCTATATTATAAGTTTCAAAGTGGGTTTTGATTAAAATTGGTCTAATTACGGCCCAAAAGTCCATAAACGTGTTTTACCTGTTTTTACTTGTTTAAACATGTTGGAATTACAGTCTTAACAATTCAATAACTAATTAATCAACTGTAGAAGCATTGACTGAATAGTCAATTGTGACAACGTGCCTTTGGGATTGGGAAAGTCTTCGTTCCTTTGGAAACGTTGACTAAGTAGTCGGATGTGAAAGAGTTGATTGGACAGTCATACGATACAATAAATAATACTAAATTTTGATGGACTGATGATATCATTTTTAATTGTGTTAGATATATTTTTATCTTATCTTTATCTTTTATTTTTAGTTAGTTTGTTATTATTTTTTTTTTGTATTTTGTGCTTAAATCATATTTCTTCTATTATAAATAGAGGACCATATGTGTATATTAAAAACAAGAGAGATTAATCTCATAATAGTTTTCACTATATATAACATGGTATCTAGTGCCACGTTATTTTGAGAAAAAAAAATTCAGTTGCCTTTATCACTCCACTCGTCACTGCGGGCAGTGGCACCATCTACCGCTATCAATGGTGTCATCATTTACCGTCGTCACGTCTAGCTGCTACTACTGGAGTTTCAATTTCGAACAACAATCACATGAATTTGATCATCTCGGCCAAGCGACCACTGTGTCATCAACGATTCAGAGCGTCAATGTCACTCTTTTTCATCTTCTAGGTTCATCATGTGTGGTTGGACATTCGTCTCCTCTCAAGCAACCATTTAAAGTATCAAGGTCGCTCTTTGTCCTCTTTCAGGTGCCTTGCTTGGAGAATTTTAGATTTTTAAGGTTTCTCAAAAAATGTTCATCCATGGTTTCTTCCGATGTTGTCTTTTCTGACATCCCTTTTGTCACCATTGTGTTTGACTCGTCTATATATGCTTTTTCTCCTATGAAAAAAATTATTTTTGTTAGTTTATTTATAACCGTGGTGGCTTTTCAACAATGACCTCTTTATCCATTGGATATCAACAATGCATTCCTCAATGACGATTTGTAAGAAGAGATTTATATGGAGAAACCCCTCGTATTTGTTTCTTAATTAGGGAAGTCTTCTGGGTTTGTATTTCGTTTTCTATGTCGTTTTTGTAAATCATTAGCAATTCGGTGTCACTCGAGTGCAGAAGTAGATATTTTTATTAAGTCTATTGATTATATAAGGAGCAAGCTTGGTACATACAATTTGTATCCAAAAGCTTGAGGGAGAGTGTTAGATATATTATATTTATCTTATTTTTATATTTTATCTTTAGTTAATTTGTTATTATTTCTTATTTGTATTTGTGTGTAACTCATATTTTTTCTATTATAAATATAAGACATGCATATTCAATACAAGAAAAATTAATTCCATAATTTATAAAATATTCAACAAAGTGTATAAAAAGAAAAATAAACTATTATACCAATACGAATGTACACATTTCAAAGTTAGAATGTCTAGACATGATATAATGACTAGACGAGGACTACCAAAATACGTTAACAACCCATAAGTAGATTTCATTAACACATGTATAGCAAAAGAAAAATTTAATTAACTGCATTGTTTACTCTTCATCAAACTTGACTCAAATTCTCATGTTGATGTTGACACATCAAACTAATTCTTCCTATGATTATACGTTCAATTTGGTGTACTCAATACTATGAGAGAATTAGAGAAAAAGTTATCCTTTAAGTAATCAGTTTAGTGTAACAGAAAATGTATGAATTAAAAGTCTACCATTCTCTCTTAAAGCATTGATACAAGGATAAGAGATCTACACGCTTACTCCAATAGTCTTATCTAAGACATTTATACATTGAAGTCTTTCATGTTGAAAAAAACTAGTGAAATAAAGGATTATGAGTAATTCCATGTGAATTAACAACTTTATAAATGATTCAAAATTGTCCTTTTCTGGAAAACATTTACTATGTGAAGTTCTTTTTCTCCAATAAGGAACACTAATAAGGGAAGGAAAGAGGAGAAATAGAGTAAAAAGTGAGATTATTTGAACTTGGAAAATATGATTAAATGTTTAATTTAATTATTTACTAAAATGTCCTTAGATTTTTTTTGTTAAGATTATTGTTTAAATAATTAAATTAAACTTGCATGTTTATATTTAAATGTGTATGTGTATTTATAACGAATTGGTGAAAAAAAACTATAAATATTTTTATGAAATCAATATTACAAGTTAATTTTCAAGATTCACTCAAGAAAATTGAATATATGTATATGTAAAATTATAAAATTTGATATGTTAGCAATAAAGTTTCATTATTGACGGATAAATATTAAAGTTCAGTATAAGCATGGAAATAAAATTGAATTACTATTTGAGTGCCAAATCAATAACCATATATTTTGCTTTTTTAGTTTCACCAAAATGAAAAGCTTCAACACATTTTATTTTATTTTTACAAGGAAGACATAATTGATTAGAGAATTAAGTTATCAATTATAGTTGTTTATTATGTGTTCAGACATAATCAATTATACCTCTCAACAAAAATATTTCATACTATTTTTACAATCTATTCATGATTGTTAAATATGGACTTACTACAAATTTCTTTTTTCTCACCTCACTCAGGACACCTGTCACTCAAACCCCCACATCCAAACATGAAACTATAACTTATCTTTTTCTGTTTTCTTTTCTATTTTGATAGTAAGTCGACGGATTCAAACATAATATAAAAATTTTTCTTATAACCGTATATAAACAACTTTTTAATTGTAGTAAAAAATAACAAAAATAATGCCTTTGTTCATGAAAAAAAAAAGCTTGTTCTTTATTTTAGGGAGAGATAAAAAGAATAATTAGGAATATCTTTATAAATTTATTATATGAAATAACAATAAAAATGCTTACAATTTATTATTGATTAATAGAATTCGTTATGGTTTATAAAAAAAAAATATTCGAACACTAACTCAAAATCGAAGTAAATTAGTATAAAAATCTAAGTATTTGATATCTCTGTATTACATTAAAATATATAAATTTTTGGACAACTCTTCTACCATTATCATGTGTCTTATCGTTAGAAAGGCGTTCTTTTGTTAATTGTTATTCACTAATACTCTATAATTATGTAAGTATATAATTAATAGAAATGATAAGTTTTAAAAAAAATCATAGAGTGTCATGTAACGATGGTCGAATTTTAATGGATTGAGTTGGGTAAAAAATACACTTAAATATCCTACAATTTAAGTCATTTGGGTTCAATCTAATATTATTTTTAGCATTAATTAAATACAATCTTATAAAATTAATAAGATTAATTTATTAAGTGATGTTTGTATCCATTTATATTATATATATATATATATATATATATATATATATATATATATATATATATATATATTATAGATCGATCTTATCTTTTGTTGATATGAAATTTTCAGTATATAGATTTCCAAATATATTGTGATTGTCAATCAATAAATAAAGTTTCCATAAATAAAGTTGATATATATAAAAACAAGTTCATATGAATAAAAACAAGTCATTTATTAATTTTGATACAATCAAATTAATTTTAAGCCAATTATATCCATTTCTACGATGTGTAAAAGTTTTACAGAATACATTTTTGAGAAATTAAACTTTATAATTAAAATTCTTTATGATGTAAAAATTTTAGTTTAAACAAATTTTTAATAGTTTTCACATTCCTTATCGTGATGTATGATTTGTAGCACACACTTGATGAAATAATTTATATGAGTGTTAAGTGAGACCGCCGCTTGTATGAAATATTGATATGATCTATAGAGCACTCATAAATATATTAGTTACATGCATGACCTAGTAAGTGTAACACAAGAATAATAATAATAAGAATTGTGGGAATGAAGTGCGATTGATAAATCATTAACACACATTTAGTGTCTTTGGTTCATATTGTTTGTTATACCAACTATATCATGTGTTAAGTTTTTCAATCTAGGACTGATCCATATAGCTTGCTATATCATCTCTGATGCATTATATTTTATATCAGATCCTATATTTTCATTTTTCATTCTTTTATTTGTTACCCTAGGATTGTTATTGAAATGTCAGGGAATTGCAAAAGTTACATGCAAGGTGGGATATCCTCGCTATTGAAGTTATTAATTAGCTCCATGATGTGATCCATATATTTCGGTCTTGATCTTCATCTCCAATAAATAGGTGTTAATTCTCACCTTTTATTCTTTTCTCTTTTTTATTTTATTTTCTATCCTGTTTTATTTACTCTTTTAGAAGTTTCTTACTAAGTTCTGAACTCGTCGAAAAATTACTGTATTATGAAAGACTTAAACAATACAATCGATAAGTTCTTAAAGGCAAAAATCTACTCGCTTAGTAACTTTTGTTTGTAGTTTCATTAATTTTTATAACATAATTGTCTTTATGGACTTTTCAAAATTGACCAAATAAAACAGGCAATGCAAAAGTTATTCCAAATGCATTCTATTTTTGTTGATTGTACCAAGTTTTAAGAGAGATATTTTCGAAAAAAAAAAACTGATATTAGTTAAATTAAATATTTTTGGCTTACCTTTCTAATTAATATAGAGTTAAAAATTTGTTGCATGGTAGGCATACATGGGACCACATGAGAAAATCCATGGAGTAATGTTAGTTCACAAACTCGTCATTGAAGACTTGAAGCCACCGCCTAATAACACTATCGTACTTTAAATGTTGGAAACATCTAATATAATTTAAAAATAAAAAATAGATTATATATCATTTTTTTTATCTATAATAAATTCATCTCATAATTTCTTTTTGCAACCCTTATTTTCAATGGTGGATCTCATTTCAACTCAACTCTTTAGTTAGATCTACTCTTTTCGAATTGAGGTATATGAATAGTTGTTTTGTATATTTCTTCACGTATAAAATAAAAATGATGTAATATTTGTGTGAGAGAAAAATATATTAATGAATGATACTTGATAAAAGATAATATTTTTTAATATCATCCAAACTTATCTATGTCGTCAAATATAGTCATAGAAGTATGCACACTTTGAAAAGTAAAAGATCTAGTATCTACTAATAATTAATAAACAAGAACTTGCATAATTCTTCACTTTTTATGATAAAGAGAAAGAAGCTCAGCTCTTTTTTCTTTGGTATGATAAAACATATATCTGATATAAAATAAAAAATATGAACTAACTTTCTAAAGAGTTGTTGGATTCATTAGATGACATCTTAGTGCTACATTATTGACTTTTCTCCACGAAAATACATAAATTTCCACATTTAATTATAACAGTTTTTATTCTTTTGTTTTACTTGTTAACTTTATCGGAAAAGTGGTTCATTAAAAAATATAACATTAATAAGACTTCAATTCAATCACATAAATAATTAACACTATTCTTAATCTAAAATTTTAAAATAATAAATTAAAGTATTTTTCTCTTTTATATAATATTATAATTTTAACACTACTAATATATATATTACTAAAACATGTTATACTTATAAATCATGACATAAAAATTAATATACATTATCACTATCACTATTTTCTCGGTATTACGGCATATTTTATTATTAACATTGTAATAAAGTTATATTAATGATATGTTTAAGGAAATGGCTGTGGCATTTGGTTTCTCTAGGAGCAGCCCTACACAACATATTCATCAAGCATTCATCATTAATTATATTATAATAGTTTCTTTTATATTCTCCTTTTTAATAATTGTTAAGATTGAAATGTAATGTACTTTTGATAACTTTGTGTGGCCAGTTCATGACATGAATGTCTACTCAGGACCTTATCTCTTTTATTTGTATATATAAAAAGTAATATTAGCTATGATCAAAATTTATAATACTAATTAATACAAAAAATCTGTAAATAGTTTCAATTACCAGCAGAGTTCCACTAATAATATTCTGTAGATAATACCTTTATAAGTTATAATTACCTTAACATTTCAAAAGTCGTAAGTAAGTTTATACAACTTAATAATGTACAAGTATATCTTTTAAGTAGTTAACTATGCATTAACATAACTTCCTACAACTTATTATTATTATTATTATTATTATTATTATTATTATTATTATTATTATTATTATTATTATTATTATTTATTATTATTATTATTATTATTATTATTATTATTCTTTTATTTGATTTTTATTATTAATAATGATATGATTATTATTCTTGTTTAATGTAGGAACTTGGATTTTCTTAAAAATCCTTTTTCTTCTTCTTTTTTCGTTACTCTTCTCTTCTTTCTTCTCTCTTTTCTCTTCTTTCTCCTTTTTCTTCTTCTTCCCTATCATCTCCCCTTTTCATTCTTTCTTTTCTTTGCAAAACCTTAGTGTGAGAGAAAAAAAGTAGTAGGAGGAAATTCATTTCTTAATGGTGAGTTTCTGGTGACCCTGACTCAACGTTCTTCACGATCATTTTAGGGTTTGAATTCGGGGTTCCTTTCCTCTTTCTAATTTGGGGTTTAGGGTTTCAAAGAGAGTTTCCTTCTTGTGTCTTGCAATCTTGGGTGTTGTCGTGCAGAAGAAAAGCTTTAGGTAAGGAAAGATAAAACTTGTCTTGGTTGTGTTTGTATTATAAATTTAGTGTCTCTATGAGTTGTAAATGATTTTTGAGAAAATTGGTATGATTAGGTGTATAACATGTATGTTTGATTGGTGATTTTGATAGTGTGATGTTTAATATAAGTGGTATAGTGTGATTGTGATTATTAATAATGTTAGTATTGAGTATGATGATGATTTTGTAATGTTTGAAACTGAATTCAAGTGGTTGTGTGAAATATTGGTCAAGTTACTTGGTTCAAGCCTAAAAAAAAAGGGATTTTGATGAGTGAATTTGAGACATAGGTATGAGAGTGAGAAGGTAACTATTTTAGCACTGCCATGAGGTAGATTGAGACTAGTTAGATTTATAATGAGGGTTGAAATGTGATATGTAATGAAAGTGAAGTTTATAGTTGAAGTTTTGGTAGTATTTTGAAGGAAAATTAAGGTTTTAGGTAGTGAAATTGTGAGGTGAGGATTGTAAGCTGCTTTGAAGCATTATGGGTCTGTTATGAGTTGTATTATGACTTGTCTAAGCATTTAAATGAGTGAAAACATATGTAGGACAGTTGGTATTATCTTAGAGTGAGTTATTGGATGTTCTTCATCCAAATTGAGGTTTTGCATGGTGAGATTTTGGAGCAGAGTGACTGTGAGCAATATGAGGTGTGGGGGGTGTACTAGCAAGTATATTTGGACCTGGTTATGTAGTTGAGAAACTGATATGGGGGTTAGAAAGTGTATATTTGAGTTTGGGTAGCTTATAAGAATGAATTTGGGTTTTCATAGGTTTGGGTTTGGAGTGGTCAACTTTTACACAAAACTTTTCTCATTTGACAGCTTACACAAGTCCTAATAAGCCTCTTAACACACTCCAAACTGTCAAACACAATCCCACTGCCTAACTCAAATTCTCACTAGTCAAAACCTCATTTTTACACTAAAATAACCTCTAAATTCAACAATTATCCCCTTACGTACTATATTTGTTTCAATTTA
Source organism: Vigna nakashimae (assembly GCA_034642375.1). NCBI lineage: Eukaryota > Viridiplantae > Streptophyta > Magnoliopsida > Fabales > Fabaceae > Vigna > Vigna nakashimae. Next base: position 13,655,280 of record CM067764.1, on the reverse strand, counting down.
ACAATGCTTTTAAGTCTAAAATGATCTCAAAACAAAACTTAACCAGTTGTTTCATCACTCCAACACTCATTTATAAAATTCACCCATTAAAACCCCCATTTTTTACCTTAAAAACCCAAACAAAAGGACTCTTCTATAATATAAACTAATCTCCAAGTATTAGAATAATTTCATTACACATAATCAATACAGTTTCACTCATCACAAACATACAATTCCAACATGTCAACAAAACATGACCAAATCCCCAATTTCATAAAATCCTCATATAACCCAACATAGACGTTTCTAAAAGTTTAACTACAATACATAGAGATACAAATTATTTTAACATAATCATTGTCGCAACCGGAATCGTGACGGGACGACGATCCAAAAAAAGACGAACGATTTGGAAAAAGAGATTTGAAGTAGCCACCATAGTTTATTCTAGAAAAATACGGAAAAACCATAAAATGATAAGGCATGGTTTGCGAAAATCAGATATTGGGTTTGGGAGTCAGTTACGCGTAGGGAAGGTATTAGCACCCTACAGCGCCTGCCCGAAAGCAGTACCTTTAATTAAATGTGCGAATGTGATGTGGTTTTCAAAATGTTTAACTATCCCAAAAGTAAAACTCTAAAGAAACAAAATATGTCTTTTAGTTTTTTGAGCCTGACAAGGATTGACCTTACTCCTACGTATTCTCATTCAAAATGAGAAATCAGGGTTATGTAGTTCTTTTAGAAACTCCTTGAAAAGTTTGTTTGAGGAATTTTTTGAGAAATTTGTTTGAGAAATTGATTATGGATAAATTAGGATTTATGGGGAAGTGAACCTGACAAGGACTAGCCTTGCTCCTATGTATCTCCACTCTTGATGGAGAATCAAGGATCATGTAGTTCTGGCTAAAAGATTGTTTTTGTTGTTTGAAAGTGTTGATGTTTTTAGCTTTTGAATATTTTATATATATTTTTTATATTTTCGAGAAAAAGAAGATAAAGAGTACTAGGCCGACGCGGACGGTCACACGAGTACTCATACCTTTAGAATGATATTTAAATATTCTTAATTATTTTTTTAAAAGAGAAATAACGACATTAAGCACTAGGACGATGCGAACGATCACACGAGCACTCATACCGTTATCTACTTTTTTAAGATTGAAGATATTAAGTACTAGGCTGATGCAGATGATCGAACGAGTATTTATACCATTTTTAATTTTTTAAATAAGAGAGAAAGGTATTGAACACTAGGATGATGCGGACGATCACACGAGTGTTCAACCTTTAAACAATGTTTTGTTATATTTATTAAAAGAAAGAAAAAAAGGTTTTTAGCACAAGGACGACGCGAGCGGTCACACGTGTGCTTAACCTTTAAAACATATTTTTGTTATTTTTTATAAGAAAGAGAAAAGTTTTCTAGTACAAGGACAATGCGAGCGGTCATACGTGTGCTTATCCTTTAAACATATTTTTGTTACATTTTATAAGAAAGAGAAAATGTTTCTAGGACAAGGAGGACGTGAGCGGTCACACGTGTGCTTAACCTCTAAAACATTATTTTTGTTATTTTTTATAAAAAAGAAAAAATGTTTCTAGCACAAGGACGACGCGAGCGGTCACACGTGTGCTTAACCTTTAAAACATACTTTTTTTTTATTTTTTATAAGAAAGAGAAAAGGTTTTTAGCACAAGGACGACGTGAGCGGTCATACGTGTGCTTAACCTTTAAAACATTATTTTTTTATTATTTTTTTATATCTATTTTCTCCTTTTTTTGGTGTACAGTGCAGCAAATAAACCAAGTCCAATAAATAAATAAAAATAAAACACCAGATATAGGAGTGGGGGTTATTATATAAGGGGCTACATACAATTAAACCTAATAATCAAACAAATAATAAAAGCAAAAAAATCTATTAAGAATAGGAGTGTAGAGATAAAAACCAGAAGTGCAACTCAAAATTTCTTATCCAAGCCCCAAGATAAGGGTGCATCAGCAAAGTTGGAGGTGCCAGAAACAAAATGAGCCCAATGCCTAAACCTCCCTTTTTTTATTTGCAGAAATGAAATGGGCTAAAGCCCAAACAGAAGGGGGTGTGAATGGGAAATGCATCTCAACAGGAAGAAAGGAGGCAGCCCACGCTAGGCCTAAAGCCTCTTTATTCAGAAACCCATTAGGGGTTCAACTGAATCCTCTCATTTTTCCAACAACGTCCAAGACCCAGGGTCCCTTTCCTCTTCTACTTGAATCCAAAGGGAGTTGAGCTCCTCCACGAAGCAGGAATCCTAGAGAGGCATCGGTCTCCCCTTAGGCATGTCGTCGCCTCCGCCTAACCGGCCGCTGCTCACGACCACGACTCAGCCTCAACCCAACTGGCCACCACAGACCGTAGTCCCCGGCGTCGCTAGTGACGACACTCGCCGCTGGAGCCGTCGCCGGCCATGGCACCAGGCTCCCTTTCTCCTTCTTCTTTTCGCGAGAGAGAAACCTTCTCGTTCGTGAAGACGCTGGTCGTTCGTCGAGCTCTCCCCACCATTATCGCATCGTTGCCACTATCGAGCCTGCCACCAGCGCTGCCTATAGCCAATGGCGCTTCCTAAAGCCGGTGGTACTCCTCCGTTCTTCGTCTTTTGTGAGACGCGCCTTACCTCCAACTTGGGGCACACCGTTTTGCCTTCCACCTTGAGACAGCCACCACCAGAGGTTCTACCAGCGCGTCCGTTAGACCCTAGTCGCATGCCATGGCTACCATTGGGCTTACAAATGGAGTATGTGTCAACGACAACATCTCATTTCTTCTCCTATCTCTGTTCTGATTAGATACTGACAATGAAGATGATCAAATTTGGGGCCTCCTTCTCTGTTTAATTGATGTATGTATTCTACTATATACGTGATGAACCAGAAGAGAGGATTTAATGCTTCAAGAGTTTCGATGGATGAAGCCAAATGATAAAATGCTTGTGGAGGTAAATGAGAAGAATAAGTTCAGTATGTGTTGGAAGAAAATGATTTTCGGTCTCGGCTTGAGTTGAATTTTTGAAGATGAAGAAGTATGGGGTTGTATGTGATGGTTGGAGGAGTAGTAGGATGGAAGCAAAATAGAGAAATAGGGAAGGAGATCTTCTAGGAATCAAAAGTTTGTTGAGAAGTGAACGATGAATGTTGTTGGAGGTGAAGGGAGAATCTCTCTCATTGATGTGCATGATGAAGGAAAAAGCCAAGAGGGTCCCTGGTGAATGAATGGATGTTGTTGGAGATGAGGAATTGGGAGTGAAAAGGAAATGTGGTTGGGGTGGTTACACGGGTCAGAGGAGTAGGGGAGTGGAGAGCAAAAGAGGAGTGTGACTATTAGTGTGCTTGAATGATGGAGGTGCCGCTTGTACCTTTTTCGTTTTCTTTTCTCTTCCTTTTTTTAAAAAAAAATACTCATATAGAAAATCCAATCAAATAATAAAAGCGAAATAAAATAGTAGTAAAAAACAGAATTAAAATCATAAAATGACATAAAACAAAATAAGATATAATAAAAAAGAAAGACCTATATTATTTAGTTATCCGGACGAAATTGGGTGTTGACAACTGCCCCTCTTTACTTAGATTTTACTAGATAATATGAAAATTTATTACTTTTGTATTATCTGAGTAAAGGCTAAGTAAAGAAAGAAACACTAATTTCGTCTAGATTTCAAAAGAGAAAGAGGAAAAATAAGAACTTATTAAATATATGATAACCAAATTCATGAAAAATGTGAGATTGCAACAAAAGAAATCGACCATTGCCTAGTAGAGAGCCGACATCGCTGAACAACAAATTGAAATTGAGTATTGCCTAGCAGAGGGCCAACAACAAGAAACGAAAACCTAGATTCGACCATTGCTTAGCTGAGGGCCTATATCGCAAAACAACAAACTAGAATTTGAGCAATGCCTTGCAGAGGGCCAATATACCAAAAGAAAACTTGGATTCGACCATTGCCTAGCAAAGGGCCGATATCGCAGAACGACAAACTAAAATTGACCGTTGCCTAGTAGAGGGCCAACAACACGTAACAAAAACCTGGATTCGACCATTGCCTAGCAGAGGGCCGATATCGAAAAACAACAAACTGAAATTTGGTCATTGCCTAGCAGAGGACCAACAACATGAAACAAAAACCTGGATTCGACCATTGCCTAGTAGAAGGCCGATATCGCAGAACAACAAATTGAAATTGACCATTACCTAGCAGAGGGCCAACAACACGAAACGAAAACCTGGATTCGACCATTGCCTAGCAGAGGACTGAAATACCAAAAGAAAACTTGAGCTTAGGGTGCCAAATAAAACTAGGTTTTGGGTGCCAGGAAAAATTTGGCTTTTTTTTTTTTTTTTTGAAGGGCCAGGTGAGCTGGGCTTGGTGGGGCCAGTGTAAAAATTGGGCTTTGGGGCCAGTGTGGAAACTAGGGTTTGGGGCCAGTGTGGAAACTAGGCTTGGGGGCCAGGTAAAACTGGGCTTTGTGGGCCAATGTGAAAACTAGGCTTGTGAGCCAGTGTGAAAACTAGGCTTTAGGGTCAGGCGAGCTAGGCTTGGTGTGCCAGTATGGAAACTGGGCTTTGGAGCAAGTGTGGAAACTATGCTTCAGGGCCTGTATGGAAATTGGGCTTTGCGGGCCAATGTGGAACTGGACTTGGCGGCCAGTATGGAAACTAGGCTTGAGGGCTAGTGTGGAAACTGGGCTTTAGGGTCAGGCGAGCTGGGCTTGGTGGGCCAGTATGGAAACTGTGCTTTGGGGCCAATGGGGAAACAGTGCTTCAGGGCCAGTATGGAAACTGGACTTCAAGGCCAATGTGGAAAATGGGCTTGGCGGTCGGTATGGAAACTAGGCTTGAGCGCTAGTGTGGAAACTGGGCTTTGAGGGCCAGTGTGAAAACTGGGCTTGTGGGCCAGTGTGGAAAACTAGGATTTAGAGCCAGGCAAGCTGAGCTTGGTGGGCTAGTATGGAAACTAGGCTTTGGGACCAATGTGGAAACTGAGCTTCGGGGCCAAAATGGAAACTGGGCTTTGTGGGCTAGTATGGAAACTGAGCTTGGGGGCCAGTGTGGAAACTGAGCTTATAAACTTTGAAATTTTTGAAACCTAACTTAAAAGCGATGAACAATGTGTAAAGTTGTGAGTGTCAAAATCTCAAAATGAGAGAAAAAAACTTGTTCAACAAGAAACAATATGACTTGAAAGAGAAAACCATAATGTTATTTTTTTTGTATTTTTGAAGAAGGATTCCACAACCATTCATATGAATGAAGAGGGTTTTGATCTGAAAGATTTTCTTTTTGATGGATTGATGCACATGTATGTTATTCACATATGAAAACAATTGTTTTTTTTTGTGTTTTTTTTTTGTTTTTTTTTGTTTTTCTTTTTTGCTTGAGTCAATTGTCTTGCACTAATCAAATTGGTCTTTATTTTCAATGTTTCGTGAAAGTGAGGAATGTCATACATCTAAGGTTTCATGTCTAATACTATTACATTTTGACTTTTTCTTTCATGACATCAGTGCACGCACTACTTGAGTTCATAGACCGGTGAAAAATGGAAGACATTTAGAAGGGTTTGAAGAAGACTGGAACAGTCACGTCATTCCTCCTACAATCCTTAAAGGAGATATAGTATGTGCGTGTCAAAGCGAAACACGAGATACCTAAAAGTTGCCTCGGTTTGGTGTTAGGGAAAATGGCCATGGGGATTGGATCTATGAACAATAGGGTGAAGAGTTCAAGTTAGATTTGCAAAGTTGCCCCAATCTTGAGGTTATGGGTTGATGAATTTCAAGGCGAAGACACGTGGTGAGATTCACAAAGCTGCCCTAGTTTTTGGCCCGGGGTTCAGTTTGGAAGAGGTAGTGGCATGAAAAGGATCGACTAAAGGGATGACCTCAATTGGTCTGATTTTCTTTTGCATGCTGCTGGCTGGTTGGCAGGGAGATCCCCTCTTCTTGAGACATTACTTCTTTCTCTTGTTTTCAATAATTCATTTTCAACTTTTTTTTACCACACATTGAAAGTAACATCGCCTTATCGCAAAATTAAGCTTCAGGAAAATTTGAGCAATCATTATTCAATCTGCGTGGACTTTAATAGGCTTGTAACGCGGCTAAGGGCTAAAAGGTATTGAATAAAAGATATAAAGGCTCAAATGAATGTTTGTCGACTATATTATTTGGGAACAAGGGTTGTCATCTGGCATTGTGTCAACTATTTGACCTTTTGAGCACTTTATTTTTTCTTGAACTCCATTTTTCATCATCACTTTGTAATTTTTTATTCTTTTTATTTTTTCTTTGTTCACTCTTCTTGGTGAAATTTCTTCGTTTGATCCTTGAGTGCTCTTCATTTGCATCATGAGTTGACTCCTACCTGATGACAACCACCACCAGAGGTTCTGCCAGCGCGTCCTTTAGACCCTAGTCGCCACCCATGGCTACCACCAGGCTTACAAATGGAGTATGTGTCAGCGACAACATCTCCTTTCTTCTCCTATCTATGTTCTGATTAGATTTTGACAATGAAGATGATCAAATTTGGGGCCTCCTTTTCTATTTAATTGATGTATGTATACCACTATATGTGTGATGAACCAGAAGAGAGGATTTGATGCTTCAAGAGTTTCGATGGATGAAGCCAAATGATAAAATGCTCTTGGACGTAAATGAGAAGAATAAGTTCAATATGTGATGGAGGAAAATGGGTTTCGGTCTCGGCTTGAGTTGAATTTCTGAAGATGAAGAACTATGTGGTTGTATGTGATGGTTGGAGGAGCAAAAGGATGGAAGTGAAATAGAGAAATAGGGAAGGAACAAGAGACTGCTAGAGGAACCGTTTTTGTTAAGGGAATGGAAGAATCAAAAGTTTGTTGAGAAGTGAACGATGAATGTTGTTGGAGGTGAAGGGAGAATCTCTCTCATTGATGTGCATGATGAAGGAAAAAGCCAAGAGGGTCCCTAGTGAATGAATGAATGCTGTTGGAGATGAGGAATTGGGAGTGAAAGGGGAATGTGGTTGGGGTGGTTACACGGGTCAGAGGAGTAGAGGAGTAGAGGAGTGGAGAGCAAAAAAGGAGTGTGAGTGTTAGTGTGCCTGAATGATGATGGTGCCGCTTGTACCTTTTTCGTTTTCTTTTCTTTTCCCTTTTTTTTTCAAAAAATACTCATGTAGAAAATCAAATCAAATAAAAACAACGAAATAAAATAATAGTAAAAAACAGAATTAAAATCATAAAAAGACATAAAACAAAATAAGATACAAAAAAAGAAAGACCTATATTATTTAGTTATCCGAACGAAATTGGGTGTTGACAATCATAAACTAAAACAAAAGTTCTAGCTTCCCTTACCTTAGAAAACTCCTACCGCTCTAAACCTTCAATCGTTACTTCCACCACAAGGAACTTCTAGAATGACCTACAAATCACCGATTGGTGTTTGAAGACAACCCTTAGAACCTTAATTGAACCAAGAATAAAAAAAGAGAAGTTCTTGACACATGCAAAACAAATTTTGATTTGCATGATCATGAACTGAAGATACCAAGAAAAAAGAGATAAAAACTTACTTGCTCTAAACAGTGAATTGATCGGGTAGATTTGTAGACCTTGTCGCAAGGATCACCGAGACACCTTCTGATCGTCAAATAGATGACTGAGGAGTAAGAAGTCTTAGAGAGATGTTAGAGAGGTTAAGAGAATAATATTTTAGAGAGATACACGATTTTTAAGTAATAAGACGAGTTTAAGAATTTCTATTTATATCATTGTCTTATTTTAAAGTAAAATATTTGGTCTCATTATTTTAATACATCATCTACTCTAATACTCCAAATTCTACGTTCTGACGGTCAGAAAAATAATGTTAATTTGTGGAGAGTTTTTATAACCTCCACAAAATAACTCTCAGTAAATAACAATTTTTTTTGTAGTGAAAATATATATAAAAAATTATATAAATATCAAATTCAATTTCTGTATATTAAAAATAAAAATTAAATATTATTTGTGGAATACAACCTTTTCATATTGAAATTCAATTATATAATTTTCCTACAATTTGTTCATTTAATTACATATAAAATGTTTCATTTTTGCTCATCAACCACATGCGCGTTCTAGGAATGACGTAATTTCAAAAGACAATTTTGATATCACGTATATAACAGTATAATGATTTTTTGAAAGTTACATTATATAAATAATTAAATAAGAATTGTAAAATTAAACAAATATCATTTAATCCTTTGAAACAAGATAAGGTGAATCTTCTTACATTTTGTGACACTAGTAAAACAACAGTCTTTTAACGCGCTTAATACGCTTCGTTTTCACAAAATCGAATCATATTAAAATGTGGTGACACTTTTGTAATTAAGACGAACTTATACGCCTCGGTTCAATGAAAACTGAAGCATATACTCTCTACTGTCTCGGTTATTTATGAAACCGAAGCATAAAACCCCTCTACAAATTCACCCACCCCTCTGCAAGCCACTAACAACTTTTCGATTAAGGCCTACTGCTTCCGTCTTCATCAAACCGATGTCATTAAGTATTTATGTTTCGGTTTGTCTTCTAATCGAGGCATATAGGTTATTTTGAATTTTGTTTTTACCTGTTTAGGCATCGGTTAGCAGATACTCTCATTCACCAAGCTAGTCAAATTCTGAATCTTAACCAGCATTTTCTTATACAACTCCTCCAAACCCTCGGTGTAGCTCCTAGCATCAGACCTGACCATTTTGCTCAACTGCCCAACCTCAAACCCTTCAACGCACCCGTCGAGCTCCCTCTGGTCATTGGCGGCCTGCTTCATCCGGGCAAGCCTCTTGTTTTCAGCTTCATCTAGGCAAGCCTCTCGTCGCCATCTTCATTCATCGAGGACCCACAAAGCCCACAGTCGAGTGTGAGGAGGCTCGAGGTCGGGCTGAAATCACTATAGTAGCCGCGGAAGGTAGGACCAATGTTGACAACGTCGAGGGAATGGGGCTCAAACCACTAGGCCTCGGTGCGAAACTGGAAGGCACGGTACTCGTGCGTGTGCACATGCGAGAAGGACGCGTTGTCGAAGGGAAGGGAAGCTAGGAGGAGGAAGACACAAGGCGGGAAGAGAGAAGGTTGTTCAGGGGAATTTGACTTTAGGTTTGGGTTTGAGTTATCGATTGAGGTAGAGAATTGAGAGATAAATGAGAGAGAGGAGGTGACAAAGAACTCGTGCATGGAGGGGCGAAGGGCAGATCTAAGACGAGCGGAGAACCACCAGAGGACGAAAGAGTGAGGGTGAAGGGCGGAGGAAGGTGGGGACAGCGAAAGAAGAGTTGTCGGAGGGTGTGGTGGGAAGGTGGGTGACGTGGTTGAAGAGGAGGTTGTGGATGGTGGAGGGGAAAGTGGAGAAACGCTGGATGAGGGAGGCAAGTCTGGCGCCGGAAATCGCGATCTTCTGCAACTGGTAAATTTCAGGGATCTTTTGCAACGTACGGTGGATCATCCATGGCGGCGGAGGCTTGAGTCTTGTATCTCTGTCAAGGCTTTAGGACCTGGGTATTGCTTTATAATCAAGATTTGGCCACCAAATTGGTAAATGTTTACAGCATTTGTAACTCTATTCAGAATGCCCATCAACTATTTGATCAAATTCCCAAAGGGAATTTAATTCTTTGGAACGTCTTGATTCAGTATTTTTGGCCTGTTTGTTTGATATTTTTTGTTACTGTTATTTACTCTAAGATGTAATTGATGTTGTAAAGGGATTTTTGGATCTGAATTAACTTTAAGTGCTTGAAATCAATATGTTTGTTTCAAAGAGTTTTTTTTCGTGTGCTGGTATTAACAATTTATTGTCATTTCCTTGTGATGAGTGAAAAAAATTGCTTCCGTAAAAGAATGATTAATCAAGGCTGGAGTCTCAGAAATAGCTTTTTTTTTGTCAAAATCATGTCATAGGTTTTGGGATAGAAAAATAATGAGCTCGAGAATTGGCATGCATTTTGCCATAGGACTTTGGTTTGGAAGCATTTTTTCATTGTTACTCAGAATTTACCTTAAATCAGAGGAAGAGATACTGCCTTGGTTCAGTAGGAACCTAGGCGAAAAGTCCTTCTAGAAAAAAAAATATAAAAAGGAAAAATTGTACTGCTTCGGTTATTTGTGAACCGAGGCAAAATCCTACCCTTTTTTGCCTCAGTTCACAACCGAGGCAAAACGTCTATCTCTTTTTACTTCGTTTGTATATGCCTCGGTTGTAAAACCGTTGTCTATAGTCGAAAATAACCACTGTTGTTTCCCTCGACTGCACTAGTGTGATACAACTATTCAATTAGATGAATTATTCCCTTTTATTTTCTTTCTGGGAGAAATGTAGGTGCTTATAAATTATAAGAATTGTATCTGCACTAGTACAAAATAGGCTTTTTAACTCGCTTAATAGGCTTTGGTCAAAGAAAAACCAGAACATATCCGAAAGCGGTGGTAATCTTGTAGTTTAGACGAACTTATATGCCCTAGTTTGTGAAGAACCAAAGCATGTAATGCATATTACCTCGGTTCAAAGCATAACCGATGCCTAATACTATGTAAAAAAAGTCACCTGACCCTCAGCAAAACTATGTTTTGGCCTGACACATGATACAGTGCTTCGGTTCTAAACAGAACCGGTGTTGAGATAGGTTTATGCATCGGTTAGTGCAGACCCGAGGCCTAAGAGTTTGTCAAATCCGAGTGCCTCAAACCCTACTGCTCATTTCTCCTACTGCTCAAACCCTACTGCTCACTTCTTCACCCAGGTTCCTCCCACAACTAAACCACACCACTGCCAACCCCAAATCTGCCACCGTTTCCGTAAAGAAATCCAATGATTCTGCAGTCGGAGTGGAAGGCGTGGCAAGATAGAGGAAGGAGACGGAGGAGGTCGTGGTGGTGGAACTTGGAGAGGCATAATCCTACCATTTTATGCTTCGGTTCTGAACTAAGGTATAATCCTACCATTTTATGCTTCGGTTCTGAACTGAGGCATAAAATCTACTACTTTTTACTTCGCTTGAATATGTCTCAGTTCAGGAATCGGTGTCTATCAACAAAAATAACTGTCGTTTTCCTGACTGCACTAATATTGTGTGGTAGTGAAATAATAACCTTATTATTATAATTAGGGTAAACATATGCGTTTAATATATACGAATTTTTTAAATTTCTATAAATTATTTAAATTTTAATATAGTAATTAAAAAATGTAAAATTAAAAAAATATAAATTTGTATAGTTACATATAAATAGTTATAAATATAATTATTGATAAAATAAATTTTAGTTATTGAAATAAAAAAATAGTATAATTAATATTGTATAAATAATTTTTTTATTATGGATAATTATTTAAATTTTAAAAATAAATATTAAAATGATAAAAAAATAAATAATTCTTTTGTAATGAGTAATTATTGAAATTTAAAAAAGAAATTACTAAAATGATAAATCTATAAATAATTTTTTATTATTAATAATTATTTAAATTTAAAAAGGAATAATTAAGAAGATAAAATTAAAAAAAAAGACATAAAAAACTATATGTATTTTCTTTTTATTATTAAATTTATCCTCCTTAACTTAATTATTGTATTATAATTTATCATTAATTTATTTATTTATTCTCTATGATTAAAAATATATTGGGAGAAAAATTGACTAATGAAAAATATGGATGTAATTATTAAAAATGCCCTGTATTATAATTAAACTAGTTTTAAATAATTTTTTATATTAAAAATTTTACATTAATTATAATTTTACTTGTAATATATCTACACACTTAAAATATCTATTATTATAAATTTTAGTTATGTAAAGGAAATACTTTTATCACCAATTCACAGAGTAAAATATTAATTATATACTTCTCCTCGTGAAAAGTCAGGCCGACATTGACTACGAACATATACCAAAGGTTAATATTTTCTTGATTTTAACTTTTATTCCATACTTTCTTTTCCTTGTTATACAAGTGAGGGAGACAAAACCTACTTAACTAGTTCACTTCCATACCCAACTATCAAAGATGATAAAAGAAATCTTTGGAACATCTTTTAAAAAAATTATAAAATAATAGTAATAATATTTTAGAAATTAAAATTCGATTATACAAAATTGAAATATAAATAAATTGTGATAACTTAATTTGAATATAAATCAAAGCTGATTCCAATGTATAAAAAAATATTTTGTTTTATTTATATTTTAAAATCTTGTATGAAAGTTCATTATTGTAGATCACAAAGATGAATGAAAAAACGATGATAATTCATATAGACTTTTATTCATATATATCTATTAATCATTTTTCCTTCTCCTTTATATCTTTCTTCTCTTATCATATAGTTTTGTTATATTATTTTATTCTCTTTTTAGAGTAAATACATGAGGTGTTGATAAATATTTAGATTTATACGAAATATATATATTAATTAAAGAATAATTATTGTGCAGAAATTCTAGCTAGAAGCCTAAATTTAATTGTCCTGATAAGTTCCTTTGCAACACATGGCACATGAAAATACAAATCCACCGCAACCTTCTTACAGATTTTCTTCCAGTTTCTACTTACGTTTCTCATCAGCAACTTCATCGGCGTATACTTTTCAACTCTTCAAGTGCTATATATATGTATATGTGTGTGTCGAATAAACACAAACAGCTGCCTTCATATATTTCATCACAGACATATAAGTGAATATCCACGAACTAAGCCATGGAGAAGAAATCAGTGGCTGGATTATGCTTCCTCTTCCTTGTTCTCTTTGTTGCTCGTAAGTCACTACTCTTATGTTCATTCTTCCGCATGATTTTTTTTCTTTAGTAGTGAATACTTTATAATCGAATGTCTCTAACGAATGTATTTGAACAAGCAGAAGAAGTTGTCGTGCAGACTGAGGCAAGGACTTGCGAGAATCTGGCGGATACTTACAAGGGTCCATGCATCACCACCGGCAGCTGTGATGATCACTGCAAGAACAAAGAACACTTGAATAGTGGAAGGTGCAGGGATGATTTCCGGTGTTGGTGCACCAAAAACTGTTAACTGGATTCTCTCCAACCCGAACAAAAGAGGATGCAGGGCATTTTATAAATAAAAAACTATATATATACAATAAGCCTTCTACTGCATCTATATATCAACCTTGTACTATAGTCCTACTTTCATGTCAGAACTATATATGTCTGTAATCTCTGTCACTGCATAACAGCTATAAGTTATGCACTTATGTTATGAAATGAATAATGAATAAACTTCTTATGTTGCAAAACGTCATCCTATATTCTATTCTTCTCGGTACGATCATTCTTATATTTAATTAATTTCTTTGTTTCTAGTTTTACTATATAGTGTGTCAAATGTCTTTTAAACAAGTTTTAATTTTATCCACACATGATAAAATTTGATTCTTAAATCCCTTCCATTAAATATGCAAAACATTGTTAAGTTTTTTTTTCTTTCCTCTACGCAATTTTGTTAGTGCTATTTTCGATATATTCTTACATGTTTTAAATAAAAATTTTGTACACATCAAATTTTGTGTCTGATATTACCAATACTTGCATATAATTTTCAGTTAAATAAAGCAAAACTGCTTAAAAGATTTTTTTAATATAAAATATTTTCAATTTAGTTAATTATGTTTTTAAAATCGCATTTAAATCATTCTTTTCTTTAATGTTTCTCTTAAAACTTCAATTAGTTAAATACATATAAGAATTTAAAGGCTGTGAACCAAAGAAAGAAACTAATAGAAAGTATTAATATTAATAGAGGTCAAAATGGCACACTAATATTAAAGATATATAAATAAACAATTTAAACTCAAATTTATTATCAAGACTCAGTTGATAAATTGCAAAATATTGCGTCATCGTACAAGCATGATAATGGGATTTACAACACCTTTAGTAACTTTTAACAGTTTGATTTTTACATATTTTCATTGCAAAAGTTGAGTTTAACAGACATACGGGTGTGGGCTGGACTCATCTTTTGTTGAGTTACAGAGATAATATTATAATATTACATAATTTATAAATATATTAGGAACCTCGCTAAATTGTATATTGTATTCCAGTGTGTTATTCTGTTACTTTAGACCAGTTGCTTGTTTGTTAACATAACATTAGCATACAAACTATTGTAATTTTTATGATATATAAAAACATTTTACTTTTAAATAGTTTTCATAAAACTTAATATAAATTACGCGTTATGTTTTTTAATTTTTATATCATAATATATATAAAAACCCGGGTGACCAACCCAGCTCACCACGGGTTCAACCCAGGTAATCCAATCCGGTTCACCACAGGTTCAATCCGAGTGAACCAGGTTCTAAGTGAGCTGGGTTAAAAACTAACCCGCATAAAAAAATTACATTTTTTTCAAACTCAACCCAGCTCAAACTCCGTGGTGGGCCAGGTTAGTTCATGGTTTACAACCCATTTTAACAGCACTACTCATTTGTTTGTATGTGTCTTTTTAATAATCAATGAGTTTTTATTTATGATTGTAATTTTGATTGTTTTCATATATACGTAAAACATCATGAGAGGTTGAATGTGTTTTAGTTATTAGAATTATGTGTGTTGTCAAAACAAGGTGAAGGAATCTAGTTTTAGTTTTTACTTGTTGTAATTGTTGGGTAAAAACTTGAGCTTTGGATCATTGCTTAATTTGGTCTAAGTTGATATTGAATTGATGAATTTATTATAATATATGTATTTAAAATATGTTGAATAGTATTATTTTGTATTATTGACCTTTTATGATGTGAGTTTGAATGAGAAAGTTTTAGATTGAACATGTACTATATATAGTACCCTTCGGCCTTATCAATATTGATTTCTTTCTAGGACAACTTAGTGCAGAACACACCTTGGGTACTGCCTATTGAGGGATGAATGCTACCTATCAAAGGTTAAGCACTACTTACTAGGTTCATGTGTCTAGGGTTGAAGGCTACCTATCGAAGGTTAAGTGTTACTTGCTAAAGTCATGTGCCACATATAGAGTCAAGGGCTACCTATTGAAGGTTGAAGACGACATTCATAACGAAAGAAACCTACTATTATTATGAGGTTATGCCCTTTGTCCTAAAGAACGTTGAGGTCACGTATCAAAGACTACTGGACAGGGTGTTCAAGAACCTATTTGGTAAAAACATTGAAGTATATGTGGATGACATGGTGGTCAAGGCCTCGACCCCGACACAACACTTCCAGGAGGCCTTGAGAGCATACAATTTAAGGCTTAATCCCAAAAATGTGTGTTTGAGGTGGATGGAGTCAAGTTTTTGGGCTTTATGTTGACCTATTGAGAAGTGCCCAACATTTATCAACTTGAGGATCCCAAGAACATTAAGGGGGTCCAACAGGGAGGTTGACGAAAATCTCCTGATTCCTACCCTAGTTAGCATATATGACTCGACTCATGGTCAAATTATTCAAGAAGTCGGTGAAGTTTTTATGGGATGATCAATGTCAGGAAAAGTCACTAGTGGAAAATAGGCTTTTTATAGCTACTGTTTATACCGGTTCAAATTTATTAGGTATAAAAAATAATGTAATGGCAATATCGTAAATAAGATAAATTCTTTTACACCGATTATACTGGAAATCGGTATAAAAAGTACTTCTACACCGGTTAGAATAAAAATAGGTATAAAAGTTCATTTTTTATACCGACTACAACTTTAAACCGGTATGAAATATTTAATATTTTATCTGCGTTTTCCCTCTTCACTTCCTCTCCCTGCGTCTTCACTTTTACGCTGCACTCCTTCTCCTTTGCTTCTAAATCGCCAAATCAATCGTGAAAACCCTCATCCTACTGGACTGCGACTTCTCTCTTTTGCTATATTTGGGAGGTTAGGGTTCCGCGACTCATCTAGAAGCGATTGATGCTGAAATTGCGGCCATTCTCGATGAGGCTCGAACATCATACGCCACCCACAACCGAAAGCTCATGTCACTCCTCCGAGCCAAATCCTCTTCTTCGGTCTTCTTTTCCGCCTTCTCCAGAACCCTAACTCCTCTCATTGATTTCCAGAGGCGCCTTGCCTCTATTGAACGTGTCGTCTCCTTCGTCTATGCCCTTGCTGCCTCCGCCTCCGACGAGTTCCTCGATTGCTTCCTCAAGTTCCTCCTAGCTGCCGCTACGACATCCAACAAAACAGCCAGATTCCGAGCGTGCCAGATCGTCTTCGAGGTAACTGATTCTCACAATTTCCAAGCACTATTTAATTGAGTTTTCTGAACATTACTGAATTTTATATATATCAGTCACTGAAGGGATAGTTTTATGAAGTCTGATACTGAGGTGAAAAATGCTTACAATTTCAAGATTTATGATTGCACGGAAGATTGTTAAAATTAGAGCTAATATCTCGGATTTGTTGAATTTTAGATAATATTGCGGCTTCTAGATGACGCAGAAGTGAGCAATGAAATATGGGATTAGGTGATTGAGTGGATGATGGTGAGGGTACGAGACAAGATCCCTGTGGTGCGTAGTTTTCCCCTCATGTCATTAGCTAATGAGTGTGCCAAATGCCATGGACTAAAAATTGGGAAGGCAGTTGATGATGATGATGAAGTGGGGAACTACTTTGTGCTTGCAATGGTGTTTCCTGCTAGTAAGGTTTGTCCTGTTACTATTTTTTTTTCATAAAATTGTTTCTTATGAGCTATATTTATAGGAGACCCTCTTTTATATCTAAGTGTCTGTATGTATCTATATTTATAATAACTATGCGGCATCTATCCTTACCAAACTTCTATATTTTTTTACATTTACATAGGTTTCGAAGGATGGAGTACGCCTGTCTTCAAACCTTTATTATACTATGGGATGTCCTCCTATGGGCTCAAGTGTGTTTGTTTGTGCAGTACAGAAACAGCTCTTGCCTACTCCTGCCAGTGGGAGCAATCAACAACATTATATGGAAAATAGTTGTCTACCTATTAATAATTGCAAGGAATTGTATCTTCAGTTGGTTCCTTCTAACAGTGGGCTACCGTTGAAGTTTAATAATTTTCCCTCATTGGACGTGTCTAAGGTGAAATCTCATGTCCAATTTGAGAATGACATTGTTGCTTCTCCTGCAACATCTTCTTCACACCTTCTTCTGTATCAAAGTTTCCTAATGCTAGTGGTTTGTCTTCTCCACAATTTGAGGATTCAGCATCTAGTGTGCCAAATCAGAAGAGTCAATCACTGATTTCATCTGATGTCAGCTTAGCAGTAAGTGATGAAAGTTCTAAGCAGTCACTCGAGACATGGGCAACTTCATGGTTATATTCTTGATATTTACTTTTAGGGAATCTTGTCAGTATTCCAATGTTTTCAGAGTGTTTTTTCCAAGTGATATGAGCTAAGAAGCTGCCAGTTGCCAAATCTGGTCATTATCCACCAAATGGGGTGCTGAAATCAATAGCTCCAAAATCTAACTCCAAAGAGTTTTCATCATTTGCACTGCACATTCTAGAGTTTTCTTGTAAGCCTAAAGAAAATATGTAAGTATTTCTACCAAAACTCATGTATTAATATTCTCTGTCCTTTGCATTATTGGCTAAATGATAAATTACTATGAACATTAAATTTGCATGTTATCTTAGTCTTGGGACACATGGCCACAAATAAAAACAAGAAAGAAAGGATAATTAGTATTCGTCACTTTGGCCCTGATGAGTAGAACATAGGCTAGATTCTTTTTTGTGGTGTTTTTAGAAATCATTGTAACTCTCAGATCTTTCTAATTTGGATGCAACTCGGTTCTTTTCAGCTTTATACTTGCAACAGCTCAATCTGTCATATAGGATAAGGAATCTAAACTACATGTTTGACAGATTTTTGTGGAATATGTTTCATTGTTCTGCATATGAGAAACTGCCCCTTTCTCTTGCATAGTTTGGTCAAGTTTGGAAAAATTTTCATAGTGATTATTGATTGATACTAACCTACTGTTACTAACAAATACCATCGATTTGGCATTAAAATGTTCAATTTAAATTCACTGACTTATTTGTTATTCGAAGAGAACAGTAAGACATTTATAAGAAACTAACTGTTGTTGTTGGAAAACTTAATGAGCTATAGATTTCCATTTTAGAATCTCACTTTTATAATATAAGAGTTATGTTTTAAGGTTTGCAATTGGATATCCTATGATTAAACCAAATTCCAGTGTTTCTGTACCATCTGCACCATTTTGTTTGAAGTTGAAAGATGGTGAAAAACTGTGACAGATTAAAATTGGATTGATAGAAGTTTGGTGATTATTGTGTCTGCTTCAAGTGGAATAAGGTGAGTCAAACTTGGAAATCTTATGAACATAAACTGTTTTAGAAAATGAAATAAAGAGATCCAAATGGGAAATTAAAAAGTTGGTTGAAAAAGACAGGCAAGTTGGGTGGTTCTCAAAGTGTAGGGCAGAGTGCAATATGTTTTGGTGTTTTTCGATATTGTTGCAGAATCAGATCACTAGGATATAAAATAATGCAATAGGATATTCACCACTAAATAATGCAAACATTGTCATCCTTAAGATAATGAAAGCCCAAGGAATGAGCTTTAAGGAATTAAATAAGAGAAGATAGGATATTAAATGATGGATAATATGAAGTAAAGATCTGTCAATAATGAATTTGAATTTTTTTTATTGAGTTTTTAATGTTATTTTTCTAGTCTGTCATAGAATTAAATTGGTATATGTTAATTTTAATAGGGATAATATAGAAAATCAGTAAAGAATCTTGACTCGTCAATAATATTATGTAGTTATGATATTTTTATTTTTAAATTTTTTATAACTTTTTATAATTGAATGATGCAATTCTTTTTTATATTCTTAATTAATTGATTTTTTCTACTAAACAAATTAAACTTATTCGTTTAAAAGGGTGCGAATTGGTTGGAAGAGTCTTATAAATAAGGATAAAGGGAATAATTTACTATTAATTGATATTATAAATCTATTTACATAAAAATATAGTAAATGTAATTGAGATTCCTAACATGACCGACTTGATTTTTGTACCATACAAAGAGTAGTAAATAGGTTCCTAACATGATTATTTGAATGCACCTTCAGGTTTAAAAAAAACAAATTGGTAACTTATTATTAAGCCATTAATATTATAATTAAGATATTAAGCCATTAATATTATAATTTGACTCAAAGTATTCATTGTGTAGATATTTGATGACACATTTCCAATGGAGCAACATGTCATAAAGGATGTTCGGGAGCACTGGACTGCATTTTTTTAACCATTTGTAAATGATTAGATGTTTCAATATTACATTTTGAATTTACGAACTATTTTATGTGTAACTATATTAAGTAACTATGTTAGGTAAATATATTTAGGAACTTTGTTAGGTAAATATTACATTTTGATGTGTTAGTAATTGAAATAATATTGATTATTTTACTCGTTATTGATTATTTAAACTGTATTATGGGATTAAATTTTATGCAGGTCTGAGTATGGATAGTAGTATATACAAATAAAATATTTTTAAAAAAACGTCACTTTTTAATATCAGATATAAAAAGTTTTGTTTTTTCACACCGGTTATAGTACCAGCAGGTATAAAAGTGAGATTTTTATACCTATTATAGCATCAGCAGGTATAAAAAAAAAGTTTTTTTCTCTGGTGTAAATATCAGACTTTTATACCTATTATAAACAGAATAGGCATAAAAGTAAAACTTTCTACACCGGTTCTAGAGTAGGTATAAAAAATCGAAAACTTTCTATATCCCCTGCTTCTATACCTACCCAAAAATAGGTATAAAAAGCCTTTTTTAAGAGGTATAAAAAACCTTTTTTGTACTAGTGAGTTCGAGCAACTAAAGCAAACTCTAATGTCCCCACCTATCCTTTGTAAACCGGACACAACACAACCCCTTTTTTGTATACATAGCAGTAACGAAGGATGTAGTGAGTGTCGCCCTCGTCCAACAGGTCAACAACGAACATAGGCCAATTTATTTCATTAGCATAAAGCTTCAAGATACCAAGACCAGATACAAAATGGTCGAGAAGGTCGCTCTCTCTCGTCGTCATAATGGTTACGACCCTATTTCTAGAGCCATCTTCTTATGGTTAAAATTGACTAACCTATTCAAAATATTTTGTAGAAACCAGATTTAGCATGTTGAATGTCGTCGTGGACAATGAAGTTATCCAACTTTTCCATTCAATATGAACCTAGAGGTCCCACAAAAGCGCAATGGTTCACAAACTTCGTGAGTGATCTATAAGACATTCAAGTAATTGATGATGAATGATGAACCCTGTATATGAACAAATCTTCTAATTTGAAAAGGCCAGGGACCAATATAGTCCTTGAAAGATCAAACGATGTTTTAATTGAGAAATCCCTATATTTCGGCTTCAAAATGTCAAACAATTAGGTCGAGTATGAGGCCATCATAATCGTCCTAGCAAAGGAAGTTGGGGTAAGTCGTGTAATATGTCGGAAGGACTCGCGTCTCACCGTGAGCCACTTCACAAGCTTATCAAGTGAAAGATCCACTTCTATTGCAATAATACCATCTCGTGATAATGTATTCCCATTTATAGACAAGGAGTTAGCTAAGTTTTATAGGGACTCGACACAAAGCGCATAACCAGCTCGATAGATCGAGGTTGAGGCTGCTAACAAGGTCATCCTAGTTGAATTGAAGAAGATACTAGATTCGGCTAATGGTAGACGGCCAGATGAATTGTTAAAAGTATTATAGGTGTATCATTGCACACCGTAGTCAACTACTAATTAAAGAAACTCCTTTCAGCCTAGTGGACGACATAAACGTGATGATCCTTATAGAAATTAAACAAATTAATGCTAGTTCGAAAGTATTTATGAAACAAACAAAATTAAGGGAAGAGTGAAAAGTACCAATTTGTGTAGTTGAGCAAGCTAAAACTTTGTCCTTCATAACTTTGTTATCATGGCGCCGGACGAAACTAAGGGGAAATGGTTGCCATTATTAAATTTAAAGTCATAAAGTAACTTTGTGCTAGGGCACTGGGCGACAGTTTGTACTATTGGGTGCCATTATTTCAGGGAGTTCTAGTGATCTCTAACTTAGGAGCTAGGTTGCACCATTGGGCTCGCTCATCATGGAGAGCTTTAGGGGTCTCTAGTGTTGGGCATTAGTCTAGGCTATTGGGAACTCAATGACTATAAACCCTTGTCACGCTGGCACTCATACCATGGGTATTGTCGGACGCCAGTCTCTATTGTTGGTTTTGTTACACAAGTTTGCTAGTTTTGATTTTTTTTAATGGTTGTTAATGTTGATTTTCCAAAGGTTTTAGTAAATATATGAATTTATGTACAGTAAGGAATTCCATAGGGAAAATTCTCATTAAATATAATTGTTAAGATATGCATCATTGTATGGATTCAAGAATGGAGTTATCTTGATACTGTGCTAATCATTTATACTCAGGTAAAGCAGAATTGGTTAGGTCGTAGGACTAGGAAAGGGTTTTACATGGCCTATGACGATGAGAGGACTAACCTTAGGTGTGGTAAGGTAAACCCATTGACAATGACTCTGTAGAGCAGTAGAGACTACCACAATTATCTATCTCTAATGAATCTAAACTCAATGCATATATCCAAATAATTGAGTTTATAATTTACTTTCTTTGTGTGAGCTTATATGTCTATGAATGTTTCGCAGAAAGAAAACACAACCAACCGATCAAATTTGTAAAAATAATAAATCCATTTTCTTATATTTTGATCTTTAAACTTTGATATAGTTTCTAAAATATTGAAAATTAGTGGATATTGTCTCCAAACTATATCTATTTATTTTTAAAATTTTGATACAAAATTGTATCAAAGTATAGGATAGAGACAAATTCTAATTTTATATTTAAATTTAGAAACTAAAAATATATTTAATTTTATAAAAAAGTTTATCTACTTGAAAAAAACATTAGTTCTAATTTATTTGCTTTGTGAAAACATATTTTTTTTGGAGATGTAAGATAGTATAACTGGGATAAAATTAGTTCTAATTTATTTGCTTTGTGACAACATATTTTTTTGGAGATGTAAGATAGTATAACTGGGATAAAATCTTTAGTATTTAATATAATTAAGTCAAATATCATCTTCTATTTTGGGCCAATAAAAACATATTTTTGAGTAGAGATTTGATTCTTAGTTGAATGATTAAACTGTTATGAGAATAAGGCCAAGAGATGAAATCGTATAATTTTTATGATTCATTTTTTCTGGGTGTAATTCTTGAATACATGGTATGCTTCATAGTCTCTTCATGCAAATGAAAAAAAGACATATTATCTGTGTAGGTTGCAGTACTTTATTCTCTCTTAAATTATTCTTTCAGTAATATATTATGAATTCAAATAAAGATGGTATATTGTAAAGGTTAAGAGATTGAACAATAAATTTAAAGTATTACATCAAATATAAATATAAAAGAGAAAATTGATTGAAATTTAAAGTTTGTAACATGTTACTATTTTATTTTCTGACACATTCATATTTCTTTTATGAATTATTTTCAATAATATCTCATAAATAACCCATCACAACATTAATTCCATCATTGTTATATATATTTGAAGAATTGGATAGTATTCATCCTTAAAAAGTCAATTTTGTCTCTTGCAAAACCCATACCTTCTTATATCTATCTTAAGAAAATGCATATACATAACATGATGTATTTAATTCTAATAAAGAAAAAATAGATTCTAACTAAACTAAAAAATTCATTTATTAATTTAATTAATAATAATAATATAGTAAAATAATAATAATAATAATAATAGTAATAATAATAATAGTTATAATAATAAAGTTATGTATTCTTACATTTTCTCTATTTTATCTGGCCAAGATGACAAGATTATTTTTCATAAAAAAATTTGATTCAGATTATTAGTACAATTTTTTCTTTTAATTATGTATTTAAATTTAATAATTGTTTTACAAAAATAATAAACTTAGTTTTATTAAGAAGATTTATTATGAAAAAATGAAATTGAAATTAAAATTACAGAAAAAGTTGAAATTTTTATTTAAATATATTGTATTAATTATTTATTAAATATATTATATTAAAATTAATTTTTTTAAAATATATTGTATCAATTATTTATTAAAATATATTATTCTTAAATTTTTTTTATATTATTTTACCATTAAAAATATTTTGATAAAATTTATTTTTTATTAATTAAAATTATTTTTTTTATCTGTCACCATACACTAATTTTCATATACTTCTTTTCTAATTCATTCTTACTCACTTTCAAATCTTTAAAAAAAAAAACAACATTTAATTTAATTTACTTGCAAATTTTTGTAAATCCATTATTCCTTCTTTTTTAAATTCATTCTATAAATAAACTCACTCTTAAGTGTGGTGGATTCAATCATCATGGTTCTTTTTTTATTTAATGTGTTATAAAAGAATCTAATGTTTATATACAAATATTAGTATATTTTCAATTGTCTTAAAATAAACAAATAATTTCATTATTGTGCAAATGATAATATTTCATGTAAAACTAAAATTAATATTTGAACTGCATATTTTAAATAATTAAATATTAACTATCTGTATTTGAATAAAAAAAGGGCTGACTTGTATATTAAAAATTGAAAAAATAAAAGTATATTCTATTTCTATCCTAATAAATGTAAACGCAAAATGTAAGTTTATCTATGCATGGCTTCGGTGGCTTCTGTTTGAACACGTGCTTCTCTAATTTATGAGCTGTCTCTTCAATCATATTCGAATTTCCTTTCCATATTTGACCCACCAATTTTGTGAGTTGCCCTTCCTTTCTAGGCACAAGGAGGTGATATTT
The DNA here is from genome assembly GCA_034642375.1 of Vigna nakashimae. Classification (NCBI taxonomy): domain Eukaryota; kingdom Viridiplantae; phylum Streptophyta; class Magnoliopsida; order Fabales; family Fabaceae; genus Vigna; species Vigna nakashimae. The sequence continues at coordinate 13,631,355 of CM067764.1, read as the reverse complement.
ATTGTTAAATCATAAATAAATAATTTTTTCCTTTATGACTAAATAAATCACCATGTGCCGTTGTGTTTCATTTTTAGACATAAGGATGTGACATTTATTTATAAATCACAAATAAATAATCTTTTCTTCATTAAATATGTAAATAAGTGTAAATATTAAAGGAGAATACATTATTTTTATGACAGATTTGAGGGTCGTCTTATAAATCAGTTGATCCTATTTTATTTTCAAACAAAGTATTTTTTGTTATGAAAATATTCACTGTATTTTAAAGTACTTAAATAAAAGTAATGGTATACTAATTTAAACATGAATGGTTACTAATCAAGTATGAAATTAAACTAAAAACCATTTTCCATGAATAAATATTAATCCGATATAATATTTTAACAATTAATTTAAATTTAATGGGTAAGAACTTAGAAAATAAAGTATTAGAGTTGATAAATATTTTATATTAATAAGACTAGACTATTTTAATATTAAAGTAATTTGATAATATAGATAGAATTTTATATTGCATCTTATCATCTAAAACACTTACTATCTCTTTAGAAAATATTCTCTAGACTTCATCTCCCTTCTCTCTAAGATTGTTAGCTCTTAAGTTATCTTTTTTACAATCAAGATGCTTAGATAATTACGGCAATGAAGTCTATAACATCATCCAGTCAGATTTTTCTATAGTGTAAATTAGTTTTTACTCATTTTTGCTTTGATTTACTATTTAAGACACATGCAAGTAGTCTTACCACATGTATCATCCAACATCCTTTTCTATTTCATTGTCGATCAGTGGTCCTAAGGACCTATCTTGATCATAATTAAGTGGTTTGTAGGTACCGTTAGAGCTATTTGAGTTGAGGCAGAGTTTTTGGGTTAGTAGACCTATTAAAGCTTTCCACTAGGTAAGGGAAACTAATATTTGCTTTATTTTGTGTTAAGAAGTGTGAATGTATGTTTGCTAGGTTGTGAGAATGATGTTTGGTTGAATCTGTTATAAATTGAAATTGAGATGATTGTTGAGTGATGTTTGTGTGTTGATGATTGAAGGTTTTCATATTGATGAATATAACTATGTATGCTTGTGAATTGATAATTGTTTGGACTTTGATGCTGCTAATTGGAGTTTAATTAGATAGAAAAACTGGTGCAGAACTTAAAGTAGTAAAAAGGGAGTGTTGTTGGACTGGTTATTGAATTAATTTGGGGTTTTGATAGGTGAATTTCTAGAGGAGCGACTTCGGAGTGATAATTGATATTTAGGATATGTTTTTAGGCCATTTAAAACTTGTCTAGAACCTTGGTTTAACAAAAATCTGATGTTGAATTGGGAAGTAGAAAAAGGTAGTTATAGGTTAGTTTTAGTCTAAAAAGGGGAGTTTTATAGGCAAGATTTTGAGATAAGGGTTAGATGGGAAAACCTGAAGTTTAATATCTATTTCTAGGCTTTTTAAAACTTGTTTGGACTTTTAGTTCATAGAAACATGGTTGGTAATGTGTCAAATCTGATATCTTAGCTTTAGGAGGGTTGGTATGAATTGGTGAAACTAAATTCTGGCCAAAAGATCCAAATGGTATCTTCTTTTGAGTATAAACATGTTCTTAAATCAATTATAGGATCAAAGATACTAATTTTGGTCATTTGGACGAGTCTTAGGTGCAACCAAACCAGAAAAATTATATTAATATCAAAATTGACAGGATTGATAATCGATTATTTCAATCAAAATGTCATTTTATCTTCAAAAATCTTTGGAATAGTCAATTGTCTTACTTGATAATTAATTATTTCAGTCAAAAAGTTGTTATTGCATGAATTTTCTCAAGAATAATCGATTATCAGTTATGATAATCAATTATCTTAAAAAAAATTAAAATTTTATTGGGTACTTTGTTTCCTTTTCTTTGCTTTGGATTCCTTGGGTAAGTTAATTTATAATATTTTTATACTTAATTGATTTGATTAAATGGATATTTATGGTTTGTGAACATGTTTATGTATATGTTTATGGTGGATGAATATGATGGTTTATGCATGAGGTTATGTATGTGGTCAACTATGGTTTGAAGAGAGAGTTCCAAGGGAAAATTCTTTATGGTTGTTTCCAGTAGTGTATGTATTATTATAGAAGCTCGGTCTTGGTGGTTATCCTGACATTCTAATGGTCATCCATTCTCAACTAGAGAAGGGTGAGGCATGTGGTGAGAGTAAGTTAGGGTATCCTAGTATAGGGTTTTACCTTGGTCTAAGGCGTTGTTTAGTAGACTAACCTTGTGTGGTAGCTTAGGGTAGGCCAACTGTTTCACCACTACAAGTGCACAACCCCGTCATAGCTCAACAATAACGCATGTATCACGATGTTTAAGTGTTATAATATGTTTAGGTGTTGTGCTTAAGTTTGAAAGTGAAATATAATATATAATAGTTTATGAATTCAATGTTTTATTTTTTTTTACATTAGTTTACCCTTTATTTTTGTCTATCTATGTGTGTTTGTTTTCTCTTTTGCAATGATCCCTTTAAATAGTATGACCTTAAGGAAATATCCTTTCAATTGATCCAACATAGGGTGAGCATGAAGTAGCGGCGTAGTTAGGTTTTCATTAATCAGGTGTAAACCTTATTCTTAAGAAATATATATGTCTTCTTATTAGTTATATTCTTTGTAATATTTTTAATAGTTTTACACTATTAAAATGAGACGTTACCTAATGAAAACTGAATGTGTCATTTTTATATATATATATATATATATATATTAAAATCAGCAAGGCCCAATGCTTGCTTAAAGACAGGAGCCCAAAGTGAGGAGGCCCACAACTCAATAGCCAAAAGATGCGCTAGAGTCTTCTAGAATCAAAAGACCACTGTAGAAAGACACACTTGGTTGATCAGCGAACGAGAGCACATGCGTGAAGACTCCATGGCAGCAGCGAAGGGCTACGTTTGGAAAAAGAAAAGGAAAAGCACCGATCGTGTTGTTGGGTTCATTAAGAGGTAAGAAAGATTTTAATCATTGTGAAAATCTGTATATTGCATATTACTTTTATTACAAACGAGAGAAGGGAAACCCTGAATATTTATAGGGTTCCTGCAAGATGAGAAGAGAGAATCGGGATTCATAAATCCCTAACCGAAAACAGTTATAAACCTAAAATCTAACAACCAGAAAAACCGAAACCACAATACCCACCCCTCAAGCTGGAAGGTGAATATTCATTAATCCAAACTTAGGAATGATAGTTTTAAAACGTGTGCGGTGAGGAAATTTGGTTAATACATCAGCGAGTTATTCTTCGGAACAAACGAGAAGGAGACGCAAAAGTTGAGCTTGAATCTTCTCACATACCACATGACAGTCCAACTCTATGTGCTTGGTTCGCTCATCGAAGCTCTAGTTGTGAGCGATGTGCCTTGCAGAGTTGTTGTCACAATAGAGAACTGCGATAGCAATAGACTGTAAACCCTAAATTATATATATATATATATATATATATATATATATATATATATATATATATGTATGTATATATAATAATTAACTTTATTAATGCAATAATTAAATTATAGCTCTATATCATTACGATTATTTATGGTAAATATTTATGAAATTTAAATAAATAAAAATAAATTAATTACCTAATTTAAGTTTTAATATATACTTTATGAAAATAATTTTTACAATTTCATTCTAAATCAAAGCGTTAATACGGATGAGAACAACGATAATAACATATCGGATCAAACACGGATAGTGTCTACCCGTTACTTGATCCGCAACAACAAAATTCACATGTTCATCGCCTGCTATGTAGATACTTATTTAAAAAAAATACATGTGAGTATTTTAAAACCCGTGAATACCTACAATACCCTCATATATTTAAAACAATAGATTTTATAAATTTTTAAAATAAAATTATAAAAATAATAAATACCTATAAATATCAACTATTTATCACGTATTTTATCTATAAATACCTGTATATACGATACTAAGATGATAAAGTTGACTAAAAAGTTTAAATCATGATATTCTAGGTATAGCATGTAAAGATTTCAATATAAATGTCACTGAAATCACAAATTTGATGGTTATCTGATATATCCCACCAAAAGTATGAGCTGCATTATTAAATTTTCTTACACACACAACTATGAAACCTATCTTTTCTTTTGATTACTAAGTTATCTCAAATATATATGCTCTCATATTGAAACACATAATTATAATTGGTAAAAAAAAATATGCGTGTTTTGGTCGGGTTTGGTGTGACCCTACTAAAACACTCCTAATAGTATCGATGACTAGCGGATGCTAAAGATTAGGCGAACGAATGCTGTAGACACTACGACCGGACGGGGCTTGGGGCAGATGGACGCTACTCCATGATCTAGGTTGAAGACCGAGCGGGCTTTTCTCCATGCACTCTAGGTGGTCGTCTTCCTCCTCCTCCAAGCAAGGAGGGCGGGCACCTGTCAAAGGCACTCCGACGCTCAAGTCATTAAAGTAACCGAGTGGTTATTATAGCAAGTAGAGCATGTATTGTGCAACCTGGTCTGAAGTCATACCTGAGACCTTTACTTATACTTATTGTAATGGGATTTTACCTTTTGTGGGCCTGATGATGGCCCAATCACGCCTTAACCTTCATTAAAGGCTTTAACGAGCTATTATTGTTTATAATCTAACCATGTGGTCGGCCTAGTGGTTGGTCGGCCGAGACGGTTGATTAGTATGGGTGGTTGGCATGGTGGTGGCCTAAGGGGGAACCGTTCGGCTTAGGAATAGCCGTTCGATCTGGACCATGTGGTCGGCCAGGGTCGTAGGCCTAGTGGCGGCCGAAGAGGAATCGTTCGGCTTGGGATAAGCCATTCAGTCTGAATGGTCGGTCCACCTTAGGAGACCGTTCAGTAGAAAGTGCTCGGCCAACCTTTGGAGGCCGTTCAGTAGAAAGTGGATAGTCATCCCCGGAAGACCATACTGTACAATATGTAAAACAAGAATTTAGTACAATAATTTACAAAATAAATAAAATAATAGTTTAGTATACTAATTCAATAAGAAATAATATGTGAAAACAAATAATTAATATGACAAAATTATTTTAAGTATTCAATATCTACTCATAATGCAAGAATTATGCAAACATTTATTATATTAGATCGTTTTCTAAATATTATATTGAGTATTTAACACTAGTTACATTCACATAACATAATTGTCTCTGTTTTTGTTGAAATGGGACGATGATCTCCTTCGAACGTCCTCTTGTCGCTGTCGAGTGTCCTCTTGTCACAGCTGAGCGTCCTACTTCTCCCAGTTCTAGTTAACCAAACACCGAGTGGGGATGACCTGCAGAAGACACTCCGACGCTCAAGTCAGAATTTTTCTTTGTAGTTTTATAATTTAGTAGTGAGTAAAACGTGAGTTTACCTCAAACCTAAACCTTTATTTATAGAGTTTAAAAGAATATGACCAATTAATTTACCTCTTAATGATTATTAATGCAGACCTTAATTGTTTAACAGTAGTCGTTATCACATTTATTTGTGCATTAACTCTGCTCAACGATTGTCGGGACTTAACAACTGAGAGACTATTTCCTGCACGTTGATTGTTCGGTTCCTTAGGGTCGTATGTCATCCTAACCGATCGGTAGTGTATGAGCCCAAAGTAACGTAGAGGCTTTCTTGCACATTTACCGTTCGATCGACAATGAGCCCATAGTAAAATAAGGCCCCTAAGCCCTAGCAAAATCTTTGATATTGCGTTGGGTTTGTCAAGTTATACCGATCCAGGATTTTACCCGAGTTTTTAAGGGTCATGACGATTCATACAATAGCATGTGTTCCTTAGCAATCGAGCCCTACAATAGCATGAGTTCACTTTGAGCATTACCTAGGATCAAGGTGAGAGTTCTCGAAAGGCGTTCATCACCGTTCGATTTAGATCTTAGGAGTTCACTTAGAGCACTCCCTAAGATCAAGGTGAGAGTTCACGAAGGGTGTTCCTCACCGTTCGGTTTAGATTTTAGGAGTTCACTTGGAGCGTTCCCTAAGATCAAGGTGAGAGTTCACGAAGAGCGTTTCTCACCATTTGGTTTAGACCTTAAGAGTTCACTTGGAGCATTCCCTAAGATCAAGGTGAGAGTGCATGAAGAACGTTTCTCATCGTTCGATTTAGATCTTAGGAGTTCCCTTAGAGCGTGTCCTAAGGTCAAGGTGAGAGTTCACGAAGAGCATTCCTCACCGTTCGGTTTAGATCTTAGGAGTTCACTTGCAGCGTGTCCTAAGGTCAAGGTGAGAGTTCACGAAGAACGTTCCTTACCGTTCGGTTTAGATCTTAGAAGTTCACTTAGAGCATGCCCTAAGATCAAGATGAGAGTTCACGAAGAGCGTTCCTCACCGTTAGGTTTAGATCTTAGGAGTTCACTTGGAGCGTGCCTTAAGATCAAGGTAAGAGTTCACGAAGAGCGTTTCTCACCGTTCAGTCGACACTAGGAGTTCACTTGGATCGGTCCCTAGGTCGAAGATTTCAATGTAAGTGGTTGATAAGAGTTCTCTTTAGAACTTAGTTCTTTTAAGAACCCTTTCTTTGAGTCGGACGGTAGATTGAAGTTCTTTTTATAACTTTTTCCTTTTGTCGAACGGTTGACATAACTTGCTCAAAATTTCAATGGAAATCATTTTATACTAATATCAAATTTGCAAATTACATCACACTTTTTTAAACTGGAAAAAAGCAAGTAGAAAGCTTATCTCCATTCTTGCCATTACCATGTCATTCGGTCCTGCGTGCACGCTCGCTTGCCCTCCTCTCACTCCCGTCCTGCCGAGGGTGAATCATTCTCTTCGTGCTGCCTTTTTTGGACAGCCCGCATCTCCCCGATTCGAATGAACTCAATGGCCCTCTCATGCACTTCTCCCATGGTTAAAGGTGGCCGAGCAAATAAGCTTTCCGTAAAGGAGCACGACCTTAAGCCTGTTGACAGGGTACTGATGATGAACTTCTTGCCAACACCCTTCATCTGTCGTGCGGTCTGATTGAACCGGTCCATGAAGTCCCTTAGGTCTTCATTTTTTTCCTGTTTGATTTTAGTAAGCTCCATGTAGGTAAGGTCTTGCATCTTACTGGAAGCAAACTGCATTTCAAACAGGCGTCTCAAAGTCGCAAAACTATCAATGGTCCTAGGACAAAGAAAGTGAAACCATTCCAAAGCTTCTCCTTTAACCGACAAGGAAAAAACCCTGCACCAAACCCTTTCACTAGGTGAATAGATTGCCATGGCGTCAGAATATGACCTTAGGTGCTCCTCCGGGTCCCCCGATCCATCATACCTTTCTAGAACTGGGAGCGCCCTTTCCGACATTTGCTCTTCTATGACTACAGTTGTAAAGGGATTAAGTGTCATGGCCCGAGCGGCATGAATTGGACGAGCAAGACTCCTCCGGGAACTGTTTTCCCCCTACTCAATGCCTTCCTAATCAGAGTTTGGGAATTCCACTATGGGCGTCCGAGTGGGTGCATTCGACCTTTGACTGGGCGGGGCCCTCCACCCCACGTCACGGTCCCTACGTGTTGCATCCTGCTCGGCCCTTAGAGTTTCAATTTCAACTTGCATGGCTTTCATCCTCCTCTGCATCTCCTGCATATATGCCATTGGATCTTAAGCCATCCTTATGGTCTTGCTAAGGTGTCTTCGAAATTCCTCGACCCCATGGTGGGCGCCAAAATGTTTATGCTGAAATGGGATGAGGATCTCCGTCGAACATCCTCCTGTCACTGCCGAGCATCCTCCTGTCGCAGCCGAGCGTCCTGCTTCTCTCAGATCTAATTAACCGAACACCGAATGGGGGGTGACCTGTAGAAGACACTTCGACGCTCAAGTCAGAATTTTTCCCTATAGGCCTTTTATAATTTAGTAGTGAGTAAAACGTGAGTTTACCTCGAACCTAAACCCTTATTTATAGAGTTTAAAGGAATATGACCAATTAATTTACCTCTTAAAGGTCATTAATGCAAACCTTAACTGTTTAACAGTAGTCGTTATTACATATATTTGTGCATTAACTCTGCTGAACGGTTGTTGGGACCGAACAACTGAGAGACTCTTTCCTGCACGTTGACTGTTTGGTTCCTTAGGGTCGTATGTCATCCTAACCGATCGGTAGTGTATGAGCTCAAAATAACGTAGAGGCTCTCCTGCACCTTTATCGTTCAGTCGACAATGAGTCCATAGTAACAGTTTCTATAGATTTCTATAGAAATCAATATATATATATATATATATATGGGGCTTGCTAACGTGCGTACGTTTGTTTTTCAGTTGGTACATTTTAGCAATGTGTACCAGATTTTAGTAGACAAAAATAGCCTTATATATATGGATTCTAAGTTTTAAGGTTAAGGGTATTTTAATAATTTTTATTCTCAAAACTTAAAAAAAAAAAAAGAAACCCCCCAACCCTTACTCACCTCTCTCATTCCACTCAATCCTTTCTCTTTCATCTCTCTCACTCCAACCTTTTCTCTGTCATTCCTACTGTAGCCCCAATTGAAAAATCCAAAAACACTTGCCTTTAAACAATTTGCCTTTGTAAATGGTTGAGTCATTGACATATTCACCTTCAGGCAAAGGTTCATTCAAGATCTCTTCAATTTCACCATCTTCACTAACCTTTCTAATTTCATCATCTGCATATGTTGAATTATCATCTCTAAAAAAACCCTCGAGGCCAATTACCAATTCTTTCGGATGTCATTATGCCTGTGAAAATTAGATAAAATTATATACAACAAAAATTATAAAATGAAAACTCATTATGAGGTCATTTTTTGTAAGAAATTGTTTAACGAGTGTTTCTGATTTTTTTCTCAGGCCAATTACCAATTCCTTTTATGTCATTATGCTTGTGAAAATTAGATAAGACAAAAATTATAAAATAAAAACTCATTATAAAATTATTTTTTGTAAGAAATTGTTTAACAACGAGTATTTCTGATATTTTCAGGTCAATTACCAATTTCTTTATACTTGTGAAAATTGGATAAAATTAGATAAGACAAAAATTATAAGATGAAAACTCATTATAAAATCATTTTTTTTAAGATTGTTTAACGGATATATATATATATATATGTATATATATGTACATACATATATATATATATATGTATATACATATATATATATGTATATACATATATATATATATGTATATACATATATATATATATATATATATATATATATATATATATATACATATATATATATACATATATACATATATATATATATATATGATAATTAATTATGACGTAATACTTTAATACTTAGCTTAAAATTTGAGAGATTTTTCATCGGTTAATAAATGTTACGTGTAACACTTTCACACACACATTATATATATATATATATATATATATATATATATATATATATATATATATATATATATATATAATTATATTATCATGATATTTAAATATTTTAAATAAATATTAAATTTTCTATATATTGTATAGATCTAGAAAATGATATTTTAAAACTGACAATGATTTTAAAATATAACAAGACTCGATTAATTTAATAATAATATTTTAATATAAATAGTTTTGTGAGGAATGAGTTTCATTATTTTAAAACACATCATCTTTTTAGAAATCTAGAAAGTAACTTTTCTAGATTTTTCTTACTTATCTTTAAGGGTTCTCATCCTATTGTCATCTGTTTGAATATCAGAGACCGTCTGAATGATCCTTCGAGTGAAATCTTCAAGTATAACTAATTGATTTCTTTAATAGAGTAAGTAGGTTTTCTACTCCTTTCTTTGGTCAATTTCATTTTTGCTTGCATGCTAGCCTCATTTGTGTTGCATGTGAGTTTGAGTCTTCTATAAGGCTCCTTATTGATCAATAGTTTTAATGGTATACTTTGATCATATTCTTGTTGTTCATATGAGCATATAGGACTTCTTGTGTTGTTTTAGGCTTTCTAGAGAATTTTGGTCATCTATCAAGTAAGGGAAGCTAATATTAGCTTTAATTTTTGTATGAGAAGGAGTAGATAATGGAGGAGATGCAGCAGCGTCATGAGGAGGAGCTAGTAGCCGTCAGAGCCGAGTGTTCGGCGCGCCTTGTCGAGAAGGCGTGGGAGAAAGGGGAGAACAAGAGAAGACCAAGGAGAGAGGCAGGGCTGCCATGGAGGACCAGACAAAACATAGTAGTGGGCTGGAAAAATCGTGGGGACACGGAGCCTGAGGTCGAAGGCAGTAAGGCTAAGTCTGTGCACGCGGAGAGTGGTGCGAGGGACAAGTAGTTGGTAGTGAAGACCGAGTCCTCGTCAACGCTATTACTTCCCTTTGTGCAAGCAATCATGGACGTCCAAATATCAGAAAAGTTCGTCCCACCTCAATTCAAAATATACGACGGGACTACGCATCCAGAGGCCCACATCAAAACCTTCTCGAACGCGATGGCGTTCCGGACGGGCAACGACGCCATTTGGTGCTGGGCGTTCTCATTATCACTGAAAGGGGAGGCGCTTGAGTGGTTTAACTCGCTCCCTTCCAATTCCATTGAGAACTTTGCCGGCCTACAACATCTATTCAACCGACAATTTGCCAGCAGCAGTACTCAGGACCTGACCATCTTTGAGTTGGTCACCTTGAAGCAAGGAAAGGAAGAAACATTGAGATCGTTCATGGATCGCTATCAGAAGACAGTATGACGAGTGAAGGGCTTAAGCCCGAAACTGTCCCTACATTACATCCTTCCCGCCCTCAAACCTAGACCGTTTAAAGACAGCGTCTGTCGACGAGTCCCCAAAACCACGGAAGAACTGCGGGAGAGGGCGGCGGACGAGATAAGGGTAGAAGAGATGAAGCTATCGTATAAGAAGGAGAGCCAGGAAAACAAGGGAGAGAGGATGGACGGGGGAAAGTCAGGCGGTTAGGGTGGGAAGCCCGGGGGGTTCAGACAGAGAGAACCGCCCCGGGGACCTAGATTCCAACAATACACCCCTTTGAACGCCCCCCGGGAGAAGAGTTTTCGGGAAGTGTTAAGCGCGAAACTGATTCGAATCCTAAGAAGCAACCCACTCTACTAGGGACGGATAGAAATAAAGATTGTGTGTACCACAAGAACATGGGCAACACTACGGAAGAATGTGTAACCGTGAAGGACAAAATTGAGGAACTAATCCGAGCAGGGCAATTGAGAAAGTATGTGCGGGTTAACCGTCCCCACACGTCCACAGACCGACCCAGTCCAAGACGATCCAGCCCTAGGAAATCCGAGAGGCATGGAAGGATCAAAAGCAATCAGGTCTACCGTTCCCGGTCAGAAAGTTGACGAAGCAGAAGTCGCAGTAGGAGCCACGACCGTCCTTTACGAGGACACATCAATACAATATTTGGCGGTTTCGCCGGCGGGGGATCTTCTTCATCTGCCCGGAAGCGTCATGTGGGGGCGTTACAATCTGTTCACTCGGTGGACAAACCCCGGCAGACGATGCCCCCATTACGTTCTCAAATGAAGACTTCCACGCCCCTAATCCCAACCAGGACGATCCAATGATGATAACGGCGAAAATCGCCCGGTACGGCGTGAGCAAGGTACTGTTGGATCAAGGGAGCTCGGTGAACATCCTCTATTGGAAAACCTTCCAGCAAATGGACATATCAGAAGACCTGATCGTCCCATATAACGAACATATTGTGGGATTCGCAGGCGAGAGGGTCGACACTAGGAGATATGTAGATTTGCGTACAAGAATTGGAACCGGTCGGAGGAGCGAGGAGAAGAGGGTAAGATTCTTGCTGGTGGAGGCTAACACTTCCTACAACGTACTACTGGGTCGTCCGTGTCTGAACGCCTTTGAAGCAATTGTATCAACCCCCCACCTCACGATGAAGTATCCCTCGGACAAAGGTACGATCTGTATCGTCCAGGCGGACCAAAAGACGGTTAGGGAATGCTATGCCGCGGGTTTGAAGCTTCACACCCGCGTGGTGAAAAGAAGGACGGGTGGTTCAGAGGTGGCTATGGCCGACCTTGACCCAAGGACGAATACAAAGGATCGGCTAGGGCCCCTCGGGGAGACGCAGCCAATCTTGATAGGGAAGGAAGCTTCCTAGATCACCATCATGGCTCGGGGACTAGAGCCCAGTTTGGAGCGAGAAATTCGCTCTGTCCTATGGAAAAACCGTGACTTGTTCGCGTGAACAACCGCCGATATGTCGGGGATCCACCCCTTGGTCATGTCAAATAAACTGCCACTGTTTAAAGAATCTCGGCCGGTGGCACAGAAGAAACAATGATGGGTGAAGAAAAAAGAAAAGCCATAGAAGAAGAGGTTGGAAAGCTAAGGGAGGCCGGATTTGTCAAGGAAGTGACGTACACCACTTGGCTCGCCAACGTGATAATGGTAAAAAAGGCTAGTGGAAAATGGCGCATGTGCACTAATTATACTGACCTCAATAAAGCTTGTCCCAAAGATTATCATCCTTTGCCGAGCATAGACGCGTTGGTGGATGGCGCCTTTGGTCATAGGATGTTGAACTTCTTGGATGCTTATTCAGGATACAACCAAATACCCATGTACGGACCGGACAGAGAGAAAACGGCTTTCATCACTGAGAAGGTGAACTTTTGTTACAAAGTTATGTCCTTCGGCTTGAAGAACGCCGGAGCCATCTATCAGCGCCTAATGGATAGAATCTTCACGGTAAGCAAGACCGGGTTACCTTAGGGACGGCCGCTCATGCCCGGACACTTGGTAAACCTAGTCGTTAAAACGAAGATTAAGGTAAATCAGGATTAGAGTTATTGGGCTGGATTTGGGTCGTGATTAACTTTTCACTAATCCCAAGCCTATAACAAAAGCTATAAATAGAAGTCAGAGGTGAGAGGTAGGCAGGTTGCATTTACTACGCATTCATTATTGTCTCATTAAATCGCCAATTGTTTCCGTACTGACTTTGGCATCAGAAAATGTTTGACAGGTTCCCCCGGACGATAGGAGTGGACAACAGGACTTGAAGCATAACCGGATGGCAAGAAGACAAGAGTACAAATTGTGGAAGCATTTGGTAACTTAGTCTCAAATAACTGAAACAACGGATAAAAAAACTCATTCTGAAAAACTCAAATTTTAAAGTATATTATATATATATATATATATATATATATATATATATATATATATATATATATATATATATTCTAGAAAGTTTTATTTTGGAAATCCAATTCTAAAAAACTTATTTTAGAATACATTTCAAGTGTTTTCAAAATTTTATTTTAAAAATCTCGTCATATAAATCTCATTCTGAAAACTCGTTTTCAAAACTTATTCCCAATTTTTTTTTGAAAACTTGTTGCAGAAAGTTTTCGAAATATAAAGAGGGTAGAATATCATTTAGAAAATTTGGGGAGGTGTGCGAAGAAATTGTGGTGCAGGAAGTAAAAGCCCTTAAACATAATCCAGGGCAAATAAGTATCGGGGTTTTGCCCAAGCCCATTTGATCAGAATCCACCAAAGAACACCTCGGGTTTCTTCCGTGACTGAACTCACTGCAAAACCCATAGCTCAACCAAACGAAAAAAATGTCGAGAGATGAAGAAAACGATGCTCTGCGGAAAAATGTTACGACTTCAGAGAAAGAAGACGAAGCTCCGTCACGAAGGGATTCCAAAAAAGTGAGAGAAAATTCGGAGGTAGACTCGGAAACCGAGAGAAGGCGCAGCAGTTCTAGAAGAAAATCGCGAGGAGGATGCTCGGATTCCGATGACGGAGACAGACCACATCGGAAGAAGAAGAAATCGCGGCGTCGATACAGCAGCGAGTCGGATTCCGGTTCCGGTTCAGGCTCCAGTTCGGAGGAGTCCGAGTCCGAGTCGGGGCGGTCCGGTTCGGATTCGGAGTATTCGGAATCGGAAAGTGAGGAGGAGCGCAGGAGGAGAGAGAAGAGGAGGAGGAGAGAGAAGGAGGAAGAGAGGGAGAGGAAGCGGAGGCGGAAAGAGAAAGAGAAGAAGAGGCGGAGGAGAGAGAAAGAGGAGGAGCGGAGGAAGAAGGAAAAGTTGAAGAAGAAGAAAAAGAAGAAAGAGAGGGAGGAGAGAGGGAAGAAGGGAGCTGTGACGAATTCTTGGGGGAAGTATGGGGTTATTAGAGAAACTGATATGTGGTAAGAGATTAATGTCTTTTTATTATCTGTTAATTTTTGTGTTCGATTCTTGATTGAAATGTGACGGATGATTGTTTGTCGGGATGCGTAGTTAAATTTGATTGAATGATGATGGGATCGAGAGTTATAGGTTTTCAAATTGATCAGTGGTGTAGTTTCGTATGAACCTTGGTAAGATTATTAAGGGCAATGACTAAGAACTGAATTTGATATTTTCACATGACAAGAAGAACTGTAAGGCAAGCGATAAGAAAGACAATAATTTATCTACAAAATTCCAGCGTGCTCCAATAGAATCTCTCATTTCATTTGCTTACAAGAGAAATTAAAACTCAACTATCATATTTTAAATGATCTTCACAAGACATTTCATTTCATTTCATTTCATGGGCAGTAGGTTATAATATAAACACCTAGTTTTTAGTGATTTTACAATTTTGAAGTTTGGCAGCAACATGCCAATGCCACAACTTATGATATATAGGAAGATGTTGCTATATGCAAAGGTGACATTGTTTCTCTTATATTGCATAATGTAGGGGAGCAGCAGCAGAAATTTCTTAACAGGGGTTATTGTTGAAAGGGTTTAAGCAAGCATAGCAATTTGTACTTGATATTTATGACCATTTAGCATGCACTTCTCTGTTTAGACTTTAGAAGATAATTAACGGAAAAAAATTGTGAAATTGGTAACATGTTTACTGGATGGTATGATCACACTTTTATTTTTCTTTTGGAAGCGTCAATTTGTCTCAAGACTGTCAACTCAAATGTCTGTGGTTTCAAATTACCAAAGCTTGTAAGCAGATGATTAAGTAGTAGAGTTATGAAGGCCTTGTTGAAGTAAATAAGGATCCTGCATTTTTAGTGTAGCCTGAATTTAATAACTAGTTAATTACCTTTTATATATTATGAAATGATGACCTTGCCATTCCATTTTTGTGGGTGACGGTACAAACCTATGAATATTACAGGACCAAACGACCAGAGTTCACTGCATGGTTAGCCGAAGTAAAGCAGGTGATTATTCACTTAGTTTCTATATGGAATCTAAACATGTATAATGTTTATTCTTCCATGGTGGTCCTCTGTACTTTCTTGCAATATCATCTATATATTCTTCACACAAATTAAGTTTGTGGTAGTCTTTATTTCATTGAGAAACCAGATCTTCATATTAAGTAGATGATGTTTGCCTTTTGCCTTAAAGCCTGTTGGATTTGATCAATTTCACCAAAAAACTCCTCCCCGTTAAAAGCAAATGTAGATTTTTTTCCTTTTCATGTATTGGAGTCTTAATTTATATCATGTTGTGATTATATTAATATACATTCTATATTGTAATTGTTGTGGTATTTTAACAGGTGAATTTGGAGAATATGTCCAATTGGGAAGAAAAACAGATGTTCAAAGAGTAAGTAAAGCAACTAAACTTGGGGAATAGTATATAAAGTGGCCTGGACTGTTGAGTTTACTATTAACATTGTATCATAAGTCAAGCTTATCGAGTCAAGATTTAAATCATGAACTGCCAAGCTATTTTTTGAATTGTGAATTATAGTTTTGTATCAAATCGTAAGATTCAGGTACAATGAAAAATTACGTCAAATATATCATATAGATGATATATGGTGTTCAACGTAAAATATTCTATAAACAGATAGAACAACTTAGTTATATATAAGTTTGTAACATCTTTATTTTAGAAGAGAAAAAAACAATCAAATAACTCAATAGAATACATGCATTGAATGAGAGTGACCATTTTTAATCCTATAGGATAAGAGCACAAGTGTTCTTTCAAATTCGTTTCCATTTAAAAATTTAAGCTCACCTTACTTTTTAATTCATTTGACAAGAATTGGTGAAAAAGTAAAAAATATTAATCATTGTGTGAATTGTATTGGTGATATGAAGTTTTTACACAGATTCATTCATGTATGGAGGATTCAAAGTCATTTGTGATTCATGTATTGAATTGTAAGATTCGAATCTTGAATCTTAAGATTCTGTTAACATTGCCATAAGTGCAAACGGGTCCTAGTATGTTCTTAGCGATTTCTTTCACTACCCTTGATGGCACTTATTGACCAACCAATTATTTAATTGTTACATTTAATACTGTATTAATTTTCTTTTGTTGGGTATATGTGTTTATTTAAATGTAATATAATTCCTGATATGCAGATTCATGGAGGATCACAACACAGCGACTTTTCCTTCCAAGAAGTAAGATCTTGCAGAGTGTCAGTTGAGCTTATTTAAGTCTGCATTCCTTTGTGCTCTCAATTTTGTAAATAAGAACTAATATATGCCCACATTCCTGTTATTTGGTATCTGGCAATATTTTTGTCTTCTGATTTATCTATGCTGTGCTCATCAATGCAAACTCCTTATTTTTGCAATGATGACACGGATATGATATCTTGAATGAATAATTTTTATTTTATATTTATATCTATATGGTTTAACAGATGGTTTAATGTGGCAGGTACTATAATCTTGATGCTTACTACAGGCGAGAAATGGAAAAAGAGATGAAAAAGGGTTTTAAGAAGATCAATGCAACAGAGCGCACTGTTTTCAACGATGAAGAACAGCGCAGGTGTACTTTTGTAAATGCTGCTTTTACGTATTTAATCTTTAATTTGTTTTGGCAACCTTTATCTTTACAAACTACTGCATTTTCTGTTATTTGATTTATTTTCTTTAAGAAGCAACACTATACTGTCTTCTAGTTTCTGTTTTTGATATCTTTTTTCTCTTGGTCAGCAGTTTTTCATTTTTCAAAATCATGCCATAGTACACCACCTGAAGCTTTCTTGAAACTGTGTCTGAATATGATCCCTAATTTATTATCCATGACCGTTACTTCCATTTGTTATTTCCTTTTTTATGCTATTTTTATGTAGCTATGACAAACGAAACCATCATTTTCTATGTTGACCTAGATTGCTTCACCCTGCTAAAATAATTTTTTATTCCATTTTAGGCAAGAACTGTTGCAAGCCCGTGAAAAGCACAAGGAAGAGCAAGTGATGGCGTTGAAGCACTCCATGCAAACTGGAATGGTTGGGTTTCATACTGGATTGCTTTTATGACAGTTTGATATCTAGTCATTTTTTTAATGGCAAGGTTCTTTTGTAATGTTGGCATGCAATAATATACAGGCGCAGGCAATGAAAGAGCAAGCTCAACTTAGGGAGGAGATGGCTTACCAGTACAAGCTCGGAAACTTTGAGGTCAGAATTACATGATAATTTCCTATTTTGAGATCTGATTTTAGCTTTTAAGACTCAGCTAAAACTAGCTGCTGTTTTATCACTATAGGCTGCTGCTGCTATCCAGAGAAGGTTGGACCCTGATGCTGCCATATAGCTGGACATTACTTGTTGTAAACGAAGAATTGGGTTTGTAGGGCAGAAATAATGCTATCGCCATGACCGGGTAATGATTGATCCTGTCGAAGGATTGATTTTCTTGTGCCAACTACATCTATCTTTTGACCTGGTGTTAGCATGCCGTGGATGGTTATGTTCCGATGGATGAGTAAATTTTCACTATTATTACTGACTCTTCTATACCACTTTTGCTAATTGAAGAGTAATGCTTTTTCAACCAGTGGCCTTTTCAAAAATTGTAGTTCAAGCTGCGTGCATGGCTTCAACATTGTCCACCACTCATGATCATTCGGACATACAGAAATTGACTATTGCTATAGATACAGTCGTCAGTAAAATATCAATTTGACCGTTCATCTTTTCAAATGATCTTGTCTGATATTTTTTATTTATTACCACATGTTTGAGTGAAAATAGAGAGAAGGAAATCTGGATATGGAGAGATTAAGGACAAAAGTTGCAACCTTAGACGTGCAGTTGTATTCTGTACCTACTGATAGTTATGGCATACTGCTTCCATCATTCAGTTTGAAAATGAAAAGCTAAGAAGCTTTTTGGTTGGCAAAATATTATATGATGTTGAAGTTTCTGAAAACATTTTTTTCATTTAAAAATGCTTTTACATTAACTTCCTATTTAAACAAAACTGGATTTCCAAGGCCCGATTGGAGGTTGAGAATTATTTACATGTAATTTCTAAATAAAATGCATTTGGCAATAATGGAGTTGGAATGAATTTTAAGTTAATTACAAACATATTTTATAATTATCTAGTCATCTTATCAACTCGTTTTACTATTAGTATCGTTATAAGTGTTATTGTCAATGACTATATTAGTATTAGCGCCACTATTGATGATATTACTATTACTTTCCATCAGTAATACATTTGCACTTGCAATATCAAGTTTTGCTGTAACGGCAGTCTTTTATTATTAATAGAGAAAACACGTCAAAAACATTTTAAAATGGAAAATATTTTCCCCTAACTTGAGAAACACATGTCTGATCTAGGTCATTTTTACATTTAGGTCATTTACTAAAACCGAAGAAACTAACTCAACATTTTTGCTTTTATTATTAATAGAGAAAACACGTCAAAAACATTTTTAAAATGGAAAATATTTTTCTCTAACATGAGAAACAGATGTTAGGTCATTTTGCTAAGACCGAAGAAACTAACTCAACATTTTTGCTTTTATTATTAATGGAGAAAACACGTCAAAAACATTTTTAAAATGGAAAATATTTTCCTAACTTGAGAAACAAACGTTTTGATCTAGGTCATTTTACTAAAACCAAAGAAACTAACTCCACATTTTTGCTTAGTGTTGCATTACATTCTCGTTTACTTCCAAAATCTCCCAAATACAGATATATGTATTTTACAACTTAATACTGAATCATTCCGATTGCAGTTTCAAATGTTTCTAGAAACCATTCAAATTGTAGTCTCAAATGTGTGTAGAAACTGTTAATAGACAGAAATATGAAAATATTGATAAATTATTAGAATGATTTGCCATAAATTGATAATTTTTACTAAATATATTAAAATCTGTATAGGAATGAATTGCATACATCAAATGAAATCGGGATTTGTTGTCAGTAACGGATATAATTTTGACAATTTCACTTATTGCCTCTTAATTGCTAAGGTAAGGAATATTAATTATCACATCCTTCAAAACCTTTAGATTTTTAAAATATATTTTGTAAAAAAACAGGTTGGTAATTTTTTGAATGATGATGAATAAATAATACATACATGAATATATTGGTGTCTACCATAGAGTTAAGAGACAAAACCAATATGATAACTATTAGGAACATGACGAACAATGTAGTTTTGACAAAAGCCTTTGAAAAGCAACACATGGATCTTATAGAAATGATGAGGAAAAGAAATAATGATATGAAAGAAATGATGAAGAATGTAAAGAGCTATAAGCTCTACGCGAGGAAAACACTTAATCAGACAACAAAGGTCCAATAAATTTAACTCCAACACAACTAAGGTTACCTAAACAGCTCATGCAGAACATGAACGAATGGTCCAAGGAGAAATTAAGGAGGCCAGTGGAGACCATAACGTGTCCATCATAGCCACAATAGACACGACTTAAGTTCACCTTTTCATGATAGGAATCATGGATGTCTTCAGCACTAGAAGATGCCTACGTGTAACAAACATGATGCAACGACAAACCCAAATGAGCATGTTAGCATGTTTGCGACACATGCCATTTTTTAGGATTAATAATGTTGTTTGGTGTAAGATGTTCCTAATGTCGTTAAAAAGGACAGTGTTGGGAGGTTCACCTATTTGCCCAATAATTTTGTTGATTGCTTTCTTACACTTAGAGTAAAGTTTGTAGTCCAATTTGTTACAAGCTGCCAACACATGATGGCATCCCTTGCATTGGTCAATATTAGGGAGGAAAAGGAAGACTCCCTTCTAACCTTTATAACTGGTTTGGGAAAGTAGCCCTCTAGATTAGGAATTTTACTCTAAAGTGTTGAGCATTGCAAGATGCAGAAACTTAATACTAACATATAGAGAAGATGATTATATCCATAATCACCATTGTCAAAAGGCTTAGGCCATATTTTCAAATTCATCATATAATTGTAAGAATCGATTACCCGATCGCAAAGATTATGAGAAAATGAGAGTTAGTCGATCATATGGTAGCTTGGGCAGTGGAACTATCTAAGTTTGGTTTGAAGCTTGAGCCTAGAGGAATTGCCCATCCCCAATACCTAGCCAATTTCACAGGGAAATTGTCGTGCAACTCATAATCCGAAGCAGAAGTGTGGACTATGTATGTAGATGAATCATCTAGGGAGCATGCATAGTCCTCTAAGGACCAAAACGACTCAAGGTGGAACAAGCAATAGCTTTCAATTTCAAAATGTCCAATATCCAAGCTGAATATGAAGCACTCATAACTGGACTACGCTTAGCCAAGGATATGAAAGCAACCAGAGTAATATGCAAGAGTGATTCACAGTTGGTGTTGGCTAATACATAGGAGACTACCAGATCAAAGATGAGTTTCTGTCATAGTACTATCATGCGCTTAAGAAGCTAGTACTCAAATTTGATGAAGTCATAGTCGAACATGTGCCTAGAGAAACAACGCAAAAGTCGTCTACCTATCAAAGATAACAAGAAGCAAAAAGGGAGGCTAGTTGAACACAATCATACAATAAACTCTTTCCCACCCTGACGGTACCACGTATTATATGTATGAACATCGAAAAAGACTCCCAAGACTGGAAAAATGAAGTCAAGGCATCCACAAACTACAAGAAGGTGAATTTCTTAAACTTGTAGAGGTTAGGCATGACACATGATTCATAATAATAGGTAAGGATTTGTATCGACGAGAATTCTCCAAGCCTATGTTGAAAAGCATGTTGATAAATGAGGTTAAGTATGTCATGAGAGAAATACATGACGTTGTTTGTGGAATGCACTCCGATCAGAAAGCAATGGTCACCCGTGTGTTGAGAGCAAGTTATTATTGGCCAGCCTTGAAAATAGACACCATTAAATAAGTCAAGAAATGCGAACGGTGCTAAGCGCCCGACAATGACATGCATCAACCAATCAACCAATTACTTCAGCTCACGTCATCGTGGCCTTCCGCACAATGGGGGAATTGACATTATAGGTCATTTCCCTCCAACATCAGTGTAGAAAAGGTTTATACTCATAGCGGTGGACTACTTCACCAAATAGGTGAAGGTGGAAGCCTTGGCAACAATCAAAGATAAGCAGGTACAAACGTTCATCTAGAAGAATTTGACTTGCCAATTTGGTTCACCAAAGACCATAATCATGGATAATAGTCATGCAATTCAGTAATAAAAGGCTGAGGAAATTTTAAGGAGGATTGGGCATAAAACATGTCATAAGCTCGATAGAGCTAGGTGAACGATCGGTAGATGCTGCAAATAAAGTGGTAGTATCAAAATTGAAGCAAAGGGTAGGAGACGCCAAAGGGACCTAGAAGTCCTATGAGCATATTGGTGCACACCACACAACACCATTCAACTTGACATTTGGATTTGATGGAATGCTCCCTGTTGAAGTAAGTGAACAGATCGTACGAAGGTAAATCCAAGACATCAACTTTAATGACGAATGTTTAAGAATTAACTTGCACTTAGCACAAGTGTTGAGAGATGATGCAAAAATGAAGGAAGATGCCTACCAAAGGATGATGACACAAAGATACAATCAAAAAGTCAAACCAAGAAATTTTCTCAAAGGAGATCTAGTATGGAAGAAGACCGTAGAGGCCATGAAGGACCTAAGCAAGGGAACATTTGCAGCAAATTGGAAGGCCCATACCGAAATAAATGAAAATTTGGCAAACAACATGAACCGACTATAGCACTTAAACACTTAAATTTTATTTCAATTAGCCTTTTTATATATAGGTGCACTTTTTCATAATATCGGTATTTTCCCCTAAGTTGGGTTTTGAACAGGGTACTTTTAACGAGGCCCCATCATCAAATAAAACAAAGTTCTCAATGTAAATTCTTAGTTTAATCATTCAACAAGTTCCACTTTTGGGTGGAAATCTCAAATGGGTTCTCTTCTTTTTCAGCGTCTCAATTGGGTTCTTATTTTGTGAAAATTGCAACAATTAGACTCATGTCGTTAAATTGATCCCAATGGCGTTAATCTATGATTGATGTTGCATGCTGATCTTCATTTTTAAATTATGTGCTCATAATATTTACTAATAGGAAAGTTTGACATGGAATTTTATTTTTTTTTAAATCAAAAAAATTGGAAATAGTTAATTACACAAACTTGGAAATCAAGAGAAATTGGAAATTTTGTTTTAGAGTTCATTCGGATATCGCAATTTGGTTTTATTTTGATAGAGAAATTTGGTTTTATTTTGATGGACGAGATCGTGATAAAGGATTTCACGATTTTAGGGTTTTTGTTTTGCGCAAATTTAGGGGTTTTCCTGCTTCTTATTTGAGATTATCTCTCTCTGTAGGTTACGATTATTGTTTGAAAAGGTACATTGAGGGTTGCAGTTTTGGTTTGAATGCTTGCAAGGAAGATGATCGCGCGACATCACGATTCAGATTCGATTTGTGGCCATGGAGAGATCGAACGCTATTTAGGGTTATAAAGGGTTTTTCGAATTGGGAATTTTTTTGGATTAGGTCTGGTGGTATTTCATGGAAGTTGACGTGTCGTTATGGTGCTCACGATTTAGGTTGTGCTAATGGAGGAGGCCTATGTGGTGGTTATCTGTGTGAAGAAGATGATGCGCTGAAGGTAGTGGTCGGCGCAAGGAAGTGCGACATGATTCATGACGGCGACGACTTGAGGGTTTGGAAGCACGAGGAAGATGATACACGAAGATGATGGCAGTGCACGAACTGGTTTCGTGTGGAGGTTACAGCGGTGGTGGTTCGGCGACTCCTACGCGTAACACTACAACCCGGTGCATATTGTGGCCAGAGCAAAAAGTATCTTTCCTTATATCTTCTTTAAGAAAATAATTTCAAAGGTAGTTCCAACTATTACGATTTTGTTGTATGTGTAAATTCCTTCAACCTTGTATTATGATTTCAGATATAATTCCTGCATCATCTTCCTCTGAAGAAGAAAATAAAAAGATGATCTCATTTGAACCAACATCAAAAGTTGAGTCAAAGGCAGAAGCATATCTGAAATTAATTCTCAATTTGTATGAACCCTAAATTCAAACTTCCTTTTTTCAATTCCCTAATTCGAACAAAGTATGCAATTTAATTCATTTTTACCAATTTATTTTATTAAATAAAAAACTCAAAAGACACATCAGAATCACATACATCAAATAAGATACTCCACGTCATTTACATTAGAATTGATGAGCTTTGTTTCTCAACACCAAGAGGGGGGTGAATTGGTGTTTTATAAAAATTAGCACTTTTTAAATCTTTTTTCGCAAATGGTATAATTCTTGAAATATTTCTTGTGCCGTAAGCAATGGTGTGCTATGAAAACAGTATGCGTGTAAAACAATTATAAAATCTATGCGCAAATGTAAAGAGATAGGGAGAAGAAAATCAAACTCAGTTTTTATACTGGTTCGGCCTCAATGCCTACATTCAGTCACCCTCCCAATCAACCTTAGATTGGAGAGTAATTCACTATAATGATTAGAGTATTACAACCAAGGTTTTACAAAGTCACTCTTAATGTAAACACCTCACAAACTCTCAATCAAATATAGAACAACAAAGCCTGCCAACATAGAACTACCCCGTTCATGTCGCAGCAACCCCTTTGAGATATCCCCTTTCAAAGTCAAGAGTGCACCACTCTTTTTCCTGACGTCACACGACAGGGAAACAGTAAATCCAATATTGTAGGTCTTCTTTTCCTGATCAAATAGAATGCCCCTTCAGTTGTGCAAAAACGATCAGTCTTTTCAATCTAGTCACGTTTGCCTCTCAAGAATTCTTTAAGATCTGTAAACCTCTTTCGTTCTTGATTCTTGGAGCCTTTGATCAATCTGTAAAACTTCTCATGTGAAAATCAATTAGATATGAAAGTGTAATTCTTAGAATCGGCTACAAAAAATCAAACAATGCGTCAATATATAGTTTATGTCAATCTTGAGCTATGAAACCGATTAACCAACTTATGTAATTGGTTACATTCAACAGGTGTAACAAAATTACAACCAATTTGGCTCCTTAATTGATATGCAATTAATGCAATCGATTATCATTAAATGTTGGTCGAAAACATTTAAAATTCTGACCATCATAACAGTTATGACCACATGAAATCAAGTTTCAAATCTTAAGAAACTTAATTGAATACATAATCCACGTAATCGATTAAGCTTTAATACTTAGAAGATTTTTGAAAACTTTTCTTTCAAAAACACATCACAACACATTTTGCAAAAGATATGTGCAAACACACGAGTTTTAATAGATTCACCAAGTAATGTAATCGATTCAAAACTAGTTGTTTTGCCATAGTTTAAAACTCAAGTTGTCTAATGACCTTAATTGATTATCACTCTACTGTAATCTATTAAGTCATGCAGATATGCTTTTGTGCTTGTGGTTTTCATATCACACTAACATACATTGAGCATAAGCAAATAGAATCACTTCATAAACACAATAGTATGCATCAAGCAATATAATATGTTTAACAAATGTGACAAACACAATATGTGCATATTACACAATAAGCATGTACACATTCAACATATAACACAGTACACACACATGTGTTTTTATTAACAATATGTTGTCATCATCAGAAACAAACATCACAAGGATTGGGTTTAGCTAACACTATGCTCCCCCTATCAAGAATTTAAAAATGAGGATCAGCATGTCATGTCAATGGGTTCAATTTAATGGCAAGGGTCTAATTGTTGCAGTTTTCACAAAATAAGGATCCAATTGAGACGCAGAAAAAGAAGATGATCAATTTGAGATTCCCACCTAAAAATGGGACCTGCCAAATGATTAAACCTAAATTCTTTTATTGTCAAGGGTATGGTATCGTCTACTAGAGACCCAACCAATGTTCTTAGAAATCCCTCTAAGTAGTAGTATGATCGGCCAATGGTGTGTTCATCGAAACCTCTCTCGAAAGTAACTAAGACAATTAATAAAGTCATGAAAGTGTAAAGATGAATAATCATAACAAGCAAGTAAATAAGAGCATTAGAAAACATATAACATAAACAATAATGAAGAGTGAAACGGATGGTCAATAATAACAAAAAAGGGCTAGTTACATCAGTTGTGGTTTGTTTAAAAAACAAAAGCTTGTGCCACTACTAAGCACTAATAATAGCCCAACCGACAATAAAAAAAGAAAACGAAATAAATAAAAAAGTAAAAACCTAAGGTATTCTTTCCCATTAGAATTCATGTTGCCTGGCTCTTCAATAAGAAAATTTGTCACTGAAATCAACTCCCCCTAATAGAAGTCCTTACAACCGTCAAACTTCCTTCGTTCAAAGGAGTCTTATAGAAGTAGGCTACTTGCTTCAAGGCCTTCTTAAATCAAGTTGATGTTGCTCCAACAACCCTACTCATCCTTGGTCAAATTATCTATAGTTCATTTGTCATTTAATTGGCCTAAGACCTCTTCATAAACATCCTGGTTTTCATCCTTTATCAACTAAAGTTGAGAGGATAGGTTCTTCTTCTCTAACAAGCAACCAAAATGAGCATCTACGACATCTTGGAGTTGGTCGTGAGTTGTGAATTAGCTTGAAGTGCCTCACTTATAGAACTCTTGGATTCTTCCATCTCTTTGGCCAAACGGTGATTTTCCTGCATGCCAACTACTGCATTAATGTCTAACACCATCCACTTTCCAAGTAGGGAAAATCAGGCACCTAGTTCTTGCACGGCGTCATCAATTT
Organism: Vigna nakashimae; assembly: GCA_034642375.1. Classification (NCBI taxonomy): domain Eukaryota; kingdom Viridiplantae; phylum Streptophyta; class Magnoliopsida; order Fabales; family Fabaceae; genus Vigna; species Vigna nakashimae. The sequence continues at coordinate 13,605,322 of CM067764.1, read as the reverse complement.
CAACAAGAGTAAGAGTTTTGTACAACTCTCGCTCGATAGATGTCAGACTAAAAGACAACTTCTCACCTAAGTGCATCTTCGTCCCAAATATGCCATTATAACGAGGCAAAGAGTTATCCACATCCTTCTTCCTCCGCTTGTTCAAGCGGTCATATGAAGACTTGTCTTTCTCATGGAGCCACACTCTTGTCTTTCCTTTTCTTTTTCCCATCTAGAGGAGGGTGACTGGCATCAACATCACACACAATCTGAATAGGAACAACAACCATGATGACAACGTTCCAAACCAATTTCAAGTTGTGGATGTTCACTTGTCCCCACAGCTTGCGAGCAAAATTTTGTAAACAGACTACAAACCTTAGTGGCACCACTACTAGAAGCCATGATATCTAAAATAAAAGAAAAAATATAGTTAATTTAAAAACCAACCAAGCTACTCAGAAGATGAGAAAACTACTCACTGAATATATCATCCCACAATTGAGTGCAATGATAAGCCTGAAGAATTTGTCATGTTGGGAGCTGACATAGTAATTCATCTAGAAAATTCAAGGCAACTTTCTCATTCGTCATCATTTATGATTGTTCTCGAGAAGTCATTTTGAAAGCCTTTTGGGTCCAATACATGGGAAATTGTGGAGACTCGCCATAAAATTATGGCAAATTCAACTTCACCCATATCCCGATAACATTAATAGGCACATATGCATTGCATCGTGAAGTAACCCAATCATATCCAGGAATTTGGGGCAAATTCAACTCCACCCCTCCCCCAATAACATCAATAGGCACATCTGCATTGCTTTGCAAAGTACCTCACTTAGAAGAATTGGTCATGTCACCGGATGCGAATTAGACTCATTGTCCCTTGTACTGGAGCCCAATGACAGCTCGCTTCCTGAAGTCGATGACCCTTCCCAAACAAAGCTCATACCTAAAGTAAATGAAGATGCATCATCTTCATACTCTTTGACTTCCCTAGAATCCATTATTTATAAGGAGACCAAAGTTAATAATAACATAGCCTCGACCCTTGGATTGAACTAGATCTATCAATCTAGAATCAACGACATTTCACATCATTCTAACAAGCACGATTTTCGGTGTAATGTGACCTTTCAAAAAAGCATCTAGTAATATCAACGAAGAGTCACCAATTTGGAAACGTCACAACAATTCATGGGCAAAACTCCTACATGGCCAAGCTAAGAACCCGCATGGGAAGTTAAAACTCTCGCATTCCGAGTAGAATGCTTCAACTTTGGGGGCTTGAAGGGTATTCATATAAAGGGTGAAATGGAAAAGTCAATATCGGTAAGTTTTGTGAAGCACGAAACACTACACAATAACATAGTAAAACCTTTGATGATGAGAAAAACTTTGGAGAATTCGAGTGGAATTTTATCACCATAACAATGCCCACTCTTCATTGTTTTCTTAAGGAAAATACTCTTCAAAAAATGTTGAGAAATGAAACGTCAATGTCTGAAAGTCAAAATTAATAAATGTTCAACAAAATATGAAAAGACAAATGGTCAATCAATGCGAGCTTGTAAGCATCTTAATGTAAAGCCCTTGTCTTCTTGGTAGAATACTTCAGCACACGAGTTTGTAAGCCTTTTGATGTAAATCCCATGGTCGATTAGTCGCTAAGAAAGAAATTTGGTAATTAATTATGGGATTATAATGGTAAACAAGATTAAAAGATAATTGGATTGTTACTAGGTTGTTATTAAGGTAAAAGGTCTACTAAGAGCCCTATAAATATGGTGTATAGGTAAGACATTTACTACTTTTGAATATACCACATTTATTTAACTCTCTCTTAACTGTACACTAACTTAAACATCAAAGTATCTTTAACAAATGACCAACCAAACAAAACAAACCAAGTGATTAAGAAAGCAAATGAAGAAACCTAAAAAAAACGTGACCTAACGAACATAAAAAGTGCAACCCTTAACCCTAAATACAAGAACAAATAATCTCATATTATTTGAAAAAAAAAAGAAAGCAATATAAGAAAGAGATATCTATATATATGGATTTAAAATTTTAGATTGAGAACAATAATACACTTTTTTTACTCGTTATTCGATTCTAAATTTTTTCTTAAATTATTATATATAAAGTATATTTTTTTTCTTAGACTATTTTCAGAATTATTTTACTTCTAAACTAAATACCTATTTCTTTTTTATTTTATGAAAACTATATAAAATATCTTTGCAAGTAAATGATAAAAAAAAAATAGTTCACCGTGAAATCATTTGTCATGTAATAAATATTTTACATATAGTTTGTTATATATGTCAAAATGGTTCTAACTCGTTAACCAATTTGACACGACTTTGAGTTAGGTTGGGATGAAAAAAATTCATTTTTTAAAATATAGATTAAACTAAAATTAGTTAACTTAACTTGTGGATTAGACAGATTCTAACATGTTGAGGGGTTGACTTACTAACAACAATCTTTATTAGTTAATCAGATTTTTCAAAATTAAATTGAGACATATTTTAACTAAATACAAAACATGAATGATGAAAATGTATATAATATTATGTCTTGTAACTTAATCTATTAAATATGACAATTTTAAATATAAATTTACTTATTCAAAATATTACTTAAAATAATAATATATATTTTAATATAAATTTATTTATTATAATTAAATTATATATGATGAAGGAAAAATATACAATAACGAAATGACAAAATCCCATTAAAAACTTTATATTATTTTAAGCACAATTCCAAGAATATAAAAAAAATACTTATAACTATAGAATTTTATATTATTCTAAACACTTATAGGACATATAATGTGTGAACCTATAAAATAAAGTATTAGACTTGATAGGTGTTTTAAAATAATAAGATTGAGTATTTTAAAATTAAAATAACTCGTTTATATAAATAGAATTTCTTAAACTCGTCTTATTATTTAAAATACAATTCATCTCTCTAAAACTATTCTTTTTAGTTCTCTCTCCCTTCTTTCTAAGAAATATTACTCCTTGGTCATCTATTTGACGATCAGGAAGTACCTATGAGATTACAGCTAAGTAATCTCTATTTCTAATCGATCAATCATTCATTTAAAGCATGTAAGTTTATACCTATTTTTTCTTTTTATTCTTTGTTTATGACCATGCTTAGGAAACCCCGACGCATGTATAATTGGTGTTCATTTCTTGGTTCCTTGTCAACATGTGGTCCTAAAGACTCTTTCCTATCACAATTTGGTGATTTGTAGATCGTTCCAGAGTTCCTATGCAAAGGATGTCATTCTTAGAGGTTCGTAACTTCAGTCTAAGGTAAGGAAGCTAATGTTTATATTTGTATTATGTTTGTTGCGTAAATTTGGTGTTTGCATGTATGATAATTGGATTTGATCACAATCAGAGTATTTATGTTAGTATTAGTTCCTTTAAATGAATGTATTTGATTAATTGACGATTGATGATTTTTGGTGAAGTGTGATTTTGATGTTATTATGGTAATGAATTGTATGTTATAATGTTGTTTTGATGTCTAAAATTGGTAGCAAGGTTTAAGGAATGAGGAGGTATCAAATACATAGGTTTTGTGGTTGAAAAATTGAGGTTTTAATAGGCAAGTTTGTGAGATGGGGTGTGGATTGAGACATTTGATGTATATGGAATGATTTCATGTTATTTCTTACCATGTTTATGTGAAATATATGTATATAATTATGTTGATATATATGATGATGGTGATAACTATGTTGTTGGTTAAGTGAATGGTATTGATGGACGTAATTCCATGACCCTCTTGGAGAGGTTACATGGTAGTTTCCTATATTGTTGTAAGTATGAATGCAATAAGTTCAATCTCGGGGTTCATTCTAACACTTTAATGATAACTTATTCTTAATTAGAGAGAAGTGATACATGTGGTGAGAATAGCCAGAGATCTTAGTTTAGGTGCTTACAGTATGGCCTACGACGTGATGCAGACTAACTTTATGAGTATGGTAGGGGTGAAACTCATTGGCAATGGTTTTATAGAGCAGTAGAGTCTACCACAAGTGCAAGAATCGTCATAGTTCGACATTCATACTATATCCAAACGGTCAAGTCTAAGTCAGTTGTATGATTATGATGAATGTTTATATTGTGTGAAGTGTAATACATGGTGTAATGTTATTTTATTATGATAAATTGTTTTACCACTAGCTTACCCTTACTTTTGTTGTTGTATGCCTATGTGTTGTTTTCTCTTTTACAATGATTACCTTAAACAGTATGAACTTAGGAAGGGGACATCTTTTCAGTTGATTTAGCGTTTGAGTGAGAGATGAGGGACATAATAATAGATTTGTTCTTCAAGGTATAATCTTATGCTCTAATAACTTTAAGTTACTTGTAATTTATTGGCTTAATACCTCTTCTGGTCCCTCCAAAGAGAGGGATTGTTCAAAGTGGTCCTACCTTTTTTAAAAAGTTCGAAGTGGTCCCAACTTGTGAAAAATCGGGTCAAGTTAATCCTTTTTTGTTACGGCGTCAAAATTTTAACGGTGTAGCTGCCTCCTTGGCCAAAACTTAATGAGTTGTCCACTTTTTTTCATATGTGGTACACTCAGGTAATATAACGTGTCAATTTTGAATTTAAAAAAAAAGTTGTTTGCCACATCAGCTTCATCTTCCACCTCCAGAAACGTTAGAGCCACACACCGCCACCGTGATACGACTGTCGCGATCATACAAATTTGATGTGCAGAAATTAATGCAGTATAGTGCTAGGATTTGACTCCTAGGTCGTCTCTCAAGGACCAATTTTGTGGCTCAGTCTTAGATTTATCACGAAGTGGGGGGGGTTTGTAAATGGTTTTTGGTTACGGAAAATAAAATTGGAAATTGGAAATAAAACAACAAAAAAAAAAAAAAAATTTAAAATAAATTAAAACTGGGATTTAAACACAACTAAATTTAAAACGCTGAAATAAAATTTAACCACGGTAAAAACTGAACGGTAAAAAAAAATGGTAAAAATAGACAATGGAAAAATTACAGTGTTGGAAATTAAAACACAGAACAGTAAATACGCAGAAGACAAAACAACAGTGTAATTAAAATTTACCCAAAGCATCAGTGAAAATGAACTGTAAAAACAACGTTGAAAATAAACCGAACGAAAAAATTACATTGACTGAATTTAACGGTTCAGAAAATAGTATACACTAAAATAAAACAGATAACAAAATAAAACACTTAAATGAAATTGGAATTCACGAAGATTAACACTAATAAAATTCTTGAACAGTACAAAATGAAATGACCAAACTGTGAAAACTTTTATTGAACTACACACTTTAGAAATCAAACTACAATTGTGCACAGAGATGGGAAACTGAGAAACTGAGAGAGAAAGAGCTCCTGGAAGGAGAAAGAACCGTGCCCCTTCCAGGCCTCCATGGCCGTCCCCTACTACTCTCCACTACCTCCTCTTTTATACACTCAGGGCACCACCTTTTCAATTTTGGAATTGAGAGACATGCTTGTCTCTGTGTGTCCTTCCACCCGTGAGTCTCTACTATTACATTCTTTAAATTATTCTCCCATTAATAGCTTCTTTCATATTTAGGTAGGCCCCTCCATTCTCGGTTCATCTTCTCAAACTCCCTAGGTGCAGTCTCCTCCCGTGACACCATTCTCCAACTCAATCAACAAACGTGCTACTCTCCACCAAAAAGCATTTCTCCTCCCTCATCCATTCTCCGTGATTTCACTGCACACACCCAACCTCTTCTCCCTCTGGACGTGCTTGTCCTTTTCCTCCAAAAGTAAATCCCGTGAGCTGCTGGACGTGACCTGCTTCCAGCTCCAGCTTCCTAAAGCAAAATGAATTAGTTTCTCCTTTTAGAAGAAAGCAAAAACGCGCACTGCACTGGACGGTGCTGCTGCCACTTTGCGTGCGCTGCCTCTGCATCCAAACTCCGTGCACACCATTATCTCCCACTCGGTTGCAGGCTTTTGAGGATGTAGCTGGATAGTGAAGGTGTTTTCAGCGCTTCATCCTCTCCAAACTCTATTCAGCCATGGAGCCTGGAGCTCTTGCTGCACCACTTCTCTGCTCAAACTCCAGCTATGAAGTTGCTGTAGCTGGAAACGTGAGGTGTTTCTGCTGGTACAACCGTGTGAAATTTAAAGCCATTTTGCTGGTGGTCCCCTTCTTTGTCCCCTTTAGCATCTTGTAAATTCCCCTTTTTTGCCTTGCTGAGCTTAATGCCGTGTGTGGTGTGTTCCAGCAAGTTTATTCATTTTGCAAAACTTTCCCACTTCCACGTGGAGATGGTTTCCTCCATTCACTTCTTTATTCCATTATATTGCCTTATTGCACCATGCTGAGAAAACCGTGGCTACCATTTGGAACGTGACAGTGCCTTCTTTCCATTTTTATTAAACAAAGAATGATTCCAAGCCAATAAATTTTTGTAAGAGCCGTGTGACATTATTGTTCCAGTAATGATATGTGCTTGCTTCTCAAAGTGAAGGTTTCTTAACTTCAAGAATTGGATGACATGGTTTGCCAATTGAGTGAACCACTTTATTTCCATCAACCAATCAAAATCAAAATATCCACAATTTTTTCCTTGCTTCAACACGCAAAATAAATCATTGGAGCGTAGCATCTCCCAATTAAATAACACCGTGTACAAATGAATGTTTTTCAAATATCCCAAAATATTATCCAACAATTTTCCTGTAAATAATTAATCTCAGATAATTCAAATTAATTAAAATTAGAATTACTGGTCAATTTAATCACAATTAGTGAAAAGAGGAAAATATCAGACATTTTAGCACAATTCCCTGATTAATTCTATTAAAATAAACTAAGTGAAGTGAAGAAAATATTGATTCATCAAAATAGACCACACTTAGTCTTTTGCACTCCTGGGCAAAATTAAGACTCAAATCAGGGAATAGTTCACAGATCATTTAGGGAGATGACACAAAACTCAGCAGACAGAAAAAATAAAAACTCACAAGAAAAATAAAAAGAATTTACACAGTTCTCAAGAATTCTGGACAGATAAAAGAAGTAGAAAATATCCAACACGTAATCAAGAAAAGTAGATACTTATAGAAATTATCCAAGCAATTCAATACGTAGAAAAATAATTAATAAGCTTAAGAGGTGATTCAAAAAATAACAGAACCTCACATATGCACTACAGTGTTTCTCTCTAGTGTCTAGGGTAAATAATTGTCACTCAATGTACTCAAGAAAACAAACACAAGCAGACTTGGCAAGCTTCTAATTATCAATACTTAAAACATATGCATCTTCAGATCAAAAGGTCTTTACTGGGTTGTAATGGGGCCAAGGACAGGGGAGGATAAATTTGGATAAGTAGCTATAGCTCAGAAGAAATAGAGGTGCACTAGGGAAAAAAATGTAAACACAGTGAAATCTCACCCAAACCTCTAATTCAATCCTCTTCTCGACTCCATTATCCACAAAATTATTTTTCAATTTTCTCTTTTTCTCATCAAATATTTTTTTTTCATCCTGTCTTCTTTTTTTTTTTTTTTTTCACACAACAGGATATAAATTATCATTTCAAAACATGATGAGGAACCAACTAGCCAATTCATCAGAATTCCCAAGGAGACCACACTTATTCTCAAAACACTTCTGTAGCTCCAGACTTTCCTAAGTTTAAGGTAATCATTGTTTTTCACTTAGGGTCAGTATATGAGCTTCAACACAAATAAATGGGGAAAGTATAGGCTCAAAGGGGTTATCAAAGGATAATAACAGGGTAGGCTTATTTGGCTAAAGAGGCTCAAGAAATAAAATGCCTTTATCATTTTCTAAACATGCATATCCATCAAGAATTATCAAAAAGAATCAAGCCAAGGCATATGTGCAAGCAATCAAGATACATGTCACACAAGAAAGAAAATTAAGTGGCTCAAATTCTCACACAGGGCATTTGTTACAATCAAATCAACCTCTCAAACATTATAATCATCTTCCAAGCAGAGAAAAGCAAGGATTTCAAACCATAAGTATTAAGTAAGTGAAGGAAAAAAATCTACAACTTATACATCATCCAGAAATCAAGAGAAAAATGTAAAATTTATTGCACTCAAGACACACTAAAACAACTTAAAACAGAAAAAATTTAGCACACAAAAACAAAAAATTTAACACACAAAATACATACTAAAAGAAACTAACAGAAATAACAGAAAAATCAGAATTTCTTCCCAGTAGACCACACTTAAATCACACAATGTCCTCAGTGTGTTACAATCATCAGATTATCAATTTCAGAGCAGTCAAATAATATAGACAAGTGCAATAAAAAGTTAGGAAAAATGGGAAGAAATTTTTCAGTAACATCCATCAGCAGATGTTATCAGGGACATCCATCAGCAGATGTCTTAAACACCTAGCACCCATCAGTAGATGCTAATAATTAATTTTTTTTTTATTTTGGAAAAGGAGAAGACCGGTACTGTGGCAACAGTCTCGGTGGTAATGACCGGAACTGTTGCTACAGTGGCAGAAATTTAGGCTATAAAAGGGCACCTCCTCAGCCTCGAGTGCCATTTATGACTTCCCTGCTCTCTCTCTACATCTCTCACTGCTCTCTTCTCTCTCTACTCTCTCGAGCGTCTGGAGTCTGCGCGGAGCCTCTGCCACCGCGCCTTCTGAAGAGTCTGAGAACCTCGAGGAGCTCCCCTGCCAGCCTACTACTCCAGGTAAGTTATCTGCACCTAGATCTACCATTCTTTCAGCTTTCATTTACATTTTTCTTTCTGCTTGCTTTACTTTCTTTCCGTCCTTTACTTTGCTTTTCAGTTCTTCTCCTTTTACAGCATTTCCTTTTTCTGCCCTGCTCTCTTTATTTTTCTCTGCTTGTTCTCTTTCCCTCTCCCTTGTCCTGCTTTCCTGTTATTTATTTTCTTTGCTGCAATACTTGTCCTCCCTGCCCGATCTATCTTCTCCTTTTCAATTTTTTTATTTTTGAAACTGAAAACACTTAAACACATAAAACACAACTGTCTAAAAACTTAAGGGGTATATCGGCTGGAAACCAGACGTTAATCTCCCTTCGATTGAAGGTATTGCAGAGACAATCGGGTAGAACAACGCCACGTACCCCACTTAAAACTAAAACACAGAAACTGAATATACAAGAACAATATGGACAAGAACAACCGGACAACTGGACGTAGATCCGTTTAGGACCCTTTGCGAGGACCGTGAAACAGATCTGAGACCAAAAACTGACACATCAAGCAATCAAAGACAGACAGGACAAAATAAATTTAAAAGAAAACAAGAACAAATAAAGAAAACACAGAACTAATCTAAAACTTTTTTATGCTTCTCTCTTTTTTTTAGTTCTTTTTATTATTATTTATTTTTTTTTTTTTTATGTTTATTTTTTTCTTCTTCTTTTTTTTTTTTATGTTTTTGTTCTTTTTATTTTTATATTTATTTTTTTTATTTATGTATTTGTATATTACGAGAGGAAGGATGAGTGAAACGGAATCAGAGAGATATACCAGTCAACGGTGGCGTCCAACCGACGATCAGATCACGATGATGACCAAAATATTCAACTATGGGGTCACACACCCAAGCCGAGCGCAAGTCGTCGAGATCGCGTCTCGACTAAGGGCTTTCGGCGAAGCCACTGAATACAACGTACACTGCTGGTTCAACAACCACGGCAATCGGGTCAAGCACTGGCAAGCGGAGATAGACCCCACTGGCACTCTCTTTTCACAACTGCCGCTGTACATGTACGGTAAGACCTCTGATCACACCTCCATTTTTATTGAAAATTTTCACTTCCTCTTCTATTATTAACACATGTTTTTTTATTTTTTTATTTTTTTATTTTTTGTTTTGTTTGAAAGAAAAAAACTGGGTGATAATGAGGGCACCGAGGCTGCTGAATCTGTTTCCAGTCCCGATCATTATCGATGACGACAAAAATGAACGAGAAATTCCTCCACCAAAGCCTCCGCTCGCATTCCGAACCAGAGCTCCTTCAACGGAGCTCTCTCTTAGACCACCACAACCAGCTCGAGAGTTCTTCCAGTTTTAAAGTTTTATGTTTTTTTTTTTTTTTTTTTTTTTTTTTTTTTTTTATGTTTTTGTTGGCCGAGTGTGGCCAGAATATGGGCTGTAATATGAACACTTATATTTTTGTTGTTTTTGTTTTTTATTTGGTTTGTAATATTAACGATCACTACAGATCGACCCCCGAACATCTTTTAATTTCATATATGAATCTACTGCAATTTCATTTTCAGATATGTTAAATCTCCAATTTTCCATTACTGTAATTTTTTGCTCTTATGACCGAATGAAATCTTTCTTAGTCAAATTTTTCAATCAAAAATCTGTATGCATACAACTAAGAAATTATATTTACAGTGAAGGAAAATAAGGAAAAATAAGATCTGAAGTGAAAAATTTTATTGGTAAGAAACTGAGGGTCGAAATAAAATCAAAAGAATACGCAAAACAATTTTTTTGAATTTTTGAAATTTTTTTTTTTTTTTTTTAAGGGAAAACAACTCAAAAACTAAGAAGAAAAAATAAATAAATATACACAGATTTGGCACGCTATAAAAAATTTATCACAAATTTTTTCTTTTTATGTTTTTAAATTTTTTTTTTTTTTTTTTATTTTTAAAAATAATAATTCGAAAACTAAAAAGAAAAGGAAAAACAAACTTAAAAGAAAAACAAAAATCAGAAACTTCCCGAGACCACACTTAAACTACACTGTCCTAAATGTTTTCTAAGCATAAGATCATCAATTAAAACACTAAACAGATAAAGGACAAGTGCATTAAAAATATGAAAACGGGAAGAAAGAAAAAGAAAACTTCCCTGGTCATGGTGGCAGTTGCCAATTTTGGACTTGTAGGGAGATGTTCCCTTCTTCAGGATCCAGCATGAAAGTGTTGAGGACGAACTGCTTCATCCTCCAAATCTGATCAAGTAGGGAAATATCTTCCACCACCGGATCTAAGCAGCAATTGTTGATGAGCGGGTACAGCAGGTGCCTTCCGAACTTTGATTTGTCAGTGTTAGCACCTATGTTTTCCACTGTGGGTGCATATTGGTCAAATTCATTTGTACCTCCTGCAATAGGGTTAGTGCAAAATGGTTCCACCGAAATTTCATGCAGAGGTAAAACACCCAAATCTAGTGTAACAAGCTGAACCTCAGATACATCCTCAGAACATGAATCAATATTAAAATTACATGCATTATCAACCACAGACTCATATTCATGTTCAGTGCATGGAGAATAAACATTTGAATGTGATAGTAAAAAGCGATTCTCATCATGCACAGAGGAAAAATTAAAATCATGCTCAGCAACAATATAGTCATCAGCATACCTCTCAACAACATAGTCATCAATATAATCAAATTGAGGTATGCTTACCTCCTCTTCCTTGAAGATTTCTAGAGTGTGGGAAGGTGAAGGTGGTCTACCTGGTTCAGGATTACTGCTTACTTCTGTCGGGTCCCCAAAATTTTCATCAGTCTCCTCAGGTGCAAGAGTGGCCATCTGCCTGATCTGATCACTCAGATTCTGTATGGCAGCTTGAGTTTCCTGCTGGAACTCCATGCTCTCTTGCTTGAACTGCATGTTCCCTTTCTGAAACTGAATGTTCTGCATTGTCATCTGCTCTAGTAACTCCTTTAATGTAGGTTCAGAAGTAGAAGGCTGAGGAGTTACTTGGGCAGGAGCATCATACTGCTGACTCTGATATTGCTGAACTGGTGGAACCGGCTCCCAAAGGGAGCTCTCAGAAGTTTGAGGATGAGACATATTGTTCTCATCATAGAAATCAGCAGAATTAAAATCACAGTAATATCCAGAATGATAGTCATAGCTAGAGGCATCGACAGAATAAGCAGAATTCACGTAATCAAAATTGGTAGACATGGACAAATAAAAAGTAAAAATTAAAAACTAAAAAATTATAAAACAGATAAAACACAACACATTTATACATGCAATACGTACACAAGATAGAAAAATTTTTTTTTTTTTTTTTTTTTTTTTTTTTAATTAACAGACAAAATACATATGACACGCATACAAAACAAATAGAACATCACAACACAACACAAGATAAAGCATAACACAATTAATCATGCTACAGGCACAAACAAGACAGAACATCAACAGTAAAAATTTTTAATTAATTTTTTTTTTTTTTTAAAATTTTTTTTTTTAATAACAACTAAATACAGAACATAGCACAATTAAACACATATATACACAATATATTTTAACACAGTAAAAATCTAAAACAAAAACCTGGATCTGAAGTGACAACGCCGCCAAAATTTGCTGAAGGTGTCGTTGTCTCCTACAAAAATACAACAGACAGAACACACAAAACACACATTAACAAAACAAAAATTTACAAAACAAAAATCTAAAACCAAACCGTCTTTTGATTGGTCCCCGGCAACGGCGCCAAAATTTGATACGACTGTCGCGGTCATACAAATTTGATGTGCAGAAATTAATGCAGTATAGTGCTAGGATTTGACTCCTAGGTCGTCTCTCAAGGACCAATTTTGTGGCTCAGTCTTAGATTTATCACGAAGTGGGGGGGTTTGTAAATGGTTTTTGGTTACGGAAAATAAAATTGGAAATTGGAAATAAAACAACAAAAAAAAAAAAAAATTTAAAATAAATTAAAACTGGGATTTAAACACAACTAAATTTAAAACGCTGAAATAAAATTTAACCACGGTAAAAACTGAACGGTAAAAAAAAAATGGTAAAAATAGACAATGGAAAAATTACAGTGTTGGAAATTAAAACACAGAACAGTAAATACGCAGAAGACAAAACAACAGTGTAATTAAAATTTACCCAAAGCATCAGTGAAAATGAACTGTAAAAACAACGTTGAAAATAAACCGAACGAAAAAATTACATTGACTGAATTTAACGGTTCAGAAAATAGTATACACTAAAATAAAACAGATAACAAAATAAAACACTTAAATGAAATTGGAATTCACGAAGATTAACACTAATAAAATTCTTGAACAGTACAAAATGAAATGACCAAACTGTGAAAACTTTTATTGAACTACACACTTTAGAAATCAAACTACAATTGTGCACAGAGATGGGAAACTGAGAAACTGAGAGAGAAAGAGCTCCTGGAAGGAGAAAGAACCGTGCCCCTTCCAGGCCTCCATGGCCGTCCCCTACTACTCTCCACTACCTCCTCTTTTATACACTCAGGGCACCACCTTTTCAATTTTGGAATTGAGAGACATGCTTGTCTCTGTGTGTCCTTCCACCCGTGAGTCTCTACTATTACATTCTTTAAATTATTCTCCCATTAATAGCTTCTTTCATATTTAGGTAGGCCCCTCCATTCTCGGTTCATCTTCTCAAACTCCCTAGGTGCAGTCTCCTCCCGTGACACCATTCTCCAACTCAATCAACAAACGTGCTACTCTCCACCAAAAAGCATTTCTCCTCCCTCATCCATTCTCCGTGATTTCACTGCACACACCCAACCTCTTCTCCCTCTGGACGTGCTTGTCCTTTTCCTCCAAAAGTAAATCCCGTGAGCTGCTGGACGTGACCTGCTTCCAGCTCCAGCTTCCTAAAGCAAAATGAATTAGTTTCTCCTTTTAGAAGAAAGCAAAAACGCGCACTGCACTGGACGGTGCTGCTGCCACTTTGCGTGCGCTGCCTCTGCATCCAAACTCCGTGCACACCATTATCTCCCACTCGGTTGCAGGCTTTTGAGGATGTAGCTGGATAGTGAAGGTGTTTTCAGCGCTTCATCCTCTCCAAACTCTATTCAGCCATGGAGCCTGGAGCTCTTGCTGCACCACTTCTCTGCTCAAACTCCAGCTATGAAGTTGCTGTAGCTGGAAACGTGAGGTGTTTCTGCTGGTACAACCGTGTGAAATTTAAAGCCATTTTGCTGGTGGTCCCCTTCTTTGTCCCCTTTAGCATCTTGTAAATTCCCCTTTTTTGCCTTGCTGAGCTTAATGCCGTGTGTGGTGTGTTCCAGCAAGTTTATTCATTTTGCAAAACTTTCCCACTTCCACGTGGAGATGGTTTCCTCCATTCACTTCTTTATTCCATTATATTGCCTTATTGCACCATGCTGAGAAAACCGTGGCTACCATTTGGAACGTGACAGTGCCTTCTTTCCATTTTTATTAAACAAAGAATGATTCCAAGCCAATAAATTTTTGTAAGAGCCGTGTGACATTATTGTTCCAGTAATGATATGTGCTTGCTTCTCAAAGTGAAGGTTTCTTAACTTCAAGAATTGGATGACATGGTTTGCCAATTGAGTGAACCACTTTATTTCCATCAACCAATCAAAATCAAAATATCCACAATTTTTTCCTTGCTTCAACACGCAAAATAAATCATTGGAGCGTAGCATCTCCCAATTAAATAACACCGTGTACAAATGAATGTTTTTCAAATATCCCAAAATATTATCCAACAATTTTCCTGTAAATAATTAATCTCAGATAATTCAAATTAATTAAAATTAGAATTACTGGTCAATTTAATCACAATTAGTGAAAAGAGGAAAATATCAGACATTTTAGCACAATTCCCTGATTAATTCTATTAAAATAAACTAAGTGAAGTGAAGAAAATATTGATTCATCACACCGTCAACACCTCAGACCACCACTAAGGCTATCAGCTTCTTCCTAACAATCACATCACATTTTTCTCCTCCATGTGCAAATGCAACGATACTAAAAAACCACCATCACCTTCTCCGCTAGACTTTCGGAAAAAACTCAAACAAAAACGCGAGCTCCTCCACCAATATCCTCCTTCGAAACCTAAAGAAACCCAAATCGAACCTCATCCATAACCACCGCGAACCTACGAAAACCAAATCCCAGATGAACACTAATTGTAGGATAGGAAACCCCAAATTAGAAACCCTAAACGCCCAACCCTCTCACGAAAATCACCCAACCAAAATTCGCCATCAGCGCATCAAACTCTTCGAACCTGCAAAATGGTGAACATACTTTGGCATTGGATCCAGAGAATTTACTGCCTGTTAATGTTATAAACAATCATGAATTTTGGACACACCAGTTTGTTATGGAAAAAGGTGCTTCTGATTATCCTTTTAAAAGTAGAAGTCAAAGATGGGTGTTGTCCAATGTATGGATGCAAAGGAGCGTACTGTAAAGGTACAATGGAAAAATATTTCCATATGTAACCCAGATAATTTGATTCGAGAAAAATTGGAAGAAATTATTACTGCATATGAACTTGTAGAGCACCCAGATTACTCCTGCTTTTTTGGTGATATACTGTTCAAAGCGGCTCAAGAACAACTTGGCAACCAAGTTGATAAAGAAACAAAAAAATCAGTGATAGACTTGAATGCAAATGTTATTACCAAAAATGGGAACCCAATAGGTTATTAGGATGAGTTCCTTGATAATTATTTCAGGCAATGTTACTGGTTTCAAAGATGGCATGAGGTACACTTTTCAATTCGATCTTCAAATTTCACCTTCAACGAGATAAACACTAATTCCAATTTCAACTACACTTTTATTGGAATGTTTAATCCCAAATCGCGATTTCATTGTAACCCTAACCCCTCCTTTTCTAACCTCTCACAGTACACTGCCACGTTTTTTTGTCCAATTTTTTATTGGTTTAATACATCATTTGGTCCCTACTTTTAGGGGTTTGGTTCAAAGTAATCCTACCTTTTAAAAAAGTTCAGTAAGACCCCATATTTTGTTAAAAAATGTTCAATCTGGTCCTTTCTGCTCATGCCGTTAAAAACATAACGGTGCAAATGTCACCTTGGCATCTCATAAGCACGTGGCACACGTTAATAGGTGGACTTAAATGATTTTTCAATTTAAAAAAAAAATCTCTGCCACGTCATCATCACCATCTCCAAACAAACCCTAATTTCTCTCCAAGAAACCCTAACCGTTGCACCATTCAGCGTCGTCACCGCCATCCTCGTCGGCAGCCTCCTCTCCAATGCATCACACACCACCACCAAAGTTATGCAACGAGAACGCGAGAAACCCTAGGTCTCCACGGTTTGCTTGCAGGTCTAATTGTGGTTGCAGGTGGAGGCAAGCAGCGACGCGATTAGTGGTGGAGAAGAGTAGTGATTCGCGATCTGCAGCAGCTGGCGATTTGGCTGGTGGTTAGTGGTGGACAATTTTGTGGTGGAGATTGGACGGCAGTGTTGTTGATACAACGACGATTTGGCTGGTGCAAGGGTGAAAATGGTGAAAATTGGTGGTCGCGGCATAGCAAGGGATCGCGTTGGGTAGTGGCGCGACAACGAAGGTGAGATGCGAAGGTGATGGAGGTACAACAGAAGGGAGAAGACGCTTTGGTAGTGGCGCATGATGTGTTAGGGATGACGACTGTCGACGAGGATGACGGTGACGGCGCTGGATGGTGCTGCGGCTAGGGTTTCTTGGAGAGAAAGTAGGGTTTTTCTGGAGATGGTGATGATGACGTGACATTTGCACTGTTATGTTTTTAACGGCGTGAGCGGAAAGGACCAAATTGAACATTTTTTAACGAAATATGTTGTCTTACTGAACGTTTTTAAAATGTAAGATTACTTTGAACCAAACCCCTAAAAGTAGGGACCAAATGATGTATTAAACCTTTTTTATTTTAGGCTTAATACCTCTTTTTGTCCCTCTTTATAAGGGAAATGTTCAAGTTCATCCTACCTTTTTTAAAAAGTTCAATGTGGTCCCAAGTTGCAAAAAAAGTGTCCAATTGAATCCTTTTTGGTCACGACATTAAATATTTAACGATCCAGCTGACAGCGTGGAGTGAATTGTGCAACGTGGTTGTTTACCTTCATAACGTGGCAATGACAGTGTTTTTCATTAAAGTTGACGTGGCAGGCAGTGATTAAAAAAATTCTGAGTTAGGGTTTGGGTACTTGAAATCGTGATTTGGGGATAAGCATCTTGGAAGAACTGGAAATACAAACTGGGTGATGAAATCTGCAGAGCAAATTGTGCGTTTACCCTTTTTGAGAGAGAAAAAGGAAGCCCCACACTACTCTATTCTACATTTAATTGTCAAAATTTTAACGGTGTATGTGCCCCCTGGACAAAACATAATGAGGTGTCCAATTTTTGTGATTGCATGGTAATATGAGAGTGAATGAGGTATAAAATAAAGGCTTAATACCTCTTTTTGTCCCTCTTTATAAGAGAAATGTTCAAGTTCGTCCTACCTTTTTTAAAAAGTTCAATGTGGTCCCAAGTTGTGAAAAAAGTGTCCAATTAAATCCTTTTTGGTCACGACGTTAAATATTTAACGATCCAACTGACAACGTGGAGTGATTTGTGCAACGTGGCTGTTTACCTTCATAACGTGGCAGCGACAGCGTTTTTCATTAAAGTTGACGTGGTAGGCAGTGATTAAAAAATTATGAGTTAGGGTTTGAGTATTTAAAATCGTGATTTGGGGATAAACATCTTGGAAGAACTGGAAATACAAACTGGGTGATGAAATCTGTAGAGCAAATTGTGCGTTTACCCTTTTTGAGAGAGAAAAAGGAAGCCCCACACTACTCTATTCTACATTTAATTTTCAGTGTTTAGAAAGGAAAAACAGAGCCAGCAAAAACTGGCCGTGGGAGGATTCTCCGTTGATGCTTCTTCAACCAGGGGCTTCGACGACAAAATCACACTCTCCGTTCTCATCACTTGCTCTTCAAACAGTTAGCTTTCCTTGCCACCCACTCTTTCTCACACCCTCCAAGTACCAAACCCCTATGTCCCTAATTTTATCCTTGCTAGCCACACACACAATAATCTTCCTGGCGCAGAAGGGTACACAAAGTCCCAAACTACGCAGAACAAATGTTGTTTGTCCCACCTGCACTGTCCCCCCAATGAAAACTCTTTAGAAATTACCGTGGAAAATCAGCCAAGGATATTCATTGGTGGCGTTGTTTTGATCGGAATGGGACGCAACCGATCAAAATGTTTATCCCAAAATCGCGATTTCAAATACCAAAACCCTAACTCAGAATTTTTTAATCACTACCTATCACGTCAACTTTAATGAAAAACACTGTCACTGCCACGTTATGAAGGTAAACAGCCACGTTGCACAGATCACTCCACGCTGTCAGCTAGATCGTTAAATATTTAACGTCGTGACCAAAAAGGATTTAATTGGACACTTTTTTCACAACTTGGGACCACATTGAACTTTTTAAAAAAGGTAGGACGAACTTGAACATTTCTCTTATAAAGAGGGACAAAAAGAGGTATTAAGCCTTTATTTTATACCTCATTCACTCTCATATTACCATGCAATCACAAAAACTGGACACCTCATTATGTTTTGTCCAGGGGGCACATACACCGTTAAAATTTTGACGCCGTAATCAAATAGGATTAACTTGACCCTATTTCTCACAAGTTGGGACTGCTTCGAATTTTTAAAAAAAAAGTAGAACTACTTTGAACAATCTCTCTCTTTCAAGGAATCAAAAGAGATATTAAGCCTAATTTATTATATATATCTAACGTTTTACTTTAATAGTGATGGAAGCTTATCCATGCTTGAATGACTTGACCTTGCAGATAAAGCTTCAAAACCAGAGAATAGTATTGGTGCAGTAGATGAAAAACAACAGTGTGGATGCAGCGGAAAATTGAGTGAGATTGATTGATGTTTGGTGTATTTGAATGGAATGAGTATGTGTGGGAACCTCACAGCTCAGAAGGCCTTCCTACAATGGAAGGAAGCTAGAGGAAAGGGAAGAGAAAGTAGAGAGAATTAGTGACTCAAGAGCAATAGGGCTGGCAGTGAATTTCAGCAGCAATTTACTAAGCTCAAAAGTAACCCAATACAAAGAAAAGGCCCTCTTATTTATAGGTGAAGAGGAGCTTAAATTCTGTTTGTAATTCCCTCCTAAAATTCAAATTATTCAGATTTTGATCAAGCAAAAACCATGCTTCATTCCAGCTCATCCAGCAAGGTGTGTGCTTTCTTCCAAATCAGCCAACATTCACGTGGAAAATGCTGGTGCATGCCGTAAGCACCTCCTTTGCTTTTTGGCTCCTTTGCTTGGTTCTTTCTTGGATGGCTCAATCATATTCTCCAAGATTTATCAATTCCTACAAAACAAAATATAAGTGCTTTAGTTAAGAGAAGAAGGATTTTTATAAGTAACCTTCCATAGAAGTAAAATGTTAGATGATCCTTCTTCTTCTTGAATCTTCCTAGCCATTGCTCTAGTAAGAGGTCCAATGTGATTTCTTGATGGTTTTCCATCAAATAGTTTTATAATATTAAAATGAGATATTAAATATAACATATAACTATAAAAAATATTAATTTACCATTGTCATATATACCATATATACAAATAATACAACAGAGTAATGTACTAAAAAAATACTTGAATATATAAACTAATTACAAATTTTTAAAACATAATAATGCAACTATCCCTTTTAGATATCGTAAAATTAAATCTTTTCACTCAATTTTTTAGTTATATAAATAAATAGAATACAGAAAATTAAAATCAGTTTTTTAATTTTTATTGAATTAGTTTCATACAGTATACATACCATCAATTGAAATACATTATTAATAAAAATATATAAAACAAATTAGAACAATGCTTTAATACAATAAATATAACTCAAACTAGTAAGTAATGAAAATACACTACGATGAACTTTCGCATTAATTCCTGTAAGGACTCCACATTATATTATTTAATTGCTTTAATAAAGTAAATATTATTCAAAGGGTTGGGGATGTAGCTCAGATGGTAGAGCGCTCGCTTAGCATGCGAGAGGTAGGGGATCGATGCCCCGCGTCTCCAAATACTTAACATCGAAACAACATTTCTTGTAATAAAAATCAGCTTTAAGTTTTTAAGTAAAAAATATAAATCTTTCAGCTTCATTTTCAAATTTTAAGAATTTTTCATGTTATAAATTTTTGGATGAAACTTTTTTATTTTGTACGCATGGTTTAAATGATAAAAAAATGTTTGAGGAACAGAATTTTGTTTATAAAGAAATTTTGAAAGATTTATATTTTAATTAATTTTAAAAATTGTTAAATGGACAATTTGTTTAATAATGTAACATCCCAAAATACAGTAATTACCATAAATCAGAATTAATTACAATTAACAGTAAACAGTAAACAGTTTTTAAAATTAACAGAGTTCAAAAGCCGAACAGCTTAAGTTGCAGCGTTTCAAATACAGATTCCAAACAACGAACGCTAAGATAACGAACGGTACTACAAAAATGCTAAACCGATCACATCCACAACGGATGATCATTGCAAGACAGGACGAACGTACATGGACAATTGACAACACAAGGAAAACGAAAGGGTAAGCTTATAATATTTAATTCATACATTCAACATACACATTCAACATTTCAATGCACACGCACAACATACACTTTAACATAATGTAACATAGTAATTTATATGCATACTAGACGACCGTCCGGACTGTATGAACCGTGTAGCTACAGGCGTCCTTGCACCCGAGTGATGTAGTAACTGGGATACCCTCAACAGCTGCCACTCGAGGTTAGCTCTATCCAAAGTACCCCTAAGGAATAGAACCTCCTGCCATTCCCCCACATGACTACTCCCTTCTACGTGAAGATGAGCATCACGGAATATCAGGATGGACCAAGCCAGCATTAGCTATCCACAGTCATACTTAACCAATTTCCATATTCAACATGTATGAGACGTTCCTCCCTGGAACGCTCGTCCAAATCCAATCATAATAAATTCTTTCCATATGAGGTTCACACTTTAATTCATCATATTCCATCATCTTTTACATATTTAGATTTAAAAGTCAAAATGACGAACGCTCAGTCCTCCAAAGAATTAGGACGAACGTACAAATGAGTGTACTGGATACTCAGAGAAATAAATACCGAACGTAGTTTTCTGGTTGGTCAGTTAAATGGACTGACTCGACTTGAAGTGTACTGATACTTAGAAATATTTGTGATAACACTTGGACCAGATTTTAAAGAAAAATGGAGGATCAAGAATACTTAGAGTTTATCTTTGAAGACGTTTGCATAGAAAACTAATACCAGAAATTGAACGGACGTAAGGAAACGAATATGTAATGCTTTGAACGAACGCTATTTTATCAAGGGAATATTCAATTATTACGAACGCTCGGTATGAGACCTTACGCGATTTAGAACGGACGCTCGTTATAAGATCGAGCGCTATTTAGGACGAACGTTATTTAGAACGAACGTTCGACATAAGGCCGAACGCTATTAAGAACGAACGCTCGACATAAGGCCGAACGCTATTAAGGACGAACGCTCGACGTAAGGCCGAACGCTATTAAGGACGAACGCTCGACATAAGGCCGAACGCTATTAAGGACGAACGCTTCGGTTAAAGACCGAGCGTTACGTATTCATAAAGTTTCAAATATTTATATACAGCTGAGCTGAACCGAACGCTCAGACATTCAATTGGGGACGCTCGTTCACGAGCAGAATTCTTTCCAAATGAAGGAATTCCATTCTAAGTTATTTTAAGGAAAAACCGAACGGTCTAAAACCGTACGGTGACGAGCGTCATTTATCAAAGGGAAAAATTTAAGTTTCATAATTTATCAACATTAACAGGATTCCAGATTTCTTCCAACTTTCTTAACTTTTAACATTGTTCATATGATTCATACTTTATAATTTCATATCCACATTAATTTACATACTATATAAATTTCATTTCATGAATAAATCCAACTATACTATAATCATACACCTTTCATACGAATCA
Source organism: Vigna nakashimae (assembly GCA_034642375.1). Taxonomy (NCBI): domain Eukaryota; kingdom Viridiplantae; phylum Streptophyta; class Magnoliopsida; order Fabales; family Fabaceae; genus Vigna; species Vigna nakashimae. The sequence continues at coordinate 13,583,436 of CM067764.1, read as the reverse complement.
AATCCAACATGCATTTCAACCAACAGAAGGCATATTCAAACAGCACAACAGGGTTCGTACATGCAGATCCAGAATAGCACATATATACGTATATAACATACAGACAACCCATATCATGCTTCATATAATTCATACAAGTATAAATTAAACTTATAAGCTTCCCTTACCTGGATAGCAGTGTACGCCCTAATGCAAAAGTTGGTTTCGTCTCTTACGGCGTTCTACCCTCTGTTTCACTAAACACTCTCACTTGATCTAAGCACCAAAACCAGAAATTACTCAGATACAGTCCATGCATGAACCGAGAGCATGGTCTCGCATGAAACCCTAATGGACAACTACCAAAGAAGGGAACTTACCAGCTTGGATTCCAGTTCTGTTCGGTCCAAAAGGAAGACCACAGCTGGACAAACGTTCCTACGGTTCTGAATGTTAAACGGAGAAGAGATGGATGAGTAACAGCAGAGAGAAGTTTTAAGGTTTCTAGAGAGAGGTTGGAGAAGATGAAGGGTTGAGTTCTGAGGAAGAAGATGAGTGATGCAGGTGAGTGGAAGGGTTTTCGAAAATTCATTTTTGTTCCTTCCAATTCCAGACGAACGAGCGTCTCGCGTGATGACACCTGCACTCCCACTTCTGCCTTCAGAAGTTTCCATCGTGACAAGTGGCATGCGTGCATGCAGCGCTTGGTGCGTTTTTAATGCACTGAGTGCGTGACGTGGTGCGTGTTTCAGAGAATGATGTGGCTCGGTTTCAGTGCACTGCAGAGGGATTTAGCAGATTTGGAAGTGGGTTTTAATGAGATAAGCATGGATTATGGTGTGTATTAAATGGATGTGACAGGGAATTATGTCTGCTAATTATTTAGGGTTTCACAAATAACATAATATCAAAGCTATTTAGTATGATATGATTGTCACTACTTGTTTTTAGGGTTTTTTTTTCTTTTAAATTTTTTATTTATTGAATTGATGTATTTTTTTAACTTTTTCATTTGTTGGGTTACATAAGATCATAACTAATTTTTATTCTATTTATCAACCAAAATAGAGAACAAACATATCATATTGACTTTTTTTTATCTCTAATTATTGATTTTTTTTATAACTAATGCTATATGTTTCACAGAAACTCAAATATATTACTCAAGAATACTTTCTAATTTAGTTGTTGATTGAAACTCGTGTAGAAAATATTCTTTTTAATAAAAATGTTGTCATTTATCTTAATTTCCATTTGTATAATTGTAAAAAAAGGTTTAGATATACAACACGACCAAACATATGTTAAAGATGCAAAAATAAAATGTTAATAAATCCTTTACACTTTTTACTTATGCTTTTTCAAATTAATTCATTATATAAAAAAGTTAATATGCATTCAAAGTAGGAACTCAAAATTCTAAACTAATAATACTACAAAAGCAGCAAATCAAATATATAAAGTGAGTTACCTAATATGTGATATATATATATATATATATATATATATATATATATATATATATATATATATATATATATATATATATATATATATATATATATATATATATATATATATATATATATATATATATATATATATATTGATGATGATTATATAATAATATCCAGTGAGATAACCATATAGAGTAGTATGTGTTTAAAATCGAGGTATTACATCATACTTTTATAATTTTTATTTAATTTGAAGTTTTTTATCCCTTAAAGAATAATTTAATTATGTAACTTTAAAAAAAATCAAAACCTTAAGTACCACTAGAATGGTAAATTTTAAAATTTAATACCTTATCAGTATATACCTTATCAGTATACTTCAATAAAAAAGTTATTATAAATCTTAAACATTAAAATTAAAAATATATATTAAAGATATTTTAAATAATTTTGTAACACTCGGTTTTTAAGATGTCACGACGTAAATTTTTTTTCAAAACCCTTTTATAAAACGTTCAATTCAAATGCAGAAACAATCATAAATATTAGAATATCGCTTTTACATAAAAATACGGAATTGGAAAAATTTTAATAATAAATCTCTGAACATAGGATCTTAGCTCTCGTCAGCTACTCATATTCGATTTTATCTGCAAATTATCTACTTTCGTACAAGTACGATCATCGTAAGTAAAAACCACAATTACTAGCATTTTAGGGTGAACAATCAGAGATATCATCAAATTAATCGATATAACATTTATATCATAGTTGTTAAGTCTTTATAACATTTATAACAATACTCAATAAGACTACAACAATCATCATCACACTCCTAAACCATTCCCTTAACCAGAATATGTATTATTCCCATTACCTTTACCTCACCTGACGAGCAAAGGCAACTTGTGCCTATACTAAATTCCCTTATAATATCTTATCATCTTCCATACTTCCACACGTATATTCCATTTTACCGAAACAAAACGATTCGAGTTGTCCTCCACCGCAGCTTCAGACCTGTCTCCTCTGCTCCAAGATGTCCATCACGACACTTAACTTCACATGAGTCGAAACCCTACGGGCGAGACATCCCTCTCTTTCTAAGTAATAGAAAATAAATAATAAATCCTCAAACATAACATTTCAACTCTCGTCAGCTACTCAGAGCCGATCTTATCTGCAAACTATCTACTCCCGTATAAGTACGAGACATCCCTCCCTTTCTAAATAATATAAAATAAAGGGTCATTAGCTCAGTTGCAACACTTCCAATCGTCAATTAACAATCAATTAAATGCTTTTCTCACCCTATTCCAACACCAATCAACCAACTAAGCGAATGTTAATTGGGTTTTCCTAAAATCGAATTAAGCAAACGAAATGCACCTTGTTCAATTAATTCTACACCAAACATATTAATTAATTAAGTGATAATCATCCCAAATTAGAGCACTAAGTGTGTCCTAATCACAAGTGCCAAACAGATTGCATGGGATGTAGGGTAAAAGTGACAAAATCACAATGAATGGCCATAAATCTTAAGGAAAAAGTTGCAATATCACTAAACGACCAACCCAAACTGATTAAGCTTCCATTAACACTAATTCAAAACGCAACCAACTATTAAAAACACAAACAAAGAACTTAAATACACAGAATTGGACTGCAACGCAAACTTCAAATTTACAATATGAATTGTAATAGTGAGATTAATCTAGAAACAAAATCAACCACAATCAATAACTCAATACAGATGCAGAGAATTGAAAAACAAAACTAACAATGGACGCACATAAGTAAAAAACGAACACAAACAAAATTGGAAAATGGCAAACGAGTTAGCACAATGCAGAACCATTAAAAATGCAAATGCAGAACCAATAATCAACACAAAAACACAACCACAAAAAAACGTCAATGAAATCGAAGCACCATCCAAATTCCAAGAATAGTAGAAGCAAGGGAAACAAAAATAAGCAAGAGAATGGAAATGAGAATGAAAAATTGTAATGTAATTAATTTGAAAAGGAGTTTAATACAAAAGGGAAGAGAAAACCAAAATGAACCTCCATGGGAGCTCTCCTTAGAAGCTAGAAACATAAAAGATGGAATGAGGGAGCTAACTTGTGTGTGTGGGACTATTAGGCACTAAACCCTAGAATGCCAAATCAGCCTCCACTTTTGGGTCTCTCCTAAATTGTCAAAAATGGCTCAAAATGTGCAAATCAATTCAAAAAGCCCTAAAAAACGAAATTACAATTTAAATTAAAATAGAATGTTGATGTGGCGAGTGGAGAATGATGTGGCAACCCTTTAATGTCCCAAAATATACTTCCAAAAATTCTCTCGCAACTAATAATGAAAATAATTAGCCTCAGATAATTCAAATTAATTAAAATAAAAATTTCTGGTCAAATTTGGCACAATTAGCAAAACTGGGGAAATAATGGACATTCAAGTACAATTTCCCAATTAAATATAGTACAATAAGGTAAGTGAAGTCGAGAAAATATTGACTCATCAACGTGTCAAACTGACATTGTGCCACATGACAATGACACTGTGACGACGGTAGGAGTGTCACATGTTACTATCATGTCATGTGTAATTGCATTAGTCTCAATTTAGTCTTTCTATTTTCATTTTATCTTAATTTAGTTCTAATTTATTTTAAAATTAAACAATTTTATCTATCTCCAAATTCAAATGAAATTTAATTTATATGTAAAAATGTTATATAAATATTTTTAATAAAGTTGAAATTTTTATTAAATATTTTTAAAAAGTTAGAAAAAATTCCGTGAAGAAAATGATTTAATCTTTAGTTTTTTAGTGGGGTTTCATGTAGGCAGTAAACTATTAGTTGGATAGAGTTTGGATAAAGTTTATGTAGTTTTGTGTATCATATTAATTCATTATTAACAAAGTTGGATTGGATTAGTCAATTCAATCACATCTTTTAAATATTTTTGTTAAAATTTGTAATTTTTAAACTCTTTTAGATTTTTTAAAAGATAAAATATATTGAATAGTTTAATATTTCAAAAATGTAGTTAATTAAATATTTTTAACAAAATTAAATTTATTTATTATTTTCTCCATAAAACTTTTTTCCAATTTCTTAAAAATATTTAATAAAAATATCAATTTTAATAAAAATATTTATATAATATTTATATGCAAATTAAATTTTGTTTGAAGACAAAATATTTAATTTTAAAAAGAACTAAATTAAAACAAGAACTAACATTAAGAAACCGATTCCATAAATTTTTAACAATCAGGACCCAGTTTAAAAAAAAACTAATTTAAAAAAAATCATCAAAAATAAAAATATATCCTATGATTAAACCTTATTTCTAAATAACTTACAAATTACAAATGTGTCTCAGATTTTATTTCACCATCAACAAAACTTATAAACAAAATTATTACACAAGTTTAATCAATTTATCAAGTGGTAACTACTTATAATTAATTTTAAATAATTCCCCTAAAAAGGATTGTTGATAGTAGAATTTTAGGGTTATAATGTGTTTTAAAGTACTAACGTATGTTCATTTTTTTAATGAATAATGACGGTAGAATGTTAGAGTTTAGACATTGTGTATATTATTGAAATCTTTTGCCACTACGGTGATTTCAGTTATTTGCTAAACTATTATTCTTCACTTTGAAATAATTAAATTACTCAATTGGTCATGTAAACATTTTTAATGTCATCTTTTTATATAATTTCAATAACAAATTAACTCTACAAGCTTTGAAATTGACTTAACCCTTGTAGTTGAAACATAATATAAAATATCATAAAAGTAATTTTTAAAATTATATAAAATTATAAACCGGTTGCAACAAATTAATATATATAAAAAAATTATAAGATAAAATAACAGTTATACCATTCAATTAACACAAAAATTAAATAACAACAACTTAATTAAAAATTAAACAATTTAAAATTTTAATATATTATGAAAAAATTTAATTAAAATTATCTAAAGTTATTACAAATTTAAAACTTAATTAAATAAAAATATTGATAAGCTTTTATTGAATCTAATTTGTCATTCTTGGCATAGAAAATGAGAACCCGACCCATAATATTCCTTTGAACCGACAAACTTCTCACCGCTCGGCTATGTTTACGAAGTGAGCCCCAACAAGACAAGGACTGTGGTCTTTTTTATTTTTCTAAAAAGCACTTTAGACTTTTCAGAATATCTTTGTCTTATGATGGGATGAATAATAATAAAATTATTCAATAATAATAATTTTCAATGTCCCAAAATCTAAACCTTTGCCCACTACAGAAGCTTCAACAGTGTCCTACCTTCTACTCCACTTCTGTTTCTTCTTCATGTTGTCTGCATCTCTCCTTGAAATACTGAACTAAACCCCCAAGCTTGTTACTTGCAGTTGGTAAAGAGATACATACATATATAGAAAGGCTTCAAAATGAGGGGTCCTTTGGGTGCAGTCATAGGGAGGTACCCTTCAAGTGATGGAAGCACTCATTTGGGTGGAATCATTAAGCACAACAGAAAATGCAGAGACATAGCTGTTCTTATTATCTTTATAGCTTTCTGGATTGCCATGATTGTCAACTCCAGCTTTGCTTTCAACCGAGGAAACCCATTAAGGTGAGGATCTTAAAGTTTGTAACTTTATCTGGCTGTGCATTTTGCTAATGGAGTTTCTGCAAGTGGAAGCTGTGGTTTTGCCATGGGTGTGTTTAACAATTTATGGATTCCCTTGTTTTTGTGTGTTTTTGGGGAAAGGGTATTTCTTGCTGTCCAACATTTTTCTACTTAACCTTTCCTGTCAAATTTTTGGTTTTTTAATTTGACTAATTGTTCAACTAATATACCACAAAAATCCTTTGTTTATTAGATCTTCTGTTATTGCATGTCATTGTCCACTTTACTACTCTTTATTTATTAGTTGCTGAGGAACTGAAAGTCTGAAAGAAGATGTGAAACCTGATTGTGTGGTAGCATGAAACCTGTAATTTTTTTCAAGCGTTTGTTGTTATGGTTGTGTAAATTGTTGTCACTGGTTTTTATTGTCTCACTAGGCTTACTTATGGGCTGGACTACAAAGGAAATGTATGTGGGCAGAAGCATGCAGCTCAAGATCTTCGAGAATTGGAGCTCAAATACTGGCTAAATCCTAATCAGGTTTATCAAAGTGGATTGAAGGACAGCCAATTCAAACTTGCCAATGCCCGCAGTATATGCTTGCTGGACTGCCCTATACCTTCTGAAGATTCACTTACTTGGGTGTGTGATTATCCTGAAGGAGATATTCGCGTTTCACTAAATGATTGGATTGATATGAACTATGATTATTTTGAGTTCCTTACGCCAGAAATGAGAAACTCTTCACTTCAACTTCAGGGCCCTTGTTATCCTGTCATATTTCCTAGTGTAAACGGTGAGAAAACTTTTTGCATTCCTAATGCATTCATAAATGTCACATTGTTGCCAATGTTGTTAAATGGTGGCACCATGGTTTGATGGATTTTTTTTCTACCTGCCATATGCAATTTGTGTAGGAGACCTGCTGTGGAAGTGCCATTGACCATAATGGTGTGGTTATATGGCAGAATTTTGGCCTTCCACCATTGATAACACTGGTTGTTGCATGCATTCTAATGATTCTGTTGTGTTGACACATTACTTTGACTTTTTACCTTGGTTGCTAATTGTGCCTCTTGTAAGGAAGGTGTTATGTTTAGGTCTTATTTTTCACTTTTCTTTGGGGCACGAGGAGTGACAGGGCGTAAGGGAACTGTCCATATCCTACATATGATGAGTTCTATGAAGTGCTTGATTCTTATAGCATACTTTTTTTGTCTAGTTTACTGGAGTTGCCAATTTATCGCTAGAGCATCAAATGTATCTTTAAAGCATTGGCAGCAGATGGGTGGAGTTAACATCAAAGAAGACATTATTATTGATGAGTCCATTCATGAGTATATCAATTCTCAGTCAGCTGTCTTAAAGGTTAATTTTTTGCTCTTTCTGAATTTTTCTTTAATTGATGTTATGAGTTTGATTTTTCTCTGGAAGAGCATAGCTCCTTACCAGCAACTTGGTTTTGAAGAAACAAGAAATTAAAATGAGTTTGTTTCTGGGGCAAGGAGGTGTCCTAGAGATATCAGTGTTCTGCTGAAAAGATATGTTGTTAAAATAGCAAAGACTGCAAATTTATTTGAAGTTTTATCTCCTCGGTTCTGTTGATAGCTGATAGCTGTTATCCAATTTCATCGTATAACCAATTGCCAAACCTGGCTAGCCTACCAGAATAGGAAATTACCAAGATAAGCTATATAGGTTTTGATACAATGTATGATTTTATTTTAAAGCCAATTGACATTAAGTGAAATTATCCAACAAATATATAAGCCACATTCCAATAGATTAGGTAATTGATGTAGAACCTCCCAGCAGTTGTAACAAGTGAAAATTATGGAGGCTTGTGGATATGCATTGTGCTATGAGATCTTATACCCTACCTATTTTCACACTGACTTTCCTTCACCCTTTATGTCACTTTCACTCTTACTAATGACAATTGTTTAAAAGTATGCTTTGTTCTTTTATTTTATCTGCCTTTAAGCATTATATTATGTGTTACAGAAATTTGAAGTATCATAAATACTTTTATTTGCAGAGATACATGGCTGACATAGGAAAGTCATGGCCTGTGCTGATTGTTTGTGGGGGGATTTTACCTCTGTTTCTGTCTGTGATTTGGCTGCTGATGATTCGGCACTTTGTTAGTGCTATGCCTTGGGTTACAGTGGTTTTATTTAATGTTCTAATGGTATCGGTTACAATGTTTTTCTACCTTAAAGGTTAGAATCTCTGCTGGGATTTTTTGATTTCCAAATGCATGTTTTTTTTAAGGCAGTAGCACTATACAAGAGACAACCAACTATGATTTTCTTTTTGTTCATTTTTCCTTTCTTTGCTCTGCATATTTAATGTTTAGTTCCTTGTCGTCTGCATGGCCTATTCATTTTTGAGATCACCATTTTCATAAACACCGTTGCATCAGCTGTACTTTTGCATCCTCTCTCATTTATCCAATCAAGCAGACAACTATTCTCTTGTCATATTTTTAGTTCAACACATATTGCAAACATATAGTTAGACACTTGCCGCATATTTACTTGTGTAACAATCTATACCAAAGATTGAAAAGGAATTTTTGGACCAGCACACGAAGTTTTCTACACAATTATGGTAAATTTTATGACTGATGGTATGAGGTAGGAGTTCTTTGAAAAGAAGCGGACAATTTATTTGTAATGTGTTTTCTTTTATTTAATGTTAGACGATATGGCTATTTTGAGTTTACATTTGATAGCATTGCCATTCATTGGGACTTGGAAATGATCCAGATATCCCTGATCTTCTATGCCTTTTGGGCATTGCAACAATGAAAAAAGAAATGTTTTCTTGTGTGGAATATAACTCAAAACATTCAAATGTAGGATGAAAGAATGTGTATAACTAACACGCATAGTGTATTGATGATTAAATTTGAAGTATATTGTGCTTGCTTCTTTTAGTTTCGAATCATCTAGCCAAATATTTTCTTTTTCTATGTTTTGACGGAGCACCAATCAAATAAAATGCCTAATGCCTAATTCTTGACTTTCAGTTGGCTGGATAGGAAATGATGCTATTTCCCCCATTATTGGTGAGCATGATCCTTACATTCATGTATATGTGAGGGTGAGTACTGTCTTGAATGTGTCCTTTTGTATTTATTTTGTGTCTCTACAATAATGATTTATTGTTTGAATTCGTTTGCAGGAGCTGACTCATCTACGGGTTTTCACAGTCCTTATGAGCTTTATTATGCTTGTTGCCATTCTTACATCAATTGCTATTGTTCGGCGCATCCTCATGGCAACTTCTGTCCTTAAGGCAAGAATAACTTTTTTAAATATAATACATGATTGAGTTTATTCTTTTGGTTCATTGATTGACATCTGATTGCAATTATATGTATTTTTTAATCCAAAATATATTTGAGGATGAACTTCCAATTAGGGTCAGATTTATCATGCATTTTTAATAATCTGTTATGTAAGAAAAACATTATTTTCTGTGCAAAATTGCTTTAAATAAACACTTGTCATGAAGTTGATGAATGTTAAAAAATTAAGGTAAGTTTAAGTTGAGAAAGGTCAAAGTACGGTCATGTGTGAGAGACTCGTTACTAAAAGTACAATTTATAACAACAAAGAGAGAGGGAAGAGGTGATACTGTTGTGATTTTACAGAACTATGATTGCACCTAATTTCACTTACGCTATGCAAATTTTGCTCACGCCCTGAGCCAATTTTGAACCAGAATCTTGAATCAGTCTAAGCACCAGAACCAATACTCAAACTAGCACTGTGATACACTCCAACGAAGACACCAAAGGACCAGAACCAACAACAACTTAGGCACATTGATTAGAATTTTAACCAAGCTATTTTGAACTAGTATTAAACACTAGAAATAGTTCCAGAACCACAGTCAAGATTAGCACCACAATCAACACCACTGAACTGGAACCACGACCAGCATCAACACTTGGTCAGGTTTGGCACCAAAGTTTTCACTGATCCATATCTCTCAGTTAGGTTTTGTGACAAATTTGGTGACAATTTGAAGGATTTTGTGGTGGATTGGTGAAATTTGAGTGGTTTTCTTACCAGTTGACACTAAATCGATTCACTAAAGTAATTGTTAGGGAGTTAATTGTATATAGGAGAAGAGGTAAAGGCAATGAGCCTAACTGCCAAGGCAGTTAGGAAATGGGGAAATGGGTTTCTGTTAATTCTGTTAATAGTTGGTATAAAAGGAGGGAAACGAGTGTATGTCAGGAGTTTTGGAGCCTTATTGATTGTGCAAGAACTCTTGGAGTTCTTTGGGGAGAGGTTAAGCTCTCTGAGTATCTTGTATTCACCATTCTTCTTGATTCTTTGACAATAAAAGGAGGCTATTCAGAGAACCTGTTCTTGTGGTGTTTCTAGTGCTATTCTTAGGTTCTTGACTAAAAGAACCTATCATTTGGTCCGACCTTCCGGATCCGATAGGAGGAGAACCAGTGATGGGTAGCGAGATGGAGGGAAGACTGGATAACTTGGAGATCACAGTGGAGGGAATTAAAGAGGAGACCGCGGCAATCAGACGCGATTTGCAACAAATGATGAGGTTGATGAGTGGGGGTGCAAACCATCAAGGGGGTGGTTCTGAGGGAAGCAGCAGTTCAGTGAATGATAATCAGGGGAGAGGCGATACTGGGGGAATATCGCACAACTGGAGGAAGAAAGTGGAATTGCCATCCTTTGAAGGCGGAGACCCATACATCTGGATTAATCGAGTCGAAAGATTTTTCGAAATCCAGAAAGTGGCTGAGGAGGACAAAGTGGAACTCGCTTACATTAGCATGGAGGGGAGCGCGAGTTATTGGTTCAAGTATTGGCGGGAGAAAACCAAGAACCGGACATGGATGGGTTTGAAGACGGGGTTGATTAATCGCTTCGGTGGTGGGTCCAGGGGGACGGTCTACGAACAAATGGCCACTATGAGACAAGAGGGAACGCTTGAAGAGTTTGTAGGGAGTTTCGAGATGTTACTGGGTCAGACCCAGGGCCTGTCGGAGGAGTTGATTCTGGGTTTCTTCTTGGCGGGGTTGCGGGAAGACATTAAGGGCCTAGTCAGAATCCAGGGTCCCCCAGACTTGATGGTTGCGATTAGGGTGGCGAGAGACGTGGAGGACGCCATAAACCGTGGAGGAAGAGGAGCGTGGAATGGGATCAAGGTGACTCACGCGGGTACTCGAACCTCGGCGTCGATCGTAAGGGCTAAGGGAGATCGCAGCTTTGCGACAAGGGTTGGCGGGACAGACGGAGTGGGCCCGGCCAGAAGAGACGGTTCGGCAGTGGCGAATAGCACCAACGCGAAGGGTAATAACACGACCGGAGGAGAAAACAAGAATCGGATGGTTAGAAACTTGCCCTATCCAGAGTTTCTAAAGAGGTGGGAAGAAGGGAGATGTTTCCGATGCGGAGGTCCGTTTGCACCGGGTCACCGATGTGTGGAAAGGGGGTTACGAGTACTGTTACTCGCGGAAGATGAGGAAGGGGAGTTGGAGGAAAGCGCTAACCTTGAGGTGAAACCCATGGAGCTCTCAGCATGTTCGGCGGAGGGTCTGACACCTCCCAAGACCATGAAGTTGACCGGGTTGATAGGAGGAAGACGCGTGGTAGTCTTGATTGACAGCGGAGCCAGCCATAACTTCATTAGCAGAAAACTGGTGGAGGAACTGGGACTTCCGATGGTAGAAACACCCTCCTACGCCGTGAGTCTGGGTGACGGGTGTAAGAGATGGACGAGTGGAAGGTGTGAGAAGGTGGAATTGAAGCTGGGAAAGGTGACGGTGGAGGAAGCCATGCATGTGTTTGAACTAGGAGGAGTCGATTTGATATTGGGTATTGCGTGGTTGGCAAAATTGGGGGAAGTGGTTGTTAACTCGAGGGAGATGTCCATGCAATATGTAGTGGATGGCGAGAAGATGACGATTATCGGCGATCCAGCCTTGGCTCGACAGCTGGTAGAGCCAGGCGCACTAGCAAAGATCACGGATGTTGAGTCATGGTTCTTGGTTTGGGAAATGTGCATAGTGGAACCCAGGGTAGACGGTGACGGGATGGATGATTTGACGGAACAGCAGCAGGCAGAAATCAGAGCAGTTCTGCATGCCCATTACAAGGTGTTTCAGGAGGGAGGTGGATTACCGCCTTCACGTGATGCGCAACACCGAATAGTGCTTAAGGAGGGTACAAATCCTATAAACGTAAGACCTTATAGATATCCTTTTTTCATGAAAGAAGAGCTGGAGAAACAGGTAGCGGATATGCTGCGAGCGGGTATCATTCGGCCGAGTCAGAGTCCGTTTTCCAGCCCGGTAATTTTGGTGAAAAAAAAAGATGGAAGCTGGAGGTTCTGTGTGGACTACCGGGCATTGAACAAAGCCACTGTACCGGATAAGTTCCCTATTCCGGTAATTGAAGAACTATTGGATGAGCTTAAGGGTGCCAGGTTCTTCTCTAAGTTGGACCTAAAGGCGGGGTATCATCAGATACGGATGGGGGAAGAGGATATCCACAAGACGGCTTTCAGAACTCACCAGGGCTTGTTTGAATTTTTGGTGATGCCTTTCGGGTTAATGAATGCGCCAGCGACATTCCAAAGTGCCATGAACAGATTAATGGCACCCTACTTGAGGAAATGGGTGCTCGTTTTTTTTGATGACATCTTGGTATACAGCCCCTCGTGGGAAGAACATCTCCACCATTTAAATTTGGTGCTGAAGCTACTGGAACAGCAGGTTTGGGTGGCCAATCCAAAAAAATGTGAGTTTGGGAAACGGAGAATTCAATACTTGGGACATCAGATCTCGGAGCAAGGAGTAGAGATGGACCGAGATAAGGTGAAGGCAGTGCTGGAATGGGAAGAGCCCCGGAACCTGAAAGCATTGAGGGGATTTCTGGGCTTAACGGGGTATTATAGGAGGTTTGTGCAAAGGTATGGGGAGTTAGCGAGACCCCTCACGGAATTGTTGAAAAAGGGGAAGTTTGAGTGGTCGGAGCGAGCCAGGACAGCCATGGAAACTCTGAAGGCTGCGATGACGTCTGCACCGGTACTGACATTGCCCGATTTTACACAAGAATTTCACGTGGAGTGTGATGCTTCTGGGAGTGGTGTGGGAGATGTGTTGATGCAAAATAAGAAGCCCATTGCTTTCTTTAGCAGGGCGTTGTTTGAGGGGTCGCGTACTAAATCCATATACGAGAAGGAGCTGATGGCGTTGGTCATGGCCATCCAACATTGGAGACCCTATCTTCTGGGGAGGAGGTTTGTAGTTTTTACTGATCAGCGCAGCCTCAAATATTTGCTAGAACAGAGAATAACAACGCACAGTCAACAAAATTGGATAGCCAAGTTGATGGGGTATGATTTTGAGATAGTTTATAAGCTGGGAAGCTCGAACAAGGTAGCAGATGCGTTATCCCGGAGAGAAGGTGGTATGGAGGAAGGAGAACTACGAGCCATCTCCAGGCCTTATTGGCATGATTTCCAAGAGGTTTTGAAAGAAGTGGAAGAAGATGTCGCGCTTCGGAAGATAATGGAGGACCTTAAGGGGGATCCAACTAGCCACGACGCATATACGTTGGAGAATGACCGCCTTCACTATAAAGGAAGGTTGGTTTTGTCCGCTAAATCAAATTGGATTCCAAAGCTTCTAGCAGAGTTTCATGTGACGAGTACAGGGGGCCATTCTGGAGTGTTTCGCACCTACCGAAAAATTGCACAATCATTATATTGGCCAGGGATGAAGAAAACAGTGACAGAGTTCGTCGCGGGTTGTGTGATTTGTCAGCAGCATAAGTACTTAGCTGCCTCCCCTCAGGGTCTTTTGCAACCACTACCGATTCCGCAAGCCATTTGGGAAGAGATAAGTCTAGATTTCATTGTAAAGCTACCCAAATCACACGGGTTTGATGCAATCTTGGTAGTAGTTGACAGGATGAGTAAGTACAGTCACTTCATAGCGTTGAAACACCCGTATTCAGCCCGTACGGTTGCAGAAAGGTTTGTCCAAGAAATAGTTAGATTACACGGAATTCCTATGTCAGTAGTCAGCGATAGAGATCCCCTGTTTTTGAGCGTGTTCTGGAAAGAACTCTTCCGGATGCAGGGCACCCAACTTAGTATGAGCACGGCATACCATCCTGAGACGGATGGCCAAACGGAAGTTGTGAATAGAATTTTGGAAGGGTATTTGAGGTGTTTTTGCTCAGAACAGCCGAAGAGTTGGAAGTTAATGCTCCCTTGGGCTGAATACTGGTATAATACCAGTTATCAAAGTGCCGCAAGATGCTCCCCTTTTGAAATCGTTTATGGAAGAGCTCCACCAGCTTTGAGCCGTTTTATCCCAGGTGAGACAGCGGTGGAGTCGGTGGTTCAGGATTTGATGACACGGGATGAGGCTTTGAAACAGCTTAAGGTGCATTTAAGGCAAGCGCAGGAATCGATGATTAATCAGGCGAATAAGAAAACGAAAGAAGCAGACATTCAGATAGGAGATTGGGTCTATTTAAAGATTAGACCCCATAGGCAGTCTTCCATGCCAACTCGGTTGCATCCGAAGCTGTCGGCAAGGTATTATGGTCCTTTTGAGGTGTTACAACAAGTGGGGCAGGTAGCTTTTCGCTTACAATTACCGGAGGCAGCCAGAATACTCCGTATTCCACGTGTCCCAATTGAAGAAAGCTGTGGGGGAGAAGTGTGTTGAAAAGGAACTTCCAGCGGAGTTACAAGCAGATGGTCCCATGTTTTGGCCAGCGAAGGTATTGGACAAAAGGATTCGACGGCTGGGGACAGAGGAAATACCTCAAGTATTGATAGAATGGCAAGAAGGGGGACAAGAGAGTGCAACATGGGAAGATCAGGCGACTATACAAGAGCAATATCCGGAGTTCAACCTTGGGGACAAGGTTGTTGGAGGAGAGGGGAGTAATGTCAGGGAGTTAGTTGTATATAGGAGAAGAGGTAAAGGCAATGAGCCTAACTGCCAAGGCAGTTAGGAAATGGGGAAATGGGTTTCTGTTAATTCTGTTAATAGTTGGTATAAAAGGAGGGAAACGAGTGTATGTCAGGAGTTTTGGAGCCTTATTGATTGTGCAAGAACTCTTGGAGTTCTTTGGGGAGAGGTTAAGCTCTCTGAGTATCTTGTATTCACCATTCTTCTTGATTCTTTGACAATAAAAGGAGGCTATTCGGAGAACCTGTTCTTGTGGTGTTTCTAGTGCTATTCTTAGGTTCTTGACTAAAAGAACCTATCAGTCATGGATTAAGCCTTACTGAACATACCACACAAAGGGACCTCATAAAGACTATGGAAGGGTGATCTTCCACAAAATTGACTCCACACCTACACTCCATCAAATCCAATTGGCCACGAGAGCGAATCAATTTGTTCAATGTTCTTGTAAGATCAAAACCAAATATTGCATCTCCTATTTTCTGTGGAACATGAGAATATGTCATGTTTAAGCTAAATCGTGGATTTAAGAACATAAGAACAGTCTAGGAACATAATAAAAATAAGTGACTGAATCAATTGTTATAAAAGATAAGAACAAAAGCACTCTAATCAAGTATTCATGGACTTTAACTTGCCATGGTTTGACAAATGCAAGTTGTTGACAAGCTAGATTGGGTGAAAGATTGTGCTTGGCTATTGGTTTTTAAACTTAGATATTTCCCGTACTCTTCATCAGAAAATATGAATTCAGCATTCTCAAGTTTAAAGACATTGGTTGTTTTGTCAAGGAAACCATGTAAAGAGAAACACTTTTCTTGAGTATGACTCATTATCTTACAAGAAAAGCACTGGACATCCTTAATCACTTTATCCTCATCTATTTATGCGGCCTCCCCTCCTACAAGTAGACACTATGACATATGATTTAGCATAATCATGAAGATTTTTGTTGTCAAGAGTGGGAACACAGAGTAGTCTTGTTGTTAGGCTTTCTAGATTTCATGTTGTGATCTGTTTGTTTAATAGATATCTATTTATGAACATAATCATAATGACATTGAATGTTATTTGTTGAAAAATGCTCTTGGTCTTCTTTCACAAGGCATTTGAAGTTTTGAATGCTCTAAGAGTTCCCTATATATTGGGTTCCATAGATTTTCACAAGGCATAATGTTGAAAATCCATCTTCTTCCACTATCTGTTGAATCTCGATTGCTGGTATTTTACTATCATCTTCTTCCAAGTGATCCCAAAAACCTTGGCCAAGAAACCAAAGTTCAATATATGCAAAACAAGATAAATATTTTTGCCATTAAGCTTTTTTGAAGTAATTGTGGAGGACCCAAAAACGGAGTGGATAGGGCAAAATGCTATTTTAGACTACATAAAGAAAAGACCAGGGTACAAACACAAACTCTCCATTGTTCAAGAGGACTTGAATCTCAACATGTAGTAAAAGGAGGAACAGGGGGTTAAAACAAGTACCAAAAAGATTGGTGAAAGGAACAAGGGTGGCATATGTCTAGGCGAGCAATGTAAAACGGTTGTGTTCTAGGTGGCATGTGGCTCCAAGATCGGTTAAGTTCTTTGTTGTTCTGCTCAGAGTGCCAATAAAGAAGCCCAAGAACAATACAAAAACATGCGAAACCAAACAAATGAAGTGAATCTCACCAATTTGGAACAAAGAACAAACTAAAAGTTAAAACTGAAAGATATGTCTCATTTATTTAGTAATAAGGGTTATTAAATACATTGCAATGTGTCACTGTTTCAATTCTTTTCTAGCATGAACAACGTTCAACCTCAAAGGGCTACAAAATAAGTCAAACAAAGAACAAATTTTGTTAGGATAAACTTTAACTCATGGATCTGACTTTATGTTAAGAAGTGGACTTTAAGTCTAACTCAATCTTATAAAACCGGTTTGTAAGATAAGGTTTGCACTCACTTATATACTATGAAATCGTCTTATCTCTAGTCGATGTGGGATTTTTAATAATACCTTTACTTGAGAGTTGAAATAGAAAGAATGCTTGAGAGAAAAATAATCTTTTAGCTTATTCATATATTTATAAGGATCCTTACATCAGAGATATTGGAAAAAGGTATTAGCAACCTACTCATTGGTGATGGATAGGTAATTCAAAAAATATAAGTTAACCTATTCTAACAAGCTGACCATTCAAATAACTTGAACAAGTCTGACAAAAAAAAAGGGTTTGAGTTCTTTTGAGTTAACCAAGAGCACCCCAAAACTTCTTCGATCTACCACCCCAGTGTTTATTTCTCCATAGGAGGTTTAATGATAAAGGTAAGCTTTATGGTGTGCCAAACCACAATGGGCTATTGTGTAAAAGATACTGTTAGGACTTGGAGGGTTTATGAGAGGCGAAAGGTGAGGCAGAGTACTTAACTGTAAACAGTTAAGTGGGGCGGGAAAAAGGTCTCTATAAAAGGACCTCTGTTATTGTTTTCAGTTGGACAGTTTTTAATCTTGAATTGCAGACCCGTTTAGACTGGGTGAGGGAGGTTAAGCTACTGGTTTCCAAATTGTATTCTTGATTCTTTGATGTGCATACAAGTCATTTCTTTTACAATTGCTCTCTGTTAGAGTATTGAGGTGTGAGAGTCAGGGAGATAGTTAGGATTCTTACCAAGGTTCCTAACAGATACAATAACTTCCATTAGAATTAACTAAAACAAACACTACAAAAATAGAAGTAACTTGGTGTTTTGTTAATTGAAAAATGGCAAAAAGGTGAAAAAAGTACAGGGCAAATAATGTGTTAGTTTTTCCATAGAAAAAAGGCCTGTTTTGGTTGGTCTCAGTAAAATGGATTAGTTTGTGCTATTACAGTAGTATTTAGAAACATCTCCCTCTTCTGTTAGTCTTTGTGGTTAAAGTAATGAAAAGAAAATACAAACAGTAAAGTTTGTGGCAGACTCGTCTTATCTCATAAAGTTGTACTCCTTCGCCTTGATGATTGCTAGTTACTTAGAGTAAGCAATTGGAGTACATCTACGCTCCCCGGTCAGGGAAATGCTAGTCTGCTAGGTCTGCATCTGGCAGCAGTAGTATTCACAGTATCAATTTGAGCATCTATTGTTCTTGTTTAACTATTTAATGAACGGATGCTTAATATTTTATCCTTTTCTCTGCCAATGATATTTTTTGTTAACCATAACAACTATTTCATTGCTAATGTGTGATGTGTCCGGATTATGGAATATTAATTTCATCATTTCTGTAACCTACAATCCCATATAATATGCTAGTTTTCACATTCAGTTGTCACTATAAGTGTTGTAATTTGAGATAATATCTTTAGAATTTTCTTAATTAGAGGGAATAGATATATAATCTTTTATTTTATTTTATTTTCTTAGTTTCCCTATTTCCCTTTTTAGGAGAATTAGATTATTACAAATAGAGGGTATCAGAATGTACTTTTTATGATTGAGAATAATAAATCACTCTTATTTTCAACTTAGTATCAGAGCTTGTTTGATCCGCTTCCGCTGTCTTTGCTGGCAGCCCCTTAAAGTCTCTTCTTTAACATGTGTTTTTAACGGGCTTCAATTGCCCTAGTCAAGTTCTGCCTTAGAATTTTGGCCTTTTTTCCAGTATTACCAAATAGAGAGTTCTTGTTTCTTTTCTTTTCCTTGACTTCATATCTCTCTTGGCACATATCAGTCAACCACGCGCCAGGGCTCACCAAAAGTAAGCTTCTTTGGATAAGTTTCGCCCTTTTTTTGGGTCGCTGAGGAAGCTTGCACCCCTTCATGGCCAGAAATCTTCCTCTTTCTCCTTGCTTGAAAGAGTGTTGTAAAGCTTCGACCACACTAGGGCTCGTTCTTCGCTGTTGTTATCGTCGCCAGCAACTTTTCTGCTCTCCTCAGTCGAACCCCTCGTCGTGTAGTACCAGTCCTCCTTCTTTGGCCACGCTGATTTCCTGGTCTCACCGACCAACGACCGGATCTCTCCGATGTGCACCGCTGCTCTCCGCCGTCGACCACCGTCTGCCGCCGGCCACCGTCGCACTTTCGTCCGATGACTAGCGGATTTGGACCGCCTCCTTGAGCGACAGCCAACCCCACCGTAGTCAGGACCAGACTCCGCTCAACGTGCCTCCACGCGCCAGCTTTCTTCAACTGGTCTCGGGTGCGTTTTTGTCACGACACCACTGCATCAGTTCTTTCTGCCATGTGAAAGGATCCTTGCACCGCCAATGCCCTGTTGTAACAGCTCACTGAGAGTTGTTCTATGAGACCACCCACTAATTTGACTCGTTCGATGTTAGGGGTTTCAAATTTGTCCCCAAGTACGGATTGGTTCTCACTCGTTCTTTCACCTTCATGTCATTGACGTGTGTTCAATCGTGAAGGGAAGAAAAGTTTCAACTGTTGTAGGGTAGTGTAGACCCTGCAGGTTTGTTGTTGTTTCAGCCACTGTAGGGTGGTTAAGTTCCTATAGGATTGTTGTTGTTAGCCGCTGCAGGGAAGTTCAGTTCCTGCAGGTTTATTGTTGTTCAGGGCAGATAAAGTCCCTGAAGGTTTGTTGCTCTTCAGGGCAGTTAAGTCCTTGAAGGTTTGTTGCTGTTCAGGGCAGTTAAGTCCCTGAAGGTTTGTTGCTGTTCAGGGCAGTTAAGTCCCTGAAGGTTTGTTGCTGTTCAGGACAGTTAAGTCCTTGAAGGTTCGTTGTTGTTAGGGAAGTTAAGTCCCTAAAGGTTTGTTGTTGTTAGCCTTTGAAGGCCTCCCATATGTTACTCATGGAAATCAAGTTCTTGAAGCTTTGTTGTTGTTCGCCACTATTGATGGCAATCTAGTCCCTGCAGTTTGGTGCGATTCACCACTACAAGCCTTCATCCATTCTTGCAGTTTGCTGCGGCAAGTCATCATCCATTGTTAATGGAAATCTCTCTTGTCCATTGTTGTCCAAGTTGAAGTTTTATGGTGCAAGTTCACGATTGTCCATTGTTGTCCATTATTCTCCATATGATGCTGAGGAGTCTCTTGGGCTACACTTGTTTGTGTGTGCAATTTGGTTTATTGACATTATCTCTGATTGAGTTTGTCTATTCCAAGCTTGGTTCATACAATCTTGTACGATCCAGCTTGAGGGGGAGTGTTGTAATTTGAGATAATATCTTTAGAATCTTCCTAATTAGAGGAAATAGATATATATTTTATTTTCTTAGTTTCCCTATTTCCCTTTTTAGGAAAATTAGATTATTACAAATAGAGGGTATCAGAACGTATTTTTTATGATTGAGAATAATAAATCACTCTTATTTTCAACTCTAATTTATGCATAAATTCTCTTTCACAAGATTGTCACACATATCAGAGCCCTTAGTCACATAGTATGATACAACACAGCAGTGCTAGCATTGATTGTAATAGTTGTGGAATGATGATACAGCATTGTTTCCCTTATGACACATTGACGTAGACAATCAATTCAATTGATTTAATGCAAATATTGCTCACAGGTTGCTGCAAAAGTGATAGGAGAAGTTCAAGCACTTATTGTTTTTCCCATCATACCTTGTGGTATCCTTGCAATCTTCTATATTTTCTGGATTTCTGCTGCTCTACATTTGTTCAGCTCTGGTCAGGTTGTTCAGAACAACTGCAATTCTAATTGCTGCACATATGACCTCATCGAGAAAAAGGTGATATGTGATCGGTGTTGTGGATATAGCATTCATTACACGCCGCATATTGGAGCTGCCATCCTTTTTCACATATTTGGCTGTTATTGGGCTACACAATTTTTCATAGCTTGCTTGTCAACAGTGATTGCTGGATCTGTTGCTTCTTATTATTGGGCCCATGGTGAAGCATCTGTAAGTCAAAATACCATGCTAATGAAGAAATGAACAATTTAGAAGAATTTGTTTTGCCATAATTGTGAGGATGTATTATTATTAACAGAACTAGATTGGGTGATTTTTAGCTTCATGAAAATTGATAAAACCAGACCAAAAAAAGAACACCAGAGAAAATTATTAAATGAGATTTCATGGTGAATAATGTGACTAATAAATTGCTTTTCTACTAAGTTCGACCACACTGTTTAACCCAGTAGCCAACCAAACATTCTGGGATTGGTTGGTGATTGTTGTATAATTCTGATAATGTGGTAAGGGAAGGTTATATTCAGAAAAAAACTACTAAAGTTTGATGAGATTGAATAATTTGTAGTCTCAGCCATAACAGGGCCATGGTTTTCATTTGGGCTCAGAAATTATTCTTAATCAGTATAAGCTATACTACTGTAGGATTAGAAATTGGTGAAATATGAATATCATTTTACAAGTTCCTCATATCTTTGATGTTTAAGGATAGTAACCATAGGTTAAGAAATATTTGATGGAAGTAAAGCATCATTATATTTGACTAAATTGTCCTCACTATCTTGATCTGTTAATGTTTTCCTCTCTCTACTGTATCCTTGTTTAATATCTCAATAATAGTGGTGCAAGCATCTAAAGATATGGGAAAGAGGAAGTCAATTTATAACAATAATTTATTGGGCTTAACTAGATTATAAATTTCCTTGTGTCAAGGCAAATTTTCAGAGTTAGATTAAATGACAAACATTAGGTTTTTGTCTGTTTGGCTGATTGGAATTTGGTTTATCAATTAACTAAACCTTTTTCTTTTGATGGTTACAAATTATTTTTTATACCATAATAAATGTTTTTCATCTTTCTCAATGCAGCCTGAAATTCCCTTTCTTTCAGTATTTTCCTCCATGAAGAGGCTTATGCTTTACAGTCTTGGTTCTGTGGCTCTTGGTTCTCTGACTGTATCATTTATAGAGTCAATCCGGTTTCTGCTCGAATGTATTCGCCGGAAACTAAAAGTCTCCGATCACGTGCCTGATAGCTGGATTGGCAAAGCTGCTTACCAATGTTCTCAATGCTTTCAAAGATGTATTGGGTGGACCATCAAATCAGTGAACCGAAATGCTTATGTCATGGTAATTTTTGTTAATCTTCCATAAGCCATTTCTGTTGCATGTTAAATAGTTTGTTTATATAGACTTGTATAATTTATTAACATTTTACATGTTTGCCTCACACCTGCAGATTGCTATAACGGGTAAAAGTTTCTTTAAAGCTTCTGCTATTGCAACCGAATTGATCGTGAGTAACATCCTACGGATTGGACGAGTGAATGTGATTGGAGATGTTATTTTGTTCCTTGGAAAACTATGTGTCAGCCTCTCAAGTGTTCTTTTTGCTTTCCTCATGTTGGACACACACAAGTACAGATCCGCACATAACAAGATATCATCTCCACTTTTGCCTGTTGTGGTATGTTTATAATCTTGTAAGACTAGTGCTTGAAAATCAATAATGGTTTAACCAAAGCATGAAATATGGTAATTTTGTGCAATGCAGGTTTGCTGGGCTCTTGGATATGTTGTTGCAACCCTTTTCTTTGCAGTTGTAGAGATGTCAATAGACACTATCATTCTCTCATTTTGTCAAGATTCTGAAGAGCATGGAACAGCACAGTATGCTCCACCTCTTCTCATTGAAACCCTAGGAGACCAAAATGAGACGCAGAGACTTACACAAGGATCCCAATGAAGTATTTTCTGTGATGAATTTTAACAGGGCTTCAGGATTTAGAATTTTGTTAAGGTGCTTTATTTTTCACACCGAGTTCTGCTCTTTTCCTTGTATATATGTTATATACAATGCTCAACAAAGGTTCCCTATGATTAAGGTAGCTCTTTTGGTAGTTTTAATCTTTGACAAATGGTTTTATGCTAGGATGTCATGTTATGGCCACAACCAAACAATCCAATCATTGTTCTTGTGTAATTATAACCTTACTCAAACTTGCATCTTGTGATGAATTATAATATCTTCCGTTGTAGGTTCTTGATTGTCAGTTCTTGAGTTTCAATGTTTGCTTTTCATCCCTTGCAACACCAACCTTTCTTAAGAAAAAACGTTTATGGACATGCAATCACACTATTATTTATATATATATATATATATATATATATATATATATATATATATATATATATATATATATATATATATATATATATATATATATGAGAAGAGCTTTTAGTTGGGTTTTTACTTCTTGCACCCCCATAGTTTCTTCATACACCCCAAAATGTCCATTTTACGGTGACCTCCAAATTATATGTAAACGTTCCAGAATAAACTTTTTGAAATTTCCATAAAGAGTTTCCGAACAGGATTTTCGGAACAAACTTTCTAAAATATATATAATATCTTTCAAAATATCTCTACGAAATATGTTTCGAAAATAAATTATCAAAATACATGAAAAATTAGTGTGATGCATTGGCAAAAGGTGAAGAAACGAAGAATGAGAGAGATAGCTGTTAATCACATAGCACAACTTGTGCACACACTATTTGTGAACAGAGAATACTATGTTATTAGTCTTTACATTCATAAGATAAAAATACTGAATTTATGTAAATGGCCAAAAAGTAAGTCAAAAACACATAAATACTAGCTAACTTGACATACTAGTTCAATCATGAGAAATAGGGCTTTATTTAAAAATGCAAATAATAATTCAACAATCCTCCCTTAAGCTCTAGCTTAGTGTAGTAATATCAACTACTCTAAGCATTTGTCGAAGTTTATCAAATTATTCAAGCTTCACCGCCTTAGTCATTATATCTGTCACTTATTCCTGAGTATTGTAATACTTCAATTGAACAACGTGATCATTTATGATATCTCTAAGAATGTAAAATTTTACTGCAATATGCTTATTGCGCCCATGAAATACAGGATTGTTGGACAACTAAATAGTGGAGTTGTTATTGCATAGAATTGTAATTAATTCCTTTCTTTCCATCCCAATATGTTCTAGAATTCAATGAAGCCAAATGCATTGACAAGCACATGCTAGTACAGTTATATATTCCGCCTCTGTAGTTGATAAGCTAATTATTGACTGCTTTTTCGAAGCCCATGATACAACCCCTGATCCTATTATGAATACTGCTCCAGAAGTGTTTTGTCTATCATCCAAATCCCCAACATAGTTACTGTCACTATAGGCTATGATTTCAATTTTTCCTCCCTTTTGGTATAGAATAATATACTCAATGGTACCTTTTACATACCTCAAAATACGTTTTGTGGCAACCAAATGTGATGCTTTTGGAGTAGCCATGTACCTGCTAATTAGACTCACTTCGAACATTAGGCTTGATCAAGTGACAATTAGGTACATGAGAATGCCAACAACTTGTTTATGTTTGGTGGCATCAACTGATGTTCCTTCATCATCTTTAGACAGTACAGTGCCTGGCAAAATTGGATTGCGAACAAGTTTATATTTTGTCATGTTCAACTGAGCTAACATCTCACGGGCATAACATCTTTGGCAAATGAAAATTCCCATATCACTTTGTATAACTTAAATTCCTAGGAAGTACCTCATTCTTCCCAAATCCATCGTGTCAAATTCTAATTGCATCGAACTTTTGAAGTCCTCATACATTTGATGACTATTGCTAGTAAAAATTGTCATCAACATATAAGCTAACAATTAGAAAATTACCATCAAACCTTTTTCTGAACAATGTATGTTCACTAGAGCACCAATCAAAGTGTTCTTTTGCAAAATATGCTTCAATCATGCTATACCAAGCTCGTGGAGCTTGTTTAAGACCATATAGAGCTTTCTTGAGACAATACACTTGATTTTCTCTACTCCTTTTGGTAAACTGTTCAGGCTACTGGACAAACACCTTTTCTTGAAGTTTACGATGTAAAAATGCACTCTTTACATTAAGCTGGAAGACTTCCATGTCCATTGAGCTACCAAGGCTAGTAAGACTTACACTGTATCAAGTCGAGCGACTAAGGCCAAAACCTCAGTATAGTCGATTTTGAATCTTTGAGCATAACCTTTAGCAATCAATTTGTCCTTATATTTCTGTATCAGACCTCTTTCATTGAGTTTGGTCTTAAATATCCACTTCACACTGATAAGTGTAGCTTCTTTTGGAAGATTTACGAGTTCCCAAGTGTTATTCCTTTCTATTGCTTCGATTTTAGTGTTCATTGCATCTCTCCATTTTGGATTTGTATGGGCTTCTTCAAATGAGAAAGGATCGCACATCATCATGGCTAGTAAACTCTCTTCTTCTGCTATCAAGAGGTTTGTTTCATAATCGGTCATCCATGTAGGTGGTCGCCTCTATCTTGTTGCCATCCCTTCAATTGTAAGATGATGAGATTCTCAGTCTGAATCAGAATTAATCAGTGGGTCTGAGCTAGTGTCATGGATGACTAGAAGTTTGTGTGGGATAAAGTCTACTAGTGTCTCTTCTAGGACTGGGGTTTCACCTTCTCGAGTATCATCCTTTGCATTGCCATGCCAATTCCAGCTTTTGTCCTCCTCAAACACTACATCCTGCTTATGATGACTTTATTATTAGTAGGATTGTATAGTTTGTAAACTTTTGATTCTTCACTTACCCTCAAGAGTATACACAGTTGACTTTTATCATCTAATTTGTTCGCTTCTGATCTGGAATATGAATGTGACCAATGCAACCAAATATTCGAAAGTAGCCAACATGTGGTTTGAGCCCACTCCAAAGTGGTTATGGAGTTTAGTGATCTATTGCTGATGATGGACTTCGGTGTTGGACGAAAACGCATCACCGGACAACATCAAGCCAATATGATTTTGGAACACATTTCTCATGTAAGACTGCTCGAACTGCATTCAAGATAGTGCGATTCTTTCTTCTTGCACCTCTGTTTTGTTGCGGAGTGTATTGTGGTCCTTTGCCTTGAAATCCCTTGATGATTGTAGTAATTTTCAAACTTCTTAGAGGTAAATTGAAAGATGTTGTAGGTAGCAGAGAAAAGAAGTAACATAAAGAGAAAGAATAATCAGTGGAGAGAAAAGGAACTTTCCAGAGAGAAAAAGAATTTGCTTTTCGTCTGTCCCCCTTCTTTCAATACAAAATTGTGCTATAAATTCAACAATTGCCTTGCAGAGAAAAAACACCTATGCAATTAAAATAAAGGAAAATGTAATGATAAATCTAATCATTTCCCTCTGTCCGATTTTCCCTTTTTACGAGTTGAAGGATATGTAACTGCATAATCACTAAGGTAACGTGGCTGGTGATAGAGTCTTTTGCTTTTTTTTCCTCCAACGGTCCTATAAATGTAGATGTTGTGGCAATAACTGGACTTGGGTCTAAGGGAGGAATGAGGGAAATGGGCCTTTCATTCCTTACATAAATTCACCACCTCTGTCAATGTTTAGACAGATAATGGAAGCATTGGCTTCTTTTTCCATACGGGCTTTGAAACCTTTGAATGCACTAAATGTTTTAGATTTTGCATGTAGAAAGTAAACCCATGCTTTACGAGAGTAATTATCAATGAAACTTAAAATGTACCTTTTGTTGGAGTGAGACGAGGGTGAAATGGGACCACACACATCAACATGAATTTGTTGGAGTTTTTTCAAGGCTCTCCAAGGACATTGTCTTGGTTTGGTGTCCCTATGTTGTTTTTTCCAGTGAGACATGAGGTGCATGTTTCTTTTGACGCCTGAGGTGGGAGGCTGATTACCAAATGCTTGTTGGCAAGTGTGCAAAGTCCCTGAAAGTTTAGATTAGCAAACCTTTTATACTAAAGTTGTACTTCTCGTTCAGAAGATTCATTTACATGAAGGCACTACGATTCATGAGGATTCGTCGAGGATGTTAAATAAAACATCATATTTCCTTTCATGCTAGAATGAAGAAGTAATCTACGATCTAGATGGAAAATTTCGCAGGTGCCATTTTGAATCAATACAGCTAAACCTTTCTCTTGGAGTTGCCTTAAACTTAGAAGATTGGTTCTAAGTTCTGGGATGTAATATACATCTGTGATGATATTTGAGCAGCCATTAGTACAAACTCAAATGTCCACTTTTGCTTCTACTGCCATAGTGGTGTCATTACCAAGCTTGACGGTCTTGCACAGTCCGTATTCGTGTATCTTGGTAAACCACCGTTTATTTCCGGTCATATGGTTACTACAACCAGAATCAAGAAACCAATCTTCTTACTGCACAAATTGGTGATTTTTTTCTTCATATGCTACCAATAGTATTTCATCTTCTACCCTTGATGATTCCTCATACCTTGCATAATGTGCTTGCTTTTCAACCCATGGGCACTCGTATTGGAAATGTCCTAGTTTGTGAAACCAAAAACACTCTACAAGCGCTTTATTCAATGATTGTCTTACGCGACCTCTTCCACGATCACAACTACCACCTCCTTGGCTGTATTCGTGACCTGTTTCTGATCTACTATCATGAGTAATTTTCAGCACTTGTTCATCAAGTTGAGAGTCCTACATTCGCTGCTCATGAACAAGTAAGCTTCCATGGAGTTCATCAAGACTTAGTTTACTCAAATCATTAGATTCCTCTATTGAATAAACAACATAATTGAATTTTGGGATGAGTGATCTGAGTATTTTCCTAACCACAATACTTGAGTCCATCACCTCTCCATTTGACTTCATCTTGTTGAAAGTATTGAGAGTACGTCCCAAATACTGATCAATGGTTTCAACATCTTTCATAGTGAGTAATTCAAACTCATGTCTCAAGGCTTGGAGCTGTGCTTGCTTGACCTTGGTTGAGCCTTGGAATTTTCATTGCGTGGATTGCCAAATCTTCTTGGACACACTCTTGTCCAAAATATTATCTAATATATCCCTATCAATGGCCTGAAACAAGTAATTTTTTACCTTTAAGTCCTCCAAGCCAGACATCCTTCTTTCTTCTATTTATGCACTCACATTGTTTCCCTTTCTTCTGTATGTGCAGTCCCCACACTCTTTTCACTTCTTTGACTTCTTTCACTCATGGTTTCTCTTTCTTTTATATGTGCACTCACACTATTTTCCAGACTCCAGATTCTTCTCACTTGTGTTACTCCTGTTCACATTATATCACACCTATTCACATCGTATCAGGCCTCGTATGGAGCTCTGATACCACTTGTTAATCACATAGAGCACAACTTGTGCACACTGTTTGTGAATAGAGAATACTCTGTTATTTATTCAATTGAAAGAGCACGACTTTTATAAGCCTTTACATTCATAAGATAAAAATATTGAATCTATGTAAATGACAAAAAAGTAGGTCACGTACACTTAAATAATAGCTAACTAACAGACTAGTTTGACCCTGAGAAATAAGGCTTTATTTAAAAATGAAATAATAATCCAATAATAGTCTCAACAACAACAATATTACACTTAAAAGATGTGGTAAGCTAGGCTCAAAGACATTTTGCAAAGGTGCAGTAAAAAAGGAACTGTAGTTTCAACAACACTACAAACATGATAAATAACACATTGTAAACAACTACTCGTCTCAAATATTTCGTAAAAAATATGAAATCATTTGCAAAGATCAAACACATATAACAATATCTAAAAAATTAGATTATTCCAAGTAAACTTTAATAGAAAACTCTTGACACTAGATATGTGTATGATTATAAGTGTAATTAAATGATATTTTAATGTATGAAAATAGAGTAAATTACGTTTAAATAAAAAATAGAGATCTTGAATAAGAAAAAAAACTTTATTACTTATTACATAAAGAAAATTTTCAAATATCAAGCAAGTTTGAAATCTTACATAAATCATTTTCAAAATTATAAAATATTAAATTATAATTTGAAATTTATTATATCAAGCATAAACATTTGTTTTTATATCATTCATTTTCCTTTGCATGAAAAACTAAAATATAAACTATGGATCAATATACAAAGGTGATTAAGATTTACTTATATTTTATATGTATACATATTTTTTTTATAACATTCAAAGACATTAAAAAGTAGTAAAAGTTTGCTTAAGTTATGAAATGTTAGGAGGAGGGAGAGGGAAATGGAAGTGAGAAAAGGGGGAAAAATACTTATTGAATGATCTAATTCATATTAATTACAACAATTCCTTCATGTAATATAGTAAGTGTTGAATACAGTGAAAAACTATATTTGGGATTAATCTCCCTTGTGTTAAATACACACATAGGATTCTTTATTTATAATAGAAAAAATATGGACTAAGCCCAAAATACAAATAAGAAATAATAACAAACTAACTAAAAGATAAAAAATAAACATAAAAGATAAAAGTATCCAATTATGCAGTTTGTATAAAAAAGACTGTCATAAATTGTGCATCCATTGCACAAAGGAGTTTTCTGCAAACTGCATTGACATCCATTTTCTTTAATGTATAATCAACATTAACAATTTACATCAAGTCAAATCCAAAAAGAACTTGTGTTACTGCTTGATACCAACAAAAGTCACCCATATTCTATAGTTGTTCCACATAAATTAGTAATGTCCAAAAGCACTATTACCTTGTAAAGCTTTTCTTAAGTGAACTAGTAATCATCTTATACATCTTTAATTATTATACTATCTTCATCAATATACCAGTTAACCTTTTTCAGCTTCCTCCATTGCAGATGTTTTATCTCCCACTTGGCATAGAGGAGCATCTTAAAATTACTTCAGCTTTAGAACTGCTATGAGCTGAAGATATTGAGGCAGAGGGTCTTAGGAGGGGTGTAGCAGCCCTACTTGACGTTTCGTTGACAATGGGAGAAGGGGTAGATGTAACAGCTGTGACTGGTTGTAATTCTACTTCAGGGACATCAATTAATTGATCATCTTCTTCAATAGACAACACAGTGCTTGTGTCTGTATGAATGGTGGAATCATCAGGGAACATAACATGTTTTCTCTTCCTCCTAGCTGCCTTACCCCATCCATGAATTGTTTCTCTAATCCTCTGTGGGATTAATGCTGCCTTGTAGTTTGTTCCCATCTGATATAAACATTGAAAAGATGTTGTTGCATGGAACATTATAGTGGAAAAAGCAAAATCCCTTCACTAATATGATTCACTCAGTGTATCAAATCCATTTTTCATGCAACACATGACGGATTATTCAGCATTAAGGAATACCATTTGTATAATTATAGGCTTCCAAAAACTGAAAACTTGTCACATATATAGTGTGATTTACAGTTTCACAAAACAGTTATTAGTTTTCAAAACAAAGCTGTAAAAGCAACTAGTAGCGAGGATCAAGCAAGACAGGTAACAGCTACAGTAATTAATAGAAAAGTGGTATAAGATGAGAAAACATCTATTTGTTCTTGTTCTTTGAATTTTAAATCACAAGTTTAAGAAACAATTTTGAAAACTATTAAGTAGATCTTAGCTTAATTCGATCCCACATAAGAGACTTATAAAACGAGGTTTGCACCCACTTATAAACTTGACTTTATCTCTAATCGACGTGAGACTTTCGATAAAATCTTCTTTGGCTTTGGATGAGAAATTGACTTTTGAGTAGTGTAATTATTCTAACAGGGGTTAACCTACCTGTGTAACAAGTGCATATAGTGGCAAGGTGCTGTAGCTACAAAGAAACTGTCCTGCAAAGCTGCAAAGTTGAAATGTAAGGTGCATGTTGATTTGTCTTGTGTAAACTAAACCAGTAAACATCCAATGGCGACATTTTACATTAAATAGTTGAATAACACCCATGCCAAGTAGTTATTTTATATTAATGACTTGTTAATGCTTTATTGAATTAGTTTTGACGAGCATTGTTATGTAAAATCCTGAATAAGGGGAAGAAGTTGATTTCTGCATACCCCAATATTAGCCTTAAATACAGGAGAAGGTGATTCCTAATAAAGCAAGAATCATATCCGAACTGCCACTGTAGTCAAAAAACACATTTTGATAGTTTAGTCAAATGCAAAAGCTCAAAGTTGCAATCTGTATTACGGTTCATTAACACAAATATATAGTTTTATCTTATTTCCTTATAACTCCCTAAAAAAACTGAATCTTGCTAAGAATTTTGGGTAATGTATGTCGAAGCAATATAACTACTTTTTAATAATTCAACCTTAAAACAATATGATTCGTATTAGTTCATGTCTAATTCTAGGTTGTAAAATGGATAAGGAAGTACCCAGAACCAAAAGAATGAAGCCAGCTCAAATGCATTCTGCCAAAAAGAATAAAGAATCAGAAGTTAATACTAAAATAACAAACTTAGGTAAGAAAACATGGCATAAGATGTAGACGAACCATGGCCAACCTGGAAGAGAATGAAATGGATCAAGGACAACAATAGCTCAGGCTTATTAAACCAAAAGAGTTCATCACGAGGCCTCAACTTTGCTTCTGGGAAGAACCCTGCAATTCCAGCATTCTCCAATGCCAAGGTTGCAATGACATGCTGTAGCTTTGTTCCCACCAAAAGCACAAGCTGTTCATTAAACATAATGATTGTATTGTTGAATGTCATCAATAATTTACTCAACTAATTTACTTAACATACAAAAATCATAAAGCACTTTAGTGAATAAGGACATAATTTAAGCATGTTATTCTATTCAAATTCCATAGAAAAAACCCACCAACTATTTCACAAAGAACCAATCACATACCATCCACAGCATCTAAATGGTTCTGGAACAAAAGTTTAAAAGTGCAGTTTATCCACCACACTGATGCAATTAGGAGAACTAAAAGAAAATGAAGGAAATAACGAAGTAACTTACAGATACAGGAATGATAGCTATCCAGAAATATAGGTTAGATCCTGCATAAACCACCCCAAAAAATTACCATCTGTAAGATTCAACAGCATGCAAAACCAAGATCAATCTTACCACAATGCTTCAGTAAATCTTACAGAGAAAAGGGACTGAATTAAGGAATTATAAACTGATTTTCACCTGGACTGCTTATAATAGGCTATACCTTTAATGTTGAAAAGCATGAAACCAACAACAAATCCCCAGAGCGGGCCACTGCAAGAGATTTTATAGACAATCAGCTTTCAATTTCTTCATGAGAATCAGTTGCTGAAAAACTAAAGCAATAAAAATGTAACAAGAATAAGTCCAAGATGCTCAAGACATTATATTCTCGCCTTCTTATTTGGATAATTTGCAATGAGTATAGCATAGAAAATTTAACTACCTCTCCAAACAATAAATACAAGTAAATGGATATTTACAATTAAAACAGGTCATATTTGAAATTTTCAGATAATGGGAATGCACATAAAACTGCACTGGATATGTTATAATAATGTAATAACTGAAATTGGTGTCTGAAGATAAAATCATGAAACTGACTGCTGAATCTCGACTATTTCTAACCTCACACCAACTATCCTTTGGAATTCCTCTTCCATAGACCGAACCATGTAGCTGTGGAAATCATACTTTAATGAAAGGTGGTGATTCTGCCATGAAGAAGGAAAACACAGCAAGTTTAAAATCAGATGGTAGAAAATTAACATTAAGCAAATGCACTAAGTATCTGTCTTTAAATAGTCTTTTTCAGTTTCCATTAGGAACTTGGAACCTGAATTTTCTTAAGAAAAGATAAAAGTTTTTAAATTCCGCTTTAGGATAAACCCTCATGGATTTGCTTTTAGTATCAGTTCAAAAGACCTCTTATTAATGGAGATATCTTATGTGTATATAAACACATGTCCATCTCTTATTTTATCCGATGTAAGATTTTGTTTGTACCCAACATAAATAACATATTAGCCAAAGAACTTTGGGAAAATATATTAATTGTGAGATGAGAACCACATTAGATAGCTTAAACCAACCATACAAAAGACAAATTTTATTGCAATACTGCGTACCATGATGAAGCCTTTGCGAAGTGTAAGATAATCAGCACGAACCACAGAATGTGCAAATTGTCGGAAAAAACATGTCTGCAGCTTATTTAAAATTAAAATTAGATAGATATGCAGTTATACTATTACTGAGTAAATGCTTCAAAATGAAACCGGAATTTACATAGAACTAGATGATCAAAATGATATATAAATTTAGTAGTAGAGGGTACAAGGTACCTAGGAATAAAACATTCATATAAAGTATGTTGTTTTGTTCTTAAAAAAGGCTGATAGTAATAAGAGATTCGTGCAATTAGCTCCAATGTACTATAATAGCATTTAGTATGCGAAGAACCACAAATTGAATTCCCATAAGCTTGACTACTTCGAAAATGTAATCATTAAAATTCTAGTCATGTTTTAGTCAACATAGTTAATAAAAACATATCTTCCTAGTTCTTTCATCAAATAACTTTAAGAAACTAAAGAGGGTAATGTTAAAAATACACGAATGAAATGAAACCAATTGGAAACAAGAAAAGAAGGGGAGATATGTAATTACCACCCAAATAAGGGAACTGTTTTTGAACAATGGATTTGATACATGAGACTTGACAAAGGTTGATTGCCTTCTCATAGTCAACTCTCTTGTAATTTCTGTTGAAACAAAAGAATTGAAAAATCAAATTCAAAATATGGTTAAAATATTCACTTCATGACCACATATTTTCTATCAATGGTCAACTCTCATAAAAGCCTACTAAACTGTCAAACAGGATCAGTGAAGTGAATTAGGAGAGATCAAACACAGAAATGCTTTTGGATTTTAATTATATAACAAAATTGTGTTATCTGCATTGACTGCATAACTGAGAGAAGAGATGCATTATAGGATAAAAAACCTGATCAATGTGCTTTGTAAGTTTGTATATCAATCATACAATTAAAAAGTATAACATAGAAATAGTTTTAATTCAAAGGGAAATGTGCTTACCAGATAATGAATCACGCCGATCCATGTGAGCCTCGTCTTCCCACACTCTCCAACTGTGAATCTGGTTTGAACTACTATTGTTATTATGTCAAACAAAATCCAAAATGATATTTTTTATTTATAAGAAAAATGCACAAATCTTTTTCATGGATTACATAGTTAATTTTTATAGGATCACTCTCCATACTTTTACTTTGTTTGAATAATACAATTAGTAAATACCAAGATTTATGTGAGATGTAAGATGAAAAAGGCATATGGTAGTCCTTTTCTGACAACATAAATGTAATACACATTGTATCAAAACTTATTTAGAATGGCTCAAACTATTTTATAACATCATCCCAATTTGCTTAAGGTTTTAAGCATGGTAAAGAACTAGAAAAATCATTATGAAAACCCAAGCACATTTTGGACAAGAAAATTCACACATTAACCCTTTTTTTGAAACAGTGACAACTACTTGGCAGACATTCTTAATCTATAAACAGAAAACAATAACTCACCTTCACAATGGCCAACAACATAGTTAGGCAACTGTAAGATATATGAGTTACTGCCATGACAAAAATGAATCTGTGCAGCTGCTCTAGACCTTCATACGAAACAAATGGTTCATAACCCTGAGCATGATAACAAAATTGCAGATTAACTAAAATAATCTAGAGCAGTAAAAGCAAGTGATAGTCAAATTTTATACATGTAAGGTATATTGCTCATGCCTCTTTGCAAGTGCTTCTATTTATTCCATTCAACATCCTCCCAGATACATGATAAGCAGAAGCCATCAATAGTTTACGCTTTTCAGAGCCATTCTCTTCCATTTGTTCATCAATCTGGGATCTAGTGCATGGAGCAAAAGCACTGTTGTAGAACTTTGATGGAATGCAAATATTTGCTATCATGCGTGAGGTAGCTGTTAATAAGAGTGATATAAACCCGAGTAGCATCAATTCTGAAGATGGAATTCCAAAATAACGGGAACTGGTTAGTAAGAGTTATTGTTTATATCTAAAACGAATACAATACAAGCATAATTTAATGCACAGCACCTTCCTTCATCTTCTCTAAAGCTGCAAGCAAAGGTTTTCGGTTAGTTTTCCGCAGCCACTGCAGTCACAGAAAAACGTAATCACATATCAGAATTCATGCCAAAGGCAAAGTATTGATTAATGAAAGGATTGTTCTTCAATCACAAGAAAGACAAGTATGTGATTAAGACAGAATCAAGCTTTAAAGTTTAAACAAAAAATGAAAAGTAAAATGCATATGAAGAGAGTGAAAACTTCTTTCCATGTCAATTAATGCAGATCCTGTTAAATCTATTTTAGAGTTACATTACATTCCACCCAGAAATGAAATTTCTGACCATATCTAATTAGTTGTAATGCAAAATACTCATTTTGTTTTTCTCTTTTCACTTTTTTTGCCTCTATCCTTCCCTTTCTCAACTCATCGACAAGCCTGATAGTAGTTTCAGTCTTCACCATAAGTTTGAGAAATGCCTTGAAAATTGAAAAATATTCCAACTTTTCCCATGCAACACCAGAGAAATTAACATCAAGAACCAACATAGATTCTAGTCTAACTATTACTTACATTGCTTAAACGATGAATGGAGCGCTCCACAAGCAGAGAGACAGCAACAAAGACAGTCAACACAGTAGCAACTGACCATGTAGGAGTCAGTGCCAATGACCTTGTTTCCTGTTCATTATTGTCCATTTTGAAATACCCAAATCACAGACCAAACCTTGAATATGGCTATCGCTATGCCTAATAAAGTCACAGACCAACTTCTTCAATGGACTTAAGACATAGTCTCATAAAAAATCTCCTTGGAAAATTGTACAATCAGAACTCATAGTGCACCCCTTAATCAGCCTATAAATCAATGGGGTAACACTGAATCCCAAGTAGAAATTCTAATGGCAGTATCTTTCTTCAACAGACAAGAGAAAGTAGTGATCTTGACTACTAATTTACATCCAAATACAAAGATATAGCAGATCAAAGGAATAGGAATAGGACCCAAATGGAAGCTCTAATTTCAAATCTCTTTTTCATTGACTCCAGTGGTTTAAGCATAAGACACAAATACATACCACTTGCTAACAAAGTAAACTTTGGCAAAGCCCCCAAAAGAACCTGGTGGCTTGCTCCTCACTGCATCTCAAAATCTTCCATAACCATCAAAGACTCTTCCAGAAAAAAGAAAAAAAAAGAAAGTTGTTTCCACTATGACAAAGATGGTGAAAAGAAATTTCCTTGACCTTGTTTCTCTCACTTTCTCCGGGAAAATAGAAAAGAAAAAAGAAAACAAAAAACAAGGCTCTTTCTTTTCCTTTCTGAGAACTCTTCTGAACTATTCAGACCAACCTCATTTGCAAATCATGCTCATATTCCCAAGACACTTTACCAGCTCCTTTAAATCCCAATATTTTCCTTGATTCTACTTTAACACAGTGCCCAGCAGATTCAGACATTCTCCAATGGGAGTAAAGGCCACAACTTTTTTCCAAACATGAAGTGCCCACAACCTTAAACCCCTGTCAGGAATCTAGGAAACTCAGACTGGAACTTGTCACTCTGTAAGAAGTGAACCCAGAAGAGTTAAATCTGAAGATCTCTCTCTCTCTCTCTGTGTTTCACACAGTCACAAGCTGTAAGTAACAAACTAGTTCTTTGTTCCTAATACAATACATTGAATGAGTTCACCAAAAATTACATGCATCTTTATGATTCCAATATAAAATGAGGGACAAGGCGCGTCTTTTCCAGCTGCAATATCATGTCAATGCACTCTGTTCAGTATCTCTTCAATGGGCCACAGGTGCGTGCCAACTCCCACTCATGCACTATATAATATACTAATCAACCACATCTACCATGTTGCTTGATTCTTGTGTTCTTTAAGCAGGTAAGTTCAAATTACAGGGTTAAAGATGAATATACCTTTTTAATTATGGTATCTCTAAAATTTATTTATTGCTAGAAGCACCAATACTGTTAGGAACCTCGAACTCACACAAAATGAGTATCCCAATGTAATTTAAAATAATTTTTTATCATAGACTGTATGCTTTTATAAAAAATTTCCTTGAATATGATAGAGTATTTATTTTTCTGCTACTCTGCATCATTAAAGGATAACCTTTTTGTCACACAGGTCTAGTAATTTACCTGTCATTTATATGATTAAGTTACTTCATTTTGAAATAATAAATTTTCATTTAAACCATTTATTATGATTCTGAAGATTAACATATATTTATATTAAAAGAAAATGAAAATACTTATAATAATTTATAGCGTCATATTATTTAAATAAAGTACTATCATTACACAACGATGAATAAACAGTGCTATAAAAAGTATTGTTCATGCAGCATGCACGTGTTTCCCTAATACAGCTTTTATCTTTTTTCGCGCTGCGTTACGTGTCTACCGCACTTGTCGTTCCTGCATCACCGTAACATTTTGCATACTTTTTTATATTTTATTATTATTATTATTATTAATTGGTTTTGGTGAAAATGAATTTTAATTTGCAATCCACAAATGATAAGTGAGGGTATTAGTATAACTCGGATGCAATTTTTATATTATTTTTAATAAAAAATGAAATTTGGGTACTATATAGAAGAAAAAGTAATTAAGAACTTGTATTTAGATCGTGTATTTATACAGAAATGAGTAATAAATAAATAAATGAGAGGTAAATAATTTTTCATTATTTATTTAAGGAGAAGTTTGATAAAATTTGGATAATGTAAAATGTTAAGACATTACACATGAAAGAAGTTTAGATGTTTGTGATTTGTTAGATATCGTCCACAAGACCACAAGTTGGTGATGTTAAGAGTGTTAGGTTTAGTCCAAATCTCAATCCATATTCAAATATGTCGGTGTCACATATCACTTCCGCTTTCAATGACGATTTTCTGTTCTTTTACCAATATTATATATATATATATATATATATATATATATATATATATATATATATATATATATATATATATATATATATATATATATATATATATATATATATATATATATATATATATATATATATATATATATATATATATATATATATATATATATATATACTTCAGCATGTTTTATTATAATATTAATGACATTTAAGAGATAAAAACAGATAAAATAAACATTTTTTAAAATTAAAACTAATTTTGTTCTTATAAAATTAAATATATTTTGTAACTTCAAGATATTCTCTTTTCGAAGGTTGTTTCTAAAGAAAATATTCTCTAGTCAATTAATACTTTTGGCCGTTACATCATAATGTGCTCTCTTGTTTTTATCTAGAGTCCACTCAGAAAAATTTTTGGCCTTTGTCTTACCATTCTCTATTTTTGTTGGTTCAAATGGATCATTAATAATGGTATCCCATACACCCTTGTCTACTGATTCCAAGAAAATTTTTTGGATGCCCCTTCTCCAAAATTTTGAGATATATTGGCCATCAGAAACTTTTTAATCGATTACACAGAAAACTTATCCGATTAAAATTTGAGTAATTTTCGAATTCCTAGCTCTGATGCCAATTGTTAGAAAAGTGATGTCTCATATCTCAACCAAGAGAGGGGGGGTGTGAATTGGTTAGCCCTGTAAATTTGATCCTTTCAAAAACTTGATGAGTTCTTTGTGATTCTTGAAATCAATAAACCAAGTATGATGAAACAACAATAAAAGAGAAATGAGAGAAAGATCAACACAACGATATACTGGTTCGGCCAAGCCTACATCCAATCTTCCTTCAACAACCTTAGTTGAAGGGATTTCACTATAATGATTGAGTTACAAGAATAAAGAGATATAACCTCTCAATGTACTTCTCACCACACTCAAAATCACTTATAGTAATAAGATGTGAATACCCTCACAATCTTACCAAAATAGAGAACAATACTAGTTCTCTAAACACCTTGAGAGAAATCCCAACTCTCAATGAGAACAATCACAATTCTCCCCCTAGCACAACCTCATAGGAACTTAATCCAATGATTGAAAATGATGCACCTACTCTTCATAGCAACACACAAGCACTGTAGAATTGATTAGAACTTTTTAGCACATAGAAATTGATTAGATCATGATCTTTGATTCTTCAAGATTGTTTTTAGATGCTCATGCAATCAATACTAAATCAAAATGTTAGTTATGAAATTTATAGTTCAAAAGATTGCATTGAAACAGCGCGCAAGACAATTAGTTATAGGATTTTTGAATCCTAACACACTTTACATTTATTTAAGATTTAATAGATTATATAGCGCATGCAATTGATTATGTAATTCATATGACCGATAAAAATAGTTAAGGCTTTAAATGAAATTGATTTTCACAAGATAAACATATTTAACCGATTAGGAAACTTATGTAATTGGTTATATTTAACACTTAAGCAAATTTTCAAATCAATTTCTATTCCAAACATATCAATTTTCAAATGTAATGTGAATCTGTTTAAACTCATGATTCATTTACAAACAATGAATACATATATCAAGCATCTCAAGCATAAACACAATAAGAATAAATCAATTGTTATGTCATTTGCTGTGCAAGAAACCATAAAATCATTATTGTTCATCATAAAAAACATTAGATATATAGGTATATATAGCTCCCCATATGAACAATTAACACGCAAAAACCTCACAATTATCATACGTTTGCCATCACAAGTTTGATTACAACCTGGTCAAGCAATAATCTTCCTTTTGGGCTCATTGGTTCCCCATGAATAAACATAAACACAAACATTTAACATTTATCATGAATAATTTACTCAAGAGAGGTCACTTTGACGACTTCTTGATTCAATTAGCTCATTTAAAAAGCTAAAGTACCAAAACTTAAATTTTTACGTACCAAATCCAATGAAAAATAATAATAACAATAAAACTTTCAAAATAAATTTCATCATGAATTTGGAAACCACAATTTTAAAATAGCTTTATGCATATTCATATAATGTTGATATGCCTAAGAAATCCAAATTTCAAAATCACATATTAATAGAGAATGGGTTGGCTTTGATACCAATTGAAAAAAATTTCTAAAAAATTATAATTGTGTCTAACCAAATGTTTTTTCCTAATTCACCATGAATTTGAAAACTACAATTTTAAAATAGCTTTATGCATATTCATGTTGATATGCCTAATAAACCCAAATTTCAAAATCACAAATTAATAGAGTATGGGTTGGCTTTGATACCCATGGAAGGAAATTTCTAAAAAATTATAATTGTGTCTAACCAAATACTTTTTCCCAAATATTCCAAATGCACATCACAATCATATAATAATCTTTGATGAACTTATAATCTAATTTATGATAAAAAAATGTGAAAAAGTACTTGAGTTTGTCACTAAAAAAATATGTAGACGATAAAATTAATCGCAGGTATATAATCTTGTAGGTGTAAAGGGTTTTAAGTATTGCTATTGAGAATGAAAAGAAAACAAAATTCCTAATACATTATATGATGTTACATTATAATCATAACTCTTTTATATTTGTTTTCAGTCATATTTCATATTTTAATAAGTTTAATTGAATTTTTCGTTAAATTAAAATATTACTTTAACAAAAATAACTTTTTATGATAATTATATTCTTAATTGTAACTTTAATATTAATATACCATTTTATAATTTTGAGTAACCAAATAATAATCCTAATACATTTAAATTATATTATATATATATATATATATATATATATATATATATATATATATATATATATATGTATATGTGTGTGTGTGTATGTTTGTGATAAAAAAAAATCTAACAAAATTAAAAACCACATTTTCATCGCCAGTCCAGAAATTTCAGTCATCAAATGACAACTCTCGCCTTTTATTTTCACTTTAACCACCGTTAATAAATAAAACAACTTTAACCCTATTTTAAAAATATGGAAAAGAAATTAAATAAAAATAATATATAAATATTATAACTTTAAATATAAAAATTAAATTACTAATTAAATTTTGAATAAATTAATATAAACCGACAACACAGCCCGTCCGCAGTTTAAAACTAGTAAGTAAAAATATACATTCGCATATTTTTGAACTTGTACATTAATTTCAGAAAATACAACTCATTATATGTAGCTTTATCTAAACTTTAAAAGTCCCCAATAACAAATTGGGGATGTAGCTCAGATGGTAGAGCGCTCGCTTAGCATGCGAGAGGTACGGGGATCGATACCCCGCATCTCCATTTTCTTTTTTTAATTTTCCTGGGTCAAACATTTTATTTTGCCAGAAGTGTTAACACATGATTAGATAATAAAATAATTTTAAGTTTCGAAAAACAAAATTTTGTTTATAAAGAAATTCCAAAAAAAATAAATTATTCCAATTAAAATTAAAAGAAAATAATTTATTAAATGCACAATTTGCTTAACAACAGAACATCAAAGTTCTTTAGAAAGATGTGATCAAAACATGGTTCTTCTTACACATTGATAATACGTTGATATTTTCTTTTAATTCTCTCGTTGAGTTGTGGTTTTTCTCATTTATTGGAGTGTGACAACATAACTAATTTTTATACTAATTATAAATCAAAAATGAAAATAAACATACCATATTAATCATTTTTATCACTAATTATTGATTTTTTTATAACTAATAATATTATATGGTTTTACACAAACTCAAATATATTACTAGAATACTTTCTAATTTAGTAGTTGATTAGAATCGATGTATAAAATGTTTCTTTCAATAAAAATGATGTTATTTATCGTGATTTCCATTTATATAATTGTAGAAAAAAGGTTTACATAGAGCGCAATCAAACATATCTTTAAAATGAAAAAATAGAAGTTTATAAATATGCTTTACATTTTTTAGTTATGTTTTTTCAAATTAATTTATTTTAGAACTATTTTTAGTAAAATAATATGCAAACTCAAAATTCTAATTAATAATAGAATACAAATAAAATATATAAAGTGAGTTACCTTAAAATTAAAAAAATGTTTATGTATTGTTTAATGAGGATTTTGGTTATAAGTTAATTTTCACATAAATCTCGAACTTAATATGTTTTAATTGATTATATTTTTAAATAAACAGTCTCTTTAGTTTTTAACTACTAAGAAGAAAAAAAACTAGGAATTTATGATATTTTTATTATTTGTAGCAATTTTTTAAGAAATTAAAACATAATGTAAGCTGACTTCCAAAATCCATCTTTGAGCGTTATTAAGGCTGTTATGACTTTTTAAACTGAACCACAAGAAAATAACATTGAACATTAGTAAGACACTTTGGAAAGATATATAGAATGTGACTTTTGTAGTTGAGTAACAAAAAATAACATTTAGCACTAAAGGTGGATAATCAAAGGCGGTGAAAAGCTTAAGCAATAAGAAAGTGACACTAAGATTTAATGCGACAAAGAAAGAAGAAAGTCCTTCATGGAAGGAAACCTTTGTGGTAGAACACCAAAGGTTGGAGCTTACCACGGGTGAAAATTCTATGCTAGATGTTGCTGGGATTGCATTGTAATATTTTATGAGTAGATGAATTCTCTATTGATAAGGTTGGATGTAATTGATTATGATTCTTTACACTACTACCTCTTTGATATTTATGTATGGTGATTTGATTTATGCTTAATGCTTGGATGAATTGATAACTCATTTAATTTCATTGGTTTGGATTGAGTTGAAAGACTAGTCTCAACCTGTGATCCAATCAAATCATCTAATTCTTATAGACTCCTACATTATCTAAAGGGTCAGTTGGATAAAAATCCTTCACTTAAAGCAATAATTCATTCAATCAGAAGTGAAGAAATTGCATTGGGTCTGAAGTTCGTAGGTTCTAGGCTATAGAAATGGGCCTAGATCTACCTTGGAGTATTTCCAAGACATTAAGTGATTTTCATATTAAATAGACAAGATGAGTAGTTGTGCAGTAGAATAAGGTGACATGAAATCCAATCATATCCTTCACTTCACTCAATCTATATAATATATACTAATATCAATACTTTCATACAAACTACCAATATAGTTGTTAAATCCATATAAGATACGATAATTTTCATTCGGTTATATTACAATTAACTTAGTGCACTTGCCAATAGGTTACATAACTAGATAACTCTTTTAAACTTGATATTGTATGATGTTAGGGCTTAAGCCTAATGGACGAAAAATTCTCAACCAAAGTTAACCCATCATATTTCAATCAAGAATTCAAACATTTCTTTCCAACAATCATACTTCTTTTTTGTTTATTTAAAGATGAAATGGTGCATAAAGAGAAAAAAACGATAAAAAGTGGGGAAGAAATATATGAAGATGAAGATGAAGTGGAAGGTTTGTAGGAATGTAAATTACAATAAAACTAAGGCCTTGTTCACTTGAAGGGATTTGGGG
The DNA here is from genome assembly GCA_034642375.1 of Vigna nakashimae. Classification (NCBI taxonomy): domain Eukaryota; kingdom Viridiplantae; phylum Streptophyta; class Magnoliopsida; order Fabales; family Fabaceae; genus Vigna; species Vigna nakashimae. The sequence continues at coordinate 13,540,176 of CM067764.1, read as the reverse complement.
GAGAGTAATTAAAGGGATTTGAGAGAATATGAAGATAAATTTTTTTGTTGTTTATTTGAGTGAATTTAGAGGTAAATGAGAGTGGATTTGGAAGTAAATTTTTTTAATCTGTCACGTCAATAAAATCCTACATTAATTCTCACAAATTTTACTTCTAAATATACTCTAATTTATCTCCAAATTCACTCAAATAAACAACAAAAAAATTTATCTTCAAATCCTCTCAAATCCCTTCAATTACTCTCCCCAAATCCCTTCAAGTGAACAAGGCCTAAATTAGCAAGTATAAAAGAGGATTTGTTATAAGAAATCTATGAAAGTCGTGATCCAAATTGCTACTTTTATCATTAGATTTGTCATTTCTTATATTCACGATGTTCATAAAACTTTTAAATTGTAACCAGAATTTGTCACCCAAATTTTATATTTGAATAACCTATTTATATCCTCTCACCACAATTAAACTAAAATACTATAAAAGAAAATTACATCAATTGTTATAACTGCCTTAAAATCATCCAGAATGTTGGTTGTGTCCACTTCTCTCATCTTTTACAATAGTTATCATAAGCAACTCCTCCAATGATTTAGCTTTAATCTTTTCCTTGATTGTGAGCTTTTCTCGATATTATATTCCATGATGCATTGATCGACGAATTTTGTATAACCTTTCTTTGGATCCTCTTCATCAGTCTCTTATGTTGATAGAGGGAGCATAGACTCCACATATTGGTTTTTGATGATGAATGATTTTAAATGATTAGAAATGGTTTTAATCATCCTTGCACAACAAAATGGCATAACAAGTGTTTAAATCATTAAAATGTTAGTGCTAGATGTATTAATCCTTTCATGATTAATGAAATAGCCCTAAACAGATCAAGAATCTAGTTTTCTAGTACTATTAATCAATTACATTAGTAATATAATCCATTAGATTAAACCAGAACACTTCGAATGCACAAAACACTCTGTTATAATAGATTACATAAGTTACATAATCGATTAAAACAGAGAGAAAGGCATAATCTGTTTTACAGATAACATAATCTGTTAGAGAAGGCAAATGGAAGAGAAACAAGGTATAGTATTAAAAAAATCTATTATATAAGTTACATAATCGATTAAAATAGAAACAAAGGTCTAATCCATTATACTAATAACCTAATTTGTTAGGTTAGTTGAAAGCAGCAATTAGAAACATAAATGGAAATATAATCGATTATATAAGTGACATAATCGATTAAAACAGAAGCTAAAGCCTAATCAATTACGATATTAACATAATCGATTAAACTGCGACAGGATCTGATTTTCTATATAAATCAAACTTGAGATCTGACTCTTTAATGTTTTAATTGGCATATACTAACATTCTCTCTGAGTTTTGAATACAGATTTTCTCAAGAAGTATTCTTGGAGGATTTGAAGCTTCATTGGTGATCAAGCAATCAAGAATTCATTCAAGCTACATTGGACTTCATATGTTCTGATCTTTCTGCACTATAGGTGTGTGATCAAATCAGGTTCTTATTCTTTTGATGTAATTTGGTACCTGTGCTAGGTAGGCTAGGTTGGAGAGTGAGTGATTACTCTCTTGTGTTGTTAGAGATTAAGTGAATCATCTCTTATATTGATTAAGAGTGAGTGTATCTTCTCTAGTATTGTTGTTTTCATATTTGAGTGGTGTGAGGATAGCAACTGAGAGGATAATTGTTATCTTGTACCTAAATCTTGATTAATGGATTGCCCCCAACTAAGGTTGTTGAGGGAAGATTGGATGTAGGCTTGTGAAAAGTTGAACCAGTATAAATTTTTGTGTGTTTTTATCTTTCTTTCATTTTTATTTACTTGGATGATTCAAACATCTTTTATTATTGATTTCAATATTCAAAGATCTTCAAAGATTTGAAAAAAATTTTAAAATCCTATTCACCCCTCTTGGCTTGAGATATAAAGACTACTTTTCTAACATCTTCTATTTTACTACATTCATCTTTTATTTACATTATATAATTTCTTTTACTTTTCTTACCTTACTTCGATTCTCTTATTCAGTATCTCAACTCTCAAATATATATATATATATATATATATATATATATATATATATATATATATATATATATATATATATATAATTCCAAATTTTAAATTAAAAATTAGAATACTATTTTATATTTTTTTTAAAGTATAAAAATTTTAAGAAAAATGAGAAATGATAGAACAATATTCTTATTGTTATCACATCAATTTCTAATGAAGAATGTATGACATGTTTGATCCTAAGTGTACATCAACTATCCTAATAACTCATATTGTGATTTAAATTGTAATGATTTGAATGTCTCCATGTAGCATGAAATACAAAGTACAACTACTTAGTATTTCAATAATATAAATATAAATATATATATATATATATATATATATATATATATATAATATAACTATTAAATTATACAATATTATCTGAATAATTATATATAAAAATTAGTATAAACTAAATATTCACAAATATATTGTATAATAATTTTCCCTTTTTTATAGTATGTAAATTTCATCACACATGAAAATGAGGTTTAGATAAAACCTTAGTCAATTTTTAAATTACATAAAATTATAAGCTTAATCTACTGATGAAAACTATTAATTTAACATAAAATTTAAAATTCATAAAAAAATTAAGTTAATTATGTTCATTTTTCTAAATATTCTAGAATGCATGTAATATAATGATTTTTTGCACTTACCACAATGTCATGATATTATGTTTTAAAAAATTTAAGAAAACATTAATGTAATGCATAAATGCCAAATCTAATATATAACTAGTATTAGTAATATTTTTAAACAATTAAAAAAGAGTTAAGTTGAGAATATAAAAAAATTAAGTTTTCCTATAATTTATTCGAATAAAATTATGGTTAAATTATTTCATTCGTCTCTATTTTTGTAGAGAAATTTGGTTTCTTTATTTTTATTTGTTTTAATTTAGTTCCTAATTTGAAGAAATAAGTGTTAGTTAACGTTAGGTAAACAGTGAGTAGACATGGTGTGTAGTTTTCAAATTAAGTTGCTTAATAAACAATTTTATGATGTGATATTTTAGTTTTAAAATAGAAAAGGAGAAATATTTGATAAAAACATATTTTGTGGTCAAATTAGGGATTCAAGTTGTGGGTTCATTCACCAACTTTAGGGATTGAAAGAGCAATTAAAGAAATTAGGGTTCATTTAGTGAAAATTTTCATCATTGTTGGGAGTTGGTTCCTTGGAACCACTAGTTCATTAAGAGGTCCAAAAGACGCAAGCTTTTCTTATGAGAAAACAAACAAACGAAGAAGGTGCTACTACGCTACCCAAAAATACAAGTTGCAGTAGACGTCGGTTAATGTCATGTTCGACATCTATAGATGTCGGATTTTGTGTAATCCAACGTCTATAAAGACGTCGGACCTGTAGAGTCCCGATGTCCCATTAACGTCACCTATAAAGACGTCGGATCGGAATCTGATGTGAAAAACTCAAAATAACAGATGTCTAAAGCCCTTTCTATACTGGTGAAAATATGTAAGCATTATAGTCTCTTATATCTAAATATCTAAATTTGTATTGAAGTATTTATTTAAGTGTGATATGAGTTTAATATATATTTTATTTCGTCAACATACTAGTATTTTATAGGTGTATATATTTAACCTAAAATTATTTTATGAAATATATATATACATATTATATATATATACATATTATATATATATACATATTATATATATATACATATTATATATATATATATATATATATATATATATATATATATATATATATATATATATATATATATATATATATATATATATATATATATATAATATGTGTGTTGTAGATCTACGATTGAAAAGTCATAAGTGTACATAATTTAAAAGTATACATAATTTACTTGTGAGAGAAAACCAGTCTAACCTAATATTCACTTTATCAAAGTCCCTTTAATCAGGTGAAAAAGCTCAACCATGAAAGTGAAGCATGTCTGGATTACAACCATGAAAGTTATTTCTTAGAATTTATACTTTTTATATCTTTCTCAATGTCAAGATACAGTGTGCATGCACCTTTTTCCTCTGTGAATATGATGAATAGGGTGATGTTCATCTTCACCAACCTGATCATAGCCAGCCTGTTTAAAGCTTCTGTGTACTTTCTAGATTATTGCAATCGTGTTGAATCTTACCACCAACCTCTCTTTTTAACCTCTAGACTTAGTCTCAAAATTTAACAGATAGTAAGTTAAGTATGCTATTTTCACTTGTAAAATAAAATTATGAGATGGTGAAGCTCGTCAACTCGTACAATAATATATATATATATATATATATATATATATATATATATATTAATAATAAAATTGAAATTTACCGTAATAGTGTCAGACATCGCCATTCAATTATAAGTCATCGTAATATGATTTTTAAATACTATAATAGAATAACACTTACCAAATACTTATTACATAAATCACATCAGAAGGTTGCTACCAAATGTCAACTAATAAGCCACCAATTTTGAACCAAGAGAACATCTGGCCAACTTTTGGGCACACAACGTGGGATTTTGGCAATTTTAGGTGCATCGTTTAGCATGCAGGGACACTGTATTTATTTGGGACAGAGACAACAAATTCACAGGATGTATGCTTTCAATTTTTCATCAATTCTCATAAAACATTTATAAATTAATATATATTTAAATTTTTGAGTGAAATCAATCTCCACGAAGCCTTATGAATTTATCCACTTGGTATTTTACCTTTATTTTTCATATTCAATACATGTTCTATTTACTTTGTTTTATTATTTTAAGATAGACCTAGCAAAATCTATATAAATACAGACTACAGTAATAGCTCTATTTTATTCTGCTCAAGATGTTTTATATATTTACATTAAAAGATCTATATAATCTACATGATATATTCGAACTATTGTGTCCTAATTTACTATTCCGTGCAAAATCTTTTGAAAAAGTAATTTGACATTCATTATTCTCTTGTCAATTACATAGCTGGCCTAGCTTCATCGTGTTATTTTTCTACTTATCATGAACACGAGAAAAATCAAAAAGATATGCTAGTACACATTGGACGAGGTTACTCGACCAAAGCCCACCACTGTCTACAACTCTAACATTTTAAATTAAAAGTTATGTCAGGTCCATAACCATCATTTTATATCATCATATTATAATTGGTATTCTTAAACAATTTAATTTATATTTTAATTAAATATTCTATTATCATAAAAAGTTGTAAATCTACTAGTTAGAGATAGGTAGGTGTCAAAATATCATGAAAATCAGCTTGGTTAAGAAAGCAATCAATCCACACTTCTCCCAACATACATGAATGGCAATATACTAGCTTGGCATTAAATTAAGAAACGTTGCATTACCCACGTTTACAACTTTGAATCACAAAATGGTACATTACCAAATAAAACAAAATTTTCCACCATGGTACAAAAGCTATATCGCTACATCTAATGCATAAATAATAACTAAAAATAAAACCAATGCTCAACAAAACAAAACCTCTCCTGTGCGAGGCTCTTGTGATCTCCCTAGCACATAGCAGTACCACTCTCTTCTATCTCACGAATCCAAATATCAATTTAGCCAAACAACATTCCCCCAAAAGCAAAACTATGAATTTGACAAAGGTCGTTGAGATAGATGAACTCCCAAAAATGAAGCTGGCCATAGAAATGATGCGAAAGGAAAAGGAGCTGTTCTCTTCCAAAGCTTTTTAGAGGATGGAAATAGAACCAGTTTATAATTTACATACAATTTCCTAACACCTAAAACTCCAATGCAACCATAAGTTATTACTCACTGATTGGGACCAGCTCAGCAGGAACAAACAGCTCAGATGGAACCTTAGTAGCTGAATCCTGTTCAGATGTGTCACTATCAGGAGCTGGAATATCTTCGTATGCGTTATGGTTAGGAGGTTGGTCAGTCGCCTCCCCCTTCAACTCATTCTCACTATATAAATCCTTTTGAACAGGAACACTTATTTGCTGCTGTGATGAAAGAACATCTGCGATAGCCTTGATAGCAGCAGATGCTTCATTGCCATCAACTGTATCATCTATGTCAACACCATTAACATTAGGTTCTTCAGATCCTTCTTCCTGCTTAGGAGGAGGAACAAAAAAGGGAATTCTACCCCTCTGCCAGTCATGAAGTACCATTTTTGCTCCAGTCATCAGGTCAGGCTCACCACCCTGAAACAACCAACATAGGAAACAGTCACACAGAAGTACGTTATCCTATCTTACCAAAAGAGCAAATTACTTCAACAGAAGTCTCGTTTCGTTGGATGGAATCAGTTAAATATATCACAAGACACCATTCAGTTCAGTAGCAGAGAAAACTGTGTTAATTCAGTTCATTATTGGCTTTGGACTCTAAAAAGTCAGTCATCGCATACTTAGAAGATAATGCATACAGAGAGCGTATCTAGTCTTGGCCAACTTGAGCAGAGCCAAAATACACTATATAGCTGTTCACTTTTCTCGACAACAATGCTATCATGAAATAACTGAGATATTAAACTAATATTCAGATTGACTAAAAAATAATACCTTCAGAAGTTTGCCACTTGATTTGCAAAGCTGCAGTAAGAAGTCATTTTCGTCATCCCTGGTGACAACAAAAAATCCTTGAGAGATGCCAGAACAGAAAAACAGGGTGAAAAGGTGCATCACGGTATAATACTGTTATTTTTTGTTTGCTTGTAATTTTTCTAGTAATAGTTAGCATGTGGGTTGATACTATGCCATGGCATAACAGTGTCCTATATCAACTACAACAGCACATTATCAGAGATGAAGATTGATCACTTGATTGGCAAATTTAGGATATTTCACCAAACAAACACACGAATACAAAAGGTGGACACACTTTACAGTTAACCACATCTACACCACAAAGAAGAGGAGACAGAACCATACCACTCTTTTATTTTATATGCTCTCTCCAAATGTGCTTTCTTCACACGTTTCAACACCTCGCCTATATGGTCTGCTGCATCTTTTAAATTAGTTACACGCACCTGAAAGTTATACCTTAATTAGGATGACTGTATTGAATAATAATAATAATATAATCATCAACTACAGAAAAATTAATTCCACTTCTACAGACAAAAGCAAGGAGTAGATTGTCCTGTGGACAAGCAAAACAAGTATGACTCCTGAGAATGAGACTATAGTCTCAGATTAGTAAACTAAAACTATGATGATTCAGGAGATGCCAGGTTGAAACTAACTTCATCTCTCTCAAATATACTATCCTATATCACCAATAGATAGTCACCATTCTGATATATCAACAAGGGAGAAAAAACATTGACCACCTTCATTTTTTATTTTGTGACATTATAGTTTTTTAACAGTTTAACTTGTGTGTCGATACCTGGATATAACACACAATCAAGTAATACTTGTCATTCAGCCTTTCAAAATACAAGAATAGTTTCCTGGACTCTGGTCCAACAAATCACAGTGTAATAAAATAAAACATCCCAACAAGACAGACGATATCACAGGAGAAAACTAGGTTGATTAGAATACATTACACCATATCCCTAGACAGTTGATTAACCATTACAACACCAAAACCTTTTCTGAACTTGGCAAAATTGCCTACAAGGATTAAAGGACTAGACCTATTCATTAAATTAACACTAATAAAATTACCATTCAAACAAGCCTAAACAAGACATTCTTGCTAAAATCACATGACAACCAAAATTAGAGAAACCAGAAGATAACCTACCACACCCTTCAACACAACATCTGTTTCAGAATCATTGTTGTGGTAGACTACACCTGGACAATCTATCAAAAAGATTCTTTTAGTAAGCGTTATATACTGCCAGACTTTCGTTTCCCCTGGAATTGGAGCAACCTTGCAGACCTTTTATCACATATAATTAGATACATGTTAGTCAAATTGTTAAAGTGATTATTTCACAACAATAACTTAAAACTTCAACATATTATGCTGGCATTAATATCCGCATAAATGCATAAACAAAAGCTTAAGCAAAATAATGAGAAGAATTAAAGGAGATAGAACTTTTACATTCTTTGTACGCAAAGTGTTGATTACTGATGACTTCCCAACATTTGGATATCCAACAAATCCAACAGATATTGCTTGCTTATCCCGTTTCAAACGTGCAAATTGTCTAAGTACTGATAGAAGAGAACCCTAAACACAACAATGACAAATAAGAAAATAGCACATAGCAGATGCAGAATAGCTATAACAAATTTCAGTTATATTTCTATCATAAATTAACAAAATTGGCAGATAAAGTAAACAAATTAAATGATGACTAAGAGTATCAGACATACTTTTCCAAAGGACTTGTTAATGTTTGCATGGAATGCAAGAGTTGGAAATTCTTTTGACAAAACTCTAAGCCATCCTTTTGTTGCCCAAGCAGGAACTAGATCACACTAAAAAGGGAGAAGCAAAATTAAGTTTGTTGTATGTCACATAATAGCAATACAGGGCATTTAACATTTTAGATTAATGCTAAAATAGAATAATATCGTTACCAACCTTGTTCAATAAAAGCACCATGTGTTTGTGCTTACAATTTTCCTTCAAATGCTTCTCTAAATGGTAACACCTTGTGCCTTGTGGATCCCTTGCATCTAGAACCTGCATTAGGATGCATAAAGTATTCAAACTTAGAGGAAGAGAAGATGGATCTGCAGGACAACTTCAAGGAGTCGTGTTCAAAGAAATTTGGCCTACCATAGACTCTTTATCAAAACAAAGCACAAAAGAAACACAAAGAAAGTTGCTTCAAAAATGGAAAACACTAACCAAATTTTTTTTCAAAATTGCAACAAGGCCTAATAGTGACCTTACATTGACAGAGCAACATAATAACAGAAATGTCTAACATAAAGCGCATTTTTCTATGGCACAATCATGTCCAATAGAAACAAACACATGCACACTACAGAAACATAGACAACTGAAAATATACAAAGAAAAAAAAAAGAGAAACTACCTGGACAACAACATCCGACGAATCTATCACTTTGTAAAGCTCACCCCATATGCGTTTACTTTGACCCTTTTCAAACATGGTATGCCGCACTAAATCTCTAAATCCATCTCCATCATCAGCATCTCCAGATGCACTAGAACCATACTTCTGTTCAAAAGCATCTGCGAAGTACCATAGAAAATAAGTAATAATCTCACACTAAGTAAAACACAGTTAATTTGTACAAAGAAACTACCAATCACATAAAATAAGAATTCCCAAAATACAAACAAAAAAAATTATTGTTCAGTTTAAATTGAGAAAATCTACTAAGTACACTACACCATCATAAAATAAGTAATAGACCAAGGGGTGTTTAGATAAGAAACAAAATCAAAATTTTATAATACAACTTTTTTGAGCTGTTATTTCTAACTTACAAAAACATTTACCATCTCCTGTTTTATTTTCTTAAGTGATATGGTGAAATGTAGGACAGATAACTTAAAAAAAAATAGTAAACTAATTTAGAAAAGAGTTAATAAGCAATACATAAATAAATAAAAATCATTGTCCTTCTTGAGATTTACTTATTCGGAGAAAATCATGTAATCTCTGAATTTTTCGCTCAAACGTTTTTCCGAGAATACACACAATAAAACAGGCCCTGAACTCTAAAAGATAACAACAAAACCCCGTTGCTCATCCGACATACAAAGTCACAGAGAAAGCATCCTTTTACCATGAGAACCATCAGCTTTCTTCAGCAAGGACTCGTAGTCAGCCGCCATGAGGCTGGGGCGCTTCCTTTTGGTCTTAGGTCCGAAGGCATCTTGAAAAGGCTCTCTATCAAGTAGGTGAACCCTGGCTTGCTACATTCAAAATCCATCAACTATTACTAAATTCATTGTCATTTTTATTTAAAAAACACGGACACTAGTCGTTCACGAATCACGCAGAACCTAACAAACAAACCTTCTGGTGATCATTGAGCAGCGACAGCGGCAGTTTCTTCTCCTTAAGAATCACATTGTAATTACTCGACATGCGGCTCTGCAGCTCTTCCCGGAAGAACTCCAGCTCCTTCTGATTCACAACACGCGTGTTCCCTGCGGATTGTAATATTCGCAAGTTCAAGTTGACAAAAGGCGATTATTCTTATTATTATTAAATTAAGCAATTAAGTGATTGTTGTAAAGAAATTGGACATACCAAACCACCGGCGATCAGGTTGGATTCGTGTGCTGGGAAGCTCCTTCGATTGAAACTCGTTGGAGAGGACTTTTCCTTTTCGGTCGCGCACGGGCCTGGTCTTGTACATCTTGAGGCGGCGCACGGTGGCGGCCGAGCGCCTCTCCTTCTTCGTGTCATTGCTGCGATTAACGTCGAGAGAGTGCTTCGGTTTTCCGGAGACGTTAACCTTTTTCTCCTTCTTCTTCGTCATTGCCGTGCAGGGAGAAAGAGAGATTCAGGTGGGTTTATTATCACTGAGGGCGAAACCAGCCTACGATGTGAGGGTTAGGGTTTTAGTTATACCGAGAGGAACAGTGAGAACTTTTTTTGTGGCGTCGTGATGGAATTATAGAGACTGGTTAAGTTAATATATGGGCCTGAAAGCCCAATAAAGGAAAATACAAATATTTTTTAAAATAACAAAATTAAATTCATCAACTTAAAATATAAAGACGCACTTTTTGAAAATTTTGACTTAGAGAATTTACTAAAAAGTATGTGCTAATTTTTTTATTTTAAAAAATAATTTAGATTTAAAATTTTGGATTATAAATAAATTTTATTGTATAGCATTTAAAGAGTAAAATAAAATATTTAAATAAAATTTATTATCATATTAACAAAAATTAAATACCTCGTCATTTAGGTTTGTTGACTTAGGTTTGTTGACTTAAATAGATTTGGAAGAGAGTGATTAAATGGATTTCTAAATTTTTTTGTTTATTTGAGTGGATTTCGAAGTAAAATTTTTTAATTTGTTACATCAATCAAATCTTACACTAATTCTCACAAAAGGTTGCTCTCAAATTCGCTCTCACTTACCTCTAAACTCACCCAAATAATCAAGAAAAAAAGTTATTTTCAAATCTTTTCAAATCCACTCAATCACTCTCCCTCAAATCCATTCAAGTGAACAAAAGGTTAGAGTGTGTTTATTTTGAAGGATAGATTTGAGAGAGGGGAGTGAATGAATTTTAGAAAATTTGAGAGTAAATTCTATGATATTTTTTCAAGAGATTTGAACGTGAGTAAAAGTGAATTTATAAATAAAGTTAATAAAGTTAAGATAGAATTCGATCCATATAATAAAAAATTAATTGATAGAAAAATTATCAAAATACACTTAGTGATAAAAATAAACTTATTAATAATATATTTATTGGTAAAACTATTATAATGAGGAAATTTTAAGATAAAAAAAATTAAGTAAAGTGATGTTTAAAATATATTTTTTAAAATATAAAGTATTATTTTACCTAATACTCATATTTGAAAAAATTGAACTGTAATTTGAAAAAACAAACCATTTCAAATTAAAAAAAAAACATTTCAATTCAATGTATTTTAATTCCTCAATAAAAAATAGACTAAACTGCTGATGATAAATGATAAAAGTAAAAAAGAATAAATAAAGGAAGAATTAATCTAGCTGAAAAGTTGGATGGGTGAAGGTAAAAGTCTAAATTGAAATAATAGAAAACATGTGTTTGAATTGAAGGAATTTATCTACATTATATTTAATTGATAAGTTTTTATATGTTCAGAGGAGAGGAATAAAAAGAATGAATATTGTGCGAAAAAGTTAATAAGTTTCTCGAGGTTGTTTAACTCTCTGTCGCTGGTGTCATGGTGCGATCCCATCTCATCATCCTAAACTCCTCGAAGTCAGTGGTGTCGTCCTCGCCTTTGTCCACGTCATCGATCATCCTCCGACACTCCGCCATGGAGCACTCCTCCCTCAAGCCCTACATCACCATGTTGAACACAGAGAACACGTCCTTCAAGTTCTTCATCACCTCGTCGGAGTTTGCGCCCTCGGTGTTTAGCTCGATGAACTCTTGTAGGTTGATGCACCTGCAACCGTCACCTTCCACCTCCTGCTTTGTCACCACTTGCCCCAGACTCCTCATCATCGACCCCAGCTCCGACATTGATGTCTTCCCATTTTCGTTCACATCGAACTTCTTGAACACTTGTTCCAAACCTCACTCATCCCTCAAATCTTCGCTCTCATTCACTTTAAAATCACGTCATACAAACACACTAAATTTCGCAATTTCGTCTTTGCGTAGCAGCGTGAACAACGCCATCCACACAAACTAACACACTCTAAAACAAACACAGCGTTAGAAATCAAAATCATTGAGCTATCACTTCTTAACCACATTCAATTGGTCATATACAGAGGATTCAAGAATGAATATTTAAAAAAATGATTGGAAATAATAATAGCTTTCTGTTTTAATAATATATTTTTGTTTTTGTTAAAAATAAATAAAAAATCAATTGACTGATACATTAAATAATTTACACATTATCTTTTACATAACAATATGTAATAGATATATAACCAACGAGTCAAACCTAAACAAAATTATACTTGTATATTAACTCCATAATCTTGTTGTAATTATGCTAAACCTATAATTAACAACAACTTTTTTACATATGTTTTAGATATTATGAAATATTTTTAATATATTTATAAATAATATTTTATAATATAATAATTTATTATTACATTCTATTATAACTTTAATATATTATGATATAATTGATAATTATTTAATAATTCTAAGATATTATGATGTAATAATTTATGGGTTATATATGTTTGGAGTGTGAATTTTGATGCAAAATTGAAATTTGTTTATTTTTAAAATTTTGAAATATTTTTGTCCTAAAATCTTAAGATATGAATGGATATAATTTTTTTTTTCGTGTTAAACAATGTTTTAGACATGCATATTTGACTTAGAAAACATCAAATAGTATAAACCGCTTAAAGGTTAGTGTCGTTTGACATATAAAAAATAGTAACACATTATTAGGTTATGACAACTATATCTATTTATTTTTAATGTCAAAAATACGTAACACATTTGTTATGTATATTTATTCATTTTTTAAATTCAAAAACCAAACTGTATCAAAATTTGGGAATAGATGAATTTGAATTTTGTGTCAAAATTTTAAAACTATAAATACATTTAACTCATACTTTATTATACAATATTTCCAAGATATAATACTTTATATTTTTCCAATAACAGGATCTTTTTAATATATTTATTTACTCATGACCTAGGAAGCCTATAAAATACATATTTAACACTAAACTATGAAGCTTAACTCAATACTCAATTATGATATTTAACTCTCACAAGTTTTCATACTCTCTACTCTCACTATCATTATATAAATTATCACACTCTTACCAACTTAAGCATTAGAGAACTTTTTGCAAATGGATTTTCCCCTCTCATTATGCTCAAGCTCGACTACTCTAAAGTAATAGCTCAACATTCAAGAGCAACAACTCCACCTAAAGATTCATATATAAAATCTAATAATAATATTTTACGCCCAACATGAGACCCAAGTAAAACTTTTTTCCCAACCATATTGCATATGATCCTTATGCAAAGCCTAACAAGAACCTTTTATCACCACTACCATCACCATTAGGTACGCCATGGACAAATGATATTGTCATGGATGTTCTTCATCTCTCACTAACCCCTCAATCACCTCATTCCATCGGTTGCCAAAGTGGCTTCTTCCACTACACCCAACTACAATAGCACAACCTCAACCTCAAACACCACAAGCTCCACAACAACTCCCTGTGTGTATTGGGCTCCACCCCTCCCCCATCCCTCCTCAATCACCAAGACCCCTACAGAATCCACTTCCACCCACTAGAACCCTCAAGTCATTTTGCTAGGTCGAAACCCGTTTTGCCTCTGCCCACGCAAAACCACGTGGCAATATGACCAAGTACATACCTAACCAAAATCTCAAAGCCCAAAAATGATTTATATGGAGTACCTAACTCCAATGAAAAACATGGACTTCGGGACACATATATAGACTCTTCAAGTTCATATATGATATTTACCTATATATTTGTTAAAGTCGATATTCACGTGTTTAATAATTGTGTGTATTTGTATTCTGTTTTACTCGAAGCTTGATTTAGGTTACTCAATTGTAGTAGTCTGACATGGAAGACCAACTTCACCTTAAAAACTTCTTGACAATGGTCACGCCTTGGGATGCTGCTATGTCATCCTTTTGAGCAAGTAAAACACTTAGGGAAACGATGATGATACCTCATCCCACCTCACAATATTCCCTAAAATTAACATAAACATTATTATTCTTACTAGATATTATTGAGAAGAGTCTTTAAGGCAAAATCTTCATTCTTGAATGTTAGATTGTTATTACTAAATAGTCCGAATTGATTTGCATACGTGATAAAAAAAGAAATCCAAATGAAAATTTTTTCTATGCTTAAGTTAATAAAAAACGTAAATATATATTATTATAATTAATTGTACAAGGTATGATTGAAAATTAGAGTTGAGTGGTAAGAAGTTGTATTTATAGGTTTATTAGACCAAAGAAGCAAATATATATTAAAAATGTTACTTGAATAATTAAGTATTATTCCTGGAAAGAATCTAATAATAAATTATATCATGAGATATTGTATGTCATAATATTTTAGAGCTATATAAATTATCACTTAAAAAATATTAATGATATATCAATCTATTATTTATTTTCCATATCAATAACCATTGTCGATTAACATTTTAAAACAAATACAAATAGACTTATGTTAGTTATAGCAAAATAAATTCAAACTTAAATTTAAAAAGAAGTGAAAATAAGGTATCTAAAATTCGAAGGGTATTTTTGTATTAACATTTACTTGCATATGTATAACAAAATCATTATCGATATAGTTTGATTTAAATTTATTATTTTAAATGTCGATAGAATTATTATATATAATAATACTAAAAATTTATAATATTAATGTGTTTTAATGAAATTATATCAAAACTACATTCACTCTTAAATTATGATACACTGAAATAAAAAAATAAATATTGTATTAAATTACGTGTTGATACGGTTTTCAATACTCCGTCATCAACTTATCAAAGGAGCATTGTCCTCATTTTTCATTTGTTTTGGCTAAAAGGAAATACAAAGGAAAGATGAGATAGAAAAACTAAATTTCAAAAATAAAAAATTATTTTTGAAAATATTATTCATTAAGAAAATAAAAATCTATATAAGTTTTGAAAAACCATAAACAATTTTTCATTAAGAAAATATTATTTTTTAATTATAATAAAAAATTCTCTTTAGTGTACAATTATTTGGCTGAACCATTAAAAGAAGAAATAAAAGGAAAACCGCTAGAAAGAGGGCTTGAGAACAATGTAATTTAATGATTTTAATTTATGTCTTATCAGAAAATTTCAACCAACAAAATATGCTAAAGAGTATGTTGCTAGTATTCAGCTAGTTCAAATAACTTTGAAACCAGCAGTCATTGCATCTTGGCTTCTATCATATTGCTCACTCAAGTCTTGTTCATCAGTGTTGTTGAGGAAACTTGAAAACCATTGAACAGAAAGTTTGGGAATCCGTTCAAGAGTATCTCTATCCACATAATAAAGACCATATTTGACTTCATAGCCACTTGCCCATTCAAAGTTGTCCATCAATGACCATATCATATATCCTCTTACATCAGCACCTTTCCTGCACATAATAAACTCCCTCCCTGTCAACAAAGTAACTAAGAATAGGCCTTAAACAATGTTGCTACTCATATCATACCTTATGGCTCTAAGCAGGGCTGCAAGGTAAGCTTTATGATAATCTACTCGTTTGAAATCTTGCAGTAGATCATTTATTGTCATATCTGGTTTTGGTGGTGATGAATATCCTGAAACAATTTCCAAGTGGTCATCCATAAGTTATTAACTAATACCTTCACAAAAGCAACCCTCAATAGTTAAGGTTCCATGTCCCTTAGGTAAAATGTTTGAGATTACATTACTCATTCATTGATCAAGCACAACCCATGAAAATAACAAAATGGGAGAAAATGAGATCATGAAATGTATTTAGTTTCACTTACCATTTTCTGTAATATACATGGGCCTGTTATGGTATCTTATCTTGATGTAGTCTACAATCTTCTCCAAGCCCCTTGGAACCACAAAGAACCTTGGGTTTCCTGTCTACTAGGACAAAAGAAAATGTATCACCAATTATGTTGAATGTTTTTTCCTTTATCAAACACTTGAGTAAACACTGTATCACACACACACACACACACCCACCCTTAAAAAAAGAAAAAAAAGACCATCAATAACACAATGGTTAGAACACTTGGAAGACACAAAAGTACCTCATCACCAATAGGAATGCCATCTCTTATTCCGATTGTTTCTACAAAGCCTCTTATTGGACGATCTGTTCCTAAAGGACAAGCAGTGAGGGAGCAGTCCTTGGCATAAAGAGTTCCATAGTTATTGATGCCAATGAAGTCTAAGCTTCCTTTTATGAGATTCTTCTCCTCAGGAGAGAATCTTGGCAACTGGTTCCCAAGAATAGAACGCATTTCAGCAGGATACTCACCAAAAACCAAGGGATCTAAGCACCTACAAAATATCAGAATTTTCTTGTGCTGCTAGTCTTTTCATTAATAAAGTACATAATAATTTATAATACTACTTACTAACACAACTTACCATGATACAACAAAAGACAAGACTCTTTTCACAGCTTGTGTATCACATTCTTCATCTCTAAGAGGTTCATACATGAAGGTATGAGCAACAATGCCAATGATTCCGCCTTGCTTTTCCTGGATTAGTTTACTAATTAGAAGCCCATCTTAGCCTTTAATCCTTTTTCACCTAAACTAGAAATTGTGACAACAAATACCTGAAAATGCTTTCGGTACAACTCAACAGCCTTGGCATGTGAAAGTAACATATTGTGCATGGCAATGAGAGGCTCAACATCAGAGTTACCAGTAGAACAATTTCCAAAAGGTGGGGAGCAGTGACCAGGGGGATATGTTCCTCTTATAAAGCCAAAGTCTGCAACTAGGTTTGGTTCATTGATGGTAGTCCAGTACTTAACCCTGTCTCCAAAGCTCTTGAAACAAATCTCAGCAAAATACACAAAATCTCTCCTACAAGAAAAGAATACACGTTATCAAAGTTTTACAGTAAACTTAGCTTAACTTTCAGGCTACAGTTATGCTGAGGAATTCATCAGCTTAGAGGATAATTTCTTAGAAGAAGTGGCAAATTTCCAAAATCACTAGCATATGTATATCACAGGACTGAAATAGTAAGAACAACGCATTTACTGTATCAGGGGACTAAGCCAACCACCATATTTTTCTTCCAGTTCTTGTGGCAAGTCATGATGGTGAATTGTCACAAATGGCTCAATCCCTGGATTAAGCACACCACGCTCAGATTTTGGCATAACTTAGGACAATGTCACGCGGTTATAAACACAAACATTAAATATGAAGTTCAACAAAACAGCTATAGTTTTCTTTTCTAGGGAGAGTTAGTTCTTGTGTCTTGCTAAAAGTGAATGCCATCAATATGAAGCCAAAACAAAGTAGCATTGTTATGGAATATAAAGAACCATGTGGGGAATTTTACTTCACCTCTAAGCAGCAGATTGTCTATGATTTTATTGTAGAACTTTATTCCACCTGGATTTATGTCCCCATATATCCCTCCTGTTAATGAAGACCAAATTCATCAGAAATTTTTAATGATAAGATCATAAGAGCTATTTATTACATGTATTGCTAATTACATACTAGGTAGAATCCTTGCCCATGAAATAGAAAATCGATACACGTTTATCCCAAGAGAGGACATCAACTTGATGTCTTCCTGTCAAGTAAGAGGGGCAATTATTAAGCAAGTCAACTATGCTATCAGAGTGAAACAAAAACAGGTAAAATATGAAGCTGATATTTACCAAAAACAGATGATAGTGATCATCTGCAATGTCACCATTCTCATCATTGCTTGTCTTTCCTGAAAATTCATCAAATTGCAGAATGATCATTCGGGTTCATCATTATAATTCCATAGCTTTATGCTCAACAAGAAATGAAGACCAACTTTGCATATTCAACTGACAATTTACCTGGAATATGACTGAAAACATCCCAGTTGCTCAAACCCTTGCCATCTTCACGAGGTGCTCCCTCAATCTTTTTTTGGAGAAAAAGAAGAAGAAAAACCCCATTATAAAAACAGCAACTTTAAATATTTCAGAAACAGAGAAGGAAAAGTAAGCAACTGTGTAACTCCAACAAACTTGGTATATTTCTGGGAAAAGTTCAAGTTTAGAGTAACTCCAACATGAATTTGAAGGCAGGGAAAGGTGAAGTAAAACATGTACCTGGTAGGAGGAAGTGCATGCTCCGAAGAGGAACCCTTTTGGGAATTGAGATCTGGTGATTCCATCTTCTAATCCAAGACAATTTTTTACATGAAAAGGAACACGGCAAAGTAGTATCAACACAAGAACCAGTTGTTTTTCCAACATAATCATCGTTTATTGACTTGTGTTAGCCAAAATGTTGAAACCATTATATAAACTGATCAGGTGGTTAAAACAAACATATCATATGATTGACAAAGTAGTTTCTGCTAACTAATTCCTATAATTCTGTAGACTGTCTACAATTATTATTTGCCGGTAATGTGGATGATGTTATCGTCCAATAAAGACAAAAAAATTTTGGCCTTTCTTTATCAACTTACATTTTTTTTTAAGTTTTTAAATAGATATTGTTTTATGTTTTAATATAATAGAATTTCAGTATTTTAGTTTTTAATAAATTGATGCATTTAGTTATAATTTATAATAATATAAAAAATATTTTTGACTCAATTATAAATTCTCATATAAAAATATAAGAATTTATATTTTTATGAAAACATTGTTTCAATGTAAAATTAGATAAATAATATAAAATATATGAATAAATTTTGTAAAGTATTACAATTACATATTCAATAGAGTATAGATTTAAATAAAATTAGACATGCAAATGTTATAAGAAACTAGAAAATAAAGTATTAGAATAGATAGGTGTTTTAAAATAATGAGATCGATTATTTTATTTTAAAATAAATTGATAAAATAAATAGAATTTCATACTCTCGTTTAATTCCTTAAAACACATTTCATCTTTCTAGAACTTGTTCTCTAAGCTTTTTCTATCTTCTCTCTACATTTTCATACTCTCTAATATTTTGTTTGACAATCAGAAGGTTCGTAGAGGATCACAGCGAAATACTCTCCACTTTCATCCAATTGATTATTTATTTAGAGTAAGTAAGTTTATACCCCTTTTCTTAATCTATCTTCGGTCTATGATCATACGTACCAAATCTGTCCCTCATTTATCAATTTAGTTTCTTCTTTGATTCTTGGTTAATTTTGGGTCCCAAGATTTCATTATGATCATCATTATGTCAAATTGTAGGCTTTCTCTTAAAATTCTTGGTGGTGAAAGCTTCGAGTGGGTATTTGTAGAGCTGCCTTAGTTTCCCTAAGGTAAGGGAAGCTAATTTGTCTTTCATAAGTGTAGTAAGATGATTGAAATTTGTTAATTTGTGTGTATGTAATTATATGAAAATTGGTGATGTTGAATTGGAGAAAAGTGTTGAGTGATTATAATTTTAACACGTGTTATGATACTTTTGAAAACATGTGATTGTTGTTGTGAGTTATTGCATGATGAATTTAGTATATTGCTGAGATAAAAGAGTATTAATAATGATGGTTGTGAACGTATGAAATTAAACTCCACTTTGTAGCTTGAATTGATGATGTGGGTACGTCAATTTTTGGAATAATGATCACAATGTGAAATCTACAGTTTGATATATGTTTTGGAGTGTTTTATGATTTGTTAGCATCATTAGATGGTCAAATTAAGAGGGTTAAGGGAGGGAGATAAAATGAGTTCAAATCTTACTTGTTTTGGAGTGAAAATTAGGGGTTTTGGTAGGTGAATTTTTGAGGAAATGGTGATTTAATAACAGTAAAAATTTTTGGGAACTGTGTTGGAGTTATTTCAGACTTGTTGGGACTTTTAAAACAGTAAAAATCTAATCTAATATGAAGTAGAGGTCTTGTGAGGGTGTATTTGCATGGTTTTTGGTCAAAAAGGGGGGTTTTAGGTAGTGTATTTCTAAGGGAATGATTCTAGGTGGAATTGGAGAATTTAGAGTCTATTATTAAGTCATTCAAAACTTGTTTATGTATATTGTGTAGTGAAATGGTTGTTAGAAGAAATGGAAATGAGTTCGGGTAGTTTAAAGAGGTTGTTTTGGTTTGAAATGGTCAATTTGAGTTAGAGATGATTTTTCTGAGATGTCTAAGTGTCTATAGGGTCTTAGGGAGTAGTAGAAGTTGGGGATATGGTGTCTAAGGCAAAAAAGAGGGGTCTGTTTCTAACATGGCGCTTGAGCGCCCATGGTTTGGGGGCACTTAGGCGCCAGGAACAAGTTTTTTTTTTCAAGTTGACTTTTAGGCATTTTGTGATACTTGATTTGGTATTTTTTGGATTCTTTTATGGATGTTGCATGATTTTCCTATGTTTGGATGAAATGTGCAATAAGGTTATCAAAGTGTGAATGAAACATTGTGATGAGAATTCCAAAGAGAAATCTCTTATTGGTGGTTTTATGAAAGACTAGTATAAAATCGTAAGAAGCCGATATGATGGTTATTCTAACACTTTAATGATCATCCATGCTCAATTAGAGAGTCATGAGTCATGTCGTGAGAGGAGCAGGAGGTCCTAGTCTGGGACCTTTCTTCATGGTGGCAAAGGGCGTTTTAAGAACTAACCTTGTGTGATAGCTTTGAGTAAGTCAGTTGTTTCACCACACAGGTGCAAAACCTTTGATGGCTCGAGATTTATACTATATAATAAAGGGTTTGGCCAAGCTGAGTCAGCAGATATGAATGGGAATGATGTTCTGCTTATTGAGTGTTTTAGTTTTTGTATGTTGTACTTACTTTAATAGAATAGTTGTTTTATAGTTAGCTTACCCTTCTTGTATGTTTCTTGATTGTTTGTTTTATGTGTTATTCTTTTGTCGATGATCATCTGATGGGTATGAGTAGAGTCTGATGATGTGACGATTAAGCAAGCATTAGGCGGAGAGGGTGTTGATGAGTAGTGATTTTAGTACTTTATTTCCTGAGTGATTATCTTTTCTTGGTAGTTTTTGATCCATCATTCTTGTTCATAGTTTTGATACTTGTACTTGTTGTGTATAGAGTTAGTTTTATATTTACCTTGGATAACTGTAGAAATGACTTTATATTTTTTTTCCAGCTTGTTAATTTATCTATCTTATTGATTATGTGATTTTTTCTTTATAATTTTTGGGATGTTACAAATGTTATGTTATAAAGTACTTAAAATCTGATTTTTTTTAAATATAACACATGTAATATATGTATTTTAGTAATTTAAATCATATAAATTTCTATATTATCTTTAGTTCTTTTAAAATTTATGTAAATATAATATGTTTTTTTATATGAATAGAAATGTTTAAAAAGAACTTAAGAAAATAATAATGTAAATAATATATAAATGTTTATTTATTTTATAGTATGTAGCGGTGATATCACTCCTACTCAAAATGTTTTGTTAATAAATAGCAAAAATAATATAAATATTACACCATATCTGATTTCGTAACCATCAATATTTTGTAAGTATTTCCTGTTTTTTTTTTTTTGAATTAAGTGTTAATGTTACTTATTTAAGAAAATAACTTTAATGCAAAATATAACATAATGAAACAAACATGCACTTTAATAGAAAAATATTCATTGGTATATATATATATATATATATATATATATATATATATATATATATATATATATATATATATATATATATATATATATATATATATATATATATATATATATATATATATATATATATATATATATATATATATATATATATATATATATATATATATATATATATATATATATATTGTACTATAGGATACATAATCCTCCAATGGTCGACTACCTAATCCTCCAACGGTCGACTAATAATCCGACGATGACCACTTGATAACCGACTGTAGTGACATACGACCACGTGGCATGGTCGACCATCTGAGGCTCGACAACTGAATAAGTAACGTCGAGACGTGAGGTACACGTGCGACACGTCGCCCACTTAGGTCGTCACGCATGATGATCGACATACAGTATGCGACATCGTGATCTAGCGGTTACGGATGAGTAGTTACACGCGCCGTGAATCACGGCCATATATCATGGAAGTAATTGACTCAGTATCAATACACGATTTGGCGGTTACAACTTCTAAACAGTCAACTTCAGTAACTGACCGGATTTTCAGGTAAACGGTTTATTATGCTGATTTAAATATACAAAGCACATCAGAAAAAAGGTACGTTTTTTCCCCTAAGAAAAAATTAAGAAAGATTTTCTTATTCTAACAACACCCCTGTTGACTTGAGCGTCGGAGTGCCTTTGCAGGTACCCAGCCCACCTTACTCAGAGAATCAAAGAAGAGAAAGAGAAATACAACACAGTGAAAGCAGCATAGAGAAGGAGCAGAGCAGAGTTGTTAGGTTCAGATCTTGGTCTCCACAACCCTACTGAAACATTTTGGCGCCCACCGTGGGGCCCGAGATTACTATCCCGACAACGACCACCGGAGCAATGGAAAATTCCGACACGCACGATTTGATCAGGCAACTGCAAGAGCAAATTGAGGCACAGGCACAAACCATGCAGGAGATTCAGCGTAAGCATGCAGAGGAGATGGCGGCGCTGAGAGCACAGATCCCACCACCAGAGTTATCTGCCTCAAATAGATAGGAGGATAACGACGCAAGCCATCATGGGGGAGCCTCCGATCGGGCTGGTGGAGGAAGGAGGGGGCCTACTCCTATGCGCCTCACTAACCTGCTTCCATTCACAGAGACCATCATGCAAGCGAACATGCCAGACAAGCCTCCCCCAACCCTAGAACGCTACAATGGTTCTGAAGATCCTGATGACCATCTACGTAATTTTATAGATGCCATGGCATTCTATACTGATAGCGATCCGATGATATGCAGAGCTTTTTCTTTATCTCTTAAGGGTGAAGCTCTAGAATGGTTCCATAAACCTCCTCGGAATTCCGTGGATTGTTTTGCAACCGTTGAATCTTTATTTCAAAAGCAGTACGCAGCCAATAAAAAACCAACGATGACTGCTACTGAGCTGGTCCATACCAGGCAGGAGAAGGATGAGACCCTGAGAGCTTTTATGCAGCGGTACATCGAGACGGCCCGGCGTGTGCTAGATATTACTCCCACTTTCATCATCAGCAACTTGTCGTCCTGCTTAAGGCCGGGACAAGTCTCGGAACAATTATATGCTGACCCTCCAGCATCCATGGAGGAATTGCAATCCACTATGGCAAAATTCATCCGCATCGAAGACCACCGTAACTCCAGGAAGAAGCACCAGCAGGATGTCCCCAACCAGAAGACAAGAAAACCAGCGAAACGACCCCCCCACGACTACAGGCCAGACCGAACACCTCGGAAGGAGTCAGGGTGGACGTCTAAATATGATCGATACACGACCCTCAACGCACCAAGGACAAGGGTGCTCGAGGAGGCCTTACACGCCGAACTTTTGACCGTACGACGAAAGGCCACCCCAAAGAACGCGGACAGTAGCAAATCCTGCCGGTTCCACATGAACCATGGGCACGATACAGAAGAGTGCCACATGGTGAAAGACGAACTAGAACGGCTCATTCGTGCGGGCTATCTTCAGAACTACATCAAGGATAGAGTCTCTACTAGAGCCACAACTCCTCGCCGAAGAGATCCTCCTAGGCGAAGTCCCCAACGATCACCCCCTAGAGATGATCGACACCGCAGGCGATCACGCATTCCACCTCGACGCATAGAGAGAGAACGCTCAGTTCGAGGCCGCATCGACACCATATCTGGTGGTTTCGCTGGGGGGGGCGTGTCGGCTTCGGCGAGGAAGCGACATTTGAGACAGTTGAAGTCAGTTCATATGGTCGAACGCCAATCCCGGTCAATCCCCGACATTACGTTCACAAACGCAGACTTCCATGCACCCGACCCTGATCATGATGATCCCATGGTCATCACGGCTAATATAGCTCGCTATGACGTCAGCAAGGTCCTCGTCGATCAGGGAAGTTCGGTCAACATTTTATATTGGTCCACCTTTCAGAAAATGGACCTATCTGAGGATCTCATCGCCCCGTTTAACGAACAAATCGTAGGGTTCTCTGGAGAAAGAGTAGACACCAGAGGATACCTTGACCTGCGAACGCGGCTCGGAACAAGTCGGGAGGCACCTGAACTTCGAGTTTGATTCCTGCTGGTCGAGGCAAACACATCGTACAACGCCCTGCTAGGACGACCTTGTCTGAATGCATTTGGGGCAATTGTGTCTACTCCCCACCTCGCCATGATGTTCCTGACAAATCATGGTACCATTTGTACCGTGCGGGCCGATCAGCGAACAGCTCAACAGTGCTATGTCGCCGGGCTAAAAGTCACTCCCTTCATCCCAACTAGAAGGACGAAAGGAGCCGAGGCAGCGGCAGTCGACTTAGACCCCCGAACCAATGTAGACGAGCGTTTGCATCCGCAAGGCGAAGTCAAACTACTGTCCTTGACGACTGACGCATCCAAAACCACCAGCATTGGAGGGGGCCTCAGTTTAAACGAAGAGCACGACCTAGGTCGTATACTGCGGAACAATGCAGATTTATTTGCATGGACAACCGCTGATATGCCAGGAATCCATCAGGGGTTATGGCTCACAAATTGTCCATCTTCCGGGAGGCAAGACCGGTTGCCCAGAAGAAACGAAGGTTCGGAGAAGAAAAACGCAGAGCCATTCAAGTGGAGGTCGAGAAGTTGATGAACGCCAAGTTCATCAGGGAGTTAACATACACTACGTGGCTGTCGAACGTAGTTATGGTCAAAAAATCGAACGGCCAATGGAGAATGTGTGTCGACTTCACTGATCTCAACAAGGCATGTCCCAAAGACTCGTATCCCCTACCCAGCATCGATCGCCTGGTAGATGGAGCTTCAGGTCATGTCATACTAAGTTTCCTCGATGCCTACTCGGGATACAACCAGATCCCGATGTACGAGCCCGATCAAAGCAAGACAGCCTTCATTACCAAATGCGCTAATTACTGTTATGAAGTAATGCCGTTTGGATTGAAGAACGCCGGGGCTACTTATCAACGCCTCATGGATAAAGTCTTCCATCACCAGATAGGACGATGCATGGACGTATATGTCGATGACATGGTCATTCGCAGCAATTCGGTCGAGCAACACCTACAAGACTTGAAGGAGGTTTTTGCCCAGCTCCGACGGTACAGCATGCGCCTCAATCCTACCAAGTGTACCTTCGGCGTCCCCGCAGGAAAGTTCTTAGGTTTCATGCTCATGCGTCAAGGTATTGAAGCCAACCCCGACAAGTGCAAAGCGGTGCTCGACATGCCTGCTCCAAAAACCCTAAGAGAGGTACAACGTCTAGTGGGTCGCCTCACCGCCTTGTCCAGGTTCATCCCAAAGTTGGCAGAGCACATCAAGCCCATCCTGAAGAATTTGAAAAAGGGCTCCGTCCAACACTGGGACGATGATTGTGAGACAGCATTCAACACTGTCAAACACATCCTAACCAGTCCACCGATTATGGCCCGACCGGACGAGGGGTCCGACTTACAGCTGTATATTGCAGCCTCCCAGTATGCAGTTAGTGCCGCCTTGATACAGGAAGCACCCTCCCTTAAGCTGATTTACTTCATCAGTCGTACGTTGCAGGGGGCCGAGGAACGATATTCCCGAATTGAGAAATTTGCCTTGGCGTTACTCACAGCCTCCCATCGGCTTCGACCATACTTCCAAAGCCATCAGGTGGTAGTCCGCACAGATCACCCCATCGCCAAGATCCTCCGCAAACCAGACTTGGCAGGACGAATGGTTGCTTGGTCAGTGGAACTGTCCGAATTCGGACTCCGCTACGAGCCGCGCGGGTCTGTCAAGGGTCAACATTTGGCAGATTTCGCAGCCGAGTTAATACCTGCCCCAGAGAACTCCACGACAAAGTGGCTACTCAGCGTGGATGGTTCCTCCGACAAAAGGGGAGGAGGAGCCGGTGTCGTCCTAGAAGGGCCTAATGATTTAGTCATAGAGCAAGCCATCATATTCAAGTTTCCATCTAGCAACAACCAAGCCGAGTACGAAGCCTTAATTGCTGGCCTATCCCTGGCTAGAGAGTTCTCGGTCGAGCGTTTAGAGTGTCGGATGGACTCGAAGTTGGTCGTTAGCCACGTGAATGGAGTCTATCAAGTCAAGGACAATCAGCTGTTACGTTACTTCCATAAGGTTCAGACCTTACTCCGAGATTTCGTCGAGGTTAATATCCTCCATGTACCCAGGGAGCAAAACGCAAGAGCAGACCTCTTGTCCAAATTAACTCATTCTAAGGAGCGAGCACAGTTATCCTCAATCATTAGGATGACGCTCGACCGTCCTGTGGTGGAAGCTTTTGTCACCAATGTGTCGACACCTATAACAGATTGGAGGCAGAAAGTCAAAGATCTCATGGAGCAGCAGGAGAAAGGAGATAGCGTCACTGTGGCTGATTCCAAACGCATTGCGCGTTTTGTATGTATAGGCGACGACCTATACCGTCGCGGCCATAGCACTCCTCTGTTGAAGTGCATCTCGGAAGAAGAGGCGGACTATGTACTGCGCGAATTGCACACCGGGATATGTGGCTTTCACTCTGGCAAGCGAACCCTGAGAGCACGTGTTCTCCGCGCAGGATATTACTGGCCTACACTCGACCACGATTGCGAAACATTTGTCAAGAAATGCATCTCCTGTCAAGCCCATGGTCACGACATCCACGCACCTCCCGAAGATTTGCATAATATTGTTTCTCCCTGGCCGTTCGCTCAGTGGGGTCTCGACATAGTTGGACCTCTGCCGATCGCCAAAGCACAAAACAAGTTCCTCCTAGTGGCGGTCGACTACTTCACGAAATGGATAGAAGCTGAGCCACTGTCCGTTATCAGTGCCCAGCGAGTACAGAAGTTCATTTGGCGCCTGATCTGTCGGTTCGGTCTCCCTCAGAAGATCATCACCGACAACGGTCGCCAATTCATCGAACGCAGGTTAGAAGATTTCCTCAGCAATTTGGGCATTAAACATGTCACCTCATCAGTCGAGCACCCTCAAACAAACGGTCAAGCCGAGGCCGCAAACAAAGCCATTCTAACAGAGTTAAAGAAGCGACTCGGCGAAGCTAAAAGTTTATGGGTGGAGGAGCTACCAGAGGTCCTGTGGGCATACAGATGCACTCCCCATGGATCTACAGTGACACTCCATTCAACTTAACCTACGGCACTGATGCCATGCTCCCAGTCGAGGTAGGCGAACCTTCATTGAGGCGTCACATCACGGATATGTCACTTAATGAAGAGTAGTTGCGGACGAATCTCGACGTCCTTCCTGAACGTCGAGAGGTTGCCACCATCCGCGCAGAGGCCCAGAAGCGCATGCTATCTCGTAGATACAATACCAAGGTCAAGCCCAGAGCCTTCAAAAGCGGAGATCTGGTATGGCGAAAGCGGGGAGAGGCTCGGAAAAATCGAGCACACGGCAAGCTTGCAGCTAACTGGGAAGGACCCTTTCGGGTTGCAGAGGACATGTCGAACGGCGCCTATCGCCTCCAGCTTCTTGATGGACAACCAGTGCCCAACACCTGGAACGCCACTCACCTTAAATACTACTTTAGTTAGCCTCCATTTCTTGTTGATTCTTTTTACAACACTATTAAATTCCGTTATCAAATAAAGATTACATTTCATCATGATTATTGCTTAGAGTCATTTATCAGTGTTCTAATGTCGAGTCCCAGGGTTGTCGTTCCAAACACTTCCACACACAAATGGGTTACGAGCAAACTCACTGGTAGATGTTCACCCTTGAACACCCAGTCCGTTCGGGATACACTCCCACTGGTAGATGTTCACCCTTGAACACCCAGTCTGTTCGGGATACACTCCCATTGGTAGATGTTCACCATTGAACACCCAATCCGCTTGGGATACACTCCCTCTGGTAGATGTTCACCCTTGAACACCCAGTATTTTCCTCACTCGACCATCGCTCTCGACGGTCACACAACGCGTTATCAATACACTCGACATTCACGCTCAGCGATCACTACAGCAAATAAATTGCAGAATCAGCTAAGTTAAACAAACTGCAAAATCGCTAAACATGCAAACAGTTCAACACACTCTATTTCAACGTCAAGCATTCGCAAATTATCCAAGTTTAATATTCACAATCATCAACCAAATACTCCAGTTTATATATACAGGTCCGTAACAAATCCTAATCTATTACAATGTTAGGTGTGTCGCCATCAACAGCTCCAACAACCTCCGTCGCAGGCTCATCCATTTCATTTGCTCCCTCAGCCTCGTTGTTGGCCACCACCTCTTCATCCTCTTCACCCTCCAGGACAGCATCTTCCGGAATGTCATTCAAGGGCTTCAGCTGACCCTCATGCACATCTTTCCGGACGTCGAATTCAACTCCTTTGGTTGATACCTGGAGCAAGTGCTCGACTTGCCTCAAGGCCTTCCTGAACCCCTTGGTATGTTCGTCCATGATCGCGTCCTTCAGCTCCTCGACCAACTCATTTCTTGCGGAGACCTCTGCCTTCAACGCGCTCCTCTCGCGGGCCACTATCAGCATTGACCTCTTCGCTTGCTCCAGATCCCTCGCCATCTGATCACGTTCCTGCTGGAGAGCCAAGCCAGATTCCTGAGCGTTACCTAACAGTATTTCACCCTCTTTCAGAAGTTGCTCGGCGCGCTTCTGTCGGGCCTCACAACCAGCATGGGTCTCGGCAAGTTCTTTCAGTTGGGCGCGTACCTTCTCTAACTCAGCCCGCATCGGACCCCTATCCGAAGCGTAAGCTAGATGCCAAGCCAGCGCCTGTGCTCGTGTGGTCATCTCCAGCAAGCTGTCAGCAATTTGTTGCTCACTCATGTTTTCAATCACCTTCTTCTCCGAGGTATCCATGTTTAGGTCCACCTTGTGACCCAACGTGAAGGCAGGATCCCATACTCCAAGCGGGATGGAATGCTCAACTTCTGCGACCACCTCCTTATTTTTCTTCGATGCTTCGCGGTTGCTGTCGCCCGTTTTTGCTTTCCTTTTACGCATCAGGGGCACCTCCGCTACAGTCGTCTCCTCAACCGACGCCGACACCACGACTGGCACGGGACCAGCTGGTGGCGCTTGGGGGCGTTGTTGCCCCGCCTCATGTCTCGTAGATGACCCCGGGTGGCTCCCTTCAGCCCTCTCATTTCCAATAGCCTGAAACCAATTACGACCACTTCCTTTTCTCCCCATTATCTCTGCAAACACCAAAACCCATCCAGAATGGTCAGCAACAACATAGCAATTTACAAAAATGATAAGCAAAGACACATACCAAACACCCTCGCCCCCGCGTCATCGTACTCGAGGCACTCTATAATCTGACGAGAAGAGAAGGGGCGTGGCAACGAGGTCAACACACTCAAAGCCTCCAACTCTTCAATCGTCATCTTATCTTCTGACCACGAGGTAAATCTCAGAGGATCCTGCGTCCAATATAAGGGAAATCTGGGATTCCCCTCACCATCGAAAAAGAATCGTCGACCCATATCGGTGATCGACACCTTAAAAAACTTCTCCTTAAACCCTCTATATGACTGCAAGTAAAGCTCTAGTAGCGCATTACCCGGTTCCGAAATCAACGATACCCATCCCTTCGTGGCCACCGGTCGACATCTAAAGAAGTATAAAAACAAGCCTACAGTGGGCCTAATGTCTAACGCCCGACATACTACGGCAAACGCTTGCGCATATCCCCAACTGTTGGGATGCAACTGACTGGGTGCAACATTTAGGGTGCGTAAAACATCCATTTGGAACGTGGTAAATGGCAATCTCACATACAAATCGTAGAACAAGGCAGCATAACAATAGAAAAATTCATCAGAAGCATTTCCCCTACCATAGCATACCCTTTCATCGTCTCGGCAAGCTATCAACTTTACACAGGTTTGATACTCTAGGGTTCTCAATAGGCAACTATTCTCAATCCAATTTGTTATTATAGCCCTACTCCTAAATTGACTTCTAAGTTCTTTCACCTCACGCGCCGCCCAGGCGTACTCATCTCCGCTAATCGGAGATATTACACGTCCCCCTGGGCCCTCACCGCACACATTTCCGTATACAAAAGCCTCTTCCCCATGAGGTACAGTCGTAACTTCGGGCCATTCCGCCATTGATGACGGCCCCGGCGAATCGCCACCAATATTCTGCCCCCTTCCTTCCATGTTCAACACTAAACACACTAAGATTAAGAAGATTTTAGGGTTACCTGGCAAAGTCTCGCAACAGCGTAAGCAGTGAAAATGGAGGGGAAACAATCTCGTTCAAAGGGCCAAACTCTGTTCTTCTGCACAAGTGACTAATCCCCTGCTGAATCGTGGTAAAGAAGCCAAACAGTTTAATCGCCAGGCGCCGTAGGATTCTTTTTAATCTAACGGCTACTGGTTCCCGGCCCTTCACTTCCCTAAAGGAGCGGGAAAACCCTAAAATTCATAACGCCACGTACAGCTGTCACCCACGTCTCTTCGTTTCCTCCACGTCCCCTCGTTTCCTCCAACCCTACTCAAAAGTCCTTCGTAACTTTGTCGTCCATTTACTCGGACTTGGGGGGCATGTACTATAGGATACATAATCCTCCAATGGTCGACTACCTAATCCTCCAACGGTCGACTAATAACCCGACGACGACCACTTGATAACCGACCGTAGTGACATACGACCACGTGGCATGGTCGACCATCTGAGGCTCGACAACTGAATAAGTAACGTCGAGACGTGAGGTACACGTGCGACACGTCGCCCACTTAGGTCGTCACGCATGATGATCGACATACAGTATGCGACATCGTGATCTAGCGGTTACGGATGAGCAGTTACACGCGCCGTGAATCACGACCATATATCATTGAAGTAATTGACTCAGTATCAACACACGATTTGGCGGTTACAACTTCTAAACAGTCAACTTCAGTAACTGACCGGATTTTCAGGTAAACGGTTTATTATGCTGATTTAAATATACAAAGCACATCAGAAAAAAGGTATGTTTTTTCCCCTAAGAAAAAATTAAGAAAGATTTTCTTATTCTAACAACACCCCTGTTGACTTGAGCGTCGGAGTGCCTTTGCAGGTACCCAGCCCACCTTACTCAGAGAATCAAAGAAGAGAAAGAGAAATACAACACAGTGAAAGCAGCATAGAGAAGGAGCAGAGCAGAGTTGTTAGGTTCGGATCTTGGTCTCCACAACCCTACTGAAACATATATATATATATATATATATATATATATATATATATATATATATATATATATATATATATAACCTTCATATGATCTCCATATATATATAAAACCTTCGTATAAAACCTTAATAAGTTAGTTATTTTATTTAAAACGGTCTCAATTAGTTCTTAAATTTTTGTAAATTTGTAACAATTAAGTGTTTTTCGTTAAGTGGTCAGAAACGAAGTCAAGACATATTGAACTGTAATATTTTTTGGAGGACGTTTCATTCTTGACTATTTTTAATGGCTGATGTGTTTTATGATGAGAATTTATATGTGAAGTGAATTATGACCTACAGTTCCCCATCCAAAGTAGGGTTATGATGCAAAGGGGATTCTTGTGCCGCGAGGACATGGAGAAGGTTTTTTGGTGGCTGCTAGTTCTATCACGATGGCGCATTGCATAGTTAGGTTCTGTGGTTTTTTCCTTTTTGCAGGTTGAAGAAGCTAATGTAGAGAGTTTGTGAGGTTCCCTATAGTAGATGAAGGAGAATGCGATTTCTTTTTTGTTTTGATTTGTAGGTGATTCGCCATTGTAGAGCGATGGAGAGGCCATGGTGGCGCGATTAAACTCGCTATAAAGGAGGATTGCGCGAGGATTCAAACTAGGGTTTCGTTTTCTTTGCAGGTTGGAGCGCGATTTGAGTTTTGTCGGTGATTAACGACGAGGTTGATGGTTTTCTGTAAGGAGCTTGCAAACTCACGACTTACGGTTTCAATTTGCATTTCTTTGGGCTTTTATGGTTTTGGGTTATCTATGATTGTAGGCGTGTGATGATGGAACTAGATGCTCCATGGCCACTGTGATTATGCGATTTGGTTTCTTTAGGTTCGCAAAGATGATTCACGGTGGAAGAGGAATGAAGACACGAGACCGTGGTGACGCTTCTTTTCTTAGTTGTGATTTAGGGCTTTTCACAATCTGGGTTTTTTGGTCTTCATGGAGGCGCGATCAAGGTGTAGTGGTGGAACTCGCGATTTTGGCAATTAGGGTTTCGCCGCGGTAGCTGAACGACGACCTACTGTGTTTGAAGAAGGTAATGAGTGCGCGACGTGTGAAAGATGATGCTCACTGTGGTGATTGGAACAAACATGGTGGATTCACGGTGGTCTGATGAAGATTACGACAGCGTGAGATATGTGCAATGAAGAAGATGAGTGGTTGTAGTGTTATTAATTGAACGTCATAATTTAAATTTAATTTCCATGTAATAAAATAATCCAGATCAACAGTTTAATATACACCACATAAGTAGATCTTGACGTCATTTGTTATCACTTAATGGAAAGGGCTTAATTGTTACTAATTTACAAAATTGAGGACCCATTGGAGGTCGTTTTAAATGAGAGGACCAAACTTAGATTACTAAAAAAATACGAGGACTATCCGAGGGTTTAAACATGTACACACACACACACACACACACACACATATATATATATATGTAATATTAATAATTAATTGAGAAAATCTTGTAAATGCTTATTAAACTCACTTTATTAAGGTCGCGAGAATGCAATTTCTTTTTGGTTTCGATTTGTAGGTGATTCGCCATTGCATAGCGATGGAGAGGCCATGGTGGCGCGATTAAGCTCGCTATGAAGGAGGATTACGCGATGATTCAAACTAGGGTTTCGTTTTCTTTGCAGGTTGGAGCGCGATTTGATTTTTGTCGGTGATTAATGACGAGGTTGATGGTTTTCTGTAAGGAGCTTGCGAACTCACGACTTACGGTTTCAATTTCCGTTTCTTTGGGCTTTTATGGTTTTGGGTTATCTATGATTGTAGGCGTGTGATGATGGAACTAGATGCTCCATGGCCACTATGATTACGCGATTTGGTTTCTTCATGTTCGCGAAGAAGATGATTCACGGTGGAAGAGGAAGGAAGACACGAGACTGTGGTGGCACTTCTTTTGTTTGTGTCTTAGTTGTGATTTGGGGCTTTTCACAATCTGCGTTGTTTGGTCTTCATGGAGGCGCGATCAAGGTGTAGTGGTGGAACTCGCGATTTTTGTGATTAGGGTTTCGTTGCGGTAGTTGAACGATGACCTACTGTGTGTGAGGAAGCTGATGAGTGCGCGACTCGTGAAAGATGATGCTCACTATGGTGATTGGAACAAACATTATGGATTCATGGTGGTCTGATGAAGATTACGACAACACGAGATATGTGCAATGAAGAAGATGAGTGCTTGTAGTGTTATTAATTGAACGTTATAATTTAAATTTCATTTCCATGTAATAAAATAATGCAGATCAACATGTTTAATATACACCAGATAAGTAGATCTTGACGCCATTTGTTATCACTTAATGGAAAGGGCTCAATTGTTACTACCTTACAAAATTTAGGACCCATTGGAGGTCGTTTTAAACGAGAGGACCAAACTTAGATTACTAAAGAAATACGAGGACCATCCGAGGGTTTAAACATGCATACAAACACACACACACATATACATATGTATGTATGTATGTAACAAGGTTGCAAACTCGAGAGTTTACGTAAACTCGTAAGAGTACTCGACTCGTAAACTTGAATCGTAAACTTGTAAGAGTTTACTTTTTTGAAAAAAAAATATAAATAACATCTAATTCAAATAAAATAACAAATTTATATAAATTTAAATACATAGTTTTATAGATATATTACTCATAGAAATATTGTAAAACATAAATTAGAAAAAAAAATTAACAGTGTTTATTTTTGAAAAAAATAAAAGGAATAATGCTTGTAAAATGGTGCAGTGCTTGTAAAACAAAATATTTTTAAAATATATGTTGCAGTAATGTAGAATAAAATATTATTAAAATATATGTTGCAGTGCTATGAATGAACCCAACATAAAATCATTAAAAAATATATAAGTTGCAGTTCCGTACCATAAACTCAACATAAAATTATTAAAAAAATATATGTTGCAGAGCGATAGGGCCACAAACCCAACATAAAAGGTTTAAAATATTTGTTGTAGTGTCAGTGCTATAAACCATTAAAACTCAATGAACCCATCCGAGAGTTTGCACTTACAGATGACGCAAATGGCAGGAATGAAACCTAGATCAAAGGAGGAGATTGACAGTGAGACGGAGGCCGAGTTCGAACGTTGAGATGGACGGCGCGACGGAGGGCGAGATTGAACAACGAGATAGAAGGAGAGAGTGCGAGAATGAAGATGAACAGTGAAAACGAAGATGAACAATGAGTGAATCTTTTAGAAAACCTAATATGGTGAGTCCTAAAAACGTAGTCATTTTTGTGTTTTTGAAATTTCTTCCCAAACTCGCAAAATCGGAACCAAACTCGTGATTTTAAGCGAGTTTAGCGAGTCTACCACTGATCCCACCGATCCTACTCCGAAAACGAGTTTGCTTACGAGTTAACTCGAAAGCACTGTGTGAACTCGTAAACTCGACTGAGTTAACGAGTTAACTTGCGAGTTCGATAACCATGATATGTAATATTAATAATTATTTGAGAAAATCTTGTAAATGCTTATTAAACTCACTTTCTTTAAAGAAAAACAAAAAGATTATAAAATTTAGTATGAAATATTTGAAATACAGTGAAAATGGGGTCTGTTTCAAAACCTTTTTTGAAAACAACATTTAATAACTATTGCGAGTGATAGATAAATTGCAGTAGTTTTTAGACACTTGTGTTTTCAAGAAAGCATTTAAGAAAATGTTTTTAATGGGAAAAACAACAACAAAAATATTTTTGTACTAGTTCACTCTCCCTTAAGACCATTTAAGGGGTTTCACTAATCTTTTTCAAAGATTACAAACGAGTACAAATCACTTCTGGTATACAAGTATTATCAAACCACTTCTAGTTCTCCTAGTCAACCTGACTAGTCAGTGCTTAACCACTCCTGGTATCAACCTTAGACAACTATTTAGAATGTTTAACTCAACTGAGTTAAACAATACAAGTGTTTTAATTCACTTTTGAATATACAAAAACAATCATTGTTTTGATTACAAGTACATATTTAAATAACTCTCAAAGAGAGAATAAGTTCAATACAATGATATATGATAACTTGAATGTTTTTTCTTGTTCTAAGAATAAACTCAAACGATCTAAGCTTTAACTCAACTGAGTTAAACAATACAAGTGTTTTAATTCACTTCTTAATATACAAACACAATCACTATTTTGATTACAAGTACATATTTAAATAACTCTCTGTCACAACTGGAATCGCGACGGGATGACGATCCAAAAAATAAACGTTTTGAAAAAAAAGAGATTTGGAGTCGCCACCGTAGTTTATTCTGGAAAACTACGGAAAAACCATAAAATGATAAGGCATGGTCTACGAAAATAAGATTCTATGTTCGGGAATCGGTTACGTGTAGGGAAGGTATTAACACCCTACAAGGCCTGCCCTAAGGCAATATCTTTAACTAAATACACAAATATGATGTGGTTGTCAAAATGTTTAACTATCCCCTAAAATAAAACTCCAAACAAACAAAATATATTTTTTAGGTTTTTGTGTCCGACAAGGATTGACCTTGCTCCTACGTATTCTCATTAAAATGAGAAATCAAGGTTACATAGTTCTTTTGGAAACTGCTTGAAAATTTTGTTTGAGGAATTGTTTGAGTGATTTGTTTGAGAAATTGATTATGGATAAATTTGGATTTTTGGGGAAGTGAACCTAACAAGGACTAACCTTGCTCCTACGTATCTCCACTTTTGATGGAGAATCAAGGATCACGTAGTTCTAGCTGAAAGATTGTTTGTTTGCTTGAAAGTGTTGATGTTTTTAGTTTTTTGAAGATTTTATATTTTTTGTTATTTTTTGAGAAAAAGAAGGTGAAAAGGTTTTTTAGCACAAGGACGATGTGAACGATCACACATGTGCTTAACCCTTTAAGACATATTTTTATAATTTTATTTGAGAAAGAAGAAAAGGTTTTTAGCACAAGGACGATGTGAGCGATCACACATGTACTTAACCTTTAAAATATTTTTTTGAGGATAGTTTTTATGAAAGAAAGAGAAAAAGGTTTTTAGCACAAGGACGATGCGAGCGATCACACATGTGCTTAACCTTTAAAATATTTTTGGTATTTTTTTGAGATAAAAAACAAAATTATTTATAAATGAAAATGTAGAATAAAAAACAGCAGAAACAATTATGGAAGAATAAAACCAAATTTAATAAGATAACTCAAAACAAAAAGAAGAGGTGAAGGGATAAGAACTTGGATTAGAAGACAATGATAGTCCGATCAAAATGCGAGTGAAAATAGAGGCTTCAAGAGATGTAGATGTTGATATGGAGGAGAAGATGTGTGTTGAAGTGTTTCATGTGTGGTGTGTGTAGAAGAATGATAATAGGGGAGATAAGGAATGTGTGGAAAGATATGTAGTGTGAGAGAGAAGAATGAAGTAGAGTTTTGGGATGGAAATGAAGAGGTTTGGTGTGAAAAAGAAAAGATGGATATTGTGTAATTGTGTGTATATTAGGAGTGAAGAGAATGTGGGTATTTATATAGTTAAGGATGGAGAGAGTATTAAATAAAATATAATTTTTTAAAAATGAGTGGAAAATAAAGAAAGTTAAAGTGAAAAATAAGTAAAAGAAATAATATAAAAAGTTGGTGGAGAGATTAGGTGAAATAAAATTAAGTTAAAGAAATAATATAAAAAGTGGGTGGAGAAAGTAGGTGAAATAAAATATAGTAAATAGTAAAAGTTAATGTGGAAAATAAGTGAAAGAAATAATATAAAAAGTTGGTGGAGAAAGTAGGTGAAATAAAATATAGTAAATAGTAAAAGTTAATGTGGAAAATAAGTGAAAGAAATAATATAAAAAGTGGGTGGAGAAAGTAGGTGAAATAAAATTAGGAAATAGTAAAAGTTAATGTGGAAAATAAGTGAAAGAAATAATATAAAAAGTGGGTGGAGAAAGTAGGTGAAATAATGTTGATGAAGAAGATATAATTAAAAAATGTAAGTGGAATAATTAGAAAAGTTGGTATATAAAAATTAATAAGGAAATGAGGTGGAAAAAGTAAATGAAAAAGGTAGATGATGTAGATTGTAATATGGAGGGTGAGGTGGATGGTGATGTGAAGAGTGGGGTGTGATAAAAGAAAAGGGGTGGTGAGGAAGTAAAAAAAAGTGTGGGATTATTTTGGGCCATTGAATTAGGGAATAAAAATTTAATTTGGGGGTGAAAATAGTAAAACAAATATTTTTTTTTATTCTTTGTTCTTTTTTTTTGTGATGAATTTTATTTACCCGGACGAAATTAGGTATTGACAGTTTTCCCTCTTTACTTAGATTTTACTAGATAATATGACAAACAACGTTTTTATATTATCAGAGTAAAAGATAGAAATATTAATTTCGTCTCGGTTTCAAAGAAAAAGGGAGAGAATAACAATCGATTCAAGTACATATGATAACCAAATTCATGAAGAGAGCCACGATGCAACAAAGAGGGTTCGACCATTGCCTAACAGAGGATCGATATCCCAAAGAAAAACTAAAAGTGCCATACAAAAAATGAACTTAGGGGTCAAGCAAACTAGGCTTGGTGGGCCAGTATGGAAACTGGGCTTTGGGGCCAGGCAAGCTGGGCTCGGTGGCCAGCGTGAAAATTGGGCTTGGGGCCAATGTGAAAATTGGGCTTTTAAAGGCCAATGTGGAAACTGGGCTTGGTGGGCTAGTATGGAAACTAGGCTTTGGGGCGAGTGTGAAAACTAGGCTTTGGGGGCCAGTATGGAAACTGAGCTTGGGGGCCAGTGTGAAAACTGGGCTTGGGGCCAGTGTGAAAACTGGGCTTGAGGCCAATGTGAAAATTAGGCTTTGTGGGCCAGTGTGGAAACTGGGCTTGGTGGGCCAGTATGGAAACTAGGCTTTGGTGGCCAGTGTGAAAACTGGGTGTCAACACCCAATTTCGTCCGGATTGGCCAATAGATTTATTTTATTTTTCATCATGAGTGTTAAATAAAAGTAAAAAAAAAATAAAAAAAAAATAAAAAAACAAATAAAAAATGAAAAAAAAATAAAAAAAAAACAGCCAATCAGTCTCACGAACGTTCGGCCTTGATATGTAGAACGTTCGCCCTTGATGTGTTGAACGTTCGTTCTTGATGCGTTCAACGTTCGGTCTTATGTTATATCGAACGTTCGGTTTCGTTGAACGTTCGGTCTTGTTTGTCTTTACTGTTGAACGTTCGTTCTTTTTGTTTTTGAACGTTCGTTCTTAATGAGTTTATTGTCTGTACGTTCGTGCTTGATGAGTTTATTGTTGAACGTTCGGTCTTGCTTTGTTTGTTGATGAACATTCGGTCTTTTGTGTTGAACGTTCGGCTTTTTACTATAGCCATAAGACCGTTCGTTCTTTTTCCCTATTCAACCATTTAGGACGTTCGTCCACAAACTTCAACGTTCGACCATTTGGTCCTTTAGGACGTTCGTCCTAAGCCTTCTAGCTTTCAACCGTTCGTCCTCTACTGCGAGACCGTTCGTCCCCTGCTCTGCCAGATCGTTCGCTTCTCATGTCCATATCCTTTTGACGTTAGGCTCCTTCCCCCAAGCTCAACCGTTCGGTCATCAACGAGCCTTCAGCCACTGACCGTTCGTCCTATACTGTGCATGCAACCGTTCGTCCTTTAACTTTCATGAACGCTCGTCCTCTACCATTCGTACTTATTCGAACGTTCGTCCATGTTTACCGTTAGGACATTCGGCAATTTCAGCTTCAACCGTTCGGTCGAGTCCACTATTCGACCGTTCGGCCATTCAGATCTTTAGGACGTTCGCTTATACAGAGAGTCAACCGTTCGGTCATAATGTTTTAATGAACGTTCGGTACGTCCAGTCATGTTATGTGAACGTTCGGTTTTGTTTTGTGATAGTGAACGTTCGGTCATGTAATGTGTTAGTGAGCGTTCGGTTATATTGTTTAATGAGCGTTCGGTCTTAATTTGAACGCTCGGTTATTCATTTGAACGCTCGTTTTGTCTTCAGCGTTCGTACTATTAGTGCTTATTTTCTTCCAGCGTTCGGTTTTGAACGCTCGTCCTGTGCCTTGTGCGATCGCTCGTCCTCGCTAAGATACCGCTCGTCCTATGCCTTGTGCGATCGTTCGTCCTCGCTAAGATACCGCTCGTCCTGACCGTCACTTCCACTCCTTCTAACGCTCGTCCAAATCACTCCCGTCTTCTCACGCTCGTCCATAATTTCCCCCTATCGCTCGTCCTGAACACCCGTGGGCCCAGTAATGATCCCAGAATCTTCCACCGGTCCACTTCTACCCTCCCCCACTTCACCAACCCTCCAATTATTACCTACCAAATTCTTCCACTTTCAAACAATCTCCCAATCAAAGCTGCCGACACTCCGCATCCTCCAATCACTAATTATTCTCTCCAATCAGAGCTGCCGACATTTTGATTCTTCTGCCAATTTAAGGGCACGGCTACTGGAATCCAGGGGGGAGAGGACACCGGAGATGATGATACCATGGCCGAACTCCAAACTCTGGAGGAGCCTTCATCTCCAACAACCCATCATTTTCATCCCTTACCTTCTTCATTTTCAACACATCATCTCCACCTTCAACCATAATCCATTCTCGACGTCCCACACACAGCCAATATCATCACCATCAACCTTCAACACCTTATACTCGGCCACTACTAACACCTCACGGCCACCACCTATCCTCATCCAGTCATCATCCTCCTTCACACGCACACTAACAAGCTCCCTTTTGCGCTCCTCTGATCATCTCACCAATAACCCGTACCTACCCACCTATCACACATTACTCACTGGTTCCCTTTGATCCTCTCACCCGTGAACTCACCCACCACCCAAAAGCATCATCATCCTGCCTCCACCGTGACCCAATCACACCTCACCTTCAAACTGCCATTCTTCATCACCCAATCTTTCAATCCTCATCCATTCCCAACAACCCAAATAGACCCACAGCTACTGGGGAGACTCATCATCTTACTCTTCATTCATCCTTATTCCCTCACCAAATCACCGTTACACCTCTGACCATTCTTCATTTATCTCCAATTTCTCCATTCCCTCCAACACCTAACACTCACGGCTATTGGGAACACCTCTACCTTCAACCATAATCCATCTCTTCATCCCTACGCCCACATGCTACTAGTAACTGCCCATCCTCCATATTCACCCACTACCACAGCCACCTTGACACGGCCAAACACCCATCCTCCATATTCACACAGCCAACATCATCACCTTCATCTCCAACACACCTCACGACCAACCCTATCATCACCTCTTTTTACTTCATTTTGATCTCCAAATGTTAATGACCACGGCACAAAGCACTGGAGCCCCTCACCCGTAATCATCTCCAACTTCTTCACTCCCTCCATCCCCAATACACACACGGCTACTGGAATCCATCATCTTCATCTTACCACTTTTCACATACCAGGGAACCAAGCTTTCAAGCCTCCCTTCATCTCCAACATGACCACGGCCTAACCTCAAACCTCCATTCTCTATCACCCAATATTCAATCTTCATCCTTATCACCAAACCCCATCATCATCTTGCCTC
The DNA here is from genome assembly GCA_034642375.1 of Vigna nakashimae. Lineage (NCBI taxonomy): Eukaryota > Viridiplantae > Streptophyta > Magnoliopsida > Fabales > Fabaceae > Vigna > Vigna nakashimae. The sequence continues at coordinate 13,498,862 of CM067764.1, read as the reverse complement.
CACCGTAACCCAATCACGCGTCATCTTCCTCCTTCATTTTCATCATCCAACTTCAAATTCAAATTCAAATTCATTTCTTCAACCTGCACACAGAAACTACAACTCAACCAAACGCTAGTTCCACCATCTCGATCTTTCTCCATTCATTGCTCTGGCAACTAAGAACACCAAAAACAGAAAATAGAAAGTAGAGAATAGGAGAGCCCATCGACAGGCGGCTTCCAAGGCTGACGGCGTCGCGGTTGGGAACGGATCCGGTGGCTTTCTGGGTTTGCCGCTGACGCCAGGATCGCAAGAGGTGGTGGCACGGGTGGCTGGGACGCGGTGGTGAGCGGCGGCCAGCGCGACGCAGAGGCAGGAGATAGTGGTCCGGTGGCTGTTTCGTCGCAGTTGCTGGATCGGAGGGGCAGCGGCTGGTGAGCGAGAGCTGACGCAGGCAATCCCCTCCCCGCGGTGGCCGTTTGAACACCTTTGGTTTCTCTTGGTGTGATGGGAAGAATGGGGGGAACCCCTAAGGGTCTCTAGTTGAAGAACGAAAGGCCTTGGGCCTGTTATGAATCCACCTTTCAAAATAAAAAAGTAAGAGATATAAAAGAAAAACTAATGAAAACCCTCTCTCCTTCATGCACCCCCGGTTTTCACTCGTACACCCTCTTCCATTCGGCCTTAAGCCCATTATGTACAGACAATATAAAAAAAAAGAGAGAACAGAAAGGGGCCTCGGTCAAGTAAATACTCAATGACACCTCCAGTTTCATCCCTTCACTCCTGACTAGCAAAAAGGTATCTGGCCCAAACAAAGGAGCCTCAATTTCACTACACCTCTCGTTTTCATATCTGCACCTCTATTCTTATTGGTTTATTTTTCTCGCTTTTATTTTTAAGTTTTTATTTCTTTATTTCTTTTACTGTATGTAGTTCTTTGTGTGATAACTACACTCTTGTATTGTATCTTATATTTTGTCGGGTCTGTTAATAAAAAATATAAAAAATATATAAAATAATTAAAACAAAGCCGTGTGAGTGCTCGTGCGATCGTACGCATCAGCCTAATGCTCATTACGCAAACAATAAGAAAAAAGCCGTGTGAGTACTCGTGCGATCGTACGCATCAGCCTAGTGCTCATTACGCAAAAAAAAATCTAAATATTTTATAAAAATGCCAAAAATACGTTTCAAAGGTTTAAGCACATGTGTGATCGCACGCATCGTCCTTGTGCTAAAAACCTTTTCTCTCTTTTAAATAAAATTACAAAAATATGTTTTAAAGGTTTAGGCACATGTGTGATCGCACGCATCGTCCTTGTGCTAAAAACCTTTCCTATTTGATTCATGAAAATATAAAAAAAAATATAAAATTTCAAAAAAACCAAAAACATCAACACTTTCAAACCAACAAACAATCTTTCTAGCCAGAACTACGTGATCCTTGATTCTCCATCAAAAGTGGAGATACGTAGGAGCAAGGCCAGTCCTTGTCAGGTTCACTTTCCCAAAAATCCAAATTTATTTATAATCAATTTCTTAAACAAATCTTTCAAACGATTTCCAAACAAAATTTCAAGCAGTTTTCAAAAGAACTACGGAACCCTGATTTCTCATTCTTAATGAGAATACGTAGGAGCAAGGTCAATCCTTGTCGGGCCCAAAAAACTAAAAAATACATTTTGTTTCTTTAGAATTTTATTTTAGGGGATAGTTAAACATTTTGAAAACCACATCATATTCGCATATTTAGTTAAAGGTACTGCCTTAGGGCAGGCGTTGTAGGGTGCTAATACCTTCCCTACACGTAACCGACTCCCGAACCAAGAATCTCAGTTTCGCAGACCAGGTCTTATCATTTTATGGTTTTTCCGTAGTTTTCCAGAATAAACTATGGTGGCGACTCCAAATCTCTTTTTCAAAACCCTTTTTATTTTTCGGATCGTCGTCCCGTCGCGATTCCGGTTGCGACACTGGGCTTGGGGCCAATGTGAAAATTTGGCTTTATGGGCCAGTGTGAAAACTAAGCTTTTGGGGCTAGTGTGAAAACTAGGCTTGGGGCCAATGTGAAAATTGGACTTTGTGGGCGAGTGTGGAAGCTGGGCTTGGGGGCCAGTATTGAAACTAGGCTTTGGGTGCCAGTGTGAAAACTGGGCTTCGGGGGCTAGTATGGAAACTGGGCTTTAGGGCCGTGCGAGCTGGGCTTTGTGGGCCAGTGTGGAAACTAGGCTTTGGGGCCAGTGTGGAAATTGGGCTTTGGGGCCAGTGTGGAAATTGGGCTTTAGGGCCAGTATGAAAATTGGGCTGTGGGGCCAAGCGAAACTGGGCTTGGGGGGCCAGTGTGGAAACTGGGCTTGGGGGCGAGTATGGAAACTGGGCTTGGGGGCCAGTATGAAAACTGGGCTTTAGGGTCAGGCGAGTTGGGCTTTGTGGGCCAGTGTGGAAACTGGGTTTTGTGGGTCAGTGTGGAAACTGGGCTTTGGGGCCAATGTGAAAATTGGGCTTGGGGCCAATGTAAAAATTGGGCTTTGTGGGCCAGTTTGGAAATTGGGCTTGGGGGCCATGCAAGCTGGGCATGGGGGCCAGTGTGAAAACTGAGCTTTGTGGGCCAGTGTGAAAACTAGGCTTGAGGGCCAAGCTGGGCTTGGGAGCCAGTGTAAAAAATGGGCTTTGTGGGCCAGTGTGAAAACTGGGCTTGGGGGCCAATGTAAAAATATGGCTTTGTGGGGGTAGTGTGATAACTGGGCTTGGGGATATTGTCGAAACTGGGCTTTCAAATTTCAAAATTCTTGAAACTTGTAATTTTTTGAAATGTTTTGTAATTTTGACAGAAATTTGATTTTTGAAAAGACATCAAGGCATCGAAACCTTTCATTACAAAGTATTAAAATCTTGGTGCAAGATCAGGATGTCAAAGCCCTTATATGAGAGCAAAAGCTTGATCGACATGAAACAATATGACTTGAAAGAGAAAATTTGAATGTTATTCTTTTTGTGTTTTTGAAGAAGGAATCGATAACCATTCATATGAATGAAGAGGGTTTCGATCAGAAATACTTTCTTTTGATGGATATATGAAAAACGTTTTCTTTGTTTTGTGTTTTTTTTTCGCTTGAGTCAATTGTCTTACTTGTAATCACTAAACTGGTCATTATTTTCAATGCTTCGAAAAGTGAGGAATGTCATACATCCGAGATCTAACTTCGAGATTATTACATTTTGACTTTTTCTTCCGAGACATCAACGCACACATGCTTGAATTTACTGGCAAGTGAAGAATGAGAGCTGTTTAGAATGGTTTGGAAGAGAATGGGATAGCCATGTGTGAGTGTCACCTCATACGCTCCTTAAAGGAGATGAGTGCCAAAGCGAAACACGAGGTACCTAAAAAGTTGCCCCGGTTTAGTGTAATGAGTATGATGATGAATCCATGATAATTTTGGTGAAAAATTCAAGTAAGATCCGCAAAGCTGCCCTAGTCTTGAGATTATGGGTTGATGAATTTCAAGGAAAAACGCGTGGTGAGGTCCACCAACCTGCCCAAGTTTTTGTTGTTGTTTTTTTTTTTGGCATGGCATTCTGCTTAGAAGAGGTGGTGGGCATGAAAGGATCGACTAAAAGGATGGCCAAAATTGGTTTGATTTTCTTTTGTATGCTTCTGGCTAGTTAGTAGGGAGATCCCCTATTCCTTAGACATTAATTTTTTCATTCCTTCATTTTCAATTTTTTTTTACGACACATTGAAAGTTATTTCGTCTTATCGCAAAATTAAGCTTTATGAAAATTTGATCAAACATTATCCAATCTGTGTGGACTTTAGTAAGCTTGTAAAGTGGCTAGAGGCTAAAAGGTATTGAAAGAAAGGGGTATAAAGGCCTAAATGAATGTTTATCGGATACATTTTTATTTAAAACAAGGGTTATCATCTACGCATTGCATCAACTATTTGATCTTTTGAGCACTTTACCTTTTCTTGAACTTCGTTTTTCATTCATCTCATTTATCACCACTTTTGTGATTTTTATTTATTTCTTTTTTATTCTTGTTTTTTTTTGTTTACCCTTTTGAAGGATTCTCTTCATTTGATTACTAAGAGCTCTTTATTTGTACACTGAGTTGACTCCCTACTGATGATAACCTTTTCTTGGGAATAATTTTGAAAAAGAATTTATTTTTGGCTCAAACGGGTAACAATGGTTATAGTTTTTGCTTTTTGGATAAAGAAAGGAAGAAGGCCACACATCATTTTGAACTCTGATTGCTTTATTTTCAAAAGATTAATTCTACGATTAGATGACCTCAACATGAGTCGTTTTTTTCTTTCTTTTCCTTTTTCTTTCTTTCTAGATCGCCCTTTCGGGTTTTTGAATCTAGTTGACTTATTCTCTTTTTTTTTGTCCCAATGGATTCAAGGATCACCCTACTAGCGCAAGCGAGAAAACTTTTGGCTAGACCAATTTGCCCCGGTGTAAAGGTTTACTTTGTTACCGAGGGCAATGACAATGTTTGTTAGGGAAAATCCTTTATTTTGGAAAAGGTAAATGGTGAAAGTTTTCAAGCAACATGCGCACAAATGTCTTGAAAGAAATGTCAAATTGTTATTTTTCATTCCACATTTGACCTTGGAAAAAATCTAACACTGCAAGTTTGATTATCATTTTTTTATTCCTTTTTTGCTAATTTTGAAAAACAAGAGTTTTGCAATTTGCAAGAAAAACAAGTGACTCAATATTGCCTTCAGTTTTTTTTATTTTGTTATTTGCAACTTTTGTTTTCTCCACGACACCCTATTAGGACATGATTTCCAGTAAACCTTGGAGATACCACGTAATGAAAGTTCACAATAAAATTCATGGATGAAAGTGTGATATCAATGAGCATAGCCCTCATAGCATGACAATCAAAACATGGGCAAAACAACATCAATTTCACCTTTTACAATAACCTATGCTTTCCTATATAGTCCTAGAATCCTCTTCATTTGTCTATGGCATTCGCAGAGGCGAACTCACGCCTTGCCATAGTGCTGGATTGACTTTCTTCAAACTTTAAACATTCTGAATCGATCAAAGATTGTACTTTATGCTTTAGATCCATGCATGCCTCTGTTGAATGTCCACACGCTCCTTCATGATAATCACAATTGGCATTTGTGTCATAGTTCTTTGGGTACGGAAGTCGTACAGGCCTGGTTGGACGAACCTCTATGAGGTTATTGCGGAGAAAAACTGGCAGTAGCTCTGTATAGGTCATGGGGATAGAAGTGAAATTGGCGACTTTCTCATCACGATTGTAATTTCTTCGCTCAATGGCTCGATTGGACCCATAGGAATGCGACATTTGAGGATATGCAGTAAAATGTGAATTAGCTCTTCGTTCTTTATTTTTCTCACGTCTAGGACCATACTCATTGTCAACACTCAATTTTGTCCGGGTTGTAAAAAATGTGTTTTTATTGGTTTTTTTTTATTATTATTTTTATTTTATTTTACCATTTTGTTTTATTCTATTTTTTATGTATTTAGATTTTTGCTTTTAATTCAAATTCTATTTTTCTTATCTGCTATTTGTTTTAATAAGGTCAATTAATCAAAATAGTTAAAAAAAATTGAAAAATAAAATTAAAATTAAAAATAATGAAAATAAATAAAATAAAATTGAAAAAAAAATAAAAAAATAGAAAAAGGAAGAAAACGTGGGAAATGGGAGAAGAGGCGTGTCTCAGCAGGGGAGACCAGGTTGTTACAAGAGAATTTTTTCCAAGATTTTGGGGAGCAGAATTTGGTTTTGATCAGAGAGAGAAAAAGGGGAAAAGGGGCACACGAGGAAGGACCATCATTGGGGAATCATCATCCAGATTGGCACAAGCAGAGAAAACGAAAGGCTAGAGAAGGTTACCGGATACAGAGCGATAGCGACAGCCATAACTACAGGTAAGTCTCTGTTTCACCTGTGCATTCAAATTCATCATGTATGTTTACTGCATAAACTCCATGCACCCCTGTCTCGCCAGCCCATATACTATTGTCACAGAATCATCTATCCCACTCATGCTCATATGCACACTACACACTCATCGTTTCCAATACCAAATGGATAAGATTCAATCAACATTAAAATCAATCAATAAACAATAAAGATTAGGGGAGGCAGAGAGGAAAAGTGGTGTTGCGGGGAGCATTTGGCATTCGAGAAAATCCTCAAATGGGGAAGAAGAAGAGTGGTGTTGATGGCACCGGTGAGGTTAGGGGCGCAACGGCGTTGAGTCCCGGCAGCCCGGGCTGTTGAAAGGGAATCTGGTGGCCGTGGAGATGAACGCGGAGGAGGACCCTCCCTGAGAATTGCTGTTGTCGAAAAGAGAAAGGCGGAGACGGTGGCATCGTGGCTGGTGGTGGTTCTGGTGGCGAGAGCTGCCGCCGGCGAGGCCAAGGCGTGTTCTGGTTGAGGCGACGGTGGCCGGTTATGGCAGAGGTGGAGGTGAGTTCGCGGTGATCAATCGGAAGAAGACGTGGTCGTTGAGTGACAAAGTGAACCTTTTGATCAGAGAGATGGAGACATTGGTCTCATATGAGAGGAACAGCGTGAATGAGTGAATGAGAATGGGAAGGCTGAACCCCTAGGAAATTCTAGGTTAGAAAGCATTGGACTGGGCCAAGCCCAGAAATGAGCGTACGTCCGGAGCATTAGGCCTCTTTTGGAGCGCTCGTTATTTGGCGTCCGTTCGCCATCTCCCCGCCACGAACGCTCGTTATTCAAACAAACGAGCGCTTGTTGAAACTTAAGCCTTTTCGACCGTTCGCTCAGCTTCTCCCTAACGAGCGTTCGTTATACAAACGAACGAGCGTTCGTCCTTAAGCTTCCACATTTGAACGTCCGTTCGTCATGACAATAACGAACGTTCGTCCTTAAGCATCCATTTTTGAACGTCCGTTCGCCATTTCAATAACGAACGTTCGTTCTTAAGCATCAATTTTTGAACGTCCGTTCGTCTTTTCATACAACGAGCGTTCGTCATTAAGCTTGCATTTTTGAACGTCCATTCACCATCTTTACCAATGAGCGCTCGTTATTTTGCTTTCGTTCCAAGCGCTCGTTATTTTGCTTTCGTTCCAAGTGCTCGTTATTTTGCTTTCGTTCCAAGCGTCCGTTCACCATCTTTACCAATGAGCGCTCGTTATTTTGCTTTCGTTCCAAGCGCTCGTTATTTTTCTTTAGTTCCAAGCGTCCGTTCACCATCTTTACCAATGAGCGCTCGGTATTTTGCTTTCGTTCAAAACGTCCGTTCGCCGCATTTCTTCAATGAGCGCTCGTTATCAAGCTTTCGTTCCAAGCGTTCGTTCGCCATTTCCACAACGAGCGCTCGTCATTCAGCCTTCGTTCCCAATGTCCGTTTGTAATTTCAGCAACGTCCGTTCGTTTTGTCTCTTGACGAACGCTCGTCATTTCAACAATGTTCGTTCGTCCTCTCCCTGCGAACGCTCGTCATTTTGTGCCCTTTACAACGTCCGATATCTTCCCCAACGAACGTTCGTTTCTTTCGACGAACGTTCGTCGTTTCAGTGCACATTTTTAAACGTCCGTCCGTTGTCTTCCCCAACGAACGTTCGTCCTCTCCCCAACGAACGCTCGCTATCCTGAATACTGTCCCCAACGTGCGTTCAGCCTCTCCCATTTCTTTTTTTGTTTACTTATTTTATTTTCCTTTATTGTCTTATTTTATTTTGCTCTATTTATTTATTTTAAACATCTACTTATCTTAAAATATATATTTAATAATATAATATTTATAGTTTAAATAAAAAGAATTTACAAAAATATTTTTAAGGGTTTAAGCGCACGTGTGACCGCTCGCGTCGTCCTTGTGCTAAAAACCTCTGTTTCTTTCTTATAAAAATATTACAAAAATATTTTTAAGGGTTTAAGCGCACGTGTGACCGCTCGCGTCGTCCTTGTGCTAAAAACCTCTGTTTCTTTCTTATAAAAATATTACAAAAATATTTTTAAGGGTTTAAGCGCACGTGTGACCGCTCGCGTCGTCCTTGTGCTAAAAACTTTTTCTTCTTCTTTAAACAAATTTACAAAAAATGCGTTTTAAAGGTTTAAGCACACGTGTGACCGCTCGCGTCGTCCTTGTGCTAAAAACATTTTCTTCTTTTCTTAAATAAAATTTCAAAAAATATATTTTGTTTATTTTTAATTTTATTTTTAGGGATAGTTAAACATTTTGAAAACCACATCAAATTTGCGTATTTAGTTAAAGGTACTGCCTTAAGGCAGGCGTTGTAGGGTACTAACACCTTCCCTACACGTAACCGACTCCCGAACCCAGAATCTGGTTTTCGTGGACCGTGTCTGTTTTTTTACGACTTTTCCGTAGTTTTCCATAATAAACTATGGTGGCGACTCCAAAATCTCTTTTCAAAACCCGTTTCTTTTTGGATCGTCGTCCCGTCGCGATTCCGGTTGCGACACTCATTTAAACTTGCTACTAGCTCTGGGCCTAGTGCAATTTTTCCATTTCTTATGCCACCCTCAACCCTCTCTCCAGTTACTACTATGTCAGCAAAACTTGAGGAGACACTACTTATCATGTGTTCATAAAATGGTGGTTGTAGAGTATTCAAAAATATGGTGGTCATCTCCTTGTCGCTCAGAGGCGATTCTATTGAGCAGCAATTTCTCTCCACCTTTGGGCATATTCTCTGAATGATTCAGACTCTTTCTTCACCATGTTTTGCAGTTATACTCTGTCAGGTGTTAGATCTTTATTATATTCATACTGTCTTAGGAATGCATCAACCAGATCTTTCCATGAGTAGATGTAAGTCGTTTCTAAGCGCATGTACCAAGTTAGAGCCACGCTAGTTAAACTTTCTTGGAAGAAGTGAATCAAAAGTTTTTCATCATGGGCATAAGATGCCATTTTTCTGCAGTACATGGTTATATGGCTCCTTGGGTAAGTATTTCCCCGATATTTCTCAAACTCTGGCAACCTAAACTTTGGAGGTATCACCACATCAGGAACTAAACATAGTTTTCTAGCATCTCCAAATTCAAAACTTCCTTCGCCCTCTATGGATCTCAACCTCTTCTCAAAGACTTCTAATTTACTCTTATCATCCTTAAAATCTGTTGGTGTAACGACATAAGATGAAGACTTCGTCTCAGGTTGTTTTTTCATTATCATGCTCTCAATACTTGGTTGGATCGTCTTCCTAGTAATTGTGAAAGTGGTTGCCCCAAGCTCGCCTTCTACTTCTACTGCGTTTCCTTCAGCCTTTTGAGTGTCAAGATGTCCAAGTCCACTCCTGAGGGTGGAGTGTAGTTCGGGGGAAGACCATAGGAAGGGAAAGTCTCTGGAACTCTTTGTTGTAGTTGTTGTGCGCACGAATCTCCAGGGCTTTGTAAGGCATTCAGGGCCTTTAAGATTTGACTCATTTGTCCCTTCAGCTGTTGGATATCGGCTTTCATTCCCTCTTGAACTTCTCCTTGGTCTCCATGATTTTGCCACTGGTTCGTGTCCTTTAGGGTGTTTTGGATACTTAGTCGTATTATTATTTTTAAACTGAATTTCAGTAGATGAAATAAATTAAGAACAAGAAAATAAAAACGAAAAGAAAAAGAGAAAAGACAAAGCAACGCAATTACTATAGTAAGAAATTATAAAGACGTGAAGAGATTGTCAAATGTATAATCTGGAAATTAACATGAAACAAAGTCAATAGGACAGTTCATACACAACATTTAAGTTCACCACATGTGAGGTATGCAAAATCATGATTAACTATCACGAGCCTCCTCCATCATATTCTTCATTTCTCTCATCAGTTTCTTGCAGTAATTGAGGAAAGTTTCAACCTTCTTAGGTGGGTTAAAGATCGGCAATGCAGACTCAACATCAGCTAATAACTTAGGGACATCCTTAATGGCTTCATTGACAAGGGAAACTAGTTGTGAGAAACTTCTCCTCCAGTTTTTTGTAACTCGCTCTTGTTCAACGGTATACTCCTTCATCTGATTCATCAACTCTTGATGTTTCTTCTCTGACTCAGCCTGATGCCAATGTTCCTTCTTCAGTTTTGTCATCACTGCTTTTGCCTGTTGTTCGGCGTCGTCCATTCTAATATGCATTTTGTGAAACTCCTCTAGTGCTTTTTTGCTTGTCCCTCTTGAATTGGTCACACAATTGCTTAGTAACACGCTCTGATATCTCAATTATACCATATTCCCAGTCTTTCAAGGTAAGCTCAATGTTGGCCTCTACCAACTCTTGCTTTTATCTTCTTAACAACTCCTCGTATGCTTCGCTATTTTCCACACTATCTTGCTTAAGATTCACGTAATCATGTTGTAGGTTCTGAAGATTACTGGTCAACTTGATATTTTCTAGTTTCATTTGCTCGAATTCTGCCTTCAACAGTTTTACTTCCTCATTTTCAGCCTCATGAAACTGTTTTCCATAATCTAGGTTAGGAGAAATTAACTTGAAAGGCAACTTCACTGTCCTAACCCTCTCTGCAATCCAATGGCTGTAAGGAATTCCTTCATCAATAGTCTAGGGTCCCTTTCTGCACGAACAATGTTGCCCCAAGCATCCCTAACTTGATGAAGCACTTCAACAAAGGTTCCTTCCTCATAATAGATCTGCAATATGGCAAGAGATGTAGGTGTAGGTGATTGATAAGCTGTCGTCGAAGCTATCAAATTAATACTACTTTTCAAGGAAACTTCAGTATTGCCAAGTAGTATTCAAGAAGGTAGATAGGGCTAAAGTAACCCTGAGTCGTCTCCCAACGAACACGGAATTGCTTTCGAATATATGATTCTTATGAATGCAATGCTTATGAATAAAAGTAATGGTTTAAGAATGTTTAAAGAACAAATAATAAACTTAAAAACAGTTATGATTAAATAGGCTAATTCCACTGCTTTTCCAAGATAGATTCGTCATCGGTTATTCACGGATAATTGTTCAATTGATTATTGTTTAAGTTTCAAATTAATTAAAGTACATTCTCAATTAATTTGAGGGCGATCATGCATTTAACCAAAGTAAATTCTCAATCAAATGCAAAATCTTTCTAGATTATTCACAATAAATTCAATCAAAGTACATTCTCAATCAAATTCTATTGTGTTTAATCATGTCTATTCTTAAATCTCCTAACCAAGTTAAAAGTTAATCAATCAAAGTAAATTCTCAATTGATTATAGTTGAAATTATTACTACCAACCAAAGTACATTCTCAATTGATAGTAAAAACCATTTAATCATATGAAAGTTCCTAAATTAAATCAAAGTAGATTCTCAATTTAAACCTAGAAACCCTAAAACTCATATAATCAATATGCATGTAGATTCAAACATATTATGATGCAAAAATCTTTGCTTTTAACAAGATAGAGAGATGAAAGAAATAGATAGAACAACTTAAATCAATAATCAAAGTAAACAATTGCATTAACTGAACATAACCTCAGAATCCGTCTTGGAATTACAGCAGAATAACCCTAGATGCTTAGCTCTCCATGAATGGAGTTGAATACAAGATGAAAGAAAAGTGAGAGGAGTATGGGAGAATGAATGAAGTGAAGTCCCCCCTCTTTCTGCCTCCCTTGGGTCTCTTTATATAGGCTTGATTGGGCTTGGACTTTGAATAGTTTGTTGATAAGATATTTTCTGTTGATATATTATTATATCTTTCAAATATTCATTAGATTAAATCAGTTTTAAAGAATATTTGATAGATATTAACTCAATTATCTTATATCTTATATCTTCCAAATAACTAAAAGATTTAGATAATGATAAAATTATTTGGAAGATATTTTCTGTTGATATTCCCAAATTAAATTCAACAACTGAATTTTATCTTTTAGATTTTCTGACTTTCCAAAATTGCACAAATACGCTGAAATTTCCTCTATTTGCACTTTAGCCCCTTCTGAATTTTCCACATAAAATCTGATTTTGGGCCTTGAATTGACATTTGGACCAATAAAACTTATATTCTCAGCTGCACAAATAAACATTAGAACATCCAATAATAATTTATGTGCTAAAATTCACTTTTTACGTTTCTTTATTTCCCAAACCCAACAATTCCAATCATCACAAATTCACTTAAATAAACCATTTAAGCACAATTATCCCATCAAAAATTTGAATTTTAAAGCATAAATATGGGCATAAATATGCACTCATCAGTGATCTTCTCATAGGATGCCCAAATTGCCTTTGTGCTAACACATGATTGTAATTAATACAACACCTGATACCCATGAGGGGTACATTAGGGTACCTCCTGCAATGATATATAATTTGCGATCTACGCTGTGATTGAACGGGTCGCACCGCTCACAAAAATTGTTTGCACAGAAAATAATGCAGTATAGTTTACTAGGATTTGACTCCTAGGTCGTCTCTCAAGGACCAATATTTTGCGGTTCAGTTTTAGATCTTTCACGAAGTGGGGGGGTTTGTGGATATTTTTGGTTGCGGTAAAAGTAAAAACGTTCAAATAAAATTTTAAAGACGGTAAAAACTAAACGATAAAAGATGATAAAAATAGACAATAGAAAATTACAAAGTGTTGGAAATAAAATTTCGTGAACTTTAACATGCACAAAAGTGTAAAAACATTATAATTAAAATTTACCAAAAGCTTCAGTAAAAATAAACCGTAAAAAAAATGACGTTGAAAATAACATGAGTAAAACACGATAACTTAACTTAACGGTACACAAAATACTAAACGGTAAAATAAAAGAGACAATGAAGTAAAAACACTTAATTGAAAAATGAAATTTATCAAACAACACTTGAAACAAAATCATGTGAAAATATCAATGAAATGATCAAACTTGCAAACACTATTGCTTCATAAATAAAATTCTACACTATTACACTGTTTGGAAAAAAATGAAAATTTTAGAGAGAGCTTCCTGGAAGAGAAGGCAACTGGAACCTCTCCCAGGCCTCAGGCCGTGCTCTCTGAACGCCCACACCCATTCTTCTTATAGCCAGGACATCCAGCCCCGTGAATACCATTGCTTCCTCCTATGCTGAACGTGAGTTGTGTGTGGAGCATGCTGTTCCCCTTCTTTTCCTCTCACCATTGCTTCAATATTTTTTTAAAAGAAAGAAAGTGGTGCTCTTCCCATATTTTGTCTCCTAGCACTTTTTCTCCAATTTCTTTTGCATCCTGGACGTACCAAAACTAAGCAAGGGACTCTTCATTTTCATCCTTCCCTCTGCACACGCCTCTCCGCTGATCACGTAAACACCAACTCTGGACTATATCTTGAATGTTGCTGATTCTCTTCAAACTGCTGGATTTTCTGGTGCTGGACGGAGCGCCTTCTTCTTTTGTTGTTGGACAATTGCTTCTTTGCATGTGGCTGTGGCTGGACGTGTGCTTCCTTCAAAGGCAGCTGGATGTGCTGTCTACTTCACTTCTCCGTGCGCACCAAATAAAGAGAGGAACCACACCACTGCTTTCTTGTAGCAGCCGTGAGCTTGCTGGACGGTGGTGTGCTCCAGCTTTCTCTTCCAGCCATGTCTTTCTTTGCTTCACCGTGCATCTCTCTCTTTTCTTCTCTCAATTGGCTGCTGGTTGCTCATGCTTCTTTGGTGGCTGGACCTTCATTTGCTGCTGGTGGTTGCTGTGTTTGCTTCATCACCAACTCATTTCTACCATGCTGTGCAAGTCGGAAGCCACTCCCTTCTTGCTGGACCAAGGCCGTGTGCTTCCTAAACGTGACACAAGTGCTTCTCCAAAGTGGGTCAGCGCATCCTGCTACCATTCTCCCAAGCCTTCAGCATCAATCACGTTCCTCCTTTGTTGCACCAAGCATCCATATGCATCCACTTCTTCTAGCTGCCATCTTCCGTTTGCACTCCAAACCTTGTTGGATGCTTGTTCCTTCCTCAGCTGGATGTGAATGATGCTCCGCTGGAAGCTACTGGCTTCTTTCCAAGCTGCTGGTCATGTGAAGGTTTTCTCTACTGGACCAGCTGTGAGTGTGCTCTCCATCTTTTCAACGTTTCTCCATTCTCCTTGCTGCACGTAACTCTCCAATAAATCCCGTGCACAACAATGCTTCCAAGTAATCCACCGTGTGCACCTCTTCCTCTAAAGCAATAGCATCCCTGCACCTAATGTGTTTCATTCAAAGAAAGATAAGAATGGAATTGTTTCCCACTTCCAGCAACGTGCTCTTTCTTTTCTCTATTATTAATCACCTTTCTCTATTATTAATCACCGTGCCTTGATAATCGTGCAGCACTTATCCACTCCTCATATTCTCCAAAAGTAATATCACGGTGCCCCCCTTTTCTCCATCTAAAAGATTAAATATTGCTTATCAAAGTGGAATAAATGCTTCCATGTGACCGAACCCCTATGGGACGTGAACACCACTCCAGCCAATCAACATGCTCCTTCTTCCAACTCATTCCCGTGACACTCCAAAAAGAATTTTCTAATTTAGCTCCACATTAAATTTCCAGCCGTGGATACCACACCTCCAACGTATCCTTGTTGGTTTGCCAAAATACAGTTTTCAATGCTATTGCAAATTGGAACCTGCACATGACCGTGAATGCTTTATACTTTTTAACAAATCAAATTGCAATAGTTGTGTGGTGTAATTATGCCAAGCCAATTTTACTTCTACAAATTCAAGAAAAAATATTTCATCACAGATCAACACACAGATTAAATCAATGTAGTGCAGCTTCTTCCAAACATAGTGTGTGAATGTTTTTCCAAATGTCCCAATTTTATTTCCAAAATTTTCCTGCAATTACTAATACACATAATTAGCTCAGATAATTCAAATTAATCAAAATAAGAATTTCTAATCAAATTAAGCACAATTAGCAAAAACGGTAAAATACTGGACAATTAAGCACAATTCCCTGATTAATTTTAGTACAATAAACTAAGTGAAGTGAAGAAAATAATGATTCATCAAAATAGACCACACTTAGTCTTTTGCACTCCTGGGCAAAATCAAGACGCAAATCAGGGAATAGTTCAAAGGACATCAAAGGAGTGACACAATTGCAGCGTACAGAAAACAAAGACTCACAAGAAAAATAAACAAAATTTACAAAGTTCTCAAGAATTCTGGAGAGATAAGAGAAGTAGAAATTATCCAACACAAATCAAATTAAGCATATACTTACAGAAATCATCCAAGCAATTCAATACATAGCAAAATGATTACTCAGCTCAAGAGGTGATTCAAAAATAACATAACCTCACAGATGCACTAACAGTGTTTCTCTCAAGTGTTTAGGGTAAATAATTTCAACTCAATGTACTCAAGAAAACAAACACAAGTAGACTTGGCAAGCTTCTAATTATCAATACTTAAAACATATGCATCTTCAGATCAAAAGGTCTTTACTGGGTTGTAATGGGGCCAAGGACAGGGGAGGATAAATATGGATAAGTAGCTATAGCTCAGAAGAAATAGAGGAGCACTGGGGAAAAAAAATGTAAACACAGTGAAATCTCACCCAAACCTCTAATTCCATCCTCTTCTCGACTCCATTATTCACAAATTTAATTTTCAATTTTTTTCTTTTTCTCATCAAAATTTTTTTCTCATCCTGTCTTTCTTTTTTTTTTTTTTTTTTTTCACAACAGGATATAAATTATCATTTCAAAACATGATGAGGAACCAACTAGCCAATTTATCAGAATCCCCAAGGAGACCACACTTATTCACAAAACACTTCTATAGCTCCAGACTTCCCTAAGGTTCAGGTAATCATTTGTTTTTCACTTAGGATCAGTGTGTGAGCTTTAAAAACAAATAAATGGGGAAGGTATAGGCTCAAAGGGGTTATCAAAGGATAATAACAGGGTAGGATTATTTGGCTAAAGAGGCTCAAGAATAAAATTGCCTTTATCACTTCTGAACATGCATATCAATCAAGGATATCTAAAAGAATCAAGCCAAGGCATATGTGCAAGCAATCAAGATACATGTCACACACAAGAAAGAAAAACAAAGTGGCTCAAATCTCACACAGGGTGTTCGTCACAATCAAATCAACCTCTCAAACGTATAATCATCTTTCCAGGCAGAGAAAAGCAAGGATTACAAACTATAAGTATTAAGTAAGTGAAGGAAAAATCTACAACTTAAACATCATCCAGAAATCAAGAGAAAAAATGTAAAATTTATTGCACACAAAACTCGATAAAAATAACTTAAAACAGAAAAAATTAACACTCAAAAACAAAAAATTTAACACACAAAATACAATCTAACAGAAAAATCAAAAAAATCAGAATTTCTTCCCAGTAGACCACACTTAAATCACACAATGTCCTCAGTGTGTTACAATCATCAGATGATCAACTTCAGAGCAGTCAAAAAATATAGACAAGTGCAATAAAAAGTTAGGAAAAATGGGAAGAAATTTTCAGTAACATCCATCAGTAGATGTTTTCAGTGACACCCAACAGCAGATGTCTAGTCGCATAGCACCCATCAGTAGATGCTATAATATTTTTTTTATTTTTTTTTTCTTTTATTTTATTATTATTTTTTTTCTGAAAAAGGATACCGGTACTGTGACAACAGTCTCGGTGGCAGAGACCGGAACTGTTGCTACAGTGGCAGAAATCTGGTTATAAATGAGGCACTCCTCCGCGTCCAGCGCCATTTCTGATCCCTCACTCTCTCTCTACTCCTCTCTCTTCTCTCTGCTCTCTCAACTCTCTGCTCAAGCGTCTGGATCTGCGAGGAAGCCTCTCCACCCCGCGTCTGCTGAAGATCTGAGATCTGCGCAGAGCCTCTGTCCCTGCGTCTTCTGAAGAGTCTGAGTGAGATCCGCGAAGAGCCTCTGCAAGCCTACTACTCCAGGTAAGTCCTCTACACCTGGATCCCTTTTTCTTTCTGCTTGCTTAACTTTTCCTGCCGTCTTTTTGCTTCATTTTTCTTCTTTCCTGTCATACTGCTTATTCTGCTGTTATGCCTTCCTGCTTTCCTTCTTCTCCTTTTCCTGCTTTCCAGATCTTTCATTGCTTTCTTTTCCTTTCTCTGCTTTCCAGTCTTTCCCTTTCAGTATTTCCTTTATTTTTCATCTCTGCCCTGCTCTCTTTACTGCTTTCCATCTTCTTTCTGCTTTGATCTCTTGCCTGCTCTCCCTCTTCCTTTGCCCGATCTATCTTCTCCTTTTCAAATTTTTTTATTTCAGAAACTGAAAACACTTAAACACATAAAACACAACTGTCTAAAAACTTAAGGGGTATATCGGCTGGAAACCAGACGTTAATCTCCCTTCGATTGAAGGTATTGCAGAGACAATCGGGTAGAACAACGCCACGTACCCCACTTAAAAATAAAACACAGAAACTGAATATACAAGAACAATATGGACAAGGACACTGGACGTAGATCCGTTTAGGACCCTTTTGCAAGGACCGTGAAACAGATCTGAGACCAAACACAGAAATATCAAAGACTGACAGGACAAAATAAATTTAACGGGAAACAAGAACAAATAAAGAAAACACAGAACTAATCTAAAAATTTTTTTTATGCTTTTTTTTTTTTTTTTTATATATATTTTTATGTTTTGTTTTTTATATGTTTTTGTTCTTTTTATATGTATTTATTTTTTTATTTATGTATTTGTATATTACGAGAGGAAGGATGAGTGAAGCGGAATCAGAGAGATATACCAGTCAACGGTGGCGTCCAACCGACGATCAGATCACGATGATGACCAAAATATTCAACTATGGGGTCACACACCCAAGCCGAGCGCAAGTCGTCGAGATTGCGTCTCGACTAAGGGCTTTCGGCGAAGCCACTGAATACAACGTACACTGCTGGTTCAACAACCACGGCAATCGGGTCAAGCACTGGCAAGCTGAGATAGACCCCACTGGCACTCTCTTTTCACAACTGCCGCTGTACATGTATGGTAAGAACTCTCATCATACTTCCATTGAAATTTTTTTTTTTTCACTTCCTCTTCTATTATTAACACATGTTTTTTATTTTTTTATTTTTTTATTTTTTATTTTTTGTTTGAAAGAAAACAACTGGGTGATAATGAGGGCACCGAGGCTGCTGAATCTGTTTCCAGTTCCGATCATTATCGATGACGATAAAAATGAACGAGAAATTCCTCCACCAAAGCCTCCGCTCGTGACTTTTCGAACCAGAGCTCCCTCAACGGAGCTCTCCCTTAGACCACCACAACCAGCTCGAGAGTTCTTTCATTTTTAATGTTTTATGTTTTTTTTTTTTTTTTTTTTTTTATGTTTTTGTTGGCCGAGTGTGGCCAGAATATTAAGGACTGTAATATGAACACTTATGTTTTTTTTTTTTATGTTTTTAATTTTATGTTTTTTTTTATTATGTTGTTTTGGTCTGTAATATTAACGATCACTAAAGATCGACTCCCCCGAACATCTTTTATTTATATATATCTACTGCAATTTTATGTTCAGATCTGTTCAAGCTCCTATTTTCCATTACTGTAATTTTGCTATTATGAATGAAATATTTTCTTAGTCTAAAAATTTGCAATCAAAGATCTGTATGAAAACAACTAAGAAATTGTATTTACAGTGAAGGAAAATAAGGAAAATAAATGAGATCTGAAGTGAAAATTTTTATTGGTATGAAATAATAAGATACTGAGGGTCGAAATAAAATCAAGGAATACGCAAAACAATTTTTGAATTTTTGAATTTTTGAATTTTTTTTTTTATATATATATTTAGTAAAAACACTAAAAATCACGAAGCAAATAAAACACAAAACACATTATTTTTTTTTTTTAAATATATGAAAAATAAATATATGTACATCTCATAACAATTAAATTTGAAAAGAAAAATTTTTGCACACTTAAAAAAAAAATTATCACAAATAAATTTTTTTTTTTTTTAAATAATAATAACTGGAAAACTAATAAAGAAAAATAAAAGGAAAAATAAACATAAAAGAAAACAAAATTCAGAATCTTCCCGAGACCATACTTAAAATACAATGTCCTAAACGTGTTCTAAGCATAAGATCATCAGTTAAAACACTAAACAGATAAAGGACAAATGCAATAAAAGTAGGAAAACGGGAAAGAAAGAAAAAGAAAACTCCCCTGGATTATGGTGGCAGTTGCCAATTTTGGATCATCAGGGAGAGGTCTTCATGTTCACGATCCAGCCATGAAGTTTTGAGGACGAACTGCTTCATCCTCCAGATTTGATCAAGCAGTGAAATGTTTTCCACAGCTGGATCTGAGCAGTGATTGTTGATGAGCAGGTTCAGCAGGTGCCTATTGTTGTTGAAACAGTTATGGGTACTCGCACCTTTGTCTTCAATTGTGGGTGTCTGCTCATCAAGTTTATACGTACCTCCTGCAACATGGTTAGTGCAATGTGGTTCCACAGAAATATTATGCAGAGGTATAACACCCAATCCCAATTCATCATACTGAGCCTTAGACACAATCTCATAACATGAATCAGTTTCAAATGTAGAAACAATATCTATAACAAGCTCAGATTCATGTTCAGACGGAGAATTAAAAACATGCTCAGCTACAATATGATTACAAGCATACCTATCATCAGCATAATCTTTAATAACACAATCAACAGAATAATCAATTTGCGGTATGCTTACCTCCACTTCCTTGAAGATTTCTAGAGTGTGGGAAGGTGAAGGTGGTCTACCTGGTTCAGGATTACTGCTTACTTCTGCCGGGTCCCCAAAATTTTCATCAGTCTCTTCAGGTGCAAGAGTGGCCATCTGCCTGATCTGATCACTCAGATTCTGAATGGCAGATTGAGTTTCCTGCTGGAACTCCATGCTCTCTTGCTTGAACTGCATGTTCCCTTTCTGAAACTGAATGTTCTGCATTGTCATCTGCTCTAGTAACTCCTTTAAAGTAGGTTCAGAAGTAGAAGGCTGAGGAGTTATTTGAATAGGAGAATCATACTGCTGACTCTCATATTGTGGAACTGGCTCCCAAAGAGAGCTCTCAGAAATTGGATGATGGAACATATTGTTCTCATCATAAAAATCAGCAGATTTAAAATCAAAGTAATATGCAGAATAAGAATCATAATCACAGACATTGGCAGAATAAGCATTATTCACAACATTAAAATAGGTAGACATCGAAAAGTAAAAATAAAACAAATAAAAAGTAAATACTAAAAATTACTAAACAGATAATTCACAACACATTTATACATGCTACAGGAACATAAAAGACAGAACATAATTTTTTTTTTTTTAATAACAACTAAATACAGAACATAGCACAATTAAACACATATATACACAATATATATTAACACAGTAAAAATCTAAAACAAAAAACCTGGAACTGAAGTGACAACGCCGCCAAAATTTGCTGAAGGTGTCGTTGTCGCCTACAAAAATACAAAAGACAAAACACACAAAACACACATATTAACAGAACAAAAATTTACACAACAAGAATTTAAAACCAAACCGTCATTGGTCCCCGGCAACGGCGCCAAAATTTGATTGAACGGGTCGCACCGCTCACAAAAATTGTTTGCACAGAAAATAATGCAGTATAGTTTACTAGGATTTGACTCCTAGGTCGTCTCTCAAGGACCAATATTTTGCGGTTCAGTTTTAGATCTTTCACGAAGTGGGGGGGTTTGTGGATATTTTTGGTTGCGGTAAAAGTAAAAACGTTCAAATAAAATTTTAAAGACGGTAAAAACTAAACGATAAAAGATGATAAAAATAGACAATAGAAAATTACAAAGTGTTGGAAATAAAATTTCGTGAACTTTAACATGCACAAAAGTGTAAAAACATTATAATTAAAATTTACCAAAAGCTTCAGTAAAAATAAACCGTAAAAAAAATGACGTTGAAAATAACATGAGTAAAACACGATAACTTAACTTAACGGTACACAAAATACTAAACGGTAAAATAAAAGAGACAATGAAGTAAAAACACTTAATTGAAAAATGAAATTTATCAAACAACACTTGAAACAAAATCATGTGAAAATATCAATGAAATGATCAAACTTGCAAACACTATTGCTTCATAAATAAAATTCTACACTATTACACTGTTTGGAAAAAAATGAAAATTTTAGAGAGAGCTTCCTGGAAGAGAAGGCAACTGGAACCTCTCCCAGGCCTCAGGCCGTGCTCTCTGAACGCCCACACCCATTCTTCTTATAGCCAGGACATCCAGCCCCGTGAATACCATTGCTTCCTCCTATGCTGAACGTGAGTTGTGTGTGGAGCATGCTGTTCCCCTTCTTTTCCTCTCACCATTGCTTCAATATTTTTTTAAAAGAAAGAAAGTGGTGCTCTTCCCATATTTTGTCTCCTAGCACTTTTTCTCCAATTTCTTTTGCATCCTGGACGTACCAAAACTAAGCAAGGGACTCTTCATTTTCATCCTTCCCTCTGCACACGCCTCTCCGCTGATCACGTAAACACCAACTCTGGACTATATCTTGAATGTTGCTGATTCTCTTCAAACTGCTGGATTTTCTGGTGCTGGACGGAGCGCCTTCTTCTTTTGTTGTTGGACAATTGCTTCTTTGCATGTGGCTGTGGCTGGACGTGTGCTTCCTTCAAAGGCAGCTGGATGTGCTGTCTACTTCACTTCTCCGTGCGCACCAAATAAAGAGAGGAACCACACCACTGCTTTCTTGTAGCAGCCGTGAGCTTGCTGGACGGTGGTGTGCTCCAGCTTTCTCTTCCAGCCATGTCTTTCTTTGCTTCACCGTGCATCTCTCTCTTTTCTTCTCTCAATTGGCTGCTGGTTGCTCATGCTTCTTTGGTGGCTGGACCTTCATTTGCTGCTGGTGGTTGCTGTGTTTGCTTCATCACCAACTCATTTCTACCATGCTGTGCAAGTCGGAAGCCACTCCCTTCTTGCTGGACCAAGGCCGTGTGCTTCCTAAACGTGACACAAGTGCTTCTCCAAAGTGGGTCAGCGCATCCTGCTACCATTCTCCCAAGCCTTCAGCATCAATCACGTTCCTCCTTTGTTGCACCAAGCATCCATATGCATCCACTTCTTCTAGCTGCCATCTTCCGTTTGCACTCCAAACCTTGTTGGATGCTTGTTCCTTCCTCAGCTGGATGTGAATGATGCTCCGCTGGAAGCTACTGGCTTCTTTCCAAGCTGCTGGTCATGTGAAGGTTTTCTCTACTGGACCAGCTGTGAGTGTGCTCTCCATCTTTTCAACGTTTCTCCATTCTCCTTGCTGCACGTAACTCTCCAATAAATCCCGTGCACAACAATGCTTCCAAGTAATCCACCGTGTGCACCTCTTCCTCTAAAGCAATAGCATCCCTGCACCTAATGTGTTTCATTCAAAGAAAGATAAGAATGGAATTGTTTCCCACTTCCAGCAACGTGCTCTTTCTTTTCTCTATTATTAATCACCTTTCTCTATTATTAATCACCGTGCCTTGATAATCGTGCAGCACTTATCCACTCCTCATATTCTCCAAAAGTAATATCACGGTGCCCCCCTTTTCTCCATCTAAAAGATTAAATATTGCTTATCAAAGTGGAATAAATGCTTCCATGTGACCGAACCCCTATGGGACGTGAACACCACTCCAACCAATCAACATGCTCCTTCTTCCAACTCATTCCCGTGACACTCCAAAAAGAATTTTCTAATTTAGCTCCACATTAAATTTCCAGCCGTGGATACCACACCTCCAACGTATCCTTGTTGGTTTGCCAAAATACAGTTTTCAATGCTATTGCAAATTGGAACCTGCACATGACCGTGAATGCTTTATACTTTTTAACAAATCAAATTGCAATAGTTGTGTGGTGTAATTATGCCAAGCCAATTTTACTTCTACAAATTCAAGAAAAAATATTTCATCACAGATCAACACACAGATTAAATCAATGTAGTGCAGCTTCTTCCAAACATAGTGTGTGAATGTTTTTCCAAATGTCCCAATTTTATTTCCAAAATTTTCCTGCAATTACTAATACACATAATTAGCTCAGATAATTCAAATTAATCAAAATAAGAATTTCTAATCAAATTAAGCACAATTAGCAAAAACGGTAAAATACTGGACAATTAAGCACAATTCCCTGATTAATTTTAGTACAATAAACTAAGTGAAGTGAAGAAAATAATGATTCATCACGCTGCCAAGGGACACACCATTTAATTTGCTCCTCATTTAAACTTGCACAAAGTTGCGCCCATTCATTTGCCCCTTTCACATTTAGTTTACACTGCAATAGCTCATCCATGGGACAACATTCAAGGTGGCATTCAAGGTGTCCTCACTTACACGAGAGATGAACCACATATACAACACTGGTAGACAACATAACATTTTCCTCCCTTTAGCTCATAACAACGATTAAGGGTCCCATAAACTCCAGCCAGGATGGCAGTGACTAGATTCTCATAGCGCTTTTTGTATCCCACAAATGGGTTCATGGCGGCATAGTCGACAAAATTCTTGACATTAGGAAAAAGCATGACACCATAGAGGAGAAGAGCTAATACATCCATAAATGTTTCCCAGTTTTCCTCTTCAGCCAAACGATGCAAGTATCCCTTTAGGTATCCTTGAGGAAGGCCCCTCACTTTGCCCTTGATTGTGAACTTGCTCTCCAACTTCATAGGGTGTACTTTCATGATCCTCGATAGCTGCAAGACAGGGGTATACTGCCCAAAGTAGTTGTATGGAGCTTTTCCCTCAAGAGGTATATTTAAAATTTACTCGAATTCTTCCACTATTGGCACCAATTGGAAATCCCAAAAAGTGAAACATCTCAATGATGGATCATAGTACTGGGCTATAGTAGTAATTGCTTATGTTTGGACATCCACCTCTAACAGGCTCAACAAATTCCCATACTCCTTCTTGAATGCATCCTTTTGGGAAGTCTTCATTTTCTTTACCAGTTCTCTCAATCCATCCATATTTCCTTCCTCCGCTTCAATGGCTATCCTTTCCTTTAAAATCTTTGAACTTGAAGGTCAGTCCACTTCAAATCTCATGTTAATTTTCATTTTACCTCAAGGGCTTAATCACAAATTTATAACTTCCTACCTAGGACCAACAACAAGACCATAAAAATGCATGAGAAAGACGCATAATGATATAGTGATATGTAGAGAAGGTTATAAGGCGACACACATCTCCCTTCGTGCCCTAGAGAAGGTTCGAGACTTGAGATTCAAGGTTAAGTATATGCAATCTCACAAGGATAGTTCCCTGAACCTAAAGGTCGATGGTCACTAGAGCTATGGCCCTCTTCACAGCATCTCCACAATAGTCGATTAATCAACTAGATGTAGAGACATAAGTGAAGAGAACAAACTCTAGTTGAGGTTCTCACAATAGCCAAACAGAAAGTATGTCCCAAATGGCACCGCTACACAACCCCTCTATTTCTAAGTTACACTCAAACCCGGGTATAGGGCCCCACTCATGATATGCATAAAGTGTGTGTGTGAAGGAAGAATGCAATGCATACCCAAACCCTCACCTGTACAACAAACAGAAAATTCTCCCAGGCAGATATAAGCATGTCATCTATTCTAGAATTCAATATCCAACAATTATTTCAAACATAAAGAATAAGTAAAAGAACTCATGCAATTATTCAAAATATCAAACACATATAAAGAAAAAGGGAAGAAAAACACAAAGAAAAACCACATCGAATTCGCGCATCTAATTAAATGGCCTGACTCTCTTCACTCCCCAATGGAGTCGCCATTCGTCGCAACCAGAATCGTGACGGGACGACGATCCAAAAAAGAAACGTTTTGAAAAAAAAAAGATTTGGAGTCGCCACCATAGTTTATTCTGGAAAACTACGGAAAAACCATAAAATGATAAGCCATGGTCTACAAAAATGAGATTCTAAGTTCGGGAGTCGGTTACGTGTAGGGAAGGTATTAGCACCCTACAACGCCTACCCTAAGGCAATACCTTTAACTAAATACACTAATATGATGTGGTTTTCAAAATGTTTAACTATCCCCTAAAATAAAACTCTAAACAAACAAAATATATTTTTTAGTTTTTTGTGCCCGACAAGGATTGACCTTGCTCCTACGTATTCTCATTAAAATGAGAAATCAGGGTTACGTAGTTCTTTTGGAAACTGCTTGAAATTTTTTTTTGAGGAATTGTTTGAGTGATTTGTTTGAGAAATTGATTATGGATAAATTTGGATTTTTGAGAAATTTGTTTGAGTAATTTGTTTGATGAAGAAGATATAATTAAAAAATGTAAGTGGAATAATTAGAAAAGTTGGTATATAAAAATTAATAAGGAAATGAGGTGGAAAAAGTAAATGAAAAAGGTAGATGATGTGGAATGTGATATGGAGGGTGAGGTGGATGGTGATTTGAAGAGTGGGGTGTGATAAGAGAAAAGGGGTGGTGAGGAAGTAAAAAAAGTGTGGGATTATTTTCGGCCATTGAATTAAGGAATAAAAATTTAATTTGGGGGTGTAAATGGTAAAACAAATAATATTTTTTTTAATTCTTTGTTCTTTTTTTTGTGATGAATTTTATTTACCCGGACGAAATTATCTATTAACACTGGGTATTGACATTGGCATTTCACCTCTAAGCAGAAGATTGTCTATAATCTTATTGTAAAACATTATCCCTCTTGAGTTTATGTTCCGGTATCTCCCTCTTGTTACATTTCATGAAGATTAACTAAGTAGAAAATCTAAAAGATAAGAGTACAGAAAATTGTATGAAAGTGTATCAAATGGTTACTTAATAAAATCCTCGCCCATGAAATAAAACATTGAAATACATTTACTCCAAGAGACGAAATCAACTTAATGTCTTCATGTGAAATGTCGAGAACATAGTTAAATGAGTTAATAATACTAGTAAGTCAGACTATATAAATACAAAGATAACATTTACTAAATAAGGATGATAATGATCATATGTAACCTAATCGTTGTCATCATTATTTATCAAATTCTACCGTGATTATCCATAATTCTAGCGCTAAATGCTCTAAAACCATTATAGATTGAAACAATATCATCAATTTCCATTAATTTTGTTAAGAAGTAAATTTTAAGCCTAAATTAACTCCACAAAATTAGCTTATAAAAATAAGGTTTGTATCATATATTCTAAGTTGACTTTATTTTTAGTCGAAGGACTTTCAACACAACCCCTCGTACCAAAATATATATATCTCGTACATAAAACTAAATATTAATGATTGTTTCCATAACGACTCGATATCAAGTAAAATAATGTTGGGTATCATTCATACAGCACAAACACACACAACTAAAATAGAGAAGAGAAAATACTGATAATAGGTAAAAATGAAAATTTTATACTAGTGGAAGAAATTTACAGCACCTCTCTCTTTCAATACAAAACTTTTCTAAATTATGAAAATACAAAAAAGGAGAGAACAAAGGAGAGAATGAGATATATAACAAAGGGGCAAGAGGTTTCTTTTATAGCCACCAAGCCATACCCCTTTAGAAGTTCCCACCAATGTGGGACTTCATTCCTCACAAATAATATGTAAAAAAAAATAGCATAAACTCTTAATAATGATTATGATAAACCATATCAATGAATATGGACTTATTTACAGTCGACATATATCTTGTAATCATTTTAAACTCCAATCTACATCTTTCTGTGTATCATAATAGTTGTTGATAACTTCATTTAAATATACATCTTTCTATGTCTCATAGTTGTTGATAACTCCATTTATATGGGTGACGATTTGAAGGGTATACCTGATACGAGGAAGTACTTATTCCAAAGATGTTCTGGGAACTGATACCTGCTGATTTCATGTTGAATTTGATGCGAACTTTGGACATGAAAATGGAGAAATCAAAGTAGTATCTTCACAGCACTTGTCTTCATTAATTGTTCGTATGATTAAATTGATGCAACAAATACATTAAAGCTTATAAAGTAAGACCTACTCTTACGTGAAGTCATGAGCCCACGTTCAAATATTTATAATATAACATGACATAAATAATTCAAAAATTGTCGCCACCCTGCAGTAAAGGTATATACTACAAAAATAATACATTTTAGGCGAGGTTGTTTTCCTAGGGTTTCTAAAACCTCAACTAATTTTCGGCGGTTTATAACAAAACCGCCCCTAATATTTAGTTATTTATTTATTTTAGAATAATTTTTCCCTAACCTAGTGTCCTTTCCACTCCTTCATTCCTGCTTCTGCCTCTTGGTCTTATTTTCTCCCAACTCTATTTGTTCCCCGTGCCGTTTCTTCGTCTTCAAAATAGGTGTGAAGCTGTTTCTTCATCTTCAAACAAGGTGCGGAGCTCTTGGGCTTGATTCCACTTTGGCAATTAAACTTGCAAAGAAATATGTCGAGAAGAGAAACAAGGAAGCCCGTTGCGGAAGAAGTTGATAGAGTCATACCTAATCCGCGGTGCGATGGCCGCTGTCCGTGGGTGTTGTTGTAGGGGAACTTTTTTCATGACAACGGTGTTTCAGTGTCTTACGGCGAGTTTCTGGTGACTCAGGCGCGGCGTTTTCACGATGCGAGGATCTTGTTCTCCAGCGTTTTAGCGACAACAGAGACTTGGATGGAATTCGCGATTTATTTAAGGTTTGAATTCGGGTTCTGTTTTTAGGGATTTGAATGGGGTTTTCTTCCGGTGTCCCATGATTTTGGGTATGGTTGTGGAGGAGAAGAAATTCCAGGTATGGAAGCTATTTTAGTGGGATTGATTGCTTGTATGTGGTACGATATGCTTTTCCCCTATTTTAATGTTCATTCCAATATAATTGTATGTTTGGGGAATTGAAAATAGAATACTCTTCTAATCCTTTTAACTAAGGTCTCTCTGCATTTCTTTGATATTCCCTAGGTACATATTGCAGTCAAATTGTTGTTATCAAAGTTCTGAATATGGATCCGGGTATAGTGAAAAAACAGAGGGGAGTGAATATGGATCTTGGTATGGTGGAAGGAAGAGTAATGGGTATGGGGAAGAACAACAACAGGACAATGGGTATGGTTATGGAGGGAGGAGTAAGTATGATGAGAAACCTAGCTATGGGAGCCAAGTAGGTGTTGAGAATGGTTATGGGCATCCACCTCAGGAGGAGGGCTACCAAAAGCCTTGCTATGAGAAGCGTGATGATGATGATGATGATGAGGGCTATGGACACAAGAAATATGTAAGTACTACTGCATCATGCATTTCTTCAACTAATGAGGTTTATGTAGTGTGTGATTTGCAGTACAGGGATTTTACTTTGCTATTTAATCACAAATGACCATATACGGTGATAAGATTATTAATTACTTCCTTAGAAGGCATAATTAAAGTGATTTGTGATTAGTTCATAGTTATACTGGTAGTGTACTGAAATTAAAATCACTAATTGGTAACTTGGTGTTCTTTAATACTTAAGATAGTACTATCAAAGTTCTGAAGCCTAAGCGCATAAGTGCATATATGCTGAAGGAGTTTACACAAGAAGTTTATATCACAAGGTATGATTGAGTGTAGTTTTGGAGCTTATATTTACCATTACTATCTCATGCTTTCCTATCTTGTGTTGTAGCTTCCACTTGCTTGTTTATAATTATTCATTTTGTATTGTATTACATGATAATTTGGCTTGCACAACCTATAACCACAATAAAGGAATGGAAGGGATGGAGGAATCGATGTTTTTTGATATATTGTGTTATCAGTTTCTTATTTTTTATTTAGGATCATGCCTTTCATACTATTCCCGTAAAATATAACCATCAGAGTTTTGTTCTCATTTCAGTTTTTTTTCCTTGAACTTGTCAACCATATTTTGATTATTACTTGCTTTGAAAGTTGTAATTGGTAATGACTTAACAAAATAGCTATTCAAATTCATTATTTACCTGAATTTTATAGAGGTTTTGATTTACGAAAGAATCAGAATATGAGATACTTATTCTTTTCAGACTGTTGAGTTGAAAATAAGGATGTGTTGCACTGGCTGTAAGAGAGTTGTTAAAAACGCCATTTACGAGCTCAAAGGTATGTCTAATTTTAAAAGTTGTTCAGAATGGATTATGTATTTTTGAAGAAAAATGGAAGAAAGAATAAGTTTCTTAAATCAATTGAAAGAGTTAAACATAAGGTTCTAAAAATGAATAAATAGAATTTTCCGTTGTAAGCTATCAAATTGTTAACTTATTCTATAAAAGTCCTTAATTGATTTTTTTAGTGGTAATATAAATGAAAACAAAATATAATATGCCTTTTTCCCTCGTCAATCTCCTTCATACCTCAAACTTATTTATTCATGGCTCAAATGGGCTAAGAAAAAATTTATAGGAACATTTGGACAGGACAAAAAATATTTTTGGAATCCAATTCAAATTTTCCAATACATATTCTCATTCTTACTCAAAAACACACGTATATATTAGAAAAATAAAAAAGTTTAAATTTTATAAATTTTTATACCATTTTCAACCATTAAAAACACCATAGTATAATTTTTTTATTAAGTTATGACACTAAAAGTCATAATAATAACTTTTTATGTAATAGTGATTATTAGAGTTTATTAACAGGAAATAATTCTGGGTGGTTAGTTTGGGTTTAAGATTGTTTGGGGAATATAACTGAATATGCATGATGAGTATATAAGGTTAATGTGTGATGATTATATATGGTTGAGATTGTTTATAAATGTTTGATGATGTGTAAAAATAATGGTATTTATATATGACTTGGATAAGGGGTTGAAATCTGATTTGTGTATGAATGCACTATTTTTATGGGCTGAAGTGTCTTGTTTGTTGATAGTTGTTTTGTTAATAGAAACTAAACCTGGACCAGACACTCAAGGTAAAAATCATATAGAAATTCTGCTTGTGTCTATATAATAATCTGTATTGGTTATTGATGTTAATTTTTGGTGATCAATCTTCACTAAACTTTAATTCTGGGCATTTTTTATATATATTATTGTTTGCTTATTATTCTCTTATAAGGTTTGAATTGTTGAATGCTTAGCTCACTCATAGATTTGTTTGTTTGTAGGTATATGATAAAGAAGCATGAAGAAAATGAAGAACAAGAGTGATACTTGTTATTGCAGAACACTTTTTAATTTGTTATATAGAAGTTTATTTTTAATTTTAAGGACAAACATTTGTTATTTCTTAAGTTTACAAGTTAATTGTATTTTTAATTTTTTCCTATAATAATAATTATTTTTGGTTTTATATTATTCTGGTTTAATATCAAACATATTTTATGTTAATCACATTAATTAAGTCATTTGAATAATAAAAAAAATTAAACTATTTTCATTATCAGTGGTTTTTTTATAACACATGCAAATTCCAACGATTTATTGGCTTTTTGTAAAAATCTTCGCAAATTATGACGATTTTGAAAAATTCCGTAAACAACGGTTACGAACAAAACTATCAGAAATTTTTGTGATGATAATTTTTCTGATGATTTTACCAATCGTGAGAAATAAATTTATCAAAAGTTAAAACCGTCGGTAATACAGGAAAGGAATCTCTAGTAAAATCTTTTATTTTTGTAGTGATAGACAGTAACAATTAATTAATCATTATGATTATAATTAACTTTAAATTTTATTATATATATAATTTAATTCATGTCTATTTCATTCTTTCTCTTTTGTTGTGGAAGATCGAAGCAAAAGCAAAAAAGTCCGTATTTCTGCCAAATTGATGTGATTTTGAGAGTCATTAACATCAATGATTGTTGTCCATGACTTTAACGTAACTCCCAATAATGATTGATCATCGTCACCCGTGATCTTGAAGATTGCGAATTTTTGTCTGCGTCTAGGAAAAAATATCTACTCACCAGTTTTCAATTTAAGAAAAATGTTTTTTTTAGTATTCTCGTCATTGAAAATTTTGTATTTATAAAAAGACAAAATTGAAGAATAAAATAATGAATATAAAGTATATATCTACAAATTTATCATGTGCCAAAATTATAACATAAATTTTTTTAAGATAATCATCAGGTGAAAAAGTTTTATTAATACTAAAAAAAATACATATATGATGTTTATCTTTTTTATCAGAATAAAAAAATTAAATTATTGTAATTATAACTATAAATATAAATATAAATAATTTTTATAATATTATTATAGATCATTTTTATTTATTTTATACATTATTATCTTACTTAAAAATTATTTAATATTAAAAAATATTAAATAACAATTGATATTTTAATTTAAAAAAATTATTTAAAAGATAAAATTAAAAATAAAATTAAAATTAAAAGAAATTAACTTACTCTCTTTTGGAGGAACTGATCAAATATATTTAAAGATCTCGCCACTATAATTATTCAGGTAGTGTTTGATCTTGAAACAGATAAACTCATGAAAAGAACTTATAAAAAAAGTCAGAAAACTCTAAAAAAGTGACTTCTAGAAAGTGATATGTTTTAAAATAATAAAACTAGTTTATAATAAAACTATTTATATCAAAACCATTTAATATTAAAATAAGTAAATATCAATACTTTTAAATAACAGTCACTCCTAAAATACCACTTTTTAAATCTTTACAATAATTAATATTAACTATTATAGTGGATTTTATCTCATAGTGTATAAATTATTATCATAATAGGATTTTGTTATCTAAATTTAATATTAGTAGTAAAATTAAAATTTGCAACTTTTATCAGAGAAAAGAATCTAAAATAACTTTTCATTAAAAATGGATGTAACATAAATAAAAATAACACAAAATCACATTTAACAAACATATAAACAACTTATATATTTAACACAAAATTTCTAATGCCTTAGCACTATACAAATGAAACAAACCTTTCTTCCATAAAATTGGTGTAATGGTCTCTTTTGTCTAAATGTGATATATTTTTTTTTTCTTTTTTATATTGTTCTCATTTTTATTAAATTTTTCATGTGATAATTAGTGTTGTGAGTGTTTAAAAGGTGAGGACATAATAATATAAATGACTATATAGCACTAAAATGACTTGACTTTTACAATACATGTTAAGAAGAGAACACATTAACTCATTTTAATAAAAATTATATAAATTGACAAAATTATTAATAAAACATATTGAAAAATTAGAGAAAAAAAAACACTGAAACTATTAAATATTATAATTGGATGAGAGAATATAAAACATGGTCATCCCATCATTCAAGGTAAGTAAAAAAAAAAAGTATCTTCACATCTAATAAAGAAAGATCACAGTATAAAAGATGTAAAAATTATAATTTTTCTACCATGTTCCACAGATTCCAAATGAACAATAAATGGATCATATTCATGATCGATGAATTTTAATCGAAATTGCCGAGACAGTTCAAACACAATCTAAATCGAAATTTCTCACATCTTTGCCTCTAAGATGTTGCTTTTTCAAATCTCAAATCTTCTCTTGTGTTGGTGTTGATACTGTTGTTGAGGAAACTAGAAAACCATTGAACAGAAAGTTTGGGAATTCGTTCAAGAGTGTTTCTATGCACATAATAAAGCCCAAATCTCATTTCATACCCTCTTGCCCATTCAAAGTTGTCCATCAATGACCATATCATGTATCCTCTTACATCTGCACCTTTTCTATACATCACAAATTACTGTTTCTCAGCAAACAAATAATCCAAATTAACCTTAAACATGAATGATGCATATATGTTTGTCCTCATTACTCACCTTATGGCTCTAAGCAGAGCTGCCAGATAGGCTTTATGATAATCTATTCTTTTGAAATCTTGTAACAGATAATTTATTGTCACATTCTGTTTGAGTGGTAAACAATATCCTGAAACAAGGTTGAATTAGCAGTCCAAAATTTGTTAATAAACTCATTCCTAAAAGCCAGACTAAAACTCAGAAACACATTAGTCTTTGATTATCAGGTTTGAAGCCTTGTATGGATCATGTTCATGAAAAAAAATCTTGCATGGTCATTATTCTTGGTCTCTTGAACATAAAATGGTAAATATTAATGAGCAATAAGAACAGAGATTAAAGCAAAATGGGAGAAAATGAGATTTTGGAGATACCATTTTCTGTAATGTACATGGGCATGTTATGGTATCTTATTTTAATGTAGTCAACAATTTTCTCCATGCCCATTGGAACAACAAAGAATAGTGGCATTCCTGTCTGCTTAAAACAAAAAAAAGAAATCTTTGAAAGATTATGTTCAATGCCTGTTCCTTGATCAAACATTTGAGTTAACAACATAAAATAATGAAAAAAGTTCAAGAAAAGAAAACATAGTATAATGAAAAGAGTAGCAGGAGGACAGAATAAGGGGACCTGATCACCAATTGGAATACCATCTCTGATTCCAGTTGTTTCTACAAAGCCTGTTATTGGACGATCAGCTCCCTGAGCACAAGCAGAGAGGGAACAATCCTTGGCATAGAGAGATCCATAGTGATTGATGCCAATGAAGTCTATGCTGCCTTTTATAAGTCTCTTCTCCTCAGGAGAGAACAGTGGCAACTGATTTCCATGGACAGAGTGCATCTCATCTGGGTACTTACCAAAAACTAGGGGATCTAAGACCCTTCATATCAGAAAAAGAGCAGGAAAAGTTTTAAACATAGAAATAACAGGATTGTGTGCTGCAACTCTCTTCAATAATAGTCTACTACACCATAGTTTATTAGGCATGATTGTCATAAGCAAAACCCTTTTGATTTTTTTGTGGATATTAAATGGTACTTAATAACAACTTACCAGCCTACAACAAAAGCCAAGACTCTTTTCACAGCTTGTCTATCACATTCTTCATTTCTAAATGGTTCATACATGAAGGTGTGTGCAACAATGCCAATGGTTCCACCTTGCTTTGCCTTGATTAACATGAGTTGTATACTGATTAAACAAACTATACCGTTCCTTCTTTCTTCTATCCTAGAAAAGATGACAACAAATTGTACTTGAGAGAAGAACTTTCTTTTTTACCTGAAAGTGTTTGCGGTATAATTCAACAGCCTTGGCATGTGACAGTAACCTATTGTGCATGACAATGAGGGGCTCAACATCAGAGTTACCAGTAGAACAATTTCCAAAAGGGGGCGAACAGTGACCAGGGGCATATGTTCCTTTCATATAGGAATTGATTGTAGCCAGGCTTGGCTCATTGATGGTGGTCCAATATTTAACCCTGCCTCCAAAGCTCTTGAAACAGGTTTCAGCAAAATGAACAAAATCTCTCCTGCAACAAAGGAAGTATATGCAGGTATAATTGTTTCACTGTGATATGTAGGGGATTCTGCAGGGTGACAACCAACCACACCAATAAAGTCTTGTTCCTCATCCACTAAATGAAGTTGTTTAATTGAATCATGGGAGACAGTTAAAAACCAATGCACAAGGTTACATGAGATTTCATTGAAAAACTGATAAAATCTCAAACACTTTAGCTTTATATATTACGTGTAAACAAAAAGTCAGAGTTGCAAATTTACTGTATTAAGGGGCTAAGCCATCCACCGTATCTTTCTTCCAGTTCTTGTGGCAGGTCATGATGATTTATTGTCACAAAAGGCTCAATCCCTGTACCAAGTACATCATGTTTATATTTAGGTACAGCTTAATGGATTTAACATAGCTTCAATACTATCTTATAAAATAGCTTATTTATACAAATCATATGAAACTTGTTTGTAACATAATTTCTTCTCCAGTATTTTGTTGAGTGGTGAACAAACTCATGTTTTTGGATTCTTCTTTCATGTTACTTACTTTTATTCAATTTTAGTCATAATTCACCTTAAATTCCTAAGAAACTAAGTCCACACAAAGTAAAAACTATGGATATAATGAACCAAATGGACATTGACATTGTTACTTCACCTTTAAGTAGGAGATTGTCTATTATCTTGTTGTAAAATATTATCCCACTTGGATTTATGTCCCCATATATGCCTCCTGTTATGGCTCATGAAGATCAAAATAAGCAGAAATTTTGAAAAATAAGATTATGGTATCTACTGAACTAGTATGCAGGTTTAGATAGTTACTAGGTAGAATCCTCGTCCATGAGATAGAGAATCGATATACATCTACCCCGAGAGACGACATCAACTCAATATCTTCCTGTCAACATCACAAGGAGAACACTTCAGTGTCAGATAATTATCAATAAGTTTGTATTACTATTATCAATAAGTTTATGTTAGGTATTGCTATGTACTTTGACATCTTAGTTGTGCTTACAAGTTTCAATACTTCTCGTTAGTCAACGTATAATTAGTGCATGCTAAAAGTTAGAAAAAAAATTGATTAGACATTTCCTTAAATTATGCCATGTCTTGGTGCATGTTATGTGACCAATGATGTCAAATTTCTATTTTATAATAACTAGCTTTATTATGTGTGCTATGATCACAATATGTGATAGCAGTAATCAAATTAATCTTCTACAAAGTTCTCTTTCTTGGTATAAGAGCATTTAGCTTCAAGGCTCTCGATCCAATCCTATCTTCCGCAGCCTACACAAATGAGAAAAATAATACAAAATTCTCTTTCTCTAAATACTAAACTAATATTTACCAAATAACGATGATAATGATCATCTGCAATGTCACCATTCTCATTATTGTTTATCGTACCTGAAAATAGATGAAAAGCAATAGTGATTGTATGCACCAGAAGCAATGAAGATAGAGTGAAATGATGAGATGACTAGTGACCACTATTTAACCTGGCATATGGCTAAAAACATCCCAGTTGCTTAAACCTTTACCATCTTCAAAGGGTGCTCCTTCAATCTGTTGTTGTTTCAGAAAATTCCATTAACAGAAACAACATTTTCAAGAGGGAAAATAACCACTGTAAGGAAAAATAAAACTACTTTATGGAAGCAGAGAAAGCAAAGTAAACACCGTGCCTGGTAAGAGGAAGTGCTTGTTCCAAAGAGGAACCCTTCTGGAAACTGAGATCTACTGATTCCATCTTCAACTTCATCACAGCTTTGGCCATGAAAATTAACGCAGCAAAGCAAGATCATCACAACTCTTACTTGCCTCTCTAGCTTTTTCATCTTGTCGATATGATTAATGATATCACTCACTCAACATGAACACTGGGTCAAGTTATGGGTGCCAGAAATCATGCTTGTTCTCAACATTCAATAATTGAAATATATCTGTGTATCAGGTGCGTTTTTCACACTTCGCAAGAAACCTCATTATTATAATACTCTTATCATGTCACATTTATTCTCTAACTTTATCTCTTCCATTTGTTTATTGCATAATCAATTGTATATATTTTTATTTCATAATTAAGGAAAAATATTATAAAGGTATTACACTAATATATGGATTAACCAATTGATCCGCAACTGCAATGAATTGATGTGATAATGAAGAAGAAAAAAAAATCTCTGATAACAAATTGATAATCCATTGTAAGCGTAAAATGGTTATAAGAAAAATACAATACTTGTAAAAAAATAGAAAATAAAATAAAAAGTAGCAATGGATAAGTAAAATTTTTTTAATGTGAGAATATCATTATCGGATGAAGGATGATGTTGTGGGAGTAAAATGTACTTTCAACTGCTTCTGCAGCAGTTATTTAATTCTGCATCAAACACGAATACCTAACAGAATAATAGTTTTTCTTTCTTCTCACTCCTCAACTTCATCCCTTTCTACCTTGGAGAGTAGGTAGGCGAACCGTCAGCCCATTATTTATTTATTTATTAGAAGAAAAATATAGTTTAATATAAAATTTTTAATTTCATTCTGTTCTAATTTCATTAGTAATTCAGGTTTTTCAAAGTTAAATATATTCATTTATTTATTAAAACTACTGAATTTATTTATTTATAATGGTTATTACGTGTATTTGTTAAGAAAAAATGATTTCAATATGTAATTAATAAAATATTAAATGTTTCTAATTAAAAATAAAGCTTAAAATTAATTGTATATTAAAAAATTTCATTCAATAAAAACACGTAATTTATGCTTAATTATATTAATTAATTATGAAAATAAAATTAATAAATTAGTATTTTTGTGCACATTAAATAGTTGAGTAATTAACTATATTAATAAATTTTCTGATGATATTGTGCACATGAAAAGTAACAATAGCATGTTTTCTGATAAGCGTCAATTATTTATGTCTCACTTAAAATTTACTTGAAACTAAAAAGAAGCGCAACAACAAAATTGAAAAAAACTTAATGAAACATTAAGTTTTAATATTTTAAATATAATATTGATTAAAGCTTTATATATGACAAGTATTCATTGGGGTTGAGAATATTTTGTCATATAATTGATTTTGATTGATGGCCAATCATACAAATAGCTTTAACAATAAGTTTGATTAAATAAAGATAATAATATAATGTTTGAATGAAAAATAGTAGTATGCATTATTTTCAACGTCTCAATCTGCTTTGTTTGCACATAATGACTAATTGATATTATAAAGCTAGTTTGACTGCATTAATATATATATATATATAATAACCACCAAACTAAAAAAAAACTTAATCTTAGAAACTGTAACAAAACTTAATCTTTAAGGCTGTGTTCTTTTTAAGGGATTTAAGGGAGATGATTTGGGGGAGATGATTTGAGTGGATTTGAGGGTAATTTTTTTGTTGTTTTTTTGAGTGGATTTGAGGTTAATTGAGAGTGGATTTGGAAGGAAAGTTTGTGAGAATTAGTGTAGGATTTGATTGATGTGATTGATTTTAAAAATTAGTTTAATTGGTAGAAAATGTAGATTACCAAATTGCCCTTCTTATAAAAGTATTATAAAATGTTATTTTGTAATGTTATATTTAATTGTAAAAAAGTTTATAAAGAGATAAAAAATTATTAATAATTGTTAAAAATATTGTTTAAAAATTAAAAAAGTTATAATGT
Organism: Vigna nakashimae; assembly: GCA_034642375.1. Lineage (NCBI taxonomy): Eukaryota > Viridiplantae > Streptophyta > Magnoliopsida > Fabales > Fabaceae > Vigna > Vigna nakashimae. The sequence goes on along the minus strand of CM067764.1, from coordinate 13,460,935 downwards.
AGTAAAATAAATATATTTTAAAATGTTTAGGGAAATTTTAACATAATTTAAGATTTCAAAGTCACATACAAACCACAATAAAGACATTGAAGTCATGGAATACATTATCGGAAATACAAATATTCTTAATCATCTAAACGGTGAAGAATCGAGTTCACATTTTGATTCAGGTTAGCAAATTGGCGGTTCATGTCTAGGGAAAGGTTTGCCAAGTTATCTTCAATACGTTGTACCCGCACCTGCATTTGTTCCATACCCTGCATCCTATGTCTCAAGTCTTGTACTCCATCCCACATTTGAGTTATCATGTTAGCATTTGATAGAGGTGGAGGAGGCTGCACAGGGTTTTGATGAGGGTGTGGTTGGTCTTCTTCTTCATCATCATCCAGATCGTGTTGCCAAGCACCGTTGACATAAACAATTTTCATCCTCTTCAAAGAATTGATAGAAAAGTGATGTCGGGACCCTATTTGAGTGCTGGGATCGGCTGAGACGTCAACTCCACAATATTGCATGATGTGTGTGATAAGGACACCGTATGGGAGGGCTGTGTCACTGACCTTGCGTTTAAGCATATGCTGCATGATGTGATGAGGCCAATTGATAGGTATATTATTTTTCAGCACCCATATCATAAAAATATCTTCGTGCAATAACCTGGCATAATTCCCTGCTCGTGGAGTCAACATATGCACAATAATATATCATATCCCATTTACAGAAAAGAGGTTACATTTTAAGAATATATCATATCCCATTTACTTTATTTCCTTTTCAGTTAATATTTTAAAAGGAGTTAATATTCTGAAAGTGGTCCATTTTAAATAAAAACTGTTTTCAAACATGTGGGTGTTCCATGATTCCCACAACAATCTCTTCTAACGTTATAAAAATACTCTGTGATGGTTTTTTGGAGCACTATAGAAAATTTCATATCAGGTCACTGAGCCTACTCTTTACTTCATATACATCACCATCGTGTTTTAAGAGCAAGGGTTCAGAAACCATAATTTAAGCAAGCATACAACAATGGCTGGAGGTTGGTCTTTCTGCTTCCGCTTTCTTTCTTATAAATCTGAATATGATTAAATGTGCTTGTTTGAGATATTTAGATTTATCAAATATTTAGTATGAATTGTTTACATTTGGTATCAGAGTTGTTTATCCTCTGTCTTGTCTGGTTCACTCCTCTAAGTATTGTGTTTTTAGTTTTATCAATTGTTTTGAAACTGAATCGAAAGAAGAAAGTTTTCTGTGAAATTTTCTTTGAAATTTTGATACTAAAACCCTCACATATTATTGGGTTCGTGTTTGTATATGTCCTGTTGGAATCATGTGAAAGGTTGAAGATGATCAAAACGACATTTGTTTTTGCGTTTCATTTTGGGCATCTTTCAGAAAAATATATTCAGCTTTTATTTTTATTTTTTTCTTCTTTATCTGTTGTATACATACACGCACTGGAGATTGAAAGGTACGCTGCTTCTGGTTTTAATTAATATTGTACGCTTTTGGTTTTAATCCAGAGTTGTCTTTTCATTCTGCGCACACTGATTGCTTTTCATACATATACATAAATATATATTATTTATTGTTTAAGTTTATATTGGATGCATTTTTCCTATTACTGTTATATGCGTATATATATATATATATATATATATATATATATATACACACGTTGTTATGGTGTTATGATAGGCAGTGGTATACACGCATTTAGGATTAAAAGGCGCGTGGACATTATACTAATATTTAATGTTAGTATAATAATTTTTGAATATTATATATTTATAATATGACTCTCATATTTTATTTAGATTAAATATAAGACCTAGAATTTGATGTTTAGTGATAAATATAATTTTTAATAATTAAGAGTAGCCACAACATCTTTAATTAATTAAATTATATTATAAATATCACTTTATTGAAAAATTAATTTTAATTAATTATATATAATGTGATGAAATATACCCACAAGATTTTCATTACATTTGTATGATTAATTAGGATAAAATATTTATTATAATTCTTAATTTTCCCATAAAAATTAGGAATGTGATATAATTTAATAGTTTTATCATGAGGTTAAATGAGTCTAATTGAGTAAGACTTTAGCCTACAGACAAGTTTTATGTTAATAGACTCATTGGTAAAGACATGTTTTGCATTGGTAAAGACATGTTTTGCATTGGTAAAACATGATATTTATTTTAGTCTCAAATTTTGATAATGAACATGAAAATTTTGAATTTGCAGTTTCTCAATCTGTGAATATTTCTGATATCAAGTGTGGTATTCCCGAGTTGAAAGGAGATAATTATAAGATTTGGAAGGAGAGAGTTCTTCATTTAGACTGGATGCACATAGACTATGCTATTAGAAAACCTGAACCACCGGGTTTTACTGAGACTAGCACTCCAGATTCCATTGAACTTTATGAAAAATGGGAGAGGTCAAATCGTCTCTCCGTAACGTTCATAAAAACTAACATTTCCGCTGGAATCCGAGGTTCGGTTGATCAGTATGAGAATGTCAAGGATTTACTGAGGGCTATTGAGGAATAGTTTACGACATCTGATAAATCTCTTGCCAACACTCTTATAATGTAGTTTTCATCCTTAAAGCTCACTGTAATTAAGGGAGTGCGTGATCATATCATGCGCATAAGGGACATTGTGGCTCAACTAAAAGCTTTGGAAGTTACCATGTCTGATTCTTTCCTAGTGCACTATATTTTGTGCACTTTGCCTCACCATTACGCTCCCTTTAAAATCTCTTACAACACACATAAGGACAAGTGGTCTAATAATGAATTATTGACCATGTGTGTTCAAGAAGAAGAAAGGCTATTGATTGAAGAAGGTGAGAAGGTGAACTTGACCACTTCATTTAAGAATAAGAAGAACTAAGTTAATAAGAAGGGAAAGATTCCTGCTCAGTCAGTTATTAAGAAGGAGTCCAAATGTTTCTTTTGTAAAAAGAAGGGACACATGAAGAAGGAATGTCAAAAGTTTAAGGATTAGCTTGAAAAGAAAGGTAATTTGTTTGCTTTTGTCTGTTATGAATCTAATTTGACTAGTTTTAATCATAACACATGATGGATTGATTCTGGTTCTACAATCCATGTTTCTAATACCTTGTAGGGTATGGAAAACCTAAGGAAACCAATGGGAAGTGAGCAACACATTTATTCAGGAAGCAAGATGAGTTCACATGTTGAAGCCATTGGGACGTGCAATTTAGTTTTAAGCAGTGGTTTTGTTTTATGTTTAGAAAAGACCTTTTATGTTCCTAGTTTTAGCAAGAACTTGATTTCTATTTCACAACTTGCACCTTTGGGTTTTTCCTTTAATTTTATGGATTCTGGTTTTACTTTATTGAATAAATCCAAAGTTATTGGCTTTGGGGAATTATGCGATGGTCTTTATTTTATTAAATTGCAAAACAACGTTGCTTATAGTTCTATGCATATTTTCGCTAGGTTTAAAAGATGTGTTATGAATGAGGATTCTTCTATTTTATGGCACCGTAGATTGGGACATATCTCCATTGAGAGAATTAAGCGATTAGTAAATGAAGGAGTACTTAGTACTTTGGATTTTACTGATTTTGAGACTTGCATGGATTACATTAAGGGTAAGCAAACTAACAAGTCCAAAAGAGGTGCTAAAAGGAGTTCAAGTTTACTAGAAATTATTCATACAGATATTTGTTGTCCGAATATGGACGCAAGTAGTCCAAAATACTTTATCACCTTTAAAGATGATTACTCACGATACATGTATCTGTACTTACTTCGTTCTAAGGATGAAGCCTTAGATGCCTTTAAAGTTTTTAAGGTTGAAGTAGAGTTACAATGTGGAAAGAAAATTAAGATTGTGAGATCAGATAGAGGTGGAGAGTATTACGGTAGATACACAGAGAATGGACAAGCACCTGGTTCGTTTGCTATATTTCTTCAAGAACATGGGATTGTTGCCCAATATACCATGCCTGGCTCTCCAGATCAGAATGGTGTAGCAGAAAGAAGAAATCGAACCTTGATGGATATGGTGAGAAGTATGAGGAGTAATTTAAAACTTCCTTAGTTCTTATGGACTGAAGCACTTAAGACGGTTGTGTATATAGTAAATTGGGTCCCTACTAAGGCTGTTTTAAAAACACCTTTTGAGTTATTCAAAGGTTGGAAACCTAGTTTACGACATGTACGCGTTTTGGGATGTCCGTCTGAAGTGAGAATTTATAATCCACAAGAGAAGAAACTAGACCCAAGGACTATTAGTGGGTATTTCATTGAATATGCTGAAAAGTCCAAAGGGTATAGATTTTATTGTCCAACTCATAACACTAAGATTGTGGAATCAAGAAATGCAAAGTTTCTTGAAAATGATTTGATTACTGGGAGTGATTTAAATCAAGATGGTTGATCTTTAAAAAGATCACTATGAAGCTCAAACCTCTCAATCAAATGAAAGATTGGTAGTCATTCACGCTCCTCCAGCTCAAAAGCAAATTAGACAACCAATAACTGAAGTTCCACAAATTGTTGAGAATGATAATATAGATCAAGTTGTTGATGAGGAACAACAAGTAAATGTTGAACAACCAGTTGAACAACAAGCTTCACATCAAGATGTTGAGACAACATTAAGAAGATCTACTAGAATCAGAAGACCAGCAGTTTCTAGTGATTATGAAGTGTATTTACAAGAATCAGATTACAACATTGGAGCCGAAAATGATCTTGAAACATTTTCACAAGCCATGAGTTCTAAAGAATCAAACCTATGGTATGATGCCATGAAAGACAAGATGGATTCTATGGCATCCAACAAAGTCTGGGATCTCGTTCAGTTGCCTGATGGTGTAAAATCCATTGGATGTAGATGGGTCTTTAAAACCAAGAAAGACTCAAAAGGCAACATTGAGAGACATAAGGCAAGACTTGTTGCCAAAGGATTCACTCAAAGAGAAGGAATTGACTACACATAGACCTTTTCTCCTGTATCTAAGAAAGATTCCTTCCGAGTAATTATGGCATTAGTAGCTCATTTTGATTTTGAGTTACATCAAATGGATGTGAAAACAACATTCCTTAATGGTGATCTAGAGGAAGAGGTTTACATGAAACAACCTGAAGGATTCTCTTCTAAAGACAATGAGCACTTGGTATGTAAGCTTAATAAATTCATCTATGGATTAAAACAAGCCTCCCGCCAATGGTATCTAAAATTTCATGATGTTATCACTTGATTCGGTTTTGAAGAAAACGTCATGGATAAATGTATATACCAAAAGGTTAGTGGGAGTAAGATTTGTTTCCTTGTATTATACGTGAATGATATTTTGCTTGCAACCAACGATAAGGGTTTGCTATATGAAGTGAAACAATTTCTCTCAAAGAAGTTTGACATGAAGGATATGGGAGAGGCATCTTATGTCATTGGCATTAAGATACATAGAGAAAGATCTCGAGGCATTTTGGGTTTGTCTCAAGAGACCTATATCAACAAAGTTTTAGAGAGGTTTAACATGAAGAATTGTTCACCAAGTGTAACTCCCATTGTAAAGGGTGAAAAACTTGAATTAAGTCAATGCCCGAAAAATGATCTTGAGCGGGAACAGATGAAATATATTCCATATGCTTCAGCTATCGGAAGTCTTATGTATGCTCAAGTTTGTACTAGACCTGACATTGCATTTGCAGTTGGAGTTTTAGGAAGATATCAGAGTAATCCAGGTGTTGACCACTGGAAAGCTGCAAAGAAAGTAATGAGATATCTTCAAGGAACAAAAGATTTCATGCTCATGTATAGACAAATTGATAATTTGGAAGTGGTAGGCTACTCTGATTCAGACTTTGCTGGTTGTGTTGATACCAGAAAATCTACATCTGGCTATGTTTTCATGCTAGCTTGTGGAGCTGTATCTTGGAGTAGAAAAAACGCAAACCTTGACTGCTACTTCTACTATGGAGGCTGAGTTCGTTTCTTGTTTTGAGGCTACTTCACATGATGTATAGTTGAAGAGTTTTATATCTGGGCTTAGAGTTGTGGACTCAATTGCCAGGCCACTGAAATTGTATTGTGATAACTCTGCTGCTATTTTTATGGCTAAGAATAATAAAAGTGGAAGTCGAAGTAAACACATCGATATTAAATATCTAGCCATAAGAGAATGTGTTAAAGAAAAGAAAGTGGTCATTTAGCATGTTAGCACCGAGTTGATGATTGTTGATCCTTTAACTAAAGGCATGCCACCAAAGAATTTTAAGGATCATGTAACGCGAATGAGACTTGGTTCCATGATATGACAATCATTGTAAGTACTTTTATTTTGATAAAACTCTTATTCAGTTTAATGTTTTCTCAATTATTTGTGCACATAATTAGTTACTTTGAGAAAATTCATTTAATTGTGACCTAGAATAGACATATGGTTTATTCATTAGAGTTAAGAGCTTGTGATGTGAGACTAAATACATCGTAATACATGGGAGATAATACTCATTAGTAGAGGAACTGTCACCATGATTCATATATTTGGTCTCTTATTACGTTTGATGGTTGAATAAAATGGACCAAGTGGGAGAATGTTATCCTTATACAGAAAAGAGGTTACATTTTAAGAATATATCATATCCCATTTATTTTATTTCCCTTTCAGTTAATATTTTAGAAGGAGTTAATATTCTGAAAGTGGTCCATTTTAAATAAAAATCGTTTTCAAATGTGTGGGTGTGCCATGATTCCCGTAACAATCTCTTTTAACGTTATAAAAATACTCTGTGATGGTTTTTTGGAGCACTACAGAAAATTTCATATCAGGTCACTGAGCCTACTCTTTACTTCATATACATCACCATCATGTTTTAAGAGCAAGGGTTCAGAAACCATCATTTAAGCAAGCATACAACAATGGCTGGAGATTGGTCTTTCTGCTTCCGCTTTCTTTCTTATAAATCTGAATATGATTAAATGTGCTTGTTTGAGATATTTAGATTTATCGAATCTTTAGTAATTGTTACATGCTCCTCATTGGTAACAATCTCCCTCTTTTTGATGATGATAAAAAATCTCTTGTTTAAAAGCATTTCTAAATATCTGCATAGATTTCAGACTTAAAACATACAACATGTCAGTAATAACTGCACTAGTTTAAAAGTTTTTAACCTCTTTTTGATCATAAGCAAAAAGATCGCTAATAAAAATTTCCCCTCAACAAAAGAATATATGCATTTCTTTCAAAACAAAATAAAATTTAAATTTTCATAACATGAAAGAGCAAAATACATCATGAATACAAAATAGAAATTCAACTCTAATCGAGAAATGCAATTAAGACTTAGAAAGGAGGGGTTGGAGGACAATTAGGAGGTTGAAGATGTCAATCAAAAAATTTCTTCCTCTTTTTTTTTATAATAATCAAAAGATCATGTAATCTTGATGCTCTCCCTAAATTAATTAAATCAAGAAGAATTTAGATCCTTTTAATTCATTAAAAATTACTCCCCTAAAAGTAATATTCTCCTTTAAAATCAAAAATAGATTCCCAAAAAAAATTTTAAAAAAAGTTTTTTTTTACGTTTTAACTTAAGATAATCGATTATTACACAAAATAATTGATTATTTGCGAGCCAAATTTGTACGTTAGAGTGAAAATGACCTTGATAATCGATTATCATCCCTTGGTAATCGATTATTTACGTTAATTTCAGAAAAATGCAATGTTAGGCCAAGTTTTCAACCTAAGACACATTTAGCATTTATAAATTATTTTCAAAGCTCTTAAAAATTACCAAGATACCATAGAGCCTTCTTTTCCTTTTGAAAAATTAACCTGCAAAACAAAACAGAGTTTTGGTCCCCATAATCTCATTTGGGTCCTTTGAGGTTAGAGACAAATTACTTTATAACAGGAATCCAAGCATATTTTCCATTTGGAACATCAAAATGTTTAATTCTACATTTGTTAGAAGTGTGGCCCTTTTTCATACAGTAAAAACATGTGACATCATTTGGGTTTCTATAACACAAAATTCCTTTTTCAACTCATACTCTACAGACTCTTCTAAATTGATTTCTTCTTTTTATGCACATTTTTGTTTTTATAAACCTTTTTAACAAGTATAGGCATTTCAACATTATTCTTTGTAGTTGCCACTTCAAGAAGATTTTCAAGGATATCAATATCAAGCATGTGACTCTTACATGAAAGACATTCAACAAGATGTTCAACATTTGAAGACTCTTTCATTTCTAAATTATAGATTTTATTTCTCAAAATAACTTCTTCATCTAATGTCTTCTCATATTTAATTTTCAAATCCTTAAACCCATTTTTCAAATTTTTATGAGCAACATCCAATTTTTCATATTCATTTAACAGTTCAAGAAAGACTTTTTGCAAGTTAAACTCAGAAGTTTCAGAAATAGAACAACTTACTTGGCTTGCAGAGTTATCAATATTAGTTGTCAAACACAAGTTTGCTTCTTCAATAGAATCACTTGCACTAGAAATGCTTGATGCATTATCCTCCCAAGCACTGTAAGCTCTTTTCTTCTTGAGAAACTTATTTTCTTCATCCTTTTTTATGTTTGGACAATCCGTGTTAACATGCTCTTTTTCTCCACAACCATAACACCTGTAATTTGAAGAATATCTTTGTTTCTTCTTTCGGTCCTTTTTAATTTGTTCCTTGCCTCTAGATTTCATGAACTTGTTGAATTTTCTAAACATATGAATCATATCCTTGTCGCCTGAGTCACCATCTTCAGATTCCTCATCCTTTTCTGAACTCTTACTTTTTGAATGTTCCGATTTGAAGGCCAATGTTTTCTTCTTTCCTTGGGCTTCCTCAGAACTCAGTCTATTCAAATCGAGCTCATGCTCTCTCAACTTTCCAAAAAGCAAAACCATAGGTATGGACGTTAAGTCTTGAGACTCAGTTATCGCAGTAACCTTTGGCTGCCACGTCCTGTTCAAAGATTTCATAATTTTATCATTTAATTCGTCAGTGTCAAATTTCTTATCTAAACCAAAAAGATGGTTGATTATATGTGTGAAGCGTTTTTGCACATCAGCGATGGTTTCACCCTATTGCATCCTGAACATCTCATACTCTTGTATCAGAGTGTTCTTCCTAGCACGCTTCACATCCTTGGTTCCTTCATGGGTTACTCGAAGAACTTCCCACATCTCCTGAGCCGTTTTGCACACTGAAATCTTGTAAAATTCATCTAATACCAAAGCAGAGGATATTACATTGCGAGCTTTTATATCAAATTGGGCTCGTCTATTTTCTTCAGCAGTCCATTGAAAATATGGTTTTTCTACTTCTACACCATCAACAATACTTTTTGGAATATAAGGACCATTTAGTTCAGCTTCCCAAATGCCTCTATTAATAGACTCCAAAAATATTTGCATTCTTATTTTCAAAAAAGCATAATTTCCCCCTATAAACAAAGGAGGTCTATCAATAGAAGCACCCTCAACATACATTTCATTATCACTGCCCATTTTTGGAAAATTTGAAAAACTATCAAAGCAAGCTCTGATACCAATTGTTGGAACAATCGATATCGATATTGCGCAGCAGAAATTTTAAAAACACAGAGTACGATACAAATTGTTAAAAGCAAAGAACTTGTTCGATCAATTTTAAAAATGGTTCCTTTAATTTTCTCTTAAACGTTTTATCAAACAACTGATGTACCAAGAGTTTAAAGAGTGTAGAGTTCAAGAAAATCACCACAAAAATTGTATCCTGGTTCCAATCAAAAGATTCTACGTCCAGTCGTTAATCACTATGAATAGTGATTAACCTTTTTCACTAAAATAATGTTTGTACATATTATAAGATATGAAGTAAAGATTAAGAAACGAGAACACCTTTCGTCCGACAAACAAACAGAAGAACCTTCCTTCGACCAACGAACCGAAAGAGACAACTCAGCCAACTTGAAGAGAACCGCTCCGACCTTTGACACACAAAGCGCAAGCTTTTCCTTTTCACAAGACTTGGCAAGAGCACACTACAACTTTGAGAACTTTCTCAGACAAATTGTATTCTCAAAATGGCATAGATTCCCTTTTCACTCACAGAGAGATTCCCTTAGGCACACAACTCTAATACTCTCAAAATGAAAAGTTAAATTCTAAGAGCTGTGAAAACCTCTATTTATAAGCCCAAGTTCGTGCAAGATCAGAAGCTGAAAAGACATCTCCCAACTCCCAGTGATAATGGATTATCATAAGTGATAATCGATTATTTGTGTTCGTTATGGGGTTTTTAAAAAAGTGATAATCGATTATTGGGAATAATCTATTATTTGCACGACTTGGGCAATACTGACTCAGATTGGAATAATTAATTATCTTGAGCAATAATCGATTATTTGCGCGAGCAACTTTTTTTCAAACAGGCTCATGATAATCGATTATCACACTCAATAATCAATTATTTGCGCAAAGACTCTCTAAAAAGGAAAACTTCTAAGTGTTCTTACATCAACAAAGTAATTCCTATACAATTAATTCTACAAAATGCTTTTAAATAAATACAACAAAAGTCTTCACGTTCTTCATCTTGTAACATCATCAAAATTATAATATCTTCAAGACATCAATGCTCCTTATTGGTAACAGGAGGTACCTAATCGATTACGGCAACGAGGTCTATGTTTCTACCCGATTAGTTTCTTCAATAAAGCAAATAAGTTTCGGCTTCTTTTTCTCTTTTCGTTCTTAATTGAGATCATGATTAATGATCTCTTATTGCATGTGAGTTGTAATGTCCTTTCCTAGTTTCTTGTTTATCAAAGGCTTTAAGGACTCTCTCTCTCTCTCTCTGATCTTTGTTCAATGTTTTGTAAGCGTTTCTAGAGTTTCTTGAACTCTAAGCAAGGGTTCAGTATTTATAGATCTTTATTGCTTCGGTGTAAGGTAAGGGAAGCTATATGTTTTATCATTAACTATAATTGTCTTGCAAGTTTAGTGATTGTTTGCTTATTAACTTGATTGAGTATTAATTTGAGTAATTATTCTATGTTAGTTCAATTAGATGTGTATGTTATTGTATTGTATGATCTATGTTTGATATGATGAAATTAAATGTCTTTGTTGTCTTGAATGATGTAATATGAAGTTGTTTTGATGTTGGAAATTTAATTAAAAATGTTTGGAGGGAAGAAGGATCAAATACTTTGATGGTGAAGTTAAAAAAGGAGGTTTTGATATGTGAGTTTGAGAAATAGGTGTTAGGCTGAAGAAGCAATCGTTTCAGGGCTATTATTTGGTTATTTGTAACTTGTTTGGGATGAGAATTAGGGGATATGTGTGTTAGAATGGAGTGGTAGTCATTTTGGAGTATTTTACAAAGTTGTTTAAGTATATTTTGGGGGTTTGAACTAGTAAGATTTTGAATTTTAAGTCTTGTGTCAAAATGGTCATTTTGGAGGGTATTGGTAAGTCATTTCTGAATTGTTAGAGTCCTTAAGTTAATAAAAAATGAGCTAGAACTTGTAAAATTAAATTTTGGTCTCTAAAGTGAGGTTTATCTGAATGGTGTAAAGTGAATGAGCTCTTTGACTCTGGTTTCGCCTAATGGAGCATGAGCTCTCCCAATGAAAACCAAAGGCCCACTGTTAAAAGGTCACCCAACAACATAACCCAGTGTCATTTAGCTTGGAGAAAAAAATGCTCCCAGACTTGAAAATTTGATTTTGTGCCTAGCACCTACTAATACTTCCCAACGTGATGAAAATAAAAATGTTAAATGAGATAATCCAACTTGCTTAATTGCTCAGATTGGTACTTTCTACTTTCTTCTTTAGCTTAAAGATTACTTTAAACACTTTATAAGTGGTAATAATTTGCTTAGTTGCTCAAATTGTAACTCTCTTATTAAACTTTACATAAAAACCTTAATCCAACACATAATAACATATTGATCACAACTTTTTGAGTTAAATAGTACAAATTAAGTAACATATCAAAAACTCAAATTATCTATTCATCCCACATGCAATATTAAAATTCAATATAGGCTACCTTCCATTACCTCTTAAACCACTCTAATAGCTCTAAAAACACCGTGAGTTCTTTAGTTCCAGAGGATGTTCTATCTACACATAGAAATATCACAAGAATAATCAGGTCGTAGCATTACGAACACTGATAAGTAGGGACTCATATTGATGACTTAAACGACATATGCAACCAAAAGAGGACTACATGCAAAGAAAAATATATTGGATCGAGAAAATAAATTGGATCGAGAAAAAAAGGGCAAAAAATTAACTTATGCAAATGAAGAAATTGATGTGTCTAAATTGAAAAGCTCACAACAAGGATCACTCCAACAATCTTAAATCTTGAAATAGATGACCAAAGAAGAATAATTCTTAGAGAGAAGTCATAGAACTTTAGAAAAATAATTTATAGATTGATAATATGTTTTGATATAATGAAACTGTTTTATAACAAAACTATGTATGTTAATCCTTTTGATATTAAAATAATTGAGTTTACTTTTAAACCACTATCAATTCTAAAATATCATTTTTTAGATTTTACAAAATCATGTATGTGTGTGTACATTAGCATGTAAAAATATTGAGTTAATTTATGGTTATAATTCTCTTTTTGATTGAAAAATATATTTTGGTATGTATTTCTATGTTGTACATACTTTATTTCATATGGAGGTATGTTTTTGTGATGTAGGATGTTACATAAACAAAATCATCTTTAAAAAGAAACACATACTTTAATCAACGATTGAGGTAAGTATCAAGGCAAAAATGATCTATGGTTTCGATTTTGGATCAAATTAAGACCATAAACCTTTACGTTAAAAAAATATTTAAAATGAAATTGGACCTATGACAACGGTTGTTCCAATAATCGAAACATAAAAGACTTTTAGCAATGGTTCCAAAAGTAACAAAAGTCATAAAAGACTTTTAACTTTTGTAAAATATTTTTATTTATTTCTTTATTCTTCCAAAAATGTAAATAATTGATTTTACTTTATTAATATTTATTTAAAATAAGTGAATAATATTTACCTTATTAATTTTAAAAGTTTATAAAATAATACAAACTAACATTGTATTACAAGTAATTAATCAATTTGTCATATACTATTATATTATATATAAAAAATTCATAATTTTCTTTCAAGAAAACTACAATAAAAGTGTATCCATTTTACCATAGGAATACATATTCAATTTGTTAAATTTTAATGTAGTTGTTCATTTTTTCCCAATGTGTTCAATCAGGGTCAAGTTTTTGTTAATTTTGTTCAATTTAATTATTTTTACTAACACTTCTAAATAATTAACCTTAGAGTGTATAACATGGTTCATTATTGTTCCAGTGACATTTTACCTTCTTTGTTTCTTCATCACATGCTCACCCTCATGCATCATCATCTTCCTCACCTCCATTATCACCTCTATCTTCGAAACCTTATTCATCTCCACAATTTTCATACACAAATTTTAATTTATGTTTTGCTCTTTAGTTTTAACAGTTTCGAGATTGCACATTTAGGGTGGAGGAGAAGAAATTGGAATGCCGAGAAGCACAATAAACGTGCATATTTTATTTAAGAGGAAACAACATTAGCACTAAATTATGCTTCTCTAGATCACCTAGAATCGCAATGACAATATTATATTTAATTATAATGATTGGAATTGAAAGGTATGTCCTTTAGAAGTGATTGGAAAAGAAAATGAAAGGCGTGTTTATGATGTTAATGAATGTGTTTCTTAAGTTGTTTATCTTAAAGTGTATTCTTGAATTAGGGTTTTAGGTGTGTCATGCTTCTTTATTAAATCTTTAAATTAATAATTTCTCCACTAAAGTTTATTGGTATACTAAGTGGAGAAAAAAAAAGTAGATAATGAATGGTTGGGTGGAAGGTGTTTGAGAGGATGGAAGTGAATGAGTTATTGAGAAAAAAAAATAAGAGAAAGAGTTTAGGTGGAAGGGTGGAGAGGAAAAGGATAATGAAGGTGAATTAGATTATATTGAAGGAGATGATGAATACTTTAATGATGAGGTGAGGAAAAAGACGATGAAGGTGGAGAAGATCATGAGGTGAGCGAATGATGAAGATACAAAGGAGATGGAATGTGGCAAAATGATAGATAAAAAGCTCTCCACTATTCACTTAATTATTCAGATAATTATTTCGACAATGTTATTAAAAAATGATTAAATTAAATAAAATTAACAAAAATAAAAACTTAACTAAGCAAAATAAGAACCAAATTTAACAAATTAGATTAAAATAGAGACTAAATTAATAATTTAGTCTAAATACAATGAGATATCTTAAGTTTTAGTTTAGCCATTCCTTTTAACATTATTAGTTATGTTTTAACACCAAGATGAATTGAAATTGCACCAAATCGGAGACAAGCAGTTCATTTAAACACTGTACTGTCATGTTCTTGATTTCATAAGCAAGCTTGTGAAGTTCTGATGCTATGAAAGAATCATTGTTATAATTATTATTCTTCTTTCGAAAATCATTTGAAATTTGGAACGCATTCTTCGTCTCCGCTGGATCTGATCTGAACACGGTGCCATGAATCGGTTGCTGAAAGCGGCGAGAGCCTCTGGTTCTCTCAACCTCTCCAATCGTTCCCTCACGTAAGCCCTAGCCAACTCTTTCCACTACTCCGTTCATTTTTATGTTTTCCGTTATTTCAATTCATTCGAGGATTGCTATTGCTGTTGTTTCGATTTGCAGAGAAATTCCCGACGAGGTTTACCGGAATCTGGAGGGGCTCGGCGGCGGCGGCGACGACGACGACAAGTGGTGGGAGGTAACGTACATTTCAAATTGAACAGAAGTTTCATTTTGAATAGGAAAATGGAATGAAATTTAAAAGGAAATGAAAAAATTGAACGAAATGTACAGGCTGTGGAGCTTCAGAAGCTTATTCTGGCTCACAATAGCATTGGATCGTTGAAGGAAGATCTGAGAAATTTGCCTTTTCTCGTTGTGCTGAATCTCAGCCACAACTGTCTCACGCAGCTTCCCGCTGCTATCGGAGAGTGAGTTTTTGTTTTCAGTTGTGCTTGTTACTGTTTTCAGTTTGAAAATGTGTTGCTGGATTTTTCATTGTTGTTTGTTTCTTATTTGTAGGTTGCCTCAGTTGAAGATGTTGGATGTTTCGTTCAATTCGATAATTGAAATACCGGAGGAGATTGGATCGGCAGCATCGCTTGTGAAGTATGCTCAATTCTGTTTCTTTTTTTTCGTAGGTTGGTTGATATGAGGAAGTTTGCTTCCCTTTGTACTTACTCTGTTTGCATGTGTGACTTGCGTGCTGCTCGGCTTTTGCATTTGCTTGTCTAGGCTTGATTGTTCAAATAATAGGCTCACGGAGCTTCCAAGCTCGCTTGGCAGATGCTTAGAATTGTCGGACTTAAAGGTAATGACTATGTCTTGCTGAAACTTCGGAGAGTAGATGTTATTTGTGCAATTGGCTTATGCTGCTCATCTTACAGAAAAGAGGTTTTTTCAAATTGTGCTTGTGATATTGTGAATTACACCTTGAAATGCTATCAAGTTTATTTATTATTTTGATGCCTATAAAAGGCATTTGTTTATGGAGCCCACTAGAAAGTATGGACACAACATGGAACAGTGATTATTTCTGACAAATTTTAAAAATTATGGAACTTCAAACATCTATTATAGTTTTAAAATATAAAATTAGTGTAACGTTAAAATAAATCACAAGTCTTAAATCAATATGGGGAAATGTGTAAAAAGAAAAAAGAAAAATCAAAGAGAACCAATGCTTTAAAAGTGAACATTCATTGTAGGAATAATAAAATGTTATAAATATTACTAATACTAATGTAATTATTGTGATATTTCTCATTTGTATTGTAATAAAATTGTAAAATATAAAAGAAAAAAAAATGGGCACAGCTACTTCTTTGAAGTGTTCAAGCTTCTTTAGGGGTTCACTTTGTTCTATGTTAATGTTAGACATTCTAATTGATAATATTTGGATACTTCTAAGACCAGTATCCAAATTCCAAACTGCACTACAATTAATGGAGTAATTTTTCTTTTGGGTGCATGATTAAGGAAGTAGTTTCCTTTCTGATAACAACAGTGATGTACTGCAATTTGTTGGCCAAATTATTTTCTTGTTCCAAGAAGATTTGTTTAATTCCTGTCACTGGCACTGCCAAAGAATTTGTTACTTTCCTATTAACTGTCACATGCTTGTGGCATTTCTCTCTACAAGCGTATGTCGCCTTTTGACATAAATTACCCTTTCATTTGCGAAGTTTCTTCTCGCCACTTCAAAATGGTGGATTTCTTAGAAGAGAATTAAGCTTGAACCTATTTTTGTGGCATCACATGCATGAACTCAAGCTGATGCTGCGCAGACTGTCGATTATCTTTCTCTTTACAGCTACAGTTGCTCATTACCTCTTGACTTTAAAATCTAATTGGACATTGATATTGATGATAGATTCTGTCAAGATCCCCTGACTGCACTAGAATTTAATAATATGAAGACTTGCATCCAAGACTCTTGATAATGGTCTTCGCCTAATATGTATTATGTCTCTATGACCCCAAAGTCAAAACGAATTGAGCACAATTTTAGCGAATAGATTCTGTATTTACCTTTTTTTGGTTATATATTTTTATTTCTTGGTCCTTGATTTAGGTCATTCAGCATATTAAATCTATTGATGAAGATTGTGTTTACTTTAAATTGGGGGCTGTGAAATTTTCCTTACATACATTACCTGGCTTTACAATTGAACTAAAATTAATTACAACTTTTTTCTATTTATTGGTGTAAGTCTTTATTCATGTAAAATTCTTGATTTAGGTCATTCAGCATACTTAAATCTATTGATGAAGATTGTGTTTAGTTTAAATTGGAGGCTGTGAAATTTTCCTTACATACATTACCTGGCTTTACAATTGAACTAAAATAAATTACAACTTTTTTCTATTTATTGGTGTAAGTCTTTTTTCATGTAAAATTCTTGTACGTGCTGTTTGATGAAGTGAGGCTTATAATGCAGGGATCAAACAATCTTTTTACCAGCTTGCCAGAAGATTTAGCAAATTGCTCTAAATTGTCTAAGCTAGATATGGAGGTAGTAATTAGTAGCAAAAAATTAGTGTATTAGTTGACTGCAAACATCTCCTTAAACCTTTCAAAAATTAGGCTTTCATTAACTAGTGATCTCTGTACATTACCTTTTTGTCTTTGCCAGGGCAACAAGCTATCAATGATATCAGAAAATCTCATTTCATCATGGACCATGCTTACCGAATTCAATGCATGTAAGGGTCCTTTATTCTCTAAAGTACGTGCATAATATCAATTAATTATTTTATTCCTATTTGTAAATCTTTTGATGTGGCAAATGTTTTTCCATTATTACACTTGCTACAGCAAAAAATTTGCTGACAGTGTTACCAGTGAGCATTGGAGGCCTTTCACGTCTAATTCGTCTTGACCTTCATCAAAACAGTGAGTTTTTTAAACAATGGTCAACCTTTCTTTTATTTCTTTTGGTTTCTCCATTATACATTCTGACTTATAAATTATGTGTCAATCTGTGCAGGAATATCGGCAATCCCTTCATCAATCAATGGTTGTCATTCACTTACAGAGCTTTATTTGGGGTCAAATTCTAACCTATTCCGATGCAAGTCTTCATATTATTAAAAGCATACCGGGCGTTGTTTTACTTTCTGCTTAAACCATCTGCATTTCTCATACATTTTGTGTTTATTTTTTCCTCTCTATTTAGGAATAACAATATTTCTATAGTACCAGTGGAGATAGGGGCCCTTTCTCGACTTGGGACTTTAGATCTTCAGTCTAACCAGGTAGGAAGTAGCGTGTTTAGAAAAATATTTAGGGGAAATAATTGATTGTTAAAGCTCTCTACTCCCTTGAAGCTAAAAAAGTATTACAATTTTCGTCTTCTTATAGTTTGTTCTCTTCTCCCTCAATACTTGATTCTTAATTCAATTGTTTATTGATGTTGTGTATTCACAGCTGAAGGACTATCCAGTAGAGGCATGCAAGTTGAGTCTTTTATTTTTAGATCTTTCGAATAATTCATTGAGTGGGTTACCCCCTGAAATGGGTAAGGTCAGCAAGTTTTGGTACTATGATAAGTATAGTTTCTTTATTTTGAAAAAAAAATTTGTAACTAAAAGCATACTAGTTCTACAGTAAATATTCAATGGTTATAATTTTTTTTTATCTCAACTCTCTACTGATTTCAGTATCTAAAAGAATTGCAAAGAAATTGATTAGTAAAATTGTAAAAACAGGGCATCATTTCTTGTAATAGCTAGTTCTAAATAAACAATAATTTCAGGTGCTGGACCTGGGTATACTTTATTGTCCTCTCAATGTAGACATTTCTCTTCGCTGACATTGAATCTCTACCTTTTGCTTCTTGTTTAGGAAAAATGACTACATTGAGAAAACTTCTGCTTAGTGGAAATCCTTTGAGAACACTTCGAAGGTACAGAAAATGGTCCTTTCAGAGGTTAACATTTTATATATATATATATATATATATATATATATATATATATATATATATATATATATATATATATATATATATATATATATATATATATATATATATGTATATATATATATATGTATATATATATGTATGTATATATATATGTATGTTATATATATATATATATATATGTATGTATATATATATATATGTATGTATATATATATATATTTATGTATATGTATGTATATATTCGTGTAATACTTTTTTTTCTTCTCACCAGCTCATTAGTATCTGGACCTACACCAGCATTACTGAAATTTCTCCGAAGCAGACTCTCTGTGGATGAAGGTATCTTACAATGTTAGATCAGTTATGCATTTTACTTGTGTTGGGTATAATAGTGTAAAATTCTTCTGCAGATTCTGAAGCTGTAACCCCATCAAAAGAAGAGGTGATCGCAATGGCTACCCGATTATCTATCACATCACAGGTGTTGCTTCTCTTAAAAGGAAAATATTCATTCCATAGATTTCTTTTTTATGATAACCTGTTTGTAGACTGTGTTAGGTTTCTAGATAGAGGAAACGAGGAAAACCACTGCAAAATCCTAAACTCACTGAATAGATCTTGTATTACAATGTTCCCCTTCCCACAGGATGCCAATGATCCTGTCAACAATTTTCAAACATCAAAAACTACCCCCTGCACACAAAGACCCCCACTCTATATAGAAAGTTTCACTTAACCTAACAACCCAACTAACAACTACTTTTTAATATGTTTTCTCCTAACATACACATTACATATCTTATCATTACACGCCATTACAGAAACAACCTTGCCTCAAGGTTGAAGTCTAGAAACTGACCCTTAATTGTGACAACAATTTCCTACATGGCTGCCTCAGGGCTTCCTTTCTGCCCTTGGATTAACACATGTTGCAAGACTTGATATCCCATCAGCAGATTCATCAAACTCGGGGAAGATCAACTTTGGTGGCCTTCTTCCTTTCACATGTACCAAACAGCTTGGTAGGTAGAAGCAGGCACTTCACTTTTGCAGGATCGTCATGATAGACCTGAAGATCAGTACCAGCATCCATCTGAAGTTTCTTCCTCAAAGTAATTTGTGCTCGAGAAGGATTATCTCCATAAGTTAAAGGGAATCCATCTCGAGACAAAAGATTTCTGAAAATATCTTCCTCATTTCCACTTTCCCCTACAAGAGATCTTGCATCTGCTTCTAACGTTTGCATCTACTGCCACTTTATCCAATTACAACGTATTAACCGCGAATGCACCTTTCTTTTATCAAATCTCAGGGACATGGTCTAATCATGAGGGTAGTATTTTATCATGGTGTCGGATCCCACGTTTTTATGGATTCCTTCTTTGTTACCGGGGTCGACCCCAAAGCCATAATGTCTCAAAACGAGGAGGCCATAGAGAAGTTTTGTATTACTTTGTCTCGAACTTCGTGAAGAACTCCATTCTATCTCTCCCTCGTTACGAACAAAAAAGTGGGGCTGCGCCCCAGTTGTACACTCCCTTCGTTCTACGAACCCTTGTTGATTCTGAACTTCGTTCGCGAAGGAACCGGACGTTTGACGGGCCAGCCCTTTTTTATGCGCCGCTTTACCCTGAAAGGAAAATGAGCTTAGCTCCTCTGGGTGCTAGGCGCTCCCGTGGTTCGCGAGAAGGAAAAAGAAGAGACACCTTCATGAACTGCAACACATAATTATTCCACTTTTTTGTGCAGATAGCCAATTCTTTCCACACAGTCTTGGCTGGGTCCTTTTGATTCACCACAGCCATCTTGTATCTCACCCAAACATCTTTATCTGGAACATTGCCAACAGCCTGGTCACTCTTAAATAAATACATATAGTGCCAAATGACTTATATACACCAATTCGAGGTTCACTTCCACTATCTTGAAAGAATTTACGGAACATTTTTCGTTTCTTCATTATTTCCTTCAAAGTAGGGAAATTCTCAACTTTCCATGTAAATGAACTTCTTTTGCCAGAATTATCCAAGGGAGAGCCATTGCTGCTCAAATCAAAATTATTCTTAGTAAAATCTTCAGCCGAGAATATGACATTGTCCTAGACAAGAAAACCTGAATCATGTTCAAAGAGATTGATGAGTGTCACAAACTCACACCAACCCCAATCCTTTGTAGCTTTTGAGTAGTGGTTCTGAAATTCCTTGGTGATAGATATATCCTCCATTTTCTGGTTCACAACTGCTTGACGATGACTAACGAAACAATTCCAATCACTGGAATTATTTCTTGAATTTGTAACTGTGGTTTTCCTTTTCTTTTGCAAGTCCTTCCACCTAGTAAAATTCTCAATTTGCCAAGTGAATTTCCCAATATGCCCATCAGACTTCCTAGCACCACTCTCACTTCTCCCAGCAATGACAGAAACACCCTTGGAGAAGTTGCTAAATTCCTTGATAACATGAAATGAGGTGTTAAAAACTGTGGTGTCATCCACCAAAAACCCTGAATCCATATTTAAAAAATTCTATATTTTCCTATCATCATTCCATTCCCATCTATTATTGTCACTGCACTTATTATCCACCACAAACCAGCCATAAGAATCTCTATGCATGTGATTGGATCCAGGCCTCTGGTTCAACATAGACATCCTAACAACCCAACGACTCCTACCAAATGACACCACACTCTCATTTGGGTCCTCGCTCTCCAAACACAGATAAAAACTCAGCCCTGTCTATATTGGAGGTGTTGGTGATATCTTGCTCTTCTTGCATAGGACTTGAAGCTTTGTCAAAAAATATTCCCTCAATTCTGGTGTTGGATTTACTTGTGACACCAATATCTTGAATTCTTAGATGAATGTTTCCCCGCTCCTGGTCCATGTTACTACTGCCAAACTCTCAAGTAAAACTTCCACATTCCTTATCCTTAGATGAGTTGTTGCAATATCTTCCCAAGAAAGGTTCTTGGTTTTTTGTTGCTAGGTCTTGAACCCCTTTTCTTCCCTGTTATTGAAAGTTGGGTGTACTTTTGTTGATCCTTTGATGTTTTGAACTTCAAAAACATTTGCTGCCCTTGTTGTTTGACCTTGGGTGCCATTCCCTTCAAATGTGGGAAACTCCACTCTTTCAACCCACGGGCAAAGTGGTTCTTCCTCACCCTTCCTAGTTCCATTATTATCAATGACATCTTCTTATCTTTTCTTCTCCCAATTGATTAAATTTTCTCCTCCATCTAAGAGTTTCTTTGCTTTCTTTATGTCCTACAATCTATCTTTCTCAGCATCCCTACCTGTCTTTAACTCTTTCTTTCCTTTCATGATATCTTGAAGAAGTTCCTCTATCCTTCCCTTTTTTCCTATGTTAACAGAATTCTCACATCCTTCTGAGCCCCTTTCGTGGTTTTTGGACTTCTGCATCATTTCTTTCATTTCTTACATACTATGTCTGATAGGACTTTGAGAGTGTATGAAAGGAGGAAAAGGAATTAAAAGAAATAGGTTATAAGTTGTAAGGAGGGTTAGGGGGACAGTTAGGGCCGTTAGGAGGTTAGCTGTTGTATGTTCTGGTAGGGGATAGCACTATATGGTGGAAGGGGTGTTTAGGGACAAACATGTTTTGTTTTGTTGTATCTTAGAGACAGAACCATTGCATCTTGTGTGAAGGGAGAGGGCTTCCTTGGAAGTGTTTGGGCTGTATACCTTGTATTCTTTGTCATCAAGAATAATAATACAGACTGCTTTTAGTGTTTATCTGTGTGTGTTGGTGTTTTCGGGTGTGAGTTCTTGATTTCTTGTTCCAATAAATCTATCAGTGTCTCATTTCTTGAATATTTTCCCTCACTACTGTCCTCACCTTACACTGTTTGTTGGCCCCACTTTCAAGTGCATTCACTCTGCCTTCCATGATTCTTCCTCTTCTTGATCTGGCAGGTCAGACTAAATTGTTAGGTTTCTAGATAGAGGAAACTAGGAAAATCACTGCAAACTCCTAAACTCACTGAATATACCTCGTATTATTGATTCTAGGCAACAAGTACCGCATGAATGCTTCCAAGGGACAATGCTCCCCTTCCCACAGGATGCCAATGATCCTGTCAACAATTCTCAAACATCAAAAACTATCTCCCTACATACAAAGACCCCACCTTATATAGAAAGTCTCACTCAACCTAACGACCCAACTAACAACTACTTTTTAATATATTTCCT
Organism: Vigna nakashimae; assembly: GCA_034642375.1. Lineage (NCBI taxonomy): Eukaryota > Viridiplantae > Streptophyta > Magnoliopsida > Fabales > Fabaceae > Vigna > Vigna nakashimae. The sequence continues at coordinate 13,438,137 of CM067764.1, read as the reverse complement.
CCTAACATACACATTACATATCCTATCACTGTGTCTTTGTTGATATCACAATGTGCATTAATTGCTTCAACACGATTGCAAAGTCACTTTGTACTATTGCATACACTGAATAATACATGTGCCAAATAGTTGTTTGAAATTACTTGATTTTTCCAAGGAACTCATTCTTTATGTTTTCTTCTGCTTATAGAGGTTAGTAGGATACTAGGTGATACTTAAATGTTCTAGTGAAAATTCAACTATCAAAGTCAGGCACATGGCGATGTGCTTGTAACAGGGAAAAAGGGTCAAAATCTTTTTTTTTCTACTTTTGGTAAGAATTTCAGAATCTTTTGGGGATAAAATAACAAAAAAACATGAGTATGTTTGTTATGTACCAATCATGTTAATATTGAAGTTGATTACATTGTAGTTTGACAATGGGTTAATGTTATTGTGTTTTTCTGATGTGTAATGTAATCCCATTATCGGCTAACAAAAAAAATATTTCTTTGTTAACTTAACTTTCATTAAGTTTCTTTACCTGGACATTCGTTTCCCCTCTAATCACCGATCTATTTATAATTGTCTTCAGGAACTTTCTATGGAGGGGTTGGGATTAACTGCTGTCCCATCAGAAGTGTGGGAATCAGGGGAGGTCATAAAACTTGATCTTTCAAGAAACTCCATCCAGGAGTTGCCTGTTCAACTTTCTTCTTGTGTTTCACTCCAGGTTAAACCTTATCTTCTGGTTTTCAAAAGGATCGTAATTTTTTCTACCATTTTCTTGTTTTTTTTTTCATATTTTTCCACATACCATAAATTATTGTTTACGAATTTTTCTTTGCAATTATTCCATTTTTGGTCTTGCGCTGAAATTATACAACAACAAAAATGATCCTTAACATACTAAATTGGAAGGAAAATGTTTTTCACAGTTACCTTCATTTTCTTTGTATTTAGTTAAACATTTTTCATATGGTAAACCCTTTTCTTTCTGTGGAGTGATTATTTCATGAAGATTCAGTCTCAAAGCAATTTATGGATATGTTAATAATGATAATAGGTTTCCAGATTTAATGGTAATTTGTTGATTGATAGATGTTTGAGGGTTAGGAAGATTGCTTAGGTATTCTGATCATAAATGGACCTGCTACAGATTGAAAATGATGTATTAATTCATTTGTACATTGTACACTTTCCAGACATTGATTTTATCTAAGAATCAAATTATAGAGTGGCCAACTTCAGTTCTTAAATCACTTTCAAGCCTTTCATGTTTGAAGATGGACAACAATTCCCTTAGACAGGTAACAACTAATGATCCTGAGAGGTTCTCTCTGTTCTTTTTCTTATAAAATCAATGGTGGTATCAACATGTGTATAGACCGTTACTGGACACAGTACTTTATGAATAGTTAATATGGTTTTTCAAATTGTAAAATCCATAGAAATAATGTTTTATCTCTCGTTGATGGTCATTGCTTTTCATACAATTTATAGAGTTATCTTAGAATAAAGAAAAGGTCAATGTATGGTTTAATTCCTCATAGTTATTATATAATTGACAGTTGAAGTGATATATTGCCAAAATAGTAGTTAGTATTTCTCAAAATTTCACGTGATTAGATTTTTATAATAGGCATGTACTCTCCTGCATGTTATGAAATATTTGCATATATTAATTCCTCTACGTATCTGTCAGTTAGTGACAGAAACACTGTTGGTTGTGAAATTTCTATGTTTACATGCTTTCTTATAGCCATAAATATAAATCAGATGATGGTGTGACTGACCTTATGTCATTTCAACTATAGATACCTTCCGATGGCTTTGAAGTGGTGCCTAAGCTTCAGATCCTGGATCTAAGCGGTAATGCAGCTTCATTACTAGATGGACCTGCATTTTCTAGTTTGCCTTACCTGCAAGAGATTTACCTAAGGTTGGTTATGGCAAGTGTGAGCAGATGACTTCACACACATACACAGATTTAACTTTCATATTCCTTTATCTTCTTGGGAGCCTGGCTTAACTTTCACATCACAAAATTAACAGAAGAATGAAGCTCAGTGAAGTCCCATCAGATATAGTGGTGCTGCATCAGCTACGGATCCTAGACTTGAGTCAAAATTCCCTTCAATCAATTCCAGTGGTAACATTTTTTCTATGACTCGAAAACAGGGATTAAGCTTGTGTAGCTGCTTGCTTATTTATATCTCGTGAAAAGTTATGATAATATCCTTGAACTTGATATTGTTTAGATAATGACAATAGCTTAGGGACCACCTGTTTGTATTTGTGCCTATTAAATTCAAATCTTATAGATAATGTACTCACAGTAACAAGTTCATAAAATTGAATTTTTTTCTACCATAGGCTTGTGATTGAAGAGAAATGTCATATTTCAATCTTTAGCTTTGTTAAATTCTTTAACATGCTTTCTTAAATTATTAGTGATCAGAAAGCTGAATTTCAAGTATAATTTGACCTCTCGAGCATGAGTCATGTAGATGGACGCACAAATGGAAACTTAGCTCCTAAAACTTGTCTTGTCCAATATATTACGAACGATTTAACTAATTTTTTCTATTAAGTTTTTCCCTTTGCTTACTATGGACTTTTTTTTCCTTTGCTTACGTATGAACTTGTTTTCAGGGGTTAAAGAATCTCACTTCACTCAAGGAGCTTGACCTATCTGATAACAACATCTCAGTTCTTCCACCTGAGCTGGTGAGAAATATATAAAGTCCCTCTCTCAAAAGGGGAGAGTGGTTGTTAATTTTGTTGACCTAACTGACAAAAGTTCCAACAGATACCTATAAGTAATTATTTAAGTAGAATCCAAACAATATAGCTTAATAAAAAAATAATTAACATAACAAAAATATGTACATAATTAGTTAAGAAAGAGGTTTAATATTAATAAGAAAAAGGTTAGAAAACAGAAATGATACTTGATAGTGGATTCTAATTTAAAATAAAGGGGTGGTTTCATTTCTTTACTGTGACTGTATTTCCTATTCAAATGTATTCCGAGAAATAGTGGGTGATATAATAAGTGTCACTGATGGGCATGTAACGAGGATCAAACAGGAAATTTGATTGAATTTATTTTGACTCCGTCTCCATGATGTCACTTTGATTCACTTTTATCATCTGTAATTTATTTGATTAGGGTTTGCTGGAACCAAGCCTGCAGGCGTTGAGACTTGATGGAAATCCTCTTAGAAGGTAACCTCCCCTTGCCCCAACCTTTCGATGTGTTTTCTAAAAATGGAGAACTATTTTTTTGTCAGCAGTCTGGGTTTTGCAAATATAATTATTGTTTGCCTCTGCTATATTTATGCTTCAGGTTTAACAATCTTTCACATGAGGAAAGATAAATTCTAAGGGTCAATGCCAAGAACTAGATTTTAAAATTATTCCCCCATTCTTCTGCCTTTTTCATAATCAACAATGTGTTCTTGGTTGAATTGGATGGTGCTTCGACGCTTGTGTGACTCACCAATTTAACTATGTTTACTCGTGCTTAGTATTAGCGAAATTACGTAATTATCCCCATGTAATTTAGCACTTTCACAACTTACCCTAAATTGTCACTAAATCCTCATGAATTTTGATTGGAGTGAAAAATATTAAATTTTGTCAACCTCCCTTGATTTAACTAAGTTTTAGACATATAATAATTGAGCAATTGATAAACTGCAAAGGGTATAGTTTAATTACCCTTACTATTACGTACGGTTTTACTTAACCAACTGGACTGCAAAAGTAAAATTCTATGCATCTTGAGTTCCTAACAAAGCAGAAATAAAATTATAGAGATCAGCTAGATCTCAATATATGGGAAAGCTGGGTGTCCAAAATGAACTGATAATTGATAACCATGATTGGTGAAAATTTTGATGTTTCTTCACTTGTTTCAGCATTCGAAGGACTGTCTTGTCTAAAGGAACTAAAGCTGTTCTGAACTATTTGAAGGACAAATTGCCAGAGTAGTTTTCTTTTCTTTTTTCCTCCTCTGAAAGTGTTATGTTTAACATAATATTTAAAGTGTTCAATTTTGTTCCTGGTGTCACTCTTTCCGACGTTGATACTGTAATTTATTTTCCTTATCCGTGTTAGTGGCTCATTTTGTTCAATTCTTGTCCGATGTTGTACATCTCTGCCTTTGTGTGTTATTTCATGTAACATATTCTTAATTTGAATGGTTAATATTACAAAGAAATTTGCGTGGCTTGATCTTTAATTTGTTTTCTGATTTTAATTATATTTTGATCTTATTGAATGCTAGATCTAACATTTATTTAAGATATCATCGGGAAATATTTTATTCTAAATATAAAAAAATAAATAAACAAATGTATGCAAAATTGAGGATTAAATTAACATTGCAGATTTTTTAAGATCTCACAACTAATATTATTCGAAAAAATAAAAAAATGAAAACAAGAAATTAAAAAGAATATGAATTATAATTGTAGTTTATTTTAATCATTTATATTTGATTTAGTGATAAAAAAGAATTGGATTAAAAAATTGAAAGAAAAATGATATTTGAATCAACAATTACATTTGAGCGTGTGAAGGTAAATATGATATACGAAAGTTCAAGGAGTCAACAAAATGTTAGCTGCTATAACGTAAAATTTATGAACAAAAAAAACATGTCAAATTTGTAATCTGGAGGGTATCTTTTGACATAAAAATAAACTAAAAATAAACTAAAAATAAAAAAAAGAGACAGAGAGTACGTGTTATGAAATAATTCCAAAAATACTTTTTTATGAAAGAAACGAAGATTATGTGTGGGTGTCGTGGATTTAACTCTTTTCTTGCATTTTTTGGTTTTGATGCTTGAGACTAGGTTGGGATCAGATTTTGGTGATGTTATGGAGGTTGGACAGAACTGGAATTGATGGTTTAAGTATTATTTTCGTTTTTGCAAAGAAACTTGAAGAAATGGTAGTGTTGAAGATGGGTTGATGAGTAGAAGTTTGGGTTTATTGTTCTTGTGTTCATTTGCAACTTTAACTATGGTTTCTTGAAGTTGTTCTCTGTATTGAAGAGTGGAAGAAAGCTTTTGGATGCATAAACTTTGAAGAAAAACTGTTTGGTGCTTGTAGGAGAGAGAAAATTGCTTCATTTAATTTTTACCACTTTTGGACCAACACAAAAGATGCTTGTTTTGACCCAAGGAATGTTTCCACTTTGAAAGCCGTGAATTGCAATGAGACATGGAGGTTTTTGGAGTTTGTTTTCATTTGATTTAGCTTACTTGGCACATTGGTATGAGCACGCATGATATCTTCCATTTGCACATTGGTCTTTGAAGTATTCTTGGGCATTTCCACTTGGTGGTTCACGTAAATTGTGTGCTTTGATGTATAAAATCATTTTTGTGCTGCATGGAAGGAGAGAGGGGACGGTCTTGGAGAGTGTGGAAGGCACATGCTTAATTTCTTGAAAAACAGTGCACATGGGAGAAGAAGTCAACACATTTTGTGACTTATTTAAGGTGAAATTGAAGTTTGACTTGGGTGCATGGTGACTCATGGCCATGTGCTCTTTCATTGGCCAATTGAACTTTTAAATTCATTTGTTAATTGCCATTATGACAAGTAATTTGCTAGGATTAAATTAAGCTTATTGGTTTCTTTGGTGTTTAATTAATTTAATTAATAAGTTGAGTTTGTGTTTGAGTTAGTGTTGCATTTAATTATTTTTAACTGTGTTTGTTAATCAGTTTGTAACAGTGTTTGTTGTTTGAATGTTGTCTAAGGCTTTTAATAGTGCTAGTTTAATTACCACGCTAGCTTAAATTAGTTTGTTTACATTTGTGTCTTCAGTGAGTTCTTTAATTTTTTCAAAACCCCTTTTTTTTGTGTTAGATTCGATTTTCGAACTGCAAAATTGGTCCTTGAGAGACGACCTAGGAGTCAATTCCTAGCTATACTGCATTCCTTATATGCAATCAAATTTGTATGGGTCGCGACAGTCCACATCAGTCACCCCATATTTCCTAAGCAAAGCTTGCATGGATCTGTTGCAAAAATGGGTTCCCTTATCACTAACAATTGCTCTAGGCACTCCAAACCTACAAAAGAGGTGAGATATAACAAAATCTACAACAACCCGAGCATCATTAGTCCTGGTGGCTTTAGCTTCCACCCATTTTGAAACATAATCCACAACAAGGAGAATATAAGAGAAAACAAAAGAAACAGGAAAAGGACCCATGAAATCTATACCCCAGACATCAAACACCTCACAAAACAGCATGGGTTGTTGAGGCATCTATTGTTTCCATGAAAGTGATCCTCCTGCTCTCTGACATGGCTCGCAGGTGCTGCAAATCCTCTCAGCATCCTTATAGATGGAGGGCCAATAGAAACCAAAATCTAACACCCTGTGAGCTGTTCTTTGAATTCCCAAATGACCACCAGGTGAGGAAGCGTGACAAAACTGTAGGACAAGTCAATCTCATGGTCCGGAATGCATCTTCTCTTAACCTAATCACTGCACAATTTCCACAGATATGGGTCATCCGAAATGTAATACTTAGCATCACTCTTAATTTTAGCAATTTGAGCACGCGATGCTAAGGGGGGAAAAACAGAAGCAACCAAATAATTGACATATTTGCAAACCAAGGGGTAGGGTAAGAAAGTGAAACCGTCCATATGATTTCATCAGGAAAGTTATTCTGGATAGGCAAAACATTGGCTTAATCCTCAGCTCTCTCAATCCTGTTGAGGTGGTCAGCAACCAGATTTTGTGCTCCACTCTTGTCTTGGATTTGTAGATCAAACTCTTGGAGTAGAAGCATCCACCTAATCAATCTAGGCTTCGACTCAGCCTTCTTTAATAGAAATTTAGAGCTGCATGGTCAGTGAAAACAGTGACAGAAGAACCAAGCAAATAAGATCTAAATTTATCAAGAGCGAACACAATGGCTAAGAGCTCTTTCTCAGTGGTGGTGTAGTTTGCTTGGGCAACATCCAAAGTCCTGGAAGTGTAGTAGATCACTCGAGGCAACTTATCAATCTTTTTGTCAAGACAACCCCCAATGCATAATTGGATGCATCACACATAAGCTCAAAAGGGGCTGTCCAATCTGGTGCCTGGATGATCGGAGTGGTGGTCAAAGCTTCTGTCAGACTGTCAAAAGCTTGTTTGCATCTGTCATCAAAATCAAACTCAATGTCTTTCTGCAATAGTTTAGACAAGGGAAGCACTTTCTTGCTGAAATCCTTGATGAAGCGCCTATAGAAACCTGCATGCCCAAGAAAAGATCGAACTTCTCGCACGCAAGAGGGGTAAGGCAATCGCAAAATCACAGATGTTTTTGCAGGATCTACCTCTATTCCCTTCCTAGAAATGATATGCCCTAACAGTAAACCTTGTTCAACCATGAAATGACATTTCTCAAAATTAAGAACAAGGTCAGTATCAATACATCTTTTCAAAACCTTTTCCAAACTGTCTAAACATGTATCAAATGAGGATCCATATACAGTAAAATCATCCATGAACACCTCTATGCAACTTTCCAGAAAATCGCTAAAAATGCTAAGCATGCACCGTTGAAAGGTACCAAGGGCATTGCAAAGGCCAAATGACATCCTTCTATAGGCAAAAGTGCCAAAGGGGCAGGTGAACGTAGTTTTCTCTTGGTCCTCATGAGCAATATTGATTTGAAAATAGCCAGAAAAACCATCAAGAAAACAATAATGAGATTTACCTGCCAAGTGCTCTAGCATCTGATCAATGAATGGCAGGGGAAATGATCTTTCCTGGTTGGTTGGTTGAGCCTCCTATAGTCAATGTAGACTCTCCAGCTGTTCTGCACTCTAGTTGGGATAAGCTCATCCCTCTCATTCTTCACCACAGTGAGGCCAGTTTTCTTGGGCACAACAAGGATGAGGCTCATCCACTGACTGTCTGAAATAGGGTAGATGATCCCAGCTTGCAAAAGCTTGGTCACCTCCTTCTTGATGACATCCATGATCACGGGGTTTTGCCTTCTTTGTGGATGTCTCACTGGCTTTGCCCCATCTTCCAAAAGAATTCTATGCATGCATGTGGATGGGCTAATACCAGGTATGTCAGCCAAACTCCAACCAATGGCCTTCTTGTGCTTCCTCAGCACGCCAAGCAACTTCTCCTCTTGAACAGAATCAAGGGAGGTAGAAATGATCATCGGTTTCTTCTCATCATCCTCCAAGTACACGTACTTGATGTTATCTGGGAGCTATTTCAACTCAAGAGTGGGTGCCTGCAAGTCAGATTCAAGTGTACTTCCTGCAACATGGTTAATGCATTCTAACTCTAAAGAGTGTACAGGTAAAGGCAGAGCAGTCATCTCATCACAATCCAAATCAATGTCCATCACAATCCAAATCAATGTCTATCACAAATATGTCAACAACATCATCAATATCATTCTCAAATCCTGATTCGAATCCAGATTCAATGCAAAGAAGATAGAAAAGAATGCTTCTTCTCATGCACAAAATGAAAGTCGTCAAAAACAAATTCATCAATAATGTCGTCCAATGCATCAATCCTAAACAGAGACTGGTCCTCAGCTGGAAATTTCATTGCATCAAGGATATTAAAATGAACAACAATGTCAGCAAATTCCATAGACAAAGTTCCAGCATACACATCAATCTTAGTTCGGGCAGTTTTCAAGAATGGTCTGCCTAAGATAATGGGAGCGGATCCATGAGAGAATCCCTCCTCCATTTCCAAAACATAAAAGTCAGCAAGAAAAATCAATTCACCAACCTTAACCAAGACATCCTCTATGAAACATGTTGGGTGGGTAACACTCCTATTGGCGAACTGAATGACCACACCCGTGGTTTGCAAAGGACCAAGAGACAAAGATGCATATAGAGACAAAGGCATGACATTAACATAAGCACCCAAATCTAGCATGACATTCTCAAATTTATTGTTTCCAATCATACAAGGAATGCAAAATATACCTGGGTCCTTGCACTTTTCAGGAATGTGCGGGACTGACTTACCAATAAGCGCAGATACATTCCTTCCCATGCTAATATCTCATTGCCCTTCATCTTCCTCTTGTGTGTGCACAACTCCTTCAAGAATTTGGCATACTTCGGTATCTACTTGATGGCATCGAGTAGAGGTATGTTCACCTCTACCTTCCTGAAGGTCTCCAGAATTTCCCTATCAACCTCTTCCATCTTTTTGCTAGGAAGTGCCCGTGAAGGGAATGGAAGAGGGATAGGTCGGTCAACCAATGGAGAAGGTGTGGCAGCAGTGGTGGTGGAAAAGGGAGAAGATCCACCTGAAGAAGATCCACCGGCTGGAGAAGAAGATCCACCCACCTCAAATGCCCTGCGTGAACCGTCATGGTCGTCCTCTCTAGGACAAGTGGCAGGCACGGGTGTAGGTGTAGAAGCGGGCTCTGAAGGCACAACAATCTGCTTCCCTGATCTGAGGGTTTTGGCACTCACATTCCTTGGATTCTGCATAGTCTAGGATGGTAACTTATCAGAATTCTGAGACTTTGCCTGGTTTATTGAGTAGCCATATGACCCATCTGGTTAGTGAGACTCTGTATGGAAGCTCTAGTCTCCTGCTGAAATTACATGTTATCTTTCTGAAACTGCATATCATCCAAAGATGTATTAATATGCTTCATGTCCCTACTTCTCCTAAATTAATTCAATAGAATAATAATTAGTACTTACTGGACTAATTAATATCATCCTTGATAATCAACTTAATCAATTTCAGGTTAACAAATAACCACATACGAATGAGCAAAAAACTACTTACTACACAATTAAATGTTCATAAAATTCAATATCATCCAAAGATGTATTCATATGCTCCATGTCCCTGTTTTTCCTACATTAATTCAACACAAGACTAATTACTACTGATTGGACTAATTAATATCATCCTGGATAATCAACTTAATCAATTTTGTACATGTACATAATTAGTTTAGTAAATAGCCACATATGAATGATGAAATAACCATTTAATGCACCATTACATTTGTTGGAACGAACAATATGGAAACAATTCTCTCACACTTAACATTACAAACCTTTATGCCATCTTATTAAATTAAAGGGGGGTATAAATTGAAATAATACACTGAGAAGAAGATGACAGATACAAGGAAGATGACAAATATAAATTCCAACAATAAATAACTTCAACAACCTTCTGGGCAACACAAGAATTTATTTCTTGCAAAAAAAAGTTGTAATCACTCACCTATTTAATAGAACTTTAGTGGTTATTGACAGAGATGCACCTCAATAAATGACTTTGACCACTCCATTCACTTATTTCATCTTCTACCAATTTTAGGGTTTACAGTTTTCTAATAACTTCATTGCGTTCAAAAAAATATTGTCATTACCTTTCATTCCAGTCCAAACATGAAAAAGTGTGTGGATCATTAAAATTTGGTAGAGGCATTAAATGAAGTTGTCATTCCATGACTTTTATCACAAGCAATCACAATTAATGTGTAATAAGGGCATTTTCGTAATTGGATATCAATTTTATTAAAAGTTTTGATGTTGTGGGCAGACCAAACATTTCTCTGGAAATTAGGCACGAGTATCCGCGTTTTGGAGGTATGCCCACTGTTACGGTTACGTTTCCTTCACCCACAACCTTCTCTTTGCTTAACTAAAACATGGATTTAGTTTGTTTATGTTCACTTCCTCTTCATTTTTTCTTTTTTTCAAGAACAACCCATAGCTTGGCACTTATATCCGCTCTTTTTAGGTATGCCCAATGTTTAGGTTACATTTGTTGCACACAACCAATTCTTTGCTTAGCTAAGACATCAATTTAGTTTGCTTATGTTCACTTCCTCTTCATATTTTCTTTTTGTCAAGAACAACACAGAGATTGGCACTTATATCTGCAGTTTTAAGGTATGCACAAGGTTTAGGTTACATTTCCTTCTCACTTAACCAATATTTTGCTTAGCCAAGACATCTTTTTAGTTTGTTTAAGTTCACTTCCTCTTCATTTATTGTTTTTGTCAACAACAACAAAAAATAATGGAAGCTTGGGAACAACTTGATATTGATGAAAGTGATCTTGATAGTTTTATTTGTCGTTGCAATTCGAATAACAGTGTGATTTCGGGCCCTACTGTTGTCATTGAGGCAACTATGGTCAACCGACAGCTAAATGAAAACATTCCCACACAAGAATTTTTGAGTGACATAGCAAAAGTCAGTTTTGATCGTGACGTCACATCCAATGCTTGGGTATAGGTGTTGATGGATTGACAAGTGTACCAAATCGCACAAGTAATATAAAATGGTAAGACCAAATATCGTATCCTAGAAGACTCTCGGCACTAAACAATTGAGTCATGACCATGAGACCATGCACACACAATAACCATTAGACCAAGCGTCATCCATGGATATATAACACAAACAATTATATTTAAGTACTCTTTCAAGATTTTTTTTGTAAATTATCATAAAACAATTATCAATTTAATTTTATTCACCTTATTAAATATTTCACAACACTATTTCACAAAATAATTTATTAAATAATATCCCAAAATAAAATGATTAAAATAAAACGTCATTTTATTTATACGGGTCTTACATTATACAAACTCTAAATCACACTTTTCATAGTGAAAAACAAACAGACATGTTTTCGTGTGTTAGAATGAGAATCTAAAGCATATTTATAAAGACCTCACTTAAGGACACCTCCAAAAATATGTTGTCATTTTTTTTTCACGTGATAATCGATTATACATTTATGTAATCGATTGTGCATTTAATGAATGCATAACAATAAAAAACATGCCTAAACTGCAATGGCTAGTCATCATAATCAATTATGGTAAGTCATAATCAATTTTGGATAATCAATTATCATAAGCTGGCAATCGATTATTCCAGAGCCAAAATTGAGTTTTTAGCAACCTTTAAAATCCTCTCTGTGATAACTGATTATCTTAAGTAGCTAATTGATTATTTTGTCCTTAGTTTTGCTGAATTTTTTCAATTAGGTCCCTCCTTTTACAAGTGTGTCAAATTGGTTCTCACTTAGTAAATTTTGCGTTAATCTCGTTCCTTCCGTTAAATACGCACAAACGGCGTTAACATATTTTTTCTCTCTCCTCTGCTCCTTTATAACACAATAAACTTTTCTCTTTCTTTGGTCAATGTTATCTTTTCATACTTTTGTAATACCAAAAAAAGTGTTTTTGCTACTTCGATTTTGATGGATTATACATTCTTTGAATTGTCGTATGTTGGATGTAGAGTTGAAGAAGTCTCTAAATGTTGTTTTCACTCAGTTCGCGAAGATACTTGAGGAGTTAGCTTTTAAAACCCTAAAACACAAAGGTCAAGCTTAGGTGGTCTTTGAGGAGGTCTCTTCTACTTCCAATGCTCTACAACAAATGCAACGATTTCCCTTCTATGATCATGGTATCATATCTTCTATTTCGCATTTTCAAAGTCAATTTTATATCTGTTTTGTAATTTTCATTATTATTTGAATGATGTTTTGAATTGTGGCATGGTTTTAGTTAATTATGATTGGTTTTTCCGGTTGGAATTATTTCTTATTGTTGCCTTTCTAATTTCTAATGCTAACGTTCTTGTAAGAACTATGATAATCTCCAATTTGCATAAGCTCGTACTAATAGAAAATTGTTTGAAAATTTAGCATAATTTACATGCCTCAAGGTTAAAGAACTCTTCTTTTTCTCATTATAATGGTTAAAATCAAGAATGTTGATGAACAATGTTTATCTTTCATCATCAACAACTCTTTTCTTTTCAGTAGATATTACTTTGTTCATGGGATATGAAGATGCTGAAGGAAGGACTAATGTTGTGTAAAGTTGTTGTCAACGTTTAACTAGTGGCGACAGTGGCTATCATGTTTTCCATGTAGTCTGTTGAATGAGTTGTCTTTATTAATTAGGTTCTGATCTCATCACATCACAAAAACAGTATAGGAATTTTTTTTTGGTGTAGGTAGGAACAAATTATTTTAGATAGAAATGACCTACAACTCTTGGCAAAGCTGATGCTAAGGACTGACAGAGTAGAACTTGTCCTATATTTATCCTTAATCCCAAGGATTCATTGACTACAAATCATTTATTATTAATTTAGCATGCACTCCCCAGTGGTTTACCATTTGGTGCCAAACTAACTACACCATGATATATTGGGCGTTGATGAGTCAATATTTTCTTCACTTCACTTAGTTTATTGTACTAGAATTAATAAGAGAATTCTGCTTAATCGTCCGTTATTTTCCTATTTTTCCTAATTGTGCTTAATTCGATCAGAAATTCTTATTTTAACTAATTTGAATTATCTGAGCTTATTATTTTGCATTATTAATTATGGGAAAATTTTGGATATCTTTTTGGGACATTTGAAGGCTAAATGAGAAATGACAATTGAGTCCAATGCATTTCAGCCACTTCAATTTTCGCTGGTTGTTGCGTGAATTTTGTGTCAACTTGTTTGTCTTCGTTTGAGTTCAATTCTTATCCGTTTTCCATGCAATTTTTTTTCATAGTTTCGTCTAGATGTCTATTTTCACGTATAGCTTTTCGTTTGTTAAAATTCGTTTTGTGCTGTTCCCAGTATTGTTTTTACTCTCCTTTGTCAGTCCAGTGATTACTGTTTAAGTGGCTTCTAATCTGTTTGCATTGTTTGTTTGCTGTTTGATACTTGTGGTGGCTGGAATTAATCATTGGATAGTGATAAGACTCTCCACAGAGTGTGCACAAGAAAGAGAGATCAATGGATTTTAGAGTGATTTTAATCTGTGATTTTTGTGTGCAGAAGAAGCAATTCATTTTTATTAGATGGATGTGCACATGGTTCATTGGATGCTTTTCACGGCTGGAAATAAAATGCACAAGCTTACCATTTAAGTTTTTGAACAAAGCCTTTTGTTGCTTCTTTGCTGGAAGGGAAAAAGAGTACCGTGTTTCTCTTTAAAACAGAGCCTAGAGGATGGAACATTTGGCACCTAGCAATCAAATTCTTTTATTTACAAAAGAGAAATCAATTATAAATTGGGAAAGAAGTGCACGGTTACCGCCAAGATGTAGCACCAAACACATTAAAAAAATTGGGGCCACTATATTTTTTGTTGGCTGGAACGTGGTTTTCATTTGAAAAAAAAAACAAATGGACTTAAGCCACTGTGTAGATAGCCAACACAAAAGGACAAAATACAAGGTCAATTGAAATTAATGGAGGGGTCCATTAATTGAAAGCTCATGTCTTTTTCCACTCCACATATCATAAACTTTTATTCTTTAGTTGATAGTCGTGGGTAATGTCCAGCAAGGTCATGGAAAAGTCTAGCCACCTAAAAGAGGAGTTTGGTAAGAGGCAGCACGTACAAAGAGAGGGGCACACTCCTTTTCTTCCTCTTTGTTTTGAATATTGTTTTGCATTTATGGGAGAAAAATAGTGTGGCACTTGTTTTTCTCGGAGGAACCTCTTTCCTCTTTAGGAGTTGATGTCCGTCCAACACTAGAGAAAGCTCACGGTATTGTTAAACTGCAAGAGGCATGGCAACACTTATACGTCCAAAGGAGAAGAAGTATGGAGGTTCACAACCTTGGCTTTGGAGAAGAGAAAGCAAGGCATAGATGTGGTGATTGAAGAAAGGGAGCTGCACATAGTTTTTATTTTTAAAGGGAAGCCACATCCTTGAAGGAGGAGTCCTCGGCCACACACAGCAAAAGAAATGCATTTGGTTTAGTTTTGAAGACAAGTGCAGAATTGTTTCTCATGCTCTTCCACTTTACATGTTTTTGAAACCCACGGCCATGGACATCTATTTTTGCAGCAAGCCTCACCTTAAATGGAAGGAGGGGACCTTATGGAAGATCACGGTTGGAGAGAAAGATATCCAGCAGCAAGGAAGGGAGCTCATGGTTGTGTCTATTTGTTTGGCTGCAGCTCACGTGAAGAAGGAAGAAGTGAAGCTCACGTCCAATTGAGTTGAGTGAAGAAACAAGCAACCGTGAGCAAGGGGGCTAGAAGGTTGTTCAACGTGATGAAAATTGAGAAGCATCCAACAGCGTGGAGAATGGTTGGACGCGTGAAGAGGGGAAAGAACTGAGTCTTGGAATATTGAAATGGTGTGCAACGGATTGAAGAAGAAGACAACAAATGGAGGGCCCCATCCTATTTCTTTGGCATGGCATGGCTAGGAGGAGGTGAAGAAAGTCTTCCAGCTACACAAACAGACAGAGAACAAATGGAGAAGTCACGGGAGGCTAGATTCCTGAGTTTTGCTATAAATTGGCAGCAGCAAAGCAGAGAATTCATCAGATTTTAGGAGTAGGATTTAGGATAGTTAGGAAGCAACTCTCGGTTCCTCTCTTCCAGAGATTCTGAATTTCCATTTCAAACAGTGCCAAAATGTAGTTTTAATTTCTGAAGCTGTGTCACCTTTGCTCGTTCATTTTTAATTGTATTGTTCAAGAATTTTAATTTAAGTGTTGAAAGCTTTGATGAATTTCATTTCCAGTTAAATGTTTTCTATTTTTATTTTACTGGTTCTGTTTTCCATATCGTTAAATTCAGTCATTACTTTTTACCGTTCAGTTTATTTTCAACGTCGTTTTTACTGTCATTTTCACTGTTGCTTTGGGTAAATTTTATTTACACTGCTTTATGTTTTCTACATGTTTATTGTTACAGTATTTTAATTTCAAACACTGTTGAATTTTCCATTTTACGTTTTCCATTTTTACCGTTCAAGTTTTACCGTGTTTAAAATTTATTTCAGTGTTTTCGTAAATTCAGTTGTGTTTAAATTCTAGTTTTAATTTATTTTTCCTCAACGAAAAACAATCACAAAACCCCCCCCACTTCGTGTTAAAATCTGAGACTGAACCGGCACATAAATTGGTCCTTGAGAGACGACCTAGGAGTCACTTCCTAGTTATACTGCATTAATTTTGTGCAATCAACTTTTGTGAGCGGTGCGACCCGTTCATCAAAATGGCGCCGTTGCCGGGGACCAATGACGGTTTGGTTTTAGATTCTTGTTGTGTAAAGTTTTGTTCTGTTAATATGTTTGTTTTGTGTGTTTTGTCTTGTATATTTTTGTAGGCGACAACAACACCTTCAGCAAATTTTGGCGGCGTTGTCACTTCAGTTCCAGGTTCTTGATTTAGATTTTTGCTGTGTTTTTCGATTATGTTGTGTTAATATATGTTTTGTCTTTTATAATTTATTGTGATGTGTTCTGTATTTAGTTGCTATATTTTAAAAAAAAAATATTTACTGTTGATTGTTCTGTCTTGTTTATGCATGTAGCATGTTTAATTGTGTTGTGTTTAATTTTGTGTCGTGATGTGATGTTGTATTTTCTGTATGCGTGTCGTATGTATTTTGTCTGTTAAATAAAAAAAAATTGTTCTGTCTTGTGTACGTATTGGATGTATAAATGTGTTGTGTTTTATCTGTTTCGTAATTTTTAGTTTTTACTTTTTATTTTTATTTTCCATGTCTACCGATTTTAATTTTGTGAAAAATGCTTATTCTGTCTATGCCCATAATTATGATTCTCCTTCTGCATGTTACTCTGATTATAATTCTGTTGATTTCTATGTCGGGAATTATATGGATCATCCTCAAATTACTGAGAGCGCTCCTAGTGAGTCGGTCCCACCTACAAAGGATGATATTCATTGCGTTCTAAGCGCTGGACTGATATATCTGCTCCCTAAGTTTCATGGATTTGCAGGAGAATGCCCACATGAACATTTGGCAAATTTCTATAGAATTTGTTCTGCAATGAAACCTCCAAATGTCCCAGATGATTACATTTTCTTGACGGCGTTTCAGCATTCATTACAAGGAGCAGCTAAGGATTGGTTGAATTGTCTTCCTCGAGGACCCATTACCAGATGGGAAGATCTTGAGCAAAATTTTCTGATCGAATTTTTCCCTGCACAAGATGGATACAGCAACGGTCCTGGAGGGAATGACCCTACCTTGGAATGGTACAGTGCTCCACAGTATCGATATCAAGAACCACCATTC
The DNA here is from genome assembly GCA_034642375.1 of Vigna nakashimae. Lineage (NCBI taxonomy): Eukaryota > Viridiplantae > Streptophyta > Magnoliopsida > Fabales > Fabaceae > Vigna > Vigna nakashimae. Next base: position 13,421,068 of record CM067764.1, on the reverse strand, counting down.
CAGAATACTTTGATGCCTTCACTAGTCCAGCAAGAACAGCAGATGCAGTTCTATGATGCTACTGCTCAATTTACACCTCAGCCTTCGATTTCTGAGCCTACAATAAAGGAGTTACTGGAGCAGATGACCATGCAGAACGTTCAGTTACAGAAAGGGAACATGCAGTTCAAGAAAAATAGCATAGAGTTTCAGCAGGAAACTCAAGCGGCAATTCAGAATCTGACTGATCAGATCGGGCAGATGGCCACTATTGCACCTAAGGAGACTGATGAAGATTTTGAGGCCCAGGCAGGAACAAGCAATACTTTTGAGCCAGGTAGACCACCTTCATCCTCCACTACTTTACAAATCTTCAAGGAAGTGGAGGTAAACATACCACAATTTGATTATTCTGTTGATTGTGATGATGATCGGTATGCTAATGATTATATTGTTGCTGAGTCTGATTTTAATTTTTCCTCTGTGCATGATGAGAATTTCTTTTTACTATCACATTCAAATGTTTATTCTCCATGCACTGAACATGAATATGAGTCTGTGGTTGATAATGCATGTAATTTTAAAATTGATTCATGTTCTGAGGATGTATCTGAGGTTCAGCTTGTTACACTGGATTTGGGTGTTTTACCTCTGCATGAAATTTCGGTGGAACCATTTTGCACTAACCCTATTGCAGGAGGTACAATTGAATTTGACCAATATGCACCCACAGTGGAAGACAAAGGTGCCACCGCTCACCAAAGTTTCAACAACAATAGGCACCTGCTGAACCTGCTCATCAACAATAACTGCATAAATCCAGCAGTGGAAAACATTTCACTGCTTGATCAAATTTGGAGGATGAAGCAGTTCGTCCTCAAAACTTCCTTGCTGGATTCTGAAGACATCTCCCTGAAAGTCCAAAATTGGCAGCTTCCACCATAACCTGCGGGAGTTTGCATTTTCTTTCTCTCCCTTTTTCCTTACTTTTATTGCACTTGTCCATAATATGTTTCCTGTTTTGATTGCTGATGTATGCTTAGAACACATTGAGGACAATGTGTAGTTTAAGTGTGGTCTATTGGGAGAGATTCTGAATTTTATTTGTTTTGTGTGTGAAATTTTTTCTGTTTTGAGTGTTAAATTTTTTCTATTTTAAGTTGTTTTTAGTGTGTTTTGGGTGAAATAAATTTTACATTTTTCTCTTGATTTCTGGATGATGTCTAAGTTGTAGATTTTTCCTCCACTTCATTGATACTTAGTTTGAAATCCTTGTTTTTCTCTGCTTGGAAAGATGATTATGCGTTTGAGAGGTTGATTTGATTGTGACAAACACCCTGTGTGAGAATTGAGCCACTTAATGTTCTTTCTTATGTGAGATATGTATCTTGATTGCTTGCACATATGCCTTGGCTTGATTCTTTTTGATATACTTGATTGATATGCATGTTTTAGAAGTGATAAAGGCATTTTGTTCTTGAGCCTCTTTAGCCAAATAAGCCTACCTTGTTATTATCCTTTGATACCCCTTTTGAGCCTATACTGTATCCATTTCTTTGTGTTAAAGCTCATACACTGATCCTAAGTGAAAAACAAATGATTACCTAAACCTTAGGGAAGTCTGGAGCTATAGAAGTGTTTTGTGAATAAGTGTGGTCTCCTTGGGAATTGTGATGAATTGGCTAGTTGGTTCCTCATCATGTTCTTAAAATATAAATTATATCCTGTTGTGTGATAGAGAGAGAAAAGGAAACAGGCAGGATGAAAAAAAAATTGAAATTGATGAGAAAAAGAGAGCAAAATGAAAAACAATTTTGAGAACAATGGAGTCAAGAAGAGGATTGAATTAGAGGTTTGAATAAGATTTGACTGTATTTCCATTTATTCACCATTGCTCCTCTATTTCTTCTGAGCTATAGCTACTTATCCATATTTATCCTCCCCTATCCTTGGCCCCATTACAACCAGTAAAGACCTTTGGATCCGAACATGCATATGTTTTAAGTGTTGATATTAGAAGCTTGCCAAATCTGCTTGTGTTTGCTTTCTTGAATGCATTGAGTGACATTGATTTACCTTAAACACTTGAGAGAAACACTATAGCGCATCTGTGAGGTTTTGTTATTTTTGAATCACCTCTTGAGCTGATTAGTTATTTTACCAAGTTTTGAATTGCTTGGAAGATTTCTGTAAGTATCTGCCTTTCTTGATTTTGTGTTGGACATTTTCTACTTCTTTTATATGTCTAGAATTCTTGAGAACTGTGTAAATTATTTTCTTGCGAGTTTTTATTTTCTGTATGCTGCGTCTGTGTCAGTCCTTTGAAGTCCTTTAAACTATTCCCTGATTTGCGTCTTAATTTTGCCCAGGAGTGCAAAAGACTAAGTGTGGTCTATTTTGATGAGTCAATATTTTCTTCACTTCACTTAGTTTATTGTACTAGAATTAATAAGAGAATTCTGCTTAATCGTCCGTTATTTTCCTATTTTTCCTAATTGTGCTTAATTCGATCAGAAATTCTTATTTTAACTAATTTGAATTATCTGAGCTTATTATTTTGCATTATTAATTATGGGAAAATTTTGGATATCTTTTTGGGACATTTGAAGGCTAAATGAGAAATGACAATTGAGTCCAATGCATTTCAGCCACTTCAATTTTCGCTGGTTGTTGCGTGAATTTTGTGTCAACTTGTTTGTCTTCGTTTGAGTTCAATTCTTATCCGTTTTCCATGCAATTTTTTTTCATAGTTTCGTCTAGATGTCTATTTTCACGTATAGCTTTTCGTTTGTTAAAATTCGTTTTGTGCTGTTCCCAGTATTGTTTTTACTCTCCTTTGTCAGTCCAGTGATTACTGTTTAAGTGGCTTCTAATCTGTTTGCATTGTTTGTTTGCTGTTTGATACTTGTGGTGGCTGGAATTAATCATTGGATAGTGATAAGACTCTCCACAGAGTGTGCACAAGAAAGAGAGATCAATGGATTTTAGAGTGATTTTAATCTGTGATTTTTGTGTGCAGAAGAAGCAATTCATTTTTATTAGATGGATGTGCACATGGTTCATTGGATGCTTTTCACGGCTGGAAATAAAATGCACAAGCTTACCATTTAAGTTTTTGAACAAAGCCTTTTGTTGCTTCTTTGCTGGAAGGGAAAAAGAGTACCGTGTTTCTCTTTAAAACAGAGCCTAGAGGATGGAACATTTGGCACCTAGCAATCAAATTCTTTTATTTACAAAAGAGAAATCAATTATAAATTGGGAAAGAAGTGCACGGTTACCGCCAAGATGTAGCACCAAACACATTAAAAAAATTGGGGCCACTATATTTTTTGTTGGCTGGAACGTGGTTTTCATTTGAAAAAAAAAACAAATGGACTTAAGCCACTGTGTAGATAGCCAACACAAAAGGACAAAATACAAGGTCAATTGAAATTAATGGAGGGGTCCATTAATTGAAAGCTCATGTCTTTTTCCACTCCACATATCATAAACTTTTATTCTTTAGTTGATAGTCGTGGGTAATGTCCAGCAAGGTCATGGAAAAGTCTAGCCACCTAAAAGAGGAGTTTGGCAAGAGGCAGCACGTACAAAGAGAGGGGCACACTCCTTTTCTTCCTCTTTGTTTTGAATATTGTTTTGCATTTATGGGAGAAAAATAGTGTGGCACTTGTTTTTCTCGGAGGAACCTCTTTCCTCTTTAGGAGTTGATGTCCGTCCAACACTAGAGAAAGCTCACGGTATTGTTAAACTGCAAGAGGCATGGCAACACTTATACGTCCAAAGGAGAAGAAGTATGGAGGTTCACGACCTTGGCTTTGGAGAAGAGAAAGCAAGGCATAGATGTGGTGATTGAAGAAAGGGAGCTGCACATAGTTTTTATTTTTAAAGGGAAGCCACATCCTTGAAGGAGGAGTCCTCGGCCACACACAGCAAAAGAAATGCATTTGGTTTAGTTTTGAAGACAAGTGCAGAATTGTTTCTCATGCTCTTCCACTTTACATGTTTTTGAAACCCACGGCCATGGACATCTATTTTTGCAGCAAGCCTCACCTTAAATGGAAGGAGGGGACCTTATGGAAGATCACGGTTGGAGAGAAAGATATCCAGCAGCAAGGAAGGGAGCTCATGGTTGTGTCTATTTGTTTGGCTGCAGCTCACGTGAAGAAGGAAGAAGTGAAGCTCACGTCCAGTTGAGTTGAGTGAAGAAACAAGCAACCGTGAGCAAGGGGGCTAGAAGGTTGTGCAACGTGATGAAAATTGAGAAGCATCCAACAGCGTGGAGAATGGTTGGACGCGTGAAGAGGGGAAAGAACTGAGTCTTGGAATATTGAAATGGTGTGCAACGGATTGAAGAAGAAGACAACAAATGGAGGGCCCCATCCTATTTCTTTGGCATGGCATGGCTAGGAGGAGGTGAAGAAAGTCTTCCAGCTACACAAACAGACAGAGAACAAATGGAGAAGTCACGGGAGGCTAGATTCCTGAGTTTTGCTATAAATTGGCAGCAGCAAAGCAGAGAATTCATCAGATTTTAGGAGTAGGATTTAGGATAGTTAGGAAGCAACTCTCGGTTCCTCTCTTCCAGAGATTCTGAATTTCCATTTCAAACAGTGCCAAAATGTAGTTTTAATTTCTGAAGCTGTGTCACCTTTGCTCGTTCATTTTTAATTGTATTGTTCAAGAATTTTAATTTAAGTGTTGAAAGCTTTGATGAATTTCATTTCCAGTTAAATGTTTTCTATTTTTATTTTACTGGTTCTGTTTTCCATATCGTTAAATTCAGTCATTACTTTTTACCGTTCAGTTTATTTTCAACGTCGTTTTTACTGTCATTTTCACTGTTGCTTTGGGTAAATTTTATTTACACTGCTTTATGTTTTCTACATGTTTATTGTTACAGTATTTTAATTTCAAACACTGTTGAATTTTCCATTTTACGTTTTCCATTTTTACCGTTCAAGTTTTACCGTGTTTAAAATTTATTTCAGTGTTTTCGTAAATTCAGTTGTGTTTAAATTCTAGTTTTAATTTATTTTTCCTCAACGAAAAACAATCACAAAACCCCCCCCCCACTTCGTGTTAAAATCTGAGACTGAACCGGCACATAAATTGGTCCTTGAGAGACGACCTAGGAGTCACTTCCTAGTTATACTGCATTAATTTCGTGCAATCAACTTTTGTGAGCGGTGCGACCCGTTCATCAGGCGTCAAGGATACTACATCTCATCCTGATTACGTTCCATGGGAAAATTGTAATTGCAATTCTATTGAATAAGTTTGATCTTAAGTTCTTAAGCCACATCAGATTTTAGATTTATGTGACAGTGTAGCACTGGAAAAAAGAAAATAGGAGATAAAAGATTTTAAGTTAGGGTACATCGTTATGTGGCATTAAAAAGCTGGCAATCATTTCCATCTGAATTGCCTGTTCAAATTGCTTATGTAATTTTCTTTGAAATAATGGTTTCTCACTTGCTCCTTGGGGCTTCACCTTCTAATATATGTATTAATATGATTCCATATTGGCTTCACCCGATTGATATTTAGCAAACCTCTAGTAGAACTGTGCCTAAATTGCTTTGTGCCTATAAATCAACTAGTCAAATAAAAAAGTTAGTAGTATTCATTTTAGGAATGAATGTTATCACAATCATGCATCTCATTTCTATTATTTTAATATAAAGACTTCTAATTTATTTATTTATTTTTTTGAAAGAACTTATTGCTCTAAACAATTTCCATATTCATTATAATTGATTTCCTTACTTTATGTTGCATTATTCTCTTAATTTGTGTCAGTGCAAAATTATCCTTTTCTAGAAATTGAATTTTTTTGTCATTTATCCAAAGAATACAATATGCAAAAGTATGAAAAGATAGCACTGATAAAAGAAAGAGAAAGGTCTGTTGTGTTATAGAGGAGTAGAAGAGCGAGAAAAAAAAAGTTAATGCAGTTTGTGCTTATTTAACAGAAGGAACGTTGACGCAAAATTTATTAAGTGAGAACCAATTTGACACGCTTTTAAAAGGAGAGACCTAATTGAAAAAATTCAGCAAAAATGGGGAAAAAATAAGCTATTAAGCCCAAAAAGAAAAGCAAACTCAAGAGGGTAGACCTCTACTACAACGCACAAGGAAGCTCATTAGCAACTTTTTTTTCTCTTTCTAAACTCATGCTCAAATATACCAATAAAATAACATTTCACTCACCCATTTCTCTTTCATCTTAAATGTGAGAAACAAATCAAGAGAAGAAGGCTTTAAAGCCGTCACATTGCACATAATTTCAAGTTCCAAGGGAGAATATTTTTCTCTTTCTTACCTCATAGTCCCTACACCTCCAAGGTGGAAAATTAAAAAGAACCTAGGAGTCTTTTGGCTCTTAGGAGGTTTTGAACATGAGATCATGCACACACGATAACCACTAGACCAGGCGTCATCCACTGATATATAACACAAACAATTATATTTAAGTGCTCTTTCAAGCTTTTTTTTTTTGTAAATTAACATAAAACGATTATTAATTTAATTTTATTCACCTCATTAAATATTTCACAACACCATTTCAAAAAATAATTTATTAAATATTATCCCAAAATAAAATAATTAAAATAAAACGTCATTTTATTTATACGGGTCTTACATTACACAAACCCTAAATCACACTTTTCATAGTTCAAAACAAACATACATGTTTTCGTGTGTTAGAATGAGAATCTAAAGCATATTTATAAAGACCTCACTCAAGGACACCTCCAAAATTCGTTGTATGTTTTTTCTCGCGTGATAATCGATTATACACTTATGGTAATCGATTGTGCATTTAATTAATGCATAACAACAAAAAACATGCCTAAAAACTCCAATGGCTAGTCAGCATAATCGATTATGGTAAGTCATAACCAATTTTGGATAATCAACTATCATAGGCTGGCAATCGATTATTCCAGAGCCAAAATTGAGTTTTTAGCAACCTTTAAAATCCTCTCTATGACAATCGATTATCTTAAGTAGCTAATTGATTATTGTAGAGCTTTTTGACTCCAAAACTAATTTTAAAGCATAACTTACAAGGAATCAATAAAAAATAAAGCCTTAAACATAAATCTACTTATTACATAAGTTTTAACACATAAAAGTCATCTTGAAGGTCTTCTTAACAAGTGAGTGCGTGAGACTTCATTTCGGCATCATCAAAACTTCTAACTTCATGATTTTGCTAACATAGACAAATAGGAATCTTAGCCACGAGTTTGCCCTCACCCTCGTGATAACAACCCTAAAGTTCGGATCATTCTCTGATAGCCTCTAAATGAGGCCAACAAAAATCGTTGAAGAGATGAGAGAGGGTTGCAGAGTATATGCAGTTGGAAGATATGTGGGATTTTCACAACTCTAGAATCAACAAGAAGCTTTTACGAGTAAAGAGAAGGAAGATAAGAAATTGAATAGCGATGGTGGCAACAGGAGTCCTTATTGAAAGACTTGCTAAAGAACCACATTTCCACCAATACACTCTTTTGAACGTGACCAAAGCCAAGATATTTGAGGAGACTCTGAGTGTTGACCTAATTCCCCCTTAAAGATGAGGTCTACTCTCTTAGGGGATGATGGAAACAAGCATTGCCTCTACCATAAGAGTATGGGGCAAACCATGGAGGATTGTCTCACCCTTCGTGACAAAATTAAGGAGTTGATCTACGCGGGTCACCTCAAGAAGTACAAAAGAACCGAGCAAGAGCCCTCATCGCAAGAGAAGCCTCGAGAGGATGAGACCATTCACATCACTCCTCGAGGATTGACTGACGACGTGCCTCTAAATGCAAGATTAGGAGCCGAAGCAGGAGTAAAGACTATCCGTTGCACAGTCATATAAACACGATATCAAGAGGGTTCGTAGGAGGTGGATCCTTACAGACGAGGACCCCTATCAAGATGACCTTATGGTAATAACAAATGAGATATCTCATTATGGGTTAGTAAGGTGTTGATTGACTAGAGGAGCTCAGTCAACATCATGTATTAGAAGATGTACCTCAAGATGGACTTATGAGAAGACCTCACAATGCTTCAGGTTATGTTATGTTGATAATGGTGTTACTATAATGGTTATAGTAGGTAGTTAGCATAGGTCTTAATGAGTGGATAAACCAAGAGTTTAAGTGTGAGATGTTAGTAATGACATAAAGGGTTGGGATCGAGGATCGAGGATTGAGGATCGAGGATTGAGTTATTCGGTTGATTGAATTTTTATGTTAGAGGATTAGGAATCCTATTGTTGTTACTGCTACATATGGGGTGTTTGATTATTGTTGATTTAATCAGTATGGTTATATCATGTTGTTATGATTGTTTTACTGGTAGCTTACTCATACATGTTTGTGTGTGTGCATGTGAATGCGATGATCGTATAACGTGTGATGTTATACGTGAGCAGATAATGTTGCAGATGGTGCTCATACATGATAGATTTGAGAGATGACGAGGGACAAACTTGGAATTTTATTTACAGTTATTACTTTTGAACTTTGAGTCAATATAATTGAAGTTATTTTATTTACTTTGTTATTTTCATTGGACAAATGTTTTGAAACTATTTTGTTTTATGCACGTTTAAATGTTGAAAGGTTAAGGTTTTTGAAAAAGTATGTTTCCGCACTATGATAAAGTTTTGAATTTTATCGGTTTTTTTAAGCCCGTGACATCCCAGAATTTGGGGCGTTACAAAGTGATGAATGTGGAGAGTAGCCTAGGCAAGAACCATGAACAAGCATTGGTGCAAGTATTGAAAGCCAACAACGACTTGTTCTTCTGAACTACAATAGATATGTTAGGCATTAACCGTGGAGTGATGCTCGACAAATTAGCCCTGTTCAGGGAGATCGACCTGGTGGTGTAGAATAAACGCAGCCTAGGATAGGAGAAAAAGAAGTTTGTGGTGAAAGAAGTTAGGAAGCTGCAAGAAATAAGCTTTGTCCGGGATGTCACCTACACCACATTACTAGCAAACGTGGTCATGGTTAAGAAACCAAGCATTCAATGGAGGATATACTAACCTAAACAAGGTATGCTTGAAAGATACTTATCCTCTTCCCAACATTGATGGATTGGTAGACGGCACGTCAGATCATCAAATTCTAAGCTTTTTGGATGCATACTCTAGCTATAACCAAATACCCATATACCATCAAGATCAAGACAAAATAACCTTCATCACCGAACAAGCTAACTATAGTTATGAGGTTATGTCGTTCGAGTTGAAGAATGTTGGGGCCACATACTAACGACTGATTGACAAGATCTTCCACCACTGGATTGGTCGATGCATGGACGTCTACATGGATGACATGATGATGAGATCCCAGTCAGTCGAGGAGCACATAAAAAATCGTAGAGGGGTTGTTTGATCATATTAGATGCTACAATATGCAATTGAACCCCTCCAAATGTACGTGGATGTTAGAGCGACAAGTTTTTGGGCTTCATGCTCACCGCACGGAGAATTGAGACAAATTCAACCAAGTGTGCAGATATTTATAGATTGAGAAGGTGGCATTGGCGGTACGCACAACAACCCGTCAGTTAAGACCATGCTTCAAAAGCCATAAGGTGGTCATTCACACTGACCACCCAATTGCAAAGATTTTGAAGAAACCTGACCTAACCGAAAACATGGTGTGCTAGTAAGTGGAGCTTTCAAAATTCAGCCTCGGTTTCAAACCGCATGGCTCGATCCAAGGCTAACACCTCATAAAATTTTCTATTGAACTCCTAAGGAAGGACGAACCCCAAATCCAACGTGGAAGCTTTGCGACGAAAAATTGTCTAACAATAAGAGCAGACGAGACAATGTCTTGAAGTGTCGAACAATATAGTTATTGAACACTTAATAGTTTTCATGTTTAAAGTTTTGAATAATCAAACCGAGTATGAGGCCTTAGTTGCAAGTTTAGCCTTGACTAAAGGTGTGGGAACACGACAAGTAGACTGTCAAACGAACTCCTAATTGGTGGTCGGTCAAGTGAATGGAACCTTCCAAATCAAGAACAACCAACTACTCCATTATTTTCACAAAGATTCCTAGTTGATCAAGGGCTTCAAAGCCATGGACATCAAGGACATTCCCTGAATGGAAAAGTTCGACAAACACACTCTCTAAGTTGTCAAGCGACAAAAAGAATGGAAAATTGTCCACAATAATAAGGAAGGTGTTGATGAAACCAACAATGGAGTTCAAGTCCACATCTATGGCCGAACAAAAGGATTAGAGGGAGGATGTCAAGGTCTTAATGAGGAAGCAAGATGAGGAAAGGCCATTAGTTTAGCAGATGCTAGGAGAATCACTCAATTCGTCTTCATGGGTGAACATTTATATAGTAGAGGATTTTCGACCCCCTATTGAAATGTCTATCAAAGGTGGGAGCCCAATACATGTTAAAGGAGCTACATAATGATGTGTGCAGTCTCCAAATCGAACGATGCAAACTTAAAGCCAGGGCCTTACGAGCCGACTATTACTATTGACCTTGGAGAAGGATTGCAAAGTATTTGTTTAGAAATTAAGTAGATGTCCAGAATATGATAACAATGTTAAAGTGCCACCAGTAAAGTTGCACAACATTTCTTCTCCCTGGTCGTTCGTGTAGTCGAGGATGGATATCATCGGTGCATTCTTGGCCTGTTGGGTGAAACATCCTAATTTTCATAGTGATCAACTACTATAGGATATATTACATTTTTAATAAAACTCAACCGTTGATTCAAGAAAAGACATATAATTATCGTTATCCAAAATAATATATACTAGCACGATGTATTTGTATACATTGTCCTACACTACAAGAAGATATAATACATTGAATCAAAAGCGTAATATAAACTTTTCTAAACATAAGGAAATGACGGAACATCCTACTCTAAACTTTAACTTTGCTACCAGCTAGCTCCTACTCACCAGAGACACCCTCAAGCTCACACCATTAAGGTGATCATTGCAAAAGAGAAAATAAAACAAAGAAACAAACACACAAAAGCAAGGGTAAGCTAAAGTACCAAAAGAACATACATACATTTTAAAACAATAATACCACATTCATACATTAAATCAAATAATACAAAAATAATCCCATCAATCTTAAACTCCAACCATCTTAATATATGTATTAATGTCAGACTCATGGGAGACCTGCCCCTGTGTGGTGAAAAAACTTTCCCAAACCATAATACCATACCATCAAACTTCTACACACCAAGGTTAATCCGTCAAACATCTATGACCCAAACTAGTGACCATAGACTATAACCTCCTACTATCCTCCACAACATAACCACCCTTCTCTACTTGAGATTAGGAGTTATTAAGAGTGTCAGAATCATCCTCTAATCCCAAAGCCCCTACTTCAATACTTTACACAACATAACACCCAAAAGGATTTTCCCATTGAATCCTTATCACCTCATACTTGAATCCATACAAAATGCTTATATCATGTTTAGTACTCATCAAATAAAACAATCATTTAATTCAATATACATTAAATTCATTTAAACCACTTAAAATAAGCCCAAATTATGTTCTAAACAAATCCTAGTTTCACCATTTACACAATCACAATCGTTGAATACATCAGGAGAGAGATATAGGAAAACTTAGTTAAAATTTTGACACTCGTTCAGCCATTAGATTTTGCTCACTCAGCTAAACCTCTATCACTTAGCTATCAAATCTGCTCACTTAACTAAAGGTGTTTGACAACACTCTCGCCCAGTGATAACTCTCGAATTTTCCTCATTTTTTATTTTTTATAGTAAAACTCTTCTTTTAGGTTATTTTATTTTTTAATTCTTTAGATATGGAATATATTAGTGTAATTAGGGTAAAAGTAGGTTTTTGATAAAAATAGAGTTAATTTTCCCTTTTTAGTTAAATAAAAAAGGTTTTTAAATAAATAGGTATTTTTCCTTTTGGTAAAAGTATTCAGAAAATAAAAAACATTTATTTTGCTCTTATAGGATTTTACTTTTTTCTTTTTGCCGTTTAACTCTTAATTTTTTTTTAGATCAAGCCTTTGGAAAAAGAGTGGCATCAGAAACATTGGGCTGAAGAAAAGTTGAATTGGGCTTAGCACTTCATTGCTAAAGCTGCTACACTGGGGGTGTTGCTCCCTCCACCACCACACCTTTCTCCCTCCACCTCCTCTTTACTATTTTATCCCTCAGTAAAAATTTATTTTTAGAGTTATTATTTTTTAATTTTATCTATTCACAATCTATTTCCCTAATAACCTATTATAGTGCCGGACATGAGTAAAATACTTTTCTTTCATTTTAACATTATACTTCTTTATCTCTTTCTTTCGTTGTGAGATACTACAAGTTACAGAGGATGGTGGTGGTAGAAAGAATTATCAAACAGTCTCCTCTCGTGGTGCATTCGCTCTCGTGGTGCAGTGCGTGTCGTGCTTCCTCCAGGTGCGTATTCGAATAAACATTGAAAACAAACCTTAAAATAAAAAAAGTAAACTTTAAACGGAGGTGACATCCTTCAACGGATGTCAACATCCGTTTAAGGTAAAACGGATGTCGACAACCATTTTTCCTTAAACGGATGTCGACAACCATTTTTCCTTAAACGGATGTCGACATCTGTTTTTCCTTAAACGGATGTCGACATCCGTTTTTCCTTAAACGGATGTTGACATCCGTTTTTCCTTAAAAGGATGTTGACATCTGTTGAAGGATGTTGACATCCGTTGAAGGAATTTTGACATCCGTTGAAGGATGTCACCTCCGTTGATGTATACTTCCTCACGTTGGTCAACGCTCTGGATGCTCCTCCACACCACGACGGCGACACTCCTTCACACAACGGCGGTAATGGAAACTTTCAAACCAAAAAAAACTAGAAAGAAAAAGGAATGTAAGCGTGGGAGGTGGGGAAGTGAAACAGAAATGGAGAAAGGGGAAGAGAGTTTCGCGGGTGGGTGCTGGGAAAGTAAAATTAGGGTTTCAAATTATTTAAAATAGGGTAAAAGTAAAAAAAAATTTTAACTTAAGGATATAATTGTATTTAAAATAAAATGGAGAGGTGGAGGAAGTACAGGGTGGTGGTGGAGGAAGCAACATCCCTACACTGGACGTTTATACCAAGTAAAAATTGGAATAAATGACTTGTTGAATTGGGCCAACAAAGCTAGGTCGACGCTGATTTAAAAAACATTTGGTGATATTTTGAAGGGAGTTTAATTGAGGGGTGTTTCACTCTACACTTCCAACATCTCACCCTGCACCTCAAAAAATTTTATTTTAACCTTCTAACATCTCATCTTCCATATTCAACTTTTTCAAAAATTTCATTCTTAACTTTAATAAATATTTTTTCATTTTCTTCTCATTCTTACTAAAAACACTTTGGACCACATTACTAATAATTTAATTTAATTTAAAATTAAAATATTATTTAATATAATTTTATATTTTAATAATTATTAAAATATGATTTATATTATAATAATAGTTATATTAAAAATACGAAAATAAAATAACTAAAATAAAAATAATAATAATAAAAATAAAAAATAAAATAATAATAAATTTAATATAATTTATTAAAAAATTAAAAGAAATTAAATAATTATTAAATTTTAAATAAAAACCAAATTTTTAAAAAACTTGTGTATAGGATATCAAAAATTCGTAAAATATGCTAACATGCTTTTTATTTAAAATTTAATAAACAGTTAATTTAATTTAAAATTATAATATTATTTATTATATTTGTATATTTTAATAGTTATTAAAATGTGTATATTTTTATAATAATTTAAAAATAAATAAATAAATAAATAACAATAACAAAAATAAGAATAATAATAATAAAAATAAAAATAATATTGAAGAAGCCTTCGGAAGGGAGCTCGTTGATGGGAAGTAGAAGAAGCCCAAAAGCTCCACGGCCCAAAGTGAGCTAGCCCAGAAGGTTGATCGGACAGAGGAAGCAAATCGGAAGGAAAGCAGTGCTGATCCAAGGGTTGAGAAGAAAGAAGCAGTTGGAGATCAGAGAGTTGGTTGGAAGAAAAGATGATTCGTGAACCTTCTAGAAGCTGAGTTCGTTATAGGTTCTTCCTCCTTTCCCCTTTTTCTTTCTTTTCTGTTTTTCGATTTCCCAGAGTTTTATAAAACACAATACAGTAGCTCGTGGTGGGTAACAGACACTACCTTAGGATGAAATTTTCGATTCAGTTTTCAATTATTGCCCTTTAGCTTAGGTTTATCAGTTTTCATAGAAGAAGAACTGGATCTCTGCACTAGAGTCTTGGAAGATACTTTGGGTGACAGACATTGAGATTCCAAGCACTCTGATATCTTGTATTTTGATTTCAGTTTACATTCTTGATTGTCCTTATTTCAATTTTCTCTTCTGCCATTTTAATTTTCTAGCACCTTTACTTTGTTTATTCTGCGTTTTAGTTTGATCACATTGTCAATTTACAGTTCCTGCATTTAGTTTGGTTTCGTTTGAAGTTCTTGCATCCTTTATGTTCTTAGTTTTCATTTTTTTCTCCATGTCCATTCTACATTCTGAAACTGATCATTGTTCATTCTATACTTAGCTATGTTTCTTTTTACCCTAGTTGCACGTTATAGTATAGGTTAGTTTAGGTTTTGATTGTGGGTAATATGTTTTAGAGGATTATAGAGTAAGGGAAAGTACAATTAGGCATTTGGAATTAATTTGGAAACTTATAAGGAAATGGTTAAATATGTTTTTAGTCCCTAAATTATTGGTCGTTTCTGATTTTCGTCCCTCCTTCAAAATTCAAAATAAGGTACAATTTGGTCCTTATTCTTTAAAAAACGTTCGTTTTAGTCCTCAAAATTTTATTTTTGGTCCTCGTTTTAGTCCTCGAAACGTTAGTTTTGTCGACTAAAACGAATGTTTTTTAAAAAAGAGAACCAAATTGTACCTTATTTTGAAAGAGGGACGAAAATAAAAAACGACCAATAATTTAGGGACTAAAAACATATTTAACCTACACGTATTTGAATTAGATATCTTAGACCCAAAGAGGGCCTACTTTTCCCAGATATCTCCTTGAGACATAGTAGGCTTTAAGTGTTCAAATTGATCTTGTTACCGAGACTTTATTTGATCTTATTCTATCTTCCAATTTGTCCCAATTATAGATGATTATAATTAGATTTTTTATGTTTGTTTTCAGTTGTTGTGTATCCATTTCCAGAAGAAATCCTCATTGCCAATTTCTTTTAAAGTCATTATACGTTGATCTGTCTTTATAAACTAAAAAAAATACTTAATATACCTTAACATTGCATATGATAAAATAATATTTATCTAAATAACATAAAAAAAAATGTTAACCTATAAATAATATTTAATAAATATTTTTTTTAAACATTAAGTTTTATCTATAATATTATATTTATTTTTATAATTTGTTTCTGTTATCACGAAAATGCCCGAACAATCATATGTTTTTACTGTAATATTATAAATAAAATTTCATTTATTAACAATTTTCGTAAATTTATTGTAAATATTTTTTATTTACTTTTTATGTAATTTTTTGTTTTATTTTAAAAGATTATTACTAAAACATAAAATGGAGATGATTTTTATTTATTTATTTAAAGAAACAGTTAAATTTTAAAAAGTAGTTAAATTTAAAAAAATCAATTAAATTTAAATAAAACAGTAATTTGAAGAGTAAAATTAGAAAAAAAATGGACACAAAAAAGAAAAATTCCCTTTATATATAAATATAAAGGTATAAATTTATTTTTTTATTATTTTACCTGTTTTTCTAAATTAAAATAACTATTTGTAATAAAAACTTATTTACAAAACAAAAAAACGATCTACAGTAAAATTGTAAATTAATTAATAAATTCTTATCATCTGTCTTTTTGAGTAATCTTTTTTTAAATCAAAATAATTACACATAGGAAAAAATTATTTTTAAAATAAATAAAAGCTATTTACTATCAATTTATTAAAAAAATTATTTATTGTATGTTGTTTATAAAAAAAATTATAATTGTATAATATCATTTATTTTCATGACTATTGTAACAACTTTTTCCAATAATAATAATAATAATAATAATAATAAACATTTTCATACATGTAAATTCCTTTTAACAATGATAATTAATTTATTCTGCTATATAACATTATCTTTTAAAAACATTGGAATTGAAGTTATTACTGAATGTTAGAAATTAAGATTTATTATTGAACAAGTTTATTTTTGGGAGTTATTCTCACTTATTAAGTACTATTTTTGTAAATATAACCACATTTTAAATAATTTTATCTTATTTTCTTATTTGTTTAAAATATCTTGAAATTATTTGATAGAATGATTTTAATAACTTCCAGGAGCAGCGAGAAAGCCCGTTCAATCCCTAACCACACCTCTCACCCAATTTGTTGAATTTGAGTCCCTCGTCGCCGTGCCGGACCGCACCCAATACAAAGCTTCTTCTTCTCCGCTACTTATTTGTAACACTTCAGGTGAATTCTTTGCTTCCTCTTTCAGACATTTCTCACAAGTATAGCAACCATCGTTAGTTCGCTTTTGGATTTTATTTACTCAGAATATAGAAACTTGATTAAGTTATGGGGGAGCGTAATTTTTAAAATAAGTGTCTCGTAGAGGAGCGGACTGTAATTTTCTGTGACTTTATTTTTTCTTTTTGAATAATTTTGTACAATGTTTGCGCTATAATTTTGATAGTCATTCACCACCTAGTGCGTATTTCATAGGTTGTCTCAGTTTTGAATTTGAGCCTTGAATGTGTGGTTGTGTTGGATATTGAGAGAGAGAAAAGAGGGATTTTCGCCCACACTGGCCCTTCAAGACACCAGTAGGATTGCTGCTTCCTTTGGCGATACCAATAGTGTGAACCAAAAATATCACTGATAAGATCGTTTAATAAATAAATTAATGATGTAATTTTGAAATTTGAAAATAAAATGTGAAAAACTATGCCTTCATAATAAGTCTGGTACCCTCTTTGATACAAATAGCAGCACAGTTGAAGAAACTATGCTGTTGTGGCGAATTTTGTTTTCGGTGTTTGCCTCTTCAACATTTGTTATTTGATGTTAGGGTTCTAATTTTTTTTTTTTCTAATTGCATTTGGCATTGTTACCTGAATCTCACTTTTCACCATCTCTAGACTTCAGTTCAATTTGTTTTACAAATTTATTTATGCTCTTTGTGTGCCTTCCACTTCTGAACTTTATTTACCTTTTCTATAAAATATCTAACCTTACTTGTGTCTATGTTAACTGGAAATTCCCAAGTGCAAAATGATAACCTTCTTAGGTGGTTGATTCGAAATCAGAATCTCAACTCTAGTTTTTTATAATTTGAACTTATTCTAAGAATTCCGAGTTGTTTTTAACTGTGAAACAATTTTTGTTGTGGTTTTTAAATACCCTTCGTTGGGGAATGTTTTGTTTATTATTGTTTGAAAACAAAAATAATGGGCATAAACTATTTTTTTCATTCATTTCAGATTTGCTATCGTGTGTCAGTATTTACTTGCAATCTCTGCACAGGAATATGGAGGCAAATTCAGCTTCATATGAACATGAGGATCAAGATGAATATGTTCTACTTGACCTGGATAGTGTTTCTGACTTAATTAACCTTCCAGCAAATGCCAAGTATGTTCTTACTGTAAGTTCTCCAACCTGTTGCCCTTTCTTCATATTTTTCACTCTATGTATGTCAATTTCATCAACTCAATAGACTTTCAACCCCGATACCATAATTCGTTTTCATTTTATGATAAACAGGATTGTTTATCTTGATTGAAATGAGATCACACTGCTTAACTGTTTAAACTTTGTATTTTGACTCTTTTGAGCTGATTAACATACTTTCTAAACCAAAAAAATTAAAATTCAATAAATTTTAATTTTCTTATCTAAACAAAACATTTAAAAACTAATTTTATTTTAGAAATCAAATTCAATACATGCTTAATTTCACTGTGAATGCTCTCTTATATTTCTTCTTTTCTCTTTCACGCACGTTTCTGGTGATCTTTATTGCTTTG
Organism: Vigna nakashimae; assembly: GCA_034642375.1. Taxonomy (NCBI): domain Eukaryota; kingdom Viridiplantae; phylum Streptophyta; class Magnoliopsida; order Fabales; family Fabaceae; genus Vigna; species Vigna nakashimae. The sequence goes on along the minus strand of CM067764.1, from coordinate 13,402,996 downwards.
TTATATCATACATAAGTTAAGTATGCTTATATTAATTTTTGTTAATGATAGGGCCTTGATACATTAAACCCAGAATTGATCATTGATGACAAATTTAAGCTGGTAAGTTGCCTGCTTTAAAATTCCTTGACTTTCTGCCTTTAGGGTTTTATTATTGAGAATTTTTTGGGTTAAGTTATATGTTGCCATTTTGGTGCTTTTGTAGTCTTGTGATCTGTCGAAGTCATATAGATTAATGAAAACTATACATTTGCTTATATGGATGTTTCTTCAATGCTTACCTATAGGATTCGGCAAATAATTTGAATGTTTTATTTTAGCTACAAGTTTCAATTGGTTAAAGTTGCTTCCATCAATTTTTTTCATTGTTTGATAAATTGTCTGAATGAATAATATGATCATCTAAGGGTTGTTATTTCTTATGGGCTTTTGTCTACAGATTGGGCAATATGAGGAGTCAATTGGCACATGTCTTGCTTTTACCGAACAAGGTGAGTTACAGTTAATGCATGCAGAATTAGTCTGAAAAAGGTTATTGAAAACTATAATTATGTCTCATTGTCAGGATACTTTTCTCATTATAAGAGTTAACTGTTTTCCTAATCTGATTATTCCGCATTTCCTCTGTAAGTAAAAGATTTACAACATCTTTATTCCTGTTTTCATTGAGATTGAAAATCATGGGCATTTTCCTACAGTGTTGTTATTTATATTTTTTTTTTCCAAATTTCTCTCAGCTGCTCTATCTGTGGGCATGTTTAGTAGCATCCGTTAATTCACTCCGCATCTGGCGTCCTATTATCCTATGTACTATTTTATATACCAATAATAGATCATGTAACTGTAATCTATACTTGGAAGTTGGTTTTGTTGCTTCTCCACCCATGATGCAACTATATTCTCGAGTAAACTCTAAAATGAACTTGTAGAAGATTTAGCAATGAAGAATTTCTCTATTTCTAAATTTATTCTATTTTTTTTCTATCTGCCAATCAATTGTTGAATTAGATATGTTTTCAGAAGAATAGCCATCCTTTTAATTGCTCAGTAACGATGCCTTTCAAATTGTTAAGATGCTCGTGTTTTAGGCCTTGTTCACTTGAGTGGATTTGAGGGAGAGTAATTAAGGGGATTTGAGAGGATTTGAAAATAAATTTTTTTGTTGATTATTTGAGTGAATTTGGAGGTAAATGAGATTGAATTTGGAAATAAATTTTTTTAATCTGTCACGTCAATCAAATTCTACACTAATTCTCACAAACTTTACTTCCAAATTCATTCTCACCTATCTCCAAATTTACTCAAATAAACAATAAAAGAATTTATTTTCAAATCCTCTCAAATCCCCTCAATTACTCTCCCTTAAATCCACTCAAGTGAACAAGGCCTTATGGAAGACATACTTTGATGAAACTAAGTTTTAATTTGATTTGCTTCCCCCTTTAAATTAAGTTATTTCATAACATGTAGATGCCCCCGTGGTTCATGAAAAGACAGGATTATCTGAAGTGAACCTTTTCTCTAGAACAAGACTAATTGATTCAAGTCAAACTCCAACAAAGCAAGTGAAACCTTTTTGTCAGCTTCACAGGATTCTCAAGTTTAAACTATCACCCGATTCTGAAATCCATACCATCACACATGAGGAGGTTAAGTGAATTTAAAGCTTACTTACGAGAGAACATGGGAATGGGTGCCAATTGTGTACCTTTTTGAAAAATTACATGTTCCCTTGGATTTTCTTTTAGATTTGTACATAGAATAGAACCTTTTTCAAACATTGTTCTTTCGTAGGTGTATATATATACATATATGTTTAAGGATTATACGTTCAGTTTATCTAACAGTAAATTAATGTGTTTGATTTGATATTTTTTTCTGGTGAACCTCCAATTATAAAGGATGGGTTCAATGTTATCCAAAATTTGAAAAAGAAAGAAAAGAATCGGGATATGGTTAGAATATCTATATTCAATTGCAATAAAATTGCGAAATTATTTCTAATGTATTTTCTGTTTGTAATGTGATTTCAAAATTATTCTTCAGGCCTTGTATCATAGAAGCATTTTTCCTTCACGGGTGTGTAAAAATTAAAAAGGCTAGAAAAGCCACCTAAGTTGAGTATTCTACAAGCAGCAAGTCGTCCGACGACTATGTTCCCTTAGCTTTTTTTTTGTAATGCATGACTTCTTGCATAGAGAAATCTTAATATCTAAAACGTCTAAATTGTACAATCATTAAATTAGATATGATGATGCTTTCAAATTAAGGATAATGAAAATGTGACGAACTTAGTGAATTTTTTTATTAATTTTTTTGGTAATAGGATTGTTTGTTTAAGTTTTATTTTGGGTTAAACATGTTTTTAGTCCTTTAAGTATTAAATGATTTTAGGTTTTGTCTCTATTTCAAAGTGTTGTTCATTTTCATCATCTTTCTTAAGAAACTCGAATTTTTAGTCCTAAAAAAGCAACAACGTTAAATTTTAGCTGAGGTGGTTAACGGTATGTCACATCATTTTTTTTTTCTGAAACATGTCAATTCTTCCTTCTTACATCTTCAAGTCGTAGACTTCTCTCCCTCTCTTATTCATCTCTATCATCATCTTCAATGCTGTCAACGAAGCCACTACCAGCATCACAATGACCTTCCTCTCCCACCCTTTCTCGTACATCTCCTCTCCCATGTTGTTTAGACAATGGTAATCGTTCCTTTCTTTTTGAATGCCGCCAAAATTCTTGATTCAAAATCACCACGTTAGTCAAAATCCTAAACCAATGCCTAATTTTAAACACTCAAATAATCAACTGATTATACCCTCCCTAAAGTCGCTCTTAAATCTATGAAGTTTGAAAAGGTAAAATGGAATTTGGGAAAGAAGAATGAAATAGTGGGAACAAACTATACAATTTATTGTAATTCTAAAGCTCTGTCTGGGTTTGAATATTGGGACAAATTTGGTGACATTAATTCATATCAAACTAAATAATTAACCTTTTAAACAGATGAATTAAATTTCACTGACAAATTTGGCATCACAGTAATTGGTGTAAAACCACAATATTTATATGTTTTCATCATTGTTTGTTTGAGACATTATTTATTAGATAATTGTTATCTGCTTGATCAAATTGTTTCTTAGTATAGTATTTTCAAAATGTTCCTTAAATATGTTGTCTTCGAATGAATAGAAGAATTAGTTTAATTGAATTGAGGCTATAGAATAGGCAATCGGTTAAAGTCGAAAGTTGTATTGTTAATACTTTAGTCCAGAAGATGTTTAGCTTTACACTGAATTTAAATGTATTTTTTAGTTGAATCATCTTAGTTTTACACTTTAATTCTTACTAAAATCATTCTTAATTATTAGTCTTCTTGAGAGTTGTCGTTTTAGATTATCAATCTAACAAATGATCTCTAAATCAATTTTCTACAGTATTTCTCTTATTTTTGACAAATCGTTTTCTTTATAATTGTAGGTCTCACAACTTTTCAGATTGAAATAAAGCATCAGAGAAAGTTTGTGAGGAGCTTGAAAAGGAAACGAGATTATGATTATTCTAACTATGAATAGTTAGTTCCTCATTTGAAATTTACACGATTGAATTGATTAATAATTTTCATTTTCTTGCATTCCTTCCATCCAATGTAAAAGTTTGGTACATCAATGGACAAGTACTTTACATCAGTGAACTTGTTTCGTCAATAGTATTAGACTCCTAAAATGTCATGAAATATTGAATTTGTTGCAGGTACAACTTCTGTAAACTCTTGTAAGGGTTCTAGAAGACTTGGTGAAGCTGGTCTCTCTCTGCACTATGCTAACATTATCAATCTGCAAAATGTTAATGCCATAAAACGAGTATGTATAATTTGATTATTGCAGTTATGTTCTTGTTAATTTATATATATATATATATATATATATATATATATATATATATATATATATATATATATATATATATAAAACTTTCTAGTGACGCCATATTGGTTGATTGATACATATTTTTGTCAAAGAAGGTAGCATTGTCAATGAAAGCGGAAAAGGTGAGGAGCTATAATATATTTTTAGGGACATGGATCGGAGTATCATAGGAAACAACAATGCAATTTCTTTTTGGTAGATGTGTGACATCTTAAATGGAGGCAATTGCAATTATATAATGGAGAATATAAACATCACAACAATGCAAATTTTTTTCTGTTTTTAAGAATAAATCATTTCAATTGTATAAACACTAATTATGGTTCTCCTTCTCTGATATTTTTTGTAAGCCAGGAAATTTCAATCTATAAGCCACTTCTCAGTCTTCTCAATAATTTCATAGGGACCATAAGTTCAAGATTGAAGAGTAAGATCTTGTCACCCTCACCGCCAACAAAATTCTTATGTTTTCGCACCTCCTCGTGCAAGTTGTCGCCAACGGCGATAGAACCTAATGCAACAACCCCAAATCGCACTTCAGAATCTCTCACATGTTAGCATTATTTTTAAATATAAAATAAATATTATAGCATTTTCAGTTCCTATTTTAAGAAACATAAAGTGGTTCATTAAGCCATTATTTTTATCTTTTTAATTACATAGAGGTTATGGAGCAGTTACTAATTTTTAAACTTAAAGCCCATTTATTTTGAACCTGTGATGGCCAGACTTTATATAAGGGAATGAATTACTCTAAGTTTTGATCATTAAACCTACTCCTCTATTCAGAAAACACACCATCGAGTTTGAGTGAGTTAAGGTTTAGAAAAACAAAATTGTCTGTTTCGAATACAAAATTGCAATGACAGGAGCTACGCACATTATTCTTTCGTTTTTGCTTCCACTATTTTTGATCTGAATGTGTTATTGTGATGTTAATATAAGGCTTAAATGCTTACTTCGTCTCCATGTTAAGAGGTGAATTTTTGTTTAGTACCTGGTTTTAGAAATGAAGACATTAGGCCCTATGTTATGAAAAGTATATGAATAAGGTCCACAAAAAAAACAAGTTCAACCAATCATCAAAGAAAAAGCTGAACAAGAGAGAAAAAGCTGGATAACAAAAAAGAGAAAAGAAAAAGTACGGTCACATCAGCATGGACTTAACGTAGTTGTTGTCAATTTAACGGACATGACCTTATTCATACACTTTTCATAACATAGGGACTCAATGTCTTCATTTTGAAAACCGGGTACTAAACAGAATTCACGTCTTAACATGAAGACGAAGTAAGCATTTAAGCCTTAATATAACATGTTTAGGTCAATTTTATACTCTCTTATTTTATCATTTGGTATCGGAGCCATTGTTCATTCCTCTGCCTTGCATGTTTTCGTTGATTTGGATTTTTGATTTATGGGCTTTATTATTTTGATTCATTTAATCCAAACAAAATTTCCAAATTAACGTTAAACCTGATTACAATTTTTTTGTAATCTTAAATGGAGCTTTTATATTTAAAAGCGAAAATAAAATTGAAACCGGGTCAAGAGGATCCTTCTAAAGCTTGAAGACAATGAACAGTTGTTGTCTTAGTTATATGAAGAAGAAACCCTGTTCTTAACCTATAACTTTTCTTGACACGTGTCTCCATGTTAATAGCTGGGCTTAGGAAAATTCTTAGCTTTCCCCTCTACAAAATTGCAGGCGTAATTAATTATTGAACAATGACTTGCGCCCATTAAGCCAAGGGGTCTTACACACGTATATTTATTTGAACCTTGTTAGATTTGACATGCACACATAATCATATTGATTAAAAGGGTTTCTGGAGTCTCTAAACCCTATTTTTTTCTTGGTTTTTGCGCGTTTCAAAATTATAAGGAAAGTGAGGGTTAATCCTCTCTGCCACGCACTGGAGAATTCAGTCATTCTCAAATTGTTTTTTTTTTATTATTTATAGGTCATTTTAATGACCTGATGCAACATTATTTCTTAATGCATTGCAGCTTTATTCCTTTTTAGGAAAAATTTAATGGCTATACGAGAATGGTGTTATATGTTTAATTGATATTTTTTTATATTTATTTAACATATAAATTGAATTCGTGACATATATAATATATGTTTAAATGTTTTTGGATTAATTAAATATTAATTAAACATATTAAGAATTTTATGTAAATATTTATATATTATTAATGTTTTAGTAGTAATATAATTTTAATAAATTAAAGAGTAGCCACAACATTTTTAATCAATTAAAATTGTATATGAAGTTTTGTTACATGAGAAACATTAGTTATAAATAATTATATTTAATATGATAAAATCTACTCACAGGAATTTTTTTCATATTTATATGATTAATTAGGATAAAATATTAAATTTTATTTCTTAACTTACCCATAGGAATTAAAAAAAAAGAACATAATTTGATAGTTTTATCATTAAAATAATTAGTCTAATTGAGTAAGACTTTAGCTCACAAACAAGTTTTATGTTAATAAACTCATTGGTAAAGACATGTTTGCATTGGTAAAACATGACATTTATTTTAGTCTCAAATTATATAATAAGCATGTAATTTTGAATTTGGAAAACACATTTTATGTTCCTTGTTTTTCTAAGAATTTGATTTCTGTTTTAAGACTTATACCTTTGGGTTTTTCTTTTAATTTTTCAGATTCTGGTTTTACCTTAATGAATAAATCTAAAGTTGTTGGTTTTGGTGAAATGTGTGATGGTCTTTATTCCATTATTTTGCAAAACAATATCGATTATGATTCTATGCACGTTACTGTCGGGTTAAAAAGATGTGTTAATGAGGATTCTTCTGTTTGATGGCACCGTAGATTGGGACATATCTCCATTGAGAGAATTAAGCGATTAATAAATGAATGAGTACTTAGTACTTTGGATTTTACTAATTTTGAGACTTGCGTGGATTTCATAAAGGGTAAGCAAACTAACAAGTCCAAAAGAGGTGCTAAGAGGAGTTCAAGTTTACTAGAAATTATTCATACAGATATTTGTTGTCCGGATATGGATGCAAGTAGTCTGAAATACTTCATCACCTTTATAGATGACTACTCACGTTATATGTATCTTTACTTACTTCGTTCTAAGGATGAAGCTTTGGATGCCTTTAAAACTTTTAAGGCTGAAGTTGAGCTACAATGTGAAAGCAAATCAAGATTGTGAGATCATATAGAGGTGTGGAGTATTATGGTAGATACAAGGAGAATGGACAAGCACTTGGTCTGTTTGCAAAGTTTCTTCAAGAACATGGAATTGTTTCCCAATATGCTATGCCTGGTTCTCCAGATCAGAATGGTGTGGCAAAAAGAAGGAACAAAACTTTAATGGACATGGTGAAAAGTATGAGGAGTAATTCAAAACTTCCTCAATCCTTATGGACTGAAGCACTAAAGACGGCTGTGTATATATTAAACCGAGTCCCAACCAAGGTCGTCCTAAAGACACCGTTTGAGTTATTCAAAGGTTGGAAACCAAGTTTGCGACATATACGCGTTTGGGGGATGTCTGTCTGAAGCGAGAATTTATAATCCACAAGAGAAGAAACTATACCCAAGGACTATTAGTGGGTATTTCATTGGATATGTTGAAAAGTCTAAGGGATATAGATTCTATTGTCCATCGCACAACACTAGGATTGTGGAGTCAAGAAATGAAAAATTTCTTGAGAATGACTTTATTAGTGGGAGTGATCAGTTTCCAAACATTGGGAATGAAAGGGATCACTATGAAGCTCAACCCTCTAGCTTAAGTGATAGATTGGTTGTCATTCACACCCCTCAAACACAAATGGGTGTTAGACAAACAATAATTGAAGCTTCACAACCTACTGAAAATGACCATACATATTAAGTTGCTAATGACGAACAACAAGATGATGTTGAACAACCTACTGAACAGTTGCTTGAGCAACAATTTCCTCAAGAAAATGATGAGGCAACATTAAGAAGATCTACTAGAGTTAAAAGGCCAACAATTCCTAGTGATTATGTAATGTATTTGCAAGAAGTTGACTACAATATTGGAGCTGCAAATGATCCTGAAACGTTTTCACAAGCCATGAGTTCTAAAGAATTAGATCTATGGTATAATGCCATGAAAGACGAGATGGATTCTATGGCATCCAACGAAGTCTGGGATCTCGTTCAGTTGCCTAATGGTGTAAAATCCATTGGATGTAGATGGGTCTTTAAAACAAAGAAAGACTCAAAAGGCAACATTGAGAGACATAAGGCAAGACTTGTTGCCAAAGGGTTCACTCAGAGAGAATGAATTGACTACACAAAGACCTTTTCTCCTGTATCTAAGAAAGATTCCTTCAGAGTAATTATGGCATTAGTAGCTCATTTTGATTTTGAGTTACATCAAATGGATGTGAAAACAACATTCCTTAATGGTCATTTGGAAGAAGAGGTTTACATGAAACAACTTGAAGGATTCTCTTCTAAAGATAATGAGCACTTAGTTTGCAAGCTTAATAAATCCATCTATGGATTAAAACAAGTCTCCCGCCAATAGTATCTAAAATTTCATGATGTTATCACTTCATTCGGTTTTGAAGAAAATGCCATGGATCAATGTATAATATTATTAGGGAATTATCACATCTTTAATAAATAAGAACAATTAATTAAAGAAGACATATAAATTGTGATTATAGCTATACAAAAATATAACCATAATTCAAATTTTATATACAATATATCATATACTACTACTAATATTTACAAAAGAAGTAAATGTTCTTCAAAACATTAGAAATAAACTTAAATACTCTATCTAAGCATAATCTCATTCATCACCCAACACCTACTCCAATGTGAATCTTCCTCTACTCACACCAATTAGGTGATCATTGCCAAAGAGAAAGAATCAGCAAACAAAGAAACGCAAGCAACAAGGTAAGTTAATTTTAAAGGAATCAAACATGTCATTCAATCAAATCATAAATATAACAATTTCAATATCAAGTCCGTAAAAAACCAAGTACAAATTTATATACATATATCTAGACTCTAGACTTGATTATTCATATATATGTATTGGTGTCAAATTATTGGGAGAGTTGCGCATGTGTGGTAAAATAACATATCACTCAAACTACCACACATGGTTAATCTGTCAAACACCTATGGTCAAACTAACCCTAGGCTAAGGATCTCCTACTACTCCTCATAACATAACCACCCCTTTCTACTTGAGGTTGGATGGATATTAGAGTCTTAGAAATATTTCCCCATTTCAAAGCTCTTACAACAATACATTACACACAAGCTTGACACAAAGATCTTCCCCATGAAATTCTTTTCATCACATACTTAAATCAAATACACTTTCATCATTTCAATTCACAAGACATGCATAACTTATCACAAACTTTACATAGAATTTCAAACATGCATACATTAAAACTGTATTTAGATCATTTGTAGTAAGGTTGAGTGCCATTGCCAAAATAATCATTAGAAAAACATAGAAGCAGAAGAATTGCAAAGCACGTAGAATTGGGAAAAGAACCCTGGCGTTAAGTGGCACATCCTTATCGCTGAGCGCCACCTTGGTGCTGCTGAGCACCAAAGCTCTTGGCATTCTGGTGCTTAAGCCCTAGATACCACTGAGTGCCACACTGGATACCACTGAGTGTCACACCAAAAGTTCAACAACTTCAAATTTTGATATGTATTGACAAGACCTATTCAAATTATCCAACTTGTATCTTTGACACTATAATTGATTTGAAAACATGTTTATCCTTCATAGTTGATACAAATTGGTTCATTTAGTTAGTGTCTAGGTCCATTAGATCAACCTAACTACCCAAAAACACATACATTAAATTTGACATACTACCAACCAAAATTTATTAAACTAATTAACTACACAAGTCTTAAATTGCCCTAAAAAAAACAGACCCTAAGCATTGGGTTTTCCATCCAACCATTCCTTTAAAGTTTTTCCTATCAAAACCCCTTTTTTTAACCAAAACTAGCATACAACACTCCTTTTTTCACCACTTTCAATTCTACAATTGTTTTGTACCTAATTAAACTTCAAAACAACAGTCTTATAGGTGCAAGCAAGTACCAATTCACAATCATACATAACAAAGTTTATCAATAGACAACATTCACTCATCAATATACAAACATCAACAATCATCTCAATTGATAACATATTCAATCAAACATTAATCATACAACCTATCAAACATACATTCATACTTCTTAACACGAAATTAAAGAAATTATTAGTTTTCCTTACCTAGTTGGAAAGCTCAAACAACTAAACAAAGAAAACTACTCTTGCCTTAGCTTAAATAACTCTATTTGTACCTACAAATCATATAATTTTGATCAAAGTATATCATTAAATCAACAAGTAACACATAAGAACTCTAGGAATATGCATGCATTACAAAATCTTCTCACATGCATGAAGAAACTCAACTAAAAAAAAGAGTAGAAACTGACTTATTCTTTCTTGAAAATTGATTGGATGAAGTTGAAGATATCACTATTGTGATCACCTAGATATTTCGGGATCATCAAAGAGATGATTAAGGGGTTAGAAAACCTAGAGAGAAATGAGAGGAAGTCTAAAGAAAGAGTTCTAAATGGATGATACATGTTTTAGATAATGAGAAGTATTTATAAATTTCTGTTTATATTAACGAACTTTTAAGATTAAAATAATCTAGTCTCATTAATTTAAAACATCTATCAATTTTAATATTTTATTTTCTAGATCCTTACATCATTATCATCATCATTATTATTATTATTATTATTATTATTATATGTTAATTAGTATAATTTTAAGTTGTATAATTTATTATTATTGTTGAAATTTGGATGTTGTAGGAATGCGATGTAGTAGGAATAGAAGAAGGTATCAATACAGGATTTTAAAATTTGGAAGAACTGTTTACTACGATTTTGAAATTTGAGAGAGGGTGTTGCTCCCTCCACCCCCCAAGTGCTCCTGCACCTCTCCACTATTTTTTTTATTCCAAAAATGCTCTACACCTCCCCACTATTTTCTTTTATTCCAAAAATACGCTACACCTCCCCACTATATTCAACGATTTTCCTCTTTCTGTCTCCACATTAATGGAGCATTCACATGGTTCAGATTTAAACTTGTGATATATTGCAAAATTTTATTTACACTTTCCTTTAAATAAGTTTGATTCAATCTTATTTTCACTGTTCAATATATATATATATTTTTCAAATTACTTAATAAATGGTAAACTTTTGTTCTAAATTTCTAGAAAAATGTTTATATATATGTGTGTTCTTTTTTACATTTAATATCTATAATTTTTAACATTATATTATGTTTTAACTTACCGACATGTTTGACTCAAATAACTTGAATAAAGTATTTAATTTATTAGATAAATAATATAAAAATATTATTAAATACTTAAAATATAAAAGAAAAGTTATTTGTTAAAGATTTAAAATTTATTTAGTTCTTTCGTCATTATAAAGTTAGTATATAATAATAATAATAATAATAATATATTATTTACTATTAATATTATTATGTATATTATTTTGTATTTGCATCTAACTTTTAAGTTTATAAAATGGAAGTGGTAGAAGCACTAATATTGAAGTTTCCTCTGAATTTTATATTTTAGAATATATCACAAGTTTAAATCACAACATTAATGCATAGAGAGAAAGATTATTGAGGATAGTGGGGAGGTGTAGGATATTTTTGGAATAGGTTTAATAGGTTCGGAGGTCCTTATATTTGCGGGTTCGTTTCACTTTACTTAAACAGGTGGCATGCTGAACATCTTTTTTATTTCCATGTGGCAGAGAGTTTGAACTAATACGTGGCACAGCAGAAAAGTAATCTCTTATTTGATTGTTGAGATTTTAGGGAAAAAAGTAATCTCAAAGGTATCAGTGACCACACCTTCAGAAGGAACCAAATGTTTATGCAGATTATATTTTGCATACCTCACCAAAAGCACCTTTCCCAATCATTGTCAATTGCTCGAAATCATCAATTTCAATTTTACGTCTCTGAATCCTCATGAACTCAGTTTCTCGGCGCTCCAAGTTCCTCATCATTTCCTCCTTCTCCTCAACCGGTATCTGAGATTCTTGCACTTTCCTCTACGTAATTGCTTCCATATTTCATTCCTTGAACAGAGATTACAGTTCTATATTCTATCCATTAATTAAAAAGGTCAATGCAACAATTACCCTTTGAGATCCCTGATGTTAACAACATTAACAACCAATTTCTGCAATTTTTAATTTGCATTCAGATTCCCTTTTCCTTTCTAATCCTAAACCCTAATTTTCTTTTTTGACCCTCCAGCGTTGTCGAAATCCCAAATTATGTGTGAAGTTTTTCACTCCCGATTACTCTTTGTTTTTGATTCTTATTCGTTGCTTCTTCTTCCACCATGAAAGAGGGTAAATTCGTTAACCATCAACAGCCGCACCAGGACGGTCACCTCTCGCCTTCAAAATTCGCCAAATTGTTTGATCATGAACCTTCCTGGGACAAGGTTTGTTCTTTCAGTACATCCTTCATAGATCCATTCCTGGACGAGAGGGAGAAGGCGTGGCGGTTGAGGAGGTCGATGTAGAGGGCGTAGGCGGCGGGGTGGAGGTGACGGTGGGGGAGGACGCGAGTGGAGAGGAGGGAGAGGGCGAGCAAGGGAGGGAGGATTCGGACGGCCATGTCTTTCTCGAGAAGCTTCCAGGCGAGGGGGACGTGGTTGTCGAAGCAGATGTAGGAGATGAGACGGTGTGCGAGGTCGACGGAAGGGAGGGAGACGCCGGCGCAGTTGAGGCGGCACTGACCTGAATTGATCACAATCGTCAACATTTTCGTCTCTTTTCACTCTTTTCTTGCATTCCACCACTCAAATAATTCAAACCACCAAACCACCAGATTGCTTCTTCCTTACAATTTAAAATGATATAAAATACACGTATTCAGTTCAAACTCTGCCAGGTGTAAAATATGGTTAATTGAATTTTAAAATATGGTGATTTTCTAAATTAAATTTCAAAATTCAATGATTTTTAAATCGAATTTTGAGATTTTACGAATTGCAATCTAAATAAAATTTTAAAATCTGATAAATTTTTAAATTGAATTTTGAAATTGAATTTTGAAATTGGGTGATTTTCTAAACCAAATTTGAAATTTATCTGATTAAAACACACCACTTTTAAAAATAAATTTTGGAGGTGCATGGAGAAATTCCCGGTTTGGTTTCCTTAGTTGCAGAAGTTAGTTCTTATATATAAATTGATATTGGAAAATTAATAGTTGTTATGAATTCAGTTTTCACAAGTTATCAATGTAAATATTTTTATATTATTCGTATAATAAAAGGTTGATCCTCTCCCAACCACTCTCACGTTAAACTGATTTCGAATGAAAACAGAAATTTTAAAAACAAGATCAGATACAGTTAAGAAGTAATATGAAAAAAGTAGGAAGCTTCTGGAATGGAAAGGCCATATGATAAACTGTATTTTAATGGCTAGATATTGTGGTTACATAATAATATCTCAGCTTCAATAAAAGTAGGAAGAATGTTATATTTATACACATCTCTATCATAATAAAACCAAACCATTATGATTAAATAGGTACAACTACTCTTATACTTTCCAAAGCTTTTGTCTCAACTAAATTTCATGACAAAAACCGTCGTATTAAAAAAAAACAGTGATAGCTTGTGATGTTTGAACAAAACCATAAACATGGCTACTTAACAAAATCTAAGAAAATATTTAGTTCAAAATTTAAATACGAGTCTGTATTTTATATTGAATAGAAATGAAAAAAATTGAATAAATTAAAAATTTTAAATATTTGAAAGAAATTATTGATTCTGAAATTTAAGTAAAAATACGAAAGTTAAATACTTAAAATTTTAAGTATCTAAGGTATTATTTGCTTCAAAAGTTAAAACTCTTGTATAATTTTATTTTTTAAAAACATTTCAAAGAATTAAAAATATATATATTTGAATTACTTTTTAACTTAATTCCAGAACAAAAAGAAATTATTGTTTATCGTATTCATCCACGATGATATTAAAAAAAAATACTTTATTTGAGAAGCTATTTGAAATGGTATTTAAATTTGAAAATGGAGTTGTTGACATTAAAGGGGACAAAATAATGGAAGGAAGTGAAGTGATCCATCCAAAATGAGAAAAAGTGGGTAAAGAAAAGAAACATAGTCACATGGGCCATCTGCATGATATATAATGCTTAATGTGACAATTATTTAGGTGGACTCACTTTTTTTTCTTCTAATGCCACACCTCAAAGCCACAAATTGTCCAATGCTACCTAACATTTTCTTTCAAATTTCAAAATCAAATTTGAATTTCAAACCTTTCACTTTTCCTATTCAATTATATTAAACATATCTTTTTATTTTAGAAAACAAATGTGAACATATACATTAGTCTCGTCTATGGTGATAAAGTGGGTTTTTCCCTTTTCTTTCTTCTAATTTTTATATTATATAGGTGAAATATTAAGAGGGGTTTATTAAAATACAAATGAAAATCATTTTTTATTCTATTGTTTATTGTAATTTAAACTATTAATATTTATAAAAAAAGTTGTAATATTTTTCTTTTAAGTTTTTGTTTCATCTCTTAGCATGTAGTAAATAATATATATATATATATATATATATATATATATATATATATATATATATATATATATATAAAGTTTACTCATTTAATTTCATTTATATAATATTATTATCTACTTACATTTCTTTTTTTATTTCTTTTTTTTCTTAGATTATAAATCACAATTTAGAAAATAGCATAATTTGGGAAAATAAGAATTAATTAGAATTTCTTTTTAAATGAGTTTTTGTTTTTCTCAAATAGGAAGTTTTATTTCTTTTTTCGTGAATTACATGTAAGTTTTCTTTCTACATGAATGAGAGATTTGAGTATAATAAATTAAATTATGTTAGTCTAGAATCACACTGATCGGTTTTATATGTAAATCAAAATCTTTGGAAGCAAATAAGACTTTTTTAGGTTTTTTTAAAACTTTCTTATCTTTTTCTAAGGAGTAAAAGAGTTTATGTAAAGGGTGGTAATAAACTTATTTTAATTAAGATGATTTTAAACTTTGGTATAAAGTTGAATCTTATGTTGAAACTGAATGTTTTAATGAGTTGAAGTTTCAAAGTTAAATTAAATCTATTAAGTTCTTGAATAACCTAATTGTAATGAATTATAATCGGTATATGCATACAATTAATTGTTTCTGTCATGTTTAAGTTTTTAATGTTTTGTTTCTAATACATTTTTTCTCAAACAAAATATTCTTGTTTAAATAAAAATGAGTTAGAGAGAAAACTAGTGTTCAAATAATATTTTTGTAATTAACTTAATTATATTTGATATAATTTAAGATTTTATTCATGTGACGTATATGAAATATGTAAAAAAACAACATCATAACTTCACTCATATGTTAGTTATATAAATTAAACTTAAGCAAGGAGAAATTAACAAAATATTATATCACTATAACATCTCATTTCTTTTATAGTAAAATACTATTAAAATGAAATATTACATATATGATAATAGAACCACTATAATAAAATAATCCTATAAATCACAAGATCTACACACGTAGAATCATCTGACTTTTTAATTTCTTCACTCTCACCTCTTACTGGAACAACTGAAAAGATTGTATCCCTAAACTCACATCATTAAAGTGATCATTGCAAAGAGAAAACAACACACAACATAAGCAAGGGTTTAGTGGTAACATTGTTCAACATAACACAATAAACATTCCATTATACATTATATTATACACATAATCATACATCATAATCATATCACAACATTAGACTGAGTCATCCGGATATATTATGAATTTCGAACTATTGGTAGCTTGTGTACTTGTAATGGTAATATTGTTGGATGAAATCAAGCTATCATACAAGGTTAGTCCGTTTCAATTTCTTAGGGCCATGATCAAAGCCTATAGACAAAAACCTTCCATTACTCTCACCAAATGACCCACCCCTCTCTACTTGAGAATGGATGATCATTAGACTGTCAGAATAAACCATCAGTCTGAAGCTCCATACATTCATACAACAACAACACAGGCATAACCATGTAACATATCCACAACTCATGAAATTACTTCCGTCAACCACTCACTTCATTTACAAACTTTTCATCACAATATTCATATGCATCATGTGACAACCGAGGATTTTAAAGATTTTAGAGTAGACAGGTGTGTCGGAATAATGGGACCGAATAATTTATATTAAAATAATATTAGTATATAAAGGAAAATTTCAAATGTTCGTCCCATTTTCTGATACAACCATTTCTCTCTAAATATGTTTCTCTTTTCTTTTCTCCTCCTTCTCTCTAAAAATCTCTCATCTTACTTTATCTGATTTTCAATCAGACCGAGCTTAAGTAATCTTGGAATCAAAAACATCTTTTTCCATCGATCAAAGTCTTGTTTAGAGTTGGTAAGTCTCGATTTCTTGAGTTCTTGTGAGATTCCAAAACTTTTTGACACAAGCAAGCCAAGTTTTTAGTTGCATGTGTTCATGAGCTTCTTTTTCCCATTGTTGATCACATTTATGGTCTTTAGGGGATCTATCCTCATCAATTAGTAAGCTATAGGTGTTCTTGGGATTTTCTGGAAGTATGAGCAAATTTCTGGAAGGGTAGAAGATTTCGTTCGATTAAAAGCTAACGGAAGCTAGTTAATTTAATTGTGATTTTCTATGTATGAAATTACTGTTTGGATGGTTGCATGTGTGTGACTTGAATGTTTGATTGAATAGTGTTGAATTTGTGAATTGTTGGAGTTTCTCTGCATAAATGTTTAGTCTGTTCTAATCTTAAGGAAGTGGGTATGCGAGAATGAGAGTTTGGGGTTGGGAGTGAAATCTGGTATGGGACTCTTTGGGATGATGTTAGAACAATTTTAGGTACCTTTGGATAGGCTTAAAATGGTATATGAATCATGTTTGGAGGATTAGAAGTTGGGAAGTGGTAGGAATTGGTGAAGATAATGGTTGATCATAATTCTGTAGCTATTCTGCAGAATTTTGCAGATCGCCGAGTGTCATTCATTGAACGTTTGACTTTCTTCTTGTGTTCGGTCTTAACTCAGTTCTACTTTTGTAGAGCTTTTCAATTAATGACCGATCGATCTTGTACTAGTATTCTGTTTTAGTCATAGCGATTGTTCTTAGTGGGGTGTGGGATCTCTTAGTAGCAATCAGTCTTAATGGGTGTGTGGTCTCTTAGTAGCGACCGGTCTTAGTGGGTGTGTGGTCTCTTAGTAGCGATCGATCTTAGTGGATTGTGTGGTCTCTTAGTAGTGCTCGTTCTTGTACTAGTGCTCGGTCCCGTACTTGTATTCGGTCTTAATTGTGTTCGGCCTCTCATGGGCCTTACTTGTTAATGACCGTTCGATGATATTTTAGTAATCAGTATCAACTCTAAGTGTTCAGCCTAAGCCATAAGCATTCGGTCCTAACTTAATCTTGGTATGGTGGTAGTATTCAGTCATGTTGTGGTACTCGGAATCCTCTAGTTGTAGGTCAGTAATAGTGCTTGACCTTCTCTTCAGCTGTATCTATTATTGATAGTTCGATCCTGTTCTTTAGGTAGTGAGAGAACAATCGGTCTCTAACATTCACAGAGCGTTCAGTCTTGTTCATATGTGTTTGGTTATTTCTATTCGGCTTACATTTATTCCAATGTGTTAGGATAATTAATTGTTCCAATTGCTTTGATGGCTGATGTATGCATTATCATAAAGGTGTCAAATTGAAAGTATGGTATGATGTTCCAACTGGTATGAAAGAGAATTCCAAAGAGGAATGTCTCAATTATTGGTTATCAAAGTGGAGGTAAAGTATGATTATGGACAGCGAAATTTGATGGTATCGGAGGGGGTATTTTTCGAAGAGTATAGCGCATCGGAATTAAAACTCAGATAGCGGAAAGCGTATTCGATCACAATTAAAATTAATTTTGTCTTTTTAGTAAAAATAATTTTCTTTCAGAAAATTAATCAAACAGTTGATATACGTAAAGTAATATTAGTGTAGGGAATAAGAAAATCAACACAAAATTTTTATCCTAGTTCGAATCAAAAGATTCTACGTCCAGTCGTTAATCACTATAAATAGTGATTAACCTTTTTCACTAAAAATGGTTTAACAGATTACAAGATAATGAACAGGAATAAAATGAATAGAACCACTCTACCAACTTGAAGAGAACCGCTCCAGTAATCGACCAACAATTCACAAGCTTCTCCTTTCACAAGACCAGACATAGTACCTTGCTAACTTGAAGAGAGTCTGCTCCGACTATCGACACACGATACACGAGCCTCTCCTTTCACAAGACCAAGCAAGGGAACAATGAACAAAAAGCTCTCTAAGAACGTTCCTCTGACACACAGTGTTCTAAGCTTTCTCAGTTCAAAAAAGGTTACCTTCTGATTTCTCCAAATCAAAATATATAGCTAAGTACACTGAGTGCCAAAGGTCAGCTCCCAACTGCCATGAATAATCGATTATTGTAAGTGATAATTGATTATTCAAGTCCGTTACAGGTTTTCAAAAATGTGATAATCGATTATATGAATTGATAATCGATTATTAAAGTATGACTTGTGATAATCGATTATTGCTTAACCATAATCGATTATACTTGTAAAAATTACAATGTTTAACATTTTCCTACTACATTCAAAATTTACAAGTTGCTTTTTTTAACTATTTTCCTACTACATCCAAAATCTATAAGTTGCAGCATCATCAAAACATATCTTCAGGTTTTACCAATACTCCTTATTGGTAACAATCTCCCCCTTTTTGATGATGATCAAAAACTCTCTTTTTAAAAGCAACTCAGGTTTACCTGCAACATATATAAACTAATGGACAACCACAGAGTTAGCAGTACCTGTACAATTAAAAACTAATATTTTTTATTTATTATTATTTTATTATTATTTTTTTTTAATCCTCCCCTTATATTTCTTCTCCCCCTTTTTGATCATAAGCAAAAAGAATAATGTAATAACTTCCCCCTTAATATGAGCTCCCCCTCAAAAATGGAATATATGCAAAAAATAAAAGCTCATTATATTAAGAACAGAAAGGAATTACATGAAATTCATTAAGAAACTAAATACCATAAAGAAAATAACATAACAATCAAACTTAGAGGCCTAAAACCTAGAATTCAGGACTAGGAGAACGTTCAGGAGGTGGGATATTAAGATGACCCTCGATGTTACAGAGGCGAACATCAAGATCAAGAAATTGATCAACCATGTACTCATCAACAGATCGCTGCCACTCATAAATCTCCTCAAAGTGAGTCTTTTGTGCAAGACTCATATCCTCCAATTGTTTAGATAACCTTGCAAAATGTTCTTCCATAGAAGTTGAGGAAGAGGAGGGTATGTTGGATGGTCCAGCATCAGACGGAGCAACAACACTTACTGGGTCAGCCATATGAGTGTCCATGTCATCATCTTCATCTACATCAGGATGGTCATCATCTTTGTGAATAAGAACTCTACCTCTAGTAATGAATCCCATTTGACGAAAGGTAGTATCTCCAATTTCTGATCCCACAGCTTCAATAGTTTGAACGAGTTCTCCTTCAACAGGTACACCTTTGAATTCTAAAATCCTAGAAAGAAGAAGAGCATAGGGAAGTTGATATGAATTGGATTTCTTGGCTTTTACCATTGTGTCAGCAATGAGAGCAGGCTAGTCGATGTGTATGTGATTTAGAATCCCATACAACAGAAGTAAATCCTGCTCAGAGCATTGAGCATGGTTGGTTGCTCTAGGACATAAAATCCAGACAATCAAGTAGTGGATCATCCTTTCTTCAACTTTAAAACCTCCAACCAGTAATTGCCTTCTATTGGTTTGCCGTTCAGGATGACGTAGGAAGGATTGAAAAGTCATCATCCTGTTGAAATCTTCAAGTCCTAAATGGACTTTGACAGCATCATCCCAGATGGGAAGTTAAGCAACATTGGTCCATATGTCATAATCTAAAATGATGCGTACTCCCTTGACCTTAGTAGATATTATCCTATCTTGATAGCGCAAGTTGAAGTAGAAGACTCTTATAAGATCAGGATAAATGCATCCTTTTTGTTCTAACAAATGTGTTAACCCCTGCTCAGCAAAAGTGTTTGGAAATTGAAAGCCATAGAAGCAGAAAAAGTCAAGACGAATAAACTTTACTGCCATGATCTTCCTTTCTTGCCAAGAATTAACAAATTCTGCATGTTTCCCTTGATCTGAAATCCATCCATCTATGTTTGCAAGACGTGGTTGAGAAGAAGAGGAGGCTCCAGCTGTTCTGCGACGGTGCCTTCTTGAGTCAGCCCTGGAGGAAGAATGGGAAAATGAGATTTTGAGAAGGTGAAGGGAAATGAAGAAGATTTGACCTCTAGATTTGATTTCAGCAGTATTTGGGTGCAAAGGAGTGTCTAATAATCGAATATGGGGGGCTATTTATAAGAAAAATGGAAAAACTAGCCGTTTATGGTCGTTTATAGCCGTTATGGGATGCTCCAACGACTTTATTTTTGAAACTGTCAGCGCGATAATCGATTATGGCTCGTGATAATCGATTATCAGTTCAATAATTACTGTCCAGAATATCATGATAATCGATTATGCATAATGATAATCGATTATCTGCTCAAGATTTTCCGGAATTGAATTTGATGCATGAATAATCGATTATAACTTAGTGATAATCGATTATGAAGCGTTAAGTTTACGAAAAATGCACAAATTTGCATAGATTTTGATTCTAAGATATGTCTAACACTCCTAACTCTCTTCTAAGCTCAAAAAATCTATCTTTAGGTAGAGCCTTGGTAAAGATATCAGCTAATTGATGTAAAGTATCAACATATTCAATTTGACAATCCCCTTTTTGAATATGATCTCTTAAGAAATGGTGCCTAATTTCTATATGCTTAGTTTTTGAATGCATTATGGGGTTCTTGGTCAAATTTATCGCACTAGTATTGTCACATTTTAGAGGAATTTTGTCAAGGAAGATATCAAAGTCTTCCAATTGTTGTTTCATCCACAAAATTTGAGCACAACAGTTTTCAGCTGCAATATATTCAGATTCGGTGGTAGACAAAGCTACACATGCTTGTTTCTTTGAGTGCTATGACACTAAAGAACATCCCAAGAAATGACAGGTTCCACTAGTACTTTTTCTATCAATTTTATAGCCACCATAATCTGCATCAGAGTATCCTATTAAACTAGGTGAGGCATCAGAGGGATGCCAAAGTCCAAATGAAGTAGTTCCCTTAAGATATTTTAGAATTCTCTTAACTGCAGTCAAATGAGATTCTTTAGGATTGGCTTGGTATCTAGCACATACACAAACACTCTGCATAATATCTGGTCTACTAGCAATTAAGTATAGCAAGGATCCTATCATGCCTCTAAACATGGTTTCATTCACTCCTTTTCCAATTTCATCCTTATCTAAATAACATGAAGTACCCATGGGTATACTAGCTTCCTTGCAGCTATCCATACCAAATTTCTTAAGAATTTCTCTACAGTATTTAGTTTGGGAGATGAATGTTCCACCATTCATTTGTTTTATCTATAGTCCTAAGAAAAAGTTTAACTCACCCATCATAGACATCTCAAATTCACCTCGCATTATTTTTGCAAACTCTTCACACAAAGAGTCATCAGTTGACCCAAAAATGATATCATCTACATAAACTTGCACGATTAAAATGTGTTTTCCTACTTTCTTAATGAATAAGGTTGAATCAACCTTTCCTCTAGAAAATTCATTTTCAATTAAAAAGATACTAAGTCTTTCATACCAAGACCTAGGTGCTTGTTTAAGACCATACAAGGCCTTTTTCATACTTACAAACATGTTAGTAATAACTTCACTGCTTAAATTAGAAGTTTTCTCCCCCTCAACAAAAGAATTGATGCGTTTCAAAATAGAAATAAAATTGAGATTTCATAACAGGAAAGAACAAAATACCTCATGGAATATAAGAAGAAATTCAATAGGATACCATAGAGTCTTCTTTTCCTTTTGAAAAATTAACCTGCAAAACAAAACAATAGAGTTTTGGTCCCCATAATCTCATTTGGGTCCTTTGAGGTTAGAGACAATTTACTTTATAACAGGAATTCAAGCATATTTTCCAT
Organism: Vigna nakashimae; assembly: GCA_034642375.1. Lineage (NCBI taxonomy): Eukaryota > Viridiplantae > Streptophyta > Magnoliopsida > Fabales > Fabaceae > Vigna > Vigna nakashimae. The sequence continues at coordinate 13,380,746 of CM067764.1, read as the reverse complement.
TTGGAACATCAAAATGTTTAATTCTACATTTGTTTGAAGAGTGCCCCTTTTTCATACAATAAAAGCATGTGACAACATTTGGGTTTCTGTAAGATACAGTTTCTTTTTCAACCCATACCCTACGAGTTCTTCTTTCTTTGGACTTATTTATTTAATGCATATTTCTATTTTCAACATTGCTTCTCTTAAGGTTTGTCTTAGCATGTGAATTAGTCTTGGTTTCCTTTGCAAGTAAGTTTTCAAGTATGTCAATATCAAACATATGATTCTTACAAGACAAGCATTCAACAGGTTCAACAGTAGCATTTGCATCAGATAATTTTGTTTCTAAAGAACTAACTTTATTTCTTAAGACAACTTCATCATCAAGCAACTTTTCATAATTCAATTTTAATTCGTTGTGCTCTTTCTTAAGTTTTTTATGTGTAGCATAAAGTTTTTCATATTCAATCAACAATTCACAGAAAGCCTTTTGCAAGTCTAATTCACTAGATTCAAAGCTGGAATCACTTACTTGGCTTCCAGTATCTTCTGATTCAGCCATTAGACAAATATTGGCTTCTTCTTCTGTGTCACTTGAACTCGTTGAACTAGAGGCATTATCCTCCCAAGCTATGTATGCTTTCTTTTTCCTTTGAAATTTTCTTTCCTTCTTGTCTTCACTTTTCTTGCCTTTTGGACACTCAGATTTTACGTGCCCTCTTTCTCCACAACCGAAGCACTTTACATTTGATGGAGATTCTTGACTTTCTTTCCTATCTTTGTGAAACTTGTCCTTTCCCTTTGCTTTCATGAACTTTGCAAATTTCTTTATCATCAAGCTCATGTTTTCTTCATCATCAGAATCATCATCTTCAATTCTTTTAGAGTTCTTTCCTTTGGAGATCTCGGACTTGAAGGCTAATGTCTTTCTTTTGCCTTGATCTTCTTCAATCGTCAATCTCCTCAGCTCAAGTTCATGCTCACAGAGCTTTCCAAACAAGATTGGCATTGACATCTGAGTAAGATTTTGAGATTCCAAGATGGCAGTCACCTTTGGTTGCCAAGACTTGTCCAGAGATTTCAGAATTTTCACATTAAGTTCATCAGTATCAAAAGTCTTACCCAACCCTGTTAAATGATTCACAATATGAGTGAATCATTTTTGAACGTCAGAGATCGTTTCTTCAGGTTGCATTCTGAACATCTCATATTCCTGAATGAGAGTGTTCTTCGTAACACGCTTCACGTTCTCTGTTCCTTCATGAGTGACTCTGAGGACTTCCCACATTTCTTGTGCTGTCTTACACACTGAAATTCTATAAAATTCATCAAGTACAACAGCAGATGAAATTATATTGCGAGCTTTAATATCAAACTGAGCTCGTCTATTTTCTTCAGCAGTCCAATTAAAATAAGGTTTTTCAATCTCTACACCATCAACAGTATTCATAGGAATATAAGGGCCATTTTGTACAGCTTCCCAGATACCTCTATCAACAGACCCCATAAAAATCTCCATTCTCACTTTCCAAAAAGCATAGTTATCACCAGTAAACAATGGAGGTCTGTTAATGGAAGCACCCTCAACATATACATGGTTTTGATTGTGACCAACCATTTTCGAAAATTTTGAAAAACTATCAAAGCAAGCTCTGATACCAATTGATGGTATCAGAGGGGGTATTTTTCGAAGAGTATAGCGCAGCGAAATTAAAACTCAGAGAGCGGAAAGCGTATTCGATCACAATTAAAATTAATTTTGTCTTTTTAGTAAAAATAATTTTCTTTCAGAAAATTAATCAAACAGTTGATATACGTAAAATAATATGAGTGTAGGGAATAAGAAAATCAACACAGAATTTTTATCCTGGTTCGAATCAAAAGATTCTACGTCCAGTAGTTAATCACTATAAATAGTGATTAACCTTTTTCACTAAAAATGGTTTAACAAATTACAAGATAATGAACAGGAATAAAATGAATAGAACCACTCTACCAACTTGAAGAGAACCGCTCTAGCCATCGACCAACGATTCACAAGCTTCTCCTTTCACAAGACCAGGCAGAGTACCTTGCTAACTTAAAGAGAGTCTGCTCCGACTATCGACACACGATACGCGAGCCTCTCCTTTCACAAGACCAAGCAAGGGAACAATGAACAAAAAACTCTCTAAGAACGTTCCTCTGACACACAGTGTTCTAAGCTTTCTCAGTTCAAAAAACGTTACCTTCTGATTTCTCCAAATCAAAATATATAGCCAAGTACACTGAGTGCCAAAGGTCAGCTCCCAACTGCCATGGATAATCGATTATTGTAAGTGATAATCGATTATTCAAGTCTGTTACATGTTTTCAAAAATGTGATAATCGATTATATGAATTGATAATCGATTATTCAAGTATGACTTGTGATAATCGATTATTGCTTAACCATAATCGATTATACTAGTAAAAATTACAATGTTTAACATTTTCCTACTACATTCAAAATCTACAAGTTGCTTTTTTTAACTATTTTCCTACTACATCCAAAATCTATAAGTTGCAGCATCATCAAAACATATCTTCAGGTTTTACCAATACTCCTTATTGGTAACAAAATTCACGGCATTCATCCTTACATTTTAATGATTACCAAGTCTCAAGTAGAGATGGGTAAGTCATGTCGTGAGAATAGCAGGAAACCCTAGTCTAAGGGGGGACACCATAGGTGAGGGATAACATGCTAACATCGTGCGACAGCTGATGGGTTTCCAGTTACTACACCCACGAGTGCACGAACAATCAAAACTACATATTCGTACAATCCGGATGGTCAAGTCAAGTGTTCGGTCATTGCGTGCAATGTATGGTCAATCATTGTATGCGTTAAAATGTTCGGTTGACATGTGCTTATGTATTTGTTTAATTTGCATGATAATTGTAATCAGTTAAATTACTCTAGCTTACCCTTGCTTTTCTGTGGCTTGTTTTTGTATGTTGTTTCTCTTTTGCAATGATCAACTTAATGGTGTGAGCTTAGGGATACAGTCTTTTTAGTTGAAGCATCTGAAGGGGGAAAGTGAAGCTTATAATATAGGCATTTATGTTTGTTCTTCAGGTGGAATTTTTATTCACCAAATCTTTAGTTTTGTTTTATCATTATACATGTAATGTTTCATTTTAGTAAGTTTTCCTTACCCCACATTTAGGTAAAGAAAACAGATTGGAAACCCTTACCAATAGCTTCGGAAAGGTCGAAAACCCCAAAAATGACCTAAAGAATGTCCAAAACTAATATCCAGAACCTTAAACCCCCTTCCCTCCCTCTCCCAAACAAAAAAAAAACTGGTGCAATGGCGCCCAGTAGCGATCGAGCGTCCAAAGGCTAGCGCTTAGTGGTGCAATGGCGCTCAGGCATTATTAGTAAGATCAAGACTCAATTTTCTCACTTTGAACACTTTACCCCAACTTCTAAAGGTCTCTAGGACCCTCCAAACGTTAAGAAAACTTTGAAAACCCTGTTGTAACTCAATTTGACACTTAAAAACCCAAATTCACTTCTACAAGATACCCAATTTCAATTCTACACTTTTTAACCCACATATCAGTTTACCCACTACATAGACAAGTCAAAATACACTTGTTAGCTGTAAGATCCTTGAAAATATTTGTAAGTTAAATGCTAAAAAAAAATGATGAATAGTAAATTGTGAATAGTAAAAAGTGAATAGTTAAAAAAAATAAATAATAAAAAAATAATATTTGGAAAGGATAAGTGTTCCACGTAGCTTGGAGATCAGAATTCATCAAATTGTAAATAAAAAATTATTTTTTTAATAGTAAAATGAATAAAAAAATGAATAGTTAAAATGAATAGTAAAAAATGAATAGTAAATTTTTTTGCTATAAATAGCCAAGGGGGGGAGGTTGAAAATTTACACCAAAGAACTTAGAAAATTTTTGAGAGAAGAGAGTTGGAAGAATTTCTAATTTCAAAGGGGATATTCTGGAAGTTTTCAGAGAGCGAGGAGATTAAGTCTGTAATAGAGGTAAGGGAAGCTAACTTTGAGTATTTCTTTTTGTATTATCTTGAGTCTTGAATATACTATATTTTTCTTTTGTCTGATTTTAAATCTTGAATATGGAGTATTTTGTTTCTGTATGATCTTGAATTTTAAATGAGAGTATGCTTTTGTGTTAATATCCAAGTGTGATAGTTGTAAAATGTGATGTTGATTATGTTATGCCAATTGTACGTTGTTAGTGGTTTATTTTTGTATTTTGGAAGGATTAGAAATTGTCTAACCGGCTCTGCCAGATTCAATTTCTTGTTTCCCCAAACATTTTATTGTTTTCCTTATTTATTTTATTGTATTTTGGAAGGATTAGAAATTGTCTAACCGGCTCTGCCAGATTCAATTTCTTGATTCCCCAAACTTTTATTTCCTTCCTTATTTATTTTTATTACATTTTTGGAAGGATTAGAAGTTGTCTAACCGGCTCTGCCAGATTCAACTTCTTGTTTCCCCAAACTATTTATTACTTTACTTATTTATTTTATTGCATTTTTGGAAGGATTAGAAGTTGTCTAACCGGCTCTGCCAGATTCAACTTCTTATTTCCCCAGACATGTATTGTTCTTGTTATTTAATTATATTGTATTGTTGGATGGATTAGAAGTTGTCTAACCGGCTCTGCCAGATTCCACTTCTTGTTTCCCCATGAATTTTTATATTAAGATTATTTTTATGATTGTCAAATATTGTATTCTTCTATGACCATTTATAGTAATGTTTTATTATTGTTAATTGTTGATAATTATCTTGTATGAATTCTATTATGGATTTTTATTGTGATGAATTTATTGAATGAGTTTGTTGGCTGAAATTGATCTTGTTGGAAGGTTTAGAATAAGGGTTCTGTAGTAACTTGTATATGGGTATTAAATAGATATACAGATACTGTTTGAGATTGTGGTGAGAGGAAGTAAAATTAGGCATTTTAAGATTTAGAGCATAAGAAAATAAGGTAGATAAATTAAATAAATAAATTGTTAATTATTGAGGACCTCCTTTTGTTGGTAGGATAGAGGAACCTTAAAAACCTGAGTTGGCACATCCCTGATCATAGAGCAGCCCTGGCCTGGTCCAGTCAGTTGTGACTTGTTAGCAAAATGATGAAGATGAAGTTTTGATGATGTCCAAATCAAGTCAAGAAGAAATCAAGATTCAAAATGTTATGAAGACTTGTATTGCTATGGAAAGCTTTTGTAATACTCTTAGAAATATGTATAGGACTTAGATTATAAAAAGAAAAGTGTTTTGTAAAATTACTGTAGCAAAATACTGTAGCAAATTACTGTAGCAAATTACTGTAGCGCATACTGTAGCAATGTACTGTAGCAATGTACTGTAGCTAATCGATTAACAGAGGGTGTTAATCGATTAGCGTTAATCGATTAACAGGGGCTGTTAATCGATTAACACAGTGACCGTTTGAAAAACTAGCCGTTTTTAGAGCCGTTGGACTATCCGTTGGAGTGTTAATCGATTAACCACTGTAGCTAATCGATTAACACAGTGAGAAAGGCTGAAAACGAAAAATGGAAGAGTCTTTGGATGAGTCTATAAATAGACTCTCATTTCCTCTCAAGAAAAATCCAGAGACACAGAAACTCTTCCCTTGTGCAAAACATCTCTGAACTCTTTGAGAATTGTGTGCTCTTGCTCAGCTAAGGAAACTCTGTCTGTAGAGTTGATTAAATACTGCTACGGTGATAGAGGAATAGCTGGATCATCCTTGGTGTGTCTGAGGAAGTGTCTGGAAGAGAATCATCCTTCGTGAAGCATTCGAAGGAGGTGATCATCCTTTGTGAAGATTCAAAGGAGGTGTAAGTTCATCTCTTGTGGTTTCAAGAGAGGTGGTAATTTCTAAACTGTTACAAATTGTTTTTCTGTGTGACTAATATTTGTAATAGTTTTGTGATAGTGAAAAAGGTTTATCTTATTTGAGATAAGCGACTGGACGTAGGATCCTAGTGATCTGAACCAGGATAAAATACCTGTGTAATTTTTCTCTTTCCCTTACTCTGTTATTTACGTTTAATTATCTGCTTAGTAAGAAATTAAGAGAAAAATATTAAAAAGGGATAATATTTGAATATAACCAATTCACCCCCCCTCTTGGTTTGTTTCCACGCTAACCATTCGCTGCAGCCGCTCTGACAATTGGTATCAGAGCTTGCTTTGATAGTCATTCAAATGGCGGGATCGCATCAAACATTCGCAGAGGGTGCTTCTATCAATAGACCACCACTATTCACAGGTGAAAATTACGCATTTTGGAAGGTCAGAATGCAAATATTTATGGAATCTATTGATGTAGATATTTGGGATGTTGTTGCATTTGGTCCTTTTGTTCCAACTAACAATATGCAGGAACCAAAGTCCCGTGACCAATGGACCATTGAAGAAAAGAGAAGATCTCAGAATGATGTAAAAGCCCGGAATATCATTGCGTCAGCATTGACTGTTGATGAGTTCTACAGGGTCTCTGTCTGCAAAAACGCTAAAGAAATGTGGGAAACTTTAAGAGTAACTCATGAAGGCGGAGATGAAATTGGGTGTGCTAAATCTAATACTTTAATCATGGAAGAGAATAATTCAAGCTCTTCATCAAGCACAACATCAAGTATGGGTGATTCTAATGAGCAAGCATATATCTGTTTAGTAGTGAACGACGACACTGGAAGCCAAGTAAGTACCTCTAGCGATTCTGATGATTCTGATCATATTGATGAAGATGAATTACATGAAATTTATAGAGAATTATTGATAGAATCAGAAAAACTAGATCTTGCTCATAAGAAATTGAAAAAGGATTTTAAAGAATTACAAAAGAAATATGAAAAATCCTTAGAAGAAATAGAAACTTTAAATAGTAAAATTTCAAATGTAGAAAATGATACAAATATATCTGCTGAGTGTAAATTTTGTGATGAACATAAATTGAAAGTTGATAACGTTGAAAAATCAATAGCAGATGAAAATAAAGAATTAAAATCAAATTTTAAAAATATTTTTGAAGAAAATAAAATTTTGAAAAATAAAATTTTATTTTATGAAAAAGGTAAATATACTAGTAGTGATGAATGTGCATCTTGTGTTAATTATAAGAAACTACTAGATGAAACAACCTTTGGAGAATGTAGTAAAAATAATGAAAATAAGGTTGTTAAAAATAAGTATGTTCCTAGAATTAAAAATAAACATAATCATAGAACCCATAGAACTTGGGTAGAAAAAGGAACAACTTATAGGAACACAAACTTTGTATCATGCTTTTATTGTATGAAAAAGGGTCATACTTCAAATAAATGTAAAATTAAGCATTATGGTGTTCCAAGTGGTAGATATATTTGGGTTGTAAAATGATTTCAAATTTTTAAATTAACCCAAAGGACCCATACAAAATAGTTGGGTACCTATTGTTTAAAATTTAGAATTTCTTTAAAACAATTTTGTTTTAAATATTTGAAAAGAAAAATTAAGAAATTTTTATTCCAAGGTAGATGGAATTTTTTTTTTTTTAAGCATATATAGTTTTCAAACGGAAAACATTTGAAATAGAAGAATGTGTGCATGTTGTCTTTGATGAAATTGTAGACCTTGAGGCAAAACCTCTTGAGTCATTTGAATTACATGCAGGAAATGATGAAGATTTGTAGAAGATAACAAATGAAGCAAAGAATGATGACAATCCTCAAGATGAAGATCTCAACAATGTTTTATAAGCTCTTTCTCCTAAAAATATTTGCTTTAAATATCCTATTCTGCATGTTTGAATGAATCTTTAAATTTGAAATATTTTTAGCTCATATGCATACATGCTTTTATTAAGGGGGAGTATTATCTTAGGGGGAGAACATCAAACACAACTTTTTAATTATGATCAAAAAGGGGGAGAAAATGTTTAAAGCTTATTTGCTTATTTGTGTTTATTCCCTAATGCACTTTTTCTTCCATAAGTTGTGTTTTAAATACAGACTATTACCAAAAGCTTTAAATCAAGGAGTTTTTGATCATCATCAAAAAGGGGGAGATTGTTAGCAAAATGATGAAGATGAAGTTTTGATGATGTCCAAATCAAGTCAAGAAGAAATCAAGATTCAAAATGTTATGAAGACTTGTATTGCTATGGAAAGCTTTTGTAATACTCTTAGAAATATGTATAGGACTTAGATTATAAAAAGAAAAGTGTTTTGTAAAATTACTGTAGCAAAATACTGTAGCAAATTACTGTAGCAATGTACTGTAGCAATGTACTGTAGCTAATCGATTAACAGAGGGTGTTAATCGATTAGCGTTAATCGATTAACAGGGGCTGTTAATCGATTAACACAGTGACCGTTTGAAAAACTAGCCGTTTTTAGAGCCGTTGGACTATCCGTTGGAGTGTTAATCGATTAACCACTGTAGCTAATCGATTAACACAGTGAGAAAGGCTGAAAACGAAAAATGGAAGAGTCTTTGGATGAGTCTATAAATAGACTCTCATTTCCTCTCAAGAAAAATCCAGAGACACAGAAACTCTTCCCTTGTGCAAAACATCTCTGAACTCTTTGAGAATTGTGTGCTCTTGCTCAGCTAAGGAAACTCTGTCTGTAGAGTTGATTAAATACTGCTACGGTGATAGAGGAATAGCTGGATCATCCTTGGTGTGTCTGAGGAAGTGTCTGGAAGAGAATCATCCTTCGTGAAGCATTCGAAGGAGGTGATCATCCTTTGTGAAGATTCAAAGGAGGTGTAAGTTCATCTCTTGTGGTTTCAAGAGAGGTGGTAATTTCTAAACTGTTACAAATTGTTTTTCTGTGTGACTAATATTTGTAATAGTTTTGTGATAGTGAAAAAGGTTTATCTTATTTGAGATAAGCGACTGGACGTAGGATCCTAGTGATCTGAACCAGGATAAAATACCTGTGTAATTTTTCTCTTTCCCTTACTCTGTTATTTACGTTTAATTATCTGCTTAGTAAGAAATTAAGAGAAAAATATTAAAAAGGGATAATATTTGAATATAACCAATTCACCCCCCCTCTTGGTTTGTTTCCACGCTAACCATTCGCTGCAGCCGCTCTGACATGACTAGTCATATGTGCTGGCGTCGAAGGTGAGTTTGATGCGTTCAGACATCTGGGTCCTCTCCGGTGACCAATTGGAGTAAAGAAAGATCTCTAATAGGATGAAAATAAAATAAAATAAGTCAACTGTAGATGCATTTTATTTGTCGTTACAATGAGCTCAGATTATATTATGTAGTTGCTAAGATATGTTGAAATGTTTTGGATGATCTATGAATCTTTGATTGGTGAAAATATGTTGAGTTATAGTCGTTAGGGTCAAAATGAGTTTATAATATGTAGTATGATATCTGGCAATATGTTTAATTTATTGACACCAAAATAGGTTATTGTCAAATTATGATTAGAGAATGAACATGATTGAGTTATGTGGAGAAGAGGTTATGAATTGTTGATTTGATGAAATATTGGAGTGGATAAGAGGGTATGAAACGTTGATTGGATGAAATGGGAGTGGATATAAGAAATCATTGCTTATGAAATGATGTTTCCTACGAAAAGTAGTATGTTCGGTTTATACCATGAGAGCTTGATATGATCAAAGTAACACCTGAGGTTTATGAAAGCAGGCAGCAAGTGGTCTGACCATAAGGCTTTGACATAAATATGTGGTTCATAAGTTTTATAGAAGCAGGCAGAGAGAGGTCTGACCATAAGGCTTCAGAGAGTAAGACATAGTATACAGGTGAGGCTTAAGGAAGCAGGCAGAGAGCGGTCTGACCATAAGGCTTCGTGAGTAAGCATGGTAAAATTGTAAGGTTTATGAAATTGAGGAAGATGATTTTGATAATGATGAATTAATGACATCGGGGTAATGATATTTTAGTAATTGTAGAAATACATGATTGAAATATTTTTATTACAAGTTTAATGATTGATATGATATGGTTGGCTTACCCTTATTTGTTTGTGCTATGATCATATAACTCATGTTATATGTGAATAGATAATGTTGCAGATGCGGTTGAAAAAGCTTAGAGATGAGAGAGATGCGGGGAAAAACTTTCAGGGATATTTTGTAAAAAGAATAAATTTGTATTGGAAAAATTATGTTGTGTAAAACTTATGAGTTGAAATTTGAATTTATGTTAAGTGGTGAAGACTATATTGTTTGAAGTTTGTAAGTTTGGTATTGTACTTTGGGAGAATTGAAATAAAGTTGGATTGAAGATAATTTAATTTAGTCTCTACTAAAAGTAATACTCTTTAAAATATTAGGGTATTACATTAGCACACTCCAACACCTTAGTTTCATCCCCGCCTTCAATTTCCAACACCTAAACCTCTAAAATGAACTAAAAACTCAACCTATGAAACAATTAACACTTCCATGACATATTTTTTTGATATAAACCTCTAGAAAATTCATAATTGATCTCATAATATACTTCAAATTCTCTAAAACAGTTTACACAACTTATTTCAAAATCGCATCACTCAAAACCCCTTTTGTAAGCTTGAAACCCAAGTAACTTGACCAATATTTCACACAACCACTTCTATTCAATTTCAAACACTAAAACATCATTATCACACTCCATCATAATAGTATTAATCATCACAAACACACCATACCATTTATATTCAACATCATACTATCAAAATCATCAATTAAACATACATATTATAACCTAATCATACAAATTTCTCAAAATCATCTATAACTCATAGAGATACTCAACTTATAATACAAACACAACTAAGATAAGGTTTAGCTTCCCTTATCTCACAAGACCTTTGCTCAACTCAAGGAATGTTTCACCGATTGCTTGAAACGCAAGGAAACTCTAAAAGAACCTACAAATCACCAAATGATAGTCAGACATAGTCCTTAAGACCTCAATTTAACCAAAAATAGAAAAGCCACATGCAAAGGAAGATTCTTAGAATCTAAGATATTGAAATCTAATAGAAATAGAGGTAGAAACTTAATTGTTCTATAACAAAAATTGATTGATTAGAAATGTAGACCTCGTCTCCGTGATCGATAAGACATCTCCTGAATGTCAAATAAATGACTCAGGAGTTAGAACTCTTAGAGAGAAAGTAGAGAACTCTAAAAAAGTAATTTCTAGAGATATGATATGTTTTAAAATAATGAAATTGTTTATAACAAAACTAGTTATAACTAAACCATTTAATACTAAAATTACCCAGTCTCATTATTTTTAAATTATCATCATTTCTAAAATACCATTTTCTCAAATTTTACTATCATATGAATAATTTCAATATATATATATATATATATATATATATATATATATATATATATATATATATATATAAATTATTGCATGCATATTGTAATATAATAATATTTTATAGAAAGTGATTAAAATTACGTTATTTTAGAAGTTTTTTGTAAAAAAAATTACATTTAATTTTGTTATTGCAAAGGATTGAAATGTCCCTTTAAGTAATTTTGTCAGACCTATTTTAAGTAATTTTTAGATATTTTTTATTTCACTTTAATTATTGATTAATCAACTCTGATTCGGTTCATTATATCAATATTATTCAAAAGTGAACCGAAATGACGTCCTTTGACAACATTATCCAAAATGAAACACAGTAAATATTAAGAAACTTAAAAACGAAGTATTCTAACTAAAATAATTTTTAAATTAAATATAAAAATTCTATTTTATACTCCTTTAACAAAATCATTATGTGAATTCATAGTTTGGTATCTTACATGGAATGCACCACGATCTTTTTACTTTATTGCACACCAGAAAGTATGCACTAACAAAAACAGTGTAAACCACTTTTTTAATGTATTCACTTCATCTTTTTTCAATGAAATATGTTTCTCTCTTTATTACACGACCCTCTTCAATTTTGTTGTGTGTTCATCTTTCTGACCACAATGATATGAATTAATAAACTGTAAATGGTATGAATTTAAAAAATAAAGTCATTTTTTCTTTCCATTAAAGCTTGTAAATTACTTAAAACCAGTATGGGTTGGTAGTACTATTCTAACCCTACTTGAGAAACACACAGTTGCTGACGTGTCACTGTAAAAAGCTGCCACGCGTAATGAACCTGGACGACAAAACATAGATGGAATCTAAGCAGCAGGTACCACCAAAACAACACCTGTTTTTTTCCCCACTTTTCGTTTTCATGCTTTCACAACAAAAATGAAAAGAAGAGAAGCACTGCCATGAAATTCCTCAATTTCTTTCTCTCTCTCTCTCCAATGTTTCCCACACACTCACAAAACCAAACATTCATTCAACACACTGAAAGCCTAAGCTACCTAGGCTCAGCAGCTAGGAAATAAATAGCAGTGAAAATAATCCCTATATGCAAAACCCTAACTAACCTTTTTCTCCTTTTCACCAAACCAATCAATCACTACCCTCCATTTCCCTCTTCACTTATTCCCTCCCAAGCACGCTCCTTTTTCTATATTTCTCAAAAAGTTACTCCCTTTCGCTTTTTTTCTCTTATGGGCACGCCTTCTTCACCACTTGCTTTCTTTTCCTATTAGGTTCAATCCACCTTCTTCCGTTCTGATCTCAAACACCCACCTTTTTCTTTCTCAGTTTGTTTTCACCGTTTATGTGCTACGTCCGTTAGATCAGTGTTTGCTGATTTAAATTTGATCTAATTGGTGTTTGGTTGGTTGCAGAAGTTCGTTTATTTCTTCATAATTGCAGTTTTTTTGTGTGTGGGTGTTTTCTTTTTTCTGTGTCGTGACTTTGCATATCAAGAAGGTCCATTTTGATCTTCGATTTTGCACGGTGATTTTTGTGGGGGTGACTAGTTCTCTTCTGATGTTTTATTTCCAACCGTTGTTTCAATCATCACCTTCTAATTATCCATCCTCTAGACCTCTTTTCTCTTTCTCAATTTCCCATGTTTTTCTCCGCTCTGACGTGTTCTTCATATGCTGCTTCAATTGCCTGAGATTTCGTCTCAAAATTTGATGTGTGATCCAGAGGGGAGTTGTTGGTGTTGTCACTGCGAATCTTTCTGCCGGTTCTTTGAATCACATCTAGTTATCTTCGGTGAGGAGTAAGAAAGAGAAAGAGAGAATTTTGAGAATGGGAGACCGTTGTAGACATTTTTCCATTGAGGAATTACCATCACATTTGGTTTTAGAAATTCTGTGCTCGGGTAGGCTCAGCGCAATGGACCTTGTTTGCTTAGAATTGACTTCCAAAACTTTTGGTGGTAGCCATGGCCTGTACCCTTTTTTCAAGTTTAAGTCCTTGATTGACTTTGCTGCATTTCAATTGTGTGCTTCCCATGTTACCTATGCTAGGATGGGTTTGATTTCTCAGAGGGAGTTGTATGATAGATGTGGAGGAAATTGGAAGCGAGTTTTGAGGTTCTTGCAGTCTGTGGAACAATCCTCTCAGATGGTCGAGACATCATCAGGCAATGTACTATTTCATTATATCAAATGCTTACTTTTGTCTGCTTTTGGTAAAAAAGAAAAAAAGTATTTCCTGCATGAATTATGAGGTGACTTGTGTATTCCTTTTTTCTTTTGATAAAATTACAATTGTGTTTCTCAAGGTGGAGATATTTTCTTTTTTCTTTTGAAGTGTAACACTGCATGGTTTGCCCCCCAACCCTCTTTTTTTTTTTCAATGTCACTCTTATAATAAAATGTAATAAAGCGTTTGTAAACAATTAAAACAAAAAAGAAAAAAGTTTTAAATGTTATGAAAATACATCTCAGCATCGATAGACATTATAATGCTTTTGAACTGTCCTTTTGAAGGAAAACTAGTGGAGTTGTAAATAATGATGGAAAACATTTTATTGGCAGATGCAAATAACAACAGGAAAGTATCACACCTTGTTGATCAGCAATTCTTCTGTCTATTCCTGTGGTTCTGGTTTATGCGGAGTACTCGGTCAAGGTCCTGAAACAACACAGTGTGTAGCCTTTACACGGATTGATTTCCCACCTTTGGCACGTGTGGCTCACGTTTCAGCGTCTTTTAATCATGCAGCTTTTGTCTTGCAATCTGGAGAGGTTAGTGGTTGCTTAAACTTTATTAAGTTAGCTATATGACTCATGAGCAAGTCATTGGTCTGTAACAAATTATATCCTTCCATTGCTCTCCTGTTGACTAATGCAGCACAGCCTTGAGAATTTCATATATTATATACGTTTATTAGGCTTGCACTAACATTTTAAGCTTATGTCATAAATGTTCATATAACCTCTGAACGAATTGAGTGTCTAGGATCTTGATACCCACCATCCACTTACTCACCACCTAAGGTTTAGATAGACTTCTCTATCCATGCATCAAGCTCAAAAGTCTTTTGCGCAGTAATGGGAGCATATTAGTTATATAATTAAAACCATCGTGGGGATTGCACTTGAAAGTGTAAGTTTTAGAACATTACTGGTGAAAGAAACAAATTGTCTAAGAAATGTGTTTTTCACCTCCAATTGAAGAGTTTGGCTGGAAGATGGGAATGGGGATATCATAAGTTTTCTTTTCTTTGACTCTTTGTCATTCCAATGCTTGTATTCATGACATTGTTCATATTATTTTGAACTAGAAGGCTATAGTACAAGATACTCTGGATTAAATGTCCTGGTTTGACTTTTGGATCACAGTTTGATGAGGAGAGCTTTTATGTAATTTTTTTAAAAGGAAGATGCTAATTTTACCGTCTTGTTTTTAGGTACACACCAGCTAGCATAAGTCCAACTTTAGAACCGAGAATTATTTCTCTTCTCATGTCTGTTAGGTAAAGTGAAAATGAGTGCAGGAGATTCAGAGTAAAGAAGCATCGTAGGAAAAATGAATGAGGATTTGTTTCTTGGGATTAGGATAGAGTTAGTTAGTAGAATTATTAAAGTCAAGAATGGGCGTACCGTTTAGATGGATTCAAAACTATATTCTTTATTCCATCTGTCTTCCATTAATATATAATTTGTTCTCCAAAGATTAAAGAATGTGTAGGTGAAGTAAGAGTAAGACTGGATAGAATAAAAATATGGAGATTCGTTGAAGTTCCAGGTCTTTGTGTGTACTCGCATCTACTTTAAAATGGAATGAGATGGATCATCTTAGGTTCTTATACTTTCTTAGAGAATGCCATGAAGATTTTTGTGGTCAGTATATGAATTGGGTTTAACAGATGTAGTGATTGAAAATTTTGATTAATTACTTACCAAGCTTTCTTCCGAGCTTCCCTTTTGCAGTAATCATTAAATGCCTCGATGCAAATCAGAAAGGAAATTCACACAATAGTAATGGATGAATAATATGTATTATTGATGATACTAACTAAAAATGCAGTTGAGAAACCTTCACTTCCCGAAGAGCTCAACATTTCACTCAAAAAGATATTTTTGTCCTCCAACAGATTTTCAATTCATCCTCACATACACTTTTCACATTTTGGACCTCTTAAGCTTTGCCTCTCAAACAAAGTGGAATTTGTGGAGGCATAGAATATAGCATTGTACCAATACTTAGCCCGTGGAATACAACAGGCCCACGACTTGGCTGATCAACAATGAAACATCTCAAAAATGTTTCCAACAACGAAGAGGTGTGCCACTCAGTCCAATGATTAATTAATATTGAGTGAACTACCTCATAAAAGTTAAAATTCTTCAACTTTTGTCTTTCTTTCATGTCAGTATATAGACTTTCTCACTGTTTCAATCATTTAATCCAACATTTAATGGGAGCAGTAAAAGTAAGTATGTAATCAACCTTGACCCACCCGATATCATCCAGCAAAGTTTCTTCCCCAAATTTTGCCTTCTCAACAACATCTTTATAGGACCATTCATCATTAACAACCATCCTCTGGAATCCTATTTCAAGCTTCTAAACCTCTTCTTGAGTATTATTATGGTTGAAGAAAATTTTATAGGAGCAACAGATAGCAACTTCAAGGAGTAGAAGTTGTTGGGCATTGGTAATCAATCTCCTAGAGTGTCCTCATAATGAAGTTTCTAATATAAGTCATATGTTCAATTTGCGTAATCCAAGGACATTGTTGGTATGAAACACTAATTTCTCAATACGACACAAGGAGTTCAATAGATGGAAGGAAACAATGCCTCTATTAGCACATTTATTGCGTCTCAAACAACTGCATTGTTTGTTAGTAACAAATAGCGGCACATTTTGTTGGTCCAACCTCCATAACAAATAGCGGCACATTTTGAAAGAAAGGTAGTTCTCAACTTTTATTATAACCTGGAGATACATATCCACTAAGATTAGATTTACGGAAGCATCAGAAAATGCTATTCTAAACAAGGATTCCTTGCTTGATGAAATAGTAGTTTCGAAGAGTAAATCATCCTTGCAATTTCACAATCAAGAGTATTTGTGCTTTGCACATTGAAAGTAGCTTCCAAAGGATGTTCCATTTTTGGATTATAGCCTTTGTCTATGACTCTGTCTTCATTAGAGATGGGAGGCAAAGAGACATATTTTTACTTTGACTTCTCAATTTTCAATGATACTTCATTGTCCAACTTCTTAAACTAAGTCTAGTAGTTAAGACTTTAAGATCTATTGAATGCAATTTCACATAAATTGCACTTAATTCCAAAATTTCCACTGCTAGGAACCTTTATTACTTTTAAAAAAAATCCGTAGAGGACTAATTTTATCCTCTTGTTTTGTTGCTGGATTAGTAGCAGTATTCATCTCTAGAACAAAACAAATAAATTGATATATTACATAATCACGTTTCTGTTGTTGGTTAGTGTTTGTGTCTGTGTGTGTATAGGTAATAACAGGTAGTTTAACTATTTCTAATATCTCTTAATCAGAGCTACATCATAGTAAAATTTTGTATATATCCGTTAATTATGATGTTTTCTTCACCAGGTCTTCAGTTTCCGGGTAGATAATCCAAATATTAGGAAACGATGTATGCGATACTTGCACTCATTAGTGTTTTTGTATAGATGCTCCTCAAATAGTATAACTTAGCAACAAATTTCTTATAATTCTTAACAACTCTAAATATAATGCTAGGTCTACAGAATTTGTCTGCATGCTCCCTATTGATAATTCAGATCCATGGTTGCTTTCTTTTCCTGGATTAAAACTGATGGTATGATATTGTAAAATGATTAACAATTGCTTCCATCGTAAACAATCAATTTCAACTGACTGATGCAGGTATTCACATGCGGAGATAATTCATCTTCTTGCTGTGGGCACAGAGATACTAGCCGACCAATCTTCAGGCCACGACTTGTTGAATCCCTTAAGGGGATTCCTTGCAAACAGGTATGCAAATCATCATCGTATTATTTGGAGAAGATAATTTTTGGCTGAGTTGAAAATAATGGTCGGTATGCTATTTTTTATTACCAATCTCATGGATTAACTAGTTGTTGGCTGAGTTGAAAGTTATTTCAATACGTGCAATCCAGCTTTTCTGTGAAATCTACAGTAAAGTATTTTGTAATTTTAGTTGCAATCCAAGTTAGTTTATTCTGGTTCTTATTTCTTTCGTAAGAGTGTTTTGTCATATATTTGAGACATTCAAGTTGCACATCTGTAAATCCTATATCGACACCCGATAACTGTCCATGCTGGTAGGCACAGATGTTCCACCAGTTTTCTCTGATGTGCTGTTTTCTAGCCATTCATTGGATGTCCATTTACTTCCAACTCTAAGTCTCAATTGTATTATTGTTCCATGACGTTTATTTTTGTAAGACCCCCCTTAAAAGATATTGAAAGTGCCTGAATGTCTCAGGTTGCGGCGGGGCTTAACTTCACAGTCTTCCTCACCAGACAAGGTCATGTTTATACATGTGGAACCAACACACATGGCCAACTTGGTCATGGTGACACTCAGGACAGGCCAACCCCCAAAATGATTGAAGTCCTTGGATCTGTTGTTCAGATTGCTGCAGGACCAAGTTATATCTTATCCGTAACAGAAAATGGGACATTATACTCCTTTGGGTCAGGTGCAAATTTCTGTCTTGGCCATGGTGAGCAACACAATGAGTTTCAGCCACGTGCTGTACAGAAATTCAGACGGAAAGGTATTCATATTGTCCGTGTATCTGCTGGGGATGAGCATGCAGTGGCCCTTGACTCAAATGGATTTGTGAGTTCCAATGGCCAAGATATATTTCCAGTTTTATTTGTTATTCTTGGTTTCATTATTTAAGAACTTGTGAGAATTACTAAGATTTTGTTAATTGTCCAGGTATATACATGGGGCAAGGGATACTGTGGTGCTTTAGGCCATGGTGATGAGATTGAGAAGACAACTCCAGAGATGTTGAATAGTCTTAAGAATCAACTGGCTGTTCAGGTATTATTATATTTCCATATTCTAGGTCAATCTTTGTTGCAATCAATGATTTACAACATTTGCAATTTGTCTTTCTGGATCAAGTCTTAGTTGTGATGAGACTTGACACTGCATGCATTAGTCCTATGATATCCATAGTGTAAAAGGGTTTATGTTTATTTGTTACTTGTAGGTCTGTGCAAGGAAGAGGAAAACATTTGTGCTAGTTGATTCTGGTTCAGTCTATGGCTTTGGCTCCATGGGATTTGGCAGCCTCGGATTCCTGGATAGAAGGGTATTAGATAAAGTATTGAAACCTCGAATCTTAGATACCTTGAAATCTCACCATGTTTCTCAAATTAGCACTGGCTTGTACCACACTGTTGTGATCACTAGCAGGGGAAAGATATTTGGCTTTGGAGATAATGAAAGAGCACAACTTGGTCACGACACATTAAGAAGCTGCCTTGAGCCAACTCAAATTTTCAATAGAGACACATCTGAAGATGTAGAAAGCATGTGAGGTTCCTAATGCAATCACCTCTTTTTATGTGTGGTTCTGATACATCAGATACCTGACTTCTCTAGTGTCATATTCATCACTACTGTTATTTACTGTTCTATGTTGTATTATGTTATAGTTTTTTAAAATAATAATAATAATAAATGACAACATTGTAATCATTTTTCATAACCCTAAAGGGTGTGATTTTGTTTTGCTAGACAATTCTGGATCTCTTTCTATTTTGCTGGATTTCATATTATTAATGAAATAATTATGTGTTAGTAGTTCTTCAAATGGACAAACTTTTAGATTCACTGTTGCATTTATACTAGTTGAGTATTTGTACTAAGACAAAAATATTACTTGGTGAGGTTTGGCCATGTTATGGCCCAAGTTATAATATAATTCATTTGGTTTGTTTTTATCATTTTTACAATTTATGCTTTTTTTTTAGCCCTTTGTGTTTATTTTAATTTGCATTCGAAACCATTATTTTATTAAAAGAAAAAAGTAGATAAATTTTACACGGTGCATATGTATTTTTTGTAATATATGGTTCGATAGTTATAGAAATTTAAATTTAAAATTTCTGAACATACAGAAATTGTTATGAAAGAAGATTGTAGATGCTCATACTTGGGTTAGTTTATGTATAATATAAAATGCTTTTAAAAATTTTCAAGTTGTTAAAAATTCAGATTTATTAGAGAATAAGTCAATATAGTCAGGCTAAACCTGAATGATTGAAAATTATAATTGAAATTTTGTTCAGATTTTCTTAATTACTCTCACTAAATTTTATTGTATTTAATTAGAATATGTTTCTACTTAATCATTTAAAAATATATTATCATGTACTTCAACAAATTAGTTAAAAATATACTCATTCCTGGGTTTATGGTAAAGTCCAAAAGAACTTGAATGCTAAAAATAACCGGCATCATTTGTCTAGAAAAAAGGACTAGTGACATGCTGTATTATAACCCCAGTGTCAGAGCTGATAAAAACAAAAAAGATAAGATCCCATACAAGATATATACATACATATGCAAGGGGTGTGTCGGACACGTGTCCGACATAGGAACACTCTTGTTTCATGTAATGTAATAAACTGTATAATATCTTCAAAAGTATTAGTAAAAATAAATATCTCTGCCCATCATACATTTTCTGAAACTAAAGTGAACAACCACATGATTTCAAATCTCCCCTAGCCATACACTTTAATCAAGTACTTCACTGATATTCCGATGATGTCCAACTGTCCATATCTAAAATGGTCAACAAGTGAATAGAGCACAGCAAGTGAATTTGAGCAGAGACTTTCATAATCTGTCATAGGGCCACCTCTACTATAAACTTGGTTCTTCAATGGTTTCAGTCAATTCCAAAATGTATTCAAGTTTAGAATTATTTAACTTGAAGGTGATTTCCTCACTTTGTAGAGTGTGCTTTCCTTAAAAGAAATTGTGGGTGTCATTTATCTCTAGTGACAGTAGGAACCTTAAAATGTACACATAAATATGCATTTTCAGAAAACATTCATCTTTAAGAGAAGTTGTAGTGACCTAATAATTAACTGAAGAAAGCAAAGAAGGGCTTTCAAATTTATAAAACAACATCTAAAGTAAACTGATACACAAATCCTCATTGCAAAAGAAAATGTTTCGTTGGAGAAGGGAACATTTGAAGTACCCTCAGGCAAACTAAGGCAGGAAAAACTGGTCCTCTACAAAGAATTGCTTTGAAGGGAGTTTTATTAGAAGGGGAAGCACACTGAAAAAAAGTACAACAAAAACCAAACCTCCCGGGCCACATTGCAATACTCATAACAACAGAAGGGCCATGCTCATTGACCTTGGTTCATGCTTCTAACCAGCATCCAAAGCCAAATCCTCAGCACAGTATTCCTAACAGTCTACATGGTCTCTAAATGTTCTCTGAACACCTTCAACATGTTAGAAAAAGTAACAATGCCAACTAAGCTACAATCATCCTCAATAACCCACAAGTAGTTCACTCTATGAGCAATGGCCTGGATCATCACAGCAATAAGTGAGCTCTTGGGATGACAAACTATAGCCTCTGCTTTCCTCACCATCCTGGCTGAATAGCTAGATGACCTTGAGTACCTGCCAGACCTAGTCATTGTTCTTGTTGGTGATTCCTCATCAGAGGAAGAGGAAAATGCAGCGTGTAAACTCTCACAAGATGACAAAATTGTGAACTCCTGCAGCATTTTCTCCAAACTCTTCTCCTTCAACCTAGCCTTCACCACTCTCACAAGATCCTCAGGAGGGCCTCCACAATCAATGTAGGCCATCAAGTCCCCTGCAGACAAGGTGGCAATGGCTGCCACAACCGTCTCATCACAAGAACCAAGGGTGAAGGGTGATATCTCCCCAATGAAAGTTCCATCACTGTCAAGAATGGCAACAGAAGTTTGCTGGGTGAGGGACTTTGAGATGGCTCCCACTGCTGAAGATGCAGGGGAGAAGTAGTCAATGGCAAGCACATCAGAGCTGATGATCCCAAGAGAGTCAAGAGACAGTGCAGGAAGTGGAGTGAAGACCCCAATGGAACCAAGAAGGAACCGAATCACATCCTCTTGAGTCAACCAGCAGAACTCACAACCGTTGTGGCTGTTGATAGTTGATGATGCCTTCAGATGCTGTTTCCTTCTTGAAACTCCACTCCTCTTTGTTGTCAATATTGGCACCACAAGATTCTGTGCCCCTTGGAGTATAAGATCAATAGCTTCCAACAAGCTGAAATATCAAAACAACAAAGATCAAGAAGGGTTATTTCACCAAGCTCTTCATCTGCACTACATACTAAAACACCAAAAATTAACTCCACCCCACCAAAAAGATCCAGATTCAACAGATTCTAGACAGGCTATAATTAAATAAATTAACTGCAGTTAAAAATAAAAATAAAAAGAATCACGCAACCCTGTTTTATTGATTCGTTTTGATCTTCGCAAGTTTTCTTCTCAGCTCTACTAATCTCTCGAGATTCGTTCAGATTCCAATTCTAGATTATTTTCAAACATCAGGTATCCGAATCAGATTAAGATTACACGTTCAAATCATCCAGACACCTTTCACTCTGACCTTGACTTAATAGTTAATTCAACAACGTCTAAGGAATCATCCTCACATTTTATTCAAATATTATTTTTCCTTATACAACAAAACTTACATTAATTTTTATTAAGTAATTCATGTGTTTTTATGACAAAAAGTATCCACTTTTGCGAAGTTCATTACTCGGAGGAAACATCACATAATCAAATATCACAATCACACCATTTATTCTTTCAAATCCCTATTTTACAACAAAAAAAAAATATGATTTCAAAACTCAGCTTAATACTGCAAATTTTACCATAACATATTGGAGTGTTCGTTCAGAATCATAATTGTGACAACATCAGTCAATTTTTAAGTACATTTCCCACAATATCAAAGTAAAAAGGTGAAATTACAAACAATTTAAAACCTAAAAAATATGTAGTAAGTCCCACCGGTAATCTTGAAGTTTCTTGAAGTTTCGTAGATTGCTCAAAACCCCTTTTTTTTCAACCCTAACACCAAATCCTTCCATTGTTCGAAATATACTGTATAAACATTCCTTAACAGATTATATCAACCCCAAATTGTGTAACAAACATTAGCTGGAAGAGAGTTCCTTGTAAACATTAAGAAAGACAAGAAAAGAAAATTTAGCAAAATCTCATGAAGGAATAATAGTAACAAAGTATGCCCATGTTTATGTTGAATGTTTGTTGAAAATGCAAAGAGAAAAAAGGGGAGCACCTAGAAGAAGGTTGGAGATGAACAACGAGAGAGCAATCCTTAGGGAGAATCACAGAAATGGGTTGGTTAAGGGCAGAAGAAGGAGACAAGAGATTATCATCTTTGCAAAGGTAGCAGATAACATCAACCATGCACACTTTTCCTACACATCTGCACTGTTCCTTCTCCTTCTCGTGCTCACAGCAGAGCCACACGCTGATAAAACTCTCGTCGGAGTTTTTCAGCACAGCCAAGGCGTCAGCGACGGTGGCGGCGGCGGTGGACAGCGACCTCAGCGGCGGCTTCCCAAGGCAGAGGTCCGATACATCGCGCGCCAGAAAGCTCACTGCCATGCAAAGGATAGATCTCCGGGGAAATGAATGCGGTGGCGCGTGAAGAATCTGTGGGTGGTGGTGGTGGAGGGTGGGTATTGGAAAAAGCGAGGAAGAAGGGGTGTATTTATAAGTGCTTGGAATATATTTGAGATGCAAAATCTGATTTTTATAACATCTTAGTTAAAATAAATATCATAAATTTTCATACAATAACTCTTAACATCTTTTAAAAAAAACTTAATACTTTCATACTTTAAAACTTAAACTATAAATATTTTTTGAAAGCTAAAATCTAAAAATAAAGATTTAATACATTTTACTTTTCAATATTTTTAATTTACTTAATATAACCATTTTTCTCAAATCAGCGTCAAGTTTTTAAATAATATATTATAACATGTGCGGCAAACCAAAATCAATTTCTTGATGAATAAATTATGTGATTAAAATAATAACTATCACATGTCATTTTAATAATGTTGTCATAATAAATTTAATTAAAATTTATATTAATTAACTAAAAAGGAAAAATAAAAAATATATAGTAATAAATATATAAAAAATAAGAGAAAAAAACATTTTCTTAGCAGAAGTTACTAAAAACATGGTACCAATATTTTTTCTTAAAAAATTATACTCTAAAAAGAAGTATGTAGTACTGTGTTTCTTGGTTACTAAGTGTGCAATGTGTTACAGTGTACGTACTAAGGTACAAGAATGTGTGGGACCACTTGGTTTTCTTTCAGCAAAAAATAAATAATACATGAAAATAATTAATGTACTTTCACACCTTGGTCAGGATGCGTGTTTGATTTTATTTATTCCAATACAGAGTTCCTAAGAAGAAAACCTCTTTGATTATAGAATATCAAATTTCTAAAATTGAAAATTGAGTTTTAAATAAGATTTTAGGTTTCAAAAATAAAATATAACGTTTATTATTTTAAGTTATAAAAGTTCAAACAAAATTGAAAATGTCAATTTTATAAAATCTTGAGAAAAGTATAATGGTTGTGATGAAAAGTAATGCAGTTTAAAACCTTACTTCACATTATCTTGAGATGACTACATAACTTCATTTAGATTTTTCTTATATTTAAGCATAGATAGGACAACACCTAATCTTTCCCTAAATTAAAACTGTGATTTTCTAACTCTTTTCATTTAGCAATTATTATGTGAAGATAAATAATTAAATTTAGTATTATATGTAATGAATATAGAGTAAATAGTCCACTCATTGTAGTACCTGTATTTTATTTTATAATACAAGAAATTTTAATTTAATTAATTATTAAATAGTTAAGGATGTGTCAGTTTTGAATAATTGTTACGCATATTTATTGAAAAAAAAATTAATGTTAATATATAATTGAAATCTTTTAATAAATACATGTGATAATAATTACTAAAAAATAATTGTGTTCGATTAATTTAAATATGCTCAAAGTTGAAATAAAACTAATCAAATTAAATTTTTTATCTTAAAACTGTAATTTACTTTTTATTATATTAAAAATAAAATATATTAATATTGATTGTACTGAACTTATAGTCTATTCCTAAAATTATAATTATTTCAATCTCTAATTCTTTTTTTTTTACAATGAGGTATTATATTTAAAATAAAAAAAATTGTGAATTAAGTAATAATAAATCATATTTCTAACCCTTGCAAAAGAAATTCAGTTATTAAATTTAAAAATTTATGGTTTTCCTTTAAATATTTTTAGTTAATTATTTTTTAATTTTAA
Source organism: Vigna nakashimae (assembly GCA_034642375.1). NCBI lineage: Eukaryota > Viridiplantae > Streptophyta > Magnoliopsida > Fabales > Fabaceae > Vigna > Vigna nakashimae. The sequence goes on along the minus strand of CM067764.1, from coordinate 13,355,973 downwards.
AAAGTGATATATAAATCACCTTAAAGAATAAAAATGGGTAAATTTCTTCTAAATTAGAAGGACTAAAATTAATTTTTTAAGAAAATTAAAACCAAATAATTTTAGAGAGAATAAAAATATATGCACCCATATGCACTCCTCTGTTCCAAATACTTTTCTTTCACTAACCACACCTAAATAATTTGATGCATTAAAAAATATATAATTATTGTTCCTGTGGGGATGAAGAGTGTTCTTCACAAAAAATATATAATTAGGTGTGTAAAACAATAATGAATATGGTAAAAATGTCAGCAATATCATTTATATTATTTATAATGTTTCCATGAAGTTTTACTATATTATTTAATTTCTTATCTTTAGATTTTTGTTAATTTTTTATTTAGTTCTATAATTATTTTATTAGTTATACTATAATTTATTAATGTAATCTGAGTTATACATTAGTGTCGTCTATACATTTTTATCTACCTCACTTGTATTCCTCTCTCTAATTTCTTCTTTTACATAATTTCTTTAAAAAACTTACTATGTATTTTTTATAAAAAAATATATTTTATGCAGATGTTGAAAAATAGATTATTGATGGATAAATAAATTGTATATTTTAGTTTCATATTCAAGAAAAGAATTTAAATTTTTCCACTTTTTGTAATTATAGTCAAAATAAAAGGATCTGAAAACTGAAATAATTAATTTTATAGTCAAAATAACATCACCATGACAGGCTAGAAAGGGGAATTCATGCCTCTGGAAAATAATTAGTTATTGTGAATGGTTTTTAGATGATTTCACTTTTTCAAACTTCAAACACATTATTCTTTCTTTCCTTCTTAAGATTAAAACTAAATAAAAGGTTGAGATCCAGAAATATATATTCCATTTGCACTTCCCTTGTTGTAAATTATCCAAATAAAAGTTATATTAAATAAAGGAAAAAAATGCAACTTGATTTCCTTTTATTCTAGATCCATCAAAACTTTAGATTATTTAATCCGAAAAATTTAGCAGAAGATGAACATAGTTGGAAATCCAATTGTCTTGCATAAGAATTCCAATAATAGCATTATATATATACATTATTAGGGTTTTTCTGCAGCAAAGTAATAATGTACATTTTTTGTATTTTATTTATTTAAAAGTGGAAGCTTGATGAAAGTAGGAAGGAGTATGAAGAATGGAGTTTGGTACTACTGGTTCTACTCAAGCTACAAGCCAAAAATGTTCACATGTGTATGTTACATATAAAATAACACACTTACAAAAGAACATTCAGAATTTTTCTTTTTCTTCTGATCAATTATGGATTAAATTAATGTATTTTTTTAATGGATAATTAATGCACCCACACAAACATTATTATTATTATTATTATTATTATTATTATTATTATTATTATTATTATTATTGCTTTTTGTATTGCTAGTGTACATGTTTAGAAAAAAAATCTTTTAATATATATATATATATATATATATATATATATAGTAATATGTTTTTAAAACTATATTAATTTCTCCTATTATGAGATGTGGTCATTATTTTTATTATCATTTATAAGAATTTTAATTAATAAAAATTTTGCACATTTTTTTCAATTATTTTTCTTTATTTAAAGTTTTATATAGTTTTTTCATATTCAAATAAAAAATGAAAGAGAGAAATATTTTTTTTGTTACATAGTGCCAAATATATGCATAGAGCTCAGATGTAAATTAATAAGTACTTATATGTGGATCTCAGTTTTAACATCATTGTTACACAAAATATCATTTAATATATGAACAAATTATATAGTGATCATTCATTACGTTTTTTTAGACAATACATTCTGATATCCTCAAGTTAAGTTATCAATCCATGAAGATCTAGACTTCTCTTCAATAATTCTTCATTTTAATTTGAACAACAATGAGAAATCAAAAAGTCTTTTTCATATTCCTTCATATGGTATCTCTAAATAAAAAATAATTAAGTCAAAATAACTCTTTAATTTACAACAGAATAAAAATAGGATTTGACATTAACATTTTAAGGAAAAACAAATGGTAGTATTTTTGAGAATATTTATATAATTATAAGCAATATTTTTAGGATAATAGAAGTTTATATTTTGATCATATAAGTATAAGTTTTAGTTCTTTTAAAAAATTGAGATCTATAGTTGTATTAATTTTTTTGAAAATGTTATTGTATTTTTAAAAGACTTTATCATGTAATTAGATATAGACTTTGATTTAATCAAGAATTGAAACCTAAACTCATATGAATAGGATAAATTTGTAAAGTTTTACAACCCACGAAAGGTCTTGTTTTACAGCGTCGTTGTATTCTTATTATTTGTCGTTGCAATTTCGCATTTTTTTCATTATAGTCTTTATTGAGGTTCATTTTTGTCTCTTCCTTCCCATTTCTCATTTATCTTTTCCCTTTGTTCTTGTTTTTCTCTTCCTTGTTCTAAAGTTGTCTTTCTTCTAGTTTTGGTGTTGCGGTTACATTTTAATGGTCATTGTCAACATTTGTGTTTGGGGGTCGCATTATTGCAGGTTGCAACATTATTGTTGTCTTGGTTGTTGGTTCACGTTTAAGCTATTGGTCTTGATCTCTCTCACTCTTGCTCTTGCTCATGTTTAACTAAAGACTATTGATTTTTTTTATTTTTATTTTTAATGTTTTATGCTTTGCTCATATTCTTGAAATATAGGCTTCAGTTAGAAACTAAAGCACAAAATCTATCATTTTTTACTTCGCCTAAATATGTTTCAATTGTAGAATTGAAGTATAATAGTGAAAAAAATCAATGTCAAAATCCTTCATTACATTAAAGTTAGATCTTGTTAAAAACTTGGTAAATATATATGCACTTCACCTTCATAATTGATAACGATCATTCTTACCATTATCTGAGGTTCATTTTAGAAACAAAATCAGTTCTCCCTTTGCTTATCAGTTGATTAAATCCTCTCTTTTATCTTGTTTTAGTGTTACCAATATTTTGGCTACATTACGTAAATAATACTCTAATCTCCTCTTTTTGATCTATTTTGATGCTAGGAAGATCTCTCATTACATTGAAGAGTCTCGGTGACCTAGAGAAGCAAGAAGATCAACACAAAGGTGAAGTTTTGGAAGCCTAGCTGGCGCTAAGTGCCACTTTTCAATGCTGAGCGCCACACTTACAGAGAGCTCCCAATGGTTCCGCCTTTGAGCGCTACATTTCCACCATTGAGCGCCATACTTACAAAGAGTCGTTAAGAAAACTGGCGTTGAGCACCAAGTTTCTACTACTAAGCGGTGACGGTGCTAATGTGTCAAAATTTCCTATTTATTCAAGCTTTCTCGAAGCATTTGGGGTCTTTGGTGGTTTAGAGGGCGATTTCACTTAGAGGAGCTTGAAGGGCTGCTAGGGTTTGTGGGAAGACTCACTTCTTCCTCTTTAGGGTCTTCTTCTTCCATGGCCATTTTGTAAGCTCTAAGGCTTTCCACAGAAATGGAGAGCCAAACCCATCTGTTGAGGATAGATGTAACCTTTCAATTCTTGTGTATTTGTTGAATGATTTGATATATATATATATATATATATATATATATATATATATATATATATATATATATATGTCTTTTCTATCAATTTCTAGTATTCTTGTTTCCATTCTTAAAGCTTGCATGTAATAGGGATGTTCATGACTTGATCTTTGATTCATGGGTATGGGAACATATCTTGTGTAATTTAGAACTGAAACAAGAGTTCTAGTGGTTCATTGATTCTAGGAATGGAAGATGATTCACTTGTTGTCTTAGATCCTAGTTCTTAATGCGGGTTTTGCTTGTTAGTTAATTAAGGGATTGTTAGTTAATAAGTAAAAGCTAGGCTCTTTCACCTAAGGGGTTAGGGCTAGAGTAATTTTGTAGATTGACTTTAGTAATTTGATAGGGAGGAGATGAAATTGTGTATGCACAAGAGTGAATTGGTGAAACCTAACCTTAGCAATATCACTTCATATAATTTCTAGTATATTTCATTCTAAAGTGTCTTCAAACACCAAAGTCCAACCTTGTATATTTGAAATTTATCTTTTTTGCACTTGTTTGTTGATTGATGTGTTATTCTTGAGCTAAATGAGTTATTAATAGTGCAATTAACTAATATTACACGAGTCTCTTGGGAAACGATACTTAATCTTACCATTTTATATTACTTGAACGATTTGGTACATTTGCTAATGAATTAAGAATAATCATAATTTCTTGGGGCTTAACCACATTTCTAATTAAGTGAAGTTTTATACCAATGCATTTTTTTCTTTTATTACAAAAATTTGATCATTAAGAGAATGTATTACAACATGTTTAGATTGATGCATTCTAAAATCATCCATTCCATTTTATGACCTTTTAAAAAGATTCAATCTAAAGTAATGAACATGATACTTCACCTCAAATTAATAATTATGGTGGTACCTTCCAAAATTTGGTACATATCTTCATCTTTGTTTCATCAAATGTAATATCCTTGTTCATTGAATCATCTTGATTTTTTAGGTTTCAATCTCCACAATTTATACTCATTTCACTCATTAGTTTATCCAATGAAGATACAATTATCAATTATTGCTTTCAACTTATTTTTCTTACATGAGAAAATGTTAAAGAACCATAGAGTAATATGTTGATCTTTCAATTACACTTATAGTAAAATCTTAAAATCCAAGAAAAACAATGAACATATATTTATCATTTATACATCAATATATGTAGGTTCGTCGTAGAATATTTTATGTAAGACAATTCCCAAACATTTTCTCTTCATCATCAAGTTTCACTTCAATGTCATCAAGAATATTATTAAAATATGTAAGTTTATTTACTATCATTCAAGATTATATTAAGTCAGGCCAAATCGAAGATCGAGACGAGTTGGCCCAAGTTGAGTCAACTTCACCTAAAAGGTCCAACTTTCTGGTTGGGATGACATGGCTCTACCCTTCAGCATGGGTGAACTTGAGTCAACCTTCAGCCATTCCTGACTTAGTTTGACCTTCGACTCTACTTGACTCAAGTCAACGTTCGGTCTTGATATTATTGATGCTTCATTTCTTACATCAGGTCAAAGCATGACTTTAAATAATTATCTTGAGTGTGACTTAATATATTAGATGATGTAACGGGTGTGGGTTATATAATAGGTAATATTGTTGGTGAATTTTGTCTAAACATCAATTTTTTGGATCTTGGTGGAATGATAATTTTAATTTGTGCTAGTTTAAGATTACAAAGGATTTTCACCTTTTATTTTTGTTAAAATACTAATTTAATCTATATTTTCGTTTGGTTTTGTCAATTCAATCTGAATTTTTTTTTCTCAATAAGGTTTCATTTTTGTCAATTTTGTTTAATTTAGTCTTTTTTGCTAACGTTGTTTAAATAATTAATGGCCAGTGAACAATGCATGTCACATGTCATTTCGTGGCTTTTTTTACTTTTTTAATATATATTTTTTAAATTTTCTTAATTTTGAAAACATGTCTATGTGTGAAGTTAGCGTCGTGCCACATGGCAGTAGTAGTGTCATGTGTCAAGGTCATTAACACATGTCAATGTTAGTGTCACTTGTCAATGTCTTATATTCAATGTAGTTTTGATATTTGTTATTTTTGTTCAATTGAGTTCCTTTTTTATTTTAAATAGAGCAATTTTGTCTATTTTTAAATTAAGACCAAATTTATTTTTTATATAGATGTTATACTGAATTTTTTTAGTAAAATTAACATTTTCATTAAATATTTCTAATTTAGGGTTAGAGTTGATTTAAAATTTACATTAAAATTTTAGAAGTGGGAACTAAGACAATTGATTTAAAATTTAAAAAGATTAAAAAACAATTAAACTAAATGATTTTTAGGTTAAAAACCAGTTAAATAGTTTAAAATAAAAGTGAGTATAATATTTGTATAAAAAACTCAATTTGATCTTAATTTAGAAAAAGACAAAAATTTTCTATTTAAAAAATTAAGATTAAATTTAACAAAAATAATAAATATGGAGAATAAATTGAATATAAAACACTAACATATCACAATGTATCAATGTCATTTAGCATGTGTCAATCTCATTAACATATGATATTGTTATTACTACGTGATATGATGTTGGCTTATCATGTAAACATTTTTTTAAAATTGAGAAAAATTAAAGGAAAATTAAAAAAATAACAAACTAATGTGACATACAATTTTACTGTCAATGTTAGCAAAAAAATAATTAAATTGAATAAAATTGACAAAATTAAATATTATATATTAGTATTTTAACTTGTTTTTTTAGTGGATGAAAAGGATTACATGTGGTGAAGATCTAAAGGTCCGAAAGTAGAGGAGACAAAGTTGTGGTGATTTTGAAATATGATTGTTATTATGTTTTTGGAGTATTATGATTATATGTTTATTGTTTTGGCTGTGAGAAATGGAGGTGATATCTAAACATAGTTAATATCATGTCAAAATGTAAGCACTAACATCATAAAAACATTGAATCCTTCTCTTTTATAATGTCAAATAAGTAAATAATTATATTCTTAACACATTTGACTCATTGCACAACAATCTGGGAAGAAGAAACAAAATAACAATAATTGGACCCACGCTAGCAATATTATATCATAGAAATATAGGAAGAAGAAGAGAAAAAAAAGGAACAATTTGAAACCCTAAAAACATGAGTTTGCATAGAAAAAAAAAACCATGTAAGCTTTAAACACCAACACTAACTATTTAAGGAAAAAAAAATGTAGAATCTTTATTTTATTTATTTTTTTTCAATATGCACTAGTTAGTAAAAATTTCTCTCATGTAATCTTGATATGAAACATTAGATTGACTTCAAAGAAAACACAATATATTTTTTTTTCTTAAAATATCAATAACAAAATTTGTCAATTTAAAAACTTAGAAAATAAAACGTACAAAAGCGTAAAATTCTAGTAGTAAAGTCCATTATCAAGTCTAGATAAGAAAAATATATTCCTATGTTTTTTTTAAACAAATTTCAATTCCAACTTGAATTATTTATCCATACACATAATACACATCTGCACGTCACATCATTACCACGTTAAATATTTAATAGATTCAATATAAAAAGTAATACATATTTAATTTTAAAACAAATAATAAAATTTGGTAAATTAAAACGGTAGAACATATTTAATTTTAAAAGTTAAATAATACAATTCGCTAAATTAAAATTCTACTTTTTTTTTATCAGTAAAGTATATATATATATATATATATATATATATAAAGATGTATTTCTTATTACTTCATTTTTATTTTTATGTTAATCTTTATACATAATTGATATGTGATATTTTTAGAAGTAATTTCTTTTAAATTATTTAATATAAACATGATTCAAGTTGTTTGTTTTTCATTCTTTTTTCTTTTGATACAAATTGTGTAGGTGAATAGATGTCAAATACAGTCTAATTCTCAAATCAAGTATGTAATATAATCGTCCATATATTATATTAAAGACTGTCAAAATCTTAATGGAACGATCACTTTAGTACATAAAATAAGATATTTTGAAGTTATTTATATATATGAGGCAGCAAATAACTAATCAAACACTCATACAAATACACTTTTTTATTACTTTTTGATCTGAATAAAAAAAACATACAATCTTCCTTAATTAAGATTTATACATTTATTAACAAAATTTATTATTTAATATTCATCTATAACTGGTCTTAACACATTCAATAAATCAAATAAAACAAAAATACCAAGCAAAATAATTCACTAAATTAAAACTCCAATATGAAAAATTGTAAACTCTTATTTGGAAAATCAGTAATTGAAAGAAAAAGGTTGAAAGCTTAGACTGAATCTTAAAATATAAGAATAAAGAAAAAGCTGGTTTATTTAATATGAAGCAAATATTATGATTGTACTATAACTGTTTCTAATCAGTTTATGCCTCAAGACATACTAATGTTGGGTGAGAAATTTTGTTAATTTATACGCATTATTGAAATGAGAACTACTTTAGAATTGATCCAAGATATTGATATTTATAAAAATTTTAATATATGGCTCTTTCAAACAAAATATTCTCACTTCGTTGTCATCTTTGACAAAACATCACCATTTCAAAATGAAATACACATGTTCTTATTATTAATATAAAATATTACCATTTATTTATACATTTTATCTATATTTATGCTTATTTTTTTCATTATTTATTTATATTAACTTTTATTTATATACTAATCTTTTTTATTTATTTACATTTTTATTATAATATCTATTATTTTATTTTCTTTATGGTAAATAAATATGATAAAAAGAATTTAAATTGTTAGAAATTTGGTGATATTGTAATCAGATAAGTTTAATTTTGGAGATTTAAATGACATTCAACTTAAAGTATTTATGTAAAAATTCATTTATTTGAATTAGTTACTACAAAATTAATTCAAATATGTTTAACTTCAAAATAAAAAAGGGTGTGTATGCAAATATTTTTTTATATGATATGATTTTATATAATATATTTCAGTACTTATACATGCAAGTTAATTTAAAAAACGTCACTATAAATATAAATAAATGTAAGAGTCAAATTTTCCAAACTCTTTCGCTAAAAAGAATCCATATTATTTATAATCAAAATATGTTGATAAGCACAAAAAATCTTCAATAAATTAGTTACGAAAAATCTATTAGCAATAAATTTGTTGATAATTATTTGTTCATAAATATTTATCCATAATTATCATTTTTTTTTCTGTTAATAAATATTACGATTTTATCTTTATCTTTTTCTTTCTCTTAATCCTTTTTTTCTTTATTTTTCTTCTTCCTTTTTTTTTCTTTTTCTTCTTTCTCCTTTATCTCCTCCTTCTTCTTTCCTTTCGTAGTTTTTATCTTTGTTGTGGTTGTCCACCTCTTCTTCCTCCTTTTCTTTTTCTCATTTCTTATTTCTTATTTTTCCTTTCACTCATCTCCATTTTATTTATGAAATATTATATGACATTATTGGTTATCATTTTATAAATGGATTTATTGATAAAATTTTTAAAATATAATTATTAATGAATTTAAAAATAGTTATTAAAGCAAAATATGGACTTTGACACAAATTTTATTGAAAAAAATTACCAATCAAAACGTTTGTCTATAATAAAAATTTTGTATTAGTAACACATTTTATTGACAAGTCTATTATTAATAAAAATATTCCTCGGTACTTAAAATAAAAATATCATAATAAAATTTGTCTATACATTTTATTAGCTTAATTGCTTATTTTGTCTCAAGTTTTGTTCAAGTGTGTCAATTAGGTCCAACCTTTGAAAAAAGTGTCAAATATGTCCTTACTTCGTAAATTTTGCGTCAATGAAGTCCCTTCCGTTAATAGAAACAAATGGAGTTAAGGGATTGATGATATGGCAGAAGATAGTGCTAACGTGCTATTTTATAGGTGTATTTGTGTTGGTGTGTTATTTTGTAGGTGTACTAGGTATTTTTTTTTGCCAGGCCCAAGCCCTCTTTTCTTTCTCTTCATATCAGAAGCCACTAGGGTTTCTTTTCTTCTTTTTCAGAAATGAACTTAGGTCTCTTCTTTACCTTCATTAGCAGCAGCTCTGTCCTCCACATGACCAACGCCGCTGTGCCTCCCTCTGGCTGGCCAAAACTGTCGCCGGTGGCACCGATCGTCGCCAAAGACACCACCAGCCACTACGACATTCTTCCCTCCGTGCGTGCATGAGGTAAGCTCCGACACCATGAAGCATTGCCAACGACATCGTTGCTCGTGCCTCTGCCGCTTATCGTCGCAACGACTTGGACTGACTAGGTTGTCAACGCCATCAACCATGCTCTGTCGCGCAAGTCACTACTGTGACCAAGCCAGGGTTATCGCTTCTCCTCACCAGCCAAAAGCACCACAACTGAACCTTCTTCCACTGAACCAACCATCATGACGATCATCACGCTCGACCAGAGATACTGCCACCATCCTTTGCGGCAGTTCAACCTTTTTGTTTTTCCCTTTTGTGCGTGATAGAGGAGTTCAAGTACTTCTATTCGAAGCCGAAATTCACTATCAACAATTTCTTTTCTTCTTTTTTCGGTGTTTCTCTATTTTGGTTGGGTTTGAATGTGTAGGTGTATATGAGATGATGGAGATTTTCTAAGGTATGAGTCAAGGTGGTGATATTGGGTGATGAATCTGAGTGTTACTTAGAGTGATGAATGAGGTTGATGAATTTGTTTGTGATGATGTTGCTGAGAGCAAGAATGAGTAATTTTTTTTTTGGCAGAGAAAGTGAAAGAAGATGAAATGATGGAAGAATCAAGACAACGATGCGTGAGGGGTGAGTTACTTTCCACGTCAACCTTTAACTCACTAACACGTCAACACAAATACACCTACAAAATAACACGTTAACATTGTCTTCTGCCGTATCATCAATCTCTTAACTCTGTTTGTTTCAATTTAATGGAAGGGACTTTGTTAACGCAACATTTACGAAGTGAGGACATATTTGACACTCTTTTCAAAGGTTGGACCTAACTGACACACTTGAGTAAAACTAAAGACAAAATAAAAAATTAAGCACATTTTATTTGAGTGACAATTTGTCAATAAATATTATTTTATCGATGAAAAAAGATAAATATTATTTTTCCAACAAATATTTTTTTGTCAATAAAATTTCTAGTAATATAGTATTTTTGTTGTTGTGTTTTTTAGTGGTGACTATTACAATTTTTTCATAATAAATTAAAAAAAGAACATTGTTGACAAGGCCATGACATTAGGAGGAATTACTTTTTCAATCTTACATTTGTGACCATCCAAATATCCTAACCATACTAAAAAGACCAATTGTAATTAAATTTTATATGTCAATAAAATTTTTTTGTCAATAAAATTTCTAGTAATATAGTATTTTTGTTGTTGTGTTTTTTAGTGGTGACGATTACAATTTTTTCATAACAAATTAAAACATAAACATGGTTGACAATACCATGACATTAAGAGGAATTACTTTTTCAACCTTACATTTGTGATTGTCCAAATACCCTAACTATACTAAAAAGACCAATTGTAATTAAATTTTATTTCTCCTACTATAATTGTTAATCATCTACATAACATATTTTCACAAGCTATATGAATATTAGTAAACGAAGAAATGATGGATAAATAAAATTCCTTTCCTTTTTAAGAAATAATATTTAGTAGTAAATAATATCTAGAATTTGTAATATATATATATATATATATATATATATATATTTAAATTTATATTTATCTTTTATTAAGAGTAAGTAAAATTAATTATTTTTTTAATCATATTTGAAGAAGGCTCTTTTGGTACAAAAAAGACTTTAATGTTTGTGTTTTTTGGTCTTTTACATCTAAAAATAGGCTGACGTCAAATGGAGCCCAGCGCAATCTCCTTCACGCTTAGCGGTGATCTAAGGGGTAGTTTCTATAATATGGAAATGAGGGATTTGACGTCTGAATATATGTTGCCCAACGTCAAGTTCGTTGAGTCACTTCAATTCGCACAACGAAAGATTTTCACTCTAGAGTGGGTATATTAGGGATTTGACATTGAGAATTGTACTTTCCGATGTCAATTGACGTCAAAAATGATAATGCCGACGTTAATTGAATTAACGTCTAAAAATGCATCTTCCAAAGCCTCTTTAGTGTGTTTTTTTTATAAAAGCTATTGTTTATTGAATTTTACCACACCTAAAAAAAAAAAATCAGAAAATCAGTTTTAGCATTTGATATATCCAGAAATCATCTATTCACAATTCAAACTATAACTAAAGTTATGACAAATAAAACTAAAAACTAAAGCTATCAATATCAAACAAAAAGAATTGAAAGTAAACTATTGTATCCTAACTTCATCTTTCCAAAAGATATGTTGTCTATTCTTGCCTTAGCTTTCTGATTGTGGCATCTGTTAATAAGAATGAATTGTTGTACCGTTGCAAAAACAAGAAAAATTGTCTATTATTTTCATTCTAATGTTGAAAGTTGAATTATTTTGTAAGATATCAAAGCTAAAGTATTACCTCAGTCCAATCATCTCTAATTTCTGCTCAGATATGTAGTACCTCAATGTCCAAGAATTTGATTGTTTGTTACACTAAACATGACAAAGAAAGTAGTGAAATATGATGATCTAAATTTAACATACGAAAATTAATAAGTTATAGATCAATGAAGGTCAACCTTTGGATAGATTATTTCAATTTGTTGGGCTTTGGACCTACCCACAACTCTAAACCAATTTGAATAAATTGAAACATAAGTTAATATATTAATATCAGAATGAATTGATATGAAAGAATGTAATACTTACGTTTGTAACGATGATTTCAAGTTAGATTTCATCTTCCTATTTAGGGAACAAAACCATACAACTTGGGCTTGGCTTGGTATGATCACCATCACTTGCCAATGGCCCCTATCATGAATCACAAAACGTGAGTCAATTAATTAAATGTTGATAAAAGTGTAAAATATTGAGTAACACATACCCATCAATGTATGACGTGATATACAACTCTCTTTTAGACTTAGTCATCCATGTTTCATATATGCTTTCTTGTTTTCTATTGTGTTTTCAGATGATTGAATGTCTTGAGGTTCAAGAAAGCCATACATGGTTGCCCGACCTTGGTCCACTATGATAGTATCCATGTGCCTATAACAATAAAGTTAAGTGTGTGTGTGTGTGTGTATATATATATATTAAAAAGTAATAATTTGAATATTTAAAAGGGAAAGACAATTAAAAATCTTACATGCACCATAGTTGTATGACTGAAATGTTTAACATTCTTTTTTCACCAACGACATCTAGTGCATCATTTAGAGTAATATATAGTGGAACATGACACTGGAGGCCAAATACTCTTAACTCCCACTTTAGCTCTACCAGTCATTTATTCAACCTGTATAATGTTGTCATCAACTTTGCTAAAGGATCATCCTCTTCAACTGCCTCATCATCTTGATGGCTCACAGGTTGAGCAATTGGCTATTTGTTAGAAGGGTATAACTGAAAGAAACATTTATAAAAGTTATGAATAATTTAATTATAACTTGAACATAAAAATACTAAGAATAACAATATAATACCGCTGGTAGGACAAAGTATGGCATGATCATAACCTTAGGCCAAGCTATAAATGTGTCTAAGCCCTCTCTCATGAATTGTATTTTAGAAGTTGGCATAGACACTTGGGCGTAGGGGTCTCTGAATTCATTATTTGTCACCCGCGCGTGGGTGGGCAATAAAGGAGCACCATGAATAGTTTGTCCTGCTGTAATCTATTGTCTCACAACAACTACACGTAGATGATCCTCATCAATCAATAGCTCATACTGACAAGGGTAGTTAGTAGGATCTGCAATAGAGCAGGAGCCTTTGGTGCTCACACGATGTGTGATTGGATCTTTAGTGGGGATGTCCTTCCTTTGTTGGGACATCATCTAATGTCTTTCTCCAAGGGCTTTTTGAATTTTTTCTTGTTTTTGGAGGCGTTCAATGAAGTTGTTCATGCGCTCACAATTGAGTGTCTTGTATGACTATAACAAAATATTAATAAAATATACGTAAATCCTCAAATTGTCTAGATGCTTTAAACTGCACCTACTCCTTCTCAGTTATTTTATATTTTGCACAAGGATTATCATTTTATCTAGCATTGAAAATGCATAGACGTGTAATTCTGGTCTTAAAATCCCTCCATCAAACTACAATATGGGATAATACCTTCTTCCTTAATCTCTCATTATTTGCAATATCAAAATTTTGTTGTTGGAAATAAAAATAATGTTAATGATTGAAGTAAAACATCTTAAATATTGTTTATCTATTATGTAAACATACCAGAATATTTTGTCATAGGAGATTTCTCTGGAACATCATGCTAAGAGGGAATGACAATTAAGACATATGTTTTGGGCAACATGCCTAAATAATTATAAACTTGTCCGCATGTTGGCTATAAGGTCTACCCGATCGAGGATTAATCTCCACCACCAATCTCTTCATGGCAACCCGACAAGATGTGACAACAGACATTCGAGTCACAAATCTACCATCTCCACTCCTTTCTGATCCAAAACTCATAATACCTGTTTAAAAAATGTTAGTGTATTATATAAAGTTAGAATAGACAAAATAAATAAATTGTAAAAGTGGCAAAAATAATAAAAAGACACCTATTTATCCTATATGTCTTGAGTGTATTCAATTTGAATTGCATGGATTTCATCAGGTACATCATCAACCTTATTTTTTATGGTTCTTGATGAGAAAGACGTTGTCTTAAGTAGATCTAGAGAGTCTTAATCACCATTTATATGCATGGTTCTACCTTCCAATGTGATTGACCATTTATGATAAATGGTTCATCTGTATGACTCATTCTGTTAAGATGCACCAAAGTGAATCTGAGGTCATCTATCACCACACCGGAATTGCTATCCACAAACTAGTCTCACAAAGCCAAATGTGATCACAGGTTGAATTCTCAAAAAGAACAGAAAGTTGTATGGTATCCTGGTAATTTTTAAAAGCTTTGAAAATAATTTATGAATGCTAGATGTGTCTTAGGTTGAAAATTTGGTCTAAATTTGTATTTTTCAGAAATTAACGTAAATAATTGATTCTTAAGGTCATTTTCACTCTAACGTACAAATTTGGCTCGCAAATAATCGATTATTTAGAGTGATAATCGATTATCTTAAGTTAAAACGTAAAAAAAATCTTTTTTAAACTTTTTTTTGGGGAATCTGTTTTTGATTTTAAAGGGAATATTTTTTTTAGGGGGAGAATAAAGATTAGATGTTTGTCTGATTATGATAGAAAAAGGGGGGAATCTATTTATGATTAACATCTTATGTCATAATTCTTGTGATAACTGGTACCTATTTAAGGGGGAGATATATGAGTTTGTTTAATATCTTGTTATTTATCTCTGCTCTACATCAATTACTCTTTTTCTCCTTATAATATTTGAATGACATCTGGTACTCAAGAATTTTGTAATATTTGAATTGCATTTATTCTTTTGTTGAGGGGGAGCAACATTTGAGGGGGAGTATTTATTTTTAGGCTTAATACCCTATTTTGTCCCCAGTTTCGCTCGAAAATGTCAAATTAGTCCATCCTTTAAGAAATGCGTCAATTATGTCCTCACTTAATAAAATTTTTATCAATAAAATCCCTTCCGTTAAATTCGTACAAACGACGTTAATTAAAGAAAGAAAAATAATTAACGCCGTTTGTACGAATTTAACGGAAGAGATTTCATTGATGCAAATTTTATTAAGTGAGGACGTAATTAACACATTTTTTAAAGGATGAACTAATTTGACATTTTCGAGCGAAACTGGGGACAAAATAGGGTATTAAACCTTATTTTTACTTTTTACTTATGATAAAAAAGGGGGAGAAAAATTCCAATTAGTACAGTTATTACTAACATGTTTATATGTTTGTAAGTCTAAAATCTATGCAAGAAATTAGAAATGCTTTTAAAGAGATTTTTTTATCATCATAAAAAAGGAGGAGATTGTTACAAATAAGGAGCATTGGTGTCTTGAAGATATTATGGTTTTGATGATTCTACAAGATGAAGAACTTGAAGACTTTTGTTGTACTTATTTTAAAAGCATTTTGTAGAATTAATTGTATAGAAATTACTTTGTTGATGTAAGAACACTTAGAAGTTTTTCTGTTTAGAGAGTCTTTGCGCAGATAATCGATTATTGGGTGTGATAATCGATTATCATGAGCCTGTTTGGAAAAGAGTTGCTCGCGCAAATAATCGATTATTGCTCAGGATAATTGAATATTCCAGTTTGAGTGAGTATTGCCCAAGGCGCAAAAATAATTGATTATTCCCCAAGATAATCGATTATCACCTTTTTGAAAACCCATAACGGACACAAATAATCGATTATCACTTATGATAATCGATTATCACTGGCTATTGGGAGATGTCTTTTCAATTTCTGACTCTGCACAAACTTGGGCTTATGAATTAAGGTCTTCACCGCTCTTAGAATTTAACTTTTCATTTTGAGAGTAGTAGAGCTTTGTGCCTAAGGGAAGTTCTCTAAGAGTGAAAAGGGATCTATGACTTTTGAGAATACAGTTTATTTGAGGAAGTTCTCAAGCGATAGAGTTTCTTAAGTCAAGTCTTGTGAATAGGAGAAGCTCGCGCTTAGTGTGTCTAAGGTCGGAGCAATTCTGTTCAAGTTGGCTGAGCAGGTTCTTCCGGTTCATTTGTTTCGAAGCAGGATAAAATTTCTATGTTGATTTTCTTGAACTCTAGACTCTTTAAACTCTTAGCACATCAATTGTTTGATAAAAGTTCTTTAAGAAAATAATTTTTTTAAACGAACTACTTTATCTTTTTTATTGATCGCTACATGCTTTCCGCTTATTTTAATCCGCTGCACGACTCTACGGTACCGGTTGTCCTGATACCGACACTCTATAATCTAAGCTTCCGGTCAAATTTTATTCTTACCATATTCCTTTAAGATATTCATGTATCTCTCAACTAGGTACATCTACCTCAAGAAAATTTTATTCTTACCATATTCTTTTAAGATATTCACTAAATGGAATATCAAATGAACCATGATATCTAAAAAAGAAGGTGGGAAATACATTTTCAATTAACAAAATAGTCTAATGACCTTATTTTGCAAATCATCTAATTGTCAAGGATCAACCTTTCTTGCAAATGGCATTAAAAAGAAAACTCAAATGTGTGATAATACCTCTAATAGAAGCAAAAAATATAGCTCAAATAACTACTGTTAAAACTTGTTCGATTAACAAATGAAAATTGTGAGACTTTAAACCAACTAAGTTTAAATCTTGCATAGCAACAAGGTTATTAATATTTGATTAATAACCTTGTTGAACATTCACACTACTTAAATACTAAGAAAAAAATTGTTTTTCATTTTGAAAGAGTGTTACAAGCTGGAGGAAGATATGTGCGTGTTCCAAAGTATTGTGGATGTAACTCATAAAAGATGTTCATGTCGTACTTTTACTCCATCTTTTGTTTTTCCTTTTATGTTTAGTAAAGTCCCGAAAACACTATCACATACATTTTTCTCAACGTGCATCGCATCTACGCAATGTTGCACATTAAGTTTACATTAGAATGGAAGATTAAAGAATATTGATCATTTCTCCTAAATAATTTTATCAATGGTCTTCTTTTGATGTTTTTCGAACACAACATCAATGTTCTTCACTTGGTTGTATACTTCATCCCCTTTGTGAGGTCTTGAAACAACATCATCTTCAAGACTTCCATTAAACGCTCTTTTCAATATATGGTAAGGGTGATTTCGAGGAATGAATCTTCGATGTCTTCTATATAGAATCTTTTGTTCATGTTTCAATTGAAGATAACTGCTATTTTCTTCACAAATGGGGATGAAAAATGACATTTAACAATATAACCACTTAAATTTCCATATGCCGGGAAATTATTTATGGTACAAAACAACATTACACGCAAACTAAAGTTTTCTTCTGAATATGAATCAAATTCCATATTCCCTCAACATTTTCAAATCTTCAATTAATAGTTTAAGATACACATCAATGTCATTTCCAGGTTGTCTAGGACCCAATATCATTATAGACAACATCATATATTTTCTCTTCATGCACAACATAGGACATATATTGTAAATCATCAACTGAACAAACCATGAACTATGTTTGCTACTTAAGTTGGCATAAGGATTCATACCATCAGTAGTAAGTGCAAGTCTTAAGTTTCTTGGCACTGCACCAAATTCTGGAAATGTTTCATCAATCTTCTTCCATTATGGGGAATCAACTAGGTGTCGAAGAAGATTATCAAACTTTCTTCCATCAACGTGCCATTTAAGATTCTTCACATCTTCTTTAATTGAAAACAGTCGTTTCAACCTATATACTATAAGCAAGTACCACATGACCTTAGCAGGTGGACAATCATTGTCTTTATCATTATTATTTCCATCAACTTTTTCCTTAAACCATGATAAATCACACGTCAAATACACCTTCAATGAAATATACTCATATTTATACAAAACATAATCACTGGGACATGTATGTATCTTTTGGTATTTCAAACCCATTGAACATAGACACTTTTTCACTCGTAATTATGAGTATGTAATGTGGTATTTCCTGAAAGCATCTCTACAACTCCAATAATTTTGTAAAACTTTTATCATTCTATCCATTCCTTGCTTTTAAATAAAACAATTTCAAAGTTACCGATAATCGTGTAAAGTTGGTGCATCCTGGATATAACTCTTGCTCTGAATCGTTCTTTAGACTTTCGTATAAATGAACTCTTCCAAATATTTCTGCTCTAATATCGCGTACCATTTTTTCTAAATGATCACTTATCCATTTGTCCATATAATTTGAACATCTTGATGTTGTTGGGTGGTGTAATACTTCTTCATGTTGTGTCCAAACTGTATAACTTCTCATTATTCCATAGATGAATGCATGATCACGAATATTGTCCATGTCTTCCAATACTTGATTAAGACAATGAACACAAGGACAAAAATATGTCTCGTTCACTAGATTTGTGTGTTCTTTAAGATATTGTAACAACTAAAAAACTCCCTTTTCATATTCTTCACTAATACGACGTTCATTCATCCAGTTTCAATCTGTATTACTCTTATAAAGTTTATACACAATAAAAAGGCAAAAAATCACATCAAAAAATAAATCTAACTTACGAATCAAAAAATGAATACAAAAACACAAACGAAACCATAACCACAACTTCAAAAACAAATACATTTAAGTTAAATATCATAAAACTGACCTCAAATGTTCCTTGACTTTGTGAACGAAGCAGATAGTGCTCACCTAAATGGATGGAGGTTGAACTCGCATAACCATATAAAAACCTTAACAAAAACGAAAACCAATCGATCAAAACATACAAGAAACACAATAAAAGTACATGGAACCACTTTCACAAGAATTAACTGGGTAAAAACAAACATTTGTTGTTGTTTGCATTAGTCTTTGAAAACAAATTCAAGCGGAATGAAAGCGCAAAGAAACTGTAACATCCAAAATATAGTATAAACTTTATAGTAGAGTCATCACATGAAATGATAAAATAAAACAGCCATCTACTATGTGATAAAGTATTAACAGTACAATTATCCAAAAATAACCATAAAATTAAAAACTTTATATAAACTCTATTCTTATACAAAACTATGTACAAGACCAACGGTCTTATACTAAACGGGGAGATCCTCTCGTTCTAGTGCTTGCTCCAAAGAAACATCTTCTTCCTCTGCTCACACCCATCGAATGATCAATCCAAAGGTTAAACCAAATGGATAAACATGACAATATAGAAAAGAAGGGTAAGCTAGTGGAATTTCCTAGTCATGTGAGCATACAATTCAAACAAACAGATACGATACTCATACACATGTATAAAACATATAAGCACATATTGACTTACCACTTTAACTTGACCGTCTGGACTAGTATGAATATGTAGCTTGAGGTCGTTCTTGTGCCCAGGGTGTAGTAACTGGAACACCCTCAACTGCCACCCATGATTAATCCGTTATAACTCACCTAAGAACTGATAGGCTAGGACCTTCTGTTGTTCTCACCACATGACTTACCAATCTCTACTTGATAATTGATAATCATTAGAATTTCAGGATGAACACCGTGGATTTCACTATCCCTATTCATACTTTACCACTTTGATAACTAACCATTGAGACATTCCTCCTTGGAATTCTTTTTCATATCTGCATTGCAAATCTCATACCATACTTTAATATCAACATTATTTCTCATACATAATATGTTTAAACAATTGAAGTAAACACTCATAGTACAACATAACCACAACCCTTTGAAAAATCGAATGCTTCATAGTAAAGTCAAATTGAACGGTAAAAACCACCATCACCCTTGAACATGATCGAACGGAAAACACTCATAACATGTAAACATGACCGAACGGTCATATAAAGAGTAAGGCTCAAACATGAACCGAATATAGTTTAAGGCCGAACACTAGCACGACTGAATACTATAGTAAACATAATACTTTTAAGTTAGACCGAAAACTAATAACTTAGACAGAACACTTATGGCTTAGACCGAACACTCTGAACTTAGACCGAATGCTCAAGTAGGACCGATCACTAAAGCATGACCGAACAATCATTAACAGGTAAGGCCTATAAGAGGCCGAACGAAGTTAAGATCGAACACCAATACAAAATGAGTACTAGTGTAAGACCGAGAACCTAGACTATACCGAATACTTTATCTAGACTAAATGCTATGTTAAGACTGAAAGTTGTAACTAGACCGAACACTATATTCAATCGAATACTAGTACAAGAACGAGCTCTGCTAAGACCGAGTGCTAGTACAAGACCAAGCATTACTAAGACCGAGTGTTAGTACAAGACCGAGCACTACTAACACCACCCACCTAAGACCGAACGATCATGAACTGGGAAGACTCTAAAGAGACCAAACCCAATTAATGACCGAGCACATGAATATTACGGGTGGTCAACAACGCGTGCTCAACTTTCTGCATAAACAATAACTTAATGACCCAAAATTCATTTTCCTACTTTTTACACATTTTAGAAAGATTTAAAGGTTCTAGCAGGTCTAATTTCACTTTCTCAGACTCTCCCCACTAACCAATTTCACTCTCAACCCTAAACTCTTAGTTTCACCTACTTACTTCCTCAAGACCAGAACAGACCAAACACTTATGTAGAGAAACTCTAACCTGTTCATAGGTTCCAACATTCACAAATTCAATCACACATTCAAATTACACACATGCAACCATACAAATAGTAATTTCATACATAGAAAATCACAATTAAATTAACCAACTTCCCTAACCGAACAACTTCTATCCTTCTAGAAAATTTGCTCGCAACACTAGAAAATCCTAAGAACTCTATACCTTACAGATTTGTGAGAAGAGACCAACCAAAGGACCAAGAACAAAGTCAGAATTGAGGAGAGAAAGCTTATGAACACATGCAAACCGAAATTACAGAAACAGTGAGAGTGGGTTAAGTTTTTACAAATTTTTACAGGATATAAGACGTTAGAAACCAAGTAAATCTCACATCTTATATATAAGACGTCAATATCTAGGGCATTTGATGTCATATAGTACTAAATACTTAAACTTGCTCGCGAAATTATTAATGTTTTCGAGGCGATATGACGTCGGCATGACCACTAGTCCAACATCTAATTGGTTAGTGAGAAGCCAAAAGGTCATCCTTATCAGAAGGCATATAATGTTTGGAAAAGAAAAACCAGATGTCATATATTCGTCAAATTGTGCAATGAACGTTATGAATATTTATTTCATTGCTGAGTTCAACAAAGGGTTTGACGTTGGGATGGGTACTGGTCCGATGTCTAATTGGTCAGGTGAAGAGGACAGTTGTGAACAATAATTTCATTGCTCTTCCCAAATAAGGGTTTGACGTCGACCTAATCATTGATCCAACGTTCAATTGGTCATGAGGAGAGGATTGTTAGAAACACTAATTTAATTATTGAGTCCAACGAAGGGTTTGACACCGACTTGGGCACTGGTCCGACGTCTAATTTGTCATGAAAAAAAGGCAGTTCTAAACATTAATTGCATTGCTATTTCCAATAAAAAGTTTAACATTGGCTTGGCCATTAGTCTAATGCCTAATTTGTTAGGAAAAGAGAGTAGTTGTGAACATTAATTGCACTATTTTTTTAATCAGGGGTTTGACGTCGGCCTAGGCATTGGTCTGATGTCTAATTTGTCAGGAGAATAGGGCAGTTGTGAACATTAATTTCATTGTTGTTTCCAACAAAGGGTTTGACGTCGGCCCGGGCACCAATTCGACATCTAATTAGTCCGGAGAAGAGGGTAATTGCTTCAAATGAGGCGATTTATGTATTCAAGTGCATATATAGACGTCTAATATTCGCATACAAATACCACTTCCATTCCATTGGTTGAGAAAAGTGTCCTTATTAAACATATTAGGATCCATTTTTAAGTTTTCCTGAAGATGTTTCTGTCCTTTAGATTTCAGAGCAATTGTCTTCTCCAAATATTAAATTGTTGTCTCGGAATTCAAAATGCTCATTCATCTTTAGGAAAGATGTGAAATAATGAAAGTGCATTTTGAAATTTAAAGATAGGAAATGGTTTTTGGAGGATATAAAAGTAGTGAAATTTTATTGAAAGACGCGTCTTCAGAAGACTTAAACCGTGGCTCATAATATGTTCAATGAGTAAACTTTTTAAACACATTGACGTTGGAATTTAGGATTATCCAACGTTAATTTGCTTTGTGGATTTCAAAAGCACATCCATTATTGCAAAACTTATGCATAAATGTGTAAACATTACAAGAAAAACAAGCATAGATTATGTAAACATGAAGAGGCTTCTTCAGAAAACTTGAACCGTGAGTAAAAATATGTCTAATGGGTAGCTTTTAAACAAATTGTTGTCGATATTTTGAGATTGTCCGACATCAATTTGTTTCAAGGATTTCAATAACATCTCCACTTTTACAAAACCTATGTATAAATGTGAAACTCATACAAACAAGACAATCATAAATTATGTAAAATGAATAAACTATTTGAAATCCATATTTGTTAACATTTGGCCTCTGGATTTCAATCACACCTTCAATGTTCACAATTTTTTTCCTAAAGATGATGAATCAACGACCAAGACAAGCCTTGCTATTGTAAACATGAACGAGTTAATGGAAATCCAAAGACAAAAAGTTAACAAGCTCGAAGTTGTCATATTTCCAAAAGCTCTTCAAGGAAGTGAAAGTATGGTGAATGGATGTAAATGTTACAAAGGATTCAAAAACTCTTTTGGAAAGGGAAACTATAGTGAATGAGGTGTGTTTCAAATATATTTGTTTTTGTAGTGAACATTTGACATTGCCTACACAGACATTATATTTCTACTAAGGCCATAATATAACATCGAAACTGAATTAAAGCAACGTTAAGGGACATCGGTTTTGCACATTTCAGATATCATTAAATAAATTACGTCTGTATTTGAGCAATCTAGATCTCTAGGTTATTGCATTATTTATAACAATGTCACTGCTCATTTTTAATATTGGCTTTCTTGTTTTCTAACGTTGAACACAAGACGAGAAAGCCTTATTTTATACTGGTGCTCCCATATGGTTATTTAAATATTACAAGTGCTAAGAGTTTTTTTCTTTGATATCAATGTCATACCAATGTTTCACATATATTTATTTGTTTATCTAGATAAGTACTTATCACACCAAGTTATAACAATAAAACACTAGTATCTATTTAGCGTGACTAAACACTTGCACATCGTTAAAATCTGATGTTGATATGTTTTATCCTTGAATTTGTTGATATATTTTATTTAAGTTACCATTTAGCATGAAAAAGGAAGAAAAGAAAGAAAAATAAATGGAAAAAGGATTTTTTAAATTGAAGAAAAGTTTGGAAAAATAAATAAAAAGTTCAAAAGCAAGATGATTGGTATGAAAAAAAAGTTACTTATATAAATTGTAAATTAAAAAAATACCATTCATTCTATTATAATAAGAATGTGTATAATGAAATTCCATAGTAACTAATGAATATACATGTAACATCGCAGTTAAATAATATAAAACACTAAACATCACAAAATCAATAAATTAGAACAATTATTTTAGAAGTTATATAAAATGTTCATACAGTTATTCAAAATAATTAAAATTTTATTTTTTATGCATAACTCCTCTAATCAAGAATATTACTTAATTGCAAAAACTGTCATTACAATAGCAACCCAAAAAGGAAACTTAAACTAAACAAAGATAGTCTATACATATGCTCATTCGTTGTCTACGACCTACTCCACTTATATCTCCTTTCTCTCTGTTCATTTTTTTTTAACTTTTTAAAAATTCATTATCCCTCTTTCATTAATTGTTGAGGAAAAAAAAGTGAAAAATCCTTCCTAAATATGTAAACCTAAAGATTAAATTTGGATTAAGTTTTTGAAATATGTTGTGACATGTTGATTTACTATTTTTCTTTAAATGAGTGTATTGTTGAAAAAATATATACTTTATATATATATTACAAATGTGAAAGTAATTGATGTTTTTGACAAAACTGTTCTTTATGAATGGTTCGTAATGAACTAATAATTGCAAATTACACTAAATAAAGACAATTGGTGTGACACGACACACAATGGAGGATAGGCAAGGAACATCAATGTCATGATCAATGTCTTATTTTTTTTATTTATCTCTGTACAACGAGATAGTGAGGTTTAATCTTAAAATTTGATATCAATTATTTAAAATTTTCACCACCACTAATCAACCTAATGAATTAAGACTATGATTATTTGCTAATAAATGGGATTTCATCCATATTGGAAGTACTAGTTGTTTAGGATAAAGCAACTTTTCACCAAACTCATGTTCAAAACAATTAATATTAAGCACTTCTTCAAGCACCTTATGGCAAGATGCTCGTATAATAAATTCTCATAGGAAGACACTAATTATTGCATGTGAAAGTCTAAAATTCATATTTGGACATAATACAAGATCCTGAATTGTAAGAATAAAAAATAATGCTTTAATATCAATAATATATAAGATTACTATTAGGTTAACATTTGAGATGCAGATAAAAAAATATAAAAAATAGATCTTAAAGTGCTTCACAATTAATATAAAATTCAAAAATTAATTGAAAACAACATGACAGTAAATTTGAGGCCTTGTAAGTTTTAGATGAAATTATTTTAAAAATAGTAAAGATTAAAGTTCTAGGTTAGATTGATTATATTATAATCTTAATTTTTTATTTTTTATTTTTTTATTTATTATCTTTTAAACTTTTCTCCTCTAAATCTTTTTGTCTTTTCTATATTTTTTCTAAAATTGATTTTCATCATTAGATAGCATATGTGAGACGGTGGTGGTGGAGAATGTGAGCCTCACAACGAAAACATTGACATGTACACAGCCTGAATCACTAGTGCAAAAAGGACTTAAGACGTCTGTTATTTTGGGCTTTTAACGTCTGATCTCTGTCCGACGTCTATATGGGTGACGTTAATAAGATGTCGGACCCTTTTGGTCAGATGTCTCTATAGACATCTGACCTATATAGGTCCGACGTCTCGATAGACGTCCGATTCATACAGGTTAGACGTCTCTGAGGTTGCTCCTGATTCATGGTGATTCGAGTTTACAACTTTATATTTTAGTTGAAGAGAATGTATTATACATTTTTTTATTGGATGGTTTTAGAAACGTAGTAGAGGGAATTGGAGGAGTACAAAACGCAAGAAATCGCCGCCATAGAACGCCGTCTAAAGACATGAGAATAACTGCACCAAAACCCAACGAAAACGCATTTTAATCAGTTCAAATGAAAGATAATGCATCAAAGAGTGATGAAATCGGAGTAAAATTAATTTAAAATGGTGCAAAAGTGAGAAAACGAACCTGAAAAGGGTAACCCGTAGAGAGAAAACGCGACGAAGATGATGAATAATGAGTGCGAGTAACGGCTGTCTCGGGTTCACGGTGTTTTAATGCCAAAATTTAGACGTCGGTTCCCCCTATTAACAGACGTCTAAAGTGCTTCAGAAGTCGGAGTGGCAGGATCAGACGTCTAAATGGAGTCAAAAAGTGACTTTTTAAATTTCTGGATTTAGGGTTTAGACGTCGGTTCCCCTATTAACAGACGTCTAAAGTGCTTCAGAAGTCGGAGTGGCGGGATCAGACGTCTAAATGGAGTCAAAAGGTGACTTTTTAAATTTCTGGATTTAGGGTTTAGACGTCCGTTACCCCTATTAACAGACGTCTAAAGTGCTTCAGAAGTCGGAGTGGCGGGATCAGACGTCTAAATGGAGTCAAAAGGTGACTTTTTAAATTTTTGGATTTAGGGTTTAGACGTCGGTTACCCCTATTAACAGACGTCTAAAGTGCTTCAGAAGTCGGAGTGGCGGGATCAGACGTCTAAATGGAGTCAAAAAGTGACTTTTTAAATTTCTGAATTTAAGGTTTAGACGTCGGGTACCCCTATTAACAGACGTCTAAAGTGCTTCAGAAGTCGGTTCCCTCCATAACAGACGTCTAAATAGTTGTTTTATTTACGAAAAATGCCACCGGTCATTTTTTACGTTGGATATTCGAGGGTCAGACGTCTAAAGGGTGACGTTAAAGGTCTTTTTTGTACTAGTGGATGTTACATGCTTATTTTAGTCAATTGATACAAAAGTGATAAATATTAAGATAAAGTTTGTCCCACAGTTTAATATCAAAATAGAAGTTATAAAAGGATTTTAACACAAAAGGTCATAACATAAGTCTATGGTATATGATCGAATAATTTTCGGTCATGTTAATATATATTTTATAACCATTCAAATATAATTAGACTATATATACTAAATGTACACGGTTTAACTCACCACTGTAATGAATTGGTTGGATACATATCGACATGCTCGAATATAGGTCAATTAACTAGTATACAATTGTTATTAGTTTAAAATTGTTATTAAAGTATAATTAAATAGATTGATTAACTAAAGACTAATCTAGATAATTAGTCACACAGACAAGATTCATCCAGGTGCAAAAGCTCATAAACAATAATATAATTAATAACATAATTTAATTAATTATCACATTTATTATATACTGACGTGCTTGACTGACTTGAATGTTAAAGTAACTTTTGCAAACACAATTATTACTTGATTAGGAAAAGACAAATATCTTTGAAGTAGGATGCTAGGAGCGTTTGGAGTGTTTACTGGAGTCTTTAAAAGGTATATCTAGTCTTGTAAAAATAATAACAAATATTTTTCTGACTCATATATAGAAACAATATCATATATGCAAACTATTTTAATCAACAAACATAAAAGTGTTATAAACAAACATAGCTAATTTGTGCATTCCTTATTACCATCTAAGTTATTGGTAAAGATCATCTACCAAACGACATTAAAAAAGATAGATTGTTGTGAAGTTTATTCTCTTAGTGTAAGATATTTCATTTCAAATATGTCTTTTTGAGATGAACCTTGTATCAAATAACCTGTTGTTTTATATACTCTAGATAAAACTCATACCAAATGCTCTTTCTTAGAAAAAGTTTAATAGATAGTCATAAGTAACTTTGTCTATCCATTATATCCTATAAGTGATAGTTGTTATACTTGTAACAATTTCTTGATTAGTGGAATTTATTGCACTTAAAGGAAAATTGATTGTAGCTTAAATTAAGGGTAGGTCAAAATAAACATAAATTCATTATAGTTTTGTATTATTCAAGTTTCTAACACTACTAAAAAAAATTAATTTTTAACGCGCCATATACACTTCGATTTTATAAAAACCGAACCATATAAAAATGTGGTGGCATTTCTGTAATAATAGCGAAGTTATATTCCTCGGTTCCACGACAACCGAAGCAGAAAGGGTCCATTGCCTCGGTACCGAGGCATAATACCCTGCAGAATCCACCTACTTTTCTGCAAGTCAGACTTTTCAACTAGCACCTTTTCTAGAAAGACCTGCTGCCTCGGTTGATAGGGGAACCGAGGCATAAAAGCCTACCAGAAGAGGACCTATTGCTTCAATTAGTTTTTCGAAGACCTGACAGTTATGCTTTTCGAACGTTCTAATTTTTTTCGTCGACCCCTATTGCCTTGGTTCCTTTCGACCCACTATCAAAAGCCCATTGTGCTTCGGTTATATAGCCAACCAAGGTGTATAAGTTGAAAATAATTTCAAAATTTCCATTTCCTTTTTATTTTTATTTTTCTCTAAGATGAATTAATAAGTGTGATGACTGACTTAATATTTTGTGCACAATGAAATAAGTTATTACTAGAGTGGTATTATTGTGATGATTTATATATGTCAATTGTTATAAAAAAAGATATTATTGAGATGCTGTAACATCCCGATTATATAATAACAAATATTACATAATAAAGATGTCATCATTACAATATAGAGAACAGTCAGAATATGACGTGTAATTTAATTGTTAAATTACAATCATCCAAATTAAATGAGTGAAAAATTAAACCTTGAACAGCTAACAAGGATTGATCACTACAAATGATCAATCAGGAAGCTTCTAAGAAGACTACTCTGCAACATCAGCAACCTCCAGCTCCTGCTCCAAGGGAAACTCTTCGACGCCATCTGCTCCCATCCAAGTGGATGATCATCGCCGAATAACATAATCCAAATTGGCACACAACACAAACAATGCAAGGGTGAGCTAGATATAAAAAACATGTTATCTCCTAGCACAATTAATTCATGTCATCATAGATTTAAATACAGAAGTATTTATGCATACATATTAAACCATAATCCACATATTCACACGACTCATCCGGATTTGTATAATTGTCGAACTATTGGTCGTCTTTGCACTTGCATAGTTCAGCTGGTCTTTCTCCAACACTAGCAAGTTGAATCCCCCAATCTGTCTATGTCTAAATTCAAAGACTATAGACGAGGACCTCCCTCTACTCTCACCACTCACATTATTCTTCTCTACTTGAGTATGAACAATGCTTTGAGTTTAGGGATAGACATACCATTTCAAAGCTCATACAATTATACAGAACAACCACAATACTATACATAACCACTTTCATCCATCTCTCCCTGAGATTTCCGAATCATACTCACATTCATCATTTACATCATATAATCACATCATCACAGTAATTTATCATATTTCACATTCATTCACATAATTTCACCCATATCACTTCTCAATTATATATATATATATATATATATATATATATATATATATATATATATATTTATTCCAAATATTAATATAGATAATTCAACTCGAAAGAAAATAAAAATTTAGACAACAAAATTTGTAGAATACTATTTGGAAGACCACTATTCATTTAACCCATTCTGGAACGAACGTCACTGGACGAACGTCATTTTCCAAGCTGAACACATTTCTGAACGTACGTCATTTCCGAACGCCAGGATGAACACATTTTGACCGAACGTCACACAATTGATTTGGACGAACGCTACAGGACGAACGCCCAACAACAGGCCGGACTGGACGAACGCTATGGGACGAACGCTCAACAACAAACCGCACACTTCTCTTGGACGAACGCTACTGGACGAACGCTACGGAGCGAACGCGCAACAACAGGCCGAACACTTCTTACCGACTGCTATATTGGATTTAAAAATTTCTTAGGACGAACGCTATGATACTTAAGCCGATCGCTCATCATCGAACCCTAAGAATTTCCACCTTAAGACCGAACGCTCACTCAGCTTCAAGGACGAACGCTACACTCAAACTGAAGGACGAACGCTACACTCAGGACGAACGCGAACACTCGTCAAAACGAAAACCGAACGACAACCATATTTTGGCCGAGCTACGTGGACGAACGCCTAAATTTGGCTGATTGGGTCGAACGCTAATAACAAAAACCGAACGCACAAATTTAGCTACTTTGGGCGAACGTTCAGAAAATACCGAACGTTCAGAAATTTGGATACTTTGGGCGGACGTTCAGAAATTTTGCACGAACGTCCAATTTGAAATTTCAAATTGGACGAACGCTCGAAATTTGGGACGAACGGAGTCAAAATTTGACGAACGCTCGGGCTGGTAATCGATTACAGGACCCCTGTAAACGATTACCCGAGAGAAATGGCCAATTTGTACAGAAAGTCCAACGCAGGTACTCAGTCAGGTGAACACAGATCACCAACTGAACGTTCAGAAAATTTTGGGACTAACGGTTCTGCAGAATTTCTGCAGAATTCCAGAAACGTAAAAAAAACCATTTTCATCTCCAAAATTTCCCAGATTTGCACCAAACACAGTATAATTCAACAATCAAAACGCAAAATATCTAGCTCCCCTTACCTCTTGAAGACCTCCTTGAATTTATCTCAAAAGGGTTTGATCTCCTTCCAACTTCAAGAGTTCTCCACTTCTCCTCTCCCAGAACTTGCAGCGTCAATGCCTCTTAGCACTTCGGCAGCTCCTACTTCACCTTCTCTCAAATATGGCAGCAACTCCTTCAATTCGCAGAATTCCCCAAAACTCTTTGAATCCATGGTTTTTACGTTTAAGAAGGAAGAAATGGTGCTCTTGGACGGCTGGAAACGGGAGAAGGGTTCCCTCCCTCTGCTGCTCTCTCTCTCCTTCTCACATGCCAATAATGAGAGCCCCATTTCTGCCAAACCTCCCCCGTAAAATGCCCCCTCATAACCTCCCCTCTTCCCCTCCACTTCTCTTTCTTTTTTTTTTTTTTTTTTTTTTTAAATGCAATTCCTTACATTCTCCTCAACAACAAAAATTTTCGTCCTCGAAAATTAGAACGGAGTCTCGAACAGATGAGGATACAAATCCTTCATAGCATCTTCCACTTCTCAAGTAGAGTCACCCGTTTTCTCGTACCAGATGACTTTCACAAATCTGATTGCTTTCCTCTTGTAGTACTTGGTGTTGCTATCTTCAGTTCTAACAGGTTGCATTCCAGCGTTATTCTCATCACATTATACAAGAGATTGTCGAAGTCTAAGCACATCCTGTCTAATGTGTAGAGTTGCCTCCCACTACTCACATAATAAACCCATCCTGGTAGTTCCCACCACTCAAAGAGCTTATCAGGGTAACTTCAACCGTTCATACGAGGCGACAATTCTGGATCATCATACACATCACATATCTCACACCAAAATCATGTCATATCTACACTTACTCACATAGTAAGAGATCCTCTCTAATTTGAATATTTCATATTTCCAAAATGTGACAAAAATCATATACTATATTTTATTTTATTTTTATTATTATTATTATTTTTTTTTTTAACCGATACTATTGAAGATTCCGGTATGCATGACCGGAACTGTGAGCACAGTGAGGTTCCTTGGCTATAAAACGAGGTGCTAGCCGCATTGGGCGACACTTCGAAACGTTGAGATCTGAGAGCATCTGAGAGAGATCTGAGCACTGAGAGTTCTGAGTGTGAAAACTTTGCGAGATCTGAGCGACTGAGTGTGGTAGATCGGAGAGTCTTCCGGCAAGCTTCAAATCCGCAAGTTCTAAGGCTTTGCTCCGCCTCGAGTAAGCACTTCTCTTCTCTTATCTCTTCCCTTCCTTTACCTAGCTTCTTCTTCTCCTTTACTTCTTACTTCTTCTCTTTCCTTTCTCTTCCTTGCTTCCTTTCACATACTATTTCTTTTCTGAGCTTTTATTACTCGCACTTACATTCTGCTTTCTTCTTTACTTTCCGCTTGTTATTTTTTTTTTACTTCTGCTTCTGCATTTACTTTCTTTTTCTTCCTCTTCTTCTATATTTTCCTTTTAAAAACTAAGAACCCACTGCATTAACTAAGATAAGGGGTATATCGGCTGGAAACCAGACGTTAATCTCCCTCCGTTTGGAGGTATGGCAGAGACAATCGGGTAGAACAACGCCACGTACCCCATAAAAACAGAAAACTTAAAAAGAGAAATTTATTTGTATGAACCGGATATGGACAATATGGACAAAGACAGATGGACATAGATCCGTTTAAGAACCTTTGCGAGGACCGTGAAAAAGATCCGAGATTATACACTGAAACAACAAGGACCGATTTGGACAAAAAGAACCTAAAAGAAACAAAATAAATAAGGAGAACATTGAATATTTTCGTTTTGGTTTTGCTCTTTTTATTTCATTTTATTATTTCCTTATGCTTTAGAAATACTTTGAGAGGGAAAGATGAGTGATGTGGAGTCCGAGAGGTACACCAGTCAGCGGTGGCGACCAACCGATGATCAGATCAAAATGATGCTCAATATCTACAACTACGGGGTCACACATCCCAGCAGAGCCCAAGTCGTCGAGATTGCATCTCGACTCAGGGCTTTCGGAGAAGCAAATGAATATAATGTACATTGCTGGTTCAACAATCATGGTAACCGGGTCAGGCGCTGGCAAGCGGAATTAGACCCTACTGGTACTATCTTTTCTCAGCTGCCGCTGTACATGTATGGTAAGAACCTTGATTACTTCTATCTTTGCTTTGAATTTTACTCTTCCTTCTCCATTATTGACACAATTTCTTTGTTGGAAGAATATGATTGGGTAATCATGAAGGCGCCGAGGTTGCTGAACTTATTCCCTGTTCCGATCATCATTGACGACGACAGAGACGAACGACAGATCCCTCCACCCATGCTTCTCACATTTCGAACCAGAGCGCCCTCGACGGAGCTCTCCCTTAGACCACCACAACCAGCTCGGGAATTTTTCCATTAAAATTATTATTTAATGGTCTGTAATATTAACGATCAGCATTGATTGAACCCCGAACATCTTTTATTTGTTTTTGTTTATTTGCCCTATTTGCGTATTTTATGGACTGTAATATTTATCTGCTTTACTTTTTATGTTTGTTCGTTTAACGTGTGTGGTACCATTCGCACACGAATATTATGGTATCCGGTTATAACTTATGAAGTTTGAAAAAAATGTGTAGTCTCCATGGCCTTAAAGACCTAAATTAATGAAATATATGGTATTTGTCTTATTTCCGAAAATAAGATTTACTTTCTTGGAATATAACTCTCATCTTTATTTTCTTAAGCTAACACATCCTTATAATGTTCCAAATACGAAACAAGAGTACGTAAAATTATATCCTTCAAGTATCTCCACACATTATACCACTAACCGCGTCAGAGAATATAACCAATAAGACAGCATAATTGAATCTGAGATACCCGAACTCGTATATCCCAATTTCTGTTGAATTAATACTTACAAAACACACGGCTCCAAACTAAGTGGGTCGGAAATCACCTACTACTTTCGACCACAGTCAAGAAGAATACGGTTGATAGTCAACCAATCCATTCCCGGCACGACATCCATGCCTACATGCTTTCGAGTTGTTCTATCTGTCTGGCCATTCATCCTTCCATATTACACTTTACGTTTTAGGTGTCCGTTGTTGTTGTCCCTTGTGATATTCCAATTCCGTCACACTCTTCTCTAATACTCGAGTCCTTTTCCACCTCATCAGGGAGACACTTCTCAGTGAACTTAGCTGGATGATGTTGGCGGAAATACTCCAAACTCAACTTGATCCAGTGATCCCCAGAGGAAATGGGCGATCCGATAATGTCCCTAGTGATTCCTATGATCTCCATCAGCTGTCTTTGGGTAGCTTCAAAGTTTGCCTGAGCGACCTCCAACTTTGCAATGTGACCGTGTTCTGATGTGCCAAAACAGCGTTCTGTTGTTGAAGCGTCTCTATTGCGGATTCTAATAGTCTGGTGCAGTCCGTCACATTACGATCGATAGGTTGAGGAAATGGCCTTGGTACCATTTGTTCTCTCGGGTAGGCAGAGAAAACGATCGTTAGTTAAGTTCAAAGAGTTTATAATACTCAATAAACGAACGTTGAGCACACAGCAAAACAAGAATGGTGTAGTCACAACCTACAATGTCCTTGAATATGCAGTTCTCTACTACTCTAGGGCACAACACACCATCACAAAACAAGAATCAGACAGGAATTACTACAGGAAACAACACTGAAACTCTAACTCTTTCTTACCTCAAACCTTCAGAATTAAGAAAGGAAAATCATCTACGATGAAAGTCATGAGTGTGCACCCTCATTACTCTTATCCAGACATTTTCTGTTCTTAAAACTTCTAGTCAGATACACCTTACTATATAGACTTGAAAGAAATGGTAAATCATACCATCTACCCTCCAATCCTCACAGAGAAGACACGGCAAACCCACAACACAAAGGTCATCCTAAGGACGAACTGCTCTGATACCATTAATGTAACATCCCGATTATATAATAACAAATATTACATAATAAAGATGTCATCATTACAATATAGAGAACAGTCAGAATATGACGTGTAATTTAATTGTTAAATTACAATCATCCAAATTAAATGAGTGAAAAATTAAACCTTGAACAGCTAACAAGGATTGATCACTACAAA
Source organism: Vigna nakashimae (assembly GCA_034642375.1). Taxonomy (NCBI): domain Eukaryota; kingdom Viridiplantae; phylum Streptophyta; class Magnoliopsida; order Fabales; family Fabaceae; genus Vigna; species Vigna nakashimae. The sequence goes on along the minus strand of CM067764.1, from coordinate 13,321,757 downwards.
TGATCAATCAGGAAGCTTCTAAGAAGACTACTCTGCAACATCAGCAACCTCCAGCTCCTGCTCCAAGGGAAACTCTTCGACGCCATCTGCTCCCATCCAAGTGGATGATCATCGCCGAATAACATAATCCAAATTGGCACACAACACAAACAATGCAAGGGTGAGCTAGATATAAAAAACATGTTATCTCCTAGCACAATTAATTCATGTCATCATAGATTTAAATACAGAAGTATTTATGCATACATATTAAACCATAATCCACATATTCACACGACTCATCCGGATTTGTATAATTGTCGAACTATTGGTCGTCTTTGCACTTGCATAGTTCAGCTGGTCTTTCTCCAACACTAGCAAGTTGAATCCCCCAATCTGTCTATGTCTAAATTCAAAGACTATAGACGAGGACCTCCCTCTACTCTCACCACTCACATTATTCTTCTCTACTTGAGTATGAACAATGCTTTGAGTTTAGGGATAGACATACCATTTCAAAGCTCCTACAATTATACAGAACAACCACAATACTATACATAACCACTTTCATCCATCTCTCCCTGAGATTTCCGAGTCATACTCACATTCATCATTTACATCATATAATCACATCATCACAGTAATTTATCATATTTCACATTCATTCACATAATTTCACCCATATCACTTCTCAATATATATATATATATATTTATTCCAAATATTAATATAGATAATTCAACTCGAAAGAAAATAAAAATTTAGACAACAAAATTTGTAGAATACTATTTGGAAGACCACTATTCATTTAACCCATTCTGGAACGAACGTCACTGGACGAACGTCATTTTCCAAGCTGAACACATTTCTGAACGTACGTCATTTCCGAACGCCAGGATGAACACATTTTGACCGAACGTCACACAATTGATTTGGACGAACGCTACAGGACGAACGCCCAACAACAGGCCGGACTGGACGAACGCTATGGGACGAACGCTCAACAACAAACCGCACACTTCTCTTGGACGAACGCTACTGGACGAACGCAACGGAGCGAACGCGCAACAACAGGCCGAACACTTCTTACCGACTGCTATATTGGATTTAAAAATTTCTTAGGACGAACGCTATGATACTTAAGCCGATCGCTCATCATCGAACCCTAAGAATTTCCACCTTAAGACCGAACGCTCACTCAGCTTCAAGGACGAACGCTACACTCAAACTGAAGGACGAACGCTACACTCAGGACGAACGCGAACACTCGTCAAAACGAAAACCGATCGACAACCATATTTTGGCCGAGCTACGTGGACGAACGCCTAAATTTGGCTGATTGGGTCGAACGCTAATAACAAAAACCGAACGCACAAATTTAGCTACTTTGGGCGAACGTTCAGAAAATACCGAACGTTCAGAAATTTGGATACTTTGGGCGGACGTTCAGAAATTTTGCACGAACGTCCAATTTGAAATTTCAAATTGGACGAACGCTCGAAATTTGGGACGAACGGAGTCAAAATTTGACGAACGCTCGGGCTGGTAATCGATTACAGGACCCCTGTAAACGATTACCCGAGAGAAATGGCCAATTTGTACAGAAAGTCCAACGCAGGTACTCAGTCAGGTGAACACAGGTCACCAACTGAACGTTCAGAAAATTTTGGGACTAACGGTTCTGCAGAATTTCTGCAGAATTCCAGAAACGTAAAAAAAACCATTTTCATCTCCAAAATTTCCCAGATTTGCACCAAACACAGTATAATTCAACAATCAAAACGCAAAATATCTAGCTCCCCTTACCTCTTGAAGACCTCCTTGAATTTATCTCAAAAGGGTTTGATCTCCTTCCAACTTCAAGAGTTCTCCACTTCTCCTCTCCCAGAACTTGCAGCGTCAATGCCTCTTAGCACTTCGGCAGCTCCTACTTCACCTTCTCTCAAATATGGCAGCAACTCCTTCAATTCGCAGAATTCCCCAAAACTCTTTGAATCCATGGTTTTTACGTTTAAGAAGGAAGAAATGGTGCTCTTGGACGGCTGGAAACGGGAGAAGGGTTCCCTCCCTCTGCTGCTCTCTCTCTCCTTCTCACATGCCAATAATGAGAGCCCCATTTCTGCCAAACCTTCCCCGTAAAATGCCCCCTCATAACCTCCCCTCTTCCCCTCCTCTTCTCTTTCCTTTTCTTGTTTTCTTTTCATTTTTGTTTTCAAAGGGAAGCAACGTTTGCTGTCCCTTGTGGCAGCGCTCGTTGCTTCCTCCCTTGTCTTTTTTTTTTTTTTTTTTTTTTTTTAAAAATGCAATTCCTTACAGATGCTAAGACGTGTGGAGTAAGTATTAATTTAGGAGGTTTGATAATATATATATATATATATATATATATATATATATATATATATATATATATATATATATATATATTTACCCTCTAATAATATTTCGAGTCACATAAATAAAAATATCATGTGGTAAAGAATCAATGAAGATTTCGTGTATTAAGTTGAAATTAAGAGGTACTTAACTAGAAGTGTAGAAATAATCTTACTACAAAAGTCTAAGGTCAAAAGAACCTCTATTAACTCTCACCGCCTAATATCTCCCACTACGTGAGTTCAATATCAATAAAGTCAAGATAACCTCATTCTTGGAATCCTTATTCAATATACAATGTACAGCCTCTCAATATAGTATTTCCTTCTTTGAAATAACTATTTTCACATCACACAAATATTAAATCAATAACTCACACTAGATAATGGGTAAAATCTAGGATCTACTCAACCACAAGCACATAAGTAGTATATTATTATTAAACATCTAGCTTTACTTGGTCATAGACACATACATAAGCATTCATTCATTTTAAAAATCCAACATCTAAACTTTCTCATCCAAATAAGGAGTACATTTATTATTTTCATTCACCATAACTAAAACAATTTATATGCATTTTCAATAATCTCAAAAATATTAAGTTGTTTACTCTAATTGTCCCTTTTGCTCAACGAGCTCACTAGCTCACCTAGCCAAATCACTTTAGGGATTTTTAAAATTCTGGTATATTATTATTAACCATCGAGCTCTACTTGGTCATAAACACATACATTATCATTCATTCATTTTAAAAATCAAATATCTAAACTTTCTCATCCAAATAATGAGTACATTTATTATTTTCATTCACCATAATTAAAACAACTTATATGCATTTTGAATAATCTCAAAAATATTAAGTTGTTTACTCTAATTGTCTTTTTTGCTCCACAAGCACACTAGCTCACCTAACCAGATCACTTTAGGGATTTTTAAAATTGTGATACGTCAAACGAGTGTCTTCATTTCCTTATAAGACTTGCTTAATGATCAATTCCCTTTGAGCCCCCTAGATTTTATTTAAAATAAATTTTCTGAGTAAGAGGATTAACTTGTCGAGTGACCAAATACTAGAAGATATTAATAAATTAATTCACTCTTTGAGATCATACTCGCCCAAAACCACCATAAGTTCTCACGATTTTTTTCGATAAGCGATTTACTCACCCAACCACTCAAACCTTGAGAACCTTATTCAAAAGGCTTGTCCAATGAGTTCTAACTTGCCTAACTAGTAAAGTGATATGAGTTTTTTGGGTTTTTAAAACATGAATTTCACTTAATTGGTGGATGACTCATATAGAGAGTTTGCATAATTTTAGATACCTCAATAAATATATCATATCAATCACTTGGTCAAATCGAACAATCTCTATTATATTCTCATTTCTATAAAGATAAATTTTGTTCATGATTTTAAGCCAGACCAAACTTTTACATATCTTAATAACTAAAAACTCACAAAATTAATGAAACATAATATGCATAAGGTCATCTCCTTGTTAAAAATTTAGTAACAATCAATATTTCTAGAACTCATCAATATACTACATTTATCATATTAAATACAATGACCAAAATCACCTCTACCAACAAATCATTTAAGCTTATAAGATTTTCAAGAGCTTCCACTCCCTTTAATATATATATATATATATATATATATATATATATATATATATATATATATATATATATATATAAAAACTTATATCAATTATTTGAACATATCCTGATAATCATAGATGAACAAAGATTTATCTTGAGTTCTATCGAATCACATGCAACAATTATATATCACATCCATAGATAATACTAAACAACTACTTAAGAAAAGAATAAAAGATTAATGTACTCTAATTAAAATTTTGATTACCTAATATTACCTAATATTGTTACACTCTACTTCAAAAAGGTGAACTCTAATCTTGAAAAAAATGTATAGGTGGACCTTAAACTCAAAGAGAAGTCAAATGAAAAAAAAAAGTTTAAAAAGTATGATTTTAATAAAATAAAACTTGAATGATCAATTTTTATTTATTTATAAACTTCACAACTTAATAATAAGATATTCAAATTTTACTTTAGGAGATCGTTTATAAACTTGACATCAATATAAAAAATCTTGAGAAATACAATAAAAAAAAGTGTGAAAAATCTTTTAAAATTAGATTGAGACATTAAGACAAATATAAATTAATGAACGAATCATCTATAAAGCTAGTATTATTCATTTCACAATCTGTTATAAAATAAATTTCCTAATAAACATTTAAATGTAAAATTACTATAATTAAGGTTTTCATAGTAATCCTCTTATTATATTTAATATAAAACATTTTCAATGCAATTACATATATTAATAAAAGTAATTAATTTAGTTAAACTCACAAAAATATTATTAATATATCAACTCCATTTTTAATAGTTTTTTTGAAAAAACTGTTCCTTAATATAAAAAAGAAACATTCGCAAAGAAAACAAGATATTAGAGTTATATTAAATTATAAAAAACTTAAATAACAATTTCTAAAGTGTGTTTTATAATAAAGTGTACAAATTATGTATATATATATATATATATATATATATATATATATATTATTTAATATTTCTAAAAAAGCTGAAATTTATGTGGATGCAAATTCTCAAGTCATATTATTGAATTTATATGCGGTGGAAGCGCGGCCACATGGCCGCATGGAACGCGTTTATCTAATTGGATGGTTTAACGCGTTTATCTAATTGGATGGTTTAACGCGTTTATTTATCTCTCCATGTCCACATCTTCACTATTCAATTCGTTGCGCCCAAAGCCATAGTTACCTTAATTTTTAGTAAAGGAGAAATTTCTTTCTTTCTTTATTGCATTCTAACTTTTTACTGTTACTTTTACAGAACCCTTTTTTCCTTTTAATTATATAAAAGTTGTTTCATTTCTTTCACATTAAATTAAATTATTTTAGTAACTGTTTAATAAAATGAAAAGTTGTGGTTATTTTATTAACATGTATTTATTCGATATCTAAGAGATTATTTAAAATATTACTAAAGTGATGTGTTATTATTTTTGTTTATTGTAAAATTAAATGAACACTGTCCAACTAAAGAAAGAATGGGCAAATGCGTTTGAGAAGGAGAATTAAAAAATCATGATGTCAAAATTGTCAGAATTCAAAAACTTAACTATTGACTGTTCGGTTTTATTCATGCTTTCGTTTTTCACCACTCGGTTTCATCTTCCATCACTTGGTTCTTCAACATCGTTTGGTTCCATCTTCCAATACTCGGTTCAATCTTCCACCACTCGGTTCAATCTTCCACCACTCTGTTTCATCTTCCACTACTCGGTTCTTCATTCCATTGCTCGATTCCATCTTCCACCGCTCGATTCCATCTTCCACCGCTCGGTTCCATCTTTCACCGCTCGGTTTTCGTCTCCCACCACTCGGTTCTTCATTCCACCGCTCGGTTTCCTGACCATCATCGCTTCTCTGATCAACTACTTATTGTTATGTGTAACTGCTTATTGTTTTCTGTTATTCTCTTTTTCTCTGTATAAATAGGCACTAGCGTCTATCTTTTTATAACGTTTTTCACACTAATCAAAATACTTTTTGTCTATCTTCTCAAGGCGCTTTCTTTGTTCTATTTCTCTTTCAATCTCAGTTTGTAAGTTTGTCTACAATTTTTCTCGTGATGATATCAAAGCTCTTCGATTGAAGAGCTCTGTTGCGCCACTCTGATCCCTTCTATTCTTTCTTTCTTCTTCTTCTTGGTCTTCTTTCTGCCTTCTTTGTTCATTCTTTCACAGGCTTTCTGCAAAAATGTCGGATGTTCATGACCAATATTCCAATTTCCTCTCCTACATCCTAGTGAAAGCCCTGATGTTTCTCTCGTTTCCCCTCTCCTTGAATCGACCAACTATCACGCTTGGAGAAAATCCATGTTCACTGCCCTGAGCACCAAGAACAAAGTACAGTTTGTTGATGGGACAACTATACAACCACAAATGGAAGATATCACTTACGATACATGGAAGAGATGCAATAATATGGTGGTTTTTTGGTTGGTTCATTCTGTTTCTCCAGATATCCGCCATAGCATTCTTTGAATGGACAGTGCTCAGGCTATTTGGGAAGATCTGAAGTCAAGATTCTTCCAAGGAGACCTTCTCCGTATTTCAGAATTATAGAATCAAGCAGCATCCTTGAAACAAGGAAACAACACTGTTACTGAATTTTTCACCAAACTTTGTGTCATATGGGATGAGCTTGAAAGCTTTCGGCCTGAACCAATATGCTCTTGTATGGTTAGAAGCTCCTGCAAATTGGTTCCTATCATTGCACAAAGAAAACATGAGGATCGAGTTTTACAATTTCTCCGTGGTTTAAACGAACAGTACGGTAATATCCAATCTCATGTTCTGTTAATGGACCCTATGTCTCCAATTTCAAAAACATTTTCATATGTTGTGCAGCACGAAAGGCAGGTCATGAATAATAGTTTTCTCAATTATTTAGAAATAAAAAAATGTTGCTACTATTAGTACCTCTGTTTCCTCTTATTGTGGCAAGAATGGCCACACAAATTCTGTTTGCTTCAAGAAACATGGTTTCCCGACCAACAAGAATTCAACTGGAAGAAAGATTTGCTCCTATTGTGGGAAGACCGGTCACACAATCGATATATGCTATAGGAAACATGGCTTTCCTCCTGGTCACAAATTTCATAATGGAAAAACTCTTATGACCGAGCGGTCCGAGAGCCAACACACCAAGAATAATGACCCAGGGGAGGCTGTAATCAAGAAGTTCGCCTAACAACACAACAATACAAAACCCTCATTGTAACATCCCAAAAATATAGCATAACTATATCATAGAATAATCACATATAATAATATGATATATTAGTTATTTAAGAGAAGTTTAAGTATTTAACAATACAGTTATCCCAAAAATAACTATAAAAATTAAATCTTTCAACCAACAACCTAATCTATTACAAAACTATGTGCAAGACCGAATGGTTTGTACTATACTAGTGGGTCTTCTCCTTCCAAACCTTGTTCCACCGAAACCTCATCTCCTTCTGCTCACACCCACAGGATGATCATTGCAAAGGATAAACCAAACGACAACATAAGCAAAATAGAAAAGTAGGGTAAGCTAGTGTAATTTAATATGTAAGTTAACATACCACTCAATAAAAAAATAAAACACACAAACACATGCATAAATCAATAAACCAATAATAACTGACCACTTTACATTAGACAGTCCGGACTGGTATGAATATGTAGCTATGATCGTTCGTGCACTCGTTGTGGTGAAACAGTTGGTCCACCCCAAGCTACAACACAAGGTTAGCCCTTTATCACTCACCTTAGGTCAAGGTAAAACCCCTAGGCTAGGGCCTCCTGCTATTCCCACAACATGCCTCACCATTCTCTGCTTGAGAATTGGTGACCATTAGAATGTCTAGTTGAACGTCAAGATTGAGCTTTTCATATTCATACCATTACTAATAACTTAGTAACCCATCATTTAGACAATTCCTCCTTGGAATCCTCTTTCACATCCATATTACCAATATCATATCACACTCTCACTTCGACACCATTATGATAATACATACATAAGCCATCACATCCACTGAAATAAATATAAATATAGACCAAACAGGAATCACCAAACATATATAAACAATACCTAACACCCTGCGAATGTTGGAGACCGAATGATCTCTCACTACCTAAAGAACGGGACCAAACCATCCTTAACTGTTACGACTAAAGAGATGACCGAACGCTAATTAAAACTGACCTTTATAAGATACCGAGTACAACAACATGACCGAATACTACTACCTGTCCAAGACCTAAGTTAGATCGAATGCTTATGGCTTAGACCGAACATCTATAACTTAAAACGAACACCTATAGTTTAAGCCAAACCCCCATAGCTTAGGCCGACCCTAAAACATAACCAAACGGTCATTAATGGTTAAGACCCATAAGAGGCCGAACGTAGTTAAGATCGAAGGCTATGACTAGACTAAGCGCTATATTCAATTGAATATTAGCACAAGATCGATCAGTCATTAACTGAAGATCCACAATAGCATAACTCAGTTAAGACTAAACACCAAAGAAAGTCGAACGGTCAATGAAGGACCCTCAACGAACTGTATAATTATGCAGAATGACTATAGAATTATCATCAACATCAGATCCTTACCAATTCCCTGTATTATTCCCAGCTTCTAATCCTCCAAACAGGTATCATCCATATCTATACCCCTTAATTAAGAGTATCTAAGCCTTTCTAACATCATTAAGAGAGTTTCATCTTAGATTTGAGAGTCAATTCTGTAGAATCATGAACTCCATGACCGAACAACAAATTTTCTAGTTTTGGTAGAATTTGAGTGACTTAAGTGTTCTAACAAGTCTTAAATAACTTACCCAGATTTTTCATATAAACCCAACTCACATCCAACACAAATTTCTCTTTTTCACTACCACACTTCATCACAATTCACTCGGCTAATGAACCAGAATTATGCATAAAGGCATTCAACATGAACACAACACACACCAACAATGTCAAATACACAACCATTCAATTTCACATACATGCATAACCATCAAGCAATATTTTTATACATAGTAAATCATAATTAAATTAACTAGCTTCCCTTACCGTTTTGGCCTAACAGAACAACGTTGAACTTTTCCAGCAATTGCTTTCTCACCAGAAAATCCTATGAACACCTATACTTAACCAATTGGTGAGAAAAGACCCCCAAACAAACCAGAAATGAAATTAGAAAGAAGAAAAGAAGATTGAAGTATACATGCAACCAGCAAAACTCTCTTGCATGTGACAAAATTTTCCAGAATTCACAAAAACTTTAGAAATGAAACTTACCCGTTCAAAACACAACTTGAGCGATGAAAGAAGAAGTCCTTTACACCAAGATCACTTAGACACAATTTGATTGTAGATCAGATGAAGTGAGATGAATAAGTTTTAGAGAGAAATTGTAGAGAGAAGAAGGAGAAAAGGAAACTTAGAATTTTTGGAGAGAAGGAATGCATGCAGAAAGTGGCATGAAATTTCAAAACTTTTGTTTATATACTACCGTCAAAACCGAACGGCCCCATGGCATGCATACACCTATTCTCGTCTTCTGATTTTCATAGTCCTTACATTCCCCCTAACATCAAAAATTCTTTCCCTCGAAAATTTAATTTACCAGAGAACAGGGGAGGATATAACTCCCTCATGACATCTTTTAATTCCCAGGAAGAGTCACCTGTCCTCTTATCCCAGACCACCTTAACTAAATTGATGGATTTTCCCCTAAGATTCTTAGTTTTACTTCCATCAATGCTGACCGGGTGCATCTCCACCGAACGGTCTTCTCTAATTTTAACGTCTTCCACTTCCAGCACATGAGAAGGGTCTAGTACATATTTTCTGAGCTGTGATACATGGAAAACCGAGTGAAGATTGGCTAGTTGAGGAGGCAAGGATATCTCATAAGCAACTGGTCCTATATGTTTTAAAATTTGATAAGGACCAATAAACTTAGGAGATAGTTTCTTAGACCGAACGACTCTTCCAACACCCGTAGTAGGATTCAGTCTAAGAAAGATGTGACCTCCAACAGCAAACTCTAAAGGTCTTCTTCTCCTATCGGCATAAGACTTCTTCCTACTCTGAGATGCTCTTAGCCTTTCTTGAATTAGTTTCACTTTCTCAGTCGTCTACTATACTAATTATGGCCTAGTCAACACTGATTCTCCGTCTTTAAACCAACAAAGTGGAATCCTGCATCTCCTTCCATAAAGTGCCTCAAATGGCGCCATGCCAATATTGGATTGAAAACTATTGTTGTAGGTAAACTCCACCAAGGCCAATACTTCATCCCAGATTCCAAAATTATCCAAAACACAAGTTCTCAACAAACTTCTAGTGTTTGGATCGTTCTCTTCAATTGACCGTCCGTCTAAGGATGATAGGCTGAACTCATTTGCAACTGGCTTCCCAACTTACTCTACAAATTCTACCAAAACCGAGACGTAAACCAAGGATCTCGATCGGAGATTATACTGGGCGCCACCCCATGCAACTGAACCACTTTTCTCATGTAAAGCTAAGTCAGTTTTGTCATTGGCATCTTCAAGTTAATAGCAAGAAAGTGGGCACTTTTTGTTAACCTGTCTATTATCACCCAAATAGCGTCATGTCCTTTGACCGTACGGGGCAAATGGGTAACAAAATCCATAGCAATGTTATTCAATTTCCACTCGGGAATTTTCAAGTGCTGCAACAAACCGCTCGGTCTTTGGTGCTCCACTTTAGCTCTTTGACAGGTTAAGCATGCAGACACAAACCGAGCCACATCACCCTTCATGTCGGACCACCAAAACGATTCTTTGAGGTCTTGATACATTTTAGTTATCCTTTGATGCATGCTAAAATGACTTTGATGCCCTTTCTCAAGAATTGATCTCTTCAACTCCCCGTCATTGGGCATACAAACCCTTCCTCTAAACCTTAAGAGACCGTCCGTCCCTATAATAAAATATTTTCCCTGTTCTGAACCTACCAACTCTTTATTCTTTTGTATTTCCACGTCAGCTGATTGCTTCTCTCTGACTCGATCTAACAAGTCACTTGCCAACATAAGACTTGAACACCTTATACCGTTCGGTTCCAACTCAAAATGCAGCCTTAAGTCTATAAAGCTCTCCACCAAACTAAGCTCTCAGACCATCATCGCTGAAACATGAACAACCTTTCTGCTCAAAGCATCAGCCACCACATTAGCTTTTCCTGGGTGGTAAAGTAGTTCAAACTCAAAGTCTTTCAAGAATTCCATCCACCTCCTTTGTCTCATGTTCAGTTCCTTCTGATCAAAAAGATATTTCAAACTTTTATGATCACTGAACACCTGAAACCTTGCACCATAAAAATAATGCCTCCAAATCATTAGGGCAAACACCACAACTGCCAATTCCAAATCATGAGTGGGATATTCTTCTCATGAATCTTCAATTGTCTCGAAGCATAAGCAATCACTTTCTTTTCTTGCATCAACACACAACCCAAACCTTGATATGAAGCATCACAGAAAACTTCAAAAGACTTACTTGTATCTGGAATTACTAACACAGGAGCACTTGTCAATCTTCTCTTTAGCTCTTGAAAGTTAGCTTCACACTGATCGGTCTAGGCAAAAGGTCAATCTTTTCTTGTCAACTCAGTAAACGATGCTACTATCTTAGAAAATCTTTCAATAAATCTATGGTAGTAGTGCACTAATCCCACAAAGCTCTTTATTCAGTGACCGACTAAGGCCTTTCCCACTGCAGTATTGCTTGTACTTTGATCGGATCCCCCGAAATACCTCCAACCGAGATCACATGCCCCTAAAATTGAACTTCTTCCATCCAAAATTCACACTTGGATAGCTTGGAATATAGCTTCTTTTCTCTGAACACACTGAGCACTATCCTCAGATGCTCCTCATGCTCCTCATGAGTATTGAAATAAATAAGAATATCATCAATAAATACGACTACAAACTTATCTAGGAAAGGTCTGAACATATGATTCATGGAGTCCATGAATATGGCCGGAGCATTAGTAACACCGAACGGCATTACTACATACTCATATTGGCCATACCGAGACCTGAAACAGTCTTCTGAACGTCTCCCTCCTTCACCAAAATCTCATGATATCCTGACCTCAGATCTATCTTTGAAAATACCATAGCCCCACATAACTGATCCAACAAATCATCAATTCTTGGCAATGGATACTTATTCTTGATTGTCAATTTGTTCAGCTGCGTGTAATTCACACAAAGCCGAGAACTACCATCTTTCTTCTTAACCAGCAACACTGGAGCACCCCACGGTGATGCACTTGGTCGAACGGTCAATGAAGGACCCTCAACGAACTGCATAATTATGCAGAATCACTACAGAATTATCATCCACATTAGATCCTTATCAAATTCCCTATATTATTCCCAACTTCTAATCCTCCAAACTGGTATCATCCATATCTATACCCCTTAATTAAGAGTATCTAAGCCTTTCTAACATCATTAAGAGAGTTTCATCTCAGATTTGAGAGTCAATTATGTAGAATCATGAACTCCATGACCGAAAATCAAATTTTCTAGTTTTGGTACAGTTTGAGTGACTTAAGTGTTCTAACAAGTCTTAAATAACTTACCCCGATTTTCCATACAAACTCAACTCACAACTTAACCAAATTTCCCATTTTCACTACCACACTTTATCACAATTCACTCGGCCAATGATCCAGAATTATGCAAAAAGGCATTCAACATGAACACAGCACACACCAACAATGTCGAACACGCAACCATTCAATTTCACATACATGCAGAACCATCAAGCAGTATTTTTATACATAGTAAATCAAAATTAAATCAACTAGCTTCCCTTACCTTTTTATGTCGAACAGAACAACGTTTAACTTTTCCAGCAATTGCTTTCTCACCAGAAAATCTTATGAACACCTATACTTCACCGATTGGTGAGAAAAGACCCCCAACAAACCAAAAGTAAAATTAGAAAGAAGAAAAGAGGATTGAAGTATACATGCAACCAGTAGAACTCTCTTGCATGTGACAAAATTTTCCAGAATTCACAAAATTTTAAGAAACGAAACTTACCCGTTCAAAACACAACTTGATCGATGAAAGAAGAAGTCCTTTACACCAAGATCACTTAGACACAATCTGATTGTAGATAAGATGAAGTGAGACGAATAAATTTTACAAAGAAATTGTAGAGAGAAAAAGGAGAAAAGGAAACTCAGAATTTTTGGAGAGAAGGAATGCATGCAGAAAGTGGCACGAAATTTCAAAACTTTTGTTTATATACTACCGTCAAAACCGATCGGCCTAATGGCATGCATATAACTGTTCTCCTCTTCTGATTTTCCCAATCCTTACACTCTTGGCTCTTATCAATTGTCCTAATGATACAGAAGTTGCATCAATTAGTTAAATCAGCTCCATGATCTCTAACTCAAATAATTTAGGTACAACCATTCTTACTCTTATTTCACACGAAGGCCAAGGTATTATCTCTTGGATTTTAGATTCTGGAGCAATAGACCATGTTGTTTCTTCTCTTAACAACTTATATTCTCATAAAAAGATTACTTATGTCACCATTAATTTACCGAATGGCATAACAACTACTACCGCTCATAAAAGAATTGTTAAAATCAATGACCAAATCTTTCTAAATGATGTTCTTTTTATTCCAGATTTCGGTTATAATCTGATATCTATATCCAAGCTGGTTTACCCATAATCACCTACACATTATATTTACTAACTCAACTTGTTTCATTCAGGATTCGATCACCAACAACAAGATTGGCTCAGTTGAGATACATGGAGGACTATACATTTTTTGTGGCCCTACCCACACCGCACATAAATTGGATCATTCTATCGAACGACATCATCTGTCCTAATCGGCTTGTCACAATACCGAACGACATCCTTTGTCCTAGTCAACTTGTAACAATACTGAACGACATCAAATGCACCGATCAGCCTGTAACAAAATTTGGCATAATCGCCTAGGACATTTATCTGATAGTAAATTAGAAATTTTAAGACAAAAGCATAGCTACATCGATAAAAGCACTGATAATTGTAGTGCCTGTCATACTGCTAAACAGAAAAGGCTTCTTTTTCCTCATAGCACATCTCATACTTTAAATGCTTTTAACCTTATTCATATTGATATATGGGGACCTTGTTCCAATCCTTCACTACATTCTCATAGATATTTTCTAACCGTATTGGATGATCATACTAGATATACATGGATTCATTTAATGAAAAACAAATCTGAAACTCGCCAACATATTATTCATTTCATTGCATATGTTAAAAACCAATTTAAAGTCAGCATCAATATCGTTGGTCTGATAATGGGAGCGAGTTTGCCATGACAGATTTGTTCAATTATGAAGGAATCATACATGAAACATCTTACATTGAAACCCCTCAACAAAATGGTATAGTTGAGAGGAAACATCAACATCTTTTAAATGTTACTAGAGCTTTACTTTTTCACTCTAAAACTCCTCTGCATTTCTGGACTTATGCTCTTAATTATGTTGCTCTCCTCATTAATATTGTTCCTACTTCTCAATAATAACTCTCCACATGACATGTTATATCAAACAGTTTTTTATTTTTCCAGATTAAAGGTTTTTTGTTCCCTTTGTTATGTTAGCACCCTTCAAGCTAATAGGAAGAAACTTGATCCCCATTCCAAACCTAGTCTCTTTTTAGGTTTGCATCCCACTACAAAAGGTTACATTACATATGACCTTGCCACTCATGATATTAAAGTTTCTCGAAATGTTGTTTTTCTTGAATCTGAATTTCCTAATCTTACTCATGATGATGCTACTAACATTCCTTTTTCTCTACCTTTACATAATACCACACATGTTTATGATGATGATAACGTTCGGCCAATTGTTCCCCCTCATAATCTGCCTATAATTGATAACCATGCTCAGGATAATGCAGAAAACGAATCTCACACCCCTAGACGAACCACTAAAGTTAGAAAAATCCCTACATACCTAAAAGATTTCCAAATATCTTCATACAACACCACAAACACTAAATATCCTATTGATAGTGTTTTGACTTTCAACAGATTATCTCATGCCTATAAGTCCTTCAATTTTTCCATAGATAGTCTTGTTGATCCCCAGGACTATAAAGAAACCATGCAATATGCTCATTGGCGGAAAGCAATGCAGGAAGAACTCATTGTACTCGCTCAGAGCAAAACTTGGACTCTCACCACTCTCCCTCCTCACAAGAAAGTCGTCGACTGTAAGTGGGTCTAAAAAACCAAGCACAAAGCCGACGACACAATTGAAAGATTCAAGGCTCGTCTCATCGCAAAGGGGTATACACAATTAGAAGGTATTGATTATTTTGACACTTTCTCACCAGTTGTTAAACTTACTATCGTTCGGTTAGTTTTATCTCTGGCGGCTGCAAAGAATTGGCATCTAAGACAACTAGACGTCAACAATGCCTTCTTGTACGGCGACTTAAACGAGGAAGTCTACATGCAACCCCACTAGGTATCACTCTTTCCACTCCAAATCAAGTGTGTCTCCTACACAAATCTCTCTATGGCTTGAAGCAAGCTAGCAGACAATGGTATGACAAGTTGTCTTCTTTCCTTCTCTCTCATAAATTTACTCAAACATCTGGTGACCATTCTTTATTTACTCATCACAATGGTGACACAATCACTATCTTATTAATATATGTCGATGATATTATCCTTACTAGCAATAACATGCATGCAATTGATAATATTACTGCTCTGCTAAATGAGAATTTCAAAATAAAAAATATGGGTAACTTGTCTTACTTCTTGGGTTTCGAGGTTGCTCGTAACTCTACAGGAATTCATTTATCGCAACAGAAGTATGCTCTCAATCTTCTCAACGAAACTAGGATGCTCGCTGCTGCCCATGTTAGCACGCCCATGAATTTCTCCACAAAAATATCTTCCGAAAGAAAGTCGCTTGACGACCCTACTATCTTTCGCCGATTGATTGGGCGCCTTATTTACCTCACCAACACACGTCCGGACATCACATATGTCGTTCACCGTCTTAGCCAGTATGTTGCATCACCAACTCAAGCTCACTACCAAGCTACCTTCCGCATTCTTCGATACATCAAAAGTACTCCTGATCAAGGTATATTTCTCAAAGCCACCAGCAACTTTACCTTAAAGGCCTACAATGATTCTGATTGGGCTGGATGTCCTGACTCCCGTAAATCCACCACTGGCTATATTGTTTATCTAGGAGACTCACCAATTTCATGGAGGTCTAAAAAGAAATCCATTGTCTCTCGTAGTTCCTCTGAAGCCGAATATCATGCCCTTGCACAAACCGTTGCGAAATTCAATGGATTAGCCACCTCATGAGTGACCTTCACCTCCCTTTCTCCCAAGCTGCCACCATGTTCTGCGATAATCAATCCGCCATCAAGATTGCTACTAATCAAGTCTTTCACGAATGGAAAAAACATATTGAGATAGACTACCACTTAATCTGCGAGAAAGTTTAGCAAGGAATCGTTAAACTTCTCCCTTTTCATTCCACTCTCCAACTTGGTGATATTCTCACAAAACCGCTTCCTCCTTCTCCATTCCACAACATTAATTCCAAGCTTTGCACTATAGACATCTATGCCAAGCTTGAGGGGGGTTGTCAGAATTCAAAAACTTAACTATTGACCGTTCGGTCTCCATCATACTCACTACCGCTCGGTCTCATTCATGCTTCCGTCTTCCACCACTCATTTCCATATTCCACCACTCAGTTCCATCTTCCACCACTCGGTTCCATCTTCCACCGCTCGGTTCCATCTTCCACCGCTCGGTTTCATCTTCCACCACTCCGTTCTTCATTCCACCGCTCGGTTTCCTGACCACCATCGCTTCTCTAATCAACTACTTATTTTTATGTGTAACTTCTTATTGTTTTCTGTTATTCTCTTTTCCTTTGTATAAATAGGCATTAGCGTCTATTTCTTTGTAACGTTTTTCACATTAATCAAAATACTTTTCGTCTATCTTCTCAAGGCGCTTTCTTTGTTCTCTTTCTCTTTCAATCTCAGTTTGTAAGTTGCTTTCTCCTTTATGTCATAATGCCTGTAAATGCACATCAACTTTGCAATTTTTATCGTGACAAATGAGTATAAATCTAGAATTAAGAAAAAGAAGCCAATATTTGAAAGGGTGAAAGCGAAATTTTAGTTGAGAAAATGGAATTTCGGGTTGGATTTATTTAGAAATGTATGAAAGAAAGATATAATTTGAAATATTTTATATGAAAGATTATAGAGAAAGAGGAAGTAAAGGAAAGAATGTTCGAAAGCTTTCCTTGTTGAAGAGTAGTATCTAAAATCTTGAAGGAGTAAATCGCAAAAATGATATATTTAGTTCAAAACAATTATAAGATGAACAAGCTTGATTAATATAATATATCTTAGTTTATAAATATTTACACAAAAATTATGAAAACATAACAAACATCATATCAATTTTTTTCTATTCATAAACCAACAACTATATCTATAATCCAAAACTCATCAATATAAAACAATTTTTTAAATCAGAACAATCACACCACTTTTTAAAACAATTAATCTAACTAGAAATGCTTATGAGATAATTCATTACTTATACCTAGTCTTTAAAATCTAAAAAAGTTCCGTGAATTTTCACTTAGGATACAATATTTATTTAAAGAAAACTCGTTAATAGTTTAAAGATATCTTAACAAAGACAAAGAAATATTTTTATGGATCTTGTTAAGTTATGATGAATACATATTTATATCTCATTTAATTTTTAATATTGGATTTTTAATTAATTTTTATATTTTAAAAGATTGTTTTAATTATAATTTATTATAATTTAATTTATTAAGTATGTGATATAAAAATATGTTAACAAAAATTTTATTTACATAAATATTCTTTAGATATTTTGAATTTGGATAGCATAATTATAAGTTAAACTCATAAAAATATAAAAATAAATTAATTAAAATTTCATAACTCCTTCAAAATAAATCTAAAAATAACAAGTAATCAAAACCATAGAAAGTTAAGTGAAACATTTTTAACATAAAAAACAAACAAAATATTAAAAAGTGAAAAAAATTAACTAAATAAAAAATAACAAATTAAATCTTATAGTTTTCTCTATTTCTTTTAAAAGAAATTAATGATTAAAAAGTATTTATAATAAAAGATAATTAAGAAAAAGTATATCTATACGTGTTTTATCCAATATTTTTAAATAATTATCTTTCTTTAATTATATTAGTAAATATAAAAAATAATATTTATCAAAAAAAAATTAATCTAACTTTGAAAATAGTGTTATTTGACAGAAAAAAATAATATATCTTTACATGATTTATTCTCTCTAGCTGTTTTGCAGGTTTTATTCACTAGGCCGGCTCATTTTTTCTTTTCAAGGTCATTTTCTGAACTGTCTCTCTGCTCGTATGTGTATGTGTGTTTGTTGGCATTTTTTGGTTTCGTACATGGTAATGAATGACACAGTGAATGTTGCACAGATGTTCACTATAATTCTTTAATGCATCATTCTTTACTTATCATATTTATCACTTTTCATTTTCAAATCTTGATTATCCACCGTTATTGTGAGAGATTTATTTGGGCTCGGTTGCAATGATTTAGTTTCAACTTTTCAACTACAACTAGAAAATCATATTAAAAAAATCTTCATAAACTAAAATTAGCTTAGCAAGTTAAATTTTAAAATCTATACAAATTACGTAAGAGAACTTGTATAAATTAACTTGTTCTTAAGCTATCCAGAAATTAATTTATTATGGATAAGATGATTTACAACAAATTGTTAGACGTATGCAAATATAATAGAGTGTTTAAGAGAACTTTTGAAGTAAACAATTCTACATGTTTTTATATTGGTTCACTTATCCTGAACTATCTCCAGTTTCGTTTAAGAATTTTTAAGGGATTTAACAAATCTTATCCAAAATTACAAACGAGTATAACTCATTATTGATTGCAAGTATTATCAAACAACTCTGAGTTCCCCTTGTCAACCTAACTAGTCTGAGTATTCTAAATCACTCTTGGTTCTCCTAGTCAACCTGAATAGTTTGAGTATTCTAAACTATTTCTGATTTCCCTAGTCAACCTGAGTAGTCTAACTTCACCTATTCCTAGTTGCAAGTATTGTAAATACTCCTAGTTTACAAGTGTTTGATTACAAGATGGACATAACTCTCTTAGAAAGGATGGTTAACCAATAGAACATATTCATGAATTATCGCAACTACTCTCCCTCTCTCTTTTTCTAATGAAGGCTTCGAATAATGTGATCTTGGAGAAGAATACTTGTTCTTTGATAGCTCTATTGTTTTCTCTCTTCTCTTTTGTCAAGTATAAGCATTAGACATTATAAGCTTGGAGATAAACATTGGAGTAGAATTCAACAAAGACTCTTTTTTCTCTTCTCTTTCTTTTCTTTTATTTCTTTCTGAAAGCTTCAAACGTTGTAAACTTAGAGATAAAGTAGTGAGATAGACATATGATGATAGCTCTTTTCAATTTTCTCTTCACTCTTGCTCATCACTTCTTATTTTTCACATTCTCTCTTGCTCGTGCTTCCTTTCATCCATCATCTTTCTATCTTTCTTCTTTTGCGAGACTTATTTATATAGGTTTTCCTAAGAGATGATCGATGCACACAAAGTTGACTTCGAGATAGGTTTCATAGTATTTTTCGATAGCTTGATCAGACTCAGGTTTATGTTGTACAGTAGCATTGCTTTTTCGTGCAAATAGCTTGTACAATCCTTCTAGGCTAAAAGTTTGAGGAAACATTTTAAGAATATCTTCTTATATCACAACGTCTTATTTTTCTTTGTGCAATGCTTCTGAATAAAGCTTTAGCATTGACATTATTTGCATAAATAACAAGAACAAAGCATGCAAGCAAAGAGACACTTCTTCATACAACATTATTTATTTTATCCATTGATGATTGCACAACACATTTCATGTTCTGAGCATTCTTTCATATGTCAACGTCATTTAGTTACTGCATCATTTAATGGCAAGTTGACATAGATAATATACTCTTCAGATGCTTGTCTAATAAAACTCTTTCTCGTAATATCACGTTTTTTGAGCAAGGTTAGCCTGTAAACGCCTTATCATTATATCATACATGTCATTTACTTCGGATGTTACTATATTTAGACACTCTATTACGAGTTTTGTATCATTTAACGCAAGTTTGAGTAATATTTCACCTGATGAAATGTATATATTTTATCCTTGCTTTCTTTTTAGACATGTTATTAATAGACACATTGTGATGTGATATTTATATATTTATCTATATATTATATATATATATATATATATATATATATATATATATATATATATATATATTGATCGTGTTTAGTGTAATATATAGTTATAAAAAATGACTTAGTTCTTTTAAAAGCGTTGTGTCTTCATTGTATTTGGATATTCACTTTGAGGCGTTTATCTTAGCATTAGTTTGAGTGTCCTTTTACATTAGAAGTTATCAGTTTCAAAAGTATAAATTTATTGTGAATGTCTTAACTTAACTATTCAGATAGACAATTTTATTATCAAGCATTTACTTCGTTAAACATTGTCTTTTGGCATATCTAATTGTTTAGACGCTTCTCTC
Organism: Vigna nakashimae; assembly: GCA_034642375.1. Lineage (NCBI taxonomy): Eukaryota > Viridiplantae > Streptophyta > Magnoliopsida > Fabales > Fabaceae > Vigna > Vigna nakashimae. Next base: position 13,301,038 of record CM067764.1, on the reverse strand, counting down.
TATAAGCAATGTTTCATTTAGTATTATTTGATAAACTTCAAAATATGGGTTGCTAGACATTCTAGTCATTCTAGACGATTTTGTTTCAACAAAATCCCTCACAAACTTTCACACACGTTACTTCTAAATCAACCCTCTATTACTTCCAAATTCCTTAGAAAAAGCAACACACACTTTTATGTTAAATGCATTCAAATTCACGAGTGAACACACTATAAAGGTGTGATTGAAGTTAAAAATAGATTTGATTGAGTAAATTTGAGTTGATTTAAAAGGAAAATAAAGTAAAGTTTGTGTTGTTCGGATTAAGGGGAAGATGGTAAGAAATATTTGAAAAGAAAAATTATGGAGGTTAATGAGTGATAAGATAAATTTAATAAATTAAAAAAATGTTAATTAATAAAAATGAAAAATTATTATTGTTATTCATATTCATTATTATTACTATTATTTATATTATTATTATTGGTTAAAACCTTCAGATGGTTCTCATATTTGTACAAGAATATCAATTCAGTCTCATTGTTTTAAATTGTCTCAATTTGGTCGTCAATTTTTAAAATGTGACGCAATTTGACCATTTCCTGTTAGTACACAATTAACTACGTTAACTTAAAAAACAAAAGAAAAAAACTGTGTGGACGAGGATCCTGCCATATGACAGGGATACATTGACAGTGTCACATGTCATTCTTAAGAAAAGTGTCATGAAAAATCTGAATTTAGTCATTTTATTAGTATTTCGTCTCACCTTGATATTATTATTTTTTTAAATTGGAGCAATTTTATCCTTCTATAAATTAAGACCAAATTTAACTTTTATATAAATGTCTAATGATATTTCTTTAAAATTAATATTTTTATTAAATATTTTTAACATTATTAAACTTAGATTTTACATTGAAGTTTATTTAAATTTTGTTTTAAATATTTATATATTAATAATTTGTATACAAATCTTAGAGTTGGTTTAACAATATTATAAATTCAAATATAAAATTTTAGCAATATTAGATTAATTTAATTTTTTTTGTTTTTACATTGAACTTTATTTATATGGTCGGATTATCCGTTTTGACATCTTTAATAAATGTATTTTTATTAAAATTTATATTTTTATTAATAATTTTAATAAGATTAAGTTTATTTAAATTAATATATTATATTGAATATTATTTAATTGTTTTTAATTTTAAATTGTTATATAACAATTTAAAACTTTATATTTAAATTTATAATATTTATATTTTTAAACAAAACATTGCTGTAGAAATTATTAATATATAAATATTAAAACAAAATTTAAATAAAATATAATATAAAATATAAATTTAATATTACTAAAAGTATTTAATAAAATATCAATTTTATAGAAAATATTATTATATATTTATATAAAATTTAAATTTGGTCTTAATTCAGAGAAGGATGAAATTGCTCCAATTTAAAACAAAATAAAATTAAGACTGAAGTGAGACAAAATACAAATAAAAAGATATTTTTCACATGACATTTTTTCTAAGGACACGTGAGAGTATCACTATCACATCACACTATCTCTGTCGCGTGATAGGATCATGTGACAAACTTATTTTTATATAAAAAAAATCTGAAAATGGAAAACTAAAAAATAATTAAAACAAGTATAAAAAATTAAAAAAAAAACCATGATATTGAGTTAATGTTGTAAATCTTATACTAACATATTAACATAAATGATCAAATCATGTCACATTTTCAAAATTGAAACCCAATAATTGAAATTTCTGTAAAAATATAAAGATCATAAAGAGTTTTAACCTATTATTATTTTATCACTACCATTATTTATTTCAAAAAATAAATTTATGTAAAAATAAAATTATCACATCTTCTTTGTAAATCTCTTCAATATTGAAGAGAAAGTTAAAACAAAAGAAACTTTTCGATTTTTGCATTTTATTTTGTTCTTGAGTGCACTTTCTCCTCAAAAACCGTGTATTTTACTCCGAAAAAACAAAAAAGACCCTAAATTAATTTGTTAATACTTTGGTCAAATTGTCCGGTATGAACTACTCAAACAAGTATCATTATTGGCAGAAACTAAGTAAATTTAACTATTTTAATTATGATAAACTAGTAATTAATGATATTAAAAAAGTAGTAATACATCAATGGCAAAATGGTAGATTATCATAAAATAAAAAATAAATACACTATTACTAATAACTAAATGTAGTTGAGTTGGATGATATTTATTTTTACCACCCAACCAAATCTAATGAATTAGCTTAAATAAATTGAACAAAACGTGTCGGCAAGCTGTATCCAACCAACTTCTACCCTTTGCAAAATGTTTGAGTCATGTAATGAAGAATAGATTTTGGTAGCATAGTAATTGAAACCCTCAATTCATGAAAAGGTTGATGATGATGGATGTGTGCAAATTTTCATTGTTTAAATATATTATTAACTACGCATATTTCTTGGAACAAGTGATAGAAATTTTTATTTATAAGTCAATTAATGAATAATTTTAAATTTCAGATTGATAAAATTCATTTTAACATTATTTGTTGGATTTATTATTTATATGTTAGATTATTTATAAACATCTAATTTTATGTTTTTGAGGTGTTTTGTCGTGTGTATTACAAATTTCATTAAAACTAAATTACATTATATAAATATAAATTGATATAAACATTATTTTACAAGTTTGATTTCTAAGATGGTTATACACTTCTCTCGTTCCTATAATAGTAATAGATATCACCTTATGAAGCAGATAAGCAACCTCCCTTATCTTTCCAAATAAAAATTAAACATCTTAATAACAAAAGAAACATGATCGATATTATTAAGAATTTAATGAAATAAAAAAGTGTACAAATATTCTTTTATTGTCAAATATTAAAAGAAATTAAAATTAGATAAATATAAAATAATAATTGAATAAAATCATGTAAGCAAAAGTTGAAAAATCAATACATGCGAAAAACACAATGATAAAAATAAATCTTGAACTTTGCTTGAAGTTATGGGAAGATTGTAAAAGAATGATGACAATCGATTATAAAAAAACACGAAATGTTATTTTTTATTTGATTAATATTTTTATTTTCACAATTAATAATTTTCATAATAAATTATTTAAAATAATTAATTTATAAATTATTTTTAAAATATATTAATATTTAATTAAATTTATTTTATTATATCAATCAAATCTATTACAATTTTCTTTTTCACTCAGTTTTCTTCAATCCAAACCATTTTCTTTTCGCCTTCTTTTCTGTTTTTTTTTTTCTCAACCCTTCATCATCAAACATTCTATAAGAGATTTGAAAATAGTTGAACGAAATAGAAAACAATGACGTGACAAGTAACATTAAAGAGATGTGTATGTGTAGGAAAACATTAATTTAATATAGTAGTGTAAGAAAAATGTCCGAGAAAGCAATGTAAAAAGATTGCTATTAAATGGCTATAGTGTTAGGTTTATATTCCAAAATTTTCAGTATCCATCACTCTCATGCACGTGTTTTAAATTCTATAATATGTAACCCTACGGAATAAGAATAGCATTGGCATTGGAGTAAACATTCCTTGAAAACTGGCCTTTCGCGATTAGCGGGGTTGCTCTTTCAAAACGAATTCATTATTCTGATCATGAAATATATATTTTTAAGATAATAAGTCTATTAAAATCTTACTACTTAATACTTATTTATAAAATATATAAAATTTAAATTTCATATTAAATAAAAATAAGAAAATTAAACAACTTATAAATTTATTACTTTAAGATATTAAATTAAAAATGATATTAAATATATTATGGAATTTAACTAAAATCTCATTAATATTAAATCTTCTTAGTGTATCTCTTTCAATACATTTTACACTTAAATTTTTAATAATAATATATATTGAATTATTATTGAATAAGATTGGAAAGAAAAACATGCGACGATTTGATAAGCTATTAATTAGTTACTTATAATGTTAAAGTTTAAGAGTTTTGCTATAAAGTTAGTAATACCTAACAAATCCAAGATCTGCAAGAATGCTTATTGGTTAGCTAAATCTACAAGTTGTTTTAAGGTGTTTGTATATAAAATTTTGATTGATGGTTACTTTCTGCCAACTTGTTCAACAAAGTATATAAATATAATGGATCTCCATCAAAAGTACATGTTGAGCATCAAAATGTATTTTAGGGTTTTAGCAAATCCTCCATAAAACTTAGTTAATCTTACTTTTTCAACTTGCATAAATAAAGTACATATATATATATATAAAAAAAAGAAAAAGAATGGACTAGAGTCTTACGTGAACATACGCGTCAACTGAAAATTGATAATAAAGGTGATAATAATTTTATATTATATTATTCATACGTGTGTCTATACATAAACTTCATATTTTATTCTGTGATTTATTTGATGATTTTTTATATCTGAAAGTAAAGAGAATGAAATGAAGTAAAATAAAATAATAACCGAGGTTGCATTATTTAGTTCTTCCTGACTGGCCCATTATACATAAATATGATACTTTATACCTGTAATTAAATAGATACTTTCTAAGTACTGATTAATATGATATAACTTTGGTCCTTGATTTGATTTTGTTTTTTTTTTTAATTATAATCAGCACTGGCCCTATACAACAAAGAACAACAATGTGATAAGTTGAACCAGCTAGGAATAATTATCAGAAACCTCTCTTCAATTCCATATCAAACAACTAATAATTAAAAATAGTGTCATATAAAAGATTCTCAATTATAAAAACATTTTACATATTTTCTAACTTTGACTAAGCTCTGATAATAATTGAAACAGCTAAACATTCACTCAGCATTCAGCAAAATCCGCAAAATAATAATGCTTGCGGCTATAAAAGGCCAAAATATATGGAATCATAAATATATAAGAAAATAGAAAAACAAAGAATAAAACAGTTTGCTTAATTTAACAAATTTGCTGTTCTGTTTTTCTTGCTGTACTTATCTGACTTTTTTTGCTGTTTGATAAGACGTTGCTGTGATTAACTGTGGGTAGCATTTATTGAGTTTAATATCGATCCATCCATTTCTCTACATATACATGTATAGATGTTTTCATCAAGAATATTCTCACGTGCTCTAATTAATCGAGTCAAAAAAATATGTTAATATATGATAATTTATTAACATACTTAGATCATTAACATTACATAACTCTAATTAAGCTAGAGTTAAACAAATTCTCAAAACTTAAACTATATCTTTGTAAACTTAATAATACGTTAGTAATCAACCAGCTGAGATCCAACTTTACTTGTTAATTTCCAATCCTAATTTAGACAATCTATCATGTGTGGTGAGTCATCAATCTTAATTTATTTATGCATTAATAAATATTTAAATATTAATATTTATTTCAATGTTTTTATTTTAGTGAAAGAATAGGTGCTTCATTTATATAAAGAAAAGAGTAGATATAATTCATTTCATTTTAATGTTACGTACTTACAAGTTGGAAAATAAAGCTGATAGAGATGATGATATATTATTGAAAGTGATGGCTAACCAGATCTCATGCATGGTTCTTTATTTCTTCCTTGCAATGAGTTTTTTTTTTCTTTAAAAAAAGAACTAAACTTTTGTTGAGCGAAAACTTTGACTAAATCAGATGTTGTATCAAAGAGTTTAGTTTTCTTCACCATTCCTTGATCATGGTCTTGTCGCGATTCAGATCCTAACGTTGGAGAATGCAACATGTTCCACCAGGAATGAACCTTTTTTTCCTTTTACGAGTGCTAGCATGCACACAGCAAATAGTTGTTTAATTTATATTCTCTCTATATTTAATATTAATTTAAATTTATATTATTTTAAAAACAATTGGTTGAAATCTTTAACCTGTAATTTCAGATTATTTTGCACCCTATTATATATATATATATATATATATATATATATATATATATATATATATATATATATATATATATATATATATATATATATATATATATATATATATATATATATATATATATATATATATATATATATATATATATATATTAAAAAAACAATAAATATCATTAGGATACACTCTAATCATGATTCTAGTACTCTATTAGATATAACTAGGATAGACTCTAATCATGATTCTAGTATCATATTAGAATGTGGATTTTAAATCTAACTCAATCCCACAAAACCAGTTTGTAAGGTGGGGTTTGCACCCCACTTATATATTATAAATTGACATTATCTCTAGTTGACGTGAGACTTCTATCAATACTCTAAAACATTTATCACTTAAATATGTTTTCTTTCTTTATATTTTTATATTATGAGAATGGAAATACCTAAAGATTACTATGCATATCTAATATTATGTTTACGTATCTCTATCGTATTTTAGTTTTAGTAAGAGAACGTATTGTCTATTCTTTTACCAAATAATCATGTTTCTAATAGACTTAGGTATTCCTATTTTATAGGATTTGTGAAACAAAAAGCTATATATTGCACTGTTTATTAATGTCTACTTTAAAAACAAATCTCCTTCACATAATAATAAGTTATAATTTATTTAATTTTATAAGTATTTCAAATTAAAAAAATTACCTTAAAATTTATGGGGGGAAAAATAGACTCTTTAAAAGACTATAAATTTGTGAGTTCGAGATTTAAGACAAAAATGTGATTTTAGTAAAAGACTAGAGTTGATATTTGAAAATTTAGAATCGTGACATAAATGACTGTCTTGATATAAAAAGGGAAAATCAAGGTAAATAATAAAAGAATCAGTGAACTAAAATTTTAAAAATGTATAAATATTAAATACCATGTGTGGAACGTGTTATTACAAAGTGTATTTCGATCAAACAAGCCAGCTAAATAATTTATAATGCCTTTTTTTATGCATTTAAAAATAGAAATTCGAACTTAATTAGTGTCACTCAAATTAATCACTTGTGTGTAAATAACAATATAAAGTTATATACTACGTACAAGAAATAATCAATAGAATGAAATATACTTTTCCATTGAAAACGAAACTCTAAATAACAACGAAAAATAGGATAACAATACTTTAACAATAATTTTTTGATAACATTTTAACATCATTTACGTGTCATGCTTGAATTGGTCCAAAATTACTTTACAATTAATAATAATAATAATCATAAACACCAACATTGACCAATCACAACATAATACATAGATGATGTTAAAATGTTACCAAAAAAATATTGTCAAAGTATCATTATCCTAAAAAATAATTTCTAACTTTAATATATTTAATATTTATTATATAGAATAACTATACTTAGACAATATATTTTAAACAACATTTTTCAATGTTAAAATGTTATAAAAAAAATATTATCTTTATCACAAGTATTTACTTACACAGTTGTCAATTTCAGCATACAATTGTTGATTAAAACTGAAAATTAAACAAGAAATTTGAAAGAAGTCTGAATAAAGCACATAATTTTTGAATATGGCAAAGTAAACACTTTAAATGTGTCAAAGTTTTCAGAATGATCAATGAACATGGAGATGAATATGAAGAGTAGTTGATATGATAGAATAGGTATTGGAAAAAGAAAGAACTGCTTGCATGTTGAATCACCAGCTGGCTTGGGAAAAGTAGGAGTAATACAGAACAGAACCATGGCAATGGAGCTCTGAAAATAGAGTGAAGGAAACTTTGGTGTTGAAAATTGGGTCAAGGAAAAGGCACATGGAAAGAGTCAGAGGAAAAGGGTGGTGTACAGTGTAAGTGGCACATGAGCTGTGATCCATTATCCGTACCTTTCACATGCAGCAGATAAGTACAAAACTCATTAAGATGAACATCAACTCCAACATTTTGTCCTTCTACTGTTACTTTATTCCTTTATCACTCTTCTTCCTGTGCCTTCCCTGCCACCCTAGTGTTTCATCCAAACAGCTCGCTAATTCTCTTTTCGCCTAAGATTCTACTGCTTTCAGATTATCGAAATATAAATTTAAATCTCTCATTAAATAAAAAAAGTTAATCATCATATAAAAAATTATAAAAGTTTTTAAATAAAAAGTAGTGTCAATTCGTGTAAACTCAGGTTCACATCATTCTACATGACAAAAAATTGTATTTAGTTACGGAGTACCACAAACATAACGGGTTTATTTTCAGTTTACTAGGAAAAAGCATGTAACTATAGAAACATTTATATATCCACGTTGTTTATATAGAGTAATTTGATTTGAAAGAGATACTTTTTTTTAATTGTAATATAAATTAAATTTCGGATTTTTGTCTACAATAAATATTTCCTAATGAGTACTCAGTTTTTTCAGTAAAGAAAATTGATCTTGTTGCAAACAGAAAGATGCTTTGGTTTGAAAAAAGTAACAGCAGAAATCAACATTAATGAACTTGAAAGAGACCCGTTTGCATTGCTCAGATCGCTAAGAAACAAGGACCAAATATATAAGTGAATGAATTTTTGAAATTCTGAACCTTTTAAATTACTTGGCCTTTTACGTAATTGTAAATATGCAACTTATATTGATTTTTAATATTGATTTAAAATTTTTAATACGAGCAATGTTAATTTCTTTTCTTTTTATAAATTTTAAAGCTTGGTGATGGGAGGGAATATATTTTTGAAAAAGAAAATTGGATAGCATGATGAAAGGAGAGGTGGCTTATCTTATCTTATCTATTACTGTTTCTTGTTGTCGTCATTCATCACGAGGAATCAATCTTTAACATGTATATACATTGCGTTGACAGTGTATATACATTACGTAATCTTTCTTGAAAAAAAAAAAACTTTTCTTAACTCTATTTTTATTTTCTATTGCGACAAAAAATTAAAAAAGTTATTTAGTATTGTTATTTTTATAAAAAGAATATAAAAAATTAGCTCTATTCATCTTGCCATGTCTACATTACTAATTATTTTGTGTCAAAATTAAAATGTTATACATGTAGTTTTTAATCCAAGAGATAGAAACAGTTTTTGAAGGAACCCAATAGCTCTATAACCCTGACCAGCCTTCTTTAAAAAGAGATCTTGAAGTTCATATGGTATACGTAATTTGGCTTCGTATTTTATATTAGATTTTTAATTTCATGTTTATTAAGAAAATAATACTTATGGTTTTTAACTTTATTTACGTTAAAAGTTATAATTTTTCCGACTTGTATGTGTTGAGGTTAAAATAATATTATAACTTTCAAATTATTACAGTTTGAGGTGAATTTCTGTTTTAACTACCTTAAACATATTTAACTCGATATTTTATAGAACTTAAAACTGATTGTGATGTTTTAATTGCTTCTCAAACCAGTCCTAATACATTTTCAAGTATTTATAAAGTTACAATTACTTTCTGTACATATATTCAATTATACAAGTTTTACATATTAAAAGTATTTACAGTATTTTTCATCAGTAAATGTGTGAAGTATAATTAACTCTGCAATCATTAAATGGTTAATAAATAGGGTAGAGTTATTTAGATGAAAAGCTTGTGATGAATAATGGCACATGACTGAAACTAGATGAAGAATGTGGGTTCAGAATTGAAGAGGTCGTTGGAGTGAATTATGAGTGAGTTACTATGTATTTCACTCGAAGGTTGTTCCCATGTACACATCATATAATCTTTAGTTGTACTTAGTGCCATAGAGGAGCTGCCCTAGGTAGTTTTGGAAAATATAATTAATTTGTTTCTAATAATTAGTATGGTTTTCTATTATTATATATTTCATTACACATCTAGGCTCTTCTATGTCTTTAGAGAAAGACGTTGTTTTGTTGTGTCCATGAAAGTAGATGATGTGAATTAAAGCATAGACAGAGAAGAACTAAACTAAGCCGAGGAAGAAAGAAAAACATGCGATAAAGAAAACCATAATAAGGGAAAATATATATATATATATATATATATATATATATATATATATATATATATATATAAAAGCCATATTTAAATAATAAAATCCAACTTAGAAAAAAAAACCTTTACAGTAGCGGGAGATTTGACGTGGTTTCACACTATCCAGTATAAACAGGAAGAAAATTGGAAGAGGACCATCAACTTCTTCAAATAGAATCTTTAAAATTAGAATTTTTTACTAGGTTAAAATAATTTGTGTACATGACAATTATAGTTGATTGCATCTTTTTTTATTTTATTGGTGTGATGTTTTGTGAACAAAAATCAATGATTTTATATTATTTAATTTTAAAATTTTTCTAATCACTAGTACAAAATGTGTTTTTAAACTCGCACAATAAACCTCTCTTTACTCCAAACCACTGCCTATCCAGACACGGTGGTAGTTTCGATATTAACGAGACCTTATAGGCCTCGGTTCAGACTAGACCGGTGGCAAAAAGAGCTACCACTTCGATTGTGAAGGCAATTGTTGCCTAATTAGGCTTCTGACGCGGTTAAGAGAAACCCGAGGTGGAAGGGGTATATTGCATCGGTTGGTAGGAAGGACCGAGGCATATAAGCCTCTACTGCCTCAGGCACAAGAAGGATCGAGGCATATAAGCCTCTCTTATTTCCTCAAAAATTTTTCTCAAATGTTGAAGGAAAACCTAGGCTCTCTCGCTCTCGTTCTCGTCTCCCACCTCTCGCTCTTGCTCCCTCGCTCTCGCTCTCGCCTCCCTCCCCTCGCTCTCGCTCCCTCTCCTCATTGCCTCACTCTCGCTCCGTTCTCTCTCGCTCTCGCTCTGAAGACTACTGCTCCAAAATCTCCTGCAAGTGTGTCGCCTCTGGAGGGAAGAGCAAGCGGTGGTGGTGCGTCAATGGTGGCGGCGGTGCTAGGTAGTGATGAACGGAGCGTCGTGATGGTGCGTCAATGTATGTTTCTGGTGAAAAAGGTGAGTGCGATTGGGGTTTTTCTGATGTTGATGGTGGTGGTGCGAATTAGGGTTTGATGACGGCGGAGGAGGAGGAGAAGTGGCGAAGGTAAATGCGGAGGGCACGACGGAGGAGGAGAAGCGGTAGAGGCGGCAACGATTGAGGTGGCGGAGGAGTAAGATAATGACATCTCTGTGGCTCTGTAAGGGAGACGAACGACGAGGACGAGAACAACACGAGGATGGGACGGGAACGACGCGGGGACGGGACGGGAACGACTCTTATGCAATTTTAGATGGCAATAGACCGTGAGGCAACTTCCTGGAACATTTTCTGTAGGTCGAAAATCACTATACTGTCTCAGTTCAGGTCCCAAGCGAGATAGTAGAGTCCGAGATATTGACTCGGTTCAGCAGAAATCGAGGCAAAATCCTACTGTTTTTTGACTCGGCTCATAACCAAGGCAAAAAGAGATAGACTTTTTATCTCGTCTGTATATGCCTCGGTTATGGAACCGATGTCTATAACCGAAAATAATCGAGGTCATATCCCTTGAGTGCATTAGTGAATGGTGTCTTTAAATTAGATTTATATGAATTGAATATTTGAACGATTAGTTATACTAATTAGAATATTTTTGAACAGTGATTTTCTTGTCACATAATATAATTAGGATAATTTTTAGTATACATAGATTTTAAGTTAATCCTTGTTGTGAGGGTAAATCAGATTTTTTTATATTTAATTGTTGATAACTTGAGTATATAGAGCTATAAGAAAAATAATTATTGTATAAAATTGATTTTGTCTAATTTTTATGATTATAATAATGTAAATGGTTAGAAATGGTAAAGACAATTATTTTTGTGATCTATATGTTTAAAGATACTTGACCAAATTGTCAACTCAGATATGTGTTAATGTTAACAAACTTTAGTCTAATAGTTTCATTCTTTTACTCTTAACCTTTTCAAAACATATACTTTGTCCTACACTCTATGCAAGGAAAACAAGTAAATATTGAGTAAAATAAATAAAGGTATGAGATCAGATAAAGTTTGTGATAGGATATATAAACACCCTACCATGGTAATGAGATTTGATAAGTTTGGGATAGGGTGTTCCTTACCCTAGGTAAAAAAAAAAGGAGGGAAGACAACAAATTCCATGTGATGAAAAGGGGTTGTGGTGTGAAAAGGATGTGAAAACTTTTGGGAGAATTATTGTGTATAAAGATAGCAAATATCATGATGCCTTTGAATTATTTACATTTAGTTATTCTCTTCAGCTTAGTTGTGCTTTTGAATTCTTGAAAAATCATATTTCTTCTATACAAACCTCATTAAAACTTTGAAAGACCTTTTAATATAACCATATGTGTGAATTTTGTAAATTAGATGATAGAAAAAAGTTGATAAAGTGGTTTTATAATATGTTGATTATGAGTGATCATTGATAAACACATGGTAGAGAACCTAGGGTTTACAAAATTGAAAGAATAGGGAAGAAATTTAAACCATGGATCAAAATCAAGGTCTCGCCTAAGGTTCTTGGTAGTTGCTTCATGCTTCAATAGTGCCTTTCATTCGCATTCCACCTCCAATTTCGTGATCCATCTTCCTCCTCAACCCAAAAGGGATAAAACCTCCATGGATGAAGATAAAGACCCAAGGAAGAGAAGGGAGGGTTTCCCAGTAGCCCAAATAGTCTCCAAGAGTCTCTCTCCAAGACCTCAAGTGAATTCTAGTCATGAGAAAGGAAGAAGATACCAAAACCCTCATGAAAACATGTTTAAATACATAATTTCACATATCAGGCCCAACATTCTCGTTGGACGAATTGGCATAGCTCACCAAGCAACTTGGCCTTACTTGCTAGACAAATTGGTCTTTCTTGCTAGACAAATTGGGTCAAACTAACTAGGTTTAAAAAGTGTACTTGAATGAATTGTAATTGATAATTATTGTATATTCTTCAATTTTTTTTAAATTTCCACTTATCTACCCAATATTCCACAATTAAAATCTAAATATTTCTCTTTCCTGTAAAACCCAGAAAAAAAATGATATTTAGAAGTGATGATAGTCTAAAAATAGTGAGACTCGATTATTTTAATGTTAAATGATTTTATTATAAATAGTTTTGTTATAAACGAGTTTCATTATTTTAAAACGTACCATCTCTTTAGAAACCACTTTTCTAGAGTTCTCTACTTCTCTCTAAGAGTTCTAACTCCTGAGTCATCTCTTTGACGATCAGGAGGTGTCTAGACGATCAGGACATCAAGGTCTACAAATACAACCAATCAATTTATGTTTTAGAGCAAGTAAGTTTTTACTCGTTTTCCTATCCTTTTTGCTTCGGTCAATGATCATGCACAAAACTGTTATGCATGTATCATTTGGTTCTCTTTTCTTGCTCTTGGTGAATTTAGAGCTCTAAGAACTCTGTCCGTTTCAATTTTGGTGCCTCGTAGGTCCGTTTAGGAATTTCTTGCCTTTCAAGCGACCAAAGGGACGCTTTCGTGGGTTGAACTGTTATTTTGAAGTAAGGGAAGCTAGACCTTTTCTTAATTTGTGTTTGTGTTATAAATTTTGGTATCATTATAAGTTATAGACGATTTTGAGAAATTGGTATGATTGTGTATGTTATGTATGTCTCATGGATGATTTTAATAGTATGATGTTGTGTATATTTTGTATGGTGTGATTGTGATGCTTGATAATGTCATGATTGAGTGTGATAATGATGTTTTACTGTTGAAAACTGAATTCAGAGTAGTGGTGAGGTGAAAGGGTTAAATTCTTGAGTTTTAATTCTAAAAAGTGGGGTTTTGATGAGTGAATTTGAGAAATAGGTATGAAAGTGAGAAGTTAACTGATTTAGCATTATTTTGTGGTTAATTGGGACTTATTAGAAGTGTTGGATGATTGAAAATCGATATGTAGCAAAGAGGGGGATTCATAGGTTAAAGTTTCAAGTGCTTTTGGTGTAAAAAGGGGGTTTTGAGTAGTGAGATTTTGAAATAAATGGTGTAAACTGGTTTGAAGAGTTTGAAGCATATTTTGAGACCAATTAGGACTTATTTAGAGCTTCATATACGAAAAATATGTCATGGAAGTGTTAATTGCTTCATAGGATGAGTTTTTAGTCCATTTTAAAGGTTTTAAGTGTTGGAAATTGAAAGTAGGACGACTGAGATGAAACTGAGGTGTTGGGGTGTACTAGCAAGTGTATTTAGACCTAGTTATACAGTTAGGAAACTGGTATGGGGGTTAGAAAGTGTATATTTGAGTTTGGGTAACTTGTAGGAGTGAATTTGGGTTTTCATAGATCAATTTGGGTTTTGAGTGGTTAATTCTAGTTAGAGGCATGTTTTTAGATATTTCTCAATGCCTTAGAGTGTTTAGAAATCATTTAAACTTGTATAGAGAGTCACCAAAGTCCAAATAAGTGAATTTTAGAACCTGGTGTAGCATTGGATGCCTCCAAGGGACCCCTGGGCATTTTTGTGAGAAGAATTCGCTTGGGTGCCCACTCAGCGCCCCTGTTCCAGGGGCTTGGCGACCCTTTTTGGGGCACTGGGCGCAACTTAGCAGAATTTAGTTTTTTTTTTTCAATTTTTGGGATCTCAAATTTGGGGTTCTTGGTGTCTATTTTTGACGTTCTTTAGGTCGTTTTACGGGTTTTGGACCCTTCCGGAGCTGTTGGTGAGGATTTCAAAGCTTTTTTCCTTACGTAAATATGATTATCAAGATGCCATGAATAAATTGTGTTATTGGATGATTTATGATGACTTGTATGTGTGCTTCTATTTCTTTAATGTATGATCAGTAGTCTCATGTATTGGTGTACTATGTGAATGTGAAGTGATATCAATGGTTTTAAAGGTATGGAAGAGAATTCCATGGAGGAACTTCTCAATGGTGGTTTTTAGTGTGTTAGTATGAATGGAGGGAACTCAGTATTGGGGGTTATCCTAACACTCTAATGGTCATACATTCTCAAATAGAGAGGTTTGACGCATGTGTCAGAGTAGTAAGAGGTCCGAGCCTGAGGGGCCTTTCTCCATTTGGAAAAAAGGCGTTTAAGGACTAACCTTGTGATGTGTGGTAGGGTGAAACCCAATTAGCAAGGGCTTTGCAAAGCGTAGTGGCCACCACAAGTGCATAACCCGCCATAGCTCAACATTCATGCTAAGTTCAGACAGTTCAGTCAAAGTATTGTCATGCATAATCAATTTGGTTGGTTAGTGTGATATGTGTATCATGTGTATAATGTTTAACATGTTTCAATATATCATTAATTGTATGTACTCTAGCTTACCCTTGCTTTTGTTTTTACTTTTGTTTGTCTGTGTGTTTTCTCTTTTGCGATGATCACCTTGATGGGTGTGAGCTTAGGGAGGACATCTTTCCAGTTGTCTCAGCGTAGGGGTTGGTGGTGAAGCAATCGTATAATTAATCTCTTTTTCTTTTCAAATGTAGATTTTTCTTCTCTTGAAATCTCAAGTTTGTTGTAAGTTATCTTCTTTGTAGCTCTTATTTTAGTGAATTTAAATTACTAAAATGGGATGTTACATTTCCAAATTTTTTTTAACAAACTCTCAATTATTTTTAAAAAAATAATAAAAGTATCAATAAAAAATAAAAATAAAAATAATAAAAATAATGATAATGACAATTATTATTCTTTTGTCATACACTATAGACTAAATTGAATGATGTTTGGTAATCATAAATAAAATTCAAAAATTATTGTAAGATTGCATCTAAGTTTAGTTTAACTTTTTAAAAAAATGAAAATTTAAAATGTTATTTTGTATTAAATATATAAATTAGAATTTTAATTACTTTAAAAAAAATATTTCTTCTTTTGTAACATTAATTTTAAATCTCCTCAAATTTTAAAGTATCAACATCATTGTATTTTTAATACTCAATAGAGGGCAACACCAAAAAACTCAACAAAGAATTTGAACTCCAAAACTTTTGATAGAATATAAGTTTATTCACTAGTGCAAAAACAAGGTATAACGTCACGCGTTCAACGTCTAATCACTCAATAGTCAACGTTAAAAATGACCGATGACAATTTTGTAAATAAATGCAATTATTAAACGTCGTTTAGAATTATAATTCGATGTAAAAGGATATAAAATTCCAAATGTCTCAACGTTAGACGTCAAAAGGTTAGTGAATTCAATAAAACTTTCAGCAGGAGATTGAAAATTTATTCACTTTATTTTAGCGCGCGAGACCCTCTTCTCTACTCAAACTTTTCTCGAATGAAGTTTGATGACCATCACTTGTTATCTTTCTTTCAGTTGATATAAATACATGTTAATTAACTACTTTAGGTGTGATTTTTGTTTGTTTTCACTGATTATTTTTGTGTTCTTGTCTTTCATAGGCACATTCTGCTTTCTTTCTCACTCGTGGCAAATACTCTATTCCGATGAATCTACCTTTTGAAGGTTAATTTTCGTTTTGTTTGTTGAACTTGTTTGTTGTTGTTTAGTTGAACTTGTTTGTTGTTGTTGTTTGATTGAACTTGTTTGTTGTTTGTTATTGTTATTTGTTGTTGATCCTATATTACTGTTCATAGTTATACTTTTTAGGTTTCATAGAGTTGTAAAAAAAGATTACAATTAATTAAAAATAAATAAATAAATAATTTGATTAACGTCATATATTGACAAAATTCGATGTTAAATTAACGTCGAATTTTTTAAATTCGACGCCAATTTAACGTTTTTTGATATGATCTCTTTCTCGAATTCGACGTGAAAGACAAAAAAATTTCGATGTTGTAAGTTGTTTTTGTACTAGTGTTATTCTCTATAAAATATTTTTAATCTTTTGAGACTTTATAATGAAGTTTGGATTATGATAAGTTTTGTAAGATGAGGAGATGATGATTTATCAAAATCATATTTTCATTTTGGTGTTTTGTTATTTTTAGTGTTTCTTAGATATTTGAAATTCTTAGAAGTAGATTTCCTGACCTAGTCAATATTAAGATTTTTGTCCCTCGGAAGACAAATCACTTTGACAATAGTTGATAAACTTGCTTTTATTTTAATTGGTTTAAAATTTTGGTATGGAGTTGAAATTAAATACTTGAATATGATGAGAGATTGTATAATGTTATTTAGGTCTAAAAATACAACTTGGTTATTTGTATGAAATGATGTGAGAAAAGAAAAACTTATGAGTATCATATTTTGTGTTATACTTGGTACTGTTGAACATTTAATAAATTTATATATAATTCGATTACTTTGAATTACGAAAATTTTATGATGTTTTTAGTCTTAATTAGATATTTTGAGCTAGGTTAATGATATGAGTTTTCAATTAATTGTATGGTGTTGAATAAGATGTAATTTAAACTTGTTAAGATTTTTTTAAAATGATAGAGTAAGGTTTGGTTGAGTTTTGAAATATCTCTAAATTGTTGCAGATTTATTTTTTTATTTTTGATATTTTTGCTTAAGTAAAAATGAGAATTAGACAACGATATTTTTTTTAGCTATATTTTTTTACTAGAGATGTATTTCTTACTCAAACAAAAATAAAAACAAGACTAAACTATCTTCTTGACATGATTTTTACTTAAGTGAGATGAGATGATTGACTCTCCAATTACGTGTTTGATAAAAAACACAAAATATCATTTACTAAGGGAGCACAGTGGTGGAGTTTAGATAAATCATCTAACACATGAATTAAATAATATTTAAACTTAACTTTTTAACGATTTGATGCTATTTTGGTTTTTATATTTGAAGAGCTATGTATATAGTAGATACACTTTATCTTGTAAACAAACCACGTATATAGAACTGCATGTCCAATGAATAAAAGTGTTTTCTTTCAATTTTATTCTTTTTTTCTTGTTGTTTTCAAACCCAACACAAGATGTTCTTGTTTAATAAAAAATCAAGGCAAAACAAATATCTTTCTTGGAAAGAATTTTCAGCCTAACAAGAACTTTTTCATTTAGGACAAATTCTTAGTCACTCAAGTGAGAGATTTCATGAAAAATCGACAAAGGAAGCTCTTCATAAATCATGTCTATGTAATGGATGATTCGTGTATGGGATTGTGTGTATCGTGATAAATCAGAAGTGAAAAAATAAACTTACAGAAGCGACAAAAGTAAAATTGCAGAGCAGAGGAAGGAGAAAGATCCTTTGAGAATTTTCTACAAATTGTTATTATGTGAGTGAAAAATGTATTGTAATATAAGAAAGCAAAAAAGTACCTATGTATATATAGTGTAACAAATAAGCAAAGAAAAAATAATGGAAATTACAGAGGAGGATTCTAATAGCCCCTCTCAAGTTTGGCGTAGATGTTGAGAGTGCCAAGCTTGGAATTGATGTTATGAAAGGTTGAAGGAGGAAGAGTCTTGGTCAATATATCAGCAAGTTGTATAGTAGTGTGTATGGAGAGGAACTTCACAATGCCCTGTTGGACTTTTTCCCGAATGAGATGACAATCAATTTCTATGTGCTTCATTCGTTCATGGAAAACTTGGTTGGTGGCGATTTTGATGGCAGACATGTTGTCACAATATATGGTGGAAGGTTGAGGAAGAGATAGATGGAGATCGTTCATAAGATTGCTAAGCCACTAAAGCTCAAGACAGTCTCGGCAAGAGTGTGATATTCTGCTTTGAATGAGTTGCGTGAGACCATGTTATGCTTTTTGGATTTTCATGATATTGACAAGTCCCCCAACTGAACAATGTAGCCAATGGTGGATTTGTAAGAGTCGAGGCAATCAGCCAGTCGAAATCACTGTAAGCTTTCAATTGAAGGTTATTAGTCGCGGTTAGAAAAATACCTTGGCTAGGAGTTTGTTTGATATAACATAAGATTCTAAAAGTAGCTTGGTTATGGAGCGTGGTTGGAGAACCAACATACTGGCTAAGATGATGTACATCGTAACTGGTATCTGGACGGGTGTTTGTGAGGTAGATGAGCCTTCCTATTAGCCTCCTTAACGCAACGGGGTCACCAAGAGGAGCACCATCAAAAGAGACTTTGGTGGAGAAGTTCATAGGGGTGCTGACAGGAGCTGCATCAATCATCCTTGTTTTTGTGAGAAGATCCAAAACATATTTCCTTTGGGTTAAACGGATCTCCACACTTCTTCTAGCAACTTCAAAGCCTAGAAAGTAAGATAGATTACCAAGATTTTTTATTTAAAAGTTGTCATTAAGTAGGTTAGTTATTTTATCAATATCATGAATATTATTTTTAGTGAGTATTATAGCATCAACATAAACAGGAATTATAGTAATATTATTCCCAGTATGCTTTGTAGAAAGAAAGTGGTCTCCAAATGTTTATGAAAAGTTGAGAGAGATGAAAAGATGATAACTTGTCATACCATTGTCTGCTAGCTTGTTTCAAACCATAAAGGGATTTGTGAAGGAGACAAACCTGATTTTTACCTATTGCAAGGACCCCTAGTGGTATTTGCATGTAAACCTCTTCATTTAAGTCACCATGTAAAAAGACATTATTGACATCCAATTGTCAGATGTGCCAATTTTTAGCTGAAGTTAAAGATAGGATAAAACGAACACTAGTCAATTTAACTACAAGACAAATTGTATCAAAATAATCAATACCCTCCATTTAAGTGTAGCCCTTGGCAACTAGGCGAGCCTTGAATCTATCTATGGTCCCATCAGCCTTGTGCTTTGTTTTGTATACCCATTTGCAGCCTATGGCCTTTTTGTTGGAAGGAAGACTGGTGATGGTCCATGTATTGTTGTGTTATAGAGCCATGATTTCTTCTTTCATAGCATGCCACTAGTGATCATGTTATATGGCCTCTTTGTAATCCTTTGGATCAGTAATACTATCTAGAGAGAAAATGAAAGCTTTATATGCAGTGGATAATTTGGAAAAAGACGGGACATTACTAATTAGGTATTTTGTGTTAGTGGTACTATAAGAAGAGATTTGAAAAATCTTTTAGATAGGTTGGTGGTTTTCTAACTCTAGTAGATTGTTTGAGAGAGTTATTTTCATCTTTTTCATTTGTTGTAGGGTCTTGAATGTTAAAAAAGGAGTGCTTAGTTTCTCACACCAAGAGGGGGTGAATTGGTGATGTGTAAAAACGTTCGCTTTCAAAATCTTTTTCACAATGAAGGATATCTACGAACTTTTCTTGAAACTCAAGTAAGTTTGTATGTAATGCAACAATAACCTTAATCGAATGCAATGACAGATCAATCGATTATATGTAGAGATAGGGATCAGAGAAATCAAACACTGGTTCGACCAAGCCTACATCCAGTGTCCTTCCAATCAACCTGAGTTGGAAGCCAATGCACTATAAAGATCTAGGTTTTTACAACAAGGTTTTTACAGCAACCTCAAGTCAAAATGTAAAACACCTCTCTAACCCACTAATCTAAATATAGGCAATAAGCAATACATACACACAACAAGAACACCCTCTTCTGCTGTCAAACCCTTTGAGCCACCCTCAAAGTCAAGAACACAGTTCTTCCTCCTGTAATCACAATAGGGAACACCAGCCAATCTTCACGATTACAGATTTCCTGATCATGCAGTGTACACCTCTTTGTGTAGATAGATCAGACGTTCAGTAAACCTTTCTTCGCAAGAAACCTTCAAGTCTTTGATCACCACGGTCAATCTTTGGTTCTTAGAGCTTTTCTTTCCTTTGTAAGATCACACAACATTTTCTGAAAGATATGAAAGTGTTAATTCCCAAAAGTTCTTACAGAATTCAAATAAGTATCAATTTTTAGTATTACACACATCAAACGTATTTTAATCGATTTAGCCATCAAACGTACTCGAATACATTTGACAGTTGTAACAGAATAATACTAGTCAAATGCATTAATTGAATACACATTTAATATAATCGAGTTGTCATAAATGTTTGGTCAACATATTCAAAAATATGATCGTCGTTACAATTATGTCAAGCATTTAAACAATTTTCAAATCAACAACAAACTTAGTTGAATACATGTTTCATGTAATCGATTAAGTGATGGAGGACCATCTAAGCTTAACATAGGACCTTTAACAAGAGCCATGTCCAAGAGAATCCAAGAGGAAGAGAGAGCACTCACTACCTTACTCTTATGGAGTATTACTTATTAAGTTCTCTTTCTCTTTGCTAAATATTTTTACATTGCTTTTGTAGACTATTAATAAAAGGGAGGAACCATGTCTATGCAACTTAAAAAGGCTGCCACGTAAGAAAATCAAAGAAGCACAAATGGATGGTTGGTGCCCACGGCTTTTGCACTACGTTCAACACCAAAGACAACAACTCCATCTTCTTCAATTGCTTTGCTGAGTTGGCAATTATAGCTTGCTGCCCAAGCTTCCTCTATCTGTTTTACAGCATGTGCACATTTAAAATAACTTGCACAATACGTTTTAGAAGCTCTCCTTCTTCTATAAATAGAGAGCTTCATCACTTGTAAATGGAACTTGATTTGAAGTAAGGAAATGCTACCAATTTTCAGCTTTTACTCTCAAGTTCAACCTTGTGCATTCTTATCTTGCACCTCCTCTAGCTTCTTTCCCCTTTGGAAGGCCTACTGAGCTAGAACCCTACCAAACAACCACTCCAAAACATTTCCAGCATATTCACAAACACCTTGCATGCGTCCATAAACTCCACTGCATTTCATTCAATCCGCTGCCAGTTCTCTGCCTCGGGAAGCTTCTTCTGCATTTCCTGGAGTTGCTTCCATCATTAAGTGAAAACACTTAGCATATTTTTGAAAACTTTTCTTCTCAAAATATCTCACAGCAAACTTTTCTTCACCCATAATGTAATCGACTTAAATATTGTTGTTTTGCCACACTTTAAAGTTCAACAAAAGTGCTTGTGGTTTTTTATATATGAAAACATATGTTATGCATACACAAATAAAATCACATATCAATCACAGTAGTATGTTTTAATCAACACAATAATGTTCACATATATGCTTTTAACGGATATAACACAATATTCAAAAGCATATTACATGTATAACACAATACATACATGTGTTATTATTAATTATGTGTTGTCATAATAAAAAACACATTTATCGCTAAGATTGTGGGTTCAAATAAACCTATGCGCCCCCTATCAAAAATCTCAACACTGAATATGTTCATCATTTATGGTGACATTGTCAATGGGAACAATAGTGTGAGTGTGATCATCATTATACATAAAGGGATTAGCATATAAAGGCATTGAAACACTCTTATCTTGGACAAGAGGAGATGTAATGATAGGAAATTCAGTTTCAAGGAAAACAACATTTCTAGAAACTTTAATATCATGGTTGTCAATGTCATATATAATGTAACCTTTAGTAGTAGGATGTAATCCAAGGAAGAGGCTGGACTTGGCACAAGGATCAAGCTTTTTTCTATCAACATGAAGAGTGCTAACATAACAGAGGTAACCAAAGACTCTCAACCTAGAAATATCAAAAGCATTATGATATAATATGTCATATGGTGAAGTGTTATTGAGAAAAGGAGTAAGCATTATGTTAATTAGAAGAGTAGCATAGTTGAGGGTATATGTCCAAAATTGAGTAGAGATTTTAGAATGAAAAAGCATGGCTCTAGTTACATTGAGAAGATGTTGGTGTTTCCTCTCAAGTATACCCTTTTGTTCAGGGGTTTCAATGCAAGATGTTTGGTGAATTATACCTTCAGTATTAAAATAATCAGTCATAGCAAATTCGCTACCATTATCAGATCAAATGATCTTGATGCTAGTTTGAAACAAATTTTTAACATATGCTTGTAGTCATGAAACTTTTTCCATTATGGAGTTTATGACTAGGAGAAAAGTCATGTTTCCTGTAACAAACTTCAATGGTATGTCTAGTTTTGCCACAATGGGAGCAGAAAATTTTACCAGTAGCATTTTTATTAGCATGAAATCCATGTTTCTTGAAGCAAACCGATTCATTGTGATCATTCTTGCCACAATAGGAGCAAGTGACAATACCCACAATAGAAACATGTTTAATTTCCAATCCATTGAGAAAATTATTGCTCATAACTTTCTTATTGTGCAATTGCAATTCAAATTTTAATTCGAGTTGCATCAACAAACATTAGACTATCTAAGATAATTTATGCAACTAAAATAACATTTTAAGCCTCTTTAATTTATCACACATCTTATTTTAAATCAATCATTTAAGCACAAGAATCTCGTAAAAAAAATTGAATTTTAAAACATAAATGTGGGCATAAATATGCATTTATCAACAACATAGGAAATTTTTTTTTGAGATGGGAGGCATAGGATTCATTAACAAAACCTGAGATTGAATGTTACTGTATTGTTCATTCAATCCGCGAAGAAATTGTAGAATCTGATCTTCATGCTTTCTTTGAGCAATTGTTGAACTTAGTTTGTAAGAACACCTGATTTCACAGGAGCAGGTTGGCTCAAGACGAAATTTGTCGACCTCATCCCATATTATACAAAGCTTAGTAAAATACTTTGTCACGGTTTTTTCCCCTTGTTTTAGAGTAGTGGCTTCATTTTGTAACTCAGAGATACATAGGAAATCTCCTTGGAAGAATCTTGATTTTAGGTCATCCCATTTAGCCTGGGTGTTGTCCATCCATAGATGTTGCGGCGTATATCGAAGATATAAAATGCACGAGTCAGGAGACGACCATGTCGTTGCATCTTCTCCATGCATGATAAAAATCGACTTCCTTTTGCGACGGAGTAAAGGTACCATCAATAAACTGAACCTTGTTCTTGCCACTCTAGGTTGTGTACATTGATTTTCTCCAAGCATGATAATAATTGGATTCTAAGAGAGGAGAAACAAGGGAAATCCCAAGGCTTTCACTTGGATGGAGATACAAGAGACTAGAAGAATGGTTATGTTCCTCTGTCATCGTGCAAGATCCTGTAAAAGAATAGACAAATAGAAGAAAACAAGAACAAAGAAAAGAAAGAAGAGAGAAAGGAAAAGAAAAAGAAAAAGGGTTAGAGGCGCAATAAAACTCTTCAAAGGAAGAGCTCTTATACCATCATGGAAGAGCGACAAAGGAGGCTCTTGATAGATCATGTCTATGTAGTAGGTGATCCATGTGTGGGATTGTGTGCATCGTGATAAACCAAAAGCGACAAACGTAAACTTATAGAAGCGACAAAAGTAAACTTACACAATAGAGGAAGGAGAAATAGAAGCGACAAACGTAAACTTATGTGAGTGAAAAATGTATTGTACAATAAGAAAGCACAGAAGGATATATATATATATATATATGTATATATGTATATATGTATAGCGTAATAGATAAGCAAAGAAAAAAATAATGGAAATTACAAAGGAGGATTCTGACAATATTTGATGGATGAGTGAGAAATATATTATGAAAAAATTAAGGTTAAATATGTTTTTCGTCCCCTAAGTATCACACGATTTTGGGTTTAGCCTTACTCGAAACTTTGATAGTTTTTAGTCCTCATAGTTTTGAAACTCTTACTATTAGTCCTTAAAATTGGACGGCGTTAACTTTTAGTAGATGTGGAAAACGACGATGTCATGTCTTATGCCAGCTTGCCTCTTCACTCTCTGCCATGTTGCTTTTCTTTTTATCTGGCCAATAATAATCTGACACGTGACAGCCCCCTTCCACCCCAAATTGGGGTTTGCCAGATTGGGAAACTTTTCCCTACACCTCCGCCATGATTTTGCTCTTCTATCTTACGCCGTCATGAGCCAAGAACACGAGAAGGGAAGGGTTGCTCTCTTGCAGGTGGTGAATGGAGTTTCTACTGTGTTTTCAGATTTGCAGGTCTGTTACAAGTGATGGTGCCTCTAGATGACGATGATGACACGAGGGAGGATTTCGCGGCTTGGAAAGATTTTGCGCGTTGAAGTTGGCGTTGATGGAGGATGGTGTCGCTGCAGGGAAGCTTGCGAGATGAAGGCGCGATGGCGGAGAGGCTTAGACGGTTTAGGATTCGTCGCAACACTCATGATTTGGGATTTCGCTTGGCCATGGTTCTCAATTGGTCAGAGCGAACTCGGTGTGCGTCTTCTGGCACGGTGTGATTTGCGATTGGGGTTGCTCGCGTTTTCTGGTTTTGTTTGAGTTTCAGGTGATTCTGGGAATGCCATGAATGCTCGCGTTTTCTAGAATGCCATGAAGTAGGTGTTGACGACGCAGAACAGTGGACGTTGGCGGCCCTTTGCTTCGCCAAAATGGGGATGGTAACCCCTGCTTTTGGGCCGCGCCGAATCAAAGGAAGGGGAGACCAATCCTCACGACTCTGATCAGTTGTCGAGGACGGCGTCAACGGTGACCATCCTGGTTTGTGGCTCGCGGAGACTGGGCTCTCTCAAGCGGCGATTGGCGGAGGAACAAGAGAGGTTCTCTCTCGCGCATGAAGAAAAGGCAAGGAGGGAGAAATCGACATCGTGGCTGGCAATGGCCCCGGTGGCGATTGGTGTTGTCGGCGACGCCTTGGACTGAGCGGAAGGTCTGACACGACCACTGGTCCGATGGAGGCTAGGCTCTGCCGGAGAAGACGAACGAAGTTCTCAAGCACAAGCAACGTGGCAGAGAGTGAAGAGGCAAGTTGGCATAAGACATGGCCTCGCTGTTTGCCACATCTACTAAAAGTTAACTCTGTCTAATTTTAAGGACTAATAGTAAGAATTTCAAAACTATGAAAACTAAAAACCACTAAAGTTTCGAGTAGGAACTAAATCCAAGAAGGTGTGATACTTAAGGGATGAAAAACATATTTAACCCAAAAATTATTTTATAATTGATATGATTTTAAGTTATAAATGTTGTATATACGTGAGTGTAATAAATGAAAAAAGATTTAAATATACTTATGAATTAACAATAATATTTGTTAATTATTGAATGTAATTCAAGGTAAGATACGAGTAATTAATTATATGTTTATATTCATCAAGGACGACCTTTTGAATTTTGATTTTTTTTCTACCAAAACTCTTAGGAATATATATATATATATATATATATATATATATATATATATATATAATGAATCAATTTATTTATTTAAAAGTAAAAGTGGTTTAAATGAAATGAAATATTATTATTTTATCATTTAAGTTGAAAAGCTTATAAATAGAAACCCCTAACTATTTAAACTTCATTTCACAAAACTCACAACCTCACTAAAATACTTTTCATTTATTTTCTATTTATATTTTTTAAATATGTCTATCTTTCTCGTGATTCAAGTCTACCTTAGAGATCTTGATGGAAAGTAGAATAATTTTGTTCGATCATAAGTTATTTTTGTGTAAGTTTCTCTTTAGCTTTCTCTTTTCTTAAAATAGTTTTATGGAAAGGGATGTTATATAAGTTAAAGCTTTGCTGATGTTGTTAAGCAAAGATGAATCTCGGTTAATCCAATAATATGCTAATTTGTTTAGATTATTGTCAGAATTTTATATATACAAATTTAGTTTTTTTTATATGAAAATAGAGAAGTCAAAAAACCTTGACTAATATATATAAAAATAAGAAAAATTAAATTTTATTTTGTAAAGACTATTTTTCTTATCTATTAGTGAAAATTTAAAAATACTATTTTATATTGATAAATGATAATATTTTTAACTTTATGTATTCTATAACGAATTACAAATACTATTTTAATATATATTTATGGCTTTCTATTTATAGTTATAAACTATATGTAACACATAGCACGCATAACATGTTTAGCGTTAAAAGTTTACATGCAATTGAATCTCATCTTAAATTTTTAATAATAGGTTAAATAATATCATTAGTTCTTATTTCTCTATAAAAGTATTAAATCGGCTTCTTTCTTTTATGTATTTTAGTTTTTATTTTGAAAAAATTAATACAATTAAGTTTTTTTGTTAGTATTGTACTAAATACTTTAATGAAGTAAGATATATCTGTCAGTTTATAGTTTTTTTTTTAAAATTTTTAAAATTGTTTATTTTTAAATAATAATTTAACATTTGTCAAGTCATTGTATCATATGACAATGATACGATAGTAACACTGTGATAGTGACATATTATTTGAAATCAAATTTAATTTTTAATAAATATTATACAAATATTTTTATTAAAATTAATATTTTTATTAAATATTTAAATAAAATTAAATTTATTTAAATTTAAAATTATTTTAAAATTATTAATAAAATGTAATGTTAATAAAAATTAAAAAGTAATTTTAAATTATATACTAAATTTATTTATCAAGGTGACAAATATATTTTAAAAAAATTATTTTTCTTAAGAATAAAAATACTTGAAAACTGATATATGATATTACTTTAACACTGTTAATATAATATTAACCATATAAAATTTAAAAAGTTAGTACATTATTATATCTGCTGTGACAGTTACTTTAATTAAAAGTGACTGTGACGACGCAGGATCACACTAACCAATGCACATATACCTTTTCCTTTTCTATCTTTTGGGTAGAATAAACAAACATATAACTTTAGTATTTTAATTAACATTTTAAGAAAGTTAAAACACAACTTAAAAACACGAAAATCTTATTTGATAGAGCAACGTGCATATCCTATATCGTAACTTTTACATAGGTTGGGTTAATAATAACACAAATATTCATGAAGGTTATCATGGGCTAATTATAGGTTGCATACGACAAGCAAACGCATAAAATAAATAAAAAACCTTTAATTTTTAAATTAAGTAAATTAAACAAACACATAAAAAAACGGAATAATACTTATTCTATTTAAAAATAATTTTCTAAAATTAAGCTTAAACAAAATAATTCAACAAATTTTGTAGTTTGGGTGATCCTAAAGATATCATCTTTTCCCGGTTTACATTTAGAAAATAGTATTTTAAGAGGGATAATGATTTTAAAATATTAAATTTAATTATTTTAATATTAAATAATTTTTATATAAATAATTTTCATTATAAACGTTCATTATTTTAAAACTATAAATTATTTTTCTAAAATTATTTTACTTCTATATAATGTTGTGTTCTTTAGAGTAATCTATTATGTTGATTTGGGACGATGAACTTCAGATCATTTTTATGTTTGTTTTAAAGATTTGCGCCATATTGAAAATGTAGATTTGCAGGGATAAAAGAAATTTTCAATCTTTCAAATCTGTAATGATTTCTTACCATTCTCAATTTCATCCTTGAATATAACATGTTTGAAAATTAATAATAATAATAATAATAATAATAATAATAATAATAACAACAGTAATAATAATAACAAAATGTATTATTTTAGTTATTTATTAATTTTGTTATTTCAAAATAACTTTTATAAAAAAATATCTTATTCGCAAATATCATTTTATATCAATATTATTATTAAAGATAATTTGATAATTTTTATTTTTTATTTATTAAAATATTTTTTTTATCTATCACATCAATCAAATATTATACAAACTTTCATAAAATTTACTTATAAATTCACTTTCAATTACCTCCAAATCCTTTTAAAAAAACAATACATATTTTACTCTAAAATCATTTCAAATTCATTCATTCACTCAAGTGCATACCCTAAGTGTTCTCATCCCATGTTCATTTGTTTGAAGATTAGAGGTTGTTTGAGTGATCCTCGCAGCGAGATCTTCAAGTATAACCTATCAATTTTTACAAAAGAGTAAGTTGATTTTTGCTCTTTCACCTTAGTTTGTTTGCTTCTTCTTTGCATGTGTATCATTTGTGGTTGCATGGATCATTTAGGTCTTCTATAAGACTCTTTGTTGATCAATGGTTCTAACTGTGTATCTTGATGTGTTTTTGTGGTTCATAGGCGTAGATAGGAATTTCTATACATTGGAGTTGTTTTAGATTTTCTAGAGCGGTTTAATCTTCTGTTAGGTAAGGAAGCTAATATTTGTTTGATTTTATGTTAAGATGTATGATTTTATGTTTGCTAAGTTATGAGAATTATGTTTGGTTGAATCTGTTATAAATTGAGATGATTGTTGAGTGATGTTTGTATCTTGATGAGTGAAAGTTAGCTTATTGATGAATATTATCGTGTATGCTTGTGAATTGATAATTGTTTGGAATTTGATACTACCAATTGGAGTTTAATTAAATAAAAATTTGATGTAGAGGAGTGATATTGGATTGATTATTGGTCTAATTTGGGGTTTTGATAGGTGGATTTCTAGAGGAGTGACTTTAGAGAGATAATTGATATTTGGGATTTATCTTTAGGTCATTTAAAACTTTTCTAGAACCTTAGTTAAACAAAAATATGATGTTGAATTGGAAAGTAGCAAATAGGTTGAATTATAGGTTAGTTTGGGTTCATTTTAGAGGTTTTAACTAGTGAAAATATAAAGTAGAGAGTTTGTTATGAAAATGAAGGTTTAGAGTTTATTTTTGAGTCAATTGTGACTTGTTCGAACCCTTAGGATTTAGAAGATGGAAATCTTAGTTACTTTTTTTGAGTTGTTGAGGTGGTCTAGTGTATCTTATTTCTAACCAAATGAGAAAAGTGGTACTCTATTTTCATATATAAACACGTTTTCATATCAATCCTAGTGTTAGATAACCTAAATTGATCATTTAGATAGGTCAAGGTACACAAGTTTAGAAAAATAGGTTGTTGTCTTTTGGTATAACATTGAGCGGTCTTGTGTGACGCTCAACATTGTCAAACCCAAGCGCCCTTTTAATATGCTAAGTTTTTTCTTCTTTTCTTTTGTTTCCTTATGAATAAGTAATATATTGATACTTAAATGTTTATTTGGAGAAAACTATTAAATGTTTGGATGGTTTATGAATAAGGTTGTGTAAATATGGAAGTGTAGTTTCAAAAGAGTTTCTTAGGTGATATTCTTGATGGTGGTTTCAAGTAGAATGATGTATTGATGTAAGGACTCACCCTTGAAAGTTATCCTAACACTCCAATAATCGCTCCATCTAAGATAAAGAAGAGGATTGTGTGGTGAGAAGTAGTAGGAGGTCCTAGTCTACGGTCAGATGTTTTTTGTCCATATGTGGTAGACAAACTAGCTTTGTGTGGTAGCTTGGGAGAGACAATTGTTTCATCACTAAAAGTACAAAAACTTGCCATAGTCTAATATCAATACATATATTCAAATGAGTCGAGCCTAGAAATCATATGTATGTTAAGATTTGATTTGGAAATGAATTATATTGTATAAATGATTTTTCTTTTATAATATTAGTTTATCTTTCTTGTATGATTGTTTATTCGTGTTTATTTTCTCTTTTGCAATGATCACCTTAAATGACGTGAACTTATAGAAAATATCCTTCCAGTTGATACAATGCTGGGTGAAGGTGAAAAAAAAAACGGTAGAGTTAGGTTTTAGTTTCCTAGATATAAGTCTTCAAATATATCAAGTTATCATATTTGTGCACTTATTTTAAGAGTTTTATACGAATAAAATGAAATGTTTTGTAAAATAATATAAAATTCATCCACGGGAATTACTTTTTGTAATGCATTTAAATGTTATATGTCACGGAAACTATTCTTTTTGATAAAAATATCATTACAAAAACAAAAAACTCGTTTTTATGATATAAAATTTTACATCATGGAAATTGTTTTTATAATGTATAAAAACCCTATAAAATCTGATAAAAGAAAGTAAGGAGTGTGAAGAGAACAGGAAAAAAAATTATTTAGAAATATCTAGAAATAAAAAGAGAGACAGAAAGTTTGAATAACACAAAAAAAAGCACAGGTTTGGGAGAACTAACTTCACTTGAAGGTCCAAGTGTGTTTTCGTTTTGGGCTTTTACTTCTTGCACCTTACAAAGTTTAACCTGGTTTTCGAAATTGTTTTCTGAAATATAAATTTTTATATTTTATATTATATATTTTAGAATATAAAATAAAAATATAGTTTGGATTATATTTTTTAAACTAAAAATATATTCAGATTATATAATGTAGAATATAATTTTATATTTCAGATTGTATAATGTAGAATATAATTTTATATTTCAGATTATATATTTTGAAAAATAATTTTGAATTATACATTATAAGATACAAAATAAAATATGCTCTTCGGATGGTATGTTCTAAAATACAAAATTTACATATTGACTAATCAGGAGTGCAAAATTTTATGGGCGTGTGAGCTGAAATTATGAAGGGGTAAGAAGAAATTGCGTTCTCTTTGTTGAGAATTTGGAATGTTGTCCATTTACTAAGTTTTTCTATTTTTTCTACACTCTTTGTAATTTCTAACCGTAGGAATACTTTATCTTTTGTAAAAGTGATTTCCGAAATAGTTGTTTAAGAAACTTTTAAGATATTTTTTTTCAAGTTATTGGAATATGATTTTCAAATGAAAATTTTGGAATAGATTTCCATAACGGAATTTTTGGAATAGACATTTTGGAATAAAATTTTTGAAATGTATAAAATATATTATGAAACAAGTTTTTAAAGACAAAATTTCTAACTAATTTTTTACAACATATATAATATTTTCCAGACTAACTTTTCAAGAATGAGTTTTTTTGGAAAATATAATATATATTCTAAAAGAGAGTTTTAAAATGAGCATCTACAACGTGTTCTTCCTCTTTTCTTTCTTCTAGAACAACTATGAGGTTGCTATAATGATGACTGTAATGTAACAAGGTGCAATTAGTAATGATATGGCGCAGGAAAGGAAACAGCCGTTTGTTTTTTCAGGAATACATTTGCATCTTTGAGACTATGGTCCAAAAATATATTGGTACATTATCTATTCTGTTTTCTTTTTTAATCTCTTTTTCACCTGGTTGTTAACTCCATTTTTTTGCACCAGTTTAAGGCATCATTCCGATATATGTATATTCATAATTTTTCAAAAGGTCCAAGATAATTTTCCTTTTGATTCCAAAATTCATTTATTTATTTTGTTTTATTTCCAGTTTTTTTTATCGATAATGACGTTTGAATCAGTTTAATATCTATAACAATTATCTATACTGAAATATCTTCGTTATTTATTTATAAGAAATAATACAAATTAAAATAATTTATAATTATTTTTGTAGTTGTAATCCTATTATATAATCTGCTTCTATTTTATGGATATAGAAACTTAATTATTACGTGTGTTTCTACTTATTCCAATAGACATATTATTCAACAAAATGAGTCTTTTATTTTGGAAGAACATAAACTTACGTTTATTTGAATAACACTCATATATCATAACTAATTTGAATAGTATGGTATTATGATTATTATTTATGATGAGATATATTATGTTATTATTAATTACTCTATTATTATATAATCAAGATAAATATTATTCTAATGAAAACATAAGTCCATGTTTGGTGCTAATCTATAAATACAGTTAGTATGCATTAAGGAATACTCACTTAATAATCACTCATACTCAAGACTATTCATAAAATATCTAAACTTTCTTATCGACTTAAGCGTCAAAGTGTCTTTTTGCAGGTGGATTTCCCCCCTTTGATAAACAAGAAATTTCATTATGTCCATCAAAAACATTCAAGCCATCACTAGGATCTTGCTACCTATTCGTAGATCCACGCTTAAGATCCTAATAAGATCATTTAGCGCCTACTGCCCGATCAAGGTAAAACATTATCTTGCCTCCACGTATGAAATTTACTGCCTTTTCCTCTTTGGTTGCTAACCATGCTAGGTGTTGATTCACGAAAACAAGGGGGACTCATAAGCATGAAACTCACCAACATGGGAAGCGGTTTTGATGATCATAAACATTATCCTTCGTCTCAATGATGCTGATGTTGTTGGGAACATCTCTGCCCCTTGCAGGTAAAATGTACATGTGTTCTTTATATGCTTGTTGACAATGTAGGTACGGAGGACCAAGACTCGAAATCATCGACAGATAGGAAAATGCTCATATATGGCCCATCAACAAGCTTAGTGAGATTCCTGTGGGAGCCGAGACCGCTCTCGTCAACGTCAGGCTCAAAGAGACAAGAACAAGACAATTGTTGAAAAGCTTTTTAGTCGCATAAAAAGTCAACAAAACCTAAGTTTTCCACTAATGTAGTAAGAGGGAAAACCTCGGGATCAATCCAAGGACTTGACTAACTTAAATCTAAAATTGTAGAATTAAAACCTAATTACTATTTATCGAAAACTAGATGGGGAAAAGAAAATTAACTGGAATCTAGAAAGAGAAACAAAAAGAATGAATATCTAAGTAAAGCTATTGGATAGAAAACAATATAATCTGGACCAATAGAAAATAGAACTTAAATTTAAAGTTGATGTGCAGTAAAGAAAAAATGTAAGCAATTATTAGAATAGATGTAGATGAAAAGATTTAATGGAAATGATTAACACAAATTCAACAATGGCAATGTTTTAAAAATGAATGAATGCATCAAACCTAAACTAAAACCTAAATTTACATGAAACAACTACTAACCTATGTCTATTTATTCAAAGGAAAAAGTCAAAAACTATGAACTAGTGAAACTAAAATGCTAAAAATCAAAATCTAACCGTAAATTGATTATGCAGAAAAATGAAAATGTAAGTAATTAATTCTAATTCTACTAAAGATTAGTAATGATGCAAAATCTGAAAATAAATCTCAAATGGAAACAACAATATTGAAGAAGATATAAAATTGAAACAGGATTGAAGCAGCTTTCCTAACTCTATCTTTTATCAAACCAACTGAGTAAAGAATTATACAAAGAACTTTTGATAAGGACAATTTTCAGATTTAACAAACATTGATTTGGTGAAAAGAGTCTCAGTCACTCTCAGGAAGACATCATGTAGCATAAAGCCCACTTTGAGGTCTTTGAGTTCATATTTCAGAACTTGAAATGGTGACTCTGACTCAATTCATCAACCCAATATTTGTACAATCCAGAAATATGTCATAACACTTATCAGAAACATCATAAAACTACTCTAAAATCAATAAGAATCAAAATCATAACATCAACTCTATAATATAAAAACATCAAACTCAAAAATGAATATCAAAAGGATAAGATCAATAAAAGAAAGAAATATACTACAATCCAAAATATAAGTAGAATCAACAATGGTGCTAACAATGTAAATGAAAGTACAAAAACGTAAATTAAATCAAATGTAAACTGAATCAAAACTGAAACATAGCAACTATTATTAAAAAATGAAATCAATAGTACAATATACCTTAGTGCTTGGAATCTCAATGTCTATCACCCAAAGTATCCTCCAAGACTCCAATGCAGAAAACAATTCATGAAAACTTTAAAATCTCAAATCTCAAACGAAGACAAGAATGAAAATCAAAAGTTGAATCCTAAAGTGGCTATCACCCACCACGAGCTACTCTATTGTGTATTCTCTTAGAAAACCCTCCTTTTTATAAGATAAATAAATAATGAGAAAATGGGAAGAGGGGAGGAACCTAGTAACTAACTTGGAAGCTTCGCGAATCGCTTTGGATTTCATCTTTTCGCTTTGATCACAAAAATGTTTTTTCAATGTAGGTGGTGGAAAACTCCTAGGTTTCATGATAACTAGGAAAAACATAGAGGCTAACATAGAAAAGTATGAGCCAACTCAGCATAAAACACCGACTGTCGTCAGTTGAGTGTCCTTACACGAATGGGTAAGTTAAGAGCGCCAAAGTCATCCTCTTCCTTCCTTATAAGAAAATGTGGTCATTCGCTACAAGAGCTCGACAAGAAAACATCTTGATGAAGAATACAACGAAGAAAATCTTAGAGTTGATCTAAATCTCAAAGTCTAGGAAGAAACCTGCATAAGAGAAAGGATGGCGAAATAGAGAGTTGCATGATAGTACAACACTTGAGTAAAAGAGTCAAAAGCTTGACAAAATCAAGAAATAACAAATTTCTCCAAGCAATAACTCTTTGAAACACATAGCTTTGTTGAGCGATGTGTTGATGGACAAATCTAATGCTTCAGATGAAGACTTTGCATACATATATGAAGACTTTGCATACATTGATAAAGACTTAGCTCGAGAAAAAGAAGAGAATGAATGAATATTATTGATATGTAACAATTATCTATGTATAAATGGAAAGAAGAAGGGAGAATATATACAATATAGTACTTACATAACAAAAAGGAGCACATAAGCTCGAGCATACAATAAACTCGGCCCATATAAGCCCAATGGTACAAGCTCAACTCATTCCATTTATCTTAGTTTGAGAGTAACAACCTAAGAAACAATTGTCGAACTTTGTCCGAGTAGCAAGATAGCAGAAAAATCTCACACAAACCCATAAGGAACCTGACAGCCGAAATGCTAGGAACAACTCAATCACTATGACAACCATATAGTCCAAGAAGAATCTTGATCTCCAAAACGTCGGGATTACATAGTAGACTACATGAGGAGTCTCAAAGGTCAAAAAGAGATCGCAATCAGCCTCACCAATGTAGAAAGGTGGTTGGGTCCGATGACCCTACAAGAACAAGGCATGAATCAGAGACTCGACATCCCAGTTCTTATTATTATTATTGTCGTTGTTGTTGTTGTTGTTGTAACATTCATTTTAATAATATAAAATTACTAAAATAAGTGGTACAAATATGATATATACCTGATGAGAAACTTGAGATTTTTAAAGTTGTAGACTTACACTCAGAGAATTAAAACCTAACTATGCCATTGTTTCACCTGCACCCCGCTTTGGATCAAGTACAAAACATCCTTATCTTCTCCCACCATTAAGGTGATAATTGTAAATAAGAAAATGAAAAACAAACAAACTAACACAAAAGCAAGGGTAAGATAATATTATAAAAGAATCAAATCATGCAATTATAATTCAACATACAACAGATTTCACTCTAAAATCAATCAAGAACCTAAGCATATATATACATATTCTAGACTTGACAAATTCGGATACAGGTATTGCTGTCGAGCTATGGTGGGTTGTATACTTGTAGAGGTGGAACAACTGGCCCCCCGAGCTACCACACAAGATTAGTTTGTCAACCACCTATGGACAAAGAATATCATACCATAGATTATGACCTCCTGTTACTTCTCACCACACAATCCCCTTTCTACTTGAGATGGAACCATTATTGAAGCGTCAAGATAACCCTCAAGATTGAGCTTCCTATATAAACACCTTCACTACAGGGCAACAACATGGAATCTCTCCACGAGAGTCATGGAATTATGTTTATCTACCATGCACATGATCAATACATATTCATCCTTACCATACATCATACAATTCAATAAATAGTACCAAACAAGCATCAAAGTACCGATACAACTCAAACCTAGCAAGGCACAAGAGAAA
This sequence comes from Vigna nakashimae, assembly GCA_034642375.1. NCBI lineage: Eukaryota > Viridiplantae > Streptophyta > Magnoliopsida > Fabales > Fabaceae > Vigna > Vigna nakashimae. The sequence goes on along the minus strand of CM067764.1, from coordinate 13,264,824 downwards.
AGAATATACAAACCAAAACTTCACAGAGGGTGCCCAACGCTAGCATTCTAGCACTCAATGCTGACCTTGCTTGTGCTATTAATATTAGTATTTATTATTGTTGTTATTATTATTTTGGATTATTATTATTAGTATTAATGTTATAATTAGTGTTAATATTAATATTACCATTGTTATTTCAATTACTACTAGTTTTAGTTTCAGTAGTATTAGCATTAGTAATAAGTTTTGGTATTATTATTATTATTATTATTATTATTATTATTATTATTATTAGGTCATAAAATATTTGAAAGTTTCTCATTAGTTTTGAGATCCATAAGCAAACATAAAAGCAAGGTAAGCTAATATCATAAAAGAATCAAATCATGCAATTATAATTCAACATACAACACATTTCACTCCAAAATCAAACAAGAACCTAAGCATATATACATTGATGTCGAGCTATGGCGGGTTGTACACTTATAATGGTGAAAAAACTGTCCCCCCCCCTCCCGAGCTACCACACAAGATTAGTCCGTCAACCACCTATGCACAAAGAACACTATATCATAGACTATGACCTACTGTTACTTCTCACCACACAATCCCCTTCTCTACCTTGAGATGCAACAATTATTGGAGCGTCAAGATAACTCTCAAGATTGAGCTTCCTACATAAACACATACACGACACTACCATGTAATCTCTCCACGAGAGTCATGAAATTACGTCTATCTACCATGCACACGATCAATACAATTCATCCTCACCAAACATCATATAATTCAATAGATAGTACCAAACAAGCATCAAAGTACCGATACAACTCAGACCTACCAAGGCACAAGAAAAAAGAATACATAAACCAAAACTACACAGGGGGCGCCCAACGCCAGCATTCTAGCACTCAACGCTGACCCTGCTTGCTTAGAGAGCTCCCCTAGCTTGCCTAGTGAGAGCCAAACCAGAGATTTCCGCAAGGCCAACGAGAACTCTCGCCTAGCCTCTGAAACATACTTTAATTTGTCTCTATTAACTCGACCAACGAGCCTGTACTTGCCGAACCACCAGAGCTCGCTGGAAACGCAACGTTCAACACCTATCAAATGATATCAACTTGTTGTTCTAATCTAGATGCACCACGGACCTATCTAAATAACCAAATTGACTTACTTGATATTAGGATTGATGAAAACGCAATTTTATTGATGAAATTGAGTATCCCTTTGATCATTTGGTTAGAAATAAGATTAGATTAACTTAGTCACTCAAAAACACCTATAATAAATTCTACACCTTATAAACCAGAATTTTGCTAACTAAGGTTCTGCACAAGTCCCAATTGACTCAAAAATAAACCCCAAACCCATAGTTTTAACACAAAATAAAAAACTTTAGCTTTCCTTACCTTTTAAAAAACCAAACCGCTTTAGAAAGCCTAAAATAGCTTCAACACACAGGAAGCTCTTTTTGCTCCTACGAACAACAGAAAGATGATCAGGGTACAATGTTAGAATCACTGATCATCAAATACTTAAACTGAAAACTCAAAAAACACATGCAAGCCGAGCGAGACTCACATGCAATAGATAAAGAAAGGATCCGAGAAAAAAGATTTAAACTTAACTTATTCAAACAGAGAAACTGATCGGTCTGAGTTGAAGAGCTAGCTCCCAATATCACTCATACAATTTTAGTTCTTCAATTAGATGAATAGAGAAGAAAAACTCCTAGATAGAAGTCATAAAACTCTAAAAAAATGATTTATAAAGAAATGATGTGTTTTAAAACAACGAAACTTATTTATAACAAAACTATTTATATTAAAACCATTTAATATTAAAATAATTGCATACTACTATTTTTAAACCACTACCATTTCTAAAGTATTATTTTCTAAGTCTTTACAATTATTTTTAGTGTTTAAGTAGTATTATGATAAGTATTAATATTAATATTATTGTGCTATTAATATTAGTATTTATTATTATTGTTGTTATTATTAGTTTGGATTATTATTATTATTAGTATTAATGTTATAATTAGTGTTAATATTAATATTACCATTGTTATTTCAATTGCTACTAGTTTTAGTTTCAGTAGTATTAGCATTAGTAATAAGTATTATTATTATTATTATTATTATTATTATTGTTATTATTATTGTTATTATTATTGTTATTATTACGTCATAAAATACTTTAAAGTTTCTCATTAGTTTTGAGATGCTTAAAGAAGATGTACTAATGGAAAAATCTTATAAATGATTTGAGGTAACAAATTATCCGATATAAAGTGATAATTTTAGTGAATAAAATATTATATCTATGGGATTGAAAGTTATCAGATTGTATATGAAAACCATGGGAAAGCCTGTAAATCGCATTCAATAGAATTATGGAATGGAGGCTGCACCTTACCCCGAATTAATCATTGCGAGTGGTGTCCACCACGACAGAAGAAAAGCTACATCCGAGCTAGTTTCCTCGTGACAATTCAAACCTCAAACAACAAAGACAAAAGATAAGAACATAACATATACTTACAATAATCCACAGGTTCTCCGAAATACAGTGGTTCTGCTGATTCTTGTGTCACAATATTGAGGGCATAAACATGTCTGAATATATTTTATTTATGTCACACGTTGGAAAGTGTAAATCCAATTGTCTTTCACTTTTACTAATTCATTAACGTTAGTTCAAAGTTCAAACGAATAATTTAACCCTCTTAATTATTAAAACCATGTCACATCTATTGCTAACTATCTTGTCCTATTTTGATATGTCATATTAGCCTGCTAACACACGCAAAAGCAGAAAGGAAAAAATAAACATTGAAAAATAGTAATAAAACAAAATTCCAAGTTGAAGGCAAAAGAATAATTACCTTGGCCATATTGCTTAAAATAAGAGACTTTGCTGTCCAAACAAGGGAAACTGCTTCCAATCTCCCATGGTAATAGCAAATAAGATGGACTTTAGAAGGATGACAGTAACCACGTGGGACCAAAACTGTGTTACAAAGTAGACAAAAAGAGAAATTCTTGTACGTTTTTGGAGAAAAATATCGTATTTTGAATGACTACATCTGTTACCATTGTACTGCATTGTATACACATAAAACTAAAAATCAAATTTTTAATTAATATTTAATAAGATTATCCATTAATTATCCATTAATGATATCAATGTCTGCTCTAATCATATTGTTAATGTTATAATTAAGGTGATAGATATAAATTATTTAGAAGAAAAATAGTTCCCAGGATAAGATCAAGACTTTAAATATTGGAAATTTGATACTTATCCATCAAACTAGGATATAGGACCCACGCCCACAACTTCAAACAAGGCCACCTTAACCATTCCCAACTTTGGGGTAGGCACCAGATATGACCAATCTAGATCCTCTCCCACTATGAGATGATGCAATCTTAGCCTTTGATTAATCATTATTTAATATGGAAAATTTTAAAACATATGTATTCAATGGTGAGATTTTAAAACTGCATACTGTCCAAATTTTTTCAACTTGAAGTGGGGCTATAAATACGACAATGGTCCTTCCTCAGAATCCTGCTTTTCCTTTTTCAATTTTATTATTTCTTTGTAGTGAGGCTTGAGATTCCTGTTACTGAATTAAAATGTTGGCCATTTTCCACAGAGCTTTTGCTCATCCCCCTGAAGAGTTGAACAGTCCTGCTTCTTACAAAGGCTCCAAGAAGCCTAAGGTTCCTGAAGAGACTCTCAAAGATTTCCTTGCACACCATCCTCAGAACACTTGCTCTATGAGCTTTGGTCATGCTGCTGTGCTAGCTTATGTCCGTCCTGATCAACCTTTCTCTCGTAATCAAAGGTTATGTAGCATTCTCTTTATGTAGATCAATGATTTTGTGTGCTGATTTTTACTGTTATCTGCACCTACACCTACCTTTCTTGCTTTCTTATAAAGGGTAATTTTCATTTGGTCATGTAAAGGTAGGTGTGATTTTTGAAATCAGTTAGGGGAAAGTGGATGATGAGTGTTGAATCACGGTAGGTTGAGAAAGAATGCTGAATATGGGTTCTCTGAATTGCAGGTTGTTTTGTGGGATTGATGACATATACTGTATCTTCTTGGGGAGTTTGAACAATTTGTCTCTACTGATCAAGCAATATGGCTTGTCAAAGAACACTGATGAGGCCATGCTTGTGATTGAAGCTTATAAGACCCTCCGTGACAGGGGTCCATACCCGGCAGATCAAGTTGTCAAGGAACTTGATGGCAGCTTTGCCTTTGTTGTGTATGACAGCAAGGTTGGAAGTGTCTTTGCAGCACTGGTATGCTAATCTGCCATTTTGGTTTTGACCTTTGCCACACTTTTCTTAATAAGTGAAGTGCTTCTACTAACAAAGTTGTTGATCATGGTTTTGCAGGGTTCTGATGGGGGAGTGAAGCTGTATTGGGGTCTTGCAGCTGATGGATCTGTGGTGATCTCTGATGATCTAGAAGTCATAAAAGAGGGCTGTGCCAAATCCTTTGCTCCCTTCCCAACAGGTACCTTTCTAGCCACCACTCACTGGTTTCTTATAATCTTGCAGTTTTAATGTTCATAAGTATCACTTTTAAAATAGTGAAAAATCAAACTAAGGGAACAAATTAAGCTAATGAAATCACATGAATAGAAATTTCAATGAAAATAGAAGCACAATCCTGTGATGCATTGAGAAACATGACATGTTGGCGGTGGAATGCAGGGTGTATGTTTCACAGTGAAGGAGGCTTGATGAGCTTTGAGCATCCAATGAACAAGTTGAAGGCAATGCCAAGAGTTGACAGTGAAGGGGCCATGTGTGGGGCCAATTTCAAAGTTGATAAGTTCTCCAGAGTCAACAGCATTCCTCGAGTGGGAAGTCAATCCAATTGGATGGAATGGGACCAACATTAGCATAAACAATCCTTATGGATAATAATGTTTAATAAAATTGTCATCTATGGTCCAATTTACCCTTCTGAATCTGTTTTCTCTTCTTCTTGCTTGTGTTGTTTTCCTGTTTCCTTCCGGCATGGTACATATTGAAGCGTTTTTTCAAACATGTTAAGTGCTGACCGTGGTGCTTGTGTTGTCACTCAGATTAACATGGTTCAGGTCAGGAACATCTGTGTCAGTGTTTTATTGCATGAAGATGTGCCAAATAGGTCCTAGGATTTGTAATGTAACATGGATGATATGGTGTACAAAATGGATGAACAAGGACAGACTATAGTTACTGCACTCCATTTCTCAATCTAAAGTGCTTCAGCTAGTTCAATGCCAATTTATCATTCATTTGAAAAACATAGCATAATACCTGCGTTTGTCTTGCTTCCAGATTCCTATATGAACTGAAAGAATTTAATCAAAGTCTACCCAGAAAATTTTGGGTACATCAGAATTTGAAAAAAACTGTCATTAGTGTAATATGATTTATAGATCATCTACCTTCTTATGTGATTAAGAGATTCAATCTTCAAATTCATGCATATGAAAGCATCTAATAGGAACACAAAGATTTAAATAAGTTTCAATAAGTTAAGATGTCAGTTCATAGTTTGCATGAGAGAAATATCTTCTCAAGTCATCATCAAGAAAATGCTAGCAAGAAATACCACAAATATTTTGTCTTAATTTCTTGTTTTTTTCTAGAACCATGATGTATGTCTTACACATTGTTTAGGTAAAACACTAATCTATAGTTGGGTAACGAAATTGACTTTGATTGTGGACAAAGATTTGAAATTTAAGGAGGGTGTAAGCATTTTATAGTGCGGTAAAGTTGGGAATTCTTTTAATTACGTTAGGTTTTTAAAGATATAACATGGACCATATTATATCATGAATGATAAAAATTGTGCTATGCTTTTTGAAGTGCATTTAATTTGTCAAATGAGTTTATCGATATGTATTTTAATGATTGGATTATTTCTTCATGTTTGTAGAGTGAATATTAATTTAGCTAAAGAGTACAAATTAATATATTTTAGGAATTGTTATTTTGGAGATTGATACAATCATATTATATCTTTTTAGAGATAATTTGATTATATATATTCCCATGCAAAACAATTTAAGGCTATTTTTTTATACATTTTATTACATCCTTTAGAAAGCTTAATATATCCTAACTTGCACAATTAAAATTTTCTCACATTATAAGGTGATTTATCTTTTCAAAATTTGTTGTGGTATTTGATAAAAATTTGGATAAGTTAAAATGTGTTTGAATTTTAATTAGAGCTATCAGCTAATCCGTATCGATTCGACCCGGTCCACCATGGGTTGGTCACTTAGTAAGCCAATCCAATCCAACTCGCTTATTAGCGAGCTGACAAAATTTGAACCTGACTCGACCCACCACAAGTTGGTGGATTAAACGGATTGTGTGTTTTTAATATTAATAATTTTTATATCACTTCTCTATTTATAATATTAGAGTCTTGAATAAATAAATTTATAATATTTTTCTCTCTTGAAACCCGACTTAATCTGTAGTGATTGAGTTGGATTGGTTCGTGAGTTACAACCTATTTTAGAACACTAATTTCAATATAGTAAGAATATTAAACGTGTTTAAATTTACGTTTCAGTATAATAAGAATAAAAAATGTGTTTGCATTTGTTTCAATGTAATAAGAATATAAAATATGTTTGCATTTGTGTTTTAATGCGATAAGAATCTATATATATATATATATATATATATATATATTTCAGCACTCTTCTTTATATGTAATTTTAGAAGAATTATTTTATAAACTAATAAAAACAGAAAAGTTGGAAAGATTTGAAAAAAAATTAATTTCCATATAAACTAATTTTAATTTAATAGAAAACAGAGAAACGTGCTTAAAGACATGACAAACATTTATTGATTTCATTTAATTAAGGGAGTAATTTTTTTCTCTTGAGATGTAATGAAATGTATACGAACTAGTCAGTGTCCCGCGCCATATTTTAAAAAAATTATAATATATTTATTATATTAATTTCAATTTAAAAAAATATAATTATAATTTAATATAAATATTTTATTTTATAAGATTAAATAATAATATTTTGATTATTTTTATAGTAAGAATGTATTTAAGTTATTTATATATTTTTTTAAGGTTTAATACGTATTTTGGTCCCTCTTTTCGTAGGGTCTGTTCAAATTGGTCCTACTTTTTTTCAAAAGTTCACTAAGATCCCATTTTTCGCAAAAACGATGCACATTAGTCCTTTTTTAGGTTTAATACGTATTTTGGTCCCTCTTTTCGTAGGGTCTGTTCAAATTGGTCCTACTTTTTTTCAAAAGTTCCCTATTTTGATCCCTCTTAGTGAACTTTTCGTATTTTGGTGAGCTGTACATTTTTCGTTGAGGTGAACTTTTGAGGGATCAAAATGTACAGCTCACCAAAATACGAAAAGTTCACTAAGAGGGATCAAAATAGGGAACTTTTGAAAAAAAGTAGGACCAATTTGAACAGACCCTACGAAAAAAGGGACCAAAATACGTATTAAACCTAAAAAAGGACTAACGTGCATCGTTTTTGCGAAAAGTGGGATCTTAGTGAACTTTTGAAAAAAAGTAGGATCAATTTGAACAGACCCTACGAAAAGAGGGACCAAAATACGTATTAAACCTTTTTTTAGTAAAATAATTTAAATATAATTGTTTTAAACAAAATAAAGAATCAAATTAAATGTTAAATAAAATTGTTACTTGTTTAAGTACAATTATCTATTTATCTTGGTGTATTCATCATTGACACTTTAAGTTCATTTATGTATTTATGAATGTATTGCTAAATCAATGTGTTTGAAATACAATGTTGCCATAAAAAACTCTAATTTCTTATTGAGACGATGTTGTATCATTATATTATGAATTGATCTATTCACTCACGGACTAATTTTCCTGAACCTCGTACATATCATTACATAATAATATTTTAAGACGAATGAAAAATATTTACCTGATAGTAACAATTTTATTATTAGTAGTAATAAATTTCTTTGTGAATGGAAAATATAATTAATAAATTTATGTAAAAATAAAATATGGAAAGCTAAATAAGAAATTTTGATAGTTTAAATGGTAGAAAATTGTGGTGATTTCAACAACATGGATTCAAACTCTTTTCAACCTTTTTGTTTAAAAAAAAAATATTAAAATAGTGATAGTGGATAAGCACTCCACGTTTGAAGTCATTATTGAGGGATCAAATATGTCAAGTGGTGATTAAAATATTAATATAATAAAATAATATTAAAATACTAAATAATATTAAAAAATTGTTAAATAGTAAAATTTTTGGACTATAAATAGTCATGAGAGGGGAACTTATTCTGCACAAAGAGAGGAATAATCAAGTGAGAAATCTTGAGAAATAGAAAATAAAGTTAGGAATAAATTTTTAGTTGCAATAAGAGTAGAGGTTCTGGAGGGTTTTTAGGAAAACAAATTCAGAGCCAGAGATTAAATCTAGAATAGAGGTAGGGGAGTTAACCTTTCTAAGCTTTTATATTATGATTTAGTATTGTTTTATTACTATTCATGTCTTGAGATTTTGTGTGAATACTGTTAATGAAAAACATATGTGTTTGGTGTATATCTATCTATATTTAATTTCTATGTTAATATTATATGTTGTTGTTTTGAATCTGTAAATAAGAAATTTGTTAAAAACTAGTTGAGGAACACTTTGGCTAAGGAAAAACTTAGTACTTAAGTTGTCTATGGTGACACACCTCTCTTTCCTAAAAGTCTACTCGATAGGTTTTTAACTTAAATCCTATTGAACAGATTAAGTACTATTAAACTATTATGCAATATACTCAGTTGATATAAAATATGTGATGAATTCATCTTTCTGGAAGGATAAAAAGATGTCTAACCGGCTATGCTAGATTCAACTCCTTAGTTCCCCAGAACGTTTATATTAAGGTTATAATTGTGATGGTATGATAGAGGAATCTTAAAAACCGGAGTTGGTACATCCTTGATCATAGAGCAACCCTGGTCAAATCTAGTAAGTTGTGACTAGTTATATGTATTGGCGTTTATGGTAAGTTTGATTCGTCAAACATTTGATTCTTCTCTAGTGACCATTTATAGTGATATTTAGTATTGTTAATTTATTTTGTGATATATTCATTTTGTATGATTTATGTGATAATGGTATTTTATTATATTGGATTTGAATTTATGCATTTGAACATGATATGAGTATTATGGGGAGATTTTGTAATGGTATAATATGAGTTGAGGAATATGAGCATGGTATGAGTCTCGTGGAGAGATTCTGTAATGATATGGTATTAGTTTATATGTTGATGTTGAGGGTCTTGTTGTTGGAGGTTATCCTGATACTCTAATAATCATCCAGTCTTAAGTAGAGAAGGATGAATTATGTGGTGAGAGGAGCAGGAGGTCCTGGTCTATGTGCCAATTTTGGACATAGTGTTGAGGACTAACCTTGTGGATGGTATGGAGTATTTTGGAAGTGTGTTTGTAAGAAGTAGAAGTCATCACAAGTGCATAACCTCCCATGACCGCTCATCAATGTATCATCCGAATGAGTGTCTATTGAGTATTGTGGGATGAGTGTCTATTGGGTATTGTGGGATGAATGTATATTGGGTATTGTGGGATGAGTGTCTATTAGGGATTGTGGTATGTGAGATGAGTATCTATGGTGCGATTGTTGTATGATGGTATGAGGGTGTCTGACATAATTATTATATGAGGTTTGTTGAGTGTATCAAAGTAAATATGCATATTTTATAAATGATTTGTTGCATGTTAGCTCACCCTACTTGTTTGTGTTTGTGTATGTGCGATGATCGTATAATTCGTTATACGGGAGCAGATGAAGGAATGTCGTCTGATTTAGTGCCAATGAAGAAAGAGATAGAAGAATAAATTAGAAGAACTCGAGTTATATTTATGAGTTTGTAGTTGAAATCTGAGTTTAAAGCACACACACACACACACACACACACACACACACACATATATATATATATATATATATAAACTATGAATTATCAAGTGTAAGATTATGAGATGTTACCTTAAATGTAATGCTACAATATATCAATTATGAATTATCAAGTGTGAGATTATGGGATGTTACATTAATGGTATCAGAGCGGTTCGTCCTTATGACGACCTAAGAGTTGTGGATTTATCCTACAAACTCATATTATAATAACAATAATTCTCTGTGTGAACAGAGAAATGACACGCACACAACCCAACTGTGTAACCTCTAATATGCCTATCTTGGCAAGGGCTTTGGAGGCTATCGCATATGCTCTTCAACAATAGGGCATTGCTTTAGTGCAACAACACGAAACGACTCTACAACAATTAGAAGCGACTAGGCTGAATTCTGAAGCCAGTCAAAGAGAACATGTATAAGCCTTAAGGCAACTATCTGAGAATGACACGTTTGTGGAAGATCAACCTCATAGGATTCAAGAATGGACCTTAGAAAACTTTCTACAACACCGTCCACCTACTTTTAATGGGAGGACAAGTCTGTATGAGGCTGATCTATGGATAAGAAATATGGAAAAAGATTTTTTATGCGAAAAATTGTTTATCAGAAACTAGGTTGGCATACTCCGAGTATCAGCTGTTTGGAGAAGCAGTACACTGGTGGGACAACATGAAGCTAGTATTAAAGGAAGGTGGTGAGATTATTACCTGGGAACATTTTAAGAATAAGTTTTATGCTGAGTACTTTCCGGACAGTGTAAGATATGCAAAAGAGGTGGAGTTCTTGCAGCTCGTGCAAGGTAACAAGTCGGTAGCTAAGTATGCAGACAAGTTCAAACATTTGGAACGTTTCTACACCCAACTAGTAAATGAAGAATTGAGGTGTAGGAATTTTAAAAATGGATTGAGAGAAGACATACAATTAGTCGTGAACCCTTTAGCTATTAAAGAGTTTTCTACTTTAGTGGAACATGCCAAAGTTGTGGAAAGGTTAACGAGTGAGATTGAAGTTCAACAGAAGTCACAAAGGGTGGGAGGACCATCTGGGTCACGAGTTGGACAGAATGTAAGGATTCGACCTTATGAAAGACCGCAACCTCAGAGGAATTCTCATCAGCACCAACCCCAACAGAAAATAATCTGATGTTACGTCTACGGAGGACCTCATCTGAAGAGTGTTTGTCCACAAGTTACTATGTGCAACAAATGTTTTCTTTGCGGAGCAGAATGACATTTTGCTAGTGATTGTCCCTCTAACAGAAGAGAAACAACTCAATCTCAACAACCGCCTCAGCAGGGAAGGACTGACAATAGGCCACAAGCGACTAGAAGAGTCTATGCTTTAACGGGAGCAGAAGCTGCCAAATCAGGTAACCTCATCATTGGAAGTTGTATTATAGCTAGTAGAGACTTGAATGTGTTGTTTGATTATGGAGCGACACACTCCTTTTTGTCTGAAACTCTTATTCAAGAGTTGAACCCAATCGTGAAAGAACTGCAGTATGATCTTATAGTATCTACACTGGCTTCTAACATGATAAAAACATCGAGGATGTGTCCTCAATGTCCAATAGTTGTAGAAGGACGTAGGTTCAAAGTACATCTTATATCTTTACCTCTACAAGGTTTATATGTAATCTTAGGAATGGATTGGTTATCTTCCAATCGTATCCTTATAGATTGTAACAAGAAGGAGTTGATTTTCCTTGATCCTGAAGAATCAGAGTTGTTGTCATTACAACAAGTGTTAAAAGAAGTAAAAGAAGAATCTTCGTGTTTCATTATCTTGACTCATGTGGAAGTTGAGAAAAATGAATAAAATCTTGATATTCCCATAGTTAATGAGTTTAGTGATGTGTTCCCAGAAGAAGTACCAGGATTGCCACCTCAACGGGAAGTAGAATTCAACATTTATTTAATACTTGGAGTTGGACCAGTATCGATAGCTCCATATCGAATGGCCCCAGCAGAGTTGGCAGAGCTAAAGAAGCAAATTGAAGAACTGTTAGAAAAACAATTCATCCGACCATGCGTATCACCATGGGGGATACCGGTACTGCTGGTGAAGAAGAAAGATTGTAGCTCTAGATTGTGTGTCGACTACAGGTAGTTGAACAAGATAACCGTCAAGAACAAGTACCCTCTGCCTAGGATTGACGATTTAATGGATCATTTTCATGGAGCTCAAGTATTTTCAAAGATAGATCTAAGGTCTGGATATCATCAAATTTTGGTTAAAGATGAAGATGTACAGAAGACTGCTTTTAGATCGAGATACGGGCATTACGAGTATGTAGTTATGCCGTTCGGGGTAACTAATGCTCCAGCTTTGTTCATGGATCACATGAACAGAATCTTTCGACCCTTCTTAGATAAGTTTGTCGTAGTCTTTATAGATGACATACTCATTTATTCCAAAAGTCGAGAAGAACATGGTAGGCATTTATGGGCTTAGCTGGATACTATAGAAGATTTATAGAAGGTTTTTTCTAAAATAGTAGTCCTTTTACTCAACTAACTCGCTTAGATCAACCGTTTGTTTGGACGGATAAGTGTGAGAAAAGCTTCCTGGAATTGAAGCAAAGGTTGACAAGTACACCAATATTGATTATCCCAAATCCACGTAAGTCTTTTGAGATTTATTGTGATGCTTCACACCAGGGGTTAGGTTGTGTGCTCATGCAAGAAAAGAAGGTAGTGGCTTATGCTTCAAGAAATTAAAGGTTCATGAGAAGAATTATCCTACTCATGATCTAGAATTGGCAGTAGTGGTGTTTTCTCTGAAGATTTGGTGACACTATCTTTATGGTGTCCAATTTCAAGTATTCAGCGATCACAAAAAGTTTGAAGTACTTCTTTGACCAGAAAGAGCTAAATATGAGGCAAAGGCGATGGATGGAATTTTTAAAGGATTATGACGTTGAACTTTTTTATCATCCGGGAAAGGTGAATGTAGTAGCTGATGCTTTGAGTAGGAAGACGATACATGTTTCCCATACGATGATCAAAGAATTAGAGTTGGTAGAGAAATTCAGAGATCTGAAGCTACAGATGGAGTATGAAGTAGATTTCATTAGATGTAGTAGTCTAACTATATCTAGTGACTTTTTAAGTTTAATCAAGGAGAAACAATTGGTGGACCCTAACCTGAAAAAGATAGCAGAATTGATCGAAACAGAACCAATTAAAGAATTTAGTTTAGGACCTGATGGTGTATTAAAATTTAGAAGTAGAATGTGTGTACCAGACAATACAGAGATAAAAAGATTAATCCTTGAAGAAGGACACAAGAGTCATTTTAGCATGCATCCCAGCATGACTAAAATGTATCAAGATCTTAAGGAGTCCTTTTGGTGGCCTGGAATGAAGAAGGAAGTAGCGCAATTTGTAGAGGCTTGTTTGACTTGTCAAAAGGCAAAAGTGGAACACCAAAGGCCTGGAGGAATGCTACAACAATTAAACATACCAAAGTGGAAATGGGATAACATTGCTATGGATTTTGTTACCCATTTACCACGAACAATGAGAGGTAATGATGTCATCTGGGTCATCATTGATCGATTGACAAAAAGTGCTCACTTCTTAGCAATAAATCTGAGAATGTCAATGATTAAGCTGGCACAATTGTACATAAAAGAAATAATGAGATTGCACGGTGTACCTTCTAGCATCGTGTCATATAGAGACCCAAGATTTACTTCTAGATTCTGGAAAACCCTACAGGAAGCTATGGGCAGCAAATTACGAATGAGTTCCGTGTATCATTCCCAAACTGATGGACAATCCGAAAGAACTATCCAGTCATTAGAAGACCTATTGAGAACTTGTGTATTAGATCATCTTGGTAGTTGGGGTGAAATACTTCCTCTTGTCGAATTGACTTATAACAACAGTTTCCAAGCAAGCATAGGTATGGCACCTTATGAGGCTATGTATGGCAGACGATGTCAAACTCCATTGTGCTGGTATCAAGATGATGAATCCGTTTTAATAGGATCTGAGCTACTACAACAAACCACCAATAAAGTAAAATTGATACGGGAAATAATGAAGGCTTCTCAGAGTAGACAAAAGTCATTTGCAGATCAAAGGAGGAGACAATTAGAGTTTGCGGTTGGGAATCATGTTTTCCTGCGAGTAACTTCAACCACGGGTGTTGGAAGAGCGCTTCGCTCGAGGAAACTTTCTCCTAAGTTCATTGGTCCATACCAAATTTTGAGACGAATTAGGCCAATCGCTTACGAGATTCTATTAACCCCTCAGTTGGCCAATCTCCATTCAGTTTTTCTTGTTTCCCAACTAAGAAAGTATGTACCTGATCCTTCTCACATTTTAGAAATAGAGGAGATTCAAATCCGAGAGGATCTCTTAGTGGAAGTACAACCTGTTTGTATAGAAGACACTAAAACAAAGGAACTTAGAGGAAAAACTATTAATTTAGTTACGGTGGTTTGGGGTAAGAGATCATGTGACTATACATGGGAACTAGAAGAAGAAATCCAACAATTATACCCTCAACTATTTTCTTGAAGTATAGAATTTTCGAGGTCGAAAATTTTTTGTTGTTGGGGAGAATGTAAGACCTATGAAAAATATTTACCTTAATAGTAACAATTTTATTACTAGTAGTAATAAATTTCTTTGTGAATGGAAAATATAATTAATAAGTTTATGTAAAAATAAAATGTGGAAAGCTAAATGAGAAATTTTGGTAGCTTAAATGGTAGAAAATTGTGGTGATTTCAAGAACATGGGTTCAAACTCTTTTCTACCTTTTTGTTTAAAAAAATAAAATAAAATAGTGATAATGGATAAGCACTCCACGTTTGAAGTCATTATTGAGGGATCAGATATGTCAAATGGTGATTAAAATATTAATATAATAAAATAATATTAAAATAATAAATAATATTACAAAATTGTTAAATAGTAAAATTTTTGGACTATAAATAGCCATGAGAAGGGAGATTATTCTGCACAAAGAGAGGAAGAATCAAGTGAGAAATCTTGAGAAATAGAGAAGAAAGAGTTAGGAAGAAATTTTTAGTTGCAAGAAGAGTAGAGGTTTTGGAGGGTTTTCGAGGAAACAAATTCTGAGCAAGAGATTAAGTCTAGAATAGGGGTAGGGGAGCTAACCTTTCTAAGCTTTTATATTATGATTTAGTATTGTTTTATTACTATTCATGTCTTGAGATTTTGTGTGAATATTGTTATTGAAAAACATATGTGCTTGGTTTATATCTATCTATATTTAATTTCTGTGTTAATATTATATGTTGTTGTTTTGAATCTGTAAATAAGAAATTTTTTAAAAACTAGTTGAGGAACACTTTGGCTAAGGAAAGACTTGGTACTTAAGTTGTCCATGGTGACACACCTCTCTTTCCTAGAAGTCTACTCGATAGGTTTTTAACTTAAATCCTATTGAACACATTAAGTACTATTAAACTATTATGCAATATACTCAATTGATATAAAATATGTGATGGATTCATCTTTCTGGAAGGATAAGAACATGTCTAACCGGCTATGCCAGATTCAACTCTTTAGTTCCCTAGAACGTTTATATTAAGGTTATAATTGTGATGGTATGATAGAGGAATCTTAAAAGCCGGAGTTGGTACATCCGTGATCATAGAGCAGTCTTGGTCAAATCTAGTAAGTTGTGACTAGTCATATGTATTGACATTTATGGTGAGTTTGATTCGTCAAACATTTGATTCTTCTCCGGTGACCATTTATAGTATTGTTAATTTATTTTGTGATATATTCATTTTGTATGCTTTCTGTGATGATGGTATTTTATTATATTGGATTTGAATTTATGCATCTGAACATGATATGAGTATTATGGGGAGATTTTGTAATGGTATAATATGGGTTGAGGAATATGAGCATGGTATGAGTCTCATGGAGAGATTCTGTAATGATATAGTATTAGTGTATATGTTGATGTTGAGGGTCCTGTTGTTGCAGGTTATCCTGATACTCTAATAATCCTCCAGTCTCAAGTAGAGAAGGATGAATTATGTGGTGAGAGGGGCAGGAGGTCCTAGTGTATGTGCCGGTTTTGGACATAGTGTTGAGGACTAACCTCTTGGATGGCATGGAGTATTTTGGAAGTGTATTTGTAAGAAGTAGAAGTCATCACAAGTGCATAACCTCCCGTGACCGCTCATCAACGTATCATCCGAATGAGTGTCTATTGAGTATTGTGGGATGAGTATCTATTGGGTATTGTGGGATAAGTGTCTATTGGGTATTGTGGGATGAGTGTCTATTAGGGATTGTGGTATAATGGGATGAGTATTTATAATGTGATTGTTGTATGATGGTGTGAGGGTGTTTGACATAATTATTATATGAGGTTTGTTGAGTGTATCAAAGTAATTATGCATGTTTTATAAATGATTTGTTGCATGTTAGCTCACTCTACTTGTTTGTGTTTGTGTATGTGCGATGATTGTATAATTCGTTATACTGGAGGAGATGAAGGAACGTCGTCTGATTCAGTGCCAATGAAGAAAGAGATAGAAGAATAAATTAGAAGAATTCGAGCTATATTTATGAGTTTGTAGTTGAAATCTGAGTTTAAAACACACACACACACACACACACATATATATATATATATATATAAACTATAAATTATCAAGTGTAAGATTATGGGATGTTACCTTAAATGTAATGCTACAATATATCAATTATGAATTATCAAGTGTGAGATTATGGGATGTTACACTTACATTCACAATTCATGGAAGATTCAACAACAATACACATGCGAACACACCGTAATTACATTAATAATAAATGTTATTAACATGACCCAATTGTTCGAAACTTGTTTATCTAGATTTGTATTATTCTTCCTTTGTCTCATAATTCTAATATCTTCAAACCACCTTCTAAGTAATTATAACAAAATTTCATAAATTTAAGCTTATTGTTAGGATAACTCCAAAATCATTTCCTAGCATTATTGAAAGTACTAGCTATTGTCAAAATTGTTATATATCCACAATTTCAAATGAGGGTTATATCACAAGCCCTATTACTACCACCATGAGAAGAGCTATTATGGTCTTACATCCCCTAACCATAACTACATGATGATGAAGATTACAATAGAGACATGCAATGTACAAATAGATTGATGGATGACAAAGAAGAAGATGAACAACATAAGGTAAAAAAAAACCATGAACAACAAGAACATGTGTAGCTAATCAATTTCAAACCCTTTTTATACATTGTGTCACCTTGTTGCAATCGAAATCGCTACGAGATGACAAACAAAAAGGACCTAGTTTTAAAAGAAGTTTTGGAGTTGTCACCATATTTTAGTATGAAAAAACTATGAAAAAAAATAAAATAAGACATGGTTTACAAAAATCGAATTTTGAGTCTAGGAGTCGGTTACGAGTATAGGATGTATTAGCATCCTATTACGCTTGTCTGTAGACAATACATCTAATTAAATGTACAAAGTTGATATGGTTTTAAAAGTTAACATTCTAAAGAAATAGTCATACGAACTTCAACAACCACTTGGATTTGAAAATCATGATTTTATTAAGGAATGCATACAGTTGAATCGAGAAATAAATGGTTACATTAGTTCAAAGAAGTGGCTAAAAGGTTAAATGGTCATATGAACTTTAAGAACTAGACTTCAAAATCAATGTTTATTAAGCTTTATATTCAATTTTTTGTTTTGAAATAATTTTGAGTGATTCATAATTTAGGGAACAAGGCTCTATTTAGAACTAAAGATATCCTTATGCTTAACTTAAAACATGTTACATGCAAAATGAATTGCTCTACTTAGTTGTTGAGTAAATTCGCAAAACACAATTAAAGAGAAATTAACATATATGAAGAGTAGTACTCAATTTATGTAAGGGAGAGCTTTCAGAAAGGAGAATTTGTCAAAGCAAGGAGGACTTTGTTTTGAAAGTTATACTTGTGTGATGAAGAAAGTTGATTCAAAGTTTAGAATCTTCATTGAAATTAAAAGCAAGAGTGGGACATCACAAAAAAGGAGGAAATTGTTGACAAGGGAAAGACTTCAACATTGCAAAATGGTGTTTAGATGATGCTGATAAAGTCAAGGGGTTAAACTCAGGATGGTACTAGAGTTCATGGCAACATTGTAAATCAACTTCTTACTCAAGTCAATAAAAGTTTTGAATGTTTTTATTGCTTATTGGAATAACTAACAAAAACGACAAACTTTTTAAAGCTCTCTTAATATCATTACATCTCACACCATTTATGTCATCTAATAATTAAAACAAAGTGGTTAAAAATCAAGAAAATGGCTCAACATTTTATAAATGCTAAGCCCTTCAGTTATAGAATCAAACTTGTTCTTCAAGTAAAATTCAAATCCTTTGCTACTAATAAGAACTAAAGTTATAACTTTTACAAGTTTAACAATAAAGATAAAAAAATTGTGATATCAAAATTGTACCTAAAAGTGTAAAATAATGAAACAATATTTTGAGCCTTCCACATTAGCAGATTCTTTACATATAGAATGACTTAGCCTTTTGATAATGGTTGAGCACTTTGACCACAAAATCAACTTTGTTCACTAATTAAATTCATATCCTAGTCTCTATCATTATTAGCTACTAGTGAGAAATAAATATAACACTATGCTTAAGAAGTTACTTGCAAAAGGACCTACTTGGCTCAATTGTTAAGTAATTTCGAAAACAATAGTTGAGCGAAAAGTACCATATGAAGAGTAATATTCAGACGTGTTCCCTCCCTTGGTATAACATTAAAGCTGGTGGAATGTTAAAGCTTCATAAAGCTTGTGTAAAATGAAAAACAATACACAAAAAGATAACTTGTTCTTTTGGCCGTTTTGTAAGGAATATTCTTAAAGGGCTGAGCATTTCCCTCTTGGCACTAAAATAAGAAACTTTAAATAGTAGTTGTGTAAATTATAAAGTTGTATCATTATAGTTGCATAAATGACAGAGTTATAACACATTTCTTTTGTCCATTACTCTTACTTTTGTAATTGTTGTCCCACCATAAACTAAGTATTACTCTTCATATGATATTTTTCACTCAGTTGTTTTTTGCCAAGTTACTTAACGACTAAGTAGAGAATTAGATCCTTTTGCATGTAACTTATTTTAAGTTAAGTATAACGCTATCTTTAGTTCTCATTAATAGGTAATAATGACATAGACTAAGATTTGAATTTCAATTGGAGAACAAGATTGATTATGTGGTCAAAATGCCTAATCATTATCAAAATCAAAAGGTTAAACATTTTATATATGTATAACATCTACTAAAGGGGAATGCTCATTTTTTTTCATTATTTTACACTTTTAGACACTATTTTGTATCACATTTTCTATTTTTTACGGTTAAATTCGTATAAGTTTTATCTTTCATTTTCATTAATAACTTAAGATTTAAATTCCACCTCAAGAACAAGATTATTATATAATTAATAGACTCAACTATTACAAACAGGTGAACCCTCTGGTTCCAAAATCAATATTTATATAAACTAATTATTTATATAAACCCTTTGCCTTCCATATCTGTGTGTGAGATTAAGTATATCCTTGGGCTTATAATATCCTTGGGCCGCCTGTGAAGTTTAGGGGTTTTGCATCATCCGTGGGCATTTCGATTCTTTTCGTGTCTCTCGTAAGAGACTTTGAGCTAACGGAGCTAATCCTTATCTTAACTGTATGATGCCTTGAAATATTGGTCATTTGGTTTTTGTGTGAGAATGTCACTTCGTAGCTTATGTTTCTGCCTTGCACCATGAGTTTGTTGAGATGCATACCATATTCTGTAAGAGTTAAATGTCGAGTGATGTAGTTTCACATATGTATGATAGAGTAAATTTGATTTGTATTTGTGAATGAGTGGAGTGAGTAGCCTTTAATTATATACGGTTTGACAAAGTTGTTTTTCAATCATTTTGTAGCTTTCTTATCATTATTTTGTTTTTGATTTATTGGATTGCTTTGACATACAAGTCCTAGTTCTGGATTCATGAATTTTAAATTACGATATTGGTTGAAGATAAATAACATATGCTACATTATTTTAGTGTGAGACATTAAAGGATGTAATTTCCATTGGACCATGCTTGTTCAATATAAACTAATTTTATTTCATTCAACCCATGTTATTTTCTTTATGTTCGAGAAAAAGTTCTTTTTTATATTGCAGCTTTGTAGTTGGGCTTAATATTCCTTTTTCTAGATGGTAGAATGATTTTCAGAACCTTACTATGTAAACATAGATATCCATCCTAATTAGTAGGCCGTCCGGTTGCCTATAAAAAATCTTTATAGTGCCTAAAAATGATTGAAACATTTGGTTTGATTTGTGAAGCATATAGGCCTTATTTGTCCACTACCCCATGCTACTTTCTCTATCTTTTTGGGTGTTAAAATACTAATCCCCTATGAACACGTGCTTAAGTGTGTAATGTCCCATTAAAATATTGGTTATTATGTCTAACTTTGGCTGGTTGAACCGAACTGCATGATGCGAGATTCAGTTTTGGCAAGATGTATTGTTCATAAAGCATTTTTTGTAGGATAGGTATACTTATTTATAAGTTGTGCCTTCTCATCCCTTTAGACAAGTGGTGTTGTGTCATAATGTTTCTCCATTAATTCATCACATTGGTCTTGGTTATCTTTCCTTGTAATTGGTGCTTTTAAGATAACATTGAAGTATGGTGGTGACACCAAATACAGTTATGAAAAAGGCAAGAGTTTGCTGGCAAATCTTGTCTCTCTGAACCTTGTAATCGTTTTGGAAAAATATCATTTCTCGTTTCCTTTTTCCACTTTCAACGACCAGAATCTTAAGTAGTGACAACCTCAAACTAAATTTATCAATTTTTGTTGGACTATTTAGCTATTCATGATAGAAAATAATGTTTACCTAACATTCTTAATTATGTACCAATATATTAAACTAAACATCTGACTCTCATATTATACATTGATTTTGTTTGTGTTTTGAAAAATGTACAGGATATACTGAAATGGAAAAGAACATAGTGAAATGGTAAGTATGGTGTAAGTGTTTAAATTTAATATTGAATAGGTAGGTTGTTGTATTCAATTTACAAACATATGCTTTGATTTATACTTGCAAGGTACACTTAGAGGTAAGCATTGATTCCAAACCCAACATATACTTGAATTGAATAATTGCCTATCATCCTTTCAAAAGGAGCGATTAAAGTCGACACCTTTCAAATGGTTAGTCGATATGGTTGAGCATATGATTATTTCTAGCCTTATTCTTGTAGAGTTAATTAGTAGGTAGGATGTGGTTCATAAGGCTTTTAGGATTAGAGAGAATTTAGTCCTTTTAGAGTTGAGGATGTTTGTTTTATTTTAGGTTTACCCAATGTTGGTCAAAGTATTAATTTGGAAAATGATGTTGGTGGGATTGTCAATAGCGAGGCACCAGTTACGTGCGCTTAATGTTCATAATCTTCCTCGTGTTTTCTCTCCATGGGCTATGTTTTTCAGGTTCATTTTCCCACTTTTTCACCATTTAAAATTAGTTTTACTATGATTACATTACTCTTTGATGAATTGTCTTTCATTTGAACAGATTAAAATGTGTTTTCGTTGGGTTTTGGTGTAGTTTTGTTCGTCTCCTTGGGCGGCGATTTTTTGCGTTTTGCACTCCTCCAATTCCCTCCACTACGTTTTTAAAACCATCCAATACAAAAAAAAAGTACAATTCATTCTCTTCAACTAAAATATAAAGTTGTAAACACAAATCACCATGAGCTAGGAGCAACTCGAGAGGCCTCAAACAGAGAAAGATCCAATAAAAAACGTCTATGTAGACGTTTGATCTGTAGTGTCAAATGTCTATATAGACGTCTGATTTGTAGTGTTAGACGTCTATACAGACGTCTGATGTGTAGTGTCAGAAGTCTATATAGTCGTCTGACAGTGCCAA
The DNA here is from genome assembly GCA_034642375.1 of Vigna nakashimae. Taxonomy (NCBI): domain Eukaryota; kingdom Viridiplantae; phylum Streptophyta; class Magnoliopsida; order Fabales; family Fabaceae; genus Vigna; species Vigna nakashimae. Next base: position 13,242,843 of record CM067764.1, on the reverse strand, counting down.
CCGACGTCCCATCAACGTCACCCGTAAAGACGTTAGGTCGGGATCAGACGTAAAAAGCCCAAAATAACAAACGTCTAAAGCCTTTTCTGCACTAGTGAATGTCTTATATTTTTAAGAATATGTTGTACTGTTGAATGTTTATGAATCTTATGATTCAATACAAAATTTGGATGTCCACCATATAATAGTCCCTAAAGTTGTAGGAGAAGGTGATGTTTCATCATGATGAACTTCGTTTTGGTCATATTGGAAAGATTTCATGAAATATGGAGGGTGGGACAATGTTTGCACCAACATGGAAATTTGTAGAAGATGGCTTATTCTACTATGTTTTTTAGTGAATGAAAATGTTTAAATGAGCAATGTGTATTTTGTTTTACACATATGTAGTAGGTCATTATTCCTTATTGCTCCAGCTAGGTTTTTTTAACACATTCTTATTTTGGGTATGGTGAACAACTTCAATCAATGAACTTACTATAGTTGTAAGCATACAAAACCACATATCTTTCAATGGATAATCAATTATTGCACTAAGTATTATGACCCTTTATATTTAACTTAAATATTTTTTTAGTTGAACATAACAAGGTTAATAAATAACCACATAAAACTTACTATATAACCACTTACTACATTTTTATTGAAGTTAACCATTTTTATTGTTGTACAAAACCCCTTTCAAAAATAAACCACATAGAATTGAGTGCATAACTAGTTACTGCACCAATAAATGTGATGAAATGTATCCTCAAGAACCACGAGATTTGTTTTACATAACGAGTTTCATCCAAACCACAAACTCTTGATTGGATAACCACTAACTGAACTAAGTAATATGATCATTGATATTGAACTTAAGCATTGTTGAAGTTGTACATAACTAGCTTTAGAAATAACCACATAAGAATGAGTACATAACCAGTTACTGCACCAATAAATGTGATGAAATATATCCTCAACAAGCACTACATTTGTTGTACATAACGAGTTTCATACCAAACCATAAACCCTTGATTAGATAACCACTTATTGAACTAACTAATATGATCCTTGATATTGAACTTAAAGCATTTGTTGTAGATGTACATAACCCACTTAAGAAATAACCACATAGGACTGAGTACATAACCAGTTATTGCACCAATAAATGTGATGAAATTTATCCTCAAGAACCACTACATTTGTTGTATATAACGAATTTCATACCACACCACGTACCCTTGATTGTATAATAACTTACTGCACTAAAGTAATATAATCCTTAATATTGAATTGAAACATTTTTTTACTTGTAGATAACTACCTTAACAAATAACAACATAAGACTTAAGACATAACCAGTTACTAGACCAATACTTGTGAGATCAGGTTTTGATTCACACTTGTGTAATATGTGTTTGATTTTTGCAAGGTGATCATAATTAATTGCTTTAATCATTTGTTCTTGATTGTGATATGGTTTAAGACTTATTCAAGTACAAGATTGGATGACCCATTATTTTGTTATTAATGATTTCGTCAATTGTACAGAACGACTTTAATACATAACCACATAATTTGAAGGTATAACCAGTTACTGCACCATATTGTCAATTTTTTTTATATGAAAACAACATGATATAAAACTTAGAACATAACATACATAACATTACCACTTAATGCAACAACAGATTCATGAAGCTGACTTTAGTACTTAACAAAATTTAATACAAAACACATCCATGTAAAGACGCACAATATTCCACACTGACAATAACGTTAATTCTGAAATACAAATCAACAAATTATGAAAGTCCTCAATTTTTTTCAAAATTAATGTTCTTTTTTTGATCCACTACCTCCAGGTTTATCGTTGTTGTCAACTCGTGGAATCAATTTGCTAAGGATGTCATGAACGAAACGTGTTGAAGGCTTGTTGGTAACAACCGATAGTGATACACATCCTAGCTCATTAGTTGGGGAGCCAATATCAGTTGCAAACATCTACACATACCGAGACTATCAGTGAAAGTGCTCAAAACAAGTTCAGTAAATAAAAAACAAAACAATACAAAACAATTGTAAATTAACTCACATACTGAGAGCATGAATGCATTCTTTGATGGATATATTAACTCAAAAACTACTCTTCAAGAATTTGTTAAAAAATATGACAATGTACTACAACACAAGACAAAAAAAGAAACCCAAGTTAACTTCACATTGTTAAACAATTTCAAAATCATTACACACATGCCTAGTGTGCATAAATATAGTCAGAATTGAGAGGTAAAATTAATTATTTCGTTGATGGTGTTGTAGGCGAAAATTCTTCATTGTACAAGGTCATGGATGACTCAATTCATAATGAAATAAGGCAAGAAAGGGTATTCATGGTTACATTTCAGCGAAACACAAGGAATGTTAGTTACAGTTGTTTGCCTTTTGGGTTTAAGGGCATTAAATGTAGACATTGTGTGTGTGTCCTGACACAAGAGCGAGTAACAAAGCTTCTTGTTAAGTACATACTCACAATATGGTTTAAAAATGTTCACAGAAAGCACACGTATATTAGAGCAACATACAACAACAAAGAGAAGGATCCACATATTGAATGTTATGATAATTTATGCAAAACTTTTGGACATATTGTTGAGATTTCCTCTGAGTCAATACACATGACCCAATTATTGGTTGACAACCTTATATTATTTTTGAACAAGCATGACCTACAAATTTCACCTTCCCCATACGTCAACAACACTACCCACATAGTACAAGAACACCTGCATCATAGTGACATAGGCCATGATGTAGATACAATTACACAGAATGTTGAAATTGAAAGCCCTAAATCTGAGAAGTTAAAGGGTTGATGTAGGACAAAAAGGTTGAAATCCACATTTGAGAGACTAACAAGGAAGAAACCATCAACGAAAGGCAGTAGTCGAACATCTATTGATATTTTTGTAAGTTATTATTTTATTATTTCTTAGTGTTATCAGTTGCAATAAACATTTGGTGGTGTTAAAATTTGTAAACTAATGCAATTTAAACTAACTTCATAGCAACTACTCATAAAGGAAACTATGATGGACGTACCGAATACAACATTCAGTAATAACATTGATGTCAGATTAAACATATAATACACAATAACCAACTCAATTGGACTAGTAAGATTCAATTGCATTTTCATAGTTTATTGATTTCACATTTACTATGTCGAACATATATTTAAGTGTCATGCATTGGATGTTGTGTCATGTAGGTATCAACTGTGTCATCCCTTGGGTTCATGTCACTGTTGACATCATTACACAATGACATGCAAAACACCCAATCGTCGAAACCTATCATCGATAATGTTTTTGGATAATATATTTCACAATGACATTTAAATTCCTCACATGCATGTAATGACATTTTTGTTCATGTGAATTGAAAGATATGGTGACTTCAGTGAAAATGAATGCCATATTTACTCATACACAAATGTTATATTTATGTCATTCTATAAAACAGTTTTTACACTTTGCCAGTTATATCCATTTTAACTATCTAGTTTTTGTACAAAATGACTGCCACAACCGACCACAAAATATGAATTAAATAACCACTTACTGGAGGAAGAAATCATACTACTTAAAATAACCACTTTGATATTGTACATAATACTAGTCATACTAACCACATAACGTGATACACATTAACTAGTTACTTAACCAAAATATCAAAACACTTGAAATTGTGTTCATTAATTTATTGTTGTACAAAATGTGTATAAGAACTCACCACATTAAATTCATTGTCTAACAAGTTACTGCACCAATCAATCTAATCAATTATATGTTAACCATTTTGTTTTAAAACAAAATTATAATTAACTCACACCAATCATTTATTTCATTGTGTGGTGGTTCTGTGTTATGAATATCAAGTATGAAGGCATTGTTACATTGGATTGGCATTCTAAACAAAAACAAATTCATAAACAATGTATTCCCAAATCAAATTGATTGAAATTAATTAACCAAAATTAATGAAAACTTGAACATGGCAATTGTGGGACAAAAGTCATAGTGCATCAAAAGGAACTTGAAAAATTAATAACTCACTAACAATTACAAATGGATCATATAGTCAACCTTTATTCATCAAATAATTGAACAATTAAGGTTATTCAAAATTACAAATGTGTTTCGTAACAGTACATATCAATTAAAACATATATTCCAAGACAAAGAAGTTCATAAACTATTCAATGGGCCTACGATTTTTCCTATCTAATCTTTTCCAAAGGGTTCTCAAAGAAACATTTTTAAATGCTTCCTAGGTTGGGCTTTTAAATGCGTGTAGAAGTCAAAATTTTGAATATCCATGTCTTCATGAACTAAAATGTCACTAGCGTTTTCATTGTAACTTTTACCAACAACATCACGTACTATGTCATAATTTTTCTCTGAATTTGACTTCCCAACATCATCACTTACTATGTCATAATCTTTCTCTGAATTTGACTTCTCAACACCACAACGTACTATCTCAAAATCTTTCTCTGAATTTGACTTCCCAAAATCATCACCTACTATGTCACAATCTTTCTTTGAATTTGACTTCCCAACATCATCACCTACTATGTCAAATCTTTCTCTGAATTTGACTTCTGAAATGGAGTAAACATATCATAAACCTTCTGTTGCCTCTTCTATGCAAGAAACATTTATAGCTTCTCTACCACTTTCTCAAGCTTGGTAATGGAATTCTCTTGGTCAACAATGATACCAACAAAAGCTTTATTTTTTGCAACAATATCAGTCAAACATTGCCTTTGGAAGTTGTCCTTCACTCTATCATTCTAATGACCATCAAATGCTTCTTTATCAATGTTAGTAGACATCTCTTCATTTGATACAAATACCTCAGTAATGACCTATACAAAACAAAATAAACACACAGATCATATTCAAATAAATAGAAATTCCATAACAATCCATTACTAGAAGCAATTGTAATCTCACTTCATTAGCGACAAAGGCTTTTTGAACTTCTGCTTCACCAACTTTAACATGTATCTAATGAAGAATTCTAGGAAAACAACTTTTTCTTTTAGGCAACTTCTTATGACCAAATAAGACATGTTCCATTGCCCAAATCTGTTACATACAAAATTCAATTTCAAATAACTAACACTAATAAATTATAATACAATAACTTTTGTAACTAACATCAAAATATACATGTAATGCGAAACACAACCAAATACATGACAATGTGATCTTTTTTGTTTCTTCTTTCTCACAATGCAACATCACACAAACTAGAAACCCTATACTCATAAATAACACCCCCCGGTTATACTTTCCAATACATGATAAATCATCTAATAATTCAAATAAACCAACATAAACTTTTCCACCTCTATTTGGAAAGAAAAACTCACTCAACCCTAACGGTATGTATAATCTGCAAACATCAACCACTTTGTCCCCTTTTATATGCTTTTGAAGTTCTTCATAAACATTGTGTACACTTACATCAATTGTATGAAATAATCTCCTAGTATGTCAATCAATTTCCTCTTTAAACAACTTAAACATCTCTCTGTGAACCCTAAGTAAACGTCTAGCTTTGTAAATAGAATAAACACAGACCTAACTTCAAATATGCCCCTCCTCAGTAACCATCTACTACACAATTCTAAAAGTAATGTCCTACTCATTTTCACATCCACAACAATGGACAATAGCCATGCAAAAGGAGTTCTCTGTATGCATGACTTTTGCACATCTGTTAATAATGTGTTCACATGTGCCAAGTAATTTGTCCTGCATGAGTGTCATGCACAAACCTATATATTACAATAAACAACTCAACAAGTCAAACACACCACTTTAGGAAATCAACTTTAAACAAATAATACATCATCATGTGCATTCAAATAATACATCATCAGTTTTTCCCTCACTTCTAGCTTGAACGATCTTCTTCATAATCACTATACCTTTCTTCCCTTTAGCTTGGTTGGGAGAAGGAATATCATCTTCAGTAGGAGTTGTCATTTACCTATAATAAAAGTGATTCAAATAAAAAAAGGGATAACATCAGTAAAAAGGGATAAAAATAAGAATAAAAATTTATAAATCCAACCTTTTCTTCTTTGATTTGAAGTTTAAAGACTTAGGTTTCTTATGGACATAAAATGATGGATTTATCCAAATTCCTTCATCATGATCATCTCTCCTATACAAAATATCATCTACTATTGGATCATCATCATATGATATTTGATACAAAGGATCATCTTCAATATTTGTATATTCATCTTCTATATCATCACTGGAAGGATCGTTTATTTTATTGGTCAACAACACAATTGACCAATTGACATCAATCGGATCAATGACATAAAAGATTTGTTGAGCTTGTGATGCTAAAATAAATGGCTCATCTTTGTACCCCACTTTATTAAAATTCACTTGCATAAATCCTGTTTCATCTTGTCGAACTCCATTATTGTTATCAACCCACTTGCAACAAAATATGGGTACCCGAAATGTGGTGTAATCCAACTCCCATATATGTTCAATTACCCCAAAATACGACATATTTGCATATATAGGACTTCTATCTTTAGCACTTGAGATGTGCATAGATTCAGCCACCAAAGTTACACCACTATTTTGCATAGTACTTTGATCATCTCGGTCTTTAGTGTAAAATGTGCACCCATTAATCATATAACCAGTGTAAGAGAAAACTTGAAAATTTGGACCATTGGCTAACCATTTCAATCTGTCAGAAATTAAAGAGGATTTCACATTTAACTCTTCAAAAATGTGACTTTTTAGCCATTGTATAAAAGTTGCATTATGTTCTCTACATATTCAATGGTCAGTCCTAGTTGGATTTAATTTTGTAATCATGTCTTTGTGTGTCTCAACATAGAGCTCAACTTCATCGTCATTGTGTAGGATATACATATGAGCTTGCTCCCAATCTTTCCTGATAATAGTCACTATGGTATTTCCAGAAATCCCTTCTCCTATGGTTCTCGCTAAGTGTCGAGAATGTGGAAGTCCTATTGATTCAACATTAGAGAGGTAATCAGTACAAAATTCAATAACTTCTTCAAGTATATATCGTTCAACTATACATCCTTCTGGTCGACTTCTATTTTTCACATAGCATATTAGGGAGTGAAAGACTTGTTAAATTGGCTACAAGTGTGAACTCCAAGAGCATTTTTTTCTTGCTACTCCAGCACCAATTTCAGTAGCAAAACACAACATTTTGGCAACTCCAACAATCTGAAACAGCAACATCTACTTCATTTGTATTTTAAATCATACTATCACAGAACATTTGTGTTAACTTTTCTTTTCATTTGGCACTTATGTGGCTTGGGAAAATGCTTTTCTAGCAATTTCAAGTCCACCATTAAACATTGTAATAATCTAGTATCCACACATCTTAGTGTGAAAGTGTGTCAAATGGCTTCAAGTGTCACTTGCACTTTCCCTTAGGACCGTGTCTCATTTTTCTTTCATTTCCATTTATTTTACTTTACATTGCTTGTTGACTTTTATGTTTTAAGTCTCTGTGGTACTTAGGAGCGTGTTTCATATAGATAAACCTTCGTTTGGTTTCTAGGTGCATCTCATTCTTGCATTCAAAAAACTTTTGAAAGATTTCTTCCTAGAGACTGGGGTAAGAAACGATTGGAGAAACTCTAGCTAAGGAAGGACAAGGTTCTTAAGCTTGTCCATTGTGACTCACCTCTACTTTCTGGGAGCTATTCAGTTTCTATTACCTCTAAAATCTTTCTAGAAATCATTCACCAAAAATATAAAAGTCTTTGAAAAGTTTTTGACTCTATACTTGTGTAAGCCTTTCAAACTCTTGTGAAAACCTTTTCTCTACTTCACAAGTATGAGTCACTCTAGTGTTCAAGGTACCATTCATAATGATCACGAAAATATTCAATTGAGAGAGGAACTTAGTAGAACTCAAGCTCAACTTAACAGGACTGAATCTGAGCTTAATCGGAGCTGAGTTCCACGAGCTCAAACAGATGGTTACTAACCTCACTCTCAATCAGAAAGGTCAAAACCATGATGACCACTCCCATAAACAAAACCATGATCATGGTGAACATTTCCACTATAGTGATCAACATAGTATTCATCCTTATGATCATTATCAACGTCCTTCTAGAGACATCACCATCATAGACAACATCATGTGAAACCTGTAAAATTCATAATAAATAAAATATTTATTTATTTTAGTATTTTATTTATTAGTGTGATTTATAATATTAGTTAGTGGCAGATGAAATTGTGGTAGATATAAATATGGATTTATTTGAATTTAGTTTTATTATTAGTAATAATTGTGTTATTGTTTGAAAAAATAAAATAAAGTGGTGGGCCGTTGTGGTATTATGAGAAATGAGAGAGAGAGAAAATATAAAACTATTTTATTTTTTTGGCACGTGGCAGGGGAGGAAGAAATATAAGGGGATTGGCCTACATTTATTGGTAGTGGAGGGGGCATGCACGTAGAAGTGGTTTCTTTAGCAGATTATAACGGATTCAGGTGGGTCTGAGTTTGAGGAGATATTTTTTGGGTTATAAACGTTAGCTTGGAAGAGAAGGATAGGGGCAAGGAGAGAAAACAAAAACCCTAGCTCCATTTATTCTCTAACAGATCGAGAGAGAGTGTGAGGAAGGAAGAAAAGCTTACAGTTTAGCGTCACTACAGAGAGTGAGAAAGGAGGATTAGCCGGAAGTCACTAGGAGGGACTACACCAGCGGCGACTGTGGAGTGACGTAAGCACCAAAGCATTGCATTCAAGAACGTGAGTAATCCTTGGATCCAGGTAAGGGGAGCAAACCGAAAATCTACTATATGTTTGTGTTGTTGGGATGTACTTCGTAGGAAAGAGTATTTTAGGAAGTTTTGTTTCTATATCATGTTCACATATCACATGAGAATTAGACTATGCTTTTCATGACGTTACTGGAGGTATTCCTATTGCTTAGTATTTCGTTTAGACCCTAGTAAGAGTAGGGTTTGGGTGTCTCTCTCAGTTAGTTGAAACGGTGATTTGTCGTCTAGCAAGGACTTTGTTCCTGGTCAATATGTGTTCAAGGGAAGAATAAAGTAGGTGTGATGCGTGAAAGTTGTAAGTGTTGATTTTGAGTGATAAAAATTAGAATACGTCGTGGGTTATTGGAGAAGAATAAATAAGTGTGATGCAGGGGTAGTCTCGGGATGTGCGTAAATGGGATATATACATATCCATGAGTGATGACTGTAAGTAAATATTGTGTGAGTGTGTGTGGGAACGGTTGGGGAGGCCGAGAAAGGTGTGGTTGTACGCATAGAAGCAAAGAAGTTCGGATGGGAGGAGGAATGGAGAGTCTCGGGTTGGTGTTATTGGGAGAGAAAAAGTGAAGGTGTAGGTAGGAGCTACTGGGTGGTTCTCAGGTAGTGATTGGTTTCTGGAAAGAAGAGAGTGAGGAAAGAAATAGTGTGGTTATTGATACGTAAGAGTGTACTGGGAGAAGGAGAATGGTTATTAGAATAAAGAGTGATTCTCCTTGCACCTCACCTTATTCTTTCTGCACCTCCAAAACATATTTTAATTCTAATAATACCCTTCAAAGAGAAACCGTATTTCGAACTGTGGCAACTTCCTCCTGCACCTCCAAAGAGAAACCACAGTTCGATCTGCGAAAAGCACAAACCCACCACCGCATTTCGATCTGCGGCTGAGATAAACCGCACTTCGAAGTGCGTTAGATTTTTAGGATTTAGTTTTTTAATTCTTTTATTAGGTTAGTATATATTTATTTTATTAGGTTTTATTTTTATTAGGTTAGTATAATAAATTTAATTTTTTATGTTAGTTGTTAAATAAAATGTTTTGTTTTAATATATTTTGAATAATTTATTTGTTTGTTAAATTTTGTTGAATTTGTTATTTTTCAACATATTATTATTTTCTTAATATATTATTTATTATGTATTTAATTTTATTTAAGTTTTTTAATTTTTTATGAAATTGAAATAATTATTAAATTGTTTATTGAATTAAATAATAATTATTTATATGTAATGTTAAATATTATTTTGGATTTAAATTAATTAAAACGCACTTCGAAGTGCGGTTAGGAAACAATTAAATAGATAGAAAACGCACTTCGAAGTGCGGTTAAGAAAGAAACAATTAATTAAAATAGGAAACGCACTTCGAAGTGCGGTTAGGAAAAAATTAATTAAAATAGGAACGCACTTCGAAGTGCGGTTAGGAAAAAATTAATTAAAACGCACTTCGAAGTGTGGTATTAATGAAGGGTAAAAAAGTAAAATTGGGGGTGCAGGATGAAGACAGTGAGGTGTAGGAAGAATCATTCTAGAATATATAGAGTGAAAAAGAAAAGAAGAAAAAGAGTTGCATTGGAAGAACAGAAGAAATACAGAGAGAGAGAGATAGAGAGTTTAATAGCTGTTCGGCAGGGGAGATAGCTTTTAGTATTTTTTTATTTATTTAGTTTCATTTTTATCGTAAAAGAATAGTAAGTTTATATATTATATTAATATAATATAGATTTATATATATATATATATATATATATATATATATATATATATATATATATATATATATATATATATATGTACTATAAGATACCTAATCCTCCAACGGTCGACCAATAACCCGACGACAACTAAACCACTGCAGGTCCTTCTCATGCCCGTAATGACATACGACCACGTGGCGTTGTCGACCATTTGATGCTCGACAACCGAATAAGTGATGTCGCGACATGAGGCATACGTGCGACATGTCGTCCACTTAGGTCGGCACGTATGATGATCGACATACAGAATGCAACGTCGCGATCTAGCGGTTACAGATAAGCAGTTACACATATTGGCTAACCAGCGCCGTGAATCACGGCCATATATCATGGAAGTAATTGACTCAGTATCAGCACACGATTTGACGGTTACAACTTCTAAACAGTCAACTTCAGTAACTGACCGGATTTTCAGGTAAACGGTTTATTATGCTGATTTAAATATACAAAGCACACCAAAAAAAAGGTATATTTTTTCCCCTAAGAGAAAATTAAGAAAGATTTTCTTATTCTAACAACACCCCTGTTGACTTGAGCGTCGGAGTGCCTTTGCAGGTACCCAGCCCACCTTACTCAGAGAATCAGAGAAAAGAGAGAGAAATATAACACAGTGAAAGCAGTACAGAGAAGGAGCAGAGCAGAGTTGTTAGGTTCGGATCTTGGTCTCCACATCCCTACTGAAACATTTTGGCGCCCACCGTGGGGCCCGAGATTTACTATCCCAACAACGACCACCGGAGTAATGGAAGACTCTAACACACACGATTTGATCAGGCAACTGCAAGAGCAAATTGAGGCACAGGCACAAACCATGCAGGAGATTCAGCGTAAACATGCGGAGGAGATGACGGCGCTGAGAACACAGATTCCACCACCAGAGTTATCTGCCTCAAACAGACAGGAGGACAACGACGTAAGCCATCATGGGGGAGCCTCCGAGCGTGCTGACGGAAGAAGGAGGGGGCCTACTCCTATGCACCTCACTAACCTGCTTCCATTCACAGAGACCATCATGCAAGCGAACATGCCAGACAAGCCTCCCCCAACCCTGGAACGTTACAATGGTTCTGAAGATCCTGATGACCATCTACGTAATTTTATAGATGCCATGACATTCTATACTGACAGCGATCCGGTAATATGCAGAGCTTTTCCTTTATCTCTCAAGGGTGAAGCTCTGGAATGGTTCCATAAACTTCCTCGGAATTCCGTGGATTCTTTCGCAACCGTCGAATCCTTATTCCGAAAGCAGTACGCAGCCAATAAAAAACCGACGATGACTGCTACGGAGCTTGTCCATACCAGGCAGGGGAAGGATGAGACCCTGAAAGCTTTTATGCAGCGGTACATCGAGACGGCCCGGCGTGTACCAGATATTACTCCCACTTTCATCATCAGCAATCTATCATCCTGCTTGAGGCCGGGGCAGTTCGCGGAACAATTATATGCTGACCCTCCAGCATCCATGGAAGAACTGCAATCCACTATGGCAAAATTCATCCGCATCGAAGACCACCGTAACTCCAGAAAGAAGCACCATCAGGATGTCCCCAACCAGGAGACAAGAAAACCAATGAAACGACACCCCAACGACTACAGGCCAGACCGAACACCTCGGAAGGAGTCGGGCTGGACGTCTAAATATGATCGCTACACGACCCTCAACGCACCAAGGGCAAGGGTGCTCGAAGAGGCCTTACACGCCGAACTTTTGACCGTACGACGAAAGGCCACCCCAAAGAACGCGGACAATAGCAAATCCTGCCGATTCCACATGAACCATGGGCACGACACAGAAGAGTGCCACATGGTGAAGGACGAATTAGAACGGCTCATTCGCGCAGGCTACCTTCAGAATTACATCAAGGATAGAGTCTCTACTAGAGCCACAACTCCTCGCCAAAGAGATCCTCCTAGGCGAAGTCCCCCACGATCACCTCCTAGAGACGATCGACACCGCAGGCGATCGCGCAGTCCACCTCGGCGCATAGAGAGAGAACGCTCAGTTCGAGGCCGCATCGACACCATATCTGGTGGTTTCGCTGGGGGGGCATGTCGGCTTCAGCAAGGAAGCGACATTTGAGACAGTTGAAGTCGGTTCATATGGTCGAGCCCCAATCTCGGTCAATCCCCGACATTACGTTCACGAACGCAGACTTCCATGCACCCGACCCTGATCATGATGATCCTATGGTCATCACGGCTAATATAGCTCGGTACGATGTCAGCAACGTCCTCGTCGATCAAGGAAGTTCGGTCAATATTTTGTATTGGTCCACTTTTCAGAAAATGGACCTATCTGAAGTCTCATCGCCCCATTTAATGAGCAGATTGTCGGATTCTTAGGAGAAAGAGTAGACACCAGGGGATACCTTGACTTGCGAACTCGACTCGGAACAAGTCGAGAAGCACCTGAGCTTCGAGTTCGATTTCTGTTGGTCGAAGCAAACACGTCGTACAATGCCCTGCTAGGACGACCTTGCCTGAATGCGTTCGGGGCAATCGTGTCTACTCCCCACCTCGCCATGAAATTCCCGACAGATCATGGTACTATCTGTACCGTGAGGGCCGATCAACGAACAGCCCGACAGTGTTATGTCGCCGGGCTAAAAGTCACCCCCTTTATTCCAACTAAAAGGGCAAAGGGAGTCGAGGCAGCGGCAATCGACTTAGACCCGCGGACCAATGTAGACGAACGTCTTCATCCGCAAGGCGAAGTCAAACTCCTATCCTTGACAAATGACGCGTCCAAAACCACCAGCATTGGCAGGGACCTCGCCTTGAACGAAGAGCACGACCTAGGTCACATACTGCGGAACAATGCAGACTTATTTGCATGGACAGCCGCTGACATGCCAGGAATCCACCCAGGGGTTATGGCTCACAAATTGTCCATCTTCCGGGAGGCACGACCGGTCGCCCAGAAGAAACGAAGGTTCGGAGAAGAAAAGCGCCAGGCCGTTCAAGTTGAGGTTGAGAAGTTGATGAACGCCCGGTTCATCAGAGAATTAACATACACTACATGGCTGTCGAACGTAGTTATGGTCAAAAAGTCTAACGGCCAATGGAGAATGTGTGTCGACTTCACTGATCTCAATAAGGCATGTCCCAAAGACTCGTATCCCTTACCCAGCATCGATCGTCTAGTAGATGGAGCTTCAGGTCATGTCATACTAAGCTTCCTCGACGCCTACTCGGGCTACAACCAGATTCCAATGTACGAGCCCGATCAAAGCAAGACAGCCTTCATTACTGAACGTGCTAATTACTGTTATGAAGTAATGCCGTTTAGATTGAAGAATGTCGGGGCTACTTATCAGCGCCTTATGGATAAAGTCTTCCATCACCAGATTGGATGATGCATGGATGTGTATGTCGACGACATGGTTATTCGCAGCAATTCTGTCGAACAACACCTGCAGGATTTGAAGGAGGTTTTTGCCTAACTCCGACGGTACAGCATGCGCCTCAATCCTTCCAAGTGTACTTTCGGTGTCCCCACAGGCAAGTTCTTATGTTTCATGCTCACGCGTCGAGGTATTGAAGCCAACCCCGACAAGTGCAGAGCTGTACTCGACATGCCTGCTCCAAAGACCCTGAGAGAGGTGCAGCGTCTAGTGGGCCGCCTCACCGCCCTATCCAGGTTTATTCCAAAGCTAGCTGAACACATCAAGCCCATCCTGAAGAATTTGAAAAAGGGCTCCACTCAACACTGGGACGCTGATTGTGAGACAGCATTCAACACTGTCAAACACACCTTAACCAGCCCTCCAATTATGGCTCGACCAGACGATGGATCCGACTTGCAGCTGTATATCTCAGCCTCCCAGCATGCCGTTAGTGCCGCCTTGGTACAGGAATCACCCTCGCTCAAGTTAATTTATTTCACCAGTCGTACATTGCAAGGGGCTGAGGAACGATATTCTCGAATTGAGAAGTTTGCCTTGGCCCTTCTCACTGCTTCTCGACGACTTCGCCCGTATTTCCAGAGCCATCAAGTGGTAGTCCGCACAGATCATTCCATAGCCAAAATCCTTCGCAAACCAGACTTGGCAGGAGGAATGGTCGCCTGGTCTGTGGAACTATCCGAGTTCGGACTCCGCTACGAGCCACGCGGATCCGTCAAGGGCCAACATTTGGCAGATTTTGCAGCTGAATTAATACCTACACCAGCCGACTCACATACAAAGTGGCTACTCTGTGTAGATGGTTCCTCCGACAAAAGGGGGGGTGGAGCCGGGGTTGTCCTGGAAGGCCCGGATGGTTTGATCATAGAGCAAGCCATCATATTCAAATTTCCCGCTAGCAACAACCAAGCCGAGTACGAAGCCTTGATTGCTGGCCTGTCTCTAGCCCTAGAATTCTCAGTTGATGATTTAGAGTGTCGGATGGACTCAAAAGTGGTGGTCAGCCACGTGAACGGAGCCTATCAAGTCAAGGATAATCAACTATTGCGATATTTCCACAAAGTTCAAACCTTACTTCAAAGTTTCGTCGAGGTTAGTATCATCCATGTACCCAGGGAGCAAAACGCAAGGGCCGATCTGTTGTCCAAGTTAACTCATTCTAAGGAACGAGCACAGTTATCATCTATCATTAGAATGACTCTCGACCGTCCTGTGGTGGAAGCTTTCGTCACCGATGTATCAACACCCGTAACCGACTGGCGGCAGAAAGTCAAAGATCTTATGGAGAAACAGGACAAAGGAGGTAGCATTACTGCAGCGGATGCCAAACGCATCGCACGTTTTGTATGTATGGTGACGACCTATACCGTCGCGGCTATAGCTCTCCTCTGTTGAAATGTATATCAGAAGAAGAGGCAGACTATGTATTGCGTGAATTACACACCGGGGTATGCGGATTTCACTCTGGCAAGCGGACCCTGAGAGCGCGTGTTCTCCGCGCAGGATATTATTGGCCTACACTCGACCACGACTGTGAGACATTCGTCAAAAAATGCATCTCCTGTCAGGCACATGGTCACGACATCCATGCACCTCCCGAAGACTTGCACAATATTGTCTCTCCCTGGCCGTTCGCCCAGTGGGGTCTCGACATAGTTGGACCACTGCCGATCGCCAAAGCGCAAAACAAGTTCCTCCTTGTGGCGGTCGACTACTTCACGAAATGGATAGAGGCAGAGCCGTTATCCATCATCAGTGCCCAACGAGTGCAGAAATTCATTTGGCGCCTGATCTGTCGGTTCGGTCTCCCTCAGAAGATCATCACCGACAACGGTCGCCAATTCATCGAACGCAAGTTAGAGGATTTCCTTAGCAATTTGGGCATTAAGCATGTCACCTCATCAGTCGAGCACCCTCAGACAAACGGCCAAGCCGAGGCCGCAAACAAAGCCATTCTGACAGAGTTAAAGAAGAGACTCGGTGAAGCCAAAAGTTTATGGGTGGAAGAGCTACCAGAGGTCTTGTGGGCATACAGATGCACTCCCCATGGATCCACAGGGGACACGCCATTCAACTTAACCTACGGCACTGATGCCATGCTCCCAGTCGAGGTAGGCGAACCCTTATTGAGGCGTCACATCACTGATATGTCGCTTAATGAAGAGCACTTGCGCACGAATCTCGACGTCCTTCCTGAACGTCGAGAGGTTGTCACCATCCGCGCGGAGGCCCAGAAGCGCATGCTATCTCGAAGATACAATACCAAGGTAAAGCCCAGAACCTTCAAAAGCGGAGATCTGGTGTGGCGAAAGCGGGGCGAGGCTCGGAAGAATCGAGCACACGGCAAGCTTGCAGCTAACTGGGAAGGACCCTTTCGGGTTGCAGCGGACATGTCGAACGGTGCATATCGCCTCCAGCTTCTTGATGGACAACCAGTGCCCAACACCTGGAACGCCACTCACCTTAAATACTACTTTAGTTAGCTGATGAATCCTTATATTCTTCACTTTACTTAGTTTATTGTGCTAGAATTAATCGGGGAATTGTACTTAATTGTCCTGTATTTTCCCATTTTTCTGAATTGTGCTTACTTCGGTCAGAAATTCTTATTTTAGTTAATTTGAATTATCTGAGCTGATTATTTGCATTATAAATTGCAGGGAAAATTTTGGATAATATTTGTAGAGTTAAAATGTGACATCAATTATATTTTAAGCTAAAATGATAAGAGATGTGAATTTCATATTTTTTTTAAGAAGAAGACTTCAATGGAAGCACATTGTGTCACGGTTTGGGCATTCATCAATAAGCATTCACGGCTGCAACTCCTTCCTTTCAAATGAAGATTTATGCAAAAGACAAAGCACAAGGCAATTGGAATTATTGGGAGGCCACGGTTTTCTCAAGGTGTGCAATAAACAATTCACTTTGGCAATATAATAGCTTTTGGGACGTTTGGCACTAAGCAAGGCAATTCTTTTATTTCCTTATTATAATGAAGGATGAAATGCACGGTAATGACATCCAAAACGTAGCAAGCATGAAACAAAAGTGGGAGCCGCGCCACACCCTTTCTTGGCTGGGAACGTGGTTTTCAATTGGGAGAAAGATGAAGAGCTGCACAATACGTAATGAAGCAGCAGAGTTTTGGAAGTGCACTTGGAGCTGCTGCACACACACTCCACGGACCTGTCCAACAAACAACAAAGACTTCATTGCTTCCAGCAGCTTTCTTCACGCAGTCACAAGAGCTTGGAGAGAAGAGCAAGGCTGTCCAGCCACCACTTGATGAAAACTCACGGTTTTCTTTATGGCAAGGGTAGTACCTCACGTGCAAGGGAAAGATGGAAGTGTTGTCACAGCTACAAGGGAAATACACAAGCAAAGAGCAAGAAAAGTCACAGTCAGCTGGGAGAAGAGGTGGAGATCACGGCACATGGTGATTGATTGAAGGAGGCTACAGCTAAAGTGTGAAGGGAGAAGAAGTGATTCAAAGGCTGGAAAAGAAGAGTAGTTCACGGCCTTGATCCAGTCCAGCAGCTAAGAAGAAGACAAGAAATGGAGGGCCCCCACCTATTTTCATAACTCGAAGAAGTTGGTGAACATTTGGTTAAGAAAGTCTTCAAAGCTAGGGGGACAAAAACGCAAGTCTGGAAGAATAGGAAGGAATTTAGGAGTTGCCTATTGAAGACAAACCAAGAAGCGGGGAACCAGGCTGAAATGAGGGAGGCATATACGGGAGTTTGTCCAGAGAAGTGACTATAAATTGGCAGCAGCAGCAGAGAAAAGAAAGTCATTAGATTTTAGGAGTAGTTTAGTGTAAGAAGCCACGGACGTTTTCATTCTGAGTGTTCATTTTTCCTCCTCCCCTTTGGGGAGGTTTTGGATTTGTTTTAATTTCCAGTTCAAGAATTGAATTTTAATTGAAGTTTCCATTCTGCATTTCTCAATGTTCGTTGAATTTTATTTTCATTTACCGTTTCCTATAATTTACCGTTCTTTGTAATTTACCATTTTCTGAACTCTCTTTATTTTACTGTCTGTTGTTATGTTTTTGCATATTTATTGTTCCGTTTTTACCGTCTTTTACCGCTTGTTTTTACCGTTGTTAAAATTTATTTCAGTGTTTTTTTAAATTCAGTTGTCTTATTTAAATTCTAGTCAGTTTTAATTTTAGTTTACCGCATTCAAACAAAATCACAAAAACACCCCCCCCCACTTCGTGTTAAATCTGAGACTGAACCACAAATTGGTCCTTGAGAGACGACCTAGGAGTCACTTCCTAGTCTATACTGCATTAATTTCGTGCAATCAACTTTTGTGAGCGGTGCGACCTGTTCATCAAAATGGCGCCGTTGCCGGGGATCAATAACGGTTTGGTTTTAGATTCTTGTTGTGCAAATTTTTGTTCTGTTAATATGTGTATTTTGTGTGTTTTGTGTTTTGTGTTTTGTATTTTTGTAGGCGACAACGACACCTTAAGCAAATTTTGGCGGCGTTGTCACTTCAGTTCCAGGTTTTTTGTTTTATATTTTTACTGTGTTAATTTATGTTGTGTTAATATATGTTTTGTCTTTTATATTTTTATCGTGTTGTGTTTTGTATTTAGTTGCTGTGTTTAAAAAAAAAATTTACTGTTGATGTTCTATTTTGTGTGTGCCTGTAGCATGTATAAATGTGTTGTGTTTTATCTGTTTTATAATTTTTAGTTTTTAGTTTTTACTTTTTATTTTCCATGTCTACCTATTTTGATGATGTGAATAGTGCTTATTCTGCGAGTGTCTATAATCATGATTCTCCTTCTGCTTGGTACTCTGATTGTAATTCTGCTGAATTCTATGATGAGAATTATATGGATCATCCTCAAATTCCTGAGAGCGCTCCTAGGGAGCCGGTTCCACCTAAGGAGGATGATTTTTATTACGTTCTAAGCACTGGACTGACATATTTGCTGCCTAAGTTTCATGGTTTTGCAGGAGAATGCCCACATAGACATTTGGAGGAGTTCCACATCATGTGCTCTTCAATGAAGCCTCCAGATGTCCCTCTTGATCACATTTTCTTGAGCGCATTTCCGCATTCATTACAAGGAGCAGCTAAGGATTGGCAAGACTCTCTTCCTCTAAGATCCGTTACAGATTGGGGATATCTTGAGCATCAGTTTCTGAGCAAATTTTCCCCTGTGCAATATGCTTATAACAACGATCCTGGATGGAATGACCCTAGCTTGGGATGGTTCGATGCTCAACAGAAATATCAGGAAGCACCATCTCAGGATACTTTTATGCCTCCACCAGTCCAGCAATACGAGAATCAGCAATTTGATGCTCCTGTCCAAATAACTCCTCAGCCTTCTACTTCTGAACCTACATTAAAGGAGTTACTGGAGCAAATGACCAAGCAGAGAATTCAGTTCAAGCAAGAGTGCATGAAGATCCAGCAGGAAACTCAAGCTGCCATGCAGAATCTGAGTGATCAGGTTGGGCAGATGACCACTCTTGCACCTGAGGAGACCAATGAAAATTTTGAGGAACAGGCAGATACGAGCAGTAATTCTGAACAAGGTAGACCACTTTCATCCTCCACTACTTTACCAATCTTCAAGGAAGTGGAGGTAAGCATACCACAAATTGATTATTCTGTTGATTGTGTTAATAAATATTATGCTGTTGATTGGTATGCTGATGATTATATTGTTGATGAACATGCTTTTAATTTTCCCTCTATGCATGATGAGAAAAAATTTTTGATATCACATTCAAATGATTATTCTCCATGCATTGATCATGAATCTGAGTCTGTGGTTGATATAATTTCTAAATTTGAAATTGATTCATGTTCCGAGGATATATCTGAGGTTCAGCCTCTTACATTGGAATTGGGTGTTATACCTCTGCATGACATTTATGTGGAACCACAATATTGCACTAACCATGCTGCAGGAGGTACGAATAAATTTGATCAACAGACACCCACGTTGGAAGATAAAGGTGCCAACAATGACAAAAGCTTCGAGATTAATAGGCACCTGCTGAACTTGCTCATCAACAATCACTGCTTAGATCCAGCTGTGGAAGATATTTCACTGCTAGATCAAATTTGGAGGATGAAGCAGTTCGTCCTCAAAACGTCCAAGCTGGAATCTAAGTTGGCAAATATCTCCCTACAAGTTCAAAACTGGCAGCTTCCACCTTAACCTACGGGAGTTTGCATTTTCTTTCTCTCCCTTTTTTCCTACTTTTATTGCATTTGTCCATAATATGTTTCCTGTTTTGATTGCTGATGATATGCTTAGAACACATTGAGGACAATGTGTAGTTTAAGTGTGGTCTATTGGGAGAGACTCTGATTTTTCTTTGTTTTGTGTGTTAAATTTTTTGTTTTTGAGTGTTAAATTTTTTCTGTTTTAAATTGTTTTTAGTGTGTTTTGTGTGAAATAAATTTTACATTTTCTCTTGATTTCTGAATTTTGTCTAAGTTGTAGATTTTTCCTTCACTTCATTGATACTTAGATTGAAATCCTTGCTTTTCTCTGCCTGGAAAGATGATTATGTGTTTAAGAGGTTGATTTGATTGTGACGAATACCCTGTGTGAGATTTGAGCCACTTAATCTTCTTTCTTGTGTGTGATATGTATCTTGATTGCTTGCACATATGCCTTGGCTTGATTCTTTTTGATCTACTTGATTTATATGCATTTTTGGAAGTGATAAAGGCAATTTTATTCTTGAGCCTCTTTAGCCAAATAAGCCTACCTTGTTATTATCCTTTGATAACCCCTTTGAGCCTATACTATATATATTTATTTGTGTTGAAGCTCATACACTGATCCTAAGTGAAAAACAAATGATTACCTTAACCTTAGGAAAGTCTGGAGCTATAGAAGTATTTTGAGAATAAGTGTGGTCTCCTTGGGAATTCTGATAAATTGGCTAGTTGGTTCCTCATCATGTTTTGAAATGATAATTTATATCCTGCTGTGTGATAAAAAAAAAGGGAAGACATGATAAAAAAAATTTGATGAGAAAAAGAGAAAATTGAAAAATAATTTTATGAATAATGGAGTCGAGAAGAGGATTGAATTAGAGGTTTGGGTGAGATTTCACTGTGTTTACATTTTTTTTTCCCTAGTGCACCTCTATTTCTTCTGAGCTATAGCTACTTATCCAAATTTATCCTCCCCTGTCCTTGGCCCCATTACAACCCTGAAAGACCTTTTGATCTAAAAGTGCATATGTTTTAAGTATTGATAATTAGAGACTTGCCAAGTCTACTTGTGTTTGTTTTCTTGAGTACATTGAGTGACATTGATTTACCTTAGACACTTGAGAGAAACACTGTGAGTGCATCTGTGAGGTTTTGACATTTTTGAATCACCTCTTGAGCTGATTGATTATTTTACCATGCTTTGAATTGCTTGGATAATTTCTGTAAGTATCTGCTTTATTTGATTTGTGTTGGATAATTTCTACTTCTCTTAACTGTCCAGAATTCTTGAGAATTGTGTAAATTTAGTTTATTTTTCTTGCGAGCTTTTATTTTTCTGTTTGCTGCGTTTTGTGTCACCGCCTTTGAAGTCCTTTGAACCATTCCCTGATTTGCGTCTTAATTTTGCCCAGGAGTGCAAAAGACTAAGTGTGGTCTATTTTGATGAATCCTTATATTCTTCACTTTACTTAGTTTATTGTGCTAGAATTAATCGGGGAATTGTACTTAATTGTCCTGTATTTTCCCATTTTTCTGAATTGTGCTTACTTCGGTCAGAAATTCTTATTTTAGTTAATTTGAATTATCTGAGCTGATTATTTGCATTATAAATTGCAGGGAAAATTTTGGATAATATTTGTAGAGTTAAAATGTGACATCAATTATATTTTAAGCTAAAATGATAAGAGATGTGAATTTCATATTTTTTTTAAGAAGAAGACTTCAATGGAAGCACATTGTGTCACGGTTTGGGCATTCATCAATAAGCATTCACGGCTGCAACTCCTTCCTTTCAAATGAAGATTTATGCAAAAGACAAAGCACAAGGCAATTGGAATTATTGGGAGGCCACGGTTTTCTCAAGGTGTGCAATAAACAATTCACTTTGGCAATATAATAGCTTTTGGGACGTTTGGCACCAAGCAAGGCAATTCTTTTATTTCCTTATTATAATGAAGGATGAAATGCACGGTAATGACATCCAAAACGTAGCAAGCATGAAACAAAAGTGGGAGCCGCGCCACACCCTTTCTTGGCTGGGAACGTGGTTTTCAATTGGGAGAAAGATGAAGAGCTGCACAATACGTAATGAAGCAGCAGAGTTTTGGAAGTGCACTTGGAGCTGCTGCACACACACTCCACGGACCTGTCCAACAAACAACAAAGACTTCATTGCTTCCAGCAGCTTTCTTCACGCAGTCACAAGAGCTTGGAGAGAAGAGCAAGGCTGTCCAGCCACCACTTGATGAAAACTCACGGTTTTCTTTATGGCAAGGGTAGTACCTCACGTGCAAGGGAAAGATGGAAGTGTTGTCACAGCTACAAGGGAAATACACAAGCAAAGAGCAAGAAAAGTCACAGTCAGCTGGGAGAAGAGGTGGAGATCACGGCACATGGTGATTGATTGAAGGAGGCTACAGCTAAAGTGTGAAGGGAGAAGAAGTGATTCAAAGGCTGGAAAAGAAGAGTAGTTCACGGCCTTGATCCAGTCCAGCAGCTAAGAAGAAGACAAGAAATGGAGGGCCCCCACCTATTTTCATAACTCGAAGAAGTTGGTGAACATTTGGTTAAGAAAGTCTTCAAAGCTAGGGGGACAAAAACGCAAGTCTGGAAGAATAGGAAGGAATTTAGGAGTTGCCTATTGAAGACAAACCAAGAAGCGGGGAACCAGGCTGAAATGAGGGAGGCATATACGGGAGTTTGTCCAGAGAAGTGACTATAAATTGGCAGCAGCAGCAGAGAAAAGAAAGTCATTAGATTTTAGGAGTAGTTTAGTGTAAGAAGCCACGGACGTTTTCATTCTGAGTGTTCATTTTTCCTCCTCCCCTTTGGGGAGGTTTTGGATTTGTTTTAATTTCCAGTTCAAGAATTGAATTTTAATTGAAGTTTCCATTCTGCATTTCTCAATGTTCGTTGAATTTTATTTTCATTTACCGTTTCCTATAATTTACCGTTCTCTGTAATTTACCATTTTCTGAACTCTCTTTATTTTACTGTCTGCTGTTATGTTTTTGCATATTTATTGTTCCGTTTTTACCGTCTTTTACCGCTTGTTTTTACCGTTGTTAAAATTTATTTCAGTGTTTTTTTAAATTCAGTTGTCTTATTTAAATTCTAGTCAGTTTTAATTTTAGTTTACCGCATTCAAACAAAATCACAAAAACACCCCCCCACTTCGTGTTAAATCTGAGACTGAACCACAAATTGGTCCTTGAGAGACGACCTAGGAGTCACTTCCTAGTCTATACTGCATTAATTTCGTGCAATCAACTTTTGTGAGCGGTGCGACCTGTTCATCATTAGCCTCCATTTCTTGTTGATTCTTTTTACAACACTATCAAATTCCGTTATCAAATAAAGATTACATTTCATCATGATTATTACTTAGAGTCATTTATCACTATTCTAATGTCGAGTCCGAGGGTTGTCGTTCCAGACACTTCCACACACAAACGGGTTAGGAGCCAACCCACTGGTAGATGTTCACCCTTGAACACCCAGTCTGCTCGAGATACACTCCCATTGGTAGATGTTCACCATTGAACACCCAATCCGCTTGGGATACACTCCCTCTGGTAGATGTTCACCCTTGAACACCCAATATTTTCCTCACTCGACATTCACGCTCAGCGATCACTACAGCAAATAAATTGCAAAATCAGCTAAGTTAAACAAACTGCAAAATCGCCAAACATGCAAGCAGTTCAACACACTCTATTTCAACGTCAAGCATTCGCAAATTATCCAAGTTTAATATCCACAATCATCAACCAAATACTCCAGTATATATATACAGGTCCGTAACAAATCCTAATCTATTACAATGTTAGGTGTGTCGCCATCAACAGCTCCAGCAACCTCCGTCGCAGGCCCATCCGTTTCCACTGCTCCCTCAGGCTCGTTGTTGGCAACCACCTCTTCATCCTCTTCACCCTCCAGGACAGCATCTTCCGGAATGTCATTCAAGGGCTTCAGCTGACCCTCATGCACATCTTTCCGGACGTCAAATTCAACTCCTTTGGTTGGTACCTGGAGCAAGTGCTCGACTTGCCTCAAGGCCTTCCTGAAACCCTTGGTATGTTCGTCCATGATCGCATCCTTTAGCTCCTCGACCAACTCATTTCTTGCGGAGACCTCTGCCTTAAATGCGCTCCTCTCGCGGGCCACTATCAGCATTGACCTCTTCGCTTGCTCCAGATCCCTCGCCATCTGATCACGTTCCTGCTGGAGAGCCAAGCCAGATTCCCGAGCGTTACCCAACAATATTTCACCCTGTTTCAGAAGTTGTTCGGCGCGCTTCTGTCGGGCCTCACAACTAGCATGAGTCTCGATGAGTTCTTTCAGTTGGGCGCATACCTTCTCTAACTCAGCTCGCATGGGACCCCTATCCGAAGCGTAAGCCAGATGCCAAGCCAGCGCCTGTGCTCGTGTGGTCATCTCCAGCAAGCTGTCAGCAATTTGTTGCTCACTCATGTTTTCGATCACCTTCTTCTCTGAGGTATCCATATTTAGGTCCACCTTATGACCCAACGTAAAGGCAGGATCCCATACGCCAAGCGGGATGGAACGCTCAGTTTCTTCGACCACCTCCTTACTTTTCTTTGATGCTTCGCGGTTGGTGTCGCCCGTCTTTGCTTTCCTTTTACGCATTAGGGGCACCTCCGCTATTGTCGTCTCCTCAGCCGACGCCGACACTACGACTGGCAAGGGACCAGCTGGTGGCGCTTGGGGGCGTTGTTGCCCCACCTCATGTCTCGCAGATGACCCCGGGCGGCTCACTTCAGCCCTCTCGTTTCCAGTTGCCTGAAACCAGTTACGACCACTTCCTTTTCTCCCCATTATCTCTGCAAACACCAAAACCCATCCAGAATGGTCAGCAACAACATAGCAATTTACAAAAATGATAAGCACAGACACATACCAAACACCCTCGCCCCCGCGTCATCGAACTCGAGGCAATCTATAATCTGACGAGAAGAGAAGGGGCGTGGCAACGAGGTCAACACACTCAAAGCCTCCAACTCTTCAATCGTCATCTTATCTTCAGACCACGAGGTAAATCTCAGAGGATCCTGCGTCCAATATAAGGGAAATATGGGATTCCCCTCACCATCGAAAAAGAACCGTCGACCAGCATTGGTGATCGACACCTTAAAAAACTTCTCCTTAAACCCTCTATATGACTGTAAGTAAAGCTCTAGTAGCGCGTTACCCGGTTCCGAAATCAATGATACCCATCCCTTTGTGGCCACTGGTCGACATCTAAAGAAGTATAGAAACAAGCCTACAGTGGGCCTAATCGCTAACGCCCGACATACTACGGCAAAAGCCTGCACATATCCCCAACTATTGGGATGCAACTGACTCGGCGCAACATTTAGGGTGCGCAAAACATCCATTTGAAACGTGGTAAACGGCAATCTCACATACAAATCGTAGAACAAGGCAGCATAACAATAGAAAAATTCATCAGAAGCATTTTCCCTACCATAGCATACCCTTTCATCATCTCGACACGCTATCAACTTTACACAGGTTTGATACTCTAGGGTTCTCAACAGGCAACTATTCTCAATCCAGTTTGTTATTACAACCCTACTCCTAAATTGACTTCTAAGTTCTTTTACCTCACGCGCCGCCCAGGCGTACTCATCTCCATTAATCGGAGATATTATGCGTCCCCCTGGACCTTCACCGGACACATTTCCATATATAAACGCATCATCACCAAATGGTATCGTGGTAATTTCAGGGCATTCCGCCGGGGACGACGGCCCCGGCGTATCGCCACCGGTATTCTGCCCTCTTCCTTCCATGGCCAGCACTAAACACACTAAGATGAAGGAGATTGTAGGGTTACCTGGCAAAGTCTCGTAACAGCGTAGGCAGTGAGGATGGAGGGGAAACAATCTCGCTCACGGTGCACACTGTCAAGCTCTCCCTTTCTGAATCGTGTTCAAGAAGCCAAATCATTTAATCGCCAGGCGCCGTAGGATTCTTTTTAATCTAACGGCTACTAATTAGCGTCCCCTCACTTCCCTAAAGGAGCGGGAAAACCCTGAAAATTCATAACGCCACGCACAGCTGTCACCCACGTCTCCTCGTTTCACCCACGTCTCCTCGTTTCCACAAACAATACTTAAAAGTCCTTCGTAACTTTGTCGTCCATTTACTCGGACTTGGGGGGCATGTACTATAAGATACCTAATCCTCCAACGGTCGACCAATAACCCGACGACAACTAAACCACTGCAGGTCCTTCTCATGCCCGTAATGACATACGACCACGTGGCGTTGTCGACCATTTGATGCTCGACAACCGAATAAGTGATGTCGCGACATGAGGCATACGTGCGACATGTCGTCCACTTAGGTCGGCACGTATGATGATCGACATACAGAATGCAACGTCGCGATCTAGCGGTTACAGATAAGCAGTTACACATATTGGCTAACCAGCGCCGTGAATCACGGCCATATATCATGGAAGTAATTGACTCAGTATCAGCACACGATTTGACGGTTACAACTTCTAAACAGTCAACTTCAGTAACTGACCGGATTTTCAGGTAAACGGTTTATTATGCTGATTTAAATATACAAAGCACACCAGAAAAAAGGTACGTTTTTTCCCCTAAGAGAAAATTAAGAAAGATTTTCTTATTCTAACTGTTAGAATTGCTGCAGCGGAATTGTTAGCGTGGAATAACAAACCAAGAGGGTTTTTAATACGAACGTGTGCCTTTTAATTTCTACTCAATTAAACTTACCAAGCAAATAATAAACACAAATAAAGAGAGTAAGGTTGAGAGAAATTTGCACAGATGATTTTATCCTGGTTCGGATCTTACCAATCCTACGTCCAGTCGCTTATCTCAAACAAGATAAACCTTTTTCACTAACACAAAACAATTACAAATTACAATCACAAAGAAACACAATTTGTAAAAGTTTAGAAACCACCTCTCTTGATATCACAAGAGATGAACCTACACCTCCTTTGAGTCTTCACAAAGGATGAACACCTCCTCCAAATACTTCACGAAGGATGATTCTCTTCCGAACACCTCCTTAGACACACCAAGGATGAACCGACTATTTCCTTTGTCACCGTAGCAGCACTTCACCAGCTCCACAGACAAGAGTTTCACAAGCCGAATAAGAGCCCACAAGTCTCAATGATTTATGAGTACTAGAGCACAAGGGAAGAGTTGTCTTTTGAGATAAAGAGTGAGCCAATTTATAGACTCAGCCTAATACCCTTCCATTCTTCGAAAACGAGCCATCTAACGCATTTAATCGATTAACATAAATATTAATCGATTAATTATGAGTACAACGGCTAGTTTTTCAAATCTGAAACCCCTAACGACTAGTTTTTCAAATATGAAACCTCCAACGGCTAGTGTTAATCGATTATTCTCAGGAATAATCGATTATTAATAGCCTTAATCGATTATTACAGGGGTAATTGGGTTTTCAGTAACAACCTCGTTTTAATCGATTAACACTAGGTTTAATCGATTAAAACAGCTTGTGGATGATCTTTAACAGTAATCAAATATAAATTACAAGAATCAACCCTAATACTTATTTGAGCACTATTACATCAACTTTGATTATTATAAAAGCTTTATAAAATACAGAGATCTTCAATTTGTCTTTATGGATCTTGACTTGTGCAAATCTGTTCATCATCAAAACTTCATCTTTGATTTTTGCTAACACTAACAACACCCCTGTTGACTTGAGCGTCGGAGTGCCTTTGCAGGTATCCAGCCCACCTTACTCAGAGAATCAGAGAAGAGAGAGAGAAATACAACACAGTGAAAGCAGTACAGAGAAGGAGCAGAGCAGAGTTGTTAGGTTCGGATCTTGGTCTCCACATCCCTACTGAAACAATATATATATATATATATGAAAGAAAGTTAGATTACGTAAGGTTATATATTATTTTAATATAATATAGCTTTTTTGTATATGCGTTAAAAGGTGTGGAGTTTTTATTGGACGAAGTATATTTATGTATATAGCTTCTAGAATTCTAAGAAGATTAAATTAAAATGTTGGCACTTGAGTTTTCACGAAAGAGAAAAGGTTGAGATGTCTTTTTTGCGTTATTAATTAAAGGTGTTTTGGTTGGATTATTAATTTAAAAGTTTAGAGAGTATGAACTGTAATGGGAACTGTATTTTATGTTGTGATGTGTTTGGTGAAGCTCTTAGAAGAGTGGTAGGAGGAGAATTGGTACTTGTCCGATGAAGTGGTACTTGTCCGGTAAAGCTTTCTGGGGTAGAGTGGTGGGGGGTGTATACTTGTTGGGTGTATACTTGTTGGGTGAATTCCAAGAGGGTGGTGGAAAGTGTATACTTGCCTGGTGAAGCTCTAAGAGAATGGTGGGAAGTGGTGTACTTGCCGGTGAAGCCTTCCAGAGTGGTGGGAAATGT
Source organism: Vigna nakashimae (assembly GCA_034642375.1). Taxonomy (NCBI): domain Eukaryota; kingdom Viridiplantae; phylum Streptophyta; class Magnoliopsida; order Fabales; family Fabaceae; genus Vigna; species Vigna nakashimae. The sequence continues at coordinate 13,214,148 of CM067764.1, read as the reverse complement.
TATTATGTAATGTTGTGGTAAAGTGTATCGACAGATGGAGCTCTTTAAGTGTGGTGTGAAATATTTTTATTGGACGAAATGATGGTATGATTATGTGCTAGTGACTTTGTTTTCTGATAGTGCAGTTGTTAATGATTTGATGATTTATAACGTATAAGATGTCATGTGAAAAAGTGTGTAGTTGTATGAAGATATGTACTAGTTAGCAATCTTATTCTAAGTTGATGTTTAATACTTATGTATGTTTATATGATCTGTTTTTGTTAGCTCACCCTTGCATGTTGTGGTTTTGGTTTCCATCTGCGATAATCGTACTTGTACGGGAGTAGATGTTGTTACATATATATCTAAAGCGAAGTTGAGCAGCGAGATACATGGGAGAACTATGGGATTTTAATTTCAAAGCTAATAATTTTGTAATGAAATTCTGTTAACGTTTTATAGTTACGTTAGATTTATGAAGTTTGATAAGTTCATTTATAATAAATGAAAGTTTTTATTTAAACAGTATCTCGCAAGGGTATCAGAGTTAAGTTTTACAAAGTTTTTGTAAACTCGTAGCATCCCTAAATTGGGGTGTTACAGAACCAAAGCTTGACCTTCCCCCTTCTATGGAAGATACAATGTAGAGGAATACTTTGAGTGGGAAATGAAGGTTGAACAAATTTTTGAGTGTTACCACATAAATGATAGGAGGAGAGTGATCCTGGTCACCTTGACCTTTCAAGGTGTAGCTCTCTATTGGTGGACCTCAATCATTAGAGATCAAAAGATGCATGGCGACTACACCATCCAATACTGGAATGAGTTAAAGGCAGCCTTACATCGAAGACATGTTCCAGCATATTATGCAAGGAAGGTCATGGACAAGCTCCATCGACTTCAACAAAGAAACATGAGTGTCAAGGAATATCGACAAAAGCTGGAATTACCCATGTTAAGAGCTGGAATCAAAGAAGAAGATAGATTCACCATAGATAGGTTTCAGAGTGGCCTTAACTATGAGATTCGTGATAAGGTAGAACTTTTACCTTACCTAGATCTTAATGATTTTGTTCAGCTATATGTGAGAGTGGAAGAGAAAAATAGAAGAAAAGCTTCCACTAAAAGGACTTCCCCTTCCACCTCCATGTATAGGAATGATCCTAAGAGGGAGGGTAGTCCAGCGAGGTATTCAGAACCTTGAGAAAAAGAAAAAGAGAAAGAGAGACTGAGAGGAAAAGAAAAAGAGAAAGAGAGAGAGCGACAAAGAAATCCCTCTCAAAAAGAACCTTCAACGGAAAAAAGGGGTAGAGAGACCAGTTGTTTTAAATGTGGAGAACGAGGACATTATTCTTCTGAATGTCCTCACAAAAGGTCTACTTATCTCTTAGACCATCAAAGTGACAATGAGGATTCTTCAAGTGAATCAGATACTTCCATATCTGAGGAAGAAACCTTACCTTGTGAAGGGGGTTATTATTGATTAGACAACTTCTTGGAAGTCAAACCAAAGAACTAGAACAATCCCGAAGGGAAAACCTATTCCGCACAAGATGCAAAATTTTTGAAAACACTTGTTCATTAATTGTGGATAGTGGTTCTTCTTGCAATTGTTGTAGTTCTAGAGTGGTGAAGAAATAGTAGTCAACACACAGGTAACCATACCAATATCCATTGGCAACTATGAAGAAAATGTTTTATGTGATGTTGTTCCAATAGATGTTGGGCATGTATTACTTGGTAGGCCATGACAATATGATCATAACTCCACTCATGATGGCTATACCAACAAAATAACTTTCCTCCATAAAGGAAATAAAATCACATTGATTCCTCTTACACCTGAACAAGTGAAAGAGGATGAGATAAAAATCAAAGTAAAAATTGAAAAAGAAAGAAAACAAGAAAATAGGTTGGAAAAGCAACCTTGTCAAGAAAAGAAGGAGACAAAGGTATGCATGTTGTTAACTTCTTCATTAACAGGTAAAAACCTTGATTCTTCTCAAAAACATCACTTTATTTCTACATTTCAACATGGGGAATGTTCCAAACAAAGTGAAACCAAAAATAAATTAAAGGCCAAGACTTCTTCTCATAATTTTTTTTGTCAAAAGCCCTTCATTTTATCTTGTTATCTTTGCATCTTTTTAATCATACTAATTTTTGCTATCTTTTGTAGATATATTTTTGATCCAGGAGGAAAACAAAAACCAAAGTTGTGCTTCTTTCTTTCTTCTCGATTTGAGGACAAAACGGTTTTAAAGAGGGAGGGAATAATAACAACTCCTTTAAGGATTTCCCATCCAAATAAGTATCAACTTACACTAAGACTAAGAAAGGGAAGTGAAATAAAAACTTTCAACAAAAGTACTTTCCTTATTTAAGTCTTAGATAGATATACTTTGCTAAATAACATTTGTATTGTTTTGTAGATCACCGATAAAGGTAGGAACCCATGCATATACATCTTAAAAGGTTTGCCAAGCAAAGGAGAGAAAAGGAAGCAAGTAGGAGTGCATGTTTCAGCCAAGTCGTGCATCTTCTTGTCTTTGAAGAACATTTTACATATGTATAACGTGAAACACAAGCCAATCGTGTAGCTTCTTCTGTTTCAGAACGTTTCCAATAGCTTTATACACATTTCAGCTTGATAGCCATGCTTCTCTTACTCTATAAAAGAAAGCTCCTTATTCTTGTAAAAACAACTTGAATTGATATAGTGTTATGTTGTTGAATTGCATTCAGCCACTACTTCTTCAAGTTCAAAACTTAGAGCTACTTTAGCTTGTTCTTCCTCTAGCTCCCTTCCCCGTTGGAAGGCTATCTGAGTTAGAAACTCCACTTACACACTTCCAAACACCGAAACACATTTTTACAAACACCTTGCATGCACTAGATCAACCATCAACTTCTCTTATTCTGCTACCAATTTCTGGTTCGAGGAGCTGCTCAATCTTGAAGATTGGAGTTGCTTCTATCACACATCATAACTCAAAACACCTAGTAGTTATACAATGTCTATTAGTTGATTCTTACCACATCTACAAGTCGAATAAAAGTTACACTTAACCATGTTTTAACTTTTCTAATTAGTCAATTACAAGAAAAACACGAGAGTCTTTTAACATAACAATTTAAAAGTTGGATATAGGAGTAGGTTATAAAAATATCACTAGTCTTAGTCTTTTTTGTACACCTTGTTAAATCGTTATCCATCTCAATTATTAAAAGAACTAATGGAGATACTACACATGTTATTAATATATAACCATATCATGTATATATGATCTAAATCTTACGAGCTAATTTTTTGTACTTAAATAAATGATTAAATTAAAGAATATCTTTATGTTTGAAAATTTGGACACTTTGAACATGGGTTTTGAACACAGCTGGAACACACAAGCAAGTGATGTGACTTACAAATTAGATTCCAATGTCATTGAGAATTCCAATTTCAGCAGAAGTAAAGTTGGCACCGACAACCAATCTTTCCCTGTTGAGCTCGGGATCTAAATATGGCAATGTGGATTCGCTCGCCCCAATAGCTTGACCTCCACAAGAGAACAATAACCAATACATTATATTATATACATTCAGATACACATGACAAAACCAAGCATGCATGCACAAATTCATAATACAGTTTTTTTTTATGATAGCCTCATCAGTTCTGTGGTCTCAACACTTGTACAACTTTTCACTTGTACAACTTTTACCTTCTTCTAGGCCATAAACACCTAAACTAAAACATAATTGCATTTAAGCAACTAATCTAAGAGTATCATCTATCAAATCAAATAAGGCAACAAAATAGTCAAAGACTTCTTGTAAGATTTAGCCCACTTTGGGGTTTTTTAGTTCTTCTTTCAGAACTTAAGTTGGTAACTCTAACTCAATTCTTCATATCCATGTTTGTTCAAGTCAGAAATATATTATTAACCCTAACAATCATTAGAACAAAAACAAAACAACTACCTATGGTATTCTGAAAATGTACATTTAGATTTAACAAGGACCAAACCAGAAGCTAAACTACTACACATTATACAATTTATAAAAACAAGTAAATTGAAAAAAAATTCAGAACCTACCATCTACAATTTACACCAAAGCGAAAGTATCATATACCTAGACTAATTTCACCAAATTGAACAAGCAAAGATTAAAGGTGCAAACCAAAATAAAAGGAAAAGGAATCAAAAAACTAATTGTACACTATGTAAAATGAATCAAACTAGGCAGAATCAGAAAACTAATTCTACACTATGTAAAGATGCATTCCAACTTCAAAATGAATTTACAATTATACCATAATTCACCAACAACTCTTACGACCTGATGTTATAGTTTACGGCGTATTGATCAATGTTTCTCTGACCCTGGAAGGGTTAAAGAAGCTATCAGTTATGTTGATGAAATGACAAAGCAAACTTACCAGGGAATCCGGTTATATATAATTCTTTGATCAAATTGTATGCAAAAGTTGACAACCTGGAAAAGGCAGAAGAAGCATACAACTTGCTTCAATTATCAGAAGAAGCTCCTACTTTATAATCTTCAAATAGTATGATTGTTCTTTATGTTAAGCGGTCAATGGTTGACCAAGCAAAAGAGACATATGAGACATTAAAATAAACTGTCTTATTACATTGCAAGAGAACCCCTTTTTATAGGGTTGAAAATGGGAAAGGAGAAAAAATAGAAAGAGGAGAAACCTTTGATGTTTTGCACTTCTGATAGAAAGGTCAACCTTCTTTTCTCGCGCTCCATACCGATCACGTTCTTTGACTTTGCCGGTTCGAACTCTTTCGATCATGTTATAGGGTTTGAAAAAAGGAAAGAAAAAAAAATGGGAGAAACCTCTGATGCTTCGCACTTCTGATAGAAAGGTGAGCCTTCTTTTCTCGCACTTCACACCGATCATCTACTTTGACTTTGGTCGTTCAAACTCTTCCGATCACGTGTAGCCTTCGGTTAAGTGGCAGCCATGGAGTTCTCTCTTTTTTTTTCTTCTCGTGTTCTCTCTCAACCCTAACCCTAACACAAAGAGTTGCTCTTCCAAAATGAAATGGTTGAGCCTTTGCAAAACTAAAATGAGAGAGGGACCCTAAGACAACAACTGCCTTTGCTTTACTGAAATGCACTATTTCATTTATTCCGCTCTCAAACCAGCACAACAACAACCTACCACATAAAATGACAAAATTACCTTTGATGCATTTACACAGATTGGGGTCATCGTGTGTTAAATGAGTGTTAATCACTTTAACCGTGTCAAAGTATTGTTTTCCATATCCTTGTAGGCAAAATTCTAATACCATAGCATTTCACAAATCTATGAAATCAACCACACATCTAGTGAAGAAAATTTGTTACAAATATTAGCACTAACAAGCCTTCAATCACATCCCTCTGGATAATCTTTTTACTATACAAAAAGAAATATTTTTTAATAAATTTTTTAAAATGCTTTTGTTTTTATCTATTTTTGACTTAATTTAATTCAGTGTTAATATAGTTTAAAAGAAGATTTGATAATCATATTTTTTTACATGTTGATTATTTAATTCCAGAAATAAAATGCAAAAAATAACATTAATACTAATATAAGGATTTACATTAAATCTTTTTTAAAATATACACCACCATATATAATAATAAAAAATACTATCAAACCTTTTAAAAACAGGTAAAACTCAAACTTAAGGAATAAGTATAAATGGTTATGTTTTTATTCTCCTTACACCTCATTGTCTTCATTCTGCACCTCCAAAATATATTTTAATTTCCAAAGTATACCCCTCAGCACAGTGAACAAAAATATTTTAAATTTTTAAAAGGCTGACTAATTTTAAAACTTGAACTCTGCCGTATCTCACCCTCAAACCCTACACCCCCTTCTAAATCACTCCTCCCTCTTCCGCCCTCCCTCCTCTCCCATTGTTCTCTCCGGTCTCCTCTGCCCCTCTTTTCTCCTCCCTTGTGCCAAGCTTTCGCGCTTGATTTCTCACAAATCTTAGGTGCTTTTTGGCGTCCAGGTTAGTATGTTGATAAAATGTAAGTGTTTGAGTTCGCTGGGTGTTGGTGTTGGTCGTTGGAGAGCAGCTGCTTAAACGTACTTCGAAGTACGACCACTATAAAACGCACTTCGAAATGCGACCACTATAAAATGCACTTCGAAGTGCGATCACTAGGAAACGTACTTCGAAATGCGGTTAGGAAACATTAATTGATTAATTAAATTTTGACTTTTTGTTAAATAAAGGGTAAAGAAGTAAAATTAGAGATGCAGAATAAAGGCAATGAGGTGGAAGAAGAATCACTCTTTAATTTATTTAGCAAGTATACTCCAAAATATTCCTCTCTTTTATTTCTATTTTGTTAACATAATCTTTTACTCATTTTAATGTAAATCACTTTTGTTTAACACGAAAGATTTAATTGAAAAGACAGTTTTATACCGTTTACCGGCGAATTCTACCGCCGTTAGCAGGAGATGGCCGATCGGTTCTTTCCAAACGAGATGCCTCCCTTTGTGCCAGAGACAGCAGACCAAATTCCATTGACGGACTCCCTCACTGCTCTTCTCTCTCTCCCTTACCAAACCCTATCTGCAAAGTTCCAAGAGTCTGCATTTCACTTGAAACAATCGGTACTCAAAAACTTCATTTTGAATTTGTGGGTTTCTTTCGATTAGCTTTCTTTGATTTTGGGTAGGGTCAAGTTAGCAGCTTTAGTGATGTTCCTTTGTTGGGTCGGTCTGTAAGTGTTTTGTACTTGTTGTTCAGGTGTTGAGGGAGACATGGGGATCACGTGGGAAGCGTGTGAAGGACTATACCCTTTACACGGGGGCTCTTGGAACAGCATACCTGCTTTTCAAGGCCTACCAAGTAACCAAGGATGGGAATGATCTTAACTTGTGCTCTGAGATTGTTGAGGCTTGTTATTCTGCTTCAGCAGATTCTGGGTATTCTCTCTTTCGTGCGTCTAAGGATATTATTAGTTATGGCTTAGCCACTATAAAGGGTTGGTTTAAACTTTAACATGTTTAAATATAGTGTTTCTGTTTTAGGTTTTAAGGATTGCTTGCTTATGATGGTTAGACTGGAGCACAATAGCGTTGTTTGAAGCACATTATACTGTTGTCTGTCTTGCTCTGTACTCGGGAGATTTCCACTTGTGTTTATCCCTCGGTTTACTTGAATCATTATAGTAAATTAGTGTTTGGAAAAGCCTGAAACTAAACAGTTATAGTTTAATGTGGAATACCTTTTGATAAAATTTTATGCTTCTTGTTTATTGTTGGAAAAAATAGTCTCCTCACTTACAGTGTAAAGGAGTTTTTATGCTATTATGTATTAATAAACTGTTCTATGTGGTGAGTTTGTTGGCTTTTACAGTACATGCTATTATTTTTTTCTGGTTGACACCGAAAAATTCTCTTAGAGTTCATAGAAATGAATTGTGTATTTCAGTGTACATTATAACTACCATGTTTCTAACATAATCCACAATATCATCTGCCATATGTTTATGTTGGATGTTTGGTTTTTGTTATATGCTTCCATCTGCTATTAATTATGCTGGCTTCAATCCAATGTGGGAAATGAGATTATCGTGGTTTGACTTTCTAAATTCAAGTGTATGAGTTGCAGCCGTGTGACATTTCTTTGTGGGCGTGCTGGTGTTTGTGCTCTTGGTGTTGTTGTAGCTAAGCATACTGGTGATGAAAGGCTACTTGACTATTACCTGAGACAATTCAAAGAGGTAATTTGTTGTCTTTATTTCTGATCCCTTTGATAATTCCTATTCATACATGGAATCAAGTTGTTTAACTCCTTTTCATATATGTACCTTTGCTTAGAACAGATTGTAATACCTCGTGATTCGCCATATGAGCTATTGTATGGCAGAACAGGTTACCTATGGGCTTGTTCATTCTTGAACAAGCATATTGGTAACAACACAATACCTACTACCCACATGGTAATAAGGCGTATCTGCTTCATGATGAGTCTCATGGGATTTTTTTACTCTGCAATTTATTTTGATAAGATGGCTTTTTAACTTCAATAGAGATCAGTAGTGGATGAGGTTATCTCGGCTGGCAGACAATTAGGACACAAGGGAAGATGTCCTCTGATGTATGAATGGCATGGAAAGAAATACTGGGGTGCTGCACATGGACTTGCAGGAATTATGAATGTTTTGATGGACATGGAACTCAAGCCAGATGAGGTGGAAGAAATCAAGGGTACCCTACGTTACATGATTAACAATCGTTTCCCTAGTGGCAATTATCCCTCCAGCGAAGGAAGTGAAAATGACCGTCTTGTGCATTGGTGTCATGGTGCTCCTGGAGTCACTCTTACCCTTGTAAAGGCAGCTGAGGTAATATTTTCCTTAGTTGCCAAATTCAAATGCGTACTGACTGCAGAGTAGTATCGGATGTAGTGTGTTCATTCATGTGACATGATTTTTCATCTATGAAAGGAAACTACTGGTTATAAATTTTGCATCATTTTAGAGTGTTCATTCATGTGAGATATGATTTGTCACCTCTGAAAGGAAGATACTGGTTGTATGTTTTGCATCATTTAAGCATATGACGTGATTTGTTCCCTTGAGAAAGTGTTTCCACACAGGCATGAAAGGAACTCATGAATTATATACTTCGCATGAATCTGGTTACAATGGGCTAGTACTTTACCGTTTCCTTTGAAAAGAATGACTAATACTAATAATACTAGTGAACATGGTGGCACTGAAGCTGAAAATGGTATATGCATCTCAGTTGGTATTTAAAGTAAGAGAACTGTAAGGAACGTACTCTTTAACAAACTCTACCATTGTTTGAAATTTGTTGGAAATCTTAAAATTGTGGGTCTTACGTTTTATTTAATGAATCTATTTAATAATTTTGTAGATTTCAACAAGTTTTAACAAATGCAAAAAACTGTGTTAAGAAAAATGTGTTCCAAGTACTCTTAAGGGTAATTCAGTTTTGAGTTCAGCAGAAATCATTTTCCTTTCACTTGTCAAACTCCTGTACAAACAAGAAATTAAGTTTCACTTCTTGTTTTCTTATATTTTAAATTGCCGAAGTTATGCAATAATTGTTGAGCCTAGTTGCTAGATACATGTTCACATCTCATGCTATAATCTTTGCCATAAAAATTAGGTTTTTGGGGACAAGGAATTTTTGCAAGCAGCTGTAGATTCAGGGGAAGTAGTATGGAAGAGGGGTCTGCTTAAGCGAGTTGGGATGTGTCATGGCATCAGTGGGAACACCTATGTCTTCCTTTCTCTTTACAGATTGACAGGAAATGAGAAGTATTTGTACAGGCCCAAAGCATTTGCTTGTTTCCTACTTGATAGGGCACATAAACTGATCTCAGAAGGAAAGATGCATGGAGGAGATCGCCCCCATTCCTTATTTGAAGGTCTTGGAGGAATGGCATATACTTTTCTAGATATGGTTGATCCACAAATGGCCAAGTTCCCAGGCTATGAACTTTGAGTCACTGTCATGATGTATATTAAAATTACACATATCTATCCGGAAGAACTTTGGAAGTATGAGAAGAAACTGCAACTTTGTGGTTTTGGCTTTGTTATGTTATATGATATGTATGGGATAATGGGAGAGTAAGCTGTTATGCATCATGCATGGTTCCTACTTTCAAAGAAATGTTTGTTTAGGATATATCTTGGTTAATGATTTTTCTTTTAATAATTCTTGGGAGAATTTAACAAATAATTATCTTTTTACAGAAATTGTGCCTAATGAGCATGAAGTGAAGATAAAAATAAACAAACCAAGAATGGCTTTTTATATAACTACACATGAAGAAACATCTTGTTAATTTTTTTTATTCATAATTTTATTAATATTTCTATTCAACTAGTTAACTTGCTTGCTACTTCAGATGAAGAAGCTCTAAGGATAGCCACTCTTGGTTCTCCTTGCATGTTGCATGCGCAGGTGCTCTTTATATGGATCAAGATCTTAATTATGCCATATTTTCTGCAGCTCACTTATAAATGACAATTAACGAAAGACTTGAAAGATAACACCCGATACTATAATTTTTAGTTACTATGCACAGTTATTTCAGAGGTTTTGAGCAAGATGGTCACACCCTCATGGATGAATGATTTTATTGAGTCTTGATTCACAATCAACACCCTACATCAAAGCAAAGAAGTGCCTAGCTAACAAAACAACATTAAGGCATTCGAAATGGTAGGATATATCTATCCACTCTTTTGAGGCGTCATTTTCCTCCATAGAAGTGCAAGGTCTATAGAAAATGGATTTTGGAAGCTCCCACTTAGGCCAAACCAACGAGCTTCTCACTAATATCCCACACCCTACGAGCCTTCTCAGCATCACTGGCCTCCTGTGACAACTGGTTCTCAAATGAAGCAGATGTTTTGTTCCAGCTCCAGTAAACACCAGATTTTGTAAGACTTGGATCACTCACAACCTGTGTAAAAGATAACAACAACAAATGAGATATAAAGACACTGGAAAACTTCATGCTCTTGTTATCATTATGACCAAACTTCATTGCTACCTGAGCAAGTCTCTTTCCTGCTTCATCTTCTGAGACAAAGCCTTTGGTTATGTACTTCTGGAATGGAGGAAATAGAGTTCTGAACAAGGGAATGTGCTCTCTGAACAAACCGGTTGTGGCAATGCAACCAGGGTAGAGCGATGAGAAAGTGATTCCAGTTTCCTCGTGGTATCGTCTGTGGAATTCCTGCATTGTGAGCATATTACAGACTTTGCTGTCCTTGTATGCCTTGGCACCATCAAAGTCTCCACCATCAATCATGGCTGAACTGTTCATCCCACTCAAACCACCCTGAAGTCCCCTCAAGTCACCAAGGTTTGCCTTGGGAGGTACATTACCAGCCAATGTGTTGGTGTTCCCTGTTGAATCAACCCAATCAGGACAAAAATGCAACCAAATAAAGTGTGATAAGAACTAGAATTCCCAATAAACATCTAACAAACTGACCAGTGATTGAACCAACAATGATCAAGCGCTTTGAAGGGTAATCAGACTTTTGCAAGTCCTCAAGCAACAGGCGTGCAAGGAGGAAATGTCCTAGATGGTTTGTTCCAACACTAAGTTCAAAGCCTTCAGCAGTGTATGTAGGTTCCTTAGCAGTTGGCAAGTAAACTGCAGCATTGCAAACCAACACATCTAGTGGCATTTCTGATCTTTTGAAGTTATCAACAAATTGTCGGACACTGTCAAGAGAGGCAAGGTCCAAGTGCATGATGGTGTAATTTTCCTTAGCCATGCCAGCAGATTTTGCAGCTCTTGCAGCTTTGAGGTAATCCCTGCAGGCCATTATTACATGCCATTTTCCTGTCTCAGCCAAAGCCTTGGCAGTGGCCAGGCCTAATCCAGAGGAAGCCCCAGTTATCACAACACTACCTTTCCTCAATGTTTTCTTGCCTTCTGGTGCAGATTTGGTGACTGCTGGAGAGGCTGTAGCCACTGTCTCCGCCCTCACAGCACCAATTTTTCGCTGGGATTCCCTCTGATAGAAAGAGGGGTGAAACAGAAAAAATTAGACAGATGGCCACAACTTTTTTTCTTTAGGAAGGTGGGTGGATTTAGTATTTTGTTTGTAAGCAAAATCTCTTATAGTATACAGATAAAAACCCATTTCAAACAAGTATAATGACATAATCAGAGGCTAAAGCATTCTAATTCATGTGTTCCAAAAAGTATTCAGTTTCTAAGTGGAATATACTATCCCTCTGTCCAATAGCAAGTGTCGTTATAATCTTTTTACAGAAACCAATAAAAGCTAATAAATAGATAAAAAGGTGTAACAATTGTATAACATTAACTTTATCATCCTTGTTTATTTAAACAATAGTATGAAAGAATGTAACCCATATCATATGTGACGGAGATAAAGATATTGTTTTGGTCATTTCACACGAGAAACCTTAAAACATGGATTTCCAAAAGAAAAAAAAAACATAAACTAAAAGAGCAAATTATACTGTCATGCTCTGAGATTTTCTTAAATTTCTCTCCCATATCTCATTTTTTATCCGTAGACTAACTCTTACATTCTTCAAAATAAATTTCATTGACATTGACACTCAATTACCCACATAAAACATGTACTCCCACAAACAAGGAATAAGTAAGATTTCATTGGGTGTGGCGAGCAACCCAAATGATAGTATAATATGCTCAAAATAAAATCATTCTTAAAATACCACTACTGAGAGATTAGGAAGAAGCAAGTTAATGGAGAATTGAGAAGAAGATGGCAAAGCATTAACTGAACTACCTTGCACCTCAATGCAGAGGAGCTGAAGTCAGCCTTGATAGGTTCTGACAATGAAAGACCGAACAGTGTGGAGTCCTTGAGAGAGACACCAATCTTTCCCTGCAAACACAAATGACATGATCCAATTATCTGTAAGGAAAAAGCACCAAACACAATGAATAAGAAGAAGCGACAGCATCCTGGTGAGAAATTAAAGCAAACCTCTTTAGGGACAGAGAAAGAAGCAGGAACAAGAGAAGCAGCTTGGAGAGCCATTGCAAGAAAAAGAAAAGGATTAGAAACTGGATTTTGGGTTTTACAACGTAGTGAAGTAAGTAGAAGTGGTGTTACCACTGGGGTAATGGAATGTGTGGTTCGTGTTTGAGCTGAAATATATATATGAAATGATGTTTGTGAAATTGTGATGATATGAGTGGATAAGATAATTTGCAGCATGTGCATGTGCCACGTCATTTCGAAGAACCAATGGAGTGTGGTGTTTTGGATTTCTTAAGAAGGGATATTTTGATCCGTTGGAAATAGGAGCCACTGGTAGTTATGGCCTATGGAGTGTAAATATCAGTGCTGAAAGTGACCGAAAGAGTGGTGGTAGGTCATTGAAGATAGAATCTGACTGAATTGAGTACTTTTTTTGGTAGCTTTCTCGATGGGGTATGTGTGTTGGTAATTTTTTTCTGTGACAAATGAAGAAACTAGAAGGTTTGAAGAAACTCCATGGTCCAAATATGTGTCTTTGCAAATGTTAATGTTGTAGCCGAGGGAATGGATCGTTGCATTGTGTTATCCTAACTCAATCACTGTTTTTTGGTTCATAACCCAATTGGCACAATCAACTATTGAGGCTACCAAATTATCTTACATGATAGCATACCAAATTAAAAGATATGTTTCATGTTTATACAGCGGAAATTGTTTCCATTGTATATTTCCATTTGATAATTTATAAAGTAGAAACGTGGTTCCACTCTATATGAATCTCAACATAATAAAAAAAACAAGTGTCTATTACACATTCATTAATATATTATATTTTGGATAATATTTATTTTTTGAATTATATATTTTAAATAGAAAAGTTTAAAGTTTCAAAAATTATGCAATGGGAGAACTCTGATACAATCCGGAACTTAAACACAAAGGAGAAACTCATCAAATGCAATACATAAACATATCAGGACCCATGAACCACCACCGCAACAATTTCAAACATTCATTGTCTAAATTTGTTTCCAGAAGGGTAATAAGGGTATTTTAAAAGGTATGGGGGTGCAGGTAGAAAACATGGATGCAAGAAGAATTTGCCTCCCAGGACTTCCTGTCGAATTTCTTGTTGCACCCTATCAAAAGTTTGCAGAAAATTATTTTCATAATAGAAGTGGGCTGATTGTATACCCCCAAATTTTTTTCCAAATTTGAGTGTATGTGTTCGGGAATATGATGCAGAAAGTAATAGCATGTAAGAAAGCAAGAATTGATGACTCTTGCCTACAATGCAGAGTTTTAATTAATTAATTTGTATATTCAAAATAACTATATTTATAAATTTACATGTTCTTTCTATAGTTAAATTTCAATTAAGAATGTTATTAAAATATGACAAAAGTTAAGCATATTAATATAACTGGCCTGAAATATATTTGTTGCTATTGCTAATTAGAGCTGTAGATTAATATTGCACCTCATGGAACCAAAATATAAAGCACATTAGCAAGTGTGGGACATTTCACTTGGGAAAAAAAAAATCTTATTATGAAACTTTTGTCAAGGTTATAAATTTCTGGAATGAAGAATGCCACATGACACTAAATTGCAGCCATGCTGCTTTATTGAATTGATTTGCTTTGGACAAAATATAAAATTCCATAACAATGCTCAAGACAAATAAATGTGTAAAAGAATCATCATTTCTAATTTCAATAAGCTTTTCCCGTGCTTGCGTTACTCTACAATTGCCGATTACATCCATCGGTTTCTAAATTTCCTGCTGTAACTTTTTTTTTTGTTTTTTTTTGTTTGACAATGTTTCCCCTTTATCCCCCTCAGTGCCTGAATGGAATGACAACCTATCTTTCATTCAACGCACAAGAACAAGAAAAGAAAATAAATGAACCCCGCTAATATTACAAATCTCACCCACTTTTTCTGTACAGGTTTTTCACCAACAAATTGGGAAGGTGAACTCAACTGCCTTCAGAGCAGATATCATCAACTCATTCTCCGTCATGTTCATAAACATCTTCGTTCTTTCACCTCTTATATCCGAAGTGGCAATCCAAAATTTTGGAAAGTTCTGATTTCCCCTCGAAGGCCGGCAGTTACAATCACCATACCCCAGGCTGACATTTTTTGACTTGCCCCATTAGAGAAATCCATACTCACACGAGGGCTTTGGTTTCTTGCAGCCAGAAGAAGTTTTTCCTCTGGCCATGTTGCAGAAATTCTATCAAAAAAGTAACTATTTGTGGCACTTGCAATGGTTGCATGGCGTGGACTGTTGTGGTAACCAGATGCAGATCTTGAACCCTCGGTGACAAAGTTTTCCTCTACAGGGGTAGGAGGATGATTGGCTGATGCGACATCATCAGCATTGTTATCAAGCTCGGGTTGCTCTCCAGAAAATGTATCATGCATGTCCCATGCATCACCCATACCAGGCCAGGGAATGGCCACTGACACATCTTTACAGTGAAAATGTTCATATGATCGTGTGACAGTGACACCTTTGCTTCTGTTCGGCCTGCAATCAGCCTCATTTTTCCAGATGTATACATGAGAGTCCTCACTTGCTGCGACAACATATTTACCATTTGCTGTGAGGGATGCTGAAATTGGGCTAGTTGCATTCCGAAAGCCTGCACAAAACTTGCATCAGTTTGATCAGCAGCAAGGAAATAAGAATACTGAAGACTTGTTGCCATTTTAGACTAAGTTGATAAGCTAGTAAGACCGCAACCTTTTCATCTGTCCAAATAAATATAATCATATACGTCTGATAAGAAAGAGACAAATATCCTCCCACTCCAGACAAAACATGAAAAATAATCAAGTTTTTCTTTGACATTGAATTAATAAAACAAATTTTGATGCAGATAAAAGCAGTGTACCAAATAATTTTTTCACATGTTACACTCTCTTTAAATAAATTTTCACTTTATATAACTACATACCTTTAAACTTATGGACCAGATCTACACCATCAACGACCCGTATTCTTGAGTCAGCAGATGTGATAAGTACTTCTGATGAACTTCCAGGGGCAAACTGTTCAAAATTTCAGATAGGAAGACAAGTACAAAGTCAAAGCAAATCCACTAAATTTGTACGCCCTCCTATTTCATTTTACTTTACTTTTTCCCCGTTCAATGTTTTGGGTAGATACAAAAAAGTAGCTTATCTCATAAAGCACAGCAGTAAATCATTATTCATTACATTACCTGGAAACCAGTAATTTTCTTATGATGTGATTTCTTTTTCTTGTTTTGCAGATTGATCTGACTCTTCTGTTGCAACTTATTTTCTGAACGAAAAAACAAAACGATAATCAGTGGCCCCACAATCACCAAAATATAAATAAATAGACACAGTTAAAAAAAAAGTATCTGACAGTACCAGATGTATTATATAAGTGGCAGCTACCCTTGTATGAACCAACCAGTGCACCCTGCACCAGAAAATTTAACTGAGTTGAACATAAAATTGTACTTGAGTGTTCAAAAAGATTCGTATTAACCTTAGACCAACCTGGCCATCAGGTGTATAACAAGCAGCAGTGACCATCTCATGTAGATCTGTCCAATCAACAACTTGTCGATCAGGAATGCTCCATATGCGAACCTTAGCATCCAAAGATCCACTAATGAAGTATCTATCATCAACAGGATTAAACTGGATGCAAGTTACTGTGACAGAGAGAAAGAAAATCGAAGCAAAAGTCTTAATTAGCAAAGAACGAAAAAGGAGGCAGTAGGGAGGTAAGGGGATTCATTGTAAAATCTAATCCACCCTAATGGACAGCAAAGAGCTCTTGTACAATTAGTTTCTATTTACAGTAGAGACGACATTTTAATAAAACTGCCTCTATGCCACATGTGATTATCCAATCCTCAAAGAAGGGGGATCTCTTGAAGAATATTGGATGGGGATAGGATGAACTTAGAATCGGATACAGTTGTTAGTTGGGAACAGGCAGAATAAACAATCATAAAAAGTAAAAAATATACGAGTGATCAGTCATTGATCTTAATTAATCCATAAGATTTCCACTCAGATTAAGGGAGAGTTGGCAATATGTAATAACTGCATTTACTCACCATAGTCACTGTGTGAAAATATTTTCAAACAAGAGTTGCTAGACAGATGCCACAGCCGCACAGTTTTGTCCATTGAAGATGAGAGCAAGTGCTGAGAAAAATTGGGGGGGAAATATATTAAAAGGATGATCTAAATTTACATGCATTTTTTAACTCATTTGTAGAATATACTGCACTGGTTTTTCCCAAATATTGAAATTATAAGGATTTCTCAACTGACATTAATAATAAAGATCTATAAATAAATAAAAGAAATTTCCAATGGATGTTTTTCAAAGACAACATTTTGGCCTGCAATAAATATCAAACATTACAATTCATCCATAGAATTTCAATCACTCCAAAAGGTGCTCACCCAAGTCCCACAATATTGTGACTCCAAATTTGGTACATGTAGGCAAGTCATTCATAAATTCTAAACAAAATATAAGGAAAGGGGGAGATAAATACAGATTTCTTATAAGGGAAAATGAGACAGGATTACAGCAACTTAGTTTAGAAATGCTTTTGTGCAGTTTTTGAGTTTGACTTAGAAACAGGTCCAATGGAAGTTGACTTTTAAATTTGACTGTCTACTAATAACAATTTCAATTAGGACCTCCGTACCTAGTTAGTCAATATCTTTCTTTTTTCCTTTTTTTTCTTTCTAAGTTTACCAAACACTACCTTAAACTTACATAGGAAACAATGAAAAATGACTTCTAGATAAGATTAAAACAAAAGACAAATCTCAACAATTTATCACAAGGGCATTAATAAACCATCTGAAAAGCAATCCCATGTTACAAACGGGATCCTAAGCACGTCACTGACTGGCAGATATTCTGTCTCTTGAGCAGTAAGTTTTAGCTCTCGTTGGCAGAATTCATCTTAAAACAAATTGACATTAAGTGAAAGGAAATATATAAGCCACATCCTAAGAATTGAGGCAAGCTATATAGGACTTGCCAACACTCGTTTCTTTATTGTTCACTATAGTGATTGCTGGAAAAATTGGATATGCCCAGAGGATTATACTGTCAAAGTAACCATTAATTACATTAAACAAAATGCCATCCCGTAGTTTACAAGTTACCTCCCTAAATTAACCATTTTTAAACTCCTTTCTAAAAAATGCCAAGAATAGAAATGTAATTCTATAGGAAAAATAGACCGATTTATACCCATTAAAATAAAAAATTTATAAACCAAAACATCAACCTACAGGGTGTAGGAAAAAAAAAAGAAGGATCCAGAAACCTTGTCAATGGGCCAGAACTTCATCCACTTGATCCAACAATACATATTACAACGACTCAATTCAAACTAAAAATAGCCTAGGAGCTCATCAATTGAACATAAACACCTTAAAATGTAATAATCAGAAAACACTAAACAAAATAATGGTAGACCCTCACTCAAAGATAATCATAGTTGCCTAAACTGTATATAAAACATAACAGATAACACAATTTGAAATCCATATTTACTATCCCTTGATGCCTTTTCAACAACTTAAAAACTGTCCCACTCCCATCAATTATCTAAGAATGTCAAACCTTTCTGATATACAGATTCAGAGCAGAAAACTCACTCCAACAGTTCAGTAGATGCCAATTGTTCAGCTAACAGAAAAATTAATAATGTACAAAAGTATATCTAACGCAAGAGTGCAAAATACTCTTTACAGTTATATCAAGACCCATATGAAAATTGGAAGCTAACCTGAGACTTAGACCATGAGAGGTCAAGAACATCATGGAGATGTCCCTGAAAGGAGCAAACTGGTTTGTCAGTGAGTGCAAACACGGTCTGCGGCACGACAAACTGGTCGAGGCTCAAGGACTTCCTACTCACGCTGGACCTCCCCTTCCTCTTCCTCTCCACATCCCTGAGCGGAGACAGCATTGCCGCAGCCGTCGGCTCCGGCGACCCATTCACCACCAAAAACATATTCACACTCCCCCCATCTTCCCCCTTCTCCCTATCGAGCAGCAGCAGCTCCCCCTTCCTCTCCCCCTCCACCACCTGCCACACATGAATCACGCAGTCCTCACCAGCACTTGCTAAATACTTCCCATCCAAACTAAACTTAATGCTCCAAATAGACCCACTATGCGCCTGAATCTCCTGGCTCTTGTAAAGCGCCGTCACCTCCTTGCAGCTCTTCCCATACTGCTTCACTCTCACCCTCTCCGGACCATGAAACGCCGCGTCCTGGCTGTCGTCGGTGGCGGAGCTGGACCGCCGGCCGCCCTTCTCCGACGAGGTGTCCCTCTCATCGCTGCTCCGTCGATCCCTGTACCCCGCGACGGAGCTCGCGACACTCTTGATACTCTTCAACCACCCCCCTCCTTTCTTCTTCACCTTGGAGCCACTCGCATTGGAATCGACGCTAGCCTCTTCAACATTCTGCCTCCGCATTAACTCCTGAACGATGGGAGAGTGCCCCACCGTCATCTCGAACTCCTCCATCGTCAAGTGCCTCCCCGTGGCAACCTCCCGCAGATTCTCCCAATCGTTCACCACGAACTCCTTCCCGTTGTCGAGATCGCGTATCGTGCAGAGCTCCTCGGAAGGAGGTTTGGGGTTCGGGGGCCTAGGATTGGCGGCGCCGGCGGAGGATGATGTGGCGGCGCCGGAGGCAGTCGTGTTTGTGGTCGTGGCGTCGGATTTGGATCGGATTGGGGAAACGCGATCGCGTGGGGGAGGGTGAGGGTTTTGGCGCGTGAGGGAGGAGAGGCCGAGTGATAGTAGGAGGCGCGTGCGGCGCTCGGAGACAGAGGTGGGTTGGGAGATCCATATGTCGTAGTTGTTGGTTAGGGGGAAATTGGGGAGTGTGTCGTTTCGATGGGGTTGGGTTTCGTTCTCGGTTTCGTCGTTGTCGGAGTTGGAATTGGAGCATGAGCAGGAGGAGGAGAGAGAGAGTAAACGGTCGTTTGAGTCGTAGAAACAGTCTTGGTCTTGGTCTTGGTCTCTGTCTCGTTCTTGTTCTTCTTCGTCTTCTTCTTCTCCCAAGGCTTTGCTCATGGTTTGTGGTAACGATGAGGGTTCAGAAGATTCGGATTGGGCATTCCCATTGGCAATGAAAATGCCCAATCGATCCGATCACTGCCACCGATTAGATCCGACCCGAATGAGATGCAATACACCAGAAGCACATAATAATAATAAGAATAATGCTAAGAGAGAGAGCAGAAAGCAGAAAGCAGAAATTAGTTTTCGGGGTTCTACAGAGCCTACGCTATATTGCTGTTCCTACTGCTATCGCTATGCTATGGTGTGGTAGCACACAACGCAGGCACCATCAAGTTTCTTTTTCCTTTTTTTTTTTTCTTTTTCCTTTTTTTTTTTCTTTTTTCAGCGTTTCACCATATAATCAATGCATCTATCTCTCTCTCTCTCTCTCTCCCTCGCCGTTTTCTTTTGGTTTCCTCTGTCTCTGTTTTGTGCGCCCTTTTCTCCCTTTGGACTTCCAACTACTAACAAATAACAATTTCCATTCGGTGAGGGACTCCTCACTGGCTAACGCTGTTTCCTCTTTCTTCACTGACTTCTTTCAACAAATAACAAAATACTCTTTTCTCTAATTTATTATATTTAGTTTCACCAATTATTTTTCATTTTAACTTCTAACCCTACATTAATGTATCATGCCCGTTACGTCATTCTCATATTCCGTTCACCAATTCAAAACCACCTTCAAATATTTCTACAGTGGTTCAAATAAATTATGACGTCATAATAATAATATATTCTTTTCACATGCATTATCTAAAATTATACATTAAAATCTAACGAGACGTGCAAGATTAGTATTAATCTTTCAATAATCAGAACCCAGACCACGTCTTCTCCTTGCTCGGTGTTATGACTTTTTTGTCAAAAATAAAGGGTGCTTTTGACTTTAAATTTTGCTAATAGTTTTTTTTTTTTAAATTGATGTCATGAATAAGTCGAGTGAGCTCATTTTTATATTTTAATTTAAAGAAAATAACTATATAAAGATATCAGGTATGTTTTAGCCATATGTCTATCACATTTTAATAATAGAATAGATCATGATGCCATTGCAATTTGTCAGCAGTTTTATATTAAAATAAACAAATTGTTTTCCTTTTTAAAAAGAGAAATCATATTTTATTTTCTTAAACGATTCATCATTAAGGAAGGAAAAAAAATCAATATTTAACTTTTAATATATGTTACGAAGGCAAAGACAAAAAAGCCCTCTATATTTTTGTCACGAACATGTTCCATGCCGGGAGCTGATTCCCACCAACAATCCCATTTGCATCGTTGTTAGCTAAATATTAATTCCAATGTCAGATTTTCTTTCTCATCTATAAACCCAATAATTTCGAAAAAAAAATATATTTTTTTTCTCATTTAAGAAAAATATTAATGTGACGTGAATATTATATTAGTATATAATTAAGCACGTAAGCATGATTTATGGACGATTAAGTTCAAAGTAAGAAGGGTGTAGATGGTAGATGTCGACCAACAAAAGTTTTTGTGTTCCTGAAATTGTCTCTGGAACAGTTTATGTTCCTCAAAGCGTGTTGCATTTTAGTGAGGCAGTATAATTGTGTCTTGGATTAGCACTCAACAACACATTTGTTTTATTTTTGACATTTCAAAGCTACCATGACAACAAAGACATTCACGAGAGGAATCTTAGGAACATTTGATTACACTAACTGGGGACAAATTGAAAAGGTAAAGCTGTGTCATTATGTAATAAACACTGTAACTTTGAAAAGTGATGACTTACAAGGCTCACCTGAATCATGCATAGGTAGGGTTCACTAAACCTCTTTTCTATGATTAACTATATTATATTCTTTGTTTTAATCAATTAATCTTCTTCTTATCTTTTACTCTTCTTTTTTTTAACTATTGTTATTCTCATGTTCAACATGATTATATCTCAAACTTATCTTTTTTTTTTCAGCAACAACCCAAATTATAATAGTTGATTGGTGATCACTTATGATTACCCAAACTTAATTACATTGACTGATCTAAATTAAGCTAGGGATATCCATTTAAAGACCTCCTAAATGTATATATGTTTTCTCTGATTCACATGATTTTATTAGGGTTCCATCAAGGAGATAAAGCCATCCCAAATTCCTTTCTTGGTCAAAATAAATGCTACCTAATCTTTCAATTATTGTACCCAAAAATGAATAAATGGGTATGCTAATTATAATTAGTTTCAAACTTATGTTAATTAGTTTCCCCGCATAGAGTTATATTTTTTTAAATGATGACAGCTGCATAGAACATTGAGAATTATTGGAACCATTGTGTATAATTTTAAGATAGTTTTATTCAATGACTGGAAAGATTACAGATGAGGAATTTTAAAGAAATAAAACCTTGTATGTGTAAGCTATATTAACTTATTGAAAATATTCTAGTTTTCTGTAATTTCATTAAGAAAAACTTAGACTCTTCTTGCACTAACATCAAAATAAAATAGACTTTTTAGACTCTAGAGATTAATTCAGGATTCCTAAATCTAAACTTTAGTAATATGCGGGAATTATGGTAAACCAATATTGTTAACAACAAATATGTGAAAACAATATTTGATGGGACTAAATAAATTTCATTGATAAGGACACATACTATAAAGGAAGAATTATTCCATTTTTTTTATGTAATAATAATTTACATTTATTGGTTAATTACTTAGAGAACATTTAAAATATTGTTTTTAAGTTATGCATTATAAAAATTAATAATTTTCAATTATGCATTAGTTTATGGTAAATAAAGATGTAAAAAGATGAATAATTTCTTGGTATTTATATTGAGCTTATAAATATAAATTTTATGCACTCATCATTAGCATACCATTAATTACATGGTATTCTCTGTCTGATTTATAACATTGTCTCAACAAACTTTTCTCTTGTTTCTTTCAGATTTTGGTACACAATGATTGTAACTTTAATTTCAATTTATAACAATAACAATAATAATATTAATCATTAATTATTCCATTTCAAAAGAAGTTAATAAACTTAAACTATAAATTGTATATAACAAGTTTTCAAGAACTAAATATATATAAAAAACATATATAGGTTGTGACATTTAAACTCAAAATTATATGTTTATATATGTTTAAGATAAAAATGTTAACTATTCATTCTACATTAAAACCTTTTTTGAACGTTCAAAATGACCTCTTATTAATTAACCCATTATTGGTACACAAGAAAGCACATAATAAAGTTGATTTTTTTAATATTTAGTAAGTACAACAGTATTTACTCTAACATGATTAACAAATAAACTCTTTCTCTATATAGTAATTAAGAGTATCTGAATCTAGACATATTCCATAGGGTACAACATTATAGCAAGCACACTTTTAATTATGATACTTAAATGTTAACCTCAATCTATTATTATAGTTGTTGCTTTTATAGCCAATTAATAAAGTGACGCGTTTCATAGAAACTTATAATTCTGTGATATTAAAGGTCAATTATATCGCTTACAAGTTAATTTGTCTGTAAGTGAAGACTTTGGGGTAGTACAAAAATTGAAAATAATATTAATTAATTAATTAAATACTTTACAGATCACCGTAACATGGAAACATATAATGAGCAATCAAGGCGTAACAAGTGCAAAATACTTGTACACGTGCCAAATATTCTTAGGGTCGGAACTCACTTCACATTTATTCTCTTCTTCCTTTTTCTTTTCTGTTTCCTCCTTTTTTTCCATCTCATAGGAATGGTTCTTTTGTTTCTTCTAAGTTTGCAATTTAATCATGAAAAAGAATCTTCCTTTGTTCAAAACACTGAAAAAACAACATAATTCAATACCAAAGGATGTTGTTGATCATGTATAAAAAAATGCATGATATGGTATATATGTTATTTCAAATTAAATATAAGATTAAATAATTCGAATTGTTTAATATTATATATATAGAGAGAGATAGAAATGTAGAAGAGTTGATTATAATCACGTAAGCCTTAAATTCAACGTAATAACAGTAAATTACAACTCAAAAACAGATGGAAGCATG
The DNA here is from genome assembly GCA_034642375.1 of Vigna nakashimae. NCBI lineage: Eukaryota > Viridiplantae > Streptophyta > Magnoliopsida > Fabales > Fabaceae > Vigna > Vigna nakashimae. Next base: position 13,190,484 of record CM067764.1, on the reverse strand, counting down.
TTGAAGAGAGAGAAAAGCATGTCTTGTTTTTTATTTGTTTCCTGAATGCATATGAAAGTGTTGTCCGAAAAGCACTTTGTCCTATGGTAAATGGTTTGAAGGGAAAAAGAAAGGTATATATAGAATATTATTATCCTATGAGAGATTATAAGTCTAGTGCATTTTCTTTTTCTCAATCAAGAGAGAGACATAAGGAGATATAGAATGAAAAATGCTCGAATATATATGTAATGAAATTTTTAGAAAATAGTTTAAAAAATAGAATTAAGAGAAATAATATAAAAATGTAAAACTACGTGCAACATTCCTTGCATGTGTGACGCAATGATTGAGTTCACCTTGCAAAGCTCATATATGTATGTTTTTTTAGCAGGCGCAAGGAGAAGATAGTTTCCTTTTTTAACTAAAGTAAAAGACTAACTGGAACTTTAGTGAAATGGAGAGATTATTAGCTAGCAGGAAATAAGGCTTTAAGGCTTCAAAATCACGCTTTACATTTTGTGTTTGGTGTGGGAAACCATAGCTTTTACCTCTTTTTCATCTTCTTCTTTTTTGCTTTTTTACCCCTGTAATTTTTTGTTTCATTAATTTTATCAGCACCTTTATTTATGATAATGGAAAAAACAATGGCCTTTGAACATACATCATAATCCTCAAATACATGTTATATTTCTTGTGATCCAGCATTGTCGGTTGCTGTTTTTTTTTCCCATAAATTACTATCAGTTTTGCATAATGCATCGTTATGTTGTTTATTTTAAGTGGAACTAATTGTTGGGTTTTTAGAAAACTCTAGTTAGATGACCTTAAAATAATAATTAATATTAAAAATATTTTTGTAATAAGAGAACCTTAAGAAGAATAAAAGCACAAATATATATTGATTGAAATATGACTTGAATTAATGTAGAAAATGACTTATAATATCAATTAAAGTAAGAAATATATGTCACTCCTTTCATATTTGGTTCATGACATAACTCATGTAGAAAAATCTTTATGTTGTTGATATTAAAGATTTAAGCAAGTTTGTTAGAACTTATTTGATGCTTCCATCTATATGAATTTGGTGATGGATGTGGTGATGGATGTGTGCTATGGTTGATCTTGAAGTGATTCATGTGCTGCATTGTAATTCTTTTTGTTTAGATTATGTTTAGATAAGCACGTGGTGTATAATATCTCATTTTAATAGTATAAAACTACTAAAATAAAACGTTACAAGGATCATAACTTATAATAAAATTTGGAACTTTTAGAAAAGTAGATTATACACCTGAAGGATAAAACTTCTTCCTTAACATCATGCTGAACAACTTGAAGAACGTTTCCCTAAGCTCACACCATTAAGGTTATCATTGAAAAGGAGAAAACACACACAGATAAATAGAAACAAAAGCAAAGGAAAGCTAGAGTACAAATGAAACAATATATCATAATTTAGATTGATAGTTATTAACATTCAATAACAAATAAACCATACAACCAAAAGACCAACCGCTATACTCAAGTATCCAGATATTATGCTTGTACATACTATTTCAAATGCCTTGAATAGTCATCAGAACATGTACACCATAACAATTTCACACAAAACATTCATCAAAAATCACATTTAAAAACAAAGAAAGTACTTACTATTGCCACCGCTCGACGCTAGAAACTATCACCCAACGCTAGAGCCACTGGAATATGGCGCTCAACGCCATGAAACTACCTCTCAACACCATATCAGTTGACAACACACTGCGTTTATGGACTTTGATGCACCTAAGATTTATCCAATTGATCAAAAGAGTTTCTTACACACCAGAATTTATATGAAAACACATTTATAACTAAAACAAGTTACCTCTTTGATCATTAGACCCAAACTAGGTGCATTAAACCCATATGACAACTCCAAAAGAACCCAAACTCAAATCTACACTTTCTAACTCAAAACTCTGCAAACTAAAGGTATGAACAAGTCTTAAATGACTCAATAACAAATCCCAAAACATTCTTTCTAACGCAGACCTTCTAATTTAGAATCTCACTAGTTAAAACCCCTAAACTAGAGAACCCTACTTTGCTCCCTCAACTATCCAATAAACCAAACAACATCTATAGACAACAAAAACTTGACCAGGGGATGTCATTAGAATCACTAATCAGTAGAGAACCTAAGAGAAAGCTCAGACCATACATGCGACCGAGAAAAACACCACATGCATTGAAAAACATGAAACTAGGAAAAAGAATAGAAAACTAACTTACTCATTTTGAGAAACTGATCGGGTAGATTTGAAGATCTTGCCACGAGGATCACACAGGTGGTCTCTGATCTTCAAACAAGCGAACAAGGTGTGAGAACCCTTAGAGAGAAGGCAGAAGACTCTAGAAAAGTAGTTTCTAGAGAAATGGTATGTTTAAAAATAATGAAAATCGTTTATAACAACTCTTTTTATACTAAACTCTTTTAATATTAAAATAATAGAGTCTCATTATTTTTAACTCACTACCACTTCTAAAATACTATTTTCTAGGTCTTCACATTTAATATTGATATTTCATATACTAAAATTATTTTCAAAAGATTTTAATTGAATGAAATGAATTTTAACTTGTTGAAATGTTCATACCTTATTGGAAACACAAGTTTAAACATTTAAATTGAATAAAATTGTTATAATTGTTTAAAATCATGGAGATTTTATTCATAATCTAATTTGATTTGTTTCAATAATTGCGAATAAATTTAATAAAACAATTAACAAAGTCATTTTAAGTTAATTCAATCAAGTGAATTACTAATTGACTGAAATTATTTCACCAACTCATTTTACTGTTTTAGTCTATTAATACAATTTCTACCTCTTGATTTTATCAGTTTAATAAAATTGGTTTCTATTTTGAGATTTATAAGAAAACTCAAAATAGCTTTTCTAGATGTATTTTTATGCATTTGAAACTCTTCTTTGAAAAGCAAAATATATTTCTCGGAACTTTCTTTCAAATAAGATGAAGATTCTTGCATCTTACTCTTGTTGAAAATCACCTAGCAATGCTTTTAGAAGGGGATAACTTTTGTTCCAATTTTGTTTCTTCAATTTTATAATTGGTTTCTTGATTAGGATTATCAAGATGGTTTTCTTGTGATAGGATTTCACAAGGTTGTAAGACATCTTGTACAATTCAAGATCTTGTGTTGTGTTGTATTTCTTATTTTTTTTCTTACATGATTTTTGTAAAGACTTCAAATGAGTAGATTTTCTTAATTAAGACAATTCAATTTATCTCTTTTACGAGGAAAAACCAATATAGTTATTGGTGTTTGTCTTTTTGTTCTCCCTTACGACTTATATTTAAACTAGATTCATATTGTGTGGTTATAGTATGTTAAAGAACATATGAGTTTTTTATATACAAGTGTGATATTATATGAGAGATAGAGTTTTTGGAGCTCAATTGAGTAAAGATAATCCAATGTTAGAAGTGAAATATTCATAAATTGTTGGATTTTATGTAGGTCTTATGTTTTTTATTTAATGAGATTTGTTTTAACTTGTGATAATGTTGAATATTTTATGTAGGTCTTATGTTAGAAGTAAAGATAGTTTAATTTATAGTCAATTGGGTGAAATTACTTTAGTTTGATGTTATTTTGACTAAATATATCTATTTTGGTACAAGAAATAAAGAGAAATTTTAATATAAGCCAATTTAAGCAATTGATCTTCCTTTAAAGTTTTCTAAATTATGTAGACTCGTTAAACGAGTCATCTTATTATTGAATGAAATTCAAGCTTTTAAAATCTAAAAAGCTCATGTTGTTGCTTGTTGTTTGAACATTTTATATAAGACTCTCACTATTTTTGTTTACTAAGCGAGCCAATATCTTGTTGGAAAAAATTAATTTTGTGAACAACCCGAGAACTCATGGAGGATTAGTTGATAGACAAATAAGGTATCATCGGGTGAGCCTCTTCTAGTGGTTGGATTGTTGGGCAAACCAATTTCTTCATTGGGCAAGTTGTTTTGGTGTAAGAACTTTCAATGATTGCTCGCTAAGAGAGAGGTCATCTTGTTGGGTGAGTATGTGAGTTTGATGGGGGAGAAAGACCTTTGGTTAAGCTAGATAGTGGTTCTAAGACTTTTGGAAAAATGTTCTAAATGATTCCAAATGTTAAAAATTGTTGGTTTTTCATGATATTATTTGTTTTAGATAAATGATTGGGATTAAATGCTTTTGTATGTTATGAATTATGGTATTTTAAAAAATAAAGATAATATGTATGTATGAATGAATATGAGTTGTTAAGATGTGATTTTTGGTATGTGAACATGGTTACTATGTTGAGAGGATGCAAGTTGTGTATTGAATGGAGATTTGAAGAGAGATTATATTGACTCTAATAATATCATATTCATATAGAAGAAGATATTAGGTGGTGAGAGTTGATGATGTTCCAATTACCTAACTTGTAGTATAAAAAAGAACCATGTCTAATAGGTTACAAGAAATATACCTTGTCCTATGAGAATGACTTAGTTCCTAGCATGTAGTTTTATGTGAGTGAATGTATTGTGATAGAATAAAAATCTTTGGATCTAATTCAATGCATGAGTTTTTTAAAAGTAGAGTCAAGTGTTTGTGACAATATGATGTCAATAGTTGATGACATGAGAGGTAGCTAGTTGGATTGAGAAATATATTACACACTTGATTATGTTGTATGATATTAGTAAGCGAGTGATTGAATTTTTGAATTATATCCATGATATGATGGATAAGATGTGAAAGTGTGTTATTTTATGAATTTTTATATTTTGAAGTATACTATAATTTTTATATAATAATAACTTATTTATGTGTTTTGTGGCATAGTTTTAAAATTGTAATGATTGTATGTTACAAGAAAATAAATTATGTTTCAATTGAAAAGCCTTTGTAGAGATAGGATTACACACACAAATGAATCAATATCTAAGTCGATAAGCTAAACTAAAATTAAAATAATCAACACTAAACTAACAATAATTACTAATAAAAAACAAATATAATTCTAACCAAATCAAGAAAACTACTAATTTATAATACATAAAAAAATATTTTTCAATTTATGATAAATTTGTTCAATCACTTTTATGTCTAATGGTTCAGTGTTAACAATTTCAACATACATAATAAATATTACTTTTCTTTAATAATAGTATATTTCAAATCACAAAGTGTAATCTATAAAAAACATTGAAATATTCTATGTATCACTTGTCTCTAAATCTTGAATACATGCATAGTTAAGGTATGTAACAAATGCTTAGTGATCACATTCAAAGATTTATTATAACTTATTACATTAATATATCAAATTTAAATAAGTTAATTCATTCAAAGGTAATAAGAATGATTGGAATAGTTTAAAAAAAACTAATTTATCTTAAGATAAATAAAACTAAGATATATGTGATGATGAAGATAGGAATGATGAATGAGTTGAGTATGTGTTGGTTTGATTATTATACACATCTTTAAAGTAAAAATTTATACTCATCTCTCGCCTTCAATACTCAACAAATGAAATTTATGTCTTACTCCCACTCTCATCAAGTAATAAGTATTCTAATATCTATGTTTGAAGCTACCCTTATTAAATAATGTTTTTACGAAAAATAAAAATAAAAAAGTAAAAGTAAACATATTATTGAAAATTCAACAACAAAATAGTATGGATTTTTCTTTCTCTTTAAAGTTAAATAGCTACGAAAATAATTATAGTTGCACAAATTTTAAATGTAAAAAAAAAAACTAATAATGTCTTAGCAATTTAAAATGTGGACATGTATGAGTGTTAAGACAAAGATAGTCTAGAAAGACAAGATCGTTCAGTAACTCTTGTTTAAAAGTTTAACAAATGAACTTTAATGAAATAATGTTTATATCTTAAATCGTCTAAACAATATGCTTGATAAAAACATTATTGAATAATGTGAGCAAATCGTCTATGTTGAGCATGAATAATATTTTATATAACTCATAAATAGTGTCTGACGAAAATGTGTTTAACATTTTAAATTGTTTAAGACAAAGATTTTATTAAACGTTGTATCTTGTAAACACTTTGTTACTCAAAAGAACATACTTTTGTGCTAAATGCTTAGTACACTAAACATGCCTAGATGCTCTACAACGTTTATAACATTAAATGCATGTACGATTTGTACTTCTTGTCTATGGTGCTTTGCTTCTCTTTATCTATGCAAATCATGGCAGTACTAAGTTTTATTCAAAAGTCTATACAAGATTAGAAGGACGTTAAGAGATAAAAAGACATTATTAGAATATTTCCTTAAAGTTTCCTTCTTTGAGGAAGTCGTACCTGCCACCTCCGTGAAAAGCACTATTGCTTTGATGCTACCATGCACTTGATTTCATATTTGAAGGCTACCTGCTTTTCTCAAAGTCAATTATTTTTAAGTAATGAATATTTCTTGAATAAGGCTATATAAAGAGGACTGGATGAATAGAAGAATACAAGAATTTATCTTTGACTCTTACACTATTATTCTATCTTTGAGCTTCCATCATCTAACACTTTCTTTATTTAAAAAAAAGTTTTACAAGCCTTCAAATTTCATTTTATTGAAAACATACTCTCTTTGAGAGCTTTGATTTGCACTTGTTTTTCTAAACCACTTTCATTGTTTGTAAATTCTGAGGAGAATCAAAACACTTAGTTATTTAGTTCAGTTGAGCTAAACGGTGTAGTTAGGAAGACTAATGTTGAACCAAAAGTGGGTACATTTGTATATTCAGATTGGATAGTTATAAACTAGGAGTTGTGAAACTTGTTGTAATCTTTTAAAAGATTAGTGAAACCTCTTAAGAGTACTTAAGAGAAAATTGGACGTAGCTTAGTTTGAGTGAACCAGTATAAAAATAAGCTTGCCTTATTTGTTTTCGCTTATATATGTTTTCTTAAACATTGTTCAAAAAAATAAAGTGTTTAATACGTATTTTTGAAAAGTTTTTGAAAACTCTATTCAACCTCCTTTCTAGAGTTTTTTCTGTGTTTCAGTTGGTATCAGAGTTAACCTTAGGGTTAGTTCTTGATAAGACTTAAGGAAAGATCCAATGAAAAATGAAGGATATGATATAAATTGTCTTCCTCTATTGAAAGGGAAAATGTTTGACTATTAGAAATAAAGAATAATAACATTCTTTGAATCTTTCCACATCGACATGTGGGATGTGGTTGCGAATGATAAATATATACCCCTTGATGAAGAGGGGGAGTCATTGGCTAGGAGCATATTTTCCAAGGTACATTTCACACTACCACCACTACGTTTTCCTTAGGAATTTCTTTTTAGTGCTAAACATTTATTCTTAAACATTCATTTGCTTGCTTGTCTCCTTGTTAATCTTGTTTTTGTCACCTAAAAATTCCATTTGAGATAGTCTTGTTCATTTTGAACTTTTCTTGTTTTTCTCCTTGGTTCTTTTTTGTTTTTCGATGGTGTTGATTTCTTTTGGTGTATGTTTTTCATCCTAGAGGTGATTTAACATCTTGGAGGTAGTATCTTAGGTGAAGAAGGCCTTGTGGAGAGCTTGAAGTCTTGGTTGAAAATAAGAAGACAAAATAGTATACACATGGTGAGGAAGAGAGATTTCATTGTATTTTCTTTCCATTGTAAAATTATATTTGCTTTCTCTTTGGTTTGTAATATTTGATTTGTTACGGGATTGTCCTAACAAGAATATTGAAAACTTATTATTTAACCATTATTTGTAGTTGGTGGGTAAGAGGGAACTAAAGTTCCTTCTAATTCATTATGAGGCTGCATAATGTAGATTTAATTGTTTTCTTTAATTGTAATAGTCTAGTGTGCATTAACTTGTATTTATGGTTTAAATCCCTTTCAGATGTTTAATACAAGAGAACTTGAAGTAAGCTTTGGCTAGGAAAAACTTGGTTTCTAAGCAATCCATAGTGATTCACCTCTCTTTTTTGGAAGTAAACTTAAGGTTTTCTTGTCTCCTTAAGTCTCTTAAGGAATTTTATTTGAAATACTAAGTTTGTTTTGCATAAATCAATTTCAAAATTCTTAAAAAGGTCTAGGATTATTTGTCAAAATCATTTTTCAAAATTCTTTTGAAACAAATGAGTTTTTATAGTAGTTTGCATTTAAGTCATGGTGAGGATGAACTACATTATAAATTTAAGAGTGACCTTTCATTCTTTGGTGAGAATACTAGTGCATTATCATACCTAACATGGGAGAAAAGAATAAAAGAGCTTCATCCATTCCAAGTTAAGCTTGGTAATAATATCATATACTTAGTTTATGCATCTCTAGGCTTGTAGGACATGCAAATGAATGGTGGAATCAAAGAAAACACAAGCATTTTTGTGAAGTAGGCCTTCAAAACGCTTTTAAAACTAATATAAGGACTTCTTCCAAATCTTCCTTTGAATACCTTTTGTGTTTGGTACAAGAAATTATTGAATTTGTGTTTGATGACACTTGCATATGGATCTTTGATCCGGGTAGAAAGAAACAAACATTAATCAATAATAAGAAAATGGTTTTTTTCATAAAGAAATATAAAGATTGGAGGATAAATCATTTTCAAAAGATAGGGTATGATGGCATATCCCTACAAATAGACTCTTGTGTTGGAATGAATATTCTTTCAAACACTTACATACAAGACAAGACAAATAAAAACTTCAAAGATGCTCTTAATCTCCAAGACCTTGATCATTCATTTGATTTAAGATGCATCATTCTTGGGAGTTATATTCTTCAACTATTCACTATTAACATTTGTTCTACCTTGTGTTATAAAATGGGTATTTGACCCTGGTGGACAGGCGCACAACACTCCAAAGAACATAAGAAAGTTTGCCTTGTTCCATGTTGAAGATTTAAGGGCAAATCCTTTTCAAGAGGGGGGAATTATGGAAAATTCCCTAGCCATGGTCAAACACTTTCAAGAGAGTGAAAGTCATCCATAAATATGGTATCAACTCCACCTTGTGGGTTACCTTTGGAGTCACCTTTGGAAGACATTCTGAGATTCCATTGTACTTACATAAGCAAGATGTTGAGGAGCTTGCATTAGGGAAAGAAGAGTTTAATATTACCCTTGTTCAGTTTGAATTATGTAAGTCTATGAGAACTTATTTATATATAATTAATTTATCAAGTTACTTATATCAAACCATTTCTTGATTTCAGGTATATGTTTGGTGTAACTAACAAGATGGGGTTCAATGAAGTATATGGATTCATTAATCCTCAAATGACTTACAAAGGAAATAAATTTGCTGACATCCAAACATATGTCACTAGTTGTTTTGCAATGGGGAATGAGCTATATTTTGTCCCTAATATAAATGGGTAAGTGAAGTTTGTTAACTTTAAAGTTTCATTAGTGATTTTAATATATAACACTTAAGTTATAATGATATCTCCCGTGTATCATATTACATATTTCAGACACCATTGGCAGCTACTTGTGGTTTCCACACCGGAGAACATTGTTGTGTGGTTTTTCTCATTGCACAATTCTTCTCCCAAACATCTCACACAAGTAGTAGATTGGTAAGAACATCAATGTTTGGACTTTCTTTGTTATATACTTGTATGCTAAAGGAATTTTTTTTATTAGTTCCCTTGTAGCATATATGATGTTGTCTAGGAGATCAACTGCTAAGACTAAAAAGCTTGCATGGTTGGCCCTTAAGGTTTGGTGTTTTAGTCCAATACTTTCTTATAATAGTTTTATTCCAATTATGTTTCCTTAACATTTTATAATTACGATGATATATTGTAGTGTAATAGACAAAACGGGTCATATGAGTGTAGTTACTACATAATGTCTTGGATGATGACCACTATACGTGCCCATATTACAAGTGGATGCGAAACGGTAATATTTGGTTTTATTGAATATTTTTCTCTATAGTTTAGAATTCATATATAGTAATTGAAATCATTGTGTCTTGTGTAGTGATTCAATTCTATTATTTTAATTCCCAAGAAATTCCTTAAATACAAAGCACTTGCAAAATATGTAATTCAACTCTATAATAGTATGTAGATATTAGGATATAGTAAGTTGTACATTAGCATATTTATGATTAGGTTAATTATGTGTACATTAATTTATGATTCTAAGTTGATTTATGGTTAGAATTATATGTACATTAAATTGATTTATGATTTATTATAATTTGCATTGAAAATAAGCTTATGGATTGTATTTGGACAATTTCTGTATATGCAGGTGTGTTTCTGTATAAGGGTTGTTAATGAAACAGACTTGCCTTTCAAAAAACAATTTGTAGAATAAGCATCGATTGTGACCATAACGAGGCAGTACGTCCTTTATGGAACTGGTTCTTGGCACAACCGCGACAAAAAGTCTAATGAAAAAAAAAATAAAAAAAAACCCTTACTGCCTTGGTTCAACCCCCAACCAAGGCAAAAGACCCCTTCATACTCCTTTGATTGCAGTAAAAACTTAAATGAAATATACCCTACCACCTTAGTTGCATTTGAATCGAGGCAAAACCCTACCCTTTTATGCCTCGATTCAGAACCGAGGCAAAAAACCTACCACCTTTTTCCTTGCCTAATATATACCTCGGTTGTTGAACCAGTGCGTATAGGAAAAAATAACAGCTATCGTTTTCTTTTACTGCACTAGTGTATATTTAGGACATATGTGCTCCCTCTTCTCAACTTCCCATAATCATTAAAGGCACTTCAAATAAAGATGAAGTTGTGAAGAAACCACAATAGCCCTTCCCAACCTTCTTTAACCACACCCTCTCCAACTCTTCGATCTCCAAGCCCAAATATCCAAGGCTATATTTCCCAACCCTTAGCCACAATCACATCCCCAACCATCCCTGAATTGTTTTCTGACCCCCATTTGCAAGCCCTTCACACCCATGTTCATCACTTAATTGCTTACAATAATATGCGACAAAAAACCTACCCCGTTTTTGTCTTGCTTGCATATACCTCGGTTGTAGAACCAGTTGGTATAGATGAAAATAATCGCTATCATTTTCCTTTACTGCACTAGTGTCTTATTTAGTACATTTGATTTCCCTCTTCTCAACTTCCCATAATCATTAAAGACACTTCAAATGAAGATGAAGTTGTGAAGAAACCATAATAGCCCCTTCCCAACCTCCATTAACCACACCCTGTCCAACTCTTCATCTCCAAGCCCAAATATCCAAGACTATATTCCCTAACCCTTAGCCACAATCACACCCCCAACCATCTTAAATTGCTTTTTGACCCCATTTCCAAGCCCTTTACATCCACGTTCATCACTTAATTGTTGAGAACAATATGCGACAAGAAGCTCGCATTATCGTCATGTTCCAAGCAAATAAGGAGGAACAACAGGTCAATTTCTAGACCCTGCTCAACACCCTAAAGAATGCCATAACCTAAACCTGACCAACCACCACCACCTTATGTTGGCCATGATGTTGATTTTTTTTCCCTTTTTGGTGTTTGCCAAATAATAGTGAGAAAAATAAAGCTAAAAATTCTTTTGAACATTACATTCAGGGGGAGTCCACCCATTTATTCATATGATTTCATAATTCTAATGCATAGTTGATAAATAAATTCCATTACTTACTCTAATTTCTTTTGGCTTTGATACTTATTTATTAGTCACTCTAATATCATTTGTTTCTGATTGATTATTCTCTGATACATTGCAAAAATGGCTATGACTTATAGAAGTAATATATCATTCATAACATATTTCTTTACTCTGATATTATGAATCGTTTTAAGTATTGTTCTCTAATATTTTGTTGCTCTAATTGTTTCTAAAATCACTATGATCTATAATTTACTCTGATAACATCTAATATTCTTAAACACTTTGATCAAATTTGTTTAAATGATAAATGCTCTAAATCACATCATTCAAACTTCTAAATGATATGCTTATAAATGCTCTTATCTATACTATTTATTCTTTTCATATCTTCCTTTCAAATATATTTCATTTAGCATGAGTATTTGTTAAACATAAAAAAAGGAAGATTGTTAAGACAAAGATCGTCTAGAGAGACAAGATCGTCTAACAACTCTTGTTTTGAAGTTTAACGAAATGAACTTTAACGAAATAACGTTTATGGCTTAAACTGTCTAAAGGATATACTTGATAAAAATAATGTGATCAAATCGTCTTTATTGAGCCTGAATAATATTTTATACAACTTAGAAACAATGTCTGACGAAAATGTGTTTAACATTTTAAACTATTTAAGATAAAGCTTTTATTAAACGTTGAACGCTTTGTTACTCAAAAGAATAGACTTGTGCACTAAACACTTAGTACACTAAACATGCCTAAAAGCTTTACAACGTTTATAACATTAAAAGCATATATGCTTTATCTTCTTATCTTTGGTGCTTTGCTTCTCTTTATCTATGTAGATCATGGGAATACCAAGCTTTATTCCAATGTTTGTACAAGATCAGAAGGACGTTAAGAGATAGGAAGACATTATTAGAATGTTTCCTTAAAACTTTTTGCTCTAAGGAAGTCGTACACACCACCTCCGTGAAAAGCATTATTACTCTAACGCTACCTAGCACCTAACTTCGAACCTAAAGACTACATGCTTTTCTCGAAGTCAATTCTCTTTAAGTAACATATCTTTCTCGAGGAAAGCTATATAAAGAGGATTGATTGAAAAGAAGAATACATGAATTTATCTTTCACTATTATGTAATTATTCTCTCTAAACTTCCTTTGTCTAATGTTTTCTTTGTTTAAGAAAAAGTTGTACAAGTCTTTATATTTTGTTGTACATATTCTCTTTGAGAGTGTTGATTTGTACATATTCATATAATCCTAAACTAAGATATATTCATCTTTTCTTTAGAAAGATTACATACTTTGTGTATAAAATTTCTCAAAACCAACCGAATAAAAAAGAAAAAAAAATTACTTTAAAACAAATCTTAATCATACAAATTTGATATTCTCCACTAGGTTTTCTAAGATGGTTTTGATCTATATAAACATATTCTTAAAAAATCTATAAAGAATAAAAAAAGTAAAGAAAAAATATTTTATCATTTTTCTTAAAATGATATTTAAATAAGTAACTTTTTATTTTACAAATTTATATTTAAAAATGAAATAATCCTACTTTATCTTAATTTTATTACTTTTGCTTTTAAATAATTACATGCATTACACGTCATTATCATGAATGATTCAGGCAATTTGTTTTGCTTTATCATTTTTCACTATCTTTAAAATATTATTCATAAGAATGATATTGTAAATATGTTTGTTTGATATTTAATAATAAACAAGTATTTCTTTTAATTTTAAAATTGTAAAAAAAAAGGTAGTGGAGATATATAAAATATATGTAACATCCAATCAAATGGAATTACTATTATAAATGAAGGTTTAATTGCTTGTTTTGTCCCCAGTTTGGCTGTAACGTGTCAAGTTAGTCCACAATTTTAAAAAAGTTTCAATTACGTTCAAACTTGGTTTAAAAGTGTCACTTTCGTCCAAACGTAGTAAAATTTGCTTCAATCAAGTCCCTTCCGTTAAATCCACATAAACGGACGATAATTCTTTTTCTCTCTCCTCTGTTGCTCTGCTCCTCTCCTCTGCTCCTCTGCACAACAGCAGACCCTCTCTTTCTTTTGAATATTTGCATACACTAAATGAATAGTTATAGTGATCACAATGACAAAGTGAAGCAACGGTTATAATTTTTGTTATAGGGATGAAAATAATGCATTTGCACTAAAAGTTGTCTATCATATTCTATATGGTAGTGTCTAATTTGGTCAATCAATATTTTAAGAAAATAAAAAGGTGTAAACAAATAATCATTTCAATGAAAAGTTTGAAAGAACGAAAAACTTTTAAATAATTTTCAATATCTTTTATTTTAATAAAATTACTTTCTTTATGTTTTAATAAATATTTTTTCGTATTTTATTTATATAAAACATACGCTTATATTTTTAAAACTTTATTTTTTACCTTTTTATATTTTTATTCAATATTATATCTTTAAATAAAATAAGAGAAATGTGTTGTTTACTAAATATATCAGGTAGATTAATTTTATTTTTATTAAAATTATAGTTGAGACGAATGTGAATTCTAAATCTGGAGGACATATAAATGTCACACATAATATTAAAATCTTCTTTAACATCATTTTAAAGAAGGTAAATGATATTTCTGCAATTATAATTTTTAATTTAATTGGTCTATACATAACTCTCCAAACTATTTAAAACATGTTTCTATTATAATTTATAAATACAGTTTAACTAAAAAATTATTGTTTTATAATAATCAAGTTCAGTTTTAACTAGTAATTAAATAGTTTGTTAATAAAACTTTTCTTTTATGGAGTGGATCCTTCTCTTTTGACAGTAAATGGAGACTCTTCCATTCCAGAAATGTGAACCATTTGATTATCTTCCTATTTTAATTAACCTCTTTATATATAACAATTACATTATATGTATCTCTTAATCTAAACTATTCATTTAAATTCAAATATTAAAATAAATTTTAGTGTATGCAAATATTCAAAAGAAAGAGAGGGTCTGCTGTTGCGCAGAGAAATAGAGCAGAGGAGCAGAGGAGAGAGAGAAAAATTAACGTCCGTTTCTGTAGAATTAACAGAAGGGACTTGATTGATGCAAATTTTACTACGTTTGAACGAAATTGACACTTTTAAACCAAGTTTGGATGTAATTGAAACTTTCTTAAAATTGTGGACTAACTTGACACGTTACAGTCAAACTGGGGACAAAACAAGCAATTAAACCTATAAATGAACTATTACATAGTTAGTATTATAGAATAGTTAACAACCGAGAATATAAAGTTCTAGTCATTTACACAAAATTATAAATCAAACTCCATATACATGTTACTAAGCTCAAAACTATTGGTTCTCTAAAACAATCAAAGGAAAAGATAACTACTACAAATATAAATACAAAAATTACTCTGCATCTGGGCCATCTCCACCTAGAGCCTGCTCCACGGTCACATCATTACCCTCTGCTCACACTCACCAGATAATCATTGCCAAAAAAAATCAATACATAAAACAACCAACCAAGAAACACACACAAGAAGGGTAAGTTAATGATAAAATAATTCAACATGGTATAATAAAAGTGCATCATATATCACATTTCATATGGAGTAAAACAACCACCCTAATTATAGACCTAGACTTGGCCATCTGGATATAGTACAAATGTCGAGCCATGGCGGGTTCTACACTTGTGTGGTGAAACAACTGACCCACTCAAATCTATCACACAAGATTAGTCTGTTAATATGCTCTTTGCCAAATGGAGAAAGGCCACTAGACTAGAACATCCTGCTACTCTCACGACATGACTCATCTCCCTCTATCTGAGCATGGATGATCATTAGAGTGTCAAGATAACCCCTATATCAAAGCTTCTTACATTTATACCAACAACACTTGTTACAAACACTAAGAATTCTCCTTAGAACTCTCACAACCTCAAATACATACCATCATGTATTCCCAACAATTTTACTGAGTATCAAGTAAATCATCACACCATATATAAATCCAATCAAAGATGATAAATAAAAAGCATGACAACCTAACAAACTCAACTCACTCGCCCAGCAGACACATCCCACTTGCCCAACGAGAGCCTAAACAGGGAGTTCCTACAACCCAACTAGGGAGCTCGCCTAGCCCTTAAACACACTACCAAGAACTCCAAAAACACGCCCAACGAGCAATCTACACTCGCTCAGTGAGAGCCAAAATAGCAAGTTCTATAAGTCTAGCGAGCTGGCTCGCCTAACTACTAGAACTCAGAACTCTCATATCTTGCCTAGTGAACCCCTTTTGCTCGCCTAGCCACTCTGCATAATTTGTAGCACTTAAACTACATAATTTGCTCATTTAAACCTCCAATGACTTATCCTAAACGCTTTTACTAACTTCTAACACTCCTAGATCGAATTCTAAACTATAATTGACCTAACCAAAAGTATATAAACCAATCTAAACTCATTTTGAATTGTTTTACCATAATATTCTAACCTAAAACAACTAAAACCTCCTTTTATAGACTCCAATTCAATTTTACAAGTTTTAGATCATAACCAAACCACTTAAGGGTCTGAACAAGTCACAAATGCCTCAAAGAGAGACCCCAAACACTCAAACCTACCTGTAACCTACCAGATCAAAAATCTCACTCTTCAAAACGCCTAAATCAAGCCTAAAAACCTTTCTAAACCATCCTCTTGACTCATTCTCACTTCTATCTCAAATTTTTATCAACTCAAGCTATCAAGTTCTAATTGACCCTACCAAATGTCTCACATTGCTGTTTATCCCTTTAGACCCTTACTTCTAAAAATCACCTATCAAAACCTTACTTTTTAGACCAAACTAGTTCATGTCTCAGCCCATAACATTTATTTTAAACATATAACCAATTCATCACCAATAATTTCACAACAACAACAACATTCAAGTTAAATATTACATATAATTAAAATTATTCAACCAAATTTAGTTAATCAAACACATTTAATACTAACATACTCATTTCAAGCATACAATTCCACATACATTCAACTCACATACTAATAACTATAATTTTATACTTTATAACTCAATAAAATAAAACACTAGCTTCCCTTACCTTAAAGAGAACCACCACAACTCTACACATCTCATCAACCTTACTTATAGCTCAAGGAATCTTAGAAACGTCTACAGAAGACAAATTTGTGATAAAAGAGAGTCCTTAGAACATCTGATCAACAAGGAAATAAGAAAGAGAGGTAGATAACATATGAGAGAAAGGATTGTTACGCATAATCTCAAACTAAGTAAAGAAAAAAAGAGTCAAAATTTTCTCACTCTACATTAAAAATTGATCGGTAGAGAATGAAGATTATACTGATATAATCTTCTAGGTGTTTCTTGATCGACAAATAGATGATCGAGAAGTCAGAAATCTTAAAAACAAGGAAAAGAGAACTCAGAGGAAGAATTCTAGAGAGTTGATTAGTATTTTAGATAATGAGATAAGCTTAAAATTTTTATTAATATTATTGAATTATTTTAATTTTAAAATATTTAGTCTTATTATTTTAAACCACTTATGAACTCTAATACTTTATATTTTTAGGTTCTTACATCATTCACATATTTTTCGTAGAATAAAAATAGTTAAAATGTGAATAATCAAATTCATGGAAATAAAAATAAGGGAGTTTTGTTTTTTGTGAGGTTTATTTGTAGTTTGAAAGAGAAAGAACAATGTACCAGTGAGTGAGAAGAAATGTAGTATTTATGTAATGTGCAAGAGATCTTATCGTATTAAATAAGGGGGCAAATTTTGAGAAAAAAAAAACATAATTTTTAATTTTATCTTCATGCTATGCCAAGGTAAGGTTACCCATCAATTTGGATGATGTTGCATTTATTAGGGTTTTTATACATATAATTACAGTGGACTCAATCTAATAAAATAAAAGCTATTCAATTTATTAAAATGAAAACTGACAAAAAAAACTTATTCAAATAAAACAAAAATAACTCATCAACTCAGAAATAAAAAATAAAAAATCCAATAAAAACAACATTTTAAATCAAACAAGAGCCTGTGCAGATTATAAAACAAATTAATTACCTAAAAGTGCTTGCGACCAGACCAAATTAAATTAAATCTAAACAAATTTAGTCAAACGTAATTAAAGTGATAATCAAATTGAACCCATCTAAACTACACGAAATTAAAGCAAACAAACGCAACAAACCTTGCATTAATAAACTAAATCAAGCCAAACCAACATAAAGCATAAGTATGCTTTTAACAAATAAATTCTTTAATAATTAAACTTTTGAGCTAAATATAATTTTAGTTCTTAAACTTTAATAGAAAATTAAAATTTATTACTCTCAAAATTTAATATAATTTAGTTTCTAAATTCTATAATTAAATTAATTTAATTTTTTTAATTTAATTATATTAGAATTTTGTTGATATGTTAAACGATATTTTAAGATATCATTTAAGTTATTTACCTAATTTAATACATTATAACTTAAAATATCATGTAAAAGATTTAACATTATTAAATTAAAACAAAATCGAATTTTGTTCTTTTCCGTCTAAATTTCGAAATGGAAACCATATTTATTCCTTACATTTTTGTCAAACAACAGAGTAATAAAAAGTGAAGAAAATTAAGAAAAAAATAAAATTTGTTATTAGAAAATATATTTTAGTATAGAGTCATGTAAGGAAAAAAAATGTAGACGGAAGAGATGGACCCACATATATTCTTTCCTGAATCTGTCCTATCTGTAAATAAATTGTCGGTATCCGGAACGACATTTAACTTACTTTTTCTTTTTGAAAAATTTTATGTTGTTTTATTTTTTTTTTCCAACTATTGTTTTGGTTTAACACCTCTGTTACTTTGAGACTTCTTTCAATAACTTTCTTCATAAAGTACTGCTAATATTAATTTATCTCTGTGTCTTCATTTATAAACATAATTATATTCCTTTCTTAAATATTTTATTTTTAGGCTGTGTAAGTTACTTTTAACTTATTTTCATTTTTCTTCCGTGGATTATACAACTCTTATTTTTTTATTAGTAAAAATTGAACAAATGTGAGAGATATTCAAACACAAGTGTTTTTATTTTTAAAATTTAACTTTTTGTAGTTTTAATTTAAAAAAAAAAAACAGTGTCTATCTATAAACAGATTTCACGTAAAGATGGCCCGAATAAATACTTTAAAAAATTCAAAAAAAAAACCAAAATGGTTGATGATAAAAATGTTGAATCAAACTAAATTACTATACAATAGTTTCTAATTCTTAATAATATAAAAGACCAAAAATGCATTAAAAGAAATCTTTTTAACTAACAAAAATGTTTCAAATATACAAACCAAATTTAAATTTGAACATGAATGTTCGTTCCTACACAAACTCCACTCACCCCTTTATTTCATAACAATAGCATAGGATACGACACATTCAACATTAAATATTTATCACCAAGTAAAAGAAAATTATTGAAGATTACAATATAAGACTTATTTGCGAGTCTATTATTTTTTTCATAAGTTATTTATTTTTTAATTTTTAATCAATATAAGACTAAAATTGATACTTGATTTAGAAATAAAAGTAAGAAAATATTAAGGAGAAATAGGTTGAAAATGTAGGTTGTTAGGAGGAAGAAAGTGAATAGGGTTATGGAAGGAATGAGAGTAAGCAGTTAAGTGAGAATGTGATTAGGGCATGTGAGTGGCAGCTATTGTCAAAGGTGGCTAGATAAACGATCATCACCATTGATGCATTTTTCTACCTTCTTTAAAGCTTCCATGTGCATTGTACTATTTCTCCCATTAAATTCAAAACATAATAACAGAACAAACACACAGACACCAACTTAAATGCATGCCTCCCCTTTCACTTTTTTTTTATAATTAACAATATCCTTTAGAAATCAACTTACTAACAAAAACAAAGGTCAACTTGTTTTATAGGAAAATTCAATTAATATATAATTATATTGCGATTCCAATATGATTGAATAATATTGCTAACATTATTCATCATCCGAAATATTATTTGTTTTAGAGTTTTATCCATTATTGTTTTAACTATAAAAGAGATATAATAGTAAATAAAAACAAATGTATTTAAACTATGTTTCACCTCAACTTAAATTATATGGAACTTGAATATGGTAAAAATAAATTAATAATTTTTTTCTAACCTATTTTATAGTTTTTATATAAAGAATTATTATTTTTCTTTTCTATTTCTTGCTAGATATTGTGAGTATATATATTTATTAATAAGCGAGAACATGTTTTTAAAATTTGTTAAGAGTGGAGATAATTGGATATCAGTAACATTGTCTTAAAATTTCAATAAAATAAATGGGTAATTTTTTTTTTGATATTCGTGATATATTAAAGACGGGAATGTTTTCTACAATTTTGAGTACTTTCAATAATTAATTTTGAATGTTTTAATGTTGTTTTGAATTATAATCAATTGTTTTCAATCACGATTGCCTTAAAACATTTAAGAAACTTCTGAAGAAAATCAAGGTCGATTTGGTACAATTGATTGTGTACCTTTCTATTCAATTACTCATAAATTATCTACAACTTTGTAATTTTTGAAATGCATCTGGTTGATGTATGGATTACATGTGTATCTTCATATTTAGATCTAAAGTTCGTATCTTGAATGCGATATATATTTTCAGATGTATTTTGTAGTTGTAATTTGAATATTTTAAAATAGTTGAATAAGAGTTGAATTGATCATTTTAGGATGTAGATTCGGTTTATTCGAACTGATCCAAAAATTTCTTTGTACATTTTTTTTATCTGTTGTTTAATATTAAATATATTATGTATCTTTGATTTTAAAAAAACCATTTCTCTTAAATCTATTTCCCTAAAAAGAGTTTTTTTTATACTTCATTATGTATTCTCTATCAAGTTTTCACTCAAGTGGAGTTTTATGGATTTGGCATCACTTTGTTGCATTGTCTTTTAAATCAGTATTGTTTTAAGACAAATAAGCTTTGCTTTAATTTAGACACCACCTACAAAAATAATTGAAATTATCGAATGATTTTTATCAACGACAATAAATATATTGATAAATTTGAATTACTTACGGAATTTATTGACAAAATTTTACATTTTTGAATTATCGACGAATTTTTTCATCAATAATACATACTGGATTTATTGACAGATTTTTTTTTTCGGTAAATTAGTCAATAATACCTATTTCATTTACTGACAGATTTTTCCTTCGATAAATTTGTTGGTAAAAAGAGCGACAAATTTCCTGTCTAACCTTTCTCTTTCAGTACGAACCACACATTATTAATTTTTTTCTACCTCTCTCTCTTTCATTCCAGACTCTTCTTTCTTCACCTTCCCTAACTTCAAATCTTACTTCTCTATCAAAGTTTCATGTCTTCTCCATTTCTCACATATTCAATTCCCATCTTCATTTGACACGCCTCCATCTTTGTTGAGTCATGCCACCACCACCACCTCCGTTGAGCCATTCCACCGCCGTCGTCTCTATTGAGCCACACTATCATTGTTTCATTATAGAGCCACGCCGCCGTCGTCGTCTCTGTTGAGTCATGCCACCGTCGATTTCTCCTTTTTTCGCTCCATCTTCTTGTTTCACTACTGTTGTGCCACACATACTAGATTTACTGAAGGATTTTTTCTTCGGTAAATCAATCAATAATACCTATTTCATTTACTGACAGATTTTTCCTTCGATAAATATGTTGGTAAAAAGAGCGGCAACTTTCTTGTCCAATTTTTCTCCATTATTAATTTTTTTCTACCTCTCTCTCTTTCATTCCAGACTCTTCTTTCTCCCAACTTCAAATCTTACTTCTCCATCAAAGTTTCTTGTCTTCTCGATTTCTCACATCTTCAAATCCCATCTTCTTCATTTGACTTACCTCCATCTTTGTTGAGCCATGTCGTCGCCACCACCTCTGTTGAGCCATTCAGCCGCCGTCGTCTTTATTGAGCCACATCGTTGATGTTTCATTATTAAGCCACGTCGTCGTCATCGTCTTTGTTGAGTCATGTCGCCGCTGACTTCTCTTGTTTTCGCTCCATCTTCTTCTTCCACTACCGTTGTGCCACACACCTCCACCACCGTGCATCATTATTGGACCATGCATCCAAACCCCACTTCTCGTTTCCTCTCTTATTTTTTGTGTTTATAGTTAAGTAATATGCTAAGTTGGCTTTCTACAAAATTGTATGAAATTGTTATAATGGTAATGGTAATTAGGTTATAAAATTATGCAGGTTGTAAAACAAAACAAAGTGGGATAGTGAATAAAAGTGGGATGATAAATTTTTGTGCAGGTTATAAAATTGTTAGAATCTGTATGATAGTTGGTTGTAATGTCTTTATGTTTCTGGACAGGAAAAAATGGAGGAAAGAAGAAGGGGGAGAGGAAGATGGTGAACCTGATCGCAGTATTTACCAACGAATTTATTAACAGACTTTTCTTTCGATAATTACCGACGAATTTATCGACGAACTTTTCCTTCGATAATTATCGACGGAATAAAAAAGTCATCGATAAAATTTACTAACGACACTTTTACCGACGAATGTTTGGTCGTCGATAATTCGTCAATATTTTTCATTTATCAACATATTTTACACATTATTGATGGATTTTGGTCGTCGGTAATATGAATTTTTATTGTAGACCAAATGTTAATTATATAGGATTGTCGTACTAATTAAAATATTTAGAATTAAGTATTAGTATAATTAAATTTATGGTTAAATATATTTTTGGTTTCTTAATTTTCAGTGAAAATTATAATTAGTTCTTTTCCAAAATTTTGATCTCATTTAATTCCTTAACTTTATAAATGGGTGGATTTAATATTTTTAACCAAATTTTGTTAAGTTTATTTAACGTTTCAAAAGCATTTCTTGATAGCATTTTAATTGAGAAACACATTTGAAACCTTAAATAAATTTAATAAAATTTGGTTAAAAGAACTAAATTCAAGTTGTTCTAAAGATGAGGAACTAGATTGATCCAAAGTTTCAAAGATGGACTAATTCCAATTTTCACTGAAAGTTAAAAAAGCAAAAACATATTTAACCCGTAGATTTGTAAGTATATAATATGTATTTGTGGTCTTCATGAAAATCATAATTTTAAAACTTTCATATATATATATATATATATATATATATATATATATATATATATATATATATATATATATATAAAATTTCATAAATCATGTTGATCTATCTAATACAAAATGTATATATCTAAGTTACAATTACTCACTATTCAACTTAGCAATCTCACAGTTTCTTATCTTTCTTCACTGCACTATCATTTGTTCACGTATAATATATGATCATCGTAGAAAGGATAAAACCACCATAACACAAACACAAGGGTAAGCTAGTGAAATTTTAATAAGTTATATGCTCATACACATACCAATATAGAAATTTAAAATATTCATAATCATATCATGCAATAACAATTCATATTACATTCTATACATAATTTTTTGGAATGACATGTATTAAGTTGAATGCTCATGAAGTCGTGCACCTATCATGTAACCTTGAAAAACATTGTAACGACTAGTCATGATTATGCTTGGTGTAAACATGAAAGAATTAGCTCACTATAGCCTAACGAGAAATATGTTCTCCTACACCAAATCCTATTATAGGAACCTCTTTCAACTCTCACCACCTAAACTTCATTCTCCATTAGTCTAAGTTTAATAGAGTTAGGATGACTTCATCTTCTAGAGTCCTACTCAATCTGTGCCCTAACACTAGATAATGTGACAATTCTCTTTAGAATTAACCATATCCATACAATAAACTGAAGTGTCCAATCAAAATCTTCTTATAACCAAGAAGTCATCACCTTCACCACTTTAATCTCATTCATACCATAAATTCAGATCACATGTTGACAATAAAAAAATAAAACAATTAACCCAATAGTCATATGGTACAAAAATCTAATCTTTATGCAACATAACAATCATAATCACCACGCAATCATAATCCTTCCATCTGTTCACTATATTTCAACATTTAAAACCATATTTCATCCAATCAAGATAATAATCACCAATAAACTTTTCATTTACAATAATGTCTTTTTTTATCCAAGTATCACAAATTCAATTAGCAAGTTCGCTCTTTGCTTAGTAAGTTACCCCTAAAGGCATAATTGCTTAGCGAGAAGGTGGCTCACTCATCATCTCAGGCCCTTAGACTAAAATAATCAAAAATCGTATAGCAAAACTAGGCTCGCTCAACAACCAAACACCTCATATCTTTCTGCCATTTTCTAAAATGTTTTATGCTCAATGAACACTGCTCACCCAATGACTCAAGCTTTAAGATCTTATTTAATCAATCTTTTTCAACAAGCTCTGGCTTGCCAAATGAGTGAAAGAGTTTGGAGATTTTTGTGATTTTAATTTTTCACTCTTGCTTAACGGGGTTTATTGCATAACACCAAAAATTTCAAAGGCGCATTAAATTGTCAAATTGGTCCATCTAACTCTTCTTAAACATTTTTCTTGATCCCTTTGGAGTCATATGTAGTAAATCTATAAACCCATGCTTGCAAAAATTCTGAAAAAATTGACTCAGAGAAGGGATAAAGATGAACTTACTCTAACGAAAATTCTAATTAGATATAATTTCTCTACTCCGCTCCATAATCCTTATGGTAGTGTCTAATCTTCAAAGGGATGAACAAGTGGATCATGATGGGTCTTTCAAGAGAGGATTCATAAGGGAGAAATTACATAAATGTGATTAGAGCTAAACCCACATAAGGGATTGATATCACTTACAACTCAAAGTCTTAAAGCAGTGAATTTATGGGTCTATTTCTTTTAAGATACTCAACTTTCTCATATTTTTTTCCAATGTTAGACTCAAAGTTGAGGATTCATTGAGAGAGATCACATAAATTTGACTTGAGCTCAACCCACACAAGAGATTAACATCACTTACAACCCAAAACCTTAAAGCAATAAGTTTATGAGTCTTCTTTTTTTTATGGTACCCAACTTTCTCATTTTTACCCAATGTTATACTCAAAGTTGAATTTTCAAAAATCTCCACCTCAAGGATGAGAGTCCCTTTTACAATGGTACATTCTCTCTTAGGTGAAAGCATGTATAATGACCTTTTACTTATATCACCATTGTTGTTTTTGTGGTGGTGTTATTGTTTTTATCATAACGTTCTAAATCGATAACCAATGAACTATAAACTTTGATACCACTAGTGGATCTTTTCAAGGAAGGGTTCATTAGGGTGAGATTGCCTATATGTGACTTAATCCCAACCCACATAAGGGAGTAACGCCACTTTCAACCAAAAATATTAAGGCAATGAGTTTATGGGTTTTCTTTTTTATATGATGCTTAATTTTCTCATTTTTATTAATATAAGACTTAGGTTTACACTTGGATCCCTAACAATCCTTCTTCAAGGGTGAGTCCCTTCTACATTGATACATTCGTTATTGAGGAAAACATGTATGGTGACATTTACTTAAATCGTCGTCGTCGTTGTTTTTATAATAATGGTCTAAGTTGATCACCAAGACAAATTAGGGACTTTGATATCACTTATTGATCTTTTAAGGGAATAATTCATTAGAAAGAGATTACATAAATGTTACCAAAATCTAACCTACATAAAGGATTAACATCACTTTCAATCTAAAATCTTAACACAATGAATTTATGAGTCTTTTTATTATGTAATGTTCAATTTTCTCATTTTCATCTCTTGTGAAACTTAGACTTAGACTCATACTTAAATTCTCAACAATTTGAAGATTTTGAGAAAGAAAAATGAGGAAGAAAAGAAAATAATTTTAGAAAAATCATGATTTTTTTAAAATAAAACTTCAATAATTGGTTTTTTATTTATAAATTTTATATTTCGATAATAAAATATTCAAACTTTATTTATATGGAACTACTTCTACTTTTGTTATTTTCTACGTTCTTACATAATTGATTTAGATTAAACTTCTTGAGTAATTTTTTATTTAAATCTCTTAAAATTCTCTAATTTCATACCCCAAACTCAAACCCATACCCTTTGTTAATAAGTATAAGATATGTAATCATTATTTTTTTTAAATTATTTTAATTCGGGTATGAAGCATATTTGTGAACCTACAAGGCTAAAATGGCGATAAAACAAGCATATATCATTAAATAGTGACAAAATTGTTTTTAAGAAATTTAATTATTGTAAACTTCTTAATATTATGATTTGATTATATACTGTGAATAATAAAGTTATTATATATATATATATATATATATATATATATATATATATATATATATAATAAAATAGACAATCTGGTTTTTAAATATTTTGAGACTTAATCAAGTCAAATAAATAATTATATGAAAATAGTAGCAATAAGGATAATAATTTAATTCTCAAAAATAACTCCTTGGTGTGTCAAAGGAATTTTATTTACATTGTATTCCCTTTTCAAGTTTCTTTTTGACTTTATTATGAATTTTATAATGTTGACCTAAAACAGATCATCATTCTGCGCTGGTCCAATAACATTGGCAACTGTCAATTGTTTAAATATCATAAATTATTTTAGCAAAAATTTTAAAACTGAGATCCGTCATGGTCCATTGTAAGTAAATAAAGAAAAATATAGTAAAATATATTGCTCCATGAGAACATGGAAGGAATATTCTGATTTCCTTTCATTATTGATAAATGAGGTGAAAATATAATTAATACTGATAATTTCGAAACTAATTATGATTTATTTTAATGAATATAAAAGAAGAAAAACATTTAACTACGGTGAAATATATGATTATGTCTTAAGTAAATTCTTTTGTTCAATCCTTTTTTTATTTAAGTCATATTTTCTAACATCCCGTGTTTAATTATTTCGTTTGGTTTCATTGTTACTTTTTTTTTTAAATCTTGAATGAATATTAAGAAATGTAGCTGTCTCTTATAATTTGTATTACTTAATTGAGTATATTATAAATTTAAGTAATTTTCAATTTAATTTTTATTAAAAAGATATATTTAAAACACTTAATAAAATAATTCTTTATCAAAAAATAAATTAAAAACACTTAAATTTATAAGATACTTAAAATTTAATTATAGAAATAAAATTCTCAATCCCTTTTCCAAAGATTATACACATATTTATCTACACTACCACATACTATAAATTCGTTTACCTGAGTGTAAAAGTATCAATGATAGTTAATTTTAACTTGGGTTCAATGTAAACTACTAAAAAAAAACTTTTAGATTATATTTCATTAGAAAATTCAATTTAAATTTAATTATTTTGTTACGATGGCATTGATGTGAAGTGTTTAGTATTTTTGTAGCAAGTGTCCTTATTTGAATGGATCTTACTATTTTGAACCTATGCATTTGGTAGGAAATAGCTTTACTGTGTGAGAAACTAGGCCAATTCAATTTATGAGCATAGGACAATTATGGGCCATAATCTAACGATTTTTAGAGGGTAGGGTAGTTGCACGGCCTAAGGTACGATTTACAACACAATTTGGAATTTGGATTTTTCTTTTTAATTTATGATTTTGACATATGGATTGAGTTTTGATTACTACAATAATACATGTTAACCTGTAATATGGGTTGTGATTATAAACTTAATCTGGCTTAGCATTTGTGTGTGGAGTTTGGTAGAAAGATTGGTGATGATGCGAAGCTAGATTGATAGCCAATGGTTTTGTATATGAGGCCAAAAAAATAAGACTATTGATAGTTTCTATTAGTGGTGTCTTTTGCAATCATAGCTGAAAGGATGCATGCGATTATACGTTGTTATGTAATACCAAACATCATTCGTATAAAGTACAAGTCACGTTGCTGTCACATTGATGCAACTTTTGAGAAACAAACTAGTGTTTAATTATGTGTCTGATAATGAAATTCAAATGTTGTATATCTTGTCAATCCAATTTGCAAACGTTTCGAGTGACTTAAATCGGGCAAGTTGTCATCAATCTTATCTAGTGTAAAGGGTCATTGAAATCTAGTTTAGATATTGGAGATATCATGGTGGATTCTTTACAATAATGCAAGTGTTATAAAGAAAATGGATGATTCAATAGCATTGGAATGTGAAATAGTGAAATTATTGGGAGAAAAGTACAAGTGAGATGGTTTAATTTTGGGAAGTAAAAACGTTGGTAGAATTGAATGGTAAGAGAGAAAAGGATGTTGTGTTGTGTTGGAGTTTGTGTGATTTGGATGGGAATTGTTCCCTTGAAACAGTGAGTTATGTTTGAGAGATGCGAAGCAGAAGGCATAGGCATGTGGGGCTTTTGTTTTTTTGGGGTGAGGGATTTGACCCTATGGGATTCGCTCCTAGTAACTACATTAACACCATATACCTCCTAAAATGGACCCGATCCCATTTACTTTTTTTATCATTCTTCTCTCTTCAATTTCATCATCTCAACTTCTCACTAAACCAATGGAACAACACTAATTATTCTATCTCACAATTCCTTACATATACCTCTTCTCACATAAGTTAAATTCATTTAATATTTACCACTACCTCAACAATTATAACCAAGGGAACTTATAACTAACCGGAAGATGGTTACAATTTAAACTCTAAGTAACTTTTGAAGTAAAAAAATTTAATAATATATAAATACTGAAATTGATAAATTTATTATCTCGAAATTTTAGGTTAAAGATAGTATTATAATATTTTCCTAATGAACTATAAAAGATGAAATACTCATAAATTCAATCTTACAAGAGTTTTGGTTAAAAGTAATGTCAATTTTTTTATGTGGGTAAGACTCATGTTTTATATTATATATATATATATATATATATATATATATATATATATATATATATATATATATATATATAATTAAAATCTTTTTAATAAATTTTTTGAGAAACAAAATATGACACCAACACAAACACAAACATATCCAACTCCAAACCTAAGTTTGAAAAACAAATGATAAATTGTAGAAACCTTAAGAAAGGGAGAATGGGAAGAGGGAAAAAGACAGATGGAGAAGAGATAAGAAAGGAAAAAAGTATCATGAAGAAAGGGAGAAAGGGGAAAGGCTTGTGGAATGTAAGACCCGTAATTTTTATGGTGGGGGAACATAGTGGGGCATGGTGGTCACCCACCTTTGACTATCAGAATGCAATTTTTGTTGGTGCATTATTATTGGAAGGGGAAAGAGGGGGAGGCTCTCATTTGGGCGTCAGGGGAGATGCATCTCACCCGTGAGCACCTCTTGGACGTGAGAGAAGAAATAATGTTGGGAGCCCTCCATTTTGTTGCTCCTGGACCGTGAAGGTGGTTTCTCCTTTTGCTGGACCAGCTACGTCTTTAAGCTCTCAAGTTTGCTAGCATAGAAGAGAGCCATGTGAGAGAGCAGCCAGAGGAAAGGCACCCTTCCTTCCATTTCCAGCCGTCCAACGAGCACCCATGGGAACTGTACCAACTTCTGAAGGGCTGAGAGGCGGATCTGGGTGGGCATCTGGTGAGAGTGGAGTCCTTACAGCAAGATCTGGGAGAGGAAGTGAAGAATTGTGGAGGTTGCAAGGAGATCTTGATCTGCACATCTGGGAGGAGTTAGATCCCAAAATTTACATGGAAGTCTACAAGAGGTAAGGGGAGTTTGTTTTATTTCTTTGATTTTTAAGATATTTGTGTTTGCTGCAAATCTGGGTAGGATTTGGGAAGAAGGGGATGAAGATAGGGGGTTTCTGGGTTTTCTCTGGAACCTGCGTGATTCTGCAGAATTCTGCAGAATGAGCGTACGTCCAATTTTGGTGAGTCAAAATTGGACGTTCGTCCCAACAGTGCTCGACCAATTAGTGGTCGGCCAACTACTGAACGTTCGTCCAATTCTGGTGGAATTGGACGTTCGTCCAAGTTGCTCAGTAGTGAGCGTTCGGTTCTGAACGAACGTCCGCGTTCGTTCGTTATATATATGGGACGCTCGTCCAAGTCGTATTAAAGCAGTGCATTAATGAGCGTTCGTCCGTGACTTAGTATTTTCGTGGGACGTTCTTGAACGTTCGGCATTGGTCTCAAGACGCACGTCCATAGGTTGTAATGAGCGTTCGGTCATTCTATGGGTTAACGAACGTTCGTTCTTTAAGGATTTTGATCTTAAGCGCTCGTCCAAACAGTGATGAATTCAGGATAGCGTCCAAGGGTTTAGCGTTCGGCCTAAGTGATTGACTTTGCGTTCGGCTCGGTAGTTGAGTGTTCGGCCTTGGTATTGTGGTAATTATGAGCGTTCGACTTTTGGGTATCACGAGCGTTCGGTTTTTGGTATAGGTGAGCGTTCGGCTTTTGGATATAAATGAACGTTCGGTTTTTGGTATAAGTGAGCGTTCGGTTTTAAGTGTTCGGTGTGGATCTTGGACGTTCGTCCTCGGTTTTAGTAGCATTCGTCCTTGTCTTTGTGAGCGTTCGTCCTTGGCTCTGAGAGCGTTCGGCCTTGGTTTTGGGGAGCGTTCGTCCTTGATTTGTGAACGTTCGTCCTTGGTTTGTGAGCGTTCGTCCTTGGTCTGTGAGCGTTCGTCCTTGGAGCTCGATTAGGTTTGGTGTTTATCGGCAGCGTTCGGCCTTTTATGAGGATTGATTTCAGAACGTTCGTTCAGACAGTATCAGAGTTGGAAATAACGTTCGGCAATGCATGAATCCGTGGGAGTATTTTGAATCAATTATTGAGAATTGTGGGTTATTTCCTTGATCCAATATTGGATTAGTTATACATATTATTGAGGATATGTATGACTTCGTGATTGAGCACGTTTATTATATTGGATTAGTTATACATATTATTGAGAATATGTATGACTTCGTGATTGAGCACGTTTATTCTGTTGGAGGTGGTACATACACTATGTTATTTACTTGTAACTTCGTCGGTCTTTTTAGCAATTTTGCTAGTCTCACGCGTGAGACGGAGATTCGAGTGTCACCTTCTTCTGCGCGAGGAGGTGAATGTCTCGCCCACTGACTTCGGCTCGTGTTGAGTATAGTGCATCGTTACGCGTAGTATCGATGTTTTTACTCGTTAGTCCTTGAGGAGTCGGGGAGATAGGTCTGAAGTCGCGATGGATGACGGCTCGGGTCGCCTGTTATTGAGAGCAGGTTATGACGATGAATTACAAGTAAACGACATCAGTTTATGAAAGACTAGTATGCAGTGTCATGTGAGTCGATTTATCATGGGGATTGTTATAGTATATGTAGTGGGTTTATAATGTGATAATTCTAGTTATTCATCTTGCATGTTGTGGCTGTGGTTTCTAATCATGATGGTCGTACGGATACGGGAGAGATGGTAGTGAAGATGAAATTAGATTTGGAATACTTCGAGAGAGAGACGGAGTAAAACTTGTTGGGTTTATAGGTAGTAACGAGCATTCTTACTAGTGACGTTCGGTCTTGGTGTTATTTATTTTCAGGTAGCGAGCGTTATTAGGTAACGGTTGATCTTGATGTTAGTGGATCTGAGGTAGCTAATGTCCGATCCTAATTTGGTAACCTGAGGTTTAGTTTGATTACGTTCGGTCAGTACTGAGGTGTTCAGCAGAGTACTCTAGGCGTTTAAACCAGACTCGAGTGTTCTTTATTATAGTGTTCTGTCTCGTAGTGATGGTTCTTAGGGAATGATCTTTATTGGTGATGTTAGTCTAAGGTTGTAATCATTTACGGGGAGTGACCGGCCTTGATATTCGTTGAGGTAATGATCGATTAATAAGTAGTGATTAGTCGTGATGATGCATGATTCAGGAAGTGATCATTCTCAGGTAGTGTTAGGGGCAGATGATGCTTGTTTCAGATAAGGATTGTTAACAATTAGTGGTTGTACATAGGGAACATCTGGTCTCGATGAGGTTACCCTCAGATATTGTTAAATCCAGTAAAGTGATCAATTAAGTGTTCGTCCGAATGGTACTTAATCTGTGGTGCGCGAGATTTGATCTTTGAGCAATCGTTCGAATAGTGTTCGAAATAATAGTAATTGTTATAGTAGAGTACACCGTCTTAACGTGAAGTCTAAGTACTTGATCTTAATTAGCGTTTGATCTTTTGGTATTCGACCTAATGGTATTCAGTATAATAGCGTTTGATGTTCAGTTTCGAGATTAAGTGATCAATCTTAATGTTCGTGTAAACAGTATCCGATATAATATAAGTTCGTTGTTTTATCGTTTGATTCAGTAATGATATGATATTTGGGTATGTATTGAGGTTGAGGGTACTGTAGTAGGATGTCTTGATCTGTGGCTGATTGTGGACATATTGAGGGGACTAAGAATGAAATCACAAGTGGGACACCTTCCGTTGATTTGCTCATCAATGTATCATCCGGATGAGAGTCTATTGTGTAATGGATTGATTATTAGGTACTGTGGGATGAGTGTCCAATAGGAATCGTGGTACGTTGGCATGAGGATGTTTGACTTAATTATTATATGATATCTGTATTGGAATATCTATGCACGTTTTAGAAATGATGTGTTTCAGGTTAGCTCACCCTTACTTTGCTTGTTTGTGCATGTGAATGCGATGATCGTATAATGTGTGATGTTATACGGGAGCAGTTGAAGGATTGTCACGTGATCCTGTGCAATTGGAGGAAGAAATGGAAGATCTAATTAGAAGGACTCAAGGTTATCTTTGCAGTTGCGTCTGAGCTTAAAACTGATGTATAGATTTTAGTTGATGTTCGGGATGTTATGTAATTTTTACAACATTTAAGTTTTGAATTTAATATTTTTTTTAGGGTGAATTTTTTTTTGGGATGTTACATGGAAGGTGGTGGAACGTGGAAGGAGGTGGTGAGAGGTGATGAGAGGTGGAGGAAGGACAAAAATCAGAGAAAACCAAAAAGTATTCTAAAGATAAAAGATAACTTAAATTTTGACATATGGTACCTTATAAATTACACTAATGTTAACTTAACAAAAGGTTCACATTGATTTTTTTTTAAAAATAAATAAAATAAAAACTCAATTGAGTCTAAAATAAAGTCACATTATTAACTAAGTCAAACCTCTGATATCTTATATGAGTTGTCTATAACTCATTGGAGTTGAAGCATTCTAATTTTTTCGTTTTTCAAAAGATCCAATAATTGATATTAAAATTAAATTCATGAATTTGATTCTTAATGAGACAATTGTTAAAGTGGAGAGTTCTTGCCGATTGTATAATTATCTTGTACATGTAAAACAAGTTAAATAAGTCACAATTCTAAAAAAAACTAATAAGTTAAATTATATGAAAACAATTTTTCATTTCATGCTAATTACTATTTTCCTTATCTTTTTATATATTAAACAAAACATTATTATTTTTAAAACAAAAAATATATTCCATATTTTTAACATTGTTAGGATACATCTAATAGTTTCACATTTATGCTTTAACCTTTCAGCGATACTTTTTAGGACAAAATCGTAACGAAACTCCAAGCTTTAAAGAGGACAATACATAAAATATGACGATTGACTCTAATGATGTAATCTCAATGGACTTGAGGTTGAAACATGAACATTGTCTATAGGGATGAAAAAGAGGTTACAAAGATAAACTCTTAGTTCCTTGTGAGTAGAACTATCAAAATGCGTAACCCGGCCCAACCCAACCCGACCCACCACGAGTTGGCTACTTAGTGAGCCAACCCAACCCGGCTCATTTATTAGCGAGCCAAAACAATTCAAACCCGACCCGACCCACCACAGGTTGGTGGGTTAAACGGGTTGGCTCATTGGCTCACTTAATTAACTTTTTTTTCACCCTCTTCTTCTCAGATTCTTATAACATGTTACTTTGATCGATCAAATTGAAACAGTAATAATTGGACCAATTGATATAAAAAATGAAACAAAAGAAATATATTATTATATATATTCTAAGCTATCAAGCATAAAATTTTGACAATTTAGTTTAATGAGACATACACAACCGTTTGATCAAGAAACTACATATAGTCGTTAACAAAAATATTTAGCACAAGATAAAACTATCATGCTTGTAGATAGGTTTGAAAAGAAGTTAAAACAAATTATATATTCTTGAATTATCCAATCTATAATATTATTCATCTATTAATTTTGCTTGTATTGTATTTTAAAATTAATTTTTTTTATCTAATTTATATTCCAAAGGCGTATTTGTAAATAATATAATTAAAAATTAAAAAAAAAATTGTGAACATTCCTAGATACTTGCAAATAAAATAAAAAACTATAAATATTTTTTATCAAATACCCAGTTAGGTAATGGAATGGATTTCTTTAGACGAGATAGATAACGAATAGGCGTTATGGATACATGTCCCAACTCACTCTCATATCTAAAGGGAACTAAGGAATATGATTATGATAATTTTTTCCCTTTAAAAAAGAGTTAGTGCTACTTGAAGATGATTATTTTTCAATTGAACATAAAAATCGACAAAGAAAAAAAAACAATCATAAGAATATACCTAAAGAAGGAAGTCACGATAAGCAAAGATAAAAAAAAGCTAAAAAATGCTAGCATGAAGGCTTGGAATATGAGGGACATAAAATATAAGGTAGTTGAAGCTCGGGACAACACTAGAAAGAGAGGGGTTTGAATAATATTTTAAAACTTTTTCACAAATAGTGTTTAATATTACTCTGTAGGGATTAGACAATCTACAATAGTAGTTAAACACTTAAGTTTAAAGAAAATGTTGAATGTAAATCTTGTTTAAACATAGAGGTAGAAAAACACGCTTTGATTTTATAATGATTTGCTCCAAACTAAGTTACATCTAGTTCTCCCTTAAAGGGATTCCACTAAAACCAAGTTTAAGCACTCCTGGTTTACAAACTAAACAAACTAGTTAGACGAGTTTCATACTTCTGGTATCAAAATTAGACCAACTATCTAAAATGTTTAACTCTACTGAGTTAAACTTTACAAGTGTTTGAATTCACTTCTGAATCTAAAACAACAAAGTGTTTTTGAAATCTTACAAGACTAAAAATAACTCTCTACGAAAGGATATAAAATCAATACAAAGAACTTATGAAAACTTGTAAAAAGATATTTTCAAAGATAAGTTTTAAGAGCTTAAAGAAAGAGAGCAGAAAGCATATACCAATATTCTTGACAACAAAATTTCTTCTCTTCTCTTCATGCAAACTCCTTTATATAAACTTCTTTGAAAAAGATTCATTACTTAGAGCTTTTGACTTTTTTTAGGGATGTAACATTTTAAAGTAAAGTCAGAAACTATGTTGCGTTCTCTTAGAGCATGGTAAATGTGACACCCGGGCACTGACGAGGGCGGGGAGTGACGCCGGTGCGGGGAGCATGGTGCAGGGGGCACAGACAATGAGCGGCTCCTGGCAGCTTCGGGTGGAAGGGGTACATGGATGAATCGAACATGCACCGGAATGAGAGGGATTTGGAGACTGTGTAGGTATGGGACTATACAGTTGAAGGATAGCTTAAAGGAATTGATTTGACTACTCATATCACCAAAATGAATTTACTTTTCGGTAGCCTGACTCATAAGAACTCCATGGTTAAGCGTGCTTAGCCTGGAGAAATTCTGGGATGGGTGACCTTCTGGGAAGTTTTCCCAGAAAGTGTGCGAGTGAGGACAAAGCACACTGGAAAGCCTGGTGGTGGTCTGTGGGGGCAGTCAACGGTCCCTGTGAGTTGCCGGGACGTTACAGATGGTATCAGAGCCTAGCCTCTCCCAGTACGGTGTGGTTCGAGGACGAACCAAGCGGAAGTTGGTGGGCATGTGACACCCGGGCACTGACGAGGGCGGGGAGTGACGCCGGTGCGGGGAGCATGGTGCAGGGGCACAGACAATGAGCGGCTCCTGGCAGCTTCGGGTGGAAGGGGTACGTTACAGTAAACATTCATTACGTTTGTATTTGTGTCATATAACTTGTATTTTATATTTTATGTACATATATAACTCCATATTTTGTTACAGGCGCAAGATCTTGGACAAGTGGTCCATGTTGATGAGTTTATTGCACTGACTCATGTTCAGAAGGGAACTAGTCAATTTGTTGATGAAAAGTCTCAGAGGACTCATGTAAGCAAACACTGTTACTATTAATTGCTTTAAACTTTTTCCTTATATTACTATATCATTTACTAACATTGTGCATAATGTTTCAACATGAAGAATTTTCAACAAGACTTTCACAAGTTGGATCTGAACAAAGGTCATATCCTACTGCAGATAATGAGAATAATAATGAGGACGACATTCGTAGGACTTAATGCTAGGTCGATGTCATTGGTGGGAAAAAAAGGGACGAGTGTACGGTGCAGGGCAACTTGTTGCAAATTACACAGCAGGAAGAGGAGGTACTTTAAAGCATCAATCATCTTCTTCCACCTCCACTGTTGACGAGGTTGTACGCCTACGCAGGCACTATAGTAACATGACCAGGAATACTCTAAATTGATAAACGAGTTTACAAACTTTAAACAATTGGTCATGACATTGCTGCGTGAAGCTTCACAACTTTAGTCCACCGTTCCTCCGGCCTAGCTACAACCCTCTCCATCACTCGTTGTCCTAGAGCAGCCCACATCAATCTAGCCCACACCACTCTAGTCTAGATCTGTCCAACCCACAACAGTCCAGCCACCTTCAGAGCAGCAAGATGATGAACAACAAAACCATTCTCATGATGACTAGGTATATTATTAGTCTTGTTGTTATTAAACATACTTATTCTAGCATTATGTTTTATCTTTTAGACTTGGTCATGTGTCACAAACATATAGTAGTACTTGGTTTAGATGAACATGTTTTATGTTTTATTACAAATACAAGTTATTAAACACTATGTATCATTTAGGCACTTAAAAAGTAACTTTTAGTATTTCTAATATATTATCCTCAACTATTAAACAATTAAACATTATATTAAATTTTAAAACAAAGTTTGTTTAAACTTTTCTTCGAAAAATTTAAAACATGTTTTATGCAAAATAATAAAATTCACTAAACGTCACATCCTAGAATAATGTATAAAAAAAAATCCACAGTCAAATGAATTAGTCTCTACAAAAAAGAGATGATTCAGGTTTTTGCACGAAACTAGGCAAATTTATAGTAAAAATTACCGATTTAGACAAAAAAAATTTAAACTATGAAAATAGACAAGTCGTTGGGGTCACACGACTTCAAATGAAGAAGTCGTGCACCTCCTGCATGACTTCACCCTGACACCATGGTCAGAGGTGAAGTCATGCACCCAAAAACGACTTTAGAACATGATAATCGATTACCACGTGTTGTAATCGATTACCACACCTTTTTTCATAAAAAAAATATAAAAATTGAAATAGTAGGGATTGACGATTTCAATAAGAAAAATAGTGCACCCGTAATACATCTTTACTTTTTTAATTTTTAATTTGTTTTATTAATTAAAATAATTTATAATTTGTAAAAACTGTTTTTAAGTGTATTTAAAATAATTAAAATATATCTAACTAATAATTAAAGTTTTTTAATATTATTAAATAAATAAATTTCATAATTTTAATTATTTTTATAATTAAATTAAATTTCTTATAAAATAATTTTAACTAAATAATTTATAACTATAATTATTGCAATTATCTAATTAAAAATTAAAAAATTTATATTTCTATTTTTTTAATTCTTTTTATTATAGTATATGTTCTTACAAATTATAATTAGTTAATGACAATTTTTTTCATTATAAACTATTTAAATTAATAAAAATATTAAATATAAACTATTTAAATTAATAAGAAAAGAAAATAATTAAAATTGTAGGGAGGTTGACGACTTTTGAAGTAGTGCACTTTCATTTTTTTAATTTTTTTTATTTAAAATGATTTATAACTTTTAAATAATGTATTTAAATTATATAAAATATTTAGAATTATATATAATTAATAATTAAAGTTTTTTAATATTACTAAATAAATAAACTTCATGGTTTTCATTAATTTTGTAATTAAATTAATTTTTATAAAATGATTTCAATTAAATAATTTATAAACAAAATTATTGTAATTACATAAATAAAAATTCATAAATTTATTTTATTTAATTATAATAATTTTTTTAAATAAATATATTTTTAAGTAAATTTATTATAATAAAAAAAATTATAATGAAATTGTCGCAACCGGAATCGCGACGGGACGACGATCCAAAAAGAAACGGAACGGGTTTTGAAAAGAGATTTTGGAGTCGCCACCATAGTTTATTATGAAAAACTACGGAAAAACCATAAAATGATAAGGTATGGTCTACAAGAACCAGATTCTAGGTTCGGGAGTCGGTTACGTGTAGGGAAGGTATCAGCACCCTACAACACCTGCCTTAGGGAAGTACCTTTAACTAAATGCACGAATATGATGTGGTTTTCAAAATGTTTAACTATCCCCTAAAATAAAATTCTAAATAAACAAAATATATTTTTTAGTTTTTTGGGCCCGACAAGGATTGACCTTGCTCCTACGTATTCTCATTCAAAATGAGAAATCAGGGTTACGTAGTTCTTTTGGAAACTGCTTGAAACTTTTGTTTGAGGAATTGTTTGAGAATTTGATTATGAATAAATTTGGATTTTTGAGGAAGTGAACCTGACAAGGACTGGTCTTGCTCCTACGTATCTCCATTTTTGATGGAGAATCAAGATCACGTAGTTCTAGCTAGAAAAACTGTTTGTTGTTTGAAAAGGTCTGATGTTTTTAATTTTTGAAGATTTTTATGTTTTTAATATTTTCGAGAAAAAGAAGGTAATGAGTATTAGAACGACGCGGACGGTCGCACGAGTACTCATACCTTTAGAATGATATTTAAATATTTTTAATTATTATTTTATTTTTTTTTCTTTAAAAAAGAGAAGTAACGATAATAAGCACTAGGACGATGCGAACGATCACACGAATACTCATACCGTTATCTACTTATTTAGGAAGACTTGAGAGTATTGAGTGCTAGGCTGATGCGGATGATCGCACGAGCACTCATACCATCATTTAATATTTCATAAATAAGAGAGAAAGGTATTGAACACTAGGACGATCCGGGCGATCACACGAGTGTTCAACCTTTAAAACATATTTTTGAAATTTTATTTAAGAAAAGAAGAAAAGGTTTTTAGCACAAGGACGATGCGAGCGGTCACACATGCACTTAAACCTTTAAAATATTTTGTTTGTAAATTTTTATAAGAAAGAAGAAGAGGTTTTTAACACAAGGACGACGCAAGCGGTCACACGTGCGCTTAAACCTTTAAAATATTTTTTTGTAAATTTTGTATAAGGAAGAAGGCAAGGTTTCTAGCACAAGGACGACGTGAGCGGTCACACGTGCGTTTAAACCTTTAAAATATTTTTTTGTAAATTTTGTATAAGGAAGAAGGCAAGGTTTCTAGCACAAAGACGACGCGAGAGATCTCACGTGTGCTTAACCTTTAAAGCGTATTTGTGTAAATTTTTTTATTTAAGCTATAAATATTGTATTATTAAATATATATTTTAGGATAAGTAGATATCTAGAATAAATAGATAAAATAAAATAAAACAATAAAAATAAAAATAAAAAATAAAAATAAATTAAAACAAAAATAAAAATAAAATAAATAAATAAATAAAAATAAATGAACAAATGAAATAAGATAAACAAAATAAATAAATAAATAAAAAACAAATAATTAAATAAAAATAAAGCAAATAACGAGGGGCCTAAATGAGAAAGGGGTGCCGAACGGTCTGTCGCAGGCTACCGTGCGGTCCGTGGAAGTGGCCAAACGAACGTTGGGAAAGGAGGCTGAATGATGAGCGCTCGTTGGGGAGATGACGAACGGACGTTGGGAATGAGGCCAAATAACGAGCGTTCGTTGGGGAGATGGTCACCAAACGGTCCGTCCAAGAAGTGGCCGAACGGACGTTTGGAGAGGAGACTGAATAACGAGCGTTCGAAAAAGGCTTAAGGTTCCCGGTCGTGTGTTTATTTCTAGGCTTGGCCCACCCGGGTGGTTTCTAACCTAGAATCCCCTAGGGGTTCGGCATCTTCCCTCATTCCTCACCCTACTCAGATCAAGCACTCCCCAGAGACCCGAGGTTCCGCTTCTCCCACGAGCCCGCCGTTCGTCTCGGCCAGAGCAGCCACCACGCCTCACCTCCCGCAAAAATCGACCACCGCGAGTAGCGGCCCAAGGCATCGCAAGCGCCTTTGCTCACCGCCGAGACCCTCGCCGGCCGCCGCTCCAACTCTTCCTCTCTCGTTTTCAGTTGTTGTCTCTTTAATTTGTATAACGGGCTATGTGCGTGTGTGCTGTTTGGTGAGGAAGAAGATGAAGGCGGAGGAAGATATGGGGTTTGATGGAGGTGTTGCACGGAGAAGAAAATGGATTTGGCGGGGGCGTGTGGTTGGGAGTGATGAGCCGAGGGGTGGCAAATGAATATGGTTGATGATTCAGGGAGGGGGAGTGACACGCCGAGGGAGTTCTCGGTGGTTGGGAGGGCGGTTCCAGTGGAGAACGGAATGGTTCAGTGAGGATGAAGACACCGTTCTATTATCTCTGTTATCATGTTTACTGTTTCAATTTCAATGTTGATGGTTGGAAATGGGCAGAGGCGTGGAAGCCTATTTTTGATCGAAATGGAACGAAAGAAGCGGATAGGAGTGGGTATGGGGAGGATGATGATGATTGATAACAGTAAACATAAACCAACATCCACAACACTAAGAATGCACTCAACGACAGTCATAGGCAAGCCTAGCAACTTCAACAAACATATGTGCATATGTGCAAGAGCAAGCAAACAACTCACTAAAACAACATTACTTACCTCTCGAAGATCCGCTTACTATGGTAAGCTTGCGTTTCCAATGAATCCCCTTCTCCCTTGAGTGGCCGACTTCTCCTTTCTCTTTGCTGTGAATAATGTCTCTGGTTCTTCTTTGCAGATGCCAATGGTGAAGGCTCGAGAGACGGTGTGTGAAATCCTTCTTTTCTTTGCTCTCCAAAACATGAATAATCCTCCCCTCTCTGTTCTCTTTGCTTTTGTTTATGTGTAATCCTCTGTACCAAATGCTTGTACTGATTTTGTACACACCCAAATCGCATCTGCCATCCTGCTCTCCTCCACCACGTCTCTGCCACCACCCGCGGACTCTGCAGAAACGGTTTTCTGCCCCCTCCTCCCAGCACACACACGTACAACTCTTTTTTGTCCTCCAACCCGAAAACATTTTCTCTTTTCTCAGCTTCTCCCTCTTCTTTTTTTTTAACCGTATTAATTATATTAAACAAAATAGACTTTAAAAATAAAATAAAAATAGAAAATAAAAATGAAAATAAAATAATAAAAATGTAAAAAAAATGTATATACATATATATGGAGAAAAATAAGATAATATATGTAAATAAAACTAGGATAATACAATAATAATAATAATAATAATAAATAAAAAAAATATATGAGAAAAGAAATAAATAAATAAATAAAAGATAAAAATGAAAATAAAAGATAAAAGTAAGAAATGAAAAATAAAAATAAGTAAATAATATAATACACTATAGTAAAGTCCAAAAAATCAATCCGAACGAAATTTGGTATTGACAAAAATATATATATTTTTTTAAATTTTTTAATTAAATAATTACAATAATTATAGTTATAAATTATTTAATTAAAATCATTTATAAAAAAATTAATTTAATTTAAAAAATAATTAAAACAATGAAGTTTATTTATTTAATAATATTAAAAAACTTTAATTACTAATTATATATAATTTTAAACATTTTATATACATTTACATATATTATTTAAAAGTTATAAATTATTTTAAATAAAAAAATAAAAAAGTGAAAGTGTGTAGAGTGCACGACTTCAAAACAAGAAGTGCGTGAACCCCTACAATTTTAATTATTTAAATAGTTTATATTTAATATTTTTATTAATTAAAATAGTTTATAGAGAAAAAAGTTGTTATTAATTAATTATAATATGTAAAAAACATACTATAATAATAAAATTTCAAAAACATAAAAATATAAATTTGTTTGAATTTTTAATTAGATAATTACAATAATTATAGTTATAAATTATTTAATTGAAATTATTTTATAAGAAATTTAATTTAATTATAAAAATAATAAAAATCATGAAATTTATTTATTTAATAATATTAAAAAAATTTAATTATTAATTAGATATAATTTTAATTATTTTAAATACATTTAAAAAAAATTACAAATTATAAATGATATTTAAAAAACTAATAAAAAATTAAAGATATGTGAGATGCACGACTTCTCTTAACGAAGACGTCAACTCCCTAGGACTTTAATTATTTTATATTTTTTTGTGAAAAAAGGTGTGGTAATAGATTATAACTGGTAATCGATTACCATGTCTTAAAGTTGTTTGAGATACACGATTTCATGAAGTCGTATAGGGAGTATGACTTCTTCATTTGAAATCGTATGGATCTTCACAACTTGTCTATTTTCGTAATTAAAATTTTTTTACCTATATTAATAGTGTATACCTCAAATTTGTCTAATTTAGTAGAAAAACTGATGATTCATCATTGATAATGAAAATCTCTCATAAGTACACGTTGAAATCACCCTAGTGTGATAACTACCGAATTTCAGATAACTACCGAATTTCATTGAAACCATTCAATATACGATGGTGAAATAAAATTGGCCTAGATAAAAGGTTGCATAGCATCAACCTTCAAAATGGTGGTAGTTAAAATTTTACCTCAAAATTAAATTTAACCTTCGTTAGTAAAACAAAACATGTTCATCCTATAAATCCATTCATATGTATGAAGTCCGAACTTGAAAAACTTATAT
Organism: Vigna nakashimae; assembly: GCA_034642375.1. Taxonomy (NCBI): domain Eukaryota; kingdom Viridiplantae; phylum Streptophyta; class Magnoliopsida; order Fabales; family Fabaceae; genus Vigna; species Vigna nakashimae. The sequence continues at coordinate 13,147,889 of CM067764.1, read as the reverse complement.
GTATTCTCCTGTAACAAAACTATATATGGTTATAATTGAATATAATTAATAATATATCTATCGAATACTCAAACAAAGCTATATTATTAAAGCCTTTATTACAGGGACTAAAAAGATTATAATGAATACATAATAGCATATTTACTATTTTCAATAGCTTTTATTGTTTTGAGCATAAAAAAAATATTTTACAACCAAATCTCGATTTTTATCAGCAACTTGGTGTCCATATCTTACAAAATGAAGCTGGAATATTCAAAGATCTTAGTATTTGTATTTGGTAAGAACAAGACTCCTTTTTTTTATAAAAGAAAACAGTAAATATATATGATAGACCTTTTCCTTCTCATTCTTTGTCGGTGCTTTTGTCCCACACAACAAAATGTAAAAAACTCCTTTCGTTTTGTTGTGGAAAATTGCCATGATGAAATATTTGTCATCACTTAAAAATATTTCTGAAAGATACCAATCTTTTCTCTTTTGGTCTATTCTTTTGTCATCATCATTTTCTTATATGGATTCATTTTATTTCGTTATAAGACCAACCAACAAATTCATTGCATTCTACTGTTTCATAAACTATGACAAATGAAACGAAATAAGGATAACAATTAATTATAACTACTTGGAATTTTAGAGAACTGTATGATTGAGACATATTTTATACCTTTTTTTATCATAAAGATAAGGTTGTACTTTCTTTACTGTTTACCAATAATTAATCTTCATCAAACAGATTTACTCATTATTTTTAATAATAAAAAATTGACTCTTCTACCATGTTTTTTATTTATAAGATTCAGTAAAATATTACTCAAAGTGTTTCTCATTGAAAATAGGTTTAATCATTTACGAAGTCCTTTTTTTTACGTGGACTCTCAATTTAGTCCCTTTGTTTTTGGAAATCTCAATTGGGTCTCAAATTTATGAAAATTGCAACAATTGGATCCTTTCCGTTAAATTGTCTCCAACGGCGTTAGTGTGTGTCTGACGTGGCACGCTGTAGTCTGACATGGATGACGTGCCACGTCAGACATACACTAACGCCGTTGGAGACAATTTAACGGAAATGATCTAATTGTTGCAATTTTCATAAATTTGGGACCCAATTGAGATTTCCAAAAATAAAAGAACTAAATTTAAAATTCCACGCGAAAAAAAAAGACTTCGTGAATGATTAAACTTTAAAAATATAATAACTTATTTTTCAATGCTTTAGGAATAATTTAAAACTATGGTACTATGAATTAAAACTTTAATGATATGACTGGGCTCACTGATGAAAAAGAAAGTTGATAACGTTATCCAAAGAAATGACAGGGTTGGCACCATCCTGGACTAGGCCTATCCCGATCCAGGACACAAACAAAGTATAAAGTTAATTTAATTTATTTTAAAAAAATAAAATTTGTTAAACACTTTTAATGTTTATGCAAAAATGATAACACTGTAATGTTTATTTGGTATTAAAAATACATATTTTATTATTGATCGAATATTTATTTAAAAAATATTTATGAATATTTTAAAATTTATGAATATTTGTGAATACAGATATTCCGTATATATTTTAAAAAATTTATTAAAACATAATTTATATATTTTTTTAAACAAAGTTTCCTCTAAAATTAAGGATATGAAATTCAAAGTTGCATTAAATGCAAATTAATATGTGTGATAAGAAGTGATTAAGATTTGATGTCTTGTCAAAAATATTATGACTGTATATCAAAGAACGTAATTAATGTGTAAAAGATTTTGTTCTGTACGTTCTTTGTCACACTCGAATTGGAATTACTAAGTGATTTGATCATCTATTACTTTTGGCGCGACATCCAATTATATATACGAATCATATACGTTATCATTTTATAATATAGAAAAATAGTCAAGATTAATTTTAAGGATTACATTTATTTTTAGAATAGTATGAAATTGAAAGTTAGAATATTAGAGTTTTTTTCTAAAAATTAAAGAGAATTTAAAACTTTAAATGCACAAAAGTTCTTCAAAGCTAGCGAATCTAAACTGGAGCACTCTCGTCCCCATCAAGTACTATTTTTAAAGTATCCTCTTTGCCATCTACTCCTACTCAAGTGAGTGATCATCGCACATACCCAAACACAAACAAGTAGGGGTGAGTTAGATATAAAAAACGTTATTCAACCTCACACGACATGCAAAAATCACTCAAACATGGTAAAATAACATCACAAGACTCGTTGCTTTATAGACCGACTCATCTGGACTAGAATGATAGTTGAGCTATGACGGGTCTTGCACTCGTGGTAGCTTATGAAACTTGGGCTCCCCCACCCTACCACACTCACGAGATTAGTCTATTATCATTCACCTTGGATCATACTGGAAGCACCCAAGACTAGGACCTCCTGCTACTCCTCACCACATGGCTCAATCCTCTCTACATGAGAAGAAAGACCATTGGAGTTTCAGGATGACCCCCAAGACTGAGCTCCTACTTTCATTCTAAACACTACCAGGACACCACCATGTATCCTCCCCTTGAAGATCATGGAATTACGTTCATGAACCATACTGTCACTTTGAAACTTAACCCAAGACATGAATAACCAGATGCCATTTTATTATCATAGTGAATCCAACATATCTCATACATTCACATACTTCTCACATAAATCACATGATGTTCAGACGCATAAATTCAAATCCAATAAAATACAATCATCACAAAAATCGTACAAAATTAATATATCACAAAATAAATTAACAATACTAAAATATCACCATAAATGGTCACCGTAGAAGAATCAAATGTTTGACGAATCAAACTCACCATAAATGTCAGTACATATGACTAGTCACAACTTACTGAATTGGACCAGGGCTGCTCTATGATCAGGGATGTACTAACTCCGGTTTTTAAGATTCCTCTATCCTACCATCACAATTATAATTCATAACTTTGGTATGAATGGTCCACAAACATAATTTAAGCAATATTGAGATCCCTGAGAAGATATGAAATTAATATCTCTAAATCTGTAACTCCGATTTCAAATCTGAACGGTCAAAGTAATTCACTATGAGTTAGAAACTACATATTAAAATTTCCGGTTGATCCAACGGTTAACTAGATATATATTGAGGTATTACCGAGGTAACTCAGGGACATAATTTTAAGTGGTTTTCGGTTATACTCAAAATGCGGAACGAATTTCTCTAAGCACAGACATCTAATTACAAATCTGAACGGTCAATATGACTTAATATGTTTTATGAACTACATACTAAAGTTCGGACTCAATCTAACGGTAAATGAAATATATCTGAAGTTTTTACCATGATAACTTAAGAACAGAAATATAGTGTTTATCAGATTTTTCAAACCTTCAAAATTACTTTCTCAAAATATAGACTTCCAATTACAAATCCGATCGGTCAAAGTGTAGTAATATATCCTAAGAATCATATATCCAATTTTCAGGTTGATCTAACAGTCAAATAGGTCAGAATCTATATTTTACCGAGAGAACTCAGTAACAGAACTATAGGGGTAATTAGTTTACTCAAACATGCAGGATTTATTTCTCCAAGTACAAACTTCTAATTAATCCTCCGAACGGTCAAAGTGTATTAATATATCTTAGGAATCATATATCAAATTTGCATATTGATCTAACGGTCAAATAGGTCAAAATCTATATTTTACCGAGAGGACTCAATAACCAAATTATAGGGGTAATTAATTTACTCAAACATGTAGGATTTATTTCTCCAAGTAGAGACTTCTAATTGATGATGCGAATGGTCAAAGTGAAGAAATAGGCCTTAGGATTTATATATTAAACTTTTAGCTAAATTCAAAGGTAAAAACAATTAAAAGGAATGTTTTACCATAGTAATTCGAAAATAAGAAAGTTATAATCATGAAAACTAAATTTATACAAATGAATAGATAACTACCATTACCAAAATTTTAACATGTTCATAACTCATATTCATGATCATAACATGTATAAAAATCATATATAAGAAGGATTAGCTCCCTTACCTCTATTCCAGACTTCTCTTGCTCCGAATTCGTTTTCCCGAAAACCCTCCAGAGCCGCTACTCTTCTTGTAACTAAAATTTCTTCCTAACTCTTTCTTCTCTATTTCTCAAGGTTTCTCAAATGATTCTTCCTCTTTTTGTGCAAAATTAGCCTCCCCTTCATGGTTATTTATAGTCCAAATTTTTTTACTATTCATCAATTTTTTAATATTTTTTTTATATTAATTTCTTAATTACCACTTACATAATGGATTCATAATGAATTCCTCAATTATGTCTTCAAATCTGAATGTTTTCTTCATTATCAATATTTTAAATTTTACTTTTTCCTTTTTTTTTTTACAAAAAGGTAGAAAAGAGTTTGAACCCATCACCAAAATTTTCTACCAATTAAGCTACCAAAATATCTTATTTAACTTTCCACATTTTATAAACTTATTATATTCTCCATTCCTAAAAAAATATATTTTTACTAGTAATAAAATTGTAAATATTTTTTATGGGTCTTACATTTGACATGAGACTGTATGAGTGCTTGTTTTCGTAATAATACATCTAGACGTTTATCTCTAAACACAGTTAATTATTGCTTCAAATATAACTATACAAAATTAATTGAATTTTAAGTTCTTCGTATAATGTTTTTAATTAGATTTTTATTAAAAATAATTTCAATTAAATTTTTCTGGTTATATTTTATTGTTGATTGATGTTATGTAACTCTTACTTTCCATCATTACTATAGTTGGCTGAGGTTAGGTAATTTTTACTTTATATTATCATTACTACTTACATGTCTGTATATATAAAAAATACTTTAATTGAATTTATGTTAAAATTTTATGTTTTATTAAACGTATACAATTTTTATATCTTTTAATTAAAATTTTGTTATTAATAGAAGTAACGTGACTGTACCATCTTAGTAGTATCAAATAGAATATTACGAACACGAATAATAAAAAATATGAAGTTTTGAAATTTTAATTTATTTTTTAAACATGTCACTGTATCATTTTCTAAATTAAGAACTAAAATAAAAATCAGATATAGTATGTGGAGATTTTATTCTTTTTAGGCTTAATACCCTATTTTGTCCTCAGTTTAGCTCGAAAATGTCAAATTAGTTCATCATTTAAAAAATGTGTCAATTACGTCCTCACTTAATAAAATTTACATTAATGAAATCTCTTCCGTTAAATCGTACAAACAACGTCAATTAAAGAAAGATAAAAATAATTAACGTCATTTGTACGGATTTAACGGAAGGGATTTTATTGATGCAAATTTTATTAAATAAGGACGTAATTGACGCATTTTTGAAAGGAATGATTAATTTGACATTTTTGAGCGAAACTAAAGACAAAATAGGGTATTAAGCCTTCTTTTTATTATGTAAGTTGTTGATGGTCTGCTTGAGAATATAAAATTAAACGGTCATGTCATTTTAATGGATGGTGAATATTTAATTAAAAATATAAAAAAATTATATATTATATAAAATAACAATTCTTAATAAAAAATTAATTGAAAATGTTTGAATTTACGAGATAGTTAAAACTTCATTAAGTAGTTATTTAATTTTTCAAGTAAGTAATAATAACGAAAATTGACAATAATTAACAATAAAATATAACGGGATTTAACTAAAAATTATGAAAATTTTGAATATTTCATATATTAAATTTTTTGTTAAAATACTGTAACGTCCCCAAAATATACGGCATGCATATATAATAAAAACGTCATTCAATTATAATATTGGAAAGCAGTTAGAGACATATGGTAGACTATATGAATTATAGTCATCCAAAATCAGGTCAGATTTGGTCCCTTAAACCTAGAGGACCACTGGAAATTTTCATTAGAATAGTTCTACTAATCAAGATCCTAAACATACTAAGCTGCAGCATCACCGTCTTCCAGCGCTTGCTCCACAGACACCTCCTCTTCATCTGCTCACATCCAATTGGATGATCATTGCAAAGGAAAACACATACCACAAGCACATAAACAAGCAAGGGTGAGCTAGTTTTACAAACAAGCGTATTATATTAGAGTAAACAATTCATCAACTACATACTTTAAGCCAAGCAAGTTAAATCATACCCAGAACATGTTATCAACTAGACTTGACTCGTCCGGACTTAGAATGATTACCGAGCTATGGCGGGTCATGCACTCGTGGTGGCTTATGAAACTTGGGTTCCCCACCCTACCACACTCACGAGGTTAACCTGTTCCGGGCCTTGAGGCATACTGGAAGCCCCCAAGACTAAGACCTCCTACTACTCCTCACCACATGGTTCAATCCTCTCTACTTGAGAATGAAAGACCATTGGAGCCTCAGGATAGCCCCCAAGACTGAGCTTCCCTGTAGATCATTCTAAACACTACTGCACCACCATGAATCTTCTCCTCGAAGATTCATGGAATTACGTCAATCCACCATGCTGTTAGCCACATATCCTTTTACTTTAACCATACATCACATGTTGAAGATTCTCATACATTCACATACTTTCCACATAAATCACATCATGTTATGCATTCCAAGCAATTGATCCAACCAAAGATATCCAAAAGAAGAGACTTGCCCTAACAGAAGTCGCATAGCGCATCCCATCCGCAAGGTGAGACAGAGACCTCTCGCATAGCGCACCTCAATTCGCATAGTGAATTAAGTCGCAACATGCATCAGACCCCAAGCCTCTCGCATAGCGCGCCCTGGTCGCTATGCGAGAACCCAAACAGAGACCAACCTCCCCAAAGCTCTCGCTATGCGTCCAACTCGCCCTTCGAATTAAATGGGTAGTGATTCCAGACCACCACTAGTTGCATAGCGACAGGATTCGCCATGGTGAGTCCAAAAACAATGAGCACCACCCTCTGGAAATTCGCACAGCGCACCAACTCGTACAGCGAATTTCCAGGACAGTGAGCACCCTTCTCAAGGTCTCGCTATGCGAGGCAACTCGCATAGCGACACTGCATAATTGGTAGAACGTGAATTCTACATAATCACTCACTCACACTAACCCTTACCATTTCTAGGACTCTTGGTTAACTTCTAAGACCTCTAATTCAATTATTATGTATAATTATTCTTGTCTAGATGATCCAAATCCTCCCCAATACTAATCTAAAGTGATTAAATCCAGTTTTATCTTTTAAAACATCAATTCATACAACTTATGGACCCAATCTCATTTCAACCATTATCTCAAGACTTACTCAGTTCTCTAACCCCTCACCAGTTCCATTGACTCACCTAAACTATCCCAACTGCCCAATTGGTCACCGGAGAAGAATCAGATGTCTGAACGCATCAGTCTCACCTTCGATGCCAGCACATATGACTAGTCACAACTGACTGGACCAGGCCAGGGCTGCTCTATGATCAGGGATGTGCCAACTCAGGTTTTTAAGATTCTTCTATCCTACCAAGACAGTGCTCTCAACCTGTCCCAATTCAAACTCTACCCTATTTCAGTACTTCAATCACACTACCAATCACAGTGACTAAAATTTCTACCTCAGTCTACTTAGTCTCTTCCAAAATGGCCACCATAACAGTATTAACGCACTCCACCATATTAAATCACCACCACATGATTAATCCCAAATTCAGTCACAACATCAATTCATGGTTCATACAACATTCACATACAAGGCAGTGTCATATAACAAATTTTACAGCTTCACATAAGAACATGTCAACACATATCATTCTATACATTCAAACTTAGAAACTCAACTTAAACAACACAACAGTTCAAATTTCAACACACATACACCTCATACAATAAAATCAGAAAAGAAATGTCTAGCTCCCCTTACCTGGAAGTAAAACAGTATTTTCCACTAGAGTGCTCTAACCGTGCTCTTCACAGCAAAACTCAAACAATGCCCAATAACCACCTAAATGATGATGAAAACAGCTCTTAGAGCTAGAATAGACAGGAAATCGAAGGACATGCTACCCAGCTGCATGCAACCAGTAAAGTTTCATGCCCTAAGTTCAAGAAAAAGGGAAAAATTGACTTACCTGTCCAAATCAGAATTTCAATCAGATGAATAGGAAGCTCTCAACTCCGCGAGTGAAAGCACACCACCTATTTGAAATTCCAATGGTGGAAAATGGTGGAAAGGTAGAGAGAAGTCAGAGTAGAGAAGAGAGAAATGGTACTAAGTTTTAGAGAAAGAAAGAGGAAAGCAGAATGAAGAATTTGGCCTTTGGGTGAAAGACCCTTGCTAAGGTCAGGTTCCCTTAGTTTGGGGCTGGCTCCCCCCAACTAAGGTCCAATAGCCTCCTTTTATTTACAGGCCCTTACAAATACTATGTTTCTATTAGTATTGAAATATTAATTTGGTCTTAAAGTATTAAATAATCTTAATTGGGTTCTGATTTTTTAAAATATGATGTAATTTTGTTATTTTTATTGGTACAATACTCACTACATTAACTCACTAACAAAGTATTAGTCTGTGATTATTTTTATTTTAAGGTTTAATGTCACCAGAAGTCCCTCTTTTTGTCCAAAATCTTAAATAGATCCCTTTTCGTTTTGGCGTATCAATGTGGTCCTTTTTATTGTTAATTTGATTCAATTAGAGGTCTGCCGTCAAATTCAGCAAACGACCGTTTAATAGTTGGTAACGTGGCATGCTCACTTAAATGTGTAATGACATGTGGCATTAAAATTTATTTTTGTTTTAAAAAAAATTAAGGAGAGAGGTGATATCAAATGGAGAGAAGGGCAAAGGTGGAAAAATTAAAAATTATTAGGGCTTCTGTGTGCAGTTTGGCACGGAGCTTGGAAGGGAAACTGGAGAGCTTGAAGAGCTCGTTAATGGTGACGCGTAGCGAGAGCTTGAAGAGGAGTTCCGGGTCGGTTGTGTTGGATTCTGACAACGAGGATATGGTGGAAAAATTAAAAATTTTAGGGCTATCACCTTTAATTGGGGGATAATATTGGGGGAAAGGTTGTTATTATTATTGTTCATGTGAAGGGGAAAAATCGCATTGTATGTTTGATTGCCCATTGCATATGCAGTGGTAGAAGGAGAAAACCCTTGATTTTTTGTTCTTATGTCATTATTATTCTTCTGCTCTTTGTTGCTTACTCACCCCTTCTTCTAATGTCTAGAGTGACTCTTTCTACCATTTTCTTTTCTTGTACGTGGATTTCTGCTAATATGGTTAGTCAGAAAGGGAAAAGAGGAAAATTTCTTTGGATTTTGAAGTCTTTGGTTTCATGTTTGTTTCTAAAGTATAGCTTGTGAGGTTTTTTCTTTTTATGAGTGGAGCGGGTGCGGGACGGGTTTCAACTTATCAAAATTCAAGAATGAGCCTTGCAAATTCAGGGGTTGGAGAAAGATAGGGAAAATTTTGATCTTTTTGGGTGCAGATAAACAACTTTTGCCGTTACCCATTTAAGTTGAAAGTCTTAATTCATATCAATTGGTGTTTATGATTAATAAAAGCTATTAAAGTGAAAAGATTGATTTTTTGATAACGTCTTAACACTATTGTTGTTTCTGCAGTTTACTCCAAATTTTTTGCCAAAGGAACACAATTGGAAAAGAAAATCTCCAGAAAATGAAGACTTTTTACACTTGAATGGCTTTCCTCTGGATGACCTTAATGAAGATCTCTTAGAGAGGGTGCTTTCATGGCTACCAACTTCCTCCTTCTTCCGCCATACTTCTGTCTACAAAAGATGGAAGTCAGTTGCTGCTTCTGTGAGTTTCAAGCTTGCCTACACATAGAAGCCCTAAAAATTTTTAATTTTTCCACCTTTGCCCTTCACTCCATCTGATATCACCTCTCTCCTTAATTTTTTTTTAAAACAAAAATCAATTTTAATGCCACATGTCATTACATATTTAAGTGAGCATGCCACATTACCAATTATTAAACGGTCGTTTACTGAATTTGACTGGCAGATCTCTAATTGAATCAAATTAACAATATAATTGATTATTTTGGACTGTTTTGAAAAAAAACTCAATCTTTAGAAAGTAATTGATTATTTCAGTTAATATTTTATTATGTGAAGTTTTTTTAAGAAAAACCTCACATTCGTTAATAATTGATTATGTTGATTTAAAAATGATTTCTAAGTTATAGGACCAACATATTAATAGATTATATTTAAAAATTATTTGATCATATCAATGTGCTACTTCTAAACTTCTTTAAAAAGAAAGCTCTCATTCTTTTAGAAACATAATTTCATATATTTTAAATTTAGGTAGCTCTGTTGTGATTTATAAATTTTTTTGAACAATAATTTTATATATAATCCGTCACAACACAAGTGATATCTTTCTTTTATTATTCTTGTAATTTAATTTGAATTTCATCCACCAATATATGGTGTGCTAGTGTAAGTAATTAAGTATTTGTGTTATCTGTTTAAAATTCTTGAATGGTGTTTTAATGAGCGATTTATATATTTTGTTCTAGTTATGTAGGTATTTTTTTCTAATTGGATAGTTCAAGACTATAGTAAAAAATCCAGTTAAAGTTATTTAAATTAACTATACGTAAAATTAGGAAGAATCAAATTAGTATTAAAATTATGTGTGTTTCTTTGATATTTTCATGTATTTTTTTGGTGTTCTAAAATTTATTTATCACTATATAATAATATTTCCTTATTAACAACTTTCAAGATACAAAACTTTATAGAAAAATTTTCAAGTTTCATTTCTACAATCATTTCACCTCTCTTGATTATGATTGAGTCATTATAATTTATAATAATTGGTACCTTAGAGCAAGGTTATTAAAAGTTACTAAATTTTGATCCAAAAATGTTTAGTTATTGACAAACATTTGTTGAGAGTGCATTCATAAATAAACCATCTCTTCTTGTTGGAGAAAATGATCCTTTTTTTTAAAACTTAGAATAAATATTTTTCTTAGGAGTTTGGAATGTAATGGTAAATGATTATTTTGAACCAACTAGAGTTGTTGATAATGTTTGGTTCCAAAAGAAATTTCTTTATGGACTCTTGATGAAAATAAAAGAGTTCATTATGATTTTATAGCTAAATATATTATTTCTTTTGCTTTAACTTTTGATGACTTTCATAGAGTTTTAGTTTGCTCTTTAGCGAAAGAAGAATATTTTGGAAGTCACTCATGAAGGGACCAAAGAAGTTAAGAGAGCAAGGAAAAATATTCTTATACAAGATTATGAGATATTTAGTATGCAACCATGGGAAAACATCTATGATGTTCAAAAGAGATTTATTGATATAATAATCATCTTCTTGCTCTTAGAAAAATATTTAACATAAAGGAGCTAAACATCAAAATTCTAAACAGAGACAACCAAATGTTACAATTATCTCGTAATCAAGACATCTTGTCATGATGAACATGACTACTCTTTTTTATAAGCTAAGGAAGTAGGGTTGGAGATTGGTAGATGGAAAGAAGAAGAAGGAGGAGAAAAAATTAATAGTAATTTTATATCTCGAGGGATATTTCAAAGAGTAGTTTGTTTATCGTATTATAGTTACATATATGTTTCTTGTAATTGGATAATTCAAAACTATAGTTAAAAATCTAGCTATAATTGCTTGATTTAATTAGATGTAGATTAAAGAAGAATAGAACCAATATAAAAAAGATTAGTGTGTTTCTTTGATAATTTCATGTATCTTTTTGTGTTCTTAAAATTATTCATCATTCCACTATAAGTATTGAATATATAATGAAAAACTAGATATATAATTAGTCTTCCTTATGTAGAAAATATAGAGAGTATTGTATTTATAATAACTAAAATATGAATTAATCCCAAAATCCAAATAATGATAGGCAAAGATGATAACTTAAAAACATACGATAAAAGATAAGACATCTAACACTCCCCTACAAGTTAGTGCATATAAATCATGTGTATCAAACTTATTACAAACATGATGAATTATTGGTCTTTAAAGACTTAGTGAAACCATTTGTTAATTGATCACTTGAGTTAATGAACTTAGTCTTGATGTTTCCAAATAAAATTTTCTCTTAAATGAAATGACAATCAATCTCAATGTGTTTGGTACTATTATGAAAGACAAGATTAGAACGAATACGAAGAGCAACTTGATTGTCACATATAAGTTGCATTTGAGTGACATATTCAAATTATAACTCTATGAACAATTACTTAAACTAAACAAGTTCATAAGTGATTAAGGTCATAACTCTAATTTTTTTTGCATTAGACCTTGCCATGACACTTTGTTTCTTGCTCTTCCAAGAAATAAAATTTCCACCAATGGAGACACATTATCCAGAAGTAGATATTCTATTAGAAGAAGATCCTACTTAATCAACATCTAAATAACAAACAACTCTTGTATAGTTATTAGAACCCTATAAGAAACATTTTTCAAGAAATCCTTTAATGTACTTTAATACATGGATGATTGCATTCCAATGATCTTGACATGGGAAATTGATAAATAGGCTCATTACACTAACTGCAAAGAAAATGTCAACACGAGTAACTATAAGATAATTCAATTTCCCACCTAATATTCTATATTGCTAAAGATTTGAAATAGGCTCTCCTTGATTTGGTATTAGGATCCATGGGTATGTCAACAAATTTTGAATTCATCAAGCCAATTCCTCTAAAATATCCAGTGCATACTTCCTTTGAGATATAACAATACCAACGTTGGATTGTGCTACCTCAATACCTAAGAAATATTTGAGTTTGCTAAAATCTTTGGTATGAAAATGGTGAGAAAAAATGTTGTTTCATCTGGAAGATACCATTGTGGTCACTGTCTGTAAGAACAATGTCATTAATATATACTATCAAATAGACACATTTAGTGCTTGAGTGATGGTAAAGGATTGAATGATCTACCTCACTTAGAGTCATACCAAATTATTGAATCAATGCTACTAAAATTTTTAAACCAGACCCTAGGAGAATGTTTTAGACCATATAAATATTTACGAAGATGATATACCAATCCAAAAGACTCTTCCTAAGCAACAAACCCTATAGGCTGCTTCATATAAATCTCTTCCAACAAATCTCTATTAAGGAAAGTATTTTTGACATTTAGTTGATAAAGTGACCATTATTGAAGAGTAGTCATGGCTATAAATAAACAAACATAAACCATCTTTGCTACTGGAGAAAAAATTCAAAAATTTGTGTGTAACTTTTGGGCACAAGACAAGTTTTAAGGTAGTCAAAAGTACCATCAGGACCAACTTTAATAGAAAAAACTAACCTACAGCCAATAACAAATTTCACATATGTAATGGGATGAGCTCCCAAGTTTCACTATTATAAAAGCACTTAGTTCATCAAGCATGGCTTGATTTCAACCAGGATAGGCTAAGACATCATTGACATATTTGAGGAAGAACCTCCAAGGAGATGACGAATGTGCGTGTCGCGAGCTCCTTCGAAGCTTCCTCCAGAGATGAGCGCATCGGAAAAAATGACAAACACTCGAAGAAGAACAAGAAACAGAGGGTTAAACTCGATAAAAACCCTAGAAATGGAAGGAAACCCAATATGAACCGATTAATCGGTTCAAAATGAAGATTGAACGGTGGAAAAGGTTTGGAACGGATCAAGAGTGATTTTAATCGGCTAAAATTAGAGAAAATGATGAAAGATGTAGAAACCCTAGCCAAATGTGCAGATGATTTGGTGATAGTGGAAGAAAGATGAAGAAACTGGTGAATCTGATACTTACTGAGGAGAAGAGATGGATCTGTGATGAAGAATGGTTGGTGATGATGAAGAACACTCTCGAGAAAGAATCTGTCTCGCGAGAGAGAAACGCGAATGAAAAAAAGTGAAGAGTGATGTGCTGATGAAAATACAAAAGAGGACGCGTGGCTGCTGAAGGTGTAGGCAGCTTGGATCGCTGATGTGATGTGGCCACGAAGAATGGTAGCGAGGAGGTGAGAGAAAGCACCGTGAAAATGGGAAATGGAAGGTAGAGAGTATGCTTGGAAGGTGGCTAGAGGGAGTCTTTGGACTCTCTAGCCTGACTTTCAAGAGAGAATAATTTCTATTTCAGAAAACCTAATTCTCATTAATCTCAAAAGTCCTCATTACAATAGAGAAGCTGGGTATTTATAGTAACACATGCTCCTTACAAGCTAACCTATGAAAGGTAAAAATACAAAAAGAAGGACTACATCGGGTAGGATTACATCAACTTAGTTCATCAAGCATGGCTTGATTTCAACCAGGATAGGCTAAGACATCATTGACATATTTGAGAATGAACAGAGAAGAAATAGAAAAAAGACATGTATATAAAGGTGAATATAATTTATGATAACTCAAAGCAATATATTGTGAAGATAGATTACGAGTAGAATGTATATAGAGCTATCAAAACGGGTAAACCGGCCCGATCCAACTCGACCCACCACGGGTTGGCCACTTAGTGAGCCAACCCAACCCAGCTCATTTATTAGTGAGTTGAAAAAATTCGAACCCGACCCGACCCACCACGGGTTGGTGGGTTAAACGGGTTGGCTCATTGGCTCACTTAATTAACTTTTTTTTCACCCTCTTCTTCTCAAATTCTTATAACATGTTACTTTCATCGATCAAATTGAAACTGTAATAATTGGTCCAATTGATATAAAAGAAAATGAAACAAAAGAAGTATATATATATATATATATATATATTCTAAGCTAAGCACAAAATTTTGCCAATTTAGTTTAATGATACATAGTTTGACCAAGAAACTACATATAGCCGTTAACAAAAATATATAGCACAAGATAAAACTATCATGATAGGTCTAAAAACAAGATAAAACAAATGATATATTTCTGATTTATCCAATCTATAATATTATCCATCCATTAAATTGGAGTCCTGAATGGATAAATCCACAGTATTATGCTCTCTTGAAGCATCTTCTTCTTTATCTTCATCTATAATATTATGTAATCTATAATCTTAGGGTTTTATTTGCATAGGGGAACTTTTGGAAAGACATTAGTGTGAAAGGCTTTATTGCTAAGTAAAGGTTGTGCATTTTGAATAATTAATTTGATTTTAATAAAAAAAATAGGATTTGAATAATTAATTTAATTTAATTAAAAAAAAATAGGTGGGTTGGTGAGCCAACCCGACCCACCACGGGTTCAACCTGTGTGAGCCGGGTTCTTAGTGAGCCAGGTTAAAATTGGCTCGCATAAAAAATTTTGCATTTTTTTCAACCCAACTCGGCTCAAACCCGTGGTGAGCCGGGTTGGCTCACGGGTTTCAACCCATTTTGACGGCACTAAATGTATACCTTTACGAAAGGAAATCAAAAGGTTAGACTTAGTTGTAGGAACCAGAGGAAACAAAAGAGTTGAAACTTGAATTTAGTTACTTGGTGGTATTGGGAACAATGTTTTTTACTATAAACTAGAAGTGGTGCTGAAAGAGGAGAATCTAACGGTGGACTAGGCATAACTGGAGAATTACAAACAATAAGAATTTGACTATAGTAGATGGAGACACATTTGAAGAAGAAAAACCCTAAAAGTAAAAAAGAAGACTCATTAAAAGTGATATATGTAGAAAAAAATAGTGGTTAACAGAAGGAGAAAAACACTTGTATTCTTTTTGTGATCAAGTAAATCCTAAAAACACACATTTGTGTATTTTAAGAGATAACTTATCAAGACCAAGTCTAAAATTATGACAAAATATATAGACTTAAAAACCTTACAGAGGTAAGGGATGTAGAGGTTTATGAGGAAATAAAGTGGAATGAGGAATTTTGTTATCTAAAACCAATGATGGCATGTGATCAATAACATACAATAAGAATAACATCACCCAAAAAATGTTGAAGAATCATACCATGAATTAAAAGAGTTCGAGTTGTTTCAATAAGATGTCTATTTTTGTACTTAGCCATCCATTTTGTTGATGTGTACAAACACATTAAGTTTGATAGAGAATGCCATGAGAAGCCATAAAATGTTTAAGAAAAATGGGAAAGGTATTCACGACCATTATCACTTTGCAAAGTTCCAATAAAAACGTGAAATTGATTTTTAATTTCATTAAAAAAGGATTGAAATATATAAAATAACTTAGAATGATTTCTCATTAAAAACAACCAAGTACATATGGAATAATCATCCATAAAGGTAACAAAATATTAAAAATCTAAATTAGACTTAACACAACTAGGTCCTAATATGTCAGAGTGCAGTAAGGCAAACATGATGAAACATGTTGTGTGACATTACGAGGAGAGGACTACAACTATGTTTCTCTAATTTACATAACTCACACACCAAACTAGACTTGGACAAACTAGGAACAAACTGTTGCAATTTGGCTAGACTAGGATGACCTAACTAAGCATGAAAGAGAGATGAAGACTTCATACATGTGCTAAGATGTGTAGAAGGACAAAGCTGATAAAGACCATGAGACTCATATCCGCTGCCAATCACTTGTCTCAAACTTCATTCCTATAAACATACAAAATCTTTGGTAAAAGAAATAACACAATCAATATAACAAATTAGACAACTAATGGATAACGAGTTAAAAAGGGACTCAAGGACAAAAAATATTATATATGGATAAAGAAGGAAAATTTTTTAATAATGCTTACACCTTGAGCTAAAAGCCTAGACCAATCAACCATTGTAATAGAAGGTAAATTATCCAGAGAGGATAAAGAAGAAAATATAGATTTGTTACCAATCATATGATTTGTGACTCTTGAGTCGAGAACCCAATGACCAAGAAAAGAAGATTAAGTCAGACCAACAAAAGATGTATATGTGCATGCAATAGAAGCAATGGAACTAGAGGGATGACAACCCTCATACCATTTCATAAATTCATTAAAAATAGTAGCTTTGTCAATGGTATAAGATGGAGGAGGATCCATAATAGATGATTATGAGGGAGGACCTGTCTGAAAAATAATAAAAATAGTAGATTGAGGAGCATGACCATGTAATGCATAACACATGTCAATCTTGTGGCAATGGTCACACTTGTGACTTTTTTTTTGGCTTCCAAGAGCGATTTCGATCATTATGTTGAGATTTCAAAGCAAAGGAATCATAAGCAAAAGCAAGTATATCATTGATGGGTTTACTTGGAAAGCGCAAAAGGGTAAAACAAGTAGAAGAAAAATTAGGTACAACAAGGAAAGCCAAAATCTGATCATAGACATTGAAATATTCATCAACAAGTCCATGTAATGCCAACACCATGGAGAATTTGACGATTGCTATATTTCTTGGGCATGAGTAGAGGTAGGAGATAATACCTCATTAAATTCATGAAAAAGAGCATTAAACTTACCTATATAATCAGCCATATAACCTTGACATCAATGAACAACAACATTAAAAAGATCATAACAAACACTATAAAGACATTGAGTATCATTGATTTATAATAATTTTGTCTATTTTCATACTTCAGAACATGTGTAGTAGACATGAAACATTTATTTTAAAGAAAAATGAATTGTAGACTTGCAAGCAACATAATTGAACATCAACAAAAATTAATAATTCTTATGTAATTATATACAAATTCAAATTCAAATAATAAAAATTGTTAAGTTTTAATGCATTGAAAAATCATTAACACATCTTAGACTAGTAATAACATCAAGCATTACTTTAATCTTACTAACTCAAATCGAGTTTAATACATTTTAATTTTATATGAATAAAAAGTGAGCAAAATATTTTTGAGTGATAAAAATGAAATATATATATATATATATATATATATATATATATATATATATATATATATATATATATATATATATATATATATATATATATATATATATATATATATATATATATCTTACAATTAGCCTATTTTAATTTTTTTAATTATGAGATATTGATTTTATCATCGTAAATTTTGTTTATCATTCATAAAATTTAATCAAGTTTATAGTTAGTATATTTTTTATATATGATAACATGTATCCGTGTTTACATTATATTTATTTTGTTGAATTTAAACTTAACTTTTTTTGTAATTTTTATAAGTTCATATATTAATGTGTATATTAATTTTAATATATATTTTCGGTACATATTCATTATGTAATTTATTTATTTCAATATAGTTTTGTTTAAATCTAAGATATTGTTTAAAAGATTTAAATTAATAGTTAGAGGGAAAAAAAGGAGTATGAGAAAGAAAAAAAAAACTTGAAAATTATAATAAAAAATAACGAAGTGTGATCAGATTTAAAAGGTGTGATATTTCGAAAAGAGTATAGTGAAAAGGATAATGTATACATTAAAAGATAAATTATAGATCTCAAATCCCAGTATTTATTAAATAACCTATATCCATGCTTGATACAATTGCGACATCTTTGTAGGTAAAAAGTAAATATATATACTCTAGAAAGTAGCTAAAACCAAACAATGTGGAACTAAAGCCATTTGAAATACTTTTGAAGACTAGTATTTTAAATGACAATTTCTAACAGGGAAATGATAGCACTTACTCTAAACAGAAACTTGCAGGCTGCAGAAGCTGCCTTATGGCCCTGATGCACTGCATGTGAATGTAAATGTACAAGGTTCTCTGAACCACCAATAGTGAAATTCATCCCATTATAAAGCAGAAAAAATATTAAGGAAACTGATTCTACAATGAAGTTACTAACATTTGAATGCAAGGACTACAATTTATTAGTGTGCAGAAACAATATAAATCAAGAAATTATTTCTCTTGTTGATATGTATACATGACAAAAACTCCAAAAGTGTAAAGAGGCAATGAATGAATCACCCATAACATACCACAATATGTGACAACAAAAAATTACTAAGATACAACTTATACATTCATTCTAGTAAAGTAGCTAAACTGTAAATACAACAAATGCAACAAAATCCAAGAAATGTGCTGCAGAATCCAGACTCCAGGTATAGTCACACCTAAATTTAGGCTCTAAAATTCTTAACTAACAAGCTCATTTGTAGGTTCCCATACCTACACCAGTCTCACCGCCACCATAAGGTTGGAAGCTTTCTCTGGCACTTGAATAGTTGACATAGTAGAATTGAGAAACAATGGCAGTGAAGAAAACAAAAGCAGCACCAGCAGCAAACACTCCCTTCCTAACTGTTTCGCAAGATAGCTCTTTGTTCGAAAAAATGTTGTGCCTATACTTGGTGTGGTACGCATTTTCCACTGATCCAGCTAACAAGCAGATCTCAGCTATTATGAAAAACACCCTGAAGCAGACAGTTGCCAAACAAATGTAATCAATTGAAGAGCTAAATACCAAAATAGAAGGTAATATGAATTCAGTTTATATGGTGTATATCATCTATGGAAATTAAATGAAGTTAATCAAATTTGCAGGATATAAAAACGTCTTAACACGCTACATTTTGTTATTATTTGATATCTATAATTCACCATTGTTAGTTCTTTGAGGAAAGATGATATACCAGCAGATTATGAAAAGGACAATTGCACAAGCCCTTGAGCCTCCTGGGCTTAGAGGCTTCCCACAACAGAAGCATCGGCTTGCCACCATTATCAGGACTTGACTAACCAAGAGGAACAAAAATGCTCCGACCCCATAGCCAGTAGCTATATCAGACTTATAGACACAGTAGTTATAGTTCACATCGTTGTCCTGCACAATCTTAGCCTGCCAATTAAAACAAAGATAAATGTTTTGTTAAGCAGGAGATAGAAAGGTAAAAACTCAAAAGATTGCATCGTAAGCATAAAAACATCACTTATAAGTCATTAGGAGTGAATTAGGCTAGTAGTAGTGACTGGTTCGGATAATGAACAAGAGATCATACGTTCAAGCTTCAAATCCATAAATGTACCAAAACGATAACTTTATTTCTTTCCACATGAAGAATTATGACCATGTATCTCCTCAGCACTAAAGGGATTGTCATTACATTTTCACAATCAGTTGGTGAAAATTTTGAAAAAGTAAACGAGTCTTTGGTTTTGTATAACTAAATATTCTTCGCTTGAACCACGAATTACACCAACCAGGGTTGAAAAAAGAAAACCCTTGAATGCTTAGTTCTGTGTTAGCTAAGTAGTCATTAATTCATAACAGATCATATGAATATGAAAGTATATTTCAAAGCTATTGCAGAACATATGGCACCTTCAACGAAAAACAGATTCACAATTTTTCCTAGTGGAATTTCAATGACACAATTCCAACGAACTCTTTGCCTAAATTTGATACATGTTAAGGTTATAAGAAAGAAAAAGGAGAGATCTGGGGCTTCACATCACAGAACATTTTCTCTTGCTTACAAACACGACAGTATAATGTATATACAGATCTGGATCTCCATTCACAAACACAACCAGAGAAATCACAAAACCTATCACATCCATGAAGAACTTCACCCAAGGGGAGAAACAGTTCAAGATTTGGCATGTCATGGAAGCCAACAGCAAGAACTACAGACAGTTTTTTGCAAAATATGTTCATATCACATTTACAACTATCTTAAAAAAAGATCACACTTTTAACAGTATACAGATCTGGGTAAGCCCAAATCAGAAAAGAAAAACTAGGAACTTAAAAATAGGAGTAAGCTTCTTTGAAGCCTTTATGCCAGCATGTGATAAACCCAATATCAAATTCCAAACTTTAGTTCGCACAAAGAAATATACAAGATTCATGATTTGCCCACATTTTCTCGCTTCATACACAATCAAGAAAGACAAAGAAATAATTATCTTTCAAGTTCATTCATTAATTGATCACTCTATTCTTCTCAAATCCACAAATAAAAAACATCTCTAAACACACGCCCATATTTTAACTTGGGATTTAGAGAAAACAAGAGTGAATTGAAATGTACAAACTCACTGTGCTTCTTCTCTGCTCAGCAGCCACGGCCAATCCAAAAGCAATCAAGTCAAAAACGAAGACAGTAATGAGTAAGAGTTTGGAAGCCATGGATGTGAGTAGAGAATGTTGCTGAAGAACAGAACAACGTCGAATTTGCTGTTTCTCTCTCTCTCTCTCTCTCTGTTGTGTTGCCTCTTCACTGATCTTGGCAACTATAAAAGCAAGATGGGATTCCTTCTAAATGCAAATTACGCAGCAAAAATGACCAAAAAAATATTAAAAAGCAAAGATAGTTGAAAATAAAAAAAAAGGTGTGGAAAATAATAAACTAGAAATAGAAAAGGACGTTGCATCAGTTGACTAATATATGAAAATAGGTATTTTAACTGCCAATACAAAGAGTACTTACCAAATTATGAGATTGCTTCAGAAAGATGACGAAACTTTTTTTTCTCTTGAAAAAATGGAATTTAATTTGGACAAAATAACCCCATTAATATGTATACTTACAATCAGAATATAGTATATAATAAAAATGTTATGATGTAAACTCATAAAATAGAATACAATGCTGGATGTGTTAAGGCTCAAACAGCTAAAGTCTTAGCTTTATATTTCTTTAAAAAGAAAATTAAAAAGAATATTTTTAATATTAAATTATTACCAGTAACCGTTCATTTTTAGTAGTATTAAAAATGATATTTAGTGAGTTAACAATTTGTACCAATAAATAATAATTTTGTTTGAAAACTAAGAGAATGATTAATTATTTTTATTCTTTTATTAATTAATTTAATTTCTATCTTATTCTTTTTTTTCTGTCTTTAACTTCTTATCAATTTAATTTTCTTAATGTTTTCTTCTTGAACACATTATTTTAGTAGTTCAATTTAACATATAAGTTAATACTCATAAGCTTTTTTCCATTCTTTGTGCACGTGTATTAGTGTTTCTATTTCAAGTGATGTTAATTGACATTTTTTTCTTTTATATAAGGTAAAAGGTTAAAAATCAAAAATTATTTTTGAAATAGATATAAACTTTAAATTTCGTGAAAAATGAAACGAAATAACTTGATGAAAATGTTGAAAATAAAATTATAAATTATCTTCAAGAATTATTTAAAATCGATTACTTATATATATATATATATATATATATATATATATATATATATATTATAGATAAATCAATTATCACGCTTTACAATAGATTTAAACAAATTAAAATATATGAAAACATTTTTGGTTTTTTATTTCATGATAAAATATTAAAGTAAATTGTATACTTTTGAAATAAAAATATTTAAATCTTTAAAAAACTTTTAAACATGATAATTTGTTAAATCTTAATAGATTTAACTTATTTTCAGAATTAATATCTTTAAAAAAATTAAAAATTAAAAAATATAAACCAATTAATATTTTTAATTATATAAAAAATATATTGTTTTTTAAATGTATATATAATTTATAGAGTGATATTAACAATTTTGTTTCACTTTAAATACGTTTTTCAAAATTAAAAATAATAAAAACTTATTTAAAATTTCAATAAATATTGAAAAGAATTACCTTATGAAAAAAATTTAAATAAAATTAATTATGATAATTTAATACACAATTTTTTTTCAAAATTTGAAAAAAAAAATAGAATTATGTCAATTTTAAAATAATTATTTTATTAATAAATAAAAATATTTTATTCTAAATTAAATTAAGTTTTTGAAACTATTGAACTGCCGGGTAAATATAAAGAATGAATTTATGGGTCTATCTTGCAAATTTAATTTGAATGGATAAAAATAAAATTATTTTTATATTATTTTCCAGTTATAAATTGTTATGCATGGTATAATTATTTCTTATCTAACAAATTTGTTAAAATGTTTTTTAATGTAGTTTTTATTAGTTCAATGTATAAAAAAAATCAGAATGATAGTATAAGAAAACTAAAACTTTTAAATACGAATTTGGGTATCATTCAAGTTTCTAAATTATAGTTTAATCACATTAATATAAGCTTGATTTTTCTATAATAGCAAATTTAAAAATTAAATAATATTACTACTATCAATTTTTAGTTTCACAATTTGATGATCCCATTCTAAGAAATATACCGTTTTTTAACTTATAATTTTTCTAAATAGAATAAATTTGCAAGATTTAATTCAATGTTCTTGTTATAATTGCTAATTTTTTTTATAACATGTTATAAATGTTAATTGAGATTATTAAAGTGTAATAAATAACGTGCGAACGTGGGTATTGACACCCTTTAATCAGAGGGTTGGTGGGGGTCGGTGAGAAACCGACGGTGGTTGAAGAATTGAAGAAGGGATAGAATGGTAATTTGGCAAGCATGTAAGAGTGATGGAGTTGTTGTCGGTGAGGGTATAATCGGAAGAAAATTACGTAAGGAAGAACCGTTTACAGAATAGATAATTCCTTCCATGAGAAGAAGAATCAGAACACCACTGTTCGTGAGGTTGAATTTAATTAATAAAATAATTAAGAAAAACTCTAAATTATTATGGAATAAGAATATTATTGATTAAAAATATTAATAAGATAAAAACATACTCAGCAAACCTTTTCAAGATTTCAGTCATTATTTTTAATTAATAATTATTATTGAATTTGTTTTCCTCGAAGTACATTCTTCTTTGTTCGTATCAAAAGAGTGTCACTCACATTTAATTTCGACAATTTATTGACTAATATATATATATATATATATATATATATATATATATATATATATATATATATATATTTGTAGTACCATGTGAAAGATGAAGCCTAGAGAAGAAACTAGATTGATATAATTCACAATAATAATATATGAAGATGTTAGTATTTAGTAGGATAAACCGATCCGACATGCTTAGTCATTATTGGGTAAGTTGGTCTGATCATTCTCAGTCTGACATCAGGAGACGATGGAAGTATTAATTAGACTAATCGGGCATGTAAGGGTGATGGAAGTTGATCATTCTCAGACGGACGCTAAGGTAATACTTGTGAACTCTCCAGCCGTTGGTTGGAGACAACTTTTGAATGTCCATGAATGCATAATTAATAAGGTAACGGTCATTGTCGAGTAGTTAAGGTGAGCATTGATCGTCATTAAGAGGTAAATTAATGGATAATATTCCTTGAAACGATATAAATAACAATTGATTGAGAAGGTAAAATCTCTGATTTTCTAATCTTCACTGTACTTGCGGAGATAAATTCTGACTTGAGCATCAGAGTGTTTCTTGCAGGTCATCCCACTTTGACATTGAGAGGAAGAGTCAGGAAGTAACGCGTCGTTGAAGGAGGAGCTTTACCGAACAATAGCAGTAGGAGTTTTCCTCAGTCCCTTTCAGTAGAAACAGATGAAGTAGAGAAAAAGTATAGACAAAATGTAAGTCTAATCAAAGGTTTCTATAAAAGAGTTCCCAATCTTATATTATAATCATGATTTGCTCATATTTAACTGTGGTAATTTAGAATTTTTATTAAGTCTCCAATCAAACTAAAACTACTTAGATCATATTGAGCTGGTTATAATTAACTAATAACATTAAATAAAATAATAAAAAATGAAAAACAAAGTAAAGAACAAATCGATTATGTATTATCATAAATTATTGAAGTGGTCATAAGTGTAACACAAGCATTATAAACCTCATGATAAATAATACAACTTAAAGTACACAATAAATAAATAAATAAATAAATATATATATATATATATATTAAGAAGAAGTTAATTTTATTAATTGAAACAAATACTAAAAATAGGCAATATCAATAAGAAACATCTTAAATCAATCATATTTCTAAATAGTGGAAACTTTATTTACTCTAGTGTAACACTCCGATTTCTAAAATGTCACGGTTATTCAAAATTGGTAAAAACGTACTTAAAGAAAACTTTTCCACTTACATTATTTTGAGTAATAAACTAACAATAGAAATACTCCAATTAAATTATCTTAACTGTAAAAAATAATAGCTTTAAATGAATCCCAAGGTTATTCCTCATTCTCTCTCGAGTCAATCACGTCTCTAGAACATTTGTAACATTATTTTCTCATGTATAACACATTATACGATCATCGCGAATAATTTTATTCACAACACACAAACACAAACATGTATGGATAAAACTAGGATTTACGAAGTACAACAAGTAGACTTATCCTCCACTCTCATGCTCATCAATCACATACTCAAGTACATTCCAACACTCATTCATGCTTCACTCTCAACCATAAATCAAACTGACCCTAAACATAACCACTAACCTCAATATCTGATTTTCATCATGTTCCACAGTTCTTCATGGTTGGTTCACGTATATTGTTTATCAAATTCAGCATTTGTCACCAAAATGCACTATGATAATCGATTATCACTTATGATAATCGGTTATCTCGGTGAAATTTACCCAGAAGCATCACGTAGGAAGGGATAATCGATTATTATCCTAGATAATCGATTATTCCCGAAACCACACTCAAAACCAACACGCAGATAATCAATTATAAATAATGATAATTTATTATTGTTAAATCGAAACACATAGTGGACATAATTCAAGCATTCAAACTTACATACATCAACCCTAGATCACGTGGAAACATAGTTAACACATCATACATGCATT
This sequence comes from Vigna nakashimae, assembly GCA_034642375.1. NCBI lineage: Eukaryota > Viridiplantae > Streptophyta > Magnoliopsida > Fabales > Fabaceae > Vigna > Vigna nakashimae. The sequence goes on along the minus strand of CM067764.1, from coordinate 13,122,325 downwards.
CAAGCATCACATACCCATGTAAACATTCTCAAATACATATAGGGCTTATTGATGGTATCGGAGAGGGTATTTTTCGAAGAGTATAGCGCAGCGAAATTAAAACTCAGAGAGCGGAAAGCGTATTCGATCACAATTAAAATTAATTTTGTCCTTTTAGTAAAAATAATTTTCTTTCAGAAAATTAATCAAACAGTTGATATACGTAAAATAATATGAGTGTAGGGAATAAGAAAATCAACACAGAATTTTTATCATGGTTCGAATAAAAAATTCTACGTCCAGTCGTTAATCACTATAAATAGTGATTAACCTTTTTCACTAAAAATGGTTTAACAGATTACAAGATAATGAACAGGAATAAAATGAAAAGAACCACTCTACCAACTTGAAGAGAACCGCTCCAACAATCGACCAACGATTCACAAGCTTCTCCTTTCACAAGACCAGGCAGAGTACCTTGCTAACTTGAAGAGAGTCTGCTCCGACTATCAACACATGATACGCGAGCCTCTCCTTTCACAAGACCAAGCAAGGGAACAATGAACAAAAAGCTCTCTAAGAATGTTCCTTTGACACACAGTGTTCTAAGCTTTCTCAGTTCAAAAAACGTTACCTTCTGATTTCTCCAAATCAAATTATATAGCCAAGTACACTGAGTGCCAAAGGTCAGCTCCCAACTGCCATGAATAATCGATTATTGTAAGTGATAATCGATTATTCAAGTCCGTTACAGGTTTTCAAAAATGTGATAATCGATTATATGAAGTGATAATCGATTATTCAAGTATGACTTGTGATAATCGATTATTGCTTAACCATAATCGATTATACTAGTAAAAATTACAATGTTTAACATTTTCCTACTACATTCAAAATCTACAAGTTGCTTTTTTTTAACTATTTTCCTACTACATCCAAAATCTATAAGTTGCAGCATCATCAAAACACATCTTCAGGTTTTACCAATACTCCTTATTGGTAACAATCTCCCCCTTTTTGATGATGATAAAAAACTCTCTTTCTGAAAGCAACTCAGGTTTACCTGCAACATATATAAACTAAAGGACCAACCATAGAGTTAGCAGTACCTGTACAATTAAAACCTTTTTTTTTAATCCTTCCCTTATATTTCTTCTCCCCCTTTTTGATCATAAGCAAAAAAGAATAATGTAATAACCTCCCCCTTAATATGAGCTCCCCCTAAAAAATGGAATATATGCAAAAAATAAAAGCTCAATATATTAAGAACAAAAAGGCATTACATGAAATTCATAAAGATTAAGAACCTAAATACCATAAAGAAAATAACATAACAATCAAACTTAGAGGCCTAAAACCTAGAATTCAGGACTAGGAGAACGTTCAGGAGGTGGGATATTAAGATGACCCTCGATGTTAGAGAGGCGAACATCAAGATCAAGAAATTGATCAACCATGTACTCATCAACAGATCGCTGCCACTCATAAATCTCCTCAAAGTGAGTCTTTTGTGCAAGACTCATATCCTCCAACTGTGTAGATAACCTTGCAAAATGTTCTTCCATAGAAGTTGAGGAAGAGGAGGGTATGTTGGATGGTCCAGCATCAGACGGAGCAGCAACACTTATTGGGTCAGCCATATGAGTGTCCATGTCATCATCTTCATCTACATCAGGATGGTCATCATCTTTGTGAATAAGAACTCTACCTCTAGTAATGAATCCCATTTGACGAAAGGTAGTATCTCCAATTTCTGATCCCACAGCTTCAATAGTTTGAACGAGTTCTCCTTCAACAGGTACACCTTTGAATTCTAAAATCCTAGAAAGAAGAAGAGCATAGGGAAGTTGATATGAATGGGATTTCTTGGCTTTTACCATTGTGTCAGCAATGAGAGCAGGCTAGTTGATGTGTATGTGATTTAGAATCCCATACAACAGAAGTAAATCATGCTCAGAGCATTGAGCATGGTTGGTTGCTCTAGAACATAAAATCCAGACAATCAAGTAGTGGATCATCCTTTCTTCAACTTTAAAACCTCCAACCAGTAATTGCCTTCTATTGGTTTGCCGTTCAGGATGACGTAGGAAGGATTGAAAAGTCATCATCCTGTTGAAATCTTCAAGTCCTAAATGGACTTTGACAGCATCATCCCAGATGGGAAGTTGAGCAACATTGGTCCATACGTCATCATCTAAAATGATGCGTACTCCCTTGACCTTAGTAGATATTTATAAGAAGAATGGAAAAACTAGCCGTTTATGGTCGTTTATAGTCGTTATGGGATGCTCCAACGGCTCTATATTTGAAACTGTTAGCGCGATAATCGATTATGGCTCGTGATAATCGATTATCAGTTCAATAATTATTGCCCAGAATTGCATGATAATCGATTATGCATAATGATAATCAATTATCTGCTCAAGATTTTTCCAGAATTGAAGTTTATGCATGAATAATCGATTATAACTTAGTGATAATCGATTATGAAGCGTTAAATTTACGAAAAATGCAAAAAATTGCATAGATTTTGATTCTAAGATATGTCTAACACTCCTAACTCTCTTCTAAGCTCAAAAAATCTATCTTTAGGTAGAGCCTTGGTAAAGATATCAACTAATTGATGTAAAGTATCAACATATTCAATTTGACAATCCCCCTTTTGAATATGATCTCTTAAGAAATGGTGCCTAATTTCTATATGCTTAGTTCTTGAATGCATTATGGGGTTCTTGGTCAAATTTATCGCACTAGTATTATCACATTTTAGAGGAATTTTGTCAAGGAAGATATCAAAGTCTTCCAATTGTTGTTTCATCCACAAAATTTGGGCACAACAGTTTCCAGCTGCAATATATTCAGCTTCGGTGGTAGACAAAGCTATACATGCTTGTTTCTTTGAGTGCCATGACACTAAAGAACATCCCAAGAAATGACAGGTTCCACTAGTACTTTTTCTATCAATTTTACAGCCATCATAATCTGCATCAGAGTATCCTATTAAACTAGGTGAGGCATCAGAGGGATACCAAAGTCCAAATGAAGTAGTTCCCTTAAGATATTTTAGAATTCTCTTAACTGCAGTCAAATGAGATTCTTTAGGATTGGCTTGGTATCTAGCACATACACAAACACTTTGCATAATATCTGGTCTACTAGCAGTTAAGTATAGCAAGGATCCTATCATGCCTCTAAACATGGTTTCATTCACTCCTTTTCCAATTTCATCCTTATCTAAATAACATGAAGTACCCATTGGTGTACTAGCTTCCTTGCAACTATCCATACCAAATTTCCTAAGAATTTCTCTACAGTATTTAGTTTGGGAGATGAATGTTCCACCGTTCATTTGTTTTATCTGTAGTCCTAAGAAAAAGTTTAACTCATCCATCATAAACATCTCAAATTCACCTCGCATTATTTTTGCAAACTCTTCACACAAAGAGTCATCAGTTGACCCAAAAATGATATCATCTACATAAACTTGCACGATTAAAATGTGTTTTCCTACTTTCTTAATGAATAAGGTTGAATCAACCTTTCCTCTAGAAAATTCATTTTCAATTAAAAAGATACTAAATCTTTCATACCAAGACCTAGGTGCTTGTTTAAGACCATAAAGGGCCTTTTTCAACTTGTAAACATGATCAGGAAATTTAAAATCTTCAAAGCCAGGAGGTTGACTAACATACACTTCTTCTTTTATAAAACCATTTAAGAAAGCAATTTTTACATCCATTTGATACAGTTTAAATTTCATCAAAGATGCATATGCAAGTAATAATCTAATTGCTTTTAACCTGGCTACCGGTGCATACGTTTCATCATAATCTATACCTTCCTCTTGACAGTATCCCTTAGCAACTAGCCTTGCTTTATTCTTTGTAATGTTTCCATCCTCATCCAGCTTGTTCCTGAATACCCATTTTTCTGCCTTTGTTGTTATCCCCATACGTTACAAATTCTTGCTTCTTCTTCTCAAAAGAGATGAATCTTTTCTTGTCACCAGTCATATGTCTTGAGCAACCACTGTCAAGATACCACCGTGACTTCTTGGACTTAGATTGATCCTACAAAACAAGTTAGCAAGAATTTTAGGTCCCCAATCTCAATATGGGTCCTTGGGGTTAGTTTTTGCAAGTTTACATCATCTCACAACTTTAACCCAAGCATATTTGCCACTTGGAACACCAAAATGTTTAATTTTACATTTGTTAGAAGTGTGCCCCTTTTTCATACAATAAAAGCATGTGACAACATTTGGATTTCTATAAAACACAGTTCCTTTTTCAACCCATACCCTACGGGTTCTTTTAATTTGGTTCTTACTTTTAAAAACACTTTTGTTTTTATAAACCTTTCTAATAGTTATAGGCATTTCAACAGTATTATTTCCAGTTGCAACTTCAAGAAGATTTTCAAGAATATCAATATCAAGCATATGACTCTTACATGAAAGACATTCAACAGGATGTTCAACATTTGAAGACTCTTTCATTTCCAAGTTGCAAATTTTATTTCTCAAACTTACTTCCTCATCTAATGCCTTATCATATTTAATTTGCAATTGTTTAAATTCCTTTTTCAAATTTTTATGAGCAACATTCAATTTTTCAGATTCATCAAGCAATTCAAGAAAAGCTTTTTGCAAATCAAATTCACTAGATTCAGAATTAGAACAACTTACTTGGCTTGCAGTGTCATCAACATTAGCTGTCAAACATAGGTTTGTTTCTTCAACAGAATCACTTGAACTACTTGAGTCATTATCAACCCAAGCAATGTGGACCTTCTTCTTTTTGTGAATTTTCTTGATAATTGGACAAACAACTTTTATATGGCCTCTTTCACCACATCCATAACATTTAAAGCTTGAAGAGGAACCTTGATAGTCCTTCTTTTCCTTCAAGATTTTGCTTTCAGATGATTTATTGTTGGCCATCAAGCATAGATTTTCTTGCTCATTAGAATCGCTTGAGCTTGAGGAGTTTGATGTAGAGCATGAATTCGAACAAGTCAACTTAGCGACATTCGATACTTCATCATGAGTGACTCTTAAAAATTCCCACATTTCCTGAGCACTTTTATAAATAGAAACTTTGAAGAAATCATCAAGGATCAGTGCAGATAAAATTATGTTCCTAGCCCTAACATCATATTGTGCCATTCTATTTTCATCCATAGTCCACTGTAAAAATGGTTTTTCTACCTGCATATCATTTACAAAAGTAGTGGGAACAATTGGTCCATTTATAACAACTTCCCAAATACCCCTGTCAATAGACTCCAAAAATATTTGCATTCTAATTTTCAAAAACGCGTAATTTTCCCCCGTAAACAAAGGAGGTCTATAAATAGAAGCACCCTCAGCATAAACTTGGTTATGACTGCCCATTTTCGAAAAATTTGAAAAACTATCAAAGCAAGCTCTGATACCAATTGATGGTATCGTAGGGGGTATTTTTCGAAGAGTATAGCGCGGTGGAATTAAAACTCAGAGAGCGGAAAGCCTATTCGATCACAATTAAAATTAATTTTGTCCTTTTAGTAAAAATAATTTTCTTTCAGAAAATTAATCAAACAATTGATATACGTAAAATAATATGAGTGTAGGGAATAAAAAAATCAACACAGAATTTTTATCCTGGTTCGAATCAAAAGATTCTACGTCCAGTCGTTAATCACTATAAATAGTGATTAACCTTTTTCATTAAAAATGGTTTAACAGATTACAAGATAATGAACAGGAATAAAATGAAAAGAACCACTCTACCAACTTGAAGAGAACCGCTCCAACAATCGACCAACGATTCACAAGCTTCTCCTTTCACAAGACCAGGCAGAGTACCTTGCTAACTTGAAGAGAGTCTGCTCCGACTATCGACACATGATACACGAGCCTCTCCTTTCACAAGACCAAGCAAGGGAACAATGAACAAAAATCTCTCTAAGAACGTTCCTTTAACACACAGTGTTCTAAGCTTTCTCAGTTCAAAAAACGTTACCTTCTGATTTCTCCAAATCAAATTATATAGCCAAGTACACTGAGTGCCAAAGGTCAGCTCCCAACTGCCATGAATAATCGATTATTGTAAGTGATAATCGATTATTCAAGTCCGTTACAGGTTTTCAAAAATGTGATAATCGATTATATGAAGTGATAATCGATTATTGCTTAACCATAATCGATTATACTAGTAAAAATTACAATGTTTAACATTTTCCTACTACATTCAAAATCTACAAGTTGCTTTTTTTTAACTATTTTCCTACTACATCCAAAATCTATAAGTTGCAGCATCATCAAAACACATCAACAGGTTTTACCAATACTCCTTATTGGTAACAAATATCCTATTTTGTCCCCAGTTTCGCTTGAAAATGTCAAATTAGTCCATCCTTTAAAAAATGCGTCAATTACGTCCTCACTTAATAAAATTTGCATCAATGAAATCCCTTCCGTTAAATCCGTACAAACGGCGTTAATTAAAGAAAGAGAAAAATAATTAACGTCATTTGTACGAATTTAACGGAAGGGATTTCATTGATGCAAATTTTATTAAGTGAGGACGTAATTGACGCATTTTTTAAAGGATAGACTAATTTGATATTTTCGAACGAAACTGGAGACAAAATATAATACATCACTTGAATAATCCAAATCCAATCATTGACATGTTATACCCCAATAATAAGGTGCAAAAGAGTCTCTGATAAAAACACCAAATAGGATTTTCAACCAGTCAAACTAACTAAGCATATTGCTTACAAATGAGAACCAAGAAGATGAAAATTCTTCAAAATAGAGTCATTGATGTGGGGTTGTTTTCTCCCAAACTAGATCTTTGATTGACGATCTGAATGGTCAGAATGAAGAACAATAAGTTGGGAACCCACTACCCAAAAATCAACTCGATCCAACGGTGAACGATTTCACAAAGAAAATGAGAATCAAGAAGATGAAAATTCTCCAAAATAGAGTTATTGATGCGGGGCTATTTTCTCCCAAACTAGATCTTTGATTGACGATCTAAACGGTCAGAATGAAGAACAATAGGTTTGGAACTCACTATCCAAAAATCAGCTCGATCCAACGATGAACGATTTCACAAAGATGAAAACACCAGTGTAGATTTTATGAAATTCTCCAAAACAGAGTTGTTGATCAAGACTGTTTTCTCCCAAACTATATCTCTGATTGACGATCCGAACAGTTAGAATGAAGAACCATACGTCTGGAACCCACTAACCAAAGCTCAGCTCGATCCAACGGTGAACGACTTCACAAAAACAAAAACATCAATGCAGGTTTTATGTTATGTAGAAATGACTTCTTCTCTTCCTTTCTCTCTCACTTAGTTTTTCCCTCTCTTCAAATGACTCTAATGTGGCCTACTAATCATACCATCTTCACTAAAACAAAGTGAGACATAATGGTCCACATTATATCGCCTATTCTCCACATAGGAAGAGAGCCCGATAACCCAACACTTATAACATATATTTGCATGAAAACCCTTAAGCATCATAATTTTGTTCTCCATTAGCATTAAACCCTTTTTTGGGATAACCTAACAACATAATACATTCACAGAGAAAACTCATCACAAATATTACACCCTATGCTCATTCATACACAAACTCTTACCCAACAACAACCACAAACAATTATAATCATATACACATCTTACCAATCAAGATAATCAAGAACGCATATAACATACAACCATAAACAAACAAAGGTAAGTTTTCTCATATCTTGGTCAATCATAAGTCTTTATCTACAACCCTAAAACACCACCAATCTTCCTTTACACTAAGAGTTTCTCGTCGCTCTCTCTCTTCTTCTCCCAAAACATCAATCTTCCCTCTTCCTCTGTTTTCTGTCTTTGATTTAGAGTTTTCTAGGGTTTCTAAACATCAATCCACCCCTTAATTAATTTCTACACCAATTAAATAAAAGTAAAAGACTTTTTTGCCCCTACACAAAAATATAAAAAAAATAACATAACAATTATGTTCTAACAAAATATACACTCAAGAACACTAATTTTCAAACAAAACCCAAAGTTTCAAAACTATTTTATTTATAAAATCCTTATTTTCCCTAATGTTACACATGAAATTTTTCATCTCTTAGCCCGTGTTCGTTTGAAGGTGATGCACTATTCATCATGATTTAAGACGACGAATTTACATATTTATTATGTTTGTTTTCTGGTATTTCAAAGCAATGGAAGTCGATGATTTGTTGGATATATCAGTTTTTTCATTCTTTGCTTATTGATGAGATTGAGGTATTTCTCCTAAAAAAGACACTTTTACCCTCTTAATAATAATAATAATAATAATAATAATAATAATAATAATAATAATAATAATAACAATAATAATAATAATAATAATAATAATAATAATAATAACAATAATAATAACAATAATAATAATAATAATAATAATAATAATAACAATAACAATAATAACAATAATAATAATAACAATAACAATAATAACAATAATAATAATAACAATAATAATAATAATAATAATAATAATAATAATAACAATAATAATAATAACAATAATAATAATAATAATAACAATAATAACTTTATAATAATAATAATAATAATAATAATAATAATAATAATAATAATAATAATAATAATAATAATAATAATAATAATAATAATAATAATAATAATAATAATAATAATAATAATAATAATAATAATAATAATAATAATAATAATAATAATAATAATAATAATAATAATAATAATAATAATAATAATAATAATAATAATAATAATAATAATAATAATAATAATAATAATAATAATAATAATAATAATAATAATAATAATAATAATAATAATAATAATAATAATAATAATAATAATAATAATAATAATAATAATAATAATAATAATAATAATAATAATAATAATAATAATAATAATAATAATAATAATAATAATAATAATAATAATAATAATAATAATAATAATAATAATAATAATAATAATAATAATAATAATAATAATAATAATAATAATAATAATAATAATAATAATAATAATAATAATAATAATAATAATAATAATAATAATAATAATAATAATAATAATAATAATAATAATAATAATAATAATAATAATAATAATAATAATAATAATAATAATAATAATAATAATAATAATAATAATAATAATAATAATAATAATAATAATAATAATAATAATAATAATAATAATAATAATAATAATAATAATAATAATAATAATAATAATAATAATAATAATAATAATAATAATAATAATAATAATAATAATAATAATAATAATAATAATAATAATAATAATAATAATAATAATAATAATAATAATAATAATAATAATAATAATAATAATAATAATAATAATAATAATAATAATAATAATAATAATAATAATAATAATAATAATAATAATAATAATAATAATAATAATAATAATAATAATAATAATTGTAACATCCCGATTATATAATAGTCAATATTATATAATAAGGACGTTAACATTCAAATATAGAGAACAGTCGGAGTATGACGTGTAATTAAATGTGAGAAATTACAGTCATCCAAATAAAAGAAACTGAAATTCAAACTTAAACAGTTCATAAATTCGAACACTACACGTGTTCAGATAGGAAATCCTAAGAAGACTACTCCGCAGCCTCAGTATTCTCCAGCTCTTGCTCCAAAGGACTCTCCTCGACAGCATCTGCTCCCATCCAAGTGGATGATCATCGCCAAATACATATATCCAAATTGGCACACAACACAAAACAATGCAAGGGTGAGCTAGATATAAAAAGCATATTATCTCCTAGCACAATTAATTCATGTCATCATAGATTTAAATACAGAAATATTTATGCATGCTTATTAAGCCACAATCCACATATTCATATGACTCATCCGGATTTTGTATAATTGTCGAACTATTGGTCGTCTTTGCACTTGCATAGTTCAGCTGGTCTTTCTCCAACACTAGCAAGGTGAATCTCCCAATCTGTCTATGTCTAAATTCAAAGACTATAGACGAGGACCTCCCTCTACTCTCACCACTCACATTATTCTTCTCTACTTGAGTATGAATAATGCTTTGAGTTTAGGGATAGACATACCATTTCAAAGCTCCTACAATTATACAGAAACAACCACAATATTCCACATAACCACTTTCGTCCATCTCTCCCTGAGATTTCCGAATCATACTCAAATTCATCATTTACATCATATAATCACAGTAATTTATCATATTTCATACATTCTCATATTTTCTCACAGATCACATCACCACATATATTCCAAACATTGGTACACATAATTCAATCCAAAAGCAAAGGAACTTAAAATTCAACATATTTGTAAAATACTATTTGGACGAGTACTATTCACTGAACACTATTGGACGAACGCTCACTCAATGTTTTAAGAACGAACGCTCACTTCTATATCCAGGACGAACGCTCAAAGATCTGACCGAACGCTACACTCACCAGGACGAACGCTCAACAATTCGGACGAACGCTCAAACATTATTTAAGGACGAACGCCCATACTGGTTACTTAAGGACGAACGCTACATTAATCCGAAAGGACGAACGCTACACTAATCCGAAAGGACGAACGCTACACTAATCCGAAAGGACGAACGCTACACTAATCCGAAAGGACGAACGCTACACTAATCGGAAAGGACGAACGCTACACTAATCGGAAAGGACGAACGCTACACTAATCCGAAAGGACGAACGTTCATACTATTTGGACGAACACTCAACAATTTGGACGAACGCTCAATATGCAACTTAAGGACGAACGCTCATACTATTTATTTAAGGACGAACGCTCAACTTAAACTAAAGGACGAACGTTAGCTATTTTGGACGAACGTCCTATTTAAAATCAAATTGGACGAACGGCGTTTCTGCAGAATTCTGCAGAATCGCGTGCAGTGTTCCAGAAACTAAACTTCATTTTTCAACCCAAAAATACCCAGATTTGCATCAAACACAACATCTACAATTAATCACACAAAATATCTAGCTCCCCTTACCTGGTTTTCTCCAAGCACAATGTCCACTACCCGCAACCCCATATCTCAGACTAGCACCTTAACCTCCTCCAGCTTCTTCCATCACCATAACTACCCCTTTTTGCTCCATCTCCGCCAAACCAGCCACCGCGACCCAACCTCCGATCCTGTTTGCTCTCCTCGGCGTCTCTGCACCGTCTGACTAACTAGCTGTTGCTCACCACTGCGATCCCGCCTCTGCGTCACTGCTTCTTCGATCCATCCACGGGCAACCCAGGGAGGGTTTTCGCCTCCGCCGCACCTGCATATGGGCCACTGATTTGGGCCGTGAGTGAATGATGATGGTCGAGGGGTGAGAGGAATCAGAGACTGGATTATGGTTGAAGGTTTACACGGTGGTGTTGGGTTGGTGATTTCTATTGAAAATGGTGATAGCTAGAGGTTGAGGATGACAGCAATCATGGTGGCATATGGGAGCTTTATTGATTGGATTGAAGAAAGAATAGGAAGGAAAGGTTCCTTTCCCCTGGATGCTCTCCCCCATGCTAAAGAAATGAGACCCCGCTTTTTAGTTGCCAAGCTCCCCCGTAAAATGCCTCTTTCCTTTTCTCCCCTCCCCTCATAATTGCACTTCAATAATTGTATTCTAATAATGCACCCGTAACCCCACCTATCCTTAAAATATAGGTCCTTACATTCTCCCCAACAACAAAATTTTCGTCTTCGAAAATTAGGACAGAGTCTCGAACAGATGGGGATACAAATCCTTCATAGCAGCTTCCACTTCCCAACTAGAGTCACCCGTTTTCTCGTACCAGATGACTTTCACAAATCTGATTGCTTTCCTCTTGTAGTACTTGGTGTTACTATCTTCAATTCTAACGGGTTGCATTTCCAGCGTTATTCTCATCACTCTATAAAAGAGATTGTTGAAGTCCAAGCACATCCTCTCTGATGTGTAGAGTTGCTTTCCACAACTCGTATTATAAAACTATCCGGGCAGTTCCCACTACTCAAAGAGCTTATCATGGCAACTTCAACCATTCATACGAGGAGACAATTCTGGATCAACACACACGTCACATAACTCACACCAAAATCATGGCGTATTTACACTCAACCACATAGCAAGAGATCCTCTCTAAATTGAATATTTCACACTCCCAAAATGTGGTAAAATCTTTTTTTTTTTTTTTTACCGAAACTATTGAAGATTCCAGTTATGCATGACCGGAACTGTGAGCACAGTGAGGTTCCTTGGCTATAAAACGAGGTGCTAGCCGCGTTGGGCGACACTTCGAAACGTTGAGATCTGAGAGCATCTGAGAGAGAGATCTGAGCACTGAGAGTTCTGAGTGTGAAAACTTTGCGAGATCTGAACGACTGAGTGTGGTAGATCGGAGAGTCTTCCGGCAAGCTTCAAATCCGCAAGTTCTAAGGCTTTGCTCCGCTTCGAGTAAGTACTTCTCTTCTCTTATCTCTTCCCTTCCTTTACCTAGCTTCTTCTTCTCCTTTACTTCTTACTTCTTCTCTTTCCTTTCTCTTCCTTGCTTCCTTTCACACACTATTTCTTTTCTGAGCTTTTATTACTCGCACTTACATTCTGCTTTCTTCTTTACTTTCCGCTTGTTATTTTCACTTCTGCTTCTGCATTTACTTTCTTCTTCTACTATTTTCCTTTTTATTAACTAAATCTAAGAACACACTGCCTTAACAAAGATAAGGGGTATATCGGCTGGAAACCAGACGTTAATCTCCCCTCGATTGAGGGTATGGCAGAGACAATCGGGTAGAACAACGCCACGTACCCCATAAAAACAGAAAACTTAAAAAGAGAAATTTATTTGTATGAACCGAACATGGACAATAATGGACAAAGACAGATGGACATAGATCCGTTTAAGAACATTTGCGAGGACCGTGAAACAGACCAGAGACTAGACACCGAAACAACAAAGACCACCTGGACGAAGTAAACTTAAAAGGAACCAAAACAAATTAAGAAAACACTGACGATTTTTGTTTTGTTCTTTTTATTTTATTTTATTATTTACTTATGCTTTAGAAACACTTTGAAAGGAAGGATGAGTGAGATGGAGATGGAGAGGTACACCAGTCAACGGTGGAAACCTACTGATGATCAGGTAAAAATGATGATCAATATCTTCAACTACGGGGTCACACATCCCAGTAGAGCCCAAGTCATCGAGATTGCATCTCGACTCAGGGCTTTCAGAGAAGCCAGTGAATATAATGTACACTGCTGGTTCAACAATCATGGTAACCGGGTCAGGCGCTGGCAAGCGGAATTAGACCCTACTGGCACCCGATTTTCTCAGCTGCCGCTGTACATGTATGGTAAGAACCCTAGTTACCACTATTTTTGGTTTGAATTTTACTTTTCCTTCTCCATTATTGACACAATTTTCTTTGTTGGAAGAATATGCCTGGGTAATCATGAAGGCGCCGAGGTTGCTGAACTTATTCCCTGTTCCGATCATCATTGACGACGACAGAGACGAACGACAGATCCCTCCACCCATGCTTCTCACATTTCGAACCAGAGCGCCCTCGACGGAGCTCTCCCTTAGACCACCACAACCAGCTCGGGAATTTTTCCATTAAATTTTTATTTTTATCTGTAACTTAACTATCACGAGTGATTGAACCCCGAACATCCTTTATTTACTTTTGTTTATTTGCTTCATTTGCGTATCTTATGGACTGTAATATCTAACGATCACTTATGATCGACTCTAGAACATCTTTATTTTAATTATGCATTGTAATATTTATCTGCCATGCTAGTTTGATGATTATTATATATATATATATATATATATATATATATATATATATATATATATATTTTCTTATATATATATATTTTTCTAACGATTTACTTACATGTTATCGTCTTACCAAACTCAAGAGTATCAGAAGAGAAAAACCTCACAGAAACACAACCACCTGTTTGTAATTTTTATTGTATTTATTTAAAATATATATATATGTACTTGTTCATAAATTCGTATAAATTAATTTATTACACAATCTTTGAAATTTGACTCATAGAATTATTCTCAACTATTTTTATTTTTATTTGGTCCAAAAGAAGAACATAATAAGTTATCAATGAGTTTGAAACGCATTAAAATTATGTCTAAAATTTATCAAGATTTTTAACGATACTACAATATTCGATGAGGTAAACAAAACACTAATTTGCCCCAAACTTAAAACAATCTTTGTGTTCGCAGACTCGAAATTAACCAATAGGATTTCACATTAAGGCAAAAATACAAAGTATTAATGAACTTTGAAAACACCGAACACATACGTTTAACACAACCTGAACGGGAGCCGAAACTGAAAAATTAGATTGGCTCATAATGACATTGTAAACGAAAGACATACGAACGGGAGCCGAAATCTGGCTTAGACACAAAGAGGTTGATAACTCAAAAATGATACACGTTAATGAAATGAATGAATGTTTAAGGTTGAACGTGATTGGATTTAAAACATTAACTTGATGACAAAAACGGTTTAAACAGGGTTTAGGCTTAAACACGAGCAATGGACCAAACATGGCACATCAAGGTTAAGACAGGGAGAATTAAACTCATAATGATAACAAATTTTTATAACCGTAGTCATGGTGTACAATCGGAGCAAGTGCTCGAACCTGTCCGCATACTTAGTCACGACATGTTTCCCGGTATTAACCGAAGGGATTCAATCTCCAGGTCATACCTTACACTGTAAGGCAAGTACTCAGCATATGATACCTCGTTCTCATCTGGACATCTCTTAGCACTACAAATTCTCTCAATGTCCCTTAACCACTGATCAGCTTCATTCGGACTGCACTTCCCATCAAACCGGGCTGAATGGCGTTGCAGAAAGCTTTCCAAGTTCCACTCTTGGACCGGAATAACAGAAGAGAAAACACCCTGAACGGTTCTGCCACTACTCAATCACTTTAATGGATTTTCTTTGAGTGTTCTCAGATATTACTCTCGCGTTCTCGGCAAATACCCTTGCGGCTTCTTGATTATGCAGGGTTATGGTATTTTACTCCACCAATGCAGCATTCTGTCGTTGCAACGCTTGGAGCACCGCATTCAGCATCTAATTAGAGTCAGACGGATCCACTCCCTAGGACGAAGGAGGAGAAGAAGTAGATACCATCTTCTGTTCATACAGAAAGAAAGACCATTAGCCTGACTCAAACCAACACAACTTCCAACCCGAGACCAAAGTACACAATCACAAACGAAGCGCACCCACAACCTACAGGTTTCTAAGGAAGAACTGCTCTGATACCATTAATGTAACATCCCGATTATATAATAGTCAATATTATATAATAAGGACGTTAACATTCAAATATAGAGAACAGTCGGAGTATGACGTGTAATTAAATGTGAGAAATTACAGTCATCCAAATAAAAGAAACTGAAATTCAAACTTAAACAGTTCATAAATTCGAACACTACACGTGTTCAGATAGGAAATCCTAAGAAGACTACTCCGCAGCCTCAGTATTCTCCAGCTCTTGCTCCAAAGGACTCTCCTCGACAGCATCTGCTCCCATCCAAGTGGATGATCATCGCCAAATACATATATCCAAATTGGCACACAACACAAAACAATGCAAGGGTGAGCTAGATATAAAAAGCATATTATCTCCTAGCACAATTAATTCATGTCATCATAGATTTAAATACAGAAATATTTATGCATGCTTATTAAGCCACAATCCACATATTCATATGACTCATCCGGATTTTGTATAATTGTCGAACTATTGGTCGTCTTTGCACTTGCATAGTTCAGCTGGTCTTTCTCCAACACTAGCAAGGTGAATCCCCCAATCTGTCTATGTCTAAATTCAAAGACTATAGACGAGGACCTCCCTCTACTCTCACCACTCACATTATTCTTCTCTACTTGAGTATGAATAATGCTTTGAGTTTAGGGATAGACATACCATTTCAAAGCTCCTACAATTATACAGAAACAACCACAATATTCCACATAACCACTTTCGTCCATCTCTCCCTGAGATTTCCGAATCATACTCAAATTCATCATTTACATCATATAATCACAGTAATTTATCATATTTCATACATTCTCATATTTTCTCACAGATCACATCACCACATATATTCCAAACATTGGTACACATAATTCAATCCAAAAGCAAAGGAACTTAAAATTCAACATATTTGTAAAATACTATTTGGACGAGTACTATTCACTGAACACTATTGGACGAACGCTCACTCAATGTTTTAAGAACGAACGCTCACTTCTATATCCAGGACGAACGCTCAAAGATCTGACCGAACGCTACACTCACCAGGACGAACGCTCAACAATTCGGACGAACGCTCAAACATTATTTAAGGACGAACGCCCATACTGGTTACTTAAGGACGAACGCTACATTAATCCGAAAGGACGAACGCTACACTAATCCGAAAGGACGAACGCTACACTAATCCGAAAGGACGAACGCTACACTAATCAGAAAGGACGAACGCTACACTAATCGGAAAGGACGAACGCTACACTAATCCGAAAGGACGAACGTTCATACTATTTGGACGAACACTCAACAATTTGGACGAACGCTCAATATGCAACTTAAGGACGAACGCTCATACTATTTATTTAAGGACGAACGCTCAACTTAAACTGAAGGACGAACGTTAGCTATTTTGGACGAACGTCCTATTTAAAATCAAATTGGACGAACGGCGTTTCTGCAGAATTCTGCAGAATCGCGTGCAGTGTTCCAGAAACTAAACTTCATTTTTCAACCCAAAAATACCCAGATTTGCATCAAACACAGCATCTACAATTAATCACACAAAATATCTAGCTCCCCTTACCTGGTTTTCTCCAAGCACAATGTCCACTACCCGCAACCCCATATCTCAGACTAGCACCTTCACCTCCTCCAGCTTCTTCCATCACCATAACTACCCCTTTTTGCTCCATCTCCGCCAAACCAGCCACCGCGACCCAACCTCCGATCCTGTTTGCTCTCCTCGGCGTCTCTGCACCGTCTGACTAACTAGCTGTTGCTCACCACTGCGATCCCGCCTCTGCGTCACTGCTTCTTCGATCCATCCACGGGCAACCCAGGGAGGGTTTTCGCCTCCGCCGCACCTGCATATGGGCCACTGATTTGGGCCGTGAGTGAATGATGATGGTCGAGGGGTGAGAGGAATCAGAGACTGGATTATGGTTGAAGGTTTACACAGTGGTGTTGGGTTGGTGATTTCTATTGAAAATGGTGATAGCTAGAGGTTGAGGATGACAACAATCATGGTGGCATATGGGAGCTTTATTGATTGGATTGAAGAAAGAATAGGAAGGAAAGGTTCCTTTCCCCTGGATGCTCTCCCCCATGCTAAAGAAATGAGACCCCGCTTTTTAGTTGCCAAGCTCCCCCGTAAAATGCCTCTTTCCTTTTCTCCCCTCCCCTCATAATTGCACTTCAATAATTGTATTCTAATAATAATAATAATAATAATAATAATAATAATAATAATAATAATAATAATAATAATAATAATAATAATAATAATAATAATAATAATAATAATAATAATAATAATAATAATAATAATAATAATAATAATAATAATAATAATAATAATAATAATAATAATAATAATAATAATAATAATAATAATAATAATAATAATAATAATAATAATAATAATAATAATAATAATAATAATAATAATAATAATAATAATAATAATAATAATAATAATAATAATAATAATAATAATAATAATAATAATAATAATAATAATAATAATAATAATAATAATAATAATAATAATAATAATAATAATAATAATAATAATAATAATAATAATAATAATAATAATAATAATAATAATAATAATAATAATAATAATAATAATAATAATAATAATAATAATAATAATAATAATAATAATAATAATAATAATAATAATAATAATAATAATAATAATAATAATAATAATAATAATAATAATAATAATAATTGTAACATCCCGATTATATAATAACAAATATTACATAATAAAGATGTCATCATTACAATATAGAGAACAGTCAGAATATGACGTGTAATTTAATTGTTAAATTACAATCATCCAAATTAAATGAGTGAAAAAAATTAAACCTTGAACAGCTAACAAGGATTGATCACTACAAATGATCAATCAGGAAGCTTCTAAGAAGACTACTCTGCAACATCAGCAACCTCCAGCTCCTGCTCCAAGGGAAACTCTTCTACGCCATCTGCTCCCATCCAAGTGGATGATCATCGCCGAATAACATAATCCAAATTGGCACACAACACAAACAATGCAAGGGTGAGCTAGATATAAAAAGCATGTTATCTCCTAGCACAATTAATTCATGTCATCATAGATTTAAATACAGAAATATTTATGCATGCTTATTAAACCATAATCCACATATTCACACGACTCATCCGGATTTTGTATAATTGTCGGACTATTGGTCGTCTCTACACCCGCTAGTTCAGCTGGTCTTTCTCCAACACTAGCAATATAAGTCCCCCAAGCTGCCTATGTCTAAATTCAAAGATCATAGACGAGGACCTCCCTCTACTCTCACCACTCACATTGTTCTTCTCTACCTGAGTGTGAACAATGCTTTGAGTTTAGGGATAGACAACCATTTCAAAGCCCCTACAATTATACAGACACAACCACAATATTTCACATAACCACTTTCATCCATCTCTCCCTGAGATTTCCGAATCATACTCACGTTCATCATTTCCATCATATAATCACAGTAACTTATCGTATTTCATTCATTCTCATATTTTCTCATAGCTCATATCACCACATATATTCCATAAAATTCTCAAATTTCAACATTTACATCAGAGATCACAATAATCTATCATATTTCATAAATTCTCATATTTTCTCATAGATCACATCACCACATATATTCCATCACTTTGAATCACATACCCTTTCACTGTAATGCCCACATGATAATGCATACATACACCCTTAAAGCAACATAGAAAAATCAATTAAAATAGTATACTGGCATGAATAAAACATCAATCAAACACATAATGAGCAAACCACAAACACCTTGACTTACACAGACCGAATGTTATAAGCTCTAGAAGAACACTAGTACATCACGAGTACTACAGAGATCATGATTTGGATGTTGAGGAAACATTTAGATATTTGTGAGGAAAGCACCTGACAAGGCATTGCCTCGCTCCTACGTATCTCCATTTTCGGTAGAGAATCAAGGCTTACGTAGTTCTGGCTCAGGTTTATTGAATGATAAATTGAAAATATATTTTTGTGATTTTTATGATTTTAGTAAAAGGAATCACTATTTTTAAATGATACACTTAAGATTACAGCTTATTATAGTATGAACCGTAAGCTTTCCAGTGAATTATTAATTGGACCACACCTCTTATTATATTCTAAGGTTGCGGGTTCCGGTATTGAGAAGGTGCGGCTGGGGTCGATGCAGAGATCCAGTGATGATTCACGGCTCTGTCCAATAGCGAGGGTGTGGGCTTCGCGAGGAAGGAGGAGAGCACGATGGTGTTGAGGTGGTGCCGGTGAGTGTGAAGAAGGTTCGCGGTGGCTGAGATGATGGCTGTTGCAGATTCGAGAGTGGTTTGCAGTGATCTGAAGGTGGTTCAGATGGAAAAGAGGTTGGGTTGATCGATGCTGAAGGCGATGCCGTCGCAGAGGACGGGGAGAGGCAACAATGGGAGGATGGCTGGGGGAAGCTCACGGAAGCAACGAGGTGAAGACATGGACGATCCGAGAGCTCACACTGCTCGGTAGTTGCCATGATGGAAAGCAGGTGGTAGTATTGGGTTTGTTTGACGATGAAGGCGGTGAAGAACTCACAATCTAGTGCACATGGTGAGAAAAATATCCATGGCTTGGAGAGTGTTTCATCACAGAGAACGGTGAGAGGACCGTGGCGATAGTTAGGCATAACAGGGATGAGCGCGGGGTCTACAGATGGGTGGATAGATTGTGAAGTGATGGAAGCGGTGGACGTCGGCGAGACTAAGAGGTTCCGTGTGAAGTGTAATGGTGATGGGGATTGTTACAGTGGAACGTAAATTAAAATGATAGAGGAAATCGATAACAAGGGTGATGACAGGAATATAGTATCAAAGTTGATAACAACATCAACATAATACGGAACCTTTGATATGCAGTCAATATCATATATTTCAACAATGAAAACAACGATAAATACACACCTCTTGGAGCCTCTTCTAATCCTTTCGTTCCAGATTTCTTCCTCTTCTTTTCTCCTCCCCCTTCCTATCCAGTAGCTTCATATCCCTCGTATTGATCTCCTCCCCGTTTCTTGTCTAACACACGTGAACTCTTACCTAAAATTCCACTCACTTTGTCTTTTTCCTAAAACAATGCTCCGTGATCAAAAGTGAGTAAAATGATGATAATTGTGCACCTAGTGGCTTCACGACGAAGGTGGGATACAGTTGGAGAAGGGTTGAAATAAAAATGATTTTGATGACTCAGAGATGATGCAAGCACGAAAATGGTCAAAGATTATGGATGGAAAGTGGAATTTATTTTATTTTATTTAAAATAAAGTTACAGAATTGGCTGTTGACAGTATTAGAATAACTTGGTTCTTACATTCTCCCATACATCAAAAATTTTCGTCCTCGAAAATTAAGTTTACCAACACAAGTTGAGATACGTCTCTCTCATCTTGTCCTCTAACTCTTAGGTAGAGTTGCTATACCACAACTCATATATCAAACTTATACGGGCAGTTCCCACCACTCAAAGAGCTTATCAGGACAACTCCCACCACATACAAAGAGACAATTCTAGATCCACATACATATCACATCTCACACCAAAATCAGGTCACACTTACTCACATAGCAAGAGATCCTCTCAAATTGAATGTTTCATACTCCCAAAATGTGGCAAAAACCGCATACTAATTTTTTTTTTTTTTTTTTAACCGATACTATTGAAGATTCCGGTTATGTATGACCGGAACTGTGAGCACATTGAGATTTTTTGGCTATAAAAGGAGGAGCTAACCGCGTTGGGCAACACTTTGAGACGTTGAGCTATCGGAGCGTGTGAGAGAGAGTGTGAGATCTTCTGACTGAGAGAGTTCTGAGTGTGAGAGCTTGTGGGATCTGAACACTCGAGAGTTGGAGATCGGAGGGTCTTCCGGCAAGCTTCAATCTTCAAGTTCCTGGGCTTTGCTCCACCTCGAGTAAGTGTTTCTTTTCTCTTATCTCTTCTTTTCCTTTACCCTGCTTCTCCTTCTTCTTTACTTCTCGCTTCTTTTCTTTCCTTTCTTCTTTCTGCTTCCTTTCTTGTACTTTTCTTGTTCTGTTTCTTTTCTGAGCTTTTATTTCCCGCAATTTATTCTGCTCTCTCCTATACTTTCTGCTTGTTATTTTACTTCTGCTCCTGTATTTGCTTTATTCTTCTATTATTTTCCTTTTTATTAACTAAATCTAAGAACACACTGCCTTAACAAAGATAAGGGGTATATCGGCTGGAAACCAGACGTTAATCTCCCCTCGATTGAGGGTATGGCAGAGACAATCGGGTAGAACAACGCCACGTACCCCATAAAAACAGAAAACTTAAAAAAAAAGAGAAATTTATTTGTATGAACGAAATGGACATAAACAAACTTGGACGTAGATCCGTTTAGGAACATTTGCGAGGACCGTGAAACAGATCTGGAACAAGACACTGAAACAACAATGCCCGACTGGACAAAAGAGCCTAAAAGAAACAAAATTAAATAAAGAAAACACTGACTATTTTTGTTCTGTTTTTGCTCTTTTTATTCTATTTTATTATTTTTATGCTTTAGAAACACTTTGAAAGGAAGGATGAGTGAGATGGAGATGGAGAGGTACACCAGTCAGCGGTGGAAACCTACTGATGATCAGGTCAAAATGATGATCAATATCTTCAACTACGGGGTCACACATCCCAGTAGAGCCCAAGTCGTCGAGATTGCATCTCGACTCAGGGCTTTCGGAGAAGCCAGTGAATATAATGTACACTGCTGGTTCAACAATCATGGTAACCGGGTCAGGCGCTGGCAAGCGGAATTAGACCCTACTGGCACCCGATTTTCTCAGCTGCCGCTGTACATGTATGGTAAGAACCCTAATTACCACTATTTTGGTTTGAATTTTACTTTTCCTTCTCCATTATTGACACAATTTTCTTTGTTGGAAGAAAATGACTGGGTAATCATGAAGGCGCCGAGGTTGCTGAACTTATTCCCTGTTCCGATCATCATTGACGACGACAGAGACGAACGACAGATCCCTCCACCCATGCTTCTCACATTTCGAACCAGAGCGCCCTCGACGGAGCTCTCCCTTAGACCACCACAACCAGCTCGGGAATTTTTCCATTAAATTTTTATTTTTATCTGTAACTTAACTATCACGAGTGATTGAACCCCGAACATCCATTATTTACCTTTGTTTATTTGCTTCATTTGCGTATCTTATGGACTGTAATATTTAACGATCACTTATGATCGACTCTAGAACATCTTTATTTTAATTATGCATTGTAATATTTATCTGCCATGCTAGTTTGATGATTATATATATTGTTTTCTTTTATATATATATTTTTCTAACGATTTACTTACATGTTATCGTCTTACCAAACTCAAGAGTATCATAAGAGAAAAACCTCACAGAAACACAACCACCTGTTTGTAATTTTTATTGTATTTATTAAAATATATGTATATGTACTTGTTCATAAATTCATATAAATTAATTTATTTACAAAATTTTGAAATTTGACTCATAGAATTATTCTCAACTATTTTTATTTTTATTTGGTCCAAAAGAAGAACATAATAAGTTATCAATGAGTTTGAAATGCATTAAAAATTATGTCTAAATTTTTATCAAGATTGTAACGATACTACAATACTCGATGAGGTAAACAAAACACTAATTTGCCCCAAACTTAAAACAATCTTTGTGTTCGCAGACTCGAAATTAACCAATAAGATTTCACATTAAGGCAAAAATACAAAGTATTAATGAACTTTGAAAATACCGAACACATACGTTTAACACAACCTGAACGGGAGCCGAAACTGAAAAATTAGATTGGCTCATAATGACATTGAAAACAAAAGACATACGAACGGGAGCCGAAAATCTGGCTTAAACACAAAGAGGTTGATAACCCAAAAATGATACACGTTAATGAAATGAATGAATGTTTAAGGTTGAACGTGACTGGATTTAAAACATTAACTTGATGACAAAAACGATTTAAACAGGGTTTAGGCTTAAACACGAGCAATGGACCAAACATGGCACATCAAGGTTAAGACAGGGAGAATTAAACTCATAATGATAACAAATTTTTATAACCGTAGTCATGGTGTACAATCGGAGCAAGTACTCGAACCTGTCCGCATACTTAGTCACGACATGTTTCCCGGTATTAACCGAAGGGATTAAATCTCCAGGTCATACCTTACACTGTAAGGCAAGTACTCAGTATATGCTACCTCGTCCTCATATGGACATCTTTTAGCACTACAAATTCTCTCAATGTCCCTTAACCACTAATCAGCTTCATTCGGACTGCACTTCCCATCAAACCGGGCTGAATGGTGTTGCAGAAAGCTTTCCAAGTTCCACTCTTGGACCGGAATAACAGAAGAGAAAACACCCTGAACGGTTCTGCCACTACTCAATCACTTTAATGAATTGTTTTTGAGTGTTCTCAGATATTACTCTCGCGTTCTCGGCAAATACCCTTGCGGCTTCTTGATTATGCAGGGTTATGGTATTTTACTCCACCAATGTAGCATTCTATTCTTGCAATGCCTGAAGTACCGCATTCAACATCTGATTAGAGTCAGAAGGACCGACATCTGGGGAAAGAGGAGATCTAGATTACATCTTCTTGTTCACGTAGAAAGAAAGACCATTAGCTTGACTCAAACCAACATAACTCACTAGCCCTCCGAAGCTTAACTTTTAGTCTTATAACTCCTATCTTCGAGGCAAGAACTTGTCTTAACGGTTTAAACCAATTCCACTAAAAGTATACAACTCAAGTTGTCCTTGAATATGCATTCCTCTACTACTCTAGGGCACAACACACCACCACAAAACAAGAACCAGACAGAAATTACTACAGGAAACAACACTGAAACTCTAACTCTTTCTTACCTCAAACCTTCAGAATTAAGAAAGGAAAATCATCTATGATGAAAGTCATGAGTGTGCACCCTCATTACTCTTATCAAGACATTTTCTGTTCTTAAAACTTCTAGTTAGATACACCTTACTATATTAACTTGAAAGAAATGGTAAATCATACCATCTACCCTCCAATCCTCACAGAGAAGATACGGCAAACCCACAACACAAAGGTCATCCTAAGGACGAACTGCTCTGATACCATTAATGTAACATCCCGATTATATAATAACAAATATTACATAATAAAGATGTCATCATTACAATATAGAGAACAGTCAGAATATGACGTGTAATTTAATTGTTAAATTACAATCATCCAAATTAAATGAGTGAAAAAAATTAAACCTTGAACAGCTAACAAGGATTGATCACTACAAATGATCAATCAGGAAACTTCTAAGAAGACTACTCTGCAACATCAGCAACCTCCAGCTCCTGCTCCAAGGGAAACTCTTCTACGCCATCTGCTCCCATCCAAGTGGATGATCATCGCCGAATAACATAATCCAAATTGGCACACAACACAAACAATGCAAGGGTGAGCTAGATATAAAAAGCATGTTATCTCCTAGCACAATTAATTCATGTCATCATAGATTTAAATACAGAAATATTTATGCATGCTTATTAAACCATAATCCACATATTCACACGACTCATCCGGATTTTGTATAATTGTCGGACTATTGGTCGTCTCTACACCCGCTAGTTCAGCTGGTCTTTCTCCAACACTAGCAATATAAGTCCCCCAAGCTGCCTATGTCTAAATTCAAAGATCATAGACGAGGACCTCCCTCTACTCTCACCACTCACATTGTTCTTCTCTACCTGAGTGTGAACAATGCTTTGAGTTTAGGGATAGACAACCATTTCAAAGCCCCTACAATTATACAGACACAACCACAATATTTCACATAACCACTTTCATCCATCTCTCCCTGAGATTTCCGAATCATACTCACGTTCATCATTTCCATCATATAATCACAGTAACTTATCGTATTTCATTCATTCTCATATTTTCTCATAGCTCATATCACCACATATATTCCATAAAATTCTCAAATTTCAACATTTACATCAGAGATCACAATAATCTATCATATTTCATAAATTCTCATATTTTCTCATAGATCACATCACCACATATATTCCATCACTTTGAATCACATACCCTTTCACTGTAATGCCCACATGATAATGCATACATACACCCTTAAAGCAACATAGAAAAATCAATTAAAATAGTATACTGGCATGAATAAAACATCAATCAAACACATAATGAGCAAACCACAAACACCTTGACTTACACAGACCGAATGTTATAAGCTCTAGAAGAACACTAGTACATCACGAGTACTACAGAGATCATGATTTGGATGTTGAGGAAACATTTAGATATTTGTGAGGAAAGCACCTGACAAGGCATTGCCTCGCTCCTACGTATCTCCATTTTCGGTAGAGAATCAAGGCTTACGTAGTTCTGGCTCAGGTTTATTGAATGATAAATTGAAAATATATTTTTGTGATTTTTATGATTTTAGTAAAAGGAATCACTATTTTTAAATGATACACTTAAGATTACAGCTTATTATAGTATGAACCGTAAGCTTTCCAGTGAATTATTAATTGGACCACACCTCTTATTATATTCTAAGGTTGCGGGTTCCGGTATTGAGAAGGTGCGGCTGGGGTCGATGCAGAGATCCGGTGATGATTCACGGCTCTGTCCAACAGCGAGGGTGTGGGCTTCGCGAGGAAGGAGGAGAGCACGATGGTGTTGAGGTGGTGCCGGTGAGTGTGAAGAAGGTTCGCGGTGGCTGAGATGATGGCTGTTGCAGATTCGAGAGTGGTTTGCAGTGATCTGAAGGTGGTTCAGATGGAAAAGAGGTTGGGTTGATCGATGCTGAAGGCGATGCCGTCGCAGAGGACGGGGAGAGGCAACAATGGGAGGATGGCTGGGGGAAGCTCACGGAAGCAACGAGGTGAAGACATGGACGATCCGAGAGCTCACACTGCTCGGTAGTTGCCATGATGGAAAGCAGGTGGTAGTATTGGGTTTGTTTGACGATGAAGGCGGTGAAGAACTCACAATCTAGTGCACATGGTGAGAAAAATATCCATGGCTTGGAGAGTGTTTCATCACAGAGAACGGTGAGAGGACCGTGGCGATAGTTAGGCATAACAGGGATGAGCGCGGGGTCTACAGATGGGTGGATAGATTGTGAAGTGATGGAAGCGGTGGACGTCGGCGAGACTAAGAGGTTCCGTGTGAAGTGTAATGGTGATGGGGATGGTTACAGTGGAACGTAAATTATAATGATAGAGGAAATCGATAACAAGGGTGATGACAGGAATATAGTATCAAAGTTGATAACAACATCAACATAATACGGAACCTTTGATATGCAGTCAATATCATATATTTCAACAATGAAAACAACGATAAATACACACCTCTTGGAGCCTCTTCTAATCCTTTCGTTCCAGATTTCTTCCTCTTCTTTTCTCCTCCCCCTTCCTATCCAGTAGCTTCCTATCCCTCGTATTGATCTCCTCCCCGTTTCTTGTCTAACACACGTGAACTCTTACCTAAAATTCCACTCACTTTGTCTTTTTCCTAAAACAATGCTCCGTGATCAAAAGTGAGTAAAATGATGATAATTGTGCACCTAGTGGCTTCACGACGAAGGTGGGATACAGTTGGAGAAGGGTTGAAATAAAAATGATTTTGATGACTCAGAGATGATGCAAGCACGAAAATGGTCAAAGATTATGGATGGAAAGTGGAATTTATTTTATTTTATTTAAAATAAAGTTACAGAATTGGCTGTTGACAGTATTAGAATAACTTGGTTCTTACAATAATAATAATAATAATAATAATAATAATAATAATAATAATAATAATAATAATAATAATAATAATAATAATAATAATAATAATAATAATAATAATAATAATAATAATAATAATAATAATAATAATAATAATAATAATAATATTAATAATAATAATAATAAATAATAATAATATAATAATAATAACAAATAATAATAATAATGAAACAACAAATAATAATAATACTAATAATAATAAATAATGATAATTATAATAAAAATAGTAACAACAAATAATAATAATAATAATAATACAGTTTTTTCGTAATAATTTTTTTTTATAATAATTTTTACAATTATATATAATATTAATAATTATCATTTTTTATTACTTATACTATTAAGGATATTTTGGTAATTCTCAATTTTTACTAATTAAATCATTTTTCTTATGTGTTACATTGGTCAAATTTTACACTAATTTTCAGAAATTTTATTTTCAAATGCACTTTCATTCACTTTCAAATCTTTTAAAACAATCAACTCACTCTCAAATCTTCTTAAATCCATCCACTCACTCTCTCTAAATCTATCCTCTTAAGTGAACACAACCTTAGTTTTGCATTGTTTTAATTATTAATTATAGTAAAGTCATTAAGAGGTGATCCTCTCAAATTATTTTATTTTATACTGACTGTTGTATCAATTTGTTTTAAGTCTCCTACTGTGAATAACAATGTTTTTTTAGTGGTAGAACATTAATACCAAGAAAAGTTAATTAAAGTTAAAATACTATTTATTCAAATTTATTGTGATGATAATAAAATTTTGATAAGTGAATAAAATATCATTGACAAATTTAGTTACTAAATTTTAGAAAACAAATATGGTAATTTTAATTAACTTTATTCAATTTTTAACTTATATATATATATATATATATATATATATATATATATATATATTTAAATATTAAAATTGATCATTCAACACATAAAAATTAATTAAAAATTACATAACGTTTTTTTAAAAAGTCATTAAATTTATCCCGAAATATTAACATTTGTTTGTGCTGCTTATAATTGAATTATTTTGATAAAAATGAGGCTGAGAAAATGTTTTGAACTATTCTTACTAACTAAGAATTAAAATTATATATATATATATATATATATATATATATATATATGTGTGTGTGTGTGTGTGTGTATAAAAGATTTTGGAGCGGTAGATGTTTCTGGATAATGATTCAATTTTAAAAAAGTGATAGATTTAGAATAAATTGCGGAATATACATAATCCGCGTTTTTAAAATACTCAATAAAAATGATATGTTTTAAAATACAACTTTATGTTTTTTCCAAATGTGATAACTTCATAAAAAAAACAAATTTAATTTATTGCATTTTGTATTTTTGTTTCTCTCGAACATAATCGTGATGTGAGGATTCTTTGCCGATGCATAATGCACATGGTCAGTGTAGATGACAAAACTACACCACAATCAGTACACAGCTAAGCACTGTTCGGTTTTCAGCTAACGTTTTCACGGTCTTGTCTTACACATCACCATCATATTTATTGCTGTTTATGTCGGTGCCTTGTTGCTACCATTAATTTTCTACTTTTGGTAATCCATTTGCATCAATTGCATGCCACTGCAATTTCTCTTTCTCATCATTTCAGAACTATGCTACAACAATCTATCATTCATTGAGCCTCCAAAGGATCAAAATGAACTTGTGACACATAATTGCAATATGAAATATTCCGAAAACAATACACACCAAACATTATAACTTTTAAGATTTCCAAATACAAGTAAACAAGAGGAGCCTTGTATAGTGTTCCAAGTTCCAACATAGAAAATTTATTCACCTGTGAAATCCTTCCTTAGGAAACAACACCATATTCAGATAATTTACATCATGGATCTCTAATATGACCGCAACTCCCAGTTCCATGTTATTATCACGTGTGGCAAGCTGGTAACTATCTACAATCTTCCACATTTCATAGACGTGTTCAAAACAACAAATAATTCAATGTGCCAAACGCTTTCTGTTGAGCAAAAGAATGGACAAACTGAACTCTTCTTCAAATATTGAATAACCAAAAGCATGGAATAAAGAAGTGATAACCGTCTGAACATTTCAGAGAATTATCATGAACCAATTTGCACTGTACCAATGCACCAGGATGCTTCAGCTCTTTCTTCCAAAGAACAGAAGCTTACGAAATCCTTTTGCTGGTTTTGAAGAATCCTCATCAGTGTTCCATTTTTTTCTGGAGTGGACTGGTTCTGGCATCAGTTGGTTACTACTGGGTGGTGGAGGTGTAGAAATTTGTTTCTCGGTGACATTAGGCAAGGGAGCATTACTTTCATCTATTTCTTGATTAATCTTTGAGTTCACAGCAGAAACTGTAACGGGTTTGCTGGGTAATGCAGCTGCAGGATTTGTGATCGCATCAGTAATATGTTGAGGGTTGTTATCACTAAGAAGTTGAGATAACTTGTTCGACACTTCTTCAGTTCCTTGCAATGTGCGATCGTGATTTGGCAAAGCTGAGTTCACATTAATCTGACCAACATTTCCAGGCACATGATCTTCTTCTGAAATCAAATGTGTTGTTTGTTTCTCTGATGATGTCTTGATTGGCTCTTCATTATCTTTCAAATCAAGATTGTTGTCGTTTGGTTCAACAGATTGTGCAGCACCAGAGTTCACTGGTAATTCAACTGAGACTTCCATTTCATTCTTAGCCTTGCCAATAGTGGAGGTCAGAACTTCCCCATTTGTGTTCTTAGTATCTTGTTTTTGACTTGAAGATTTGACTTCTTTTGAGCCCTGCTTCTTCTTTTCTGTGCTGGCAGTCTTCTGCAGAGGTACACCATTTGCCTTCAAGGGTGGTTTCTTGGTTGGTCCAGATTTTGCTTGACTTAGTGAAACCTTTGGCTGACTTACTCGAGCAGCTGCAAGGCGTTCAATGGTGGAATTCCTGAGGACTGGTTTGCTCAATTTCTTAGTCTCCTCATTGGATGGATGTATCTTAGGATTCCCTTTCTTTGCAGAAGTCAAGGAAGTCTTGGTTTCAGTTTCAGTCTTCTTAGAAGTACTTCTTTCAGTAATTCTTTTCTGCCTCTGAATCATCAGATCCTCCTTTCTTTTTCTATTTTCCTCCTCCTACAAATAAAAGAGGGCAATGGATGTGAAAAAATTAAAAATCAGTAAGAAAATGAGGCACTGCAACAACTTTTGCTGATACTTCTATAGAAAATATTAAGAGAAGTACCCATCTCATATATAGTTGGCACAATAGGAAGTGTTGCTTTTTCTTAAGCCATATAATCAAGGAACATTCCATGCGTATTCGGTGCAACAGAAAGTGTAGTTTTCTTAGCAATGTAATCAAAGAATTGAACTAGAAATTTCTGATTTTGTGAAAATAAACAGAAATGAAATTTCGAAACTATTGAATACTCACTACACGGTTGAAATTTGTACAAATAACTTGCAGTTTGATTTATCAATGCATGGAACATACAGAAGTGGGGGAAAATTCCTCTAAAACAATCCAGACTCAACACATCCTATATTAACATTAAACTGGACTATCAAAATCTTGGTTTCATATTGGGATAGGTAATGTTCGTTATAAAATTAATCTTATACTCAATTTTTATTTCAAGACCCTCTTAATTGAGAAAGATTTTTTTAACCCATTTTGTAAATCAAACTAACAGTTGATAAAAATCAACACTTTAAGCAGGATCTGCACAATTATCTTAAAGTTTTAAGTCCCTCTATGCCAAACATTCAAGTAAATTGGTAGAGACAAGATACTTCCTATATTTTACCTTCTCTGATTTGCTCTTCACAACTCTAGTTCTGGTTCCTGGGGATGATTTGCTTCTTGATGTGATATCAGATTTACTTTTACCAAGAGATGCATTGATAGCCTTAGACTTTGCTTCTTTACTTGAAACTTTTCCATTTTTCACTCCAGGAGTTTTTGTATTAGTACCCTCATTATTAGATGGATGATTTTGATCTGTTTCAACTTCAGAAAGCTTTCTATTAGCTGCATTTGAAGCAATGTTATTCTCATAATCCATTTCCATGCTCCAGGGAGCCACACTTCGCTCTGCAACTGAATCACGATCAAGAACCATGAAGAGGTCTTCAGGCTCATGGGAATTTAAAGTTTCAGTCTTATTTTGTGAACCTTCTTGTGTGATGTTCATGAATTCAGTAGCCCCAACAATGTCTGAAACCAAACTTAGATCAGCTGCTGACTGAGAATTGAATTTATCTTCTGATGATCGAGCTTGAATCATAAAAGAATCATCAGTCATAATGTCTTTCTTGTTTTTCTCTAAAAGAAGTGAATCAGTAGTTGGTGATGTAGCAACGCCATTAAAAATGCTGAAATCTCGGTTCTGATTCTCATTTCTTGGTTTATCAGACTTATTGATAATAAACCAATCCTCTTCTTTCTGGCATTTAGTGAGAGAAGATTCTGGGCCATTACCAGACAGAGTGGACATGGAATAGCTACCCGATTCATCATTTCTCCGAGAAAATAGCATCTCTGCATCTGTGCTATTATTTTTCTTCATCAACGAAAGTGCATCCTTTCCTTCCTTAAAGTTATCAACACGGTTTTGACTATAACTGTTGAATTCCCTCTCTGTCACAACAAAGGAATCATTAGAAATCACTCGAGTAACGTCAGGTTTATGATTAAATTCATTTGACCTTTCATTCTCAAAATTCTGATTGACAGTATATTCCTCCTGAAACTTCATTGGTTGTTCTTCCACATCAAGAGCTGAATCATCATCTCTTAGAAGAAGATTCTGGAAAGCGTCCCAGTTGTTGTTGCTCTTTATTGCATTAGAATCAGTATCTGTTGAACCATTTAGCATGCCAGGATGTTTTGAACTATGGCGTTTCTTATGGTGACGTGAGCTTGACTTTACAGCTTCCTCTACCTGCTGTTTCAGGGAATCTCCATTGATAAATTCCTCCTCATTGGACAAACTCCCCTCTGTGACACCACCCTTCTCACCATCTCCATTAGAGGTTATATAGTTTATATTGCGTATGACTACTTTCCTTGAGGACTTCTTTCCATGCTTCTTTCTGTGCTGATGTTCTTTTGAAGATTGCTTTTTACCTTGGCTTGAATCACTCTCATAACTGGAGTCAGAGGAAGCTGTTGAGCTTTCTTCTTCAGACTGCTCCAGTACTTGAGAATGCTTCTTCTTCTTCTTTTTCTTATATGGAGATTTATGGTAATCCTTGTCTCGGTCATGAACAATATGAGAGTCTTCCACACTTGGAGGCCAATGCATATTACCTGGATAATATGATGGAGGAACCTGCATACCAGGATAGAGGAACCCTTGGTATGGGGGCATTTGTTGAAATGCATGACCCTGAAAGTTGTGCATGTACTGATGTACATGGTTTGGCCAGGACATTGGTATTTGACCTCTTCCATCTGTTGATGGATTTTGACTTGATGTTGGAAAGCTATAATCTGCAATTTTTCATAATCAACAAATAACTAATTTATTTGGTAGACTTCGTTTCAGAACATTAGTTTCAGGTACATTTTGCGGAAACTCAAAGTAGATTTGCACCAGTCTAACCAAGAACTCAAGGGTGAGGCAATCACAATCCATCAACTAAAAGGAAATTACTGTATTAAACCTAAATTTTCTCAAAAAGAACTATACATACTTTTAGTTTAACAACGAAGAAAATAGACTAAAACTGGTGAGACTATCAGAATGACATTTTTATCAAAGATGAGTATGGCTACAGGCATATTTGTTTTCTGGAACTGTAGTACTCAGAAGAGGTAAAATTAACTGAACCAGTTAGCAGTATATGAGGATACCTTGGCCTTCGAAACTTGCATGACTTGGCGTTGACTCAGAAATTGGGGCATCAGTTATGCCATTTAATTTACTGCTTGTATCATCTTCACCAGCAAGTATGATCCCAGATGTCCTTAAGTATGGCAATTCACGCTGAGCAGATGCCTGCATGGCTGCTATCTCATCTATCCACAGCTTGTCTTCATTCTTTTGTTTGCACAGCTCTAAGAAATTTATGCATGCTTCCCTACATGCATCAAAATTATAATAAATAACAAAACATGGGAAGTTTCCAGGGACACAAAAAGAGAAGATCTTTGCAATAATGAAATACTGAATCTTCATTCCATAATCCTTTACTAAGGAATCATATGAATAGATATACCAGATACTGTTTGTGCTGGTCATCTCAGAAGGAACACTAAATAATATCTTACTGATAAAAGAGTAAAATGAAAAACAAGCAGTGAAGAGTTAATAAAGTGTGAAACCACTATGCCCAAGCATAAATACAAGTACAAATGGAACTTCTACTCGTGTAAGGTAAAGGTTTAATCTATTATTATTATTTTTTTTCCATTCAAAGTAAGCTGTTTCAATTGATCAATATCATTTTGTGCACTGAACATTTTGTGGTATGCTTGCTGACCTTAAACGTGAAGCTCCAAATGCATCAGCAAAACATATAAGATCATCCACAGATTCTGGGTAAAATCCTGCAACTAGAGCACGGGCATAGGCCATTGCTTGTTCTTTGCAAAGCATAGCTTTACGATTATCTAGAACACGTTGAAGGCGAATTCTGTTCATAGAAAATTGATGAAGAAAATGTTATAAGGAATATTAGATACATCCTGAAGAACAAAAAGATTTCAGACAAAGGAACATAAGGAAAACACCAAAAATCCAATACCTGGAGTTTTCTTCATATCCATCTTCATTGTTTCCAGGTTGCTCATCTTTCAGCTAAACACACCAGATGATAAGAGTTTAAATAGCTTACCGAAACTGAAGAAAATATTAGCAAGAGCCACATTTACATACCTTAGAGGAAGTTGTTGACTTTCTGACACGTCCATCTGCAGATAACATGTTTCTTGTTAACAACAGCTCAAAATATAAAGTTGGAGTAACAATTTTCTTTTCTTTTTCTAATTTACCTTCATTATTACACCAATAGAAACAGTGCAGATTTCCAGTTAACCTTACCTGCTTTATACCTTTTCTCTTGCCCCAGTTCTTATATTAAGTGGTAGTGGAAGATAAACTGATAGAAAAGGAAGAAAGAGATGGACAACTGGTTATGGCTTCAGAAAAGTGGCTAATGATACTGCCTAGAGGTTCATGTGCTAGTCTTTCTTACAGAGGATCGTACAAAAAATCAAATTTGGTACCCTTCCAATTAGATTAGCCAAAGATAAAGGCTTACATCATAATATGTGAGTTTAGCATCTGATACTATTCGGAACTTTCAAAGAAGAAAAAAAGTAATGACCTTTGTAATTGAATGGTTGCAGAATTATGGAAAGAAATAAGAATTTACCACAAGAAAGTTTAATTAAAAATGATGATAGGGGAAAATAATTGAGAAGGAGCTAGATGTTCTGCGATATCCAATTCCAATCAACACAGTAACTAAATAACGGGAAAAAGATTTTCTATTCATACCTTCTGCTTCCGCGACCAAATTGCTCCTCTCACTTGACTGAATCGACCCTTCTTCAATCTGCACAATCTCCTTCTCTATTGTCACAAACCTCTCTAGAACTTCTGGAGTGCTTATAAATCTAACAAACCTATTGAAAATGAACCAAAACAGACAAACAACATCGGTCTTATAAAATCATTCCACGTGATTATAACCTACACACATTTAATTAAAGGAGGCTAAACATTATAATCCAATTTATCTCGGTCTGATCTAAAATTCATAATTTTCTGCATTCAGAACATTCTAAACCAATTTATTAAACTCCCAAATGGTTGCAAACCAAAAGGAAGAGTAGAAGTGTAGAACTGAAGTAAGAGACTGAAGAACCTTTGGAGGGTGGCTTTGGTGAACCAGGGAGCATATCCACCAGGTGGACGCAGAGTGATGGAATAGCCACCTTTGGAAATCTGATCCTTGGCACTTTTCAGGTGAGAAAGAAAAGGTTCTAACAGCCCAGAAGCCAGTCTTTCAGTCACACCTCCACCAGCAACAACAAGGTCACACCTTCAACATACAAAACAAGAAATACGCAAAGTTAAAACTATTTGGTGCTACAATATTTACGTGTCTGTGAACTGTGAATCATTAGAACCTGGTTCTGGTTGGAGTGAGCTGAAAGAGGGCATGATCAAGACGAGTGCTTGGGTCCATAGCAGGAGCAAGAAGATCCAACTGAGAGAGAGGTTGAAAGTTGAAAGCTTTGGATCCTTAACCTTACGAAGTCCCTCCTCTTACATGGAATGCAGAAGAGAGGTGATCACAGGGACATGGGGTGAGTGAGAAGAATGTGGGAATGGAAAAAGGGGGTTTTGTTGAGTTGGGAACGTGGGACCAACAGAACATGCCGATGCTATCGTGTAGACACTCATACACACACTCGCACGTTGTTCTTTCAGAAAGAGAATTGTGTGGAGAGTGATTTAACTCTTGGAACTTGCAAAGAGGATGATGAAAGCTGAAAGCAGATAGAGTAGAAGGTGGTTAAGAGGTCCATTTTCCTTTCTCTGTTAACGTTTCATTCAAGAGAGCAAGAGAGCGGAGAGAGAATTGTATGTGACCATGCTTGTTTGGTTTAGATTGTTGTCGGTGTCATTCACAGGAGAAGAGTGAGTGAGTGAGCAGCAAAGAATAATTACAGTTGTTGTAATCACTTCACATCACGGTCATCATACTTGTCAATGCCAAGTGCCAACCACAAAAATAATAATACAAATAAATAAAAGTATCCTTTTGGCATCAACCTCATCTGTCTACTTCACATTCTCATGCTCCCAACAAACAGTAATAATTCGTACAAAACTTTTCTTCGCTTGGATTATCTTCATCAATCTATCAACTCGTTTTTCTTATGCAATGTACAATGTAAATGCTGGCTTGAACAAATTAGTATAAAAAAGGTAAAATTATTGTTGTATATTTTAGTTTCTTCAGATAAACTTTATATATAAATTATAATTCCCATTTTCATAGCATGTAGCCGTAATATAATGAAGAATTTTTACATTCAAGCTAGTATTTTGATTGATTACTTACTTTTTCGTATCCATGACAGTTTGGAATGACGTAGCTGGATTAATTTTATGTTTTAATAATACAAAGTAAGATTTTCATAAGGGATACTTGCATTAATATGAAAGAGGTATATGAATATGATACTAAAAGAATAGTATATATATAATGTTATCTTATTATATTTGGTTATGGACTAATGAAATCCTGGCCTAGAGAAACAGAGACATTGGTTAAATACGTAGGGAGTACTCATTGAATAAACTGAATCATTAAAAATGAAGAAATGGAAAGTGATGATTGTTAATGTTGGGAGATGAAGAGTAGCTATCTGTGGTTTGCAACCATGATTAGAGTGAATAAATATGAAGGAGCTAGCTGTCTATAATTGTATGTTTATGTGCAAACTAATGTACATCTCCAAAACAAAGGAAACCGACAAATATGAGAAAGGTAACAACCAAAGCTCACCAATAACGATGATAAAACAAGTTATTGGAAAGAATGTTGTGTTCTTGATCTTCTAGAAAAGGACTTTCACATGAGGATAAATACCTGTCCTTTCTTATTTCTCATCCAAAAGAAAAAGGAAAATCTCTGTTTTCTTTGTTTCATTTGATCCTATGTGCTTTGCTTGATTAAGGAAGAGAAAAACAAGAGCTGAAAACATTTTCAGAATGGAAAGAATTATCATTATATATTATTTTTTAATTTTTAGCCAAATGAAAAACACATCAATCATTGTATGTGGGTTTTTTTTATCTTTGAAAGCAACAAAAAAAGAGCCACTCTAGGACTTAAAAATTATGCAGACAATTTTAGGGCATGCATGGACAATTGAAATCTACCTATTTAGTAGTTAAGGACAATGACATTGGCACTCTTGTGGCTAATGTTATGGTGGTTGGATCGGTTGATATAAGAAAAAAAAGGGAAACAAATTAGCAATCATAGCTTTGCTAATAATCCATGACTTTTGAGCTTAATGTTGGTTGATAAGTAGCTTTACAACACTCAGAACCAAACGCTTATCTGATTGCTTCACCATGTGCCAACAGTAAGTAGGCCATAATTATTGTTATTTGATTGATACAATTATATTATTTTTGGATTTTCCCTTGATTTGATATTTGTACTAGCTCTATCTTATCTTGAAAAAATAAAAAAAAACACTGTTACAGTCTCTAACTTCCATATATTTTAATGTAGGAGGGATATGAAAGGTTCTGTATAATCATTAGTTAATAGTCTTTCAAAATGACTAAATTTATGAGGGAAATGTACTCTCAAATGTAGATCATAACTTTCTTCATTCTTTACTCTGTTAGCAAATATTTCTGTTTTGTCCTCTTTAAATGTGACATTTCAGTCATAGTATTAGTCATGAAGATTTCTTTTTGTTTTCTCTCTTTAACCTCCTGTGGCTTTTGTATATCTTAATTTAGTATTCATTATATAATGGTAATAAAAATCTAAAATTTATCTATCTCTAATGTTATCCATTTATTTATTTAAAATATATTAAAAGCAAAATTGTTTTTAGCGTTAGAACAATTTGACAATTTCTTCTTAATTAATACCATATTCACATAATTTTGAGTACATTCTAAGTAGTAATAAGCAAGCAATTACTATATTTATAATATCCATATTTTTCAGTGTTTTTATTTAAATTTGAAATACATAATATTTTTATCCTTGTAAATGTTATGATAAAATACAAAATATTAACCATATATTGTGTGTTTTAAAAGTACTAAGTGTTATGACTTTTGGTATCAAAGAATTGTTATTGACCAGGAAATACAAAAGGTCAAAGAATTATTGACAACTTAAATTTTTTCATCATCAATTATTAACAGTAAAAAATGTTTTCTCAAAGTAAGATAAATTTATTCTAAAAAAGCAGCAAAAGATTTTGGGATTCTTAAACATTAATTCATAGCCATTGAGTATCTCTTATTAAATTTAAAGATCTTTGTGTGTCTTTTTTCTACTTATTGGAAAAATAAGGAAGAGCTGTGTTAGTTCAATCTCTCTTGTTCATAGATGAAACTGTGAGAATCAGTAAATATTTGAATCAGTTTAAAATGTTTGCTCTGACCATTGCAGCAGTTGGCAGGCCTTATTTCAAACGAGGTTTGTTTCCTTCTAATTAAATCGAAAGCAACCATTTAAGGTAAGTGCAGAAAATCACCTGCATATGGGGCCTATGCTTTTTAAATTCTGAACTCAACTTGTTCACTCAATAGTTGGTTAGATCCACCAAAGCAATTTATAAACAACACAAAATCAACATGATAATCATGTCCTTTTTGTTTGCACACATACTTTGTCTAAAAATAACTGACAAACAGTGAAAATAAAAACAGAAAGTTAATGCTGCTTGGTCTGATAAGTCTTCTAAACAATGATTCACCACATCTTATTTAGCTGTGTACACTGTGACATGGTGTCCATGATGAAGATTTCCAAACACAGAGCATAGGTTGGGTCCATCTCAGCTATTTTTGATTTGTTTTCTATTGGCACATGACACAAAGTTTTAACCTACACCACAACACAAGCAATCTGGCCAAACACTCTCATCAT
Source organism: Vigna nakashimae (assembly GCA_034642375.1). Taxonomy (NCBI): domain Eukaryota; kingdom Viridiplantae; phylum Streptophyta; class Magnoliopsida; order Fabales; family Fabaceae; genus Vigna; species Vigna nakashimae. The sequence continues at coordinate 13,083,389 of CM067764.1, read as the reverse complement.
ACCTGCTTCTGTGTCCCCATATTCTCTGCAGTATACTCATATTCTGCAGTATATTTATTGTCTGTTTTAGAATATAAATTTCTATCATGATTTTATCTTTAAAAGACAATAAATATAAGAAAAAAGAAGTATTTCAACTATCTTAAACTTTAGTTTTCACTACGTTGTATAGAATATAAGATATGGAATGAATATATATTTATTTGTAGTTTTGAGTGTATATATGTAGCATATATATATATATTTATTTATTTATTTATGTAGCGTTTTTCAGTACTATATATATGAAAGTGTAGGACCCTGAAATGAATAGATGTGTAGGTATCTGTAGGAATAAGATGGGGGCATGTGTGACTTGAGCAGTAAGTCATATTCTACCTTTTTAATTATTGAATTTGAGAGGGAAAAGTAACATCAAATATTTTATCAAAGTTAATAATTCTTCTTTTAGATGATCGACTATGCCATCGACCTGTGTGTGGGAAAGGAGAGGAAAGAAAGAATGGGAAAGGAAAAAGAGGAAGAACTTATATTATTTAGATTGAAGGATATAAATTTAATTGATGTAATAAAATAAATATAATTTTATATTAATATATTTGAAAATAATGTAATGAAAAAATATTTTTGAAAATGTAAAGTTAAGATTAAAATAATTTTTGAATTAAAGAATACCCATTATGGATGAAAAAAGAATTATATTTTAAATTTGGTGTATTGAATTAACTAGTGAATATGGGAAATGGAGAAGAAGGAATTATATAATGAAAAAAATGAGATTATTTAGATTGAAGGAAAGAAAGTAAAAAATAAAACAAATGGAGAAAAAATTAATAAAAGTTTCTGGACGATTGAATTGATATAATAAATTAAAAAAATTATAAAATAATATATTTAATAAATCGGCCAATACTTAAAAATTATACAATTTTTTCAGGATTATTATTAGCATTATTGGTAGTTTTAACCTTGAAAAATGTGTTTCCCTGTAGTTGTAGAAAACGCGAGAAAGCAACGTGGTTAAGTATTACCGACAACTTTTTGTAAAACTACCACAATTTTCTAGGGTTTTGTAAGAACCACCAGAAATAACTGCGATTTTATGTAAACTTCTGGAAATAGTCGGAGTTTCATAAAATCACCCCTATTCGTAGGGGTTTCCTCCAAAATTGCCAGAAATGTATTGATGAAGAAACTCATATATTGTTTGAAGTTAGGGCTGAGCATACCGCTCACTGTGACACTCAATCATACTTTTGCATACCACCTTTCGTAATGTCTGTTTTGTTATTTGCTACAATGCTTAACAACCTATAAACTAATTGGGTTTAGTACTATGTTTAAGTGTGTAGACTCTGCTTAATAGAGCTAATACATTCACAAATATCACGTACAAGAAAGATCCAACCATTTTTGCTTGGGAACTGAGCCTTGATGCAACTCATACTCCATAGGTGATGTGTTATAGGTTTGCCCAGGTCCTGTGGAGCTATTCTTTCAGTTTGTAATGCATAAAATCATTGCATTCAATTAATCAGTTCCTTCCATGATATCACATCTTGTGCCCAACTGAATACATTATAGGATTGGATAAAAGAAATGGCATTCTATGTGAAAAGCATTGATTCAAAACATATAATGGAGATGTGACTGGAAGGATTTTATGGCCTCTCGACACCTCAGAGATATCAGTTAAACCTAAATGCTATGCTCACCAGGTCGGAACAAATTTTATCAGGAACCACATATATCTAGACTTTTGGTAGGTTATTATGTTTATTCAATGATGACATTTTCTATAGTATGTACAATATCATAAAAATGATCTGTCGCAACCTTTTAGCATTTATCTTTATCATAATCATATTCAAGTGCTTATAAACTACATCAATGTTTTATGCCATAAGTGTCTTCTTTGCTTTTACCATTCATCTGATTATCTGAAATTCAAAATGAGTGTGAAAGTTTTTTACTATGATTTGATTACCTTGCCAAAGGATTTCACAATCAATTGCTGAAAAGTATCTTAGAATGCCTATTGTTTTTAGTGAGTTTGGATTGTTTACAAAAGCTCCTGGCTTCAATTCATCATACAAAGACAACCTTATAAACATTATACAAGACAGTCCTAAACTTTACCAAGAAAGGAGGCAGTGGAGCTGAAAGCCTTATGTGGCAGCTCTTTCCTGATGGAACCGATTACATGGATGATGGGTATGCAATTTTCCTGATGGTGTAGCCATAGAAGGTTCGAGGTTTCGTGACCTGTCTTCCAAGGACATGATGGATACCATACCATTACTCTCTTCCCATCATTCTTTTTTGAGCTTGATGATATGGAAATTATCCAGAGATCCAAAAGTTTACAAAAAAGTAATCTAAAATTGCATATTATATAAAGTAAACTATATTGTCCAACATATATAACTAATTGTTCATATAATTAATTTTTCATACATAGAATTAAATAGAAAGATGTTCAATAACAATGTTCAATACTAAAAATTAAAGAGAAAGATGTATAATTTTCTTCATCTTCGTTATATTCATCATTTGACACGCTTCCTTGATCACATACCTACAATATAACATAATAGTTAGTCGGTTATATATGTAAAAATAATCATACAAATAAATTTAGCAATTATTACCGATGGTTGAAATGGGGCAAACTTTGAAGGCAATTGACCCTGATAATTTTGCAACATAAATGCTATCATTTCCTTCATTTCATTAACTTGTGATGTCATTTCATTGACTTTTGATGTTAATGAAGATACCTGTAACAGATGAAATTATTTAAAAAGTAAGAAAAATGAACTTAACAAGTTAATCATAATACACCAAAACAACTTTTTAAAACCATTTAAGCACTACATGGAAAGGTCAGCTTGCACAATGAATTTCTACCAGACACAATCTTCCTTGCAATGCTCTTTGACCCGTTCTATGTGAGCAAGAGTTTGCTTTGTCTTATTGTGTTTATTTTTTAGGACAATCTCCTAACATTGTCATAAAAAATGTTATTATATTATATCAGAATTTTAAGAAATGAAATTTAGGTTTTACCTTTGTTCTTTCATCAAGTCGATAAACAAAAGAAGCCCAATGATTTCTATATATTCCTTCTGGAACCATGACAATCAATTCATCTCTAGTACGTGTGTCATCATCTCTTTATTGTCACAATTCTTGCCGACAATCTCTCCATTTATTGTTAAGTGCTTTCAATATGTAATTGATTTGAATATCAGAATTAACTACAAATTTTGTCTTCAAAACAAATTTTAATCAAAATTAACAACAATTATCCAATAACTTAATTGTGAATTGAAAATTTACATTACTTACTTGAATGGTATTATGAATTATGACTTCTTTGTAATCTTTAGGAACCTTCTTCAAAGTAGAATAACAAATAGGGAATGCCTTGAAGTTTTTAGCAATAATCCCTAAGAATCGATTCAATAATGCGCCATAATCTCCAATTGATTGATATTGCTCATTCCAACGTACAATAATCCTTTCATTTTGAGGCAAATTCCAAATATCATTTGTTTTTATGTGTTTGGGAGTCATCTTGCATTGATTGTCTGTGACGAAATCAAATTTATGTCAAATACCCTTGTGTTAAACAACGTTCCGTAGTAATTGTTGATATAAGTAACAATGTCTTACCAATGACATCGACTAACCATGATCTCTTGTATGTTGGTGGCCTTTCTTGTTGCACTTCCAACAAAATATCCTGATTTTTATCTTTTTCATGTTCATCTTGTACATGTGAATTTTCTTGTTGTTGCACAAGGTTAAGTGTCAGATCAAAGGAAAGCACTTGATAGGAATAGAGATCAGATGCAAGCAACATAGGAACAAATTATATTGACAATTTATTTTCTAAGTAATTTTAGTTTAAACTAGTTTTCATTACTTTTGTTGGGATACTAGGCTGCAATTCTTTGAAATTATTAAAACATTTAAAGTGTTTTAGTTTGGTCCTTATCATGGTGTTTAGCTTGGAATTGAATTATGCTATTTCTATTGAGTTTCCTGGTTCAATTAGACATTTGAGGTATAAACTATGTTAAAATTTTGGATATTTTCTTCTAATGTGATCATTGAATTGTTAAAAATCTAGAAATGTGATTCAAAGGCTAGTTTTCAAGGCGTACTTTTGTCACAGCTTGACTATCAAAATTCATCATTTATAGCTTCATGGAAATAGTGAGAATAAGCTTTCAGAACTTGCTAGCATTATGTGAAACTTTATTGACTAATCAAAGTATATGTTAAGATAAGATATTTTATCATTTGAAATAACATATTTAACATATTTGAAAGAACAGTTACATCAACTTCAACTGGTGACTGAACAACTTCATTTGGGGGCTGACCAAACGAAAATACTTGATTTGATGACTAAACAACAACTGCATTTGGAGGCTGAATAGATCCAGGAGTACATAGGCTTTGGCTTGTCGGAGGTAGCTTTAGTTTGTATATTCCTCCAAATAAATTAATGTCAAAAAATTTCGACAACATAAATAAACTTTAATTAAACATTCAGTAAAGGGAACTTACTTCTTTGACGGGTAGATAGAGATGGAGATGATTTGACTTTAGTGCTGCAGTTTGAGGTGCTAGTGGATGATTAAATATATGACCCCATGTATTAGGTGCTGATGTATGATGTTGTATCTCATTATTTTTAACTATCATTCTCTTCATCTTCAGGTACTCTACAAACAGTTATATAAATAAAAATTAAACCACATATAGATATAATAAACAAGAAAATAAACATAATAACAACATATATAATAACTAATAATTAAAATTAAAACCTTGTTAATGGTATACTTCTTTCATCATCTTCACCCATGTTGTTCAAGTTTTTAGGCTTTATATGTATAGGGATGCACCAATTTTTATCAAACTCATCATCTACATAAGATACCATTTGTGCTTCTTATGCTTGAATGTATGGTTCATCATCATTATCATCGGTATGAATCAAACGTCAAAAACTTACACTTGTATTAGCCCATATACATTTGAACAAGACAACTGAGAAACAACCATGGTAATTTATTTCAATTATGTCCACTAATCGACCATAATAAGGCACACCTCCAAATTGCATTCAATTATCACTACTACTTGCATAACTTCTTGCCCCAAATGTACCAAAAACTCCACTATTTTGTTTTTAATCCATAAGTCACGCTCCAAGATCCTAAACTCGAATTCGTTAACATTATAGGTACTATATCGCTTTGCACAATCTAGCGAACCCATGGCTAAGAATTTCAAATCAGTTGAGTGGAGATCTGCTAAGTCATTCCTTATCTAAAAGGAAAAAAAGAATAACATGTCCATGTCAATTATCAATTATAACATAGAATGAAACCAATGTTCAATTGTATAAATATACGTACATGACGTGAAAACCAATATGCAAATTCCCTATGAACTCTCTGGTCTATCAAAGATAATTGTCGACTCCGATTTCTCAATTGTCTCTGTATAGTGTCTCTAAATTCCCTACATGAAATGTCCAAATTATACATAGTTACTTTCTAATAAAAGACTAGTTGTTAGGATATGACAATGTGCCTTAACTTTTCCTTTGTAGATAGAGTGAAATAAGTGAAACCTCCAACTGATTTTTCGATCGGTGGGAATAAAGTGCTTATAGTACTATATCCTTCAACATTCATAAGTTCAGATAACTGCAACATAAATCAAAGTGGGAATGTGATTTATTAATCAAGAAATACTAGTACAAGATCAATCCAAGGAATTTAGGAAAACTTAATTATGCAAATTCAAGTGAACAAAATCAAACAAGAGACTAGGATGTGAACAGTCACGAAAGATACAAAAGAAACATGAAAGCAACACTTAAAAACTTTGAACAAAATCCCTCAATATTTGAAGGCAAGTGCATGAAGGGGATTCTTGTTTAAGAAGGATAAAAATTTAAAAAGGAGATGCACATTGTTACAGACCATTTGTTACTGATTGGAGATTCACTTGGGCATGTTCTTGGATGAAAACTTAATAACTTGGAGAAAAAAAAAATAGTTTTAGTACAAAGGTTGAATTCTGAGTGACAACATAGGGGTATGTGAATTGTTATGTGTTGAAAATAGAATGGCTTAATTTCTCACACCAAGAGGGGGGTGAATTGGTGTAATGCAAAAACAAATTTTTCTTTAAATTTTTTTCGCAAAGTAGATGTCTTTAAAAGCTTTCTTGAAATGAAAAGGAAAAGGATTTGTTATGCAGCAGAAATATAATCGGTTTAATGTAGTATGCAGTTGACTGAATAAAAAATGTAGGGATAGAAAGATCAAACACTAGGTTTTTATACTAGTTCGGCCAAGCCTACATCTAGTATCCTTCCAACCACAGGAAGCCAATGCACAATAATGATCAAGGTTTTTACAACAAGGTTTTTATAGCGACTTCACGTAAAAAATATAAAACACCTCTCTAACCCTCTAATCAAAATATAGGCATATTGTTGATGATTTGACAAGTGTACCAAATCGCACAAGTAATATAAAATGGTAAGACCAAGTATCGTATCCCAGAAGACTCTCGACACTAAAAAGTTGTGTGATGACTCGATTAGTTAAGATTTAAATAAAACGAGATCATTGGTTTAAGATGCAAAGACAGAAAATTAAATATGAATGCAAATTGATCAATAGGAAAGTAACACAAAGATGAATGAATGTTGTTTAGTTTGAGATGAATATGTTGTTAGGGTTTGATTTCATCAAGTTTACTCTCATGTATATAAGAATTCTTCTTTTTACACTAATGTTAATTCCTAGTTCTTGCAATTCCTAGCATTCCTAGAAAATTAAGTTTGAAGATCAAGAGTTTAAGACCACCAAGTACTCATACCCTCATCCTTGAGAAATATTACCCTTGGGAGAATTCAACAAGAACTTGAATTGTAAGGAACCTCCCGACACTCATGCAATTCATAAATCATGCTACTAAATGAGTTAAATAGAGCAAACATTGAAACAGATGAATTCCCTAACAATTAATGAAAAAACATATAAATTAAGAATCAATTCAAATACATGAGAGTTCACAAGGTTACATCATCCCCCAACAACAAATAGAGTTTAGTTCCCCATAGACATGAAGAAACTAGATGAATAATGGAAAAACATGAGATAGTGAAACCCTAAAAGTAGAAGAGGAAGCTCCCGCCTCCAGATCCGCCTTTAGAGAGTAGAAGAGTGTGCAGTTGTGTTGCTCCATACAGAGATACCAAACGTAGGACCCCAGGGTCCTTATATTAAACAAAAGTAGAACAGAAACAAAGCCCAAGCTTGAGTCGCTGGCGCTCAAGCGTCCCACTTAGGGCGCTCGGGGTGCGAGCGGTGGTGTTCCACGCTCAAGCCTTGTAGAGGTCGCCCAAGCCTTCTACATCCGGCACTCAAGCACCCCCAAAAGGGGCGCCCGAGCGGTGAGCGAAACTTCCTATGCTTAAGCCTTCTTCATCCTGGCGCTCAAGCGCCCCAAAAAGGGGCGCCCGAGTGGTGAGCGACAGTTCCTGCGCTTAAGCCTCAAAAAGGGCGCCCAAGCCTTGAACTTCTTTCCTTTTGGGGATTTTTTTGGACCTTATTGAGCTCTATCTCCTTAGCACTTTATCCGTACTTTCCATATTAACTCATTTTCTATCAAAACAAAGGGAATTAGTCATAAAATCATCAAATTCAACCTCAATTCTCTTATTTACACAACTTAACAGAAAAACATGATTCCAAGCAAGTTTCTAAGCAGAAAAGGGTGCATTTAATATTAAAATTACATCACAGATAACAGTATTTTCAACCGTTATCACAACCCCAAACTTATAACTTTGCTTGTCTTTAAGCAAAATAGAGTGTAACTCAGTTTTTCATAACAATCACTACAATGACTCAAACTTTTTCAAAAACAATTTTCTTCCAGACAAGAAACCACTTTGATCAACTCAACATATAGATGTCAGTTAAGATGTACATATGCTTTATTTAATTAAAATTAGTGTGACGCTCATGTACTTCAACAAATGTTATCCTTAAGAATGATCGATCAACCAAGCAGAGATGCAATCAGAAATTCAGAGAACTATTCCTCACCAAAGAAAGTGTTTCACTCAAGCACTCAAAAGTATCTCACTTAAGCACTCAAAAGTGTATCACTCAACTCACAGGTGTATAATGAGATTTTGGTGTCTTTTTCACTCTGCTATCACAATGTCACACAATTTAACTTTGCCTTTCATTAAGCCATAATCAAACATACTCAGAAGCAAGTTGTCATCACAAGGGCTTTTCATGGCTTGTAACTTGGCTGGGCTAAGAAGAAAATTGGTTTTTCTGGTAAGCAAAATCCTTGAGTTAAGAGAGACATTTATGATTTCATCATTCAAGCACAAACTCTCTTTCTTTTTCCCAGCTTTCCCTTGCATTGAGCTTTTCTTTTCTTTTCTTTTCATTTTTCTTTTTCTTTTGTTTTTCATGTATTCACTGCTTAACTTAATGCTTTTTTTCTTTTCCTTTCTCAATCTTTCCAGCAACCCCAAACTTGAACCTTTATCAATACCTCACAAATGTTCTCAACTTAATTCAAGGTAAAGATTTTCACAAAAGGGATTTCAAAAAATGCATAAGGCTCAAGGTGCAAAGGTTAAAACAAAATTGTTTTCTTTTTAGTGGAAAAAATCATGTGAAGGCTTAAAGAATAAGGGACAACAAAAGATGACCTTGATCATATGAAACCTGCAAGCAAGTAGTTCAATCACAAAAAATTTGGGCAAAATTATTCATGCTTCCAAAGTAATAGTAATTATTCTCAATCAAACTTTACCTCAAACACCTGTTTTATACACTGCTAGTCATCACCTGTAGATTAGTAATTCATGCATCATCTTCACATTAATCAACACATCAGAGCATCACAAAGCACTACTTATCACAAAACACAGTAGTTGAACCAAAGCAGTGTAATTTATCTAAGCAGAGTACAATAACAAAACAATTAATTCAAAAGAAAGCTAATAAAACAGAAACAAAATACAGTCAATCAAAGCAATTAACACAAAAACAAAAAATTAAAATAAATCTTGGTCATAACAAAGATGACACCCTTCAGTAAGTGCCAAATACAAATCATTACTCCTCATCAGAATCATCATCATCAGCATCCATGCTGAAGCTTCAGCTGCGTCAGCCCTATCACCCTCCTGTGCTGGGTCAGCGAGCCATGCCACATAAGCTGCAAATTCATCCCGAGACATTAACTATCTCTTAGGGAATGCGGACGTCAATGTCCTAAGTAGCGCCTGCTCGCCCCTGTATGCGGTAGCCATCCTAGCATCCGGTAGAGAGTAGTACATGTCCTACACTTGGAAAGGAGCGGCCTCATGAACCAGCTCCTGAGTTGGTGGTGGCACCCTCTTGTGTGCCCTGGGCTGCTGTGGTGGTGGTTCTAGATGGCCTGACTCATCCATTGCACAATAATGACTAAAGTAAGTTGTGTCCAGCTCCTTTCTTGGACGCTCCAGTGGTGGCCTAGAAACATCAATGCTTGCGGCCTCACAAAGGTAGGTGATCAGTGAAGGATGTCCCAAGGGTGCCTTGCTGGTTGCACCACGGGCACAACTTTGGATCTCATCAGCTATGACCTGGCCTATGTCAATATTAAGGCCCTTGAGAAATACAGTAGAGGAGGATAGCCCTAGGATTAGTGATGTCAGAAACATGAGAGCAGAGATGAATGTTGGCATGAGAGAATGCCATCCAATACTTCGCCAGAGGCATCAGATGGGGTCTAGTAAGGTGGATGAGTGTCACAGACCTGTTCCTCTAAAAATGCCCTCCAGGCATACATAAGGTCCGCTCTATGATAACTCCATAAATTTTCATATTTTTCTGTTTATAAATCATTTTTAGTTTCTTTTTGTTTCTAATTGCCTATATTTAGGTTAGTTTTAGGTTTTTCTATTAATTCTTTAGTTTTATAGAATTTTAGTTAAAAATTGATTTTAGGTGTAATTTTTAGCTTTTGTTAATAATTAGAAGATTAATTTTTTTAGAAAATATTTTTGATAAAATTCTTTTCTTTTATTTGTTAATTTTCCTTTTCTTTCTTTAATTTTGCATTAATGTTTCTTTGTTGCAGCAAAGCCCTTAGCAATTGGGTTGATTGGAATTAAAATTGGGTTGCTGCTGCACTGATTGGGCCATTCCAAAGGGATGATTTAATTAGCAATTGGGCCGCCGTTGCAAGCGTGGCTGAGCTTGGGCTCCATTTAGTAGAACGACGTCGTTTTGAAGAGCAACTTCCTTAGGGGTCCTCGCACTCTCGTTCAGAGCTTCAATTGGAGAAAGGAAAAGCACCCCAAAGCTAGGGCTTGGGTGGAGCGAGAGAACGAGAGAAGCAAGAGCTGAAGAGAGGAACGCGTTCTGAACCAGCACTCAACTAAAGGCACATGACCGAAGGAGCTGCCCGAAGAGGTGATCGGAGCTGAACCGACAAAGATGGAAACTGATTAGAGGGTTTAAACAGAAGGATGGATAGTGGCCATTGATCATGAAGCTTAGCGTAGCAAGCAAGTTTCTCTTTCCCATTTTTTTTCCTTTTTCTTTTTTCTTCGTTCAATTTTTTTCTTTCTTTCTTTTTCAACCCTATATAAAGGGGTTTTCTTCATGTAAATACACACGGGTGGTGGGTGACAGGCACCATTCTTAGCTCTAGGAGGGTGACAGACTCCGTGCGAGAGTTCTTGAGCGATTAGTTAGGGTTTCTTTAGATTCAATTTCTGTTCAGTTCAGTTTTTGTAGTTATCTTTTGCACTGGATTTTGCTCACAGCTCACGCGGGTGACAGACCGTGAGTGTTCTCTGGTGTTCATGGTACACTTTTGTAAGTTTAGCTTTTGATTACAATAAAGCATTGAAGTTTCTTTCGATTACTTGTTCAATTTCCATTTTCTTGCTTATCAATTTCACTCATGTTCAGTTTACCATTTCTGTAATTTTACTTGATTTCATTTACTGTTGTAATAGTTCCTTTGAGATTCTCAGTTGATTCTTGTTTACTTTTGATTGATTTCTACTTTTAGATTTGATGTCTGCAATGTTCATGTTCTGGTTCTGATTCAGATTGCTCTTTAATTTTTTGCACATGAATTTTAATTTTTAGCATTTGAACTATTGATTCTACATTTTGGCTTTGAATTCTGATTTCCATCTTTGATTTTGTATCTCTCTTTTATAGTTCTCAATCTGATTCTGTCCAGTTTGGTTTATTTTAGTAGTGTAGAATTAGTTTTCTGAATTTTTTTTCCTTTTATTTTGATCTTCAACCTTTAGGTCTAGTTACCTATTTTCTATTTTTGAAATTGCAACTCTGTCTCATATCATAGGATTCCTCTTCCATTTTAATTTCAATTTTTGTGTTACTATGAATTGAAGATTCGTATAGTTTTAGTTTCTCTTTCATTTATTTTCTTTACTCTTTGAAACAGTTTATAGATTTTATATTTTTTTCAGTTTCTTTTATTTTTAATAATTCATTTTTATTTCCCCACGTAGTTTTAGTTTTTAGTAAATAAATAAATAGGATTAATTCTACAATTCTAGCTTAACAAGTACCAAGTCCACGGATTAGATCTTAAGTTGTCCTTATACTACATTAATGGATAATTTAGGTTTGTTGAGATTTTATGCGACAAAAATCCTTTCAACACTCCACATCCTCATAATTCACCCCTTCCAGCATGGATAAGGCAAACTGACATTGCTCCTCCTCCCACTCTATACCAAGGAAGCAATTAATAGCATCAATATAAAAAATAACCTTCTTTCCCCTCATGTAGCTGAAGTACGTCTCTTCTTCTCCCCCCAATGCTTTGGCATTTGTGTAAAACTCTTTAACTATGTCAACATTGGTTGGAGAGGGGTATACTGCCAGGTAGCCCTAGTCTGTAATGTTCAGCTCCCTTCTAAGGATGGTATGGAGGCCACCTTCCTTTTCATTAGCAATTTTCTTCCCTCCACTTGTGGGAAGTATCTTCCATGAGCAGGGCTTTTGAACTAGTCTGAGTGAAACTGCTCCTTCTCCTTCCTCTTTGTTACTTTTTCTTTAGAACCAAGGGTTTTAATCCTTTTGCCGAAAGAAGATGCCATTCTTGCACAGAAAAATTCACAGACAAACCCATAAATCATCTAGCATTAATTCCCAAAAATCACAAACTCTCATTATTCAGAAAGAGGGTATAAAAGAGAATCCTCAACACCGGTTGCAGAGAACCAAATAGCCAAAAACTGAACACAACAAAATACCAAATAGCCAAAAATTGAACACAACAAAAAATTCAAAATCTACCACTACCGCTTGCCGCATGGGCGCCCCTCAGGGGTGCTTGAGCAGCGTGTGGTGCAGCCAAGCGTGGCCTTGCTGTTTCAATCCTTTTCCAATTCAGTTTCCACCAGTTTAGATCAAAATTGGCACAATTTAATCGGTCCAAACAGTGAGAAATCAAGCATAAACAATATAGGGCATTAAAAATCAAACTTTAAAGTGCTCAATTCATAACCTAACAAGAAGTTACTTGATTGGAGACAAGAAAACAGAGATTGAAGCTCAAATTAAGTACACCAATCTGTCCCTTAGTAGCCACACAATCAAAACCCCCAAACTTTGATGGTTGGAAAGTGCAAATCAAGTGAGAAATAGGGTTTTTGGTGGAAAAGTGAAGGAGGAAAGTGAAGAGAGGAATTGAGAGAGGTGTTTAGGGAGGCTAGAGTGAGAAGAATCTGAGAAAGGGGGCTTTGACGAACCCTAGGGCATGAAACTAAGAAGTGGGCTGAAATCCCACTTAAGCCCCAAACTTAAAAACCAAGTCTACAGTCGGCCGCTCGGGCACCCCTCAGAGGGCGCTCAAGCGGAGGGTGACACTTTTCCTCTTTGCTTTTTAGCTCATTTTGCGTGGTCCTGACCTTGAGTTCTCAGATTCAACTTAGAATTTTTCAGTTTCTTTTTCCTAGTCCTCACAACAACTCTTAAATCAATCAATTCATCTCTCTTCACCCCTCAAACATTTAGACTAAGCACATTGAAATCACACACAAACAAAAACTAACGCAATAAAAGTTTGTAAAACACTAGGTTGCCTCCCAGCAAGCGTTTCTTTAACGTCACTAGCTTGACTCAAAGTAAACATAAAATAAACAAAAAAATTACAGACTTAAAGAAACAATAAACAAATAAAAGTTTTTAAAACACTAGGTTGTCACATCTTTGATCTTGGTGTTAATTTTTCCTTCTCCACACCAAATGGTCTTCAGCGATTTCCTGTTCACCTTTTTAATTTTCTTGGAAATTGGTGATTCAATCTCTATCAGTCCATCAGTTCTGAGTTCTTTCACAACCCATAGCTTTTTGTTGAATCTCACTGGAATCCCTAGTCTAAATTCTTCATGTTTCTCCAAGGGATCCTAATGAACACTTTCTCCTTTGCTGTCTTTTTCTTCCTCCTTTACCTGTGACAAAATGAACTTTTTACCTTTCTTACCTGGCTTGGCAGCTACAGTACTTGTCTCTAGTGTACCTCTACTTGAAGTCCTAAGACTAGTCTTCTTCACTTGGATTGACTGCTCAACATTGAAGACATTGAAAATCACCTCCTCTTCTTGGTCTTTAAGTGCTATAGTTCCATCATCAACATTAATGATTACCTTGGTCGTTTTCATGAATGACCTTCCAAGAATAATAGGGATCTCCAAATTTTCCCCATCTCTATTATCACAAAAATCTATCAGGAATATGAGATTTTCAATTTGAACCATTAAATCTTCCACCATACCATAGGACTTTTTAGTGGATCCATCAGCCATAAACAGAGTCATCCTTGCAGGTTTAACTTTAAGACCACCTATCTTTTCCAGAACAGATAAGGGCATCAAATTAATACTAGACCCTAAATCGATTAGGGCTTTCCCTATTTTATGATTCTCAACAGTACATGGAATGGTGAAACTTCCTCAATCTTCAAAGTTAGGAGGAAGTTTCTTTTGTAAGATCACAATGCACTCTTCTGTACCTCCATTGTCTCCTTTTTTAAATATTCTTTTCTTTTGAGGAGCTTCTTCAAAAACTCATCATTTCCAGGAATCTGTTGCAATGCTTCAGTCACATGAATTCTAATCCCCAATTCTCTAGAAATTTCCTCAAAGCACCCTAATTGTTTTTCTTTTCTTTTCTGGGGCACTCTTCAGGGTGATTGAGCTTTTTCTCTCTCAACCTCTTCATTTTTCTCTCTCTCACTCTCCTCTCTGTTTTCTTTTTCTTCAAAGCACCCTAATTGTTTTTCTTTTCTTTTCTGGGGCACTCTTCAGGGTGATTGAGCTTTTTCTCTCTCAACCTCTTCATTTTTCTCTCTCTCACTCTCCTCTCTGTTTTCTTTTTCTCTTACTCTCTTCTTTTTCTTTTCTCTCACTCTCTTCTTTTTCTTTCTCCCTCAACTTTTCTTTTTCTTTCTTTCTCTCATCTTTCATACTCACAATAGTCTTACATTCTTCTTTGGGGTTAACTTCAGTATTAGCTCCAAAACTTCTGATAGGCATCTCTTCCAATTTCTTAGCCATTTGACTAACCTGCATCTCCAGATTCCTTATAGCAGCTTCAGTGCTTTTCTGAGTGAAAAGACTGGCCTGTATGAATTGTTGGAGAGTCTCCTCAAGCTTTGTAGTTCTGTCAGATAAAGAAGGTTGTTGTTGTCACTATTGTTGTTGCTGCTGTGATGATCTATTGAATTGCCCTCAAGTTTGCCCAAACTGACTTTGTCCATTGCTAGGATGAGATTTTCACCCTTGATTATAATTGTTGGGACGAAACTGGTTGCCCATGTAACTAACTTCTTAATTGATATTTTCAGGCACAACACATTAACCATTGATATGATCACCACCACATTGTTCACAAAGTTGTTGTTGAACTTGTGAGACATTCCGACACTCCTTTGGTGGCTGAGAAAGTTTCTTTGTCAACACCTCTAACTGTTGAGTGATAATCTTATTTTGAGCAAGCAAGACATCGTAAGATTGTATTTGTAACACTCCCTTAGGTTGTGATGAAGTTCCTCTTTCATTGTATATTTCATTGTCATTGGTAGCCATGTTTTCAATTAATTCATATGCTTCCTCTAGAGTCTTGCACCTGATATTGCCTCTAGCTGAGGCATCCAACATCAATTTGGTCTATGAGCCAAGACCTCAAAGGAAAAGAATAACTACCGTTGTTTCATCAAAACCATGAGTGGGTGTTTTTTTAGCAAGCCTTTGTATCTATCCCATGCTTGCCTTAATGTCTCCTTCATGCCTTGTCTGAAAGAAGAGATTTCCTGCTTCCCTTTGTTCATCTTTGATTATGGGAAGTATTTATTTAAAAATTTTGCAACCACATCTTCGCACTCAGTAAAGTTATTCTCAAGAAAAGAGTTCAACCACAGTTCAACATTGCCTCCCAATGAGAAAGTAATCAAGCTCAATCTAATAGCATCATTTGGCACTCCATTCAGCTTTACATTATTACATATCTCATTAAAAGTGGTTAGACGCTCATATGGACTTTCATTATACAACCCATTGAACTGATTGCTCTTCATTAGATGGATCAACGCAAGCTTCATCTCCATACTTGCGACACTGACCCTCGGCTTTGTAATGCTGTTAAAATGATGAGGGCAACCATTGTTGCATAATCTGCCAAAGTACGCCTAGCACCATTGTTGTCCATACATTCCTAATCAGATTGTAAGGCCTGTAAAATTCTCTCTAGAGAAGGTTCTTTAGATAATCTGCTTCTTCTTGGCCTCTTACTAGTCTCAAGTCCTTCAAGAAGAGGTTCAACACTTCTGTTGCTCCTTGTTCTAACTGTATCATGCATAAACTAAACACAAAACCCTAGAAAATTTGTTAGTGCAAAAACAAAAATACTTGACACAAAACGATTTAAGAATAAAAATTAAAAATTAAAATAAAAATGAAGTCAAAGTTAATCAAGAATCACACAAATAGAATAGTTGAAACTGTGAGTCCCCGACAACGACGCCAAAAAACTTGTTGATGGATTGGTTAGTGTACCAAATTGCACAAGTAATATAAAATGGTAAAATCAAGTATCGTATCCCAGAAGACTCTCGACACTAAACAGTTGTGTGATGACTCGATTAATTAAGGCTTAAATAAAACGAGATAATTGGTTTAAGATGCAAAGACAAAAAATAAAATATAAATGCAAATTGATCAATAGTAAAGTAACACAAAGATGAACGAATGTTGTTTAATATGTGATGAATATGTTGTTAGGATTTGATTTGACCAAGTTTACTCTCATGTATATAAGAATTCTTCTTTTTACATTAATGTTAACGTCACTCACTAATTACTTAGAACCCGATCCCTCGGCGCAATAAGCCTGCCTTAATTCCTAGCATTCCTAGAAAATTAAGTCTGAAAATGAAGAGCTTAAGACGACCAAGTACTCATACCCTCATCCTTGAGAAATATTACCCTTGGGAGAATTCAACAAGAACCTGAATTGTAAGGAACCTCCCGACACTAATGCAATTCATAAATCATGCTACTAAATGAGTTAAATTGAGCAAGCATTGAAACAGATTAATTCCCGAACAGTTAATATGAAAAAACATATAAATTAAGAATCAATTCAAATACATGAGAATTCACAAGCTTACATCATCCCCCAACAACAAATAGAGTTTAGTTCCCCACAGACATGAAGAAACTAGATGAATAATGGAAAAACATGAGATAGTGAAACCCTAAAAGTAGAAGAGGAAGCTCCCGCCTCCAGATTCGCCTTCAAAGAGTAGAAGAGCGTGCAATTGTGTTGCTCCAGCCAGAGATACCAAACATAAGACGTTAGGGTCCTTTAAATAGAACAAAAGTAGAATAGAAACAAAGCCCAAGTCTGAGTCGTTGGCGCTCAAGTGTCCCACTTAAGGCGCCCGATGGCCTTCCACGCTCAAGCCTTGCAGAGGTTGCCCAAGCCTTCTACATCCAGCATTCAAGCGCCCCCAAAGGGGCACCCGGGTGGTGAGTGACACTTCCTACGCTTAAGCCTTCCAGAGTACGCCCAAGCCTTCTTCATCCGGCGCTCAAGCGCCCCAAAAAGTGGCGCCTGAGCGGTGAGCGAGACTTCCTACGCTTAAGCCTCAAAAAGGAGGCCCAAGCCTCCAGCTTCTTTCCTTCTGGTGCTTTTTTTGGACCTTTCTGAGCTCTATCTCCTTAACACTTTATCCCTGCTTTCCATATTAACTCATTTTCTATCAAAACAAAGGAAATTAGTCATAAAATCATCAAATTCAACCTCAACTCTCTTATTCACAAAACTTAACAGAAAAACATGATTCCAAGCAAGTTTCTAAGCAGAAAAGGGTGCAATTAGTATTACAATTACATCACAAATAACAGTATTTTCAACGTTATCACATATACAAAACAGACTAGCAGCAAAAATCTCCTCTCCTGCAGTCCAACCTTTTTAGCCACCCTCAAAGGTAAGAACGCAACACGCTCTTCTTCCCGTAATCACAACAGGGAAACCTCAAACCAATCTTTACAAGATTGTAGCCTCTAATCTTGCAGTTAACTTGTTCTTCAAGAATCCATAAGTAGATGATCACCATGGTCACTTCTTGTTTCTTGGAGCTCTTTTCCTTTTCTCTGTAAGAATGCATTCTCTGCAAAATATCACAAAACTGTTAGAATCACAAAAGTTCTTACATAGATCAAGTTCGCGTGAATTTATAAATTTTCAATATTCAGACGCATTTTAATTGACTTAGCTACTAATGCAGTCGAATATAACAATTCAGTCAAAGCAGTTAGCAACAATCAATGCAGTTAATTGAATGTGCAATTAATGTAATCGAATCTTAATAAATGCTCGAGTCTCAGGTCAAACACGTAGGGGGGGTTTGAAAGTGTTTTTTTTTAATGCGATCAAACTTAAAAAAAATGGAAATTAACACAACCGAATTAAAAGCGTTGAAGTAAATGTAAATAAACAAAAAACAGTAAGGTCGAAGGGTGAGAGAAAACTGAACAGTCTAAGCGTAACAAAACTAGAAAATGTAGAATTCATCAAAATTTGGAAATAAAACGCTAGAATAGTAAACGCGCAGAAAATGTAAAAGTAACTTAATTGAAATGCACTAAATGAACTTAAACGTTAAACACCAAAGTAAAAGCATGAGTTAAACAAACCCAAATTGAAACAACACTTGAAAACAAGATGAACAGTGAAATGCAACATATAAAAATAAAAACAACTAAAAATGAGTCAATCCTTTGTAAATGCCACCGTGTGTGATTTTCCTATTTCTCCAATTAAAACTCAAATAAACCTCTAAAATGAAATTAACAATAAGTAAATAAAAACATAACATGTCCTAAAACTGAAAACATAACTTTTTCTAAAAGAAAACAAAATGAATGCCCCCATAACAAAATCACCTGCTCCAAAAATAAACCACACACAGCTTGAAAGCAATAAATAAATAAGACAATATATCCAATGCTATAAGCTTGGAACGTATGAGCTCAAAGTGAAATAATAAAAAGCACATTGTAATCATTTGGAAGAATCTTATCACGAAAACAACACAAAAGAAGATTGCATGAACAGTAAAAAGATTAATAAGACTACTTCACTAGATGCTTTCTAATACAAATATATAATATAAGAAACAAATTTTTGGTTCATGCGTGAAGAAAAAAAAAAGAAAACCAAATCTGTACTGCTTCATTCATGAACACAACTCCTTCAGCCGTAGCCCTCCATTTCTTCACCGTGCAACTGCCAAAAATCCTTTCACCGGCTGGACATCACCGTCCATCTTTCTTTAAAGCAAAAAAAAAATCAATCCTAATAGGTGGCGGCTGGACCCTATTTTGCTGTTTGAAGGTTGGATGTTGGACCAACATGAGTGCTAGATGCTCCGAATGTGGAGTACTGCTGGACCGTGGTGAAGCCCTCCACTTTGCCTTGCTGCTGTCTTCTGTTTGCACCCTTTCTCTCCATGCACACACCACTTCCAATCTGCTGGTTGTTAGCTGGGCCGTGGAATTCTTTTCCCAACCAGCTGGACCCGTTGTTGGATCCGTGAATGAAGCTTTCTTCCTTTGTTGGACTAGGCCGTGCTCACCAAAGCTGCTGGATTTTGTGGACGTGGCAGCAGCGCTCCAAAATTGATTTCCCATGGGCCGTGAGCTTATTTGCAGCCCAAGCCGTGACACTCCAGCCCATTTCTTTATATGATAGTTGCTTCCTTCTTAATTTGTTGGACCGTGTTTCCTCTCCAAGTTGTTGTACATGAGCTCTCCTCTTTGCAATTGATGCACCCTTTTCTAATAAGCCCAAAATGACTCCAGCCATGACACGTTTCCCATTCCAGCTCCTTTCTCCAAAAATGAAAGCTTCCTTTTCTTTCTTTCAGCAGATCACGTTCCAGCCATGTGCTGATGTATGTGTCATATGTTTTGTCCTTAGCAAATTTACTTCAATCACTAAAAGTAGGGGACCCATCCGTGGCACAACTTCTTCCAAACCAAAAGAAAAGAAAACGAATTAACATATCAATTGGAGGTGACAATTGAAATATTTGGCAGCTGCACTTCATTTCTTCAATCTTCTGGATGTGCAGTTTTGTTCAACTCAAAACAATTTGGATCTCCTTGTAACCAATTGAGAGTCTAGAACCACATTTAATTTCTTTTTGTGGCCATGAGATGCATTGTCCAATGATAAATTCCAGCCACCACAAGTACTAAACAATAAGCAAACAATGCAAACATATTAGAACACTCAAACAGTAATCACTGGACTGACATAGGGGAGTAAAAAAATTACTGGGAACAGTACATAACTAATTTGAACAAAGTAAAAACTATACGTGAAAATAGACATCTAGACGAAACTATGAAAAAACATTGCATGGAAAACGGATAAGAATTGAACTCAAAGGAGGACACACAAGTTGACACAACATTCACGCAGCACTGTGCGAAAATTGAAATGACTGAGATGCATTGGGCTCAATTGCCATTTCTCATTTAACCTTCAAATGTCCCAAATTGTATCTCCAAATTTTCCTTGTAAAAGAATTAGCTCAGATAATTCAAATTAGTTAAAATAAGAATTTCCGATCAAATTTAGCACAATTAGGAAAAATAGGATAATACTGTACATTCAAGCACAATTCCTTGATTAAATCTGGTACAATAAACTAAGTGAAATCAATAAAATATTGATTCATCAAAATAGACCACACTTAGTCTTTTGCACTCCTGGGCAAAATCAATACGCAGATCAGGGAATAGTTCAAAGGACTTTTAGGAAGGTGACACAAATTCGACAGACAGACAACAAAGACTCTAAATCAGGAACACAGTTGCACAATTCTCACAAAATCTGGACAGTAAAAGGTATAGGCAGAATCCCACACAGAGTCAATGAAAGCAGATACTCAAAGAATCATCCATACGGTTCAGTACAAGGAAAACAGTCAATCAGTTCAAGAGATGAATCAAAAGCAACAGAGCCTCACAGATGCACACAATCAGTGTTTCTCTCAAGTGTTTAAGGTAAATCAATGTCACTCAATGCACTCAAGAAAGCAAACACAAATAGACTTGGCAAGCCTCTAATATCAACACTCAAGCACATACGCATGTTCAAATCAAAAGGTCTTTTCATGGTTGTAATGGGGCCAAGGACAAGGCAGGATATATCTGGATAAGAAGCTACAAACCATAAGGAATAGAGGAGCAATGGGGAACAAGTGTAAACACATTCAAACACACCCACAACCTCTAATTCCATCCTCTTCTTGACTCCATTATTCACAATTATTCACATTTTTTTTCACTATTTTTCTGCTATCTTTTTTTCCATCCTGTCTCTTTTCTTTTCTCTATTCAGCACACAATTTCAAGAGACAAGATACACCACATATTTACAAAAACACGATAAGAAGAGGACTCACTAGATAATTCCTCTGAAACTCCCAGGAGACCACACTTATTCCCAAAACAATTCCAAAGCTCCAAAATTCCCTAAGGCTAAGGTAATAATGGGTTTTTTTTTTTCACTTAGGGCTGGTGTATGAGCTTCAAAACAAAGAAATGGGGAAAAGTATAGGCTCAAAAGGGTTATCAATGGATCAAAATAGGGTAGGTTCATCTGGCTCTAGAGAGGCTAAAAAACAAAACTGCCTTTATCACTTCCAAACATGCATATCAATCAAGAATTATCAACAAGAGTTAAGCCAAGGCATATGCGCAAGCAATCAAGAGACATATCACACACAAGAAAGAACATAAAGTGGCTCAAATCTCACACAGGGTAATTCTGTCACAATCAATTCAACTCTCAAAAATCATAATCATCTTTGTCGCAACCGGAATCGCGACGGGACGACGATCCAAAAAGAAACGGGAATTTGCAAAAGAGATTTGGAGTCGCCACCATAGTTTATTCTGGAAAACTACGGAAAAACCATAAAATGATAAGGCATGGTCTGCGAAATTGAGATTCTTGGTTCGGGAGTCGGTTACGTGTAGGGAAGGTATTAGCACCCTACAACGCCTGCCCTAAGGCAGTACCTTTAACTAAATATGCGAATATGATGTGGTTTTCAAAATGATTAACTTTCCCCTAAAAATAAAATTCTAAAGAAACAAAATATTTTTTTAGTTTTTTGGGCCCGACAAGGATTGACCTTGCTCCTACGTATTCTCATTAAGAATGAGAAATCAGGGTTCCGTAGTTCTTTTAGAAAACTACTTTAAAATTTGTTTGGAAATTATTTGAGAATTTTGTTTGTAAAATGATTTTGGATTTTTGGGAAAGTGAACCTGACAAGGACTGGCCTTGCTCCTACGTATCTCCACTTTTGATGGAGAATCAAGGATCACGTAGTTCTGGCAAGCAAGACTGTTCGTTGTTTTGAAAATGTTGATGTTTTTGGGTTTTGGAAGATTTTGTATTTTTTTTGGTATTTTTGTAAAATAAACAGAAAACGTTTTTAGTACAAGGACGATGCGTGCGATCACACATGTGCTTAACCCTTAAAATATGTTTTTTTATTTTTAATTTATCTTTAAATTTTGCGTAATGAGCACTAGGCTGATGCGTATGATCGCACGAGTACTCACACGGCTTTTTTCCTTATTGTTTGCGTAATGAACACTAGGCTGATGCGTACGATCGCACGAGCACTCACACGGCTTTGTTTTATTTATTTTATTATATATATATATATATATATATATATATATATATATATATATATATATATATATATATTTTATATTTTTTATTAACAGACCCGACAAAATATAAGATACAATATACAAGAGTGTAGTTATCACACAAAGGGCTATATACAGTAAAAGAAATAAAGAAATAAAAACTTAAAAAATAAAGCTAGAGTAAGACCAATAAGAATAAGGGTGCAGAGATAAAAACCATGGGTTGAAGCTCTTTGGTTTGGGCCCAAAACTTCTTCTTCAACTTTTTATCTGCCAGAGTGTAAATATGAAAAATGGAGGTGCATCCCGAAATGTGTGTCAGATCCAATTCCCCTTTCCTTCTTTTTTTATTTTGTTTGCCCATGATGGGCTTAAGCCCAAACGAAAATGGGGTGTGAAACATAAAACCGTGGGTGCAGATAAAGTTCTTTTTAATTTTACGATTTTTACTAGGCCCAAAATCTCTTCAGCACATTAGGGGTTCATCTCCCTTCTCTTCATTCTTCCATTTCATTCAACTAATACAGGGGTCTCTTTCTTTCTGAGTAAGGAAGAAAACACAAAGACGTCCACCTTCGACCACGTCCCAACCGCCGCCCTATCAAGCCACCGCGGGAGGACCCTTTACCTTGTCCGAAGCTTCGCCGGCGACGCAAAGTGCCACCAGGGCCGCCGCTGACCACGCCTCAGATCTACCTTCTTTGCGCGGGAGGCTGACGCACTCTTCTTCTGTTCGCGCCGCGCCGCCGCTACCACCGGTGACTGCGCCACCGCTCCTGTGAGCAGGCTTCCGCGCCACCACCTCTTCCTCCCTCCTTATCTTCTCTGTTTCTTATATGGTAACTCAGGGAGGGATAAATACTGGATTTGTTCTGTTCTGTGTATTGACTTGGGTGTTTAGATTAATTCTCTTTAGTTGCAGGGAAACGACTTTGGGGATTTTGGTATTACAAGTGAGGGTCAATGATGATGGGTGTTTGGAGATTAGGCCGTGGTATTTATTGTTGGAAATGAATGATGAAAGAAGAATAAGATCAAGATGAAGAGTTGGAGGTGTGGTTCACGTTGACCGAATGGGATGGGTTTCAAGAGCAGAGAGAGTTTGAGATCAGTGATGGCTGAGGAAAACAAAAAGGGAATGGATGCAGATGATGGCTGTGGCAGTGAGGTGTTTGATGAATGAAGATTAAGATGGTCGTGAGGTCTGGATAAAATGATGATGGGTCTCCCCGTAGCCGTGGGTCTATTTGGGTTGTTGGGAATGGATGAGGATTGAAAGATTGGGTGATGAAGAATGGCAATTTGAAAGTGAGGTGTGATTGGGTCACGGTGGAGGCAGGATGATGATGCTTTTGGGTGGTGGGTGAGTTCACGGGTGTTAGAGATGAAAAGTTGAAAGTGATGGAAAATGGTCAAAGGTGTTGGCCGTGATCTCTCAGCTGTGTGTGTGAAAAAAATGCAAATGGCTTTGGTTTCTTTGACGGTTGAAAGATGAAGTTGAAGTTGGGTGGTTACGGGTATATCCGTGGGCGTGTGAATATGGGGATGAGTGTTTGGCTGTGTTTGATGGGTGCTAGAGGTGAGGTTGGGCCGTGGTAAGTCTTGAACAAGTGTTGGAGATCTAGGGTGTTGGTGACGAAAATGATAAAGAAGATGGACGTTGGTGGTTGAGTCTGGTTTGATGAGGAATTACGAGGGATGGAGAGTAGTCAAAGGTTGAGGTTTTTTATGGTTACAGTGGGCAGAGGTGGTTACGGGTGAAGGGAGTCAAGGAGTTTGAGGTTGATAGCCATGGGTGTTCCCAGTAGCCGTGTGTGTATTGGGGATGGTCGTGAAAGGCAAAGGCCTTGGTTGTGGCACTGGGTGAATGATGATTGAAGAGTAAAATGAAGAAGATCCCCCCAGTAACTGGGTGTGAATATGGAGGATGGATCCCCCCTCCCCGGTAAGGTGAAGATGATGACCCTTAAATTGGCAGAAGGGTGCCATTGTCGGCAGCTTTGATTGGAGGATGAGGAAATTATTGGGTTGGTGGAAGATTGTTGGAATAATTAGGGAATAATTGGAGGGTTGGTGAAGTGGGGGAAGGTAGAAATGGACCGGTGGAAGATTCTGGGATCATTACTGGGCCCACGGGTAATCAGGACGAGCGATAGGGGGAAATTTTGGACGAGCGGTAGAAAACGGAGGAGTGAGCTGGACGAGCGTTAGAAGACGGGAGTGAGCTGGACGAGCGTTAGAAGACGGGAGTGATTTGGACGAGCGTTAGAAAGAGTGACTTGGACGAGCGGCAGAAGAATGGTAGTGACGGTCAGGACGAGCGTTCAAAACCGAACGAAAATAAGCACTAATAGTACGAACGCTAAGACAAAACGAGCGTTCAAATGAATGACCGAGCGTTCAAATGAATGACCGAGCGTTCAAATGAAAACCGAACAATATAGCCGAACGCTCACTAACACATTACATGACAGAACGCTCACTATCACAAAACAAAACCGAACGTTCACATAACATGACCGAACGTTCACATATAACATGTCTGAACGTTCACATAACATGACTGGACGTTCACACGAAGACCGAACGTTCAATAAACCATTATGACCGAACGTTAAACAAAAGACCGAACGTTTACAGACCGAACGCTACATAACACATGACTGAACGTTACTAACAAATAATATGACCGAACGTTCAAACACTCAGGACCGGACGTCCAACAATAAACACAAGACCGAACGTTCGAAAACATCAAGACCAGACCGAACGTTCAAACATATCATGACCGAACGTTCAACAATGAACACAAGACCGAACGTTCAATCAAATTACGACCGAACGTTAAAACACACTAAATGGTCGAACGATCGAGGACGAACGTCCTAAATGAACGATTGGCCGAACGGCCGAATAAGGAAGGCTTGAGGATGACCGAACGGTTGACGCTGAGGACGAACGTCCTAAAGGACATGGCCGAACGGTTGAAGCGGAGGACTAAAACGTCCTAAAGGACAGGAATGGATGAACGGTCTCGTTGGGCAGCGGACGAACGGTCATATAGCTACAGTCAAAGCCGAACGTTTTCTTCTTTTATATATATATATATATATATATATTTTTTTTTTTTATTATATTTAATTTTTATTTCACGATGAAAATAAAATAAAATCTATTGGTCAATCCGGACGAAATTGGGTGTTGACAATCTTCCAAGCAGAGAAAAGCAAGGGATTTCAAACCAATAAGTATCAATCAAGTGAAGGAAATGATAAGTCTACAACCCAAACAAAGTCCAGAAATGAAGAGAATCATGCACAACTGTATACAAGACACGACAAAAACAACCGAAAACAGAAAAAATTTAAAAAAGAAAACAAAAACTATCAAAGAAAAATCAGAATCTCCCCCAATAGACCACACTTAAACTACACAGTGTCCTCAATGTGTCATAAGCATAAGATCAGAAATCAGAACAATCAACAGATCATGGACAAGTGCAATAAAAGTAGGAAAAGGAGGAGAACAGAAAAGGAAAACTCCCTTGATCATGGTGGCAATTGCCAATTTTGGACTTGTAGGGAGATATCTTCCACCATTGGACCCAACAAGGAAGTTGTGAGGAAGAATTGCTTCATCCTCCAGATTTGATCTAGCAGGGAAATGTCTTCCACAGCTGGATCTAAGAAGTGATTGTTGATGAGCGGGTTCAACAGGTGCTTATTGATCTTGAAGCTTTTGTCAGTGTGAGCACCTTTGTTGTCCACTGTGGGTGTTTGTTGATCAAATTCATTTGTACCTCCTGCAATAGGGTTAGTGCAATGTGGCTCTACAGAAATTTCATGCAGGGGTATAACACCCAATCCCAGTGTAACAGGCTGAACCTCAGATACATCCTCAGAAGATGAATCAATTTCCAGATTAAAAGTAATATCAATAACAGACTCAGATTCATGTTCAGTGCATTGAGAATAAACATTCGGATGTGATATCAAAAAGGGGTTCTCATCATGCACAGAGGGAGAATTAAAAACATGCTTAGCAACAATATGATCATCAACATACCTCTCAACGACATAATCATGAACAACATAATCATGAACATAATCATCACTGACATAATCATACTGAGGTATGCTTACCTCCTCTTCCTTGAAGATTGGTAGAGTGTGGGAAGATGAAGGTGGTCTACCTTGTTCAGAATTACTGCTTATTTCTGCCTTCTCCTTAAGATCTTTATCAATTTCCTCAGATGCAAGAGTAGAGACATTTGAAGGTGGGAAAGTATGTGGTGCAGTAGTAAGCTCATAACTCTGCTCCCCATCTTCTATGTGGATGACACTAACATCATCAGGAATCAGAACAGTCTGAAATGGTAGCTCTGAATCTTGAGACTGTTCCTCAGTGAGTTGAGTGCCCATCTGCCCTATCTGATCAGTCATACTCTGAATGGCAGCTCCTATTTCTTGCTGAAACTGCATGTTCTCTTGCTGAAACTGAAAGTTCTGCATGGTCATCTGCTCCAACAACTCCTGCAATGTAGGCTCAGAAGTAGAAGGCTGAGGAGCTATTTGGGCAGGAGCATCATATTGCTGACTTTGGTATTGCTGGACTGGTGGAGGCATACAAGTACTCTGGAATGGTGGTTCTTGATAATGATGTTGTGGGGTACCTTGCCATCCCAAGTTAGTGTCATTCCATCCAAGATTATTGTTGTAACCATATTGCATAGGGGAGAATTTACTCAGAAACTGATGCTCAAGATATCCCCAATCGGTAACGGATCTTAGAGGAAGAGAGTCTTTCCAATCCTTAGCTGCTCCTTGTAATGAATGCGGAAATGACCCTAAGAAAATGTGATCAAGAGGGACATGTGGAGGCTTCATTGAAGAGCAAATGATGTGGAACTCCTCCAAATGTCTATGTGGGCATTCTCCTGCAAAACCATGAAACTTAGGCAGCAAATGTATCAGTCCAGAGGTGAGATCGCAATGAATATCATCCTCATTAAGTGAAACCGGCTCACAAGGAGCACTCTCAGAAGTCGGAGGATGAGCCATATTGTTCTCAGCATAAAAATCAACAGAATATGAATTACAATCAGAGTAACATGCAGAAGGAGAATCATAATCAGAGGCACTAGCAAAATAAGCAGTATTCACAAAATCAAAATAGGTAGACATGGAAAAAGAAGAATACTAAATATCACGAAACAAATAAAACACAACACATTTATACATGCAACACGCACACACAAAACAGAACATCACATCACATCACAACACAAGACAAAACACAACACATATTGACACAACAAAAACCTAAGACCGAACCATTGGTCCCCGGCAGCGGCGCCATTTTGATGAGAGGGTCGCATCTCACACAAAAGTTGATTGCAAAATTAATGCAGTATAGTGCTAGGAAGTGACTCCTAGGTTGTCTCTCAAGGAACAAATGTGGCTCGAGTCTCAGGTCAAACACGTAGGGGGGGTTTTAAAGTGTTTTTTTTAATGCGATCAAACTTAAAAAAATGGAAATTAACACAACCGAATTAAAAGCGTTGGAGTAAATGTAAATAAAAAAAACAGTAAGGTCGAAGGGTGACAGCAAACTGAACAGTCTAAGCGTAACAAAACTAGAAAATGTAGAATTCATCAAAATTTGGAAATAAAACGCTAGAATAGTAAACGCGCAGAAAATGTAAAAGCAACTTAATTGAAATGCACCAAATGAACTTAAACGTTAAACACCAAAGTAAAAGCATGAGTAAAACAAACCCAAATTGAAACAACACTTGAAAAATTGATGAACAGTGAAATGCAACATATAAAAATAAAAACAACTAAAAATGAGTCAATCCTTTGTAAATGCCACCATGTGTGATTTTCCTATTTCTCCAATTAAAACTCAAAGGAACCTCTAAAATGAAATTAACAATAAGTAAATAAAAACGTAACATGTCCTAAAACTGAAAACATAACTTTTTCTAAAAGAAAACAAAATGAATGCCCCCATAACAAAATCACCTGCTCCAAAAATAAACCACACACAGCTTGAAAGCAATAAATAGATAAGACAATATATCCAATGTTATAAGCTTGGAACGTATGAGCTCAAAGTGAAATAATAAAAAGCACATTGTAATCATTTGGAAGAATCTTATCACGAAAACAACACAGAAGAAGATTGCATGAACAGTAAAAAGATTAATAAGACTACTTCACCTAGATGCTTTCTAATACAAATATATAATATAAGAAACAAATTTTTGGTTCATGCGTGAAGAAAAAAAAAAAGAAAACCAAATTTGTACTGCTTCATTCATGAACACAACTCCTTCAGCCGTAGCCCTCCATTTCTTCACCGTGCAGCTGCCAAAAATCCTTTCATCGTGCTGCACTATTTCTCAAATTAATACCTCCTGGACATCACCGTCCATCTCTCTTTAAAGCAAAAAAAAAAATCAATCCTAATAGGTGGCGGTTGGACCCTATTTTGTTGTGTGAAGGTTGGATGTTGGACCAACATGAGTGCTGGATGCTCCGAATGTGGAGTACTGCTGGACCGTGGTGAAGCCCTCCACTTTGCCTTGCTGCTGTCTTCCATTTGCACCCTTTCTCTCCATGCACACACCACTTCCAATCTGCTGGATGTTAGATGGGCCGTGGAATTCTTTTCCTAGCCAGCTGGACCCGTTGTTGGATGCGTAATGAAGCTTTCTTCCTTTGTTGGACTAGGCCGTGCTCACCAAAGCTGCTGGATTTTGTGGACGTGGCAGCAACGCTCCAAAATTGATTTCCCATGGGCCGTGAGCTTATTTGCAGCCCAAGCCGTGACACTCCAGCCCATCTCTTTGAATGATAGCTGCTTCCTTCTTAATTTGTTGGACCGTGTTTCCTCTCCAAGTTGTTGTACATGAGCTCTCCTCTTTGCAATTGATGCACCCTTTTCTAATAAGCCCAAAATGACTCCAGCCATGACACGTTTCCCATTCCAGCTCCTTTCTCCAAAAATGAAAGCTTCCTTTTCTTTCTTTCAGCAGATCACGTTCCAGCCATGTGCTGATGTATGTGTCATATGTTTTGTCCTTAGCAAATTTACTTCAATCACTAAAAGTAGGGGACCCATCCGTGGCACAACTTCTTCCAAACCAAAAGAAAAGAAAACGAATTAACATATCAATTGGAGGTGACAATTGAAATATTTGGCAGCTGCACTTCATTTCTTCAATCTTCTGAATGTGCAGTTTTGTTCAACTCAAAACAATTTGGATCTCCTTGCAACCAATTAAGAGTCTAGATCCACATTCAATTTCATTTTCTGGCCATGAGATGCATTGTCCAATGATAAATTCCAGCCACCACAAGTACTAAACAGCAAGCAAACAATGCAAACATATTAGAACACTCAAACAGTAATCACTGGAATGACATAGGGGAGTAAACAAATTACTGGGAACAGTACATAACTAATTTGAACAAAGTAAAAACTATACGTGAAAATAGACATCTAGACGAAACTATGAAAAAACATTGCATGGAAAACAGATAATAATTGAACTCAAAGGAGGACACACAAGTTGACACAACATTCACGCAGCACTGTGCAAAAATTGAAATGACTGAGATGCATTGGGCTCAATTGCCATTTCTCATTTAACCTTCAAATGTCCCAAATTATATCTCCAAATTTTCCTTGTAAAATAATTAGCTCAGATAATTCAAATTAGTTAAAATAAGAATTTCCGATCAAATTTAGCACAATTAGGAAAAATAGGATAATACTGTACATTCAAGCACAATTCCTTGATTAAATCCGGTACAATAAACTAAGTGAAATCAATAAAATATTGATTCATCACTCACCCCATAATGAAGTTGACTTAAAACTGTTGTTTTGCCGCACAATAAAAAGTTTAACATAAGTGCTTGTGGTTTTCTTTCTATAAAACATTAGACATGCATTCACCAATAAAATCAATTATATATCACAGTGAAATGCAATGTATCAACACAATTATGTTCTCATGCTTTAAACAGATTTATGCTTTGATTAAGACATGTAGCAAGTAAGCAATAGAACATGTAACACATAAACATCACATGTGTTATTAACTATGTTGTCATCATCACAAACCAAAAGTTCTGAGATTGTAGGTTCAGCTAAACCAGTGCTCTTCCTATCAACAATCTCAACATTATCGTTGACAATTATTTTGAATGATCTAAAAGAAAATGTGAAGAACTATGAATATTTATCATGATATAAGTCATTTATTAGTATTACTCACAATCCAATTCGGTATTATAGGATAAAGCATATAAAGATTGACCATCAGTTCATCAAAGAAAAACTGAACAATGGTTTGATGAGAAAATTCATTTCTAGCATGGGGATCCTGAGCAGGAAATATATATATATATATATATATATATATATATATATATATATATATATATTAAACACAAAACTTCAATGGGAGTAATTGTATTCTTAGTGTACCTAGACATCAATGTTACTGGGATGATTGGAAGGAACAACAACTCATGAGTCAACATTTAGAAAAGTAGTATAAGATAAAACTCAGGCTGAAATACTCTTTTAGAATTCAAGTGGCCTAGTACATGAAAGGTATTTTCATATGCCAACAATAATTTGGATATTATAATTGGAGAAACTTGCTAACATAGAGAAGTAAAACAAAAAAACGTTGTAGCTCAATATAGCGAAGTAGTTAAGTTTCACGCAACCACACAAGTTATTTTTCAATTGCTTTGGTTTAAATAACATGATTGATTGTGATGGACAATAAAATTCTACTGTGATAATATCTTAGAGAGGCAAAAGTAGAAAGAGCGACAAACACAGTAATTAAATGCGGGTTTACCTTGATGGTCGGTGCGAGAGCAAACACACACCATAGCCCCTCGATTGGAGGTACTAGGACATTCGAGGAAAAATTCCTTGACGATCGGCCTCGTTCAGCCCACAAATGCACCAGGTTTTCGTTCCTAAGCAATGGAAGACCAAGACGAACCCAAATCGAAGAGCTCCACGAACAATAAGAGCTAGGACTTCTGGGAAAGGGAAGGAACAACTAGGGTTTGAAGAATGTGGTGCGGAAGGGAGGGAACAACTAGGGCTTGCTGGAAAATCACATTAAATGCAAAGATGAAGGCATAGGGAGGGAAGGAAGGAATAACTAGGGCTTGAGAAAATTAGAAGCATGGGAAATGAAGGCGTAGGGAGGGGAGGGAGCTAATTAGGAAAGAATATTAGGAGCTTACCAACGTTTTCACTAAATAACTGCCGAAAAAGTATTGTAAAAAGAAAAAAAAAACTTTTAGGGGCGATTTTGGTGATAAACCGCCAGAAAACTTTATATAAAATAATAAAAAAAATCTAAATGTGATTTTAGTCATAACCGTAGAAATTTTTTCAAGGTTTCTCAAACCGCTGGAAAATAATCCCTCCTAAAACATATTATTTTTGTAGTGTAAATTATTTTTTATTGTTATAAATTAATATTAATTGAATGATAATTTTTTGCCTAACTCTCGTAACCCATTTTATGAAATAATAATTATATTTAAGTTAATAAAAATAATATTATTTTTCAAAAATATGAATGTATTATAATTTATATTTATTTTTTATATCAAATAATTAAAATTAAAAATCATGACTTCAATTTATAAAATGTTGGTTTATTTTTTGACTTTTTAAAGTGGGTTAAAATGATTGCACAATTGACCCATTTTTCCAAGGTTAGATTAAGCCAAAAAGTTGTAACCTCTTTGGTCCCCATTTTTAAAAGTGTTTGGAATATGTCCATAGTTAGTAAAATTTGCGTCAAATTTGTCCCTTCCGTTAAGTATGATCAAACGGAGTTAATGCGGTTGATGATATGGCACCAGTTATTGGCAACGTGTCAATATATCAGTTTGTTCGTGCTGACGTGTTACATACTAACAAAAGATATGGTGTTTTATTAAGATAGGGTTTCTTAATTTAGGGAAAATTTGATTTAGGGCATAGATAGAACCAATGCTTCTTCTCCTTTCTGTTGCGCACACAGTACAGTGGTGGGTCTTCTTCAAATTTGTCTTCTTCTCCTTTCTTTTGTTGTTCTTTACGGTTTGGATGTTAGTGTTGTCTGTTGGCAGTAGGGTGGTGGTTCGTCTTTGGCGAGCTAGTGTTCCGTCGTTCGCAGTTTCTTGGCGAAGTGGTTTGTGGTTTGTGTTTGTCTCGTTTTGGGGTTGACTTTGAAGTGTCAATGTCTTTGAATCAAGGATTTTCATCTTGCTCATGGGAGAGCTGTCGTGGGAAGCAAGTTTGGGGTTGCCTTAATTACAAGGTTTGTAGTTTACTTTTCGTGATAAATTGTTCTGGTGATTAATGAAATGTTAATGATTGGATACTTTGAATAGCGGACAAGAAATGAAGAACTTCAAGGATGCAATTTCTTTAAATGGCGTAACGAAGATAATATAGATGATGCTGGTAGTACTATTGCTAGCCAAAGGAGAAAGATTAATAACCTGGAGAAATCGGTTATGGGTTTTCAGAAAAGGGAGAAGATGTTCATTTGGATGTTATCTTTTATGGGGTTGATTAACATCATCCTTCTTTGTATTTCGTTAAAAGTCCATGATGTATTCTAGTAGTTGGTTGTTGTGAAGAGCACTTTGGCCTTATTGTAATGTGATGTTTTGAAATCAATGAGAAATGTGAATCTGTGCATCTGGTATTGTTGTTTGAATATACATTTTGTCTGATATATACAACATAAGCTAATTGAACTTTAGATTGAAATGATAATAAAATGAGAAAGTGGTGTGTCATCCTCATTGTAACTGACAACAAAATTGAGCAAGTGGTTTAAGCACAATCATTGTAACTGAAATGATATTTGAAAAGCAGAGAAAAATGATGTGTAATAAATTTGTAGCTTCTGAATGTGCATTGGACGAGTATTATGTGCAGTAAATTATGTGCAGTAAATTTGTAAGAAGTGCATTTATACATTTTGACCACATAAGATTATTGTAATCACATGATGTAAGTGTCCCCTGCACTGTCAAAGATGAGTACCTATAACATGAGTATACATCACAACAAAGAACCATATCCTTGTCACCACAATATACATTACAACTAATTTATACTAGACATGCACATGGAATGTACATCAATGATAATGACATTATAATCACAAAATGAAAATGAAATACACATCCAAAAGACAAACTGTCATTGAATTATAATCACAATATAATCATCCAAATACATATCACAGCTTACAAAATACCCAATTCAAAATGAAGTTCAAACTACATGACTATGTTTACAAAGAAGCTAATACTGGGTTGTAACATACTTAAGCTAAACTTGTCAATACTGTGATGTCAGTGTTCAAAATACATGTGAATGTTCTAAATAATTTCTAAAGTGCTGCTGTAGATGGTTGTGTTTGTTCAAATCCGCATTGAGTAAGTTGGCTTGGTCTTATAGTTGGCTGGGTTTCAAGTTGCTGAGTTGGTCCTGTTGTTGGGTGGGTTTCAGGTTGTTGACTTGGTCCTGTAGTTGGCTTGGTTTCAGGTTGTTGACTTGATTGAAATTGGTTTGTTGGAGGACATTGTGGGTAAGTATTTCTTTTATGACCAAGCTATTTACATATGGAACATCTCTTACGAGTTTCATTTTGCTTTAGCTGTGTGTCATTCTTCTTTAGCTCCCAAGCCTCTAGCCTTCTCTTCTTTTTTGGTCTACCAAGTAACATCCTTTTAGGTGGAGGCAAGACATCAGGCTGAGAAGTCATTTTCCATAGGTGATGACCATTGATAGGGTATATCATTGAAATATATGTTTCTTGGTATGTTGATTTTCTAAACCAAGTTGTGAATTCTACAACTGCATTCGACTTTATGTCAATAACATACTTCTCACCAATCATTGAAGTGTGTATCACCTCAAAAAAGATTTGTCTGACCAACTGCAATGATAAGCATTTTAAATCAGTATTAAAAGTAAAAAAATTTAAAACATCATAATAAAGTTCAGAGTGTAGTGATGTGCACTAGGTATCCAAAATTTAGTCATGCACTACAAAAATTATATATTATAATAGAGGTTTTTTGTCGGCGGCTGAAAAATCCTCCAAAAATTTTGACGGTTTCAATAATAAACTGCAACTATGTTTTAACTTTTTTTTATTTAAAAAATTTCAGCTGTTATTATGAATAGTTGCAGTGAAGTTATTTTTTAAATAAATTACTGACGCTTGTTTAGTGAAATGCCTTAAATTTGTAAATAATTTTTTATTCATTTTTAATTTGTGCCATCATTTTCACTCTACCTTCTTTTCCAAACCCTATTTTCTCCATCTTCACCACTGTTCCTATCATGTCTCGTTTTCCATCTTCTCCACTATGGTTGTCATTCCCCAACAACATTTTCTCCTTTGTCGCACCTTTGCATCTTCCCCACTTCTCTTTTCCATCCAGAAATCTTGTTGCAGAAGTGAGGAAAAAGTGGTTGTCTTGGGCACTTCTTTCGTCGTTCTGTGGTATGTCATCCCTTCTCGGGTGCGTTTTTTTGTTCTCGCAGTGTTTGATCCACATTTTAGATTCATAAATGTGATTTTGTTGGGTGTTGAGTTGGGTGCATTGTGAGACCCAAATGGATTTTGACATTTTGGGGTATTTTAGTAAAATTGAAATTGAATTTTAAGTCATAAGGTGTTTGTAAAATTTCTCCAGTGAAAAATCACATTTAACCTAAAACATCTGACATATTTCTAATTTTATCTTCTTGATGATTTACGAATCACCATTTCAATGATGTATGTATGCAATTGCAACACTATCTCATTTCTCTATGAATCGTTGGTTGCAAGATTTGCCTATTATTTTATCAACACTTCTACCTCTGATATCTATGAATAATGACGACAAATATCAATCAGATTTCTCTTTGGGACTAAAGGTAATACTAAAAAATTCATTGTAATTGATGGAAGTATGGCAGAAACATTGCTGGATGGAGTTGTTAAGAGACAAGTATAA
This sequence comes from Vigna nakashimae, assembly GCA_034642375.1. Taxonomy (NCBI): domain Eukaryota; kingdom Viridiplantae; phylum Streptophyta; class Magnoliopsida; order Fabales; family Fabaceae; genus Vigna; species Vigna nakashimae. Next base: position 13,047,965 of record CM067764.1, on the reverse strand, counting down.
GAGCATAAAGTTAGAGAGTTTAATGCCATGGGAAAGGGAAGCGTAACCGGAAGCTGGTATCTAATCCTATTATTTATGCCATTGTTTTCTTTAATTTATTTATGCTACTTTTATTTTATTTCCTAACTAAGCATTAATATTTACTATTGATATATTGTGATTTACTATTGATATTAATAGCTAAGCATTAATATTGGAAGATGTTAGCTTTGATGACAAGTATAAGAGCATAAAGTTAGAGAGTTTAATGCCATGGGAAAGGGAAGCGTAACCGGAAGCTGGTATCTAATCCTATTATTTATGCCATTGTTTTCTTTAATTTATTTATGCTACTTTTATTTTATTTCCTAACTAAGCATTAATATTTACTATTGATATATTGTGATTTACTATTGATATTAATAGCTAAGCATTAATATTGGAAGATGTTAGCTTTGATGACAATTATGAAGCAGAGCTTAGTGATGGTGATTCAAATTCCATTAGAACTGGAACTACTACTACTAAAAGGCTTTATAAGATAAAAACGTATAATATGTGTCATTTTTTAATTAATTTTTTAGGTTTTTGTATTGATATGATGCGCCTTCATTATCTGTTTGTGATGTTAATATTTAATTTATTAACAGCAGATAGCACATAGCCATTTCCTCTAATGCAAGGTGAAGGAAAAACATTCAGTTGGGTTGGAGCAGTATCTACAATTGATAAAGATGAGGAACAATTTGGGAGAAACCCCAGCTTATAGAGCAGTTGCTCTTGGAAGACAGACTTGCTCAGCTTTTTCCCATGGGTTATAGTGATTATTTGAAAAAGATGAGAAAGTATGTTCTTATTTCTCATCTTGCTATGTTATTTTTGTTGATGTGGCTTCATTAGATTATGTGTTTACTGATAGCTTTTTGTGTGGATGTACCATGAGTGGTGAATGGGGTGATCATGTCACATTGTAGGCAGCTGCAGATTGGGTACGGGAAAATGAACGTTTTCCATTTTATTTTTCCTCTCCTATAATACTTTTCTTCTTTTTTTATTGTCTATGTTGTCTAATGCCTTTGCAAACATAGTTGAGATTTCAAAGTAGAAAATCTTTCTGAATGTATTAGTTAAACGAAATAGCATTGGTTTTTTGGGCATTTATTTTGTTATGTTCGGAAAGAAATAAGAGAAGAGTTTTCGTATTCTCAGGTACAATGAATTAGCCAACTTACAATATGTGAGAGACAAGTTGTATATATCTGTCTAACTCTATAGCAGTTTAATAAGCTATAACATACTAACAGATTATAACAAATTGATAAAAGAACTAATACTGGAAATATTTACAGAGTAAAATACTACTCTTACTTTTAAAGTTCAAATGTTTCAAGCTATTATTTTATTTCATTACTGATTTATCTAAGGTTTTAAATATTAGAATTATAATATTTATATTTAAGGAAATTATATACTAAAGTTACGAACATATACTATAATTTCATATGCAGATCACAAAATGTCCTTTTTCCTTCTTGTAGGAAAACTTATCTTAGAACCTTTTTCCATCCTGTAGGAAAACTTATTTTAGAATCTCAAGTTCTTTAACTCATCTTTCCTTTTCCAATCTTTTCGACAATATATATATATACACACATATATATATATATATATATACATATACATATGTGTGGGTATATATACATATGTGTGTATATATATATATATATATGTCTATATATATATATATGTGTGTGTGTCTAGTCCTTTTTAATTGATTATTGTTTTCTAGTTTTCAGGTGAGCTAGACCCAGAACTAAGTATCTTGTTGGCATATATCACCATTCATACCACATAATAATAGAGAAATTAGTTTACCCGCTACTGTTTTTGTGTTTTTGTTTATACACTATGTAATTTTATTACTATTACTTAAACTTGTATATAAGTGAATGAAAGGAATGTTATTCAGAACATTTTTTTTTTGTTAATTTTTAGGATTGAACTTGTTATTATAATAATATTTAATTTTGGTTTCACATTATTCCTTCTGATTTATTATTAAACATAATTTATAATAATCAAATTATTTAAATTAAAAAAAAATTAAATCATTTTTATTATTGACGGTTTTAGAAACTCTAACTACGTAAACTCAGTAATTCCTGGCGGTTTGGGAGAACCCTCGCAAATACTAGCGGTTTTGGAGAACTCTAGAAAATACCAACGATTTTTATAACAAACCCTCGCAAATAGCGGCGGTTTTTTAGAACCCCCGCAAATAGCAGCGGTTATACAGAAAATCGCCGGAAAATATTTGTCGACAGAGCTTTTCTCAATGGTTTTTCCAACCGCGAGAATTGCATTTACCGGGGGTTAAAACCACTGGTAATGCGAAAAAAAACCTCCGGTAAAATTTCAAATTTTTGTAGTGTATGCAATTCCTTTTGAAATCTTCTTTTAATCTTTGGGCAAAGACAAACTTTAAATGTAGTTATTTTCTGTCTATTTGTTGCCCATCTCTTCATGAGGTACATACGAATGTCTTCCATCATTGTGATGATGAGCTTACCTCTTGCATGTAATATGACATTGTTGAAAGCTTCAGACATATTATTGACTAAGGTGTCACAAACAGCTTTACCCGTAAACCTTGAACGTGACCAAAATCTAATTAAACAAATAAGAAGTGAAATATATCAACTAGGAAAACAAACAAAAATAAATATGAAGAATGGATTTAATTATGACATACCTTGGTGGAAGTTGTCCTTAGAGGCCTTGAAACACACATACATTCTTTTGAATATTGGATTGTCCTAATTAGGTTCAACCTTAACTTTGACAGTTGAACCAGGATTAGACCGAAGCAACTAATTTGCATAGTCATAGAGTATTTTATATTGTTCTTTAAAATCACCTTCTATTTGTTTAAAAGCCATTGCTTTTGCCCTACAAGTTGTAGACCGAGAAACACCAATGTTCCACTTCTTAGAAACTTTGTTTTGGAGGTTATATAGATTAATATTAGGATTCTCTTTTATGGTCTTCTCTAACCTCCCACTTAACCATTTTGAAGTCATTAAACGAACGTTAAATTCCCTACTGCATGTGTGCTTGTCTATAATCTTCCTTAGCTGCCACATATTTTCAACTGCCTTATATACACAATATGCATACCATGGACATTTTCCTTTTGCCCTAAAACATCTGACACACACTCTTCTTTTGTCATTTTTATAAACTTTTAATTTCTTTCCATTCTCTACTCCATATGTTCTTATAGCTTCTGTAAAATCTTTTTTCTCAGGGAAATACGTGCTCACTTCCAATTTATATTGTTCCACACTTTTGGGCATTGAAAATATCCCAAAATCCCCATACTCATCTCTATCATCATCTGTGTTGTCACTTTCAACAACACTGTTCAAACTCTCAGATTCCTAATCACTTTTTGATAAACCCCTAGGTCCATCAATTTCTACTTGGTTAGTAGCTTCAAATATATCACATTCCACTTCATCTCCCTCGTTAGTGAATAAATCCTCTTCAAACCCATTCCAACTTCTAACATCATACTCATAAGCTTGTACATCAATCTGACTCTGTCCCTCCACACTATTACCCTCTGCCTCACCCTCTACCTGAACCACTCCCTCTACCTACACTTGTACCTAAGGCTCTACATCAGTCACTGCCTTTTCCTCAATTTCTACCACACCATCTACATTAACCACTACCTTTGCCTTAATTTCTACCTCAACTTCTACCTCACCTTCTACCACAACATCTACATCAACCATTGCCTCAACTTCAACTTCTACCTCAGCTTCTACTTCTACTTCAGCCTCTACCTCAGGTTCTACATTATCTACTACCTGAACCTGTGCTTCACCCATTACCTGAACCTCAACTTCACCGACCTCTATCTCAACTTGCTTTTCAACACTCTTTCTCTCTCTCAACTTCTGCTTCACAACTAGGTCTCTCAATTTCTAGTTGACAATAGTATTCCAACTCCAGAAGATACTGAGGTTGACACACCATGTGTATAACATAAAGGTGAGCTTGACCATTCAACATAGCAATATTGACTAGATGACATGCACCTTTGTCATCTGATAACAATTCCAAATAATCTTCTAACATAGGACCACGACTCAATGAATACCACAACTCCTTTACATTCCTATAGCCCATCTCCTTAAGAATGCTTAATATTTCAAAATAATTCCATTGAGCTGGATCAATTTTTAAAGTTGTGGTTTGACCATAGTGGTATATGAATGTCCCATTATTCTCAAATTTCCCCGCATGGTGAAACACGATTTCAACGTCTGAGTTGGCCATCTAAACTAATATAAAAATTGTTTACAGTTAATCTATGCTTAACCGAAATGTTATCTACCCAAAAAACAAGTAAAACAAAGCAAAAATACAATCAGGGGGACCACAACCACAATGGCGCAACACTGTTCAAAGCACATGCACACAGATAATGGGGGACAATAAATAGACAAAGCATACACAAATGAAAACTTATGGGGGGACCATTGTTAACGATATTTTTGATCCCCGACAACGACGCCAAAAACTTGTTGATGGATTGACAAGTGTACCAAATCACAAGGGTAATATAAAATGGTAAGACCAAGTATCGTATCCCAAAGGACTCTCGGCACTAAACAATTGTGTGATAACTCAATTAATTAAGACTTAAATAAAATGAGATTGTTGGTTTCAAATGCAAAGACATAAAATTAAATATGAATGCAAATTGATCAATAGTAGAGTAACACAAAGATGAATGAAGGTTGTTTATAAAATGAGATGAGTATGTTGTTAGGGTTTGATTTCACCAAGTTTACTCTCATGTATAGAAGAATTCTTCTTTTTACATTAATATTAACGTTAATCACTAAATTACTTAGAACCCGATCCCTCAACGCAATAAGTCTGCCTTAATTCCTAGTTCATGCAATTCCTAGCGTTCCTAGAAAATTAAGTCTGAAGATCAAGAACTTAAGACGACTAAGTACTCATACCCTCATCCTTGAGAAATATTACCCTTGGGAGAATTCAACAAGAACCTGAATTGTAAGGAACCTCCCGACACTCATGCAATTCATAAATCATGCTACTAAATGAGTTAAATAGAGCAAACATTGTAACAGATGAATTCCCTAATAATTAATGAAAAAACATATAAATTAAGAATAAATTCAAATACATGAGAGTTCACAAAGTTACATCATTCCCAACAACAAATAGAGTTTAGTTCCCCATAGAATGGAGAAACTATATGAATAATGGAAAAACATGAGATAATGAAACCCTAAAAGTAGAAGAGGAAGCTCCTGCCTCCAGATCCGCCTTCAGAGAGTAGAAAAGTGTGTTGTTGTGTTGCTCCAGCCAGAGATACAAAACCTAGAGTGCCTGAGTCCTTTAAATAAAGTTGGAAAAGAGTAGAAACAAGAACCGGTCCAAAAGAGTCAAAACAGAGCAAAAACTGGGCCAGATCTACGACGCACGACACTCGTGCGGCCCATTTTGGGCGCCCGGGCAGTGGACGATCCTCATGTAGGGCTTGAGCCTTCAATTGAATGCCCAGGCTTCGGGGGTCACCACTCGGGTGACCTAGGAGGGCGCCCGGGCGGTGGACGTCAATTTTCCGAGGCTCGAGCTTCGGACAGGGCGCCCACGCTTCGTGCGATTCCTCCTTTTGGTGCTTTTCCAGGCCTTTCTGAGCTCTAATTCCTTAGCACTTCATCTTTGCTTTCCGCATTCTTTGATTACCTATCAAAACAAGGGTAATTTGTCATAAAATCATCAAATTTAATCTCAACTCTCTTATTCACACAACTTAATGAAAAAACATGAGTCCAAGCAAGTTTCTAAGTAAAAAAAGGTGTATTTAGTATCAAAATTATATAACAAATAACGATATTTTGAACCGTTAACAACCACAGCGACAACAACAAAAAAAGCTACCATAAACGCACCTTCGAATTACGCTTTTCGTAATACCCACGAACACGATTTCTGGAAATGCGCATCCAAATCCAACGTAGAAGTGCGACAACGATGTGTGTGTTCGCAATGTAGGTGAAGTGTGACAACGACTCTATCTTCTCTCACACAATTCCAATTGCCCTAATCTCATAGAAATGAACCCTAAATCATATTTTCCCTAAATTAAAAAGCCCTATCTTAATCTTAATAAAACCCCAAATTAAAACACCCTAACTTATAAATTAACATGTCAGCCCGGACAAACTGATATATTGACACTTTGCTAATAACTGGTGCCATATCATCAACGCATTAACTTCGTTTGGTCATACTTAACGGAAGGGACAAATTTGACATAAATTTTACTAACTATGAACATATTCCAAACACTTTTAAATATGGGGACTGAATTGACATTATCCAATGAAAGTGGGGACCAAAGAGGCTATTAAACCTTTAGAAAAATAATCAAGTTAAGTTGATACAATTTTTTTAATGACTCATTAGGTCGACTCAAGGTGGTTTGAGATTGTCCATTTGATAATTTTAGTTGTGGACATTTGTTGACCAGTTGGCAACACTCCATCCCAAAATATTTTGAAACTCCTAATCCTAATGAGTCTTTATTTTTATGTTTTGTATTTTTCAAAGTTAATAGTTTCTTTTGGGTCTAATTTAGTCTTAATTTTTCATTTTTAGAACAAATTTAATTTTAGAGTAATTTTTCTAATTTTTACAAATGTTTGTTAATAGAGTAGTTTTAACTATAATTTTAGTTTAATTTTGATTTTGGTTAATTTCAAGTTTTGTAAATAGTGGAATTTAGATTTCACCTTCTTCACTTTCATGCATATTAAAAACTCAACTTCTTCATTAAAATGCTACTATCAACTAAGTTACTCAAAACCCAATTCCTCATAATAAAGAGCCTAAACTTGCTTATTAGACTTCAATTTCTTGAAAACCCTAATAATCACTTTCGCATTAAGAAAAGAAGTTTATGATAACTAAAGGTCCTAGCTCTATTCCTAGATACTATTTCCTTTAGGTAGCTTAATCCACGTCATGGTTCATGAGTTATTTTCCAATAACAAACAAACCCAAGCATCAAGTTATGAATGGTCAAAACACAACAAGCATTAAGAACAAGAGAAAACCACTAACATTCAATGAAAGAAGCTTAATATATTCAAAACATTTTCATGTACATGAAGTTCACATCCTTCCCCAACAATAAATGAAGTTAGCTCTCCATTCTCATGGAGAGCTTGAGCTTACAATGGAGGAGAGGGAGGAATGGAAAGCAATGGAGACCCAAGGAAGAAGAAGGAAGTGTCAGAGCGGCTGCAGCGGAATGGTTAGCGTGGAATAACAAACCAAGAGGGGGGGGTGAATTTGTTCTTACTTAAAATCGTGTGCCTTAAAAATTTCTACTCAATTTATCTTACTTAGCAATTAATAAAACAATTAAAGAGAGTAAGGTAGAGAGAAATTTTGCACAGTTGATTTTATCCTGGTTCGGATCTTACCAATCCTACGTCCAGTCGCTTATCTCAAAACAAGATAAACAATTTCACTATCACAAAACAATTACAAATTATAATTACACAAATACAATTTGTAAAGGTTTAGAAAACACCTCTCTTGATGCCACAAGAGATGAACCAACACTTCCTTTGAGTCTTCACAAAGGATGAAACACTTCCTCCGAATACTTCACGAAGGATGAACTTCCTCTTCCAAACACCTCCTCAGACAAACTAAGGATGAACCGGCTATTTCCTCTATCACCGTAGCAGCACTTCACCAGCTCCACAGACACGAGTTTCACAAGCCGAACAATAGCTCACAGATCTTAAGAGTTTTAGAGCACAAGGGAAGAGATTCTCAAGTTTTGTTTTTCGTTGTCTTGAGAGAAAATGAGAGTCTATTTATAGACTTCTCAAAAAGACTCTTCCATTTTCGTTTGCAGCCTTTCTGACTGTGTTAATCGATTAGCTACAGTGGTTAATCGATTAACACCCCAACGGATAGTTCAACGTCTCACAAAACGGCTAGTTTTTCAAACGGTAACTATGTTAATCGATTAACAGCCCTTGTTAATCGATTAACGTTAATCGATTAACACCCCTTGTTAATCGATTAACACTGAAATCCTGTGCTTCGCCATTTTCCTCTGGAACAATCGATTAACGCCCTCTGTTAATCGATTAACGTTAATCGATTAACACCCTGTGTTAATCGATTAACACTGCACAAATTTTGCTTTTGATTTATTTTTACATCACTTTTGAATACATACAAGAAACTACTAATTTTCCTATGTTCATACAATTTTTACAAGAGGTTACAAGTCTTCAAAGATCATTCTTCATGAGTCTTGTTTGTTCTTGACTTGATTTGGACATCATCAAAACTTCATCTTCATCATTTTGCTAACAATCTCCCCCTTTTTGATGATGATCAAAACCTTCTTGAATTAAAGCTTTTGTGAACCAGCTGTATAAAAAATAACTTAAGGAAGAAAAAAATTGTTAGTGAACTTAGAAAAAATATTTTAAGACTTTAACTATTTCTCCCCCTTTTTGATCATTATTAAAAAGTGATGTATAATTACTCCCCCTTAATATATTAGAATCTATACTCCCCCTTAATAAAAGCATAGATGCATAGAAATATTAAGATAAGAGAACACACATTTTTATTGAATTTTAAAGAGGCATACAAGCATAGAAGCATACATAAAGGGCACACACTAATAAAAACATAGAATCATAAAGATGCCTAATCATCATCACTATCAGGGACATATAGTTTGGCAAGTTTGTCATCAATCTCCTTAAGATGAGTATTAATCTCATCATAACGAAGATTGTGATATGCCATCATATCGTCCATTCGTGTTTGTTGCATTGTGGCCATGGCTTCAATTTGTCTAGAAATAGTTTTTAGACTATATTCTTGTGGAGGATTTGATGGTCCAACAACATTGGTTGGTTGAGGCATAGGGATATCTTCCTCCTCTTCAGCTGAGGCATCTTCTTCTTGTGCAATATCTTCATCAGCGCGGACAAACAAATTTCCTTGTCTTATAAATCCCATTTGATGCAAAGCAGACTCTTCAATTTGATGGGTAGGTAAGACAGTGAGATGTTTTTCTCCGGTGACATCCACCCCTTTATAGATACATATCAATGAAACAAGGAGAGGATATGGGAGATGACCTCTGTCATACCTCTTGGCACGGACCATAGTATCTGAGATGAGACTTGCCCAATTGATGTTGATATTTTGAGTGATGGCGGACATAATCATCAAATCAGTTTCAAAACATTGAGCAAGGTTTGTACCTCTTGGACAAAGCATCCAAACAATGAGATAATGAAGGACCCTTTCCTTCATTCTTAGATTTCCCACTAGAAGATATCGCCTATTTGGTAGAGGTTGTTGAGGATTCCTCATAAAGGAGCGATATGCCAAAATTTTGTTAAACTCACCAAAATCATTTGGCACATGCATGGCATTTTCTAAAGGAGGAATATGAGCAACATTTAACCAAATATCGTGATCTAGAATAATGTCTACTCCTTTGACGCGAGTGTGAACAATACCGTTTTGGGATTTCAGATTGTAGTAAAATACGCGTACCAAATCGGGGTAATAGCGCCCTTGAAGTTGCAGTAGATATTGGACGCCTTGAGCCATCAATTGTTGAGAGAATTGAAATTGATGTACTGCAAACCAATTAAGATCCACAAATTTTTGGCGAAGAATTTTGCGTTCTTTCCACCATTGCAAGTATTCGTCGTGCCTTCCTTCATCGGAGATCCAACCGTGAATATTTGGACCACGTGCGGGAGGCGTGCTTTCCGATCCATAGCTTCTTCTTCTTCTTCTTCTTGATGGTTCAGCCATGAGAGTGTGAAAAGAATTTTGGGACAGCAAGAAAATTTGGACAGCAAGCAAATTGAAGAGATTTTGAGTAGGAGAGTGAATGGTAATGTTTGTGGGTAAAAATGAGGGATGGTATGGATTTAAATAGGCTGAAAAATGACCCCCCAACGTGCAAATGTTCAAAAAGAGCCGTTTATAGCCGTTACAACGGCTAGTTTTTGCAGTATTTACTGCCTGTAACGTATGTTAATCGATTAACAGGGCCTGTTAATCGATTAACGTTAATCGATTAACACCCTGTGTTAATCGATTAACTGACGCTGATTTCCGAAAAACGTCAAATTTTTACCTATATCTAATTTTGAGATATTTTCAATATTCCTAAGTCTCTTCTAAGCTCATAGAATCTATCCTTAGGCAATGCTTTGGTGAAAATATCAGCTAATTGATGTTGTGTATCAATATATTCTATCTCACAATCTCCCTTTTGTACATGATCTCTAAGAAAGTGATGCCTAATCTCAATGTGCTTGGTTCTAGAGTGCATTATGGGATTCTTTGTAAGATTTATTGCACTTGTATTATCACACTTAAGTGGAATATGATCTAAATGAATGTCATAATCCTCTAATTGCTGTTTCATCCATAAAATTTGCGCACAACAATTTCCAGCAGCAATATATTCAGCCTCAGTTGTTGATAAGGCTACACAGGCTTGTTTCTTAGAGTGCCAAGAAACTAAGGAACTACCTAGAAGATGACATGTTCCACTAGTGCTTTTTCTATCTATCTTACAACCTCCATAATCTGCGTCTGAAAAACCTACAAGACTAGGTTCCGTTCCAGATGGATACCATAAACCAAAGGATGCAGTTCCCTTAAGATATTTCAATATTCTTTTAACTGCAGTAAGGTGAGATTCTCTAGGACTAGATTGATACCTAGCACACACACAAACACTTTGCATAATATCTGGTCTACTAGCAGTGAGATATAGCAAAGAACCTATCATACATCTATATTTAGTTTGATTTACCTCTTTACCTGACTCATCTTTGTCAAGATAGCAAGAGGTTCCCATAGGTGTAGACGCTTCCTTTGCTTTGTCCATTTCAAACTTCTTAAGAATTTCTCTACAATACTTGGTTTGAGAAATGAACGTACCTTCTTTCATTTGCTTAATTTGAAGACCAAGGAAGAATGTTAATTCTCCCATCATAGACATTTCAAATTCACCCTGCATAGTCTTAGCAAAATCCTCACAAAGAGATTTATTAGTTGATCCAAAAATAATATCATCAACATATACTTGAATAATCAAAATATGTTTTCCGACTCTTTTAATAAACAAAGTGGAATCAACTTTTCCTCTATTAAAATTATTTTCTAAAAGAAAATTGCTAAGTCTTTCATACCAAGATCTAGGTGCTTGTTTTAAACCATAAAGTGCTTTCTTTAACTTATAGATGTGATTTGGAAATTTAAAATCTTCAAAACCGGGTGGTTGTTCAACATACACATCTTCTTTTATAAAACCATTTAGAAATGCACTTTTCACATCCATTTGAAACAACTTAAATTTCATTATAGATGCATAAGCAAGAAGTAGGCGTATTGCCTCTAACCTGGCAACTGGAGCATATGTCTCATCATAATCTATACCTTCTTCTTGACTATATCCTTGAGCCACAAGCCTAGCTTTATTCTTGGTGATGTTTCCATCTTCATCCAGTTTGTTTCTGAATATCCATTTGGTTCCAATCACTTGATGAGTATCTTCCCTAGGAATCAATTCCCAAACTTGATTTCTTTCAAACTGGTTGAGTTCTTCTTGCATTGCTATACACCATTGTTCATCTTGAAGAGCTTCCTTAATGTTCTTGGGTTCTATCTGCGACATGAAAGCTACATTCATACAAAAATTTACTAAATTTCTTCTAGTGTTTACCCCTTTTGATATGTCGCCAATGATGTTGTCCAGTGATAATCCTCTAGGTTGTTGCCATATTTTGTTTAGATCTTCATCATCTTGAGGATTATGTATTTCTTCTTCATTTGTTGTCTTTTGTAAGTCTTCATTTTCACCTGCATCTGATTCATCTGACTCAAGAGGTTTTGCCTCAAGGTCTACAATTTCATCAAAGACAACATGCATAGATTCTTCTATTTGAAATGTTTTCTTATTAAAAACTCTATAAGCTTTGCTAGTTAGAGAATATCCTAGAAAAATAGCTTCATCTGCTTTGGAATCAAATTTTCCTAAATTTTGTTTTCCATTGTTTAGGACAAAACATTTGCATCCAAAAATTCTTAAATGTGAAACATTTGGTTTTCTACCTTTAAAAAGTTCATAAGGAGTACATTTCAAAATTGGTCTAATAAGCATTCTATTTAAAACATAACATGCAGTACTCACAGCATCAGCCCAAAATTGTTTAGGAACACTATATTCATTTAGCATAGTTCTAGCAAGTTCCTCTAAAGATCTATTCTTTCTTTCTACAACTCCATTTTGTTGAGGAGTTCTAGGTGCAGAAAAATTATGAGAAATGCCATATTCTTCACAAAAAGTTTCAAAATATTCATTTTGAAATTCACCTCCATGGTCACTTCTAATAGCTTTTATTTTCAAATCCTTTTCATTTTGAACTAAATTTGCAAACTTTTTAAATTCTTTGAAAGCTTCATTTTTAAGAGTAAGAAAGAAAGTCCAAGTATATCTTGAATAATCATCTACAATAACTAAAGCATAATAATTTCCTCCAAAACTTTTTATCCTAGAGGGACCAAATAAATCCATGTGCAAAAGTTCTAAGGGTTTTAAACTAGAAACAACATTTTTCGAATGAAAAGATGATTTCACTTGTTTTCCCTTTTGACATGCATCACACAATTTATCCTTCACATATTTTAGTTTTGGTAGACCAATTACTAAGTCTTTAGAAATGAGTTTATTCAATTGTTGCATATGAATATGTGCAGCTCTTTTATGCCATAACCATGGATTTTCTTCTTTTACTACTAAACATGAAATATTCCTACTTGATGCATTTTCTAAATCTATCAAATAAATATTGTTATGCCTAATTCCTTTCAAAGCAATTTCAGAAGAATCATTTTTATAAATAGTGCAGGAATTTTGTTCAAAGGTTACCTTGAATCCTTTATCGCATAATTGACTAATGCTGATTAAGTTGTGCTTTAATCCTTCCACATATAGCACGTCTTTGATCATCAAAGTATCTTCACTTCCAATATCTCCTATTCCAAGGATTTTTCCTTTATTGTTATCACCATAGGTGACAAATCCGCGTTCTCTTTTCCGGAAGCTTGTAAATTTCTTCTTATCTCCGGTCATGTGTTTTGAACATCCACTATCAAGACACCACATATGCTTCCTTGGTTTTAATAATTCCTACAACATAAAAAGAACAAGCTATTTAGGTACCCAACTACTTTGTATGGGTCCTTTGGGTTAGATTGAAGAGATTGAAATTATTTTGCAACCCAAGCATATCTACCACTTGGAACACCATAATGCTTAATTTTACACTTATTAGATGTATGACCCTTTTTCATACAATAAAAGCATGATGCAGTATATGTGTTCCTATAAGTTGTTCCCTTTTCTACCCAAGTTCTACGGGTTCTATAATTATGCTTATTTTTAATTCTAGGAACATACTTATTATTACCAACCTTATGTTCATTTATTTTACTACATTCTCCTAAGGTTGTTTCATCTAGTAGTTTCTTATAATTAATACAGGATGCACATTCATTACTACTAGAAAATTTGCCTTTTTCATAATATAAAACTTTACCTTTTAAATTTCTAATTTCTTCTGCTTGATATAAAAATTTATTTTTCAAACTTCTGTTTTCTTCAGATAAATTTGTAAATTCAGTTTTCAAATTATCATTTAATTTAGAAGAATTTTCAGAAGTAAGCTTCAAATCTTCATTTTCTTTAAGAAGGCTATTAAGTTCAGATTTCAAATTTTTAAAGTCCTTTTTCAGCTTTTTATGAGCAACATCTAATTTTTCAGATTCAATTAATAATGCAGCATACATTTCATTTTCATCAATATGACTATCATTATCAGAATAGTTTGAACTACTTACTTGGCTGTCATTATCGTCATCTGCCATCAAACAGATGTTCGCTTCTTCATCTGAGTCGCTTGAATCTGTAATTGTTTCATTGTCGTCTTCCCAAGCAATGTATGCCTTCTTTTTCTTGAAAAATTTCTTTTCTTTCTTTTCTTCACCCTTCTTCTGATTTGGGCAGTCTGCTTTCAAGTGTCCTTTTTCTCTGCAACCATAACATCTGTAGTTTGAGGAAGATCCTTGATTTTCTCTCTTTTCATTTCTGAATCTCCCTTTGCCTTTTGATTTCATGAATCTGTTGAACCTCTTGATTAGTAGACTCAAGTTTTCATCTTCATCTGAGTCTTCATCTTCCATCTTGCTTTTGCTCTTTTCTACCTCAGATTTGAATGCTAGAGTCTTTTTCTTCGTTTTTGCTTCTTCTTCCTCTAATCTTCCAAGGTCTAGTTCATGCTCTCTCAACTTTCCAAATAATGCCGCCATGGTCATTGTGTTGAGATTTTGTGACTCAGAAATTGCAGTCACTTTTGGTTGCCAATCCCTGTCTAAAGATTTCAAAATTTTTATATTTAATTCATCAGTATCGAAAGACTTACCTAGTCCAATAAGATGATTTACGATGTTGGTGAAGCGTTTTTGAACATCTACTATTGTTTCTCCTTGCTTCATTCTGAACATCTCGTATTCTTGGATCAAAGTATTCTTTCTAGCTCTTTTAACATCATCTGTACCTTCATGGGTTACTCGAAGTACTTCCCACATTTCTTGTGCAGTTTTACAAATGGATATCCTGTAAAACTCATCAACAGTTAAAGCAGATGAAATTATATTGCGAGCTTTAACATCATTACCGAATTTTTTCTTGTCTTCAGCAGTCCATTGGTCACGGGGCTTTGGTTCCTGCATATTGTTAGTTGGAACAAAAGGACCAGATGCAACAGCATCCCAAATATCTATATCAATAGACTCCATAAATATTTGCATTCTTACCTTCCAAAATGCGTAATTTTCACCTGTGAATAGTGGTGGTCTATTGATAGAAGCACCCTCTGCGAATGTTTGAAATGATCCCGCCATTTGAATGACTATCAAAGCAAGCTCTGATACCAATTGTCAGAGCGGCTGCAGCGGAATGGTTAGCGTGGAATAACAAACCAAGAGGGGGGGGGGGTGAATTTGTTCTTACTTAAAATCGTGTGCCTTAAAAATTTCTACTCAATTTATCTTACTTAGCAATTAATAAAACAATTAAAGAGAGTAAGGTAGAGAGAAATTTTGCACAGTTGATTTTATCCTGGTTCGGATCTTACCAATCCTACGTCCAGTCGCTTATCTCAAAACAAGATAAACAATTTCACTATCACAAAACAATTACAAATTATAATTACACAAATACAATTTGTAAAGGTTTAGAAAACACCTCTCTTGATGCCACAAGAGATGAACCAACACTTCCTTTGAGTCTTCACAAAGGATGAAACACTTCCTCCGAATACTTCACGAAGGATGAACTTCCTCTTCCAAACACCTCCTCAGACAAACTAAGGATGAACCGGCTATTTCCTCTGTCACCGTAGCAGCACTTCACCAGCTCCACAGACACGAGTTTCACAAGCCGAACAATAGCTCACAGATCTTAAGAGTTTTAGAGCACAAGGGAAGAGATTCTCAAGTTTTGTTTTTCGTTGTCTTGAGAGAAAATGAGAGTCTATTTATAGACTTCTCAAAAAGACTCTTCCATTTTCGTTTGCAGCCTTTCTGACTGTGTTAATCGATTAGCTACAGTGGTTAATTGATTAACACCCCAACGGATAGTTCAACGTCTCAAAAAACGGCTAGTTTTTCAAACGGTAACTATGTTAATCGATTAACAGCCCTTGTTAATCGATTAACGTTAATCGATTAACACCCCTTGTTAATCGATTAACACTGAAATGCTGTGCTTCGTCATTTGCCTCTGGAACAATCGATTAACGCCCTCTGTTAATCGATTAACGTTAATCGATTAACACCCTGTGTTAATCGATTAACACTGCACAAATTTTGCTTTTGATTTATTTTTACATCACTTTTGAATACATACAAGAAACTACTAATTTTCCTATGTTCATACAATTTTTACAAGAGGTTACAAGTCTTCAAAGATCATTCGTCATGAGTCTTGTTTGTTCTTGACTTGATTTGGACATCATCAAAACTTCATCTTCATCATTTTGCTAACAGGAAGAGCTCCCACACACCCAAAATTGCTCCAAGAGGTCCAAGAAAGTGATGCTTCATCCGCCAAAAGATGGCACCCTCGTTGCATGCTAACATTAAATAGGTCTAGGGTTCCACATCAACAAGTGTCACGCTCAACGCCCAGACAGGAGGGCACCTGACGTGAGCTCAGCAAAACTGGATGGCGCTCGGCGCTCTAGAAAGGGCGCCCAAGCGATGTTGCGCAGCAAATGGCGCTCAACGCCCTGGAGGGGGGAGGTGCCCAAGCGTGACAGCGAGGAAAATGGCGCTTAATGCCCCTGGAGAGGGCACCCAGGTGTGAGTGCAAGGAAACTGACACTCAACGCCCTTGGAGGGGGTACCCAGACGTCACTGCGAGGCCTTCAAGTGTCTTCTAGTTTGATGATTTTGTTAGTTTTCCTGGATTCCAACTCCTTCATGGTTTTGATGCTCTTCTAATGCAAACAATTTTCCTACAAAATGAGGGAATTAGTGATGAAAACCATTAAGTGTAACCTAGACTAAACTTATTCAGAAAAGTTAGAGAAAAGAGAGGATTAAGCAAGCTTCAAGCTCAAAGAGAGTTGATTTTGTATAAGAATGCACCGTAGATAATGGTAAAAATTACTGTTATCACAGACTATTTGTTACTAATTGGAGATTCACTTGGGCATGTTCTTGGATGGAAACTTAATAACTTGGAAGAAAAAAAATAGTTTTAGTGGAAAGGTTGAATTCTAAGTGACAACACATGTACGTGAATTGTTATGGTTGAAAATTATTTTGAATGATCTAAAAGCAAATTGTGAAGAACTATGAATCTTTATCATGACGTAAGTCAGTTATTAGTATTACTCACAATCCAATTCAATATTATAGGACAAATTATATAGAGATAGATTGAGAGTTCATCAAAGAAAAACTGGACAATGGTTTGATGAGAAAAATCATTTCTAGCATGGGGAACCTGAGCAGGAAATATATATATTAAACACAAAACTTCAATGGGAGTAATTGTATTCTTAGTGCACCTTGGCATCAATGTTACTAGGATGATTGGAAGGAACAACAACTCGTGAGTCAACATTTAGAAAAGTAGTATGAGATGAAACTCAAGCTAGAATATTCTTTTAGAATGCTAGTGGCCCACTACAAGAAAGGTATTTTCATATGCCAACAATAATCTGGATATTATAATTGGAGAAACTTGTTAACATAGAGAAGTAACACTAGTGCAGTGAAGGGCAACAACCGCGGTTGTTTTTGAATATACGTCGCAGTTATAGAACCGTGACATATACGGGTGAGGTAAAAAGTCTGGGACTTTAGGCTGCGGTTACAACCGCGGTAATAACCTGGGGATATGACAACAGTTTTTTCTTGGACCGTGACCAAAACCCCTTTTTTTTTAAAAAAAATTCCGTGTAACCTTTGGCCGCGGTTCCAACCGCGGTAATAACGTGGAGATATGGCAGCGGTTCATGTTGGAACCGCGGCCCAAACCCTTTTTTTTTTATCGTCTAACCTTTCTACCTAGGTTTTGGCCCCAACCGCAGCCTATTCTCCTACAATTTTTTTTAATAGCAGTTCTGATTTTGTGATATCCACTATGACAAAAACAGACCTACATATCAAACAATATCATAACAACACAGATTCAACACAATAGTCAATATTTACATCACATAATGTACAAAGTCTAATAACTATAAATCAATACGTTCTAATGTATTTTAAATCTAATAACTATAAACTATTATATAATCTAACTAAATGTTTCGTAATTGCTTTCCTCAGGAATGTAAGTGTATTTCCATCTGGCAGCATTTCACTCAACAATGTCAACAATTTTGTGAATCTCTTATCACTCCATTCATTAGTCGCCTTCAAATTCATTAGCCTTAACACCGCTGACAAACGTGTGAACTTAGTTGAACCAACATACAAAGGTGTTTTCGCATCAGTCGACATCGTCTCATACACATGAGCTTTGGCAAAATTTTCTGTGCCAACATTGCGGATCATGTCCTCTAATTTGTCTTCATCCGGTCGATCTTCTTCCATGGTGGAATCAATAACATTTTTAGTTTGGGAGTCAGTCAGAAATTGTATTTCTTCGCCGTGCCATATCCATGTTGTATAGCATCTTAGGAAACCATCATATATAAGATGTTCTCTAATTTGGGTTGCGTTCAACTTTCTCGCATTCAAACAGTTCACACAAGGACATCTAAACTTCACTTCATCATCACTTCTACCCTCATTACGTTGTGAAAATTGTATAAATTCCTCTACCCCTCTCTCGTACTCAGCACTATTGTGTGGTAAATTAATCCAATTTCGATCCGTATGTAAATATTCTACAAAATTACAACCATACAATTATACAATATATTCAATCATACAATCAATTCAATCATACAATCAATTCAATTATACAATCAAAAAATTAATAAACATTCAAATTATCAATTCAAGCATTCAATAATACATAATTATTCATATTCAACACACAAAAAATTAAAAAATTAACAAAATGAAAATTAATAAACAGAATAATACAATCATACAATCAAACTTTTAATAAGCATTCAAATTATCAATTCAAACATTCAATCATACAATATTATTCATATTCAACCTACAAAAAATTAAAAATGCACAAAATGAAAATTAATAAACAAAATAATACGAACCTGGGAGCGTGAAAAACCACACAATAAAGAAAAAACACAATACCTACAAAAAAATTCAACAAAACATAAGTTTGATAATCTGAATCAATAAAAAAAACGTATCAAACCAACCCAAAAACGAAAAAACTCTGGCGACCAAAGCCAAATTTGATCGGATACAAACGTAGGTGATGAAAAATGAGGAAGGAAGTCCTTCTACAGTGACAACGGCGGCGAAACAGTGGCGGAAGAACGAATGGAGGAAGATCGTAGCGGCAAGAACGTCGTTGCAGAGAAAATGGCTAAAGGGGACGAAACTGTTTGAGGAAGACGAAATTGTTCACTCTGTAATATTTTTTTAAACCTAATCAAATGTTACTACCGCGGTTCATTGGAAAACCGTGGTAATAGAGGGGATACAACCTCGGTTCCCAACATAACCGAGACCTATTCTCTTAAAATAAAAATTTAAAATGGTTCTCAAATGGCAATTTTGAAATTTTTTTAACCTTTATGTCGCGGTTCCCCGCTCAACCGAGGCCTATTGTCTTAAATATTTAAAATTTGTTCAGATCAGGGAATAGGCCGCGGTTCTGGGGGAACCACGGTCTATTCCTTGACGGTCTAACTTCAAAATTTATTTCAAGACTGCTTTGGCGGGAATTTCAGAATTTTTGCAGGGAATAGACCGCGGTTCCCCCCAGAACCGCGGTCTATTCCCTGACTGTCTGATTTTAAATTTATTTCAGACTGACTTAGGTGAGAATGTCAGAATTTTGCAGGGACAATAGACCGCGGTTCCCCCAGAACCGCAGTCTATTCCTTGACTGTTTGATTTCAAATTTATTTCAGACTGACTTAGGTGGGAATGTCAGAATTTTGCAGGGACAATAGACCGCGGTTCGCCCCAAAACCGAGGCCTATTCCTTGTGTGTCTAATTTCATACTAACTTGGGTGGGATGTCAGAATTTTGCAGGGACTATAGGTCGCGGTTCCTTGGAGAATTACGACCTAAGGGTGTATACGGTTGCCGTTCTGTTGCAACTGAGGCCTATATTGTCGATGTAATTTCAAAAATGCCATTGCACAATATTATTGTTAAGGTTCGAGTTAACCAATGCATAATGTGCGCGATAGTAGATCATTTTTTTACCAGTGTAAGACAAAAAAGCGTTGTAGCTCAATCTAGCGTTGTAATTAAATTTCAAGCAATAACACAAGTTATTTGTCAATTGCTTTGGTTGAAATAACTTGAAGATTCATTGTGATGGACCAATGAAATTTTACTGTGATAACATATCAGAGAGGCAAAAGCAGAGAGAGCGACAAACACAATAATTAAATGTTGGTTACCTTGATGGTTGGTGCGGGAGTAAACACACGCCATAGCCCCTCGATTGGAGGCACCATGACCTTTGAGGAATAATACCTTGACGGTCGGCCTCGCTCAGCTCACAAATGCACCATATTTTTGTTCCTAAGCTACAGAAGACTAAGACGGACCCACACCGAAGAGCTCCATGAACAATAAGAGGTAGGACTTGTGGGAAAGGGAGGGAACAATTAGGACTTACTGGAAAATCACATTAAATATAGAGATGAAGGCGCATTAGATGCAGAGATGAAGGCATAGGGAGAGAAACGGAACAACTAAGGCTTAAGAAAATTAGAAACATGAAAAATGAAAGCGCGAGGAGGGGAGGGATCTAATTTGAGAAGAATATTTAGTGTTTACTAGCGTTTTCACTAAATAACCGTCAAAAAATTATTGTAAAAAGAAAAAAAAATTAGGGACGATTTTGGTGATAAACAACGGAAAAAATTTATAAAATAATATAAAAAAAAATCTAACTACGTTTTTAGTCATAATTGTCGAAAAGTTTTCAAAATTTCTCAAAAACCTCTAGAAAATAACCCCTTCTAATGTATATTATTTTTTTAGTGTAAATTACTTTTTATTGTTATAAATTAATTTTAATTGAATGATAATTTTTTTGCCTAACTCTCGTGACCCATTTTATAAAATAATAATTATATTTAAGTTAATAAAAATAATATTATTTTTCAAAAATATGAATGTATTATAATTTATATTTATTTTTTATATCAAATAATTAAAATTAAAATTAAAAATCATGACTTAAATTTATAAAATGTTGGTTTATTTTTTATTTTTTAAAGTGGGTAAAAATGATTCCATAATTGACCCATTTTTTCAAGGTTAGATTAAGCCAAAAAGTTGTAGCTCGTTTAGAAAAATAATCAAGTTAAGTTGATACAATTATTTTTTAATGACTCATTAGGTCGACTTAGGATGGTTTGAGATTGTCCATTTGATAACTTTAGTTGGGGACATTTGTTGACCAAGTTGGCAACACTCCATCCCAAAATATTTTGAAACTCCTAATCCTAATGAGTCTTTATTTTTATTTTTTGTATTTTCAAAGTTAATAGCATTTCTTTTGGGTCTAGTCTTAATTTTTCATTTTTAGTATAAATTTAATTTTTAGAGTAATTTTTCTAATTTTTACAAATGTTTGTTGATAGAGTAGTTTAGCTATAATTTTGTTTAATTTTATTTTGGTTAATTTCTAGTTTTGTAAATAGTAGAATTTAGATTTGATTCCTAGTTTTAGAATGGATATGAGTTGTACTTTAGTTAGTTTTTATTTTAGGCACTTCGATTAGTTTAATTCAATTTTTAATGAGCAATCCAGCCTTCTAATTGATGTTCTTAGGTGTTGTCATGTGTGTATTTCATATAACTTGAGAGTCTAACTTGGATAATCTTGTGGTGTTATGAATTTGTGTCAATGAAGAAGAAGCTGACTTGAGAAGCCTTGAACGTGATTTTCCATGCATGTGACTTGCAGTTGCACTTAAACATGACTTATATGGAAGCTTGCATGGGAAGCTTAAACTTGCTAGCACACTAGAATTGACTGGACTTGAAGATGCAACCTACTATAAGCTGTACAGAATTCCACTACACCCGCCTGTTGGATGAAGTTGAGCTGCTGCAAAGGCTGGAATAAATTGCACATGAAACTGACTTGTAAATGGCAGTTACCATGACCTACCATAGGCTGTTTTTCCAGTTTGTAGGTATAAAAGAATTGAATCAGAACATTAAAAGAGCTTTTGTAACTTTGAACCACTAGTGCAGAAAGGGCTTTTAACGTCTCCCCATAGACGTCCGTCCACAAAAGCCCCAACGTATATAATTGACCGGTGGCATATTAGTAAATAAGTGGAACTCTAGACGTCCGTCCAGGGTCGAGCCGGACGTGTATAATATTATAGACGTCCGGCTTTGGTAGACGGACGTTTACTAAGTTGAACAAGTGAACCCCTGTCAGCCTATGAACGTCCGTCCCTTATCGAGACGGACGTTTATAATGTAATGTACGTTCGTCCTAGCTGACGGACGTTTAATAGGCTGAACAAGTGAACACGTGTCAGCCCTTTGAACGTCCGTCCGTTCTCGGTGACGGACGTTTATAATGTTATCAATGTCCGTCCTAGGTCACGGACGTTTAATAGGCTGAACAGTGAAAACCATGTAGCTTTTTGAACGTCCGTCCTTGGCCGAGACGGACGTTTATAATGTTTTGAACGTCCGTCCTAGGTGACGGACGTTTAATAGGCTCAACAGTGAAAATCATGTGCATTTGTGAACGTCTGTTCCTGGCCGAGACGGACGTTCGTAAGGTTATGAACGTCCGTCCTAGTTGACGGACGTTTAATAGCTGGCTTTTTGAACGTCCGTCCCTGGCCGAGACGGACGTTTATCATGTTATGAACGTCCGTCCTAGGTGACGGACGTTTAATAGGCTCAACAGTGAAAATCATGTGCATTTGGGAACGTCCGTTCCTGGCCGAGACGGACGTTCGTAAGGTTATGAACGTTCGTCCTAAGGGACGGACGTTCATAAGGTTATGAACGTCCGTCCTAGGTGACGGACGTTCATAAGGTTATGAACGTCCGTCCTAGGTGACGGACGTTCATAAGGTTATGAACGTCCGTCCTAGGTGACGGACGTTTAATAGGCTTAACAGTGAAAATCATGTGCATTTGGGAACGTTCGTTCCTGGCCGAGACGGACGTTCGTAAGGTTATGAACGTCCGTCCTAAGGGACGGACGTTCATAAGGTTATGAACGTCCGTCCTAGGTGACGGACGTTCATAAGGTTATGAACGTCCGTTCTAGGTGACGGACGTTTAATAGGCTGAACAAAGACATGTGTAGCTTTTTGAACGTCCGTCCATGGCCGAGACGGACGTTTATCCTGTTATGAACGTCCGTCCTTGGTGACGGACGTTTAATAGGCTCAACAGTGAAAATCATGTGCATTTGGGAACGTCCGTTCCTGGCCGAGACGGACGTTCGTAAGGTTATGAACGTCCGTCCTAAGGGACGAACGTTCATAAGGTTATGAACGTCCGTCCTAGGTGACGGACGTTCATATGGTTATGAACGTCCGTCCTTGGTGACAGACGTTTAATAGGCTCAACAGTGAAAATCATGTGCATTTGGGAACGTCCGTTCCTGGCCGAGACGGACGTTCGTAAGGTTATGAACGTCCGTCCTAAGGGACGAACGTTCATAAGGTTATGAACGTCCGTCCTAGGTGACGGACGTTCATATGGTTATGAACGTCCGTCCTTGGTGACAGACGTTTAATAGGCTCAACAGTGAAAATCATGTGCATTTGGGAACGTCCGTTCCTGGCCAAGACAGACGTTCGTAAGGTTATGAACGTCCGTTCTAGGTGACGGATGTTTAATAGGCTGAACAAAGACATGTGTAGCTTTTTGAACGTCCGTCCATGGCCGAGACGGACGTTTATCATGTTATGAACGTCCGTCCTTAGTGACGGACGTTTAATAGGCTCAACAGTGAAAATCATGTGCATTTGGGAACGTCCGTTCCTGGCCGAGACGGACGTTCGTAAGGTTAGGAACGTCCGTGACCTAGGACTGACGTTCATAAGGTTATGAACGTCCGTCCTACGCGACGGACGTTTAATAAGCTGACAACTGAACGTTTATAAGCTGAACGTTTTCAAGTACCATTGCAGCCATTATAGACGTCCGTCCCCGCATCACGGACGTTTCATGTACTGACAGGGTGGTTGGGTATTTAATTCTCTTCAGGTCGTTACACGTCCAGTCTTCAGGGCACAGACGTCTATAATATTATAGACGTCCGTGCCCTACCAGGACGGACGTTTAATGTACTGACAGGTGGTTGGGTATTTAATTCTCTTTCATGTCCTTACACGTCCCGTCTATAGGGAACGAACGTCTATAATATTATAGACGTCCGTGCCCTACCAGGACGGACGTTTAATGTACTGACAGGTGGTTGGGTATTTAATTCTCTTTCAGGTCCTTACACGTCCCGTCTAGAGGGCCCAGACGTCTATAATATTATAGACGTCCATGCCCTACCAGGACGGACGTTTATGGGCTGCCTGGGGAGTTGAAACGTTCAGTTGTCGAGTACAACAGACGTCCGCAACCCCAGGACGGACGTGTAAAGCCACCCGTGAATATGACTTTTAAATCGTCAAAGACGTCATATTAGTGACGAAACGGACGTCTATAATGGTATAAACGTCCGTCCCCCAGAGTGTCGGACGTCTAAGATAATAAAACGTGCACCCGCGAACCGTGACCAGTTACCTTGCTCTATGAACGCGAAAACACTGTTCATCTTCTTCCTCCGCAAAACGCTGCTGCGCCATTGATTTCCAGGTGCGTTTTCTCGTATTTGGACCGTTTAAATTGAGTTTCAATTCGATTATATTGCTCTGTGATGGAATACCTTTAATTTGAACCGATTAAAAATATTTTTCCCTCGGTTTTTTTGCAGACTCTTGCGTGTTCTTGGGCGGCTTCTTTGACTGTTTTTGGACTGCGTTTTAGGCCGTTCACTCCTCCGTTTTCCTCCTTTTCATTTCGAATCTACTTTTCAGGTTAGCTTGTTTGGTAGAAAATTTTTTGTATGCATGTAATTGAGTTTTATGAATGCACGTTTTTTACTGTAAAATGTGACTGTGTAATTGGCTTTTTAATAAATCTGTATTAGTTGTGTTATTATAAGTATCAAATTATTGAGTGACACTTAGTTCCCGTTTGAAATTTAAGACAAACGATTAATTTTTTAATCGTTTGTGTTAAATTTTGAATTGTCCGATTGGACAGTTTGAAAAAATTAATTTCCATAATTTGCAATACCATGTCAATTGGAGTTTAAGGATAAGATTGATAAAATTTCGGTTCAGTACTTCTGTTGTTCTCCGGATGCATATTTGATTGTGGTCATCGTTGACTACTTTCATTTCGTGTATTTCGGAGACCAATGCGAAATGCTGCCGAAATCTTATCAATTTTATGATGTAGACTTCAATGCACGTGGCTGAGCAAATTATGAAAATTAGTTTTTTTGAATGGGTAGGGCCTAACCTTGTGAGAGTTAAAACACTTGAACTGATGATTTTACGAACATAGTATGGATCGAAGCTGGATGAAGGAACGTCGCATCAGTGAAGAATATGAAAAAGGTGTTTCGAAGTTCTTGCAATACGTTGAACAAAATGCTAAGTCTGTCAACGGGACATATTTTTGTCCTTGTGTGCGTTGTCTTAATCAAATACGGCAAGACTTAGGCAATGTGCGTGACCATCTATTCATGTACGGCATAATGAGGACTTATACCGTTTGGACTTGGCATGGAGAACTACTGGAGCAGCCTACCACGTTACGAGGAACGGATTATGTGGAAGAATGGATGAGTGACCATTTAGAGGACATGATACGTGATGTCGGTGAAGAAAATTTTGGAAGGGCTAATTTGTATGATTCTCTTATTAATGATTCAGAGCAACCGTTGTTCCCAGGATGCTCGAACTTTACACGTCTGTCTTCAACTTTAAAGTTGTTTAGTTTAAAAGCAAGGAATGGATGGACCGGTAAAAGTTTCACCGAGTTGTTGGAGTTGTTGAAGGAGATGCTTCCAGAAAATAATACTCTACCTATTCGTAATTACGAGGCGAAAAAAATTTTATGTCCAATGGGTCTTGAATATCAAAAGATACATGCTTGTCCTAATGATTGTGTTTTGTACACAAAGGAGTTTGCTTCGTTAAAGTATTGTCCAACATGTGGTTTATCCCGTTTTAAAAAGAAATCTGACAGAGTCACTGGTAATGAAGATAATGATGGTGCACCTGCTAAGGTGATGTGGTATTTTCCTATAATACCAAGGTTCAAACGTATGTTCTCTGTTAAAGAAGATGCAAAGAACCTTAAATGGCACTCTGACCAAAGAAAGTGCGATAATCTTCTTCGACACCCTGCTGATTCTCCACAATGGAAAAAGATTGATGACAAATTCCCTGAATTTGGTGCAGATCCAAGAAACTTAAGGCTTGCACTTGCAACTGATGGTATGAATCCTTATGGAAACTTAAGTAGCAAACACAGTTCGTGGCCAGTTATGTTGATGATTTACAATCTTTCTCCTTCGTTGTGCATGAAGAGAAAATATGTGATGTTGTCCATGATGATATCGGGTCCTAGACAACCTGGAAATGACATTGATGTTTACTTAGCACCTTTAATTGATGATTTGAAATTGTTGTGGGAAGAAGGCATCGACGTGTTTGACTCACATGTTCAGGAACAGTTCTGTTTGCGTGCAATGTTGTTTTGCACTATAAATGATTTCCCAGCATATGGAAACTTGAGCGGTTATAGTGTTAAAGGTCATTTTGCATGTCCCATATGTGAAGAAAACACTAGTTACCTTCAGTTGAAGCATGGTCAGAAGACAGTATATACAAGACATCGAAAATTTCTTCCTCGTAATCATCCTTATCGTAGATTGAAAAAAGCATTTAATGGAAGTGCTAAGGATGAGGTTGTGTGCAGACCCCGGAATGGTGAAGAGGTGTACAACGAAGTGAAAAACATTGACATTGTCTTTGGAAAACATCATAAAAGTACCTCTGCAAAGAACATTTGGAAGAAACGATCGATATTTTTTAAGCTTCCATATTGGTGTGAACTTGATGTTAGACATTGTATTGATGTGATGCACGTTGAGAAAAATGTTTGTGACAGTGTTATCGGAACTTTATTAAACGTCAAAGGGAAGAGCAAAGACGGAATAAAAGCAAGACAAGATTTGGCTGACATGGGAATCTGATCTGAGTTACATCCACAGATAATAGGAAGACGCACCTATCTGCCCCCAGCCTGTCACACACTTTCCAAAAAAGAAAAACAAAGTTTTTGTAACTGTTTAAGAAGTGTGAAGGTTCCGCAAGGTTATTCTTCAAATATTAGTAACCTTGTGTCTATGCAAGACTTAAAGCTAGTTGGTTTAAAGTCTCACGATTTTCATGTATTGATGCAACAATTGTTAGCAGTTGTTATTCGAGGCATATTACCTCCTTCTGTTAGGGGTATTCTAACACGTCTGAGTTTTTTCTTTAATGCCATTTGCAAGAAAGTTGTTGACCCTCGAGGTTTAGATGAATTGGAAAATGAGGGAATAAGACTACTATGTCAATTGGAGATGTATTTTCCACCTTCCTTTTTTGACATCATGGTACATTTGATTGTTCATCTAGTCAGAGAAATTCGAATATATGGGCCGGTCTTCTTAAGGTGGATGTACCCAGTTGAAAGATACATGAAGATCTTAAAGGGATATGTCAAGAATCAGTATAGACCAGAAGCTTCAATCATAGAGCGATACGTTGCAGAAGAAGTCATTGAATTTTGTTCAAGTTATATGCCATCTTGTGAACCCGTCGGTCTTCCCAAGAGCAAAAACGAAGGAAAATGTGAAGGTAAGGGTGTTCGAGGTGTGACAATTCAAAGTGTTAGCAGAAAAGAAATTGACCAAGCTCATTTGTACGTCTTAAACAACACTGTTGATGTGATTCCTTACATTTCTGACCACGTTAATGAAATAAAGGCAGCAAACCCAAAAATGAGTGAAAAATGGCATCTTAATGAACATGTGAAAACCTTCTTGGGATGGTTTAAGAAAAAGGTGTATGCGACTCCACATGTTTCTGAAACTTTATTGAGGTTATCTCGTGGACCAAACACAGAGGTCATTACATATGGTGGGTACTATATAAACAATATTTCTTTTCAGACAAAGGTAGAAGATGACAAAAGCAGAGTTCAAAATAGTGGCGTCACACTACAAGCTGAGTCTGTGCACTTTGCTAGTTCTAAAGACAAAAATCCAATCACAGCATCCATCAGTTATTTTGGAATAATACAAGAAATATGGGAAGTTGATTACGTTACTTTTAGAGTACCAGTTTTCAAGTGTAAATGGGTTGATATAAATTCTGGTGTCATGATGGATGACCTTGGTTTCACATTGGTAGACTTGAACAAGATGAATTACACTGATGAACCATTTATCATGGCTAGTCAAACAAGACAAATATTCTACGTAAGTGATCCATCGAATAACAAATGGTCAGTGGTTTTAGAAGGTACAAACATGCATGGACATGATGATGACGATTCTCTTGATATACTTGAGACAACATCTATTGCATGTAGACCCACTGAAGACCCAGTTGATGACGTTGCCGATGTAATGCAAGCAATTCGTAGTGATCACAACGAAGGCATTTGGGAAAAAACAATTAATTAATAGGTTAATATTTTCACTTTTATTGACTTTATATGTATGTTCATCATAATTGAATTATTACTAACGTTGTCTAATTTTTCAGGTATGTCGGCCTCAGACTCAGGATCGGGAAAGAGCAGACGTGGACGAGGCGTCACCCGAGTGGCAGATGTGACATCCGGATGCGTGGATGGTCAGAGGAGGCATGTTGACATTGACCCCAGATCAGGTCATCCATCAGGGCCAAATGCTGATAGGTTTAGGAGTTATCTGGGCAAGTTAGCAAAAAGTCATGTCTCTATCCTTCATGCATGTTGGGATGACGTCCCAGAGGTCGACAAGAACCTCTTATGGCAAGATGTTCAGGTATGTTTAGACTTCATGCAATTTGTGATATACTTATCTGTTAACTTTTCTCTTGGTAACAAGTTTTTTGTTTTAAACAGCAACATTTTGATATTCCAAACACATTGCAAATCAGAAAGAAAGTGTTATCGCATATAGCGATTAGATTTAGGGATTTCAAGACAAGGCTGACACGACTATATGTTTTTGGAGATAGACAACATGAAAATCCATCTCAGCATTATACCTTCATAGAGGAGGATTGGAAGCAGTTTCGTGCATCTAGAGAGTCTGAGGAATGGAAGGTATATGTTTCTTAAGATCGTCTTTCATTGAGTTTATGTGATTTTACACTTACTTATATACATGGTTTCACAGGATAAAAGGTTAGCCGCCCAAGAAAGACAAAGGCTAAACGACGCACCCCACGTGTTATCACGAGGTGGATATGCAAAACTAGAGAAGAAACTGAGAAAGTCTAGAGCCGATGCCTTGGGACTTGAGTCGCCGGACCTAACACCTGCACCTGCTAGGTACGAGCTGTGGAAGGCTGCTCGGACTAAATCTGATGGGAACATGACATCTTCCTCAGCTGCCTTGATCTCACAGAGAATTGTAAGTTCAAATTATAAGCAGTTATTTGATTGTGTATCTATCACAGCATGTCTTCTAAGTAACTTGGTTTTTTTATGTGCAGGATGAGTTGGTTGAGCAGCAGACTCAGGGCACATTTTCTGGCCAAGGTAAGGATGACATTCTGACAACGGCCATTGGAAGGCCCGAGCACCCAGGACGTGTACGTGGAGTTCCTGGGGCGATTGGTCTTCGTGACTATTTTGGCCCTACACAGAAAACCCCCCAATCAATGAGTCAGGAGACACTGAGGCAGATGGAACTTCAGTGGGAGGAAAGACTCAACCAAAGCATGAGATCAATGGAACAACGATTCATGGAGCAGCTACAAGAACAAAAACAAATACAAAGAGCGCTTGAAGAAAAATTGCATTCCATGACGGAAGGCAACATGGGGGCCGATGAAACTCCAACACCACCTCGTGTCAGCACTAAAGGATCATGCTCTGGTGTAGACCCCACTCAGTATAGCGGTCAATATGAACTGTTGGTTGATGGGGATCCCCCACGCATTGTGGCTGTCGGACGAGTGCTTGAGGGAGGAGAGACCATTCATGGTGTTGCCATATTACCCCACCACGTGCGTTTGACCATTGACGAGGTTCGGGATCCCCAGGCTCAGGTGCCTGTACCCACTCCAGAAATTAACTTTGTGGGGAAGGCCATAGGATCATTTATTGCATGGCCTAGAGCATTGATCATGTCCCACATCGCTACTCCACAGGTATAATGTCTTTTTCCTTGTTTATTTTCATATAATTGTTGGCAAAGCTTTGACGTAAATTCTTATCTTCAGTTCACACGTCCTCAGAAGCAGCCAATTCATGATACAGTCATACATGAAGATGATGAGATGGCTGAAGCGGAGGATGATCCTATATCAAAGTTAGTGACAAAATTACCCAGATTGAAGAAAGCATCATTAGAACTATACTGGGATTTGAGGGTATTTGGTCTTCCCCCACATGTGCCAGTTTATATCACATTTTCTGATGCATTGGAGGTGATTGGGGGAGACAGGATGTTGAATATTTCCATCATTTAGCTGTGGTGCATGTAAGATAGTCAATTTGGTCTTTCATATTACTTTATTTACATTGTTATATAGTTTCTAACAACTTAACTTTGTTGTTTTAGGTACATGGACACAATCGTTGTAGACCAAGGTCGGTCTTCCATGTACGGATTTGTTGAACCTCAGACCATTCAACCGTCTGGTAACACACTTCAAAACAAACAAGATTATTTGCAAACATGGATGGATGAGTCAAAAAGAGACGCATACCTTGTGCCATACATTGACGGGTAGGTGTTGTTATATGTGGTCAGTTTATTATTATAGTTTCGTTAATTAGTTGAATAACTATTTGTCCTTCGTGATAGGTCGCACTGGCAGCTGCTGGTCATCATTCCCAAACAATGTAAAATTATATTTTTTTGTTCGTTGCACAGGAAGATGAAAAATGAGTTGAGAACCATGCTTCAAGGGTAAGTGTTTCTCCAAAAATGACTTTGAATTTGATGTTCACCTTCAACTTTTATGATAAAATAGTCATATTAATTATACTTTGTGTTTTCATTCTATACAGAGTTATTGGTAAATCTCGTGGTCAACTGGTTCAAATTTTGTATCCAAAGGTTGTAAGTCATTTATAGTTTCTAATTCATTTATGTTATTGAATGATCTAAATTCTTAACTATTTAGTTTGTTATTTTAGTGTAACCAGCAGCTAGATTCATGGGAATGTGGCTTCTATGTGATGTGTTGGATTAAGACCATCATTCGAGCAGTCATTACAGATGACTGGAATGAGGTAATGATGTATACCTTAAATACATTACAAATCATATTCATCTTCAACTATATATGAAACAATAATGTATCTTTGTTGAATTTTGCAGCGCTTCAAGACTACATCGCCTATTACAGAAGACACAATTAAACAGATAAGGCAGGAGTGGACCGCTTATCTTCTGCAAAGATGGAGTTAGGAATAGTTATATTTGTTGTTGAACATTGTTTAGTTTTAGTTTATGTTTTATGTTGATAGTTTGGTAGTGGATTGAATTCCACATTAAGTAGAACTTTGTTTATATATAAAACGCATTTTTATATTATTGCAAATTGTTCTGGGACATTTTTCTGCTTTTCAGGTGTGGTTTTATTGAAAAAAATAAACAAATTTTTAAAAAAAAACGCCCAGTAGACGTCTGTTAGTGCACAGTTGGACGTCTATAGACGTCTGTCAGTGCACACACGGACGTCCACCCCCCAGCTCCTACCTAAAACATTTCAGCAAGGTAGACGTCCGTCCTAACGAAACGGACGTTTACGTAGACGTCCGTCCACACGAAACGGACGTTCATGTATACGTCCGTCCAGACGAAACGGACGTTCATGTATACGTTCGTTCAGAGGGGACGAACGTTCATGTACACGTCCGTCCTGACACAACGGACGTTTACATAGACGTCCGTCCCGCCACAACGGACGTCGCAGAGACGTCACCCACATAAACGTCGGGCGTACGTCGGACGTCAAAAGCCCAAAATATCGGACGTCAAAGGCCCTTTCTGCAGTAGTGAACGTTGAATATACATGACTTCATAGCTTTCTTAGGTTAGTTTTCTTTGAAGATCAAAGTCTACCTTGACTACAAAGTGAGCTGGGTGGCTTGGTTCTTCAGATTTTCTTGTTTTGATGGAGCAATTGAATGCCTTGACTACAAGTTAGCTAGGTGATCGAGAGCTGCAATGTTTGTATTGAAATTTCATTAGTCAATTTAGTTCTTGCTTTTACTAGCAATTTCTATTACAGTTCTTAATTTCATTCAATGTTAAGTAAGTTTCTTTAGATCTTCACCTCTTGTTTGATTGATTCAGTTTTGCTAATCTATTAAACTTATAGTTATGGATTCCTGCCTAGTTTGGTGAGTACTAAGTGAGTATCTATACATTAAAAAAATCAGAAATGAGCCTCAGCAAGTAGAATTGAGAATCAAGAGAATTATAACTTGAATTTCCAATTTCTGGTTTATACATAATTAATTGATGTAAGAAAAACCTTTTCCATTGACCGAACCAGTTAAGTTGATTAACAAAGCGACTCTTGTTAAGTGTAACAACCATTTGCGAGAATATATTCACTTTATCGAAGAATCAAAAGTAGAAAGAAAAGAAAGAAAACTAAATTGAAATAGTACATGAATAAATTCCCTCTTGAGTGAAAATTATTGACTTTATTAAAAACATGCTACAATAAATAATGAATCAACAACACGACCTAATCAATTCCAAATTGCAAGTACGTAAAGTCCACCTATCACTATAGTATATTACAAATGCAATTGCATGATGTCCAAACGAAACTTACTAACAATAGTCACAAATCAATAACTACACACAATTAAGTTTATAAAGGATATTTATTTTAGTAAAAAATAAGTATATTGAATAAGGATGATAGAATTGTCTCAACTTTCATATAAAAAATAAAATAAAGAAACAAAATAAATAAAAAGTTTATAATTTAAAACTTTTACTATTAAAAAGTTTATAATTTTATAGACTAATTTTAGATACAAATTTCTTGATAGTTAAAATGTTGAAAGTCAATTTAAACTACTTTTCAAAAATTAATTATAAAGTTTTATTTATAATATAGACTAGTTAAGATATAAATAATTTTTACTTTATAAATTAATATTTAAATTAGTCATTATATTAATTTTTCTTCTTCTAAAATTAGTTATTTTTTAATGCTTTTCTTACCGTGAGATACATGTCGAGACAAATTCATACTTTGCCACACAAGAGAGATATTTCTAGCAAAAGAAAACATAATTTTAAAAACAATTATTAAAAAATATTTTTATATTATATTAAAGTAAATTTTAAATTTAATTTAATATTACAAAAGTTAGTTTGTAAAATAAAAAATAAATCCACTTATATACAATAATTTAATTTTATATCTTTAATATAATAGAAAAAATAAAAAAAAAATTTAAATTTAACAGAAAGTAGCAATTCAACAACATCAAAAAAGAACTTTATTGAATAGAAAGTAACAATTTAACAACAACGAAAAGACATTAGTAGCACGAAGAAAGAGTTATACAAAAAGCCAGTCTAAGCCATTTATTTACATTAGTAGCACGAATAAAGAAGTTTGCTGAAAAATGTTCTCTGTTAATTTATTTTATTTATTAATGACTCTTAAATCAAATTAAATTCTAAAAGAAATTAAGATTTCTTTTTGTAGAGTCGAGGAGCATAGATGTTTGTGAAAGTTTTAAATTTGAGTTTGTAGTAGGAAAATCATATTCCAGTGAAGAGAATCAATAGTAGGAAATTGGTAATTAACAAAACTAATAAATACTATACAATAACACATAACATAAACTAAAAAGCAATTTTAAGGTCATAAACTTTAACATCCATGTTTCACAAGATCTTTTTGAATGTGCACTTTCATGCCATTTTAATTAATTGACCATGCTCTTTCTCCCAAAATTTCTTATACAGTGCCATAATTCCCTTTAAATTTTGTATGATGCAACATGAATTGGTAAACTAAATTTAATTTAGACAATTCAAATAGTTATCAGTTATATTATTTTACCATCACAACTTCGCCAATATTAGTTATAGAAATTAAAATGCACCTTAATTTCTCTAGTCACAATTAATGATGCTGGTATGACAAATGACTGCCGGCAAATATACTTTGTCAATTTCAGATAGATTGAGCAGAAAAAAACTTGTATTTATATTTTTTTAAAACATAAACTTAGACTAGAATTTGCTTTAAGTTGTTAGTAAGTAATTGAGATTGATTGTGATAGGAAACAAATGAAGCGAGAAGGAAAAGTTACAGGAAAAAAAACTATAACATGCAGTACTCTAACAAGCTTCTGAAGTCTAATTAACGTAATTAAGCAGAAACGGAACAAAGATAATTAATGAACTAGCATTTAAATTAATTAAGTCAAGTTTTCGGAAGGAATATTCACAGTATCCAAGTAGAAGATGCTGCACTGAAATGCTGGTATATGTATGACTATAATTAAGATGAATTTGCCAACCAAACTAAACTTACGGAACACACAAAAAAAAAAAAATACAACCGTTCAAAAATTATTCTGGTTAATTCAAACAGTATTGGTTTGTTGTTTATGTAGAATTTTTTAATCAATCTATAGTTGTGATGAGTCATGGCTTGAAATTTTCTATTCAAACAGTCAAAGGAAGAAGCACCCTGGAGTTTGCTTCACCAATTATTCCATGTGAGAGTCTTAGCCATCGAAACAAATATATGATTGACTAATCAAGAAGCCATTCAAGTTATAGTGTTCACAGTTGCACAAGTTGGTCAAAATCAAGAAAGCAAATAAATTGAAAAAAAAATTCCTGGCGCAGCCAAGACGAAATTACTTTGAACTTTTGCAGAAAAGTAGTGGACAATGCACACAGTGGTTTACATCCCTTTTTCATTTGTTTCATCAATATTCCAACCCATAATACGGAGAAAGGGCTGTTCTGTCGTTCAAAACCTTAATTCGTGTCTCATGATAACGTTCAATGTTCACATGTGAGTGAGCCACAAACAATAAGACCATAACGTGTTTGAAGGGGTATACTCCTCTCAGTATAGAACCTAGAGGAGGGAGTCCAATTTACTGCTCCACCCATCTGTCAAAATCTACATAACCGTTAAGAAAACTTTAGTTTTGACAACATTTTAGATACAAAATCTTAACAGGGTTGTTACATAAAATTAAAGAAATATGGATACAAAGATAAAACAGTTTCTTTTGGTATACATTATTTTTTCCGTACTTAAAAATCATAATCATGAAATAGTTTTTCTGTTCTTCAGTAAAAAAATTACCAAAGGCCAAGGTAAAACTAGAATGAAAAATAAAAATACCTCCTACCCACGCAAAGAACTTTAAACGAAAGACTAAAGTCGATGAAAGAGAAATGAATATTATTAAAAAATTCGCTACAGACTCTTATAAAAGGAACCCCCATCAATTCATTAGATACCAATATCATTATCATCATAAAAGCACGACACAAAAGAAACAAAAACAGCAACAACAGCTGAATCATCGAGCTACATAGCACCACTTTCATTCACTTACAAAAAATCCATTCCTATTTCTCAAGCATGCAACGTCAAGTGGCAATGAGCTTGCGCAGGGTTCTTAGCCAGCCAAAGCGAGCACAAGAAATGGTGAGGCGTGTGACGGAGCCGTGTGACGTGTTCCTGAACCACCGGAGCATGGACACCAAGAAGACGGTGGCAACGTTGATGTATGACCATTTGAAGAGCCACGGCTTCAACCCTTTCTTGGATAACAAGACCATGAAGCCCGGGGACAAACTGTTTGATAAAATCAACCGGGCTGTTATGGAATGCCAGATCGGAGTGGCGCTTCTGTCTCCACGCTACACCGAATCTTACTTTTGTCTCCATGAGCTGGCGCTTCTTCTCGGGTGCAACAAGAAGGTTATTCCCATCTTCTGCGACGTTAAGCCTTCGCAGTTGCGTCTTGTCAACAACCCTAAGTGGTCGCAAGACGAACTTCGCCGCTTCAGGTGGGCTCTTGAGGAGGTTAAGTACACCGTGGGACTCACGTTCAACTCCTCTAAAGGGTAAGTTCTTTTCCAAACTCTGCATAAGACAAAAATAATTAAGGTTTATCTGCTCATAAGTAACAATATATCTGTACTCATTTAACTGTATATCTATTTGTCTTTGCACCATTACAAAAATCTAGGCTGACATTGCTTTCTACAATGAGTGTCATGTATTAACAATAACGTATTGCATTTATATATATTAACGACATGCTAAACTTCTGGATTTAGATGCATTTTGAAAGGTTTTATTTGTCTGATTCTAAGTTCTTATAAATAACTTGGCTAATTAAGTTGTTTGTGGTGCAGGAACTTGTCAGAGATTGTGAATAGTGCTTCTGACATCATCATTGGTAGCATGATAGAGCTGAAGGATGAAGCGCGTGTGCAGCGTAAAAACTTGGCAATTCCTCTTTAGAACTTACGACTTCAAAATGTTGAACTGTTCTAACCATGCACTGCTCATCTGGAATTAATCCTTACTTGTAAGGATAATACGTTTTATATCCTTCTATTGCTACCTAATAATTCATTGACTTAATTCTTATTTCAATAAGGCAATAAGAAATAACACCAAATTCTTTTATTTTCTATCATGTATTTATATAACCAAAGCAATGTAAAGTGCTTCAGTTTCTGCAATTGTTTCAATAAAAATACTGCTATTCTTTTTTTTTTTGTTATCTCTGGTTAATGTAACTGCCCTTTTCTGCGTCACATAAAATCAATAATGAATAAGTAAAAATTAACTGAGATTTATTATATTTAAAACTAATATTTAAAAAATATATATTTTGTTATTTAAAGTCGGAAACTGCAACAGGTAAGTTTTAACCAAAGTAGTATTTCGGGGTTGGCTTAATGGCATAATGCAAAGAACATATAATTATTCCATAAAAAAATAATTTAAAATTTATGATATATAACTTAGGCTACAATGCAAAAAAAAAATTAAATAATATAATATCCCAAAAAAAAAAATACAACAATACAACTATATTTATGATAATATATTTATATGTATATGTGAAACATTGTATTCACAAAATAATATTGTAAAGATTTCAAATTTTTCAAATCTTGTTTGATCTATTTATCACCGTATTGTATTAAGTATGATCGATGATCATAGTAATATATATATTACATATGCATATAAAGGTGAGTTAATAACTTAAAATATTAACACAATATGATCTATTATATACCAAGTAACACATCACATTCTCCACCATTTAGACTTAGAATAATTAATCGATCATCTATTAAATCCTCCCAAACCATCTTGATTATCCAACAAGTATACAGATATGTATATAACCTTATTTAGCACAACATTCTTTCAACAATCATATAATTAATTCACATTACTTGGAACAAATTGTTTATGTAGACATTTAGAAATTCAAGTTTACTACTGAAATCCCCATGGTCACTACATCATCAACACTTTCCCTTAATTATAATCCAAAGGAAATAAGAAGAAGAAAAAGTTAAAACAATAATAAGAGACTGAATATTTGTTATGATAAAAAATTGTTTAACATATCTTAATTTCAATCGGGATTGAGTTAGTCTAGACTAAAAATTGAAACCAATTGACCAGTGTTAAAGTTCGAACCGAGTCAGTCTTAACTGAAAGTTGAAATCATCGATCCTAACTCAAAATCAAGACAAATTAGTTTGGACCAAATGTCGAATTAAGATAACTCAAACCTATTTGAAATCAAAATTTAATACGATTTACCCTAGATCGAAAGTTGAGTTATAACTCAACTCAAACTCAATGATAGAGCTGAGTTATCAAAAAATAAAATAACATAAAACTTTGTCTTAAAATAGAAATTAAATTATTTTAACCTAACAAGAAAATTAAAATATAAAATATTTTAATTAGTTCAACCAAATAAATTATTTAAAAAATAAAAAAAAGTTGCAATAGTAAGTAATTTAAATATTATATATTTCAATTTTTTAAAATTATTAAAATCTCTTATTGAAACAAAATTAAAAATTATATCTTCTAAATCACTCATGTATCTAAAATATATATTTTTTTCTTAATAAATTTCGTATTTAATACTACGCAATACCTCATAGGCATCCCTTATCACATATCCATAAAATGACCATAATACCATATTATGTATCAACATGAATATATAGTCGTATTAGACCACAATATTATACAAATATCCCCATATAACATACAATATTATGTATATCATAAACCACTTATAGGATAAATTTCTCATCATCGTCATCCTCTTCCCACAGCGTTAACCATCCATTATCAACATTTTCCTTCAATCTTAATCATAATCCAAAGCAAAGAAGAAAAATGAGTGGAATCGAATAGTAAAGAACTAAATATTTACTTTTATCAAGACCTATCTTGATTTTCCAATTATTACTTCATCAAATATGTAATCTGATAAGAAAACATAACTTCATCAATCAAAATCTTAAACAGAATTTGTGAAAAGATAAAAATTATAGAAAAATAAAATTTACAATAAAATATGGAACTTACTATCATAACCTATCTATAACTTTCTTTCATTTATTATCTATTAAAATTTATATCTCTAAAAAACTTAGATCAATAAATTTAAAAAAACATGATGGAAAATATTTTAATTAAATAATTAATATAAAAAATATGGCCCAATATGTTGGTTATTCTAATAAACATGTTTGTTACCTTTTTTTTTAATTCGAAATAATCAAATCGCTTTTTGATTAATCATTCCCATTTTAGCATTCAAAGAAATTTTAAACGGTATATTTGTATTCATATTTTTTATTATTAAATAAGAAAAATTAATAAAAAAATGATTTTTTAAGAAGATAAATGTATTTGCAGTTATTTTTTTTATTAAATATTAAAATAAATATACTGTAAAGTGATTATATTAATTGCTTTTAGAAACATTTTGTGGTGCACCCATTCAACATTGATCCTTTTACTTCTCTGAATTTGACCTTTTTGGTCTTGCCGACATTTCGTATTCATCAATATCAAATTGTTTCTCTTTTTAAGAACACGGATTGTGCAGTTTCTGGTAATATTTTTCTCTCTCCGACAAGGGTCCCAAACTTCGCTTTTGACATTATAAAATAACTAACTAATAAATATAGTTTTACTTGGACCACTAAAACATTTTTTTAACGGTAAAACTATATCAACTAAATAAAGTTCGTATCCAAAAAATACGTCACATAGAGTTCTTTAAAGTTTTATTCAATAATTCATTATTTCTTATTATTACATAATGCATGCCAATGTTTTGTATAAGTTTCATAACAATATATTAAATAATGATAAATAAATAAAATATAGCTACCGTTTAAATTGAAAAACAAAAACTGTGAGGAAAATAAGAAATGGTGACATGATGACATATATAATCATTTTATTATTTTGAGGATTAGTATACCATTTTTAATGTAATATTGGTAAAAAAAACTCTATTTGGGTGATTTTTTTTTTTACATTTCAATACGATACCAACTCATATTAGGAGATGTTAAATTAACGTCAATCTATAAAAACTCACGTTACTTAATGTCAGGCCTCAGAAAAAAAAAAAAAAAAGCGTGGCACTTAGTGATGAATAATGGATGTGGCATTTGTGGGATGGAGAAAGAGGAATTGATGTCGATTTTGTAGGGACATGATGTCACAGTTGCTAATCCACAAAATTTCACTTAGCAAATATTTTCTCCTAAAGTGGCACTAAGAAAATTGACATCGGTCAATATAGGACAACGTCAATTTACATATTTTAACGTCAGGTAATGCACAATCTGACGTTTATATATGTTTTTTTAATGAATTATTCCATTTTTAAATTTGACCACACCTGAAAATAAAAAAGCATGTTTTTACAATTGATAAATCTATAATTCATCTATTCACAGTTCAAACTATGCCAATGACCCCTGTCATGTACCAACAAATAGTGAGTCTATTAATTAAATGTTGATAAAAGTGGAAAATATTAAGTAACACATACTCGTCCATGTATGACGTGATATACAACTTTCTTTTAGACTCAACCATCCATGTTAGTATATATGATTGCTTGTATTCTAGTGTGTTTCCAGATAGTTGAATGACCTGAGGTTCAAAAAACCCATACATGGTTGTCTGACCTTAGTCTACTATGATATTGTCCATGTACCTATAACAATAAAGTTAAGTACATATATTAAAAAGTAATAAATTGAATTTTAAAAAAGTGAAAGACAATTAAAAATCTTACATGCGCCATAGTTGTATGACTGAAATGTTTAACATTCTTTTTCCATGAACAATCTCTAGTGCATCATTAAGAGTAATATACAATGGCACATGACATCGGAGGCCAAATACTCTTAACTCACACTCTAGCTCTACTGGTCATTTATTCAACTTTTGTATTTTCAACCAGGCTAGAGGATCATCATCATCTTATGATACCGCATCATCTTCATGACTCACAACTTTAGCCATTGGTTGTTTGTTAGGACGACAGAACTAAAAGAAACATTTATAAAAGTTATGAATATTTTTTGATAACTTGAACATAAAAATACTAACAATATAATATCGTTGGTAGCCCAAAATATGGCATGACCATAACCTTAGGCCAAGCTATAAATGTGCCTAAGGCCTCCCTTACAAATTGAATTTCAGATGTTGGCACATGCACTCGAGCATAGGGTTCTTTGACTTCATCAATTGTGACCCGTGCGTGAGTGAGCAATAAGGAACACCATGAATGATTTATCCTTCTACAATCTGTCGTCCCATAGGTATTACGCACGGAGGATCCTCATCAACTAAAATTTCATATTGATAAGTGTAATCAGTAGGATCTGCACAACATGAGCCTTTGGTGCTCACACGACGTACAGTAGGATCTTTTGTGGGAATGTCCTCCCTCTATTATTGGGACGTCATTTGAATTTTTTTCTTCAAGAAGCTTGTGATATTGTTCTTGTTGTTGGAGGTGTTTCATGACAACGTTCATGCATTCATTAAATTTTTCCTCCATCTGTTGCTCTAGCTTTCTCAACGCCTCCGGACTCGGGGCCTTTATGCTTTTTGTTTTAGGGCCAAAGTAGTCTCTTAATCCAATAGATCCTCTAAGGGTATGTACACGACCTGGGTGGTTTAACCGACCTATGGCTGATGCTAGGATGTCCTCCCTATCGTGGCCAACAAATGTACACTAAGTCTGTTGCTCAACCAACTCATCATGAATATCATAATGAACTTTGATACATAAAAAAGATTGTTACATAAAGTTGATATGAACTATAATAATGGGTTAAGAGTGTCTACTTACAATTCTTTGTGATAAAAATTGAGTTGTCTGGGATGTCATCTGACAATCGAACTTAGTCTATGTAGCCTTCCACAACTCATACCTAGCTGATGGAGGAACTAAATCAGGTGACTCAAGATTTAAAGCCTCAACATGAGTTTTTTCATCTTTTTTTTTCTTATAACACATAATCACCACGTGAGAGTACGTGTGGTGCATCATTAAGTCTTTGTCTCTACTGAATGACTATCTTTTTTTCTTATGAAACCTTAAAAATTAATAAGTTTAAATCACAAATTAATT
Organism: Vigna nakashimae; assembly: GCA_034642375.1. Taxonomy (NCBI): domain Eukaryota; kingdom Viridiplantae; phylum Streptophyta; class Magnoliopsida; order Fabales; family Fabaceae; genus Vigna; species Vigna nakashimae. The sequence continues at coordinate 13,006,159 of CM067764.1, read as the reverse complement.
CCTTGGATGACTACAACAAAATGTTAATAAAAAAATTGTCAGTCCTCAGAATGTCTAGATGCTTTAAACTACACCCACTTCTCCTCTGTTATTTTATATTTTGTACAAGAAGTATCATCTTGTTTAGCGTCGAACACATATAGACGTGTAAGTTTGGTCTTAAAATCCTTTCATCGGGTTGGAATGTGAGATAATATCTTCCTTAAAAACAAAAATACAATGTTAATGATTAAAGTAAAGCGTCTTATACAATGTTTATGTATTATGTAAATATACTAGAATATCCTACTATAGGAGATTTTTCTTCACTTTCAGAACATCCTCCCAAGAGGGAAGGACAATTAAGACATGTGTTTTGGCCAACATGCCCAAATAGCTCCTAAATTTCTCCGCATGTGGGCCACTTGGTGTACTTAATCGAGGATGAATCCTCACCACCAACCTTCAATGGCAACTCAACAGGACATGACTTCAAGCAACCAAGTCACATATCTACCATTTCAAATCCTTCTTGATCCAGAACTCGTCATACTTATTTATAAAGTGTTAGTACATTAAGGTTAGAACAAAAAAAAACTGTAAAAGTTACTAAAATGATAAAAAGACACCTATTTCTCCCATATGTCTTCGTGTGATCACTACAAATTGCATGGATTTCATTGGGTACATCATCGACCTTATTTTCAATGGTTCTTGATGAGAGTATATCTAGAGAGTCTTGATCATCACTTTTGTGCATGGTTTTACCTTCCAATACCACTGACCATTTATGATTCGTTGGATCAGTGACAAAATATTTGTCTTGTTTGACTAGCCATAATAAATGGTTCATCCGTATCACTCATTTTGTTAAGATCCACCAAAGTGAACCTAAGGACATCTGTCACCATACCGAAATTGCTATCAACCCATTTACACTTGAAAATCGAAACTCTAAAACTGACATAATCGAAATATATATATATATATATACTTTAAACCAATGTATATCCAACATTATTTTGAAGTAAAAGAAAGAATCATCGTCAAAGTTTTGTGTATAAGTTTATGTCATCCGTTGATGAGTGTTTTGTGTATAAGTTTATGTCATCCGTTGATGAGTGTGTATTGCATTGCATGAACAGGAGAACAATAAGAGAACCTGATAAGGCTCTAAGGTGTATGTTAGAAAAAACTTCAAAAGTAGAAGTTATAAAACAAGTTTGCAGTAGTTAGGCAATTTATAGATGTTAGCGGAAGTTATTAAGTAAGGGTTACCTTTTAAGGAGGAATCGATCCCTCCTGGCTTATGGGTGTTTTTGTTTTATAACAGGATTTGTTTTGTGTAGAAGGAATTTTCTTCCCCTAGAAGTTGTTGAATGTTTTATGTATTATGTTTTTCCTAATTAAAGTGTGATCATACATTATGCAGTAAGATTTGTGTTATAATTTCTTAAACTGAATTTGAAATTTGGTTTCTTATCTCCAAGAAACCTAATAATTGGTTTGACCTACCCGATGAAAAACACCAAGATAAGCATGGGCAGTAGAGTGAGCACGGTAGAGAGGGTAATTGATGAAACGAGGGAGCAATCTAGAGCCAAATTTCAAAGGTACGGTGATATGATGGAGGATTTTATGCACAAACTTAAGAATAATGAAAGGGGGTCTAAAGGAAGCAGAGGTTTTGTAAACATAGATAAAGTCGGAAGAAGAGAAGAGATTTTATGACGAATGAGAGGAAGACAAAAGAGAATACCAGTGGGGATGCATGAAAAAATTGGAACTTCCTTCATTTGAGGGATGGGGTCATATTAGGTAGATATCTAGGAGTGAAATTTTTTTTTAAGTCCAGTAAGTTTCACCTACGAAGCAGATCAATTTGGCCTTCATCAGTATGAAAGTGGAGTGAGTCATTGGTTTAGATTTTTTAGGAAGGAAACCAATCCTTTCATGGGAGGAATTGACGAAAGCATTAATAAGAAGGTTTGGAGGAAAGGATAAAGAATCAGTGTTTGAAAAATTGGCTATTGTCTGACATAAAGGTGAAGTGGAAGAGTACATATAGGAATTTGAGATGTTAGTACGAAGGGTAGCGGACGTGATAGATGATCAACTGATGAGATACTTTTTTGCGTGATTACATGTTAATATTAGAAATCAAATATGCCCACACAATCTCAAGGATAATATTGAGAGCCATGGAGATCACTAGAGATATGAAAGAAGTTTCTAGTGATGTAAGGCCTAGTGAGAGAACAACAACTAGAAGTAGTTTGTATTCAGGACGTTTTCAAAGGAGTGAGGGAGTGGTTTCTCAAGTAGAAACACTAAAGGGGACTCAGATTGAATCAGTGAGTTCTAGTCATATTAGCATGGCTACAGGAGATGGAGAGGGAGTAACCTTAGAGTCTAAGGTGAGCAGTTCGAATCTAGGAGAAAACAGAACAAGGGGATGACATAATTTACCCTACCCTCAATATATTGAGTGAAGAGAAGATGACTGATGTTTTCATTGTGGAAGACCATGTAGTCCTAGTTATAATTGTCCTGATAAGAACCTTCAGGTATTAATTTTAAGGGAGAATGAAGAGGAAGAAGAACCTGAAAAAGAAGATAAGGATTAAAGATGAAGGGACTATACGTGATCAATTTCCAAATTTTCACCCTGAGAACAAGGTTGTTCAGAATTCGAGGAGTATTGATAAGGATCTTAAGGTGTATGTTAGAAAAAAAATTTCAAAAGTAGAAGTTACAAAACAAGATAGCAGTAGTTAGGCAGTTTATAGGTTGTTAGTAGAAGTTATTAGGTAGAGTTATCTTTTAAGATTTTCATTTTAGAACCAGACACTAGAGCAGAAAGGGCTTTTAACGTCTCCCCATAGACGTCCGTCCACAAAAGCCCCAACATATATAATTGACCGGTGGCATATTAGTAAATAAGTGGAACTCTAGACGTCCGTCCAGGGTCGAGCCGGACGTGTATAATATTATAGACGTCCGGCTTTGGCAGACGGACGTTTACTAAGTTGAACAAGTGAACCCCTGTCAGCCTATGAACGTCCGTCCCTTATCGAGACGGACGTTTATAATGTAATGTACGTCCGTCCTAGCTGACGGACGTTTAATAGGCTGAACAAGTGAACACGTGTCAGCCCTTTGAACGTCCGTCCGTTCTAGGTGACGGACGTTTATAATGTTATCAACGTCCGTCCTAGGTCACGGACGTTTAATAGGCTGAACAGTGAAAACCATGTAGCTTTTTGAACGTCCGTCCTTGGCCGAGACGGACGTTTATAATGTTTTGAACGTCCGTCCTAGGTGACGGACGTTTAATAGGCTCAACAATGAAAATCATGTGCATTTGTGAACGTCCGTTCCTGGCCGAGACGGACGTTCGTAAGGTTATGAACGTCCGTCCTAGTTGACGGACGTTTAATAGGCTGGCTTATTGAACGTCCGTCTCTGGCCGAGACGGACGTTTATCATGTTATGAACGTCCGTCCTAGGTGACGGACGTTTAATAGGGTCAACAGTGAAAATCATGTGCATTTGGGAACGTCTGTTCCTGGCCGAGACGGACGTTCGTAAGGTTATGAACGTCCGTCCTAGTTGATGGACGTTCATAAGGTTATGAACGTCCGTCCTAGGTGACGGACGTTTAATAGGCTGAACAAGGACATGTGTAGCTTTTTGAACGTCCGTCCCTGGACGAGACGGACGTTTATCATGTTATGAACGTCCGTCCTAGGTGACGGACGTTTAATAGGCTCAACAGTGAAAATCATGTGCATTTGGGAACGTTCGTTCCTGGCCGAGACGGACGTTCGTAAGGTTATGAACGTTCGTCCTAAGGGACGGACGTTCATAAGGTTATGAACGTCCGTCCTAGGTGACGGACGTTCATAAGGTTATGAACGTCCGTCCTAAGTGACGGACGTTTAATAAGCTGACAACTAAACGTTTATAAGCTGAACGTTTCAAGTACCATTGCAGCCATTATAGACGTTCGTGCCCTACCAGAACGGACGTTTAATGTACTGACAGGTGGTTGGGTATTTAATTCTCTTCAGGTCCTTACACGTCCACTCTAGAGGGCACGGACGTCTATAATATTATAGACGTCCGTGCCCTACTAGAACGGACGTTTAATGTACTGACAGGTGGTTGGGTATTTAATTCTCTTCAGGTCCTTACACGTCCACTCTAGAGGGCACGGACGTCTATAATATTATAGACGTCCGTGCCCTACCAGAACGGACGTTTAATGTACTGACAGGTGGTTGGGTATTTAATTCTCTTCAGGTCCTTACACGTCCACTCTAGAGGGCACGGACGTCTATAATATTATAGACGTCCGTGCCCTCCCAGGACGGACGTTTATGGGCTGCCTGGGGAGTTGAAACGTTCAGTTGTCGAGTACAATAGACGTCCGCAACCCAGGACGGACGTGTAAAGCCACCAGCGAATATGATTTTTAAATCGTCAAAGACGTCATATTAGTGACGCAACGGACGTCTATAATGGTATAAACGTCCGTCCCCCAGGGTGTCGGACGTCTAAGATAATAAAACGTGCACCCACGAACCGTGACCAGTTGCTTTGCTCCGCAAACGCGAAAACACTGTTCATCTTCTTCCTCCGCAAAACGCTGCTGCGCCATTGATTTCCAGGTGCGTTTTCTCGTATTTGGACCGTTTAAATTGAGTTTCAATTCGATTACATTGCTCTGTGATGGAATACCTTTAATTTGAACCGATTAAAAATCTTTTTCCCTCGATTTTTTTGCAGACTCTTGCGTGTTCTTGGGCGGCTTCTTTGACTGTTTTTGGACTGCGTTTTAGGCCGTTCACTCCTCCGTTTTCCTCTTTTTCATTTCGAATCTACTTTTCAGGTTAGCTTGTTGGTAGAAAATTTTTTGTATGCATGTAATTGAGTTTTATGAATGCACGTTTTTTACTGTAAAATGTGACTGTGTAATTGGCTTTTGAATATATCTGTATTAGTTGTGTTATTATAAGTATCAAATTATTGAGTGACACTTAGTTCCCGTTTGAAATTTAAGACAAACGATTAATTTTTTAATCGTTTGTGTTAAATTTTGAATTGTCCGATTGGACAGTTTGAAAAAATTAATTTCCATAATTTGCAATACCATGTCAATTGGAGTTTAAGGATAAGATTGATAAAATTTCGGTTCAGTACTTGTGTTGTTCTCCGGATGCATATTTGATTGTGGTCATCGTTGACTACTTTCATTTCGTGTATTTCGGAGACCAATGCGAAATGCTGCCGAAATCTTATCAATTTTATGATGTAGACTTCAATGCACGTGGCTGAGCAAATTATGAAAATTAGTTTTTTTGAATGGGTAGGACCTAACCTTGTGAGAGTTAAAACACTTGAACTGATGATTTTACGAACATAGTATGGATCGAAGCTGGATGAAGGAACGTCGCATCAGTGAAGAATATGAAAAAGGTGTTTCGAAGTTCTTGCAATACGTTGAACAAAATGCTAAGTCTGTCAACGGGACTTAGGCAATGTGCGTGACCATCTATTCATGTACGGCATAATAAGGACTTATACCGTTTGGACTTGGCATGGAGAACTACTGGAGCAGCCTACCACGTCACGAGGAACGGATTATGTGGAAGAATGAATGAGTGACCATTTAGAGGACATGATACGTGATGTCGGTGAAGAAAATTTTGGAAGGGCTAATTTGTATGATTCTCTTATTAATGATTCAGAGCAACCGTTGTTCCCAGGATGCTCGAACTTTACACGTATGTCTTCAACTTTAAAGTTGTTTAGTTTAAAAGCAAGGAATGGATGGACCGATAAGAGTTTCACCGAGTTGTTGGAGTTGTTGAAGGAGATGCTTCCAGAAAATAATACTCTACCTATTCGTAATTACGAGGCGAAAAAATTTTTATGTCCAATGGGTCTTGAATATCAAAAGATACATGCTTGTCCTAATGATTGTGTTTTGTACACAAAGGAGTTTGCTTCGTTAAAGTATTGTCCAACATGTGGTTTATCCCGTTTTAAAAAGAAATCTGACAGAGTCACTGGTAATGAAGGTAATGATGGTGCACCTGCTAAGGTGATGTGGTATTTGCCTATAATACCAAGGTTCAAACGTATGTTCTCTGTTAAAGAAGATGCAAAGAACCTTAAATGGCACTCTGACCAAAGAAAGTGCGATAATCTTCTTCGACACCCTGCTGATTCTCCACAATGGAAAAAGATTGATGACAAATTCCCTGAATTTGGTGCAGATCCAAGAAACTTAAGGCTTGCACTTGCAACTGATGGTATGAATCCTTATGGAAACTTAAGTAGCAAACACAGTTCGTGGCCAGTTATGTTGATGATTTACAATCTTTCTCCTTCGTTGTGCATGAAGAGAAAATATGTGATGTTGTCCATGATGATATCGGGTCCTAGACAACCTAGAAATGACATTGATGTTTACTTAGCACCTTTAATTGATGATTTGAAATTGTTGTGGGAAGAAGGCATCGACGTGTTTGACTCACATGTTCAGGAACAGTTCCGTTTGCGTGCAATGTTGTTTTGCACTATAAATGATTTCCCAGCATATGGAAACTTGAGCGGTTATAGTGTTAAAGGTCATTTTGCATGTCCCATATGTGAAGAAAACACTAGTTACCTTCAGTTGAAGCATGGTCAGAAGACAGTATATACAAGACATCGAAAATTTCTTCCTCGTAATCATCCTTATCGTAGATTGAAAAAAGCATTTAATGGAAGTGCTGAGGATGAGGTTGTGTGCAGACCCCGGAATGGTGAAGAGGTGTACAACGAAGTGAAAAACATTGACATTGTCTTTGGAAAACATCATAAAAGTACCTCTGCAAAGAACATTTGGAAGAAACGATCGATATTTTTTAAGCTTCCATATTGGTGTGAACTTGATGTTAGACATTGTATTGATGTGATGCACGTTGAGAAAAATGTTTGTGACAGTGTTATCGGAACTTTATTAAACGTCAAAGGGAAGAGCAAAGACGGAATAAAAGCAAGACAAGATTTGGCTGACATGGGAATCCGATCTGAGTTACATCCACAGATAATAGGAAGACGCACCTATCTATGTGATGTGTTGGATTAAGACCATCATTCGAGCAGTCATTACAGATGACTGGAATGAGGTAATGATGTATACCTTAAATACATTACAAATCATATTCATCTTCAACTATATATGAAACAATAATGTATCTTTGTTGAATTTTGCAGCGCTTCAAGACTACATCGCCTATTACAGAAGACATAATTAAACAGATAAGGTAGGAGTGGACCGCTTATCTTCTGCAAAGATGGAGTTAGGAATAGTTATATTTGTTGTTGAACATTGTTTAGTTTTAGTTTATGTTTTATGTTGATAGTTTGGTAGTGGATTGAATTCCACATTAAGTAGAACTTTGTTTATATATAAAACGCATTTTTATATTATTGCAAAATTGTTCTGGGACATTTTTCTGCTTTTCAGGTGTGGTTTTATTGAAAAAATAAACAAATTTTAAAAAAAAAACGCCCAGTAGATGTCTGTTAGTGTACAGTCGGACGTCTATAGACGTCTGTCAGTGCACACACGGACGTCCACCCCCCAGCTCCTACCTAAAACATTTCAGCAAGGTAGACGTCCGTCCTAACGAAACGGACGTTTACCTAGACGTCCGTCCACACGAAACGGACGTTCATGTATACGTCCGTCCAGACGAAACGGACGTTCATGTATACGTCCGTCCAGACGGGACGGACGTTCATGTACACGTCCGTCCTGACACAACGGACGTTTACATAGACGTCCGTTTTGTCAGGACGGACGTTCATGTATACGTCCGTGAAGACAAAACGGACGTTCATGTACACGTCCGTCCTGACACAACGGACGTTTACATAGACGTCCGTCCGGCCACAACGGACGTCGCAGAGACGTCACCCACATAAACGTCGGGCGTACGTCGGACGTCAAAAGCCCAAAATATCGGACGTCGAAGGCCCTTTCTGCACTAGTGAGACTTGTCTTGTGTAGAAGTGATTTTCTTCCCTTGGAAACTGTTGGATGTTTTCTATATTATGGTTTTCTAATTAAAGTGTGATCATACATTGTGTAACAAGATTTGTGTGATAGTTTCTTAAACTAAATTTGAAATTTGGTTTCTTGTCTAAAAGAAACTTAACAGAACCTTCTATAACACCTTATGGAACGACTCTATGGTCACCCCACCCTATGCTTCTCTCTTGGATTATATTAAATATTATTGTTCGTTAAAAAGATGATAATGGCATAAGTGTGCACTAGGTGTGTGTGAACGCTGAAACCTACGTCAATGGTGGTAGAGAAAGTTGTCGTGTGAAGGTGAAGGATGATGTTGAGTCATGAAGATTAAGTAACGTCAAGGAAATAAAGGACGTTTCGAGGGAGCTTTAGTGTCAAATCAAGGAGAGCATCTTCCTAATTATAACACGCTTTCAGATTTTTAAAAACAAAAAACATAGATTTGAGATATATTTAAGGATTTGATAGCATATTCTAAAATTTATTAAATATCTGAAATATAAAATATTATATATTTTGAAATATATTATTGAAAATAAAAGTATATTTTAAATTATATAATTCAAAATTTATTTTTAGAATATATTACATAATGCATATATGAATGGCAAAAAAATTTGTATTCGTGGGTATCCAGACAAAATTTGTTGGAGATAATTGATACCTTCGACTACTTATTATTCGTAGTTAACTTGTAGTAAATATTTTAATATCTGTTTATAAACGGATTTGGTGTGGGTATCATACTACCCGTACTCATAGGTATCCAATACCTCATAAAAAAATAAAATTATATTTTATATTCTTTTTGTAATTTTATTTCAAAAATTATTAAAATATTTTTTTAGAGTTAAATATGTTTTTAGTCCCTCAACTTGTCAATACCCAATTTCGTTCGGGTAAATAAAATTCATCACAAAAATAAATAAAAAAAAACATAAAAAACCAAAATGAAAAATACTATTTATTTTACTTTTTGCACCCCCAAATTTTCTTTTAAACACTTAATCCAATGGCCCAAAATAATCTCTTACTTTTTTACTTCCTCACCACCCCTTTTCTCTTATCACACCCCACTCTCCACATCACCATCCACCTCACCCTCCACATCTCATTCCACATCATCTACCTTTTTCATTTACTTTTTCCACATCATTTCCATATTAATTTTATATATCAACTTTTCTAATTTTTCCACTTACTTTTTTTAATTATATCTTCTCCATCAACATTTTTTATTATCCATTTTTCTCCACCTTATTTCTCCACCCACTTTTTATATTATTTCTTTCACTTATTTTCCACATTAACTTTTACTATTCACTATATTTTATTTCACCTAATTTCTCCACCAACTTTTTATATTATTTCTTCCACTTAATTTCCACACCTAATTTCTCCACCAACTTATTATATTATTTCTTCCACTTAATTTCCACACCTAATTTCTCCATCAACTTTTTATATTATTTCTTTCACTTATTTTTCACATTAACTTTTTCTATTCATCTTTTTTTAATTATATTTTATTTCCTCTAAATTTTCCACCAACTTATTATATTATTTTTATTCATCAACTTTCTTCATCCTTAACTCTATAAATACCTACATTCCCTTCACTTCACACACACACACAATTACATAATATCCATCTCTTCTCTCTCAAAATCTCTTCATTCCATCCCAAAACTCTACTTCATTTTTCTCTCACATTTTACTATTTCCTAATCTCTCTATACATAATAAATCCCATACCCCATTTTTACTATAAAGCTATCTTCTTCATCTTCCATCTATCTTTCTCACGACTTATTACAAGTAAGGTTTTATTTCATCACACAAATCTTCAACAAGGTACACATTTTCTTTTCATTCTATTTATATGCATTTTGATCATTTTTTTTAGTTTATAAATTTATCCTATTTTCTACCACAATTTTATCCTATGTTTTTTTTTCATATTTTTATGTCATAGATATTTCAACTCACCTCTCTTCTTAATAAAAAAAATATAAAACATTAAAAAACATGTAATGATATAAATATCGGTGTGAGTACTCGTGCGATCGTACGCATCAGCCTAGTACTCATTACCCAAAATATAAAATAAACAAAAAAGCCGTGTGAGTGCTCGTGCGATCGTACGCATCAGCCTAGTGCTCATTACGCAAAACAATAAAAAATAAGGAAAAAGTCGTGTGAGTGCTCGTGCGATCGTACGCATCAGCCTAGTGCTCATTACGCAAAACAATAAAAAATAAGGAAAAAACCGTGTGAGTGCTCGTGCGATCGTACGCATCAGCCTAGTGCTCATTACGCAAAACAATAAGAGGAAAAAGCCGTGTGAGTGCTCGTGCGATCGTACGCATCAGCCTAGTACTCATTACGCAAAAATAAATATAAAAAAAAAGACCAAAAAATAAAAAATCTTCAAAAACTAAAAACATCAATAATTTCAAAACAACAAACAATATGGCTAGCCAGAACTACGTGATCCTTGATTCTCCATCAAAAGTGGAGATACGTAGGAGCAAGGCCAGTCCTTGTCAGGTTCACTTTCCCAAAAATCCAAATTTATCCATAATCATTTTCCAAACAAATTTTCTAAACAATTTCTCAAACAATATTTTCAAGCAGTTTCTAAAAGAACTACGGAACCCTGATTTCTCATTCTTAATGAGAATACGTAGGAGCAAGGTCAATCCTTGTCGGGCTCAAAAAACTAAAAAATACATGTTGTTTCTTTAGAATCTTATTTTAGGGGATAGTTAAACATTTTGAAAACCACATCATATTCGCATATTTAGTTAAAGGTACTGCCTTAGGGCAGGCGTTGTAGGGTGCTAATACCTTCCCTACACGTAACCGACTCCCGAACTTAGAATCTCATTTTCGTAGACCATGCCTTATCATTTTATGGTTTTTCCGTAGTTTTCCAGAATAAACTATGGTGGCGACTCCAAATCTCTTTTTCAAAAACCGTATTTTATTTTTCGGATCGTCGTCCCGTCGCGATCCCGGTTGCGACACAACTATCAAAAGATTTTATTTTTCGTCCCTCTTTCAAACTTTGGTACACTTTGATCCTTCTCCTTAAGGAAACTATGATTTTTCTTCCTCCAAAATCAACGGCGTTAAAAATCAGCTGAGATGGCTAACGGTTGTGTGCCACGTCATTTTTTTTTCTGACACTGAGTCAAATTTTCTCAGCTTTTCTCCCTCCCTCTCCCTCCGTCTCCTTCCATGCATCTTCACGACGAGCTTCTCTCCCTCCATCTTTCATTCTTCTTGCTCATCAAACCCCCTGTCAACGTCGCAGCCGCACACCTCCCCTCCTTGTCTGCCACCACACACATGTCGCAACCGCATTACCCATTCTAGCTCCACTTCAGCATAGAACACATCCCCAATTGCCATAACATCATCCTGAGTCGTGCTTTTCGGATTCTGAGTATCCTCATCCCACACGACTTCTTGTTTATTCATTGCTCCTAATTTTGAAAATTTTAATTTAATAGAAATAAGTTGTGTAAGGCATTGAAAACCTAAAAACTTATTGCGTGAACGACACCTTATTCGGTGATTGCAACAAATGAATCCACCGACCAGAACATGCTACTCAAAAACACCTAATGAATGATAAAACCTGATTCAAGTACTAATAACATTGTGGAATTTGATGTTTCACGGAAATTTCCAGAAATAATGGAATCAAAATTCAACAATCAAACGAATGTCCCTTCCAATTAGAAATTTAAAGGGAAAAAAAGGAAAGAAAAGAAAAAAAAGGAGCAAACGAGAATGCAGTGATAGATATGGTTTAGAACGTGGATTGTTGAGATTGTTGATAGGGGGAGCACATGTTTATCTTAACCCACAATCTCAATGATATCTCAGTTTTTGATGATTACAACACATAACTAATAACACATGTGTATTTTGTGTTACATGTTATATGTTTTTCCTGAATGTGTTAAATCTATTAAAGCATATTTGAGGACATTATTGAGATTGTTGATAGGGGGAGCATTGGTTTAGCTAAACCCACAATCTTAGTAATATATGAGTTTTTGATGATGACAATGCATAACTAATAATACATGTGTATTATGTGTTACATGTTCTATGCTTACATGCTATATGCGTGTATGAGAACATGATTGTGTTGTTGTTGTGTTGTTCATTGCATTTCACTGCATTTCACTTTGTTATATATGTGATTTTATACATGAATGCATGACACATGTTTCTGGATGAGAAAAACCACAAGCACTAATGTTGAATTTTAATTGTGTGGCAAAACAATAATTTTAAGTCGATTTCATTATGGGGTGAGTTGATTAAAACTCGTTTCTTTGCACAAACCTTTTTCAAAGGGTGCTGTAAGATTTTTCAAAGAGAAAGTTTGTCAAAACTATGATTTACACTGTTACATAGTCTATTATATGTGTGTTGCATTCGACTAAGTCTGTTACTGTTTTGAAATTCTGTTAATGCTTGATATAACTGTCTAACGGTCATATTTTTAATTATGTTGACCAAGCATTAAATGTCATTCGACTGCATTAATTGCGAATTCAATTAATTGCTTTGACTGCTTCTAAGTGCTACAACTGAATTGTTATATTCGACTGCATTAGTAGCTTAGTCGATTAAAATGCGTAATAGATGTGTTATACTATAAATTGACTCGAATTTGATTTCTGTAAGAACTTTTGTGAATCTAATAGTTTATGTGATATTTTTCAGAAAGTGCTATCTTGCAGAAAGACAAAAAAAGCTCCAAGAATCAAGAAGTGACCGTGGTGATCATCTCCTTGTGATGTCTTAAAGAACAAGTTTGTTGTGTATTCAAAGGGTGGATCAATTATGCACATTTGGGTGTAACTGTGAGATCAAAGTCTACAATCTTGTGAAGATTCGATTGAGGTTCCCTGTTGTGACTACAAGAAGAACAACGTGCGACGTTCTTGACTTTGAGAGGTGTCTCATAGGGGTTAGACAACATGAGAGGGAATTCTTGTTGTTGGTCTAGTTTTTGTATTGCCTATATTTGATTAGAGGGTTAGAGAGGTGTTTTTTATTTTTGACATGAGGTCTCTTTAAAAGCCTTATTGTGAAAATCTTGATCATTATAGTGCATTTGCTTCCTGTGGTTGGATGGACACTAGATGTAGGCAGGTTAGCCGAACCAGTATAAAAAGTAGTGTTTGAATTTGCTGATCCCTACTCTTTTACTTTTAATCGACTTTACACTATGCTTATTCGATTAAGTTTCTACTGCATTAGAAAGTCTTTTACCTTGCGTTTCAAGAAAGCTTTAAAGGCATCACCTTTTGGAAAAAAGATTTTAAAGGACTTTGTTTTTACGTTTCACCAATTCACCCCCCATCTTGGTGTGAGAAATTAAGCCATTCTATTTTAACAATGTTTGTGTTGTTCATTGCATATCACTGTGTTAAATATGTGATTTTATATGTGTTGGAAAAGGAAAATCGCAAGCACTATGTTTGAACTTTAAATGTGTGGCAAAACAACAGTTTTAAGTCGATTACATTATGGAAATGTGACTCCTTCAGTATTGATCATCTAAGCAAAGAAGAAAGAATATGCACATATGTGATCACATGGATTTTACTTCCAAGAGGTGAAGATCAGTCATTGTTCAATGCAGAAGATGTGTACCTACTGTATGCATTGCAAACAAGAGAACAAACAGATTGGGCATTTGTAATCGATGATTATATGATGGTTGCAAAGCAGAATGAATATCATTTACCATACGTTGTCTTCAATAGCAGAATTCTGAGATTACAAAATGTGGACACCACAAATGAGATTATAATTAGCTGTAACAAAAATAATGTGATTGAAAAATTATTTCTGGATCATTTGGGGCTTAGAAAAAGTAAAGAAGAATGGATTTTCAAGGATGAGTATTGTCCTGGTATTGATGAAGTTAATCCTATAAATATTAACACATCAAGATATAATTTCAGACCTCAAAAAAAGATTTGAAGAGTTTGTAGATGAAAGATTTAAAAGACTTGATGAGAAAATGTCAATGCTTCAAAGATCTTTTACTAAGATGCATAGGAAAATGGATTATGCATTTGGTGAATCCTCTGTAGATGATTCTAAAAGCGAGAAGAATAGTGCATATGAGAAGATTGTAGAGTCATCTGAAAAAGGACAAGGCTCCTATGGTTACAGTTTAGAGTTTTTGGTTGATGTGTTTTGATTGTAGTGTTTTCACTGTTTTTTTTATTGCTGGCTTTATATGCCACTTTTGTCTTGTTTTAATCTGATTGTAATTCATGATTAAATTTCAATGAAATCAGAGTTTATGGATAACTCAATCTATGAATGAAAAATTATATCTGCGATTGAGTAAAACTAATAGCACTTAAATCGATTTCACTATGCTTGTATGCAAATGAGTTATTGCTTACTGTTACATTCATATCTTTGCATACTCACACATTATATGTGATAATTCTTGTATTATATTGATTCTAAAATGCTTGATCTAGAAAGACCATGAAAGGTTTTGCAGGAACATTATTTGTTGGCTAGATAAAACTTCAAAATCAACAATATGCTACAACAAGAAATCGATTCTGACTGGATTCAAATCGATTGAGTATCAACAGGGATTTAAAGATTCCAAACTTGGAATATTTGATGTCTTTAAATCCTGCTTTATATATTGTTGAATGTTTATTCGTCTTATATCTATTTGCTCAACTTATATACATATTTTGAGATGATAAGAGATTAAATTGTTTTTGTTGATTGAAAATGTATCAACTTTTGATCTGATACTACTATTACATATATGCTCTGATACATTACTTGGAATATGCTTTTACATGCTCTGATATATACTCTGATTACTACATTGTGCATTTGTGTTTTGAGATTGAAACATCCATAATGACAGGGGAACATTGCATATTATTGATCTGTTTTACATGTCTTCATTTAAGGGGAAGAATATCCTCAATCATGTGAATAATACTGTCACGGGGAGCATCATAATATGTTTATATCTGATGCATCTATATTGTGCTTGATTATATGTGTATCAATTACAGTGTGCTTACCTTTTTTTCTAATGCCCAAAGGGGGAGAATTATGATGTTTCTGTAATTGGTTGATAATCTATATTGATTTGTGCAACATGGTTGATTATTAATCATGTTTGTGCATTATCAAAAGAGGGGAAGATTGTTCAGCACATGTCTAGCTTAACCCACAATCTCAATGATATCTGAGTTTTTGATGATGACAACACATAATTAATAACACATGTGTATTATGTGTTACATGTTCTAAAGCATATATGAGAATATGTTTGTGTTGTTCATTGCATATCATTGTGTTAAATATGTGATTTTATATGTGCATTCATGACATATGCTTTTGGAAAAGGAAAATCACAAGCACTATGGTTGAACTTTAAATGTGTGACAAAACAACAATTTTAAGTCGATTACATTATGGGGTGAATCAATTAAAACTCGTGTGTTTGCACAAACTCATTTGAAGTGTGCTGTGAGATTTTTCAAAGAGAAAAGTTTTCAAAACTGTTCAAAAATATTTCACTTAATCGAATGCATGCTCTTTGTATTCGAATAAGTTAGTTGATGTTTTGAAAATCTGTTAAATGCTTGTAACAACTAACATAACGCTCATATTTTAAATATGTTGACCAAGCATTAAATGATAGTCGATTGCATTAATTTTACACTTAATTATTTGTTTGACTACTGCTAAATCTATTGTAACTGATTGTTATATTCAATTACGTTAGTAGTTCAATCGATTAAAGTGCGTCTGATATGTGTTATTCTATAAATTGACGTAGATTTGAATTCTGTAAGAACTTTTGTGATTCTAACAATTTCATATCCTTTACAGAAAGTTGTGATCTTACAGAAAGAGAGGAAAAGCTCCAAGAAACAAGATTGATCGTAGTGATTAACAACTTGTGATTTCTTGAAGAGCAAGACTGTTGTGTTTCAAAGACTGATCAATCTGCATATTTGGGCGTTACCGTGATCAGATTCTGCAATCTCTTGAAGATTGGTTTGAGTTACCTATTGTGACTACAGGAAGAAGAACATGTGTGTTCTTGACTTTGAGGGTGCCTCAAAGGGTTTAGATGGCAGGAGAGGGGATTCTTGCTGTTGGTCTTGTTGTGTATTGCCTATATTTTGATTAGAGGGTTAGAAAGGTGCTTTACATTTTTGACGTGAGGTCTTCTATAGAAAACTTGTTGTAAAAACCTTGATCATTATAGTGCATTTTCTTCCCGTGATTGGAAGGACACTGGATATAGGCAGGTTGGCCGAACCAGTATAAAAACGCAGTGTTTGAATTTTCTGATCCCTACTCTCTTTTATTCAATCGATTACTCTTTGTACTTATTCGATTAAGTTTCTACTGCATTGAAAATCTTTTACCTTGTTGTTTCAGTAGGGATGTGGGGACCAAGATTCGAACCTAACAACTCTGGGCTGCTTCTTCTCTGTACCGCCCTCATGTGTTGTTTTCCTCTCTTTTCTCTGCTTCTGAGTGAAGATACGCTGGGTACCTGAAAGGCACTCCGACGCTCAAGTCAACAGGGGTGTGATTAGGTCAAGAATAATTTCTCTTTAATTTTCTCTAGGGGAATAAACGTACTTGTTTTCTGATGTGCTCTGTGTATTTAAAACAGTAAAATAAACCGTTACCTGACAATTCGGTCAGTTATTGAAGTTGACTGTGTAGAAGTTGTAACTGCTAAATCGTGTGCTGATACTGAGTCAATTACTTCCGTGATCCGCGGCGTTGGTTGGCTAATATGCGTAACTGCTTATCCGTAACCGCATGCTACGATATCGCGCTCTGTATGTCGATCGTCTTGTGTGTCGACATGAATAAGCGACTTGTCGTAACGTCGTGCGAACGCTACCTGTCGCGACACTACTGTTTGGTTGTCGAGCACCAAGTGGTCGACGACAATACGCGATCGCACAGCGTTACGACCTTAAGAAGGCCTCGATTGGTTTAACCGTCACCATGTCGCCCGGGTTATCGGTCGACCGTTGGAGGATTAGGTATCCTATGGTACACTTGTGATTCAAGAAAAGTATAAAAACATCATTGTTTTAGAAAAGATTTTACACTTCACCAATTCACTCTCCCTCTTGGTGTGAGAAATTGAGTCATTCTATTTTAACATAGATATTAGCAGAAAGAAAGGAAATTTTATTGAGTGTGGATGGATCACTGGAACCCAAAGTGAAGAGCAAGAATGTGTATCTCATAATAGAAGTGAGGTCAAAATATCCCACTCAAAACTTACTAACTTCTTACTTTGCCCAAAGAAGAGCAAAATGTCTTATAATTAATAACTCTTACACACCTTATAAGGCCTACTCTCTCTTTACAAGGCATGAGTAAATCCATCCTTTCTTCTACTGCTGTAAACCCTCATAATTGGCTATAGAACTCTGTTGACATTACAAAATCCTTGCATAGAATGCTCACGAAAAGTTTCCTTCATCTCTATGTTGAAGCGTTAGTGCTAAGTTTGGTCCACGAACTCAACTTCTAGTGAAAAGGACAAACACACAAGACCAAGAATGACAGGCTAATTCTATACCAGTTAGTCTAGGTTCTGTGGTAAAGGAAGACATCTACCGAGTAGCATCAGAATAGCAATTCAAATTTAGCCCTATATAAAGTATAAAACTAAACAAATATATATACGCACTCGCTCGTTAGGGATATATAATAACATTCTAGGATAATGGGTCCTATCTTGCCCCATTGTTAAGAACTAAGAATAGGAGTCACTGCTAATAATAATTTTGCACTTTTTTATTTGTAGGGACACTTCATCATATGTAGTGTTAATTCTTTACAACTTGCAAGTGACAACCCAAATGAATACATTCTGCTTAATAATTTCAAATTTTCAACTCTCAAACGACTAATAACTATATGATTATGAAACTTCCAAAATTTGCTGCTATACGTCCCAAAAAAAAATGCATCTGTTTAGAAACGTGCCCAATTAGAATATTGTTTCTATGAAATTAAAGAGTCGAATGGGTAACACTGGAGTTATAGATTAAACTGACAGTGAAACTCAATTGCAGGAGAAAAAACTATACTATTTTTTAAAAATATTAAACTTTGAATTACTGTATTAATTGAATTTTTAAAATCTAAATTATTTATGAAGTGCCTAAATTATTCATGAACTACATCCACTTTCGCCTTCTTAACTTGGACCGAAACTAGACTATTAGTGCTCTCATGCTTCTTCCTCTTCCATCCTTCTCCGTCCCTGTCCTTCTTCACCTTCTCATCTTCAGGTTTCGGTGCAGTAGACATTCCAGCAATCACACTATCCCCATCGGTTAAGAGTCCTAGTTGTTGTCGTCGCAAGAGGTTAATGGCGTGCAATTCAGACTCCTTCATTAGATCACAGACAGAATCGAATTGGAAAAAAGAGCTTGAGATACTTTGGAAATTGGCAACGGAGAAAAAGAGGATGATAAGGAGGAAAGCTAGAATTGCGACAATATACTTCTTCTAGTATATGAAATTCTGGTGGAAGAAAGGAAGGAGACAGAGGGAAAGGGAGGGAGAAAAGCTGGGAAAGATGGACTAAGTGGCAGAAGAAAAAAAACATGACGTGACACATCACCGTTAGCCATCTTAGCTAATTTTTAAAGCTGTTGATTTTAGAGGATAAAAAATTATAGTTTTCTTAAGGAGAATGATCAAAGTGTACCAAAGTTTGAAAGAGGGACGAAAAATAAAATCGTTTGATAATTGAGGGACTAAAAGCATATTTAACTTTTTTTAATATATGTGGATATCCACAGATATCCGCATATTTTAAAATATTTGCAGTTAATATTTTAATGGGTTTGCAGCGAGTGACAAAGTGGATGCAATTTTTTTTTATTACCGATTGAATAACGAATATGCATTATTCGTGTTCGACTCAATTCGTTTTCATGCACACTATATAATATATATTTTGAAATATATTTCTTTAAAAATATTTTTAAATATGGTAATACATTATGAACTGTACATTTCAAAATTTAAAAGATATTATTTAAGAAAACAAAACTTTTAAATTGTATAATTTATTAAAAAAAGTGAGAAAAAATGTTATAAGATTGCAAAGGAAAAAAAAAAAGTAAGTTATGGAGGTGTAGAAAGAAAATGCCTATAACTAAAGAAAGTAAAGTTCATTGGGCCTTTTTCTTTTTAAGTGAAATTGGGTCTGGTTTACACTTGACTCTTCTTCATGCAAAATTTCTTAATAGTACATGATTGGCATTGGTTTAGATATAGGTGAAAATGTGACGTACTCCACCAAAATTTTCAGCTGCGTGATTCTGACAATAGGACAAATACCCACCCTCTCAGTTGAAGACTGGTAGTTGTGTAGTCATAGAAGAAAGCAACAGGATCCTAAAATCACGAGCTACATCTCATCATCACTGATTTCTAAGAAGCCAACAAGCAAAATCAACAAAATCCAGAGATACATTGTCTATAACACAGTATCAGAGCATCAAGGAAGTATGTGCTTAGTGACAGAGATTGTGATGGTGGTGATAGGTTTGTGGGGAGTGTTTCTGAGGCCATTCATGTTTCAATATGCTGCAGAGATGGGAGTACTCATTGGATGTGCCATCTACAGAGTGCAAAGTTTTCTCTAACTTTCTTCCATCATCATACTTCTTCTTACCATTCTCCTCGGAACAACACTGCAAAATCCCCTTTTACAGTACTCAATTTTATCTATGTATTCATTAGCCTTCCCCATTCTTGTTCCCCTTTGTAATTTCTTCCTTCAAAATTCCTTGTGATCATCATACTTTTGCATTTAAATTTCATTCAATTCAAAGTTTGAATATTTTTACTTGCTAGTTGTATCCTGAATCTGTAAGACCTGAACACCTACTTCAATTCTAACTTGATCAGCATATGCAGCAATCTGTTTGACAATTTGCCGTGGAGAGAACTAATTTGGCAATTTCTTTTCCTCCTCGTGTTGTGTTGTTCAACCAAATTAATTTACATGTTTTTTAGTGAGTAAAAATTTAACTAATCTAAATCCATTCGTAATAGGTAATGGATTTATTGAGTTTATTCAACTTATTTTAAAATGCTAAAATAAATTGTTTGTTTGGTTAGGGAGAAACTATGATAGAAAAATAGGGAGATAAATGTAAAAATAAACTTAGCAAAGTGTAGTTTCTCCTCTCAACCACGTATAGTTCGAATTCAAGTTGGTATATTGAAGTTCATGAAAGAAATATACAGAATTAAATTTTACGTAAAAACTTATAAATATTTTTGTTTCTAAAAGTAATAAATAGTATATCATAAAAAGTTAAATAAAAATCACACTGAGTATCTCATATTAAAATTAAAACTTATATACATAATTCATCAATTTTACACATGTTACTATCATTAGTGTTATTTACTTTTATTTTCTTTTGCAAAATCATACAAATGGTGTTATAATACTCTACTGAATTAAAATAATTTATCTTCCTGAATTGTTTTTAGCAAATAGTTATCAATAATATTTGAAGAAAATTTGTTTTTTTATTTCAAAGTTTAAACAATGATACATCTTGAGTAATTTACTTTTAAGACCAAAATAACATTATATATTATAAAGTATTAATGAAATCAAAACAAATTTAATGTTATAAAAACAGAGTTTACAAATATATTACAAAATATAAACGTTGCATTGTAAGACTTGTTTTCCCTTACGAAATGTTAAGAGTTATTAGCATTAACATTCTTGACCATTTTCCCCCTCTGCAGGTTGGGAGATATTCCGCTGAGATTTACACACACACACACACTTTTGCCTCTTCCAAATACAATTCAAACTGCTCCTTCACACTTTCTCTCTCTTTCTATCATTATTTTTTTGCC
The DNA here is from genome assembly GCA_034642375.1 of Vigna nakashimae. Lineage (NCBI taxonomy): Eukaryota > Viridiplantae > Streptophyta > Magnoliopsida > Fabales > Fabaceae > Vigna > Vigna nakashimae. The sequence goes on along the minus strand of CM067764.1, from coordinate 12,985,107 downwards.
TCTTCCAAATACACAATTCACAATTCTTCTTTTCACTTTTTCTCTCTCTTTATATCATTATTTTTATCTCCATTCTTAATTCTTTTATCCTAAGTTTATTTATTTACTCTTTTTAGAGTTACCAGATACTTAAAAAATTCAGAAAATTAATGTTGTATATTAGGAGATTTGCGTAATACATTGTGGACAATGTCCTCTCAAAGGTGAATTTCTTCCACATTAGTACATTCTTCTTTTCACTTTCTCTCTCTCTTTCTATCATTATTTTTATCTCCCTTAATTCTTTTATCCGAAGTTTATTTATTTACTCTTTTTAGAGTTATGAGATACTTGAAAAATTCATGTTGTATATTAGGAGATTTGCGTAATACACTGTGGATAATGTCCTCCTCAAAGGTGAGTTTCTTCCACATTAGTATACTCTCTTACCAACGAAAACATTTCCAACTAACCACAATCACGAGTAGTCCTTCGTACCGTCGTTCATTTTAACGGGTACCACTGTTGGGTCTATCGAGAAAGAGATTCACTAGGGAGACACAATGCCAATGAGATATGAATCCAACCACATAAGGGATTGACACCACTCTCTACCTAAAATCTTAAGGCAATGCGTTAATAAGTCTTTCACCTTTATATAGTGATCTACTTTCTCATTTCTATCCAATGCGAGACTTGGACTCACACTTGGATTCCCAACAAATTTTTTAAGCATAGTGAATATACATGCCTTATGAAGTGCATCTAGTTCATGTTTTCATCATCTTTTTATCAGATTAAAATCAACAACAACCCAACTCTAGAGATATGTCAAAATTTAGACTGTCTTTGTGAAACCATTTACAGATATGTCAAAAATCGAGGTATTCACTAGATAGAACTTTCAGTGCTAGGAAGAACATGTGTCTACACTTTTAAACATGTATGAAGTTTCTAGTACTCTCACATCTTCAAAACCCAACTCCAATACCAAGCAACACAAGTTGAAAATTGGATTTGTGCAAACAATGTATGCTGACATACTTTATCGAGTGTTTTGTCTAATGACTTGTTCTAAGTTTACTATTTATATAAGGAAGAAAAAGAAATTTGGGATTTGTTAATTCTAAAATATATATTGTTGAAGATTTCATTCGACAAAGATTCGTCATAAGGAACTACTACTACTAAGAGATGATTTCATATGAGAACATTGAGATCCAAATCAACGAGTATCACAAACTGGTTGAAGACATCAAAGTAGAGAACATAATTTTTCCTTATGAGTTTGTTTTAGAACTTCTAATCAAGAAATTGCCACCATCCTAAACTGACTACAACCAACAAATAAAACATAGACATAAGCAAATGTCACTTATAGAGCTCATTACACACATCATAATTAAAGATACTAATAAGAAGAAGTGTATTACTACAAAAGCCACATCATTATTTGCAAAAGCAAATATGGTAAAAGACAAACTTGTTCTAAAAAGGTACGAGAATAAACCTGATCACAATAAAAAAAACAACAATTTTCAAAATTTCTGTCTTAAAGGATTTAACCTCATCTTTAAGAAGAATGAAAATTGCTTTATATATAGAAAGTTGGGCCATCATGCACCTTAATGCAAACGTAGAGTATGAAACACAATCCTCCTAAGGCAAGTAAAGTCGAAGGGGAAGGTACCATTATTGCGGTCATTTCACAAGTAAACTTGATGACCAATATGAGAAAATGTGTGGTAGACTCTGGTGCTACCAAGCACATATTTCCAAACATAAGTGTTTTTACCTCCTACACAAGTGTAGGAGATGGAGAAGAACACATTTATCTTGGGGATTCCAGGACAACTCATGTCCTAGGAAAAAGGAAAGTTATTTTAAAGCTTACATCTAAGAACACTTTGGCCTTGAGTTATATACTACATGTGTCCTCTATTAGTGTTAATCTAATCTCTATATTACTACTGGAAAAAGTTAGGGTTATAGTGTCATTTAAATCTAACAAGATTGTTATAACAAAAACTAATGTTTTTGTGGGCGATGGGATATTGTGATCAATGTCTCTATGTACTTAATGTTTCTCAAATTGTAAATGAATCAAGTTCTTTTGCTTACATTATTGACTTGTATGATATGTGGCATGCTAGATTATTGGATGTGAACTCCTCATATGTTATGAAATTCCAACGACTATGATTAATCAATATGCATGATAAAAAAAAGTAGTGAGATTGATATATGTGTGGAATCTAATATAACAAAACAAAATTGTCATTATGTAGAATGTCAAACTAAATTGTTAGGGTTAATTCATACTCATCTAACTGATTTAAAATAAACCATGTCTAGAGGTGGTAAAAATTATTTTATTATGTTTATAGATGATTATTCTATATAGACCAAAATGTACGTAATCAAACATAAGGATGAAGTATTCGATGTGTTTATAACTAATAAAACGAAGTAGAAAATCAATTGAATAAGAAAACTAAAGTATTAGATAAGATAGAGGTGGTGTGTATCTACTATTTAATGATTATTGTATTGAAAAATTTGTTATCCATGAACTAACTCACCATATTCACTAGCGTTTATTGGAATAGTTAAGAGAAAGAATATAACTCTTAAGAAAATGATGAATGTCATGCTAATTATTAATTTTAGTGCACCTAATAACCTAGGGAAGAAGCCCTTCTTATTGCATATTTTTTACAAAATAGGATACCTTATAAGAAAATTAGTAAAACTCCCTGAGTTATGGAGAGGTTATGAACCTAATCTTAAATATCTAAAAGTGTGTGGGTACCTAGATAAGGTAATGTTATTCAATCCTAAGAAAACAAAAATGGCATCTAAAACCTCTAAATGTATGTTCTTAGGCTATGTGGAATATAGTGTTGTTTATATGTTTTTTGTTCTTAAAATGATTTGATTGAGCATAATAATACAGTGGAGACAAAAAAATGTTGAGTTCTTTGAACATATATTTCCTTTAAAGGTTAGTGAAACATTTGAACAACCTGTAAATAATAATAGTGATGTCATGTGTGAGGATTTGAGAAGAAGTAAAGATAGAGAAAGAAAACTTTTTTTGGAGATGACTTTTATACTTATCTCATTGATAATGATCCAACAAGCTTTGTAAAGGATATTAGTGTTCTTGATGCAAAACAATGTGATAAGGCCATTAGGACCGAAATTGAATTATTTTAGAAAAATGATACTTGAACCTTGGTATATTTGCCTAACTTAATGGTTGTAAGTGAATCTTTAAGAAAAAGTATCAACCTGATGGATCCATAAAGAAGTATAACTCAAGATTAGTAGAAAAAGATTTTACTAAAAAGCTCAACATAAATTACTTTGACACCTTTGCCATTGTGACTAGGATTTCTTCTATTCCAGTATTGTTAGCTCTAGCAACTATCCATAAGCTAGTAAATGAATGTTAAGACTATTTACCTAAATGGTGAATTAGAGAAAGAAATTTATATCCCTCAACTTGAAGGGTATGTTGTTCCTAGTCAAGAGAACAAAGTGTATAAACTTTTAAAATCTTTCTATGAGTTGAAACAAGTACAAAAATAATGGCATGAAAAACTTGATAGTGTGTTACTTTGTGATGATTTTTCACCTAATGATGTTGATAAAGTTGTGTACTTTAAATTGAAAAATGGTAAATATGACATTATATATCTATATATGGATGACATGTTAATATTTGGTATATACATTGATATAGTCTCTAGAGCTAATTTATTTCAAGGATCAAAATTTGAAATGAAAAATATGGATGAAGCCAATGTGATTTTAGGTGTTAGAATCATATGGAATGGAGATAGTATACTCCTGTCCCAAGAATAATACATTGAGAAACTTCTTAGAAAGTTTATGTATTATGACATTTAACTCTACATTAAAGAAAAATATAGGAGAATTTATTTCTCAACCTCAATATGCCTAAATAATTAGGAGCTTGCTCTTAACCAGAAATTGCTTATGCAAAGGTAGACTGAGTGGGTACACTTAATGTTTTAATTAGGAACATTGGAATGCACTTGCAAGAATTATGACATACTTAAGAGGTTCAATGGATTGTGTCATTGAATACAATGGATTTCTCGTTATACTAGAAAGGTATAAGGATATTAATTGGATCCCTTATTCAAATGAGACAATCAATTAATCATTATGTCTTAACACTTGTGGGTGGTGCGATTACATAGAGAACAATCAAACAAAAATTAATGCAAAATCAACAATAGAATATAAGTTTATTGCTCTCAAAATGGTTGGTAATAAAGTTGAGTGGTTGAAAAAATTCATAACAAATATTCCACTAAGAATGAAACCAACCCCATTTGTGTCAATACATTTTTTATTTTTAATTGAGAATAGTTATAGCTAAAAACAAGAGCTACAATGGAAAGAACAAAAATATACAATTGAGACATAATTTAGTGAAACAACTACTAAAGAGTGAAACTATTTTCATTGACTATGTGAAGTCACAACGAAATCTAGCAAATACTCCAACTAAACCCTTGGAAGAAACATGATTTTAGAAACATCGAAGGAAATTAGACGTAAGCCTCTTCCAAAACAAAGAGTTTATGGTAATCCTACCTTTGTGATTAGAGATCCCATAAATAAGGTTCATATGAGTAAAAACAAGTTTCTTGTTCGTTCTGATAACACTTAATTTTCAATCAATTATGTCTATTCATATGTTTTGTGTGAAAGTGGTAGAGGCGACATTATTCAGAAATTAAACTTTGTAATTAAAATTTTATGTGATGAAAAAATTTTAGTTCAAACAAAGTTTTTAATGATTTTTATATCTCTTATAATTAGTATATGATTTGCAGCATACACTTGATGAAATCATCATTTTAGTGTCGAGGAGGTCACTTGCATGAGATTTTGGCATTATCTTTAAAGCACTCATGAATACTGGGCACACCCATGACTGAATAAGTGCAACACAGTGGTAACAACAATGTTTGTGGGGATGTGTTATGATTGATAAGTCGCTGACAGACACTAAGTGTTTTTGGTTCATATAACTTGATATACCAACTACAATGTGTGTTAACTTTTTATACCTTATCTTTTGCAATATGTGAGGGATTATTATAAAAACAGAGTTTACAAATGTATTGTAAAATATAAAGGTTGTGTCTCGTTTGCCACAAGACTTGCTTCTCCCTACAAAATGTTATGAGTAACTAGCATTGGCATTGTTGACCATTTTCATCTTTCGCAAGTCCTAACACTTTCCCCCTCTCAACCCCCTCCAAATACACAACTCACACTTCTTATATTCCCTCTCTTATTCTATCATTTTATTTTTCTCCTTTCTTTATTCTATTATCTTGGATTTAATCATTTATTATTTTTATAGTTCCTTGCTAATTTTGAAATCTTTAAAAGATTAAGAAAGTTTTTATTTTATTCTGGAGGACTTCCACAACACAATATAAATAAATCTTTAAGTAAATGTATGTTTGTCACTAACAAGTTAATGAATAACTTCTATTGCCAAAATTAATGTAAATAATAATAATATATTATAACAGAAAAATTAGTAAATAAATAAATAATTTTAAATACTTTATTTAAGAAACAAATATAATTACTATCACAATAAAATTATATAAAATAAATTTTCTCAACATTATAAATTAATATTTAAATATATTTATTCTTCATATAAATTATATATATATATATATATATATATATATAAAGATTAATCCTTACTTTCATCTTTTATGGGATATTAATCGAGTTTTTTATTGAGTTAAAATTAATATATGTAAAAGCTAAAAATAAAATTTAGAGAAATTATATAAGAGTGAATAAAACTTAGTTTAACCAGTCAAAATCATACTATGAATATCTTTCAAACTATGTAGCAAAGACTTCTTACTCTTCAAATCGAAATGTTTCAAGACTTGAATGAATGAGAGAAGGTGTGCTCCAAACTTCTTGCCTGTTAGCCAAGATGTTCTAGGTCTACGTCTCTTTAAGACTGAGAGGGATTTGTCAATAGAAGACATTGTGATGCTCAAGTTAGCCAAATGTGTCAAATACTACTAAATTTTGTAATGATGAAGACATAAGTTATTTACCCCATTAACAATGTTATTTATACTAGCACTAGTGGAAAAAGTGGAGTCTATGACGACTTATTATGATAGGTGCAATTCACATATAATAATAAGTTGACTGGTGACATTTTTGCAATAAAAGTAACGATTACTATGACTAGTAAAAGGGAACCTATCATAATAAGTTGACTAATGATATTTTCGTAATAAAAGTAACACTTATTATAATTGGTAAAATAAGACTTGTTGTAATAAGTAAAAAGGGAAAACTTAATATAACACGTGTAGTGGACCCGTCATAATAAGTTGAGCCCCGTGAAAAAAATTAAAATTATGTTCAAAACTTATTGTGACAAGTTTAGGAAAACATATCATAGTAATACTATAGCACGACGGGTAGTTCATCACCTGTCATAGTATGTCTAAATCTTTAATTTTCTATTCTTTCAGTATACATAAATACTTTTTCATAGAAGTCCTCACACACAACCCCGCAAGTCGTTGCCTCCCCACACCGTCAGATGCAAGACGTTGTTGACTTCCCATGGAAGACGTCGTGGTCTCCCAAAGTCATTTTCTTCCACACCTCTCTCCCAAAGTCATTGCCTTCTCTATTGCCTACACCTCTCTCCCAAACTCAACCTCATTTTTCAACCATTAGAGCTCGCCCAATCATCTCTAATGAGATTAGAAAGTGGGCTCAACACAATTTAAAACATTCTTCAATCAAATCTCCTCCCAAGGGCTTCACCTTTTTCTCCCTTAAGCAAAACCTATCGTAATTGAGTAAGTCGTTGTTGGAACCTCCATCGCACCTCTGATAGCCAAAAATTGTTGTGCATCTTAGAGCCATTGTCGGCCCCGTTGTCGCTATCGAGTATCGACATTGCCACTAGTACGAAGCTTGGGCGCCCTGCAAAGAAGCTCAGGCGCAAAAAATCGACGTCCGCCGCCCGGGCGCCCTCCTAGGTCGCCCGGGCATCGGACCACGAAGCCTGGGCGTCCAAACTAGAGGCTCAAGCCCTATGGAAATCGACGTCCACCGCCCGGACACCCTAAATGGGGCGCTTGCACGTCGTGTTTCGCGGGTCAGGCCCAATTCATCTCATATTAAACAACATCTGTCCATCTTTATGTTACTCTACTATTGATCAATTTGCATTCATATTTAATTTTATGTCTTTGCATTTGAAACCAACAATCTCGTTTTATTTAAGTCTTAATTAATTGAGTTACCACACAATTGTTTAATGCCGAGAGTCTTCAGGGATACGATACTTGGTCTTACCATTTTATATTACTTATGCGATTCGGTACACTTGTCGATCTATCAACAAGTTTTTGGTTTCGTTTCTAGAGATCAAAAATATTGTTAACAAGTTTTTGGCATCGTTGTCGGGGACTCACGGTTTAAACTATTCTACTTATGCGATTCGGTACATTTGCCGATCCATTAACAAGTTTTTGGTTTTGTTTCTGGAGATAAAAAATATTGTTAACAGGCAACGTTCGCGAGCCAACTTCAAAAGTTTCATCGACTTCCGTGATGGCTCAAACCTTTTTGTTCATCTTCTCTCACATAATAAAAATACATTACCCAAGGCCATCGGTTCACCTCAACCTCCGTTTGAAACTCCAACTCACCAACAACATCGTGATTCAAATGTTATTAGAAACACCTTGGCTTCATCGTTCTTCCTTGCATTATGATTTTCTATTCTTTCCTATTTTTTCTTTGCAAGGATTTAAGTTTTTCTAGTTTTAATATGTTGTGAATGGGTTTTGGGTATTGTGACGATGGATATCAAAAGGGGAGGGAGATTCAAAATGGTGATGGGTGAACAAATGAATTCCTCAAGTAAAGATCTGTAAAAGTGACTATGAGTGAAGAGGGAGATTGGAACGACTCTGGGTGTGGTCTTTGTATCAGTTTGGCCACTAGATGAAGATGAAAAATGGATGGATTCAAAACTTTTGGAAGAGATGGAAATAAGGTAATAGGAAATCGTTTTATGAGGTTGATGAAGGAGGCTAAAACTTGTTATGCGAACATGTTGAAACGTGGGTGCTCTAATGGTGAATGAGAGGTAAATGGAGCTTTGTGTAGTGATTATTCCTCATTGATTATTTTATTTTAATTATTACATTCTGTTTTTGATATTTAATTGCAAATTATGCCAGTTTATACCAAGGCTGAAGAACATAAGCAATTACATTCTATAGAATCGCTTAATCAAAGACTGGTTGCCTAGAAACATCGGTTCTTTAAGTGGTTAGCTTTTCCTATGATACAAACACAAGTGAAAAAGATTAAAGAATCTTCAATATTGAGTAATTAGAAAGTATATGGTGAACAATTTCTCATTCTTTTTCATGTCTAAACCTACTTATTATTACTACTTTTAGCTGATAAATAACCTCCGCAGCATTTGTTTTTGAAGTGTTCATTAAGTTGCATGTCCTTATTTGCTTTTGCATGTTCAAGATTCGGATTTGGCACTTTGTGACTAGACTAATATATGTCTACCATTTAGTGTTTAATTTATTTTATCTCACTTAAAGGTTATCTTTCTTGTATTTGTACAAAAGGAAAATGTGAAAAATCAAAAGGAGCACTTAATTCTTTGGCTTGCGAGTGTACATATACGACATGTTTCAAAACCTTATCAACAACCTAAGCTTTGATTTTATCTATTACTATGGCTTATGGCTTTATCATCTTATATAAACATATGTTTCCCCCTTTATTTTTTACATACAACACTTTCTTGTTTAGTTGGACGATCTGCTTTACATGAAGTGATGAAGAAACTCTTCATAAACTACAAAAAATGGTGCAAGTATTTAGGTAGCAAAAGTAGCTTATGGTGAGATTTGCATTTCTCAATTAGTAGTTGCTTCAAATACTAGTTTATTTGAGTGGAAAATTGAAATTTATGGTCTTATAAGTACCTAGTGAAGGTAGAGATCAATCTACATTCAGACCTCAAGTCTGTTGGCATTGTTAGAATCATCATATTATTTAACTTCATTTTTTTGTAGATATTTAATAATTTATCCCGATTGAAAGGTAGAGAGATGAATTAAAAGCAAGTGAGTTTTCTTTTGAGTGTTAGTCATAACTTGTAAATATCTTAGGTTTATAGTGCTTTACCATCTTTTGAAAACTATTTGTAAAAGTTATAAGGGTTGTATGTTTATGTATATATAATTTCATGTTTTAAAGTTTGTTAGACAACTTAATGTATGAATTCATTTGCTTAGGAATTGTTTCGTCTAGTAATATGAATTGTTTGAGATTTGCAAGTAAGTTGAATAGACAGAAAAATGATAAAACAAAATGAATCTAAAAAATATATAACTTACTATAACAGGTATCCAAGTACATGTTATAGGTCTCAAAATACCTGTTTTCACAATGTTATTAAAAGATTGAACTTTCTATAACTTCTGCAACTATAACGCCATAATAACTATCATAAAAAAGTTGTTGTGTCATAAAAGGTCATGTTTATAATAGTGTAGGTTTAATTTTGTCTATACTAAAAGATAACGAGGTCAACATGATAAGACTGACATGGTATTATTCTTTATAGGCCAACATGATCTCATCCCTTATAGAGGATAATATAAGGTAGTTAAAAATGTATATAAGTTATTATACATATTAGACAAAGATGATCTCAAAATACTTAGTCAAGATGATCTTGATCTTAAAACATTTAATCGTGATGATTTTAGGATGTCACTACATAATATAATATGTGGATGAGAATATTGAAATGATACATATTATAAAATATAAAATATAAGGTGTATTTAATTGTTAGTATTTATCGTAGAATAAAGCGGTGAGTGAAAAGTGTAGATTTTAGAGTGAGGTGGTTGGAGAAATTTGAGAAAAAGAGTCAAACTCATAAATGTTTAGTCGTTTGTGAATGACCATTTTTTTGAAACTCCTGATTATTTGGTTTTCAGTGCTTGCAAATTGCAATTCCACACATTTAATTTGAGTTTCAATTTTCCATGTTTTTCAAACCAGTGTCGCAGTAAATATCAACAACTTCATAAATTTCAAGTCAATTTTCTACAATAAAATGAACTTTCTCTCGTAATCATCTATTACTCCGCTATTAATTCACTAAGCACAACTTTAAAACTCTTCCTCATTTTCCTCACTCAAATAAAAATTTAATTTATATATATATATATATATATATATATATATATATATATATATATATACTTAAATAAGTTTTTATTCTTAATCTAATATCCATTTGTACTTTAAATATACAACATTTTTTCTAATTAAGTATTTAACAACTTAAATACTTTTATTTATTTTTTTACTTTACTTACTTTATTTTTATTATTTACTTATCAGGTTATTTATAATATTTATTGTAACATCCCAATATCTCACGCTAGATAATTCATAATTTATATATTGTAACATTACATTTACGGTAATATCCCGTAATCTCACACTTATAAATTCATAGTTAATATATGTCTACACATGTTTTAAACTCAGATTTCAACTATAAACTCATAAATATAATTCGAATTCTTCTAGCTTATTCTTCTGTCTCTCTCTTCATTGGCATTGGATCAGACGACATTCCTTCATCTGCTCCCGTATAATGAATTATACGATCATCGCACATACCCAAACACAAAAAAAAAAAACAACAAACACAAACAAGTAGGGTGAGCTAACATGCAACAAATCATTTATAAAACATGTATAATTACCTTGATATAAACATCATATAATAATTATGTTCGACACCCTCATACCACAATTCCTATTAGACACTCGTCTCACAATACCCAATAGACACTCATCCGGATGATACGTTGATGAGCGGTCACGGGAGGTTATGCACTTGTAATGACTTCTACTTCTTTTTACAAATACACTTTCAAAATACTTCATACCATTCACAAGGTTAATCCCCTCACTATGTCCAAAACCGGCACATAGACCAGGACCTCCTGCTCCTCTCACCACATAATTCATCCCTCTCTACTTGAGACTAGATGATTATTAGAGTATCAGGATAACCTCCAACTACGGGACCCTCAACATCAACATATACACAAATACCATAATATTACTGAATCTCTCCACGAGACTCATGCCATACTCATTTTCCTCAACTCACATTATACCCCTACAAAATCTCCCCATAATACTCATAACATGTTCAGATGCATAAATTCAAATGCAATATAATAAAATACAATCATCGCATAAATCACACAAACTCAATATATTGCATAATAATTTAACAGTACTCAATCTGTTCAATAGGTTTAAGTTAAAAACTTGTCGAGTAGACTTCCAGGAAAGAGAGGTGCGTCACAATGGACAACTTAAGTACCAAGTCTTTCCTTAGCCAAAGTGTTCCTCAACTAGTTTTTAACAAATTTCTTATTTACAGATTCAAAACAACAGCATATAATATTAACACCGAATTTAATATAGATATCAAAAAATAGAATTTAAGCAATATTGAGATCCCTAAGAAGATACGAAATTAATATCTCTAAATCTGTAACTCCGATTTCAAATCGGAATGGTCACAATAATTCACTATTTGTTATAAACTACATATTAAAATTTCAGGTTGATCCAACGGTTAACTAGATAGATATTGAGGTTTTACCTAGGTAACTCAGGTGCAGAATTTTAAGTGGTTTTCGGTTATACTCAAAATGCGGAACTAATTTCCCTAATCACAGACATTTAATTACAAATCTGAACGGTCCAAATGACTTAATATGTCTTATGAATTACATACTAAATTTTGGGCTCAATCTAACGGTAAATGAAATATATATGAAATTTTTACCATGATAACTTAAGAACGGAAATATAGTGTTCATCAGATTTTTCAAAACTTAAAACTTATTTTCTCCAAACATAGACTTTCAATTAAAAATCCGATCGGTCAAAGTGTATTAATATATCTTAGGAATCATATATAAAATTTTCAAGTTGATCTAACGGTCAAATAAGTCATAATATATATTTTATCAAGATGACTCAGTAACAGATCTACAGGGGTAATTAATTTACTCAAACATGCAGGATTTATTTCTCTAAGTACAGACATCTAATTACAAATCCAAACGGTCAAAGTGAAGAAATAGGTCTTAGGATTCATATATTAAAATTTTAGCTAAATCCAACGGTCAAAATAATTAAAAGAAAAGTTTTACCATACTAACTCGAAAATAAGAAAATTATAATAATGAAAACTAAATTTATATAAGTAAATAGATAACTACCATTACCAAAATTTTAACATACTCATAACTCATATTCATTATCATAACATGAATAAAAATCATATGCAAGAAAGATTAGCTCCCCTACCTCTATTCCAGACTTAATCTTCTGCTCCGAATTTGTTTCCCCGAAAACTCTTCCGAACCTCTACTCTTCTTGCAACTAAAAATTTCTCCCTAACTATTTCTTCTCTATTTCTCAAGCTCTCACTTGATTCCTCTTCTCTTGGTGCAAAATACCCTTCCCTCCCATGGCTATTTATAGTAAAAAACATTTACTATTCCTTAATATTTTAATATTATTTATTATTTTAATATTATTTAAAAATAATATTTCAATCATTTTCTCACCAAATCTGATCCTAATTTCTACCTACTACTTTCTTCCATGCTAAGGAATCCAATTGCTGAAAATTTATTTTTTTCTATTTACTTTTTACTATTTACTATTTACTTTTTACTATTCAATTTAAAAAATTTACTAAATAAGTTACCAAAAATTTTAACCTCTCCTTCTAAAATTACTATAATTTTATATCCAAAATTTACAATTTTCTATCCATTAAAATTATTATTACTAATAAATACTAAAATTTACTACTATAAATATATATATATATATATATATATATATATAAAATTTTTTTTTCATGAATCTCACATTTATGATGCTGAAAAATATATTAAAGTATTTTTATTATTTGTCTCAACAATATACATTATCACATTATGAAAATAAATTAGTTGTTATGATATAAAAACTAAATAGTTAACAAGTATTTTTAAATCAGTTAATAATATAAATATGTTCATTTTATATATTTAAATTTAAATATCATAATGTATTAACATTTCAATTTAGAAAAGTAATTTGTTATGTATTAAAATCAAAAATTGATAATATGGTATGGCGCGTGTGTATATATATATATGTTTGTTAATTTAAGTAAAAAAGTTTTTTAGTTAGTACATTTTAACAAAGTGTACTAAGATTATAAAAAGTTTCTATTAAAATAAGCTAACTTTAAATTTAAGGGTATTTTAATAATTTTAAAATTTAATTTAAAATAAAAAAATAAAAGGTAGTTATTTATCATCTTAGAAGTTATTATCTGTTATTATATATATTTTTAAAAGGTAGTTGTTTTTTAAAATAAAAAAAATAAAAGGTAGTTGTTTCTTAAAATAAAAAATAAAATAAAAAGTAATAACTACTCGGACCAATGATATATAACTGTCTTTTATTTTTTTATTTTAAATTAAATTTTAAAATTATTAAAATATCTTTAAATTTAAAGTTGGTTTTTTTAATAGAGACTTTTTTTAACCTAAAATTTATTACACTTTGTTAGAATGTATCCACTAATAAAATCCTGTAAAATATATATATATATATATATATATATATATATATATATATATATATGTATGTATGTATATATAAGTCTCACAGGTTTAATAAACATCTAATGATTTTATTGTATTTTCTTAAGAAAAGAAATCAATGTGCCGTAAAAAAAATTAATGATGAATATCAAGTTGGATGTATTAAATTTTCGAAGTAGTGATTCCATTTAACCAAATTCAAAAACATATATTTTTATATTTGTATTTAATAGAAATAAGTACTAAAGTTTAATTTTTGATTTTATATATAGAGAGAGAAAGAGAGAGAGAGAGAGTTTAATCACACGTTATGGAGTAGTTATAGAGTGAAAGAAGTTATATGATGTTGAACTTGATAATAATTGCCTTTAAAGTCTCATATAAACAAATTTCCAACTGGTTAACATTCAAAACTATTTGCTTTAGTTACGTGTAATAATTAAGCTTGTACATGAATTATATAATTAAATATAATTCTTATGTTATATTTTTTTTTCCGCCGTCTGTATCTATAAGTTGTTTTACTTTTTTATTTTTCGTTTCGTTAACAATGATCAAATAGTACATACTTATTAAAATATGTTTTTCTTTTATTCTATTCAAATTTAACAAATTCATGCTTCCTAAAGTTCAAATTGGTCTGATTTTTTATACATAGAGATCACAAACAAACTTGAACAAACATAATTTGTATAAACATATCTTAATGTTAACGAGAAATTGTTCAATTGGATTTGATATATATATATATATATATATATATATATATATATATATATATATATATATATATATATATATATATATATATATATATATATATATATAATCTTTGTTTACATATATTTTATATTTTAAATTTAAATTATTAAAATATCAAATTTCTATAATTGTAATTTTTTATTATTTGTTGATATTGAAGAAAATTAAATGTATCTAAAATTATATACAAAATCACAATTTGTTATTGAACTTAGAAAAAAAAAAAGTCATTAATATGTAATGTATCTTAAATGTGGTCATAAATAACAAAGTTAATCTAAACAACAAATAACCTAATATAAGAAAATATACAAATGAAATAAATAATCTTCAAATAATGGAATTTATAAATGTTTCTAGATTAATTACTAAGATAGTCTTCGAATATATTTTAACATTGATTATATTATATTTTCTGTACTTTAACTTTATAAAGATAATATGTTTTATTTTTCAAATACAAAAAGTGAGTATAAACAAATTTAAAGTTGTCCTTTATTATCCTGTTAATCATCCAAATCAACTTAACATTTTTTTTATATACTTTATGTAAGACCTCTATAATTATAATAATTAGGAAAACTAATTAAATGAGGTGATAATTAATTATTTTAAAAATTTAAGAATTTGTTATAAGATATGATGGTTTCTTATTATTTTTATTTAAAAGATTTGTTAAAAGATAAAGACAAAATGTAAGAAAAGATATATATGATATTTGGTGGTTATTAAAAAGATTATATAAAATCTCATAGGTGTATTTAGGATTCTAAAGATGAAGGTGAACCTTATAAATATACATACTAAGCAAATAATTAATTGTTATGCTTGGTGAGAACCTGACAGAGAAAGAAATTTTGAAGATTTACGTTCAGGTAAGGAAACTAATATTTTATTTGCTATTTGTATGTGTTTCAAAGTTAAGAACCATAATATTTTGGGTTTCATATGACTATTTTAAATGAAATTGTATAATTATGTGGGTGCTTGAGTTTAAAAGGGAGTTTTGTGAAAAGGATGTTTTTTTTAAATTATAAATGTATGTTTGCATTTTGTTTCATCATAATCTGGGAGACAAGTAAGAATAATGTATTCCACTTTTAATCGAAAATGCTACCTTTTGAAAGCATTTTATTTCACCATTGTCAAATAGGCTATCTAGTAAAAACGTTGTATTCCACAATA
Organism: Vigna nakashimae; assembly: GCA_034642375.1. NCBI lineage: Eukaryota > Viridiplantae > Streptophyta > Magnoliopsida > Fabales > Fabaceae > Vigna > Vigna nakashimae. Next base: position 12,969,376 of record CM067764.1, on the reverse strand, counting down.
TAAAACTTAGAGAAGTTAAACTTTGGGTTGTTACTTTATAAAAGATTTTATTAACAACTTTTTTTTTATTTACAAATAATTTGAGCCAACAAATACTTTTAAATACTTCAATCATTAGATAAGTTATTTTCATTTTATTTCAAAATTTCCAACTATAAACTGAAAAATTAAAGAAACACATAAAACTTATATAAAAGGTATAACTTATTCAACTTTAAATAAATTATTGATTAATCATACCTCTTGAACTCTTATTTTTAAACCATCTTCTCCATCTAAATCCTTGATCATACGAAAGAAAAATCTCAAAAAGGGTGATTGTATGATGAGCAACAAGAGTACCACCAATGTGTCATTCACATGTTTTCTTACCATATTCCTCCTCAATTTTCCTAACAAATGCGATTATATGATGAACCCGATCACCGATAACGTGTCATGCACACATAATAAATATATAGTTCAATTATTACAAGAACATTTTTCCTAAGATGTTTTTGTTAATGTCTGCATGTAGAATATTTATGCACGTGATGTCACACTACATTGTTAAACCACGTACGATACCTATATAAGGATGCAAGAAAGTTTATGATACTTTTAAAGTTGGCATAGAATGTGGTCATTCAGCCACCTGTATCTATATATGTAACAGAAATTAATTGCTTCCACACTGCAAGCGGAAGTTAAGCAACAGAACTCAACAATCTAGAAGAAAAAACAAACAAATAAACACGTTTTTCTTCAAACTAAACCGAAACGCTTCTTCCTCCAGATATTTCCTTCTTTTTTTCTTAGTACACATGACATATGCGAACATAATGACCCTTCTTTTCTTTTTATCAGCATTAATCAGCATTTACTGCAAGGCATAGAAATATACATTTTTGCTATCATAAGCAGCATATAAATACAACACACATATATGCACCGCTTCACGACATTGTGATATAAAGTATAGAATTTGGAGAGCGATTTCACAGTTGTAATCACAAACAATACTCGGTCAGATCATTATAAATTCATTGCAGTTCGTCTCCTGATATTATTAGGGACACAGGGAAATCATAGATCAAGAGGATTTTCAAAGCTGTGTCTCTGAAAGTTGAAGGTGGACATGGATCATCAAGAGATAGCAGACATAGAGTCTCAAAATGTGGATACCCCCCCTGACGTATCACACAAAGTAAAACGTCAAGTAACTCTTAAGGTATGCATGCATCTCAAAATGTCCTTCTACTTTTCCCTATAATGAAGTTCTTCCCTGGTTTACACATTTCAACAAGTGCTTGCATATATTTTACATGTTTCTGTCATAATGAGTCGTTCCTATATGTATTCACAACCCTGTTGATTATTGGTCTTTTCATGGCTTCTGATTCTGGATTGTAGTGTTTCCCAAAGAGAAAAACACGTGCACAAGCACATGGCATACTTTTTTCTTCAGCTTTCTCTTTCATTCATGGGGAAAACTAAGTTAAAATGATGGTGGAATGAAATGGTTTTGGTCACTTTTATTTTCATCATGCTAATAAAGAATCAGTGTTGATTTTTTGTTGATCTTTGTACAGTTTGATGACGTTGTGTACAAAATTAAGACAAGGAAAGGTAGATTATTTACGAAGAAGGGAGAGACAGTTGTAAAAGAGATACTGAAGGGAGTGACAGGTGTTGTTGAACCTGGTGAAATGCTGGCCATGTTAGGTCCTTCTGGGAGTGGTAAAACAACACTGCTGACAGCATTGGGAGGTAGGCTTGGAGGGAAGCTTCATGGAAGCATAACATACAATGGTGAAGCCTTCTCAAATGCCATGAAGAGGAACACTGGCTTTGTTACCCAAGATGATGTTCTGTACCCCCACTTGACTGTGCTTGAAACCCTGATCTTTACTGCACTTCTCAGATTGCCCAACAGTATCACAAAGGAAAAGAAAGTTGAGCATGCAAAAGGGGTGATAGATCAACTCGGTTTAACCAGGTGCAAGGATAGCATAGTTGGAAGCCCTTACTTGAGGGGGGTTTCTGGAGGAGAGAGAAAGAGGGTTAGCATAGGACAAGAACTACTCATAAATCCAAGCTTGTTGTTTCTTGATGAACCTACTTCTGGCCTAGACTCAACCACAGCACAAAGAATTGTCTCGACCTTGTGGGAACTAGCATGTGGGGGGAGAACTGTTGTGATGACAATTCACCAACCTTCAAGTAGGCTATACTACATGTTTCATAAGGTGTTACTGCTATCTGAAGGGAACACATTGTACTTTGGAAAGGGATCTGAAGCCATAGAGTATTTTTCTAATATGGGATATGCCCCATCTTTGGCCATGAACCCCTCAGATTTCCTTTTGGATCTTGCAAACGGTAAGCTTTATTTTCCAGTGCATTTTACCATATTAGATATTCTGTGGTTTTTATTGAACTTTGTGCAAAATTGAGCCTTGACTGGTACATTTCCCCCAAAATCTATGCTATATGTTTAGGCAGAAAAGAGATTTTGACTTTCAACGTTTATACAATTTAGATCACATAGCGGAATATTCTGTAACTTGAATCAAGAGGGCTTCTGTTGCTACCAGTAGTATCCTAAATGGGAGTTCTGGGAATGTGCTTCTGATTTTAAAATTTATAAAAGAGAACATTTGATCTTGGATTGTTACAAGTCACTGTGCTAATTCTGCAATAACTGCAGGTATCTACACTGATGAATTTAATGCGGATCATATCATAGATAAACAGAAATTGATTTCGGTGTATAAGGGAAACTGTGCTGCACAATCGAAGCCGGCACTTAAAGGAATCAATGACTCTGGCAAAGACCAGAATAGATTTAAAGAAGAGGACTCCGAAAAATGGCCTACCAACTGGGGACAGCAATTCCTTGTACTATTAAGAAGAGACATCAAAGAGAGAAAGCATGAATCATTCTCTCTTTTGCGTGTTTGTCAAGTCCTTGTGGTTGCTCTAATTTCAGGACTACTCTGGTGCAAGTCTGATATCTCACATTTGCAGGATCAGGTAAAAATTCTAATACAAAACACCAATATAGAAATCTAAGTATTGTTTTTCTGAACCTATAAGCATAATTGGTTTTCACTAAGTTAATTTGGGCTGATTGATTGATAGCTGATAACCACTATACTGTACATGCAGATTGGGCTTCTGTTCTTCATATCTGGCTTTTGGGGTTTCTTCCCTCTCTTTCAAGCAATTTTCACCTTTCCTCAAGAGCTAATGATGCTACAGAAAGAAAGATCTTCAGGAATGTACAGGCTTTCCTCATATTTCATGTCAAGGGTGGTAGCTGACCTTCCTATGGAACTTGTTCTTCCCACCATATTCCTTAGCATAACCTATTGGATGGCAGGGTTGAAGGCCAACGTGGTGAGCTTCATATGCACATTGCTGTCTCTCTTACTCAATGTGTTAGTAGCACAAGGTCTAGGTCTTGCCCTTGGTGCTTCTGTGATGGATCAAAAAGCTGCAACAACACTTGCCTCAGTGATCATGCTATGCTTTTTGCTGGCTGGTGGATTTTATGTTCAGCATGTTCCAAAGTTTATAGCATGGATCAAGTACATTTCTATCAGCTACTACACCTACCAGCTGTTCATTGGGTCTCAATATAGCTATGGTGAGACATACCCTTGTTCCACTGGACAGTGTCAAATTGTGGAGTTTCCTTCCATAAAGCAAATAGGAGTTCATTTTGGATTGAATGACCAACTCATGGCTGCATTAGGTCTGGTGATAATGCTCATAGTTTACAGAGTTATAGCCTACGTTGCCCTTATGAGAATTGGAGTGACCAAGAACTAGCTTAGCCAACTTCCCTATATCAGGTTTAGAAGTACTAAAATAGATTTTCCTTTTCCTTTTTCAACTGGAAGTTAACTCCAGTTCTGCACTGTCATGCAAATGTGAAACTTCTATAGAGTGCCATATGTATTTGATATAAACAATCCCATAAAGAGAACATTAAGTTGATAGAAGCAGGATTACTCAGAGTATGTGTAATGTAATTAAGATTTCAATTTCAGTTTTTAAATCTCTTTTAGTAAGTTCTAAAATTTAATATTTAAGATTTAATTTACACTATATTTATAGTAGATGTTTTATAAATCTGTTTTGTAAAATAAAATTTGCTGTATAGGTTTAATTGCTTCCTTTGTCCCCAGTTTGGTTGAATTGTGTCAAATTCATCCTCATTTTTAAAAAAGTTTCATTGTCGTCCTCACGTGGTGTAAAAGTGTCAATTGAATCCAAACATAGAAAAAATTTGTGTCAAAGTAGTCATTTTTCCTATAGCTCCAGAGAAGTGACATATGAAAGGAAGACACAGAGATATAGGAAAAATGACTACTTTGACACAAATTTTTTCTATGTTTGGATTCAATTGATACTTTTACACCACGTGAGGACAACAATGAAACTTTTTAAAAAATGAGGATGAATTTGACACAATTCAACCAAACTGGGGACAAAGGAAGCAATTAAACCTTGCTGTATATCTTATTATCAGTTCACTGTAAATTCATTTTAGTCTTGTCTTTAAAATGTATATGTCTCAGTTTACTATAAAATCATATATAAAATCCTTTTAGTTTTGTTTTTAAAATATATATGTCACTATAAGAATCATTTTAATCTTTAAAATATATGTGTTTTGATAAGAAGAAGTACATGAAAAATTTTATCATATATAAGAGAGTATAAACAATTTAGTATTAAGTTGGATTTAAAAGGTTGACTTCTTTTTTTTACTTTAATAATAAAATCTAACTTATGATTTAATGCTTTCATTTTATTTATATATTTGCAAATTTCAATCCTTTTAATTTTTAAATTTATAATTTTATGAAAAAATAATTAAAACAAATTTATAAAATTTATGTTTTTATAAAAAAAATACACACTTATTATATATGGTACATTCATTTAAGTACTCTCATCATTCTAATTTAACTACCCTCGTCATTTTAGGATTGTTATTTCTAAAGTACACATGGTGAATAATAAATGATACATTAAAGGTAATAAAAAAATGATTATTTTTTGTAGAGTCAAACTCAACTAAATTTTTATAAATGATTTAAAATATAAAATTCAAGAAATACTTTAATAGTTAGCTTAATGAATAAGACTAACAAATTTATTTTCCAGATGGCTCTATGTCATCTAATTCAAAAGAATAAACTTCAGAATCTCAATCCCAAAAGATGTATTTAAACATTATCACAAACAAATTACACAAGACTAACTGTTATTAAATGTTAAGTTTAAACCTTTTATAATTTTACCACTATAATCAAGTTTATAATAATTCATTTATTAAACTTTATTCAATTAAATATTTTCTTTTAGTTATCTTATTAGTTTTCTTTACCAAGTTATTAATTGAAGCGTGTAGAAAATATTTATCAAATAAAATGAAATCTAATAAATATTTAATTATAAAAACGCATACATGTATATTACATTGACATTTTTACCCAATAGTCATAGTAACTAATGATGGTTTTTATTCAAAATGTTATAAACTGTTTATAATAGTCACTATAATTATAACTAATTAAAAAAAAATCAGTTTCTTATATATGAATTACACCAATACTAAAATAATATTGTTATTATTTTATACTAGAACATCCTTTACAAAATGTTATACTATAACATAACAAAACATAATAATAACAGAGAATCTATGTAACGTCCCGGCAACTCGCAAGGACCGTTGACTGTCCCCACAGACCACCACCAGGCTTTCCAGTGTGCTTTGTCCTCACTCGCACACTTTCTGGGAAGAATTACTCCAGGCTAAGCACGCTTAACCATGGAGTTCTTATGAGTCAGGCTACCGAAAAGTAAATGGAGTTCTTATGAGTCAGGCTACCGAAAAGTAAATGCATTTTGGTGATATGAGTAGTCAAATCAATTCCTTTAAGCTATCCTTCAACCGTATAGTCCCATACCTATACAGTCTCTAGATCCCTCTCATTCCGGTGTATGTTCGATTCATCCATGTACCCCTTCCACCCGTCACCCATCCCAGAATTACTCCAGGCTAAGCACGCTTAACCATGGAGTTCTTATGAGTCAGGCTACCGAAAAGTAAATGCATTTTGGTGATATGAGTAGTCAAATCAATTCCTTTAAGCTATCCTTCAACCGTATAGTCCCATACCTATACAGTCTCTAGATCCCTCTCATTCCGGTGTATGTTCGATTCATCCATGTACCCCTTCCACCCGAAGCTGCCAGGAGCCGCTCCTTGTCTGTGCCCCCTGCACCATGCTTCTTGCACCGGCGTCACTCCCCGCCCTCGTCTTCGTGCCCGGGTGTCACAATCTACATAAAACATATAGTATTTTAAAATATAATATAAATATATACAGGATATAAATATATTAATATATTTATATCTTTTTTATAGAAATAAATTCACAGATAAAATTTCAAGGTTTTCCAAATGATACGTATGTTTGTTTATATACATAGTAATATCATAATGGGTAAACTATTGAAATTTTAACTTTATTATATATATATATATATATATATATATATATATATATATATATATATATATATATATATATATATATATATATATATATCATAAAAATTACAAATATATCTTGTTTATTAAAGATATTCAATAAATAATATACCAACTTATATTCTTTTAAAAGCTTGTATCAAGTATATCTTAAAAAAACTAACATTTGATTTAATAAATATTTACAAACGAATCCAACATAATATCAATACATAATACGCAAAATAAAAAATATTATCCACTGATCATCTAAGTCATGTGACCACAAAATCATATAAATATTATTATTTTCAATAAACCATTTTTATATAACATAATTCATTTAAAAAATAATAACAACCATTAAATATACAAATTAATATTTATTTTATATTTATAACAATTAAATACAATTCATTAAAGAGAAAAAAAAAATATAACTTGAGCTAAAATTTGGCCGATTCAAAAGTTAAGGTGTAGTTATATTTTTTGTAGTGAAAATATCATATAATCAATTTAATGCAGTAAAATAAAACTATATTAAAAAAATTATTCAAAATCAATTTACAAATACACCTACCTATACATATTCAAAATAATCAATACAATACAAAAATAGAAAACTAATCATATTTATCATAATCATAGTCACAACTCCGTTAATCCAATCAAAATTAACTCCTTATCGAAATGTTTAATTGAACATATTCTAAAATAATAATCTATTGACCAAAACCCAAATAACATTCAACTTCAAACATTTAAATAGTTTAAAAACAACAGGAGCCTTGCATAAATCTCAATATAACGTGACTACTGTCAGACCCCATTAAAACACACTAAAAAACTCCAAGTAGTGGGATTCATGTGCCAAAAGGAGAGTGAGTGTCTCAATTAGTGGAAAACATGTGACTGCAGGAGAATGGTTGTTCGTTTTGGATGAGGCAGTATTTAAGGCCAAATTTCAAATAATGTGTCACTTCTCTGCATGTCTTTCTTCTTCTCCAAAACGCTGAAACTCTTTTCTCCTCCTTCTCTAAAAAATATCCTTCTTCTCTCTAAGAAAAACCTCACCATTTCTTCTTCCGATCACCTCTCAGGCATCGCTCGAACACTCCCGACATCAAGAGCTTTCATTTAAATTGATCGGTTTGTGATTATGAGCTGGTGAGTTCTTTATCTTTAAGCACTCGTTTAAGACTCGCATGCAACCCTCTAGTTCTGGTCGCCTGAGTGGGTAATATTATTATGAGTGTTTCTGGTTTTCTATGTGGTTCAGTATTCCTAAAACGTGACCGTCGGACTTTAAGTCTTTAGTAGTAGGGAGCTCTAATTCTGCATAGTTGAGTGTTCAGTTACGTGTCGAGGTAAGGGAAGCTTGTATAATTTAATTTAGCTTGCTGTGTTGAATGTTTGTATGCTTGCATGATACGTTTGATTATTTGATGAGTATGAAATATGATTGTACTGCTGGTTTGGACGTGTGGATGGACGTATGATATACACTGTGAACTGAGCTGGAATAGTGTTTAATTTTCGAACCATAGTATTCTGAGCAAAGATGATAGTATGGTCGAGCGTCATTAGCGAGCGTTTGGTCTTTCTTGGGAGTGCATGGTCTTACTTGAATAATCAACGTTAGGCATATTGTTTAAGAGTCTTTCTGTAATATGATATAAGAATAGGTAAATTGTGACCAAAAGTTTGTATTCATCGTTCAGTTTTCATTGAGTGTCCGTTCATGTTAAGTTCTTCTTTAGACTTCCTAAACAGTTTAGTTAAATGTGTTATATACTACTTAAGGTCGTAGACATTATTGTTCTTTTTCCTTCAGAATAAGTGGTGGCTCAATTGTATATATTTATATTCATTCGTTTTATGTGAGTTTATTAGTGATCGGTCTTGAATCAAGTGTTTAGTCTTAGTAGCGCTCGTTTCTGATAAGCATTTGGTCTTGGACCAGCGCTCGTCCAATAGTGTTCGATTTCTACATGGCTCGGTCTTAAACCAAGCGCTGGGTCTTGTTTCCTTTAATATATTATTAATGTGCTTAGAATCAGAGTCTTCATTCAAACTAGATAGCATTCGATAATTCATAGTTTCTCATCAGTATTATTATTTAGTATAAGTCAGTGAGGTGTTTGGCCTAGAGTCTTAGTACTCGGCCTAGGCTTCGTGGCGTCCGGTTTGAACTCTTAGGAGTTTGTTTATTAACGCTCAGTCTGGTTAGTTTCTGAGAAGCGTTATTCCAGTCGTACTTGGGCTATGATAAGAGTGTATGATCTTATTTCATTTGAATGTACGGATGATTAAGTATGAGGAAAAATTGAGATGTGATGTGTATGAAATAGTTGATTATGAACGAGTATTCCAGGGAGAAATATCTCAGAAAGTGGTTATTGATTGGTAAAGTATGAATGTGGCCAAAGCTTAGCGGGCGTTCATCCTGATATTCCATGATTACTCATTCTCATGTAGAGAGGAGTAAGTCACGTGTGGGAATGGCAGGAGGTCCTAGTCCGTAAGGTTAACTTGGACAGAATGGATCAACCTCGGGTGGCAACTGTTGAGGGTATCCCAGTTACTACATCACCCAGGTGCACGAACGTCGTAGCTACACAGGATTCATATAGTCCAGACAGTCAAAGTCATGTGGTCGTTATTTGTATGCATGGATGTATGAATTATGATGTGGTCGTTGTTAGTTGTGTTATGAATGGTGTATGTTGTGATTGAATAAATTAAATTACATAAGCTTACCCTATTTATCATTTTATTGTCTGTGTAGTACGTCTTGTCGTTGTCGTGTTGCAATGATCATCCGTGTGGATGTGAGTAGAAGGAGAAGAGTTGCTGGAATAAGTATTGGAAGACGCGACAGAAGTGAAGATCGAACCTTAGGGACGTTCGGTCTATTATTAGTTTTATATGTTGTAAGACTCTTCGGTATAATTTATTTTATACACTGTTCAGTCTAGTAGTAGCTAGCGAATGTTTTTAAATTCTCTATTATTATGTAAGGTCGTTCGGCCATAATAGTATCTTGTTCTGTGTACAATTGATATATAATATTGTTAATATGTGATGATTCCCGTATATGGTTTTACACTATATTTTTTAACGTTACAACTAAAACATCTTTACATCTAGGTAATATATCCTAAGGTTCTATTAGAAACAAATAATGTTTCTTATCTAAAATCTATTTCTTTATACCAACACTAAATTCAAGTAATAAAACTATTTAAAATCTATACACTATCTAAATATAACAAAATTTCAGTATGAAATTAAGCAAGCTAATGAGATGAGATGACTATTTTTCTCAACTAATTAATGATAAAATATAAGAAAAAAAATAAGAAAAAAAATTATTAGACTAAATAAAATCTTACTCTGTTCCAAAATTAATTAAAATGAATAATTAGGTTCTCAGTTATAACTAAATGTGGTCAAATTAAAAAAAAACGAAATATTAAGAAAAAAACTAAAATATGTGAAATATAATAGAGTTTTTTTATGTATTAATTTGACTCTTTTTTATAAACTAATGAAAACATATATCTTATGAGCATGTATATTACTCTTTTTTTCTAAAAACAAAAAATAGTAAAATTATTATTATTATAGTTATAAAAAAAATTAAATATTTTTTACAATTTTATTACAGATAAGGTTTAGTTTCGTTCGTAGATAATTTGTTATTATAAATATCAAAATAAAAAGACAGTTAAATTTTAAAAAAACAAACAAAACCGTTACAGAACATTGATAAAATAATTATTTCAATTCTTAAAACATAAAATTGAAAAAAAAATTTATATATATATATATATATATATATATATATATATATCAAAACACAAATACTTATATTTATATATTTTATGTATTAAATATATTTTGTATTTCTGTATAAGATTGGAACAATACGAGGAATATAAAATGGTAAATTTATTTTTTAGAGTGTTACATAGTCTAATAAAATTATCTATTAACATTATTTAACATATTGTTACTATAAATATGTAATATTGATATAGGAGGGTCAGTTGCTATTGATAAAGTATATTTTAATGGGAACAGATCTATTGACTAATTAATGTATATTTTTTCTTTAACATATTTTTTTTCTACAAATTTTAATATTTCACTGTAACATAATTATATTTTATTTATAAAAAAAAAAAAAGACTAACTCTCGTTGTTGCCCTATATGAATAATGGTATAGTCAATAAAATTGAAAATGATTAGCAACATAGAAAATTTTCTTGGACACTAATCGATGGCATTCTCTATCGAACTTGCATCAGAAAAAGATGGGTATTTAGTCAATGTTTCGATCAAAACCTACAACAAAATTTGACAATTACAGTGAAACAGAACACACCATGTGTTTCAAAAGGCATGTTGGACAATAATTGGTCTTTGAAATTATTAGAAAAGTCAGAACATAGTACTCCGGGATTAGTGGTTCTTGATTAGCACTAATTGCCTATTGATTTAACATACATTTATGACAAGTTTTTTACAATATAATTTACCAATTGAATTTGTTTGAGTTCACATAGATTCAACTTCAATTGCTCATATTAAATTATTTTCAAACTTTATAAAATTCAAATTTCTAAGGTGGAAATTTGAATTTACTAATCTAGGATAGGATTGACAATGATTGAGTTTAACGGGCAATCTGGTAGTCAAACCATAAAAAGTGGTTGGAACGATCTCTTCAATTCGGTCTGGTATAATCCGTCTTGTTTAATATGATAAGTCAATTTGGCCAACCCTGTATCATTAAAAAACTAAAATTTAAGAAAATCGCTCTTTCTCACAACAATACTTAGGATAGTTCAGACAATCTGACAAGATAGTTCAGGCAATTCGGTGAGATAACTTAAGATCATTAAAAAACTTAAATGTAAGGAACTCGTCATTGTCTGCGACAATACATAGGTAAATATCGTCACCTTGGTCGCCCAACATCAATAATGTTATATTCAAATAATTGATAAATTATTCAAATGCAACACAATATTAGCTCGACAAATCGTCCGACTGCTCGATATGAACTCATTTGAGTCTGACAATTTGACAACTCAATACGTTAGATTGTAAAAATCAACAAAAAATTCTTAAGTATGTGATCAGGATTCAACTTATTTTTGACAAGTAAAAGTCAAATTAGACTAAATCGAATTGACCTTTTGTCATTTTTTTTTTGAAATTAAAATTTGTTTAAGAAATACGTTTTAATTCCCTGTTCTATGAGCACTTAATTTATTAAAAGCTTTTAGAACTTATAAAACTATAAATAAATTTTAGTGAAATTAAATGTTAGCATCTACTGCTTTTATTACTCAATAAATTTAAAAAAAATTACTCTTATTTTCATAATCACTTATTTTATTGTTTGGAAGTTTTCGTCGAAAGCTCATTTATAATAAACGGTCATATGATTAATTACATGTTTAATCGTATGATGTTACTAACTCTTTACCCGTATCATATGATTAATGAGAAAACGTATGAGATGGAATATTTGGATAATTAGAAAAGTTTATGTAAATCTAATTACCTAATAAAACTAAATTTTTCATGACAACATTTTAGTTGACCCAAAGCATGAAGAAACATTAGCCAAAGTTAAACATACATGTTCGTACCAACAACAAAAAAAAAATAGAAGAATGAGGCACCAGATTTTAATTAGAGCTAATAAAACATCACACATGTCTATGTAATATCAAACAAAACCGTGTCTTGAATTTGTTAACCAGATTGAAGACACAAGCTTTGCTTGAAGATGTTGCCAAAAGCCAACTCAGTAATATCCCAAATGCCAAACACTTCGCATCACTGCCAAACACTAACGCGGAACAATAATCACTAAACTTTTTCTCATCTTTACACTTACTAAAATAGATGTGTGCCAGATACCTGATTTTTATCAACTTATAAAAATGTGTCCAAAAACCAACATTAGCTTTTAATAATTTTCTAATTTAAAAAATAATTTCTTGATATTTAAAATTCTGATAATTGATGTTAGAAACTAATTTAGATTATAATTTTTATTTATAGATGTTATTAATAATTTTTAGTTTACAAATTGGTATTTAAATAGTTACTACAGTGATTTATTATTTTCGGTTTCTAAAATTTGTTGTTGTATAGAAAAATATTAAGAATTTAGTAAAAATTAATACAGTAAACTGATTTTCCTAATATATGTGATTTTTTTCTACTTATAATGATGATAGAGCTAGTACTATGATTAGGGCAATAAATTGCTACGATTTAACTCCATTTCTTAAAAAAATAAAGGATTTTAAAATATTTTTTAAGATTAGAGTAAGACGATCTCTTTGGGAAGAATAAACTATATTCCTTCTTATAAGTTACTATCTTAATTTTAAACAATCTGTAGATTTAATTATTTATAATAAAACATGGCACCTCCAATTAATATCTATAGCGTTAATTATTATTTTCCTAATAACAAAGATAGTATTAAATAAAGAAGGATACAAGATGTACCTCTTTAACAACTATTAGGCTGCACGTTATATTCCTCGGGTTTATTTTAAGCAATCTGAAAGTTTCATATTAAATCACGAGTTTAAATAAGTATAATTAGGTTAAACTTTAGTAGATAGGTTTCAATATGACTTTCTTTATGATTATAATTAAGTTTGAACAATTTATTTGTTATGGGTCAATTTTTAAAATTTGGTTAAACCTTACCAAGTTTAAGAGTTTAAAAGTTTACTAATGATTTGTTTTACAAGACCATTAAACCAGTTAATAAATTATAAATAATTATACATTTTATATTACTAAATAAAAATTGTAGTGTTTAATAATAATAGTAATTATTATTATAATTATAATAATAATAATAATAATAATAATAAGAATAATAATAATAATAAGAATAATAATAATACTGTTTTGATTTAAAATGTCTTATCATGTTTAATAGTTTTATAAAATAAACATAAAAAAAATGGGTTTTCTAAGTAAAGAGAAAAAACCTTTATTTACAAAAATGAAATTTGTTAGATTAAAATTTCAGTTACATAAATTACGTATACAAAAGGTTATATATAAATATAAAAATATATTTAATATCACATTCATATGCTTTAAAATTTATTTCATATATAATTTTTAAAATATGTAATGTGAAAACCTAGAAAAAGGTTGAAGAATCGTTATGATTTTTATAATAAAATATTATAATATTTTAATAATAAAAAGTTTAAATTATTAATAGATTTTTTAGTAATTAAAGTTTATTTTATAAGAATATTTATGGTCTCCATTCTAATAGAAAACTCTTTAAATTAATTAGTTTAATTCATACAAATTTTGATTTTTTTAATTATAATCAAATTTATTATTTATATAAATGTTAAACTAATATTTATATTAAAATTTAGTACTAAAAGTGAAAGTCATGATTAACAAAAATATGAATTAATAATATACAATAATATAATATGTTAAAAAATTGTTTTAATAAAAAAATCAAATATAACATTTGTATAAATAATAAATTTGGTTTCAATTTGGAAAGAAATAATATTGTTCTACTTAAAAAAATAAGGCTAACTGAATCAAAGAAGCATATATATATATATATATTAACTAAAATAAAAACAATGATAATTGACAATAATACTAATATGTTACATTTTTGTCACGTGACACTAACAATGTCACATGTCATACCAAGAACTTAACAAATGGTAACAATTTTTTTGTAAAAAAAAAAGTAAAAATTATAATTTAAAAGAAAATAAATAAAAAACATACATGACACATCGTTAATGTCATTAGTAATTTTTTAAAAGAACCTAATTGAGATCCTTTTTTTAAAAGTATAACTCAATTGATTTTTTTTTTTCAAAAACAAAGACCAACTTAAAATTTTCCACTAAAGTGCGGCCAAATGAGTAATTAAGTTTTATAAAAACCACAATCTCTAAAAACCTTATTTCTAAACCTTTTCTCTAACTTCTCTTAAGATCTCTAACTTCAATCTTCATCTTTTTTTAATATCAAAGATCATTAAAGTGTTCTTAGTGAAAAACTTTATGCATCTTCCCGATCAAAAGAAAGGACATAGTAAGTTAACTTTTTTACACCTTTTAGGTTGTTTTACTATTTGGATTGCATGTAGGTCTATATGACTATGCATGTGATTCAAAGGTGCTTTAAGGAAATCTTTATTGCTCTATGATCATGATGGTGTGTTTAGATTTCTAATTGGAGTCTTCATTGTGTACTTAGGTCATTATTTGTTAGATAGAGCTTTAAGGAGCAATTGTTTAAGAAATAAATGTTTAATCAAAGTAAGGGAAGTTAATCATAATTTTTGCATATTTAAATTATATTGTTTGAATTGATTGTTTAATTTAAATCATGACATTGTTTGTAGAATTAGGAATATGATTTTTCTTTAGGAGCTTTATATCTAGCTCTTGCTAAACTTTCTTAAGGTAGCACTGAACATTATGTACTATTTTATTTTTAATGATAAATCAGAGAATTTTGTGATGATATTTGTTATTTATTAAAGTTTATATATCGTAGTTTCTATGATGATCTTATGAAATCATATGACCGAATTGAATGCATTTAATTTTTTACAAAGCAATCACTAGTACAGTCAAGGGAAACGACAGCGGTTATTTTTGTTCATAGGCAGCGGTTTTGGAACCGAGGCATATACAGGCGAGACAAAAAGTCTATCATTTTTACCTCGATTGTGGACCGAGGCAAAAGGGATAGGATTCTGCCTCGGTTCAAAAGTAACTGAGGCAATAGGATTTTGCTTTTTTTTTTAAATAACTTTTCGCCTCGGTTCTCTTTTGAACCGAGGCAGTATGTTGGAAAATTCAACAAAAAAAAATCTAGCTAATTTCTTAACACTATTTGCAGCAGAATTATTAAAATATAAAAATCTTGTAAAATTAGTAATTTCTTAACATTATTTGCACCTATAAACTTATTTCATCATAACATCAAATAATATATATATATATATATATATATATATATATATATATATATATATATATATATATACATCAAATTTCTAAAAATTCATATAAACAACTATAAAATGTATCACAATCAGTAGAAAACTGTAATTACTTCAAGCAAATTAAATCTTAAAAAGAAAAAATTAATGAAAATAAAATCATAAAAAAAGAAATTACATCATAAACTTATCTCAATATTTTTAGATTTCAATAAATTTTAATCAATAAAAAAACTTATTAAAAGCAACGTGTTAGTAATTCTCTCCACAATAGTATGACATCATCCACCGAATACAAAGGAATTTCATTCCAGAGAAGATATTGATCATCATCATAATATCTAGTACAACATTGTTGTTCCACTGTTATTGTTCCATTTCACATTAAAACTATACAAACTATATACGTAAGCAAGCACCAAGAAAATCAGTGCTCCAGGTATACAAATCTGCCTCCAAAACAAAAGATTAGCACAATATCATTTTATTTTCCATGTACTGATATGGAAAGACCTGTCTATCAATCTTACACACATAGTCTTAGAGCATTTTCACAACCCTTTTTCTTCTTAACAATGGAATTCAACATTCTAGGGTAAAAAGAAGAACAAAAGTTATCAATATATGAGCAAACTGCTAAGTATAAAGGAATGATCAAGTCCAAATTGGAGTTTAAAAGCAAGTTACTTACGGGTAATCCAACAGCTACACTGAGAAATCACACTGATGTGTGGACCCTACTGAATGCACACTGATGTTGGGCTTTAGAGATGCAAATATTTATGATCAGAAAAAATGGAAAAGTGATAGACCACAAAAATTTCCATCTGATTTTAGTAGGGTCCTTTGGCCACCAATTCTTATCGAATTTCCTTGTTCTTCATTCTCAAGCACAATTAGTCACCCTTTTTTCTCTCTGCTAACAATATCTTCCTTGTGTCACCGAGTTCTGCATTATGACTACAAGAATCTAGAAATACCAACAATTCCTATCCTAGGGTCACTTGTTAAGTCTGGCATCAGGGTTCAGGTATACAGGTAATTGAATTTGTTTAATCCCTGACATTTAGCTAACTCCACATAGCATTTATGAAGCAATCAAAGTCATTTCTGTCTGCAGTGGTGATCAAGACTCAGTGATTCTATAACACCCAAATAATTTAAAAGGTATTACTTATAGAAAAGACTAAATTAATTTGATATCTGATATAAACAATCAAACTTTATTTCAATTCTTTCAAAATACAATTCCAAACTTACAAACTTTAAACATTATAGTCTTCAGCACTTAACATAAATTCGAAATTTAACTTGTAAGTCTTACACAACATATTTTTCCAATGCAAATTTATTCTTTTTACAAAAATTCCTGAAAGTTTTTCCCCGCATCTCTCTCATCATCTTTAAGCTTTTTCAACCGCATCTGCAACATTATCTGCTCACATATAACATGAGTTATATGATCATAGCACAAACAAATAAGGGTAAGCCAACCATATCATACAATCATTAAACTTAATTATAATATAAATGTTTCAATCATATATTTCCGCAATTTATAAATACCATTATCCCGATGTCATTAATCCATATTTTTTTTTACTTCTTCAAAATCCTCTTTCCCATTTTCATAAACCTTACAAGTATACCATGCTTACTCACGAAACCTTATGGTCAGACCGCTCTCTGCCTGCTTCTTTAAGCCTTACCTGTATACTATGTCTTACTCTCTGAAGCCTTATGGTCAGACCCCTCTCTGCCTGCTTCTATAAAACTTACGAATCATATGTTTATGTCAAAGCCTTATGGTCAGACCACTTTCTGCCTGCTTTCATAAACATCGGGTGTTACTTTGCTCATATCAAGCTCTCATGGTATAACTCGAACACACTACTCCCGGTAGTAAACATCATTTCATAAGTAATGATTTCTTATATCCACTCCAACATTTCATGAAATCAACAATTCATACCCTCTTATCCACCTAACTCAATCATGTTCATTCTTTAATCATAAATTCATAATAACCCGTTTTGGTGTCAATAAATTAAACATATTGCCAAATATCAATACTTCATATTATAAACTCATTTTGCCCATAACGAGTATAACTCAACATATTTTCACCAAACAAAGATCATAGATCAGCCCCCATCAATATATCTTAGGAACTACATATTAAAGTCTGGGCTCAATATAATGATAAATGAAATATATATGAAGATTTTACCATGATAACTTTATGCATCTACAATTAACCTGTTTTATTTTATTTTCATCCTAGTAGAAATCTTTCTTTATCCCAATTGGTCACCGGAGAGGACCCAGATATCTGAACGCATCAAACTCACCTTCGACGCTAGCACATATGACTAGTCACAACTGAATGGACCAGGCCAGGGCTGCTCTATGATCAGGGATGTGCCAACTCAGGTTTTTAAGGTTCCTTTATCCTACCAACAAATAAGGCCCTCAATAATTAATTGATTTATTTAAATTATCTATCCTATTCTCTTATGCTCTAAATCTGAAATGCCAATTTTTAATATTTTCAATTCCTCTCACGGTAACCTCAAACAATATCTGTACATCTATTTAATACCTATATACAAGCTATTACAGAACCCTTACTCCAGACCTTCCAATCAAGATCAATTTCAGCCAACAAACTCATTCAAAACAGATTGAATTCATTACATGACAACATGTACAATTTCACAGTTTCAGTTATAACATTCAGTATAATAAAAGTCATAAAATAGTTTCACAAGAGCACACCAGTTCAATATTCATATGCATATATTTTTATAAAATAAATTCATACAAAATAATTAGCTCTCTTTACCATAATAATATTAATATAAAAATTCAGGGGAAATAAGAAGTTGAATCTGGCAGAGCCGGTTAGACAACTTCTCATCCTTCCAGAAAGATGCAATAACAATAAAAAAATAGATAAAACAATAAAATTTCTGGGGAAACAAGAAGTTGAATCTGGCAGATCCGGTTAGACAACTTCTCATCCTTCCAAAAATACAATATAAATAAGAAGTAAAAAGTATGGGGAAACAAGAAGTTGAATATGGCAGAGCCGGTTAGACAACTTCTCGTCCTTCCAAAATAAAGATATAAGAAACAACAAAAGCTTTGGGGAAACAAGAAGTTGAATCTGGCAGAGCCGGTTAGACAACTTCTAATCCATCCAAAAATACAAACATAAACCACTAATAATATACAAATGATATAACACAATCAATATCACAATTTTACAACTATCACACTTGGATCTAAACACAAAAGCATGTTCTCATTCAAATTTCAAGGTCATGCAGAAACAAAATACTTCATATTCAAAATTTAAAAGCAGACAAAAGCAAAATATTGCATATTCAAGACTCAAGATAATACGAAACGAATTGCTCAAGGTTAGCTCCCCTTACCTGATTCTCCCTCCTTTATGAATGAAGAGCACTTCTTCAGAAGCTCTCGCTACCTTCTCTACAACTCAGATTCTATTCCTAATATCTCCTTATTTTTGGCAAAAGTCTTACCCAATTTCACTCTCCTCCCCTAAAACTTCATTTCTCACTCCTATTTATAGTTGAAGTTAGGGGTACTGTAGCAGTACTGTAGTTGTACTACAATTACTGTAGCAGTACTGTAGTTGTACTACTATTCACTGTAGCGGTACTGTAGCTTGTACTACATTTTTCCTGCAGCAGTACTGTAGCAACACATGATTCACGAGGTATTTTTACTGTAGCACTGTACATATTTTACTGTAGCACTATACGTATTTTACTGTAGCATTTTACTGTAGCATTTATACATAAAATTATTTTTATTTCAAAAATATCTAGTATCTTAATTACAACAAGTTTCAAGGGTCTTACAGATTCCATTAACAAGTTTGAGATATCTAGTGAATGGATTAGCCAAGGAAATTGCACTCGAGACCACAGTGGCCTATAGAGCCTGGTTTGAGGAAGAACAGGTTAATAAAAACAAATACTTGGAAGGAAATATTTACAAAATTGAATTCCTGTATGGATTTGGCATTCACTTAACCTTGATTTGGAACACATATTTCAGGTAGTAGGATGGACACAAACATATGGGGACATCTTATCATATGCCACCATAAGAGGAGCATCTCATGAAGCTCCCTTTACACAACCTCAAAGATCACTACTGCTACTCAAAAAAATCGAATATCAACTGCTTACCATCATCTTCCAAGCAAGATACCCGGTTGACCCTCCTTTATGCCCTTCTTTATCCTCCGAAGCATAAGGGATTTCGCGCCTCAAAACCTCTTCCGCAAACAAGACAGCTCCTTCCTTCTCCCCCATTCATCTTCCCCAGCCGTACTCGCATTGACGCAAACCCCTCTTCCTTTCTCATCCCATTCATCCGCAACATAACTTCAATCCCCGCCAACCTTCCTTCTCTAAGGATATCCAACAGTGCCCCTGTCACCCCTCCAAGCGCAAGGCTGACTTCGATTCCCTCTCCAACGCTTCCTTCCGCCACTCTGTTTTCGCCACCTCCGCCCCCTCCAAACCCTCGCGCCGTCGGTCCCCCTTCCCCTACTTTCAACCTCATGAATAGATCTGAATCAAGAAATCAGTAAAAAAAAAAAGAAATGGAAAGGGAAAAAAAGGTTGAACCTGATGTTGGAGACCCGATGTTGGAACCTGTGGTAATCGCCCTTCATCGTGAGGTAGAAGACCTTAGAATCGCCGGAGGAAGCCGAGGGAATAAGGCGAGAGTTGAGGAGCTTGAGAATACCGTCGCAGATGTTGGAGAGCTCAGACTCGATCTTGGATCGGTAGTCGCGGATGACGGTGACGTGATCCTCGTTGTCGCGGCTCTTCCTTCTGCTTGATCAAGGAGATGATGCACCATAAGGAGGCGGCTTAGGGAGGAGGCGACGTAAGGAGCAGAAACGTTTGAAGTGGTTGGAGGCAGCAAAGGAGGAAGCAGCGAGTTGTGAGGCAGCAACGCAGGAGAAACACGCGAAGAAGGAAAACAATGGCATATGTTTTTACTGCCCTAGACCAGGCATAATAACTCGGTTCCCAAAAACCCGAGGCAATATCCAGCCTACTGCTTCGGTTGTGCTGCCACCCGATGCCTAATGTCTTAAAAAAAATTTATTAAAAAAGCATACGCCTCGGTTAGGGGAAACCGGGACAGTATGGGAAATATCGCAGAGTTATATGCTTCGGTTCACTTAGATACCGAGGTAGTTACTGTTTTAGATACCAGTTAATGAAGAACCGAGGCGTATACCTTAGTTTTTATTACTAAACTGCCACCGTCCTTCTATACGCTTCGATTTTTATGAAACCGAAGCATATATGGCGTTTTAAAAACTTTTTTTTTACTAGTGAATCAATCATGCTGCATTTAATGTCATTAATCTTTCTCATGTTATTTGTAACATAACTTATGTTGTTTACTTCAATCAATAGTGAACTTTTTTATTATTTTTTTTAGATATTTTGATAGGTGTTAAAGAAATAAAATTTGAATACTATGACTTAGGACACGGAAACGTGTAAAATCTTCTCTCTTGAAACATTTCCTTTAAGAAAGAATTAATAAATTTGGTTTACTAATGTATTCTTAAAAATATATACTAGAAAAGAAACATTTAGTGTTAGTAAAAAGTTGACACTAATAAGTAAAACTCAATGTCAATTATCTACATTATGCATTGTACTCTAAAATCATATATATATATATATATATATATATATATATATATATATATATATATATATATATATATATATATATATATATATATATTTGGTATATAATTTTGAAGACTATTCTTAGTAAAGTTGACTAAGTCAACATTATTTTATCATTAATTTTTATTAAAAAATTAAGTGTTGATCAACGTTTATTATTTTAAAATTTGTTTAATTTAGTATTGTACGTCATCAAATAAAATTTATTTTTAATATCAATTTAATCAACACTAATAAGAATAATTTTTTTAAAAATAAAATACAAACAAAAAATAGGGAAAATTCAATAAATGAATAAAATAAGTATGAATGAACAAGATGAACATGAAGGCAATGGTTGACTTTGGAACTCGAGATGCCATGACTTTCCTAAATTTTGTGGAATTTTTTAATTTACATGTGATATATTTGAAAAACTTTTTAAATTATTATGATATACTATGAATTGATAGAAATTAATTTAAATACCTAAGTTACAATATTAACTGTTAACAAATAATAAAATATAAAATTAAATATAATAAAAAATAAGAGAATATATTAAGATATTTTTTATTTTCTCTTCTATTGTTTTTTAAGTTTCTCTATACTCATTTTCTTTTCGTTTAACATATTTTTTATAGTAAAATATTAGTTTAATAATTATCATTATTTTTTATTTCATAAGTATTTTGTATATTCATTTTTTATGAATATAGGAAGAAAAAATATTTCTTTTGATAACCAATTTTATTAACCATGTCAATCTTTGGTACGAGCAGTAAGTTAATAACATTTTACTTTCTTGATCGTTTAATTTATTTTTTTAACTCTTCATGTTTCTATAGTTATAATAGAAATAACTTTGTTTTTGCAATGAAAAGTGGAGTTCTTGCCGATAATTTGATTAATTACATTAAAAGGAAATAGCTGAAAATTTTAATTCTAATTCAATTACTTATATATATATATATATATATATATATATATATATATATTTGTTTTATAAGTTATCGTTATACTAAATAGTGTATTTAATTTTATTATATTATTAACAAATTAAATATATAAATCTCTATGTAAGGTCGTTCGGTCATAAACGTACGTTCCATTAGTGTAAAACTAAAGTGAGATATTATTATGTGTAATTATTCTAATATATGGTTTATTGTTGTATTTTTGGGATGTTACATTTGGGCTCCTCTAATAATATTAATCAAGATATGTCATTAGATAGAGAAAATGAATGTTGAATAAAAAAGATGAGAAGAAAATTGTGGATAAAGGATATTTGTGCACATCAAAAAAACTAACGTGATTGAATGAGATGAGTGTGGGTAAAAAAGATGAGTATGAATGAAAGATATGAATGTGATAAAATTTATATAGAAAGTAAAAAAGATATTTGTCATCTTTAAATCTATGTCTTCCAATTAAAAATAATTTATGATTCCTAATCATTATTATGAAAGCAAATTGATTGATAGCATATAAATAAATATCATAGATATATTAATGTCTAACTTAAATAAATAATAAGATAAATGAAATTATTGTTGATTTAGTCGATACTAACATAAATATTTTTATTTACTAAAAAATTGAAAATAGTTAGAATTGTCATAAACTTAATTAAACCTATTCTATTGACGTTTAACATAAACACTAACATAACATAAACACAGAAACTTAAAATAGTTAGCGTCGGCTTAGAGTTAGTTAAGCTCACTCTAAATCCTTTAAAAAATTTATACTTTTAACTTTTGAAAATAAATAAGCACTTTTATTCAAATTGAAGTCAACTTAGTTGTCGCAATTTACGCGACATTAATATTTAAAAATTAATTTAATATTTAATGTGAGACTATTATAATATATGACATCTTCCTTTTGGTAGCTTCTCCATATTATCAAGATAAGTATTCTTTGAGAAGCTTATGCAAGTCTTATTGAAGAAGTACTCTTTAACATTTATTTTTCAATCTCTTAGAACATGAATATTTTTTAACATAATAGTGAGGACCACTCTCTAAAAGTTTCAACAACAGACAAAATTAATGTTACAATCATCATGTGACCGAGATGAACTTAGACTTCATTTAATTTATTTTAATAGGCAATCAATGCTACATTTAATGTCATTCATCTTTTTTAGGTTCTTCATTATATAACCATGTTTTTTTCCCCTCTTCAATATTGCACTTTCTTCATTTCTTTATAGGTTTTTTAATAGGTGTTCTTGTAAGAGAATTTAAATACTGTGACATAGGCCTTAAGACGTGATATCTTGATAAATTTCCTACAAGAAAGAATCAACAGATTTTTAGTACATTAATTTATGTTTAAAAATATATACAATGAATCACATGTGTGATTTGTACTTAAGCTAGACAATGACTGTTTTATTCTATTTTAGTCGATGCATCTTAATATCTACGATATTTATATTTAGTTAATCACTTTTGTTTTAAAAAAAATGAAGGAATCTCTTTTAGAAAGTGTTACTATCGATGGCGGGTAACCGACCGGCAATGTTTAGACAATGCCGAGCGGGTAGAAACAAGTCTAATATGTCCAATCGGGTGTCTCAAGGCCAATATATCTGATCGGATCTCTCAAGTCCAACATATCCGGTCGGGCAGACTTCTAAAACTGTGGACTGGAGGCAGCAGTTGAATGCTCATGAATGTGTAGTTAATGAGGTAACGGTCTTGTCGAATATTTAAGATGTGCATTGAAAGCCATTAAAAGGTAAATTAATGGGTAATATTATCTGAAATCATATAAATAGCAGTCAAAGGAGAAGGTAAACTATCTGTTCTTGATAATTATATAGACTTGCAAAGGCCGATTCTGACTTGAGCGTCGGAATGTTTCCTGCAGGTCAACCAATTTGCATTGAGAACGAGCGTAAGGAGAGCGAAAGGTGAAGGACCGATCGGTCGAGGAGGAGTGTTTCCGGACGGAGGCAGCAGGAGTTTTCTCCGGTCCCATTCAACAGAAACAGAAAGCATATAAACATTTACTCAAGGTCACTTAACATTGTAGAATGAAGATAGTATTGTAAGATTATATATTCAGTCATAATTAATTGAGTAATAATTGAGTAATATAGTTTTTTAGAATTGGAAATATTATTAAGATGTTGGAAAAGGAGTGTTTGGCCCGTTGATTAAAGAAGTTTGTAGTTTGTGTGGTGGCTTTTGGGTTTGGACTTGAAAGAAGTTGGAAATGAAGAAGGAAAATGATTAAGAGGTTTAGTTGAGGTTAGGCCGAAGTCAAAAAACACATGCTCCAAACTCACCAAACTGACATGTTTATCCACTTCGGCGCCTACATAACACAGATACAATGCTTAACCAATGTGTGTCACGCTCATGCAACACTTTACATCAACAATCCTTACAACTTTCAAACTTCTTGCATGCTTTCACACAACTTTTGCTAGATTCTTTCCTATTAATTAGAGATAACATAAATTTCAAATATACTTTTAACTTTTAACTTTGAGAATTAGAATTAGTCTATTTTCGAAATTCTAGATCAATTTAGTCTCTCGTTTTTAGAACTGTTTAGATTTAGTTTTTTCAATCAAATTTGTTAAGTTTATTTGATGTTTTAAATATGTTTATTAGTTAACATTGAAGCGAAAATGTATCAAATGACATAAATAACTCAAATGTTATCATGAAACGTATTTGAAACGTCAAATAAATCTAACAAAAATTAGTTAAAAGAACTAAATTCACACATTTATAAAAATGGAAGACTAAATTAGGCCAAAGTTTTGAAGAACGACTATTCTCAATTTTTACTGAAAGTTAAGGGACTAAAAACATATTTAACTCATAAATATATGTAAATTTTATTTTACAAATTTGTTTTGTAGAATTAAATTAAATTTAAAATTTGTCTCTTAAAATTTGTATCAAAATCTTCTATCCTAAAAAAATTACTTCTTTTTGAGTTTATAATTTTGATGGAATTATTATCTAATTATTTATTAATGTCTAATATAACAATATCACATATATTAACCTAAGATATGTGTGTTAGAAATCTTACATTAACTAAAAGTAAAACAGAATTATAATATAAATGAGTACAAATTTCATCTAATAATTACAAGGTTGAGTTAAGTTTACTATTCATAATTTTTTTTAATAGCTTTCTTTCTCACCTAGATATTTTCTTCCTCAGCAATGTACTAGAATGGTATTAAAATCATCTTTATTTTTTTACTGATGTTTTGACTTTTGGAGTATCCTACGAAGTTGGTGGTGTAGTTTTAACTTTTAATAAGACACAGTCTCTCTCTTTTTGGTGTATAAATAATCTAAATCAGCATTTTATATCAATCGAACTTCTTCCCACTGGAGTTTGGTTTTGTTTCCTAACTTTTTGGAAACGTTTGATCTCAACACATAATACAAAAGAAAAGGAATACATCTTGCACTTGTTATTTTTGTATTTTAATGGAACCTTTGAGAAGTGGAACGATTGGAAAACATCATCCCTTAAACTATTTTATAAAATGTATAAAATATTGAATAGAAGAAAAATTTATAAAACAATTACATATTGCATAATTCCTTTTTAAAGTACACCCAATAAATGAATAGTAAAACTAGTCAAACTTTCCCATATTTTCCCTCGTGTCAAAATATGATCCTAGTCTTTGCTTTTTATTTTTACTAGATGTATACTCCTAATTAAAGTTGAGCTGCAGGTTGACTTTTTAGTTCTTTCTACATGTATACTACATGAATTGTTATCAAAATGTTTAGCACGAATTAAAGGTATTAACTCTTAATAAAATTATTCTACAATTTCTAGTACAATTTAAAACGATAAAACCCTATTAATATAAACTGTCATACAACTTAGAATAATTAAACTGTTAATATAAATAATTGTACAGCTTTTTATTTAACTTATAAATATCAAACTATTAATATAAATAATTGTACAAATTTTAGTATAACTTTAGAGCAATTAAGCTTTTAATAAAAAAGTTGTATAATTTTGAATACAATTTGAAATTAGTAAACTGTTAATACATTTAATTTTTAATGATACGTAAAGAAATTAAAGATATAAAACGTTGACGAACTTTTTGATATAATTTTATAATGATTAGACCTCTTAGATATAAATTGCCGAGTAGCTTTTAATATAACCTAAACCAATTCAATATAAACTTTTTGTATAATTTTAGGTACTGTTTAACATATTTAAACTTTTAATAAATTGTTGCAGAATTGGTAAAGTAATATTATTATGGTTTTGCTTGTATTTTAATGTTGAGGTTGTGTATATTCTTCAGTCCATATGAATAATAAAGATCCATTAATGACCACTCAAATTCACTCATTCAATTTGGTATTTATAATCAAATAAAAGGACTCAACCACTCAACCACTAAAAATATAATTTTTTTATGCACAAGAACCAATTACTCTTTCTTTTTTAAGAATTCACTTCTAATTAGGTTAGAGGGACGATAAAACACATTTAAACAAATTATTTATAAATAATCTTCAAATTAAATTATGATTATTATTTCGGAGGTAGGATTGAAGATCTTTACAAAACACTATTTTACGCTTTCTTTCCAAACAGTTTAGGTTATCTTGCATATACTTAGTTAAAATTCTTCTTGTCTAAGCTTCAAACTCTTTAGGTGTATATGTCAAAAACATTTCGCCGTCCAAGTCAGTGATTAATTCGACTAGGGATCATAGTAAATTCTTAAATTTGCAATAAATGTAATCGTCTACATTCTTACCTTTGACCTATATTTAAATATTTCGAAATAAGCTTATGATTAACGGATTTCTAATCATGATCCATTGACTAATAAACATCGTTTATCGATAATTTTGATTGAATGATGCTTAATAATATTGATCGATTACTCGAACCGATCGACCATTCAGTGATCTTGACGGTACGCACCTTCTCCTCACCCGTACGGTACAATTATATAATTAATTGTAATCTCATTTGTATTTTAGGTTTGAGACTGAAAATACATTTTTTTTCCTCCAAACTTCATGTACACTTTAAGGTCAAATTCATGTTAGTCTAGTTCATCTATTTTCACAACTAGGAATTGTAAACCATCTTTTTCAATTGCTTTTTACTCACAAAATTTTAATTCCCAAGATCAGATAGTGACATGGTGGCTCTAAGATAAATGTAAATAAGTTGACTTAATGGTTAAAGTAAAAAAAAAATACTAAATATATTTTTGTTATTAAAGTTTAATGTGAAATTAAAATTTATTTTATCTTAAAATTTTATATATTTTGGTATTTAAAATTTAAAAAGGAATAAATATAATTTTTTTATCAAACGATGATCTAAATTAAAATTTGAGTTAAAATTTGTCAAAATAACATAAACAAATTTAACTTGAAATACACGTATCAAAGTTTCATCCAGATTAGAAAAATTAAATATATTCAATTTTAAAATTTAAAAATCAATTTATATCACAATTTAAGATAAAAATAAATTTTAATTTTACGTTCAAAGTTTAATATTAAAAATATATTTAATCATGAAAATATACACGTAAAACTCAATATAGTATGTAGAATAGTAATGCCTCTGAAGTTCAAAACTTCTTATTCCCAACTGGGTATAAACATTATTAAACTTTGGAAAAGTTTCCTTAAGTTGTTACTGCTTTTTAGTATATTATGGATTATATTCCTTGCTTAGAAAAAAGTACATAACTCATGGCTGTATAACTATGAATATTGCACTTGATCGACGAAGTAGAAAAGTCATGACAATTTTTTTGGTCAACGAGACAAATTTGACAATAATGAAGCAGTACAGCTATCACTCGTGTTTTCCTCTTCTCTTTTCTGGACTTTGCCCAAGAACTTCATTTATGCATGTGATTTTATTTAACAAACGTAAAGTTTGACATGATCACCCCATTTTACAATTCAAAATCGATTCAAGTCCTGTCTACATGGAAAATATATAAAATCGATCCAAATACGTCACCATGCAAAATAATTATCAAAGTTGCAGCTCAACATAAACTAGTTCTTAAGAGAAACAACCTTAATTTATGCTAGAAAAAGTGAAAATGCGATCGAACAATTGACCAAGCTTTTGGTAAAAAGTAGAAATTGAATGAAGTGGTCAATATTACAGGCCGTACGAATTTTCCTTCCATATATACTAGTCAAGTAACATAAAAAGGAAGTCTGTAAGAAAGGGTGGCATGGAAAAAAAACCGATGGTTAATTAGCAAAATACAGAGTAAGCAAGAGAAGCAAAGTTTGAATTTGAACACTTAGAAGCAATTAAGAGAAAATGAAATGAATTAATCGCTTAAGATAGAAATAGATTGATTGTAAAAGCAAAAGCTAGTTAGGTGGGTTGAATGAACGTTCCCATTTGATGTTTGTGATTGGTTTAACCATTGAACTAAGGCCACCTATTGTACTTGAAATCCAAACGTGGCACAAGGCCAATTCGTATGACAAACCTTCAAAGTAACACCCTATTGACCACAGTGCCTCTCCTTCTCCAATCTTCAACATTTTCACATCATTTGTCAACCACACAATTAATTTCTCCATTGTGTGCTCATACTATATATAATGCTTTTGGCAAATATATCTCTCCACGTCACATTATCTTTTTGTTCTGGCACTTACCTTTTCTTACACATTTGTACATCTTCTTCACTAAACAGACACACAACACCTCTAAAACATGCCCATCACAATTTCTTCCCTTCCCTATCTCCAACACACGTTCACAAAACTCTAATACGTCACCAATCAATCACGAACAATCGCGCCACTGCATTACATTACATTACATAATACCACAATTTACAATATTTTGACCTTCACCACCACGTCACCACCCTATCTTTTCTACGAAAATGACCCTATACTTTGAAAGCTAAGCCACACCAACATACCAATTATATGTTCATACTTGTAACGGAGTTTGATCAGGAAAGAAACACGCATTATTATTAATAAATAAATATTATAATAATAAAAATATTGGTAGATTAAAAAGGGCAAAAGGGAAAGGAGGAAAGAAAAGAAAAGAAGAGGGGGACACGTGTCGAAAGTGGAAGCGGCCACCGCACAAACCTTTTGTGCTGCTTTGAGCTATCGTTTTCTATGTTACCGGTTGTAACAAAAGTCCAGCCTAACTCTCTCAATCTATCTCTCACATGGACACGTGCCCGCACGTGTACACTCTTCCGGCACCCTCTCTTTAGCCATTGCCGACGTGGTTTAAACTCGCGCGTGAAAAATGATTTCGCACTCTTTTTTAAAACACAGCTCTCGTCTCACACACACCGTAGTGGATACTGCACAACTCCGCTTCTAGAACACTCAACATGGAACACTATCACTTACACGTGTCGCTCAATCAAATCTGGTTCATGATAGCTTTTTTTATTTTTTTAATTCCTTGATTGAAGAAATTCTCTTACATTTGCTGTATGAATCTGATTTATAGGCTTTTAACTTTCACGGGAAAGGCGCAATCCCGTGTGGATTTTTCTGTCTTTTACTTTTAACCATGAATGAAAAGTAGGTGCTTTTATTTTTTATTTTTTTAATTTATTTTTAACTTTGAGTTTTACGGCTACATGCAATGCACCTACCGAACGACCACGACCGTATCGGAACCGATAAGGTCGACTGTCTGGAGGCCTTTTTGTTCCAGACACGTGGTGAAGTCCAACAGGCGAGTAACTCAAGTGGGTCCCTCTCTCCAACAGTAAGACAAAGATAACCGTACTTATCTTACCCCATGTGCCGCTATAAATATCGACCAATGTCGACCGGTTTCTGAGAAAAAAAGAAGAAAGGAAAGAGAAAACAAAACATCTTCCTCTGCACTACTTCATCCTCATCGGTTTTCTTTCTTGTGTCATCTGAGACGATTGAATTGCTTTCGAAAATGGGAGTTCCAGAGAAAGACCCTCTTGCCCAGTTGAGTCTACCACCTGGTTTTCGGTTCTACCCCACCGACGAGGAGCTTCTCGTTCAGTATCTCTGCCGCAAGGTCGCCGGCCACCATTTCTCTCTCCCAATCATTGCTGAAATTGATCTGTACAAGTTCGACCCATGGGTTCTCCCAAGTAAATACAATTTCTCTCTTCTTTTTATTTTTTGCTTTTTCTCTTGTCGTTCTATATTGAATTGACACGAGCTGTTAATTTCTCAGGCAAGGCGATTTTCGGGGAGAAAGAGTGGTACTTTTTCAGCCCTCGAGACAGGAAGTACCCAAACGGGTCTCGACCCAACAGAGTAGCCGGGTCGGGGTATTGGAAAGCCACCGGAACCGACAAGATCATCACCACCGAGGGTAGAAAAGTTGGCATAAAAAAAGCTCTGGTCTTTTACGTTGGCAAAGCTCCGAAAGGCACCAAAACCAATTGGATCATGCACGAGTATCGCCTCCTTGACTCTTCCCGAAAGACCACCGGAACCAAGGTATATATTATAAATAATCGAGTTTACTTTCCTTTTTGGTTAATTAAATAAAGGTTGTAGTAGATTGAGAAACCATAGATGATTTATGGAGCAATAAGTTCTCTTTAAACATGTTATTAATGGTAATTGTTACACCATTAATTGATTGGAGCGTTTGATTGATGGTGCAGCTGGACGATTGGGTTCTGTGTCGTATATACAAGAAGAACTCGAGTGCACAGAAGGCGGCGCAAAACGGCGTCGTTTCGAGCAGGGAACACACTCAATACAGCAACGGTTCGTCGTCGTCGTCTTCGTCCCATCTGGACGACGTTCTGGAATCGCTGCCGACGATCGACGAACGATGTTTCGCGATGCCACGTGTCAGTACGATGCAGGCACAGCAGGAGGAGAAGGTGAGCGTTCATCAGAACCTGGGTGCGGGAGGGTTGGTGGATTGGGCCAACCCTGCGGTTCTGAATTCGGTGGGTGATTTCGTTTCGGGGAATAATCAAGTGGTGCAGGAGCACACACAGGGGATGGTGAACTACGGCGGGTGCAATGACCTTTATGTCCCCACCTTCTGCCACGTGGAGTCTACGCTTCCGCAAAAGATGGAGGAAGAGGTGCAAAGCGGCGTGAGAAGCCAAAACAACAATAACCCGTGGTTTCTTCAGAACGATTTTACGCAGGGGTATCAGAACCCGGTGGACACGTGTGGGTTTAAGTTCCCGGTTCAGCCGGTGGGATTCGGGTTCAGGCAATGAAGTTCAGCGGGTTATGAAAAAAGAAATAATGTTTATTTTGTGTAAATAGGTGGGATTGTTTGGGCTAACTCGTTGGGTTTTAGGTTCCTTTTTAGAAAAGGTGAAAATTTTGGTCTTCATTTTCGGCTAAAGAATGAATCGATCCACGAGATAAAGCAATGATGGAATGGAAGCATTTAATTTATTAGAAGGTAGTTTTCAGCCACACAAAGCTTACTCACCCACATGAATCACATTTTGTACTTAAAAATCAACTTCAAATTGTTCCAGTGTTAGGTTTCGTTAATTTCGATCTTCCTATGTCCACATGTTTCTTTATGCTGTTTGCAATTTTTTAATACTGTATACGTAGTTTATGCACGTGTAAAATGAGTCACCGTTCGGAAGGTAGGCGCATTGCCATTACCAGCAAGTAAGAGATAAGGTTCGTATGTATTGAATTTTTCTGTGCGTGAAAAATGAAATTCCAAACTCAAGTGGCCCTTTTCTATATATATTTTTTTCTTCTTATCTGTATTTTTGACTATTTTCAGCAGAGAATATAGAAAATGGATTTTGGAGTGGGAAAAGTAATTGACGGAACAAATAGAGAGGGACGTGAGATGACGTTTTAAGCAACAGATAAAATTTGACTGCGGAATTGTTCAACATTTGAGCAAAATGTTAAGTGTTTTCACGGATGGAGATTTTTCCAAACAGAGCGGAAATTCAACAACGTTAATTCATCGTTGTTTTTAGATATTTGTTTTAATATAGGATTTTGATTTGAAGGACATGTGTGCACGTTGAGAAAATGCATGTTTCAGAAACTAGTTGGAATAGAAAAGACTAGCCTCGAAGCATGGAGAATTACAATTAGAGTCTCTTTATGTTTCTATTTTTTTCAGAATTTTAAATAGGTTTTTTTTATCTTAAGGTTATTATTTTTGTAAAATTAAATCAAATAAAGACTTTTCGTTAAATTGAAAAGACGTCGTTTAAGTGATGTATTCGTAGAATGCTGATTGTGTTTTTTTAATGATGTGGAATAAATTATGTGATAATAACATTTTGTGACGTGTAATTTTTAAATTAAAAAAAATTGAAATTTTCAAATTGGGAAAACTTATCCCTTTCTTCTAATTGACAATTGGAAAAATAGATTAGAGAAGCCATTCTCTCTCTTCAAATTAACATTTAGAAAAAGAAATTGAAAACAACTAATGTCCTTTGAATTAGGGTTTGTGGACGAAAATAGATAATCATATCTTATTCATGTTCTTCTTCAATGACGGTGGAAATCATTACGGTAATAGCAATACCCTCACTTCCTCCAACGATATTGGCAGCGATGCTGCCTCCTCCCACACACCCCATGGGTTTGACTTGAATCTCTCGATGTTGCTCATGGAGTTTTGGCCTTGTGGGGTTCGACTTAAAGAAAAAACTCGGTGAAGATAACAAGCAAGAGGTGGAAGCTTCTGTCATGCTGAGATAGTAAGATTAAGTTGTTGGAGAATATGTATGCAAACTTCTTTAGAATCGAGTAATGATTTCAAAATTGGTGGGTGGCTAACACTAAAAAGATTATCATATAATACAAACTCTACAACATGAGATATTGAAGATGTCGCTTTGAAATATACGTTTTGATGCAACTATCAACCAAACTGGTTGGACCCCTAATAAATTATGGACAAAGCTCTTCAACAGTTTCATTCAATAATATGTCATAAAAGAATTTGTTTTTTTCCAAAGAAACAGAGTCCAACATTAGTAGTTGATGTTTTTTTATAATGAAAGCTGGTGTTTTTTTATCGTGTTTTAAACTGTATAGAATTTTAAGATAGTAATGCAAAATTTACTTTTACTTCATCGCTAATTACCTATGCAGAAAATCATCAATTTTAAGGTAGTTGTGCATTTTTCTAAAAGTTAAGAATCGAACAAAAATTTACACGAGACTTAACATTGGTATCTCATCTGTTTGTAGAAAATTATCAATTTTTTTTTTAATTTTATTTAAAACTAAAGTTCATACCAACAAAGTTAGAATAAAAAACAATTAAAATTTCTAAATTTCTATTTACTTTGCAGCTGCACAAACTTAATGTTTGCTTAAAAGTCTTGGCAACTTCAATAAATTTGTCATGTGTCTAGTATAAGGCCATTGAAAGCAAGATGAATAACAAAACTTTTAATTCATTGGATCAAGCCAGGGTGCTTGGTTTGATCAATCAATTTTCTTACATTCACCTTTTCCGCCACTATGATCCAACTCAGAAAGCTTCCAAAATATATATATATATATATACCTTGTCATTATGTAAGCAACCCGAAATTGGACATTAGCTCAATCATAGGCATTTATCATATGGATTTTGTGGAAGGACGAAGGGAAATTACATGGGTTTATCTACATGGAGGAGAACTGAAATTTTCTTGTGCAGAGGATTGAACTTAAGAAGAAGTTCACTTTTGGGATTCCAGGTCTCTTCAATAAAGTAGTAAACTACATCTTTCAGGTTAAGGGCAATTTGCACCCTCAGGGCATAAGTACCGTCATCGTGCCCTATTAAGTGTTTTCGGAATGGTTCCCGTTTGCGAGTGTAGCGAAGCTTTCTACGTTGGCGCACAATTTGCAAAAATGGAGATTATGTGAAGTAGGGAATGGTGGTTCCGTCCCTTTGTGTGGTCACTATTTCTGTCAAGATTATCATGGTTAGGAGACGAACTCCAAGTACGAACATCAACTTCTTTCTCTACAATCGATGGCCAAAGAATCCTAATTGCTTTCGTTACCCACTCAGTTTCCCCAATTTCTTTTCACAATTCTTCATTTCAAACAAAGGGGTTGGGTTGAATTAAAGTTTCCCATATTCTTTTAATTAAAAATTAAAATTTACACCTTAGATTTGCTTATTACCATATAAAGTATTCCACATCATTTAAAAAAGACACGATTAGCATGCCATGTAATGCATCCCTTAATGGCGTCTTCTCAATTTGACAAAAAGTCTCTATTTGATTTAATTTTACAAAAATAAGGACCCAATTGAAACTCAAAACAAGAAAGGAACCTATCTGAGATGCTGAACGAAAATAAGAACTTAAGGAGACAATATGTAAAAGCTTGGGTTAATCTAGTACTGTCAACAACCAATTCTGTAACTTTATTATAAATAAAATAAAATAAATTGATTTTGGATGATTATCAAACCCTTCTTCAGACGACATCCCACCCACTTTCGTCGTGGAAGCCAGTGTGCAATTTCATGAACAATTATCATCATTTAAACACTTTAGATCACGGACTATTGTCTTATATGGAAAAGACATCGTAGTGGAACTTTTGGGGGGACGGATGAAGAATAATAAAAGAAGGAGAGGTTTACGGTAAAAAAAAAAAAAAAAAAAAAAAAAAACTTCAGTGGGAAGGAAGAGAGATAGAGAAGAGGGAAGTTGAGTAGCTGAGAAAGGAGGTTACTCAAAAGAGGAAGACGCTTACAGGAGGGGCTGCGGATAAAGGAAGAAATTAAGGAAGCTTCAAAAGGTAGGTAACTATGATGTGATTATGGGGTGAAATGCATGCTGATGCTCTGGATCATATTTTGGCTTTGTTATTGTGTGCATGTTATCACTTTATTGATTTCTTCTATCCCTGTTAATCCACATTCTACTGTAACCATTACTCAACATTTCCTTTCACCACTCCAGTTCACTCATTTTCTATTCCATTCAACAAAATCATAATTTCATCACATGATAATCAAGAAAAGAGTTCATTTTATATCACAGAGAGTTACCAATTCATGGCATGAAACATAAATCTAACATCTTTCAAAAATCAATATCTTCTTCCTCCACCCTCAACGCCGGTCTCCACCACCATCAACTCTGAACCCAAATCACCATACACACGGCTGTTATCGTCCATCGTGTACCAGCCTTGGAACCCGACGCCATCAACGATCTCTATTCCGCGCCTCTTCTTCAAGCCGTCGCGAACGGCGCGAGTTCCCATGACGCAGACGCCGGCAGCAACGGCTGGGCTAGCTAGTGGCGACGAGGATGCGTCATGGTGGAACTTGAGTGTTTCCCTCTCGCGCGCAGAAGGAGAAGAGAGGAGCGAACCTGGCACTGTGGCCGGTGATGGCTTCGACGTTGCCACTGCTATCTTCGCCGGCGATGCTCTTGGCCGGCCATGGGACGCGCGACGGTTGGTCTCCTCGGAGGAAGATGGCTGCCGCAGAGATGATGAAGGGAAGACCCCTTGATTATGCTGAGAAGCTTCTGCCGAAAGTGAAAGGGTAACTGGGCTTTAAACCCTATTAACTTGGTTGAGGCAGATTGCCTCTTGTTATCTGCACCCTAAAATTCATACGCTACAATGATTGAAATAAAGGTTGGGCCTTAGCCCATTTCGTATTATAACACCAATTTTTCCATTTTCCAAGTGTACATTCTTTTAGGCCATTTCATGAGCCTGTTATTAAAATAAAATAATAATAATAAATAATATAAAACATATAAAATATTCTGAAAGTTCCAAATATATCAAATTCTAATCAATGAAATTAAGACAGAACTACGTAAGCCTTGATTCTCTACCGTAAATGGAGATACGTAGGAGCAAGGCAATGCCTTGTCAGGTTTATTCCTCCCAAAAATCTAGACGTTTCCTCAACACCCAAATCAAGATCTCTGTAGTACTCGTGATGTACTAGTGTTCATTTATAACTTATAATATTTCGGTATTTGCAAGATCGTGTGTGTTGATTTGCTCATTATGTGTTCACTTGATGTTTTATTCATGCCAGTATGCTATTGTAATTGATTATTCTATGTTGCTTTATGGGTGTATGTATGCATTATCATGTGGGTAATAAAGTGAAAGAGTATGTGATTCAAAGTAATGGACAGTGTGATTTTACAAGTATGATTCATGAACGTAATTCCATGATCCTCAAGGAGAGGATACATGGTGGTGTTTTGGGGTTGTATAGAATGATTACATGGTAGCTCAGTTTTGGGGGTCATCCTGAAACTCCAATGGTCTTTCTTTTCATGTAGAGAGGTGATGAACGGGTCGCACCGCTCACAAAAGTTGATTGCACGAAAATAATGCAGTATATTTTCTAGGAAGTGACTCCTAGGTCGTCTCTCAAGGACCAAATATGGGTTAAGTCTTAGATCTAACACGAAGTGGGGGGTTTTGTGAATGGTTTTGTACGGAAAACTAAAATAGCAGTGCAGAAAATGAAAATGCAGTAAATATTGAAATTACAGTAAATAATAGAAAACCAAAGACAGTAAATTTAGAGAATGGTAAAAACGAAATTTAACTTTTTAACATAACCAGAAAATGTAAATCAACAAGTGCGGTGAAAATAAAAATTGAAAAACAACTGAATAACGTTTGAGAATGTAAATTGAAAACATAATTCTGACAAATTTAAAATGCTCAACTGAATTTTATGGCAGAACAGAATTGGAATTAAAATGCAAAATTGAGATTGTAATTGACAAACTGCAGTAAATGGAACGTGCAAATGAAATCAAACACAAAACCTCCCCAAGAGGGGAGGAGAAAATCAAAGCATTGCTTCCTAAATTCCTACTCCTCAAACTCTAATCTAAATTGTCCTACTGAAATCTCCTAAATTCTACTTCTCTACTGGAGCTCCTTCTCTTCTTTGCTGGTGCTGGAAATTTATAGCCACAATTCTCAATCCGTGACTTCTCCATTTTGTCTTATGTAGAAGCTCTTTCCAGCCGTCTCTGCAACAGCCGTGTATTCTCCTCCACAATCACATTCCTTTTCTCCATTTTCTAATCTTCACTTGGGTGGAGGCTTGGACCCACTTCCAACAACTTTCTCATTTCCAATGCCTTTCACAGTGCGTGCTTCTCCAGCCCTTGGACGTGACTCTAGCTAATCCTCTTCTTTGTGTGCTTTCAGTTCAGAACCCCTTGTGCCAAGCTAGTGCCTTCCTTCATTTTACTCATCCTGGTGCTCCCTTGGGTGCTCCCTTGGGTGTTGTTACTTCCTCATTGCTACCTTCATCCATGTGGGCTGCTCCAAAGAGGCCGTGTGCAAGCTGGACCAAGAGTGCCTCCTGTTTCCACGTCCCAGCTCTCTGCTGCCATCATCCGTGAAGATAGCTGGACAGCTTTACTGCCATGGGCCGTGATGGTTATGCAAGAAGCTGGACTAATTATCCCTGGACGTGTGAATGCAGCTGTGTTGGTGCTGGACCAAGGTGCAGGACCGTGATCTTCTCTCCCTCAACGTGGTCCCCTTTTTCTTTGTTGATTGTTGGGATGCAAGCCGTGAGCTGATGTCCATTTGCTTTTTAATGTGCAGCTCTTCCAAAATCTAATGTTTGCTTACCACGTTGCAAGCCAAGAAAGAGTATGGTCGGATATTGTCCAAAGGAAATATGTTGAATATACCACTTCCTTTCATGAATGGATGTGTAAAATGATCATGGGACCCTCCAAGCATCTCCATGACTATAAAACAAAAACATATGCACTTCATTTCAATGTGGCCCCCTCCATGGTTGCAATGGCCGTGTGTTGCTCCAAATAATTCTATGCTTCTTCAAATTGAATAATTTGGAAGGACTTGCTTCCCCTTTTTACGTGAAAAAGCTTTAATAATTGGAATGTTTTCCCATACCCTTCCAATCAACCATCATATTTTAATCAAGATGCTTTCACTCCAACACCCAAAATAATAAAAAAAAAATATACAAGCTGGTCTTCTAGACTTCATGTAGCCACTTCATCATTTTTAATGAAAGAATTCTTTCATGCCCTTCAACTCTGAATCAACGCCCCATCTCATGTGCACACCAACGTTCTCTTGGACGTTATTTCTCACCAATTTTCACCTATTCACTTCTTCATTTTTCAAAGAAATATCTCAAGTATTGGTCACGGTATTTTTGCATTCAATGAGAAGAGAGAAAACGTTGCTTCCAATTGTAAAATGAGCATCTTTCTTTTATTTTTCCTTCCAACTAGTCAACATGCACCTCCCCAAATGCCCCCCATTAATGCCATTTAC
The DNA here is from genome assembly GCA_034642375.1 of Vigna nakashimae. Taxonomy (NCBI): domain Eukaryota; kingdom Viridiplantae; phylum Streptophyta; class Magnoliopsida; order Fabales; family Fabaceae; genus Vigna; species Vigna nakashimae. The sequence continues at coordinate 12,930,750 of CM067764.1, read as the reverse complement.
AAATAATGTGCCTTATGGTGTTGAATTTGTTTCAAGAAATTTCCAATTCCAAAATGAATGTGCCGTGAGATGCACTTGTAAGGTGGTCCCCTTCATCATTTTAAACCAAAACAATTGTTGAAGCTTGTAGCAATTTTGGACCTGCAAAAATATTGGATGCCGTGTGGCATGTCTTCTAATTCATCATATTTCTACGAGAAATGAGCTATAAAATGTGCCAATATGAGTGTTGAATCCTTGAGTGTTGGGAGGTCTTAGCACCGTCCAATGATCAATTCCAGCCACCACAAGTATCAAACAACATGCAAACAATGCACACAGATTAGAAGTCACTCAAACAGTAATCACTGAACTAACATAGGGGAGTAAAATAAATACTGGGAACAACACAAAATGAATTTGAACAAAGTAAAAACTATACTTGCAAATAGACATCCATACGAAACTATGAAAAAAAACTGCATGCAAAACGGATAAGAATTGAACTCGAACGAGGACAAACAAGTTGACACAAAATTCACACAGCAACCAGCGAAAAGTCAAATGGCTGAGATGAATTTGGCTCAATTGTCATTTCTCAATTAACCTTAAAATGTCCCAAAATATTATCCAACAATTTTCCTAAAATTAATAATGCACATAATTAATCTCAGATAATTCAAATTAATTAAAATAAGAATTTCTGATCAAATTAAGCACAGTCAGTAAAAACAGGAAAATACTAGACAATTAAGCACAATTCCCCAATTAATTCTAGCACAATAAACTAAGTGAAGTGAGTAAAATATTGACTCATCAAAATAGACCACACTTAGTCTTTTGCACTCCTGGGCAAAATCAAGACGCAAATCAGGGAATGGTTCAAAGGACTTTTAAGAAGGTTACACAAATTCAGCAGACAGAAAAACAAAGACTCAAGAGAAAATAAACAGAATTTACAAAGTTCTCACGAAATCTAGACAGAGAAAAGATGTAGACCATATCCAATCACAGAATCACTGAAAAGCAGATACTTATAGAAATCTTCCAAACAATTCAAAACTTGGTAAAATAATTAATCAGCTCAAGAGGTGATTCAAAAACAACAAAACCTTACAGATGCACTACAGTGTTTCTCTCAAGTGTCTAAGGTAAATCAATGTCACTCAATGCACTCAAGAAAGCAAACACAAATAGACTTGGCAAGTTTCTAATTATCAATACTTAAAACATATGCATGTTCAGATCAAAAGGTCTTTACTGGGTTGTAATGGGGCCAAGGACAGGGGAGGATAAATTTGGATAAGTAGCTATAGCTCAGAAGAAATAGAGGTGTACTAGGAAAAAAAAAATGTAAACACTGTGAAATCTCACCTAAACCTCTAATTCAATCCTCTTCTCGACTCCATTATTCACAAAATTATTTTTCATTTTTCTCTTTTTCTCATCATCATTTTTTTTTATTTCATCTTTCTTTTTTTTTTCTTTTTTTTTTTCTTTTTTTTCATCCTGTCTCTTTTATTTTCTCTCTTTATCACACAACAGGATAGAAATAACATTTCCAAAACAAGATGAGGAACCAACTAGCCAATTCATCAGAATCCCTAAGGAGACCACACTTATTCACAAAATACTTTTATAGCTCCAGACTTTCCTAAGGTTAAGGTAATCATTGTTTTTCACTTAGGTTCAGTGTATGAGCTTCAACACAAAGAAATGGGGAAAGTATAGGCTCAAAGGGGTTATCAAAGGATAATATCAGGGTAGGCTTATTTGGCTAAAGAGGCTCAAGAAATAAAATGCCTTTATCATTTCTAAACATGCATATCCATCAAGAATTATCAAAAAGAATCAAGCCAAGGCATATGTGCAAGCAATCAAGATACATATCTCACATAAGAAAGAACATTAAGTGGCTCAAATCTCACACAGGGTGTTTGTCACAATCAAATCAACCTCTCAAACGTTTAATTATCTTTCCAAGCAAAGAAAAGCAAGGATTACAATCTATAAGTAGTAAGTAAGTGAAGGAAAAATCTACAACTTAGACATCATCCAGAAATCAAGAGAAAAATGTAAACTTTATTGCACACAAAACTGGATAAAAATAACTTAAAAGAGAAAAAATTTAACACTCAAAAACAAAAAATTTAACACACAAAATACAATCTAACAGAAAAATCCGAAAAATCAGAATTTCTTCCCAGTAGACCACACTTAAATCACACAATGTCCTCAGTGTGTTACAATCATCAGATGATCAACTTCAGAGCAGTCAAATAATATAGACAAGTGCAATAAAATGTTAGGAAATGGGAAGAAATTTTCAGTAACATCCATCAGTAGATGTTTTCAGTGACATCCATCAGTAGATGTCTAAATCACGTAGCACCCATCAGTAGATGCTAATTAATTTTTATTATATTTTTTTATTTTTTTTTTATTTTTTTTTTATTTTTATTTTTATTTTTATTTTTTTTTTCTGAAAAAGGAGACCGGTACTGTGACAACAGTCTCGGTGGCAAAGACCGGAACTGTTGCTACAGTGGAAAGCAATCTGGCTATAAAAGAGGCACTCCTCCGCGTCCAGCTCCATTTCTGACTTCCCTGCTCTCTCTCTACTCCTCTCTTCTCTCTCCCACTCTCTCCTCTGAGCATCTGAAGCTGCGCGGAGCCTCTGCCACCGTGCCATCTGAAGAGTCTGAGATCTGCGAGGAGCTCTGTCTGCGTGCCTTCGGAGCGTTTGAGATCTGTGTCAAGCTTCTGTAAGCCCTACTACTCCGGGTAAGTCCTCTGCACCTTCCTTCTTTCCTTCTTTCCTTCTTTCTTATCTTTCTGCTTGCTTTTTCTGCTTTTATTACCATCCTGCTTTCCTGCTTTCCATATTATTCTTCTCTGACCTCTTGCCTGCTGTCCCTCTTTTCCATTTTCCTGCTTTCCTTTCATGCTTTCATTTCTCTTCTTTTCCATTTTTTTCATATTTTTGAAACTGAAAACACTTAAACACATAAAACACAACTGTCTTAAAACTTAAGGGGTATATCGGCTGGAAACCAGACGTTAATCTCCCTTCGTTTGAAGGTATGGCAGAGACAATCGGGTAGAACAACGCCACGTACCCCACTTAAAACTAAAACACAGAAACTGAATATACAAGAACAATATGGACAAGGACACTGGACGTAGATCCGTTTAGGACCCTTTGCAAGGACCGTGAAACAGATCTGAGACCAGACACACAAACAATCAAAGACAGACAGGACAAAATAAATTTAACGGAAAACAAGAACAAATAAAGAAAACACAGAACTAATCTAAAATTTTTTTTATGCTTCTCTTTTTTTTTTAGATCTTTTTTTTTTTAGTTCTTTTTATTATTACTTTTTTTTATGTTTATTTTTTTCTTCTTTTATGTTTTTGTTCTTTTTTTTTTTTTTTTTTATTTAAGTATTTGTATATTACGAGAGGAAGGATGAGTGAAACGGAATCAGAGAGATATACCAGTCAACGGTGGCGTCCAACCGACGATCAAATCCAGATGATGACCAAAATATTCAACTATGGGGTCACACACCCAAGCCGAGCGCAAGTCGTCGAGATCGCGTCTCGACTAAGGGCTTTCGGCGAAGCCACTGAATACAACGTACACTGCTGGTTCAACAACCACGGCAATCGGGTCAAGCACTGGCAAGCGGAGATAGACCCCACTGGCACTCTCTTTTCACAACTGCCGCTGTACATGTACGGTAAGACCTCTGATCACACCTCCATTTTTATTGAAATTTTTTTCACTTCCTCTTCTATTATTAACACATGTTTTTTTATTTTTTTATTTTTTTTATTTTTTATTTTTTGTTTGAAAGAAAACAACTGGGTGATAATGAGGGCACCGAGGCTGCTGAATTTGTTTCCAGTTCCGATCATTATCGATGACGACAGAAATGAACGAGAAATTCCTCCACCAAAGCCTCCGCTCGTGACTTTTCGAACCAGAGCTCCCTCAACGGAGTTCTCCCTTAGACCACCACAACCAGCTCGAGAGTTCTTTCATTTTTAGTGTTTTATGTTTTATTTTTTTTTTATGTTTTTGTTGGCCGAGTGTGGCCAGAATTAAGGACAAGGCATGTAATATGAACAATTGTTTTTTTTTTTTTTTTTTATGTTTTTAATTTTTTTTATGTTGTTTTTGTTTTTTATTTGGTTTGTAATATTAACGATCACTAAAGATCGACCCCCGAACATCTTTTAATTTCATATATGAATCTACTGCAATTTCATTTTCAGATATGTTAAATCTCCAATTTTCCATTACTGTAATTTTTGCTTTTATGACCGAATGAAATCTTTCTTAGTCAAATTTTTCAATCAATAATCTGTATGCAAACGACTAAGAAATTATATTTACAGTGAAGGAAAATAAGGAAAAATAAGATCTGAAGTGAAAATTTTTATTGGTATAAAATAATAAGATACTGAGGGTCGAAATAAAATCAAGCAATACGCAAAACAATTTTTGAATTTTTGATTTTTCGAATTTTTTTTCTTTTTAGTAAAAACACTAAAAATCACGAAGCAAATAAAACACAGAACACATTTTTTTTTTTTTTAAATATATGAAAAATAAATATATGTACATCTCATAACAATTAAATTTGAAAAGAAAAATTTTTGCACAATTAAAAAAAAAAATTATCACAAATAATTTTTTTTTTTTTTTTTTTTTTTAAAATAATAACTCGAAAACTAATAAAGAAAAATAAAAGGAAAAATAAACATAAAAGAAAACAAAATTCAGAATCTTCCCGAGACCATACTTAAAATACAATGTCCTAAACGTGTTCTAAGCATAAGATCATCAGTTAAAACACTAAACAGATAAAGGACAAATGCAATAAAAGTAGGAAAACGGGAAAGAAAGAAAAAGAAAACTCCCCTGGATTATGGTGGCAGTTGCCAATTTTGGATCATCAGGGAGAGGTCTTCATGTTCACGATCCAGCCATGAAGTTTTGAGGACGAACTGCTTCATCCTCCAGATTTGATCAAGCAGTGAAATGTCCTCCACCGCCGGATCTAAGCAGCAAATATTGTTACTGAGCGGATTCAGTAGGTGCTTGTTGATCTTTGAACTGTCAGTGTCAGCACCTTTGTTTTCCACTGTGGGTGTATGTTGATCAAATTTATACGTACCTCCTGCAACATGGTTAGTGCAATGTGGTTCCGCAGAAATTTCATGCAGGGGTATGACACCCAATTCTAGTGTAATAGGCTGAACCTCAGATAAATCCTCATAACATGAATCGGTTTCAAATGTAGAAATAATATCTTTAACAGGCTCAGATTCATGTTCAGAGGGAGAATTAAAAACATGCTCAGCAACAATATGATTACAAGCATACCTATCATCAGCATAATCTTTAATAACACAGTCAACAGAATAATCAATTTGCGGTATGCTTACCTCCACTTCCTTGAAGATTGGTAAAGTAGTGGAGGATGAAAGTAGTCCACCTGGTTCAAGATTATTGCTTATTCTTTCCTGGTCCTCAAAATCATCAGCATTTTCCTCAAGTGCAAGAATGGTCATCTGCCCAATCTGATTACTCAGATTCTGAATTGCCGCTTGAGTTTCCTGCTGAAACTCTATGCTATTTTTCTTGAACTGCATGTTCCCTTTCTGTAACTGAACGTTCTGCATGGTCATCTGCTCCAGTAACTCCTTTAATGTAGGTTCAGAAGTAGAAGGCTGAGGAGTTATTTGAATAGGAGAATCATATTGCTGACTCTCATATTGTGGAACTGGCTCCCAAAGAGAGCTCTCAGAAATTGGATGATGGAACATATTGTTCTCATCATAAAAATCAGCAGATTTAAAATCAAAGTAATATGCAGAATAAGAATCATAATCACAGACATTGGCAGAATAAGCATTATTCACAACATTAAAATAGGTAGACATCGAAAAGTAAAAATAAAACAAATAAAAAGTAAATACTAAAAATTACTAAACAGATAATTCACAACACATTTATACATGCTACAGGAACATAAAAGACAGAACATAATTTTTTTTTTTTTTTAATATTTTTTTTTAATTAACAGACATAATACAAAACACAACACAATAAAAATATAAAAGACAAAATATATATTACAACCACATAATAAAACAAAAACAGTAAAAATCTAAAACAAGAACCTGGACTGAAGTGACAACGCCGCCAAAATTTGCTGAAGGTGTCGTTGTCGCCTACAAAAATATACAAGACAAAACACACATATTAACAGAACAAAAATTTACACAACAATAATCTAAAACCAAACCGTCATTGGTCCCCGGCAACGGCGCCATTTTGATGAACGGGTCGCACCGCTCACAAAAGTTGATTGCACGAAAATAATGCAGTATATTTTCTAGGAAGTGACTCCTAGGTCGTCTCTCAAGGACCAAATATGGGTTAAGTCTTAGATCTAACACGAAGTGGGGGGTTTTGTGAATGGTTTTGTACGGAAAACTAAAATAGCAGTGCAGAAAATGAAAATGCAGTAAATATTGAAATTACAGTAAATAATAGAAAACCAAAGACAGTAAATTTAGAGAATGGTAAAAACGAAATTTAACTTTTTAACATAACCAGAAAATGTAAATCAACAAGTGCGGTGAAAATAAAAATTGAAAAACAACTGAATAACGTTTGAGAATGTAAATTGAAAACATAATTCTGACAAATTTAAAATGCTCAACTGAATTTTATGGCAGAACAGAATTGGAATTAAAATGCAAAATTGAGATTGTAATTGACAAACTGCAGTAAATGGAACGTGCAAATGAAATCAAACACAAAACCTCCCCAAGAGGGGAGGAGAAAATCAAAGCATTGCTTCCTAAATTCCTACTCCTCAAACTCTAATCTAAATTGTCCTACTGAAATCTCCTAAATTCTACTTCTCTACTGGAGCTCCTTCTCTTCTTTGCTGGTGCTGGAAATTTATAGCCACAATTCTCAATCCGTGACTTCTCCATTTTGTCTTATGTAGAAGCTCTTTCCAGCCGTCTCTGCAACAGCCGTGTATTCTCCTCCACAATCACATTCCTTTTCTCCATTTTCTAATCTTCACTTGGGTGGAGGCTTGGACCCACTTCCAACAACTTTCTCATTTCCAATGCCTTTCACAGTGCGTGCTTCTCCAGCCCTTGGACGTGACTCTAGCTAATCCTCTTCTTTGTGTGCTTTCAGTTCAGAACCCCTTGTGCCAAGCTAGTGCCTTCCTTCATTTTACTCATCCTGGTGCTCCCTTGGGTGCTCCCTTGGGTGTTGTTACTTCCTCATTGCTACCTTCATCCATGTGGGCTGCTCCAAAGAGGCCGTGTGCAAGCTGGACCAAGAGTGCCTCCTGTTTCCACGTCCCAGCTCTCTGCTGCCATCATCCGTGAAGATAGCTGGACAGCTTTACTGCCATGGGCCGTGATGGTTATGCAAGAAGCTGGACTAATTATCCCTGGACGTGTGAATGCAGCTGTGTTGGTGCTGGACCAAGGTGCAGGACCGTGATCTTCTCTCCCTCAACGTGGTCCCCTTTTTCTTTGTTGATTGTTGGGATGCAAGCCGTGAGCTGATGTCCATTTGCTTTTTAATGTGCAGCTCTTCCAAAATCTAATGTTTGCTTACCACGTTGCAAGCCAAGAAAGAGTATGGTCGGATATTGTCCAAAGGAAATATGTTGAATATACCACTTCCTTTCATGAATGGATGTGTAAAATGATCATGGGACCCTCCAAGCATCTCCATGACTATAAAACAAAAACATATGCACTTCATTTCAATGTGGCCCCCTCCATGGTTGCAATGGCCGTGTGTTGCTCCAAATAATTCTATGCTTCTTCAAATTGAATAATTTGGAAGGACTTGCTTCCCCTTTTTACGTGAAAAAGCTTTAATAATTGGAATGTTTTCCCATACCCTTCCAATCAACCATCATATTTTAATCAAGATGCTTTCACTCCAACACCCAAAATAATAAAAAAAAAATATACAAGCTGGTCTTCTAGACTTCATGTAGCCACTTCATCATTTTTAATGAAAGAATTCTTTCATGCCCTTCAACTCTGAATCAACGCCCCATCTCATGTGCACACCAACGTTCTCTTGGACGTTATTTCTCACCAATTTTCACCTATTCACTTCTTCATTTTTCAAAGAAATATCTCAAGTATTGGTCACGGTATTTTTGCATTCAATGAGAAGAGAGAAAACGTTGCTTCCAATTGTAAAATGAGCATCTTTCTTTTATTTTTCCTTCCAACTAGTCAACATGCACCTCCCCAAATGCCCCCCATTAATGCCATTTACAAATAATGTGCCTTATGGTGTTGAATTTGTTTCAAGAAATTTCCAATTCCAAAATGAATGTGCCGTGAGATGCACTTGTAAGGTGGTCCCCTTCATCATTTTAAACCAAAACAATTGTTGAAGCTTGTAGCAATTTTGGACCTGCAAAAATATTGGATGCCGTGTGGCATGTCTTCTAATTCATCATATTTCTACGAGAAATGAGCTATAAAATGTGCCAATATGAGTGTTGAATCCTTGAGTGTTGGGAGGTCTTAGCACCGTCCAATGATCAATTCCAGCCACCACAAGTATCAAACAACATGCAAACAATGCACACAGATTAGAAGTCACTCAAACAGTAATCACTGAACTAACATAGGGGAGTAAAATAAATACTGGGAACAACACAAAATGAATTTGAACAAAGTAAAAACTATACTTGCAAATAGACATCCATACGAAACTATGAAAAAAAACTGCATGCAAAACGGATAAGAATTGAACTCGAACGAGGACAAACAAGTTGACACAAAATTCACACAGCAACCAGCGAAAAGTCAAATGGCTGAGATGAATTTGGCTCAATTGTCATTTCTCAATTAACCTTAAAATGTCCCAAAATATTATCCAACAATTTTCCTAAAATTAATAATGCACATAATTAATCTCAGATAATTCAAATTAATTAAAATAAGAATTTCTGATCAAATTAAGCACAGTCAGTAAAAACAGGAAAATACTAGACAATTAAGCACAATTCCCCAATTAATTCTAGCACAATAAACTAAGTGAAGTGAGTAAAATATTGACTCATCAAGAGGATTGAACCATGTGGTGAGGAGTAGCAGGAGGTCCTAATCTTGGATGCTTCCATATGATCCAAGGTGAGTGATAACTGATTAACCTCGTGACTGTGGCCGGGCGGTAGTGCCCAAATGTTCCACCAGGCGGGAGTGCCTAATGTTCCACCAGGCGGTAGTGCCTAATGTTCCACCAGGCGGTAGTGCCTAATGTTCCACAAGGCGGTAGTGCCAGGGCGGGAGTGCCCAAGTTTCATAAAGCCACCACGAGTGCAAGACCCGTCATAGCTCGGTAATCATTCTAGTCCGGACGAGTCGGGGTATAAAGTAACAGGTCTTGTGATGTCAGTTTACCATGTTTGGATGACTTTTGCATGTCGTGTGAGTGGGTGAATTGTGGTTTAATAAGTATGCTCTAATTGTTCTTTTATACGAATTTAAGTATGATAACATGAATATAGGTATAACATGCTTTTTATATCCAGCTCACCCTTGCATTGTTTTTGTTATGTGCTTTTTTGGGTATGTTTTTGGCGATGATCATCCACTTGGATAGGAATAGACATTGTCGAGGAGTTTCCTTTGGATCAAGAGCTAGAGGTTACTGATATTGCGGAGTAGGCTTCTTTGAATTTCCTGATTTAACACTTGTAGTGTTTAATCCTTGCAATTGTTTAAGTTTAAATTTCCGTTTTCTTTTATTTTGGGATGATTGTAATTTAACAATTAAATTACACGTCATACTCCGACTGTTCTCTATATTTGAATGTTGACGTCTTTATTATATAATATTGGTTATTATATAATTGGGATGTTACACAATAAACCTAGATTTTTTAAGGTCCATTTTCATACCATTTCATCGCATAATAAAAAGATTAACTTTTGAAAATAAAAATCTGTAGAGTTCTTTTGTTGTAATTTAATTTAATTATTCAGAATAAATTGTTTTTCTCTCAAAAACTAAACCATTTGTCAGAGTTAAAACAATTAACAACATATAAAGAGAAAAAAAAGTATATGTTACATTGTAGGCTGAATGGGTATTTGGCGTCAAATTACTTTTGGGAAATATGTTCTAACTTTTTTTTAAAAGATAATTGTTATTGTCAAAAATTAGTACAATGAATAACATTTGAAAAAAAAAATATCGTATAACAACTGAAATTGCTAATAGGGAAAAGTGAACAAGATGAATAGTGTTTGTGAAGATATAGGTTTTATGAATTAAGTAGTGAGAAGAAAATTGTGAAATTTAGTACTGATGTTTGTCGAAGATGACAATTATCGAATTGGAAAAGCTTGGAAGAAAGAAGTTATGAAAAAGTAAAGTGATTTGTAAAGTCATAACTTAAAAGTTTATTATTGCAGAAAAAGTGACAAGTGAAACAATATGTACATAGTATGAGTGTTGAATGTATATTTTTAAATAAAAAAATGACTGTGTAATGTATTTTTTTGTAGATAAAAAATTGTAAATGGTTGACTTGATAATGTCATTGATATCACTAGGTTCTTTAGGAAAAAATTCAACACTAATATAATACTAACAAGCTCAAATAATATATAAAAATATTATTTTTTTCACTTAAACATAAATTTATGAACCGTCTTATTTATATATTATTCATTTTTATCCTGTTAATTCATTTTAAATTATCTATTAAATTCCAACTTTATCACACTACAATCCATATTTGAAGATATCTTGATAATTTTAATCTTATTTTTCATTTATCTGATAGATAAATTATTATTATTATTATTATTATTATTATTATTATAATTGTTATTATTATATTATTTTTTATATTATTATTCTTATTATTATATTATATTATATTATATTGAACACTTATTATCATTAGACTACAGAAAACAATAGAGATTACGAACTATTATAATTTATAGGTAAAAGTATAAATTCATTGGTAAGGAAATATCATCGACAAATTACTAACGGTCAAAATTTGTTAGTAAGTTTGTTGTTTATAGATTTTCTAAATTCGTCGGTATATATGAATCTTTTGATAATTATCGTTTTGTTAATGATATATTTATCGATAATTACTGATAAATAATTTTATTGATAAATTTAAAATAGAAACTATGATAATTATCTATTGATAGAACATTTTTGATGCTTTTTATTCCTATTTTCATGAATTATTTCTTAATATATATTGCTTTTTTTTAAACAAATTCATAACGTATCTTGTTTTCTATTAAGCAAATTTTTCTTTTCTTTTCCAAAAAACAAATTCCAACAATATGAAATATGATATGTAATTATGATTTTATAAAGTACTTTACTTTATAGAAGAATTTAATCCATTAGTTATTGAGTTATTTTTGTCTTAGGCAATTTTACATACCATCTTATCTTATCGATGAATATTTTAGTCAATAAAAATTAAACATATGTGAATAATCCACTAAATAATTAATAACAAATAAGATTAATCGATAAATATCCATCAATAAATTTGTCTTTCCATATAGGATTATTATTTTGCTTTTGTAATCTAACAACATTATCTACTTGTTAGTAACTTAACATCCAATCAGTTATAAAAAAGATCAAAAACTTAATCATATTCAAGAGATAATTGAATCTATATAATTTAACCAGATAAATCTTCCAATTGAATAAATAACTTATTTTCTTAAATTCTAAATATATATTTCTAAGAACTTCTTTACGAGAAAGAAACCTAATTTTATTTGAATTGGTTTTTTTCAATGCCAAAACACTATAAATAGAATAAGTAAAGGCCAATATACATAACCATTAACAATCATACTACTGAAAATATGTTCCACATAAAGATTATTTTTATAATTTAAAAATATAAATGGAAGACATGTATTTAATTGGAAGGTATATAGTAAAATAGACATACACATACGTGACATACATACTACATGCAAACGACAAATGTTATCTTGTTTGTCCTCGGGGAGAACATATGACGAGTTTATTCTTACCACGCTGATGATTTTTTGGACCTTGTTCTTTTGAGTGGATTTGAAGATAAATTTTTTTGTCGTTTATTTGAGTAAATTTAAAGGTAAATGAGAATGAATTTGAAAATAATTTTTTTTAATTTGTCACGTCAATACAATTCTATACTAATTCTCACGAATTTTATTTCCAAATTCACTCTCATTTATCTCCAAATTCACTCAAATAAACAATAAAAAAATTTATCTTCAAATCCTCTCAAATTCACTAAAAAGAACAAGGCCTTAAAGATTTTGAAACTACTTTTCATTCCTTGAACGATCAATTGTGTTGCCATTCATATGGTTTCACTCTCAGATTGAATCACATTATCTCCTTATTAATGACTATACCTATAATAAAATATAAAAACTATATAACTCTATCATATATAATATTCACAAGAGACATATATCCTTTTTTTTTTTTTCTTTATCACACTTTTTTAACAGAGAAACTTATCTTTTAAATTTTTTTCAGTGAATTTCTTACAAGGAAAACTCTTATTTGATAGTTTTTATCAAAATCTCATGCTAAATATTATTACTGATCATTAACATTTAAACTAGGCTAACACCAAACAAAAATTATTTGATAGAAACTTATTAAATGAATATTTAATCAAACCATTTACTGAATACATGTTTTTTTGGTTCAATTTGTTGTAAATAATTAAAAATAAATATTTAAAAAACAGTGTGGAATAAAGACATACATTTTAGATAAAGCATTATTTTTACATGTCATCATACCAATTTTTTTATCCAAAATCGAGAATATTAAGAAGAAGAAAAAAGTAAAGAAAAGCTAATTATTCACGTTCACGTTGTTCCAATCCAAGAGTACGAAAGGGATATATAAATCTGGTGCCAACTGGGAGGCTAAGCATCTTATCCTCTTAATCATAAATATATGCAATTTGCTATTTATTTCCACACTTAAACTTGTTCATTTTTTCATCTACACGTTTTTATAAATAAGGAAAAATAAAACAGTTATTTTTTAAAAGAGAAACAACAGAGAAATGTAAAAATTAAAAAAGAAATAAATAGATATTTTTCTTGTTTGCAACTTTTTACCATAGTAAGGTGGAATCTCACGTAACGGTCAAAGATATAACAAACAGTCAAACTTAGAAGCACTCACAGAAAGAAAGAGAAGATAAGTATGACGTTGTTTTTGTACTAGGTTTAGTGAATCGATGGTTGAATCTTGACCCACTTTCAAATCAAACTTTGAAATTGCTACTCCTTTCATCATCATTATCATCTTCCAACATTGCTATTTTCCATTTCTTTTTATTGTTTCAGGAAGATTTTATAATTTTAAAGTTATTCAAATCTCTTCTTATTTAAATAATATATTCAAACAAATATTTCTCTTTCATTCATCGTATTTTAGTCTATATAGTTTTACTATTTATTTAATTAATTTTAAATTTTAAAATGTCATATTTACGCATTTGATTCAAATAAATTCTTGTAAAAGTTTAGGAATATATTTTTCTTGTATTGCCCTCATATGTATCTATCCTGAAAGATGATCTTATCAGAAGAATAGTTTGACAAAGGTTATAATAATAATAATAATAATAATAATAATAATAATAATAATAATAATAATAATAATAATAATAATAATAATAATAATAATAATAATAATAATAATAATAATAATAAAATATTGCTTATGGCACAGGAAGTTTGGTAGAAAGAAAGTGGTTTTGTATTTATGTGAAAACTGTCAATGACTAAGGAGGAAGATTAGCTGCTAATTCTGATTCTTCCTCTCCTTTCTTTCACATTGACAACTTTTTGTTATCATTTATAACAATAACACAAATTATTTTCCTTTTCCATGAATACAAAATTCACCTTAATAATATTGATATATATAATAAATAAACTAAAAAGTTAAAATTGAAATTTAGTGAAAGAAAAAAGAATTAACTGACAATAGAAAGTGACTCTGAACTAAATTAACAAAATAATTATTTATATTCTACGGACAGTTATATATTATAGTGAAGTTTCATTTATTATTTTCTTTTTTTATTTATATTCATATTTTTAAATTATAATATAAAATTTACAATGAGTAACATTGATGTAAAAAAATAAAAAAAATATAATGAAACGAAAAAAAGAAACTAAGTGAAAAGTGAATCTAAATAGAATGGAAAAATCATTGTTCACGTTCAGCATATAATTAAGCTAAGGCGTAAGTATTTAACATATTAATTTAATATAATTTTTTTATAACATTTAATATACAATGAATAATATACTTAATTATTTTATTATTCTATTATAAAAATATATATTTATTTATAAAAAATAAATCATCATAAAATAAAGTTTAAATTTAAACAAATGTATAAAATAAATTTATAAAATATCGATTGTCTTTCTTATTTAAATATTATATTTTAATCTTATATCCATTAATAACATAGCTAAAATAAAATACAAATATTATTTCATAAATTAATTTTAAAATATGATTCAAAGCTTAATTATTTATTTATAGAAACCTTGTTTTAGCAATTATTATAAGGGATGTCATCTCATTCCTTATAGAATTATTATTACATGATGGAAGATATATATTTTTGAAGATTCAGTTTATTCAGAGATGAAAATGTAATATAATAAGAATAAAATATATGGAGTCATAGGTTAGATTTGAGATATAGTTTTTGTTTGAGGAGAATATGTTTTTGTTGCATTTATTGAGTTTTATGTGGCCCTTTGAGGTTGCTTTCTGCTTTCACCCATTTAAAACAAATTTGAAACGTGCAAGTTAGAGTGTTAGAAACATTGAATTTTTGCAAACATGGACTGTGGATATGGCACATGCATTCAGTTGGAGATTCATGTATCTTCAAAATAAGATGAATTTATAATTTATAAATAGTTAATTATTATCTTATAATATGCTTGTATAAGAATAAATTAAATTAAATATTATTTCTAATATAATGTTAGAATCTTTCTTAATAAGATTTGTATTTCAGTTTTTATTAAACCTTCTTGACAATTGTTTTCTACGTATTATATATACCAAGTCGATATTCATAATAAAGTTTAATTTTTATTGTAACAATATAAATTTGAAATATTGAACTTGTACAATAACTATATTAGAGGGAGAAATTTTATTTAAAATTATTATATATATATATATATATATATATATATATATATATAAAATGAAGAAATTTTTTTACTAAATTTTGATATTGGATTAAGAAAAAAAATGGGATGTAGGAGTTTTTAAATTAAAAGGACAATTATGAAATTTAAAATAAATTTGGAATAATAGGATGAAATGATTAGGAGTGTATCCCCACTAATGACAATCCTATTCATACATATGTTGAGTTCACTGGATCATCACTTTTTTTTTTTAATATTTTAAAAACATTTTTAATTTGTTTTTATTTTTTTTTAAATTTTTTATTTTTAAAATTAGTTTATGTATACATATATAAGTGAATGTTAAAAAACATATTTAATCATATAAAATATTTTCTTTAACTTTTAATTAATTAGTTAGATAAATTAAAATAATTATTGCATTTTATATTAAATTACATAATTATAATTAATAACTCAATTTATAGGTGTTAATGATTTTAATTTATATATATACATTTTTGAAGAGTATAATATAGAAAAGTTTATCGTTTACATTATTTTTTATTTTGTTTTTAATTTAAAGAAAACTGGATAGATCAAGAGAAAACAGACTAATCGATTGAAATTTTGAATTCAACTTATTTTTCTTTGAACATAATGATAAAATGACTTGTGGAACTTAACTCCTTCTATCACCCCTAATAATAATAAGTTATAGGGTGTTTAAAATAAAATTAGGACATTGCTAATAGTTAGCCCAATGGTATGCATTCTCAAATTCTTCTTAGTGTTGTCAATTTGAGACAATTTCTTGCTTTCTGTAAGCCCGTAATTTTGACCTACACTCCTATAAATATTTTTATCTCAAAATATATAATTTTTTATTTTAAATTTTATATTTCAAATGCAAATTGAAAATATATTTTAGATTATATAATCTAAAATATAAATGTACTCTAAATTCTATACTCCAAAATATTATTTTAATACTTTGGAATACAAAATATTGTATGTCAAATTCTACATTCTAAAAAAAAAAAAAAAAAGAATATTTCTAAATGTAAATTCTAAAATACAAAATATATATTTCAGAGGTTCAAAATACAAAATTTCATGGAAGTGCAAAAAGAAATTTAAGGAGGTGCAGATAGATGCTGTCCCATCTTTTATCCCAAAGCCCATGAACAAGATATCCCTAGTTCAACACTAAAACCCCAAAAAATTGATTTTAATGGGCTCATAATTTTACTATAGCAGCAAACCTAAAAGGTTAATAAAAAAATGTCTTAGTTTTATTAGTATAATGCAGCACCAGAACCACAAAAGCATATAATAAAGCTAGTGGGTCAACTCACTTATAGTTTTTATCATAACATATCCCAAAGTTATTTAAGAGAAAAATTATCAATAAATCCTTCTAAGCATTCCACACAAAAGTGCTTAATCCTGCGCCAAATGTTACAAAAGTGCTTAACTTTTAAATACGTGCGTAAACTTTTGCTATCCAATCACGTGTTGATACATTTACATCTTCTTTTAACCCAAAGGAAAAGTAAATCTTCATATATTAGGAAAAAACACTTTTAAAAAGATAATACATTTATGTACAGAATTTAAATTATTTACCACAAAAATACTAGGTTCTTTTTTTTTTCAATTATTTAGAAAATGTAATAATAATTTGTGACTTAAATATCCGTGTGAAATAAACGAATTTTAGTTTTTTTTCTGAACAGTTTCTTCAATCTTTCTATTAAGTAAATGTGAAAGATCCAAAATAGTATTTTCGGAGTATAAAAATATATAAATAAAATAATATTTTATAGGGATTAAAACAAGTTTTTATTTATAAAGGTTAAAAGCAATTATTTCAAATTTAAATTTTCATGATATACCTTTCTCACACCAAAATATATACATTTTAAATATACGAGAAATTCAATAATAAGATAAGTTTAATAAACAATAAATTTTATTTTAATATTATTTTAAACAATAAAATTTAAATTTAACCGGTTTGTATAAAATTATATATTGTAAGCTTGTGTTATATCTGTTGATCGATATCAAACACAACATAAATTAGAAATAGAAAAAGTAAAAACATATTTAGTTTAGCTAATTTCTAAAATCCACAGCACCATTTTGAAAGAAATTAATTACATGTTTTGCAATTGTTACTATTGCAACAGCAACGACAGAAGCAGTAGAATATATGATGATGTCATTGAAGATCGCATGCACCTTCAAGTTTGACCCAAGAATCTATGCATCGTAATATGAAGAAAAAGATAAGATGATTCTGTGGCTGAGAAGAAATTAAAGAACCTGTTCCATGACAGCTCTGTATCAGCAAAAAATGAGAAACATCTCTCAAGTTGGACACATGGACACAAACTTGTACAAGAATCTCAAGAAACCTAGCATAAAATACCATATTTTTTTATATATTAACATAAATTAATTGGTCAATACAGCCATATATATACATGATGAAATGATAAGTATTTATTTACAAAAAAATGGATGCATGATAAACTTAACTTACACAGCAGGAGGTAGCTATATGAATAAGGTGCAGTGTGTGATATAAAAGCAGACCATGCATGTTACATATGCATATAAAAAAAAAATTAAGGAGGCAGAGAGGCTAACGTTGGTAAATAGAGAAGAAGAAAAGGAAAAGTTTGGATAGAAAGAGAAAGACATTGTTGTGAGTTGAGAGGATGATTTTCATGGTTAAGACATAGTGGTTTAATATGTGGTTGTGTTTTTGTGTTGATAGATTTGTCTTGTTCCAGAAAATGGTAAGTGATCGGCATTTGCAAACAATGTGAGAAAAACCTGAGTTAAAAACAGCTAGTTGTGAAAGCAACCCTTAAACAATTGTATTTTCTATCAGAGATTCTATATAAGGCTAGGCAGAAGCATGCCCTAATGCACCCATGATTGCCTTTCTGAAGCTCTACTCGGTGAGTCACCACTCACCCTTTTTTCTTCTGTTCAACTGTATCTTTCGCATACGAAAGCGAAATGCAATTCACAGTTTCATGCCATGTTTTGTTTCGATGGAGAAAATTGTTATTGTTATCCAAATCACACCGTACTAAAGGGGAGTCAAAAAGGATTACCAAAAGATTATACGTGATGTGATCACTGATTCAAATTCAATCAATGGTTATTATTTCATGGCTTTTGGTTTCGCCACGTCTCTCGTGGTTCAACCTCACTGTACTTGTGAAAAATAAAAAAAGTGATTTTTCCATTTCATCTCTTTTCGAGTGGTGATCTATAATGCATGAAAGGAGCACACACATTAGTGCATTTATTACGAAAAGAAAAGAAATTTTAGAGAGAAAAATGGAAATGTGAGTGAGGATAAGCATGCGTTTTTGTTTTCAAGTCTGCTTTAGAATAGATTACATTCTTTTATATTTTGCATTTGGATATCCTATATTACCCTCTTATGCGTACAAGCATCATTTTGGGCCCTTTTTTTTCTTCAACTACACGTGCACAACAAAACCTACACTTCTACTTTTTTAATACGGAAAATTCTTAAATTTAATACCAATTCACTTTTTTTTTTCATCCTCACACTTTCACTTTTTCTTTATTTAATATTCTTTTTCAAATTTCACTCCTTCTATGCACAAAATTTTCAACTTTCCTCTCCAAATACGCACACACACCCACCTCAAGCAAACTAACACTATTTTCTTTAATATTCTCCCTTTTTTCTTCCACTACTACGTTTGTTTTCGTTTGAACGAAATAAAATAAATCACTTTCCTTATAAAGAAAAAAGAACTGAAAAAATAATAGTAAAAAACTTCACAAGAATTTTTCTACCGACCATGCAATGGGAGTGTTTCGTTTTATTCTCTTTTTCAGTCATCAGAGGAATATACCGTGCCAAAAGACTGCAACTAGTTATTCTATTCTGCAAGAATTTTTGATGATATATAGAAAAAGATTCTATAGTAAAATGCATTTCTTTTATAAATTACGATGGTTTTTCAGTATAAATAATTCTTCCTTAAACATTTAACACATAACTTAAGTTTGTAACTACTTATTAAACTCCTATAAACTAACCCCACATATTTTGTCACTTTAAAATTGCTTTCTTAAATTTAAATCTTTTATTTTATGATAATTATGACTAATTTATTAGTTAACTTTAAATTTATTTCTTAATATAATATTAAAATATATGTTAATAAGATTTATTACATCGTATATAGTCATTTGTTATATTAAATCACCCACAAATATTTAATCTTGTATGAATAAACATTTATTTTTTTATTATAATAAACTTGTTTCAATTTTAAATTCGTCGAGTAATATAGTTAGATCAATCACTATATATTTCAAACGATTTTATCTCCAAAAAGTGTTTTAGAAAATGAATATTTAAATTGTTTTAGATTTTATTTATGAATAAGATGAAACTATAAGACATGGTAGAAACAAAATTCAATCGAAAATGGGTAATGTTTTGTGGGGGAGGAAGTACAAAATTGAATTAACCTTTAAAAGAAAAAATAAATGATGTTAATAGAGTGTATAAGTGATATAAGTATTGTTGACGTCAGGAATAATGATAATGTAACTAACAGTCACATGGTGAAAAGGAAAATGGTGAAGTGATGTAGGTTGGTTATGGGAAAGGCACAAGTTCCATGATTTAGGCCATTGAGATATTATATATATGGTGAGGATTGAGGGTGTAAATTGCGTAGGTGAACAAGAGATTAAAGAAAGCAATTCTCTACTTTTGAAAATTTGTTTAGCACCTCATGCTGAATTCATTCCTTTGGACAACGATGGTAAACATGTTCTGGTAAACGAGGATTTCTTTTCATTGATCTCCCTTTTCTTAAAGGTGTGTGTGTGTGTTCTTTTGAATGAGGTTTTTAAGATGCCAAACTTATGGGTTACCTGAGAAAGATAGATAGAAGCGCAAGCCAACCGAATGAAAAGGTCCCAATCACATGTGAAAGGGTCATGCAACACAGCTTCTCTTAAAATCAGTTACAATGAAGGATGCTTGTCTCGTACTCTTTATTGCTCTCCAAAAACACAACCAATGAATAAAAGGGCCAACAAAAGGGGTAAACAAAAAGGCTATGTATGCAAGTGAAACTCACTTAATTAAGTCATCACAAATAGTAAAGTAACGTGGTCAGGGTATGTATACCTTGCAATTAAGGGGTGATGTCCCTTATAAAGATTCTCAATGCAAGAAATGTCATAAAAATATGACATTTTTCTGTTGTAGTTGATTGAAAAACTTGCATGTGTTATCTCTTGATATAGGTAAAATGGTTGAGGGGCATCTGCAACATTTAACTATATATATAAGTGAAGCATTTATTAAGGATGGGGATGGCACGCATATAATGACATAAATCTACTATCTATTCTAATCAATTCCTAGTGTTAGGTGAATTTATTGCATCTTATTATTATTCGCTCCATCAGCCATATCCAATAGTTCTCTATCCGTGACTATCTACGTGCCACTATGACAAATCCCAAGTAAACTTACAAAAATAAATTAATTAATCAATGTTATGGCAAACTAAAGCAGAGAGTAAGTAAACACAGTTTTTCCCAGCTATATATTTTTTGGAAGTTATATCGACTAAAGATAATATTAATTAATAATATATATAGATGTAAATTTTATTTTAATATGATTTTATAGAATTGACTTAGGCTTAAAAACCACTCCTTAACATAATATCATATCCAGGTTAGAGTCTATTCTACTGAAAAGTCTCATGCTCGAGATGTATATACCTTAACGCGAGGATTCATAATATATAAGTGGATGTAAACCTTATCTTACAAGCCAGTTAAACTAGAGATTGCCTTTTCCTCATTCATAGATCATATATGTAAGATCTTATCTTCTTATATGCATGCTTATATAATTCACATGCATAACAAATATATATATATATATATATATATATATATATATATATATATATATATATATATATATATATTATTTATATATTTATACATGTGTGTAAAATTTCTCAACAATAACTTGTAATGTTTCATGGTTAATTAAGTAGTTCAAAAATATTTTTCTCCTTTTTGCTATATTATCTATAAGGGTAAATCCTTCTTTTTATATAATCAAATAGGTTTCGAATTCAAACACTTGCTTTAAAGATTCTAGCACTAGTGCAGAAAAACGATATAACGTCACGTGTATAATATTTGACCAGCGAAAATCTAACATTAAAAATGACAAGTGACAGTTTCGTAAATAAAAAAACCATTTAGACGTTAGATATGGAGGGTCCCCGACGTCTAAATCCTATTTACATGTCGTACCCACTCATTGGACACCTAAAATGTACGAGAAAATTAAAAAACAATAGTTTTTATTATACTTAAACGTCTGTGTGGAGGGGTCCCGATGTCTAAAGCCTACTTAGACATTAACCCTTTACCCCTGGACGCCAAATGGTCTATCACAGAAACTAAAAAGTCACTTAATGCATTTATTTATACGTCTGACCCCTAGATCCCGATGTCTAAAGCCTATATAAACATCGACCCCCACCCTCGAACGCCAAATGGATCTGAAAATACCTAAATTATATGGCCAAAATTAGTTTTTTAAAGTCTTTAGACGACGACTAGGAGGGGGGCCGATGTTTATATTTGATTTAGACATCGGCTAGGAGGGGGCCAACGTCTAAATGGCTACTATTACCTACCGCGAACGCGAACAACAATTACGCGCAATCACTGTTCATCGTCTTCCTCGCGAATTATCTCCTTTACCATTACTTTTCATAATTATTTTTCATCATTTGCTATAATATGTATGTTGGAGTTTATGGATAAGAATGATAAAATTTCGGTTCAGATTATTTGTGTTGTTCTCTAGATGCATATTTGATTGGGTCATCCCTGACTACTCTCATTTCGTGTATTTCGTAGACTAATGCGAAATGCTATCAAAATTTTATTAAATTTTATCATGTTAGACCTCTTGTGCCTTAGCAAATTATGAAAAATAGTTTTTCTGAATGGGTAGGGCCTAACCTTGTGAGATTTAAAAAATTCAAACTAATGAAGTATGTTACTAACATAGTATGGATCGAAGCTGGATGAATGAACATCGAATCAATGAAGAATATGAAAATGAAAATTCAAACTGATGAAGTGTGTTATAGTATATGGATCGAAGCTGTATGAATGAACGTCGCATCAATGAAGAATATGAAAATGGAAATTCAAACTAATGAAGTATGTTATAGTATGGATCGAAGCTGGATGAATGAACGTCACATCAGTGAAGAATATGAAAATGATGTTTCAGAGTTCTTGCAATATGTTGAAAAAAATACAAAGTCTGTGAACGAGACATTTTTTTGTCCTTGTGTTTGTTGTCTTAATCAAATACTCTAAGACTTAGGCAATATATGTCACCATCTATTCATGTTCGTTATAATGAGAACTTATACTATTTGGACATGGCATGGAGAGGTACTAGACTAGCCTACGATGTCACGAGGAACAAATTATGTGAAAGAATGATTGAGTGATCATTTAGAGGACATGATACGTGTTGTGGGTAAAGAAAATTTTGGAAGAGCTAACTTGTATGATTCTGTTATAAATGTTTTAGAGCAAAAGTTGTACCTAGGATACTCCAACTTTACACGTCTGTTTGCAACTTTGAAGTTGTTTAGTTTAAAAGCAAGGAATGGATGGACCGACAAAAGTTTCATAAAGTTGTTGGAGTTGTTGAAGGAGATGCTTCCAACAAAAATTAGTACTCTACTTATTCGTAATTTTGAGGCAAAGAAATTTCATGTCCAATGGGTCTTGAATATCAAAAGATATATGTTTGTCCTAATGATTATGTTTTGTACATAAAGGAGTTTGCTTCACTAAAGTATTGTCCAACATGTGGTTTATCACGGTATAAAAAGAAAATTGATAGAAACATTGGTGATGAAGGTAATGATGGCACACCTGCTAAGGTGATGTGGTATTTTCCTATAATACCTAAGTTGAAACATATGTTTTCTGTTAAAGAAGATGAAAATAACCTTAAATGGCACGTTGGTGGAAGAAAGTGAGATAATCTTCTTCGATACTCAATTGATTCACCACAATGGAAGAAGATCGATGAAACATTTGTAGAGTTTGGTGCAGATCCAAGAAACTTAAGACTTGCACTTGCAACTGATGGTATGAATCCTTATGGGAACTTAGGTAGAAAACACACTTCATGGCCAATTATGTTGATGATATACAATCTTTCTCCTGTGTTGTGCATGAAGAAAAAATATGTGATGTTGTCCATGATGATATCAGGTCCTTGACAACCTGGAAATGACATTGATGTTTATTTGAAACCTTTAATCGATGATTTGAATATGTTGTGGGAAGAAGGGGTTGACTTCTTTGATTGAGATGTTCAAGAAACTTTTTGTTTGCATGCAATGTTGTTTTGCACTATAAATGATTCGCCCTCCCCTGTTTGAAACAAAGGGTGCTTCCGGTTCTGTCGGTGCTTGAAACAATTTTGTCTTCTCCATATTACTATATCTCTAGAGTCAATAATTTTATATGAGGAACTACTGAACTCAATCACTTGCTGCCGTTATATAATGTTAAAGGTCATTTTGCATGTTCCATTTGTGAAGAAAACACTAGTTACCTTCAATTGAAGCATGATCAAAAAATGGTATATACAAGACATCGAAAACTCCTTCTTCGTAATCACCCTTACCATAGATTGAAAAAAGCATTTAATGGAAGTTTTGAGGATGGTGTTGTTTCCAAACCTCGTAATGGTTAAGAAGTGTACAACGAAGTCAAAAACATCACCAGAAGACCATTAAGAAAAACATTGGGAAGAAATGATCAATATTTTTCAATCTTCCATACTAGTGTAAACTTGATGTACGACATTGTATATATGTCATGCACATTGAAAAAAATATTTTTGATAGTGTTATCAGAACTTTATTAAACGTAAAAGGGAAGACCAAAGACAAAATAAAAGCATGACAAGATTTGGGTTT
Organism: Vigna nakashimae; assembly: GCA_034642375.1. Classification (NCBI taxonomy): domain Eukaryota; kingdom Viridiplantae; phylum Streptophyta; class Magnoliopsida; order Fabales; family Fabaceae; genus Vigna; species Vigna nakashimae. Next base: position 12,906,421 of record CM067764.1, on the reverse strand, counting down.
ACATGGGAATGTGTTCTGAGTTATATCCACTATCAATTGAAAGACACACTTATCTGCCCCCAGCCTGTCACACTCTTTCTACAAAAGGAAAACAAAGTTTTTGTAAGTGTTTAAGAAGTGTGAAGGTTCCACAAGGTTATTCTTCAAATATTAGTAACCTTGTTTTTATGCAAGAGTTAAAGTTAGTTGGTTTAAAGACTCACGATTTTCATGTATTGATGCAACAATTGTTACTAGTTGTTATTTGAGGTATGTTACCTGCTTCTGTTAGAGGTATTTTGACACGTTTGAGTTTGTTCTTTAATGCCATTTGTAAGAAAGTTGTTGATCCTCGAGTTTTATATGATTTGGAAAATGAAAGAATAAGACTATTGTGCCAATTTGAAATGTATTTTCCACCTTTTTTTCATATGGTGGTTCATTTGATTATTCAACTTGTTAGAGAAATTCGAATATGTGGGTCAGTATTCTTAAGGTGGATGCACCTTGTTAAGAGATACATGAAGATCTTAAAGGGATATGTCAAGAATCAGTATCGACCATAAGCTTCAATCATAGAACGGTACATTGCAAAAGAAACCATTAAATTTTGTTCAAGTTATATGTCAAGTTGCGAACTATGGGCTTCCTAAGAGCAAACATGAAGGAAAATGAGAAGGTAAAGGTGTTCGAGGTTTGAAAATTGAAAGTATGAGTAGAAAATAAGTTGATCAAACTCATTTGTACATCTTAAACAACACTGTTGATGTGATTTCATACATTTTAGAAAACGTTACTAACATAAAGTCTCCACATCTAAGAATGAGTGAAAAATGGACTCTTAATGAACATATCAAAACCTTCTTACCATGGTTTAAGAAAAATATTTATGCGACTCCAAATGTTTATGAAAGTCTATTGAGGCTAAATTGTGGGCCAAACATAGATGTGATTACATATGGTGGGTACTATATAAATAATATTTCTTTTTAGACAAAGTTTGAAGATGACAAAACAAAAGTTCAAAATCGTAGGGTTACACTACAAGCTGAGGTTGTGCACTTTGCCAGTTCTAAAGATAAAAAATCCAATCACAACATCCATGAGTTATTTTGGAATAATACAAGAAATATAGGAAGTTGATTATGTTAGTTTTAAAGTTTTTTCAAGTGTAAATGGGTTGACATTAAATTCCGGTGTCATGACAAATGACTTTTGTTTCACATTGGTGGACCTTAACAAGATGAATTACACTGATGAACTATATTCATTATGGCTAGTCAAGCAAGACAAATATTCCATGTAAATGATCGAACAAATAAAAAATGGTTAGTAGTATTGGAAGGAAAAAAACATGCATGAATATGATGATGAAGATTCTCTTGATATACTTGAGACAACATCTTTTGCATCAAGACCCATTGAAGACAAGGTGGATGACGTAGCCGATAACACCCACACAATTCGGAGTGATCACAATGAAGGAATCTGGGAGAAAATAATATCTTAATAGGTTTTGTGTTATTTTTTTATATCCTTTATAGTTTGTTGTATTTATCATATTTGATGTAGTACTAACATTGTATTTTTTAGGTATGTCAAGCTCGAGATCAGGATCAGGAAATAGCGGACATGGTTAATCTGTGACACGATTGTTCGATGTGACATCCCGACACGTTGTGACGGAGAGGACACATATCGTGATTGACCCTAGATCAGGTTTGCCTTCAAGGCCACATGCTGTCAAGTGTAGGAGTTATCTGGGTATGTTAGCAAAAACCCAATTTTCTATCGTTCTTGCATCTTGGGATGACGTCTCAAAGGTCAATAAAAACCTCATATGGTAGGACATTCAGGTATGTTTACTTAAAAGAAATTAGATATATTGTTTACGTTGTTCTTATTATGTCATTAAGATGTTCTTTGTTTTAAACAACAACATTTTGATATTCCAAACACTGGTCAAATTAGAAAGAAAGTGTTATCCCATATAGCGATCAGATGGAGGGATTTCAAGACAAGGCTGACACGTCTATATGTCTTTGGAGACAAACAACACGAGTCTCCTTGTGACAAGTACAAAATAATTGAAGAGGAGTTAATGCATTTTCGTGCATATAGAGAGTCTAGAGACTGACAAGTTTGTTTCTTAACATATTTCTATAGTCAGATAATGCATTTAATCGTGATTTTACACTTATGAATATACATGGTTTGTCAGGGTAGAATGTTAGCCACCCAAGAAAGACAAAGACTAAATGATGCACCACATGTGTTATCACGAGGTGGTTATGCATTATTTGAGAGGAAGATGAGGAAGATGAGAAAGAGTCGAGTAGAGGCCTTATAACTTGAATCCCCCGACCTAGCACCTGCACCTGCTAGGTACAGATGTGAAAGGTTGCTCGGACTAAGTGTGATGGGAACATGACATCCTCCTTAGCTGCCTTGATTTAAAAAAGAATTGTAAGTTCAAATTTTAAACATTGATTGGTTGTTTATTCATCATCCCATGTGTTTTATGTAACAAAGTTCTTTGATATATGCAACATGAGTTGGTTGAGCACAAACTCAGGGTTCATTTGTTGGACAAGGTAGGGACGACATTCTAACAACGACCATTGGAAAGTCCGAGCACCCAGGCCGTGTACGTGGGGTTGGTAGGGTGATTGGTCTTCGTGACCACTTTGGCCTTACACAAAAATATACTGAATCCATGAGTCAGGAGGCATTGAAGAAGATGGATCTTCAGTGGAGGAAAGACTCAACCAAAGCATGAGATCTATGGAGCAACGATTCATGGAGCAACTACAAGAAAAAAAAGAAATCCAAAGAGCGCTTGAAGGGAAGTTGCATTCAATGACCCAAGGCACCATGGGGTTGCCCACTGAAGCTCTAACAACACCTCGGGTGAGCACAAGATGATGATGCTCTACTGTAGACCCAACTGAGTATAGTGGTTAGTATGAGCTGTTAGTTGATGGAGATCCCCCACGTGTTGTGGTTGTCGGACGAGTACTTGAGGAAGGGCAAACTATTCATGGTGCTCCCTTATTACCCCACCACATGCGTGTGACGATTGATGAAGTTCGTGATTTTTAGGCTCAAGTACCTCTACCGACTTCAAAAATTCATTTTGTGGGGGAGACCATAGGAACATTTATAGTTTGGCCTAAAGCATTGATCATGTCACACATTGCTACACCACAAGTATTATATTTCTATTATTAGTATTTTTATTATAAATTTATAAATATTGATTGATAACTTTGAAAATTTTAATTTCAGTTCATACGTCCTCATAAGCAGCCCATGCATGAGTCAATCATAAATAAAGATGATGACATGGCTGAAGCGGAGGATGATCCTCTAACAAAGCTCATGTCAAAATTACCCAGGTTGTCCAAAGGACCAATAGAATTATACTAAGATTTGAGAATATTTAACCTCCAATGCCATGTGCCACTATATATCACATTAAATAAGGCACTGAAGGTCAATGGGGAAGACAAGATGTTGAATATTTCAATCCTTCAACTATGGTGCATGTAAGATAGTCAATTTTGTCTTCCATATTAGTTATATTTACATTGTTAGTTTCTAACAACTTAACTTTGTTGTCATAGGTACATGGATACACTTTTGTGGATCAAGATCGGTCTTCTATGTACGAATTTGTTGAACCTCAAACCATTTAACCTTCTGGTAACACAGTTGAGAGCAAACAAAACTATTTGTAAACATGGATGGTTGAGTCAAATAGAGACATATACCTTGTGCCATACATTGATGGATATGGGTTGTAAAAGGTAAAATTTCATTAAAGTTTACTTAATTAGCTTACTAACTATTTATGATTCATGATAGGTCTAGTGATGGCCATCATTCCCAAACAATGCAAAATTCTATGGTTTTGTTCGCTGCACAGGAGAATGAAAAATGATTTGAGAAACATGCTTCAAGGGTAAGTATTTTTTCTTTTATGTTTCAAATTCATGTTGACCTTAAATTTTTATGATGAATATAGTTATATTAATATTACCATGTGTTTTCAATGTAAATAGAGTTATGGGTAAACCATGAGGTCAGCTAGTTCAAATCTTGTATCCAAAAAGGTTGCAAGTCATTTAAGTTTCTTATTCATTTTCTATGTTATTGTATAATCTACATGTGTGACTATTTAGTTTGTTATTTTAGTGTAACAAGGAGCTACATTCATGGGAATGTGGTTACTATGTCATGTCTTGGATTAAAACCATCATTCGAGCTGACATTATAGATGACTGGACTGAGGTAATGATGCTTACCTTCAATACATTACAAATTAAATTTAGCTTTGAACATATCCAAACATAATGAATTTTTCTTCATTTTGCAATGCTTCAAGAATACATCTCCTATACTAGAGGAGACAATTAAAAAGATACGACAAAAGTGAGCATCTTATCTTCTGTAGAGATGGACTTAGGACCCATGCCCATGCCTTTAGGAAGACTTTTATTGTTGTTGAACATTAATTAGCTTTAGTTTAAGTTTTGATTGTTTAAATTTTGGATTGTTGTTTAGATTGTTTAGTATCTTGTTAACTTAAAACACATAAAATATATTATATTGTGATGTGTTGGGATCATTTCCTATTTTCAGGTGTGATTTTATCGTAAAAATAAATTAATTTTTAAAAAAAACACAAAGTAGACGTGGGTTAGTGCACGTCTGACGTCTATTGGCATTAGTGCACTGTCCGACGTCATCTTCGTTCCAATGTTACTCTAGGGACTTACGTCCTCAGCGTAAAACAGTGGCGCTCATCACTCTTAGACATCAGATATGAGGAGACTGGACGTCTATTTTGACGTTTGTGGAGGGATTCGACGTCTATTGACGTCTGATGAAGGAACTGACGTCCTATTGACCTCTATTGAAGGATCTGACGTCCCATTAACATCACCCAATATGACGTTGGGACGAAATTATATACCAAAAACTCAAAATAATACACGTTAAAAGCCTTTTCTGAAATAGTTTAACTAGATATTTCGTAAAAAAATATAAAATTAAATTATTAATTGTTAATTATAGTGCACTGAGATTGTTTCTAATGTTAAGAGTTGTCTAATATATAAAAGTTTAACTAGTAATGTAACTACTATTATACTAATATAGCAAGACAAACATTGTGCTAATTAATAGCTTAAATTTTGGTACAGATGACACATGTGAACTTGAAAACATGTTTCTTCTAAAAAAAATAGTGCACTACAAGGATTTATGAACAATTTTTAATAAAAACCATACATTATCAGCTAATAATTATTATTTTTTAAAGTACACCCATAATAGGTTGCCAATGTATTTATTTTTCTAATAAAATAAAATAAACGAGTGCACATTATTATATAATAAATTTAATATTTTTAATAAAAATGTTAAATGTTATTTTTTTGTTAAAAGATCAAATTGAATCTAGTTATTCTTTGCATATCTTTCAAATCAATTTTATATTTTTCAAATATTAATAAAAGAGTTAAATTCACTATCTCTTTCTACTTTTATTATTAGGTGAATCTTAAAGTTATTATGATAAATTTAATTACTTATCTCTTATATTATAAATATAAATAATAAAAACGTTAAACCACTTTCCGCAATTCGTATTTATGATGGGTTTTCCAGTTAGATCTTTTTATTAATTTTTTTCTAATTGAGTCCTTAAAAGTGAAAAATAGTCTCAATTGGGTCCCCACCATTAAATTGGATTAACAGGATTAAATTTTTGATGACCTGACAGCTTGACATGGAATAAATTTTAATACGTGGCATTAGCACAGGTTGTTATGTGGAATTCGATTACATTATACGTTTAAAAATTAGGTTTTCTAATAATTGAAACATAAATTAGGGTTCATCATTTTCAACCTTACATTTCATCATCTTCAACCCTAGCAGTTGATGTTCAGGGTTCATCACGAAATTAGGGTTCATGAAACCCAAGTTTTTTTCGAAATATGAAATTAAGAACCACCAAATTAGGGTTTATCAAAATCAACCCAATGAAGACCAGCTTTTTCTAGTACTCTCTAAGACCCAACATTCAGCACATCAACAAGAGCTTCAATCCTCTCCAAGTTTGGCAACGATTTCTCAGTGAAAGCAACCTTAACCACTTCTTTCACAACCACCGTGGCAACCCCTTTACCCTAGTATTTGGAATAGATAACATAGCCAAGTTCCAAGGATATGTTCCTGCTTTGATCATGCTCTAAATTGGAGGAAAGAGAAACACACCCAATAGCACGGTCGTTCAGGCATATTGCTTTGCACCACGCAAACTTGTTGGCTATGTTTTGGATTTAAGGATCCCAAGTGCAGAAAGTTGCCACCTTTTCATCGGAGGTCCACACCAAGACATCATCCAGGTCAGAGAGCTCAAGAGGTCGAAGAGATATTCGACTCAAATCGACATTGTCTTATTTTTCTTCTGATTTCTCCATTGGGTTGATGATGGGGTTCTGAATTTTACTTATGATTTATTGCAACTTGAAGCAATTGAGAATTCTGCTTTTCTTGATATACTTCTTTTTTGGGTTTCTTGTGAAGATTGGGGTTAATGAATAAGAATAAAGATAGTATTAAGATATATGGTTTCAGAGATAACGATAAGAAGATTTGGTTTGTTAGATTGAGAGAAGATTATTGAAGAAAATGGGCAGAGTATGGGATTGGAAGAAGAGGCGGCGAGAACGAGAGAAAAGGATTGGTGAATGAATTAGTGTTTTTTTCATTTTCCTATTCAATGTCGCGAAGGTGGTGGAGGTGTGATTAGAGTTACGAGTTTGTGAAATTTGGGATTTCTTTGCAGGTTTGTTGTGAGGCGTAATTCTTTGAGTTTCCTTTCACAAGCTTGATACACATGGAAGATGATTTTTGGGTGATGCACAAGAAAGAAAATTTCTGGGTGATGTAGAGGGAAGAAGATTTTTGGGTGATACACATGAAAAGAGATTTCTGGGTGATGCTTAATCGTAATAAAGGATGACCTATTTTTTAAAATTTTTTAATCAAACATTTTCCACTTAAGAGACTATGTTCATTAAATTATTCCACATTAAGCTATCATGTTATCAAAAACTTAACCTTGTTAACTCAGTTTAACAGCATACCCAATTGAGTCAATTTTTCACTTTTAAGAATTTGATTAAGAAAAAAATTAATAAAACTATTTAACTGGAAAAACCCAAAGTTTAACTTTAAAAAAATAGCGAATGTCAATGATATTTTTCCACTCTATTTATCTATTTATTTTTCTCTACTTCTCCGTGACTTAACATTTTTAACTTCTATTTCATATATGGGTTAAATATGTTTTTAGTTCCTAAACTATTGGCCGTTTCTGGTTTTCGTCCCTCTTCCAAAGTAAGGTACGATTTGGTCCTCATTCTTTAAAAAAACGTTCGTTTTAGTCCTCAAAATTTTGTTTTTAGTCCTCATTTTAGTCCTCAAAACGTTCGTTTTTTCGACTAAAACAAACGTTTTTTAAAGATTGAGGACCAAATCGTACCTTACTTTGGAAGAGGGACGAAAACCAGAAACGGCCAATAGTTTAGGGACTAAAAACATATTTAATCCTTCATATATTACCTGTTTTAACTTTTTTTTCTTCATTTTCATGCTTTATTTACTCCCGCTAAACAAATATAACCTTAGAAACCGTCTTCGAGTAACATGATCTCCCCTCTTTATTAAATATAATTGTTATATTTATGAATATTTAAAAATTCATTTTTTTAATTATATACTGCATTTATAAAAAATAATTCAAAGAAAGTGAAAGAGATTGATTAATTTATGATACGACTCAAATTAAATTAAAAAGTAAACTCTAAACTTAATTTTACAAAATTTTATGTTTATTTATATATATTATAAATTTATCTTATTTATACTCGATATAAATATAAAATACGTTAAATAAATTAAATTACAACTTAATGATTACAATTATTATACTTATAAATTACATGTGAACCAAATTGTTAGATTTAGAATAACACATTCTTAAATGGAACTTAATGATTATAATTATTATACTTAGTTTTATGAATTAAATCTCAACCAAATTGTTAGATTTAGAATAATTAATTCTTAAAAGGAAAGAGTAGTTGCAATTTTTAACAATAGTGTTGGATCCCAGAGGTGATTCTAACGAAATTAATAAAAATGTTAATCTAAAATAATATGAATAAGTATTGGTTGTAATGGGAGCTGTTTAGGGCAGAAAAAATGGATTTTTGTGTTATGTTTGGGGTAGGGTGAAGGTTCCTTTCTAGAAGAACATAGAAGTGGTCCAACGCACAGCAAAGGCTAAACACAGCGATAATCCTCCTAAATCATAAGCCAAATTAATTTCTTGGTTACCATTATTTTCACCAATTTCTGAAAGTGAAAGACAACGTCGTATATTATTCAAGGAACGTGGTCTCTGTATGTATAATTGAAGACAGAGAGTAGTGGAAATTAACGTTTAAATCCAGCATAATAATATATACTATATTTATTCCCATCTTCTAGAGGCACGTGGGATTAATAAAACTCTACAAAATAATGCATTATCATATTTAATCCCTTACTAAAAATTAAGAAGAAAATGGTTCCACGTATCCAAATTTATGTCTTATCATTAAGAGAAAATGGATATTTAATGTCGATTCAAATTCCAGTAACGTTGATGTTAAATACTTTTTGTGTTATTTATATGTCACGTTAAAATTAATTCATTAAAATCGAATTTTGGAAACTAGAAAAATTTAGTTGACGTTTTTAAATTAATTTTTTAATCAAAATAATTTAATGTTTACTACTTATGAACGTTAACGTGTTTTTATTATTTTTAATATTAGTTTAATTTGTGTTATGAAAGTAACATATCAAATTCTTACAGCACCTCTTTCTTTAAATAATATAAATGAAAAAAAATAAATAAATAATCACGATGGATTAAAGAGATCCATGTAAATGAGAAAAATTAATATTAAAATGAGAAGTTTGTAACTTTTAAATCTAAGTCTTTAGATTAAAAATAGTATGCGATCTGTATTCAATATGAAGAAACATACATAAATTCAAAATATATAATTTAGTATAAGTTAAATCAATACTAACATAAATAAATAAAAATATTAAAAAAAATAAAGTTAATGTCTACTAAATCGATGGTAACTTTATTTATTTTAATTTTTTTTTGTAAAAGTATTACTTTCTTTGGATAAGTCGTGTAGTATAGAACGATATTATATATAGAACTTGTGTAATCCTAAAACGGTTTCTCCTTAGTGTAATAAAATCGTGAGAGGTAGAAATGACTTTCAATTTGTTAGATCAATTAATAATCAATTGAAAATGGTATCAATTGAAAATTATGAAGAGAGTACATGACTTCTAATTTTAAAAAATAAATACAAAATGAAGTTGTTTCTATCTCTCAGGACTTCAATATACTATGTAAAAATCATTCTATAACCACATGACTTTTGTATGTGATGTTGTTATCTTACAGTACAACTTACCTAAAATAGTAATATTTTTACAAACTTGCCATAATTTTTTAGAAATATATCCACTTATAATAATAAAAATCTAGTATTCATTTAGCTAACACTAACTTAAATTTAAGGTTAATATACTCTCATACGTTAATTTTATTTATTTATAATATTTATTTTATTTAACGTTTGTGAAATAATTTTATTTATTTATTTAGTTAAAAAATTAACTTAGTGTCTACTAAATAAACATTTGTTCAACTGTAACATCCTAAATTTAGTAGTGTAAAATTACTAAACTGAACATTACATATATAATAATAGAACAAGAACTATAGATTAGATGAATAAAAATTTTCACCTGAAGAACAAAAGTTACTACCTATACTATAAGCTTCACTTCCCATCTTCAACTAAACCAACTGAAAAGACTGCATCCCTAAACTCACACCATTAAGGTGATCATCGCGAAAGAGAAAAAACATACAAAGACAAACCACAGAAAAACAAGAGTAAGCTAGAGTATCAAAAGATTTTACATACTATTTAAAACAATAACAATATACAAGCATATGATGAATCAAAGAACAGAACAACTTGTCCAATCCACTTGAAACACTTTTTACTATCCGGATAGATGTATTGGTATTAGACTCATGGGGAACTTGCACCTGTGTATGGTGGAGCAACCTAGCTCAAAAATAATAATAATAACCACATCTTCAACCACCACCAATAAAACCATACACCAAGGTTAATCTGTCAAACATCTATGGTCCTAACCAGTGACCATAAAGTAGGACCTCCTTGTACTCTCCACGACATAATCACCCATCTCTACATGAAATGGGGTTATTGAGAGTGTTAGGATCATTCTCCAATCCAGGAGCCCCTACATCAATAAATAACACAACACAACCAACTTAGGATATTCTTTCTTGGAATTCCTTTCTCACATGATACTTGAAATCAACACCTCACACATTACTTGAACATCATCTTCACATCACCTCTTTGATCATATAATCTCATACATACTTATACATCATTCACAATGAATATAAATGTAACTCCAATCCATAAGAAAACAAGAATAGAAAGAATAAAACACTCCCTGGACTAGTCGCTCAACGACCAAGCATGTTGAGCGACCACAGAGTCTTCTCACTCAGCGACCCCACTCGCTGAGCGAATAAAAAGACAGTGGTCCCCACCTTCAACCACTCACTCAGGGACATAGTCCGCTGAGCGAATAAAGCTTCCAATGCTCCCAGATTTCAACCTCTTGCTGTGCGAAAATAGAGACAATGATTCAGACCCCCAACTCACTCGCTTAGCGAGTTGGGTCGCTGCGCAAAAAATCTAAGACAATGAGCCAGACTCCTTGACCTCTCGTTGAGCGAGTAAAGTCGCTTACCGAGTCTGCATAATTCTGCAACACAAAAACTGCAGAATTATTACCCCTAAACCACTCTTGACCAAATGAACACATTTTTCCCAATTTCTAATCCTCCTATATCATGTTATATACCCAATTATACTTAAATAAGTGTGTCTAAACCTTTATAAACCTATTTATAACAAATGGCTACAAGATCTCAATCAAAAACTCACAAAAACTCAACTTAGAGACTCAAATTGAATTCTACCACTTGTGGCACAATTTCAAGCGACTTAGGGACTCAAACAAGTCCCAAACAATTTACCAAAGCTCTCCAAAATGATAATTTGCACACAGAACCCCAAAACCAAGTTTTCACTATTTCACTTCCTCCATTTGAGTTCTAAACCAAGTTGAACTCTACACAATTACCACCACTCACCCCAAACTAAAATCTTGCCCAATTAAAGTGTTGAACATAACCCAAACTAGTTCCTAAACATCCCAACTTCAACAATTCAGTTCACCAACCATTTCTCACCATTTAACTACCTTAAACCTCCACTTAAACCCAACAAAATTACAACCAATACTACTCTTTTTCCTTTAACAGTTCAATCAACGCAATTCACTTCATGAACATCAAATCCAATCTCACAAACATACATACAACAAATCCAACATGTTATACAACATTCATTGTCACTCAAATCATCAATATCACCCAATTAGTTTAATTATCACTAACACACAATAACATTTTTCATCCAAACAGTTTAGTACTCACATACCATTAAACTTATACTACACACTTCAATTAAAAGCAATTATCTAGCTTCCCTTACCTCGATTCAACAACTTCAAAACCTCTAAACGCTCCACGAATTTCTTGTGGCACAAGGAACTTCTAGAAAACCTACAAATCACCGATTGGTGATTGGAGACCAACCTTAGAACCACAAACAAGCTAAGAATCAAGGGAGAGGGATTCTTGACCCGTGCAAAACAAAACCACTTTACATGATCAAGAACCCTAAACACTAAGGAAAAAGAGGTTTACACTTACCTACTCGATTCAACCAATTGATCGGTCAGATTGGTAGCCCTTGATGCAGGGATCGCCTAAACACTTCCTGATTGTTGAACAAATGATTGAAGAGTAAGAAATTGTAGAGAGAAGTGAGAGAAAGAGAAGAAAATAATGTTTTAGAAAGATAGAAGTATTTTAGATAATGAGTCGAGCTTTAGAAAGTTCTATTTATATTGTAAAGTTATTTTATATATTGGGTCTCACTATTTTAATACATCTACCAACTCTAATACTCTATTATCTAGGTTCTTACATCAACATTAATACAAATATTTATTTCTTAAAAATAGTTAAAAATATGTTTTTAAATATAATATTTTGTGTCATATTCGAATTAACTTATATTAAAACTATCGCAACTTAACTAACATTAAATTCTTGTTTTTTCTAGTGAATTTGTAACAAAATTAATGAATTGAATAAAGTTATAAACCACTTGGTTTCTCTGAATTAGAATTACATGCCATAAGTCGAAAATTAGTTTAGAGACTAAGATTGTTGTAATCTTAATGGAATTTGATGATGGTTGGTTGGCTAAATGTAAATAGAGATTTATAGTGGCAGAGGATATTCCATAAAAGAAAAGAGATAAAAAGTAAAGATCTTTTGGGTAAGAATATATAGTTGAATGGTAGCCAATATATTCATAAGAAAGAGTGAAAGTTTAGTTGGTGACGAAAAGAACCTAAATGGATAAACAAAGTGACAAATAAGATCTGATACATGCCGGAGAATCTTGGATAAAGATATCTCTCAGCTACAACATTCAAATGGTATCAACTCAATCATCATCTTCTTAATCTTTTTTCTTGTGGCATAAAAAACAATACCTCCTTCTTTTTACTTTTCAAAATATCAATAAAATATGTGTTTCATATAGTTATTTACTATTCTCTTTATCTTGTAATGTGATTTCTTTTAAGAAGTTCTTTCATGTAAAAGTATTGGAAATTCTACTGTAATAATTTCATATAATATTTTTTACAAATCGATTTTTAACCAGAATATATTACTCAATAACTATATATTAATATATAGTTATATGCTTAAGATATATATTGCTCAATAAGAAGAGAGTGTATTAAAAATATTACTTTTAACCAGAATCTACTATATATAATTAAATATAAATTTCAGTTTATAAATTGAAATTATAAAGTTAAAATCTACTGCTTAATATATATATATATATATATATATATATATATATATATATATATATTAAAATTGTCATGTTTAATTAAAAATATAATTTGTAATATCATTTTAGATTAAATATTTTTAGTTTCTAAATTTTGATATAAATCAAAATTTGTTTGTATTTAAAACTTTGATATATTTTGTTTATCAAACTCTAAAATTAAATGAATAAATTTTTTGTAATTTAATTATGTTAAATTTTTTTAACATGTTTTATTTTAATATTTGAATTGTTTATATAATTTAATATTTTCATTTCAATATTAACTAAAAATGTGTTTAACTTGTTAATAAAATGTAACGTAATTGAATTAAAATGATTTTTATTTATTTATTTTTAAAATAAAAATATATTAAAATTTTTAATAGAAATAAATTTTAAAGTTAAGTGATTAAAAATATATCTTATTGTATTATATTTTATAAATAAGTTATTTTAAAGAAAAAACATAAATTTTATAAACTAAATAATTACAATTTAAATTTAGTTATTTCTTGAATGCTGCATAGAACAGACAAAGTTAGATAGCTTTACGGCTATACGGATCTGTCAAACTAACGCAGATGTACACGTTTCTTTTGAAAAATTAAAAACCTCTTTTTTCTAACAGTTATAGAAATTTCCCTATAAAATTCTAAGCATTCATTTTCTACACAAACACATCAATTAGCTAAATATCAAAAACTTGAAGAGTATACCAACAAAAATGAGTCTAATAGAAAGAAGTAGGATATTTTTTCGAAATGATTCTCGTTTTCTAGTTTTAAAATTTGTTTTCACAATTTCTGTGTGTGGATATAACTTTTTCAAATAAAATAGAAGATAATTTTGTTTAAAAAGTTTTCAATATTTGTTAATTACTTGGTATACAAGATGAATAAATGGTTTATTGTTATGAGAGAATACCACCAAGCTTAAAACTATCTTGTTTTATGCTTATAAATGTATTTTATTTTATAATTTTAAAGCACGTAGAAATAATTGCTCAAATAAATCTTTGTAGTCTTTTAAAAAAATTAAAAATAATTTTATAAAACTATAATCAAATAAGACCTTAATTCCGTAAAAGAAAATTGTAAACTATAATCCTAATATTAACTGCGTTTTTAGATTTTATTAAAAAAATTATATCAACTTTACTTTTTCACCCCAAAAAGTAATTGAAATGGGTGCCTTTTATTTTAGTATTGTACATATCTCGTTTTGAGTAACCAATATGAGTAACTTGTAAAATGGTTTCATCCTATAAATGACTTCTATATAGCTATTTATATTTTGTTTATCGAAAAATTCTAGAAAATTGAAAAAATGAAAAAAGACAACAATAAAGAGAAAGGAAGAGTGCATTCATGATTAGACAAACACCAATGGGAAAGGAAATCAAATCATGCTACATTTACCACAACAATCCCCCTACCAAATATATAAATATCCTCACTTGACACTAAATATTCTATAAGGTGGAAATTTTATGTTTTATCAATTAAGTTCTGAATTGTAGTGAGAAAATTCAATATATGTAAGATATTTAAGTTATATTATTAGTGTATCAAATATCAGTATCTATGTACGTTCTCTAAAATTTGAAATTCGGAAAAATATGTTGTTAGTTTTTAAGTTTAAAAATTTTAATTGATTTTTAGAGGGTGAGAAAATATGTATTTAGTATTAATTAAAAGTCCACACTAACAAGTAATAGTCAAGGCTAAATAATAATTAGCAGTTAAATTTGTTTTACACACTTATACTATTCTAAAATTATGAATATTAATTTTTTTATAACATTGACTTTTGAAGATTAACTTTAATTTATTTATTTTTATCACAATAAAAAATATATTAAAAAAAAGGAAAAAGTGTTGCCGTTTGAACATATAAAAAAACACACGGAAGCAAAAAAACTTCAAACAGTTTTCACTAGTGACAACATAATTTTAATCGTCTCAGTTGGTTATTCTAAGAATTTTATCTTTCCATACCTGTGTCTGAGTACCTCAGTCTTATGATCCTAATTTCAGTTCTCTATCTACAATGTATTTTTCATTATTGTCCACTACTCACTACCTTTGTCCATGACGTTCCTCGTGGGAGGAGCTTTACTAAGTGCTTTGATGAATAAAGGAGATCATTATTTTGAAGAGTCAAATCTTTCACCTTCATTGTGTGCATTGTCATTTTCGTCATGAGGTGGAGTTTGTCACCTTTAGTCTATTGTTGTCAGCCACTACAAGCCACCATCCGTTACTGATGGCAATCTAGTCCCTACAGTTTGTCTCTATTTGCCATTGTAGGCCCCATCAGATACAAATGATAATTTAGTTCCTGTAGTTTGTCATTGTCCGCCACTATTGGCGATCCACTACTAACGATAATCTTCTTTGTCAAAGTCATCATAGTTGAAATTTTGCAATAGTCCACCGTTGTCCAATATTATTCCCCATAATTGTCGTTAATTGTTTCTCAATCTCTGTTTGCACTCTTTATAAACTGGATGTCAATAATGCATTCTTCAATGATGATTTGCAGGAAGAGATTTATATGGAGCCATCTCCCAGATTTGTTGGTTAGGGGGAGTCTTCTGGGTTGATATTTCGTTTTCTGTATCATATTCACAAATCATTAACAATTTTATGTCACTCAAATGTAAAAGTAGATATTTTCAATAAGTCTTTATTGATTATTAATTACAAGTTTGATACATACGATTTGTATGCATTAACTTAGGGGAAATGTTAGATATATTATATTATTAGATATTTTAGATAAATATCTTATATTTATCATTTTATCTTTAATTAGTTTGTCATTATTTCTTATTTTTATTTTGGACTTAGTCCATATTTCTTCTATTATAAATATAATACCCTATGTGTATATTTAACATACGGAGATTAATTTCATACATAGTTTTTCACTATATTCAACAAACCCTTTTAATTTTCAATTAATTTAGCGTCAACTAAATAAAATCTATTTCTAATGTTAATTTAATTTACTGTAAGTTTGGTTGACGCTAATGACAATAACTTAAACAAAAATCGTATAGTACTTACATGTTCAAATAATATAAACAAAAAAATAGAAAAAAACAATTATAATGAATGAAAGAAATGAGTGTAGATGAAGACGATGTGAATGAAAAAGATAAATGTTAATGAAGGAGATAAATGTGAATGAAAAAGATGAAGAGAATAATGTGGATAAAAAATACGAGTGTGAATGAAAGAGATAAATGCGGGTAAAAGAGATGAATACTAATAAAAAAGATGAGTGTTAAAAAAATTAGTGTAATGATATATGTATATGTGTGTGTGCGTGCGTGTGTGTTAAATAAATATAAATATTTAAACATAAGTGCATCCTTATTCGTTTTCAATTTTTATATTAGTTAGTTTTTATTTTGGGTGCGGGGTCAAGCGTCCACTTAAATTCTTATTTCATTAGTGCAGAATTGGATTTTAACCTCACCTTGTAGACGTCGGACCACAAAATAACCAACGTAAATTATTGATCGGTGACATTTTCGTAAATAAGTTGGGCATATAGACGTCGGGGCCCTTCCTAACTGACGTCTATATGCCTGACAGGTAGGTGAAAAGTCATTTTTTCCGTCATATAGACGTTGGATCCCGCCAATCCAACGTCTATATAACTGATAGGGTAGGTGAAAAGTTAACCTATATGTCGGGCACCCTCCTAACCGACGTTTATATGCGTCAGAATCCCGCCACATCCGACGTCTATATACACTACAAATATTAATTTTTGAATTGAATGGACGTCATATTAGTGAGGTCCCCGACGTCTAGTCGAGAATAGACGTCGAGCACTGGGGCACCGACATCTAGATTCCTGTTAAATCTGAAATCGCGAACCCGCGGTTACGCACACTTCATTGTCTTTCTCCTCGTCTTTTCTCTCCGCGGCATTACATTTCGAGGTGCGTTTTATCTCTTTTGAACCGTTTAAACTTACTTTTACTTCGATTAAATTAGTCTTTGATTGATTATCTTCCATTTGAACCGATTAAAATGAGTTTTTGTTGTGTTTTGGTGCAATTTTTCTCGTGTCTTTGGGTAGCGTAGTAATACATTCTCCCTTTGCTAATTTTCTCGTAAGAAAAGCTTGTTTCTTTTGGATGTCTTATAGTGTTTCAACCCAAAACCGAACCTAGGTCCTTGCCTAGTTCTCAAGTCACTGTATTCGTTTTCATTGCCTGTTGGAATGGAACTAGGCAAGGACCTAGATTCGTTTTTCGGTTGAAATGCCATAAGAGGTCCAAAAAAGGCAACCTTTTCTATGACGAAACTAGCAAAGGAAGAAGGTGCTACTACGCTACCCAAAGACACGAGCTGCAGTAGATGTCTATAGTGCCCTTAGACGTTGATTAAAGGCATTATAACTGACGTCTATAATGCCCTTAGACGTCGATTAATGCCATGTTTGACGTTTATAGTGCCATTGGACATTGGTTGCGGTGTAATCCGACGTCTTTTAGAGTCTGACGTCCCATTAACGTCACCCATAAAGACGTGGGATCGGGATCTGACGTTAAAAGCCCAAAATAACAGACGTCTAAAGCACTTTTTGTACTAGTGTTTGTTTTCAATATTTATTTTAGTTAGTTTTTTGTTTTGGGTGTAGGGTCAAGTGTCCACTTAAAACAATTTCCTTGTCGTCTACTCCTCAGTTATCCTCTTCTTATTCAGATAATTTGTTCTCCAACCCGTTCGGTGATGAACGCAATATTCTCCTTGTTTGGGTGGTATATAGGGATTGGGATATATCTCAAATAAGCATCCAATAAGCCTAGCACCTGGTGTCCTGATGCGTCATCAACTACTTGATCGATACTAGGAAGAGGGTACGCATCCTTAGGGCATCCTTTGTTCAAATTGGTGAAGTCGATGCACACTCTTCATTAACCACTCAACTTCTTCACAAGGACCACGTTGGAAAGCTAAGTAGTATACTTGACCTCTTGAATGAATCCTGCTTCAGGAAGCTTCTTGATCTGAACTTAAGTAGTTTTACTCCTCTCCTCTCACAACTTGTGGTTCTCCTGTACAACTAGTTGGACCTCCTTTAAAATTACCAACTTGAGGGATAAAACTCCCTTGTGAATTCCAGGCATGTCTGTCGACATCCAAGCAAACATATATTTATTTTTAAGAGCATAATCTATAATATTTGCTCTTGTTCCTTGCTCAAGTCACTACTCAACTTAGTAACTTGATCATCTTATCGACCTATCTTTAAACTCTTAGTCTCTCCTAATGACTTCATACATTCATTTTAGGGACTAGATCAATCATGCCACCTCCAATCGAAAAGCCTTCCAAGGAGGCTAGTCTGGTGTCACCTTCAGGCTTCCAGTGTAACATTCTTGGGTTACCTTTTGATCTACATACACCATGAAGATTTGGCCCGTGTTGGATGAAAACTTCATGACTAAGTGTAGCATGGACACTATGGACCCGAACACGTTTAAGCACAACAACCCATCAAATATTGTACATGTACTTATCGATTATCCCTCCCTGAACCTATATGAGTCTTAAGGTCAGAGTATCCATGCGTATCAACCCGTTCTCCAAAATATTCCACAATTTGCTCGTTATAAGGCACAAATAAATTTTCGGAGATATCCATTTTTTGAAAGGTATTCTAATTGAGGATGTTGACCTGATCAACTGAAACTTTGTTGACTCCATACTTAGCAAGCTCGATCGAGATAACCAAGGGTGCAAACATGTCTCTTTTGCATCGAATGACATGAACCACCTTTCACAAATCCATTTGAGGTGTTGTTTATATGGCCCTTAGAGGGTGGTCTCCGTTTCTGCTCCTACTACGGCTTCTATTCCTAGTCAACTCTCTTTATTGCCTGGTTCCATGGTTTGTTCTTATGAGACTATGCGTCAGAATCCACTAGTAAGGTGGACTTCTTTTTGAGCAATCTTTCTTTACAAATTGCCTCAAGTGGTCAACTATCATGAGCTTTTTGATTTTATTCCTTAGGATTAAACACTCTTTTATGGTATGAACTATGCTTTGGTGATAAAGGAAGTATGTGATCCATCAACATTGGAGGGAGTCGACTTCTCCGTAGGTGAGGGCAATAAGTCACCACTAAGTGTCTCTTCCAAGATTTTGGCTTGAGGCACACATAACAGGGTGTAATTGTTGAAGTTGGGACCCTTCAATCTTTATTTACCCTGAATAGTTTCTTGTTTGCCTCCTTTTTTTTTCTCTTCATGATGATTCTTCACGCATTTTCTTGTGGAAAACCCTCATATCCTCCACTTGCATGTACTGGGTCAATCTTTGCCTTAACTCTTCCATGTTCTTAGCAGGCTTCATACATAAGTTGTCAGCGAATAGTCTTGATCATAACATTGTGAATAAGTGGTGCATGCCACATCCGAGCTGAGGTTTCAAATTTGCAGAGACACCTTCCTGAACCTTTCCATGAAGGCCTGAAAGGTCTTCTCTTTCTTTTACCAAACATTGACCAAAGTGATCGATGTCAAGTGATGTGGTTAACTTATTTCTAACTGAGCTCTAAATCTCCCTCGGATGGTCACAAAACAATATTTCTAGTTGGTCGATAACAGTGAGAACCAAGCCATGGTTTCCCCCTCTAGAGAAGTGAAAAAACCCCTACACAAAATGGCATTACATGTTGTATATAATGCCATTTGGTTCACGAAAATTTGGATGTTCTTGTTTGGGTCAGTAGATCCAATGTATTTGTCGACTACTAGATCCTCTAATTATTGGGTAAATGGGTCTCCATGATCCTTGTAATGAATGACAACAAACCGACCATATTGATAGTTGCGACCAAATGGTGGTGGTCCTTACTTACGTCAAAGCTACTCGCTTGGAGTATTCGATCTGGCTCATCACAAGGTTTTTTAGCTAGTCCTTGAAGAGTTGAGCTGGAGGGCACAAGACGTTTACCACCCCTCTCCTGCCGGATGACCTCATTCTCGATTCACAATGCCTTTGTTTCTTTTTCATATTTCCTTTACATCTTGTCCATTTGCCTTTGCATCCATCACATCCTCTCGAGTGGGTTCTTCTGATCATGAACAACTTCATCTACTACAATGTTGCTCACCATATTCCTAAGGGTTACCATGTCAGCTTCAAACGTTTTCACTCGACTCCACGATGGACGTCAAAATGCTTCGTGTGTAGGGTTAAACGTCCATTTAAAACAATTTTCTTGTCGCTTACTCCTTAGTTGTCCTCTTTCTGCTCGAATAATTTGTTTTGCAACTGATCATGTGTACCTGCTGAAGATACTTCGATGCTTAAGTCAACTCAAGTTTATCGGTTAAGCGGTTAAAGCTATAATAAATGCGTAATAAAAGTCCTAACAACCATCCATTTGTCTTGTATGTATAGTTTTCTCAATGAATTTTTAATAAGGTCAGTCTAATCACGATCTAATTCATTTTAAACCTCACTATTAGCTTGTTTAGGTTAATTAAATAATTAGTTTATTTTAATCAAGATCGATCGATTTCCTCCATGTTTGAATCGATCATGTTATTTCGATTAGTGTGCATCAGACAATACATATAGTACAATTTCCATTAAGTCAACGTTAAATTATTTATTTTAGTTAATGCTGATTAATCTGATACTAACACAAATATTTATTTAATAAAAGAATTTAAAAATAATTTTATATTTTCTGAACATTTTTATGTTTATAAAATTAACATAATATTAACATAACATTAATTTATATTTACTTTTAGTGTTTTAATAAAATATAATGTGATATAAATTAAATTAAAACTCAATATTTAAAACTAATTGAGTTTGAGATTTTTTTTCTAATAATATCAAAAGTGTTTAATAATAGTTTTCTTTTTATTTGAGCTTATTAAATGCTAATGTAATATGTTATTATTTATTTGTAACTAATAATTTGAATTTTATAATTTAAAGTTTGTAATGAGAAGTTTGAATCAGTGTCACAATAATAAAACTATTTGACTATCACTATTTTTAACTTTAAAATGTCTAAAAAGTGCTATGTCTTGTAAAAAGTAGGTGAAAATGCATTACTTTTATCATTTGAACGTGACGTGTTGTGTGAAATGTTGTTCATTCTCAATAGCAAGAAATGAATTTTAAGTTTAACTTAACCTCACAAAATCGGTTTGTAAGGTAAGGTTTGCACTCACTTATATACTATAAATTGGTTTTACCTTTAGTCGATGTGGGACTTCTAATAGTTTGTTTGCGGTAATTTTAATCTTTTTTTTCTTTTTGCTTCGTTATTCATATTTCTAATAAGAATATTTGACGTTTATTTTGAAGTTTTATTAAAATAAATTTATATGTAATGTAGGTTAATAGTCTTGATGAAAAGTAAACCATTTTAACTTCATAAATAATAAGATAAACTCATACAGTTGTGAATAACATCATCAATAATAAGATAAAATCATTCAATTGTGAATAACATCAAAGATCACATTAGAAACATGATGAAGACATACAAGGACAAGATCATTTAACATTAAGGAGCCAATTATTGTTAAAAGTTTGTGTCCATTGGCCCTATACATGGTGAAATCACCTAGTTGAGAAAGTCTTATGGATTGAGATTAAGAAACATTACATGTGCTTGAATAATGAAAAATGTGTTTTCGAAGTTTGAGGAGAACATTTTCTCAACTTTATCATCACACCTAAGGGAGATCAATGTGAACCGTGACATCTTCATGAAATCTAAGAGAATAAATGATTAAATGAAAAACTAACTTCCTTAGATTATTTTTCTCACAAAGTTAATCAAGAACATAAATTCATTTTTGAAAGCACCACAGAAGTTTGAGTTCAACAAAAAGTCCGAGATTATGTTTCAACAAACCAAACTCCACGACTACTTACATAATCATACTAAGTAAGCTTAAAATTAAACTATGCTAAGCTAAAGGTTTATAAGTTGAGGGGATACTAAACATATTATGAGATACCACTCCATATTAATATCTTCTACAAAAGAAACACTTTCAATTATGTGTATAACACATTAGGATTCTAATGGTGTTGGGTGAAGAATCTTAAAGACAAGAATAGTTCAACAATACTCATATTAATGATGATGTAAAAATTCAAACAGACCTAATGAACATGATCCACACAATAACTTGGATACGTTCAAAAGTTTTTAAAAAAAGAAATTAAAAGCATAATACTTGTATTAGGAAACACAATTCTAAGGTATTTAAATCTTTTATACTTATCTCATTTTATATCATAGAATGTTCCAACTTATATATGTATAAATGATTAGATATGAACCAGAATATATATATATATATATATATATATATATATATATATATATATATATATATATATATATATATATATTCTATGAATATAATTACACAATTATATTAGTAAAAACATAAGCGACTAACTAACCATCGAATTACATGAGCATGATATAAATTACCATCTCTGAAATGCAAAAACAACCAACTATGCAACAAATTTCATACTTACGATATACTATTACTAGAGGATTCATTTTAAATAACTCCTAAATAAGCTCTGTTTTATAGAGCCACCAAATGAGTGAGCCAAAAAAAGTTCTAACTGCCAAAACCCCTTCTTAAAGTGGGTTTGGGTTAGGGTCAAAGTGGGTTTGGCCTTACTATAAGACTTTAATAAAACTCCTAAACACATTCATCTTGGGTTAAAGGTTGAGTTAAGTCGCCTCAAATTCAAGGTTGAGATGGGTCGACCCTTGTTGAATGTCAAGACGAGTTGGCTCATGCCTAATGTAAAGATGAGTCAGCCCGAGTTGAATATTAAGATAGGTTGGCTCAAGACAAAGGTTGAAACAAATTGACCAGGGCAGAAGGTTGAGATGGGCTGGCCCAAGCCAAAGGTTGAGGTAGGCTAACCCAAGCCAAAGGTTAAGACGTGTCATTATGAGTCTAAGGTCGAGATAGGTCGAAATGAGAAGAAGGTAGAGACGGGCCAGTTCTGGCCTAAAGCCAAGATAGGCTGACCGAGGCCCAAGTTGATACAGGGCGTTCTGAGCCAAAAGTAGAGATTGCTTACGTGGGCCAAAGGTCAACATAGTCTATCTCGAACTAAAGGTTGACACAGGATGATCTAGGCAAAATATTGAGATATGTTAACCCAGATTGAGGGTCAAGATGGATCTTCCCGAGTCAAAGGTCGTCATTAGTTTACCTATGCCTAAGGATTAGTCAAACGGACTTAGGCCAAATATCGAGACATATATTTTATTCATGGCATAAATAATGTAAAAAAATGACACGAGTAATAGAAAATTTTTGTTAATCTACTAACAGTCCATCTACTACAACTTTTTCAATATTAAAGTCTTTTAGATTAATTGCCAAGTCGATGACTTTGACTTGGTAAAGGACCTCTTTTGAAGCCTTCCCTTCACAAGTATCATCAATTAGGTCCCTTTTAGGTTTAAGATGCTCAATGAACCAGTAATGTACAACCTTTTTGAAGCTCAGCTTCATGATCCTCAACCACCTTAATAACTTTCTCTTTGTACGATACATGAGCTTTAAAAATAACCACTTTATATTGAGCCTTTTTAAATTGTACTTG
This sequence comes from Vigna nakashimae, assembly GCA_034642375.1. Taxonomy (NCBI): domain Eukaryota; kingdom Viridiplantae; phylum Streptophyta; class Magnoliopsida; order Fabales; family Fabaceae; genus Vigna; species Vigna nakashimae. The sequence goes on along the minus strand of CM067764.1, from coordinate 12,882,596 downwards.
ATTTTCAAAGCTCTCCACTATTATACGTTATTTTATTTAGCCTTCATGGAAACAATTTCTTCATATATGTTAAGTTAAGAACTTAAGACATTTATTTATTAGGTTTTAAGACGGTTTGAACTCTAACTCCTTTCTTTTGTTATTTTTTTTATAGCCTCCACCACAATTGTTTTTTAGTCACAAATAATAGCATGTGATTGAAACATCATCACTTTAGTATAACTAAACTTCCTTAGACCTTAATGTTTTTCATCAAAGATAAAAAGGAGATCACTTACCAAACCAGTCTTGTTCATTGCATTCCATAAAGAGCCAATGTCAAGACTTGATGATATGTCTTGAAATTGATTTAGAAGACATCTTTACAACAAGTTACCAAATCCTACATTTTGGATGGGAAAGTAGATTGGGAGAAGTCAAACGATATTGAAAAACAAAAGGTTTACACTCACTTTAACAACTATTTGTTGATCCAAGCTCAACATAACCTCAATATTTGTTGGTTGAGAATTTACAACCTCTTCAAGTCCAATCACTTGTTTTTCTTATGTTCTACCTTGAGCTTTTTATAGTCAAACTTGCAATCATTGTTCGTCCTCCACTGTGAATGCAGATCGCAAAACACTTGTGCACGTGCAATCCCTAAACCTGCATTGAAAAAAAATTTTCAACCCCTTCCCCAATCAATACTTTTTTTTTTAGAAAACATACACACACAAAAAACCATCACTTCTCAAATCCTTTCCATTATCAACAATCATTTATCTTTCACACACTTCACTCATCAGTCTTGACTTTCTGCTTCCATTCCCTTCATTCATCATTCCATTTTTCATTTTCATAATAAACCCAATCATTATCATCATCGTTGTTTACCATTACAGATTTCATTCTTCTTCTTCATTCATCATTGTTTTTTCACAATATACTGAAAATATTTCTCTAGGATTGTTGAGCTTCTCTGGGTTACTAAGCTTCTCTCTGGGGATGTCGAACTTCTCTAGGATTGTTGAGCTTCTCTTTGGGGTTATCGATGGCAGTAGTGGTGTCTCTAACAACCATGGGTTCATGGAACCCTAATGTTTGTGAATAAGTGGACAGGAGTCATGTCACAACGCACACCTCAAATAAAATATCATATTGTCATAGGAATTGTTCACCTTGTATACTCTTTAGTTAACAATTTAGATGATGTCATAAAAAAGATTAAATTGAATAAAATTTACCAAAATACAAATCAAATTAAATGCATAGAAAAATGAGGACCATGTTAAATAAAATGAACGAAATAATTCTATTTGTTTACAATGGGTTTGATCTTAATTAGAAAACACATTATTTGAACTTTAAGAAATGACCAATTGAAATAAGATTATACCTAGCTCACATTAATCTCAATTGAAATAAGAACGCCACATTAATCTCAATTGTTAAAAGGATAATGTTAGGATAATGTTATACCTAGCTCTTTGAAGAAGTTGTCATATTAAATATTGGCTTTATGTATCCAGTTGAAATTTTTTACAACCATAAAATTGATATGATAAACTTATAAACTTATATGATATAATGGATGCGGTGATTTTTCAGAAAAATATTATCTTAATAAATAAATATTAGATCAAAACATATAAACAACTATAAAAATATTATATAATGTATATAGTTTCACTACAAAAATTATATATTATAGGAGAGGTTTTTTTTGTTAGTTGTTGAAAAATCTTTTGAAAATTATGACGGTTTCAATAATAAACCACAACTATGTTTTAACTTTTTTTTTTAAATTTCAACTGTAATTATGAATAGTAGCAGTGAAGTTATTTTTTTTATTTTTTTTAAATAAATTATTCACGCTTGCTTAGTGAAACGCCTTAAATTTGTAAATAATTTTTTATTCATTTTTAATTTGTGCCATCATTTTCATTTTGCCTCTCTTTTAAAAACCCTATTTTCTCCATCTTCTCCACAGTTCCTATCATGTCTCTGTTAGAATTACCTAACTATTAAGTGACTCATGTGTAAATAAATTAGGGTCAAAATGTGATTTAATATAATTGAGGGACTTAATGACAATTACAACTTGATGGAAGTTGTATAAGAATGGTGAAGGGTTCTGTCCCTGATGCACACAATTCTGATGAAGTTTTCTCTCATTCACAAACACCATCAAGAAAGTCTTGAGAGAATTAAGGTTGCATCAAGGGATAGATTGGGTAAGGAGTTGAAGATCTAGAGCAAAGGAAATCAAGAACCAATTAGCATGGATCAAGGTTAGTAATTTCTTATCATGCTTATGAAATTATGTTGATGTTGTGAGAATCATAAATTCTTAAGATCCTAGAACTAATGATAGTAGAGAAACTAATGAAACTTACATGTGGTATCAGAGCACTAGGTTGTTAGATTTATGATTCTCCTAGAATAAGGAAATTTGATTCATGGGTTTTTCCTAAGAAATGATGAAATTATGGTGCTGGAATAAATCCTTTAAGTTGTATATATAAAAAGCTGCATAATGAAATTGTGTGCAAAAGGTAGAAGATGATGAATAGTAGTGTTTTGGGGTAGAAGATGATGAATAGTTGTTGGATGATAAAGCTTACGGGAATGGGAATGCAAATGGTAGAAGTGATGTACAATTGTTAATTATTAAAGTTAACTTTATGAATCTTGATTACCGTGAATGGTGAAGGTGTGTTGAAAACTTTTCCAAAGTTTTGTTTTAATGAATAGTATATTTAAAAAAAAAAAAAAATCAAAATGTTGGTCAAACTTTGTGTCTGCCACACGTATGAATGGTGCATTACAACTTTGCAAAATGATATCTAACGTGTACATCATCACAATAATAATAATAAATTATTTATGAAAATCAAAGTCTTTAAGTGATTAAAATTAAGGGAGAAGTGTTATCACTTTATGAAAATTTAGTCACTTAAATGAATTAAAGGTTATTATTATTATTTGAAATTAATTATGGTAAATTTTGTTAGTCATCAAAGTGACCAAAATTTTAAAGTTAATTTAATTTCAAATTATTAATGATTTTATTTCAATTACTCATTGTATGGATGCTAAATTATGAATAATTAATTTATGGGTTAATTGAAAATTCATTATTATAAGATATTTTGTATCATCCAAAGATGATTATTTGCTCTTATAATTAATGAGTATAATTGTAGATAATTTTGTATGCTCGCTAGATTTATTTATATACCCAAAGGTAGTAGATGATTCTAGTTGATGCATATTTTAATTATCAGTAAAGATTTACAATTATTAGCATCATTATGCTTATGTTTGTGTATTAATGGATCTCCCAAAGGAGAACACTAATATGCATAGAATGATGATTAAAGTCTGAATCTGTATTTATGACTCAAAGCATTAATGATTAGCATGTATTAATTACAGTCCCCGTTCCGGTATCTTTACACTCGCTCGCTACGTCTGTTCCGGTCTTTAATGGATTAAATTTCCCTGATTGGAGTGAACAAGTCCAATTTCACTTAGGTGTATTGGATCTTGACTTGGCTCTTCAAGTCGAGAAACAGGCTGCTATCACTGATATTAGTAGCACTAAAGAGAAAGCTCACTACAAAGCTTGGGAAAGATCAAACAGACTTAGTCTAATGTTTATGAGAATGAGCATTGCAAGTAACATCAAATCTGCTATTCCTAAAACTGAAAATGCAAAAGAATTCATGAAATTAGTGGAAGAGCGCTCCCAAACTGCTGATAAGTCCCTTGCTGGGACATTGATGAGTACGTTGACCACCATGAAGTTTGACGGTTCACGTACTATGCATGAACATGTGATCGAGATGACAAATATTGCAGCAAGACTTAAGTCTTTGGGAATGAAAGTGGATGAAACTTTTCTCGTGCAGTTCATTTTGAACTCGCTACCGTCTGAGTATGGTCCATTTCAGATGAACTATAACACCTTAAAAGACAAATGGAATGTGCATGAATTGCACAGTATGTTAGTTCAAGAAGAGACCAGACTTAAGAACTTAAGAAGCCACTCTGTTCATTATCTAAAGAATCAAGGAGCTGGAAAGAAATTTAAGAAACATGTAAAGGGTAAAGGACCATTAAAGATTAACGAGTCCTCAACCAAAATCCAGAAGAAAAATGATAAATGTCATTTCTGCAAGAAGCCTGGACATTTTCAGAAAGATTGCTTAAAGCGTAAAGCTTGGTTCGAAAAGAAAGGTAAGCATAATGCTTACGTATGTTTTGAATCAAACTTAACTGAAGTTCCCCATAATACTTGGTGGATTGATTCTGGATGTACGACTCATGTTTCTAATGTGATGCAGGGATTCCTTACAATCCGAACCATAAACCCAACTGAGAAGTTCGTCTTCATGGGAAATAGAGTGAAAGTTCCAGTGGAAGCTGTTGGGACTTATCGATTAATTCTTGACACTGGATATCACTTAGACCTGATGGATACTTTTTATGTACCTAGTATCACTAGAAATTTAATTTCTTTGTCTAAGCTTGATATTGCTGGATACTCTTTTAAATTTGGGAATGGTTGTTTCAGTTTGTTTAAGCGTGCCTGTACGATTGGATCTGGTACACTTTATGATGGTTTATATAAATTGAATTTGGATAATTTATATGTTGAAACTCTTATGACCTTGCATCACAATGTTAGCACTAAACGCAGTTTAGTGGATGAACGATCTGCTTATTTGTGGCATAAACGTTTGGGACACATTTCCAAAGAAAGAATACAAAGATTAGTAAAGAATGAAATCCTTCCAGATTTAGATTTTACTGATCTGAATGTATGTGTGGATTGTATTAAAGGCAAACAAACAAAACACACAAAGAAAGGAGCCACAAGAAGTACACAACTTCTTGAAATTATACACACTGATATATGTGGTCCGTTTGATGTGAATACCTTCAATAAAGAGAAATACTTCATCACCTGCATTGATGATTTTTCGCGTTATGGATATGTCTATCTACTGCATGAGAAATCTCAAGCAGTGAATGTCTTGGAAGTTTACGTAAATGAAGTAGAAAGACAATTAGACAGAAAGGTGAAAATTGTCAGGTCTGATAGAGGTGGTGAGTATTATGGAAGATATGATGAAAGTGGGCAACATCCTGGTCCATTTGCTAAATTTCTTGAAAAACGAGGTATTTGTGCTCAATACACAATGCCAGGCACACCACAACAAAATGGTGTATCAGAAAGGCGTAATCGAACCTTAATGGATATGGTTAGGAGTATGTTAAGTAATTCATGTTTACCTATATCATTGTGGATGTATTCATTAAAAACTGCCATGTATTTGTTAAACAGGGTTCCAAGTAAGGCTGTTCAAAAGACTCCTTTTGAGTTATGGACAAATAGGAAACCCAGTTTGAGACACCTGCATGTTTGGGGTTGTCAGGCAGAAATAAGAATTTATAATCCGCAAGAAAAGAAACTGGATGCAAGAACAATCAGTGGATATTTCATTGGTTATCCAAAAAAATCAAAAGGGTATATATTTTACTGTCCTAACCATAGTACAAGAATTGTTGAAACTGGAAATGCTCGGTTCATTGAAAATGGTGAAACTAGTGGGAGTGTAGATTCATGAAAGGTTGAAATTACAGAAATTAAAGTACAAGTTCCTGTAATTGGTACCTCTTCTTCAAGAGTTGTTGTTCCTCATGTTGTAGAAACACACAACAATCAAGAAGAACAACACATCAATACTCCCATGATTAACAATGAACCAGTAGTAGAACAATTGCAAGAAATAGTATTAAGAAGATCTCAAAGAGAAAGAAAGTTTGCTATTTCGAATGATTATGTGGTTTATTTACAAGAGTCAGAAAATGACTTAAATATTGATAACGATCCAGTTTCATTTTTAGAAGCCATTAATGGTGATAATTCTGATAAGTGGTTAAATGCTATGAAAGATGAGCTTAAGTCGATGGTACAAAATGATGTATGGGATCTTGTGGAATTACCAGAAGGATGCAAGAGAGTTGGATGTAAATGGGTCTTTAAGACTAAGCATGACTCTCATGGTAATATCGAACGCTACAAGGCCCGACTTGTTGCCAAAGGTTTTACTCAGAAAGATGGCATTGACTATAAGGAAACATTTTCACCTGTTTCTAAGAAAGATTCTTTTCGAATTATCATGGCGTTAGTAGCTCATTATGATCTTGAGTTGCATCAAATGGATGTCAAAACTGCTTTTCTGAATGGAGATTTAGAAGAGGATGTCTATATGGATCAACCGATGGGGTTCACTGAAAAAGGAAAGAAACACATGGTGTATAAACTAAAGAAATCAATATATGGACTTAAACAAGCTTCCCGACAATGGTATCTCAAGTTCAATGATACTATTATATCCTTTGGATTTAAGGAAAACACTGTTGATCGGTGTATATATCTAAAGGTCAGTGGGAGTAAGTTTATATTTTTGATTCTATATGTTGATGATATCTTGCTTGCAACTAATGACCTTGGTCTGTTAAGTGAGACTAAGAAATTTCTCTCTAACAACTTTGAAATGAAAGATATGAATGGGGCATATTATGTGATTGGAATAGAAATATTCCGTGATAGATCACAAGGATTGTTAGGTTTGTCTCAGAAAGCATATATTAATAAAGTTTTAGAGAGATTTAAGATGGATAAATGTTCAGCATCTCCCGTTCCAATACATAAAGGAGACAAGTTTAGTCTCATGCAATGTCCAAAGAATGATTTGGAACGGAAAGAGATGAAAAATATCCCTTATGCATCTGTTGTTGGGAGTTTGATATATGCTCAAACATGTACAAGACCAGATATTAGTTTTGCAGTTGGTATGCTTGGTAGATATCAGAGTAATCCAGGAATAGATCATTGGAAAGCTGCAAAGAAAGTTTTAAGATACCTGCAAGGAACAAAGAATCACATGCTTACTTACAAAAGATCTAATCATCTTGAAGTGATTGGATACACAGATTCAGACTTTGCTGGCTGTATAGATACAAGAAAATCTACATATGGTTATCTGTATCTTTTAGCCGGAGGAGCAATCTCATGGAAAAGTGCGAAGCAGTCCGTCATTGCTACATCCACTATGGAAGCTGAATTTGTGGCATGCTTTGAGGCCACTATTCAGGCTAATTGGTTGCGGAACTTTATTTCAGGACTTGGAATAGTTGACAGTATTGCCAAGCCGCTGAAAATTTATTGTGATAATTCCGCAGCAGTCTTCTTTTCTAAGAACGACAAGTATTGCAAAGGTGCTAAACATATGAAATTGAAATACTTTGTCGTTAAAGAAGAAATTCAGAAACATAAAGTGTCAATTGAACATATTAGCACTGATTTTATGATTTCTGACCCTTTAACAAAAGAGTTACCACCCAAATTATTTGTTGATCATGTAAAGAATATGGGCATTATGTCTACCATTGAAAGTTGAATGTTAATGTTATTAATGCTTATGTGACACTTGAATTCTTTAATGTATAAGTTTCTGAAATTTGTATTTGTATTTTCTTCTGTATGGTTATGTATACAAATTATGATGAAGAAAAAGAAACAAATTATATTATTGTTATTAAAATGACATTATGTTTGAACCCATTATGTATTTAAGTTTTCTAACATCATATTAAAGAGAAAGAGATGATACAGTAGTACATGGAAGGAGACATATCGATTGAATGATGTGCGACCGTCATGACTCTTATTATTTCTATATCTTTGATTATGAATAATGATGAAGCCAATTATGTAAAGTCCTCAAATGCGCATTATGATTATTTATTAAATCACAGAATGTTATGACATCACAAGAGTCAAGTGGGAGAATGTTAGAATTACCTAACTATTAAGTGACTCATGTGTAAATAAATTAGGGTCAAAATGTGATTTAATATAATTGAGGGACTTAATGGCAATTACAACTTGATGGAAGTTGTATAAGAATGGTGAAGGGTTCTGTCCCTGATGCACACAATTCTGATGAAGTTTTCTCTCATTCAGAAACACCATCAAGAAAGTCTTGAGAGAATTAAGGTTGCATCAAGGGATAGATTGGGTAAGGAGTTGAAGATCTAGAGCAAAGGAAATCAAGAACCAATTAGTATGGATCAAGGTTAGTAATTTCTTATCATGCTTATGAAATTATGTTGATGTTGTGAGAATCATAAATTCTTAAGATCCTAGAACTAATGATAGTAGAGAAACTAATGAAACTTACAGTTTCTCCACTATGATTGTCGTTCCCCAACAACATTTTCTCCTTCGCCGCGCCTTTGCATCTTCTCCACTATAACTCTCTCGTTCCCAACCCTAATTTCGCCTTCACCGATAGTTCATTTTGCATTTTGCATCTTCTGAAAACGCACCTAATTACCCTAGTTTCGTCTTCATCGCTAGTTCATTTGGCATTTTGCATCTTCCGAAAACGCATAAAGGGTGAAAAAACATCATTTAGATCCTAATATTAGTGTTCCCCACTTCTCCTTTCCATCCAAAAATCTTGTTGCAGAAGTGAGGAAAAAGTGGTTGCCTTGGACACTTCTTTCGTCGTTCTCTGATATGTCATCCCTTCTCATGTGCCTTTTTTTTCTTGTAGTGTTTGATCCATTTTTTAGATTCATAAACGTGATTTTGTTGGGTGTTGAGTTGGGTGCATTTTGAGACCCAAATGGATTTTGACATTTTGGGGTATTTTGGTGAAATTGAAATGATATTTTAAGTCGTAAGGTGTTTGTAAAATTTCTCCAGTGAAGAATCACATTTAACCTAAAACATCTGACATATTTCTTATTTTATCTTCTTGATGCTTTACAAATCACCATTTCAATGATGTATGTATGCAAGTGCAACACTATCTCATTTCTCTCTGAATCGTTGGTTGCAGGATTTGACTATTGTTTTATCAACACTTCTACCTATGATATCTATGAATACTGACGACAAAGATCAATCAGATTTCTCTGTGGGACTAAAGGTAATACTATTGATTTCATTAGTTAACTGGGTGACAGGGGTTAAAACTAATATGGATCTAAAAACTTCATTGTAATTGATGGAAGTATGGCAGAAACATTGCTGGAAGGAGTTGTTAAGAGACAAGTATAAGAGCATAAAGTTGAGGAGTTTAATGCCATGGGAAAAGGAAGCGTAACCGGAAGCTGGTATCTAATCCTATTATTTATGCCATTGTTTTCTTTAATTTATTTATGCTTCTTTTATTATATTTTCTAACTAAGCATTAATATTTACTATTGATATATTGTGATTTACTATTGGTATTAATAGCTAAGCATTAATATTGGGAGATGTTAGCTCTGATGATAATTATGAAGCTGAGCTTACTAATGGTGATTCAAATTCCATTGGAGCTGGAACTACTACTGCTAAAAGGCCTTATAAGATAAAAACGTATAGTATGTGTCATTTTTTAATTAATTTTTTAGGTTTTTGTATTGATATGATGCGCCTTCATTATCTGTTTGTGATGTTAATATTTAATTATTAACAACAGATAGCACAGAGCCATTTCCTCTGATGCAAGGTGAAGGAAAAACATTCAGTTGGGTTGGAGCAATATCTGCAATTGATAGAGATGAGGAACAGTTTGGGAGAAACCCCAGTTTACAGAGCAATTGCTCTTGGGAAGATAATAGTACAGTTGTCACGAGGCCTAAACATAAAAGAACTAGTACTGGAAGTATTTACAGAGTAAAATACTAAAGTTACGAACGTACACTATGATTTCATATGCAGATCACAAAATGTCCTTTTTCCTTTCTATAGCAAAACTTATTTTAGAATCTCAAGTTCTTTAGCTCATCTTTCCTTTTCCAATCTTTTCGACAATATATATATATATATATATATATATATATATATATATATATATATATATATATATATATATATATATATATATATATATATATATATATATATATATATATATATATATATATATAGTCCTTTTTAATTAATTATTGCTTTCTTATTTTCAAGTGAGCTAGACCCAGAACTAAGTATCTTGTTGGCAGATATCTCCATTCATACCACATAATTATAGAGAAAGTAGTTTACCCGCTACTGTTTTTGTGTTTTTGTTTATACACTGTGTAATTTTATTACTATTACTTAAACTTGTATGTAAGTGAACGAAAGGAATGTTATTCAAAACATTTTTCTTGTTAATTTTTAAGGATTGAACTTGTTATTATAATAATATTTAATTTTGGTTTCACATTATTCCTTCTGATTTATTATTAAACATATTTTATAATAATCAAATCATTTAAATTAAAAGAAAATTAACTCATTTTCATTATTGACGGTTTTAGAAACTCCAACTACGTAAACTCAATAATTCTTGGCAGCTTTGGAGAACCCTTGCAAATACCACTAGTGCAGAATTGGGCTTTAACTTCACCCCGTAGAAGTCGGACAACAAAATAACCAACGTAAATTATGGACCGGTGGTATTTTCGTAAACAAGTGGGCATTAAGACGTCTGTTAGGCGGGGCCTCAACGTCTATAATATTATAGACGTCAGGGCCCCTCTTAACAGAAGTCTTAATGCTTGATAGGTAGGTAAAAAGTCATTTTCTTCTGCCTTAGAGACGTCCGATCCCGCCACCCCGACGTCTATATTCGATTATAGACGTCGGTGTCCCTCTTAACGGACGTGTATATGTCTGATAGGTAGATGAAAAGTTATATTTTTTCCGCCGTATAAACGTCGGATCACGCCAACCGACATCTAAATGGCATGTGAAAGTTGTTTTGGACGTCATATTAGTGAAGGCCCCGACGTCTAGTTTAGAATAGACGTCGGTTCACATGGGGAGCCGATGTCTAGTTTGATGTTAAATGAGACATGAAATCCGCTGTTACGAGCACTTCATCGTCTTCCTTCTCTCGCCTTTTCTCTCCGTGACATTGTTTTTCTAGGTGCGTTTTTATCTCTTTTGAACTGTTTAAACGTACTTTTATTCCAATTATATTAGTCTTTGGTTGATTATCTTTCGTTTGAACCGATGAAAATGAGTTTTTGTTGTGTTTTGGTGCAGTTTTTCTCATGTCTTTGGGTAGCGTTGTACCGCATTCTCCCTTTGCTAGTTTCCTCGTAAGAAAAACTTGCGTTTTTTGGATGTCTTATAGCGTTTCAACCCAAAATCGAACTTCGGTCCTTGCCTAGTTCTATTGTCACCGTTTGTTTTCATTGTTGGTTTTAATGGAACTAGGCCAGGACCCAGATTTGGTTTTCGGTTGAAATGCCATAAGAGATCCAAAAGACGCAACCTTTTTTTCTACGACAAAACTAGCAAAGGGAAGAAGGTGCTACTACACTACCCAAAGACACGAGTTGTAGTAGATGTCTATTAATGCAATACCCGGCGTCCATGGAGCTCTTTAGACGTCGGGGTAATGTAGTAACCGACGTCGATGGAGCCCTTTAGACGTCGGTTACTGCATGATCCGACGTCTTTATAGACGTCGGGCCTGTTTTGTGTCCGTTGTGTGATTAACGTCACCCACAAAGACGTCAGTTCTGGAGCCGATGTTAAAATGTCAAAATAACAAACGTTAAATGTCCTTTCTGCACTAGTGTACCGGTGGTTTTTGAGAATTCTAGAAAATACCGGCAGTTTTTATAAGAAACCTCTACAAATAGCGACAGTTATAAAAAAAATCGCCGAAAAATATTTGCCGACAGAGCTTTTCCCAACGGTTTTTTAAACCACGAAAAATACAATTACCGAGGTTAAACCATCGATAATTCAATAAAGAACCTCCGATAAAATTTTAAATTTTTGTAGTGTTTTATGCTTATCAATTATCACGTTATCACATGTTTTATTTGAAACTTGATGTTTCCATCATAATTTCTTTACTAAAAAAATGCTTTTATGGTAAAAAAAAAAGTGATAAATTATCATTAACCTCAAATTGAGGTTAGGACATATATTTTGTAATGTAAAAAAAAAGTAAAAGTTTAAAATCTTATATCCCTTATTGTTTATCCATTTTTTTACGCTAAAAATTCTCCATCACTTTAAAGTCAAATAGTTTAAATATTTTTTTCTTAATCCAACTAAAATAAATAAAAAGCTAGTTTGGTTAATTAGAGAATTTAAAGAATAATGAATTTATAAATGGATGGGATTTTGTTTGGTATATTTTTATTTTCTATTTTGTTATCAACTATATTGAATTTTTATTTTATTTCTTACTCTCTTTTTTTCCTTCATCAAAGATGATAAAATGTCATCATGCATTTATGTTGATTATGTTATCATGTCTCCCTCTTTTTAATCACATTGTTTTCACATACAAAGACATTTTCATTCACATTGAAGGAGTTTGCCTCTTCAACTATAATAATACAAGTAATTAGCTTATCCAATCAACATGTTTAACATCAACGAAAAAAATTGAATTTGTTAAACATAACAAGTTCTTATGCATGTAAAAATAATTTATTAAAAGAGAAAAAAATTATTTTAATAATGAGTTTTTGATCAGAAAAAAAAAAAAGCTGTTAGATATTTTGACCCTAAGTTGAAGTAGTCACCACCTTGTGTGTGTCAGGTGAGTGATAGTAGGACCCTCTGGTCGGTCATAGAATCAGCATTTGGGCCCCACATCATACTCTAACTATCTCTTCTTTTCTCTCTCAATAAAATAACTCTTTATTTACTTATTCATTTTCATTATTTTCATTGCATCATTTCCTTCTTCTGCTGTTCCAAATGTCCATTTTTTCTCTGTCTTTTTATCCTCTCTCTGCCTTAGTCAAACGCATCCTACAAATTTCAATTACACAATTGCTAATGACATTATGCTCTCGTCACACAATGGCTTATTAATATCAAAACTACTGAAAATATTATATCAAAATTAACGTTAATTTTTTATTTTCATGTTTTTATAATAAACTTTTAATTATAATATATAATTATTATAAAAAAGAAATTTTATATAATGAAAATAAAAAATTATTACAAACTACACCGCAAGACATTAATTTAGTTTTAAATTCCATAACACCCCAGCTCTAATTATAAAGTACTGTATAATAAATTTGATGACTTTTAAATAATTTTAATATTTTTTAATTAATTAACCCTAAAATTAGTCTACAATGCGTAAATTTTTTTGAAAATGTAATATCAAATAAAAAAATTGAATATCATCTAAATAAAAACATAAACGTGTTACGATTTCGTAGATAGGTAATAAAAAAAAGACAAAACTCAGAACATATTTGTGTGTAAGATTTTCACGAACTCTTGTTTCCTTGAACAAACAGTTTCTTGGGTTTCAAATTTTCACTCCCAAAATTAATTAAGTAATTAATAAGTTTCTAATTATATACATAGAATTTGAGACCCGTAATCTTTTCTGACTACAATTAATCAGTATATCACCATGTTGAATATTGTAGTTGAAGTTAAATGAGTGAAATTAATTATTGACTAGGAACAGCAAGCCCTGTGTTTTTATATATGATTTTCAATTTTTCTTAGAACGTGTCGATATCATTGTTTTTCGTAGGATTTATGAATATCATTTCAATCCTAATATTAAATAAGAAATACCCAAATATAAGAAATTAAATCAGTGTTTCCCTTTTAACACAAACCCCTATAGTACTAATAGTAAGTAATGAGGGTTTAATTAGCATATATGGAATATATACTCTTATAGTAATATATTAAGTTTAGTGTATACAAACGAAAAACAATTAATAATTTCATGTGTGAAAACAAACACGCCCAAGCCTTAATTAGATCTCATTCAACATTTTCCTTTCCCACAATAAAAATGAATCTATAGTTTTCTACCATATCCTGTTCCATACAGCTCACAAAAATACATATATATATATATATATATTTAATTAACAGATGTATATATTTATATTGAGTGGGTGAATGTGTGTATCTTAGAGAAAGATATATGATTAAAATTTGAGAAGAATAAAATAGTGTGGCTGAGAAAAGATGTAAAAATAAGATGTATTCTTACTTACCATTCGCATGGTTGGAGGTAGGAAGTGGGATTATGGGATGGGTCCCACGTGATTAGCATGGTAATTTTCTTGTTAGAAATGGATTGGTGGCTCCAACAAAAGCAGAGACTAAAATCTTATCTTCACCACCACACCTCACACTTATCATTCCACTCCAACCTTTTTCTTCCATAACACAAAGTACAATTAAAATCACCATCAGTGAAAAAAACCACACATTAATAATAATTGAAAAACAAAACAAACTGCACACCACACCCACGTGTCAACCCCTCCTTCATTTAGAATCCCATGTGTCAACCTGTCAACGGCCAGAATTCCAGTGCACGTCATCATCACACACCCACCCTTCTTCCACACATGCGCCGCCACCTCACTCCGCAGGTAAATCCATTGGATGCTTCCATACACCCTTCCGCACTGGATGCTTCCCACTCCCGTACCAATATAAAACATGGGCCTCACCCTTATGTGGGGTAGCAAAAACAAAACATTTCGTCCCAACTAATAACATGTTTTCTGTGGAAGCCATAACCACCACTTGAAAGAACCCATCCTAGTGAAAACAAAACAACCATAACAAACACATACCCCAGCTTTCATTCGCTCACCATGGAGAGCACCGACTCCTCCACCGGGTCACAACAGCAGCCGCAATTGCCACCTGGCTTCCGCTTCCACCCCACTGACGAGGAGCTCGTCGTTCACTACCTCAAGAAAAAAGCAGCTTCCATTCCTCTTCCCGTCGCCATAATCGCTGAGGTTGATCTCTACAAGTTCGATCCATGGGAGCTACCCGGTAATTGCAATTCATCCAAGGAATACAAAGACTCGGACTTTACGTTCAAAACTGAAATGGGTTTGTTTTGTTTTTCGTATTGATTTTGCTTTTCTTTTGAATTTTTCTTTTTTTCTTATGGTTTGGCAGCTAAGGCCACGTTTGGGGAGCAGGAGTGGTACTTCTTTAGTCCGAGGGACAGGAAGTATCCGAACGGTGCGAGGCCAAACAGAGCGGCCACTTCTGGGTATTGGAAGGCCACTGGGACTGATAAGCCTGTGTTAACCTCTGGGGGAACCCAGAAGGTTGGAGTGAAAAAGGCTTTGGTTTTCTATGGAGGGAAGCCCCCAAGAGGAATCAAAACTAATTGGATCATGCATGAGTATAGGCTTGCTGATAACAAGCCTAACAATAGGCCTCCTGGCTGTGACTTGGGCAACAAGAAAAACTCTCTAAGGGTAATTCACCACAATTTGATTTATATACACATGTCACACCTTCAATAGAATTTCATCATTTTATCACATCATCTATTTCTTAATATGATATATTAGATGTGGTGATATGATGGATTTGTCTTGAATGTCCGTGTGAAAATGTTTTACTGTGATGGATACAGTTCATTCAGATGCTGTTTTTCAATCATCAGTATTGGAGTTTCTTCTATATAATATGTGTAAAATAAATATTTTTCATCAAAATATTGTACATGTTACCCATGTGCGGCTTTGAGAAACTTTATCTGTGTTTGGTTGAGGAATTAAATATTATGTTGGCTTCTTCTCTGTCCCTTTTCTGGGTTTCTGAATGTTGTGCTTTTGGATATGTGTTTGTTTAGCTTGATGATTGGGTGCTGTGCCGAATCTACAAGAAGAGCAACACGCACAGGTCTCCCATGGAGCATGACAGGGAAGATTCAATGGAAGACATGATTGGAGGGATTCCTCCTTCGATCAACGTGGGTCACATGAGTGGGAGGTATCATCACCATCATCATCATCTTTCAAAGATGTCCACAGGCTACAGCAGTGCATTGCTGGAAAATGACCAGAACCTGTTGGAAGGGATGATGATAGGTAACGGATCAGTGATGAACACAAGTACGACTGGTACTACACCTGGTGCCATGGGGGCCTCAAACTCCAAGGCAGAGCTTTCTTTTGTGCCAACCATGACTCACTCTTCCAACACTTGTAAAAGAACACTCTCGTCGCTGTATTGGAATGATGAGGATTTGGCTGGCACCTCATCATCCAACAAGAGGTTGAATTTGGAAAGTGGGGACAACAATCACGGAAGTGTTGTGAGAACTGATCAAGATAATGGCACTGCCACCTCAATTGTCACTCTGCTTAACCAGCTCCCTCAAACCCCTTCATTGCACCAGCAATCTATGTTGGGATCCATAGGCGATGGACTTCTTAGGACAACATATCAAATACCAGGAATGAATTGGTATGCTTAGAACAATATTTCAGGTTTATTTAATTATTGATGAACAAGGAGATGTTGAATTACTATAAGAAGGATATGATGTGATCCTCAGCTGGTTACAGTATATACACTCTCTTGATGATGCCAATTAGATTGTAAAGATTTTAATGGGATATTGAGATTTTGGTTGTTAGGAACTTGGAAGCAGTTGTTAGAGTCTGATCAATTAGATGGGCCTCATCGAATGAACTTGTTCAACCATTGGAGGTAGCTGCAGGCAATAACAACGCTAAAGGTGAGGCCATGGGATATTTTTAGCTAAAATTAAATATAGCTTTATACGTATATATAGATATTTGCTTGTTTTATTGGTATGTAAATAAAAATGGTGGTGTGCTCTTCATGTACAAATATTCAAAAGAGAAGAAAGATTTCACTTCAGCAGTTATATGTATACCTTGATTTAGGATACAAATTAATGAGCTTTGTGTAGATCATATACTTTAGAACACGATCTATATTCATATATGTGAATTAAAAAAACAAACCAGTGTCTGTCAATGTATTCTGTATTGTTCTAAAGAGCTTGATGATATATACATAAATATTGATTTTATTTCATCTGCGGTGTGAATTGTGACTGACTACAGTTAGCAGAATTGTAGCAAGATTTTATTTTGTCCAAGTGTAACATATATGGTAACGAATTCTCGATCACGTCTCTGCATGTAACCTAGCTAGAAGGTTGTTTGTCTCACTCACATCTTTATCCTTTTGCCCAGAATTATTCCTCACGAATCTTATTGAGTTGGAACATGTGTATAAGCAAATAAACACATATAAAGTATGCAATATTAATTTGTTTGTTATGAAATAATTTTCACCACGTCCTATGAGATGTGCAACTTATTAGCTAGAAGCTTTTCTGGTTTACACGCACCAAGTGAGTTTATGAATTTTGTTCCAACGTGAAACGTAATATGAAAACGAATTTTTTTCTGAGAAAATATTCTACATGATGATATTTGTCTTATACCATGTCAAGTAAAAAGTAGTAATTAGTATTGAAAAATTAATTACGATTAAGTTAATGATTATTTTATTAATGATATCCGTTCACGTATGATGATGATGATGATGTTATTACTGTGTTGGGAGAGAGGTATGATGAAAGGAGTGGCAGTGGATGTTGATGCATCGCCTATTTAATTACTTAATCTTATCACATTATCTTAAACCTTAATGTTATTAAATGGATATTTGGGTTGTGATGCCATGAGACTCCATGATTATCCGGGACTAGTTTTGATGCTGTCAATTTTTGTTTCCCTATTTTCTCACTTCTAAAAATGTCATTGACTCGTACAACCCATATCTCAGGATAAGCTACCCTTTTTCTTTTTCCACTACAAAACCAGTACAAATAAATTCACACAGATAATTCAAGTATACCTCATCATCTGCACAAAATCTGACACTCCACCTTACTTAATCATAATCAATTCGACATGCGCACATCAAAAGTTCAAGATGACGTAATAATAATTCAAGAATAATTAATTAACAAGCAGATGATGATAGGAGAAGTGAAGAAAGAGGAAACTGGTGCAACAGAAACATATTAACATGAGCAAAACATTTTCTCTTTGATGACAGATACCCAGATGAGAGGAATAAGAAAATTTTGAAATGCAGTGAGGTAGGTGTGATTGAATCTGAAAAGGGTATGAGATATTTGAGGATGGGTGTCATTTTCTTTCGTGGGAGTGATAAGACGTAGTTAACTATATTCCACCAGCCAGAGGTCACGCAAATAGACAACAAAGTCGACTTCAGTAGCAGCTAGCTTTCTTTCTGGCTTGACTCTAAGGGACCATTCTTGCTATCATCTAAAGGAATCATTATCCTAATACCACACAAATTTAATACCCTTTTAATTGCATTCCCTTCTCATGAAAGAATACAAATCAACTTTATCAAATTTACCATCATTTGTGCTTCGTTTTGGAATGGATATCATAACGATTTTTTTTCACTATTATTGCTCTTGCTATGCATGCCTCGCTTCTTTCTAATGCTCTCACATACCCTAAATGCATCCAATCAATCTCATCCATACGCTGCCCAATTTCAAAAACACACAACTATACATCCCTTACAAGACATGGAAAACAAAGACCGAAAAACCCTAAACTTTTATATCCTCTCTCAAACTACTTGTCAAACACTAAATATTTTCTGTATACTTTTTTATATTTAAATCACTTAGGAATCTATTTTCATTTTTCAGTCACTCACTCACGTATCTTATCATATATCTTTGTTTATACTTTTCCATTATGTTATTTCAATTTTAATTAATTAATTATTTTTTTTTAATTTCAATTTTAAGTTTTTACATACCACATACACATAAAAGAATGCATCTTTGTTTAAATAATATAGTTTTATGGTTTATGCATATGAAAGTCTTATATTATATATTTAGTTTATCCATCTCTAATAAAATATAATCTTCAACATATGATAGGGATAATATATAATATCAAATTATTCAAATTTAGATCGCTTTAATTCCTTATACACTAAGTGGCATAAGTTTAACATCTAACTATTGTAAACTTCTATTATCCCAGTTGATAATAAATACTCAGCATATATTTCCTTAAAATGACTTCATTGTGATTTCTTTATCTTATTTGCTTCTATTTTATATATTAATTAATAAATAAATCATAAATATTTTAAAATATTTGCTCAAGTGTCATTGAAAGTGGCCTTTTATATACGTAGATGGGTAAATAGTGGATGTAGTACAATAAATATCGACATATTTAGGTTATTTATTGCATTTCGTTAATGGTTAAGTTAATTGAATGTGTTTTCAACTTTTAGTAATTGTTACATGTCTTTATTAAAAGTGAAATTAATTCTAACATGAAGTTAATCTTCTAACAGAATATTTTATCATTTATTTTTTACTTTGTAAATTTACATTCCTTAAGAATTATTTCAAGATTATACTAAGGTTATTTTTTCTTTTAATAAACATATATTTCAATTACTAAAGATGGAATTTCTACTCAGTTATATTAAATATTAATGAAATTTAAACAAAACTAACATAATTGAAATTCACACTTGATCTACTGAATTGATTAATTGCCTTAAGTAAAATAAAAACTACAGTGTTTTCTTATGTTATGATTAAGAAATCAGAATCAAATTTCCATGATTAATAACTAAGTTAATGGATTTTTATAATTGGAAACTAAATGAATGAATTGACAAAACCTGTTGTATTTAAAAGACTATTTGCTATAGATTTTTCTACGGAGGATCAAAAGGTCAAACTACGTTGGGGTAACAAAACTGAAAATAGCTGTGACCTTTTTAACTAGTTGTAGGGCAATGAAAATTTGAAAGACAAATGCTATAACTTACACACGTAGATAGAGAGTGTTGTCTTTGTCATGTTAATCAATTTGTAGCACTTTTCACCGCAAAATAAGAGAACAATTGGAGAAAAGTTTGAGAGATGGAGTGAGATTTTGATGACCAGGATAAAGATCTGTGGAGGTTTTGACTTGTTGTATTGAATTTAATAATTGAGGGTATAAGTGTGTTCCTTTTCATAGATGGAACTTGCCGAAAAGAAAAGAAAGAAGGTCTCTGAATGATGATTGATGTGTTGTATATCTAGCTAAGTACAAATAAATTCCATGGAAAATGATAATGCATAATAATAATAATAATATGTGGCAAAAAAGTCCATTAGAAGAATCTGCCTCTCCCCTTATAAGATCTATTACTTGTGTGCCTTTGCTAACATGAAAAACGGAATCACTTGGGTGAAAAAGGAAAAAAAAAACACAACAAAGCAATGGATATCACTTTGGGTGTATATAGTACTAGTGTAAATACATTTTTTTACAGTAGTTTTTTATACCGATTAAAATTCACCATGTATAGAAAGTGACACAATGATAGTATCATAAATATGATAAATTTTTTTACACTGATTGTACTCGGAACAAGTATAAAATGTGATTCAGTAACAAAACTGTAATATAGAAAATCGTTTTTCTATATTGGATATATATAATGGACTTGTTTATGCCTCCAATTAAATCTTTCATATTATGTGACTCTTAATGAATCGGTAATTAATACCTTGTCATTTTTGTATCTATCCTTGTGAGATTCTAACAAACGTGATGAATGAAATAAAAAGTGTGCAATGAGAATTCTTATGGGTTGAAATATAGTTGTAGAAAGATTATGGATAAAATAAGATAATATATCCAAACCCAAATAACAAGATGACTTAGGAGTTAGAGATACCAAAATGATCAATATAGCTTATTAGGAAAATGGAAGTGGAAATTGGAAAATGAAAATTTTGGTCTCTAAAAATATATTTTAGATTCAAAGTATGGTCTTGGAGAAGACTAAATAACAATATTGAAAATAAAATTTGAATCCTGCTGGAGTGATTTAAGAAAAGTACGTGAAAAGGTAAAAAAGAAAATTGGTTTGGTAATAATATCTCTTGAAATAAGGAAAGAGGAAATAAGATTTTGTTTTGGAAAAATAATTGGCTAGGTGAGGGTTCATTGCTTGAAAAGTTTCCAAGAATGTATGCCAATTCTCTTACTAAAGAGGCTACCTTAGGATAGACTGGTTTATTGTTAAGACATCGGCAAGCGTACCGAATCGTTCAAGTAATAAAACCGGTAAGACATGATATAGTTTGCAAGAGACTCGTGTAACATTGAACAATCGTATAATTACTTAACTAATTTAGACTAAATAATGATCCCATTAAGTAAGGTTTGAATGCACTTAAAGTAAACATATTGTGTGAATATTAAAATGATCTTTTGGGATTAGACTTCACCTACTTCACTTTCATGCATATTACAAACTCAACTTCTTCATTAAAATGCTAAAATCAACTTCCTAGATTACTCAAAACCCAATTCCTTATAATAAAAAGCCTATACTTGTTTATTAGACTTCAATTTCTTGAAAACCCTAATAATCACTTTCGCATTAAGAAAAGAAGTTTATGATAACTAAAGGTCCTAGCTCTATTCCTAGATACTACTTCCTTTAGGTAGCTTAATCCAAGTCAAGGTTCATGAACTATTTTCCACAACAAATAAACCCAAAAATCAAGTTATGAACAACCAAAAACATAACAAGCATTAAGAATAGGAGAAAACCACTAGCATTTAATGAAAGAAGCTTAATGTATATTCAAAACATGTTTATATACATGAAGTTCAGAGGTTACATCCTTTCCCAACAAGAAATGAAGTTAGCTCTCCATTGTTATGGAGAGCTTGAGCTTACAATGGAAGAAATGGAAAGCAATGAAGACCCAAGGAAGAAGAAGGAAGAGCTTTCACACACCCAAACTTGCTCCAAGAGGTCCAAAAGAGGTGTTTACGTGCTTCAGCCACCAAAAGATGATACCCTCATTGCATGGTAGCCTTAAATAGGTCTAGTGTGCCACATCAACAAGTGTTGCGCTCAGCACCCAGACAAAAGGGCGCCCAAGCGAATTTGCGCAGCAAATGGCGCTCAGTGCCCCTAGAGGGGCCGCTCAGGCGAGCTTGCGAGGTACTGGCGCTCAGCGCCCCTGGATGGGACGCCCAAGCGAGCTTGCGAGCCTTCATTAGCCTTCTAGTTTGGTGCTTTTGTTGTTTTTCCTGGGTTCCAACTCCTTGATAACTTGATACTCTTCTAATGCACACAAATTGCCTACAAAATTGTGGGAATTAGTGATGAAAACCATTAAGTATAACATAGACTAACTTATTCACAAAAGTTAGAGAAAAGAGAGGATTAAGCAAGCTTCAACCTCAAAGAGAGTTGATTTGGTATCAAAAATGCACCACGGATAATGGTAAAATTTACCGTTATGATTTATGCAATGATGAATTCTTAGAATGGAAACTAGAATGGCAACAACAATAGTTGGAATGGAAGAAATATAAGGTGAATAAATTGGTACTTGAGTTGGGTGAATGTAATTTAGATAAGAACAACGAAGATGGGTGGGTTTGGAAGGATGATGACACTAATGAGTACACAATGAAATCAACATGTATAGCATTGTTAGAAACAAAAATATTGATGGAGATGCAGACTTATATGGTCAAGTCTAGAAAATTAAAGTCCTATCAGTTGCATTACACTTTGCATGAAAAGTAATGATAAACAAAGTTGCAACTCATGATAATCTAATCAAAAGAGGGGTGAATATGATAAAGAATGTTTATGCTATGTGCGGAAGTGGTGAAAAAATTGTACACCACTTATTCTTTAGTTGTATAATTGTAGGGAACATTTGGAAAATATGTAATAAATGGGCTAGCATTGTTACATCACATTACAATACAACAAAATATCACTTTTATCAATTTATCCACACAAGTTTAGGTAATGCAATATGGAAATGTATGTGAGTTGCTATAGTATGGACTATTTGGATACATACAAATAACATCATCTTTAGAAGTAAGGTGAAAGATGTTGAGAAGGTCTCTAATCTAGCTCGAGTTAAGGCATGGACTTGGATTACAAATAAAGATTCTAAAGTTAGTTTCTCTTACTTGGATGCCCAATTATATGCATAAAATTTGTAGGTCTTTAATTAGTTTTGTGGTCTACGTTTACAGAGATTTGAAAACATTATGGTGGTTTGATATGTAAAACCCCAAAAAATGGTATTTTAGTAGTGATGATAGTTTAAAAATAGTGAGACTCAGTTATTTTAATATTAAATGGTTTAGTTATAAATAGTTTTGTTATAAATGAGTTTCATTATTTTAAAATGTATCATCTCTCTATAAACTACTTTTCTAGATTTCTCCACCTTCTCTCTAAGTGTTCTTGTTGACGATCAGGAGGTGTCTAAACAATCACGACATCAATGTCTACAAATATAGCCGATCAATTTCAAAGTAAGTAAGTTTCGACTCCTTTTTCCTCTTCCGTTCCTAATCTGTTTTTAGAAGAATCTTGTACTATTGCATGTGTAATCATGCTTTTCCTAGTCATTCTTGGTTCATCTAGAGTTCTAAAGACTGTATCCATTTTCAATTTGGTGTCTCGCAGATTCATCTAGAGATTCCTTACTTTTAAGCAATCGGCGGAACATTTCTTTGAGTTAGACAATTTATTGCAAGGTAAGGGAAGCTAGAACTTATTTAAATTATGTTTGTTGTGCTAAATTAGTATTCATGAGAATAATATGATGAATTGAATGGGTTTATGATAGTAGTGTAAAATTCCCTATATTTAAATATATATATTTGATAGTATGATGTGTGTATAATTGGAATGGTGTGAAATTGATGTTTTATGTTGTCATGATTGTCTATGATAATGTTGTTTTGTTGTTTGAAAATTGAATTCAAGTGGTTGGAGTGAGGGTTAGTTAAATTATTTGGTTTCAAGCTTAGAAACAAAAGGGTTTTGGTTGGTGAAATTTAGAAATAGGAATGGAAGTGTTATGGTAACTGATTTGATACTGTCATGAGGTAAAAGGGAACTTGTTAGGAGGGCTAGATAGATGGAAACTGTATGCAGCAAAAACAATAGTTCATAGTTGATGTTTTCAAGTGAAAAGACGGTTTTGAGTAGTAAAATGTTAAGGTAAATGATATACATTGTTTGTGAAGGTTAGAGATTTGTTATTATACTTGTTATGACTTGTTTGGGTGCTAAAACCAGTACAATTTGTTATTGAAGTGTAAATGGCTTCATAGGTTGAGTTTTTATTCTAATTTATAGGTTTTAAAGGTTGGAAATGGAAAGTATGATAACTGGGATGCAACTGAGATTTTGGAGAATGCTAGCAAGTGTATTTAGACTTATTTATACAGGTGGTAAACTGGTATGGATATTAGAAAGTGTTGAACTGAGTTTAGGTAGCTCATAGAAGTGAAATTGAGTTTTAATGGGCCATTTTAAGTTACAGAAGTGTTTTTAGAGTTTTCTTAGGGTCTAGAGAGTCTTAGAGGTCTTTAGAAGATGGGGGTAAAGTGTTCAAAGTGAGAAAATTGAGTTTGGAACCTACTGATAGCGTTGAGCGCCCATTTTCCAATGGCCAGGGTACTAAGTGTCAGCCCTTAGGCGCTCGAGCATCACTAGACTGGACTGCAACAATTTTTGGGAGTTTTTGGGGTTATGAGTTTTTGACGTTCTTTAGGTAGTTTTGGGGGGTTTTTAACCCTTCTGGAGCTGTTGGTTAGAGTTTCAAGGATGTTTTCCTTGCCTAGGTATGAGTTTAAAGGGGTTTAATGTTGTTTAGTGGTTCTTCTTGGACTGTTCTTGTCTATTAATGTATATGGAATGGTTTCATGTGATTTTTTATGACTTGTTGGGTTGTTTATGGTACTTTGATGCATGATAAGTGATGATATATGTTGATGTTCAAATGTGAAAGTGTATGTACATACGTATATGGTTTCAAATGGATTAAATGTGAATGTGAAGTGATCTCAATGGTTTCAAAGATATGGGAAGAGAGTTCCAAGGAGGAACTTCTCAATGGTGATTTCTAAGTATTGTAATGACACTCTAATGATCATCCATGCTCAAGTAGAGAGTGATGAGTCATGTCGTCAGAATAGCAAGATGTCCTAGCCTGGGGCCTTTCTTCAGTTGGCAAAGGGCAAGTTAAAGGACTAACCTTGTGTGACAACTTTGAGTGGGTCAGTTGTTCCACCACACAAGTGCAGAACCCATCATGGTCTTAGCCTAGGGGCATTTCTCCATCTGGAACAAGGCGTGTTAACAGACTAACCTTGTGTGGTACCTGAAGGGGTCAGTTGTTCCACCACACAAAGGGCAGAGCATGTTATAGCTCGACATTCATAGTATATCCTGATGAGTCAGGTTTATGGTTGTTGTGCGATCCTACATAATGTAAATTTCTTGGGTTGAGTTGTGATTATATATATATATATATATATATATATATATATATATATATATGAGAATTTAAATATTATGTGAAACTTCTTTTCATACTAGCTTACCCTTACTTTTGTCTTTGTTTGTCTGTTTATGTTTCTCTTTTGCAATGATCACTTTAAATGGTGGGAGCTTAGGGAGGGGTTTTCTTTGGTCGTCTCAGCGTGAAGAGGAGGGTGAAGCATCAATATAGATATAATTTATTCTCCGAGTGTAGGATCTCTTTTCTCAATAGTTTTGAAAAGTTTCTTGGTCTAGTTACATTTTAGTAGTTTTATACAATTAAAATAGGATGTTACATGGTCTAGTTGGAACGCATGCAATTGGAAGGGAAACTAAATAATCATATGCACATACAACAATCCTTAATGTATGTCATTTTCATTATGTAGTTCAGATGATGTATTTGTCATTACTTCAAATAGAGCCAAACAACCAACATAGGCTTGTTGATTCTACAAATTAATGAAGAGCACTGAATTTTTTAATTTGGCACAAATTTAAATTATCAAGGTCAAATTAGACATGTATACTTATATGAAAATAATGTTCTTGATCATAAAAAAATTTGTACGAAGGTTGAAAGTTATAATATGTCACTCACATAATAAGCATGAGTAATTTGTATACGTGGCCTATTAGGTTGGCTCTTAATTGAGTCCTTGTGTATAAAACTTAAATGGAGAGTAGGGTAGGGTCGAAAGCTAACAATCCCAATACCAAATTTTGCAATGTTTTCACTATTTTAGGGAATTAAAATACTTTTATCAATGCACTAACCACTCTTGGATGCATAGTTCAGTTTTATTTTTTTAATGTTACAGAAGCTAATCTTTTTTACAATCCTAACTTTGAAATCTTTTGTAAAATCTCCACAGACATTTTGAATGGCGCCATAAAGAATATACAAAAAGTCTCACAACAATATCTACAATACAAAAGAAGTGGAATGCTCTTAAAAATTACATAGACTAACTCTCATGCGCACTAGTGGAACATTAAAATTGCTACATTAGTTAACACTCTTTTTAACAAAAGTTTTTTCTCAAGAACATGGAGTGGTGGAAGAACCTATGCACAATGTTTTATTTTATTTTTTTTGGTATTGGATGTGTATATGTCTCTTAGGTTTTGATCATCTAGTTTCTACTTGTAGTGTAGAGGCTACATATTTTTGTTCTGTACTTTTGTATCATGTTTTGTTTTTCTATAGTCTCCATGTGTAAAAGGTTAAGACACTCCAAGTGTTCTATAATTATATATTTTTTATTGTTGATAAAAAAATCAAATATGGTTCAATAATGAGTTAATTAATTCATATTGGGAAAAAAAATATTTATTAAATTAAGTGTATAAAAGTTATTCCTTTAAATTGTATACTTTTCTTTTACTTATGTTATTATTGTGTAGAATATCTTCAACTTTCACTCAAATAAATGACATTCGCTTTAGAATTATTTCCTTTTGTTTGAGTAATTATAAGATATCATAAAATATGAAATACAATAAAATATGTTTGATGTGTTTGGTTGTTTGTACATGTTTAGTGTTTAAGTTTAGTTTGAATTGTTGCTCAATGAAAAGGGAATGTGATGTATATGATATATTTAGGTAATTATCATACTTTTTATTAATTTTTAAAATCCATAATAAATTTGACTATTTTTAAGTCTTTTTTAACTACTTTTAAATTTTTTTATAAATTTTATATTTTTAAGCACTTTTACTTGATATTGCAATCCATCAATTAGATTATATGTGTAAGAGTCGAGAGGTTTCAAGAAGTTTGGAGCAGACAGGTGTAAGCAAAGGATGAGACTGAGCGGTTTAGATTAAAATAAGAGTAATATATAAATGAAAAGTTTCAAAAAAAAGTCTCGTCTCATTCTCTTATTGCAGCTATTTCTCTCTAAATTCTTCTACTCTCTTCTTTTTTCCTTCTTCTCTCTAGATTCCTTCAATCTCACTTCATCTGTTCAACAATCAGACCATGCCTAAACAATCCTGGTGTCAAAAAGTTTTCCATTCTACCGATCAACTTAGTGTTTAGAGTTGGTAAGTTTCATTCCTTTAATTCTTGCGAATTTTTGGAATTTATGGCACATGCAAGTAAGTCTTGTTGTTTGCATGTGTTCATCAGCCTTCTCTTCTCCTTTCTAACTTCATTTTTGGTACTTTGATTGGTCTCTTCTCACAAATCAATGAGCTATAGGTGTTCTTAGGATTTTCTGGAAATGGGAGCAAATTGCTGGAACGGTAGAAGCTTTATGTTAGATTAAGATGTAAGGGAAGCTAGTTAATTTAATTGATTGGTTGACGAAGTATGAAAATGTTGTTTGATGGTTTTGCATGTGTGTGGAATTGGATTTTTGTGTGATCGGTATTGTATGTATGGACTGTCCAAATTCTGTGATCATGGTGATTTCTTCTGCAAAGTTCTTTGTTACTATGTCGATTGGGAGAAGACGAAGCCGATGAACGTTCGGCCTTACTCTTATGTTTAGTCTTAGCAGTGTTCGATATTGTATTATCATCGGTCTTAGTAGGGCTCGGTGTTGTATTATCATTCGATCTTAGTATTTCTCGGGGTTGTATTATCGTTCGGTCTTAGTAGTATTCGATTTTGCACTAGCGTTTGGTCTTAGCAATGTTCGGTTTTATATTATCGTTCGGTCTTAGCTGTGTTTGATTTTGTATTATCTTTCGGTCTTAGCAATGTTCAGGGTTGTATTATCGTTCTGTCTTAGTAGTATTCGGTTTTGCACTAGTGTTCGGTCTTAGCAATGTTCGATTTTGTATTATGATTCGGTCTTAGCAGTGTTCGGTTTTGTATTATCGTTCGGTCTTAGCGGTGTTCGGGGTTGTATTATCGTTCAATCTTAGTAGTATTGGTTTTTGCACTAGCGTTCGGTCTTAGCAATATTCGGTTTTGTATTATCGTTCGGTCTTAGAAGTGTTCGATTTTGTACTAGCGTCGAGTCTTAGTAGAGTTCGGTTTTGTATTGGTGTTCGGTCTTAACTACGTTCGGCCTCCTATGGGCCTTACTTGTTAATGATCATTCGGCCATGTTTTAGTGATCGGTCTTACCTGAGTATTCAGTATAAGTTCTTAGTTTTCGGCCTAAGTTATAAGTGTTCGGTTTAGCTTTGGTGATTTGGTTATTCTAGTGTTCGGTCTCACGATAGTATTTGGCCTTACTTTAGAGTTAGATCCTTAATAGTGTTCGGTCACTTCTTCAACCTTACCTATTATGGACCGTTCGGTCCTGTTCTTTGGGGTACTGAGAAATCGTTCAGTCTCCAAAGTACGCAGCGTGTTTGGTCTTGCATGTTGTTTGATAACTTGTTTAAATTCAGTTATATGAACATGTGTGAATAATGGAGTGGATGTTGTTATATAGTATGATGTTCTAACTTGTATGAAAGAGAATTCCAAGGAGGAATGTCTCAATGATTGGTTATCAATGTGGTGGTAAAGTATGAATATGGACACGAAATCCACGGCGTTCATCCTGACATTCTAATAATTACCAAGGCTCAAGTAGAGATGGGTAAGTCATGTCGTGAGAATAGCAGGAGGCCCTAGCCTAGGGGGGTCTTACGGTGAGTGATAACGGGCTAACCTCGTGCGACAGCTGATGGATTTCCAGTTACTACACCCACGAGTGCACGAATGACCAAAGCTACATATTCATACTAGTCCGGACGGTCGAGTTAAAGTGGTCGGTCAATATGTGTTTATATGTTTTATACATGTGTATGATTATTTGATCCGTTTGTTTGATCGTATGTTCACATGAATATTAAATTACACTAGCTTACCCTTCTTTTCTGTCTTGTATATGTGGTCCGTTCGGTGTTTCTTCTTTGCAATGATCATCCTGTGGATGTGAGCAGAGGATGACGAGTGTTCTCTGGAACAGGCGTTGGATGGAGAGAACCCAACTACTTAGACTAGGACCGATCAGTTTTTGGGTATAGTTTTGCAGAGACCGTTCGGTCATGTAAATAGTTTTGTATTAGGATAGACTTTTGCAAAGTTTTAAATTTATGCTTATTTTAGGATAATTGTAAGTTAACTTTATTCTCTGAAACTGTTCTACCTTATTATTATGTGATTACACTTATATAAAGTTTTCAGCTATATTTTTGGGATATTTTACATAGTTATATATCTTTACATAAAAAAGCATATCAAGCTATAAGTTTTTCATAATTATAGAAATTCTTAATTGAGTTTTCATTAAAAAAAATATTTTACTAATTTTTAAATATTTTATTTTTTATTGAGTATTTATCTTTTGATTTTGTGTCGAGTAATTTAACCTTTATTTTGCAATATCAAGTCACAAACTTGAATAATAATAAGATACAAATCTCTAAAACCCTAATTATCTTTAAAAATAATTATACTATTTTATTTTTTAAATTGAAACTAAAAGAAAAATAAAATCAATAATTTGAAAACATGAAACAATGTTTTTTGAAAACTAAAACTAAGTTTGTGATATCGTGTTTGCAATGACAAAATCAAATAGTCAATTCATCTTAATTCATAACAGAGACCTAAATAAAAGGCTTAACTATTAGTTTTCTTCACTACTTTTATGTTGATATTTGTTTTTACTAAAAATGTCTGAATTAGATACTTTAAAAAAATACTAACTATTAACCACATGACATCTCTTAGTATGTGATTTTATTAATTATTTTTATTTTATATTGTAAAAACTTTTGTAGCTAGTGTCAAGATTGTAGTGTGAAATGTGGCACAGTTAGGTAATGCAACGTACGACTGTCATTGTTTTAGTTTTAATTTAGCTCTCATATATATATATATATATATATATATATATATATATATATATATATATATATATATATATATATATATATATATATATATATATATATATATATATATATATAATTCAATTTAATCTTAATTGTTTTTTTAAATTAAACAATATTATTTTTTTTTAAATTGAAATCAAATTTATTATTTGTATATATATTATATTGATACTTTTTTTATTAAAAATGACTTTTTAACATATTATATTATGTTATGTTATTAATATGTGTTTTTTTAATCATGACTTTTCCACTGTATTTTTATATAAATTTTAGTATAATAGTTATATAAATAATAGGTCTAATTAAAATAAGATAAATTTATCATTTGTATAAATAATATTAATTAATTTATTCTTGTGGACAAATAAATTAATAATATGTTCGTTTTAAACACTTATTTTTTGTAAAAATATTTATCCTTAATTAATTTTAATCTTATAAAAAACATATATTAACAAAGATAAGAATAATAATATATAATAATATAATATGTTAAAAAGTTATTTTTAATAAAAATATTATTATAATATTTATATAAATGATAAATTTGGTCTTAATACGAAAAAAGTCAAATATTACTTTATTTTAAGGAAAAATTGAATTGAATTGAATAAAAGAAACATATATAAGAATGAAGTTGAAAAAGACAATAATATTTGACACTCACACTAGCATAGCATGTATATATAGTTAACTATTTAGTATTTGTTTATTTTTTTTAAAAAATAACTTAATTGAGATATTTTATAAAAGTTAAAACGTAATTAAATTTTTTCAAAAAATATAGATTAACTTAAAACTTTTTGAGCAAAGTGAAGGACTAAATAAAAAATTAAATCTAATTAAAAAATATAAAAAAATTGGACACTATAATAATTTAGAAAACATTAAATTGAAAATTATTTAAATCTCTAGATATATATATATATATATATATATATATATATATATATATATATATATATATATATATAAGGATTTAGGATTTAATTTTCATATGATTTATCAACAATTTAAATAAAATAGATACTTGACTCTATTTCAAGAAAACTGGTATACAAATTAAAGTTAAAGGTTTATACCTATGACTTCTCACTTTCTAGAGCCATATATCTTAAAAACTAAGTACACCACATTTGATAGGATAAATTCATATATCATTTGTGGGACACAACCTTTTTGATACTATCTCTCCAAAACTTTCATTAACTCCGACCACCTATTATCTTCTTCAATGTAAGTTAAATATTAGTAGAGTCAAGAGATTATCTCATTCTCGAAATCTTCATTCGATATACATCATAAATTCACTCAACATAATATTTTCTCATTACAAATAACTACATTCATATCAATAACATTTTAAAATATTATTGATATGCTTGTAAATTATGGGTACATCCCTTAACTTTACTCAACCTTGAAAAAAACTACATTGATATCAACTCCTTATAGATTATGGGCATATCCCTTAGCTCTACTCAACATTGCACCTACAAGCAATAGATTATAGCTATACTTCTTGTTGTACTCAACCACACATACAAAATAACAATAGATTATGATTAAACCCTTAGCTCTACTCGACCACTTATACACCCAAAACCAATATATTTTGGCTTTATCTCTAACACTATCGACCTCACACATCATCACCAATAAACACATTCTCATTCAATTTATTTTCAAATACCATCTTTTATCATAAACAAAAAACATTCAATTCTAATTATTTATTGAAAAAGAACTATATCACAAAAAAATAAAAATTTGTAATAGTTAAAGGCATTTAAAATAGATTTTTCATGTTTTTAAAACACTATCTAGTTCAGCCAAAAGCCCTACTCACCCAAAGCTTATAAGCTCATCGAGCAAGATCACCTACTCACTGGTGAACGGGTCGCACCGTTCACAAAAGTGTTGATTGCACGAAAATATGCAGTATAATACTAGGAAGTGACTCCTAGGTCGTCTCTCAAGGACCAATTTTTTTGGTGGTTCAGTCTTAGATTAGTCACGAAGTGGGGGGGGTTTGTGGATGTTTTGTACGGTAAATAAAATTTAAAATTGGAAATTAACACAACTGAATTTGAAAAACGTTGAAATGAATTTTAACGACTATAAAACCAAACGGTAAAAGATAGTAAAATCACAAAAAGGAAAATTATGCAGTGTTTGAACTTTACCCAAAAACATCAGTAAAAATAAATCGTAAAAATGACGTTGAAAATAATATGAAGAGTAAAACACGATGACAAAATTTAACGGCATAGAAAACAGTAAACGGTAAAATAAAATAGACGGTAAAAACAAAACCACCTTGAAAATCAAATTTATTAAACATTCAACATTAAATTAAAATTCCTGGACGGATAAAAATAAAATGAACAAACTAACACAGTACAGAAATTAAATTCTACATCTTTTTCTGAAAATGAGGAAGGACCTAAAGCTACTGGAAGAGAGAGTCTCTCCCAGGCCGTCTGCTTCCTATTCTAATGAAAACTCTCCTGAAACTCTAATACACCCCCTAAAATCTACTGTCCCTTCTCTGCTGCTGCCTTCCATTTTATAGCAACAATTCTGAACATCCTCCTATTTCCCGTTTTGTTTTGTCTCCCCCGTGACTTGTTAACCAATATTCACCAACTCCTTGCATGTATGAAAATAGGTGGGACCCTCTCCAAATTACTTGTTTGTTTGTAGCTGCTGGATGGAAGTTTTCATGGCCGTGACCATCTGCTGGATGTGGCTGGACCGTGAAGGTAGCTTCAGCTGCTGTCATGGCTTTGCTGGATGTGCTCTCTCAAAGACTAACATGTATTTTCTCTTCTAAAATAAAGATCACCGTGAGCACCTCCTGGATGTGGCAGCAGCAGTTCCCAATCACCGTGCCATTCTTCTACCCCTTTGGGTGGCTAATCCAAGCTACATGCTGCCTCTTTTCAATCACGTTGCAGCTGCTCTCTCTTTTCAACCGTTGCTCTTCTTTCACACGTCCATCATTTTCCAAAACAATTTGCAAGTGGCGGCTGCTATTATCTTCTCATTGCCAAGCACGGCTTCATTCTCTTTGCTGCTGGATTCCAACTTTCTCCCTTCATTCTTCCAATGGCTGGACAAACTCTTTATGGACTTCACCTTCTTCCAGGGCCGTGAAATTCTTTTCCAATTGAAGACCTTGCTGCAACGTGCCTATGATGTGTGCTTCCACCAACACTCAAAAAAAATATCCTAAAGCTTCTCTTTTATTCCATGTGGGCCGTCACACCTTTCACAAATAGTGGCCCCCTTTTGATTCAAAAATATGTAGTTTGCTACATGCATGGCCGTGTAACTCCTATCTTCAAAGCCATGAGTTCATTTCAATGTGGCCCCTCCATTCATGTGTCATGCTTTTCAATTGAAAACAATATTCTTTTCTCTTAGTGGCAGCCCCCACTTTTTGTCCATATGCATGTTACATTATAGATTTGGAACGTGCATTCACTTCCTTCAACGTGTTTAATGTAAGTTTTTCCAAATCATCAACTAAGTGCCTCTCAACAAAACCGTGAGTGGTGGTGGCCCATTAACACCTTGAATAATTTTCTTCATTCAACTTTTGTTACAAGAAAAGAGGACCGCGTGAGATGCATTGTATAATGCTTCTTAAAATTAAATGAAGGATTTGCTTCCCTTTTCACGTGAAGGCCAATTGGAGCATTATCATTCTTGTTTGGTTTTTCAATTGTGGCCACTTCCCTCTTCTTCTTTACGTGAGTTGGGAGTCAAAAATTTGCTTATAGAGAAAAGAATTGAGGATGTGCTTCATCATTAACGTGTTGCTTCTCTCCAATTTAATCAACATTGTGTGCAAAATGAATATCCTTCCAAATATCCCAAATTGTATTTCCAATATTTTTCCTACAATTACTAATGCAAATAATTAACTCAATTAATTCAAATTAATTAAAATAAGAATTTCTGGTCAAATTAAACACAATTAGCAAAAACAGAAAAATACTGGATAATTAAGCACAATTCCCTGATTAATTCTGGTACAATAAACTAAGTGAAGAGAAGAAAATAATGATTCATCAAAATAGACCACACTTAGTCTTTTGCACTCCTGGGCAAAATTAAGACGCAAATCAGGGAATGGTTCAAAGGACTGACACAGACGCAGCATACAGAAAATAAAGACTCACGAGAAAAATAAACCAAATTTACACAGTTCTCAAGAATTCTAGACAGTTAAAAGAAGTAGAAATTATCCAACACAAATCAAATAAAGCAGATACTTACAGAAATCATCCAAGCAATTTCAATACATAGCAAAATAATTAATCTGCTCAAGAGGTGATTCAAAAATAACATAACCTCACAGATGCACTCATAGTGTTTCTCTCAAGTGTCTAGGGTAAAGAATTTTAACTCAATGTACTCAAGAAAACAAACACAAGTAGACTTGGCAAGCTTCTAATATCAATACTTAAAACATATGTATGTTCAGATCAAAAGGTCTTTCAGGGTTGTAATGGGGCCAAGGACAGGGGAGGATAAATTTGGATAAGTAGCTATAGCTCAGAAGAAATAGAGGTGCACTAGGAAAAAATGTAAACATAGTGAAATCTCACCCAAACCTCTAATTCAATCCTCTTCTCGACTCCATTATTCACAAAAATTATTTTTCAATTTTTTTTTTCTCATCATTTTTTTTTCATCCTGTCTTCTTGCTTTCTCTTTTTTTTCTTTTTTTTTTTATCACACAACAGGATATAACTTATCATTTCAAAACATGATGAGGAACCAACTAGCCAATTCATCCGAATCCCCAAGGAGACCACACTTATTCACATAACACTTTTATAGCTCCAGACTTTCCTAAGGTTAAGGTAATCATTTGTTTTTCACTTAGGATCAATGTATGAGCTTCAACACAAATAAATATATACAGTATAGGCTCAAAGGGGTTATCAAAGGGTAATAACAAGGTAGGCTTATTTGGCTGAAGAGGCTCAAGAATAAAATTGCCTTTATCACTTCCAAAAATGCATATAAATCAAGTATATCAAAAAGAATCAAGCCAAGGCATATGTGCAAGCAATCAAGATACATATCACACCAGAAAGAAAATTAAGTGGCTCAAATTCTCACACAGGGCATTCGTTACAATCAAATCAACCTCTTAAACATTATAATCATCTTCCAAAGCAGAGAAAAGCAAGGATTTCAAACCATAAGTATTAAGTAAGTGAAGGAAAAATCTACAACTTAAACATCATCCAGAAATCAAAAGAAAAATGTAAAATTTATTGCACACAAAACTCGATAAAAATAACTTAAAAGAGAAAAACTTAGCACTCAAAAACAAAAAATTTAACACACAAAATACATACTAATAGAAACTAACAGAAAATTCAGAATTTCTCCCCAGTAGACCACACTTAAATCACACAATGTCCTCAGTGTGTTACAATCATCAGATTATCAATTTCAGAGCAGTCAAATAATATAGACAAGTGCAATAAAAATTAGAAAAATGGGAAGAAATTTTCAATAACATCCATCAGTAGATGTTATCAGGGACATCCATCAGCAGATGTCTAAAACACCTAGCATCCATCAGTAGATGCTAATAATTTTTTTCATTTTATTTTTTTATTTTTTATTTTTTATTTATTTTTTTATTTTATTATTAATTTTTTTTTATTTGAAAAAGGAATGACCGATACTGTGACAACAGTCTCGGTGGCAAAGACCGGAACTGTTGCTACAGTGGCAGAGCTTTGGCTACAAAGAGGCCACTCCTCCGCGTCCAGCGCCATTTCCAACTTCCCTGCTCTCTCTCTACATCTCTCACTAGCGTCTGGATCTGTGAGGAAGCCTCTCCACCCCGCGTCTGCTGAAGATCTGAGATCTGCGCAGAGCCTCTGTCCCTGCGTCTTCTGAAGAGTCTGAGTGAGATCCGCGAAGAGCCTCTGCAAGCCTACTTCCCCAGGTAAGTCCTCAGAACTTAGTAACTCCTTCTTTCCTTTCATTCTGCTTTTTCTGCTGTTATACCTTCCTGCTTTTCTGCTTTCTTTCTTCTCCTTTTCAAATTTTTTTTTTTATTTTTGAAACTGAAAACACTTAAACACATAAAACACAACTGTCTAAAAACTTAAGGGGTATATCGGCTGGAAACCAGACGTTAATCTCCCTTCGATTGAAGGTATGGCAGAGACAATCGGGTAGAACAACGCCACGTACCCCACTTAAAATTAAATAAAACACAGAAACATAATATACAAGAACAATATGGACAAGAACAACCGGACAACTGGACGTAGATCCGTTTAGGACCCTTTTGCAAGGACCGTGAAACAGATCTGAGACCAGACACTGAAACATCAAATACAGACTGGACAAAATAAATTTAAAAGGAAACAAGAACAAATAAAGAAAACAGAGAACTAATCTAATTTTTTTTTTTTTTATGCTTCATTTTTTTTAGTTCTTTTTATTATTTTTTTTTTATGTTTATTTTTTTCTTTTTTTTTTTATGTTTTTGTTCTTTTTATTTTTATATTTTTTTTTATTAAGTTTTAGAATATTTCAAGAGGAATGATGACAAGTGAGATGGAATCAGAGAGATACACTAGTCAGCGATGGCGTCCTACAGATGATCAGATCAATATGATGACCAAAATCTACAACTATGGGGTCACACACCCAAGCCGAGCGCAAGTCGTCGAGATCGCGTCTCGACTAAGGGCTTTCGGCGAAGCCACTGAATACAACGTACACTGCTGGTTCAACAACCACGGCAATCGGGTCAAGCGCTGGCAAGCGGAGATAGACCCCACTGGCACTCTCTTTTCACAACTGCCGCTATATATGTACGGTAAGACCCTGATCACACCTCAATTTTTATTGAAAATTTTCACTTCCTCTTCTATTATTAACACAAGTTTTTTATTTTTTATTTTTTTATTTTTTTATTATTATTTTTTTTTTGTTTGAAAGAAAATAACTGGGTGATAATGAGGGCACCGAGGCTGCTGGATTTGTTTCCAGTTCCGATCATTATCGATGACGACAGAAATGAACGAGAAATTCCTCCACCAAAGCCTCCGCTCGTGACTTTTCGAACCAGAGCTCCCTCAACGGAGCTCTCCCTTAGACCACCACAACCAGCTCGAGAGTTCTTTCATTTTTAAAGTTTTATGTTTTTTTTTTTTTTATTTTTATGTTTTTGTTGGCCGAGTGTGGCCAGAATTTGAACAAGTACTGTAATAAGGACACTTAATTTTTTATGTTTTTAATTTTTTTTTTATTTGGACTGTAATATTAACGATCAATAATGATCGAACCTCGGACATCTTTATTTTATTTTTATGAATTTTTATGAATTTGAACAATTTTTTTTTTTTTAATTCATGCTCACAATTTAAAAATGAAATAAACACAACCATGAAAACACATCAGAAAAGCTAAATAATATGTACATAATGAGGAAAAAGAGTGCTCCCTGGTCATGGTGGCAGTTGCCAATTCTGGACTATCAGTGAGATATCTTCCACCTCAGGATCCGGCGAAGATGTCTTCAGGAGCAGCTCGCCCAGTACTGCCCTCTCACTCAAATCAAGACTTTTCTTCCTTCTTCTCCGAGCAAGTTGTTGAATCAACAAAATCAGGAGCCTTCTGTCCACCAGCAGTTGTTGAGTCTGTGACACCGGAGTAATAAGAGAAATAGCAGTATACTTTCCTTCATCTATCATTGTTTCCTCTATGTCAGTACTTGTATTCTCATTTACTTTTGTAACCTGGTCATCAAACTCATAATCAATAGCATCTGTTATGAATTTAGAATCTGTTTGTAACACATAATCAATTTCAATACAAATCGGGCAAGAACCAGATTCACAATCACATTCACAATTCTCAGAAAACTGAGTCAGATCAATGTTTTGTTCTAACTCTATCATGTTATGCGACTGCAAAATTCCTGTCTCAAAATCAATATTGACATATGCATCATCAACAAAATCCACATTCAGTGCAAAGCTATTATCAATGGAAATTTCATCACTGTAATCATGTTCATTCAACACAACATTTATACCAATAGTTTCAGAGACTAATACTGAATCAAAAACTTCAGAATTGTCAATCAAGTCTGTATCAGTTTCAATCCTAAAACCTGTAGAATCATTGTGCAACAAATCACAAGCAATTGAATGTATAGGTAGATCTGGTAAAGAGCTTGTAATCTCAGTTTCAGAATAAACATGTTTTTGCTCAGAATAAATTTTCTCATGAATTTCCAATTCATCAACTGCACATTCAAGTTGAGGTACGTTTACCTCCACGGTGGAAGATAAAAATGGTCTACCTGTCTCAACAGTGTTACTCATACCTGCCTGGTCCTTAAAATAATCATCAACAGTCTCAGGTGCAAGAGTGGGATCATAGAAAGGTAGGAAAGTGGGTGTAGTAGTAAACTCATAGCTTTGCTCCCCATCTTCTATGTTGATGCCACTATCATCTTGAAAGTGTTGAGTGGCCATCTGCCCGATCTGATCAGTCAGCTTCTGAATGGCAGCTTGAGTTTCCATGCTCTCTTGCTTGAACTGCATGTTCCCTTTCTGAAACTGAATGTTCTGCATGGTCATCTGCTCCAATAACTCCTTCAATGTAGGTTCAGAAGTTGAAGGCTGAGAAGCTACTTGGGCAGGAGCATCATACTGCTGACTCTGATATTGCTGAACTGGTGGAACCGGCTCCCAAAGGGAGCTCTCAGGAATTTGAGGATGATCCATATTTTTCTCAGTATTAAAATCAGCACAAGAATCAGAGTAATATGCAGAAAGAGAATCATAATTACAGGCACTTGTAGAATAAACACTATTCACAAAATTAAAATAGGTAGACATGGAAAATAAAAATAAAAACTAAAAACTAAAAATTACTAAACAGATAAACTAAACACATTTATACATGCTACAAGCACACACAAGACAGAACATCAATAGTAAAAAAAAAATAATTTTTTTTTTTAAATATAGCAACTAAATACAGAACACAGCACAATAAAATATAAAAGACAAAACATATATTAACACAACATAATCGAAAAACACAGCAAAAATCTAAAACGAAAAACCTGGAACTGAAGTGACAACGCCGCCAAAATTTGCTGAAGGTGTCGTTGTCGCCTACAAAAATATACAAGACAAAACACACAAAACAAACATATTAACAGAACAAAACTTTATACAACAAAAATCTAAAACCAAACCTCCATTGATTGGTCCCCGGCAACGGCGCCATTTTTGGTGAACGGGTCGCACCGTTCACAAAAGTGTTGATTGCACGAAAATATGCAGTATAATACTAGGAAGTGACTCCTAGGTCGTCTCTCAAGGACCAATTTTTTTGGTGGTTCAGTCTTAGATTAGTCACGAAGTGGGGGGGGTTTGTGGATGTTTTGTACGGTAAATAAAATTTAAAATTGGAAATTAACACAACTGAATTTGAAAAACGTTGAAATGAATTTTAACGACTATAAAACCAAACGGTAAAAGATAGTAAAATCACAAAAAGGAAAATTATGCAGTGTTTGAACTTTACCCAAAAACATCAGTAAAAATAAATCGTAAAAATGACGTTGAAAATAATATGAAGAGTAAAACACGATGACAAAATTTAACGGCATAGAAAACAGTAAACGGTAAAATAAAATAGACGGTAAAAACAAAACCACCTTGAAAATCAAATTTATTAAACATTCAACATTAAATTAAAATTCCTGGACGGATAAAAATAAAATGAACAAACTAACACAGTACAGAAATTAAATTCTACATCTTTTTCTGAAAATGAGGAAGGACCTAAAGCTACTGGAAGAGAGAGTCTCTCCCAGGCCGTCTGCTTCCTATTCTAATGAAAACTCTCCTGAAACTCTAATACACCCCCTAAAATCTACTGTCCCTTCTCTGTTGCTGCCTTCCATTTTATAGCAACAATTCTGAACATCCTCCTATTTCCCGTTTTGTTTTGTCTCCCCCGTGACTTGTTAACCAATATTCACCAACTCCTTGCATGTATGAAAATAGGTGGGACCCTCTCCAAATTACTTGTTTGTTTGTAGCTGCTGGATGGAAGTTTTCATGGCCGTGACCATCTGCTGGATGTGGCTGGACCGTGAAGGTAGCTTCAGCTGCTGTCATGGCTTTGCTGGATGTTCTCTCTCAAAGACTAACATGTATTTTCTCTTCTAAAATAAAGATCACCGTGAGCACCTCCTGGATGTGGCAGCAGCAGTTCCCAATCACCGTGCCATTCTTCTACCCCTTTGGGTGGCTAATCCAAGCTACATGCTGCCTCTTTTCAATCACATTGCAGCTGCTCTCTCTTTTCAACCGTTGCTCTTCTTTCACACGTCCATCATTTTCCAAAACAATTTGCAAGTGGCGGCTGCTATTATCTTCTCATTGCCAAGCACGGCTTCATTCTCTTTGCTGCTGGATTCCAACTTTCTCCCTTCATTCTTCCAATGGCTGGACAAACTCTTTATGGACTTCACCTTCTTCCAGGGCCGTGAAATTCTTTTCCAATTGAAGACCTTGCTGCAACGTGCCTATGATGTGTGCTTCCACCAACACTCAAAAAAAATATCCTAAAGCTTCTCTTTTATTCCATGTGGGCCGTCACACCTTTCACAAATAGTGGCCCCCTTTTGATTCAAAAATATGTAGTTTGCTACATGCATGGCCGTGTAACTCCTATCTTCAAAGCCATGAGTTCATTTCAATGTG
The DNA here is from genome assembly GCA_034642375.1 of Vigna nakashimae. Classification (NCBI taxonomy): domain Eukaryota; kingdom Viridiplantae; phylum Streptophyta; class Magnoliopsida; order Fabales; family Fabaceae; genus Vigna; species Vigna nakashimae. The sequence goes on along the minus strand of CM067764.1, from coordinate 12,841,700 downwards.
GCCCCTCCATTCATGTGTCATGCTTTTCAATTGAAAACAATATTCTTTTCTCTTAGTGGCAGCCCCCACTTTTTGTCCATATGCATGTTACATTATAGATTTGGAACGTGCATTCACTTCCTTCAACGTGTTTAATGTAAGTTTTTCCAAATCATCAACTAAGTCCCTCTCAACAAAACCGTGAGTGGTGGTGGCCCATTAACACCTTGAATAATTTTCTTCATTCAACTTTTGTTACAAGAAAAGAGGACCGCGTGAGATGCATTGTATAATGCTTCTTAAAATTAAATGAAGGATTTGCTTCCCTTTTCACGTGAAGGCCAATTGGAGCATTATCATTCTTGTTTGGTTTTTCAATTGTGGCCACTTCCCTCTTCTTCTTTACGTGAGTTGGGAGTCAAAAATTTGCTTATAGAGAAAAGAATTGAGGATGTGCTTCATCATTAACGTGTTGCTTCTCTCCAATTTAATCAACATTGTGTGCAAAATGAATATCCTTCCAAATGTCCCAAATTGTATTTCCAATATTTTTCCTGCAATTACTAATGCAAATAATTAACTCAATTAATTCAAATTAATTAAAATAAGAATTTCTGGTCAAATTAAACACAATTAGCAAAAACAGAAAAATACTGGATAATTAAGCACAATTCCCTGATTAATTCTGGTACAATAAACTAAGTGAAGAGAAGAAAATAATGATTCATCACTCACCCAGCAAGATCACCTACTCACCCAATGAGCAACCTTTAGAAGTTCTTATCTAAAATGCTCTCCCAATGATGAAATTGGCTCGTCCAACAATCCAATAATTGGGAAAGGCTTACCCAGCTTGATTTTACTCATCCAATTACTACTCCTTGGAGCTCTCTAGATTCTAAAAATTTAATTTTCACTCAACTAGTGGACGACTCATCTAGTGAATCTACCTAATTCAAAAAAAGTTGACAAATATACCAATTTATCAAATTAGCTTCCACGGGATATTTTTATCTCTTGCATATATTTATTTCTAAAGTTTTGTATCACTGAGTCAATTATACTAAATTGATATGTATTATGCCTAAATTTACTATTGAATCACACTAAAACATTTAATTCAAAACATTTTATTTTAACATTTAACATTAACAAACAAACAAAATTTCATTCAAATTATTCAAAGCAATTATGGTAATGCACTAGTGCAAAAACAGCGTATAACGTCACGCGTTCAACGTTCAATCACTGAATAACTTTTCTCAAACAAAGTTTGACGACCATCACATGTAATCTTTCTTTCATTTGATACAAATGCATGTTAATTAACTACTTTATGTATGATTTTCGTTTGTTATGACCGATTATTGCCGTGCTCTTGTCCTTCATAGGCGCATTATGTTTTCTCTCTTACTGGTGATGACACTTTATTCTAATGAACCCACCTTTTGAAGGTTAGTTTCCATTTTCGTTTTGAAGAACTTATTTGTTCAACTTGTTTGTTGTTGTTGTTTGGTTGAATTTGTTTGTTGTTATTGTTTGATTGAATTTGTTTGTTGTTGGTTATTGTTGTTTATTGTTGATACTACACTACACGTTCATAGTTCATGCTTTATAAAATACCAAAAACTGAAATTTATTGTTTTTCTGTTTTTCAAGTCTCATAGAGTTGTAAAAAAGGATCACAATTAATTAAAAAAACAATACAAATTGTTAACGTCGTATATTGACAAAATTCGATGTTAAGTTATCGTCGAATTTTTTAAATTCGATGTCAATTTAACATCTCCTGATATGATGTTGTTCGTAAATTCGTCATTAAAAGCCCAAAATATTCGACGTTGTACGCGATCTTTGTACTAGTGACGACATCACCCTTACAACAAGATCATACTTATTTATATATATATATATATATATATATATATATATATATATATATATATATATATATATATATACACACACACATAAGGGTTTAGGATTTAATTTTCATGATATAATTTATCATCAATTTAAATAAAACAGACATTTGATTCTATTTTGAGAAGACTCATATATTAAATTAAGTCAAAGGTTTGCACCTATCATATGACTTTTCACTCTATAGAGTCATATCTCATAAATTTGATAGGATAAATTCATATATCATTTTTGGGACATAACCTTTTTTCATACAACCCCTCCAAAACACAAGAACTTTCATAAACTCACACCATCTAATATCTTCTTCAATGTGAGTTAAATATTAGTAGAGTCAAGATAATATAAAGCATGACATTTTCACCTATATGTAATTATCACTAACATAAAAAAGTCTTTCTCTTATTTGTGATAAGTGTGATTAATACTTATTATTCATGCTTATTTCTTAACTTAATTTTGTATTTATTCATGTATTTGGTGTTTTCCTTATGAGAAGATGTAATATTTTTATGTTTAGTTTAAGTTAAATGTCATTTTGTCTTTTGTAGAATATTGTGCAGGAAAATGAAGATTTGAAGAGTTTTGGAGTTTGCTATCAAGACCCTTTTCGCTCAGCCACAATCTATTTGCTCAGTGAAGAAGATTGCTTAGCGAGATAGAGCAGTTAAAAGTAAATAAGAAGTTGATTTTTCACCCAGAGTATGTGTTCTCTCGCTTAGCGAGAGTGAAATTTTTGAAAGTGGTTATTATGTCGTGAATTAGCGAGAGAAGGTAGTTATAAAGTGTGGGAACACAAAGAAACTCAAGAAACTGGTAAGAGGTTACTCCAAGTGCATCAAGACGTTGTGCTTCCATTAAACTTGTATGTTTAGATGGCTAAGAGTAGTTAAACTCCATTTTCATTAGGATTAGATATAATGTACTTAAATTGATGTAAAGTTCATGTGCAATAGAATCTATGTTCATTCATATGTTTTATCTTGTATTTAATGTTTATGTTTGGAAATTTTATACTTCTATATATTTCTATTTACTAGAAAGTGAATTAGAAAATGGATATAGAAAAAGCACGTAAGAGAATTGATTCTAGGAATGGGTTCAAGTTCTTTTAGTCATTCTAGATATCTAAACTTAATATAAATTGAATGTTAAATAAATTAAGGAATTAGTAATTTAGCATATTGATTTAAAACTTGTTCCTAAGGAAATAGAACTTGTAAGCTTATGATATGAACATTTGAATGAAACAGAGATAGTTTGTGTAGAATATTTGCATCATTTGATTTATGAAATCCAATCTTAATGAAGTTCTTATTGAATCACTTTACCATTTATAGAACTTTTTATGTTTGCAACTTGTTTTAATCCATTATGATGTCAATATTGATTTCTATCCAAACCATAATTTGTAACTTAGCATAATTAGACAACCAAACACATATCCTTTGGAAAAACAATACTTGAAATTACCATTTACTACTTGCAATGAATTGGTACACTTGCGAATTAGTTAACAATTTGCAATTATCATTAACACAAAAAAACATTTTACGTCTTCTATATTAGACTTTTTACTTCTGTTATAAGTCTATTATAAGTCAGACATAATTGTTGGATATGTAAATTTACATTATTACCTTTATAACATACGTTAATGTATGTCTGCTATAAAAGCAATAACATAAATTCTTTTTATTTTTTTCTCAAAGTTGTACCAAATTTTTTCTTCTTTTCCTTCTTCGTATTCTTCTTCTTCTTCTTCTCCTTCTCCTTGTTCTCCTTTGTCTTCTTCTTCTTCCTCTTCTTCTTTTTTCTCCTTATCCTTCTTCTTTTTCTTTTTGTTCTTCTTCTTCTTCTTCATCTTGTAAACCTCAAATTACCAAACATAAAACATCTAATATAAATCATTTTTTTTTGAAATTCACACTCAAGACAAATAAGGAGAACATTCTTGCAAAACAATAACTGAGTTCCCTTAAAAATAATCACGCGCCTACACTTTAGGGATAGAGGATGCAAAACTAACATTAATGCATAAAAATATTTGGAGAGAAAGAACCAAGCTTTTGGTAGCGAAATGGAGAAATACCAGTTCACTTTGCGTCAATTAGGTGGAGACACGATTATGGTTTGTGTCGCCTCTACTATTGTTGAGTGGGAACACCACTGTGGTTCGCATTGCCATTATAGTTTGGTGGAAACACCTTGGTTGTCATTGCTCTTGGTTGCCTCTTTGTCTACAAGGTGTGGGTTTTGGTTAAAAACCTCTTGCACAGGGCTATAAGAGTGAAACATTCAAGGATTTAGAAAACTCAATATTTACATTTGTTGTCCTAGTAACAATATTTTTGTCCAACCAAGAAGCAAAAGCCGTAAATTTTGTCTCCTTGGTTAGATGTAAATTTTGATATTTACATCTATTATTATGACAACATATACGTAAATATTGAACAATTAATTACAAGTATGTCATCGGTCATTATGTATGTTTGTTTCCTATAGGTCAGACATAAATACGCAGCATGATAAGCCAATTTTGTGTTAATATATTCTTACATGAAAAAGAAAACAAAAAGTAATTCTTTTTTTTATTTCCTATGTGAATATATAAAAAACAAAATAATACAATTAAAAAATGAAAAATAGAAAAAAAAAACTTAAGTATACATCCTTAATATTTTAGTTAACTAATACAAGTATGAAATAAAACAAAAACTAACAAGTTATAATGAATATAATAGAAATAACTCAACATGTTAATCTAAGTCATGTTGAATGTATTGGTGAATTTTGTGATTTATCAAGTAAATTACATAAGCTAATTTATGTAAAATATTGACCCAAAATGAATTTAAGCCTATGTAATGTTTTATTTATCTTCATCATCTGCAAGTGCTGTGGCACTCCTAATTTTAAGATACAACTATTGTGACACTCCCAAATTCATACCTGACTCTCTAACAAAGACACATAAATATATTTATAATATTAAAATCTTCCGCCACTGTTGAACAAATTATCAAACGTATCTTAAAAGTATTTGATCACAATTAAAAAATCATAAGAAAAAAGAACTATGAGAAAAGATTGTGTTAACTTATCTTTGATTATTAATCAAGGAATGGTCTGAATGTAGAAAGTAATAACAATAAGAATATGGAACTTCATAATAAGGAGCCAGAACAGAAGTAGGTGGCATGGGTTGGATACAAAAAGAGAAGAAGAATAAGCAAATAAGGTGTTAGTTTTCCAAAGGAGGACCAAATGTGCACAAGAATTAGCCAACTAAGCTTCTGTGATGGGATTTAGCTGTATGGCTCATTTTGTGATCAAAAATTGGTCTGTGAGAGATAGATATATGATACGTGGAAGCTGATTCTCCTCCATTATAATTAATCTTTTATCTCCATGTGGCCTCCATCAATGTCAAGTGGGCTTGGTGGCCCAGTGCCAGTTATTAACAACCCTTTTCTCAAACTTCTTCTCACTGCCTCCAGCTCCAAAGCGTGCCAAACAACTTCTACCCAATTACACAATTACTTTTATTTTTTCCATTTCAAAACTTCGAATAAATGATACTTGAACAACCATTTTTGACAATATTTAGACACGCACACACGTGTCTAAATTTGAGTGGTCCAGTTGGAAAAATTAAATGAAAATAGACCACTCAAATTTAGACACATGTACATATGTCTAAATATTGTCAAAAATAATTTTTCAAGTGTCATTTTCCTTTCAAATATGTGTGCACGCACTTGTAAATTGACCAAATTCTAAACCATACACACGCCTCATATGTATTGGTCAAATCAAACATTTTGGTCACTTACTCCTACTCATTTCATTTATATTATACACTTTCCCAACCAACAAAACAATTCCCATTACCAAGTCTTCCAACCGGTCAAGGATTCCAAACCCCAAAGCACAAAACTCGATCAAACCTCTTCTTCTTCCCTTCAAATATAAAATCCCCACTTTCAAATCAAACCAAAATCCACGTCTTCAAAAAACCACATACGCACAGTTTTCGAATCCTTCTTCGGTAGGGAAAATGCAAGATACCCTTCAGCAACAAACCACGGAAAGTTCGGAACTTCCACCAAAGATGCCTTTTTCTGGGCACAAGGTGGGTGATTTAAGTGATGGGCAGCATAAAGGTGGGTACTTGGCGGTGGTTCCACGGTCCAGACCGGCCTGCACCTGCACGAACCGGCCTGGTTCGGTTCGGTGCGCGCGTCACGGGTACATAGTGCCAGGGGAGAAGAAGAAACGTGTGGCGAGCAAAGAGATCCTGAGGAGAGCACTGACACCACCCAAACGTTTAGGACTTAGATGGTTGAATTTCAGACCAACCCCTAGTAGACTCTCCAACATGTCCACGGCTTGATTTTCATTTTTTTTTTCCCTCTTTTTTTCTGTGGATGTTTGTATAATCGAGTTTGACAATCCAATGAAATTAGATCATTCTATATTCTTTATGAAGCTTCTGGTTTCAATCTTTTTGCAGTTGAATGATCAGATACTTGTCCGTTGAAAGCTGAAAATTTGGTGCATAAAACAAAAGCTGGTGATGTTAAGTTAGACAAAACTTAAGCTATTGACATATGAGTGTACTATTGCTTTGTTTGATGATAGTTTTCATTCTTTGTGATTAATTCAGATGGTGGGCAATTAGGCCTTGCTGTGTATCCTTGTCATGGTTGTTCTGATTTCATTGACGTTAGATCCAACTGGGTAGTTTTCTTTATTCACTTTGTCAGGATATGTTGTGGTAGCAGATACTAATAATAATATATGTGGTTTTGAGTTCTTCACAAGGCCAGATTTGTTCTGTATTCTTAACTTAAGCCTGTGATTTCTGAACAAGAGAAAGGTAAGAAAAGCATAGGAGATGAGAATCTTTTGATTACTGTTTTTAATCATGTTGCAAATTCACTTGGAAACCAGCATTTATTTAAGATCAATAAACCTCAGGACAGACCGGCAAAACATATCACAGGATCAATTGAGTGACAAATGAGGATGTTCAATATACAATATGATGTAGTTGGCCCATCTCCATGATGACATGAGTAAATATTGAACATTTCTTGTTTCTATGTAGTTGGAGTTATGACAGGCACCCAATAGGTTCTCCATTGGCAGATAGACCACTTCAAAATACCTCATTTCCACCATATGAGCATTTATTTAGGGCATAGTAAACACCATAAATTGTTTAAACTTTTTTTCCAACATCTACACACAAGCCCTTTCTAAATAAATACCCAAATCAACTTCTAAAAGAAATAGTCACCTAATTTAGAAACCGTCAGACTTTATATTAAAGAAAAGAAAATTGAAACATGGGAAACAGAAATGAGACAAAAAATTGAATTTATTTCAATAACGAAAGTGCATTAACTAACAACAATTAAACTGATATGTTAACAAGAAATTAATACTCTACTGAAACATACTGATATGAACTGGAAATAAACTGTCTTAACTAGAAAAAATAGCAAAAAAAATATCAATTTTCTGAAAAGTTCGGACATTGCAGAACTTCTACCAGGCCTAACTACTCTTAATTGAGAATATACATGTCTTTTCCAATCCCAACTAACAACCGATTGTCAAATAACCGCATTCTAACAGCTACTATAAGCTTTGATTGGTTCACTTTGTTGTGGAATCATCAACAGGATGCCAGAATCTGTTGAAAAACCACATGGAATCAGCTGTAACAGCAACGTCATCTTCATTTCGGTGCCAGCTATAGTGAGCATGTGTTCTGTTCTTTATTTCGAAAATGGCATGCCCAAAACTCGCCTCCCTATATGCAGAGTACTCAGGTTGTGGATTTGTCATGCTGCAGTGCAGAGAAAATACACACATCAGCGATCAAACTAAACCTCATACAGAAGAGAATTAAGTCGTTAATGCAGGAAGAAAATTTCTGAAAAGCTTACTTCAATGCTAAGCCCTCAATGTTCCCTCCATCACCAATGTTTATGTATACAGGAGCTGACAGGTCCTTCGTAGGTCCACATCGACCGTTAACAAGGTTGTATTCAATGTTGGATATACGTTCCTGATGCAGAGTGCATAAAAATAATTGTGGTTAGAATATTCTGCGGTTTAATCATAAACTGCGTATGATTGTTCAATTTTTAGATTAAATGCATGTCATCTGATGAAAGGGGACAATTTGTAGCACTTACACTTCGTTCATAGGCATGGACATGACCAGCGAACACAACATCAACCTTGTACTTCACCAACCAAGACTCAAAAGCTACCCTCATGGTTTCCCCTTCCATGTAATGATAGGTGTTACTATTATACCATGGTGAATGCACAAGAACAATCAACCAAGGGGTCTTGCTTCTATCAACCTTTTTTAGCTCTGCCTCAAGCCATTCATATTGAGGAGTATATTTACCTGCGAAAGGAAAATTACATTAGTGCAGAGAAGGTGAATATATGAAACATACAGGTAAAACTTGTACGTTATAAACACTAAGCAAAACTTGAACATTAAAAGGTAATGTCAAGAGAAAAGGGTGCTTAAAATAGTTACCATATGCTGAATATGAAGCCAAAACTATTATGTGTGCCGAAGCTATCTTGACAGAATACCAAAAGGGTTCAGTACTTCCTGATGCCTTGTAAGGGACATGATAACGGTGGCGGAAAGGCTTGAAAGGTTCCGTTTCACCCTGAAAAGCATCATCAATTTTGGCCTTTAGGATTTGCTTCTGAATTAAAATTTGCACTTGGTAGAAGCAGCATAACATGGGAGTCATAATTTCTAATTTGAGGAACAACTTTGTGGATAAAATTAAATTCAAATAATCCCGAGAAATAATTTACTGGAGTACATTTAGGGGTAGATGTTTGGTTTAATGAAGTCTTAGGTCCTGAACTCATTACATCATTATATACAAAAAAAAAAAAAAAAAAGAGTAGAAAACTTACAAGCTCAGGAGCATAGTCAAGTTCGTGGTTTCCTGTAGCCCAAATCCAAGGTTGATAAGCATTATTTCTTTCTACGAATCTTCCCCATGTATCCCATCTAACATTATCATGATTTGGATGATTGTCTGCATAAGAGAGATCTCCGACAAATAACACAGCTTGCCCTTTGTGAGGGTTTGATTGATAGTGAGCAAGGGTCTTGTTTGAATCATAAGTTTGGCCTAGATCCCCTGCAAACAAAAGCTCCACCATGTAAAATAAACCGACATTCTTAAACCTCGATGTATTAACATTATAGTTCACTAAAGTCTATGTAAAGCAAACAAACGTTATAGTTTTGAGAGAACATAAACTTACCAATGAGACCAAATGTAAAAGGCGTATCTGGGTGAACTTCAGGAGGGGTCATAAACCAAAATTGTCTTATTGTATGACCCATTCCAATCTCATAATAATATTTTTTGTTGAACTGAGAAAATGAAAAAGTTGAGTTAACAGTGGTACTCCTAAAACGTGGTCAATTCAATGAACAAATAATTCTATCTGGAATAACCGTAATGATCTCTTACCTCTAACTCTCTAAGGGTACAGTGATGAATAAAACCAGAGGAGTAATTAAAGAATCTATAGGTAACATGATGTCCCTTGGCCAACTCCTTCTTGTGTGTGCTGTCCTCACTCCAATATCGCACTAAACTGTTTCCTGGTTCGTCCATGGTCACCCATGATACGATCATGGCTCTTCCCACATGGTCACCTATTGTTATATGAACCTGCAAAACAAAAGACAAAAACAAGTTAGTTTGTTTCAAATCAAGCACATGAATTAATGCCACATGAACGGATGCCCAGTATTCACAATCTTCACTCAATCAACAAACTTTTAGAGTTGAACTAAATCAAAATCCAAATACTAATATGATATTTAAGTTTTCTCAAATACTAAGTTCATTGAACTGTTTATTATCAGTTTAGAGTTTACAAAAAAATACTCAACCCAACTATATATATACTAATTTGATTTAGTCCTGCATGTTAAGTAAAATTTGAAAGAAAATGGTACAAATTACATTGGAACTTTTTGGTATGAACATTATTATTGATTTTAGTTTGAAACAGGTATAAATATAGATCGAAAAAAAGAATAAGAGTCAATTTTGATAAATTTGAACTCAATAGAATCGAACCTCTTACTCGTGGATGAAACTGTATCTGAAAAAACATTTAAAATTAAGATTTTTTATTCACTTTCAACCAAAAACAAAACTAAAAACAATAAACTTTGTAAGTCGTTTTTATCATGTAGTGTTGATCTTGTTCAATTTTAACCTAATTTGAGATTGAAAATCATAAGGTTCATCATATAAACAAAAAAAATGAGATGTGGGAACCTAATATATGAGATGTTTATAGGAGGAAAAAAAGAGTACCTGCTGAGGAGCATTGTAGCCTGAAGGGGCAGCAAATACATCACTGTGAAGGGGCATGTCTTCAGCCCTATCGACCTTCCTTATGAAAGAACTTGTTTTGCCTCCATGGCAAACCATAGCCACATTGAGAAGGATAAAAACCAATGCTGCAGCCATTGCTGTAAAACAAGAGAAACTCTTTGCACCAAACATATGAGGATGTCTAATTCTTCAACACGCTTTTTTCAGTTATTTATAGTAGAATAATAGATATATAACAGAATTACTAGTTTATTATTAGAAACAAAGATTTAGTATTTTTTATCTATTTCCTATTTAGTATTTTCTCAGTTATTTATAGTACAATAATAGATATATAACAGAATTACTAGTTTATTATTAGAAACAAAGATTTAGTATTTTATATCTATTTCCTATTTATTCAAAATAAAATATCGGATCTGAGGAATATTATTTGAATATTCTTTTAATGTATTTAAAATATTAATATTAATAATTTAAAGAAAGATTTGGAAAATTAAATTTATTATTCAATTAATATATTTTTAAGATTATTAAAAAATATGTTTGGGATTGATATCAATGTAAAACAAATTTTAAGTATAAGATACTAAGTTAGTGAATAAAAATACTTTTAAGAAAACTTGAAATTGATTAGTATTAATAATTAATTTCATTAATTTAAACATATTTTGATATAACATTAAATTTTAATTTTAATGTAATAATTTTAAAAACTAATAATGTTTTTAATTAATTATTATTTTTGTTTGACAAATATAAATCAGTTTGGAATTTGGTTATGGATCCAAATTCAAAATTATGTTTCAAGTTATTTATTTATTTATTTATGTCTATGAAAATGTTAAATTTTTAAAATATTTGTGAGGGCTGGAAAATTATAAGGTATTGGGTCCTAGTTGGAGGCAGTCATGCCCAGACTAAGGGAACCTTACCTTAGCCAGGGTTATTTCTCAAAAGTCAGAGTAATCCATTTCTGCTTTTCCCTTTCTCTCTCTAAAAAGAAATATTTGCCCTAAACTCTTCTATGCCTTCTCTCTAAATTTCCAGCTCTTTGAACCGTTCAATCTTGGGTTGGAAGGTGCTTAGGCGTTCACCACACCAAAGGCTTCCTTTTGAACCGATCGTATTTTCGTTCGGACCGGTAAGTCGTTTTTGCCTCCTCTTTCACTATTCTCAAACTTAGGGCATGCAACATTTCTGGTTGTATGTTACTAGGGGTTTTATTTTATAAATTTTGGTTTGTTAAATCAAGCTCTAAGAGTTGTTACTGTCACCACCTTGGTGGTTTATAGGGTTTGGTTCAGTTCTCATTTAGTGAAACATCGTAAAGGAGCATTCTTGTGAGCTTGGTAGTTCGACTCTGAGGTAAAATGAGCTAGTTACAATTTTAGATGATGTATGATATGCTTGTCTGATTTATTTTGTTTTTTACTGTTATGTTGTTTTGGTGATGAACATGTTTAAATTGTGTTGGTTGAAAATGAAGAAATTGTGTGATCATGTTGTACTGATGTTGATTTTACCTGGATATATTTGTGGGTTGTACTGACTGTTGTTGGAGAGGACTGGAGTATGTAATGTTGGTCTTGGGGTTAATAAATAGGTGTGCAGGTACTGTGTTAGCTTACGGTAAAGGGAAGTGAGATAAGGGAAATGGGGCAAGTAGAGTCTAAAACACTATAGGGCAGTTTGGATAACTTAGGTTACTGAATTGGGACTTGTTGAGAGTACTGTGTTGGTAGGATAGAGGAATCTTAAAAACCTGAGTTGGCACATCCCTGATCATAGAGCAGCTCTGGCCTGATCTAGTACGTTGTGACTAGTCATATGTGTTGGCGTCGAAGGTGAGACTGATGCGTTCAGACATCTGATTCTTCTTTGTTGACCAACTAGGTAGTAAAGAGTGGTTGGAATGGAATTGATGAGTTGGTCTTGCGAGAAGAGTAAAGGGTTAAGAGAGTAATGTTTTATGCCTTTTGAGAGGAACTAAGGTAGAGGATTTGAACCTAGGGAGTCTTGAGTGAAATTGGACAGTGGGGTGGGCTGGTATAAGTCTATTAGAACTGGTTAGGGTTATAAAAATTGAGCAAAGCCATTAGCAATGTGGTAGGATTGAAATTGGGTCCTGAGTTAATAAAAATTGGGTTTGGGGTCCTTTAGTTATTGAGTTTCATGTTTTGGAGTAGAAATTGAGTTGGTTTAGTACATCTAATTCCTATCCAAATGACCAATGAAATACTTTACTTTCATCTATAAACATGTTTCATATCAATATTAGTGTTACCGATTTGAAATTGTTCATTTGAATATGTCTAAGATGCACCAAAACCAGAAAAAATCACGTTATTGTCACAGACTGATAAGCATAATCGATTATCTCACTTGATAATCGATTATTCTAGTCAGAGAGTTGTATCCTCTTCAAAGCTCTTGCAAATAATCGATTATCACATATGATAATTGATTATTGTCGTCGAAAAATCATCCAGGACAGTTTTGGGTGGTTTTCGGGGCTTCGGATATCATTTTTGGACGTTCTCTCGGTCGTCTTAAGGGTTTTGGGCATTTTTGAAACTTTTGGTGATGGTTTCAAAGTTATTTTCCTGGTCTAAGTATGATTTTACGGGGTTTTGTATTGTTTAGTGGTTCTCTTGGGACTGTTATTATCTAGTAATGTGTATTGGATTGATTAATGTTGTTTGCTTGGCAGTGAGTCATGTATGTTTATACATTTGGATTGTTTGATGTGGGTTGCTTAACAGATTATTATGTACGTGTGTGTACAATGATGTAATTGAGTGTGAAGTGGACATCTCAGGGTGAGATGATTGAAATTGATGTGTGGGATGTTGTTGTTGTTATGTATAACTGTATGGAGCTTTGAACTGGTATGTCTGTCCCTATACTCAAAGCATTGCTCATGCTCAAATAGAGAAGAGCAATGTGAGTGGTGAGAGTAGAGGGAGGTCATCGTCTATAGTCTTAGAGTTTAGACATAGACAGATTGAGGGATTTACCTTGCTAGTGTTGGGGAGTGCCAACTGAACTATGCAAGTGCAAAGACGACCAATAGTTCGACAATTATACAAATCCGGATGAGTCGCGTGGGTGTGTGAGTCGTGGTTTAATGGGTATGCTTTAAATTGTTCTTTTATATGTAACTAAGCATGATGACATGAATTGATTGAATAGTATGATTATTGTCTGTTTATCTAGCTCACCCTTGCTTCTGTGTTGTGCTGTTTGGGTATGTTTCTTTGGCAATGATCATCCAATTGGATGAGAGCAGATGTGGTTGAGGAGATACCTCTGGAGCAAGAGCTGGAGGAGAATGATGTTGCACAGTCTACTTAGAATTTAGATATTTAGATCTTTGGATATTAAATACTCTAAAATTGTCTAAGTTTAAACTCTGTATTATATTTTGGATGACTGTAATTTCGTGTTTAAATTGCAAGTCATACTCTAAATGTTCTCTTTATTTGAAATGTTGACTCCTGAATTATATGATGTGGTTAATATATTTTGGGATGTAAAATATATTTATTTAATAAACTTGAAATCATGGTTTTCAATACTATGAACCAATTTTTCCTTATTTTCGATGTGATTAATTAGAAGTGAAATCATTAAACAAATCTATTTATCATTAAGAAGTGAAACAATTAATGTATGTTTTTTTAAGAAATCTAGTATATATTGGATTAGTTTTGAAAATAATCCATATATTTAACCGTAGAACTGTTTTTGTACAACTTTAAAAAAAATAATATATATATATATATATATATATATATATATATATATATATATATATATATATATATATATATATATATATCATATCCAAAAGATAACAACTATGAATCATCCAAAAACATGTTTATCTTATTCAATAGTCCTATAAAATATTTTAAATTAAAACTTTGAAAATTAAATCTAATGAAATTTTCATCGCAAAATTAAATAATCTTTACAAGAAACAAAAGCTTATTATCATAAAATTTAAATCATTTTTCATTAAATCTCACGCATATAAGCCCAAGATATAACTTTAAATTCAAAATCAGTTCGTTATTTATTCCTCCCAAACTCACTGCTTTAAAAACCCAAATGATTGAACTTATTAATCGGAAAAGAAAAATGGTAAATCTATCATATGACTTATTTAAATAAATTAAACAATCGAGATAAAAACTGATTAAAGAATTGAAATAATGGTTAGCAGAAGTTTTTTTTTTACAGGATATCAATAAAAGGGTTTAATACAATATTAGCTGTGTTTACCTTTTTTATGATAAAAAATAATAAAATTATTATTATTATTATTATAAAATTAAATTAAATAATTTTTATGATTTTATTATAAAAATATTTTATTTATTTTATAGGTCATTTAATAATTAAAAATGTTATGTTTAAAAAACGGTCAAACAAAAAAAAAACAGTTAAATTTAAATAATCGATTACTTACGTAATAAAATTGATAAAATAATTATTTTAATTCTAAAATAATTTTATTTAAAAGATAAATTAAAAACAAATACTATAAAATATATTTTCTCTCTCTATATATATTAGTGCTTCAATTTTTTCAGAAAACTAAATAATAATGTATTATTTTTATTAAATTTTTTACGGTATTAAAGAATTTAGTAACAGTAATTCGGTAATTTTAGGCATTAAAACTATAATCTTCGACCACGCCGAACATTCATAATAGATTTTCGACCGTGAGCGCTGTACCAGAATCAACTCAACAACACCGTTATGTTACACGGAAAAATAGTGAGGCTAGGTTTTCTTAGTTAAAGAAAATGTGAAACAATGGTGTCTTCACTAATGAAGAAAATCAATGAGAATGAAAATGTAAAAATATAATAGAAAAATATCAAACCTAAAAAGTTACATTTTCTATTTAGCCTCAACTAAAAGATATGTTAATAATATTATATTAATTACAGAAATATCATTACATATCTTTTAAATTTAATATATTTCAAACAGACTTAAATTCATAAGTGTAAAGAACTATTTTTGTGTTAATGAATCTTCATAACTTCTATTATCTTTCATTTTATACCTACAAATTATAAATAAAAATATTTAATTTAAATGCCAATTTTTTTACAGTAATACATAGTAGAATTTGTTTTAAAACAATACTTTTAAGTTATATATATATATATATATATATATATATATATATATATATATATATATAAGGAAAAACACATACTCTATACGCGGATGTGTATTATTTTTTTATTGTAACAAAAATTATTAAATTATAAAACAAATAAATAATTTTTATAATTTTTATCATATAAATAATTATTTTAGTTGGGTAAAATTAGAAAATAATATTTTTATTATAAAAAATTATTTGAATTTAGAGAAATGGTTACTAAAAGAAAAAGAATTAGAAAAAAGGTATAAAAATAAATCTCTTAATTTAGCTTTCACACATAACTCTTATAAAAATCAATATAAATTGTTTAATGTTTTATCATGTATTTATTTAGATTTATTTTATAATAAAAAATTTAAATACTCAATTCAATAAATGTATTAAAAAACACGACCTAACAAAATTGATTTAGTATTGTTAATCTTAATTGACTAAATAATATTAAAACATAGGTTTAGTTACTCTATGTTAACATAACATAGTCAAATTTCAGTTTGGTTCTATGATATATCAATATTATTTTATATCATATATCAACAAAATATATAATTAATCTACTTAAATAATATATTATTGTTATTATGGTATTTATTTATCATAAATGTGATGAATTTTTATTATCTTTATTTTATAATATTTCATTGAAAAATCCTATAAATATAATAAAAAAATTATGATAAAACTATAAAATTACAAAATTTTAAATTTTAATCTATATCTGTTTTTCTTTTCCTTTCAATTTTCAATTTTAGAGTTTGAAACAATTAAAAAAAAGTTAAACACGTTCATATTTATGGAGGCAGCAGGTTTAGCTTTTCAATGGATTTTGTTTTCATTGAAAACTGTTTTTCTTTGCCTCTATTCCGAACCAATGAGCTCAACAACGCTGGGACGAAAGAATCCTCTTTTCAAAGAATCCTGACTTTTCATAAAAATAATTGAATATGCAGACTGAAATTGTTTCTTTCTATAAATTAGTCTTCATGAATACAGAGGACGAACATGAATAATTTATTATCATCGCATCAATGAAAAAACAAATAAGAAAAAGAAAAAGAAATTTAGTACCATCTCAGATTGGACTTGTTTTCTTCTATTATTTATTACCATCTCATCCATGACCAGAAAAGAAAAGAAAAAGTTGAATGACTAATTTGTTCTAGTAAATAATTGATAGATTTTGAAGTAATGTGATGTTTAATATAACTTTTTAAATTTATTTTTGTGATATTTTTTATATTTTATAATAACAATAAATTAGCATGTGTTATTTTAAATTTTCACATAATAAATTATTTATAATGATCTAAAAATATGAATATAATAATTTTTTTTTAAAAGTATGCTTATGAAGTAGTTAAATAATTATTGAATTTCTAATATATTTGAATCATAGGTACCGATTATTTTTATAAATTATTTTTTAATTGAATTATTAGCTTGCATTTAACTATTATATTAATATTTTTTATCAAAGACAATTTTTTAACTATTATATTATTTTATATTATTAATTTATGTTTTGTTAATTATGACTTTTATCACTAAATTTTAATATAATATTTATACAAATAATAAATTGGTTTCAATTAAAAGAAAATCAAATTTATTAGCTGTATAAATAATATTAATTAATAATGTATTAGTTTTAAATACTTACTTACTTTTGTAAAAATATTTATACTCGATTTGTTTTAATCTTATTAAAAACATTGATTAATAATATATAATAATATAACATGTTAAAAATCATTTTTAATAAAAATATTAATATAACATTTATAATAATAATAAATTTGGTATTAATTCAAAGAAATATAGTATTATTTTATTTTAAGAAAAGTTAGGACTATATTAAATAAAAAATAAAGACTAAATTGAGATTAAGATATGAAATTGTCATGTGATACTAATAGTATCAAATCACACATGACAATAAAATTTTTTGCAAAAATAAAATAAAAATTAAAGAAAATAAAAATAAAAATAAATAATTACAAATTGACTTATTGTTTTTAATAATTTTTTTTTAAAAATGACCTAATTGAGAAATATTTTCAAAAGTTAAGACGTAATTGAATTTTTTTTAAAACAATGAAGATTAATTTGAAACTTTTTCAGCATAATAGAGATCAAATGAGTAATTAAATCAAAATTATTTATAATATAATTCAATTTATTAAAAGAATTATATGACAAAAATAGATATTGTTTTATTTGAAATTTAGACTTTTGTTTATTTAAAGATGGATTTAAGAAAAAATGAATAATTAAGTTTGAAATGATAGAGGAAAGAGTATGACATTGTTTGTTTTAAAGAAAGAAAATGTAAAATTTAAAAAAGAAATTGAAGGAAAAATTTATAAAAATTTTAAAAAATCTTTTTCAATAATAGACTATGGGAGAGTATAAACTCTTCAAATGACTAAAAGGATTTTTAAAGGTGTGTTTGTTTGTGTTTGAAGTGATTAGAAGAGATGAATTTGGGAGATACAAAACTAATTTGTATCTCATGACTTTAAAGGAGATGTGAAGGGATGAATTACTGATTTACCATTATGTTCCTCTCGTACAACCTATTTTTTACTTACTCAGACTCGTTTTGTTTTTGTGTGTTTGTATGAATAAGGTCCATGAATGTTTGAGTTTGCATTTGTTCGTATGAATGATGTTATGTATTAGGTTCATAATAATAATAATAATATATTATATATAATAATTAGAATAATATATGTAATAATAATAATATATGTTACATATATAATAATATATTAATTTTTATTTATTTATCATATTAATTAAATTACTTACAAACTTCTTATCACATCCACTCATTTTCACTTCCAAATCTTTTAAAAGAAACATAGAAAATTTATTTTGAAATTCATTTAAACCGTCTAAAAGTTTTCACCGTCAATGGACATAAGAATATGTATATTACACTACAAGGAAAACAAGTATTACAAATGATCAAAATCCATCAAAAACATAAAAAAATCTTTAATAATGACCATAACATCTTCCAAATGAAGCAACACTTTTGTCACCACTTTCAGACCAAAGAACTTAACAAACTCAAATTTTTCTAAGAATTTGAGGTAGCGCAATGCAACAATTGTATTATTATATCTTAAAGGAAGTACGCATTAGATATTTTGGAGGACAATAGATTAATGAACTCAATCTATTAACACACCCATGGATCCCAATACCAAACTCCTATTTGATTTGAGAAAGTATTTCTCAAATCTTAAAGATACAAAAGTTTAGTTGAAAAATTAAACCATCTTACTATTACTCATCCTAACATTTCTTTGTCGTCAATGTAGTGAGTCAATTCCTCAATTTCTCATGTGTAGATCATTAAAATGCAATCATTCATATAAAAGTGGATTAAAGAATCTCTTGAAAAAAATTTTGCTACATGATTACAATAATCATACTAAAATTGAATATTATTCATATGTTAATTGAGTACAATATCATAATAAAATATGCATTCCTAATATTGTATTTCCATTAGTGACAACTTGATTTCTTGAAAAAACTAGAAATAAAGTGTTGTAGCAAAATTTAGTGCAGAAGTAAAATATAAAACTATGACTTTATCCACTTATAGATTTATTTATTTTAAAAAAATTACAAGTTATGATATAAAGAAAGACACTTATGACGATCATGTTACTTGTTATATTAACTAGAATCCTATCTTTCAAAAAATGACCATACAAAGTGATTGTTTGACATTTTATTCTAAAAAATATCATATCTAAAGATGCAAAGATAAATTTATAAACTTAAGTTATCAATTAATATATATATATACATATATATATATATATATATATATATATATATAAGTATTTACAAAAACTTAAAATTGATTATATTTATAATAAGTTTAATAAATACAACTTATATGTATTAATTTGAGTGTTCAATATGATTAAGACATCGTTATATATTATTAGTTACATTACTATGTTTTAATTACAATATTGTATGTTCAACACAGATTAAAAATTCATCATTATCTCTTTCTCTTTTGTTTTAAGAAAACGAAAAGAGAAAATTACCCTTATTTATTTGAGTCATCCTTTAGGTTGTGTCGTGAAGACATAAGTTACATGTCTAGAAGACCAGAGCAACACAATATATAATTATCATGACAAGACATGATTATTAATCTCCCGAAAAGCTAACCCACGATCTATGGTCAAGCTCAGTCACCTCTTTTCTCATGTACAAGTATTAAAATGACATGTTTGAGAGAGTGAATTGTTGGAAGTCCCACATCGATTACAAATAAGGTTAATTCATAGTTTATAAGTAAGTACAAACCTCATCCTACAAGCTGGTTTTGTGGGATTGAGTTAAACTTAAAGTCCACTTCTAACATGATATCAGAGTCATGGTTAGAGCCTATCCTAGCGATATTTGTTATTTGAAACAAGGGTTTTAATACATGCAACTATTGGAAGACAAGTTTGAACATAAATTATTTACTTAAAATTTATCAACAACTACGTTATGTTATGTTTACAGAGGAATGTTGATGTTACCTAACATATATAAATTTCCGAGAGATGCAACATTTACACGTATACAATTAGCTTTTTCACGTTCCGCGTTATATATCTATGTCCGTATCAATGGCAAAATCTGACTGAGCAAGGCCATATTTCTCCCACAGCTTCTGATCTATACTCTTTACTCCTGATAAAACATAACCAAAATATTATATAAATATGTACTTTTTTGCTAAACTCATTAAATAAGTTCAAAAAATAACTATTAATTATCATGTACCTCTGGAGGATGAACAGATTTGATGGATATCACCTCTGTATGCATCAAAGACTCGGAGCTTTTTGCTTCTGATTTATCATTTGAAAATCTATTGATCACAAGTCTATGTTAGAACCAATGCCAATTTTTCACATGAAAATGCTGGAAAAACAAAAACCTTTCTTAGTTTTAGACTGCTAGAATGCACCTCCACCAGTTTTGCTTGCCATTATACAAGGGAAATTTCTATACGGAATTCATCTCTCAAAACTCAAAAAAGCACACGAAAATAGAAACTAAAGTGTAAAGGCCAATCTTAATTAGATCCAATTTCACCGCAATTCACAAGAGCATCGGATGGAAATTCAAAAGGCATAGCATGCATTTATTAATGCTAAAACTCTGATAAGTAGTAATTCAAAAGAAATCAAGATTAACATACGTTGAAAGTATGGTCACCCAAACTAGCTCTACGGTATCCACCCAAAGAAGTCTTTGCTCTACTGGTATCACACCATAGGTTATGAGATGTGCAAATGGCCACAGCTTCCAACCTGCCTGTGAACGAAAATATATGAAAGTATTAGAGTTTCAAATAGGAACATCCGCTACAGGTATAAACCAAATAAATAGATAAATTGGACTAGTGATGCTTGTCATACTAAGTCAATATAGCGTGCCCGTGTTCGAGGTTGTTCTCAGAGAAAAATAATAATTTAAATGAAACAAATATATTTTACTGAAAGAGGATCTCTCACCGTCAACATGGGAAAGAACGTAGCCTTCAATTCATTTAAAATACTGATAGGAGGATCAAGACGTAGTAATGCAACAACTGTATAATATATGCTGTTCCAAATTGCTGACCAAGCAGTTTGATCAAAGACAACTTTAGCAGGAACCACCCACCATTCTTTGTAAGGAAATAGGTCCTGTTTAAATGAAAAGCTGCTTGCTTAGTCCATCAACACAGAAATTCCAAGAACAGAATCGAACAAGAAAAAGGAAATTATCATTATGCGATACCTCGCAAAAATGGTAATAGTAATGAGAAAGAGAACCATGAAGAGTAAAACCAACAATCCCAGATCTGAACATCCGGGCTCGGTCAAATTCAAACAGAGGTTTTCCTTCAAAGCACTGCAAAACCAGGAATTGTTAGATCACAATTAGCTATCTTTCATTATTTTTTTTTTTTTTTTACTTACACTGTGGACCTTTCTTTTTTCAAAAATTTGTACTCAAGAGTGCAGATAACACGGAAACTCACCTGTGCAATCCAGTCCCCAACAGAGTAAACAATCCCACTAATCATCATCTTGGCAAGAACAGGATTTGTCTTAAGAGCTTCCTCATAAGCAGACCAGTTGTGTTGAGGTGCATATCTTAGTATCTCATATAGCGTCCATCCCTATATGATATGGAAAATCAAAAGCCATAGCAAATCATGAAAACCTCACCCCAAAACGCATACACATACTATGTAAAGCTTTTTATACTGTCATTTAAATACAGAAGACGATGTAATTACATCAGTTTGTCCAGTTTTAAAATAACTATAAAGTTATACATAGTAAAAACCAACAAATCTTACAGACAGTTTTTTAGGTGCTTTTGATAGGGTTCCCCAATCAAAGTTTCAGTTTCAGATTAATAATCTTCATAATAAAGGTTTCAATTAAATGTCACTTACGAAGTCAAACTTCTAATTCTGATAGTAGAATTGCAGTAAAAACACCTAAGAAACTATCGTAACTAAGTTTTATCAGTCTATTAAACTCAACGAGTACCGAGTTCCCAGTTCCTCTAAAATTATCAAACTAATTACGCGTGTTCATGTGAAGAAGAAATATCTACTTCATTTTGTCACAACTAACTTCGAAGTAAATAGAAAAATAATTAATAATTAATCCTTATTTCTTAAAATAATACAAATCGAATTGAAGAGCACGTATCTGCCTTCCACGTTTTCACTTACATGCCAGTAATCACTATCAATGGTGAGAAGCTTGGTGATGGCGAAAGCACCGGCGGCAAGCACAATCGTAGCGTTGATAGTTCTATCAATCAGCTTCTCCACGTCCTCCTCGCTCTCACTCCCAACCAACGCCGAAGAAGAAGAGGAAGAAGAAAACCCTTCCAACGACAACAAACCATCGTTCGCTCCAAATCCGTTCACTTGAGTCACCAATTCACCGTCTGCGCCATCAATTTCGACGCGACTCACCACCATGCCTTCCTGCTGGTCCGTAATATCGATGCTCTGCACCGATATCACGTCGAACTCCTCCCCTGCCGCGCTCGCCGCCACCGCGCGATTGTTCCCGGAGAAAATGCGGCCCCGAGAAAATTTCGGAAAGTCCTGCGCGCCGGCGCCGGCGACGAAGAATTTCGTGTGAGGAGCCCTCGGCTTGGGCTTCGAAATCGACGGCAGTAAGGCGCGGGGAGCGACGGTGCTATGGACAGAGGCCATCACCGCACGTGGTCAAGTAGCGAGTGAAAACGACGCTGAATTTACTTCTTCAAGTTCGGCAGGCACTGAACGCGCGCAGTTGTTGTCGTTTAGTGATGCGCTTCGGAAAACGCTGCCAGAAAGGGATGATGTTAGAGTATTAAGCCGAATGTAAGATACGTCAGTTTGATTGGTCCAGTGATTCATGGAGGCCGTGGGAGATTAGCGTCCACAGAAAGTCGTTCATCCAACCGATATCACCAAAAAAAGATTAAAATATATAAGGTCCACTCGAAGTGTTTTTTTAATATTTTTTCTATAGAATATTCAAGAATAATTATATTTGAGAGAAAATTGGAATACCGAGCATTTAAATTTTCTTTTGGATAAAAAAATGTCTAAATTTTTTATCTTGCTTTTATCCCGAGAATCTCTAGAATCAGAATCTCTCTACTCCAGTTAGGACGTAATTATGTGGGCCTCTTAGGAAGAAAAACAAAGTCCAAGAACACCTTATTCATGGGCCACAACTGGAATCTGTGATTTATCAGATCCACACGATCTTCAGGCTATGGGTTTTCGTCAACTTCAATAGAACCATGATCTTGCATAATACTCAATATAAATGCAGAAGCAGACAAATTATGATGTTTCTGTCATGGATAGCTGGTGTTAGGTTTTACGAATTTTGTTCAACGATTTTAATGCCATACAAGCCAATCAAAATGCAAGGTTCCAGCCAAATATGCAAGAGATATTTTTTTTGGTATTAAAAAATTATTTATTACTTTTGTGACAATTAAGCAAATAAATAATTTTAAAAAGTGACGTTTACATTTGCCCAGATGAAAGAGAAAACTGGAGATTGGTAGCCAGAGATATGACTATTACTTCTTACACCCATCAAATTTCTCAGCTTTCCGGATAAAAAAATGTAATACAAGGGGAAGAATGTGAGATTCATGAAAAAAAAAATTTATATATATATATATATATATATATATATATATATATTTATTTATAGTAGTAAATTTTAGTATTTATTAGTAATAATAATTTTAATGGATAGAAAATTGTAAATTTTGGATATAAAATTATAGTAATTTTAGAAGGAGAGGTTCAAATTTTTGGTAACTTATTTAGTAAATTTTTTAAATTGAATAGTAAAAAGTAAATAGTAAATAGTAAAAAGTAAATAGAAAAAAATAAATTTTCAGCAATTGGATTCCTTAGCATGGAAGAAAGTAGTAGGTAGAAATTAGGATCAGATTTGGTGAGAAAATGATTGAAATATTATTTTTAAATAATATTAAAATATTAAGGAATAGTAAATTTTTTTTACTATAAATAGCCATGGGAGGGAATGGTATTTTGCACCAAGAGAAGAGGAATCAAGTGAGAGCTTGAGAAATAGAGAAGAAATAGTTAGGGAGAAATTTTTAGTTGCAAGAAGAGTAGAGGTTCGGAAGAGTTTTCGGGGAAACAAATTCGGAGCAGAAGATTAAGTCTGGAATAGAGGTAGGGGAGCTAATCTTTCTTGCATATGATTTTTATTCATGTTATGATAATGAATATGAGTTATGAGTATGTTAAAATTTTGGTAATGGTAGTTATCTATTTACTTATATAAATTTAGTTTTCATTATTATAATTTTCTTATTTTCGAGTTAGTATGGTAAAACTTTTCTTTTACTTATTTTGACCGTTGGATTTAGCTAACATTTTAATATATGAATCCTAAGACCTATTTCTTCACTTTGACCGTTTGGATTTGTAATTAGATGTCTGTACTTAGAGAAATAAATCCTGCATGTTTGAGTAAATTAATTACCCCTGTAGATCTGTTACTGAGTCATCTCGATAAAATATATATTATGACTTATTTGACCGTTAGATCAACTTGAAAATTTTATATATGATTCCTAAGATATATTAATACACTTTGACCGATCGGATTTTTAATTGAAAGTCTATGTTTGGAGAAAATAATTTTTAAGTTTTGAAAAATCTGATGAACACTATATTTCTGTTCTTAAGTTATCATGGTAAAAATTTCATATATATTTCATTTACCGTTAGATTGAGCCCAAAATTTAGTATGTAATTTACAAGACATATTAAGTCATTTTGACCGTTCAGATTTGTAATTAAATGTCTGTGATTAGGGCAATTAGTTCCGCATTTTGAGTATAACCGAAAACCACTTAAAATTCTGCACCTGAGTTACCTAGGTAAAACCTCAATATCTATCTAGTTAACCGTTGGATCAACCTGAAATTTTAATATGTAGTTTATAACAAATAGTGAATTATTGCGACCATTCCGATTTGAAATCGGAGTTACATATTTAGAGATATTAATTCTGTATCTTCTTAGGGATCTCAATATTGCTTAAATTCTATTTTTTGATATCTATATTAAATTCGGTGTTAATATTATATGCTGTTGTTTTGAATCTGTAAATAAGAAATTTGTTAAAAACTAGTTGAGGAACACTTTCGCTAAGGAAAGACTTGGTACTTAAGTTGTCCATTGTGACGCACCTCTCTTTCCTGGAAGTCTACTCGACAAGTTTTTAACTTAAATCCTATTGAACAGATTGAGTACTGTTAAATTATTATGCAATATATTGAGTTTGTGTGATTTATGCGATGATTGTATTTTATTATATTGCATTTGAATTTATGCATCTGAACATGTTATGAGTGTTATGGGGAGATTTTGTAGGGGTATAATGTGAGTTGAGGAAAATGAGTATGGCATGAGTCTCGTGGAGAGATTCAGTAATATTATGGTATTTGTGTATATGTTGATGTTGAGGGTCCCGTAGTTGGAGGTTATCCTGATACTCTAATAATCATCTAGTCTCAAGTAGAGAGGGATGAATTATGTGGTGAGAGGAGCAGGAGGTCCTGGTCTATGTGCCGGTTTTGGACATAGTGAGGGGATTAACCTTGTGAATGGTATGAAGTATTTTGAAAGTGTATTTGTAAAAAGAAGTAGAAGTCATTACAAGTGCATAACCTCCCGTGATCGCTCATCAACGTATCATCCGGATGAGTGTCTATTGGGTATTGTGGTGTCTATTGGGTATTGTGAGACGAGTGTCTAATAGGAATTGTGGTATGAGGGTGTCGAACATAATTATTATATGATGTTTATATCAAGGTAATTATACATGTTTTATAAATGATTTGTTGCATGTTAGCTCACCCTACTTGTTTGTGTTTGTTTTTTTGGGTATGTGCGATGATCGTATAATTCGTTATACGGGAGCAGATGAAGGAATGTCGTCTGAAACAATACCAAGGAAGAAAGAGATCGAAGAATAAGTTAGAAGAATTCAAGTTATATTTAGGAGTTTATAGTTGAAATCTGAGTTTAAAATATATCAACTGTGAATTTTTAAGTGTGAGATTACGGGATGTTACCGTAAATGTAATGTTACAATATATAAATTATGAATTATCCAATGTGAGATATTGGGATGTTACATTAATGGTATCAGAGCAGTTCGTCCTTAGGATGACCTCTGTGTTGTGGGTCTTCCGTGTCTTCTCTGTGAAGGATTGAGTCTAAATGGTATAATTTACCATTTCCTCCAAATCTAGATAGTAGAGTATTGTGTCTAACTACCATGACTTTTACTATAGATGATTTTCCTTTCTTAATTCTGAGGGTTTGAGGAAAGATATTAGAATTAGTTAAAGCCTTGATAGGAAGATATAATACTAGAGTTTAAGTTTCAAAGGATGAGTGAAGATGTTGATGTTTAGAAGTAAAATTTTTAGAAGTTTCTAGAACAAAATTAATAGATGAGATATCTTACGTTTCATAAAAAGGAGTTGAGTTCGAAGGCTAGATTAAGAGAAGCTTTGGATAAGCATGGATGTAGCAAGATTTGAGAAATCAGTTTGGTTTAGTATATCAGTAACGTTAGAAGTCAGAAGAAGGAAGTGATGATAAGAAACAGGGTGGCATTGTGTGAGATTGGTAACATGGATTGATGTATCAGTGAAGATTGGAATCTGAAGAAAGAAAATGGTGGAAGATTTGAACATAAAGTTTAAAAATAAAAAGGGATAGGAATACTGAAGTAGATTAAGAATAAATCAAATATTAGACGAAGAAGAGTATATGAGAAGTGGTATAAGGCATAAAGAGGATTGAGAGAAAGTTTAATAGGAGGAGAAATTTGTAAGTTAAGAGAACACAAGGTCTTTAGAGAAGAATGAAGTATTGAAAGGATTCTAAGCTAAATGGATGATTAAAAAGAGATGGTTAGATTTTTTTTTTAGTAAAATGTATTAGAGATAAGATTTGAGAGTATGTGATTTTGGTATGAGGAGTAGTGGAGAAAATCCAAGTACAAAAATTTTGGCTTTCGGCTTATGCAAATATTCGGTATTTTATGATAGGATTAAAATGTCATGATTTACGATTGTAAATTTTATTGATTTTAGAATGTTAAAGTTAGTAGAGGTAGTGTAGGTTGAATTGATATTATTATGAACATGGCAAGATAAGGAAGAAGAAGAGTTTGGAAATAGATAAAAAGGAGGGTTGCAATACTAATGTGATTAGGGAATTAGGAATAATTAAGAAGTTGTAGGTTGTGATTGGAGCAATTTCATCAGGCATAGTTATATGGTAGTATTCAAACCTCAATGGTGATGTAAAGGATAGATAAAGATTTATATGTCGCACCTTGATCTCTATCAAGTGATGTGTGTGAGTGAACTTGTTGATACTTACTTTTAGTTCGCATAAGATAAAAATTTTAGATTTAGTTAACACTAAATATCCTGGGGTATGGTTTTGATCTCGGGAAACACGTTATAATTGAGGTGGGTTGTGGTTGATTGCCCTGATAATATCTCTAGATCATTTAACTTATGTGGCATAAGTGGTTTATTTAAATGAGTGGGTGCAGTACTGATAAGGAATCTAGTTAGTTTTAAATTCGGCCTTATTGAGATTAAAATAAGTGGTTTCAGAATTTATAACATTGTTGATTGAGTGATCTGCTGAGTCTTATCAGAGATACACAATTGTTAGGTACTGGATTAGAGACAACATTAAGTTTGTGAATTCATATTAGCTTAGGATGTGGGAAGGTATTTTGAGGACAAGGTTTATATTCCTAAGATTTAGAGTTTATAAGTTAATTCTTGAAGAATGTTTTAACTTAGGCTAGTAATGTTTGCTAGGAAAATAATTACATGAAGGTTAAGGTAATTTGGAGTATAATCTCGAAAGAAGTTTGATTATTCTAGTTTTGTTAAGAAGTTTTATCAGGTGAAGAAAATAGTAGTTCAACATTTAGTGTAGGTTAAATAAAGGATGAGGACTAGTATTTTAGGGATATCTGACTGCAAGTGAAGGATAGATATTGTAGTCTAGAGTATGATCGAAAGAATGGTTTGGTCATGTTCCAATATGTTTTTAGAAGTTTATGGTCTTCAAGAATTGTGAGTTGACCGTTGTAGTTAAGGGTAAAGGCAATATTACCGAGAATCAGATAAGTTCATCAAGGACGAGTGAAGGAAATGATGCATAAGTGTGGAAGGGTTTCTATGGATGTTATAAAGCATACTCAATATAGGTATTACTTTTGGACAAGTTCTTGATAAATGAGTATAGAAAAGAAAACATAAGGATGAAATATTTAGTAATAGTGTTTTGGACTCTGTGTAATCATTAGAGTAATTAGAAATTTTACGAAAAATAGAAGTATAGGGTAAGGTGGAGCAATCTAGTATAAAATTTTGGTAAACATAAGTGGCTTTTGGAGGCGTACGATTTCTAGGAGTGGAAACTGTGTTGAGAAAATATAATGGAAAGTTGTTACGGAAAAAGAATGATTCTTAGAGTTTTAGAGCGTCATAGAAGTCTTAAATAAGGACTCTAAGGAGAATCACTTTCTAATTATAGTAGGAATGAAAAGTTTTCTCTAATCTTGTGATTTATAGTTTATGAGTGATGAGTTCTTTTAAAACATTAATGGATTATTTTGAGACTAGTTAGGTAGGTCTAATGATGGTTGTGATAGGGCTAAAGTAAGAGTATTTGGAAGGTTTATGATTTTAATTTTTGTGAGTACATTTCAATTTGAGATGCTAGAAATTTTATGCACAAAATAAGTAGAGAAATGATTCAGGTTATGAGTGTGAGACTTTTCTAGTTGAATGCGTTCAGATGAGTATTAAATTAAAAATTTTTATTTTCGAATTTTCGAGGACGAAAATTTTTGTTGTTGGGGAGAATGTGAGATTCATGAAAAAAAAAATTATATATATATATATATATATATATTTATAGTAGTAAATTTTAGTATTTATTAGTAATAATAATTTTAATGGATAGAAAATTGTAAATTTTGGATATAAAATTATAGTAATTTTAGAAGGAGAGGTTCAAATTTTTGGTAACTTATTTAGTAAATTTTTTAAATTGAATAGTAAAAAGTAAATAGTAAATAGTAAAAAGTAAATAGAAAAAAATAAATTTTCAGCAATTGGATTCCTTAGCATGGAAGAAAGTAGTAGGTAGAAATTAGGATCAGATTTGGTGAGAAAATGATTGAAATATTATTTTTAAATAATATTAAAATATTAAGGAATAGTAAATTTTTTTTACTATAAATAGCCATGGGAGGGAATGGTATTTTGCACCAAGAGAAGAGGAATCAAGTGAGAGCTTGAGAAATAGAGAAGAAATAGTTAGGGAGAAATTTTTAGTTGCAAGAAGAGTAGAGGTTCGGAAGAGTTTTCGGGGAAACAAATTCGGAGCAGAAGATTAAGTCTGGAATAGAGGTAGGGGAGCTAATCTTTCTTGCATATGATTTTTATTCATGTTATGATAATGAATATGAGTTATGAGTATGTTAAAATTTTGGTAATGGTAGTTATCTATTTACTTATATAAATTTAGTTTTCATTATTATAATTTTCTTATTTTCGAGTTAGTATGGTAAAACTTTTCTTTTACTTATTTTGACCGTTGGATTTAGCTAACATTTTAATATATGAATCCTAAGACCTATTTCTTCACTTTGACCGTTTGGATTTGTAATTAGATGTCTGTACTTAGAGAAATAAATCCTGCATGTTTGAGTAAATTAATTACCCCTGTAGATCTGTTACTGAGTCATCTCGATAAAATATATATTATGACTTATTTGACCGTTAGATCAACTTGAAAATTTTATATATGATTCCTAAGATATATTAATACACTTTGACCGATTGGATTTTTAATTGAAAGTCTATGTTTGGAGAAAATAATTTTTAAGTTTTGAAAAATCTGATGAACACTATATTTCTGTTCTTAAGTTATCATGGTAAAAATTTCATATATATTTCATTTACCGTTAGATTGAGCCCAAAATTTAGTATGTAATTTACAAGACATATTAAGTCATTTTGACCGTTCAGATTTGTAATTAAATGTCTGTGATTAGGGCAATTAGTTCCGCATTTTGAGTATAACCGAAAACCACTTAAAATTCTGCACCTGAGTTACCTAGGTAAAACCTCAATATCTATCTAGTTAACCGTTGGATCAACCTGAAATTTTAATATGTAGTTTATAACAAATAGTGAATTATTGCGACCATTCCGATTTGAAATCGGAGTTACATATTTAGAGATATTAATTCTGTATCTTCTTAGGGATCTCAATATTGCTTAAATTCTATTTTTTGATATCTATATTAAATTCGGTGTTAATATTATATGCTGTTGTTTTGAATCTGTAAATAAGAAATTTGTTAAAAACTAGTTGAGGAACACTTTCGCTAAGGAAAGACTTGGTACTTAAGTTGTCCATTGTGACGCACCTCTCTTTCCTGGAAGTCTACTCGACAAGTTTTTAACTTAAATCCTATTGAACAGATTGAGTACTGTTAAATTATTATGCAATATATTGAGTTTGTGTGATTTATGCGATGATTGTATTTTATTATATTGCATTTGAATTTATGCATCTGAACATGTTATGAGTGTTATGGGGAGATTTTGTAGGGGTATAATGTGAGTTGAGGAAAATGAGTATGGCATGAGTCTCGTGGAGAGATTCAGTAATATTATGGTATTTGTGTATATGTTGATGTTGAGGGTCCCGTAGTTGGAGGTTATCCTGATACTCTAATAATCATCTAGTCTCAAGTAGAGAGGGATGAATTATGTGGTGAGAGGAGCAGGAGGTCCTGGTCTATGTGCCGGTTTTGGACATAGTGAGGGGATTAACCTTGTGAATGGTATGAAGTATTTTGAAAGTGTATTTGTAAAAAGAAGTAGAAGTCATTACAAGTGCATAACCTCCCGTGATCGCTCATCAACGTATCATCCGGATGAGTGTCTATTGGGTATTGTGGTGTCTATTGGGTATTGTGAGACGAGTGTCTAATAGGAATTGTGGTATGAGGGTGTCGAACATAATTATTATATGATGTTTATATCAAGGTAATTATACATGTTTTATAAATGATTTGTTGCATGTTAGCTCACCCTACTTGTTTGTGTTTGTTTTTTTGGGTATGTGCGATGATCGTATAATTCGTTATACGGGAGCAGATGAAGGAATGTCGTCTGAAACAATACCAAGGAAGAAAGAGATCGAAGAATAAGTTAGAAGAATTCAAGTTATATTTAGGAGTTTATAGTTGAAATCTGAGTTTAAAATATATCAACTGTGAATTTTTAAGTGTGAGATTACGGGATGTTACCGTAAATGTAATGTTACAATATATAAATTATGAATTATCCAATGTGAGATATTGGGATGTTACAATTACTTTCCGGAAAAAAAATCTGGAACTGTCTATGTGTTCAGAAAAATTATTTCCCGAAGCTGGAAGAAATATGATGTCGCGTGCAGGAAGTAATAGCTCAGAGATATTCATGTCGTCACGTATCAATTAATAGCATGTGCTCCTTGATCAAAACTTGAACTAAAAAGTGATAAAGTTCATTTTTAGTTCTTGTTTCTTATGAATAATTTGTTCATAAAAATGTGCTTAAAATAAATTGATTGCAATTTTTGCACAAAGATGAAAATTTTACTTACAAACTAGTTTTACTGTAACACGTTTTAGAAATAAATAATATTTTAAAATGTAGATCGATGTCAACTCTCACAAACAATGTCACAGTCCAGAGTTTTCAAATGTTATTTTTTACTTCAAGTCTTTTATAGTCATTTTGTTCAACACAGTTGAAAGAGCACTTGGACAAGATGCTCTTATACTAAATTCAGTTCGATTTCAATAGTTGAAATAATTAATATTTATTAAATATAATCACTTATCTCAAGTTCTCAGTTATAACTTTCAGAATATAATTTTATTAGTCACGACCAAATTACATTTAATTTTTGCCTTAATTTACTCATTATTATAATTAATGTCTTTGTTCGATCTATTGATTATAGTCAAGTAATTGAAATAATAGTAAAATGATAATATGTAGTTGTGGTGATTGTATGATGGACTGCGTGACCATTCGATATGACTTTGATGAATGACAAAAATCAATTTTCTAAAAGTTAAAATAACATTTTCTTTTATTGAAGAGGGACCAATAGAAATATTTAGCCCTATATGAAATTACTAACAAACACATTGAATAAAAGTTTGGATCTTCACGTGCCTCTTAAAAGCTCCCAAAGGATTAAATAATAAAATCAAAAAGCTTTTAGAGTTGTTCATATCTTTCCCTAGTAGATAGTTAATTTGATACTTTAGACTTTCTAAGTTTGTTATAAAGTACTTTCAGACCAAAGAATCCAAGAATCTCATCGTTTGTGTACTATATAGAATCCGTCGACAAAAAGCTGAAGAGAGACGATTGGTAAAAAACGTGAGGATAGTAAATTGATCATCTGAACGAAAGTGTTGGTCGGTCTGATAGGCACACTGAAGGACATTAATGGATAATTAATGTGAGTAATTACCGTATCATATGCATATATATTACATTTATGAATGATTAGTAGGGTATATTATTTGGGATACATTGAATATATAATTAACGAATTATGTTTATACTGCATTAATAGACATTCAATGTGCTGAACAATTGCAAAACCTATAAATGCAAGGTGAATGATCAGGTAACAGATATAATTTCATAATCACATTGAGACATTAAGACACGTATCTGACTTAAGTGTCAGAGGTGTTTTTTGCAGGTCCACCCCTATCGGGTGAAAGAGATTAGCCGATTGGAGAAGAGCAGCGCTACGAGAAGTGGAGTGCGCGGTTCAATCAGAGAAGAAGGAGCATCTTGGAGAAGTGTTGACCTCGGACCCCGTTCGACCGAAATAGTTTGTATCCATATCGATGGGTTAGCAATAATAAAAAATTGCGAAAGAAAGAGAATAAATGTATTTAATTGAATAACATATCAAAGCATACATAGTGAGATTATTATATATATAAAATGTATAAGAGTATTAAATTTTCAAATCATAATGAGATTTTATATATATATATATATATATATATATATATATATATATAATTGTTACTAAAAATTATTAAGAGTTTAATAATATGTATTATTTAGATATCATATGATGGTCTAACCTACAATATTATTAGATGGTCGAATGCACAGTCTAGAGAGTTTACCCAATAGTTTGATAAACAGTTTTTCCAAATTCTTCTTGACACAATGTAATCTATGGTTAGTTTTATAATTCTCCAACTTAACTATAAATCATGGAAGAATTCCTCTTCATTTCCATTATTCATTCGCAATTGTAATAAAAAATAATGATCTAAAAAGTAATGTTTGAACTTATATCTTGGTAAAATAACTTGATAAAAACACTTGCATAATTATTTTCTGAAACTACTTTTACAATTATTGACTTCTATCTAAAATAATCAATTGTGGTGATTGCAAAATAGTCATTGAAATTGACTACCATTTTCTAGTAAAGTATAGACTACCTTCTACACGATACAATTGAAATCAAATGTGACAATAATGTCGCACAAATGATCAATTGCCAGAAAAAAAAATTAAAAGTATAGACTGATATGTATTATATGACTAAGCACTTGGCAATACATTAAAATTTTCATCCAAACAAGAGATATATGTCCAACAACCTTGACCGAAAAATACGAGGATAACAAATCTTGGAACTACAAAGATGAACAAGAGATTATAAAAAATAGGTGGATATTATGATATTTTTTTTCTTTTTATTTTTTTTAGATCCACTTAATTGAGTACATTTGCTTTGTATTATGTATTTCAAATATGTTGTTAAAAGTATTTTGAATTAGTTTGTTTCTATTTCTAACATACTGTGAATTAGTCTTAATTTTTTTAAATAATCCAAAATTTTCAAAGAGTAATCAATTACATGGACATTATAATCTATTATCACGAGAGTTTTTTAGGACATAAATATATTTGGTAATTGATTACATCAATATTGTAATCAATTACAATGATTATTATACATGTCATAAACACACATAGTAATCGATTATGCTAATGAAGTAATCAACTATTAGGAGGTTTGGAAACACAATTCTTATTGGTAATCGATTATAATGTTAATGTAATTAATTACGATGACAACTTTCCAAGTAAGTTATTCATCGTGTAATCGATTACACAACAATAATCGATTACAACTTGTCCCTGACTATAACACACTCATTTTCTCTCTCCTTACGTAGAAACCCTTTTCCTCACCAGTTGCTCGTCTCCAAAAAATATTTCCAAATCTCTCTCATTTTGTCGTAGAATCACTTCTCAGAACTAGGAAAACCTTTCCCTATCTAATCCTACTGATTGAAACTTCAAAAATCAGAAATGGCATAATCACAGAGAGACACAAAGGTTCTTCTTCTACTTGTCCATCGTCAACCCTTCGACAATCCACCACCACCACAATCAAATTCATCCATCCCCGTGATTATGCTCTTATCTATTATTTTCCACTAATATACTTACTATGAGAGATACTGCTCAAAATTCTTCTATCGCGATATTCTTGAACTTAATACCTTAATTTTGAATATTTGACAAAGAAAATTTTAAGTGTTACAATGTCTTTAGAAATTCTGGACGGTTAGGTTTCATCACTTTGGAAGAACCATATTTTCTAGAACTAGTATGAGTATAGCAACATGCATATTATTGATGATGCTTTGAAAATTGATTATCTTAGTATTAATGCTAGAACTATGATTTGTAACGAGAATGCCAACATTACTAGTAGATTACTTGCTATGTCTATGAAGGTTGAAAGTCAAATAATGCACTATATTATTTATCACATTTTGCTTCCCCGTGCCACTAACCTTGTATATGCCACTAAAGAAGACTTAATTTTGAAGCAGACACTCTTAATTGGAGTGGAGATTAACTGAGTTTATTTAATCAAACATCGCATGAAAAAGGCCATAAGGAACAACAATACTTATCTACCATATCCACCTCATTACCACTTTTTTTGATCAATTTGACATTCCTCTTAATGATGAGCCTTTTGTAAAAGTTAAAAGGTCTTTTCAAATTGGTATTTAATTTATAACATCATTTGGTTTTGGTGATCACTGGGTTCACAAACATGATGATTGATAAGCTGTCGTTGAAGCTATCAAATTAATACTACTTTTCAAGGCAACTTCAGTATTGCCAAGTAGTATTCAAGAAGGTAGATAGGGCTAAAGTAACCCTGAGTCGTCTCCCAACGAACACGGAATTGCTTTTGAATATGTGATTCTTACAAATGTTATGCAATGCTTATGAATAAAAATGATGTTTGGAGAATGTTTAAAGAACAAATAATAAACTTAAAAACAGTTATGATTAAATAGGCTAATTCCACTGCTTTTCCAAGATTGATTCATCATCGGTTATTCCGGATAATTGTTTAATTGATTATTGTTTAAGTTTCAAATTAATTAAAGTACATTCTTAATTAATTTGAGGACGATCATGCATTTAACCAAAGTAAATTCTCAATCAAATGCAAAACCTTTCTAGATTATTCACAATAAATTCAACCAAAGTACATTATCAATCAAATTCTATTGTGTTTAATCATGTCCATTATTAAATCTCCTAACCAAGTTAAAAGTTAATCAATCAAAGTAAATTCTCAATTGATTATAGTTGAAATTATTACTACCAACCAAAGTACATTCTCAATTGATAGTAAAAACCATTTAATCATATGAAAGTTCCTAAATTAAATCAAAGTAGATTCTCAATTAAACCTAGAAACCCTAGAACTCATATAATCAATATGTATGTAGATTCAAACACATTATGATGCAAAAATCTTTACTTTTAACAAGATATAGAGATGAAAGACAAAGAGAGAGAACAACTTAAATCAATAATCAAAATAAACAATTGCATTAATTGAACGTAACCTCAGAATCCATAATGGAATTACAGCAGAATAGCCCTAGATGCTTAGCTCTTCATGAATGGAGTTGAATACAAGATGAAAGAAAAGTGAGAGGAGTATGAGAGAATGAATGAAGTGAAGTCCTTGGTCTCTTTATATAGGGCTTGGACTCTTAGTATTCAGTTGATAGAATCTTTTATCTTATATCTTCCAAATAACTAAAAGATTTAGATAATTATAACATTATTTGGAAGATATTTTTGGTTGATATTTCCAAATTAAATTAATTCAACAACTGAATTTTATCTTTTAACTTTTCTGAATTTCCAAAATTGCACAAATGCCCTGAAATTTCCTCTATCTGCACTTTAGCCCCTTCTGAGTTTCTGAAATTGCAAGAAAGCCCCTCTGTTGACCAGACTTTGACCAGAGAAGGCTTATTGACCAGCTTTGACCAGAGGAGGACGCACAAATGGGAGCTCGCCGCGTGGTTGCCCTCTTCCTTCCCCAATTAAGGTTTCAGATTTCGGGAAAGGGCATGCCCCTGCGTTCCCACTTCCGCCGCTGTGGTTTTTCTGCGTTTGCTGTTTGCAGGTGCGCGTCAATGGAGGAGATTGGGTTTTGCTATGTGGTCCGGTTGTGAATGAAAATCCGAGATGAAGGTCTTGCGGCAATGATGCTCGTTGATGGCGTCCAAGGCGGAATCGCGATTGCGATTGCTAGAGCGATGAAGAACTCGCGATGGTGTTGATGGTGATGAACGTGAATCGCAGTTTGGTGGTGTGACGGTAACTCGGTGGAGCGATGATTTGGTGGTGGCGTCGCCGTTAATGGCGTGATGAAGGTGGATGTTGCGACGTGGTGGTGACGGCGAGAAGCGTGGTCTTATGATCGTGATGTGCGTTGAAGGTTGCGATCTGCGGCGCTGCTCTTCATGGTCTGGCGGTGCGGCATGGTGTTTGCCTCTCGCGAGGAAGAAGAATATGACGGTGAGGGAGAAACTGCCATGGTTGAGGCGCTGTGGTGGCCGGATTAAAGGGTTTCGAAAGCGGCAGCCATTGGAGTTGAGGTGCGAGTGGTTGTCCGGTGAGGGAGCGACGTTGGGGCTTGCAGCGGCGGAACGACGGAGCGGCAGTTGACGGCTAGGGTTGGGAATTAGGGTTTCTCTGTTAGAGAAGATGATGATGTGGCAAGGAAGGTGATATGGCGGCATGTGGTTGGATAGATCTGTGTGGAGAGGATTTGGACACGTGGCATGATCTGGTGAAGTCTGGCTTAGGAGGGGTATGGGTAGGGAAATTTAGGAGGTGTATTTAGAATATGGTTACTGTTTGGCTTAGTATTGGGCCTGGTTAAGAGAATATGGGTGTATGTAGGGAAATTGGGAGGTGCAATGATAAAAGTTGCTTGTTTGGCCCATCTGTACATTATTTTCCAAATAAAATCTGATTTTGGGCCTTGAATTGCCATTTGGACCAAGAGAACTTATAATTTCAGCTGCACAAATAAACGTTAGAACATCCAATAATAATTTATGCACTAAAATTCACTTTTTACGTCTCTTTATTTCCCAAACCCAACCATTCCAATCATCACAAATTCACTTAAAATAAACCATTTAAGCACAATTATCCCATCAAAAATTTGAATTTTAAAGCATAAATGTGGGCATAAATATGCACTCATCAATGATCCTTAGCCAATTCATAATGAGTGTACATTGTCTAACAACAACAGGATACTTCCTCTGCTTTACTCACAGATATTATGCATGACAATAGTGATTTTTGTGCTTTCGTTGGAACCTAATTTAATAATCTTGATGCTCAAGTTGCTCAACTTGAGGAAGGCACGGATGACCTTGCCATCTCCATATTATCAAATTGAAAGTCGTCTTGCCCAAAAAAGACTTTCTATTGAAATTGAAATTCATCAAGCCTGAAGTATCTAAAAACACTAGAAGCGAGAGTTGAATAATGTTAATGTAAAACTTTTTCGCAACCTGCCTAATATAGCACTTTTGTCGAGCATAACGATTTTTATGTAAGTTGTGAAACACTCGACCTTGCGATTTAGTTTAAACGATAAATTTTTTTCAAGTGTTATTCAAAATATTCGCTGCAGTATTTTGATGAAACTTCCTCTTTAATGAATAGTCATTTAATATAGGAAGCTCTTATTTTTTAAACAAAAATGCAACTCTAGGTTTTTATAAGAGAGGCGTTGAGAGAAAATAAAACAGTAAATGCACATATATGGTTCACTCCAACTGAGCTACGTCTTGTCTTCTCTAACTTTAGAGGGTTCTACTATAATCTTCAACAAGATTAAAACTAGTATTCTCACCACTCGCAATATCACTAGACAATCCTGGTATCCCGTGATTCGCTGCCTATTTGAGTTCCACCCATTCCTGGTTGCTCATTATTCTTCACCACTCCTAGTATCCTTAATCAACATATAACTCCTATTACCCTGACTAGTTTAGTTTCACTCACTCCTAGTTTTCACTAGACAATCCTGGTATCGCTAGATAGGCTGCTTAGTAATCCTTAATTCTCCTGAGTTAAACAACAAGTGTTTGAATTCTCTTCAGAATTTGCAATCAATTTGATTGCTTACAAGTCACTACATGATTACTATCATAGAGAGGATATATGTTCAGTACAATACTGTCTACAAACTTGTTGAGTGTTTTTCTCTCTACTTACAAATATTGCATGAAGTACAAGATTTAGCTCATGGTATCGTTTAGTCTGTTGTAAATGTAAGACCCGAGAAATTTAGAGTTTATAAATAAAATTTGAGTTATGTTCTATTAGAATTGCATGAATTTACAAGGTAAGTAGAAAATAAAGTTATATGTTATTTATTTATTTTGTTGATATAAGTGTAACATATCTTATCGTATGGTTGTTATATTTTTAATGTAATGTGATGTGTTGGCCTATTAGTAGGATGTGTGTCTAGAATTGAATGAATATGAGTTCAAATACTAGGAAGAAATGTTTATGTGAAACCTTTGTTTGATTTTATTTATTTTTTTTCTTAAGGGCAAGAATGCCTTTTCCATTTTTGTAATTGAGGTGTAGAAATTATAAATAAGAGTGTAGAAAATAAAGAAAGGTACTTTAAATAATAGAAGTTGAATATTAGAAAAATAAAACGTTATGTTTTAAAACCACTTGAGATATTATAGGAAGCACAACCTAATTAGTTTCTTTTAGTTATAATATAATCTAATTTTAAAAGATAAAAATGGGTTTATATAATGAGAAATAGAAATAAAAGAAAGGAAAAGGGAGCGTAGAGAGATAGCTACGTAACATTTGAGATAAAGGAAAAAGAGAGTACGTTGAGATAGAGACATTGAAGAGGAGGAAAATATTTTTGAGAAGATAGCAGAAGTGTGAAAGCATTGATCTTTATCGTTAAAGGTTTATAATTGGCTAAGGTATGAGAAGTTTATCTTGCTTTTTTGTATGATAATTCTTGAATTTTCTTAGAAATATGGAAAAATGACATTCTTTAATTATTGATGTTTATAGTTGTTAGTTTAATTTTGAATGCCTTGAAAGATGGTTAAATGATTGTGTTTTGTTTGAATGATTCTTGAATTTAGATAACCTTTGTGATTATAAAATTATGATTTCATAGAACCATTTAAATAATGGTTTTACGTTTTACGCATGGAATTAATGCTGTAAGTTGTGAAACTGCAGTAAGTGGCCTAAATGAAATGGAAAGTAGATAAATGCAAGATAATATCATTAAAGTTTTATGTTTGAATATGGAAGAAATTTATTTTTTCCTTAAGAAAGAAGAATAGGGTGTACGTAAGACTTTTATTACTTTTAAGCATTACCATTAAACCTAATTAAATTTCAGATTCATATTTCCTAAACTTAGTTTCCTAAGTGACTGCTCTGATACCGTTAATGTGACATCTCAAAATATACGACATGCATATATAATAAAGACGTCATCATGCATAATATAGGAAAGCAATTGAGAGTAAATAGGATTACAGTCATCCTCAAGGTAACTTCAGAATTTAAACTTAAACTCCAGATAATATATAAAATATAAGCTGGAAGGGAAATAGTATTCAGAATACAGAATCAACTAATAACATCCTAGGAGACTAAACGGCATCGTCCTCAGCTTCCAAAGTCGTCTCCAATGGAACCTCATCGCCATCTACTTCCATCCAAGTGGATGATCATCGTAAGAAGAAACATACATACAACAAGCACACAAACAAACAAGGGTGAGCTAGATATAAATAATGTTATTCAATCACACGAGACATGCAAAAGCCACTCAAACATGGTATATTGACATTACAAGACTCATTGATTTATAGACCGACTCGTCCGGACTAGAATTATTACCGAGTTATGGCAGGTTATGCACTCGTGGTGGCCTCTACTGCTTTGCAAAGTCGTTGCCAATGGGTTCCACCCTACCACACTCACGAGGTTAATCTGTTCCGCGCCCTAGAGCATACTGGAAGCCTCCAAGACTAGGATCTCCTGCTACTCCTCACCACATGATTCAATCCTCTCTACTTGAGAATGAAAAACCATTGGAGCGTCAGGATAACCCCCAAGACTGAGCTACCATGCAATCATTCTACACACAACCAGGGCACCGCCATGTATCCTCTCCTTGAGGATCATGGAATTGCGTCCATGAACCATACTATTACTTTGAAACTTAAACCCATACATGAATATCTAGATACCATCATATTATCACATTGAATCCATACACATCCCACATAAATCACATGATCATATCATTTTATGCATTCCAAACACTTCACACACTAGAATCAATCAAGAAAGAGTAAAAGAAAAGGCTTGACCCAAAAGAATTCGCACAGCGCATCCTACTCGCAGAGCGAGACAGGAGGCGCTCGCACAACGCACACCTTAATTCGCATAGCGAATTAAGTCACAGCATGCATCAGACCCCAAACCTCTCGCATAACGCACCCAGGTCGCTATGCGAGAATCCAAATAAAGACCAACTTCCCCAAAGTTCTCGCTATGCGAGACAACTCGCCCTTCGAATTAAATGGGTAGTGATCCCAGACCACCACCAGTCGCATAACGATAGGATTCGCCATGACAAGTCCTTAAAAAGTGAGCATCACCTTCTGGTAATTCGCACGACGCACCAGCTCGCACAGTGAATTACCAATACAGTGAGCACCCTCTACAGGGTCTCGCTATGCGAGACAGATCGCATAGCGACCCTGCATCATCTGCAGAACGCAGATTCTGCAAAATCACACACTCACACCAGTCCTTACCATTTCTAGACTTCTTGACCAACTTCTAAGACTTCCACTTCGAGTATTAAGCTTAATTATACTGACCTAGATTTTTCTAATCCTCCCCATTACTAATCTGAAGTGATTAAATCCAGTTCTATCTTTTAAAACATCAATTACTGCAACTTATGGACTCAATTCCCCTTCAACCATTTACTAGAGACTTTACTCAGTTTTCTGATCCTAACCAGTTCCATTGACTCTTCTAAACTATCCCAAACTACCCAATTGGTCACCGGAGAAGAACCCAATGTCTGAACGCATCGAACTCACCCTCGACGCCAGCACATATGACTAGTCACAACTGACTGGACCAGGCCAGGGCTGCTCTATAATCAGGGATGTACCAACTCAGGTTTTTAAGGTTCCTCTATCCTACCATCAAGTACTCTCAACAATTCATCTAAACTGTACCATATGTTCTAGACTCCAAATGCCCAATTACAATGCATCACTTCCCTTCCCACTAACCTGAAACAGTACTTGTATACTCACCCACTACTCATATTGACTGTTTTACAGAGTTCTTACTCTAGACCAGAAATTCATTACAGCCAACAACCTCATCCAAGTCAAACAATGTTCAGCACACCATGGTTACACAATTTCCACACATCCAGTAGATACAAATCAACATGCTCACCACAAAATATAACTCAACAGTACATAATAGTTTAAATCAACACACCAATTCAGGATTCAACATGCATATATCTCATAAATTAATTTCAAACAAAATAACTAGCTCCCCTTACCTTGAAGTTGAGCAGTATAGCCAACTAGAGTGCCCTAACAGTGCCTTCACAGAGAAAACCCAAACAGTGCCCTACAACCACCTAAATAGTGATGAAAACAGCTCTTAGAGCTAGAGCAGGCAGGAAATCGAAAGGAAATACTACCCAGCTGCATGCAACTAGTAAAGTTGCATGCCCTAGGTTCAAGAAAAGGGGAAAAATTGACTTACCCGTCCAAATCGAAAACTAATCGAATGGATAGGAAGCCCTCAACTCCATGAGCGAAAGAACACCACCTAATCAAAATTTCAACGGTTCAAATGAGTGTAAGGGTAGAGAGAAGGCAAAGCACAAAGAAGGAAACTGAGTTTAGATACAGAAGGAGAGAAGAACTGGAAAATGGTTCAGAGTTGGAAAAAATGAAGTAACCCCTTCTAAGTCAGGGTGCCTTTGGCTCTTTGGACCTGATTGCAGGGTCCAATAGCCTTATCTTCAAGCCCTTACAAATTTCC
Source organism: Vigna nakashimae (assembly GCA_034642375.1). Taxonomy (NCBI): domain Eukaryota; kingdom Viridiplantae; phylum Streptophyta; class Magnoliopsida; order Fabales; family Fabaceae; genus Vigna; species Vigna nakashimae. Next base: position 12,798,971 of record CM067764.1, on the reverse strand, counting down.
TTTTCAACTATTTTTTTATTTAATTTTTTCTAATTTTATTTTTTAAGTAATTACTATTTTTTACTTTAAATAACTACATATAATAATTACTAACTTAGTAAAAAAATTACCTATAATAAAATTATAAAAAATATTATTTTTTATAGAAATCATTTCATATTTTATGAATACTTTTATTTTAATAATTATTATTATAATAAAAAAAGTGATGGTATTTCAATAGTTTTAATAATTATTTATTTTTGTAATAAAAATTTAATTAGAAATTTTATTTTTATATTTTTGGATTTATTTTATTCATTTTCTCAATATATTGATTTTTTCTTTGAGTTTCTTTTATTTTTTATTTTTCATCTTCTTCTCCAAACATAGGTGATTTTCATCTTTCCCCATCTCTTTTCTCAATTTGTTTCAAACTTAATCTCGGTTACATCAACACGCAAGAGAGTTCTCATATATATTTTTGATGATTTTATTTTATTTTTAAGTATATTTTAACATTATAAAAAGAAAAAAAAAATATATATATATATATACTTAATTCACGACATACTCTACGAACTTCACTATTAATTTTATATAATTACTATTTTTAAAAATAAAAAAATACAAAATATTTTTTTCTTAAGGATAAATTTTACTGGTCATATAATATATTGTATTAACATAAATTAGAAAAATGAATCTTGTAATCTTGTGATGTATCATGATTGTAAGATTCTGAAAAATTAAATATTCAAAAAATGTGATAATAATTGTTTTAAATAAAAAATATAATTATTATAAAAATAAATGTTAGAATAATTGATTAGAATGTTTTCATTATGAATGATGTGTTTGATTCTAGTTGTGCATAATATATATTATTTTTTTATTTGACATATATTAATATTTATAATAATTTTTCTTATATTAAACGTGTGAGGACATGAAAAGTTAGAATTGGAAAGCTGTTAGGTGTATTACGTTAATGAAACCAGATTTTAATGTTAAAACACATTCACCACTATAAATATAATTTATGGAACATCCTGGTTCATTAGTCAAAGCTTTCTATCTCTCTCTAGAACTCAGTTCTTCAAGTTCTTCTGCCTTCTCTTTACCATTTCTTCTCTCTGAGCCATTTGATTTTCGATCAGGTGGTGTCAAGCGTCCACGGCGTAGAGGACTATGTCTTTGACTGATCAATTTCTTCATTCTGACCGGTAAGCTGTTTTTCCTTTTCCTCGTTGTTTTCGACCTAGCACACGCAACCTTTGTTGGTTGCATGCGTCTTGTATTTTCCCTTTTCTGTTCTCTGCTAAATTTTGAGCTCAAAGAGCTATTTTATATCACCAATGTGGTGGTTTATTTTGTGAGTTCTTGTTGTGTATGGTGTTGTTGAGGAGTTCCTGTTAATGGGTTGTGATTTTGAGGTAAGAGGAGCTAGAATACTTCTTTATAATTAGTTGTATGTATGTGTATATACTGAGTTTTTGTACTGCTATGTTGTTGGTATTGTGTTTTGGTTTGGGAATGTTTAGTTGCATGTGTTGGACTGTATGACTGTGGAATTGGAGTGTGATGGTTGTAAACTGTTTTGGATATATCTAATTGTTGTAATTAATCATGTTGAAGTGCTTGGGGTGAGGAATCTGTTGTAACATTGATTAGGTAGAAACTTAGTGTTCTAGTAGGGTTTTAGGTCATTTTGAGAGGAAGTGAGGTAGTGATTTTGAGCATTTGAGGTCTTGAGTGTTTTTGGGCTGTTGGGGCATACTTAACCAGTGTATTGTGACTTGTTTGAGTCACCAAAGTGGTCCAAATAGATGCAAAGTATCAGAATTGTGTCGGGGTTCCTTCAGTTGTGGAAATTGTTGTTTATGCGTAAAAGTTGGATTGGAATCACTTTAGAATTGTAGTAGGAAGGTTTAGAAACATCTAGACAAGTTTAATTAAGTATAAAACACGAAGTAGGGGTGTTAGAAGTTGGGGAAAATGACAAGAAATGGTAAAGAATGTGTGAGTTGTTTAATTCTGCAGATTATGCAGACTCGCTGAGCGAATTGTTTCACACAGTGAGTCACCCTGGCGAGATGATCTCTGTCAGGGCATTCGCACAGCGACTTGGTGCGTTGTGCGAATGACTAGAGAGGGTTGCTCTTGGTTTGGTGATTCGCATAGCGAATCTGAGCGTTGTGTGACTAGTGGTTGCCTGGGAAAATGTTGGTTTAATTCGAATAGCAAATTTGGGACGTTATGCGAGGGCTTAGGGTCTGATAATGTGTAGCAGAATTTTCAGTTTAGCATAGCGCACAAACTTAGTGTGCTAAGCAAATGGACTTTAGCTGAGCGCACAAGCTTGGTGCGCTAAGCGAATGTAAGTGAGTAAAACCCACTGTTTCTGTTATTCGCACAGCGAGTTTGGTGCGCTGAGCGACTTGCCCAAAACCTATTTTTATTCTTTTTATTCATGTTTTCTGATAACCTTGAACTATGTTTTGATTATTAGAATGGTGTATAAGTATCTATGATAGTGTATGATCAATGAGGTTATATGTTTGGATTTAATGTGATATTATTATGGTACTTGGTTGTTCATGTCTTGAGTTAAGTTTCAAAGTGACAGTATGGTTGATGGACGTAATTCCATGGATCTCAAAGGGAGGTTACATGGTGGTGTCCTATGTTATTGGACGTAATTCCATGATCTTCAAGGAGAAGATCCATGGTGGTGCCCTTGGTGTGTTTTAGAATGATTTACATGGAAGCTCAGTCTTAGGGGTTATCCTGAAACTACAACGGTGAATCATTCTCAAGTAGAGAGGATTGAACCATGTCGTGAGTAGTAGCAAGAGGACCTAGTCGTGGGTGCTTCTAGTATGATCCAAGGTGAGTGATAGCGGACTAACCTCGTAAGTGTGGTAGGGTGAAACCCATTGATAATGACTTTGCAAAGCAGTAGGATGATTTTTAAGAGTAACAGTAACCCATTTTTAGGATGATTTTGTTTTGGACTATAAATTTTAATAATTAGGAAAGAGATTAACTATTTTAAAAATAATTTTTTTATTATTTGTTTTAAATGAAACTGTGACATATATTAATATTTATATTAATTGTCCTACGTTAATATTAGAAGAACCTACCTTTATTTTATTTTTTTACATTTTCAGGATGATTTTTTTATGGACTATAAATTTTAATAATTAGGAAAAATTTACAAATGTGATTAACTATTTTAAATAAAAGATAAAATTTTTATTATTTTTATTTAAAGGGTTTATTTTAAAATATTTAAAAAAAATAAGATTTGATGAAAAATTATTCAATTAGAAAAATCATTGTTATTTATTGTTAAATATTTTTAAAAATATTCTTAAATATTGTTATAGACTAGATATATTTACAAATTAAAAAATATATTATATTGTTACACATAAAAAATATCTTGAGATATTATTAGATATAATTAGATATTATTGTTATATAATAATAATAAAATAGAATGTATTATTTAGAAACATATTATAATCAATTAGAATAAAAATATTAAATAGAATATATTATTTAAGAATTTATCAGAATTAATTAAGTTAAAAAAAATTTATTTTATTATGAAAATAATGAGTTTTTATAAATATTTAAAAAGTAAATTCAATTAGATTATGTTTGCCTTTTATTTATCTTTAGTTAGTTGATTACTTATATTATCTTCTACTTAGTTTATATTTCTTTTATTATGAATATGGTATATTATAATTCCAAAGAAAAATTAATTTCCACAGTGAAGGTGTGTGAGAACTCTTGAAGGATATTATTTATTTTAAGAAAATTTTTTAGTGAGAAATTAGGTAAGGGAGATTTATATTATTGATTTGTTACATTATTAATTATTAACTTTTGTTTTTATTTTTCTTGCTTGTTGATGGTATGAATACTTAATTAATTGATTGAGTTGAATTATTGTTTATTATGACGGTATGGCGATAGACTAGGGAGTTTGTAGTAATGTATTTTTATGTAATGTGAATGTGATTGAATCTATGGATTATGATGGATATATGAAATGAATGTACGGGTGTGATTATCTTGTATTATCTTATGTTATTTTGTATGAACTCACCCTTTCATTTTATGTTGTGATTTCCACCGGATCGATTTTACAAATATACTATTAATTGAATTAATTGTACAAAAATGCCGTATAATACAAGCACAACACAATATATTATATAACACAATATATTATAGGAGACATCATAAAGAAAGTTACTGTTACTTTTAATTATACTGATGTCCTTTTTATTTATTTAAAATAATTATATTGTTCAATAAGAAATAATCTCCTACCTTTTATCTCTACAAAATTATTTATTTTTAATAGTTTTTAAAATTATACTATTTTAATATAACATAATCATGACCAGTCATACTATACTTACATTCATTTAGTCATAATAAATAAATAAATAATTTAACAATTTTTTTAAACTATTTAAATAATAACTTATGATTGGTGGTTTTAAATATACGTATCAATAAAATATTGATATATAATTTATTGTGAAAAAGTTTTAAATAATAAATTCTATACATGCAAAAAGGGCAGCAAAATTGATTGATTGCACCTTAGGAAAAAACAGAAAAGAAGAGGAGAGGGAAAGACCTGAAGAGCAGAAAAGATGACGCACAGGACCACATCTTGTACAAAAAGTAAAGGACTTTCATTTCTTTCCTAGTCTGCAACCTCTCGTAGCATCCAAAACCGTCACGCAATCTCAACCCCAAACCGTAGTTTCTGAAAAGAGAATTTGATCTGAGAATAGCAGTGAACTGAATAGCAATGGAAAGAGAAGAAGAAATCCCAACCTCATCCTGCAAAGACATTCCCAATCTCCTATCATCATTTGTTGACACCTTCGTGGATTTCTCAGTCAGCGGTCTCTTCCTTCCTCCGCCGCCGTCATCTCCTCCGCCTCTCCCAACTCGCCTTCCCTCGCCGCCACGCCTGGTCGCCATTGGCGACCTCCACGGCGACCTCGAGAAGTCCAAGCAGGCCTTGCGCCTCGCGGGCCTCATCGACAAGGACGATGTCTACATCGGCGGCTCCGCGACTGTCGTGCAGGTCGGGGACGTCTTGGACCGCGGTGGCGATGAGCTGAAGATATTCTACTTCCTCGAGAAGCTAAAGCGTGAAGCGGCGCGGAGCGGAGGCAGAATCATCACCATGCACGGCAATCACGAAATCATGAACGTTGAGGGCGATTTCCGCTTCGCAACAGAATCCGGCATCGAGGAATTTAGGGTTTGGTGGGAGTGGTTCCAAGTTGGGAACAAGATCAAGAGCCTTTGCCACGGTTTGGAAAAACCGAACGACCCAATGAGAGGCGTTCCCTCGTCGTTCCGCGGAGTGAGGAAAGAGTTCCATGATGGGTTTCGGGCCCGGGTCGCGGCTTTGCGGCCCAATGGCCCAATTGCAAATAGGTTTCTGTCTGAGAACGTCACCGTTTTGGTCGTTGGGGATTCTATTTTCGTGCACGGTGGGTTGTTGACCGAACACACTTCTTACGGTTTGGAGAAGATTAACGAGGAGGTTCGCGATTGGGTTAAAGGGTTGACCGGTCACTTTGCGCCACGGTATTGTCGGGCCGCAGATAGTGTTCTATGGTTGAGGAAATTCTCGCGTAGCAAGGTGGAGCAATGTGATTGTACCACCCTTGAACATGTTTTGGCCACGGTTCCTGGTGTTAAGAGGATGGTAATGGGGCACAGTATTCAGAGGGTTGGAATTAACGGCACCTGCGACGACAAGGCAATTCGAATCGATGTGGGTTTGTCGAAGGGGTGTGGTGACGGTTTGCCGGAGGTTTTGGAGATTACTGGAAATTCCGGGTTAAGGATATTAACGGCGAATCCCTTATATCAGAAAAAGGCTACGGTGGATGTTGGAAAGGAACCAGGGCTCGGAATGTTGCTTGGGGAACAGGGTGGACCTAAGCAAGTCGAAGTCCAGGCTTAAAGAATGATAGTGGATTGCCTATACCATCATTGATTAGTATGTAATTATTTCCAATCACTCTGTATCATTGTAGACTATTAGTATGTTTGGTTTTGCTTTTGAAGTTACACATCCATATTTCATGTATAAAAAAAATGGAATTATTTAAAATATTTTCAACTCAAGTTCATCACCTTTTACATCTGAAAGGAAACTAAACATGGATATGCATACATGGATTTGGTTGGTTGAATTTTATAATGTGTAAATTACTTTTCAGTCATCTTGGTGCAAGGGTAAAGTTTGGGTCTTGGTCACCCCAAACAACAATTCTTTTTGCAAAGTACAGAAATAAGAAAGAAATGTCACGGTACAAAAGGAAAGTGTGGTTTCTTCAGAAAAGGAAAGTTCTTATCAATATAGTCTTCTAGTTACCCACCAAGTTGTTAAAATCATAAGGGCAATAGGATCAGGAGTGCTTAGGGAAATGAGGTGTTACTTTGTTTGTCTGGAAAACTTGACCAATCATCATAAACTGTTCTTACAAGCTACCAATGTCTCCAAATGTTAGTGCAGAAAGTTTTCAGCTAGTGTCCATGATGGTCTTCAGATAGTGTCTGGATCGAGATAAGAGGTGAATACCCGTAAAACATGTTCAAGTACTTGAAAAATAATAGTTATTAATGAACAGTATTTATGTTGTATTCACTGTATTTATAATTTTTTTTAGTGGACATTTTTCTGAATTGGCCTTGATTACTGTGCTTCCGTAATTTTATTGTCTGACTAATGTCCTAACTACCGTCTTTAGTCATTGATCTTAATCAAATGTTGTAATTATTTTATTGGGATGTTTAGCTGTTGTGGCTCTGTCAAACCATAGCATATACTTAACTATTGTAGTTGTTCCGACATTTTTTTGAAACTTGGTGTACATAAGCAATTGATGTATTTTTATTAGAATGAACTGCTAAGATTACAAAAACTTCTCGCTGCTATTTACAAGGACTCCATAATCCAAGGTTGGTTGAGCTCAAGTCCTTCACAAATTTGTTTACTTGCATTTACCTAGGATTTATAATTGGTGATTATTGAGCGAAATTTAAACAAAAGTTAAGAGATCAAGTTAATTTTGTGGTAATAAATAATTGAATTTTTGTGTTGGCTCGTACTTAATGGGTTACCAGTCGATAAAACTTAGAAGGATGCTTCCTGTCAAAACATTTATAATACTGATTTGTTTAGGTAGTTTTGATTGAATATATTTTTGTGAAGTTCCATAGTCTTGAGTTTTTTATTTGTTAATTTTGTTTAGCGTCTGTCTATGTAGCGGACCAGGGTTTGGTTTTTTACTGCCCGCATCTTATTCTTCACTGATTTGTAGTTTGGATTATTCTTCTTTGGCATTCTTTCCTTCCCTATTACCACGGTTGACTGGTGGTTCTTCTTCTGTTATATTTGACAAAATTGTAATTAATTTTTTACCTGGATGATGCCTTTCTTCTCAGATGCATGAGTAGGATTCCTTGAACACAGTTTTTGGAGAAAAAACAGGTTAAAAATAATCCTGTCCAAAGTCCCTCCATCAAATTTGGGTTCTTTCCTAGTTTTTTTTTATATTGTTTTTCTGCTATATTTTCAAAATATATTGATAGATATTGATTTTAATGTTTTAAAATATATTAAAAAATATTAATCCACTTATAATAACACCAAAAAATTCAACAAAAAGTCTGGACTTGAGAGGATGACTAAAGTAATAAACATGTTAAAAATATTATTCAGGTCTGCATCTTTGGATCATATAATTCTTACGATGGTTTAATCATTCACATAATCTATGTTTTTAGTAATTTTTTCAAATAGGTCCTTTTTTTTTTTGTGTTAATCGAGTTCTTATTTTTAAAAAAATTGAGTAATTAGGTTATTATTGTTAATTGTGTACTAACGCTTTGAAAGAGTGTCTTGTGTTAGTTTATGTTTTTTTTTTTTTAATTTTTTAAATATTTTTTTAATTTATTTTTAAATAAAAAAGTTTCTCACATGTCAAGGTGACACTTACATTGTATCATGTGACACTGTAAGGTCATATGTTATTGTATTTGTTTTAATTTTGTGTTTCAATTTGGTCTTTGTATTTTTAGAGATTTATGTTAAGTGATTTTTTTAGTTATATGTATTTTAAGTCTTAATGTTTAACTTCAAAAACTTTTTATGAATTGACAAGGAAGTACTCTGATTATTTTTGTGTATATCACCTCACAAAAATATTTATTCTTGAAATGTTAATTTTTATTGTTTGCTCATTTATTAGTTAGGTTAAAAGTTTCATTTGTTGTTTAATTTTGTAGAAAAAAAATGAGTCTCTATATTTTTATTTGTCTCAATTTAAATATTTTTTGAAAACTTTAATGCAATTAGGTTATTTTTGTTAGTACTGTATAAATAAAAATGTTATAACGTTATATGTTAATAAAAAATATCCATTTGTATAAAAAAATTTATAAAGATTTATATACAAATTAAATTTTGTTTGAATTTGGAAAGAAACATAATTGTTTAATTTTTAAATAAAAATAGGATTAAATTAAAAACAAAAATAAAAATATAAAGACTAGATTGAGACAAATACAATGATACGTGTGTCACGTGATATAATGTCAGTTTAACACATGATAATTTTTTCATTTTTAAAAAAGATCAAAAAAATAAAAACAATTAAAAAATATTATTTTAAAAATTCAAAAAAATCATAAGCTAACACATAACACCCTTAGTTTGAAACTAATGGTGGTGACCTAATTGCTTCAAATTTTCAGAAATAAAAACTTAATTGAGACAAAAAGAAAAAGTAAGGGACTTGTGTGATAAAAATTACCAAAAATAAGGACTATATCATGGTTAAACCAATTCTTATCCATGAACTTTTTGCCTAAATATGATTAATTCTTCTTAGCTTTATAATGCATTACTATTCTACCTTTGAGAATTTTTAATTGCAAATAACAACACTTTTTGCCATAAGTATCATCTTATTCACCCATGATAAAATTATGGATTCGGGATAATAATGTTAATATAACACATTTGTTAACAAGATTGATGATATTACTGCGAAGGGTGTTTGTCATATAAAAAATAATCAAACAAGATTAACTTTTGCAATTCAATTTGGATAATTTTCATGATTTTATTTATAATTGACTTATTTTTTTATATGATTCAATTTGGATAATTTTCATGATTTTATTTATAATTGACTTATTTTTTTATATGATGATAACGTCATGATAAACAATTTTAATTTATAATTTACTATATAATTAAGTATTTATTATTTTATAATATTAAACAATTTGTTTGAAGAATTAGAATAAAATATTAAGACAAAAATAGTATTTACAGAATAAAAGACAAATAAAAAACAAAAGTAATTATATTTTAGGTTTAATAATTTCTTAAGTACTTTCTGAAAATCTCAATTAAGTTCATTTTTGGGTGAAAATCTTGAATAGGTCTCGACTTTTGCAAAATTGTTCCAATTAAATTATTGTCATTAAATTGGATCATCGGTGTTATAATCACATTGATGTGACATGTTAATATTGATTTCTCAAATGACATGACCTAGTTATTTATTTTTGTAATTTTATTTGGATTTGTACGAATTTGAGTTTATTTAAACTTTGAAACTTATGGTAGTGATGTATTGTATTTAATTTGAATTTATTTGGACGTTGTTATATTTGATTGAATGTTTGAAACTCAGTTTTTGTTTTCTATACAGATCTTTTTATAGATTTTTATATAGATTATTTTAGATTTTACGAACTATACACTTTTTTTTTAAGTTATACCATTTTCATATATTTTTATACAATTTTTTTATAAACTTTTGTCGTTAACATATTTTGTTAAATATTTTTAGAATTTTTTTTTGTAAGTATCCAAGGATATTAGAAAATTGTGCAGATACCGGTAATATATATTTATACAAATATGAGGATGGGTACATGATGAATACTTATCTAGCGAGAAGGGTAGCAGAGAGCTACTACTCATACTCGCCTCACCCCGTTGATATTCCTAATTATACTTAAGTTAAACACTGGAAAATTAAAAGAGTTAAACATTTTGGTGAATATAATTATATCTTTATTAAGTAAAATACATTCCAAAAGTTCATAGCAAACTTATACAAAATACATTCTACGCAAGGGTCTTGATGTAATTATACAAAATATTATATCTAGAGATTAATTATTAATATCTAGGGTCTAAAATTATTAAGACGTATTTGTAATTTTGTGAACTTTGTAATTATAATGAAAATATTTTAAGTTCAAATTGTTTGGAAAAAAATTAGACATAAATTCAAGTTAAATCAAATCAGTACAAAATTGATATATTCTTTTTCTCTTCTTTTATCAATTTTATATTTCTTTAATGATTTCAAACAATTTAAAGACTTAACATCTTCATAATTATTTTAAAAATATCGAAATTCTAACACCTTTTGTTTAGGAAATATTAACTATTATTTCTAACACTTGTCAATAACACCACCAATTAGCTGAAAGAGTGTTTTAGTTGTATAATCATCATTAAAACTTTTTACTAATAAACTAGCGTTGTTACATCAATGGATCTCTTGACATTTTAATCATCCAGTAATTAATTAGTGAGTTTTATTTTCTTAGTTTGTAAAATTTATAATAATTATTTTAGTTCCAATAAAATATGTGATAACGATTGAATTTCCCGTTATTTGTAATGTTATTTTGATACTAAAATAATTCTTTTTGACTTTAAAGCTTACTTAAACTCTTGTTTTAGTTGAATTTGGTAAATAAGTGAAGAGAGGTTATACTTTATGAATTTGATCACTAATTCCCTCAATTTTGTAGGTTATTGATATGATTGAAAGAGGAGCAAAAGTATCAAGGAGTTGGAACCAAGGAGGGACAACATAAGCACCAAGAAAGAAGGCCGAAGAAGGACCGTAGGACGCCTAGTTTCCCTTTTTAGGGGCCCTCAGCGTCAGAAGTCTCGCAAGGGCACCTGGTTGCCCTCATTTGGGGCGCTGAGCGCCACTCTCCTCATAAGCACGTTTGGGCGCCCCCTCCACGGGCATTGAGCGCCAGCCAGCCACATCGTAGGACCCCTGACTGCCTTTAGCCAAGACGTTGAGGGCCAATCTCTTCGCAGTCACGCTTGGGTGCCCTTAGTTGGGGCATTGAGCGCCAACGACGTTGGCCCATGATCCAATGTTGATTTATTTAAAGGCTTTTACACTCTAGGGTTTGCATTTTTGGACAGTTAAAGCACAGAAAAGTTGATTTTGACTCTTTGGAGGGAGATTGGGCATGCGATAGCTTTCCTTCTTACTTTCTAGGGTTTTCATTCATTCATTCTTCCATTGTAAGCCAAGGTTCTCCATGACAATGGAGAACTAAACTCATTTTTTGTTAGGGATGATGTAACCTCTAAACTTTCATCTATTTGAATATGATTTAAACATTTTATGTTTCTTTCATTGAATGTTAGTGATTTTCTCTTATTCTTAATGCTTGCTATGTTTTGGCCATTCATGACTTGATGTTTAATTTATTTGAGTATTGGAAAATATCTTATGAATCATGATCTAGAAGATTTCATCCAAAGGGAATATTGCCTAGGGATAGGGATAAGACGTTTGGTTGTCTTAAGCTTCTTTTCTTAATGCATAATTGATTGTTAGGGTTTTCAAGGAATTGTTGTCTAATAATCAAAACTAGGCTTTTTGCGCCGAGACATCGGGTTTTAAGTAATTTAGAAAGTGACATTAACATTCCAATGAAGAAGATGAATTCTAATATGCATGAAAGTGAAGTAGGTGAAATTTAACCCCAACAACATCATCATCTCATATTATTAACATCATCCATTCATTCTTGTGTCAAGCCTCAATTGATCAATTTACATTCATATGTACTTTTGTTGCATTTGCATTTAAACACCAAAAAAATTTTAAGTCTTGATTAATTAAGGTATTACACAAGTCTTAAGTAAACACAAGTCTCTTGGGAAACAATACTTGGTCTTACCATTTTATATTACTTGATACGATTTGGTACATTTGCCAATGTGCTAACAATATGTGAGTTTATGTTTAGTTCTTCTGAAGTTAATTTATTTTTGTTCTTTTAAAATTTCGAATCCTTTTTAGTCTATGTTTCGGTTGGATTTGTTGAAGGGTCAGTCGTCCTTCCTTGCTCTATTTTCTTTTGATTGTTCAATTATCTCCGAAAATGCTATATACTCTGATGGGTTGTTGACCTGCATAAGACACTCGGATGTTCAAGTCAAATACCTTTTCCAAAGAGGTCTTTATTTTATTAGGATAGATCAATGTTATTTTACCTGCACATCAATTGTATATTTATAGGGCTTGTGACAGTCAAACACTTTGATTAACCATTAACACAATATATGTTTAGGCAATCAAACCCAATAATACCTGCTAATATACCTGCTAACTGCCCATAAATGACCATTAACTCTGATAGGTACATTTCATATAGTACATAAGTCCCCCAAGCCCAAGCAAGCTCTTTATTGAAAGATGTGCGGATGGATTATTATGAGCTTAAAAGAGGTCGCTCACGTTGTATTTAGGAAGTTCATTTTCGATGCGCTTTAAGTCTTCATTTCTCTCTACACCAAGTGACAAACTCTAGGAGTTCCCTTTGGAATTTTTCCTCGGTTGAGTAGTAGACGCTAGGAGTTCTTTTTGAAACTTTTTCTCTAAGCCGAGCAACGACTGATAGAAGTTCTTTTTCTATAACTTTTTCCTTTGTTGAGCAGAGGACATTGGGAGTTCTCTTTGGAAGTTTTTCCTCTGTTGAGTACTAGACACTAAGAGTTCTCTTTGAAACTTTTTCTTGTGCAAGATATTTCACTCACAAAAATATGCGTTAAATAAAATAAAGTAAACTCTTCAATATTTTATAATTTATTTTTATAATGAAGAGTTATTAGAACCTGACAAGATTTTCTAGGTTGAGCAGTAGGCGCTGCGATTTCTTTTTTGAACTATTTCCTAGGTTGAGTAGTAGACGCTAGGAGTTCTGTTTTGAACTTTTTCCTAGGTTGAGCACTAGACGCTAAGAGTTCTTTTTTGAACTTTTTCCTAGGTTGAGTAGGAGACTCAGGTTGAGCAGTAGACGCTAGGAGTTCTTTTTTGAACTTCGTTTTCCCAAGTTGAGTAGTAGACGCTAGGAGTTCTTTTTTTAACTTCTTTTTCCCAGGTTGAGTAGTAGACGCTAGGGGTTCTTTTTTGAACTTTTTCCTAGGTTGAGCAATAGACATTATGAGTTCTTTTTTGAACTTTTTCCAGGTTGAGCAATAGACGTTAGGAGTTCTTTTTTTAAAATTTTCCTAGGTTGAGCTGTAGATGCTAGGAGTTCTTTTTTGAAAATTTTCCAAGGTTGAGCAGTAGACGTAGACGCTAGGAGTTCTCTTTGGAACTTTTTCCTATGCAAATATTTCACTCACAAAAATATGCATTAAATAAATCATTCAATATTTTATTTTTATAATGAGAAGCCATTAAAACCTCATAAGATTGAGGATTGGTGGTCCAAGCGTTAAGGGATTGATAATTTCTGCACAGGATATTTTTACTCACAAAAATATGCGTTAAATAAAATATTTAATATTTTTTTATAATGAGAAGCCATCAGAACCTGACAAGGTTAAATGTTGGTGGTCCAATTGACCAAGCGGTGTGAGGGATTAAACCTTCGTGTGCATGATATTCTTACTCACAAAAATATGTGTTAAATAAAATATTCAACATTTTATTTTTATAATGAGATGACATTAGAACCTGATAAGGTTGAACGTTAGTGGTCTAGTCGACCAAGCGATTGAACCTTCCTGAAAGTTCTCAAAACAAAAGACATGTCTTTAGAAATTATTATGGAATTTTTTGCTCTTGTTGCAAAACCTGGTATTGATCCGAAGTAGCAATGTCGAGACCGAGCGCACGTTTGGTTCCTCGTGGTTTCATGGGAATCCCACGATGGACGCCAAAATGTTTCGGTTGAATTTGTCCGAGGGTCGGTCGTCCTTCCTTCCTTGCTATACTTTCTTTCGATCTTCAAATAATCTCCGAGAACGCAATCCACTCCGATGGGTTGTTGAGCTGCATAAAACAGTGCGACGTTCAAGTCAAATATCTTTTTCAAAAAAGTCTTTATTTTATTAGGATATATCAAAGTTATTTTACCTACACATCAATTGTATATTTATATAGGGTTTATGGCAGTCATACACCTTGATTAACCAATAACGCAGTATATTATTAGGCAATCAAACCCAATAATACCTACTAACTGTCCATAAATGACCATTAACTCTAATCAGTATATTGCATATATTACACTCTGTTCATTTTAAAATACATAAATAAAATTTATTCTACAAACTCTTTTTTTAGTTGTATCATACTAATATTGTATTAAATCATTGAAATCATCAATTACCTTCTTTTCCCTGTAGGTAAGCAGTACTTAGTCTCACTTTAAAAATATAAAATAACAATTTTTAACTTTAGAAAAAAATAATTATTTTTATAAAGACTAAAACTTACTTATTTCTCGAAATTAAAAGCATATTTATAATTTATAACAACATAGCGCAACTTGTAACATCCTAGATTATATAGAATCATATAACATAGTAAGTCCACATTTATATAAAAGAGAATAGTTAGAGTAGACTGTAAATAAGGTAGTTAGCTTACAGTCATCCCAAATTGAGTCTTAATTTAAAACTTAAACATAATAGAGTATTTCAAAAGATAAGGAATAACTGATAAAATCCTAAGGAAACTAAGCAGCAGCATCGTCTTCCTCAAAAGTCTGCTCCAGAGGCACCTCATCCGCCTCTGCTCACATCCAAGTGGATGATCATTGCAAAAGAAAAACATACCCAAACAAACACATACACACAAGCAAGGGTGAGCCAGATATAAAAATCATGTTATAGCAGTCACAAGCAATATGCAATTAAAGAAAGATACAGTACACTACACCCACATGACTTGTTGCACTTAAACTTGACCCGTCCGGACTTAGAATGATTGTCAAGCTATGGTGGGTCATGCACTCATGGTGCCCTCTACTACTTTGCAAAGCCATTGCCAATGAGTTTCACCCTATGATAACAGTTGAAAAACTGTTATTTTCATGCTTAAAATTGATATTAAAAGCAACCTTTAGACTTAAAAACTAGCTTGAAATCATGCTTTTATCCATATTTTCAGAAATAAGAGAGCTGGACAGGTTTATGCTTGATTTAAGTGTTTTTGTGCAGGTTTTAAGGTGAATTTAGTGAAAGAAGTGAAGAAGGAGAGAGATGGAATCAGAAAAGGAATCAAAGAGTGCAAAAGGAGAAGCCGAAGGCACCGCTCAGCGGCATTTTACCGCTGAGCGGCACTCAGGAGGTCACGGGAGGTCCGCTGAGGGGCAAACTGGCCGCTGAGGGGAAGAAAAGGGACGCGCAGTCACCGCTGAGCGGTATTTACCGCTGAGCGGCACTTTTATGGGCTTGGGCTTTTGTAATCTTTTGTAACTCTAGAATAGTATATAAGGACTTGCACGTCCTAGAATTAGTATCTTTGGCAGAAACGAGGCAAACACTCTCTCTTCCACCCCTTTGAAGGAGGATCTTGGATGCTCAGGCTACCTCTTCACCTTTTTAGGGTTTATTCTTTCATTCTTTCATTGTTATTCATCTAGGTTCACCATGAATATGGTGAACTAAACCTTGTATGTTTGTTGGGGAATCAATGTAATCTCTTGAAGCTCTCATATATGGAATCTATGCTTGCATCTTTTAATTAAGATTTATGCTTTCTTTCATCATTAGTTAGGGTTTTTCCTCTTTGCTTAATGCTTGCATGGTTTAACTCATTCGATGCATGATTATTGGTTTTGTCGATACAGGCACGTACGGGGAAGTCTAGATCCGGGGAATTTCTCCCAATATTATATTGGTTGTCGTTAAGCTCCTGCACTTATGAACTGATCATTAGGAATGCTAGGAATTATATGAACTCGTGATTAGGGAGAAGCCATCTAGAATGGTACTTTAGAGAGTGGCATTAACAATGATGATTTGAATGTTGAATTCCTAAAATATATGAGAGTGGATGAGATGAAATTGACCCCCAACAACATATTCATTCATATATTTCATTGAAAGTGTTTATCTTTTGCTTTTGCCATTGATCAAAAACTCATGCATACATGTTTATTTTCTGTCTTGCATATTAAACTCCAATTATTTCGTCCTTAAGTCTTAGCTAATCAACAAACCACATAACTAAACTAGGCCGTGAGTCCTTTGGGAGAACGATACTTGGTCTTACCAAGTTTATTACTTGAACGATTCGGTCATACTTGCCGATTGTGAAACAAGTTTGTGACATCATATTTTGGTGATCATAAATTTGTCCATCAAGTTTTTGGCGCCGTTGCCGGGGACTCTGGTTTAACTGGTTAATTTGTGTGATTATTGATTATCTTTGACTTTAATTTTGAATTTCTGTTTTTATTTTCTGTTTTTATCTTTTCGGTTTTTAGTAGATTAGATTAGATTTTATTTTATTTTATTTGATTAGATTAGATTAGGTTAGATTAGATTTTATTTTTAGATTAGATTTTACTTTATCTTCTATCTTCTAAATTTTTTTATCTTTTTATCTTCTTATCTTCTGAATCTTTTATCTTTTTATCTTTTGAATATATATCTTCTCTTATATCTTTTTGTGCTAACAAATATTTTCTAGGGTTTTGTTTTCTTGTGTATGCAGGAGGCAATTCGAACTAGAAGTAAGAAAACAACAGAACCTCTTCTTGAAGGTCTAGACGAGAGTAGAAGGAGGAGAAGAATCAGAACATCTAGAGAACTTTTCCCTTCTCCAGAAACTCTCTTACAATCATCACCACAAGGTTCTGTTCATAGCACAGGAAGTATGGAGAACAATAATGGTAGAAGAACTCTTGCAGACTACACCAATATTGCTGGGCCTCAACACTTTAACAGCATAGCTAGACCTAGAGTCAATGCAGCCAATATGGAGGTCAAACCAGCACTGATTCAACTAGTGAAAAGTAATCAATTTAATGGGTTATCTCATGAAAGCCCATATGAGCACCTCACTACCTTTAATGAGATTTGCAACACAGTCAAGATTAATGGGGTGCCAGACGAAGCTATCAAACTTAGCTTGTTTCCTTTCTCATTGGGAGACAATGCTAAGCTTTGGTTGAATTCTTTTCCAGAAGAAAGTTTCACAGAGTGGGAAGCAGTGGTCACAAAATTTTTAAATAAATACTTCCCACAATCTAAGGTGACTAAAGGAAAGCAAGAGATTTTTTCATTCAAGCAAGGCATGGAAGAATCACTGGGGCATGCATGGGACAGGTATAAAAGCTTGTTACGTAAAACTCTGTTGAGACTTTGGCAAGTATACCAAATCGTTCAAGTAATAAAACCGGTAAGACCGGATATCGTTTCCCAAGAGACTCGTGTCCTAGACAATCGTATAATAACTAACTAATTTAGACTAAAGAATGATTCCATATTTTTGTGGTTTTGATACGATTAAAGTAAAGATAATGCGGGAATGATAAAAGTTGATCTTTGATAACTTAAACGTTAGAAATGCGAGTGATTAGAAATGGTATGAAATGGTATTGTTGGGGGTATGATTTCATCTACTTCACTTTTGCGCATACAATTCACTTTCTTTCCATTAATTAACCAATGTCAATCAACTAAATTACTCCAACCCAATCCCTTGGTAGAAGGAGCCTAGACTTACTTCTTAAACTCTAATTCCTTAGAAACTTTAACAAGTTCATCCGCTTTAAGAGTTGAGATTTAAGACAACAAAAGGTCCAAGTTCTATCCCTAGATACAATTTCCCTTAGGTATTTAATCCAATTTCAGATTTACACAACATTTCCCAATATCAAGCAAACCCTAGAATCATGCAATGGTGGAACACAACATCACAAGCTTTAAGAGAAGGAATTAAACACTAGAAATCAATGGAATAGACATATAATTAATCAATTCAACTGTAATTAGCACAAAAGATCCGTGATTACATCAACCCCCAACAATAATGAAACTAGCTCTCCATTGTCATGGAGAGCTTGGTCTTACAAATTGATGAAATGGAAGAAGGGAGAAGACCCAAGGTGGAAGGAGAAGTGTTTCCACAGCTCCAAGATCATCTCCATCTGCTCCAAGATATAGAAATCACGTCTGGGCTGCCAAAGATGCCAAACCCTTTGCGTTCCAGAACTAAATAAGCCATTTCTGCCACATCAGCAAAAGTCACGCCCGGCGGCCCGACAGACAGGCGCCAGGCGAGCCCTCGGTCAGCATTGTCACGCCCGGCGCCGCCTAGGTCAGTAGGCGCCCGGCGTGACTCTCTGCAGCAAGCCTGGTTCTTCATCTTTTCAGCTACTCTTCTCTCTTTTCTTGGGTTTTGGCAATGTTCTTTGGTGAGTAGCTTCTTCCAGATTCTTTGAATGGGGATTAGCCAACAAAAAGGCTAATTACAACTTATGATGTAATCACTTACAAATAACAAGAAATTGAGTTAAACAAGACTAGAAGTAAAGGAAGAGTTGACAATTTCCATCAATTTGATGTTGGATAATGACGTAAAATTGGTCATTATCAACTCCCCCAAACTTAGAACCTTGCTTGTCCTCAAGCAAAAGGTAAACTATCCTAAGATACAAACATTCCAATGCATTGGTTTCAAATTTGAATTATCCTTTAAGCTCATGAAGTAAAAATCCTATGTTTGCATCTAATGGAAAGAACATAATGGATATACACAGCTTTCATCAATCAAGCACAACAGTGTTGTTCACCTGTCAACAATTATGATCACAATGCAAAGGGTGAAAAGAAATCAACAAACATGACAGAGTGTTTCACATGATGTATGGAATCAATCCTCACCCGGAAAGTGTTTCACTCTGATGCACTGGTGTATATGGGTGTAAAAAGCTCACTCTACAATCATATTATCACACAATTTAACTTTGCCTTTCGTTTCAATCAATTCAAAATAATTTACAAGCAAGTTGATATCACAAGGACTTTGATTGGCTTGTATTGTGGTTGGGCTAAGAAAGAATCATGGTTTTTCTGGAAATCAAAGGTTCTTGAGCTGAGAGATTACATAATTCACTTAATTCATATAAGCTTTTCTCTTGCTCCTTATACATCATTACCAATTTCAAACTTACACCCAACTGTTTCTCATTCAGTACTTTTCTTTTTCTCTTTTTCTTACTTTTCCATCTTTGTCTTATTCTCAATACACCATAATTTCCCCCCCAAACTTGGATTGTTCTCCTGTAATGCAGATGCATGTTCTACTCAGCTCAAGGTACAAGGTTCAGGGAATTTTCAATAAGTTTAAGGTACAAAGAGGCAAGATCTTTTTACATTTATGGTTGAATGGCTAATGTATGTGTAAGGTGAGAAAAGAATGCCTTGATCTAATTCAACAAGCAAGTAAATAGTTCAAATCATAGAAACTCAGGCAAAATCAATTGTGATCTAGCATGATAGCATTCGCACATAAAAGAAAAATCTGAGGCACAAATTCTCACCCTGTTAATTAAGATTCCATACTTTGCTAACACAATGTCATGAATATTGACTGCAATTGACTCCCCAAGCATTATCATAACTCAGTGAAGACATCCACAATCAATGCTCAATTAACTCAACTATTTCCACACATTCAATCACATAAAGAAAGCAAAACAACCAGATTTCCACACATCATTAACTCATACTGTCAAACCAAATGCATAGAAGATGTTCATGAAAAGGTTCTACACATAAAAACTTCAAAAAATAAAAGGGGCCTAAAAGTAACATAAAGATTGAAAAAGAAAGGAGGAAAAAAAAGAAAGTCGACTACTGCTGTGATGGCCCATCAATCAGTCTGAGTCCTCCTCATCTGCTTCATCATCGTCCTCCTCCTCGTCGTCATCATCGTCCTCATCCATAGCAGCAGTGCCATCCTGAGGTCTACCCCCCCCAGAAGGAAAGGACTGGTCCCCAGGCCAAGCAACGAAGGTGCTGTACTGGTCCGATGTCATAAAACCTGGATGGGATGCTGCATAAACATGCCTCATCATCTCTGCATGCGCCTGGCCAATCCGGTTCACCGCCTCCAACTTTGAGTCAATCAGTGCGAGTCTCATGTCCATCATCTGGTAAGGATCGGACGGAGGTGCTGGTGGTGGTGGCTGAGGACGTCTGGGGATAGGTCGCTGTCTGGCATGTCTCCTCGGCGATCTCGGTGGTGGACTGGCAGCTCCATCATCTGCATCCAAACAAAATTGGGTATAATACCCCATATCAATAGGTTTCCTAGGATGCTCGAATGGTGGAATAGTGATGTCTACTCCTTCTTGTTTGCAGAGATGGGTGATAAGAGAGGGATGTCCAAGGGGGGCTTTTGTGGAGTTCGCACAGTTGCGTATCTCATTTGCGATTAGCTGCCCCAAGTTTACAGAGCGTCCAGTGAGAATGGCATAGAGGAGGACTGCTCTGTTAACCGTGACGTCAGAGACATGCGTGCACGGTGATATGTTGGAATGCACCAGAGGCATCCATAGGCGGCTGAGAGAATGCAGGTGTACTCTTTTGATATGAAGAGGTTGCTGCTGCCTATTTCGTTGAAATGATCCTCCTGCAATACAAATGGTCTGTTCAATCTCTTCATAATCCAACTCAGTCGCCATCAGCTCGGCGTAACCGCAAAGCTCATCATCATCTTCCCACTCTGTGTTTAAGAACTCATTAATAGCGTCAGCACTAAATGATATCCGCTGACCACGCACATAGCTCCAGAAAGGTTCTGAGTCCGGAGAGAAGGATTTAGCATTGGCATAAAACTCCTGGACAACTGCAATATTGGCGGGCTCTGGGTACGTGCATAAAGAGCTCCATTGTCTCTCCACAATCTCATTGGAGAATTCTGGCACATCTTGAGGGAGGAGGGTTACTTTTCTCTCCATTAAGAGTTTTCTGCTCTGAACATTGGAGAAGTGCTTCTTATGTTCTGGGGTTAAGAAGATAGCAGAAAATATCTTCTCCTTCCTTTTGTTTTCCCTAAGACCAGCAGTAGTCTTGGTTCGCTTAAACCCAGATGAAGAAGCCATAGCTGCAAAATAAGGTAGAGTTTAAGAGGATTTAGGTGGTTAGATTCATGAGTAAAATCATCAGTAACTTTAATCTTCATGCACCCAAGACATTCAATGATATTCACACTAATTAAACATTTAAAATTGAGCAAAGAAGGGCCCTGATCAGTGCACATTTGAAGCCAAACCAGAAAACAATGAATCTGCCAGGGTCAGTCACGCCGGGCGCCGCCTCAGTCAGTAGGCGCCGGGCGTGACAACAGGTTATGCAGATTTTTGGCTAAAACCTCTTAGCTGCTAGCTCATTTTTCAGACACTGAAATAAGCGTAAGCACTTGAAACATGCAGTCTTCAATAAACCAATTATCACAAGGCAAGGAACAACACAAATTCTCATGAATCAACACATGTTTTCAAACTTTAACTAGCTTAAATTCAGATTCAATCACAGCTCAGTCAAAAATTTCATAACAATTAACATTGAAGCAACATGCAAAAGCTGCAGAACACACCACAACAATCATCAAAATTGGGCAGAGGAAGTCGCGCCCGGCGCCGCATCAGCCAGCAGGCGCCTGGCGCGACATACAGAATTGGGGCAAACCTAAATTCTGCATCCTAGCCACTGTGCGCTTGTGTATTTGTTCAAACAGGACAAAGAAGGCACAAATTTAATACAACACAGCAGCAATAACAAACAACACTCTAATTAAATTGAATTAAACAACCCTAGGTCACAAATCAAAACTAACTAAATGAAGAACAACCAAGGCTAAGTATTGTGAAGGAATTTACAATAGAAAAGAGTGAAAAGCCTACTTGATGTGTAGAGAATGTGATGGGCTGGGTGTGGAGACGTTTGCAGTGGAGGAGTGCTTGGGTGGAGAAGTGCCGAGAGTGAGGAAGGAGAGAATGGAAGGGCTCAATAGTGGTGGCAGCAGCAATGTGGTGTGAGGGCTGAAAATTTTTGATAAGGAAGTTGAATGTGGTGATTTAGAGTGGAGGAGAGTGAAAAACGTGAATTGGAGTGCGTGAGAATGTGCGTGAGTGGGCGGGATGGGTTTAGGTTTAGGTTATTTGAACTGGGCCTCTCAACTGTACACTCAGGAAAATTAACTGCAGAAGTCGCGCCGGGCGCCTGTTCGGTCATGCGGCGCCGGGCGTGGGATCGTGACCCAGCCAGATGCTGAATATGAGAAATGTGTGGCTAAGCTGGACGAGCCTGCGCCGGGCGCCCCTAGTGCTTGCGGCGCCGGGCGTGAGTTTCTGCAAAATTATGCAGAAACTGATTTTCAAGTTACCTAACTCGGTTTTTTGTGAAATTGAACTTCAAATCACTTGCAATGCTCCAGAATCTCATATTATCATTAAACAAACTTGTTCAAAACCTAAGGAATTGAATTTGAGCATTCAAGTGGCAAATTGAAGTCATTCTTTTAAAACTTTAAAATTCCACAAGTTAGGCAACATTTTTGGCTTTTGGCTTGAGTAAGGTAATTTGAAATCATGTAAAAACAGCCCAAAAAAAAAAAAAAATAGCCAAAACAGTTTCACATCTCCTATTCACATCAATTCACTATGGCCTTCACATATTTAACAATCAACTCTACAATTCACCTTGGTTGTTCCTCACACAAACATGCTTCAAAAACAATTAAATCACACCACACATTACAACAAACAAACAACTAATCAAACAACACTCAAGAATTAAAATCACACAAGAGAAAAGGGGTAGAAAGCTGGGTTGCCTCCCAGTAAGCGCTTGTTTAACGTCATTAGCTTGACACCATTAAGCTCAAGTTTGATTTTTGATGTTGGAATGCTTCTTCTTGTCATGACACCAACATCCTCTCAGCAATTTCCTAGTCACCAATTTAACTCTCCTAGAATATGGAGCCTCTATCTCAAGTACTCCATTTATCTTGATGTTCTTGATGACCCATAACCTATTCTTGAATTTCACTGGTTTGCCAGGTTTGGGCTCATCGCTTGCTATCACAGAATTTTGGTGGACTAGTTTTTCTTCTTTTTCTTCTTCCTCTCCCTTTACTCTTGGGGATAAACAGCTGAAGCTCCTCTTGACCAACTTGGCAGCTTGCTCTGTTAGACTAGTAATTGATAGAAGTTCATCTGTAGCTTCAAGACTAGTCTCTTTTTCATGATTTTGCTGCTCAACCCCAAAGACGTTGAAAGTCACCTCCTCATCTTGGTCTTTTAATTTCACTGTTCCTTCTTCCACATGAATGACAACTTTGGCTGTCTTCATGAAAGGTCTTCCAAGGATGAGTGGTATATCTGCAGATTCCTCCATGTCCATAACTACAAAATCCACCGGGAAATGGAGTTTATCTATTTTGATCACCACATCTTCCACTACACCATATGGGTACTTGATGGATCTATCTGCCAGTTGCAACATCATTCTCGTAGGCTTGACTTCAAGACCACCAATCTTCTTAAGCATAGATAGGGGTATCAGATTGATGCTAGCTCCCAAGTCAACGAGAGCTCTACCTATATCATGATTTCCAATAGTGCATGGAATGGTAAAACTTCCCGGATCTTTAAATTTGGGAGGAAGGGTTTTCTGCATGATGGCACTACAATTCCCTTGCACTTCAATTGTTTCCTCATCTAAATACTTATTCTTTTTGTTGAGGATTTGCTTCATGTACTTCGCATAAGCAGGAATTTGTTGTAGTGCTTCGGTCAATGGCATGGTGATCTCAAGTTGATCAAATATTTGCTTGAACCTAGCCAACTGTTTCTCCTTCCCTTTTGTAAATGGGATTTTTGGGTAAGGGAGGTGTTTCACTATTTCTTTTTCTTTTTGGTTTTTCTCTTTTTCAAATTTTTTATTCTCTTCTCCACCTTCAACAATCTCTTCTTCAATTATTTCTAGATCTTCCTCTTCATTCTTTTCTTGTTCTTTTTCTTCTGGCTTTTCTTTTTCTTCTTCTTTTCTTCCAACCTCTTTCACACTTCTTGTGAATATTACATTACATTCTTCCTTGGGGTTGACTTGCGTATTTGCAGTAAATTGTCCACCTTGTTGGTTTGCTAATTGCTTGGCCAATTGACCAACTTGCACTTCCAGATTCTTTATAGATGCATCAGTGTTTTTCTGGTTTTGGATGGATTGTTGTATGAACAGTTGCAAGGTATCTTCTAGCTTTGAAGTCCGATCATTCTGAGATTGATAATGTTGGGCTGGTTGATACGGATTTTTACTGCTAGAAGCTTCTTGATTTTGTCTCCACCCTTGATTGGAAGGATTAGGGAAATGATTGTTGAAGAAGTGTTGTCGTCCTTGATTCCCCATATAGTTGACTTCTTCATGTTGGGAACTACTAGGACTTTGACAATGGCCGTTGGGGTGGCTATCTCCACAGAAATCACATCTCATTGCTTGATGATGTGGTTGAGGTTGAGCTTGCATTGCTTGCAACTGCTGAGGTAGTTTGGCCATATGTTGAGTTAAGAGTTCCATTTGTTGAGCCAGAAGCTTATTCTGTGCAAGTAAGGCATCCTGGGCACTCAATTCATACACTCCTCTCCTCTGTGCTGGATTTCTCCCATGTTGGCTCCTCAAATCAGTGGAAGCCATATTTTCTATCACAGCAATGGCTTCATCAGCAGTCTTAAAAAGTACTGAACCACCAAAGGATGCGTCCAATATCATCTTAGTATGAGGTTGCAAACCATTACAGAAAGTTTGCACTTGCATTTCTAGACTGAATCCATGGCTGGGACACTTTCTCAATAAGGATTTAAATCTTTCCCAGGCTTCACATAGTGGTTCCTCTACTCCTTGTACGAAAGTAGCAATGGCAGCCTTCACCTCTGTGCTCTTTGATGGTGGAAAGAAGCGTGCTAGAAATTTGTATTCTACGTCTTCCCAGCTCGTAAGACTTTGATTAGGCTGTGACTGGAGCCAAGCCTTTGCTTTGCCATTCAGAGAAAATGGGAAGAGTCTCATGTATAATGCTTCTTCATCCTCCCCTTGTACACCCATAGTGCCACACAACTCATAGAAGGTGACCAAGTGCGCATGAGGGTCCTCATTGTCCAGGCCAGAAAATTGGTTTGAACTGATGAGCTGGAGTAGAGCAGGCTTCATTTCTGCCAGCTTGTCACTCATAGTGGGCCTCACAATGCTTGAGAAATTCCTCGGGCTTGTATAAGTTATTGAGTCCCCTATGGTTCTCCTTGGAGGTGGTCCTGCGCCAGCCATCCCGTTCACAGAAGAAGAATCAAAAGATTCTATTTCTTGATTGTTGAAAGAAGATGAAGATTCAAGAGCAGCTTGTGATGCTAGAGCTTTTCGTTTCCTAGTGTCACTATTGTTCCTTCTAGCTGCTTTCTCAATCTCAGGATCCACAAGGAGTGGTTCAGATGACACAGTCCTCCTTGTACGGATGTTTCCCTGCATACACTAGAAAACAACCAAACTCGTGCCACAAGTTAACCCGAAAATAAAGATAATACTTACAACAAAATAGAAAATTATACACAAAAAGATAAAGCCTAAATCGGTTAAAAATCACACAAAAGTCTAGTTTTAACACGGGTCCCCGGCATCGGCGCCAAAAACTTGTTGAGACTTTGGCAAGTATACCAAATCGTTCAAGTAATAAAACCGGTAAGACCGGATATCGTTTCCCAAGAGACTCGTGTCCTAGACAATCGTATAATAACTAACTAATTTAGACTAAAGAATGATTCCATATTTTTGTGGTTTTGATACGATTAAAGTAAAGATAATGCGGGAATGATAAAAGTTGATCTTTGATAACTTAAACGTTAGAAATGCGAGTGATTAGAAATGGTATGAAATGGTATTGTTGGGGGTATGATTTCATCTACTTCACTTTTGCGCATACAATTCACTTTCTTTCCATTAATTAACCAATGTCAATCAACTAAATTACTCCAACCCAATCCCTTGGTAGAAGGAGCCTAGACTTACTTCTTAAACTCTAATTCCTTAGAAACTTTAACAAGTTCATCCGCTTTAAGAGTTGAGATTTAAGACAACAAAAGGTCCAAGTTCTATCCCTAGATACAATTTCCCTTAGGTATTTAATCCAATTTCAGATTTACACAACATTTCCCAATATCAAGCAAACCCTAGAATCATGCAATGGTGGAACACAACATCACAAGCTTTAAGAGAAGGAATTAAACACTAGAAATCAATGGAATAGACATATAATTAATCAATTCAACTGTAATTAGCACAAAAGATCCGTGATTACATCAACCCCCAACAATAATGAAACTAGCTCTCCATTGTCATGGAGAGCTTGGTCTTACAAATTGATGAAATGGAAGAAGGGAGAAGACCCAAGGTGGAAGGAGAAGTGTTTCCACAGCTCCAAGATCGCCTCCAGCTGCTCCAAGATATAGAAATCACGTCTGGGCTGCCAAAGATGCCAAACCCTTTGCGTTCCAGAACTAAATAAGCCATTTCTGCCACATCAGCAAAAGTCACGCCCGGCGGCCCGACAGACAGGCGCCAGGCGCGCCCTCGGTCAGCATTGTCACGCCCGGCGCCGCCTAGGTCAGTAGGCGCCCGGCGTGACTCTCTGCAGCAAGCCTGGTTCTTCATCTTTTCAGCTACTCTTCTCTCTTTTCTTGGGTTTTGGCAATGTTCTTTGGTGAGTAGCTTCTTCCAGATTCTTTGAATGGGGATTAGCCAACAAAAAGGCTAATTACAACTTATGATGTAATCACTTACAAATAACAAGAAATTGAGTTAAACAAGACTAGAAGTAAAGGAAGAGTTGACAATTTCCATCAATTTGATATTGGATAATGACGTAAAATTGGTCATTATCAAACTCCCACGCATGGCTTTGAAAATCAAGAAGTAGTCTTAACTTTCCTTGGAGGGCTTGGTTCACAAACCAAGATGATGCTGGATGCCTCAGCAGGAGGCAATATTAAATGGAAAACTCCAGAGGAAGCAACTGAAATTATAGAAAACATGGCTACTAGTGATAATGAGTTGCACAGTGAAAGAGGAGCTCCTATGCAACAAAAAGGGGTTCTTCAATTACAAACACATGATGCCTTGCTAGCTCAGAATAAAATTCTAACTCAACAGCTGGAAACTCTGACCAAAACTCTTGCTCAATTACCCAAAGAGTTGAAATCTGCTGCACAGGTACAAACCCAGTTGTGCGAATTATGTGGGGGTGATCATATCAATGGCCAATGTGCTTTTCCTGTGGAAGCCGTGGAGAATGTTAATTTCATGGCAAATCAATTTCCATACCGACAAGGGAATTATAATCAGGGTTGGAAACCACATCCAAGCATTGGTCAAGGACAAACTGGGCAAGCTAATCAATATAATAAGCAGCAGCAGCAACCAACCTTGTGGCAACAGTTATCTATGCTTAATGAAAGATCAACAAGGTTGGAAGAAACTCTTCAGCAATTCATTCAAAAAACTGAATCTTCTCAAAAGAGCACTAAAGCTGCTATAAAGAATTTGGAGATTCAAATGGGTCAGATTACCAAGCAATTGGAAGAAAGACCAAACAGAAACTTTGGGGCTAATACTGAGGTTAACCCTAGAGAAGAGTGCAAGGTGGTAGAAAGTGTTGATGATGAGAAAGTTGAGTTAGATACAGAAGAGAGAAGTGAAATAGAAAGCAAAAGCACGTTTCCTTTTCCAATCCATCAAGGGAAACCAATGGACTTCACAGAGTTATTCAAAATGGTGGATAATGATGCACCTTGGGAGCAAATTCTGCAACAGATTACAGTTTACACTAAATCTAATGAAGAAAGCTCTACAAAGAAGAGACGTAGAGATGATGAGGAAAAAAAGTGTATAACTGTTAAGGAAGAGTCTTTCCCACCTAAAGCATCAGATCCAGGTAGTTTTTCTATCCCTTGTACTATAGGGAAGAAAAAGGTAAAGAAAGCTCTCCTTGATTTAGGTTCAAGTGTTAACTTGATACCTTATTCTTTACTGGAGCAAGTTGGCAATGTTAAAATGAAACCTGTAAAGGTTAATTTAGTAATGGCCGATGGATCTTCAAAGGAGCCATGTGGGATTGCAGAAGACATTGTAGTTTGTGTTGGCAAACTTCAGTTTTTGGCAGACTTTGTGGTGATGAAGATGGAAACCGAGAAAATACCTATCATACTTGGAAGACCGTTTATGAAAACGGCCAGGGCTATCATAGATGTAAATGAAGGTATAATGGTGCTCCAGGATAGAGATGAGAGAGTGGTGGTGGATCTCTTCAAAGATGAGACACAAGCAAAGGAGGAAGAAGCCAGTTATAAAGCTGCATTTCGAGATGCACCCATAACTAGAGGTAAAGATGAAAATTTTGAGGTTTCTGGTAACCATTGTTTGTTGTTTCAGGTACCCAAGGAAGAAGAAATTGGAAAAGGAGAAGAAATTCCTAGAGACTGGAAGAAAAGAAGACTCAAACTTGGCACACCTGTAAGAATCAAGAACAAGTTGTGGGTTATGAAGGGCTTTAAAGAAAAGGAGATGATAGAGATAGAGTGTCCATATTCTAGAAGAACCAAAACAGTTCAAAGGAAGCAGCTGAGAAGTTGGTGGACTGACAACATCAACTATAAAGAAGATGAAACTTGAACTTTATTGGGTCAAGATAATGACGTTAAAAGAGCGCTTGCTGGGAGGCAACCCAGTGATTTACAAACTGTTGATTTTGATTTTGGTTTTGTAACTTTTAATTTGTGGACATTATTTTGTAAATATTTTGTTGGATACAGCATCTACTGAAGGATGCTAGGTGGTTAAGTATCTACTGAAGGATACTAAGTTTGTAACACCTACTGATGGGTGTTGGTGAGAAGATTTTGCACCTACTGATGGGTGCTGGTAAGTTTGAAACACCTACTGATGGGTGTTGGTGAATTTTGGGTCAGGCTCGTGACGTTAAACAAGCGCTACCTGGGAGGCAACCCAGTTGATTGATTGTTTTCTGTTTGTTTATTTTAGTTAGGGTTTGCATAAGCATTTTTAACATTGAATTGCAGGGAACCAGTGAGGGGTATGTCTAGGAGGCACGTAG
This sequence comes from Vigna nakashimae, assembly GCA_034642375.1. Taxonomy (NCBI): domain Eukaryota; kingdom Viridiplantae; phylum Streptophyta; class Magnoliopsida; order Fabales; family Fabaceae; genus Vigna; species Vigna nakashimae. The sequence continues at coordinate 12,769,677 of CM067764.1, read as the reverse complement.
GTCAAGAAAAGAAGGAGAGGAGCACTTCACGAAAGTGCCGCTGAGCGGCAATTACCGCTGAGTGGTACTCTCACAGATGGGCTTTAGTTCCCCTTAGCGGAACCCGAGCCCATTAGGGTATTTTTAAACCCTAAGCTGCGCAATTTCTCATTCTTTCAAAGTTCTTCTCTGCACAAACACTCCCACATACCTTCTCCTAGGTTTTCCACATCTTTTCACTCTTCCCTCTTAAGAAAATATCTCTTCCACTCACTTTTTCACTAGTGTGCCATCAAAGTTTGGGGTTGGAAGAGAGCATTCTAGCTTGGAAGCATTCTCATTGCATCTAGTATCTCCACCCAAGTAAGTAAAATGCATTTTGTTCATTCTAGGGTTCTTGAATTTGAATGTGATTGTCAAAGCATGATTATTTAGGGGTTTTGGTTTCTATGCATGATTTGATGATATATTTGATGTTTGAACCGATTAAACTGCATGATTATGAACTGGAAAACTGGAAATTGCATTTGGGTGGAGTTAGGAAAGCTTTAAAACGAGATTTTCAAAAATCTGCAGAGTCACCGCTGAGCGGCAATTACCGCTGAGCGGCACTCTGCCAGATTTGATTTTTCTGGTTTGTTGCGTGTTGGATTGTGGCACTGGTGGCGCTGAGGGGAAATTCTGGCCCTCAACGGTGGTTTAGCTTCGAAAGGAGTTGTGTTCTATGTTTACTAATGATTAACATCATGTTCTGTGGTTTTGTAATTGTGTTTGAATGCATGAATGACATCCTCTTCAGGAAAGAGATTGAAAACCATGGCAACCAAGAGAAAGGAAAAGGAACCAGAGCAACCCCATAACAACAGGTTCCTCTCTAGGAAACATGAGAAGCACTTTAGGGTGGTTCAGGACAGAAGACTTCTGATGGAGAGAAAAGTTGGAATGATACCTAACTTTGATCCTCAATTTGGAGAGCAAGTGTTAGGGAATGATTGGGGAAAGCTAGCCACTTATCCTGCACCTGCCAACATAGCTGTGGTAAAGGAATTTTACACCAATGCAAAGAAGATTGGTGATTATCCAGCTGAGAATTATTTGGGCTATGTCAGAGGCCATGCTATCAGGTATGATCCTGATTCTATCAACAATTTCCTGGATACTGTGTGGGCTGGTGAGCAATGCCAGTTTGCTCTCTGCATGGAGGAAGGTGCTGATTTTGAGGATGTGGAGAGAGTGTTGTGTATACCTGGAGGACACTTCCAAAGGAATAGATCTGGCGCAGTGGTTAACATTAGGAGGACAGATTTGACTCCTCTTGCAAAGTATTGGATGACATTTTCTCATGCCAACATTCAGCCATGTTCACATGTGTCAGATATCACTCTCAGCAGGGCACTATTCATCTACTGTGCTATCAGAAACTTGAATGTTAATATTGGGCAGGTGATAGCTGATGAGATTAGTGTGTGTGCTAATACCTCAAATAACAAAGCACCACTAGGACATCCTTCTTTGATCACTCACCTTTGCAAGCTAGCTGGGGTGGACACTTCTGTTCCACCATTTGAGAGGCCAAGAAAAGCTATTGATGAGGCTTATTACAGACAGTACTGTGGAGGTGAGGATGCAGCTCAGCTAGTTCCACCACGCCATGCTCGTAGAGAGAGAGGGCCAGCACAGAGCCGGACATCTGCTGATACACATGAAGCAGAACCATTCCAGATGAGGGACATGTATATGTCTCTTATAGGTGCTCAGTTGCAATCCATTCACAGAGGGCAGGTGGCCACGGCTGAGATGATAGTGGGGATGTATGACACACCTCCAGCCCACAGGTGGACTATGGATGAATTCCATAATGTGGTAGCTTGGCCAGAAGAACCATTGCATGGAGAAGGAGCTGAAGCTTCAGCTCGAGACATGGAAGAAGATGAAACTGAGGAGGAGGATGCATTTGATGATGATGATGAGGAGGAAGAGGAAGATACAGAGGACAGCTCAGACTGATGAGGAGCTGAGATAGCATTTACTGATGAATGCTATCATATGATTATGCTTTTGTGGTTTAAGTTTTCTGAACTTATTTGTTTTTGTTTTTAGATTAGGGTATGATGTACTCTATTGAACACCTGGTTTATTATGATGGTTTGCTATTAACTGTGATTGTTTGATAAGTAATGCTTGAATGATGCTTATTGACTGATTGATGTTGAGATGATGTGCACATAAAATGCTTATACAGGTGATTCACAAGCTTTGTGAACAAATGCATGATATCATGATTGTGATTGTGAAATTAAGCAGGATGTGTATGTCAAATGTGAATGAGCTTATATGTGAGGTTTTGAGCTCCAGAATTGTTATTGTTGAATGCTATTACTTTGGAAGCTTGAATGACTTTGCCCAGGTTTTCTATGATTGAATCAATTGCTTGTTTTGCATCATGTGATCAAGGCCGTTTGTTGGAACCCTTTTTATTGGCCAAATTCATAAAGTTAGCCCACTAAAAGAGAACACGTTGTGTTCTATCCTTTGAACCCTTAGACTTGAACATACACTGAAAACCCTTGATTGAAAATCTTTACCTTGAGTTAAGTAGAAGATCTTGTGTGGTATTATTAAATGTTCAAGTTTGGGGTTGTTGGGAAAACATGAAAAAGGAAAAGCATTGAGCTAAGAGCTAAAAAGTAAGAATATGCAAAGAAAAAGAAAAAGAAAAGAAAAGAAAAAGAAGTAAAGCTCAATGCAAATGCAAAGGCAAAAGAAAGTTGGGAATGAATAAGAATAATTGTGTTGTTATGATTCTCTTAACTCAAGGATTTTGTGATCCAGAAAAACCAATTTTCTTGTTAGCCCAGCCACATTATAAGCCATTGAAAAGTCCTTGTGATGATGCATGCTTGTGAATGTTTTTTTTGATTGTGGTAAAATGAAAGGCAAAGTTGATTCATGTGACATCGTGATAGTGGAGTGAATGAGTGAAACACTTTACCTCTTATACACTTGTGTGTTGAGTGAAACACTTTACCTAGTGAGGAAATATTCCATAAGCACATGAACATCCATGCTTAATTGATTAATCATTCATGAAAAATAGCATTTGTTGGAACTTAAATGACTTTGTGAATACTAAAGCATGTGCACATCTTGAATGAACTCTTGGTCATAAGTTTAAGTGAAGTTGTTACTTATCTTGAAAAAGAGAATTTTTGAATGAGTGAACCATCATATGAATTGGTTGGAGATTGAGTTACATTTTGTTTGCTTGAGGACAAGCAAAGTTCTAAGTTTGGGGTTGTGATAACAGTTGAAAAACTGTTATTTTCATGCTTAAAATTGATATTAAAAGCAACCTTTAGACTTAAAAACTAGCTTGAAATCATGCTTTTATCCATATTTTCAGAAATAAGAGAGCTGGACAGGTTTATGCTTGATTTAAGTGTTTTTGTGCAGGTTTTAAGGTGAATTTAGTGAAAGAAGTGAAGAAGGAGAGAGATGGAATCAGAAAAGGAATCAAAGAGTGCAAAAGGAGAAGCCGAAGGCACCGCTCAGCGGCATTTTACCGCTGAGCGGCACTCAGGAGGTCACGGGAGGTCCGCTGAGGGGCAAACTGGCCGCTGAGGGGAAGAAAAGGGACGCGCAGTCACCGCTGAGCGGTATTTACCGCTGAGCGGCACTTTTATGGGCTTGGGCTTTTGTAATCTTTTGTAACTCTAGAATAGTATATAAGGACTTGCACGTCCTAGAATTAGTATCTTTGGCAGAAACGAGGCAAACACTCTCTCTTCCACCCCTTTGAAGGAGGATCTTGGATGCTCAGGCTACCTCTTCACCTTTTTAGGGTTTATTCTTTCATTCTTTCATTGTTATTCATCTAGGTTCACCATGAATATGGTGAACTAAACCTTGTATGTTTGTTGGGGAATCAATGTAATCTCTTGAAGCTCTCATATATGGAATCTATGCTTGCATCTTTTAATTAAGATTTATGCTTTCTTTCATCATTAGTTAGGGTTTTTCCTCTTTGCTTAATGCTTGCATGGTTTAACTCATTCGATGCATGATTATTGGTTTTGTCGATACGGGCACGTACGGGGAAGTCTAGATCCGGGGAATTTCTCCCAATATTATATTGGTTGTCGTTAAGCTCCTGCACTTATGAACTGATCATTAGGAATGCTAGGAATTGTATGAACTCGTGATTAGGGAGAAGCCATCTAGAATGGTACTTTAGAGAGTGGCATTAACAATGATGATTTGAATGTTGAATTCCTAAAATATATGAGAGTGGATGAGATGAAATTGACCCCCAACAACATATTCATTCATATATTTCATTGAAAGTGTTTATCTTTTGCTTTTGCCATTGATCAAAAACTCATGCATACATGTTTATTTTCTGTCTTGCATATTAAACTCCAATTATTTCGTCCTTAAGTCTTAGCTAATCAACAAACCACATAACTAAACTAGGCCGTGAGTCCTTTGGGAGAACGATACTTGGTCTTACCAAGTTTATTACTTGAACGATTCGGTCATACTTGCCGATTGTGAAACAAGTTTGTGACATCATATTTTGGTGATCATAAATTTGTCCATCACCCTACCACACTCATGAGGTTAGTTAGTTATCACTCACCTTGGGCTATACTGGAAGCACCCAAGACTAGGACCTCCTGCTACTACTCATGACATGATTCAATCCTTTCTACTTGAGAATGATTGACCATTGTAGTTTTAGGATAACCCCAAGACTGAGTTACCATGCAAATCATTCTAAACACTGAGGGCACCACCATGTATCCCCCTTGAGGATCATGGAATTACGTCCAATACTGATATTTTTCACTTTAACACCAACATGATAATGCACACATAAGCCCTTAAAGCAATTGGAACAATTAAGTATAATAGCATACTGGAATAAATAGGAATATTGGCCGAACGGAAAACATCAACACATAATGAGCAAAACCGAACACCCTGTGAATGGTGGAGACCGAACGGTATCTCACTTCCCAAAGGACAGGACCGAATGGTCCATGTAAGACTGAAGAAGTGGCCAAACACTATATAGGATCGCCCACTAAGAGAGACAAAATGCTACTATGACTGAATGCTACTTGAGAGACCGAACGCTACCTAAGACCGAGCACTATCAAGACCAAACACTACCTAAGATCGAGCACTATCAAGATCGAACGCTACCTAAGAGACCGAATGCTACTTAAGAGACTGAATGCTACCTAAGAGACCGAATGCTACCTAAGAGATCAAACACTACTTTAGAGGCTGAATGCTACCTAAGACCGAACACTATCAAGACCGAACGCTACCTAAGAGACCAAACGCTACCTGAGACCAAGCACTATCAAGACCGAACGCTACCTAAGAGTGAGCACTATCAAGACTGAACGCTACCTAAGAGACCGAACGCTACTTAAGAGACTGAACGCTACCTAAGAGACCGAACACTACCTAAGAGACCGAACGCTCAACAACACATGGTCGAATGGTTATCAATTCACTTTCGACGAAACTGCATAATTCTGCAGAATTATGAACAACACCTAACATAACCATTCCTAACCATTTTTACTAACTTCTAACACCCTTTTTATACTTAATTAAACTTATCTAAATGATTCTAAGCATTCCTACTACCATTCTAAAGTGATTAAGACTCAATTTCAACTCTAAAACACCAATTTTCCCAACTCAGGGATTCAAAACCCAATCGTACTGCTTTGCACCTATTTTGATCAATTTAGTGACTTAAACAAGTCACAATACACTAGCTAAGACTGCCCCAACAGTCCAATTGCGCTTTAGGCCCCAAATGTCCAAAATCACTACCTCACTTCCCCCAATTTGCCCTAAAACACCATAATTTCACTTAACTTTCCATTTCATTCAAGCTATAACAGATTTATCAATCCAAGCACTTCCAACACGCCCAATTACAGCAGCTAGATTCAACCAATTCAGTTTACAGACCTCACGCTAGAATTTCATACATCACACACATCACATGTATGACCCACTTACTTTAGAGCTTAAACAAGCAAACCAAACACACACCCATTAAGGAATTTAACATACATACAAATACTGCAACCAAATTGAAAACAATATCTAGCTCCCTTTACCTTAGAGTTGAGTAGTACAACCCACTAGAATGCTCTAACAGTGCCTCACACAACAAGGACCCGACTAAGCCCCGCTAAAGAAGGAAAATCTAATCGGATGGTTGCGAAGCTCACTGCGTCGCGGTCACTTGAGCACTACCTAATCCAACATGTAATGGCTGAATGTGAGGGAATGGTAGAGAGAAGACAGAGCAAGGTTAGGAAAAATAAGAGTTCTAAAGAAAGAAGGAAAAGTTGGCTAATGAACTCAGATTTTGAAAGGTCCCTTCTAAGGTCATGATGTCCTTAGTTTTACGGACTTGACTGCCTCAACCTAAGGTCCAATAACCCTAATGTAACATCCCAAAAATACAGCATTTAACTATATCATAGAATCGTTACATTTAATAATATTTCAGTTCAGTTTTACACTAAGAAGACGAACGTTCAAGGTCGAACGGCCTTACCTAAAGGCTTCAATTAAAACTGCACAGAATAAGTGGAAGCAAGACCAAACGGTTTACAAAAGAAAATACCGAACGGTCGGATAAAAACAGAACACGAGATGACCGAACTATCACCTCACCATATTACTAAACTAATAACCGAACGATCTTACGGTTCAGCCTTTACTTCCACTTCTAACAAATTTTCTTCTTCCAGCACCTCTTCCAACTACTCGCCTCCTTCTGCTCACATCCACACGGATGATCATTGCAATTGACACGACGGACGTACAAAGACGAGACAACACAAGGAAAAACACAGGGTAAGCTTATGTAATTTAATTCATGCATAAATATATATTTCTAACAATCCAACACACAAGATAATTTTTGTCATACGCATCATACAAAGCCTATCACTAGACTGACTGTCTGGACGGTATGAATTCTGTGTAGCTACGACGTTTCGTGCACCCGGGTGATGTAGTAACTGGAATATCTCATCAGCTGCCACCTGAGGTTAGTCCGTTCCGTCCAAAGTACCCCTAAGGACTAGGACCTCCTGTCGTTCCCACACATGACCTACCCTCCTCTACGTGAGGACGAGTACTCACGGAACATCAGGATGAACCACCAGCCAAGCATTACCACATTCATACTTTACAAATTCAATATTCATCCATGAGTCGTTCCTCCTTGGAACGCTCGTTCATAATTCCAACACATTTCATTCATATCATATTCTTTTCATCTTCCATTATCAATCATCTCCGTTTTATCTTTCATTAGTCCTCATCTCAATTTCATCTTTCATTATTAATCATGTCAATTTCCTCCTTATTCAAAAATTTATAAAGACATTCTACACCGAACGTCAATCCTCACTCAGAACGAGGACGAACACTTAAGGCGAGACAGATAGGTCTCCAGTTTCAGAATAGAATAAGACTGAGAGGTTTACTATCGTTTTGAAAGAGAACCGAGTGTAATAGATATAGCAAGGAACGAATGAACCGAACGTTCATTACAAAGTGAATCAATTATATGACTGACTCTTGATAACTCTGACCGAACGCTGAAAAGACCTCGCCAAAGGCTACGACTCTATGCTGGAACCAATTGATACAGACACTTCAAGATATTCCAATAATAATACTTAGAAGCATTCATATGAAGAAACCGAACGTTTATGAATGTTTAGCTTATTTGAATTTACCTCAAGAAATTCGAATGCCAGTCAATGACCGAGCACGGTAGAGAAGAAATTCTATTGAAATTAGACAAACGCTGTTTTCCATTAATATAGGTTATATAAGAAACGAGAACGAGCGCTTGGTGTAAGACCGAACACTACTCAGTACGAGCGCTTGGTGTAAGATCGAGCACTACTCAGTACGAGCGCTTGGTGTAAGACCGAGCACTACTCAGTATGAGCGCTTGGTATAAGACCGAGCACCAATAAACTTAGAATAACAGACTTGATAAATATAATAAGATACTATCGAAGTAGTGATTACGAATGACGAAAATATACCATTACACATGTATATATAAATTGAGTTTATCAAAGGATACCCAGATACAACTGTGCTTGGCCGAACGCTCAAACATAGTATTATAACACGAGGACGCTCGTCCTCCACTAGGATTCTCTCCAATGAAAGAATCTCATTTCAACTATGTTCACTAGGATAACCGAACGGTCAATGACCGTTCAGGAACGAACGTATACTTTTATATGAGAAATTTCATACCATAATCATTTCTTTTCAAACTCATTTTTTTAACATATATTTTCATACTTTATACATTCATATCAAATTCAACTTTCACACTCCAACAATCCATATCATATAAGTTTCATATAATTCATACATTATAACATAACTCATCCATATTTCATTTCCACTCATTAAATAAACGAACGTTCATTCAATCCATTCATATTAACCATTATGCATCAATACCATTAAGTCAAATAACGAACGTTCATGCAGTACGACAACATACAAATACCAATTAAATTAAATAAGCTTCCCTTACCTTAGAGCGTGAACTTACGTCCCTCAGACTGAGACTCAGTTCGCCGAACTACGATCCTTTCTACCCTCAACGCTCAACGACTCTTCGAACCAAAGTAAAACAACAGACCAACTCGTTCAGAATGAAACTAAGGGCTCATGCAACCAGAACTTGGTTTGCATGTTTACAAGAACGAACGGTTAAAGACATAGAAAACTTACCCGTTCAGAATTTGAAACCAATCGGATTAATCTAAAGCTTGGGATGCTGGAAGTGATCCTATGGTGCCAGAATAGTGATTGGAGGAGAGAGAATGAGTGTTTTCTCAGAGAAAAGATGAAGAAGATGTAGAGAGAAGGAGGAGAAAAGAGGATTCTTCAGAAATCTAAAAAGAGGGTGCATGTAGAGAGTGGAGTAGATTTTTCTGAAAATCCAAGTTTTGCTTCACACGTCAAAACGATCGTCCCCTATTCTGTCGACACCTATTTTTCACAAACTGATTTTCGGATCCCCTTCGCTTGACACCTGACGTCCGTCATCTGAGTGTCAATTCTCCCTCTTGACACGTGAATTTCCATTAAACGATACATGTGTGGATTTCTTTTTCTGGTTTCTGACTTTTGATTTTACTGGTTTTGACATTGTCCTTACACAACTTCTAAGGTCCAATAACCCAACATTTTCAGGCCCTTACACAACTTCTCTATTTGGTGTAGATAAATTGTTTTTCTATTTTATCTTACAAGAAAATATACCAATATATAAAAATAAGAACAATAAAATAAAAATAAAATTAAAATATAACTAGAAGAGACTCGTTAAAGAAAAAAACTAGTTCCATATACTGTATACAATGTTAATATGCAAACGAGAGCGGTATTAACTCTAATGATTCTCAGAAGCAAAAGTGCAGTTAACATTTTCCCACGGAAGAAAATAAGCATACATAGAGTGACATGACGGCTGAGGCAACGGTCTGATGAAATGTGCGAACGGTGATGGTGTACACCGCGAAGCACTAGATCTGCGGGCCGTGACCTCTCCGAACTCCATACTCCAACTAGCTCTTCCAACTCAACACTCTCACTCACTGCAACACCGCACTCTCTTCGCTCTCTTTCTCCGTGATTTCATTTCCATGGATCTTTCCTGATTCTTCAGATCCACCATGGCCAACTTCCTCGCTCAGTTCCAGACAATAAAAAACGCCTCCGATCGCCTCGTCATTTCAGGTATTTCATGCTTTTTAACCGAAGATCCAATCTCCTCCGTTTTCTCTGCATTCGCTTGTGGTTTCCAAGCATTGTGCTATTCGCAATCACATCGAAACGCTCCGTTTCTTTCCGTTTTTATCTTCAAAGGAACTCTGTATCAGTTTTAGATCGTGGTGTAGGGTTTTAGTTGCCTTTCGCTGCAATTTATTGTTCTGCCTATGTTATATTAGCATTGTCAATAATTGTTGATTGTAATTATCGAACCTAGCAATAGTTCAATTTCAATGTATTGTGATGATCGTTTTAAGGTAAAGATGAGAGAGGTCCATTGTCAACTGCAAGAATAATCTCAACTGTTGTCGTTAGTGAATAGTCGCAGTGGAAGCAGAAACAGTAATAAACAATAGATGTAGTGTTATTGATCTGGATGTGTGCTTGAGCATTTGTGTGCATGTGACTTTATATTGATGCTTTGTCAATTGATTCTCAGTGGAGGATGTGAGTGACTTGTGGCCGACTGTCAAACCTGCTTTTGAGGGGCGTTTGCCGTTCAAACGGGCGACTTTGAATAACAAGACGCGGAACCCTGTCTTTGTTGACACATTGCCAGCGGAGTTCATATTAACTACTGATTCAAGACTACGCAGCCGGTTCCCTCAGGAGCAGTTTTTATTTTGGTTTCGAGAGCCTTATGCAACAGTTGTACTTGTCACCTGTGAGGTAACAAGAATTCCAGTTGTTTATATTGTTAAGGTTGCAGTACAAAATTGCATGTTTTAATAACATCTGAGGTTAGATGCAAAGAGGTTTTTGCTGTTACAGTAGAAAGAATAGAGTATTTTTGTTATTATTATAAATTAGAAGATGAAAAGGTTTTTGATGTTATAATATAGAGAGTAAATGGTTATTAATAGGGGGAAGAAAATATATTTGTGGTTACATGTTTTGATTCAATAAAATCAACAATCAGTTTTGCAAGCTAGATATATTTTTTAGTTCCTTTCAACTTAGCTAAGAGAGAATAGAGCATAACACAAAGGTGACCGACAAAATGATTTCATCAAAAGTTCCTCACTTTGATGGTTTACATATGATTATTAGAGTGAGTTGATGGAAAATCTTCCTCGTGCCAATGGTATAGGGAGCTTGGTTGAAACTAGTTTTGAGGAGTCCGATGAAGGGGTTGTGTTGATTAATGTAAAGTTGTAACAGTTGGGAAAATCTTTGAAGAAAATTCTTCAAAAATTGATGGAGAGATTCACCTATGTTGTGGTTTCGATTGAGGACTCAGGAGAAAGAAAGAATATTGTTGACGAGCTTCAAAGCTCTCTGGTAGTTCATTAACAAAAGTTTAAAAGAAGTAGTGAAGATGGGGAACAAGCATAGGTTGAAAATAGTTGAGAAAGGGGAAGAGGAAGAGGAGCGAACAGGGGTCGAGGATGTGGACAATGAAGACAATATTTCTCAAAGGCCATGGTGGAGTATTTGAAGTGCCACAATTTGGGACATTTTCAATTTGGATGTCTCAAATAGAACAAAGAGTCAAATTACATTGAATTGGATGAAGAAGAGGAGGAGCTTCTTTTGATGGCTTTTGCAGAAGAAAATTAAACCAAAAGAAATGATGCGTGGTTTTTGAACCTTTGATGTTCTAATCATATGTGTGGAGACATAGGAGTGTTCTCTAACATGGTAGAAGAACATAAGCATTCTGTTAAGTGTGAAAATAACTCTCCAATGTCTGTGGTTGGAAAAGGCAATGTAAGATTGTCCATTAATGGAACTACTTTTCTTATCAAGATGTAATTTATGTTCCTATGTTTCTAAACAACTTGTTGAGCATGAGGCAGTTGCAAGAAAAAGGTCTTGCCATTTCATAAAAAATGGAATATATAATCTCTATCATCGAAGCAAAGGATTGATTGCACATACGAACATGAGTACCAATCATATGCTTATTCTTCTCAATGAGAGCTTCAACAACAGTGCTCCTATTGAAGAATGTTTGGATACTTCCTCAAACTAACTTACCTTTTGGCATCAAAGGTATGGACACTTAAGCTATATGGGATTAAAGATACTACAAACAAAAAAGAATATGATGCATGGACTTCCTCAGCTGGAAGTCTTAAATGTTTCTTGTGGAGATTGTTTTGTCAATAAGCAACACCATAGTGAATGGTGTGCTGACATTGAATCTCATACATGCATATAAGACCAGAAGACAATATCTTAGTACCTGTGCACATACCAAAGTCAAAAAGAGTTCAAATTGATGATAAGAATTTTGACCCAAAGATAGAATTATAATTAGTAAGGATGTAGTGTTTGAGGAAGAAAAAAGTTTGAGATTGAGAATGAAATTATAAAAACAAATAGAAGAAAAATTGGTTTGGGGTGATGATGGCTAATAGTGAGGAAAGTGAGGGAGAGCATGGAAGGGAGAGTAACATTATGGTTTAGAGGAAGAGGGAGATTTTAGTAATGCTAGTGAAGATAATGTGAGGGGTAGTGATGTTAATAATGAAAATTATATGAAGGGTAATAATGCTAATAATGAAGTAGAGAATTCACATGTAAATGCAATTGAAAGAAGAAGGAGGACACTAGCTTGGATGGAAGGATTGTGAGTGGTTTGGAGTTGAGTGAAGAAGCATAAACCTACATGGTACAAAACATTATGAGTGATGATCCAACTTTGTTTCTCGAAGTTGTGAATCATGATATAAGGCTTTGGACAATAAATAAGTTCACTAGAAAAAGACCAAACTTGGGAGCTCGTGGATCTCCCTATTGCAGTGAAATGAATTTTCAAGACAATATTGAATGAGTTTGGTGAAGTCAATAAGTATATAGCACAACTTGTGGCAAAGGGGTACTCCCCAAAACTGGAATTGATTCCTTTGAAGTGTTTGTCCTTGTTGTATGCATGTAGTAAGGATGATTGTTGCAATTGCAGCAGGCAGAGGATGAGACGATGTCAAATATGCTTATTTTTCATGGAGAGTTAAATGAGGACTTACACTTTGAGCAACCAAACGGATATGTAAAGAAAGGAGAAGAGCACAAGGTATACAAACTACAAAGCTTTGTATGGCCTAAAGCAAGCACTAAGAACATGGTTCAATCATATAGTCTCACTTCATGAAGGAATGATTTAAATAAATGCCCAAATGAGCAAACTTTGTCAATCCAGAGAAATACTAAAGGTAAGATTAATTATTAGCATTTATGTTGATGATTTTATTTACATTGGTGATGAGGAGGGCATTGTTTAAGAAGTCTATGATGCAAGATTTTGATATGATTGACCTAAGATTCTTTACTGACATTGAAGTTTTGCATAAACCAGAAGGAATTTTCATGTGTCAAGAAAAAAAAAAGTATGCCACTGATGTAATGAAGAAGTTTGGATTGTTTGAGAGCAAACATGTAAGAAGTCCAATAGTTCTTGGTTATAAAATTAACAAAGATGTTGATGGTGCATCTGAAGATGACACGTATTTTAAGAAAATTCTTGGAAGTTTGATGTATCTTACATCTACAAGGCCCAATATTATGTTTAGTGTGAGCTTAATTTGTAGGTATGCATAAAAATCAACTCAGTTGCATTTACAAGCTGCAAAAAGAATATTGAAGTAACTGAAGGGAACTATTGGCTTTGGGATCTTTTTTCAAGAAGGGAGGAGAAGAAGACTTGCTTGCTTTCACAGATTTTAGGTGAAGATTCTGAAAGTACATTTGGTTATGTTTTCTTGTTAAGCTCGGGAGCAGTGTCATGGATGTCTAAAATAAACCAAATGTTGCTCTTTCAACAACTAAAGCAGAGTTTATTGCTGCTGCTTGTGCATGTCAATCTATGTGGATGAGAAGAGTTTTTGAGAAACCATGCTCAAGAAGGTAGCACGAGCATCATTTGTGATAATAACTCAACCATTAAATTTTAAAAAAATCCAGTCATGCATGGAAAAAGCAAACATAACAGAGTGTGCTTCTACTTTTTAAGAGATCTTACAAAAGATGGAGAAGTGAGGTTGATGCATTGTGGAACACAGGATCAGATTGCAGACTTAATGACTAAGGCCTTGAAACTTGAGACCTTTTCGAAGCTCAGGAAGGTAGGTGTTGGGCATGCTTGATTTGAATGAAATAAATGAATTGTATTGTAGTTACAGTTAGTTTAAGGGAGAGAATGAAGGGATTTGTGTTGTTACAGTAGAAAGAATAAGGTATTGCTTTTAGTTTAAATTAGAAGATGAGAAATTTTTTTTGATGTTATAATAGAGAGAATAAATTGCTATTAATCAGAAGAAAAGATGTTTGTAGTTATATATTTTGAAGACTATATAGCAGCCATCTGGATTTAATGAAACTATCAATCAGTTTTGCAAGCTACATATATTTTTATTGTTCCTTTCAAGATGAGGGAGGTCCACTATGATTTTTACCACATTTTGCAGCTCTTTCTGTTACATTTTTGATTCATTTACTCCTTATGGATGCTTGATATATATCTTAGGAAGTGTTTGGAAAAGCTTTTAAGAATCTTATTTGGTCTTCTGACCATTGTAAAATTTATTTTTGGCTCATTTCAATAATCTTCATAAAAGTAAAGTTCATGATTAAGCCCTCATGTGACAAGCTTTTATTTTATTAGTTCTTACAGTCTTTTAATTAAACACGTCCTTAGTGATGCTACATTTTGTGCAACTGAATTTGAGTGAAAAACCTTAAGTAACAGGTAAATAACATGCAAAGCATATTGATTCAATTCTTACCAAGTTGAAAGAAAGGTTTTTAATAGGTTAGTGAATAACAAATACTTGAAATACGTTTGATAAAACTGATTACATAGAAAGGTACTTTTATTTTTACTTTTGATAGTAAGAATTTACAATGACTTATGCCTTTCCTATTGGGAAAAAAAAATCTGTTTTCAAATATAACATTTTGTCTGTTTTAGATACATTCTTGGGCTTATACTTAACCTTTGAGCTTTTAGTTAAGACGACGATTTGTCCAATCTGTTTTTGTTAAGATTTCTTACATGGTATGCAACCTTTTTAATTAAGGAGCTGACATTGGGTCCTAGTTAATCCTTTCTTATTGCTTTTGCACAAGGTAATGTTGTGTGTATTCTTTGTCCAAGCTTCAATTTCCAATTAACTTTAATGTGAAGTGATTTCGGAAAAACAACATTTTGGATTTGCACCCGACTTCTTTAGCTTCTATGGTTATAAATAAGTTGCATGACATCCTTTTTTATTTAAAATGTTCAGTCTTCAGATAGTTGCTACAATGAATCCATTTTAATTCATTGGATTTGAGTAGGTTTATTTCTGCACGCATTTCCTGCTCACCATTTGTAACTTTTGTTGGCATTAAGATTGCATTTTAAATGTTATTTCTTGTTGGTTCTGTTGAATTAGCTTGATGACACCCTGATGTCCTGATGTGTTGCTAGTTTCCTTGATTCTTGTGAAGAACAATCCTGATCACTTTTTACCTGTTTTTTGAAGTTTTTTTGAATGTTGGAACAGACATTATTGTTAATCTGCTGATGAAATCCATTTAGGAGTTTTATTTCATAGGTTAATCTATTCTTGGTGTGTAACTATCATGTTGAATTAGCCTGATTGTGGTTAGTTTTCTTGCTTGTGTAAAACAATGCTGATGTTTTTTACATGTTTTTGGGAGTTCTTTGAATAACAGTATATACTGATAATATAATCCAGAAATCCATTATAAGAGCTTAATTTCATGGTTTTAATATGTTTTTGTTGTATAATTCTTTTAGTTATTGATTCAGTTGTGGATCTATTGTGTAGTTTAACTCTTACTTTTATTCCCAGGATCTAGATGAGTTCAAAACCATCCTTAAACCACGTTTGAAATTAATTGTCCAAAATGAAGAAAGGGAGTGGTTCGTTGTATTTGTATCAAAAGCTCATCCAGCTAATGATCAGGCAAACAAAATGGCGAAGAAAGTATATGCTAAACTTGAAGTTGAGTTTAATACCAAAAAAAGAGAAAGGTAACTTGACAAATTAGACTTGCAACAAGTGAGCTCTTCCCTTCTCCAATGGAAGTTTGAATGTTTTGTTGATAGTTTGCTGATATTCTTTACAACTCAATATGTTTTTATCAACTTTTTAGTATATATTACAGAATATGATAAACACATAGGAATTTAAACTATTTCATTGTTTACTGTTTTGGTTAGTATGAACTTGATGTGTCGATATAGAAAGCAAAAGTGGTGCTTGGAATTTAGCTTCAAGGTTCACTCTTATAGTTTCTTTCAATAGGATTATTTGATCAATACTGTTTCTTCTTTCTTTCATAAATAAATATTATGGAATCATCTGTTAACATTACACATGCAAGTGGTCGAGAACTTTGATGATAGAGTTAGGAAAAAACACAGCGATAGTTACCAAACGAAATAATAACAATTGAGAAAGATAAAAGATTTGTTATTCAAGTTTATGTTTAATATTTAGTTTAATTGCATCAATGACAACTTAATTCCTTCCCTTTTTATTGACAATTTTATTTCCTTCTCATTTGTTGCTTTTAACATGGTTTCTTCCTCATCTAGATGTTGCAAATATGACATGCATTTTCCTGAGGCAAACTTTTGGGAGGATCTAGAATCAAAGATAATGGAATGCATCAGAAATACCCTGGATAGACGTGTACAATTTTATGAGGATGAGATAAGAAAGCTCAGTGAACAGCGCCTCATGCCAGTCTGGAACTTCTGCAACTTTTTTATTCTAAAGGTTAATGCTATTTTGATGAATTATACTTAAAAGTGCAATAAATGATTTTGACGTATGAAAGTCCAATCTTTGTTGTTCTTTATAAATTACCCCTTTCTACTATTTCGGGGAGATTTTGGGATCTTTTAATAAATTTGTATTCTGTGCTCAGGAAAGCTTGGCTTTTATGTTTGAAATGGCTCACCTTCATGATGATGCGTTACGAGAATATGATGAGCTGGAACTCTGCTATCTTGAAACTGGTGCTTGATGCTTAGTTTCTTTCTCTGTTGTTGTTGCCAAATAAAGTTGATGTTTTTAGATTGACAATTTTGTGCTTTATAAACCCCCTTCACGGGAACATTAAATCTTGTGTCTAACAGATAGTCTCTTCTGAACAATGAAAATTGATTCAAATGACTGAAATGAATGCAGTTAACATGACTGGAAAGCAGAGAGATTTTGGAGGGGCTGATCATGGTGATGATCAGGCAACATTGCTTAATCCAATAAATAAACCATTGACACAGATGGTTCAAGAGGACACGTTTAGGGAGTTTGAATTCAGACAGTATCTATTTGCATGTCAATCAAAGGTTTGCCCTGGCCAGAACACTTATATAATGCTAAATATGTTAGCAGCTTTGTGGTAAAACAAATTTAGGTTGATTTTGCCCTAATGTCTTCTTTGATGCTTGTAAGCTGAGCTGCTTCTTTGCTTGTATTATTTTTTATTATATAATTTAAGATCATGGTTCTCAAAATTGGACCGCTGGTCATACTGAAAATCAGTCCCTCGTCTAGTTCGGTTGTGGTGCACAACTGGTAATGTACAGAACCAGTGAACCAGTCAAACTAGTAAAAAACCGGTTCAGCAAAGATAATAATAATTACAATTTTAACTTTTTTCTTAAGAGTTTAAATGTGATACATATTTATTTAAACTTTTTATGCATTATAAATTGTAAGAACCTATAAATTTAAGTTTTATTTAGTTTTGAGCAAGATAAAATTATGATATTATATATTTTTTTACATCGTTTAGTGTGTTTTTAATTATTAAAATAATTTTATTAGTATTGGTTCGACCCATCGATTGAACCATTACACCTTGAACTAGTACCTTAACTGGTTTAATGACCAATTTGGTTTTGAAAACAGTGTTTAAGATGCAATTTATAGATCATACTGAATTTTAACTTTTGCATTCATTTAAAATAAATATAAAAAATTTGCATGCAAACACGAAAAATTGGTAGTTTAAAAGATAATATGCTGCTTAAAAGCCATTTAATTTTTTAACTATAATATTCCTTTTCTTCCTCTCGTATGCCAGTATATGGACCTCTGCGTAATCACTGGAGGCATTTGATTGTTCAAGTGCTTTAAATAAATGTTGAGACTGAGCAGCCCGCAACCGTCTTTTATAGAAAGCTGGGATGTTTATTTTCGTTATTAATTGTTTCACATGCAATTTACTGTCAAAATCCAAAGAATATACTTGTAAATCCTGCTCAAAGTTTATAATTTTGTTTTCTTTAAGTGCATCATGAAGTTAATTCTGTTATTTAGTAATAATTGCACAAATCTTTGATTAACAAATATTAATACTATAATTACATATGTATTGTTGTAAATTACATATTAATAAAGACGTTTCACATTCCAAGTTGCCTGGATTCATTGTCACTTGGAGAATAGAGTTAGAATTGTTAGCCTAATTATTCTTTCAAGTAAATTGCATCTTGTATTTATTTTTCCTATTGTCCCAAATATATACATATTTGTACAAGTGCTGGATAACAAACCTTCTTTTCTGTTTCATATTGATCCTCTTGAACATTACAAAGACTTTATTAGTTAAATATCATAGCATTTGCTAAAGATCTAGAATACCTCACCTCATACATTCTAAAGTGTGCATTTCTTTTAAATTTAGAAAAATATGTCAAATGGTTCAAAAGTCTTGTGTTTTCATTTTAGTCATATGATTTGATTACATTTGTTAAGAAATTAATGAGTGGTTTGATAGTGGCTCGATAGTGGATGCAATAAAAAGTGGAGTTTAAGTTTAACTCAATCTTACAAAATCGTCTTGTAAGGTGAGTTTTGCATTTATATATATATATATATATATATATATATATATATATATATATATATATATACATATTAAAAATTGGTCTTATCTTTAACCGTCGTAGGAATTCCAACAATGTTAAATAAGGAGATATGATATGATATGACTGGGAAATATCTTACCAAATATTTCTTGTTATTAGATGTTGACTTTATTTTCTTAATATTGTATATCTCTTCTTTATAAATAAGGATAGTCATGTATGTACACAACACAAAAAAATTCATTATTCCCTGTTTCTTTTCAACATGGTGTTAGTGCAGTACCATTCTCTATGACCTGATTTGTCACTAATCCATTTAACAATTCTTAAAGTTGGATCTATTTGGTCTTTGTCACTGATTTAGAGATGTTTGTGCTCCAAAATTTGTAATGTTCAAAGCCTTTTTATCGACTATCTGTTCGTGTTGTCTTTTTGACATTTTGTGTTCAGGTACTATATTGCAAGTAACCATCCTTTAACTGAACTATGTGGCTTACTAAATTACTGTCATTTTGCAGCTCTTATTCAAGCTAAATCGTCCCATTGAGGCTGCAACACGAGGCTATTCATTCATAATAAGCTTCTCTAAGTCCTTGTCCTTGCATGAGGTATTTGATTTACTGTTTTTGATCAGATGCTCTCTCTTCACGTGTCTATATTACTGTATTATTCCAGTTCGAGTTGTATAATTTTTTTCGTTTCTCCCATTTTGACTTCATTATGATATTTCTTCTCAGCGGATTCTGCCGTTTTGTATGCGTGAAGTCTGGGTAGCAACTGCTTGCATGTCTTTAATTAAAGCAACCACTTCAAATTATACTGATGGAGATGTGGCGCCTGACATAGAGAAGGAGTTTTTTCGTCTTCTGGGTGACCTATACTCTCTAGCTAGAGTTAAGGTAGGATTCTCATGAAGTTGGTAAATAGACTGGATATCTATTTTGTTTAGATCCACTCTTCAAATGAAACAACTCCAATGACAAAAATGCACCATTTAGAAATGGAGTTGAATCAACGACATCTTTTTTATCCTCGTTTTCTCTGCCACGTTGATTATCAACTACATTGTTATTGTGTTCCATACCATTGTTAACAAGAATTGCTCTCTAAATGTTATGTCTTGGCAGTTCTTGAGGCTTGCCTATTTAATTGGGTATGGAACTGATATAGAAAGAAGTCCTGTCAACAGGTAAATTTTTTTGTGATTGAAGTCTAACATTTTCTTTTGCATTTTCTTAATCAGATCATGCTGTGTTCCTTTCATTAATCGTGTAGTGCATGATTAGTTACATCGCAGTTGGTATAGTGTTCCCTGTTTCTGGTTTAATTGTTTCTTTCCCTTTGTGCAGTGCTTCCCTCAGCTTGCTACCATGGCCAAAGCCAGCTGTTTGGCCTTCAGTTCCTGCTGACTCATCCGTAGAGGTGCTTGAGAAAGAAAAGGTATTGTAGTCAAAATGATGGGAATGACTTCACAATTTACCAGATTTTGTCACCCAACAGAGAGTATAATTAACAAAAATTGTTCACCCCTTTGACATTTCACTAATATATCAACTGGTGTGGACAGAGTATGAAAAAAGATCTTAATTAGGAATTTGTCTCCCTGACCCCAGTACCTGTGTGGTGCAGAGTTCCATGTGTATAAAATAGAGGAGGGCTGTATGATGCAGCCAATAGCCAACATAAAAGTTTTTAGAATCTTCGCATCGAAGTTGATGTGAATCATACAAAGTAATTTTTAGCAGTCATGATATTTTTTTCTAAACTGGTCTGTCCGGCCTCCATCTGTCAACAATTCACATGTTATTGGAATTGAAATATATTGCCCTATGAGCCCACATATTTTGCACCAGCCGAAGGCACCAATGAACAACATATGGCTATGCTTTTCATACAACTGTTTCAAACCCATTTTTTTTTTTTGTAAACATGTTTACTTAATTTTTGGTTCAAGGCGTTTTGTCATTTCTTTTATTCCTGTATTATAAATTGAAAATATGTTTTTAACTAGAAGTAGAAAAAATTGCTTGTCTTTCATGGGAACTGAATTTATCGTGGCATGATAGAAAAAATATTCTACCCAAATGGTTACACTACCGTCTCTCATTTCCCTTGTAATGCAGACTCACAATATTTTACTAAAGTTGCTATGCCAGTTTTGTTATAGTCTATAATCCCTCTTGTCGGAACTCCCACATCGACTAGACATAAGACTAATTTAGAATATATAAGTGGGTGTAAACCTCATCTTATAAGCTGATTTTGTGGGATTGAGTTAGGCTTAAAGTCCACTTCTTAACATGATATCAGAGCTGAGTTAGAACCTATCCTAGAGAGATTTGATGTTTGTTGGACATATTGTTTCACCTGTTATTAAGCCGCTATCGGACCATCCATTAGTGTCTATTTCCACGCACGATATACTTCGGCGTGAGGGGATGTGTTAGAAGTCCCACATCGACGAGAGATAAGGTCAATTTAGAGTATATAAGTAGGTGCAAACCTCATATTACAAGTTAGTTTTGTAAGATTGAGTTAGACTTAAAATTCACTTCTTAACATCTCCCCTTCTGCCCTTACCCTAGTTGGAGCATCCTAACGATTTCTTGTAGAATTAGAATCTCACATGAAATAATGAGAACAAATTTACATATGAAATGGGTTGAGTTGAGTTTATGCTGTATGTTTTATTATTGTTCCATTATTATTGCTATTATTATTATTATTATTATTATTATTATTATTATTTGTTTCCCAAGATTTATACCCATCATATTTTACCTTAAATAATATGATTATATATTTGTAGCTTATTCTCCAAACAACTTCCAGAACCAAGCACTTTGGTATCCAGAGGAAACCCCTGCCCCTTGAACCTACTGTTCTTCTGCGAGAGGCCAACAGGCGCAGGGCTTCACTTTCGGCTGGAAATGTGTCTGAAATGTTTGATAGTCGTCAGGGTCCAATGGATGGGTAATAAAATGCAATATATTTTGTTACAAATGGATTCTTTTTTCATGACTTGACCAGAAATCCTATATTTTTCTTATTACAATTCGGGTTTTTTTATCAATCTGATTTGTATGCTGACAGATCAGGTTTCGATGCATCCACAAGAATGTCACCACACAAAGCACCTCCAAATTCCATGACACGTACAAATTCTTCACCAGGAAACTTCGATAGTTCAATTGACCGACCAATGAGGCTTGCTGAGATTTTCATTGCAGCTGAGCATGCTTTGAAGCAAACCATTTCTAGTCCAGAACTGTGGAGATCGTTATCATCATCTGAGGAATTTGAGGTATCGTCTTGGTGTGATGCATAGTACAAGCTCAATGAAATTACTTTCCAAGATCCCTCGGATAGTTTCTGATTATTTATCCACATCTCTGATTGTGTTTTACATTTTCCTCCTATCGAATGCTCCTTGAATACTTGTAAACATGTTTGTTAATACTTTACCTCTTTGAATAATATGTATCTTGGTTGTGGGCAGAAAAAATATTTAGAGCTAACTAAAGGTGCTGCTGACAATTACCATCGTTCCTGGTGGAAAAGACATGGTGTTGTCCTTGATGGTGAGATAGCAGCTGTCGCTTTTAAACATGGGAATTTTGATCGAGCTGCAGAGTCATATGAGAAGGTTTGTGCACTGTATGCTGGTGAAGGATGGCAGGATTTGTTGGCTGAGGTTCTTCCCAATTTAGCCGAGTGTCAGAAGATGATCAATGATCAAGCTGGCTACTTACTATCTTGTGTGAGGTTACTCTCTCTTGATGAAGGATTATTTTTGACCAAGGAGCGCCAAGCCTTTCAATC
Source organism: Vigna nakashimae (assembly GCA_034642375.1). Taxonomy (NCBI): domain Eukaryota; kingdom Viridiplantae; phylum Streptophyta; class Magnoliopsida; order Fabales; family Fabaceae; genus Vigna; species Vigna nakashimae. The sequence continues at coordinate 12,747,179 of CM067764.1, read as the reverse complement.
AGAAGTCATTCGTCTTGCTCATAGTGAAATGAAGGACCCTATACATCTTGATGTATCCTCATTAATAACATTTTCTGGAAACCCTGGGCCTCCTTTGGAGTTATGTGATAGAGATCCTGGTATCCTTTCTGTAACTGTATGGAGTGGGTTTCCAGACGATATAACTCTTAATTCAATCACTCTTACATTAAATGCAACATATAATACTGATGACGGTGTAAAGGTAGGTATTTGTTGTTAGGAGCTATTTTACTCTTTTCAACTATAGTATGAGAAGTATATAGCTTTTAATTATTTCTTTTCTGATTAACTCATTTATTTAAATTGTTTTAGGCTTTGAAAAGTTCTACACCTATTGTGTTACACCCTGGTCGGAATACTATTACCTTAGATCTACCACCTCAGAAACCAGGATCTTATGTTCTTGGAGTTCTCACTGGACAGATTGGAGATTTAAGGTTTAGATCTCACAGTTTTTCAAAAGTTGGTCCTGCAGATAGTGATGATTTTATGAGTTATGAAAAGCCAGCTAAACCCATTTTGAAGGTAGACTTTTAGCAAGATGAAAAAAGTAATGCAGTGTGACAGTTCAATAGAAGATAGGGATTTTCTATTCTTATTAATTTACTTCCTTCCTGTTCTCCTCTTAATCAGTACATAACCTGAACTTAAATTGATGTTGTATAGGTTTCTGGTAATTACAATCTACCATTTGTTTTCAGTAGTGCTCTTTATCTTTTTTGTGACAAAAAAAAGTTAATTACCTAATAATTCCTTTTTGTCCTTTTTAGGTTTTCAAACCTAGAGCTCTTGTTGATCTTGATGCTGCTGTTTCATCTGCTTTGTTGATAAATGAACACCAATGGGTTGGAATTTTAGTTCGACCTGTTAAATACTCCCTCAAAGCTGCTGTCTTGCATATCGATACTGGTCCAGGGTTGGAGATTAAAGAGTCACATGTAATTGAGATGGAAAGCTATGCTGGTGTATCACAGAATAAAGATGACCAGCTGCAAAATGACTGTGCTCAATTAAATTCTGATAAAAATTTTGAACGCTTGACACTTAATGATGGCAAAATAGAATTTCCGAATTGGGCAAGTGACAGTCCTTCTATTCTTTGGGTTCTGGTACGTGCCATCAGTGACACACTTAGCAGAGGATCTTCTTCAGGTTAATATGGTGACAAGTTTTGATGGCTCCATACATGCTCTTTTAAATGTACTGATTTTGTTTTATCTTTCCAGCCACAACAAGGAGAGAGAGTATTGTAGATGGAATGAGAACAATAGCTCTGAAACTTGAATTTGGAGCATTCCACAATCAGATATTTGAAAGGTTTTTCCATTTCCCTTCACCCTTATGTTTGAATCAACATAATATATCATACATCCGTTGAATTTTGCATGTCATGGGTATGACTTTTAGAGACTCTGCCACTGGTTGCTTAATAGTCTCTTACCTTGATATCCAGGACCCTAGCAGTTCATTTTACAGATCCTTTCTATGTGAGGACACGTGTTACTGATAAATGCAATGACGGCACCCTGCTTCTGCAGGTATGGATATTTATTTTCATAATTATGTAATTGTGCTTGACTTTGAACGATATGCTGATAAAAAAAATGCCATTAACAATCATGAATTAAAAAGATAACGGAATCAAAGCATAGAATATTGTCCCTTTCATAGTTTTTTGTGCCAAAAAGTGGAAATAATAAATCCATTGCCTATTTTTGATTTGGACTAACTTTGATTGCTACCTGCAGAGAGAAAAAAATGAAAGATAGATTGAATATGTAAATCTCAAGGTCATGATGCTTAACATGACCTTATTTGGAATATGTAAATCTCAAGGTGTTTTCATATTACTTAGCCATCATAAAAGAATGTGTACTTTCAGCTATTTTTTTTTTTTTGCAAATAGCTGTTAAATGCTTATGTATGTACCTTCTCCTAACAAATTAAGCTTTTAATACAGTTGGTTAATGACATGATATCAGAGAGTCTACGTCCAAGTTGTCTGAAAACTAATCATTGTTGTTTCCATTTTCTAATAAGAAATTGAATTTCAGCACAATGTTGAAGACCTGTGTTTTGTGCACAATTCAAGCCCAAAGGGCTCTTGCATGGCATGGTATGTTAATTATGTCATTATAAAACCATTCATGGATCTTTACCTAACTTAGGGGAAGGTATCATATTATATTCCCAGGAATCACATTTCCAAAAGTATTGTAATTAGGAATGTTATTTTTAGGTATATATAAAAACATGGGTTACATTTTTATATTTCAAGGAATTCCTTAATAATTTTAAAAAATTTAAATAAAATTAAAGCAAAAATGAATGCTGCAGGTGTGTTAAAAATAACTTCCAGTAGGGAGCTTTCCCACTCCTCTCCATGGGAATGAAATTGTAGAAAAACACAGTAAAAATAAATTACTACTTTCCCAGGAACAAACAATCTTGGGAATAAGTTTTCAATAGTTATAACAAACATGGGAATATTACATTTCTGGGATTGAGCTTTTAATTCGTGAAACATACACACTCTTATGCTTTTGGAATGGTTGATTTATGACAAGTGTAGGAGTTCTGTAAGGTCAGTGACAAAGTTTGCATCTCATTATAAGATGCTTCAATCAAACCATTGTTGATTTGTTATTAAAACCTTTGGTGCTCCACCAAACAAGTTAAATTTTGGAATGATTGGATTGACATGTTATCACACCCTCCATAACCTTCCTGCATTATTCTAAATAAAATTTCTGACGAAGTTGTTGTAGACTTGAGCACTGTCCATATTTCAACTCCAAAGCTTTCTTGCATGAGGGGATATGTTATGTATAAATCATTCATTTGCCTTCCAAATTTCTTAAGCTTTTGAGTGGTCTATTCTTTATGACAACATTCAACTGCTAATATTGTGAGCTTTCTACTTGTATGAAGATTCCTATATCTGTACAGAAATATAACAATAATATTTTCTCATGTAACCACTAAAATTCTGAGTTTATAGTATTATTTTTCATTGATAAAGTATGCAAATTTTCACATGACTTCCAGATAATACTTCACTCAGAAGTAAAGGCTACACTAACTGTATATGATGCTTGGCTTGATCTTCAAGATGGATTTGTTCATACTGGACAAACTGAGGGTAGAGCTAATTCAAGTTTCTTCCCGCTAGTCATATCTCCCACTTCCAAAGCAGGAATTTTGTTTAGTATCTGCCTAGACAAAACAAATGCAGAAGGTAATTTAATTTCGTTGGGGAGGTCACTGAAATGATGTTATTGTTGCTTTCAATATTTTTACACCAAACTATTTTGATAAATGCACTGATTAATCACCGCAGAATTTGGAAACTGTAATCCCACCCATTTTCAGAGGTTTCTGATTGGTTGGCTTGTTCTATTTCTAGTTTAATAATTTGTGGCCAATTGCAGCAGTCAATTACTCAACTAATATTTCTTTTTTTTTTGAAATTCTATATTGGTCTTTCTTAACAGGCAACAAATGTGTTTGAGGACTTTGTTCTTGTATCTTTAACATGTAGTCTTTGTTAAACACTAAAATATTAAGGGAAATGGCAAGGAGTTTCGTTTGAAAATTCCTTGTTTGGTTCAATTTTTAAGAGGGGAGAGGAAGTCAAAAAACCCCCTCCTAATCTTATTCTTTTCTCTCCTCCAATATCGGGGGCATTTGGAGGGGAGGTGATTTGAAATATTTCTAGTGTATTGACAAAAGTAACTTTATTTATCTTTTGAAATCCAGTTATAACGGTATGAAGGTATTCTTAAAATATCTTCCCTCCACTTGTGAGCCAAACAAGAAAAGGACTACCTCCAATCCTCTCCTCCTCAACCAAATATGCATCTAATTAAAACCTCTCCACTCCGTTCCTCAACCAAATATGTATCTAATTAAAACCTCTCCCCTCCTTTCTGTTATCCTCCCCTCCCATCCGTCAAACCAAACAAACTCTAATGGTTTGATTTGTAGTGTTTGTTAGTTCTGCAGGCACAATTGATTAGTGATTTTGATTATATTACTACCTTACTGTTCATATTTTTATTTTATTATGTTTTTCCTTGTGTGGTTTTACTCATTAAGCATAGGTGGCTTGTCAATAGAATGTTATGCTATGGATACATTAAAGCATTATGACATTCTTTATTTTTCTGAGGTCTTGACATGTTCAAAATTTTCAAGCTGAGTGATATTTGGATTTACCTGTTTTTAAAATTCTTGTCCCAATAAGAGTGCTTGTGGAAATTATTATAGTTTGATTTATGCAGTTAATAAGCTGATTTGATTTTTCAAAACTAAATGCAGAAGCCAGGAAGCAACCAGAAAGCATATTAAATATCAAATACGGAATTTCTGGTAGTAGAACAATTGGGGCTCACCCTCCTGTCATGAATGAATCTACTGGAGTTGATGATGCCAGACAAGAGTTAATATTCAGGAGTGCAATTACTTTGCAAAGGCCTGTGCTTGATCCTTGCCTAGCTGTTGGTTTTCTTCCTCTCCCTTCAGATGGCCTGAGAGTTGGACAACTAGTTAAGATGCAATGGAGAGTGGAAAGGTTAAAGGATTTGGATGACGAAGGAGTTTCTAAACATAATGTAAGTTCAAACAAACGGAGAACAATTTTGATAACATTTCAATTCTACATTTTTATGGTGTTCTATTTCTCTGGTGCTGGGATTTCAAATAGCCAACAACTTATTTATGTGTTTTTACGTTTGGTGTCACTGCTAAATGAAGATACAGACACTACTTATTTTTGTATTTGATATTTTTTGCACCATCTAGGTACCTTAATTTTGGGAACAAATTGAGACAGGACACAAAATTCTCCAAATTATCAGAAAATAATTTCTCTCTTATTCAGTCTCATTGCATACATCTTGGGACCTTAATTTTGGGAACAAATTGAGACAGGAAAGAAAGTTCTCCAAATTATAAGAAAATGATCTCTCTTATTCGGTACCAGTATATATATATATATGTATGTATATACATATATGTATATATACATACATATATGTATATATATATATGTATATATATATATATATATTCACACACACATACATACATTGATTACATAATTTAGGAGACAAGCACAACATATCTTTGGAAACAAATCCTTGAGATTATGGGATTGATATGCTAGTAATAAAACCAAGATACAACCAATATACAGAATTAAAACCAATAGGAATAAGATCTGAAGCTTCGTAAAGTATCTTTGACATAATAAAAGCTAAAACTTCCTAAAATGTCTCGACACTCCTTCTCAAGCTAGAGAATAAGTGTTCTCCATTTCCGGCTTGGATTTAATTTTCTCAAAGTTACTGCTACTCAGCCCTTGGTATATGTCTGCAAGCTTTCCTTGAGTAGACACATATCGGGTGCAAATCAATCTACCATCAAGCTTTTCTTTGATAGAATGTTTGTCTACTTCAATGTATTTAGTTTTATCATATTGTACAAGGTTATGAGTTATGCTCATTGCAGATTTATTGTCACAATATAATCTCATAGGTTCATCCCACTTTATCCTCAAATCTTCTAGTATAATCTTCAGCCATAACAATTCACATTCCTTGCGTCATTGTTCAAAATTCTACTTTGACACTAGATCTAGCTTCTACACTTCGATTTTTACTCTTCTAAGTTACTAGGTTTTTACCAAGGAAAGTGCAATATCTATTAGTTGACCTCCTATCCATAATTGAACCTGCATAATCAGCATCATTATATGTCGTAAGACTGACATTCTTGTTTTATTTTTTGAACAAAATTCCTCGTTTTGGTATCCTTTAAATACCAAGCAATTCTAAGAGCAGCTTGAAAATGTGCTTCCTTTGGTTTATGCATAAATTGATTGACTAGACTAATAGCAAAAGCAAAATCTGATCTAATGTGAGACAGATAAATAAGTCTCCCCACAAGTCTTTGGTACATTTCTTTATATATAATATCATCATCCTTTGCACTTCCCAACTTTGTATTTGGATCAATAGGTGTACTTGCTGGTTTGTGAGCTGTTTTACCTATATCCTATAGCTAGTTAGTAATGTATTTTTGCTGAGGTATGAAGATCCCTTTCTTGGAATGGGCTACCTCAATTCCCATTTCCAGTAACAATGATATCATCCGCATAGACCAATAGAAGTATTACTCCCCTTGAATTAGAATTCATGGAAATTAAATTGTGGTTCCCTTGGTTTTGTTTTTAAGGCCCATCCTAACATTGGTAAATCTTTCAAACCATTCTTTAGTTGACTGTTTCTACCTGTATAGTGTTTTTCTCACCTTGCAAATTGTGTTGGCCTTAATCTACCCTATATACCGAGGTGGCAACTCCATGCATATTTCTTCTTCAAAATCCCCATATAGGAATCTATTCTTAGTTGCAATCATGATTTGTTGCCAAAGACAAAATTACTCTGATCGTGTTCATGGAGTAGTCTTCATCCCATGACTTGAATTTAGGATCAACTTCAGCAGGAGCATCATTGGTTAAATGGCTAGTCTTTCCTTTTCCTTTCAAAATGGTCTTCATGAGTTGAAACCATTTTAGATAACTTTTTTTTATTTGACTTGTAGAAATAAAAAAAGAGAGGCATAGGTTGAATTCGTAATGTGTATTAAGTACACCGGGTTATGGATTTACAAATAGGAAAATACAAAGAGATGGCTTAAGCCTATTATATCTAACACTCTCCCTCAACTTGGTGTATATAAATCGTATGTATCAAGTTTGTTACAAATATAATCAATTTTAGGTTCTCATAATGATTTAGTAAACACATCTGCTAGTTGATCGGTAGAGTTAACAAGCAGTCTTGATTTTTCTAGATACAATCTTTTCTAGAATAAAATGATAATTAACCTTGATATGTTAGGTTCTTTCATGAAAGATGAGATTTAAGCTAATAGGAAAAACAAGTTGACTGTCACATATAAGTGTCATTTTAGTGACTTCTGAAAATTGCAATTATTTAAGTAATCGTTTAAGTCAAATAAACTCACAAGTAGACGAGGTTATAACTCTGTTTCTTCTGCACTAAATCTTGCTACTATATTTTGTTTCTTGTTCTTCACCAATGAAGATAATCGATAGACTCAATGAACTTTGTAATTCTCCTACATTATGAGGCTTGTTTCCATTTTCCATTTCAACCATTATGATTATGATAAGAGGCGCAACAATGAAGGCTACAATAGAGACCAAGGAGGCACAACAAGAAAGTTTGTAACTAGCTTGATGGTGGGGCAGCAGTGAAGGCTGCAATAGGGACCACAGAGGTGCAACAAGGTTGCGCATTAGGGTTTACACTACAATAAAGGCTGCGTCTTAGGGTTTACACAACAATAAAGGCTACAATTAAACTATACGATAAGAGGCTCCCAAGGATGATATCATCTCAAAATTAGAAAAAAATAATTTCTCTTATTCGGTCTCATTACATACATCTTCTATACACACACACACACATTGATTGGATAATTTTGGAAACAAGCATAGTCTATTCTAGGAAACAAATCCATGAGATTGTGGGATTGATATGCTAGTACTAAAACCAAGATGCAACCAATATATTTATTTTTATCAATTTTAATGGGCCCGTTGGAAAAAGAAAAACTCCTTTAATTGGTTCCTTCCATGATATTCTCTCCAATCTTCCCAATGTAGTAATATATTTCACCTCTTCCTATTACTCTATCAACAATTTTTTTCCCTCATCCTTTCCTCCCACTAAGCATGCATGGTTATTCTTATAGAATGATGTCAAGATGTTGTATGCTTTTATTTGGAGAAACCGGAGAGGTAACTTTGGTTAAATATATGGTGTCTGAATTTGGATAAATACTGAGATTATTGGGCGATCTTCAACTCTTAATGTATTCTGTATGATGCCATTTGTTTTTAATTTTGACAGGATGAGTTGCTATATGAAGTAAAGGCAAATTCTGGAAATTGGATGATAGCCGGGAGGAAAAGAGGATACGCATCTCTGTCCACAGAACAAGGTACTTGAATCCATTGACTGATTAGAAAATTATTGTTTTCAGTAACAGATATTTTCCAGTGTTGAATGACTTGCGATGTGCTATGCCTTTGTTGATATATGGATTTCGTTCTGGTCATGACAGGCGCAAGAATTATTATCTCAGTATTATGCATGCCACTGGTGGCTGGTTATGTTCGCCCTCCCCTACTAGGGTTGCCAGATGTTGACGAGGCAAATATAAGCTGCAAGCCTGCTGGACCACATCTGGTTTGTGTTTTGCCTCCGCCTCTCAGTTCTTCATTCTGCATTCCAGTTAATTCATGAGTTTTCACTATCCGATACTCAAGTCTGATTGAGTTTGTGTTCTATAGGAGTTTAGGATGTTTGAGAAATTTTTATTTCCGTAAAGTAGGAAGTGTAACTTTGTGCCTGGTAATTCCATTGCATGAAAAAATCTCTATAGTTGGATTTGTGTTGCCTTTAGCCTCCATGCAGTTTCCAAAGTTTGAGCAGCAGCAACCCTGGCGCATGTATAGTAGAATTTTGTGCTCTTGTACGATAGACAGATACACGGATCATAACATTCTTTTGTCTCATTATTATACATAAAATTATAAAAGTTGGTAGGAACCACCATATTCAATTTGCATCATTTTGCTTCCTTAGAATCGAACATTTTCCTGATTCCCTCCATCCCCTAAATTTCTCCCATCTCATTAATCAATTATAATTAAATTTGTTTCATCCCATTGAACTAATTGAACATACCATGCTTGCATGATTGCTTCATGATGGGTTCTCTGTTTTTCAATATCATGTCACTGATTTAACATCAATATTACTTGTATAATATATGTGAAATTTTAGGCATGTAACTGTAAGAATTTCACTTTTTTTTTTTTGCGTGTTAGGTGTGACTTTTATAACTATGCATGTAATTCTGTTATTCAATTTTTTAAAATAGAAAGTTTTACGCATTTTATTATCTGATATTTATTTCAGTTGTCTCCTTAGGACGTTTTTACATGATACTAAATAGACAAATGTATTTATGATAATCAAATATGCCACACCATTTAAATTGATTTTGATTTTCAGTTCATTTTAAGATGTTTTTTAGAGTTTGATATTGTATCAAATATTAATTCTTAATTGCGGATGTATGCAATTCTTTCTTTGGTGACTAACAAGCTTTGCATTTCTAATTATTAGATACTGATCCCAATCGCCAAATTTAATTATTTAACTATAAATTTCTTAAATTTAATGCAATAAATACAACAATGTTTAATTTATGATTTTATATAATTAAAATGTTAATTTCTGTAGTTTAAATACGATAAATTAACAAATACGTATGGAAAGTATCAATATTTTTCATCTTCCATCTTGAAATCAACTCTGTTGCGTTTACCAATATCAGAGAGAATACGTTCATAGTTCATTCGTATTTCCCCTAACTTTCTATTCATTAAACGATTTCCATAATTTTATTTTCAACAGTCTAGGCAGACTAAAATTTGATTAGGAAGGGCTTATATATTTTTCTCTGAAAAGATTCAAACAATAAATGGCAATTGCTTCCTCTATCTCATCAAATTTCTTCTTCTAAAATAAAAATCAAAATTGTTTTATTATATATTCCGAAAAATAAATTCCAGAAATGATAGGGTGTAGAAAGTATTGCAACAATAAATCACTATGTTTGATGTTCGGTTGCATGAATCCCATTTCAAAAGTAAAAGTAAAAGGGACTCTATGTTTGGTTTTTGGTTAGAAAAGAGGATTTGTTTTTTTTTTCTTTGTTACACATTTTTTTTTCAATTTTAGATTTTAATTAACTTTTATTTTAAAATCAAATAATTAATTTTTCATTTTAACTTTTTGAATAATTATTAACCTAAATTGAACTATTTTATAAATTAAAATTATTATTTTATTTTGTATCTTTTTAATAACTATTTTTTAAAATTTAAATAATTATTTGTAATAAAAAAATATTTAATAATAAAAAATATACAAATTATTTATTTTTATACAAATAATTACTTATAATAAAAAATTATTTAATAAATTTTTTGTTATAATAATTAAAAATAAATACGCGTGATGATGTTTTCAAAATATACAGTTTGAAGCTGATTTTAATATTTTAAAATATATATATATTATTAAACATGTTTATTATTATTTTTTAAAGATTATTTTTATATATCTCTATCATAATCGATTATTTTTATATAATTAATTATTCTCTAATATAATCTACCATTATGTTTAGAAAAAAGTATAAAATTTTCAACATCAATTTACTTAAAAATTATCTTAGAGAATGATTTATGCTTTATGTTTTGATTAAACTAAAATAATGATTAATGGAGAAAGAAACAAACAATAAAAAGTATAGGCATCATCAAATAACATAATACTTTATCATATTAAAAAGTTTGAAAAATTTATGTTGTTCTTCGTATAGCTATAGACATTAATTTCATATCCGAAATTCGATTCTTCATATAAATAATTGATTTCATACCTTATTTTGTGGTATCGAGAGCTTAAGATTTCATCAATGGAGTTGAGTGATTCTAATTTTCTTTAATGAAGGCAATAAATTGAACCAGTGATGAATGCATATAAACTTCAATGTTTTGTTCGTGAGGCAAGAAATATATAGTGTACTGTAGTTAGGAACATGGCCAAATCCTTTTATCGTGGCTTCAATAAACCCCTTTTTCATCAATTTCATATAAGTTGATCGGTTGTGTTCACTCATAACAGATTTGAGAGCAGCTTCATAATTCTACCAATTCAAACAATTTACGTTAACGTTACTTACAAAGAATCCGATTATAATCAAACATATTCTACCAATTCAAACAATTTACGTTCTTAAAAGAAACATTCCAGTCATAAATATTCTGCAAACCTAGATAGTAATAGTCATGCTAGCAATTTTGATCATAATAGTCATTACCCAAATTACGTTAGTTGTGGCCGCGGTGCTTTTGTTACGGAAATAGTTGTAGTATGGTGGTAACAACAGAGGACGACATCGTTATGCCAATTTTCAATGCCAAATTTGTTTTAAATTTGAAGATACAACAGTTGTTTGTCATTATCAGTATGATTATGATTATCAACCTCACTCATCTTTGATCTTCAAGAAAAAATTATTTTCAACGGTGTACCAAATGCTACACAAATGTGTCACACAACAAGATTTCATATTTAAGTTCTATGTTTCTTAATTTTGAAAATTAGAAGTCGATTCTTAATTTTTGTGCTTCTCTTTATGTCACATAAGAATGACCAATGTCTTCCATCTCAGTTTTCAAGTTCCACAAAGTAAATTTCACCTCTAAATTTTCATGTTTCTCTTATTTTCAATCAATTGTTACATGTACCTTCCATCACTAAGAATTTAATCAGTGTTAGCAAGTTTTTTAAAGACAATCAAGTCTTTTTTTAGTTTCCTCCTGATCATTGTGTTGTCAAATCACAAAAATCAATGATGTGTAATGTTTAGTAAGATATTTATTGGATAAAATATCTTAGGCGGTTAAAGATATTTATGAGTAACTAACCAGATTTTTAGGTAAGGTTATTCGTCTATAAATACAGTAACAGGGCAAAGGTCCAGGTATGTTTCCTCTATGTTCTAGAGACTCTAGATAATATTTCAGAGCGATATTATAATCACTCTCTTGAGAGCTGAAGCTCCATAACTCACATCTGACTTGAGCGTCGGAGTATCTTTGCAGGTACCTCCCCTCCTTTGGCGAGTATGAACGACAACAATTGAAGAAAAGCAACCGTTCCAGACATTCAGAAGCAACAAAGACACACTGGAAAACATCTACACCGAAACATTTTGGCGCCCACCATGGGGCCGAGTGCCATCCCACACAAGCCATAAGAGGAGCCTCGGCCTCGACGAATCACTTCTTCTGATAAAGCTACTCCATCAAGATGAAGCTGCCGCACCACCGCCAGGAGTCTCCTCCGCGAGCCATTGACACCACTGCGAGCACCTCTACGAAATCGCACCCCTTTGCGGGTCAGACCCAGCGTAGAGACAGGACGGACCCGATTTGGGGGTGCATCATCCTCCGCATCTTCCGCAGCACCCACGGCATCCACGCACCCTTCGGATTCTGCCTCCACGTCGTCCAAATTCCTATTCCCCAAAGGTCAAACTCCGGACACGACGGCTCAATCACCAACATGATCAGCAACTTAGTGTTGGCGAATCTCCGAACAGATGTTTACTTCTCTGTTTGAGGACGTTCTCATCCGGTCCAGCCTCACGTCATCCTCCAGCATTGTTCAGTACAGTCTTTGTGCAAACTCGATGTCACCGCCGTCCATTGTAAAAACGCGGGCGGTAACTAACACCTCCAACACCTTGGCCTGAACCCTATTTTTAAGGGTGAGATGCTAAACCATCCGGTCTGTCCGACACATAGACCGAACGATCCCTCAAGGTCGTCCAACTAGGTCGACCATCAAGAACACCTAGCGCACGCAAGTATAAGGGCAATCTACCTATTATGGAACCTGGTAGGTGTCCGTCAACTCGCCCTCAAATCGTTCGGCGTTCTCGGCACTAGAACGTTCAAGCATTTGGCCGTTCGGCCTCGCAAGTTTTCGGTCCTTCGACCTCAACCACAAGGCCATTCGTGGCCTCAAAATTTCAAGCGTTCGGTCGTTAGGCCTCAATGGTATTTGCCCTTCGTCCTCAACCGCTCGTCCATTCGGCTCCACCAGAGTTCGGTCATTTGACCAAACTGATGCTCGGTTATTGGGCCCCAATGACGTTCGTCCTCTTGGCTTCAATCATTCGGCCATTAGGTCTCACTGACGTTTGGCATACAACCTCTACCGCTCGGCCACCCGTGGCCTCAAGCGTTCTTGCATTCGGCCACTCAGCCTCATGGACGTTCGGCCTTTTGGCCTATATCGCTCGGCCACCCGTGACTTCAAGCGTTCCTTCATTCGCCTACTCAGCCTCACGGGCGTTCGACCTTTTGAACTCAACCACCAGGCCATTCGTTCGACCTCAACCACCAGGCCATTCGTGGCCTCAAATTTTCAAGCATTTGGTCGTTCGGCCTCAAAGGTATTCGCCCTTCGGTTTCAGCCGCTCAACCATCCATGGCTACGAGCGTTCCAGCGTTCGACCCCAATGATGCTCGGATATTCGGCTTCAATGACGTTCGTCCGCTTGGCCTCAACCGTTCGACCATTCGATCTCATTGACGTTTGGTCTCTAGTGCTCACCCACACATGGTCTCACGTGTTCAAACATTCAACTATTCGGCTTTTCGGTCTCATTGCTATTCGGCAATTTTCAGCCTCAAGCATTCCTGCTTTCGGCCACTCAGCCTCACGGACTCTCGGCCTTTCGGCCTGTATCGCTCGGCCACCCGTTGCCTCAAGCTTTCCAATGTTCAGCTATTCGGCCTCCCTGACGTTCGACAATTAGGCCTTAACCGTTCGGCAGCTAGACCTCAACCTCTTCGGCCTCAATCGTTCGGCTTTCCGTGGCCTCAAGCGTCTAGCATTTTGCCTCACTGATGTTCGGCCACTCTCATTCTTCCTCATTGTCGTTCGGCAATTTCCAGGTCGACCATCAAGAACGAGCCGCACTCCAAGGTCGTCCATCTAGGTTGACCGACAAGACTGAGTGTGTATCGTGACCGATCGGCAGAACCGAGTGACTACCCACCCAGGATTGATATCCTTGGCCGCTCACCCTTCTGACCGGGCCTTACGACCATTCCGTGGCCACAAGCGTTCCACCACTCGTCCGTCCGGCCTCACATATTGTCGGTTCTTCGTCCTCAAATACTCCAACATGCGGACACTCGGCTCCACCAGCGTTCGGTCATTCGACCAAACTGATGCTCGGTTATTGAGCCTCCATGACGTTCGACCATTCGGTTTATCAGCCATTTGGCCTAACTGACGTTCGGCCTCAAGCGTCCAAAATTCAGCCTCGTTGACGCTCGGCCACTCAAGCGTTCCAGCATTCGTTCTCACGGCCATTCGGCCTAAAGCGTCCGGTACTCAGCCTCACTGACGTTCGGCAACTTGGCCTCTACGGCTCGGCCATTTGCGTCTCAACCGTTCCAGCATTCGTTCTCACGGCCGTTCAGCCTAAAGCGTCCAACACTCAGCCTCACTGACGTTCGGCAACTCGGCCTATACCGCTCGGCCATTTGCGTCTCAAGCGTTCCAGCATTCGTTCTCACGAACGTTCGGCCTCAAGCGTCCAGCACTCAACCTCACTGACGTTCGACAACTCGGCCACTACGGCTCGACCATCTGTCGACACGAGCGCTCCACCATTCGGTCCTACTGACGTTCGACCGCCAGGTTTAAATCTCGATCGAACGGTCTCACCTATATTTTTGATATTATATATCTTACACAAGTCACAAGAGACGGTCAACCGAAGACCGAGCGATCTTACTATCAAAACCGATCGGCCTTTTAACATAATCTGTTTTTTATATTAATTTTCCAAACCTTGTAAATGCATGGGTTTGTCTCGCTACTCTTTTTCTCTAATTCTACAGCGCAGATAAGCACATATTGCATGCATAGGCGGACACCAGAGATTCGTCCATGCTGAAGCATTCAAAACCGGGAAAACACTCCTAGACCTGGTAGATGTTCGCCCTAGAACACCCAGGTGCATTGAATAAAGGGATACGCTTCCGCTGGTAGATGTTCGCCCTAGAACACCCAGAACATCAAATTTTCAAGCTTTCGGCCGTTCGGCCTCAAAGGTATTCGCCCTTTGGTTTCAAACCGCTCGACAATCCATGTCCACGAGCGTTCAAACCTTCGGCCGTTCGGCCTCAAAGATATTCCCCCTTTGGTTTCAAACCGCTCAACCATCCATGTTCACGAGCGTTTAAACATTCAGCCGTTCGCCCTCAAAGGTATTCGCCCTTTGGTCTCAACCGCTCGACCAGCCATTGGTCTCAACCGCTTGACCATCGCCACGAGCACTCAAGCAGTCAGCCGTTCGACCCTACTGATATTCGGCCTTTCGGCCTCAAAGGTATTCGTCCCCTTGGCTTCAATAGCTCGACAATCCATGACCACGAGTGCTCAAGCATTCAGCCGTTCGACGCCACTGATGTTGTCCATTCGGCCTCAATGACATTCGTCCGCTTGGCTTCAATCATTCGGCATCACATGCCACTCGGCCTCTACCGCTCCACCATACATGGTAACATGCAAATATTCAACTGTTAAATGTTCGACCTTCGCGGCCTCAAACGTTCCAGCTTTTGGCCATTCGGCCTCGCATCTTTTTTGGTCCTTCGATCTCAACCGCTCGGTCATCCTTGGCCTCAGTTGTTAAAACGTTCAACTGCTTGGCCTAGGGCAAAGAGAAAACCCATAAAAACCCGTCGTTCAGTCCACAACGACCGGAAACACGCTCCCTAAACAGCGAATACAGCCTCCCTCAAATCTTTATTCTATTAATACTCAAATTGAATTCATGTAGTTAAAATGAAAATGAGGGTTTTAGGATTTCTTTAAAATCAGGAGTTGATCAGGTTTAGGGTTTGTCATTAAATGTTTTTTTTTAGTTAGCAAAACCTTAA
The DNA here is from genome assembly GCA_034642375.1 of Vigna nakashimae. Classification (NCBI taxonomy): domain Eukaryota; kingdom Viridiplantae; phylum Streptophyta; class Magnoliopsida; order Fabales; family Fabaceae; genus Vigna; species Vigna nakashimae. The sequence continues at coordinate 12,731,515 of CM067764.1, read as the reverse complement.
TCAGAGGCAAATTAATGGTTTTCCTAAAGCCCATATATTTGTTTTTCCTTTCTCTTTCTGATTCCAATTTGGGCTTGAATCAATGGAACACAATTAAGGGTCCAGCCTTATTCTTTTTGAGGGATCACTCTCACATTTGGAGTGTTACTCCCTTCACCACCCCATCTTCTTCCTCCACCTCCTCATTTTTTTCTAAATTCCAATTTTATTCTTTTTACTTTTACCTTTATCTATTTTACTTTTTATTTTTTAAAACCCTAATCCCCTTTCACTTTTTATTTTACTTTCATTTTCTCTCTTTCTTTACAATTTCTACATCCGATAACACTGAATCTAATTAATCCCTACAATCTTCTTCGCTAACAGTGTCACGAGTTCTCTTTACCTTCTCTACGTCACCACTATGTATTATACCCTGTGATTTTGAATATCAGAATTAGTTTATTGAATCTACACCACATTCAGAAATCCTCACATCAACATATGTTGATGAACTACCACATGAAATTTATTGTTCAAACTACCAACTTCTTTCCATTTCTTTTTAAAAAATATGACAAAAGTGATCAAATCATATATAATATAACGTAACTAAGCTTTCGAGAATAAAGAATGAAGAAAAGGCAGAAATGGAGAATGGTGTTAATGGATGTGGAAAATGAAAAGAAAGGGAAAAAGTGAAAGTGGGTGGGAGAGGCTTGCGTATGAGAAAAAAAGTGAAAGTGAAAGGAGATTAATGTTTTAAAAAATAAAAAGTAAAATGGGTAAAAGTAAAACTAAAAAGGGGAGGATTGGAATTTAGAAAAAAATGGGGAGGTGGAGGGAGAAGATGGGGTGGTGGAGGAAGTAACACTCTGACATTTGTCGTTTAATCTTTTCTTTTCCCTTGAACGGGTTGGCCAAAAGCTTGAAGCTTCTTCCGTTTCTTTTCCCCCTTTCTCGTGAGCATGGCCAGCGAGAGTGTTGTGATGGAGGTGAGTGACCAACGACGACGCGACGAGGCGCGGTGAAGGCGTTCTGAAGCGGCGACACTTTTGCGAGGGTTCAAACCCCGGCTTCTTCGATGGCGACTGCGCAATTGAGGAACGATCTGGGCAGAGTTTCTTCATCGCACAACTCCAGGAGGGTTTCTCTTCCTCTTCTGCCATGGAACGTGTTCACGATGCTATGGAGAGATTAATTTTCCTTCCTTTTCTCCGTTCTGGTTCGCAGTGAGGGTTTTTGTTAAAGGCGTCTTCGCGGTGACTGGGGCTTGGATGAGTTTTCGCGTTTGGAATCACGGTTGAAACTGGGTTTCCTGATTGTTGCGATTAGGTTCTTAGGGGTTTATGTTTCGATACCTGCTTCTTGTGATTTGTGAGATAGGGTTTCATTTCGCTTTGATTTGGGAAATTGTTGGTTCTTTTGATTTTGATGGGGTTGGGATTCTTCTTCCATGCAGATTGGCGGCGAGAATTGTGTTTCGATTTGAGACTTTAGGGAGTCGTGTTCTTGCATTTTTAATTGTGGAATTTGTATGTTTTTGACATTCTGTAATGAAGGATATTGATCCTGATGAACGCAATTAGGGGTGGTTCTTTCTTGATGTTTTTGTGTGAATTTTTGATTGCACGTGTTGAGTTTTTTCTATTCACGGATCTGAGGTTTCATGGTGGTTGTTGGTGGCTGGCGGATGCCGCAATGGAATGGCGGTGGTCGGCCTTGGCAGCTTCTGACTAAGGATTCTTTTGGTTTTGGGTTGGGCTGACAGTCTTGGTTTGGACTGACAGCGTTGGGGCGGACTTTGGACTGGTTCAGTTTGGGCTTAACTAGTTGGGTTTGCATAGTCCAGTGTTTGAACCTAGCTTGGAGTGTACATAATTCATAATTATTGACATTAATTAATAAAATAAAATTATAAAAGGAAGAGATGAAAACATTAATTTATAATAATTATTATTATAATTAGAAGAAGAAAATTATTAATATTTATTTAGTAATTAATTGGAAATGAAATTAATTTACTGTAAGAGAAATTAATTTGGTGATAAAAGGAAAGTAATTGACTTTTAAATTAATTGGAAATCAAATTAACTAACATTAAATTTTTTGAAATTAGAAATTAATTTACTTTCAAAAAAGGGAAGTAGTGAGATTTTAATGATTAATTAAAGTAACAATGATTTATTAATTTTGGATTGAGTTGTGATTCTTAAAATATCTTAAAACTTTATATTTTATTTATATATGTGTGAACGATGAAAAGGGAGATATGGATAGTATTTAGTTTGACTATGGATTATCTTTGGTTGAATTTTTTTATTAAGATTTGTAAAACCAATAAGTGGAGATGCATAGGCTAGGAATTTTAATATTTTGAGAGTCAAGTTGAGGTCTTGTTAGTGGTATACACTTGAAGAGAGGAATGTGTGTTAAACTGATTTTTGTCGCCTAAAATCAGAACAAAATCTGGTCCCCACTAATGTAGCATAGGGCAACCAGAATATCAATCCTAGGACTCAACAAAATTAAGTTTTAAAATGTAGAGTTAAGTCTTGTATTTATTTACTAATTATTTACTTACTAACTACTACTAAACAGGTGGGGACATTTAAAATGAAAACACAGAAATTAAAAAATTAAGAAAAGCGAAACTATAATCTATTTTAAAATAAAAGAAGGAAGAAAATAAAGAAATAAAATCTAAGCTAAAGTAAGGAAGAAGTAACATCTAATTATATCCAAAACAAAACCTATATACTAAAACTGGAACAAAATCAGAAATAAAACCAAATTGAAAAGAACTTAAAACTCAAGATTGAAAAGCATCATATCAACAAGAATGTAAAGGCTGAAACAGAAGTAAAGCAGATCATAAATTCTAAAATACTCAAAGTAAACAACTGGAACATCAAAACTCAAACTGAACTTCAACTATCACTATCAAAAGCAAAGACAGAATTGATTTCATAGGTGAATGTACATTGATATGAATAAAAGAGTGCTTAGAGTTCTCAAGAAGACATCATGATAATGTGAATCCCAATCCAGGGTATTCTAGTTCATATTTCAGAACTTTAATTTGACTCTTTCCACTCATTTTTCCAATCAAGGTTCATTGGCCTATTCATCAATCTAAAATTCACAAACAAATTCAAGAAACACAAATTTTAATCAATTTATTCATCAATCTAAAATTCACAAACAAATTCAAGAAGACATCTCGATGAAGAATGCTCACTACGGAGACATTTAATTCCAAACGGAACCATAGAATTGCAGAGTTACAGAATCCAAATCATTTTCTCAACACATAACAAGTACAGAAATCAAAAACAAAGAACAAAATAGAGACATAAACAAGAACAGAACAAAAACACAAAACTCAACTTTATTAACATGAAAAGAAAATTTTACACACTACCGGAAGTCACCAAGACTCTCGCGGCCTGTCACCCTCGCGATCGTCTCAACGAAATCCAGAAGCAAGAACAATATCTCTACTCTAAGAAAAGCGTAAAAACCCTAATCTACAGAGCGTCTGAAAATGTATCTCAAAAGTATATGAAGAAGCGTCCCGTATACATGGTGAAAAACCCCTTTATATAGGGTCGAAAAACGAAAAGAGAAAAGAAAGGGGAAAAGAAAGAGCTAAAAAAAACTAACTGGAAAGCTTCTTGATTGATCTTCAACAACTCTGAACCGCACTGCTTTCAACTGTCAACTGCTTCGCACGTGCTTCTAACCAACAATCCAGCTCAGCACTCCTTCCGATTTGCTTCCCCGGACCGATTTAGCTCTGGGCCGGCTTCCTTTTTGGGCCTTGGAGCTTGCTTCTCCACTTTGGTTCTCCTCCTTGCTGAACCATGAACCTAGGTTGAAGGAATTGGGGAAGAAGTCCTCTTTGCAAGCCCTCGCTTGAGTGTTGAGAAAATTGGGATAAATTCCCCAAATCTGATCCTCTGCATGAATCAATGGTAAAACAAGAGACCCCTTTCAGCTTTGGTCTTCTACGCACCGTTTCACTAATTGGCTAAGAAGGCTTCAGCTCAACTCCTTGCACACACTGCACTCCATTTTAATCAGCACTGGGCTTTCTAATTTGGCCCAAACAGCACCAGCCCCTTTCTTTATTAATATCTACAAATATTAACATATCAATTAAAAAAAACAAACTGGTAAAATAAAGTGAAAAATAAAGCATAAAAGAAATGAAATTCTATTTTAAATTTTCTTAATATTTTTCTAAAAGAGAAAATACCTAATTATTTAAAAACCTATTTTAGTTAACTAAAAAGGGAACATTAACACTATTTCTATCAAAAGCCTATTTTTACCCTGTTTATACTAATCTATCTTAATTCTAGAAAATTAAAAACTAAAGAAACCTAAGAAACGATTTTTAACAAAGAAAAATACACAAATCTAAAGTGTTATCAATGTGTCTATCCTGGACCTAGTAAATCTTGAATTTTGGGTTATCTACCGTGTGATATGAGTCTGTATGGGAAAACTATAGGTGGTGTGATATGAGCTTGTATGGGAAAGCTACAAGTGGTATAATTATGAGTCTGTATGGAGAAGTTATAGGTGGTATGATTATGAGACTGTATGGGAAAGCTACAGGTGATATGATTATGAGCCTGTATGGGGAAGCTATAGGTGGTATAGTTATAAGCCTGTATGGGGAAGCTACAGGTGGTATGATTATGAGCCTGTATGGTAAACCTACAGGTAGTATGGTTATGAGTCTGTATGGAGAAGCTACAGGTGGTATGGTTGGGTATAGGAGACAGACCAAGGTCCCTCTTGATGATGTTGGGAATTTGTAGTGACGATGTGTTGAAGACGTTGTTGATAGGATAACATTGATGGTATAGTCGTGATAGGGTTAATGAGGATACCGATGGTGGTAAGGGTGTAAAAAATGATTATGTTCGTAGGATAGCGTTGTAGATGGTTGATTTGCTATTAAGTTGTGTTTTTGCTTTCTATGTATATATTTTATTGTTATTGGGTGTGCTATGGTAGCTTACTCATATTTGTTTGTGTTTTTGGTTGTGTGTGTCTTGAGATGATCGTATAACTTTTGGTTATACGGGAACAGATATTGCAGATGCTCCAGATGCATGATAGAGACGTGAGAGTGGGCAAAAGACTTGTGTTATTTAAAGTTTTTGTACTATAAATGTTAGAGACAATGTAAGCGGGTATTTTATATCATTTTTATTTTACAAATTTTGGTATTATATAAGTGGATTGCCCGATGGTATTATGAATTTAAAAATTTTAGATTTTACTCGTAATCGGGACATCCCAAAATCGAGATGTTACACTTGCCATTTTGTTGAGAGGTGTGGGGTAAAGCTGTCAAAATAGGTAATCCGGTTAGACCCGACCTGACCCACCATGGATTGGTCACTTAGTGAGCTAACCCAACCCGACTCATTTATTAACGAGCTAAAAAATTCGAACCCGACTCGACCAACCACGGGTTGATGGGTTAAATGGGTTGACTCACTAGCTCACTTAATTATAAGTTTTTTTTTAAATAAAAAAATTATAATTTTCTTAATTCAAATCTAAATAAATTTCACTCTAAAATGATGTTAAACTTCAAATACAATTCAAAATAAATATATATCATACAATCCAAGCGTAATCCAAAACTAAACACAAAAGCCAAACAAATAAGGTTTTAACATTGATAATTTTTGTATCACTTGTCCATTTATAATATTAAAGTCTTGAATAGATAAATCTATATTATTTTTTTCTATTGAAACATCTTCTCCTTTATCCTCGTCTACAATATAATAAAAAAAACGTTAACTAATAATATTGAAACACAAAATATTAAATAATTACATTAAATTAGGTGGGTTAGTGAGCCAACCCGGTTCACCACGGGTTCAACCCGAATGAGCCGGGTTCTAAATGAGCTGGGTTGAAAACTAGCCCGCATAAAAAAATTACATTTTTTTCAAACCCAACTCGGCTTAAACTCGTGGTGAGTCGGGTTGGCTAACGGGTTACAACCCATTTTGACAGTACTAATGTAGGGACAATACATTCTAAAAACACTTCCTGATTTTGAGGCAATTCTTTGGACAAGTTTAAATTCATTAGCTCCATCATATTGATTGACTTTAATGTTTCTATTAAACTGATTTTCAACCATAGCTTTGAAAAGAGTGAATGCATGTACAATTTCTAGCTTTTGCTTTAAGGGGAAAATCCATGGGACCTACTAAAATCAACAATAAAATGAACATAATATTTGAACCTAGATGGAGACAAAATTGGAGCAGAACCCCAAACATATGTATGAATTAAATCTAAAATTTAATTAGCCTGTGAGGAAGAGCTTTTGAAAGGCAATGCATGCAATTTTCCAAATTAACAAGCTTCAATGATGTGAATGAGTCCCTAGATGATGCTTTCACATTGCATTCCTTCAAGACCTTTTCCAAAACTTTATTTTTGGGATGTCCAAGTTTTCTGTGCCAATTTTCTTTAAGAGACTTGTAGACATAAGAGTTTTTATTGTCACACAGTTAATACGGGCCATTTTAAGTCCCCCTTTTAAAAGAGACTTTCATGTTAGTTTGTTCTTCACAAAGTAACAATTTTCATTAAACTCAACAAGAATATTATTGTCAATAGTCAATTTTGAAATACTCAACAAATTTTTGGTGATTTTTGGAACATAAAGAATGTCATGCAAATGAAGATTATTCAATTTGGTTAATCCTGAAACCATTACTTTCAATCTTTCATCATTACCAACAAGTAAAGAATTCGTATCATTATTTTCACAAAGTTCCTGAATTTTGTCACTTTGGTGAGTCACATGGTCGTTGGCTCCACTATCAAAATATCATTCGTAATCTTGACCTTGATAAGGTGAAGCTATGGATGCATTATGTGTTCCTTGTTTTTCACTTTCAGGAGATTGAGTTTTTCTTGTATAGGACTTATCAAATCGATAATAACATTGTGTAGCAGTGTGGCCAATCCTTTTGAATACATGGCATATTAGTTTTGACATCTTACCTCTTCCTCTACCACTTTTCGTGTCTTTAAAATTAGAGTCTCTCTAATCACCTTTGGGATCCAAATTTGTTGCCTTGGACTCCTTTTTGATAACAAAGTTTGTAGAGACATTCAGGTTAAGGCTAGTGAAATTATTGAGTTGATCTATTATGCTTTCAAAGGTTAACAATTGAGTTTACAATTCAATCAAACTAATGTTAATATGGTCAGATAGTTTGACAACCACTGGATTGTAATCAGAATCCAAACCATTTAGTGTTTGAATCACTAAATTAAAGTTAGAGATTGGTGAACCTACCAGCTTTTAACTTGTCAACAAGATTTTTCATCTTGCTAAGATATTGTTTTATCTTCATGTCTCTTTTACTGGTTGTGAAATTCAGATTTCAAATAGATGATTCTAGATATGGTGATTACTCTAGCGAGCTTCATCCTAAAGCTGTTTGGATGTTTCCCAATGAGGCAATTGAGTTGTAATGTCAATTGACATAAAATTCATCAATCATCATAGAATGACTTGATCTTAGGTTTGACAATCCTCACAGCTAGAATTAACTTTTGTTGTCGTGTTCTCTGCAACAATCAATTGGTCTGGACATTCTATTTTCCCTAGTATATAGCCATCAAGTTTATATCCTCTAATCACTGGCAAAACTAGAGATTTTCATAATAGATATTTATCTTTGTCCAACTTGATAGAGAATGTAGAAGGTAGGTCATATTTTTGATTGACAACGGATGACAAGATGGTTGTGATTATGGATCCAGAGTTGTTTTCTTGAAAGCTCTAATACCAAGATAAAAAATGGTATTGAATGTCATAATTTGCATTGATCATGCATTGTTTAAATACAAGTAGGGATGTACAATCAAGATCCTATAATTATGATAATATAGACAAATACTTTCCTAAATAGGATATTGAAGAATAATTACAGTAATTACTGTAAAATTACATCATAAAAGAAAGTTAATATCGTGAATCGCCAAAATCAAGAGTCATAAATGAAATAATATTTAATAGAATGTTTGATTTTGTCTAACTTCCATCTGGACAACTCGACATTCAGGCTCATTATCATCAACAAAACTATTTCTTCATCATATTCCTCTGTAAGGAGGTTCTTCTCCTTTTTCTTCTCAGCCTGACAAAACTTCGCAAGCGCTCCCAAAATGTGTATTCATGTCTCCAACAACCCAAAGTGTCAGCTTTCTTCGAGCCATAAGAAGAAATAGGGTAAACTTACCTTATTAGGATAAGTGTCGTTGAATGTAGCCTTCAAACCACTCAACACTACTATCTGTGAGTACCCATTTCAGCATCAATACCCCTCACTTGAACAACACATTTTTATAAATGTTATTTTTCTTCCCATGACCCTTTCAAATATGCAATGCTTTATCTAATTTTCTTCAAAGCAACTTCAGTCACTTTTAAAATCTCTTGAACTATAAGATTCAAGATATGATACAACACCTCACATGAAAAAAATTCACCATCACATAATAAGTTATTTTTTAAGCTTAATTGCTTGACCAAAATTTGTTTCATACAATCATTGACAATAGCATTGTCTACAATTATAGAAATTTTTTTCCTCTAATTCCCCACTCAGTCAAACATTCAAACACTTTATTTGCTAAACCATGACCCATATGTGGATGTTCTATTTTAAAAAAAAGCACAGATCTTACTATTTAATCTCCAATTTTTATCAAAAAATATGTGTTGTTAAACAAACATATCCCTCGTAAGCACAACTAGTCTAACAATCTAATGTCAAACAAATTTGACTATGACATTAATGCATTTCATGTTTCAATTTCTCCTTCATCTTAATATGAAATTTGCATAAATCATAGACAATTGTATTTTTACTTATATGCTTTACATCAAGATTAAAATATCAAAGCAACTCTCTAATCCAATTGTATTCAAAAAATTTTAACCATAAATCATGTTTCATGATAGCTATTCTCATAATCTTATGAACATGTTTGTGATCATTTTCCCTTCTCCTCAACTTTCTCATATTGTCAATTATCACTCCTTTTACATCTTTATATTTTGGGCTAGCATTGTATGATTTTTAAATGACACAATAATGTTGAAGTACCTATTTTAGATCCACCAATCATATACCGTTGCCCACATGCATTATATCTAGCCTTCTTTTTCCATCTTTCACACTAAATTTAGAAAAATATTTCAAATATTCAAGTCTTAGCTTTCTTACTCTTCTTTTTAACATCATATCTTCATTGTTAACCAAAGGTGGCTCAATACGTTTTTTTTTTATTTTTTATAATATCATCAACATTGTAATTCACATTGACACTTTGAAGAATAGTTTAAATTAATTTTTGAAAAAATAAAAGTAAATAACATATGTAATAAACAAACATATATAGAAGATTGATAAAAAGGGGAGTTAACTTACGAACCTAGAAAAGAAAGGCAAAGGAGGAATGTCGTGTAATCACATAGGAAGGTGAAGGACTAGCGGATGAGAAATAGACAAGTGCAAAGAATCGTCAAAGTAGTGCTAAGAAATGCAGAGGAGTAATAAAGGAAGGAAAAGGACTAGCAAATGAGTTACGAAGGAGCGTTAAAGGACTGTTGGAGGATCACAAAGGAGCATGAAAGAACCCTGAGAAGAGGCAACTGAGTCTGACAAAGGCAAGGAACAAAGCAAGAATGAATGTGGGAGTGGTAGAGAATAAGCAACAAAATTAGGGGCTTTTTAGTTCGAAAGATAGAATTTTTAACAGATAAGTGGGTTATGGCTCACCATAACTTGGCTCAAACCCATCAAACTTGTGGGTTAAGTGTTCTCTGCAACAATGAATTGGTCTGGACATTCTATTTTCCCTAGTATATAGCCATCAAGTTTATATCCTCTAATCACTGGCAAAACTAGAGATTTTCATAATAGATATTTATCTTTGTCCAACTTGATAGAGAATGTAGAAGGTAGGTCATATTTTTGATTGACAACAGATGACAAGATGGTTGTGATTATGGATCCAGAGTTGTTTTCTTGAAAGCTCTAATACCAAGATAAAAAAAATGGTATTGAATGTCATAATTTGCATTGATCATGCATTGTTTAAATACAAGTAGTGATGCATTGTTTAAATACAAGTAGTGATGTACAATCAAGATCCTATAATTATGATAATATAGACAAATACTTTCCTAAATAGGATATTGAAGAATAATTACAGTAATTACTGTAAAATTACATCATAAAAGAAAGTTAATATCGTGAATCGCCAAAATCAAGAATCATAAATGAAATAATATTTAACAGAATGTTTGCTTTTGTCTAACTTCCATCTCGACAACTCGACATTCAGGCTCATTATCATCAACAAAACTATTTCTTCATCATATATAGAAGATTGATAAAAAGGGGAGTTAACTTACGAACCTAGAAAAGAAAGGCAAAGGAGGAATGTCGTGTAATCACATAGAAAGGTGAAGGGCTAGCGGATGAGAAATAGATAAGTGCAAAGAATCGTCAAAGTAGTGCTAAGGAATGCGGAGGAGTAATAAAGGAAGGAAAAGGACTAGCAAATGAGCGACGAAGGAGCGTTAAAGGACTGTTGGAGGATCACGAAGGAGCATGAAAGAACCCTGAGAAGATAAAAAAACCCAACGGTTCAAGAAGAGGCAACTGAGTCTGACAAAGGCAAGGAACAAAGCAGGAATGAATGTAGGAGTGGTAGAGAATAAGCAACGAAATTACGGGCTTTTTAGTTCAAAAGATAAAAATTTTAACAGATAAGGGGGTTATGGCTCACCATAACTTGGCTCAAACCCATCAAACTTGTAGGTTAAGTGATCCGAACCCGTTTTGAGTCACAATAAAAAAAGATTTCAATTTTTTAATTCGATCCAGCTCAAATTCGTGGTGAGGTGGGTTAGTTCACAGATTCAGGCTTGTTTTGACATGTATATTTCTTGGTAATAAAATCCATGCTTATTGGCTCTCTTTTTTTTTTAACTCAAAGCATGTATATAAAAAAAATGTTTTACAAAAGACTAAGATGAATCAAGCCTAATTTGTCTCCTCATGATAGCTCATTGTAGACTCACTAAAATTGGTTCATATTATTTTCATGATCCTTCCCTGTATAGATCATTTGTTGGTGATCTTTAGTATGTTACAATTACTTAACCAGAGTTGAGTTATGTTTTGAATAAAGTGTTTCAATTTATGGGAGCTCATTTGGATTCTCATTAGATGGAAATTAAGCACGTTTTAAGGTACTTAAAATGATATATTAATTATGGTTTATGTCTTCAAGTTGTTTCTTCTTCAATCTTTTTCCATTAAGACTTTATGTCATTTTGATTGGGCTTCAGAGCTTGATGACTGACACTCTACCTCAGATATGTGATTTATTTTGGTCCAAAATTGGTTTCTTGGTGGTTAAAGAAACAACCTAGTTTTGCTATATCATCTATTGAAGTTGAATTTCATAGCTTGGCGAGTGTTGTTGAAATCACCTGAATTCATACGCTTCTTATTGATTTATTAGTTTCCTTTTTGGTTTAGCCCTATAATGTGACAATTAGAGTGGAGTGATCGTTATTCAAAATCCAATTATTTGTTGTAAAACTAAACATATTGAAATTGATACCTTTTTATTCAAAGAAAAAAGTTTTGTCAAATAAGCTTTTGGGAGGATATTAATGTACATGAAAACAAATAATAATATAGTTAGATTTGTTTTGATTCTCTTTATTCTTTTTTTTATCTCTTTTAAGTCTAACTCAACCTCACAAAATCAAATTATAAGATAAGTTTTGCATCCATTTATATGCTATAAATTAATCTTATTTATAGTTGATGTACGACTTACAACATATGATCTCAAACATGAGATTAAATCCACGACTTTAATTCATCTTAAGAAGTAGACTTTAAACCTAACTAAAAATATCAACTTATAAGATAATATTTGCACCTATTTATGTATTATAAGTTGGTATTATCTCTTGTTTATGTAAGACATCCAACAAATCACTAAATTTAATGTTTGAACCTAACAAAGATCTATATGTAAATTGATTTTGACGAAATTACAAAATTATCTTTTACTATATTGATTCACATTTGCATGTAAGTTTTTTAAAGTACAATCTTATATGAAGTTTAAAAAAATAGACATATTTTATAAATAAATGAAAAGAAAAAACTCAATAGGCCTAGCTCTTGTGAAATCTTGGTACCGTGAGTTTGCATAAATGGATAAAGTACAGACAGCGATATGACAGTTTCATAATACTTTATAATTCCCTTTAGTCCACAAAGATTCCAACTAAATATTCAAGTCCACATTAAATCTTATTACTTTTTCCTCACATTCAAGAATTTTGTTAACAAATACGAGCAACAAAACCTGGCCCTGGCTCTCGCTCACATGCTGCATTGTTGATTAAGTACGGTAATCATTCAAACAAATTGGTGAGGGTGCAATTCAGAGATGGAATGCACCACCAAACTTTGAAGAATGAGCTCAATCCCAAACAAATCAATTTATTTTCAAATAACAGCTGAACATGGCCATTTAATTTTTCTCCAGATGCTGTGAGAGAGATAGGAGACATATCAATGGAAGAAGTAGTGACACATGGATCATGGTAATGTGATGCATTAATTTGCTTCTCTTTTATTTATTTTCCCCCACAGGGGTAAATAAAAATATCCACATGGGGTCGTGCTTTGGCCCTGTTTGTCATTCATCACATGACACTGCAGGCTTCCCTGTTTGCTAAATTTTTAACTTCTTCACGTCTCATCTTTGGCGTCTTTGTGATCTCAAATTGCCAAATTTATCCAACTAGTTTTTACTTTTCGTCTTTCTTTAGTAAAAGATTTGGACTGAAATTGTGTTAACATGTACTCCATGACCACTGTGCCCAGGCACAAAGTGAACAAAGTGCAGCAGAATTAAAAGAAGAAAAAGCACGAAATCTTGTATGGTTGTCTTTGTTGCGTTGACGTAGACAGAGTATGTGTGAAGATTATTAATGTGGCATAATAAAATACATGTTGTAAAAGAGAATGTATTGATTCCTAGTCAATAGTTGTACATGTACAACTCTGCTTTGCTCTTTTGATCGTTTCAAAATAGATTGCTTGCAGCTTGCTCTTGTAGCTCACCACGACTGTTTCAAAATGGGGCAGGGTTCGTAAACCGTGTACGGTATATGTATACGAAAATGTATGAGAAGCTTCTTGGTTTGAAATCAACCATTGATCTCAGTTTCAAAAAGGTTAAAGAAAATATATCTCTGCTCTCAGCAGAACTCATCGTGCCTATGGCGGTTGTGGACCTTGCGTTAAAGTTTGGATGAATGTTTTTCTCTCCACGCTACAATAGATAGGTTAGTTGGGAGGCGTGTCTCTGGTCCCCAGAAGAAAAATAAACATCGACATATATTATCAATGGAATGCAAGATTATCATCTTCAAATGTTGATCATGTTATCTTGTTTGCTTTTAAGTAGAAACAAGCATTTGCCCTTTCCAATGTACATCGCATCTACTTACAGGAAATGGATCCAATATCATCACCACAATTTTTAATGGATTTTAATTTTAGAATCATATAGGATCTCTGCGACAAGTTTTGGTTTAAGATTAGCAAAGAATTTTCTAATTTAAGTTTTACGGTAAACGACAAATCCTTGTTTAGTTGGGTTCTGACTTCTGACTTGGTCTAAAAGTGAAACATTATCCTTCCGATTTTCATATCCGGAAAGATCACAAGTTATGACTATTATGGGAGGACGATGCAGTGGTTTCTGAATCCTTATCGCTACTTTTAATTACAACGGAGAGGATTCAGACTGTATGGTATGGATAATTCAGAAATTGTGATCGATCGTCCATTGAACCTGAGAAAGGAAATCATGGCCTGATTGAGGTCATTGGTTACGGGATAGGTAATATGGCCCCAGACTCGTCTGGTGTCAGATTGGAGGAGCACATGCACCATGTGGTCCTGTGAGAGCCTACTATTTTAGATAATCTAAGCTATTATTATGTCAATGAGGAAAAAACTTAACCATATAATTTTCACTTATTGGTTTTGATTTAAGAGTAAGCAATTCAAATCAGTAACAGTGACAACGACACTTCCCCCTATTAAATTGAATTGGTTGTGCGGTTCATTAATTGTAAATGCGAGTTAGATTTTCCACAATGCCCTTCCTATTTCCCGTCTAACAAAACATACTACCCCTCTCTCTTTCATTGGAGGAAACAAAAGCACCAAAAAACCAAACAAGAGCAGGATAAAATAAGTAAATGTCTGCTGTAAATGCACTTAAGCACTTCTTGTCTTTCAAGTGTTTTCTAGCAAGTAGCCACTGACAGTGAAGCAACAACCCTACAGAGACAATGCAAGTCATAGCTCAATTAATTGACCATAATTACTTGTGAATACTATACCAGCGGTAATTTTGAAGATCACGCCCAAATTGGTAGAACAAACAGAGTAAAATGAGTACAAGGCTAGATTAAATATTTGGCAAACCATTTCAGCTCTCTATTACTAGCTAACACTCCTAAGCATGAGATGTAAACTTCCAACAAACCCGCTCATGCATGTTGTTAAAGCCTCACCATCCAAAATCTGATTGTGACTCCCCAACAGGGTCACCAATCCTCGCCATCATTTCAACCCACAACCTCCACAAAGTTGAACAATACTAGAAAGAAATATCACTACTTTCTTTTTCCCATCCATTCTTCGTCAATTAGCTTTCAACCTTTTCTAATAGAATCCAACCTCACATGGAGAGAGGAAACCAAAACCCCTAAATTTAAATAAAGACAACGACATCTTCAGGCTCAAAAAAATAAAATACAAAAGTTACCATCTATTTCCTTGTCCTCACTGTTCATCTATTCAACCCACAATCAGCGGCTTTTCCCTCAGGTCATAATTAAACTCCTTTCAACAATTTGCAACCGTGGCAAAATCACAAAAAACTCATTCAAAGATGTAAGACAAGTTTTTCCACGATCTAACCCACAAAACCTAAAAGATCAAGTTATCAGGTAAAATCAATTTTACGAAAAATCAAAAAACATATAAGAACAATATACACCAAAAGTGCTGAAATTTCATTGCTATCTATATAACCATCAACATATACAAAAATTCTGTTCCAGATCTGTCATCAAGTTATTAAGCTATCCATCTTTTTGTTTACATTTTTTTTTTCAACATCTGGTTCGACTTCGTCTCCCCAGCCATAAACTAACCTTAAGATATTCACTCATATCTTTTCTTTTTTTTTAAAAAAAAAATAAAACATTTTAACAAAAAAACATTTCTCAGTATGATATATGTTTATTACTTTTCTATTTAGTGTGAAAAATTCCACCGTCAACATAATCTCCAATCCAGGCGAACCTCGGCGGGGCCATGCACGTGTTGACTGGGCTTCCGGAATGAAACGATTTGGCTGCTCACCATGAAGGCCGTTACACGCTCGGAGACTCTTACATCTTCCATCTTCAACTCCTGCAACCTAAGGACGTACTCCGGCACGTGCAATAGGTCCCACACCACTCCCACTCCACCAGGCTTCATTACTCTAACCAACTCCGCCACCGCGCGCATCCTCTCAGCCGCAGCCTCCGCCGTCCGAGCGCCGTACTCCCTCCCCACCGTGTGCACGAACACGCCGGACACCACCACGTCGAAGTAGTTATCGGGAAACGGCAGCCGCCGCGCGTCGCCCTCGCGGCACGTCACGTACTCGCCTACTCCCTCCATCTTTGCCGCGCGGAGAGTCGACATCGTCGTGAGCTTCGACCGGTCCAGGCCGACGACGCGACCGGAGCTCCCTTCCTTCTTCATCTGCGTCGCCACCGCGTTCAGGAGGATGCCGCGACCGCAGCAGCCGAGGTCAAGCGCGAGCTTCACGGAGGACCAGTCGTGCACGGCGGAGACTATGCGCTGAGCCATGTCGAAGTGCAGCGGCACGGAGGAGTAAAAAAAGTTCGCCGCCGCAAAGAAGAGGCACAGCGCGGAGAGCGCCGTGACCGAGCCAGTGATTCCTGCCGCAAATCGCGCGGTGCCGCCGGCGCCGGAAAAGATTCGCTCGAAAAAGTTGCAAACGAGATCAAAATAAAGAAGATACAGAACAGACAACACAGAGAAGAGCATCGCCTGGCAGAGGAGGAAAATTAGGGTTTGGCGCTGCTCCATTCCGTAGATCGCGTACATCTGCGTCCAGTCTCTCTTACCGTTGGTCGATTTTCCCATTCGGTTCTTCTACACACGGTGCTTCGGCTCACTGCTTCAGCGAGCTGCTGAATAAAATCTGCAGTAATTGAGAGCGAGGCCTGTGAGAAAATCGTGCTTTTGGTTTTCACTTTTGACAGCGAAATAAAAAGTGTGTGAATCGTTCGAAAGTGTCTCCAAGCAGTGAGAATAATTTGAAGATTTTGGGAATCAGCAAGTCAGATCCAATTTCGTGGCGGTGAAATGAAACAAAATATCGATGCAGTAGTGACAGTCACGACCATACCGTCGTTGATTTTCCACTGGTACAGTTGTCAGTTAAGGTGCTCTTCCAAACGCGTTTTGCTTCGTCGTTTTGCGTCCTTCAAAACGGCAACGCTGTTCTGCGTTCAGTGCCTCTCTCTCATCTCTGTGTCCGGTTTGGGACTAGCACTGCACGGAGTTCAAGAGTGGCCAAAGAGGGAGTGAAATGTTATGAATGCGCAGTGGGATGGGACCTTCTTGTTCGTTGCGATTCGTCAAGAAATACTTATATAGTGTGTACGGCGATGAAGACCCTTTGAAACTTTGAACAGTTTACCGGTTCACCGGCTTAGGTGGTTGCCAACTTCCCACTTTCTACTCACTCACTTTTTTTATTTTTTTATTTTCCGTTTTCTCGTGTGAAAAAGTGGGAAAGAACGAAACTGTTACGATCCAGTCCTTGTAACGTTTCTTCCCTCACTCGTTTACAGCACAGCCATAATCAGAGCTTGGTAAAACTCTATTTAATGCCAATAATTTTCATTATGGTATATTTGGACTTTTTCCCTTGTGTGAGGAGAAACAAAGGAAAACACATCCATTCCTTTCTAAGCATAATATTTATTGGGTGGTAAATTCCTTCTTACTTTTGGTTCTTAATTCAACAATATTACCATTCTTTGTGTGTGCTTAGTTATGGAAGAATTTCATAACAAAATTATCACCACGTGACGCTTTACTCGCTTCCTTCTTAAATCTATTATTTTTCAATGTAATTGCACATTTACCTAATTAATAGGTAACAAGTTCAGCCAACGTATTCCATTTCTTTTGTTATACTCAAATGCTGAATATTTCCTTCGTCACATTTTTATGACACGATCCCTTCAACAATGATAATTTTAATTTGTTGAATAATTTTATATAACCAACCATCTTTTTATTTTATTTTATAAATGTATATATTAAATCGGAGCATAATTACGAGGCAGAGTCAATTTTCCAAAATAAGAAAACATAATGAGACAATAATATTATTACATATTTCTTTCCTAATCGAATGTGATTTTCAGATTTGTAGAACCAATAAGCATGTTATTCAGGTAAGAGATTATTTTGTATTTAAATTACGGTGATCATGATAACTACTTTATCCTACCAAGTTAGCTTTAATTGACGCTTTGATATAATATAACTAGTTTTGGGGCTTTAATTCCACTATAGTGATGTGCAGTAACGTATCGAGATAGAGTGTTTCCACCTCATATTTTCTTTAACTAACTCGTGATTTTCAAATATACTTAAGATTATTAATTCGTGGCACTGTCAATACATTAAAAAAATTTTATCAAAACTTTTAAATTATTTTATATTTCAACATGAAAATTTTCAATAATATTTCGCTCTTTTTATATATAAGTGCATAATTATTCTTGTGTGATACAAGAGTCCTGAGGTAGGGATAGATTAGGTGGGAAACTATGAATAGGAGAAGAATCAGGTGGAGTCAATAGTTGAAATTGTTAGTAGTAGTTTTAGCATGTCATAAACACAAATTCAAGGACCACAATTAGGGTTTGAATTATTTTTATATAGTTTGGTTGAATTTAAATGACATTTTTTGATAACTTTTCACGTAAAAAAATGGATATCTTAGGAAATTCAAATTGTAATTTATCTGTTTATGATGGTAAAGTTGGGAAACTTTCATGAGATACTGTTATTTGCTTGAAATTCAAAATAAGTAGTGAACACGTAACCCACTTTATAGATCTTTCTATCACTCAAATGATCTAAGGGCAACAAAGATGCCATTTAGTGTCCTTTATTCAAGCATCACAGTTAGCAAATTATACTTTTCCTTTTTCTTATTCTCTCATTTTTCATAATAAATATACATAAGTCATTTAGCTCTGTTGAAAGAAACACGATAAATTATGTCCGTCCACATACACACCTTTAAAATTTTGTTATTTTGTATATATATTCAATAGTTTTTTTATTTTTTTAAAAACAAGGTTAAGAATAATTTAAATATATTTTCTTTTTTAACTTTTTTATGTATTTTTATAAAGTAAAATTGTGGCAAAACTCCAAATTTTAAAATAAAAAAGATAATTGAGACTAACGATTCAATATTAACGGACTTAAGGTCCTTCGTGAAGTGCCTATAAGCTATCTTCTAAAGGAATAATATTGTATAATTAAGTAACAAGAAAAAATAAAAACAGATCATAAAACGATTACGAAATCCCAAATTTGACTGTACATAGCTTTTCGTTTTTGTGAAAATAAAATTAATACATTATTATACACTCGAAATAATGAAAAGATTTTTCAAATTAAGACACCATAATTAATGGGAAAAGAACTGTTCGTCTAATTATTTCTAAATAAAACTAAAAAAGAGGTGAAGTGAAACAGTGGTTTATACATTTGGAAAAAGATGTTATAAAATTTCATAATGAGTTATTTGAGCCTGTAATTTTAACTTGACTAAAATTTAATTAAATTTTATTTGTCGTATTAAAAACGAGACACGTTATTCTCAATATTCCGTTTAATAATTTTGTATTAATTTATTAGTTTTAGCTAAATTAATAAATAGCAGTAGCATAAAAGGAAACTGTGGATTTGAAATATATATTTACGTGATATTGTTTAATATTAATGAATTTGTGTTGATCTTAGTCTTAACACTTAACATACATTGGTGAATTTGAATAAGGTGAAAGAGAGAGAGAAATGGTATTAAAACAAAATAGGAAAAAACGTTGTGGTTGAGACAACCATGCATGTTAACATGATTAGGTACCTTTCTTTCGCGTTACTCTGCGTGAGGGAAGCAGTATGCTCATAACTTTGCACAACCACCAAATAAAAATTATAAAAACTTATCATTTTTCGACTTCGTTTATCACTTTATCTTTAATATAGTTTTTCGAATATTTCCATATATATATGGCACTGGTTTTGTTTTAATTTCGTTTACAAAAATGAATGAATTTAATAAGAGTGGGTATCAGATTTACGTAACAAGAAAATATATTTTTATGCAGCACAATATATGTGGTTAGAACCTAAGTTCACGGCATCAAAATAGAAACTGCGAGAAAAAAAAACAAACTCGTATATGATTTTAAGTTATCTTTTTTTTCTAAGACAATAGTTAAACATTAAACACAAAAATTAGGGCACCAGCTCACTTTTTTTCATAATATTTTCATAATAATATAATTTTCCTCTGGCCGTAACTAAAACCGTGAGAATTTTTAGTTAATAAATTTGACTTGTCAATTATAATTTGAATATTTTCGAGTATATTTTTGGAAAATATTTTTTTAACCATTTTTCTAATAACTTTTTTACAACAACTTATGTGGTAGTTTGTGATTGGTTCATTTTAAATATATGGAACAATAAAATAATGACACTTAATCTATTGTTAAAAAGTTGTTACAAAAAGTTGTTAACATATCATGATCCATCATTTTTATTCTCTTTCTTGAATCAGAAACAAATTAAGGGAAAACAAATGTATATGCAAAGAAAAGAAAAATAACCTTGAAGATGAGACTCTTCCCAATCATGTCGATATAATGCTTTGTGTTATACTCCTCATTGGTGAGATTTCTCGCCTCCATGAGTGTGATGGCTATGGTGTCCCCAAAAACCATCTCAATAAAAGTGGATGAGATCAGCGCAAGGTTTAACAAGAATAGTTCTCTCTAGAAAGACAAATGCACTACCAATGCACACATTGCGGCCAATGCGTTACCTTCAATAGAGGTGAGCACGAGGAGGAGTGCACCCTTTTTCCCTCGTACAAGACACCATGTGAAGGAGTCCCTCGGTGGTGCCTGACTAACTAAGGAGGATGAACACGTCTTGGTCGTTAAGGATCCTGATGTCGTTGTGGAGCGCATCAACCGAGGATAAAAAGGTAGAATAAATACCAAGTCAGATGAGTGTCTACAATGAATCCATACTTGTCAATGCCATGAAGAAGATAGTGCATGCGACCTTAAGAAAGGTGCACGTAGAGGCTAGGATTTTAGAGTGGTCTATGTGTTTGAAGAAGAAGTTGAGGTGGCTCGATTGGGACTTGAACAATGTTGTCAGGACACTCTCGTTAGGACACTCTCGTTAGCATCATCAACGATGTAAAGATTCATTTTATGTCAATTTTGCACCCGTCATAGAAAGTTTTCACTATATTAGTGAGATAACATATTATATAAATGTAAATGAATAAAAATAGAAATTTCAATACATGTGTCCTTAATTCTAAATAAAGTTTTACTATTGACATTTAAAGTTTTTTAACCAAGTGTTTCATAAATTTAATTTATATATTTTCAATTAACTTTTATTAAACTTTTTTGGTTTAGCGATTTCAACTCTCACGTTAATTAGAGATAAGGTCAATTAAGTGGGTACAAACATCACCTTACAAGTCGGTTTTGTAAGGTTGAATTAAGTTCACTTATTAACACGATATTTGTTGGGTATATTATTCCACACCGTATCAGGATCGTAATCGAACCACCCATTAATGTGTAGTCACATGCATGAGATGTATATACCTCGGTGTGAGGGGAAATGTGTTGAAAGTCTCACGTCATCTAAAGATAGTGTCAATTTACAATATATAAGTGAGTGAAAACCTCCCCTTACGAGTTGATTTTGTAAGGTTGAGTTAAGCTTTAAAGTTCACTTCATAACCAATGAATATTATAAAAATTTATATCTTTTAATTGAACATTTGTCATTTAGTTATTTCATTAAGTGTGTAACTTACCCTTGTTTAGTTAGTGTTATAAATTAATAATATAAATAAAAATTTTAATTTTAATTTTTCGATCCCTTCAAATTTATATGCATCTATAAATAAAATTTTGACATCCCAAAATATTTTGGAAGATCCATCATTGCTTGTTCAACATGTTGGTGAAGTGATATGGTTATTATAAAATTAAAATTGCAATTAATATAAAAATACAAGCAACTTTTATTGTATTTTTTGAAAACATATTGAACAATAAGGTCTTCATGCTTTCGATGACTTGTATGACATAACATAGATTGATCTCCTCACTACCACCATTGAAGATATCATTATTGTTATCTAACACATTTCAATAAAGTCAATAAAAATCATTCTTTGCTTTACATTAGCTACTTCCTAAATCTCTCTCTTTTCTTCATACACCTCCAAAAATTATAATTTTGTCCTTTCAATTAAATAAAAAAAATGCATCAGTGAAGGTAATTAAATGTTAATAAAACTCAAATTTTTACCAACTTAAATTTAATATGAAGCTTCTATATTACCTGCACCCATTCTTCTATGCTCATTGTGGTCTTCCTTCTATAACAGTTATGATGGTCTTTATGATAGTTCCTAAGGTGTTGGTAGTGTGTTCATGGTGGTCCTACGTTTCTTTGGAAGGTGTGTGAACTGCATGGAAGCTCATCAAAACTTCCTTATTCGTAAAATTTGAAAAACTTCAAAACTTTAACCGAATTTTGAAATTCGGTTAAAAACTCATTAGCTTTTAAAAATCAATGAAAATTGTGACAATTCTTTCGAAATTTGGGGAACTTTTAACCAAATTTCAAAAGTTGGTTAAGGTCCAACTCAAAAGAAAAAGTAATGCATCCACGAATTCACATAACTCTACCATTCACATCAAAAGCAAGAGAGGTACATAGCGTTGGCATTCATAACTCAATCATCAATTCTACAAATATCAATGGTGGCACATGAAAATAAGAAAGACACGTAAAATTAAACAAAAATAATATAGTATATCGAGCTAATCCCGCAAATTGAAGCATTCGTTCAACCTCAAATCCTTGGATTGAAACACACTATTCACTTACAAATTCGTCTTACACAATCTCTTCCAAGAGTAAATTATTAAAAACAGATACAACATTAACGTATTTCTTATTTATTAATATGTCTCCTAATTAATGATTTATTTTCTTCTATTATGTCAAGATTTTCTTTAAAAACTTGGCTAACAATAAGGATATTTACAAGACATTTTGCAATAAATTATAAATAGTAATTTCTTATAATAGATTTTACCTCGTGTTTTTATAAAAGACTTGACCGATTTCTTTTTAATCTTTTAAAGATTCATCAAGCATAAAAAATCGCAATTTCTTAATCTAAGTTCGTAAAAAAGTATAATTTAAAGATTTTGAGATTGGATCTAGTTTTTAGCACTGTAAGTAACATTTTTAAGCTAATTTTAGTTTGCACACCTCTTTTATATTACTCAACTAATAGTTTTCTTTTCTTAATATAATTCTACTTTTACAATACATTTTTCGATTTTCATAATTAAGAAAACGATAAACGTTAAGTAAATGATATAATAGAAATAGTAAAAGTGAAATATTAAAAAATATATTAAATTTTTTTATTTTCAATTATGGATACTGGACAAGAAATAATAATATGAAAAAAAAATCTGAGTCCCAATATTCCGTAATAAAATAAGAAAGTGAAAAAGCACTATGATGAGTTCATTTGACTTGTTACATAACTATAGCCGTACAACATGGTTTTAATATAACTTAAAGCTTTTTATTGGCCATATTCAAATATTATTTTGAACTCTCACTTATCACACTCTCCCACAGGTTTAAACAGCCAACGTTATACTTCATAATCTATTTGATGGAGTTTATGAGTAAAAGTATTTTAAAAAAGAAAAAATATACAATATATATACATAATTAATATTGAAGTGTTATTTAGTTTTAAATTTTGAAAATTTATTTGAATTAATTAATAAAATAATGAAGTGAAAAATGGGTGAGTCGAAGCTGTAGAAAAATAAGAAAAAAGGCCATGGAGTGTGACATTATTCCTAAAATGCCACTGCCGTTCTGCGGCAGAGGTGAGCTCGTTACCAACTACGCTTGACTTTTATTTCTGTCTCTTCATCGGAATTAGGGTTTTGAAAAAAAAAATAATAGGGAGCGTTAGATATTTCTGTTTTTCTGTTCTTGCTCAATCCCATTACTTTACATGTCAACGCGGTTCTTACTTTAATTAAATAATGTTCAAAACCAATTCCCATGAATGAAACTTGTCCTCTTCTATTGGTCCCCAATTCCAATTAGACTATTCACTCTCTGCAGATTCTTCAATCATTTAACCAGTTTTACATTTAATTTAATGGTCTATTTAAGTTACTTGTCAGGGAAATTGGATAAAATGCAGTAAAAGAATATTTCCAGTGATAAGAACTCACATGATTATAGAATTATACAAAACCATACAAAAATTATGACACACTGACATCAAATGAACCTGTTCATGTGAGAAGAAACAAAGAAAACCTTAAAAAACAAACCATGAGCTGACAGAAGGATTGATTGATTTATGTGAGAGACCCTAGTTTAATTAGTACTAGAAAAGCGATTTTAGAATTCCGTTAACTTAATTCATGAACTCACTTAAAAAGTAAAGTCAAATGCCTGATTTTCTTACACGAAGTAAAAATGTATACTCTTGTTTTGTTTTTTTTTTCCTCAAAGCAAAAGCAAAATAAGATGTATTGGGTTCTTACAGGATCCGAAGAGCATTCCTCTCTCCTTTGTCCACTCTTCTCTCCTTTTATGGATCGCGGCCACGGTTCTTGGTTCTTCATTCTCAGTTACGAAAGAAGTGATACTTGCTGGAAATTTTTTAATATTCACAAGTCAATATAAAATCAAATATCGTATTAGACTGAAAAAAACTAACCTTTTAATCTAGCTTTTCCTATGTCTTAATTTTGTTTTGTATTTTAGATATATTGTTAATCATTATTAGGATTCGTATTTTATTTAGTATGGTGTTATATGTCAATATCGAAAGTTCTAACTTTAATCTTTTGATTGTCATCTTGTCAATCAAAATATGGTAACATCTTTTTACAGGGTCATTAACAAGACATTTAGAATAACACTTATCAAGTATGTTGAAAATTATTTTGATATCGAGATTCTTACAAATACTAAGACATTCATTCAACATTCATCTTTAAGTTCTCCACCTTTCTTTTTATGATTGACTCCCCAATTAGTAATTGGGAGATGTACCGATAGATCAATAGGACTTTCAACAATTCTTCTTTTCATCTATTTTTGCTTGTGTCCAATTTTTTTTAAGTCAGGTTACTATGACTTTATTAATAAATTTAATTTGACCGTTAGTTTGAAGGTACTCAATCGAGTTGCTCATCTGTTTGATGTCAAGGTTGTCATAAAATTCTTACAATTTTTCATGATGAACTCTTTGTCATTATTGAAAACTATAGAGTGAGGGATGTCATATCAACACATAATTCTCTTCCATATAAAACCCTGAACATGTTTGGTTGTTATAAGCTCTATCTTTATCCATTTTGTAAAGTAGTCCACGACTACTAATAAAACTTGTGTTGTCTGATGAACTCTTTGTCATTATTGAAAACTATAGAGTGAAGGATGTCATATCAACACATAATTCTCTTCCATATAAAACCCTGAACATGTTTGGTTGTTATAAGCTCTATCTTTATCCATTTTGTAAAGTAGTCCACGACTACTAATAAACTTGTGTTGTCTGATGCTAGGTGGAAAGAGGCGAAAATGTTTATCCCCCATCATGTGAACAACCATGGATAGGTGATTTATTGTAATTTTGTTGGCAGCAGGTGGATAAAATGGTTGTGTTCTTGGCGCCTTTGACATTTCTTCACAAATTTGGTGTAATCTTCCCTTATTTTAGGCTAGTAGTATTCGACCAATGACACTTGAGCCATCATTCTCCATGTTTGGAATGCAAGTCTCACACTCCATTATGTATCTCGTGCGTTACATATTCAGCTTGATTGTTGGTGATACAATAAGTCCAAAGTGTGAGCCTCTTTTTGCAATAGACCTCTCCTTCTTGTCATTGCCCACTAGAATTCCTTCTAGGTGTTTTCAAAAGGGAGTCATAAAATCATCATCAACAATGTCTAATCATCATCAACATTGGGAGCATAAAGTGTTAGATGTTTAACAAATTCATGACATTTCATCTTTTTGTGGTAAAAGAAGGGCCAAAATGTTCTTACAGTAATCGAACAACCTTAAAGATCACTCCTGCCTCATGTTGACTTGCCTCCAACGTATGTTTGTTCTTGTTTTCTTTCCTTATCATTCATGACCACGGTTCTCAACTCCTGACTCTCTATCTGAATGAGTAGTATCTGTAGAAAAACTCTAAAACTTAGGTCAAAAGGAGATCAAATTGTCGAACTATAGTGTTATAATTTTAGAAAAGATTACCTTTTACCCTAGCTTCTTCTCCTCTTTATAAAGATATTTAATGAGTTTTTCACTGTTAACATATTAGTGAAGGCCCAAGGTTATTTTATCCGTGTGGGTCAACGTCTTAACAATATTGAGAATTCTAGCTTCAATCTTTTGGTCATTGCCCTATAAATTATGAAGTGATAACTTTTTTTCTGTAATGATAGAAAAACATTTAGAATAATTGTCAAGATCTGACTTTTTAAATATCAAAATCCTCATAAATACTTAAATAATTCACATTATAATGAAAAAAATAAAATGTAGAAAAAAAATATACTAGTTTCAATGATAATTGATGTCTTCATTTCTTTTATTATCTTAAATAATCAAACATTTCCTTAAACAATAATACAACTATATACTTCACTAAAATAATATATATATATATATATATATATATATATAAATTAATTAAAATTATATATAATTTCAATGTGTGTTTAAGTCTTATATTAAAAAAGAATCTATTCATTAAAAATCATAAAATTATTATCTAAATATTTTAAATTGAAATTATTATTAATTTTTATGTAAAGTTCAAAGATATTATATCTATCAAATAAATCTGTTGTCGGAAAAATAAGCACACTAAATTTTCCTATCTTGATTATATCGATATATTAAAATTATTCGAAAGAGGAAAGATAGATTAGAGTGGTGTGTAGCATGTGTGATTGAAAAAGAGAGCATACTCTAATTGAAATTTTGTTGGGTATTAAAGTAAAAGTAAAAAATGGAGAGAATGTGTTTAAGAAAGGGAAGCAAGTGGGTCCAAAAAATTGAGAAGAACGCGGCAATGAAGAAAAGGCGATTGCGCGTAAATCGAGGCTGGTTGGCACCCACAACACTGTCCAAATCCTTTTTAACCATTTTTCGAATTAAATATTATAAACAGAAAAATACAACTCGCATACTTTTAAATATCTAATGCTTTTATATTAAACCATGTATTATCTGTAATCTTAATTATATAGTTATTAACTATTATCTCTTACTTTATTAAAGTCCCTTTCTTACTTACTATACTTAAAACCGCTCATATTTAATCAGTTTTAACTCATAAAAGAAGAGGATAAAGTATGTTAATTATTTCACATTTACTTGTATTTTTTTAATTAAATAGTTAACATTATTTCTATAAATATTTAATGTTTTATTAATATCAAAATTAATTAGGTTCTGTCATAACAAAAAAAATAAATATCACATTGATAAACATACTGTTATTAGTTATTATTTTATCCATAACAGTTAAATCCATTGTAAGAAGATTTTATTACAATAATTCTCATACACCACTTCAACTTATTAATTTAGCTCAGATATTCTAATAGGATCAATACTCATAAAAGGAATCAACTTCTGAAAGAAAAATTTGACTTAAAAAAATATAATATTAGTTGCAGTTTTTGTGGACTTAGTCGCAGTTTATTTATAATCATCTTTATTACGGCCCAGAATGAATCAAATATGTGTAAATCTTAATCTTTGCAAAGTCAATTTTTGATAATTTTGTATTCCTGTAAATATAATATCATTGAATATTTTTAAATAGTTTTTGTTGCAGTTGTTAACAACTGCACATTACTAAAACATTAGAATTAGTCACAGAACAGATTTCTCACCACGTCATGTTTAATTGTGACAATTTTGAGTATTTTGTTACGGGGATAATCATTTACTTGAACTTTTTTTAACTGTTGATTTATGCAATCTAGCAAGCGGATTTATTTTTTTATCTAGTATTTTCCAATAAGAAGTAGATTTTTTCTTTTGTTAAGCAATGAAATAAATCCTTCTATCCATTTTTTTTTTCAAAAATATAAATTTAATTATTTACAACAGATGCATTTCATTCTTAATAATAACAATGTTGAAGAAGAGGAGGAGACACAAAAGATTAAAATGAAAAAGAAAAAAGAGGAGTAAAAGAAAGGATGAAGATGAAATCAAACCAGGATAATTATTGTAACATCCCAAAAATATAGTATAAAACTATATAAAAGAGTTATCATATAATAATACAATAGGACAGTTACTGGAAATAAAGTTAATCTTATAGTCATTATAAAATAATCATAAAATTTAAAACTTTACCAAGTTCCTATACTATTACAAAACTATGTACACAACTAAACAATAAATACAAAATTAGAGTTGTGACTGACGGTTCACACAAAGTTATAAACCATTATATGATCGAATGGTCATAATCTAAACATT
This sequence comes from Vigna nakashimae, assembly GCA_034642375.1. Classification (NCBI taxonomy): domain Eukaryota; kingdom Viridiplantae; phylum Streptophyta; class Magnoliopsida; order Fabales; family Fabaceae; genus Vigna; species Vigna nakashimae. Next base: position 12,703,391 of record CM067764.1, on the reverse strand, counting down.
AGGGTTCTCGTCATCCAACACCTCTTCCAACGAACATTCGTCTCTCTCTGCTCACATCCACGAGGTGATCATTGCAATTAAAGAGTACTGAACGAAAACATGAACAAGATAGTAAAGAAGGATAAACTAGAGTAATTTAATTGATTAAGTTATCATGCAAGTTCAACAAATACATAATTATGTAACCTCCAAACTAAATAACTGAGACATTCCTCCTTGGAATTCTCTTTCACATCCATATTACAATTATCATACCATACTTTTCCTTTTTACACCATTTTGATAATGCATACATAAGCCATCAAAGTAATTGGATCAATTAATTAAAATAACACACTGGATTAATTATGAATATAAGCCAGCCAGAAATCACCAACATTGAATAACAAGACCGAACACCCTGTGAATTTTGGAGACCGAACGATCAATAATAGATACAGCGGAAGAGAAAACCGAGCGCTATTAATGACCGACAACTAGAGGATTCCGAGCACCACATCATGACCAAATACTACCACTAGTCCAAATACTAAGTTTAGACCAAACGCTTATGACTTAAGCCAAACACCTATAACTTAGGTCGAACACATTTAAAACCGAATGCAAGTACGAGGTCTAGCACTAGAGAACGAGTGGTACTAAGAGACCACACAATCCACTAAGACCGATCGCTACTTAAGAGACCACTAACCCACCAAGAACAATAGCTACTAAGAGACTACACACCCACTAAGATTGATCACTACTAAGAGATCCTACAACTCACTAATACCGATCGTTACTTAAGAGACCGCACACCTCACTAAGAACGATTGCTATAACTAAAACAGAATACTAGCACAAGACTGATCGATCATTAACTGAAAAGCTCTATGAAGTAAAACTCAGTTAAGACTGAACACAATAAGAAAACCGAACGGTCAACGAAGGACCCTCAGCGAACTGCATAATTCTGCAGAATGACTGTAGAATTATGATTAACACCAAATCTTTACTAATTACTTTCGTTCTTCCAAACTTATAGTATATAGACCAAACTTACACCTAACACAAATTCTCCATCTTTACTATCACACTTCCTCCTTAAATCACTCGGCCACTGAACAAAATTAAGCAGAATCACAATCAACATGAATACAACACTTAAGAGTATTCCATAACAATACCAAACACACAATCATTCGGTTTCACACACATGCAAAGCCATCAAACATCAATGTCCTACATCATCAACCAAATAATTAAATTAACTATCTTCCCTTACCTCTTGACCGAACAAAAAACTTTTAACCCTTCAGGAAATTGTTTGAACTTCAAGAAAATCTAAAAACACCTAAAGATCATTGATTTAAAAAGAAACTGAGAACATGATCAGAAATGAGAAAAAGAAGTTGATGAACACATGCAACGAAATTTCCTTTGCATGCACCGGAATTCGAAACTCTAAGAAGAGAAGATGAAACTTACTGACTCAAAATCACTAGATTAACTGGTTGACAAGAAATCCTTCAGCTCAAGGATCACTTAAACTCCTTCTGAACAAAGAACAACTGATTAACTGATGAGGATTGTTAGAGAGAAGGAGGAGAAAAGAGAAGATTAGAATTTTGGAGAGAGAGAGTGTGTATGCATAGAATGGGACGAAATTTGAAACTTTCCTTTATATACCACTCTTAAAAAGGGTGAGTTTTTGCCTCGGTTTACCAACACCCGAAGTAGTAAAAAAAAGAATTGGGTTTTTGACAACAGTTGTATAGTGAACCTGCCATAGAGTGCAACATATTTTAAATAAATATTTAATTTTAAGGGTTTATGGCAACGATTATAGCAAGAACTGCTGCAATAGATTGGTCAATTATATGTTAACCAGGGAACCTTAGCTAAGACATCAATGATATGGTTAAGATTGCAAGATTGTCATCAATTCACTCATGGATGAGTCATCTTCCAAGGAATATTTGTCACCTAATGGGCAAATGTGTTGGAATTTTAAATACATGTAGTTGAAATAATGAGAAAACATATAGTTAATTACCTTTTTATACAGAGAAACAAGTCTATAAATTATGATTAATCAATGTCTTCTCACTCTAGGGTTTTTATAATGCTTTTGTTTAAGTTTTCTTACTAGAAAACTAAAGGGATCTCCTTATAATAAGAGAAACATAGTATGACAAAAGGTAGGCATACACTAAAACATTATTATTGCTAGAAGTTTGTTAAATAGTGACTAAAATTAGCTAGTGACCAAAAAATATGATCACTATTAGTAACGAAAAATTACTTTTATGATTTAGTGACTAAAATAGTGACTCAATTTCCAATTTACAATGCCATAATTTGAATCCACTCTTATCTCTATTCTTGATGGATCAAACCAATCATAATAAAATAATATCATCTTCTTTTCAATGGTTGAGGTATTGTACTCGAGCTCATATATGTGCTTAATGACACCGTAGAAATCATCTTCATCCCCTTCTGTAAGGCCTTTAACATGAACCCCACTATTTATAGTCCTCTTGCCCTGGCTCCATGCATGAGTATGAAATTTATATCCATTCACAAAGTAGGTATGTCATTCCTTTACACATCTTAAAGGACCAAGTGATAAATCTCTAAGATATTGGTTTCTGACACTTAAAGGATCGTTATGAACCTACAACCACAAAATATATGAACCTATTCAATATAATTAAATGAATAAATATATGAATAACAAATGTATGTAGAAGAATTTCATAAGTCGTACTTGATCCTTGAACCACAACGAGAAATTTGCATGTATATGTGTCGAACTGTTTGACTCAGAAATTGATAGGTATGTAAGAATGAGTTGTCCATAGGTATGACAATATTTGGTCAATATCAATTTAATAGATAAAAACAAAATCCATAGAGAAAAGCAATTTATTTGGAGCCTTACTCAAGATAAGGTTGAACTTCATTGCAATTGATCAAGACATGAACATGAGCTGATACCAATTCTTCGTTACTTAGGCAATGAGTTGATTCCCTCCCGGAATGACGACCACCTTGGTCAAACACTGATAATGTTGTCCTTTCAATTTCAATGTCTACTCCATTTTTATTGCTTTGTGGTGTTAACATAAAGTTCTTGAAGTAGTGGGAACAAAAATGAGTTGTTTCTTTGTGAAAATATGATGCATAGATCCTTCAACCCTAGCTTTATTCTTAACTGAACATTTAGCATATCCCATGAACCTACAATTAAGAAAGTGGTATATTAGGATCAATTTGTATGACATCTAAATTCAACAGTTCAACGAGATATTGTTACCTTTCAAATGGGTACATCCACCTATATTGGACCGGTCCACCAAGCCTTGCCTCATATGGAAGATGTACAGGGGATGTTCCATAGAATCAAAGAATGAAGGGGGAATATTATCTCCATCTTGCAAAGTATAAAAGGAATGTTTTCTTCCATCTTCTGAAGGTCGTCCTTATTCAATGTCGTAGAACACAAATCTTTGAAGAAATGAATGACTTCTCGTAATTAGATTTAAAACATGAGTCGGTAAAGAATTAAACGCTATAGGAAGTAAGCATTTCATAAACACATGACAGTCATGACTTTTCATCCCAATGAGCTTTCCCCTATTGACATCAACACACCTTGACAAGTTAGAAGAATATCCGCCAAGCATCCTAAGATCTTTTACCCAATGACAAACTTGTTTTGTTTGGTCTGCTGAAAGGGTATAATTTGCTTTTGGCTTGTACATCTTTCCATTACTATGACTTTTTAGCTCCAAATCTTTTCGTCTACAATACAAAGTTAAATCCATTCGGGCCTTGTCATTGTCTTTTGTCTTCCCCTCAACATTCATGACAGTATTAAAGATGTTGTCAAAGAAATTTTTCTCAATGTGCATGAAATCAAGATTATGCCTTAACAAATTATCCTTCCAATAGGGTAGATCCCAAAAGATGCTTCTTTTTGTCCAATTATTCTACTCACCGTATCCATCTATTCTTGGTGCACCATTATCGATTACTTTAGGATAACCATTGACTCTATTCCAAACTTTTGTTCCCGTCAAATATGGGGGCGCGTCATCCATGTCCACTTCCCCCTTCTTGAAAGCATTCATATTCCTCCTAAAAGCATGGTCATTTGGTAAAAACCTCCGATGGGAGTCAAACCACGAATTTTTTTCTCCATGATATAATCTAAAAGCCTTTGTATGCTCCATGAAATGTGGACATGCCAGTTTACCATGAGTGCTCTAACCAGACAGCAATCCATAAGCAGGAAAATCATTAATTGTCCACATTAGCATCACCCTTATGTTAAAGTTTTGTTGTCTTGAAATATCATATGTTAGGACACCATTCCATAAATTTTTCAAGTCATCTATCAAGGGCTCTAGATATACATCAATGCCTACCTTTGGATTCAATGGCCCCGAAATGAGACAAGTAAAAAACATGTAGGGTTTAGACATGAACAGATTTGGAGCAAGATTGTACGGCATCACAATTACTGACCAACATGAATATGGTATATTTGATGCCTGCACATATGGGTTAAAACCATCAGAGCATAAACCAAGTCGAATATTGCGTGGCTCAATGGCAAAATCAGGATGTACTCTATTAAAGTGCTTCCATGCCTCTCCATTGCATGGATGACGCAAAACACCGTTTGACGACCTGTTGTGATGGTGCCATGTCATTTTTTCTGTAGTTTTTGTTAAGGCATACATTCTTTGGAGTCTTAGAATTATTGACAAATAAAACATGGATTTAACAGGAACTTGTTTTTTAGAACTTGCTCCTGTCTTGTGTTGTCGATACCTTGGCTTCCCACAAAATTTGCAGTCAACCAACACTCCATCATTCTTACCATGTTCATTATCATAGAATAGCATGCAACCATCCACACAACAATCAATCCTCTACGACTGTAATCCCAGCTTCAACACTATCTTTTTTGCATTGTAGTAAGATTTCGGCAAACCAGATTTGATGGGTGTTACATCTACAAGCATTTTTGCAAAAAAAAAAAATCTATGCATTGGTTAGGAATATTCCAATTCGACTTGCAAGCTAAAAGCCTAACACACATTGATAATTTGGAGTCTGATGCTCTTTCATGCAAAGGTGTATTTGCCTCCAACAAAAGGTTATAAAACCTTTGAGTTTCTTCATTTGGAGCCTCATTCATGTTAGAAAATTGTGATGCTTGGAAGTGTTGTCTTTGCATAAGAGCATCATGCACCATGTCTTCCATCGTCATAACTTGTTCATTTGGTTCACCTTCTGTCTCCACACCCCTCCAAGTGACATCATTATCTAAATCAGCTTCTGGCACGGTTTTCCCATGATCCTCCCAAATGAAATAATTAGGCTTGAAATCGTTTTTGTAGAGGTGAACCTTGACAACTCTTTCGTGTAGAATCTTTGTACAATGTCACTTTAAACATGGACATCGAAGTTCCCTATCTCTTTGATAATGTTCTTGTTCACAAGCTTTACTTATAAACTCTTCAACACCTAATACAAATGACTCTTTCAAATCACCTTTTCCTCTATAACACCTATCGTACATCCATGAACGATTTGGTGGAGTATGATCCATGTTCTGTATACATACTAATTAACGAAAAATCAGCCAGTAGTTAATACATGGCTAAATTAATTAGGAAATAGTTAATACACGACTCTATATTAGGACGTGTCCTATGAAAAGCCTTCCTAAAGAATAACCTAAAATAATTTAGGTCCTCTTTTCTCTATCCTACAATGTTTTTCTACATGTCTCTATCTTACTATGTTTTTGTATATGTAAATCATTGTGTACAATATTGTTTGAAGCTTTCAACTTAGATTGAATATTTCTAACCTACAACATTGATTTAAAGCTCATATTTTCAACTATAACTTTAACTACAACCTAACATAGTTAAAGAAACAAGAAATGATGGTAGATGGTGGTTGTTCTAATTAATTTTTGTGCTAAATAACATTAATACAAAAAAATAGTTAAACAACTAAAAACCCCCCAATTAGGAGTGTACATAACATGCAAATTATATAATAGTTTGGAAGAGTTCTATTACAGCATAATAATTTATGTACATTTGTATAAGCATAGGTTAGCAAGAGTACAATTATTTATTGACTTGAGGTCTTACTGCAAGCTTCAGTTGATTGTAAAAAGAAGCTTCTTGGATACTAGATTGTAGGTACCAACCTTCAAAGTGCAACTGCAAAGAGATAAGACCAACTCAAATTAGTAAGTTGACTACCACAAAACTATCCAAACATCATACTTTGATTTACATGTTTATAAAATGATCTTTCAATTATCTGAATTAAATATATTGATAGGATATATCTTCCTAGATTGACAACAACAATAAAACATATGATATTTTAAGTATATAATTTTATATGTTATGAAGAAATTTAATATGAGAGAAATTCCTTTATACTTTAAAATTATAATGATTGAAATAATAAATCTAGAAACTATGATTTCAGAAAATAACTAAATAATGATTTGTAATATTAAACATTTTAAAAAAGTCATCAATTTCGTAAAAATTTATAAATGAAAATCAAGAATGTGTGTGCAAGAAATGATACACAATTAACATTGAAAGGAAAGGTGAAAGAGAGAGGATGAAAAGGAGTAAATATAATGATTTACAAACGGGAATATGTTGATTATGTATTGAAACATTATACACTACAATCATTATTGGGACCTATCTAGGAATAAACTAATTATAGTTTATGAGCAATGACTAACATGCTAATTCTTGATCTGAAAGTAGTACCAAAGTTTGTGGCATGAAGGCTAAGGCTATTTAGCAAGGAAGAAAGTGCTACTTTCAATAGGATGTGCAATTTTGACCCCTTTGGAACACTTCAAGTGCCTTTCTTTTCAGGGTAACCATGAGCGTTTTGGGCACCCAGTTTCTACTACACATTATTTCAAGTACTTCTCTCTACTGGGAGGTGTACCATTATTCCCTAAATACGTTTACCTATGATTTCAAACAATGTACATCTCCATCGTCATTCAAATGATAGATTCAAAATAAAATACAACACAAGATCATTCTTTGATTTTTTATATAGACATTGTATAGGATATTTGATAGGTTCTCTTTAGCTGTGTAATTTCTAGGTTTAATAGGTTCGGAGGTCCCTATATTTGTGGGTTCGTTTCAATTGGGTCCTCCAATTTTGAAAGTGATCAATTTGGTCCCTAATTTAACAAAATTGAGTCAATAATACCCTTTCCGTTAAATGTAATGGACGGCGTTAACTTTTTAAACATGTGGCATGTTGAGGCATCCTTTTATTTGCAGGTTGCACAGTTTTATTTGAAGGATGCTTCAACATACCACATGTTTAAAAAGTTAATGCCTTAACGGAAAGGGTATTATTGACTCAATTTTGTTAAATTAGGGACCAAATTGATCACTTTCAAAATTGGAGGACCCAATTGAAACGAACCCACAAATATAGGGACCTCCGAACCTATTAAACCTAATTTCTAAAGGGTTGTCAAGATAATTGGGAAAAGAATCAAGTTTAAAATGTAAGGTTTGGGACAATCAAGAAACAATAGTTGCCATTTTTTATAGACACCGGAAGAACACATCAATTTATTAGTGAAAAATGAAGATAATATTAGAAGATCTTAGAAGATAATATATCTTAAATTCTAAAAACATGCTATACAATCCTTTTCTATATTGAGAAAGATGATTATGAGAGAAAAGTTACTAAAACACAAGCATAATTGTCTATGATTGAGTAATACCTGTAGGAGTATCGAATACAGCTAACAATCTCCTGCCAAGATCTTCAGCTATGTTTAGTACTTAAAACTTGGTATGAAGAGGCTGGATAAACATGAAGTTTAGAAAATATAACAATAAATATCTTCCAGAGGTGCACACATCCTAACAGTAAGAAAGAAGTATATGTTTGTATCCAAACTAGTAGAAAACAAATACTTCTAGATGTAATCATAGATAAAAAGATCAATCATTTGAAACATTAATCAAATTATACTCTAAATCCTAAGCAACTTCTGAAACAAAATCTGAAACACAACACTTGCCATAAGATAAGATGCTTCAGTTACATATCACATAAAAAGCCAGAGTCTGACATCATACATTATATTTACAAAAGAAGAAAATGATATCAAACCAAAGTAAGAAGAGAAACCAAAACCAACAATTAAACACTTACAGATTCAGTATGCCCAGTCAATGAGTGTACTAAGCTTCCGTCAGATGCATTCCAAACACAAATTTTGCAATCTGCAAGAATATCATGCAACTAGATAAAATAATAATCTTCTAGCTTCAAATCATGAAAGAAGATTACAATGGCTGCAACATTATCCTGACACTTGCACAAGAGTTGTATGATAATAAGAACAATGATTAAGTAATTAAGGGTTTGCTTAGTAAAGAAAATTATTTTACATTTTCATCACTTGTCCTATTATTGATAACAAAAGAAGCTAGTTGTTTTCAAACATTTGCACGTTAAAGGATGAAAACACCGAAAAGTTGTTTTCACTCTTTCCTCTTCAAATCAAATATCTAAACACAAAATAACTTCAAAACAATGTGACAGTTATGAAATCTTTTAATAACCACTTATTTCAGGATGTAGAAGCAAACACACAAATGGAATACACATTTTCATGCATTTTTCGACCTCCTCAACAGAAAAACTCATCTCTATCAACATCACATCCTGAACACCCATTTTTAATAACGCTCAAGGTTTAACACAAACCTAAATCTAAATAATTGAAATTTACCAGGTGTAGAAGACAATGACAGCTCGAGCTTATATCTTCATGATCGACGAAACCAACCTAGGGTTTCCTTAATCGCAATTTCAAACCTCCAAACAACAACGACCAAAAATAGGCCAATGTAACAACAACCAGAGCAAAACGAAAAAAAAACCTCAAAGCTTCGACTACTCACCGGGGGTTCAACTAGGAGGACAACTACGGTTTGACTCAGGGAAAACGATGCCTCCAATGCCACACTACGGTTCCAATGAGGGAGGATGGTGGTTCGACAGAAGGAAAAAGAGGGTTCCTGTCACATGAGGGAGAACAAGTGCGAGGTTACGATTTCAGTGAAGGAGAACAAGTGTGAGCTCATGGACCATTGTGGTTGCAGACTAGTTTAGGTCACGGAGAATAAGTGTGAGGGAGAAGAGAGTGTAAGGTGAATGTTAGGGCTCGAGAGTGAGAAGAATCGAGAGTGAGAAGAGTCGAGAGTGAGAACAGTCAAGAGTGCTTTCATCTGAACTAAATATGATTTTTTAATTACTAAATGTTATTTTTTAATTACTATTAATTCATTATCCGTACTTAAAATCAGCAGATAATATTGTCTTCCACTTACATACGGCCTTATATACGGATCAATCTTTGGCAAACTTCGCACCTAAATGCGCCAATATTACATACCGATATTACAAATGGATAACCCGTATATAAAACTTTCCTCCAATTACATACGGAAAATCCATATGTATTTCCATTATCTAGATCCGTATAAAAAAACTATATGTAAAATTCTCATTATATACGGATAAAAATTCGTATATAAAATTCCATATTATAATTACCATTTTTCTTGTAGTGAGTGAGGTTACAAGAGGCAAAACATTTTGTGATTGAACCCAAAGGGCTAAAAGGTAAGATGAGAAACATAATAGAGGTAAGGCTACACTTGACAATTTATCTTTTACATTGTACTTTCACCTTTTCCTTAACCTCATTTTCTAAGTAAATTGTGTATCCCTTATCCATGCTACCAAGAAACAAAAGTTACTCCTTCTATTATCATTTCCTATACAAATCAACACTCTTTCTCATTTTCTTTGTTATTCTCCTCCTATTTCCCTCACAGGCTCCTCACTTCATTAATCAATCACTCCTCACTTCATTAATCAATCACTCCTCACTAGAAATTCGGAGCTCCTTCACACCACCATCATCCTGGCTTGCTACAGGCACTGCCATGGTGTATAAGTTGACTAGAGATGTTGTTGATCATGTTACTTGGGTGCCAATTATCTTTTTCCCTTATTCTCCAATGTAAATCTACGATTCAAAGTCATTGAAGTATTACTGGAAGCAACCAAGAATGTAGATGGTAGGAATTGTTATCAACCAAAATTTCCACATCATAAAGCATTAGTATATCACGTATGCATTAACTTTAAATAAACATATCTAATCATACTATTGTTATCAACTTTAACATCAACCAAAAGAAACTTGGTCGAAGCATTTTATTGAATTTTGAAACGCAATTAAAACAAAAAAATTAAACAGGAACCAACTTAAAATTTTTTCACCAAAATAAAGATCATTCGAATAATTAAACCTAAAAAAAACTGAAAAAAAATGATAAAAAGAGAAAAAGAAAGAAGTTATATCTAAGACTTAAAACAACCATCATCAATTTATAATAATAATAATAATAATAATAATAATAATAATAATAATAATAATAATAATGATAATAATAATAATAATAGTTACTATTTTTATTATAATCCTCAAACATACAAGAAAAATATGAAAACAAACAAATATAGCATTTCATTTAATTAAGTTATCGTTTAGCACTTAAAAAAACACTTATCCATTTATCAGTCATATCATGTGATGATACCTGATAAGAGTTTTAATATTAAAGAAGCAAAATGCATTAAAAATAAAAACCTTCCACTTTGCTGTAATTTGGCAAAAACACAATAATATGGGAACGATAGATAATAAATCAAATTTGACTGAAAGAACATTATGTCGGTGATGAAAAGGATCCAAGTGTGTGTGTGGGGAATCTGGAAATCATTATTTATACCTAATGAAAAATAAAACAAATTGTGAAAAACAGGGTTAGGATAAGCCTAAACGTGATTGCATGCCACCCTAACTAGTTCTTAGATTCCAACCTTGCCTAACGGAGAAGACTTTTTTTTCTTTCTTTTTTTCTTTTAATGGCTGCCTAATGAAGACAAATCATAGTAAGAGAATCGAACCAAACGTTTTTGACTTATGTTCATCACACATTTATTTAAGGTGTTGAATTTTCCCACTTCCGAATTTTCTCCATAAATAATCCATTCATCACTGCAAAACTTTTTCTCTCACCCAACTCCGTTAAATCATAAGGAATTTTGTTCTTCTTCATGAAATCAACGTCACTTTGCATTCACACTGTCTGTCTGTGCACCAAAAAGGAATCATAATATAAACCTAATTATATTGGCACTACCATGGTCAACATCTTTATATTTATACTAAATAAATCATTTCTAATATACAAATTATATTTAGATTCATGATACATAATTATAAGATTTTTTCTAACCATTGACAATTTTTTAATGTTTAATCTAAAATAAAGGATTGGGAGTACAATGGTCAAACATATGACATGCACTGAATCCTTAGTTCACATTAGGGTTTTGTTGGATACATAGCCACTTTTCTGCCAAATTTCTGGTTAGTGGGCAAACTTAGATTACAACTTATCTATATTATGTTAGTGGTAGTATTAGTATAATACTCTAGCCATTAGTTTCAATGGCACTTTGTTTATTTATTTAGTTTCCTCTTTTGAATGTTTTGTTATTTCTTTAAATTCCACTCAATTTCTTTTGTTATAGTTTAAAATAATTTTTTTAATTTATTTAATAAAAAAAATACCTATTTTACTTAATAGATATATTAAAGAGTGTGATTCAATCAAGTCTTTTAAATCTCTTGGTTATGAAATAGTTTAAACCAATCCACTAAACTACAGAGATTTTTAGTTATAACAATACGACTCAAATAGGTATAAATTTAAACTCTTTTATAACGATAATAAAGAGACTTTTACCTGTCTTATTATATTATACTATGCTTAATATTTCTATTGGACAAAAAGACTTTTTTTTTATAATTTGTGATTTTTTCATTTTCAATTACATACTTTTTTGTTAAATGATAAAATATTAATGAAATTTTCTGGAATAAAAAAATATTTCAGATTTATTGAAATTAATGCATGTGAAGAATGAGTGGAGCATACAGTACGCTGCTTGAATAAAATGAAACCCAAATTTCAACCTTCATTAAAGCAAGTATCCATATATGTTGACTCATCTTTATTTCAAGAATTTTACAATTGGACCCGTAACTACTTTGATTCAAAATTTAATGATTTAGTTATATTTAGGTTCAATGATTTAGTAGTAATAATTTAATTTAAAATACTAAATAAAAATAAAACCATATTCATAATTTATAATATTAAAATTAAAATTTATTTTAAATATTGTAGTAATTCTTTATTCATTACATAGAGTATTGAAATTAAACTTGTCACAATATTCAAGTCCAGTAACACATAATAATTTCTACTATAATAGCTACAACTATTTATTATCATTTAGGAGATATTAGTATATACTAACTACAATTATAAACCAAATAGACACAATCATTTATTATCATTACGAGGTAATAGTATTTACTAATAGTTACCATTATAAATTAAATAAATATAATTTTCTATTATCATAATTAGGTATATAAATGAGTCAATTTCCTTTAGGCTTGACTTGTATAAAAAATAATGACTCAAACTTGACTCATTTAATAATCAAGTTTAATTAAATTCTTTTGCTTAAATTATTAAAAAAATATTAATTAAGTTTTAGTTTGATTTATTTAGTTTACTCATAACCTAATTTATTTTATTTTAATGAAATTTTTCTTAAATTGTTTGATAGACTTACTAATATTGTAATTGAAATGTCATTATTTATTAAACCTTTTGTGGAGGCCATAAAGCTCAGAAAACAGTTTGAGGCTATGCTCAGAAGCCCAAAATACACCTTCTCATAGTATTTCTTCTTGCACCCTCATAATTTCAACTTGTACCTCCACAAATTCAAAATTTTCAAATTTACGCTGAGATTGATTGTGTAAAAGGGAGACGTACCAAATTTGTATAATCTCAATGTTAAACATAAATACTTTTGTATTGGAATATAAATTTGTATGTTAGACATTTTAGAATATAATTTTATATTCTAAATTGTATATTCCAGAATATAAAATAAAAAGTAGATTTTTTTATTTTACAATTCAAAATGTATTTTTTCAATAAGGTGGTACGATTGTACAATCCCAAATATATTACTTTTCTGAAAAATACATTCGATTGTGCAATTTAGAAACTTTCCAGAACAACTAATTCAGAATAAATATAGACGCAGTAATAATGAAAAATACCTTTTGAAACACTGGTTTCGGAAAATTTTTATATTTTTGATTAAATGTTTTGGAATATATTTTTTTATAACTTTGAGGAATGATAATTTGAGAGCTAGTGCTTTTATAGGAATGCAAGAAACAAATTGGGGTGTAAAAAGCAATATCCCATGCTAAACAGTTTAGACTTGGCCATGCTATTTTCTTTTCTTCTTCATATTCTTTTCTCTTTACCATTTTTATATTCTCTCATACTATCAGTATTTCTCATATAATATTTTTGTTATTTTTATTTTTATATTTTTAAAATATGTTTTAATTTATATATGTTTTATAAAATATATATTTAATCATATAAATATTTTTTTATTAATTAAGTAATGTTTTGGACAAATTAAAATATTATTACTTGTTAAATTATTTTACTATAATCAATAATAAATTGTTGGTGTTGATAATTAAAATTACAATGATGTAACATATTTGTTATCTCTAAAATAATATAATACAAAAACAAATAAGATGCGTGATTCTTTTCCGCTTTCCTTTTAGCCTACCAATTTAACAGGTTAAGTGTAACGGATAAAAATGAATTTACGGATTGAATATACCAAACTGGTCGATACCCGTTTTATACTCCTCACTGTGTTACAATTATTTTCTATTTTTATTAATAATCAAATAAAAAAAAAAGTCATCTTACATTCTAATTCCAATGAAAGTAATATTTTACTTTTTGAAAATAATGTAAATAATTTATTTTTTCTCTGACTCACTTTTTGCAGTTTTTTTCTTATTCATCTTGCTCATTGGCAATTCTTTATGCGAAGCTTGTAATTTGCACAGTTTTATCATCTTCTTAAACAGAAATTTATTTATTTTCCTAAATATTTTGATATAATTTTACAAGAATAAAGTAGCTAATTCATAAATTAATTTATTCTTTCTCTAGGATATTTTGTAACTATAAATAATAATTATTGTAAATATTATTAGCATTATTTATAGTATGAAAAATTATCAATCCATTTAAACTCTAAAATGAGGAGTTTGAATATAGTTTTAAACTTTTTGCAAATCAATATTTAATTCTCTTTACAGGGATTAGACCGATATTAAATAGTTGAGTTTCTAGAAACAAAAACAATAAGATACACATTCGTTTTAAAATGGTTTACTCGAAACTAAATTATGTTTAATTCTTTCTTAAATCCCTTTAAGAATTTATACTAATCACAATAATTGCAAACGAGTTTAACCACTCCTAGTATCATTAGTTTATCTGACTAGATAATTTAACTCCATTGAGTTAATCTTAAATTGTTTTACTTCACTTTTGAATGTAAACACAATGTTTAGAAGGATTACAAGAACATGATGTTTAACTCTCTTTGAAAGGATTTTAAATTAATACAATATATTCTGAAAACTTGTAATAGAACTTTTCAAAGACAAGTCTTAAGAGAAAGAGCTTAGAGAGAAGCAGCGTGAGCGTATAACAATAATAATTCTTGTTGTTCTTCTCTTCATGAAATCCTATTTATTTAGACATCTTCGAAAAAAATTTGTTACTCATAGCTTTTGACTTTTTTCTAGAGGTGTAGCCTTTAAGGTAGAGTCAGAAGCTATGTCGCGTCTTGGTAAAACAACTGTGTACGAATGAGATGGGAAAAAAGCATGTAGAAAACATTCCTTAAATATCTTCCTATCTCTTAACTTTGTTATGATTCTAAGTAGGCTTTTTGATAAAGGTGGAAATCTACACAGAAAAAGAGAGCACAACACAACACACAAAGAAGTACTACAACATATAGACTTTAAAGCGTTAGGCGATCCTAAACATTTAAGCATAATACATGTACTATCATTTAGCACAACCTATTTGAGTAATATTAAGTCATTTAGGACATTTCAAATTACGGTGTTTAGCGTTGTCTAATTTTTCACTAAACGATATTCATGTTAGATGCTTTGGTATAAACCTTATAGCGTTTAACGCTTATTCTAGATGGTCAAATATTTGTTAGACGTTATTCTAACATAGACGTCCGTTTTTTAGGCCTTTTAACGTCCGACCTCCAACGGACGTCTATTCAGGTGACGTCTATGTAGACGTCCGTTGTGTCAGGTCGGACGTCTATATGGACGTCCGTTGTGTCCGGCCGGACGTCTATATGGACGTCCGCTGTGAACCTCTCGGACGTCTATATACTACTGCAGAAAGGGCTTTATTAGACGGCTTATTTAGGGTTATTTAGGATTACGGGTTAGGGTTATTTAGGATTACGGGTTCGAACGTTTGTTTGTGCACTGCAACACAACTGAAGAACAGATTCAAAATGAAAATGGAGGAGTAAACGACCAAAATGCACCCAAAATGTAGGTCAAAAAACGCCGCCCAAGAACACGTAACAAACTGCACCAAAATGCACCGAAAACGATTTTTAATCGGTCCAAATGAAAGATATGTCATCACTGAACAATTTAATCGGAACAAAAGTAAGATTAAATGGCCCAAAACGCATAAAAACCAACCTGGAAATGCAAGGCGCAGAGGGAAAGGTTCGCATAACTCCTCGCGGTTCGCGTTTTGAAGTGCAAGGCGCAGAGGGAAATGCAAGGCGTATCTTTATTTAAAACGCTTTTGAACGTCCGTCCTGGAGGGGGACGGACGTCTATAATATATAGACGTCCGGCCCCCTCCAGGACGGACGTTCACGCGACTGACAGGGTAGTACAACCCTCAGTCGCGTGAACGTCCGTCCTGGAGGGGGACGGACGTCCACTATATATGGACGTCCGTCCCCCTACAGGACGGACGTTCAAGAGGCTGATGGGTGTCAGCCTTGTGAACGTCCGTCCTGGAGGGGGACGGACGTCCATCAGCCTCTTGAACGTCCGTCCTGTAGGGGGACGGACGTCCATATATAATGAATGTCCGTCCCCCTCCAGGACGGACGTTCACGAGGCTGACACCCATCAGCCTCTTGAACGTCCGTCCTGGAGGTGGACGGACGTCCATATTTAGTGGACGTCCGTCCCCCTACAGGACGGACGTTCAAGAGGCTGATGGGTGTCAGCCTTGTGAACGTCCGTCCTGGAGGGGGACGGACGTCCATTATTTATGGACGTCCGTCCCCCTCCAGGACGGACGTTCACAAGGCTGACACCCATCAGCCTCTTGAACGTCCGTCCTGTAGGGGGACGGACGTCCATATATAATGGACGTCCGTCCCCCTCCAGGACGGACGTTCACGAGGCTGACACCCATCAGCCTCTTGAACGTCCGTCCTGGAGGTGGACGGACGTCCATATTTAGTGGACGTCCGTCCCCCTCCAGGACGAACGTTCACGCGACTGACAGGATAGTACAACCCTCAGTCGCGTGAACGTCCGTCCTGGAGGGGGACGGACGTCCACTATATATGGACGTCCGTCCACCTCCAGGACAGACGTTCAAGAGGCTGATGGGTGTCAGCCTCGTGAACGTCCGTCCTGGAGGGGGACGGACGTCCATATATAGTGGACGTCCGTCCCCCTCCAGGACGGACGTTCAAGAGGCTGATGGTTCACTACCCTGTCAGCCTCTTGAACGTCCGTCCTGGAGGGGGACGGACGTCTACTATATTATAGACGTCCGGCTCCCTTTAGGACGGACGTCTCCGCACTCAATTATTTACATTTATGCCACCGGTCAATTATTTACGTTGGAGTTTTCGTGGACGGACGTCTATGGAGTGACGTTAAAGGTCAATTCTGCACTAGTGCACAACACAACACACAAAGAAGTACTACAACATATAGACTTTAAAGCGTTAGGCGATCCTAAACATTTAAGCATAATACATGTACTATCATTTAGCACAACCTATTTGAGTAATATTAAGTCATTTAGGACATTTCAAATTACGGTGTTTAGCGTTGTCTAATTTTTCACTAAACGATATTCATGTTAGATGCTTTGGTATAAACCTTATAGCGTTTAACGCTTATTCTAGATGGTCAAATATTTGTTAGACGTTATTCTAGTTAGATACTTTTATATTGTTTTATGATACTTAAGATGTAGCGTTTAATGCTTCTTATCTCTTATCATAAACGATTAAACACTATTTCGTTATGTTAAACTTCAAAACAAGGTTTGTTTAGATGATCTTGTCTTAAGATTTATGATATGGTATCAACCTAAGCATGACCAACATTTTTTTCTCTTTCTTACTTGAGACTTTTCTAGTTCTGTAGTTCTTGTTTCTAGTTTCATGGCTTTCGTGGTCTCACCCATTGTTTTTGTTCGTGATCCTGTTTTGTGGTTTCCCTTAGTCATTTTTTTATGGTTCCTACACCATTCTTTTATGTGATTTTATTCGTGGTTTTAGGCTTCTTGCTTTGCACTCCAACAACGTTGTTGCTCATTTTTTTAATCGTCACCATGACTACCCAAGAGAAAGACAATTCTTATGTTCACTTCCTGGTACACATCTTTCTTGTTCTATTTGAAAATTGGCTAAAAGTAAAATGCATCATTTTCCAACTAGTGTTCATTGTGCTTTGTATTGCTTTAAAATAATTTACAGTGATGTTTGGAGTATGTCTCGTATAGCTTCTCATGCTCTTTATAAATATGTTGTCACATTTATTGATCATTATAGTCATTTTACTTGGATATATTTTCACATTTATTGATCATTATAGTCATTTTACTTGGATATATTTTCTTTGCTCTTGAAGTGTTTTTCATGTTTAAGAAATTCATGACATATGTTGAAACTCAATTCCATACCAAAATTCAAACTTTTTGCATTGATTATGGTAGTGAATACATGTCTGATGAGTTTCAAAATACCTTTAACAAAACAATATTGTATCTCAACATTCTTGTCCTAATACTCTCGAGACAAATGATATTGTTGAACGTAAAAGTTATCACCTGCTTGATGTGACCTCATATTGTTTCTTCAAGCTTTTGTTCCATCCAAATTTTAGGTAGAGGCTCTATCCACTGTTGTGTTTTTAATCAATCGCCTTCCTTCTATAGTTATTGATTTTGGCTCTCCTTTCTTTCGTCTTTCTAAAACTCACCTTGATTATAATATTTTGCATCTTTTTGGGTGTGTGTGTTTTGTTCATTTACCTCCGCTTGAAAGACATAAGCTTTGGGCACAATTAGTCTAATGTGTATTTTGGGGTATAGTCCCTTTCATAAGGGTTTTGTGTAATAATACTTTTATTCAATGTTTTCGCATTTTCAAGAATATGACATTTTTATAGTAAAATTATGTTTTTGTCTCCTACTTCAGATGATGTTGTTACTATTTTGACTTTTTTTACTTTATCCACATCTATAGAACATTTCCAACCTAGCATCACATAAATAAGACAATGTCGTCGACAAGTTTCAATTTCCCCTTCTAACTCTAATTTGCCACCTATGTTTGTACCAGTTGAACCACGATGATCTAGTTGAATATCTCGAGCTCTTAATAATTATTTGCCATATATGTTTTCTTTTTCTCATACTTATTTAACAATTTCTCTTTCTGGCACATCTATTCCTACTTGTCTCCTCAAGCTGTTAAAGATATACGTTGGATAAAGACAATGAATGATGAACTTTAGGCTCTGCAAGAAAACTTCATATAAGATATTGTTTCTCGCCTTCTTAATATCAAACCTAGAGGCTGCAAATGTTGTATTATGTGAAAGGTACCTCTCAATGAGACTTATTTTTTCCATTGACATACCTCATAAATTATTTGCTTATAGTGAGGCTAATTGGGTTGGTTGTCTTGACACTCACTAATTAGTCATTGGTTGGTGCATGTTTCTAGGTTCTACATTGATCTAATGGAAAAGTAAAAAACAATCATACATATATAAATCGTCTACTAAATTTAGAGTATTGTGCTATGTCTACTACTTGTTCTGAAATAATTTGGCTTCGTGTTCTTTTGGCTAAACTTAGGTTCCCTTAACACGATCTAACACCTCTCCCTCCTGACAATACAAGTGTCATTCATATTGTTGCAAATCTAGTGTTCCATGAGCACACCAAGTATATTGAAGTAGACTGTCACTCTATTCGTGAAGCTTATGATGATCATGTTATTTCACTCACTCATGCCACTACTCAACTTTAAGGTACGAATATTCTTACTAACGTTATTCCTCACCTGCGTTGTTAGTTTCTTATTAGCATATTGATGTTGTTTAATCAACCTATCAATTTGAGAAGGAATGTCAATCAATAATTAATTTGTTTTCTTAATATTTTAATATTATTTTCTAACAATAAGCTAGATGATTGATTTGTATTAATTACAAATCAATTTGTCTCCTGGAAAGATAAATATTTTGATATTATTTCTTAATAAGTTAGACAGTTAATGATTTATTCAATCAAAAGTTATTTTGTTTCTTTAAACATTTTAACATATTTTTTTATAAATAAACTAAAAAGTTCATAGCACTATTCATAAAATATTTTATAATTATAAATAATAATTTTTTAAATATTTGTAATATTATTTATAGCAGAAATAACAATAATAAAGGTATCGAGCTATTATTCAATTAATATTGATCAATTATGTAGTGCAAATATACTTACAATTTTCTTTTTATATTTGAAATATAATTTTCGTTATCAATAGCCATATATTTGTTTTGTTCGACTGTCCGATAATTTTTTTATCTGGATAATTAATGCATGAGGATAAAAACGCTCCCATGTTACCGACCACTTCCAGTCATAAATGTTCCATAACACTTAAGAACATTGTAGTTTCCCTACCGCACACAAGTGTTCCTTTCCTAACTTTATGTCTATTTAATTATCTTAACGTACTTACTTTTTATTTATGCCAACGTACTTTCCCCATACGCACTTATACTGCAGAGGTTCTATTGTCTAATTTTAATATACAATTATAATATAAATGGTAGATGATATTAGTAAACTTAATAGTATCTTAATGTCTATTAAATGTTAAACAAACCGTCTAAGTTAAAGTACAACTCATTATTTAAAAACATGATCACTTGTGTTTCTCGTTAGTCTAAATATATATTTCACGTGCGTCAGTTATATTAATGTTACTGTATAAATAAAATCCCTTTATCATTAGATGTGACTGAAGTATAAGTTATAATGTAAATGAGAATTTGCTATATCAGAAACTGATAAATTGTAATATTCAAGTTTAGTAAATTTTGATATACACAAATGTCGAAGTAACATTGAAACGCGTTAATTTTTATATATTGTTTCTACTAAAATGAAACGAGAATAACCGTATGAAAGTCTTGGGTGTTGAACGTCTCTCCACTCCTTGTTCTGGTAACCGATCGGTGTACGGGTGACTAGCAAAGTACACTCTGACGCTTCAGTCAGAATTTTTCTTTTAGGCCTTTAGTAATTCAATAGTGAGTAAAAATGTGAGTTTTCCTCAAAATTAAACCCCTATTTATAGAATTTATAGGAACCTGGCCAATTAATTTATTTCTTAATGATCATTAATACAAACCTTAACCACTTAACAGTAGTCGTTGTGACATTAATTGCGTCTTAACTTTGCTCAACGGTTGTCGGAACCGAGCAGTCATGAGATGCTTTCTGGCACTTCAACTGTTCGGTCATTTTCATCTAATTTTTCACCGTACCCGATCGGTCAACTATAAGCCCATAGTAACATATATGTTTACTTTTAATTGGCTATTTGGAACCTTTTACTATTGTTTATTGTTTATAGATCGAGGTAAGTCTTCTTTTATATGTTATTTTCACTTTAATATCAAAGTTTTTTTTTTTTATATTATACTTATTATTATTTGGTCGAACTAGAGAATTATTTATAGAAAACACACTAAAGTTAGTAAAGATTCAATAATATTAAGGTTTAATCATTTTGGAGGTCCCTATTTGTGCAGATTCATGTCAATTAGGTCCTCGTATTTTGAAAGAGCTCAATTGGATCCCTTTTCATGTAAAATTGAGTCAATAATACCCTTGTTGTGGATAACGTTAAATTTCTTGCCTAGTGACATGCTGAAGTAGCATTTAATACCCATGTGATACAGTAACAACTCATTACGTGGATTTGAATATGGTAAATTTAATAAAAACATAACTTAAAAATGATTTTTGGAAATTAAATTAAACGGTTTTAGGGTTAATTTTGGTATTTTGGGGTCTGATATTAATTGTGAGAAATTAGGCAAAATTGGGAAAAGTAGGGTTCGTGGGTTCGTCGTTGTGGTTGGCAATTGGGGAACATTGGGTTTTAGATTGAAATTAGGCTTAGATAAAGTTTCGTTCTAGGAAATTGTCGTAGGTTGTTTTTCGGTGGAATCAGGTAATTGTTGGCGGTGAGAAAGATGGAAAAGGAGACTAACTCATGAAATTAAGGAAGAAGTGATTGTTGGTGAAGCACGAGGCTATGGCTCTGTCGTGTTCGTCATAGACGCCGATGAAGGCAACATCGGCGTCGGTCTCCACCTAGCTTTGATCCTCGATCACTTCGTTAGCCTACAAGACGGTGAAGGAGAACTCGTCGCAGGAGTGCTTCTCAAGATCGCGGTGCCACATGAGCACGTCGCTGGCGGCATCGTCCTCGTCGAAGTCATCCTTGCTTATACACGCATATCACTTCATCGATCTCAAGCATGTCAACACTATCCTTGCCAGCCACGAAAAACATCCCACAAAATAAGAACACGAAGAACCTAGAGAGAGAGAGAGGGGTGTGGAAATTTACAATAAGATGCACCCAAATGGGGCAGAGGGTGATTCTCGAGGTTTTCGGGGAAAAGATAGGAACTTGGGAAGTAGGACTTGGTGAGCAGTGAAAATAAGGAAGAGTCAGAAGATTGAGTGCGAATTATGATGTGAAGAGAATCTTTTTTAGTATTGTTGGATTTGTAGAAAGGGTGTTGAGTAAAGAAAACTTGAAATGGTGTTGAAGATCTGATAATATGAGTTCTATTTTAAAATCATTCAAATCCACGTAACGAGTTGTTACTGTGTCACGTGGTTATTAAATGCTACCTCAGCATGCTATCAGTCAAGAAATTTAACGTCATCCACAACAATTAACGGCAGAGACATTATTGATTCGATTTTACATAAAAGGACCCAATTGAACTCTTTCAAAATACGATACCTAATTGACACGAATCTACACAAATAGGGACCTCCAAAATGATTAAACATAATATTAACAATAAATACATATTAAATGTAACCGAATTACCATAATACTTCAAACCTTTATTCTTTGAAATAAGCTTTTGAATTAATACTAGTCTAATTACAATCTATCTAATAATAATCATACATCTCAACATTAACTCTCGTTTAAAATTAACCATTCAATTCTTTAGAAGTTTTAGATTGAAGAAATTGTCCGGCCTTGAATTGATAGGATAGTTGTACTTTATAGTATGGATATATACTCTAATGATTTCTGCCAATTTTCTTTCTTGCTTCCTTTGATGTTTGTTTAATGCTTGATATCCATTTAATATCCCTGACAACTATTTTGCTTTCCAATTTGGCATAACTTGTTCAAATTTCTCAAGTTAATAGTGGAGTCAAAGACAACATGATGCTAAGCTTCTTTCTTGCAAAGACCTTGAAGTATTTATATCTTTTCTTCTCACCTTCTTCAGTCATCCCATTAGATGAATGGGTATTCAACACAGAAGCCCACCCTCTGATGATTATGACTAGAAATGAAGGGGGACTTGATAAGAATTTAAATGAGAAGCAAAATCCTTTTTCTAGAATAGGTAGCAGAAAATAAGGTTTATCAAGTTAGATATCCATTCTTCTCTAATCATTGTTGATTGAACCCCTTTTACCAAAATTGTAGAACAACAATTTGTTCTATTATGGTGGCTTGTAAGATGTCACAATTTTGTTATTGGGAGGAGGTTGACGTTGGGAGGGGTAATAAGGGTTCATTCAGCCACAAAACACCGTCTAATATAGGAAATAGTTCTTGATTGATGTTCTTAAAATGGGTTTATTCAGGGTGAAACTAAACTTTGATTGATGAATGACCCTTCTGAAATTCACGGTTAGGAGCTTGTTGACCTTTATTTTTCCAGATGATTCTCAACATGATCGATATCAGGTCTAGTTGTTTAATAGTTAACTTACTGGGTTTTCTTTAGTTTGAGACCATCAAATTTCTAATTTTATATTTTTTTCACCATAGGATCTTATTTCATGCATCAAGATTTCATGGATCAGAAGAAGTAGAAGATGATGTATGTTTTACTTGGTCTATTGTTTTGTTATTCTTAAGATTTGATTAATGTTATTTCCCTTATGAATGTTATTCTTAAAATATACTTTGCAATTTGAAGTCACAATTTTTATTTTTCATATTTATATGATGATGATGTTGTCAACACATGGAATTTACGGAAATGTAGTGCAACTACTCTTGATATTCTTTCAAATGTGTTTGGAGACGAGATTCTTCTAACACTTATGCCTATTGTTGAGGTGATTTACACTTGTGTTAATTTTCTATATCATAGTGGGTAAAAATAAGTAACAATCAAACTATTACTTTTAAGTTAAGGCAAACCAAGCATAATGGTAATGAGTGAGAGATAGGTGTATATATGTAAGAGAAACTATTTTATGATTCTAATTTCTCCACAAGACTTATTTTTGTGTGTGGATATACTAAAGGTTATAAGAATTTGTGAGGCTAAGTTGTCTGCTGGTGGGGATAATGTTTGCAAAGAACGAGAAGTTGTTGTCCTAGCCTTTGGTGCCATAGGTAAAGGTTGCATCAATGGTATTTATCGTCATCTGTTGGAGGTATTTTCTATTTTTCTAGTTCTGATTACTCAATCCAAAAGTAAGTAGTTTGATTGCAGGAAAAAATATTGAGCTTGTTTTAAAAAATTTGATTAATGTATGCTTGAATGATTGTATAACTTAATGTACGCATATATGTGTCTTTGAATATGTCATTAGTATCGAAACTACATTTTAGAGTTATTAGTGTCTAATATTATCTAATTGTATTTTAGAGTTATTCTGCAAAATTTGAAAATTATGTTTGGTTCAGGGACATATAGATGGCCATATGGCACCTCTTCATGCGAATTCTCATTCCTTGATTGTTGGTGATCATTGTCTTGGGTAAGATTTCGTGCTAGATATAGATAAGTAAGTAGTTTAAATATCATGGATGGAATGGATACACTTTCAGATTTCATGTTTCATGCTTTTACAAATATTTGGATGGTTGTGAAACTTTTCATTACATTTGAATGCTTGTCATTTGGAATAATTTCTTAGTTGGGCTTTGGACTTCTGTTTTGTAGATACTTGAAATTGTAGCAAACTATTTTACTTCGAGTCCCAATGCCTTTTTTGAAGTGTCCGTGCAGTATTTTTCCTAATTATTACATACATTTTTTATTTGATAAAAAATGTATGTAATAATTAAATAATGAAAAAGTAGATTTGTCTAGTGATGATTCTTAAATATTTATTTCTGAGCAACATTTGTCAGATCCTAGAGTTGAGATCGGTGATCTGGCAAATTTCATCAATGCTTCTGAGTTAGAAGATGAAATTGACTCGCTTCAAGATCTGCCTAAAAACAAACATGTTTCATCTGTTGATATACAAACACAGGTGAGGTGAGATTTATAATCCTATGAAATTAGTTCTGCTTGTAATTAAAATATCAATCAAGCAAGTGGTTTTTATCAAAGTTAGTAATTAAAATATCATTAACTAATTTTATATTATTTTGCAGTATTTTTTTACTTACATATATCAACAATATCGTGACAATCAAATAATTGGAGTTAGAAAATATTGATGTTTACATGTAATTAGTACTAATTACATGCTTTTAAGTTATGTTATGGTGACCTATATGCTTATAGGTACAAATAAGATATATATATATATATATATATATATATATATATATATATATATATATATATATATATATATATATATATATATATTATATGTTGTAAGTATAGTATTATAAAGAAATGTCATGTTATGACATGTAATGGATTATTCAACAATAATATTTTGAAATATTATTGTATCAATAGATTTTATTTATACTAATAAACATTCTTATTTAGATTTTTGTCTTTGTCATATTTTATTTAATATTTTATATTTTTTTTATATAATAATAAAACCAATAAATAACACATGTTTGTATATAATAAAACCAATATTTTTAAATTTTGTTTTGAAATATTTTATTAAAAAATTATTATTTTTTTTTAAATTTAAACTAAAAGATAGTACTTATTTAAATAAACTTATTTAAATAAACATTATTTATTCTTGTCTAACAATATATAACGTTTATTTAACATAAGCGTTATCTATTGTCAAACAACAATACATAACACTATTTTTTTTAAAAAGCTTTATTTATTGTCAGACATTAATGGATAACTTTTTTTTTATTAAAAAACGCTATCTATAATAACTAAAAAGCTGTTATTTATGCACAATTTTTATAGCAGTGGTTGTACTCAAAAATATTATTTTGGACAAGTGTTAGAAGGAGAGGTTGATGATCTTGATGTAGGTATAGTAGTGGAGAGCTCTTAATCAACGGTAGCTAGTGGTTCAGTTCCTAGTGCCACTTTTCTGATTGAGAACCACCGTCACAAACACTGAAGGTCACGTGACAAAGACAAAAACCAGTTGTAATGATAAATCACTACTATTGTTATTAAGTTGCTGTGTTACTGGCACGTGATATTCATATTTTCCATAACACTTTCGAAGGTATTGACTGTGAGTATTTGTATTATCATATAAGTTCATGTGTTCTTTTAATTTCAACGAATATCTTTACTCTTTTGTCCGTGAAGTCTTTGGAGTTAGTTTGCCTTTCTGATGTTCAAATTACTTTATCGTGTGTATATTTTACGATTTGAATAGTGATATTCACATATTTTTGGAAACATATTTCGTAAATAGATTATCAAATGTTGTGAGGGTTTGTTTCATACTTTTATAAAATATGTAGACTAACTTCTTAAAAAGGATAACTAATTAATAATGTAATCTGTAATAAAGATTAACAATAATCCAATTTTAAACTTGTTCTCCTTAATTTGGATTATATTTAGTGTTAACAATAAAAATTATTTCACTAATCAAATCAAATTATAAGTATCGCTATTGCTACTTTTAGTGCAAAATGAATATACAAAGTCACTTGTGACTATTTAATTATATAACACTTTTTTATTATAAGTACACAAAGTCTCTAAAATCTATTCGCTAAATAGGCCATAGAAAAAAAATTGCTTATTTAGCAGGTTTATATTTTAAAAAGTGAATATATGTGCACTCTTTGCTATAAGAGATAACTTTATATAAGTGAATGATTTACAATACATTTGATGACTTTTTAATATTTTCCTCATCCACATTAAGTCTCTAGTTATTTTTTGGAACCTGAATAGCTTTAACATGATAATGTTTCCTTTTATTAGCATTTAGTAAGGGTTGTTTGTTTGAAAGCATTGAGTTAAAGTTTTATAGGAGGTTTATGATCGAGCGAGTGGAGTTTACCCAACGAAGAGTTTGTCTAATGAAAGTTCTAAACTATGATAACTCAATTAAATTCTCGTCTAGTGAACCCATTGCTGAGGGATCTTACAAATTTAAAGGAAAATTACAAATGCCTTTAAATTACATTAAACTATTCTATAAGTGAGTTATAAGCCATGATTTTCATATCCTTAGAGTTTCTAGTAGCATGTAGCATCATAAGCCTTGAAGAGATTTGTTCTTCTAATCCTTTGTTCATTGATCTTGTCAAAAGTCCTTTGAATTGCAATGATTCCTCCTTAAATTCTTCTTGTATTAGCTCAAGGGATATTCCTCTATCATACTCTTATTCTAAAAGACAACTTGTCTTCAAATTTGTACCTGCATCAAATAGACAAGTAATCGATATTGAAACTAAAACTTGCACCATAATTTTTAGGTAAATCAATAATGTAAACATTATCATTAATTTTCTAAGAACTTGAAAGGTAGTAGTTCCCTCCTTCTTAAATTTCTCCTTATCACTATTGAGTTATTGAGTTGTTGTTCCTAAGAACTTGAAATGTAGAAGTAACTCTCATTGCCATGACAAACGCAGTTGATGACACATGCTCTCTTCAGAAAGACTATACCTTTCGTCACCCCATGCTTGAAACTGTAGATGTTGTGTGTCTAGTTCTCGAGTATCTGAGTCGATCTATAGTCTGATGTCTAGGTTCGAACCTCAACATCAAACCAGTCATATCCCTCTCTTGCCTTCCATAAGGTCTCGGTGTGCTCTTCAGGGGGTCAATCCAGGTCTCTATAAAATTCTCGGCGCTCACCCTTAATCCTAAGGAATATGTGATGTCTGAAGATACCGACATTCGACTACGGATACTACTACCATCGTTAGATTCTAAGATACCTATTAGAAGGAGATAATCATTGTACTTTAGCAAAGATGAACTTCTCTGATGAGCACGAACCACAACAAATATTGCAAACAAACTTGGTGGTGAATTATGGTTCACCCACCTCTATTTATAGTGAGGTGGTGACAGTTCAACTTCTAAACCTAATGGGCCAAACCCATCCTAGGCAAGCCCACAGACCCTTCATGCCTTCATCATCTTTGTTTATACTAATGTTTCAATTCATGTGCCAAACTTGATACCAATTGTTACATCTCCTTTGATCTTGAGGTTTATCATTTAAACACCTTCATTATTGCGCTCCTTGAGGCTGAGACTCTACTATACTCGTAGTGATACAATCAAAGATAACAAATTTTCTTTGCAAAATTTCTATTGTAAATTCAAAACATTAGGATTACCGAATGTTGACATCGACGCCTTGCTTCAGTTGTAGAAAAATACTAACACTCTTTGCATACCTTCCAATCATGAAAAGAATGGGAGATTGTATATGATTAGAAACCTATTGGCCTTGCCAATCGACGTCTCTAGTTTAGGTATAATTGAAATCGGGTATCAGAACCTAATATTGGATAACTTATCGTCAATATAAGAATCTTGAGGTATTTCGAGAAGGACAAGACTATGTCAAAGAACGAGCACCATATACCGACATTTCTTATGGTCTACTGTGAAGGTATAACATAGGAAGATTTAGCCCAAGACAAGCTTTACTTAAGAGATAAATTAGTCATTGGACTTTAGAATCAATGATCCTTAAGTTGTAATCTAGACTCATGATTAAATGAAATAAATATTATAAATAATGTCTTAATGATAATTTATTATTTACTGTTTACATTAATTAAGATTTAATTAAAAAACTTTAATTAAATATTAACTTTAACATAAAAAAGCATCTTTTACCACGTCCTTTCAAACAAGAAACTTGGAAGATAAACACCACGTAATGTGAAGAGGTACTAAGAAAAAGATATCAAATCATATCGGGCTGTCAAAGTACTTTCCGCCATGCACTTCTTTCATCTATACCTGTTTTGAAACACAGATACAAGAGAGTGTAGTCATAATCATCATGTACAAGCACTTCTATCGATAACATCTCACAACAAACACTTATTTACACCTTCTTTTACTCTCATTTACTCATTCACAACCGTAACTTCACGTGCCAAATGTTCACCCATCACTGCTCACCATCACTCAACCAAAAAGCCATCCATTCCCATCAATACGTAAAAAATAAGCCACGTGTCCTACATCCATGAAATTTCTCCACCACGTGGCGTTCATCCAACGCTACCAAATTCAATTGCCCTGGCCCAATCAGTTGATTCGATTTCCCCTTACTATAAATAACTGTTTTGAATTGACATATTATGGGTAGGCACACGCAGCCATTAAAGTTTCTCTCCCTTAGAAAGACAACTTTTCAAAACAAGAAGAGACACGGAGAGAGGGAAAGAGTGAAACAGAACAACGTAAGACTTCAATCCAACAGAAGAAATGGTCTGTTTCTGTTTTCTGGTGGATCAGAGGAGGAAGGTGCAGCGGAGCAAGCCGGCGGCGGGGACGTGCTCCCGGTGCGGCGGCGGAGCCAGCGTAGCGGATATGATGACACAAACCAGATTTTGCTACATTCCATTTTACTCCAAATCTTGGAAAGCTATTATTTGCACTTTTTGTGGAGCCACTCTCAAGTCTTACAGATGAGCACCACCTTAATATTTTCATTTCTTAATGTCTCACAGTATATGTAATACACAATATAATCTATGTTTTCGTTTATTAGTTTCTTCTTTGTTTTTTGTTTTTCTGATACTTTTCTTCTGCTCTACAACATTTTCTTGTCTCCTCTGGAACCCAACAAGTTAGATACTTATTTACTGTAGAAAGTGAAATTTTTACATAAAAGATTTAAATATAGTACTTTTTGTTATCTTTACAGTATTTATTATGAAATGCTTGTTGCTTCGAGTGGTAGAAGAAATGGCTTTATCAGAAACTCGTGTATATGAAAGAAACTGTTAAGAAAAATAGTTTCAGCTTTAATTTCACCCACGACGAACCAGCGTCTAGTTTATGAATACTTTCCTCAATTTTATAAATTTTAATTCATAAATCGTGTTAAATAATGTACTTCAACGATCCTCTATATTGAAATATCAAATATCTGTTTTTTCCACAAATACAGTTTCAATAGAAAATTTTAAGGAAATATTGTTTTCCCTGTAAAGGAAAATAATAATAAAAGATACCTCAAGAAGAAGAAAAAATAAATAAAGAAAAAAAAGATATTAGATTGTCTTTCTTTCTCAATTTAAGTTCTTCCCATGTTTTGGGATTGAGTGTTTTCCTGAAAAATTGGAAAAGTTAAGATTTTGTACACAAGTTTTTGTTATTGTGATTTTTAATAATATAATTTCATGTTTTAATGTCTGAATGGAGAAGGCAAGCTTTGTTATTTATGAAGTGAAAGTATGTTTGAGTAATTTTAGGTTTAATTAAATGCTATGGGGACATTGTTTATGTTTAAATAGATATAAATTATCGTTGTTAGTTTGGCATGTTGCAAACTTCACTACCAAAACTGCTGTTATATGTTGTCCGTCTTAATAATGGATGTGATTGCGAAAGTGATTCCTTATCATCATCCAAGCAAAACTTCACTACCAAAACTTCTGATTGCGAAATTTCATTAATAGTTTATACTTCTGCGTTAAGCTACGTTTCATCGAAGCATTAAGTCATTGCCAAAAATATGTATTTTGTTAGCAAAACATTATTATTAGAAAAATGTTTAATGTCTCGGTAGGTTCTTATTTTAGTCCAGGATCTCAAATAGGTACTCCTTTTTTTCGGCGTCTCAATTGAGTCTTTTTTTTTTTGAAATTGAAGCAATTAGAGATATGTCGTCAAATTGAACAAACGACCGTTTAAATTTGGATTATGTGGTATGGTCAGTCAGTTCATTAATCTCACGTGGCATTAAAAACGAGTTTTATACTAAAAATTTGGATTGCAATGTGGGGAAAATCAAATTTAAGAAAGGGCAAAGTGGGCAAAAACGAGTTTCATGTTTCATTCGTTAAAGTTCTGATTTTTATATTGTTAATTAATCTCTGGAGCATTTATCTCCTTCATCCAAGCTTTTCTGATGTTCCATCATCATGCTGTGAGCAAGGTGTGTTACATTGAACTTAAACAAAACCTCGTTTTTGTCCATGAATATCAAGTAATAAGTCTTACCATCTCAGGGACACTTGAAATCAAGTTATCTGATAAGCAATTTGCATGAATGATGGGACCCCTTCCAGTACTCATATCTCTAGTTCCCATCTAAGTCTAAAGCCACAAATGCTGCAATGATGTGGAAGATCATCAAATAATCCACTAATTACATATGAATGGAATTCTCGTAACATTGCTTCAGGACACCGGTACAAGAACATACATACGATGGCATGGTTGACTCATCATAAGCCACTTGGTTCAATCCCAAGTCCTGACCTTTCCTAGATGAATCAAATCCCTAATTCTGTAAAGAAAACAGATGAATCAAATCCCTAATTTCAATTTAAAAAAAAAACCCTAATCTGAAACTCAACCAAGAACGTGATCCTCATCACCCACAAGAACGACCACTGAGATGCTAAAACGAACCCTCCCTCCTTGCACCACGAAGCGGACCGACCAACGTCCTCGTGCAGTCGCCGCAACCTTGCTGCTTCATCAATTTGTTATCGTCGCGCCTCCGCTGCTGCTCCACAAGGTCTCTGCTTGTGGTCGAAAACGCAAAATATTCTCTCCCCCAACGTTGAGTTTGTTTGCGTCAAAGGAGAAAGGGAAGAAGCTTCAAGCTTCTGGAGTTTTGCTTTTAACTAGAATAGAGAAGAGATGGGAAAGAGTTTTCCCTTACGCGACCCTGGGACTGCACTTAAATTTTTACATTTTCCCCACTTTGCCCTTCCCTAAATCTGAGTCAATCCAAATTTTTAAAACAAAACTCGTTTTTAATGCCACGTGAGATTAATGCACTGACTGACCATGGCACGTAACCCAAACTGAAACAATCGTTTGTCCAATTTGACGGCAGACCTCTAATTGTTTCAATTTTACAAAAAAAAAACCCCAAGTGAGACACTGAAAAAAAGAGGGACCTATATGAGATTCTGGACTAAAATAGGGACCTACCGAGACATTAAACCTTAGAAAAATGCTCTCAAGATGCATTCGCTAAATAGATTAGTCCACGACTAACATTCGGTAGATAACGAACAACATATATACATGATTTATAATATTAAATTATTACAATTTATTTTGAATATTAATTATACTTTTAAAAAGATATAATAACGAATTTAAAAATGAGACATTTTCTCTACTCCTTATTATCCTGAAAAAGTAGGGGCATCATGCGTCTTTGAATCGATAACCATCTTTTGGTTAACCTAGCCTCCTCTATACCTCAATACCAACAAAGAGTAGTACATGAATATTCACCTGTTATCCGTCAACTACGCCTTTCGGCCTGATCTTAGGCCTTGACTCACTCTCCATAAACGAACCTTGCAGAGAAACCCTTGGGTTTTCAAGGCATTTCTAAAGCGATAACAATAGGAATTATTTTTAAAATTAAAATATCTCTTATTTTTTTAATCATGTCTTAATTTGTACTTTTTTTATTGGTAACTTAATTTGTACTTGTTTACATCTTTTTCTATGTTTTTACCATTGATTTTTCTTTGTCTCCTTACTTCGTCGCTCTTCTGACCATGTTTTCATCTCGTTTTGCATTTCTACTTTCATGGTTTTTTTTAGTACACATTATTTTAATGGAAGCATATCAATTTTAAATAATAACTTTCAAAAATTTTATAATGAAAAAAAAAACCTTTTGAATTTCACAGTTTAAAAGTTTTATTTTCTGAAAATAAATTACTTTTGGTCAGAAATAATGTTCCAACTAAATCCACTGCACCGCACTGCTTCACTGCTTCTCATTTATTGTTTTCTGTTTTTATGTTCTTTCCTCTCTTTTATCTCCTATATATGTATCCTTCTCTGTTCCCCTTTTCACATACTGTACACAAACAATAATATACTTTACATATTTCAGTTTTCTCTTCTCCTTCTTGTTGTTCTCTTTCTTTCTTCTCTGGATGCATCATGAATTCTTCAATGAAGCTTGCACAAATACCATCAATCATTGTGAAGTTATTATCTCTATGATGGTATCAGAGCTCTTCATTTGAAGAGCTCTGCTACGCCTTATACTCTGTCATCCTCTCTGCCTTCTTTCTTGTGAGGTTCTTGAAGATCCTTTACTTTCTTTTTCGGTTCTTGCGCCATGAATGACGAGAACAATCATCCTTCAAGCTTTTTATACCTTCATCCCAGTGAAAGCCCAGCCACATCTAGTTTCTCCTCTTCTTGATTCCAATAATTACCATGCATGGAGCAAATCTGTGACCACTATATTAAGTGCCAAGAATAAAGCCCAATTCATTGATGGAAATACTGAAGAACCGTCTAGAGAAGACCCATCGCACAATGCTTGGAAGAGATGCAATAACATGGTGGTCTCTTGGTTGGTCCACTCCGTTTCTCCCGAGATCAGGCACAACATTCTTTGGATGGATGATGCCCAAGCCATTTGGAATGATCTCAAATCAAGGTTTTTTCAGGGGGATCTGCTGCGCATCTCAGAACTGTAGGAAGAAGCTTCTTCTCTCAATCAAGGCTGCCAAACTATCACTGAATTCTACACAAAATTACGCATTATATGGGGTGAATTGGATAATTTTAGACCTGACCCGATCTGCACCTACGATATCTAATGCTCCTGTAAAATGCTCTCCCTCATTTCACAAATAAAACACGAGGATCGAGCCTTGCAGTTTCTCAAAGGCTTGAACAAACAGTATGGTAACATTCAATCTCATGTCCTCCTAATGGATCCCATACCTCCTGTTTCCAAAATTTTCTCCTATGTTGTGCAACAAGAAAGACAATTAGTGAATAATAATTTTCTCAATCATTTGGAGTCTAACAATATTACTACCACTATAAGCACTGTCATCTGTTCTTTTTGTGGCAAGACTAGCCACACTGATAATGTTTGTTTCAAGAAGCACGATTTTCTTGCAAAACCTTCATCCAATAAAAAATCTTGTTCCCATCGTGGGAAAATCGATCATAATGTTGATGTGTGGTATAAGAAGCATGGGTTCCTACCTGGTCAAGAGTTCTACAATGGTAAAAGTCTTCTTTCAAGAAATCAAGAACCTGCCAATAATAATCAAGGAGAAACACTTGACCCTGAAATGTGACTCACAAAACAGTAATACCAGGTGATACGACTGTCGCGGTCATACAAATTTGATGTGCAGAAAAATAATGCAGTACAATTACTAGGATTTGACTCCTAGGTCGTCTCTCAAGGACCAATATTTGTGGTTCGGTCTTAGATTTAACACGAAGTGGGGGGGGTTTGTGATTGTTTTGATTTGGTAAAATAAATTAAAACTGCACTGGAAATTAAACACTACTAAATTTAAAACACTGAAATAAAATTTAACCACGGTAAAAACCAAACGGAAAAAGACGGTAAAAACGGAACAGTAAAATTCAGAAACGGTAAAATTAAACGCAGAAATAAAAACATCAGTGAAAATACATTGACAGAAAATAAATCGTAAAAACAACGTTTGGAAATACGATGAACAGTAAAATGACAAAATATAGCGACGTAGAAAATACTGAACGGTAAATTTAACAGATAAAAATATTTAACTGAAATTGGAATTTATAAAGGATTCAACACTTAAATTAAAATTCTTGAACAATACAACTAAAAATAACACGAGCAAAGGTGACACACTTCTACTGCTTCTTCAAAAAATAAAATTACAATTGTGCACTGTTTGGGAAAATAGAACTGGAAAAGGAAAGGAAACAGGAAGAGGCGAGAGCCTCTTCCACGGCCGTGACTTCTACACTACTCTAATGCAATCCTAAAATCTAATCTAAATTCTGATGCCTTCTTCTCTGCTTGCTGCTGCCATTTTATAGCCAACAATATGAACATCCGTGACTTCTCCTTAATTTTTGTCAGCATCTTTTCCTTGCAATAGCTTCTTGGCCGTGAGAAAACAGGGTGAGGGCCCCTCCATTTTGCAAATTCTCTTGTCATGTTCTACACCTTGCAGCTGTGGACTACCTTCCATACCAAGCTGCTGCCATGGCCATGAGCTGTTGCATGTAGCACATTGAAGCTGCTGTCATGTATTAGCTTTTCTTTTTTTTTTCTTCCAGTCAGCAGCTTTCCCATCTCCTCTTCAACTCATGGCAGTAACAACTTGAAGCTAAGACACCTCCTGCTTCCTCTTTGCTTCACCGTGAACACCACACAGCTCCTTCACCATTTATTCTTTGCTTCACGTTCCAGCACCACACTGCAGTTCTCCTCCCAAGTAATCACCGTATGAAAGTGCTCCTACTAAGCAAGACGTGTTCAACTTGTGACAAGCTATCCCCTACTTTTCGCCATCATGTGCATCTCTTTCACCTTAGTATAATATACATTTGGCAGCTGTTGGAATCGTGAACTGTTGCACTTCCCATGCTTTCTCTCATATACCATCTTCTCATTTCCAATAAAATATTCCTGGTGCTAGACTTGGCAGCAAGCACCGTGCAGGAAATGGCTTTTAGTGTTCTCCATTTTGTCCATTTTTAAATCAGAATTTGCATGTGCTGGACTGCTGGAACTTTCATGTGGGATAGCAAAATTCATCTGCTTTCACGCTGCCTAGTGAGTGTGTGGGACAGCCCACTACTTCGTTCCATTCCATGCAGTGTCCGTGTGCTCTCCACTTGTTCTCATCATGTGTCTTCACTCCAAATGCTTCCAGTATGCCATGCTACCAACACGCCACTTCCGCTCCAAGGTGCTATCAATTTCGGGTGCAGCTGCTGGACTCTTGGTTGAAACTGGACTGCTGTGAAGGCTGGACGTAGCTGCTCATTGCTTGGATGCATGTATGGCCGAGACACTTCCTTTCCTTTGCTGCTGGATTTTCTCTTCGTCTCCAGCCATCAACGTGCTCCTCCAAGATGCTGGAACCGCGAGAGTTTGGACAGACACCAATTTTTCTCAATTACATGTGATTTTGTTGTGAGCCAAGTGCTTAATGAAAATTTAAGAATGGAATGATTCTCTGGACTCCAAGCCGTGACAACTCCTTCTTCTCCTTTCCATCTATTCTTGGCAGCTTTCACGTGATTGTGTCTTCTTTTCTTGTGGGCCGTGCTATTGAATAATTTTAGCACTGTAACCATTCATTTTGGATGGATGTGGACAAACCGGCACTTGAATAATGGCATTGAGCTTTCCACCAACTCTGAAAAAGATATATCCAAAGTAATTGATCATAATGGCATGGCTTTTCTCTTTTATTCCATGTTTTACTGCTGCCAAAAATGAATGGGGACGTGTGGTATTCATTATTCTCCATGACACATTTTCTTCACTATTGTTGGATGAGTTGCAAAGCCGTGGAATGTGAATTTCTCAAGTCCATTATGTGTCTACATGTGTACCACTTCGCATGAAATGAATCACCAACATGAATGTGCTTTTCTCAAAACTGTGACACCTCCTCTAAAAATGAATGTAATGTAGCTTCTTTCGATTAAATAACACAGTGTGAAAATGATTAATCTTCCAAATGTTCCAATCTGTATTTCCAAAATTTTTCTGCAATTACTAATGCAAATAATTAGCTCAGATAATTCAAATTAATTTAAAATTAGAATGTCTGATCAAATTAAGCATAATCAGTAAAAACGGGAAAATAATGGACAATTAAGCACAATTCCCTAATTAATTTTAGCACAATAAACTAAGTGAAGTGAAGAAAATAATGATTCATCAAAATAGACCACACTTAGTCTTTTGCACTCCTGGGCAAAATTAAGACGCAAATCAGGGAATGGTTCAAAGGACATTTAGAAACGGTGACACAAAATGCAGCATACAGAAAATAAAGACTAAAGAGAAAATAAACAGAATTTACAAAGTTCTCAAGAAGTCTGGACAGAGAAAAGATGTAGACAATATCCAACACAAAGTCAAGAAAAGCAGATACTCACAGAAATCATCCAAGCAATTCAAAACATGGAAAAATAATCAATCAGCTTAAGAGGTGATTCAAAAATAACAAAACCTCACAGATGCACTCACAGTGTTTCTCTCAAGTGTCTAGGGTAAATAATTTCATCTCAAAGCACTCAAGAAAACCAACACAAGTAGACTTGGCAAGTCTCTAATTATCAATACTTAAAACATATGCACGTTCAGATCCAAAGGTCTTTTCTGGGTTGTAATGGGGCCAAGGACAGGGGAGGATAAAATATAGATAAGTAGCTACAGCTCAGAAGAAATAGAGGAGTACTGGGGAAAAAGTGTAAATACAGTGAAATCACGCCCAAACCTCTAATTCAATCCTCTTCTCGACTCTATTATTCACAAACTTGTTTTTTTTTTTTTTTTTTTTTCAATTTTCTCATCATCATTTTTTTTTCCATCCTGTCTCTTTTTTTTTTTCTTTATCACACAACAGGATATAAATCATCATTTCAAAACATGATGAGGAACCAACTAGCCAATTCATCAGAATTCCCAAGGAGACCACACTTTTTCATAAAACACTTCTATAGCTCCAGACTTCCCTAAGGTTAAGGTAATCATGGTTTTTCACTTAGGGCCAGTGTATGAGCTTCAAATCAAAGAAATGAATACAGTATAGGCTCAAAGGGGTTATCAAAGGATAATAACAAGGTAGGCTTATTTGGCTAAAGAGGCTCAAGAATAAAATTGCCTTTATCATTTCTAAACATGCATAT
Source organism: Vigna nakashimae (assembly GCA_034642375.1). Taxonomy (NCBI): domain Eukaryota; kingdom Viridiplantae; phylum Streptophyta; class Magnoliopsida; order Fabales; family Fabaceae; genus Vigna; species Vigna nakashimae. Next base: position 12,665,686 of record CM067764.1, on the reverse strand, counting down.
AAATCAAGTATATCAATAAGAATCAAGCCAAGGCATATGTGCAAGAAATCAAGAGTCATATCACACAAGAAAGAACATTAAGTGGCTCAAATCTCACACAGGGTATCCGTGTTATAATCAATTCAACCTCTTGAACACATAATCATCTTTCCAAGCAGAGAAAAGCAAGGATTGCAATCTATAAGTATTAAGTAAGTGAAGGAAAAATCTACAACTTAGACAAAATCCAGAAATCAGGAGAAAAATGTAAAATTTATTGCACACAAAACTCGATAAAAATAACTTAAAAACAGAAAAATTTAACACTCAAAAAAAAAAAAAAAAAAAAAATTTAACACACGAAATAAATACTCACAGAACTAACAGAAAAATCAGAATTTCTCCCCAGTAGACCACACTTAAATCACACAATGTCCTCAGTGTCACAATCATCAGATTATCAATTTCAGAGCAGTCAAATAATATAGACAAGTGCAATAAAAAGTTAGGAAAAATGGGAAGAAATTTTTCAGTAACATCCATCAGTAGATGTTATCAGGGACATCCATCAGCAGATGTCTAAAACACCTAGCATCCATCAGTAGATGCTAATAATTTTTTTTATTTTTTATTTTTTATTTTTTTATTTTTATTATTTTTTTTTATTTTTATTTTTATTTATTTTTTTTTTTTCTGAAAACAAAAGATGACCGGCACTGTGACAACAGTCTCGGTGGCAAAGACCGGAACTGTTGCTACAGTGGAAAGCAATTCTGCTATAAAAGGCTGCTCCTCCGCGTCCAGCGCCATTTCTGAACGCTCAATCTCTCTCTACTCCTCTGCTCTCTCTCTCTGCTCTCTCAACTCTCTCTGCTCTCTGAGCGTCTGGAATCTCTACGGAGCCTCTGCCCCGGTGCCATCTGAAGAGTCTGAGATCTTCGAGGAGCTTCTCTGCCAGCCTACTACTCCAGGTAAGTCCTCTGCTCCTGGATCTGCCTTTCTTTCTGCTTGCTTTACTTTCTTTTCGTCCTTTACCGCTTCATTTTTCATCTCTGCCCTGCTCTCCCTTTACTGCTTTCCATCTTTATTTTCAGCTTTCTGCTCTTTATTTTTCACCTGCTAAACACTTAAAACACATAAAACACAATTGTCTTAAAACTTAAGGGGTATATCGGCTGGAAACCAGACGTTAATCTCCCTTCGTTTGAAGGTATGGCAGAGACAATCGGGTAGAACAACGCCACGTACCCCACTTAAAACTAAAACACAGAAACTGAATATACAAGAACAATATGGACAAGGACACTGGACGTAGATCCGTTTAGGACCCTTTGCAAGGACCGTGAAACAGATCTGAGACCAGACACAAAAACAATCAAAGACAGACAGGACAAAATAAATTTAACGGAAAACAAGAACAAATAAAGAAAACACAGAACTAATCTAAAAATTTTTTATGCTTCTCTTTTTTTTTAGTTCTTTTTATTATTTTTTTATGTTTATTTTTTTCTTTTTTTATGTTTTTGTTCTTTTTATTTTTATATTTATTTTTTTATTTATGTATTTGTATATTACGAGAGGAAGGATGAGTGAAGCGGAATCAGAGAGATATACCAGTCAACGGTGGCGTCCAACCGACGATCAGATCACGATGATGACCAAAATATTCAACTATGGGGTCACACACCCAAGCCGAGCGCAAGTCGTCGAGATCGCGTCTCGACTAAGGGCTTTCGGCGAAGCCACTGAATACAACGTACACTGCTGGTTCAACAACCACGGCAATCGGGTCAAGCACTGGCAAGCGGAGATAGACCCCACTGGCACTCTCTTTTCACAACTGCCGCTGTACATGTACGGTAAGACCTCTGATCACACCTCCATTGAATTTCATTCCTCTTCTATTATTAACACAAGTTTTTTTTTTTTTTTTTTTTTTTATTTTTTTTTTTTTTTTTTTTATTATTTTTTTTTTGTTTGAAAGAAAAAAACTGGGTGATAATGAGGGCACCGAGGCTGCTGAATCTGTTTCCAGTCCCGATCATTATCGATGACGACAAAAATGAACGAGAAATTCCTCCACCAAAGCCTCCGCTCGCATTCCGAACCAGAGCTCCTTCAACGGAGCTCTCTCTTAGACCACCACAACCAGCTCGAGAGTTCTTTCAGTTTTAGTGTTTTATGTTTTATTTTATTTTTTTTTTTTTATTTTTGTTGGCCGAGTGTGGCCAGAATTAAGGACTGTAATATGAACATTTAATTTTTTATGTTTTATGTTTTTTTTTTTTATGTTTTTTATTATTATGGTCTGTAATATTAACGATCACTAAAGATCGACCCCCGAACATCTTTTAATTTCATATATGAATCTACTGCAATTTCATTTTCAGATATGTTAAATCTCCAATTTTCCATTACTGTAATTTTTTTGCTCTTATGACCGAATGAAATCTTTCTTAGTCAAATTTTTCAATCAAAAATCTGTATGCATACAACTAAGAAATTATATTTACAGTGAAGGAAAATAAGGAAAAATAAGATCTGAAGTGAAAAATTTTATTGGTAAGAAACTGAGGGTCGAAATAAAATCAAAAGAATACGCAAAACAATTTTTTTGAATTTTTGAAATTTTTTTTTTTTTTTTAAGGGAAAACAACTCAAAAACTAAGAAGAAAAAATAAATAAATATACACAGATTTGGCACGCTATAAAAAATTTATCACAAATTTTTTCTTTTTATGTTTTTAAATTTTTTTTTTTTTTTTTTTATTTTTAAAAATAATAATTCGAAAACTAAAAAGAAAAGGAAAAACAAACTTAAAAGAAAAACAAAAATCAGAAACTTCCCGAGACCACACTTAAACTACACTGTCCTAAATGTTTTCTAAGCATAAGATCATCAATTAAAACACTAAACAGATAAAGGACAAGTGCATTAAAAATATGAAAACGGGAAGAAAGAAAAAGAAAACTTCCCTGGTCATGGTGGCAGTTGCCAATTTTGGACTTGTAGGGAGATGTTCCCTTCTTCAGGATCCAGCATGAAAGTGTTGAGGACGAACTGCTTCATCCTCCAAATCTGATCAAGTAGGGAAATATCTTCCACCACCGGATCTAAGCAGCAATTGTTGATGAGCGGGTACAGCAGGTGCCTTCCGAACTTTGATTTGTCAGTGTTAGCACCTATGTTTTCCACTGTGGGTGCATATTGGTCAAATTCATTTGTACCTCCTGCAATAGGGTTAGTGCAAAATGGTTCCACCGAAATTTCATGCAGAGGTAAAACACCCAAATCTAGTGTAACAAGCTGAACCTCAGATACATCCTCAGAACATGAATCAATTTTAAAATTACATGCATTATCAACCACAGACTCATATTCATGTTCAGTGCATGGAGAATAAACATTTGAATGTGATAGTAAAAAGCGATTCTCATCATGCACAGAGGAAAAATTAAAATCAGACTCAGCAACAATATAATCATTAGCATACCGATCATCATCACAATCAACAGAATAATCAAATTGTGGTATGCTTACCTCCACTTCCTTGAAGATTTGTAAAGTAGTGGAGGATGAAGGTGGTCTACCTGGTTCAGGATTACTGCTTACTTCTGCCGGGTCCCCAAAATTTTCATCAGTTTCCTCAGGTGCAAGAGTGGTCATCTGCCTGATCTGATCACTCAGATTCTGTATGGCAGCTTGAGTTTCCTGCTGGAACTCCATGCTCTCTTGCTTGAACTGCATGTTCCCTTTCTGAAACTGAATGTTCTGCATTGTCATCTGCTCTAGTAACTCCTTTAAAGTAGGTTCAGAAGTAGAAGGCTGAGGAGTTATTTGAATAGGAGAATCATACTGCTGATTCTCATATTGTGGAACTGGCTCCCAAAGAGAGCTCTTAGAAATTGGATGATGGAACATATTGTTCTCATCATAAAAATCAGCAGATTTAAAATCAAAGTAATATGCAGAATAAGAATCATAATCACAGACATTGGCAGAATAAGCATTATTCACAACATTAAAATAGGTAGACATCGAAAAATAAAAATAAAACAAATAAAAAGTAAATACTAAAAATTACTAAACAGATAATTCACAACACATTTATACATGCTACAGGCACACACAAGACAGAACAAAAAATTTTCAATTAAATTTTTTTTTTTTTTTTTTTTAATTTTCAATTTTTTTTTTTTTTAATAACAACTAAATACAGAACATAGCACAATTAAACACATATATACACAATATATATTAACACAGCATAATCGAAAAACACAGCAAAAATCTAAAACAAAAAACCTGGAACTGAAGTGACAACGCCGCCAAAATTTGTTGAAGGTGTCGTTATCACCTGCAAAAATATGAAACACGAAACACACAAAACACACATATTAACAGAACAAATATTAACAGAACAAAAATCTAAAACTGGACCTTCATTGGTCCCCGGCAACGGCGCCAAAATTTGATACGACTGTCGCGGTCATACAAATTTGATGTGCAGAAAAATAATGCAGTACAATTACTAGGATTTGACTCCTAGGTCGTCTCTCAAGGACCAATATTTGTGGTTCGGTCTTAGATTTAACACGAAGTGGGGGGGGTTTGTGATTGTTTTGATTTGGTAAAATAAATTAAAACTGCACTGGAAATTAAACACTACTAAATTTAAAACACTGAAATAAAATTTAACCACGGTAAAAACCAAACGGAAAAAGACGGTAAAAACGGAACAGTAAAATTCAGAAACGGTAAAATTAAACGCAGAAATAAAAACATCAGTGAAAATACATTGACAGAAAATAAATCGTAAAAACAACGTTTGGAAATACGATGAACAGTAAAATGACAAAATATAGCGACGTAGAAAATACTGAACGGTAAATTTAACAGATAAAAATATTTAACTGAAATTGGAATTTATAAAGGATTCAACACTTAAATTAAAATTCTTGAACAATACAACTAAAAATAACACGAGCAAAGGTGACACACTTCTACTGCTTCTTCAAAAAATAAAATTACAATTGTGCACTGTTTGGGAAAATAGAACTGGAAAAGGAAAGGAAACAGGAAGAGGCGAGAGCCTCTTCCACGGCCGTGACTTCTACACTACTCTAATGCAATCCTAAAATCTAATCTAAATTCTGATGCCTTCTTCTCTGCTTGCTGCTGCCATTTTATAGCCAACAATATGAACATCCGTGACTTCTCCTTAATTTTTGTCAGCATCTTTTCCTTGCAATAGCTTCTTGGCCGTGAGAAAACAGGGTGAGGGCCCCTCCATTTTGCAAATTCTCTTGTCATGTTCTACACCTTGCAGCTGTGGACTACCTTCCATACCAAGCTGCTGCCATGGCCATGAGCTGTTGCATGTAGCACATTGAAGCTGCTGTCATGTATTAGCTTTTCTTTTTTTTTTCTTCCAGTCAGCAGCTTTCCCATCTCCTCTTCAACTCATGGCAGTAACAACTTGAAGCTAAGACACCTCCTGCTTCCTCTTTGCTTCACCGTGCACACCACACAGCTCCTTCACCATTTATTCTTTGCTTCACGTTCCAGCACCACACTGCAGTTCTCCTCCCAAGTAATCACCGTATGAAAGTGCTCCTACTAAGCAAGACGTGTTCAACTTGTGACAAGCTATCCCCTACTTTTCGCCATCATGTGCATCTCTTTCACCTTAGTATAATATACATTTGGCAGCTGTTGGAATCGTGAACTGTTGCACTTCCCATGCTTTCTCTCATATACCATCTTCTCATTTCCAATAAAATATTCCTGGTGCTAGACTTGGCAGCAAGCACCGTGCAGGAAATGGCTTTTAGTGTTCTCCATTTTGTCCATTTTTAAATCAGAATTTGCATGTGCTGGACTGCTGGAACTTTCATGTGGGATAGCAAAATTCATCTGCTTTCACGCTGCCTAGTGAGTGTGTGGGACAGCCCACTACTTCGTTCCATTCCATGCAGTGTCCGTGTGCTCTCCACTTGTTCTCATCATGTGTCTTCACTCCAAATGCTTCCAGTATGCCATGCTACCAACACGCCACTTCCGCTCCAAGGTGCTATCAATTTCGGGTGCAGCTGCTGGACTCTTGGTTGAAACTGGACTGCTGTGAAGGCTGGACGTAGCTGCTCATTGCTTGGATGCATGTATGGCCGAGACACTTCCTTTCCTTTGCTGCTGGATTTTCTCTTCGTCTCCAGCCATCAACGTGCTCCTCCAAGATGCTGGAACCGCGAGAGTTTGGACAGACACCAATTTTTCTCAATTACATGTGATTTTGTTGTGAGCCAAGTGCTTAATGAAAATTTAAGAATGGAATGATTCTCTGGACTCCAAGCCGTGACAACTCCTTCTTCTCCTTTCCATCTATTCTTGGCAGCTTTCACGTGATTGTGTCTTCTTTTCTTGTGGGCCGTGCTATTGAATAATTTTAGCACTGTAACCATTCATTTTGGATGGATGTGGACAAACCGGCACTTGAATAATGGCATTGAGCTTTCCACCAACTCTGAAAAAGATATATCCAAAGTAATTGATCATAATGGCATGGCTTTTCTCTTTTATTCCATGTTTTACTGCTGCCAAAAATGAATGGGGACGTGTGGTATTCATTATTCTCCATGACACATTTTCTTCACTATTGTTGGATGAGTTGCAAAGCCGTGGAATGTGAATTTCTCAAGTCCATTATGTGTCTACATGTGTACCACTTCGCATGAAATGAATCACCAACATGAATGTGCTTTTCTCAAAACTGTGACACCTCCTCTAAAAATGAATGTAATGTAGCTTCTTTCGATTAAATAACACAGTGTGAAAATGATTAATCTTCCAAATGTTCCAATCTGTATTTCCAAAATTTTTCTGCAATTACTAATGCAAATAATTAGCTCAGATAATTCAAATTAATTTAAAATTAGAATGTCTGATCAAATTAAGCATAATCAGTAAAAACGGGAAAATAATGGACAATTAAGCACAATTCCCTAATTAATTTTAGCACAATAAACTAAGTGAAGTGAAGAAAATAATGATTCATCAAAATAGACCACACTTAGTCTTTTGCACTCCTGGGCAAAATTAAGACGCAAATCAGGGAATGGTTCAAAGGACATTTAGAAACGGTGACACAAAATGCAGCATACAGAAAATAAAGACTAAAGAGAAAATAAACAGAATTTACAAAGTTCTCAAGAAGTCTGGACAGAGAAAAGATGTAGACAATATCCAACACAAAGTCAAGAAAAGCAGATACTCACAGAAATCATCCAAGCAATTCAAAACATGGAAAAATAATCAATCAGCTTAAGAGGTGATTCAAAAATAACAAAACCTCACAGATGCACTCACAGTGTTTCTCTCAAGTGTCTAGGGTAAATAATTTCATCTCAAAGCACTCAAGAAAACCAACACAAGTAGACTTGGCAAGTCTCTAATTATCAATACTTAAAACATATGCACGTTCAGATCCAAAGGTCTTTTCTGGGTTGTAATGGGGCCAAGGACAGGGGAGGATAAAATATAGATAAGTAGCTACAGCTCAGAAGAAATAGAGGAGTACTGGGGAAAAAGTGTAAATACAGTGAAATCACGCCCAAACCTCTAATTCAATCCTCTTCTCGACTCTATTATTCACAAACTTGTTTTTTTTTTTTTTTTTTTTCAATTTTCTCATCATCATTTTTTTTTCCATCCTGTCTCTTTTTTTTTTCTTTATCACACAACAGGATATAAATCATCATTTCAAAACATGATGAGGAACCAACTAGCCAATTCATCAGAATTCCCAAGGAGACCACACTTTTTCATAAAACACTTCTATAGCTCCAGACTTCCCTAAGGTTAAGGTAATCATGGTTTTTCACTTAGGGCCAGTGTATGAGCTTCAAATCAAAGAAATGAATACAGTATAGGCTCAAAGGGGTTATCAAAGGATAATAACAAGGTAGGCTTATTTGGCTAAAGAGGCTCAAGAATAAAATTGCCTTTATCATTTCTAAACATGCATATAAATCAAGTATATCAATAAGAATCAAGCCAAGGCATATGTGCAAGAAATCAAGAGTCATATCACACAAGAAAGAACATTAAGTGGCTCAAATCTCACACAGGGTATCCGTGTTATAATCAATTCAACCTCTTGAACACATAATCATCTTTCCAAGCAGAGAAAAGCAAGGATTGCAATCTATAAGTATTAAGTAAGTGAAGGAAAAATCTACAACTTAGACAAAATCCAGAAATCAGGAGAAAAATGTAAAATTTATTGCACACAAAACTCGATAAAAATAACTTAAAAACAGAAAAATTTAACACTCAAAAAAAAAAAAAAAAAAAAAATTTAACACACGAAATAAATACTCACAGAACTAACAGAAAAATCAGAATTTCTCCCCAGTAGACCACACTTAAATCACACAATGTCCTCAGTGTCACAATCATCAGATTATCAATTTCAGAGCAGTCAAATAATATAGACAAGTGCAATAAAAAGTTAGGAAAAATGGGAAGAAATTTTTCAGTAACATCCATCAGTAGATGTTATCAGGGACATCCATCAGCAGATGTCTAAAACACCTAGCATCCATCAGTAGATGCTAATAATTTTTTTTATTTTTTATTTTTTATTTTTTTATTTTTATTATTTTTTTTTATTTTTATTTTTATTTATTTTTTTTTTTTCTGAAAACAAAAGATGACCGGCACTGTGACAACAGTCTCGGTGGCAAAGACCGGAACTGTTGCTACAGTGGAAAGCAATTCTGCTATAAAAGGCTGCTCCTCCGCGTCCAGCGCCATTTCTGAACGCTCAATCTCTCTCTACTCCTCTGCTCTCTCTCTCTGCTCTCTCAACTCTCTCTGCTCTCTGAGCGTCTGGAATCTCTACGGAGCCTCTGCCCCGGTGCCATCTGAAGAGTCTGAGATCTTCGAGGAGCTTCTCTGCCAGCCTACTACTCCAGGTAAGTCCTCTGCTCCTGGATCTGCCTTTCTTTCTGCTTGCTTTACTTTCTTTTCGTCCTTTACCGCTTCATTTTTCATCTCTGCCCTGCTCTCCCTTTACTGCTTTCCATCTTTATTTTCAGCTTTCTGCTCTTTATTTTTCACCTGCTAAACACTTAAAACACATAAAACACAATTGTCTTAAAACTTAAGGGGTATATCGGCTGGAAACCAGACGTTAATCTCCCTTCGTTTGAAGGTATGGCAGAGACAATCGGGTAGAACAACGCCACGTACCCCACTTAAAACTAAAACACAGAAACTGAATATACAAGAACAATATGGACAAGGACACTGGACGTAGATCCGTTTAGGACCCTTTGCAAGGACCGTGAAACAGATCTGAGACCAGACACAAAAACAATCAAAGACAGACAGGACAAAATAAATTTAACGGAAAACAAGAACAAATAAAGAAAACACAGAACTAATCTAAAAATTTTTTATGCTTCTCTTTTTTTTTAGTTCTTTTTATTATTTTTTTATGTTTATTTTTTTCTTTTTTTATGTTTTTGTTCTTTTTATTTTTATATTTATTTTTTTATTTATGTATTTGTATATTACGAGAGGAAGGATGAGTGAAGCGGAATCAGAGAGATATACCAGTCAACGGTGGCGTCCAACCGACGATCAGATCACGATGATGACCAAAATATTCAACTATGGGGTCACACACCCAAGCCGAGCGCAAGTCGTCGAGATCGCGTCTCGACTAAGGGCTTTCGGCGAAGCCACTGAATACAACGTACACTGCTGGTTCAACAACCACGGCAATCGGGTCAAGCACTGGCAAGCGGAGATAGACCCCACTGGCACTCTCTTTTCACAACTGCCGCTGTACATGTACGGTAAGACCTCTGATCACACCTCCATTGAATTTCATTCCTCTTCTATTATTAACACAAGTTTTTTTTTTTTTTTTTTTTTTTTTTTTTATTTTTTTATTATTTTTTTTTTGTTTGAAAGAAAAAAACTGGGTGATAATGAGGGCACCGAGGCTGCTGAATCTGTTTCCAGTCCCGATCATTATCGATGACGACAAAAATGAACGAGAAATTCCTCCACCAAAGCCTCCGCTCGCATTCCGAACCAGAGCTCCTTCAACGGAGCTCTCTCTTAGACCACCACAACCAGCTCGAGAGTTCTTTCAGTTTTAGTGTTTTATGTTTTATTTTATTTTATTTTTTTTTATTTTTGTTGGCCGAGTGTGGCCAGAATTAAGGACTGTAATATGAACATTTAATTTTTTATGTTTTATGTTTTTTTTTTTATGTTTTTTATTATTATGGTCTGTAATATTAACGATCACTAAAGATCGACCCCCGAACATCTTTTAATTTCATATATGAATCTACTGCAATTTCATTTTCAGATATGTTAAATCTCCAATTTTCCATTACTGTAATTTTTTTGCTCTTATGACCGAATGAAATCTTTCTTAGTCAAATTTTTCAATCAAAAATCTGTATGCATACAACTAAGAAATTATATTTACAGTGAAGGAAAATAAGGAAAAATAAGATCTGAAGTGAAAAATTTTATTGGTAAGAAACTGAGGGTCGAAATAAAATCAAAAGAATACGCAAAACAATTTTTTTGAATTTTTGAAATTTTTTTTTTTTTTTTTAAGGGAAAACAACTCAAAAACTAAGAAGAAAAAATAAATAAATATACACAGATTTGGCACGCTATAAAAAATTTATCACAAATTTTTTCTTTTTATGTTTTTAAATTTTTTTTTTTTTTTTTTATTTTTAAAAATAATAATTCGAAAACTAAAAAGAAAAGGAAAAACAAACTTAAAAGAAAAACAAAAATCAGAAACTTCCCGAGACCACACTTAAACTACACTGTCCTAAATGTTTTCTAAGCATAAGATCATCAATTAAAACACTAAACAGATAAAGGACAAGTGCATTAAAAATATGAAAACGGGAAGAAAGAAAAAGAAAACTTCCCTGGTCATGGTGGCAGTTGCCAATTTTGGACTTGTAGGGAGATGTTCCCTTCTTCAGGATCCAGCATGAAAGTGTTGAGGACGAACTGCTTCATCCTCCAAATCTGATCAAGTAGGGAAATATCTTCCACCACCGGATCTAAGCAGCAATTGTTGATGAGCGGGTACAGCAGGTGCCTTCCGAACTTTGATTTGTCAGTGTTAGCACCTATGTTTTCCACTGTGGGTGCATATTGGTCAAATTCATTTGTACCTCCTGCAATAGGGTTAGTGCAAAATGGTTCCACCGAAATTTCATGCAGAGGTAAAACACCCAAATCTAGTGTAACAAGCTGAACCTCAGATACATCCTCAGAACATGAATCAATTTTAAAATTACATGCATTATCAACCACAGACTCATATTCATGTTCAGTGCATGGAGAATAAACATTTGAATGTGATAGTAAAAAGCGATTCTCATCATGCACAGAGGAAAAATTAAAATCAGACTCAGCAACAATATAATCATTAGCATACCGATCATCATCACAATCAACAGAATAATCAAATTGTGGTATGCTTACCTCCACTTCCTTGAAGATTTGTAAAGTAGTGGAGGATGAAGGTGGTCTACCTGGTTCAGGATTACTGCTTACTTCTGCCGGGTCCCCAAAATTTTCATCAGTTTCCTCAGGTGCAAGAGTGGTCATCTGCCTGATCTGATCACTCAGATTCTGTATGGCAGCTTGAGTTTCCTGCTGGAACTCCATGCTCTCTTGCTTGAACTGCATGTTCCCTTTCTGAAACTGAATGTTCTGCATTGTCATCTGCTCTAGTAACTCCTTTAAAGTAGGTTCAGAAGTAGAAGGCTGAGGAGTTATTTGAATAGGAGAATCATACTGCTGATTCTCATATTGTGGAACTGGCTCCCAAAGAGAGCTCTTAGAAATTGGATGATGGAACATATTGTTCTCATCATAAAAATCAGCAGATTTAAAATCAAAGTAATATGCAGAATAAGAATCATAATCACAGACATTGGCAGAATAAGCATTATTCACAACATTAAAATAGGTAGACATCGAAAAATAAAAATAAAACAAATAAAAAGTAAATACTAAAAATTACTAAACAGATAATTCACAACACATTTATACATGCTACAGGCACACACAAGACAGAACAAAAAATTTTCAATTAAATTTTTTTTTTTTTTTTTTTTTTTAATTTTCAATTTTTTTTTTTTTAATAACAACTAAATACAGAACATAGCACAATTAAACACATATATACACAATATATATTAACACAGCATAATCGAAAAACACAGCAAAAATCTAAAACAAAAAACCTGGAACTGAAGTGACAACGCCGCCAAAATTTGTTGAAGGTGTCGTTATCACCTGCAAAAATATGAAACACGAAACACACAAAACACACATATTAACAGAACAAATATTAACAGAACAAAAATCTAAAACTGGACCTTCATTGGTCCCCGGCAACGGCGCCAAAATTTGATACGACTGTCGCGGTCATACAAATTTGATGTGCAGAAAAATAATGCAGTACAATTACTAGGATTTGACTCCTAGGTCGTCTCTCAAGGACCAATATTTGTGGTTCGGTCTTAGATTTAACACGAAGTGGGGGGGGTTTGTGATTGTTTTGATTTGGTAAAATAAATTAAAACTGCACTGGAAATTAAACACTACTAAATTTAAAACACTGAAATAAAATTTAACCACGGTAAAAACCAAACGGAAAAAGACGGTAAAAATGGAACAGTAAAATTCAGAAACGGTAAAATTAAACGCAGAAATAAAAACATCAGTGAAAATACATTGACAGAAAATAAATCGTAAAAACAACGTTTGGAAATACGATGAACAGTAAAATGACAAAATATAGCGACGTAGAAAATACTGAACGATAAATTTAACAGATAAAAATATTTAACTGAAATTGGAATTTATAAAGGATTCAACACTTAAATTAAAATTCTTGAACAATACAACTAAAAATAACACGAGCAAAGGTGACACACTTCTACTGCTTCTTCAAAAAATAAAATTACAATTGTGCACTGTTTGGGAAAATAGAACTGGAAAAGGAAAGGAAACAGGAAGAGGCGAGAGCCTCTTCCACGGCCGTGACTTCTACACTACTCTAATGCAATCCTAAAATCTAATCTAAATTCTGATGCCTTCTTCTCTGCTTGCTGCTGCCATTTTATAGCCAACAATATGAACATCCGTGACTTCTCCTTAATTTTTGTCAGCATCTTTTCCTTGCAATAGCTTCTTGGCCGTGAGAAAACAGGGTGAGGGCCCCTCCATTTTGCAAATTCTCTTGTCATGTTCTACACCTTGCAGCTGTGGACTACCTTCCATACCAAGCTGCTGCCATGGCCATGAGCTGTTGCATGTAGCACATTGAAGCTGCTGTCATGTATTAGCTTTTCTTTTTTTTTTCTTCCAGTCAGCAGCTTTCCCATCTCCTCTTCAACTCATGGCAGTAACAACTTGAAGCTAAGACACCTCCTGCTTCCTCTTTGCTTCACCGTGCACACCACACAGCTCCTTCACCATTTATTCTTTGCTTCACGTTCCAGCACCACACTGCAGTTCTCCTCCCAAGTAATCACCGTATGAAAGTGCTCCTACTAAGCAAGACGTGTTCAACTTGTGACAAGCTATCCCCTACTTTTCGCCATCATGTGCATCTCTTTCACCTTAGTATAATATACATTTGGCAGCTGTTGGAATCGTGAACTGTTGCACTTCCCATGCTTTCTCTCATATACCATCTTCTCATTTCCAATAAAATATTCCTGGTGCTAGACTTGGCAGCAAGCACCGTGCAGGAAATGGCTTTTAGTGTTCTCCATTTTGTCCATTTTTAAATCAGAATTTGCATGTGCTGGACTGCTGGAACTTTCATGTGGGATAGCAAAATTCATCTGCTTTCACGCTGCCTAGTGAGTGTGTGGGACAGCCCACTACTTCGTTCCATTCCATGCAGTGTCCGTGTGCTCTCCACTTGTTCTCATCATGTGTCTTCACTCCAAATGCTTCCAGTATGCCATGCTACCAACACGCCACTTCCGCTCCAAGGTGCTATCAATTTCGGGTGCAGCTGCTGGACTCTTGGTTGAAACTGGACTGCTGTGAAGGCTGGACGTAGCTGCTCATTGCTTGGATGCATGTATGGCCGAGACACTTCCTTTCCTTTGCTGCTGGATTTTCTCTTCGTCTCCAGCCATCAACGTGCTCCTCCAAGATGCTGGAACCGCGAGAGTTTGGACAGACACCAATTTTTCTCAATTACATGTGATTTTGTTGTGAGCCAAGTGCTTAATGAAAATTTAAGAATGGAATGATTCTCTGGACTCCAAGCCGTGACAACTCCTTCTTCTCCTTTCCATCTATTCTTGGCAGCTTTCACGTGATTGTGTCTTCTTTTCTTGTGGGCCGTGCTATTGAATAATTTTAGCACTGTAACCATTCATTTTGGATGGATGTGGACAAACCGGCACTTGAATAATGGCATTGAGCTTTCCACCAACTCTGAAAAAGATATATCCAAAGTAATTGATCATAATGGCATGGCTTTTCTCTTTTATTCCATGTTTTACTGCTGCCAAAAATGAATGGGGACGTGTGGTATTCATTATTCTCCATGACACATTTTCTTCACTATTGTTGGATGAGTTGCAAAGCCGTGGAATGTGAATTTCTCAAGTCCATTATGTGTCTACATGTGTACCACTTCGCATGAAATGAATCACCAACATGAATGTGCTTTTCTCAAAACTGTGACACCTCCTCTAAAAATGAATGTAATGTAGCTTCTTTCGATTAAATAACACAGTGTGAAAATGATTAATCTTCCAAATGTTCCAATCTGTATTTCCAAAATTTTTCTGCAATTACTAATGCAAATAATTAGCTCAGATAATTCAAATTAATTTAAAATTAGAATGTCTGATCAAATTAAGCATAATCAGTAAAAACGGGAAAATAATGGACAATTAAGCACAATTCCCTAATTAATTTTAGCACAATAAACTAAGTGAAGTGAAGAAAATAATGATTCATCACCAGGCTCTTCTAGCTCTTCTCAACCATAGCAATATCAACCCTAACACTGATATTGCTATGGTTTCCAATCCTTAAATTGGCTCCCTAATTTCTAGTTCCTCGGATATAGGTAAAACGCTTCTACATTTTACTACTGCTGGTGATTCAGGTACCACAACATGGATATTGAACTTTGGTGCCACTGACCATGTTGTTTCCTCTCTCAAACATCTCCATTCTTATGATCAAATTAAACCTGTGACAATTAATCTTCCTAATGGCATCACTACACAAGCTACACATAAAGGAACTATCCAACTCTATGATAAAATTTGTCTCGAAGATGTTCTTTACATTCCAGATTTTTGTTATAATTTGATCTTTATATGTAAATTGGTTCTGCATAATGGTGTACATGTAATTTTTACTAATTCCACATGTTTTATCCAGGACTCAACAACACATCACAAGATTGGTTCAGTTGACTCTCACGCTGGCTTATATGTTCTTCATGGACCTAACCTCACTGTTGTTGTCTCTATGCATCCTACGAGTGCACACAACAGACACTACTGATAGAAATTATAGAAATAATATTTGGCACAATCGTTTAGGCCACTTATCTGATAAACGTTTAGATATTCTTAAATAAAAGAAATTACCTTTTACTTCAAACAATGTTGTTGCTTCTCATGCCTTTGATATCATACATGTTAACATTTGGGGACCTTGTCCCACTGCATCTCTACATTCTCATAAATACTTTCTCACTATTGTTGATGACCATACTAGATATACATGGGTTCATTTGATACATGCTAAATCTGAAACTCGCAATCATCTTTTGCATTTCATATCACATGTCAAGAATCAATTCCAAAAATCTATTAAAGTCATCAAGTCTGATAATGGGCCAGAATTTGCCATGCATGATTACTTTAACTCTCAAGGGATTATTCACCAAACTTCATGTAATGAAATACCCCAACAAAATGGTATTGTTGAAAGAAAACATCAACACCTTTTAAATGTTACTAGGGCCTTGCTTTTTCACTCAAAACTTTCTAATCAATTTTTGACATATGACCTTAACTATGCAACTCTTCTTATCAACATTATGCCCACTCCTCTTCTTAATAACAAATCCCCGTATGACAAACTTTTTCATAAAGATTTTGATATTTCTAGACTTAGGGTGTTCGAATGCCTTTGTTATACTAGTACCCTCCAAGCTCATAAAAATAAAACTTGACCCAAGGGCTACCCCAAGCATCTTCCTTGGTTTACATCCTACTACAAAAGGATACATAACCTATAGCCTTGACACCCATGACATGTAGATTTCTCGCAATGTTATTTTTTGTGAAAATGAATTTCTCAATACCCCCTCTCCTTCCTCTCCAAATTCCACTTTATCCTTGCCTCTCCATCATCCTGATACTTTTCATGATCTACATCAAACCCATCATCCTGCTCTTATTCCCTCTACTACTACTGCCACTTATACAAACACCAACATTGCCTCCCTTAGGAGATCCACTAGACATAGGAAAACACCTGCATATTTAAAAGATTTCCAAATAGCTTCCTATAGTAACATTACTACTAGATATCCTATTGAGCATGTTCTTAGTTTTGACAAGTTGTCTCCACATATAGAGGTTTTATATCCTCTATTGATTCAACACAAAATCCTACTAACTACAAAGAAGACATTCATCATGAACATCAGCGTGTTGCTATGAGGGAAAAAATTACTGCTCTTGAACATAATAGGACCTGGACTCTCACTGATCTCCCTCCCAACAAGAAAGCCATAGGCTGTAAATGGGTTTATAAAACAAAACACAAAGCTCACGACACTATTGACAGGTTCAAGGCTCGCCTTGTTGCTAAAGGGTATACACAATGGAAGGCATTGAATATTTTGACACCTTGTCACCAATTGTCAAACTCACCACTGTCTGGTTAGTTCTCTCATTGGCTGCTGCAAAGAATTGGCCTATAAAGCAACTTGATGTCAACAATGCTTTCTTACATGGAGAATTAAATGAGGAAGTCTACATGCAACCTCCACCAAGACTCCATGATTCCAACCACAGTAAAGTATGTCTTTTACATAAATCTCTCTATGGCTTGAAACAAGCCAACCACCAATGGTATGACAAAATGTCTTCTTTCCTTTTCTCTTACATGTTTACTCAAACTTCTGGTGATCATTCTCTTTTTATCTAACATAATGGTGCTACAATCACTATCTTATTAATTTATGTTGATGACATCATCCTTACCGGTAATAATATGTATGAAATTGATCACATCACCAATATACTCAATGTTCAATTCAAAATCAAAAACATGGGTAACTTGTCTTACTTTTTGGGTTTCGAGGTTGCTTGTAACTCTGCAGGTATCCACCTCTCCCAATGTAAATATGCCTTGGATCTCCTTCACGAAACTGGAATGCTTGTTGCTGCTCCTGTAAGTACTCCCATGAATTTTTCTGCCAAGGTTTCCTCTGAAGGTGACCAGCTTGCTGACCCCACTATTTTTCGCCGTCTGACGGCGTCTCATATATCTTACCAACACCCGCTTAGATATTACCTACGTTGTTCATCGCCTCAGCCAATATGTTGCCTCGCCTACTCAGGCTCATCATCAAGTTGCTTTTCGCATCCTCTGCTACATCGAAAACACCCCTGGTCAGGGCATTTTTCTCAAAGCCACAAGCAATATCACCTTAAAGGCTTACAACGATTATGATTGGGCCGGATGCCCTGATTCTAGAAAATCTACCACCGTCTACATTGTTTATCTTGGAGATTCCCCAATTTCATGGAAGTCAAAGAAGCAATCCACTGTTTCTCGTAGCTCCTCTGAAGCCGAATATCGCGCCCTTGCTCAAGAAGTCTGAGAGATCTAATGACTTACTCAACTTCTAAGCGAACTTCGTCTTCCTATATCCTACCCTACCACCATCTTCTATGACAATCACTCTGCCATTAAAATAGCTATCAATCAAGTCTTCCACGAACGCACCAAACATATTGAGATCGACTGCCATCTTATTAGTGAAAAAGTTCAGCAAGGAATTGTGAAACTTCTTCCTGTGCATTCAGCTCTCCAACTTGCCGATATCCTCACAAAGCTGCTTCGTCCTTCCGCCTTTCACAAAATAAATTCTAAGCTTGGCACACTTGATATATATGCCAAGCCTGAGGGGGGCTGTCAGAAATAATGTTCCAACTAAATCCACTGCACCGCACCGCTTCACTGCTTCTCATTTATTGTTTTCTGTTTTTCTATTCTTTCCTCTCTTTTATCTCCTATATATGTATCATTCTCTATTCCCCTTTTCACATATTGTACAAAGAACAATATACTTTACATATTTCAGTTTTCTCTTCTCCTTCTTGTTGTTCTCTTTCTTTCTTCTCTGGATGCATCATGAATTCTTCTATGAAGCCTGCGCAAATACCATCAATCATTGTGAAATTATCTGTGACTTTTGTATTATATTATACGAAAACTTTTTTACGTCAAAAAATAACTTTCGAATTTTCAAAATCATTTTTTTTTATTTTCATATACATAATTCAAAAGTAATTTTTTGGACAAAAAGCTTTTGGATTGCACAATTGATAAACCATAATAATGAAGATTTTCATATTTACGAAGTGCAAAAGGAAAATACGAGGGTGCAAAAATAAATCCCCATAGTATTTAGAACACATGGGCCTGTGGATAAATCAGAATCTTTCTTTATTTAACAAAAACCAAATAATGCTTTAGAAAGAATTTGGTAACCCATGCCTCAGCCCATGAAGTTGTCCAACCTCAAACCTTGAATATTTCCAAAAATCTTTTTCTTGGACAACCTCATTTCCTTCTTTAATACAAAGAGGTATTTGTTTCAATCACTCATGAACTTGGTTCTTTACCGAAGGGGTTGCAAAAACTTTTAAAGGAATTTGATGATATATTTCCCAAAGAGGTACCAAGTGGATTACCACCTTTGAGGGGAATAGAACATCAAATAGATTTGGTGCCTGGGGCAAGCCTACCCAATAGGCCAGCCTATAGAACCAACCCTATGGAACAAAAGAAATAGAGAAACAAGTTAATGACTTGTTGAACAAAGGGTGGATCCAAAAGAGTTTAAGTCCCTGTGATGTGCCTGTGTTGTTGGTCCCTAAAAAGGATGGGTCTTGGAGAATGTGTACAAATTGTAGGGCCATCAACAACATAACTGTCAAGTATAGGCATCCCATTCCTAGGCTAGATGACATGTTGGATGAATTACATGGAGAAAATCTCTTCACCAAAATTGATCTTAAAAGTGGATACCATCAAATAAGAATTCATGAAGGAGATGAATGGAAAACTGCTTTCAAGACCAAGTTTGGTTTGTATGAATGGTTAGTCATGCCCTTTGGCTTGACCAATGCCCCAAGTACATTCATGAGATTAATGAATCATGTGCTTAGGGAATGCATAGGCAGATTTGTAGTGGTCTACTTTGATGATATCCTAATCTATAGTCAAGGCCTTCAAGAACATCTTAACCATGTCAGAAAAGTCTTGCTTCTTCTTAGAGAACATCATCTCTTTGCCAACTTTGACAAATGTACTTTTTGTCAAGAAAGTGTGATTTTCCTTGGATTCAAAGTGGGAAAAGAAGGTGTACATGTTGATCCAGAGAAGATCAAGGCTATACAAGAATGGCCAACCCCTAAAAATGTAGGAGAGGTGAGAAGTTTTCATGGGTTAGCAAGTTTTTATAGAAGATTTGTGAAAGACTTCTCTACCATAGCTGCTCCTTTAAATGAGCTAGTCAAGAAAGATATGCCTTTTATTTGGGGTGATAAGCAAGAGTTGTCTTTTGAGACTTTGAAACACAAGTTAACACATGCACCTATTCTAGTTTTGCCTGATTTTTCCAAAGCCTTTTAACTAGAATGTGATGCATCTGGGGTAGGAATAAGAGCTGTTTTAATACAAGGAGGACATCCCGTAGCTTACTTTAGTGAAAAACTTAGGGGGCCTACCTTGAACTATCCTACCTATGACAAAGAGTTGTATGCCCTCATTAGAGCTTTAAAAAGATGGGAGCATTACTTGGTAACTAGGGAATTCATCATACACACTGACCATGAATCTCTCAAGTACATTAAAGGGCAAGCAAAGCTAAACAAAAGACATGCAAAGTGGGTGGAATATCTTGAGCAATTTCCCTATGTCATCAAACACAAAAAGGGGAGTACTAATGTTGTTGCGGATGCTTTATCTAGAAGACATGCATTATTAGTAACCCTAGGATCCCAAATATTAGGATTTGATGACATAAAAGAGTTATATGAAAATGATGAAACATTTGCATCCACTTATTCATCATGTCTTAAGAAGCCTTTTGATGGATTCTATCTTTTTGAGGGGTATCGTTTTAATAAAGGAAAACTTTGTATACCCTAAGGATCCATTAGAAAACTTCTTATCAAAGAGAGTCATGGAGGAGGACTCATGGGCCATCATGGAGTTGATAAAACTCTAAACATTTTGAAAAGTAAATTTTATTGGCCACACATGAGAATAGATGTTCAAAGGCATTGTTCTAAATGTATAGCTTGTTTACAAGCTAAGTCCAAAATTATGCCTCATGGACTCTATACACCTCTTCCTATAGCTAATACCCCTTGGGAGGACATAAGCATGGACTTTGTCTTAGGATTGCCAAGAAATCAAAGGGGGTATGATTCTATATTTGTGGTAGTAGATCGTTTTAGTAAAATGGCTCATTTTATACCCTGCCACAAAGTAGATGATGCTAGCTATATCTCTAGACTCTTCTTTAAAGAAATAGTGAGATTGCATGGCTTACCCAAAACTATAGTGTCTGATAGAAATGTGAAGTTTCTAAGCCATTTTTGGAAAACTTTATGGGAAAAGCTTGGAACTAAACTTCTATTTTCTACTACATGTCACCCACAAACTGATGGGCAAACTGAAGTAGTAAATAGATCTTTATCTACATTATTAAGGGTAATATTAAGAGGAAATAACAAATCTTGGGATGAACATCTACCTCATATTGAATTTGCTTATAATAGAGTAGTCCACAAGACTACTAATCTTTCTCCTTTTGAGGTTATTTATGGTTTTAACCCTATCACACCTCTTGATTTACTACCTCTTCCAGAATCATCTTCTTTTCTTCATAAAGAAGGTGCTTCTAAAGCGGAGTTTATCAAGAAGTTACATGAGAAAGTCAAAATCCAAATTGAAAAACAAACTCAAAAATATGCAAAATACAACAACAAAGGGAGAAAGAAAATAGTTTTTGAAAAAGGAGACCTAGTTTGGCTTCATTTGAGAAAGGAAAGATTTCCCTCTCAAAGGAAATCCAAACTTAGTCCAACAGGAGATGGTCCATTCAAGGTGGTCAA
Source organism: Vigna nakashimae (assembly GCA_034642375.1). NCBI lineage: Eukaryota > Viridiplantae > Streptophyta > Magnoliopsida > Fabales > Fabaceae > Vigna > Vigna nakashimae. Next base: position 12,644,227 of record CM067764.1, on the reverse strand, counting down.
AAGGATAAATGATAATGCATACATATTAGACCTTCCTGAAAGTTATGGTGTCAGTCCTACTTTTAACATCTGCGATTTAATTCCTTTCACAGGAGATGATCAACAGGATGAAGCAGATCTGAGGACAGATCTTTTTCAAGAGGGAGGGTCTGATGGAAAACCATCAAAAAATCACATTGGACCTCTTACTAGAGCCATGGCAAGGAAGATTCAAGAAGAAGAAGGATCACCTAACATTTTACTTCTATGGAAGGTTACTTATAAAAATCCTTCTTCTCTTAACTAAAGCACTTATACTTTGTTTTGTAGGAATTAATAAATCTTGGAGACCATGATTGAGCCATCCAAGAAGTTAAATCAATAGAGCCAAGCAAAGGAGCCAAAAAGGGAGGTGCTTACGGAATGGGAAATGCACCAGCATTTTCCACATGACTTGGCTGATTTGGAATGAAGCATGCACCTTGCTGGCTGAGCTGGAATGAGGCATGGACCTTGCTTGATCAAAATGAATGTGCCTTCTATGCTGAAATATTTGAATTTAGGAGGGAATTAAATCAGAAATTAGGCTCCTCTTCACCTATAAATAAGAGGGCCTTTTCTATGTATTTGCTTACTTTTGAGCTTAATGATATGCTGCAGAATTTGTTTTCCAGCTTTTGTGCTCTTAAGTCACCTTTGAATTGCTACTTCTTCTCCTTTCCTCAAGCTTCCTTCCTCTGTAGGAAGGCCCTCTGAGCTGTGAGGCTTCACCTATACACCTCTCCTCCATTAAAACATTTCAAACATTCCACTGTTTTCATCATTCCGCTGCACCTTATTGCACTGCCGATTTCTTCTGCTCTGGAGCTTCTGCTTGTATAATTCCAGCTGGGATTAGTCTCCATCATCAACTATAGGTCATTTCCAATTTTAAGTAATACTTTCGATACTAAAAACATATTTATTCCTAAAATATAAAATATTTCATTAAGTCTTCAACCCAAAAACTATACAAAGCAAAAACTTGAGACATTAGAAAACAACTAAATTTATACAAGAGAGGTTCCAAATTTATTTAACACAATAAAAAAAACATAACATTCCCTAAATTTGTTATTTTTAAATTTCTTACATTTTTTAAGTGATCAACTAACATCTAAGATTTAATAAATTTTATTATAGGATAAATTTTTATGTGAGATTAGAAATAGATTATATTATAACCCAAAATTTAGGACTAGGGTTAGTTTTTCATTGATATATTTAATCAATATGGAGATAATATGTTACTGCGAGTAGTCATAATGAAATTCCAACCTCAACGTAAGAGTAATAAAGTCATTAAAAAGGTGAAAACCTAAAAAATTATAGTGATTGAAAGAATAAATCATTGAAATGGGTTTAGAATAGTAAATTAAAATCCCAAGTCAATCAAAATATTAAAAGAAGTATGTAGACATCAACATATAATCAAGGTCATATCTCTTGAAATAAGGTAGAACAAATATACATGAAATGTTTTGATTTAAAGCCTTGATTTGAAGAGATGCTAACAAGTATACTTGCATTAACAATAAGGAAGAAAGTACAATCATAAGAGCAACACCGTTTCTAAAACAAAACAAAAAAACAAAAACCATAGATGACCAAGTAGAGAAACATAATCAAACACTAGTGCAAAATGGAAAATAATGAGATATTAGGTTGGTTGTTAAGGAATCCATGTAAATAAAAAGCAAGATGAGAATTTTGTAATAAAAGATTATATTACATCAATTAGTTATGCAATCGGTATAAAATCTATGCCGAAGTCAACTATTATATTGGGTGGGAGAAAAATGGATAAAAAATCTACTCATGTTTAGTCTATTTACATCAGTTGTAATAAAAACAGATGCAAAAAAGACTTAAAAAATCCTAAACTCTTCCAAAACGCAACATTCTTTTCTTCCTCTTCAATTTTTTCTCTCTCATTTTCCAAGCCAAAAACATTTTTCCTTTTCACTGCAATGCCCATGTCTCATATTCTTCTTCCTCCATACAAGTTTTGTTTCCTCTCTTCTTCAAACCAGATATGGGCATCACCATCACAGATCGTCGTAGTGTGCTGGACTGGCAACATCGTCGGTGCCATACCCTTCTCCTCTCATATGCACATGGCTTCCTCCTCTCAGATCTACCATGACCAACATAAAGAAGATGAAGAACATGAAGTGTCCGGAATCAAGGAAAATAAAGGAAAGGAAAATTGTTTTTCTTTTTCACTTCACATTACATCGGTGGTTGTACAATTGCTAAAGATATGTTAAATTTATTATATCAGTAATATCTACATAAATCTAAACCAAATGTAATTGGTTATAAATAAATTATGTAAAAAATAGTTTTTGCATCAGTGAAATAAATATTTTAATTTAATCACTACCGTTAAAAAAACATGTAAAAAATTAGTAAGTTACAACTTAATAAGTGAAAGTCTAATAAAAGCGAGTTTGGAAAATTCATAACATAGTAGACATAGAATTTCAACCTATATTAAACGAGTATCATGATCTATTCAATGTGTACATACTTTAAGTAAGTTTTGTGACTCAAAATTGGAGAAGTAGTAGGCATAACGTCGACTTACTGTTAAGTAAGTCTTATCCGACAATACCAATAATATATATATATATATATATATATATATATATATATATATATATATATATATATATATATCGAAATATATTTGTCTAACATATATATATATATATAAAATAATTTTATTATAATCAATCAGAATAAATATATAATTTGGAACAACTAAAGCTTAATACAAATAACTAGCATTAACAAATAAATTGTATCGTATGGTTCTTTAATCAATTTTATATAGTAAAAAATGACTACAACAACCATCCAAGAGACCGAAGTGTCATAATCACAGACTGAACGGTCACCCATAAATCATGATTTGACCTGATGGTGATTAACTTACAATAAAAATATGATTAGTACCAAACGGACCATAATTAAGTTGTTAGTAATCCAAAACTCATTTTGAAATCTATAAATATAGGTTTAAAGAGGTAGGTGATTGCATTTATCATGCATTAACTACTGTCTTTGAGGTAAAACAAAATAGATTTGTCACCACTTATAAATATACTATAATCATAGTTATCTAAAATAAAACAACCCTAATAATAATTATATCAATAAGAACTAAACTTAAACACTAGGCAAACAAGAAGGTGATCATTGTAGAAGAAACAAACGGAAAACCAAAAACAACCAAAGAAAACAACAGGGTGAGCTAGTGTCCAAAGAAATTAGCATATCATAACTTAATATATCAAACTTAAATAAACAATTCACAAATTTCTATAAAACATATAATCATACAACAAATGATCTCTATACTAAATTATCCAGATAAGATGTTGACATAGACTTCACTAAAGGTGTGCACTTATGGTAATATTTATACTAAATTATCCAGATATGATGTTGACATAACATAGTATAAAATTGACCTAAACATGTTATATTAACATTACAGTAACACATTCAGATCAAAAAACAACGAAAGCAAAATGAAAGAATAATGTGCGTACCTCCTCCTGCCATTGCAATTTTGTAATCCAAAGACAGACAACTTTGTTTTCTAAACCTTAACTCACTCAAAATCGATGATCTGTTTTCTGAATAGAGGAGTAGGCTTAGTGATCAAAACTAAGAGTAACCCATTCCCTTATATAAAGTCTGGTCATCACAGGTTCAAAATAAATGGGCTTTACGTTTAAACAAAATTAATAACTGCTCCATAACCTCTATGCAGTTAAAAGGATAAAAATAATGGCTTAATGGACCACTTTATGTTCCTTAAAAATAGGAACTGAAAATGCTATAATATTTATTTTACATTTAAAATAATGCTAACATTCTCCGACTTGGTACATTTATCCAATTATTAACCACAAGTGACAGAATATATATGAGTCATAGCGATAGGTCCTCTGATAGTGAGTGTTATCTTCCATGTACCACAATATATGTTTCTCTCAACATTAGCTCTCAACTTAATGCATAAACCATATGTTTATGCTAGATCAAAACTAAATGATATCTTCTCAAAATAAATGTGCACAAAAACATATGAAAAAAACATCAAACTGAATAAGAGTTTTATTGAAAATAATAAATGTACTGATAATGAAATTACATCGTGGAACCAAGTCCCATTTGCACTACATGATCCTTAAAATTCTTTGGTGGCATGCCTTTAGTTAAAGGATCAACAATCATTAACTCAGTGCTTATGTGTTCAATGACCACTTTCTTTTCCTTAACACGTTCTCTGATGGCTAAGTATTTGATGTCAATGTGCTTACTTCGACATCCACCTTTATTGTTCTTAGCCATAAACACAGCAGTAGAGTTGTCACAGTACAACTTTAATGGCCTAGAAATAGAGTTCACAACTCTAAGCCCAGAAATGAAACTCTTTAACCTTACACCATGCAAGGTAGCCTCTAAACAAGAAACAAACTCATCTTCCATAGTAGAAGTAGCAGTTAATGTCTGCTTGGCACTTCTCCAAGATACAACTCCACCAGCTAACATAAAAATATAACCAGATGTTGATTTTCGTGAATCAACGCAGCCAGCATAGTCTGAATCGGAGTAGTCAATCACTTCCAAACATTCAGTTCGTCTATATATAAACATGTATTCTTTTGTCCCTTGAAGATATCTCATTACCTTCTTTGCAGCTTTCCAGTGGGCAACACCTGGATTACTCTGATATCTTCCCAAAACTCCAACAACATATGCAATGTCAGGTCTAGTGCAAACTTGAGCATACATAAGGCTTCCAATAGCTGAAGCATATGGAATATTCTTCATGTGCTCCCGGTTAAAATCATTTTTCGGACATTGATTCAAATTGAGTTTATCACCATTCACGATGGAAGCTACACTTGGTGAACAATTCTTCATGTTAAACCTCTCTAAAACTTTGTTGATATAGGTCTCTTGAGAAAAACCCAAAATGCCTCGAGATCTTTCCCTATGGATCTTAATGCCAATGACATAAGATGTCTTCCTGATGAGTGCATACTTATGCCCACATTTATGCTTTAAAATTAAATTTTTGATGAAATTCATGTGCTTGAATGATTGATTTAAAGAGGATTTGTGATGATTTGATATATTGTGTTTGTAATTAAAAGGGACTTAAAAAGTGATTTTAATTGTATAAATTATTCTTGGAAATTCTTACGTTTATTTGTGCAACTGAAATTATAAGTTCTATTGGTCCAAATGTCAATTCAAGGCCCAAAATCAGGTTTTATTTGGAAAATAATGTACAGATTGGCCAAACAGATGGACTTTACCCTTGCACATCCTAAAATCCCTACATACACTCATTGATGAGTCATTATTTTCTGCACTGCACTTAGTTTATTGTACTAGAATTAATCAGGAAAGTATGCTCAAATATCCAGTATTTTCCTATTTTTCTGAATTGTACTTAATTAGATCAGAAATTCTTATTTTAATTAATTTGAATTGTCTCAGACTAATTATTTACATTATTGAGTATAGGGAAATTATTGGATAATTTTTTAGGACTGAAAGATAAATTTCTCAGCAATTTGATTTTAAACTTAAGTGAGAAACAAAGATGAATTTTATTTTACAGAGGTAAAGAAGCCAGCAATTATTAATTTCCAATTGAAACTTCTAATGGAAATGCACGGATTGAATTTTTGGTGCACACAGCAACAACAAACACCACGTCAACCTAAGATGAAGTGCCAAATCTATGATAGCATATGTGGCACCAAACATCCGTGTGTCCAGCTGGCTGGAAACGTCCAAGCACACAATAGGAGTAAGGAGCAGGAAGCAGAAAAGGGGGGATTGATTGAAGAAAAATAAAAAGGCTAGCTGCTACGGGGAGACCACCTGCTACTCTATGGGCACAAAGAGACAATACACATGCTGATTTTGGAGGTCTCTTAACTCCTTCTTCTCGGCAATTTTTGGAGGCATCATTCAATCCCATTTTCTTCCCAAAAAAAAAAAAACAAAAAGACCAACATGGAGAAAGAGGAGATACAGAACGTATAGAGGAAGACTTCTAGTATGAACTGAGCTTGGAGATGAGGAGGAGAAGCTGCTGTCACGGCTGAAGTGGAGTAGAATTTAGCAAACACACGTTTCTTTCTTTTCTGGAGATGCATGAACTGAGTTGGACATGAAGAGAGGAGCTGCTGTCATGGTGAAGAAGGAAGCATATGTGATGGACTTTAGATGAATTGTGCAAGGTGATTTGTTGGAGAAAACACTTGAAGAAGTAGAGGATTTGCGTGAGTCCTTCTTGCAATTTGGAGAAGTGAAGCCTTGGTCCACCACCACATGAAATTCTCGGCAAAAATGGTCCATCTAGTAGTATAGTTTATAAAGTTTTTAATGCTTTCAATGCCTTTGGTTTGTTTTCACGGTGGTATGCTTTTGATTTAAGAACTTATAGTTTCATTTTGCTTAAAGAAAGTTGGACGGTCCTATTACAAGAATTACATGTTTTCACCTTCCAATCAACATGCTTTTGCTTGTCTTTCTTTTAGATAATGCATATGGGTCCAGCAACATCATTATTGTACACATTTCTATTTTGTTTACTTTTCAAAGATGAATAGAAACGTGAAGTGATGGTGCAGCACCGGTTTTGATTCTTAGTTTGATAAGCAACAAAAGCTTTCAAAAGTTGTGTTTTTGTGTGAAAACATCTTAGGCTTTACGTGAATGAAGAAGGAGAAACGTGAAGAACCAAACAACATGTGAAAGGAGTGGCCCACGGTCTTTGCTTGCATTTCTTTACATATTTGAGACTGGACTTGACCAAGTGGAGTAGTAGTGTACGTTAATTGCTTTCAATTTAATGGCTTTGAATTATCTTTGAGAAATGAGTGGAGTATATGGTGATTAAAATATAATAGATGTTGGAAGTACATGGTGAAAGGGAGAAACATTATTTTAATCTACTTTGGTTCCAACTCATGAATTGTTACGGCAAAAGAGAAGCCAAGGGAAGCTTTCAACTTAATTTTCTTTGGATGAAACACATGATTTGTCACGGCAAGGATTTTTTTTAAAAGCATTTACAATTTCAATTCCTTTTGGTAGATGAATGTGTCATGGTAGAAAAGTTTTATTTTCTTTTATTCCTTTTGTCTTAAAATATTTTATATCACATGTTGGAATGATTTCTTGTATTTTTGTTTGTTGTATGTTGCTGATGTAATTTTAATTCTGTTTCCATATTTGAATTTTACTGTTTTCTGTATTTACTGCTTTACTGTATTTTTATTTTCTGTATTTTCGTTTTCTGTATACTGTATTTTTCTGTACTGCAGTTTTTCTGTTTCTGTATTTACTGTTGTGCTGTAAGTATTTATTGCTGTAATTTATTTTCTGTTTCTACTGTTTTCTGTATTTATTATTTACTGTATTTTCATTTTCTGTATTTTTGTTATTTTGTATTTAGTTTTCTGTTCCAGATTTATTTTTACTGTTTTACGTTACTGTATTTTCGTTTTCACTGTAGCAATTTCGTTTTTTTTTTACTGTTTAATTTCGTTTTACTGTTTTAGTTTCAGTTTTACCATTTTAGTTTTATATTTACGATTTGTTTTTACTGATGCTTTTATTTTTGCGTTTAATGTTTTACGTTTTATGCATGTTTAATGTTCCCGCGTTTATTTTATTTTGACTATATTTTACCGTTTAAGTTTTTACTATTTTAAAATTTACGTTACTGTTTTGAATTTTATTTCAACATTTTTAATTCAGTTTTATTTAATTTCCATTTTAATTTAATTTTTTCCGCATAAAAACAAAAATACCATAAATCCCCCCCCTTACGTGTTGACAAGAGACTGAACCACATTTGGTCCCTGAGAGACGACTTAGGAGTCACCTCCTAGCACTGTACTGCATTCTTAATTGCATATCAAATTTGATCGGCCGCGACAGCTGTATCAAATTTTGGCGCCGTTGCCGGGGACCAACTGTTCAGTTTTGAGTCTTGTGTCTGTGTTGTGTGATTTGTGTATGTGTTTGTGATAGTGTTGTTTTGCTACCTTGTGTTTATTTCTGTGGTTTGAATTTTCTGTGCTATTGTTTCATGATTACAGGGTGTCGTGATTTAGTGCATGACTAGAGGAAATCCTGGATTCATACCACCCTTTGATCCTGAGATTGATAGGACTTTTCATAGCTTAATTAGGCATTCTAGGAATTTGTCTTTAGAGTCTGTTTTTGAACCTGTTCCATTAGATATTGTGCATCCTACTGTTGAGTACTCTGTGCATACTGCATCTACTGCATCTGTACTTGATTCTGATTCTGTTGTTTTTCACACTGAGAACAATATGGCACAACCTCCACCTCGCGAGAGGACTTTTAGGGAGATGGCTGCACCTGATTTCGATATTGAAAGCTTGTGCATCCAATATCCTGATGAGGACGTTCCGTATGTTCTCAAGACTGGACTGATCCATTTGTTGCCCAAGTTTCACGGTCTTGCAGGTGCGAGTCCACATAAGCATTTGAAGGAATTCCTGGTTGTCTGTTCCAGTATGAAACCGCACGATGTTCCTGAAGAGCACGTCTTCTTGAAGGCATTCCCTCATTCATTGGAAAATGTTGCTAAGGATTGGTTGTATAGTTTAGCGCCGAGATCCATTGCTAGCTGGGATGATCTGAAGAGGCTGTTCTTGGAGAAATTTTTCCCAGCATCCCGGACCACAGCTATCAGGAAAGACATAACTGGGATTAGACAGCTTAGTGGAGAGAACCTGTACGAATATTGGGAGAGATTCAAGACACTTTGTGCTAGCTGCCCCCACCATCAGATACCTGAACAACTCCTTATTCAGTATTTCTACGAGGGTTTGAACAACATGGATCGAGGTATGATCGATGCTGCCTGTGGTGGAGCTCTTGGAGACATCACACCTGCTGAGGCCAGACCATTGATTGAGAAGATGGCCTCCAACTCCCAGCAGTTTAGCAACAGGAATGATGCCATTGTGGTGAAGGGCGTACAAGATATTGCCCAGTCTTTATCAGCTGTTGAAAGCAAGTTAGAAGGCCAGATTAACTCTCTTGCGAAGATGGTGACACAGTTGACTACCAACCAGAGATCGACATCTCAATCTGCATCTGTTGCACGACTATGTGCTATTTGTCCTTCCAGTGACCACTACACAGATGCATGTCCTTCTTTGCAACATCCTGCTGCCTCTGATGTGCCTCAGGCTTATACTACAAACATCTACAACAACAGGCAGCCACAACAGCAAAATCATGACTTGTCCAGCAACAGGTACAACCCAGGGTGGAGGAATCACCCCAATCTTAGATGGAACAATGCGCCACAGCAACAGCAGCACGCGCCACCTTTTCAGAATGCTGGAACACCTAACAGATATGTGCCTCCACCCATGCAACAACACCAAAGGCAACAACAACAGCAACAACAAGAGGCACCTGCCCAACCAGCTGCCCAACCTTCCACTTCGTCTGAACCTTCATTGGAAGAGTTAGTGAGACAGATGACTGTGCAAAACCTGCAGTTTCAGAAAGATAACATGCAGTTTCAGAAAGACAACATGCAATTTCAGCAGGAGACTAGAGCGTCCATACAGAGCCTCACTAACCAGATAGGTCAGATGGCCACTCAGATAAACCAGGCGCAGTCTCAAAATTCTAGTAAGTTACCATCGCAGACTGTGCAGAATCCAAGAAATGTGAGTGCCATAACCCTCAGATCAGGGAAGCAGATTGTTGTACCTTCAGAGCCCGCCTCTATACCGACACCCGTGCCTGCTACTTCTCACAAAAAGGAGGACCAAGCTGGTCCAAGCAGGACATTTGAGGCAGGTGAATCTTTTTCTCCAGTCGGTGGTTCTTCTTCAGGAGGATCTCCTCCCTTAACCACCACTACTGCTGCCACACCATCTCCATTGATTGACCGACCTATCCCTCTTCCATTCCCTTCACGACCACTTCCTAGCAAAAAGATGGAAGAGGTAGATAAAGAAATTCTGGAGACCTTCAGGAAGGTGGAGGTGAACATACCTCTACTTGATGCAATCAAGCAGATACCAAAGTATGCAAAATTCTTGAAGGAGCTGTGCACACACAAGAGGAAGATGAAGGGAAATGAAAGGATTAGCATGGGAAGAAATGTATCTGCACTTATTGGTAAGTCGGTCCCGTACATTCCTGAAAAGTGCAAGGATCCAGGTATATTTTGCATTCCTTGTGTGATTGGAAATAATAAATTTGAGAATGCCATGCTTGATTTGGGTGCTTCTGTTAATGTCATGCCTTTGTCTATATATGAATCTTTATCTCTTGGTCCTTTGCAAACCACGGGTGTGGTCATTCAGTTGGCTAATAGGAGTGTTACTCACCCAACAGGTTTCATAGAAGATGTCTTGGTAAGGGTTGGTGAATTGATTTTTCCTGCTGATTTTTATGTTTTGGAAATGGAGGAGGGATTCTCTTATGGATCCGCTCCCATTATTTTAGGCAGGCCATTCTTGAAAACTGCCCGAACTAAGATTGATGTATATGCTGGAACTTTGTCTATGGAATTTTCTGATATTGTTGTTCATTTTAATATCTTTGATGCAATGAAATTTCCAGCTGAGGACCATTCTCTGTTTAGGATTGATACATTGGATGACATTATTGATGAATTTGTTGTTGACAACTTTAATTCTGTGCATGAGAAGAAGCATTCTTTTCTATCTTCTTTGCATTCATGTATTGAATCTGGATTCGAATCAGGTTTTGAGAATGATGTTGATAATGTTATGGATTTTGATGAGGATTGTGATGTCCAGGATATTGATGCTATGAATGATATTGATGATGTTGTTGACATATCTGAGATGGATATTGATTTTGATTGTGATGAGATGAGTGTTCTGCCTTTACCTGTACACTCTTTAGAGTCAGAATGCATTAACAATGTTGCAGGAAGTACACTTGAATCTGACTTGCAGGCACCCACTCTTGAGCTGAAACAGCTACCAGATAACCTCAAGTACGTGTACTTGGAGGCTGATGAAAAGAAACCGGTGATCATTTCTACCTCCCTTGATTCTGTTCAAGAGGAGAAGTTGCTTGGTATACTGAGGAACAACAAGAAGGCCATTGGTTGGAGTTTGGCTGACTTACCTGGTATTAGTCCATCCACATGCATGCATAGAATTCTTTTGGAAGAAGGGGCAAAGCCAGTGAGACAGCCACAAAGAAGGCAAAACCCCGTGATCATGGAAGTCATCAAGAAGGAGGTGACCAAGCTTTTGCAAGCTGGAATCATCTACCCTATTTCAGACAGTCAGTGGGTGAGCCCCATCCATGTTGTGCCCAAGAAAACTGGCCTCACCGTGGTGAAGAATGAGAGGGATGAGCTTATCCCAACTAGAGTGCAGAACAGCTGGAGAGTCTGCATTGACTATAGGAGGCTCAACCAAGCAACTAGGAAAGATCATTTTCCCCTGCCATTCATTGATCAGATGTTGGAGCGCCTGGCAGGTAAATCTCATTATTGTTTTCTTGATGGTTTTTCTGGATATTTTCAGATCAATATTGCTCCTGAGGATCAAGAGAAAACAACATTCACCTGCCCCTTTGGCACTTTTGCCTATAGGAGGATGCCCTTTGGTCTGTGCAACGCTCCTGGTACCTTCCAACGATGCATGCTTAGCATTTTTAGCGACTTTCTTGAGAATTGCATAGAGGTGTTTATGGATGATTTTACTGTGTATGGATCCTCTTTTGATGCATGTTTAGACAGTCTGGAAAAGGTTTTGCAAAGATGCATAGAAACAAACCTTGTTCTCAATTTTGAGAAATGTCACTTTATGGTTGAACAAGGTTTGGTTTTAGGGCATATCATTTCTGAAAAGGGAATAGAGGTAGATCCTGCTAAGATATCTGTGATTTCGCAGTTGCCTTACCCCTCTTGCGTGCGAGAGGTGCGATCTTTCCTTGGACATGCAGGTTTCTACAGGCGCTTCATCAAAGATTTCAGCAAGAAGGCGCTTCCCTTGTCCAGACTGCTGCAGAAGGATGCTGACTTTGTTTGTGATGACAGATGCAAGCAGGCTTTTGATTGCTTGAAGGAAGCTTTGACTACCACCCCTATCATTCAGGCACCGGATTGGACAGCCCCATTTGAGCTCATGTGTGATGCATCTAACTATGCATTGGGGGCTGTCTTGACACAGAAAATTGACAAGCTGCCAAGAGTGATTTACTATGCTTCACGCACTTTAGATGCTGCCCAAGCAAATTATACCACCACTGAAAAAGAGTTGTTGGCAATTGTTTTTGCCCTTGATAAGTTTAGGTCATATTTGCTTGGATCACCTGTTATTGTGTATACTGACCATGCAGCTCTTAAGTTTCTGTTGAAAAAGGCTGAGTCAAAGCCTAGATTGATCAGATGGATGCTACTGCTCCAGGAGTTTGACTTGCAGATTAAGGACCGGAGTGGAGCACAGAATCTAGTTGCAGACCACCTTAGCCGGATTGAGAGAGTTGGGAATGAAGTTGATGTGTTGCCCATCCAGGATGACTTTCCTGATGAGAGTTTATTGATGATTTCTTCTTCCCACCCCACTCCTTGGTTTGCACATATTGTAAATTATTTAGTTGCTTCTGTTTTTCCTCCCTTAGCATCACGTGCACAGATTGCTAAAATTAAGAGTGATGCTAAATATTATGTTTGGGATGACCTATATCTGTGGAAGTTGTGCAGTGACCAGGTTACTAGGAGATGCATTCCAGACCATGAGATTGACTCGGTCCTGCAGTTTTGTCATGCCTCCTCACCGGGTGGTCATCTGGGGATACAAAGAACAGCTCGCAGGGTGCTTGACTGTGGTTTCTATTGGCCTTCAATCTTCAAAGATGCAGAAAGGATTTGCAGCACCTGTGAGCCTTGTCAAAAAGCAGGAGGATCAATTTCACAGAGACAAGAGATGCCTCAACAGCCTATGCTGTTCTGTGAGGTGTTTGATGTCTGGGGTATAGATTTCATGGGTCCTTTTCCTGTTTCTTTTGGTTTTTCCTATATTCTCCTTGCTGTGGATTATGTTTCAAAATGGGTGGAAGCTAAAGCCACCAGAACTAATGATGCTCGGGTTGTTGTGGATTTTGTTAGATCTCACCTCTTTTGCAGGTTTGGAGTGCCTAGAGCAATTGTTAGTGATCAGGGAACCCATTTTTGCAACAGATCCATGCAAGCTTTGCTCAAGAAATATGGGGTGACGCACAGAGTTTCTACACCTTACCACCCCCAAACAAATGGGCAGGCTGAGATCTCCAACAGGGAGATTAAGAGGATTTTGGAAAAGATTGTCCAGCCCAACAGGAAAGATTGGAGTAGTAGATTGGACGATGCTCTTTGGGCCCACAGGACTGCATACAAAGCACCGATTGGGATGTCTCCATACAGGGTTGTCTTCGGAAAGGCATGTCATCTACCAGTTGAAATTGAGCATCGGGCATATTGGGCTGTGAAGACATGCAACTTCTCCATGGACCAAGCTGGAAAGGAAAGGAAGTTGCAACTGAATGAACTGGATGAAATCCGATTGGAAGCCTATGAGAATTCGAAGTTCTACAAGGAAAGGACCAAGAGGTTCCATGATAGCTCCATTCTTAGAAAGGACTTCGAGGTTGGCCAACAGGTTTTATTGTATAACTCTAGACTCGGCCTCATGGGTGGTAAGTTGAGATCAAAGTGGACTGGACCCTTTGTTGTGACTAATGTTTATCCTTATGGTGCAGTAGAAATCCAGGATCCATTTGCAGCTAAAAGCTTCAAGGTGAATGGGCATAGACTGAAGCCCTTCCTCAGTCATCCTTCTCTGTTGGATGCAGTGGTGGAGGAGACGTCTTTGGTCTACCCCACCTACCCTCCCAACTGACGCAGGGAGTTTCTTCTCTCCTTACCTCCTCACTTTTATTGCACTATGTCGATATCTGATGACTGTTTTGATTGCTTGATCTGCTGATTGTGACACACTGAGGACATTGTGTCGTTTAAGTGTGGTCTATTAGGGGAGGTTATTTCTTTGTTTATGTTTCGTTTTTGTGTATTTTGTGGTGTCTTATGTACAGTTTTGCATGATTTTCGTGAATTCTGGACTATGATTAGGTTGTCAGTTTTCCTGCACTTCATTGATACTCTAAACTGTTGAATTCCTTGCTTTACTTTGCTTGGGAGATAATCATGATATTTGAGAGTTGAATTGATGGTGACCATATTACCTGTGTGAGATTTGAGCCATTTGATGATCTTTCTTGTGTGTGATATATGCCTTGATTGCTTGCACATATGTCTTGGCTTCACTCTTTGAATTGATTCTAGACTAATACGCATGTTTGAAAGGGATAAAGGCATTTTGTTGTTGAGCCTCTAAGCCAGATAAGCCTACCCTGTTTTGATCCATTGATAACCCTTTTGAGCCTATGTTTTTCCCCATTTCTTTGTTTTGAAGCTCATACAATAGCCCTAAGTGAAAAAACCATTATTACCTGAACCTTAGGGAATTTTGTAGCTTTGGAATTGTTTTGGGAATAAGTGTGGTCTCCTGGGAATTTCAGATGAATTGGCTAGTGAGTTCTCTTCATATCTTGTTTCTGTTTGTAAATATGTGGTGCATCTTGTCTCTTGAAATTGTGTGTTGAACAGAGTAAAGAAAAGAGACAGGATGAAAAAAAAAAATGATGAAAAACAGAAAAAAATTGTGAACAACGGTGAATAATGGAGTTAACTAGAGGATGGAATTAGAGGTTGTAGGTGAGTTTGAATGTGTTTATACTTGTTCCCCATTGCTCATCTATCCCTTATGGTTTATAGCTTTTCATCCAGATATATCCTCCCTTGTCCTTGACCCCATTATGACCATAAAAAGACCTTTTGATTTGAACATGCGTATCTGTTTGAGTGTTGATATTAGAGGCTTGCCAAGCATATTTGTGTTTGCTTTCTTGAGTTCATTGAGTGACATTGATTTACCTTAAACACTTGAGTGAAACACTGATTGTGTACATCTGTGAGGCTCTGTTGCTGTCGATTCATCTCTTAAACTGATTAACTGTTTCCCTTGTACTGAACTGTTCGGATGATTCTTTGAGTATTTGTTTTCATTGATTTTGTGTGGGATTCTGCCTATACCTCTTACTGTCCAGATTTTGTGAGAATTGTGAAAGTGTGTTTATGTTTCGGAGTCTTTTTGTCTGTTTGTCGAGTATGTGTCACCTTCATGATTTCCCTGTTTTTCCGTCTAGATTTTGCCCAGGAGTGCAAAAGACTAAGTGTGGTCTATTTTGATGAGTCATTATTTTCTGCACTGCACTTAGTTTATTGTACTAGAATTAATCAGGAAAGTATGCTCAAATATCCAGTATTTTCCTATTTTTCTGAATTGTACTTAATTAGATCAGAAATTCTTATTTTAATTAATTTGAATTGTCTCAGACTAATTATTTACATTATTGAGTATAGGGAAATTATTGGATAATTTTTTAGGACTGAAAGATAAATTTCTCAGCAATTTGATTTTAAACTTAAGTGAGAAACAAAGATGAATTTTATTTTACAGAGGTAAAGAAGCCAGCAATTATTAATTTCCAATTGAAACTTCTAATGGAAATGCACGGATTGAATTTTTGGTGCACACAGCAACAACAAACACCACGTCAACCTAAGATGAAGTGCCAAATCTATGATAGCATATGTGGCACCAAACATCCGTGTGTCCAGCTGGCTGGAAACGTCCAAGCACACAATAGGAGTAAGGAGCAGGAAGCAGAAAAGGGGGGATTGATTGAAGAAAAATAAAAAGGCTAGCTGCTACGGGGAGACCACCTGCTACTCTATGGGCACAAAGAGACAATACACATGCTGATTTTGGAGGTCTCTTAACTCCTTCTTCTCGGCAATTTTTGGAGGCATCATTCAATCCCATTTTCTTCCCAAAAAAAAAAAAACAAAAAGACCAACATGGAGAAAGAGGAGATACAGAACGTATAGAGGAAGACTTCTAGTATGAACTGAGCTTGGAGATGAGGAGGAGAAGCTGCTGTCACGGCTGAAGTGGAGCAGAATTTAGCAAACACACGTTTCTTTCTTTTCTGGAGATGCATGAACTGAGTTGGACATGAAGAGAGGAGCTGCTGTCATGGTGAAGAAGGAAGCATATGTGATGGACTTTAGATGAATTGTGCAAGGTGATTTGTTGGAGAAAACACTTGAAGAAGTAGAGGATTTGCGTGAGTCCTTCTTGCAATTTGGAGAAGTGAAGCCTTGGTCCACCACCACATGAAATTCTCGGCAAAAATGGTCCATCTAGTAGTATAGTTTATAAAGTTTTTAATGCTTTCAATGCCTTTGGTTTGTTTTCACGGTGGTATGCTTTTGATTTAAGAACTTATAGTTTCATTTTGCTTAAAGAAAGTTGGACGGTCCTATTACAAGAATTACATGTTTTCACCTTCCAATCAACATGCTTTTGCTTGTCTTTCTTTTAGATAATGCATATGGGTCCAGCAACATCATTATTGTACACATTTCTATTTTGTTTACTTTTCAAAGATGAATAGAAACGTGAAGTGATGGTGCAGCACCGGTTTTGATTCTTAGTTTGATAAGCAACAAAAGCTTTCAAAAGTTGTGTTTTTGTGTGAAAACATCTTAGGCTTTACGTGAATGAAGAAGGAGAAACGTGAAGAACCAAACAACATGTGAAAGGAGTGGCCCACGGTCTTTGCTTGCATTTCTTTACATATTTGAGATTGGACTTGACCAAGTGGAGTAGTAGTGTACGTTAATTGCTTTCAATTTAATGGCTTTGAATTATCTTTGAGAAATGAGTGGAGTATATGGTGATTAAAATATAATAGATGTTGGAAGTACATGGTGAAAGGGAGAAACATTATTTTAATCTACTTTGGTTCCAACTCATGAATTGTTACGGCAAAAGAGAAGCCAAGGGAAGCTTTCAACTTAATTTTCTTTGGATGAAACACATGATTTGTCACGGCAAGGATTTTTTTTAAAAGCATTTACAATTTCAATTCCTTTTGGTAGATGAATGTGTCATGGTAGAAAAGTTTTATTTTCTTTTATTCCTTTTGTCTTAAAATATTTTATATCACATGTTGGAATGATTTCTTGTATTTTTGTTTGTTGTATGTTGCTGATGTAATTTTAATTCTGTTTCCATATTTGAATTTTACTGTTTTCTGTATTTACTGCTTTACTGTATTTTTATTTTCTGTATTTTCGTTTTCTGTATACTGTATTTTTCTGTACTGCAGTTTTTCTGTTTCTGTATTTACTGTTGTGCTGTAAGTATTTATTGCTGTAATTTATTTTCTGTTTCTACTGTTTTCTGTATTTATTATTTACTGTATTTTCATTTTCTGTATTTTTGTTATTTTGTATTTAGTTTTCTGTTCCAGATTTATTTTTACTGTTTTACGTTACTGTATTTTCGTTTTCACTGTAGCAATTTCGTTTTTTTTTTACTGTTTAATTTCGTTTTACTGTTTTAGTTTCAGTTTTACCATTTTAGTTTTATATTTACGATTTGTTTTTACTGATGCTTTTATTTTTTGTGTTTAATGTTTTACGTTTTATGCATGTTTAATGTTCCCGCGTTTATTTTATTTTGACTATATTTTACCGTTTAAGTTTTTACTATTTTAAAATTTACGTTACTGTTTTGAATTTTATTTCAACATTTTTAATTCAGTTTTATTTAATTTCCATTTTAATTTAATTTTTTCCGCATAAAAACAAAAATACCATAAATCCCCCCCTTACGTGTTGACAAGAGACTGAACCACATTTGGTCCCTGAGAGACGACTTAGGAGTCACCTCCTAGCACTCATATTTCAGAACTAGGCCAACAACCAAGCCCAAACACTAAGTCTTTTCTACTACACCTCCCTAAGTTTCCTATACACACCCCTCCTAAACTAGACTCCACTAGATCATGCCATGTGGCAATCTAAAACCCTAAGTGCTATCCAACCACATACTGCCACATCACCCCTCTGCCACATCATCATCTTCTCGCCAGAAACCCTAATTCCCAATCCAAAGCTTAGGCGCCGTCAGCCACCAGAAACCACATTGTCGCCGCGCCACTACAGGCCACCACAGATTCTCGCTGTTAGCCGCTTGGTGTCGGCGCCATCTTCAACCGCCACCGTCAGGCCGCCACCATCGCGAGACCTGACGCAAGTTATACCGTCGCGTTGCTAGCCTCTTCAACGCACATCAAACCAAAATCGCGATCTTTGTGCACACCATGGATTCTCCACCGCGAGCACTTGCAAGAAGAGGAATCCAACCACAGAGAAACCCAGAATCGTGCCGCCAACACCAAAGCGCGACCTCCATGGCCGCCGCGACACCACGCTTCTCGGGACCTTCTTCCACGGCCACCGTCATCTTCCTCCCACCAATGCTGCATAGCCAATGTCGCGCCTCCATCACCTTCGTATCTCGCACCTGCAACAAAAAAATCCAGAAACAAACGAGAGCCTTTGCTTGATTGCGCCTCCATGATTCATAACGCCGCGGGGAAGAGCAAAACCGCGAGCATCACAACGTAGGAGCAAAGTGCCAGCATAGAGAAAGCTCATTTCCCCCAATCTGCAGAACCCTAATTTTGGGTGGAAAGGGAATGGACACGTGGAAGCACCTCATTGGCCGCGTCTCCCCCTCGGTCAAAGCTGGTCAGCAGGGGTTCTGGTGCAATTTTAGAGAATTCTAAAGGGGCTAAAGTGCAGACAGAAGAAATTTCAAGGCATTTGTGCAATTTTGGAAAGTCAGAAAAGCTAAAAGATAAAATTCATTTGTTGAATTAATTTAATTTGGGAATATCAACCGAAAATATCTTCCAAATAATGTTATAATTATCTAAATCTTTTAGTTATTTTGAAGATATAAGATAAAAGATTCTGTCAACTAAATATTCAGAGTCTAAGCCCAATCAAGCGCTATATAAAGAGACCCAAGGGAGGCATAAAAGGACTTCACTTCATTCATTCATTCACCACTTCTCTCTCTCTTATTTCATCTTGTATTCAACTCCATTCATGGAGAGCTAAGCATCTAGGGCTATTCTGCTGTAATTCCATTATGGATTCTGAGGTTAGATTGAGTTAATGTAATTGTTTATTTTGATTATTGATTTAAGTTGTTCTCTCTCTATCAAATTAAAAGCAAATATTTTTGCATTATAATGTGTTTGAATCTACATGCATATTGATTATATGAGTTCTAGGGTTTCTAGGTTTAATTGAGAATCTACTTTGATTTAATTTAGGAACTTTCATATGATTAAATGGTTTTTACAATCAATTGAGAATGTACTTTGATTGGTAGTAATAATTTCAACTATAATCAATTAAGAATTTACTTTGATTGATTAGTTTTTAATTTAGTTAGGCAATTTAAGAATAGACATGATTAAACACAAAAGGATTTGATTGAGAATGTACTTTGGTTGAATTCATTGTGAATAATCTAAAATGAATTTGCATTTGATTGAGAATTTACTTTGGTTAAGTGCATCATTGTGAATAATCTTTAAACCTTCTCCAAACATCATTTTTATTCTTGAACATTGCATTGCATTCATAAGATTCAAATATTAAAAGGCAATTTCGTATTCGTTAAGAGACGACTCAGGATTACTTTAACCTTATCTACTTTCTTGAATACTACTTGGCAATACTGAAGTTGCCTTGAAAAGTAGTATTAATTTGATAGCTTCAACGACAACCTATCACTCTCCCATATTCTTCATGTCAAAGTTCTTTGAGAGAAATTGTTTCACTTCATATAACAAACCCTTATAGTTGGTTGCAAGCAAAATATCATCCACATATAATACAAGGAAACAAATCTTACTCCCACTGACCTTTTGGTATATACATTGATCCATGACGTTTTCTTCAAAACCAAATGAAGTGAAAACATCATGAAATTTTAGATACCATTGGCGAGAGGCTTGTTTTAATCCATAGATGGATTTATTAAGCTTGCAAACTAAGTGCTCATTGTCTTTAGAAGAGAATCCTTCAGGTTGTTTCATGTAAACCTCTTCTTCCAGATGATCATTAAGGAATGTTGTTTTCACATCCATTTGATGTAACTCAAAATCAAAATAAGCTACTAATGCCATAATTACTCGGAAGGAATCTTTCTTAGATACAAGAGAAAAGGTCTCTATGTAGTCAATTCCTTCTCTCTGAGTGAATCCTTTGGCAACAAGTCTTGCCTTATGTCTCTCAATGTTGCCTTTTGAGTCTTTCTTGGTTTTAAAGACACATCTACATCCAATGGATTTTACACCATTAGGCAACTGAACGAGATCCCAGACTTTGTTGAATGCCATAGAATCCATCTCATCTTTCATGGCATCATACCATAGGTCTGATTCTTTAGAACTCATAGCTTGTGAAAACGTTTCAGGATCATTTGCAACTCCAATATTGTAGTCAACTTCTTGCAATTACACTTCATAATCACTAGGAATTGCTGGCCTTTTAACTCTAGTGGATCTTCTTAATGTTGCCTTATCATTTTCTTGAGGAAATTGTTGCTCAAGCAACTGTTTAGTAGGTTGTTCAATATCATCTTGTTATTTCTCATTAGCAACTTGATTTGTAAGGTCATTTTGAGCAGGTTGTGAAGCTTCAATTATTGTTTGTCTAACACCCATCTGTGTTTGAGGGGTGTGAATGACAACCAATCTATCACTTAAGCTAGAGGGTTGAGCTTCATAGTGATCCCTTTCATTCCCAATGTTTGGAAACTGATCACTCCCACTAACTAAGTCATTCTTAAGAAATTTTGCATTTCTTGACTACACAATCCTAGTGTTATGTGATGGACAATAGAATCTATATCCCTTAGACTTTTCAACATATCCAATGATATACCCACTAATAGTCCTTGGGTCTAGTTTCTTCTCTTATGGATTATAAATTCTCACTTCAGACGGACATCCCCAAACGCGTATATGTCGCAAACTTGGTTTCCAACCTTTGAATAACTCAAACGGTGTCTTTAAGACGGCCTTGGTTGCGACTCGGTTTAATATATACACAATTATCTTTAGTGCTTCAGTCCAGAGGAATTAAGGAAGTTTTAAATTAATCGTCATACTTCTCACCATGTCCATTAAAGTTTTGTTCCTTCTTTCTGCCACACCATTCTGATATGGAGAACCAGACATAGTGTATTGGGCAACAATTCCATGTTCTTGAAGAAACTTTGCAAACGAACTAGGTGCTTATCCATTCTCCATGTATCTACCATAATCTCACAATCTTGATTTGCTTTCGGCACTGTAGCTCAACTTCAGCCTTACAAATTTTATATTGCTCATCTTACTCCCTGAGTAGATATATTGCTCACTTCCCACTGGCCTCCTTAGGTTTTACATAACCTGCAAGGTATTAGAAACATGGATTGTAGAACCAGAATCAATCCACCATGTGTTATAATTAAAACTAGTCAAATTAGATTCATAACAGCCAAAAGCAAATGGAGTACCTTTCTTATCAAGCCAATTCTTAAATTTTAAGCAGTCTTTCTTCGTGTGTCCTTTCTTTTTACAAAAGAAACATCTAGACTCCTTCTTAATAACTAGCTTAGCAGGAATCTTTCCCTTCTTATTAACTTGGTTCTTCTTAATCTCAAAAGAAGTAGTCAAGTTCACTTTCTCCCCTTCTTCTATCAATATCCTTTCTTCTTCTTGAACACACATGGTCAATAATTCATTAATAGACCACTTATCCTTATGTGTGTTGTAAGAGATTTTAAAGGAGGCATAATGGTGAGGCAAAGTGCACAAAATATAGTGTACCAGGAAAGAATCAAACATGGTAACTTCCAAAGCTTTTAGTTGAGCCACAATGTCCCTAATGCGAATGATATGATCACGTACTCCCTTAATTCCAGTGAGCTTTAAGGATGAAAACTCATTATAAGGGTGCTGGCAAGAGATTTATCAGATGTCATAAACTGCTCATCAATAGCCCTTAGTAAATCTTTGACATTCTCATATTGCTCAACTGAACCCCGAATCTCAGCAGAAATGTTGGTTTTTATGAACGTTACAGAGAGACGATTTGACCTCTCCCATTTTTTATAATGATCAATGGCATCTGAGTGCTAGTATCAGTAATACCCGGTTGTTCTAGTTTTCTAATAGCATAGTCAATGTCCATCCAGCCTAAATGAAGAAGAACTCTTTCGTTCCAAACCTTATAATTATCTCCTTTCAACTCGGGAATACCAAACTTAATATCAGAAAAATTCACAGATTGAGAAACTGCAAATTCAAAATTACATGCTTATTATATAATTTGAGACTAAAATAAATATCATGTTTACCAATGCAAACATGTCTTTTCCAATGAGTTTATTAAAATAAAACTTGTCTGTGGGCTAAAGTCTTACTTAATTAGACTAATTATCTTAATAATAAAACTATCAAATTATGTTCTTTTTTCTTAATTCATGTAGGTAAATTAAGAAACATAATTTAATATTTTATCGTAATTAATTATATAAATATGAAAAAAATTCCTATAGGTAGATTTTATCATATTAAATATAATTATTTACAACTAATGTTTTTCATGTAGCAAAATTTTATATACAATTTTAATTTATTAAAGATGTTGTGACTACTCTTTAATTTATTAAAACTATATTACTACTAAAACATTAATAATATATAAATATTTACATAAAATTCTTAATATGCAAATATAGTAATAATAATGCGTATTTTATTTGCACGTATAACAACAAATATATACATAAAATAATATCCATAAAATATACATAATTATTAATTCAAAACCATTTTAATTATATATATATATATATATATATATATATATATATATATATATATATATATATATATATATATATATAACATGATATGTTTGCGTGTCATAAACACGTATTACTATAAAACGTGTTTTATATTATATGTTAAATAAATAATAATAATAATAATAATAATAATAATATTTAAATATAAAAGCACCAATGCATCCATTAACAATATTTAATGTTTGTGTGAAAAAAAAGAAAAAGGCTGCAATGCATCAGGTCATTAAATTGACCTATAAAATAATAAAAACAAGTTTGAGAATGTGATTGAATTCTCTGGTGCGCCACACAGAGGATTAACCCTCACTTTCTTTATGATTTCGCAACGCGCAAAATCCAACAAAAAAAATTTAGAGTTCAAAGACAAAGTTGCAAGGCGAGGCGCAATATCTTTATTAGTTTAAAGCTTAAATGCTTACTTAGTGTCCATGTTAGGAGGTTATTTTTTGTTTAGTATCCGGTTTTAAAAATATAGGCATTAATTGGTATCTATGTTTTGAAATTTGTATTAATTCAATCCTATCCAGTTAACAACGTTAAAATTGATAACATTTTTGTGACTATGGATGTGATTTGTTCAATAAATTGCGCCGTGGCAATAAGTTGGCTTAAGTTACTTGACGTGGCAGCCATAATTGTGAATTTGAAATGGGGTTACATTTTTTAAATTGGGGAAATAAAGTAATTAGGGTTTTTTTATTGTACGTTAAAAAACATTAGGAATAATAAGTTAGAAATTGAGGATTTTTCGTTCCTTCTTGTGGTTGATAGTGTGGAAGGATTTACGAGCAAAGGTTGATATTGAGTGAAGGATTGTCGTCGTTGTGGAAGGAAATTTGTTGAGCGAAAAGGCGTTGTGAAGTATCTTGCGGTGTGTCAACTATTGCGGTGGGTGAGCGATAGCGAAAGCGGTAGCGGTGGTATCCCTTTGGAGGCGGAAAGGTGCACTTTTTATGAGTTCTTTTATGTAGTTTCGGTCCCCCATGGTAATATGTTGGCTTCTTGTCCCCTTAGTGTGTCTTGTTGTGTTCCTATCGTAGTCCCCTTTCTTGTGTTTGTAGTGGTCCCTTTCTTTACTGCTTGTCGTTTTCTTATGCCTATTGTTTGTATGTTTTTGGTCCCCCATGAGTGCGTACTGTTTTGTGTACCTTTAGTGCGTATTGTTTTCGCTTTCGTATTATTGAATGTGTGGTTGTTGTTTATTGTGTGGTTCTTGCGTATTTATTTAAGCATTAAGACAAAATGGAATG
Organism: Vigna nakashimae; assembly: GCA_034642375.1. NCBI lineage: Eukaryota > Viridiplantae > Streptophyta > Magnoliopsida > Fabales > Fabaceae > Vigna > Vigna nakashimae. The sequence goes on along the minus strand of CM067764.1, from coordinate 12,619,980 downwards.
TTGTAGGTGAAACAATGATTGCGTGTGATTAACTTTGTATGCCTACATGTTTAATAGTTGTTAAAAACGTGGCATCTTTACAATGTAGATGCATGTGAAGGTCATTAAATAATGATAGTAGATGCATGTGAATGTCATTAAGTTGTTCCATATGTAGTCTGACACTTACTTTTATATAGGCATATAATAGTTGACAATTAAAGAAAATGTCAGACCCTGATGTTGAGGTGGTGTTTCACCATGGGGGTAAGTTTGTGAATGATGGGTCATTTAGATACCATGGAGGTTCTACCAGTACCTTGATGGTTGACATAGACAGATGGAGTTATTTTGAAATCTTGTCCATATTGAAGGAGATGGGATATAGAAATGTTAAGGAGGTGTGGTATTGCCTGGGTGGTTCTGTATTAGAAGCTAGGTTGGAATTGTTAAGTGATGACATATGTGCAATGCATGTGGTCAGCATTGCGATATTGAATGGTCAAGCTCATTTGTTTGTGGTTCACATGGTGTCCGAACCAGATTATATAGAAATGTTGGAACATCGTCATGAAGGTGAAGATCACGATGATGAGGTTGGTGAGGTTGGTGAGAATGGTGGTGAAGAAGGAATTGGTGAGGATGGAGATAAAGTTGTTGAAGTTGGTGAACATGATGAACATCAGGTCCATGACGTTGGTGAGGATGTTGAAGGTAAACTGGCTGAACATGGTGAACATAAAGTTGATGAAGATTGGAGTGAAGAAGAAGTTGTTGAGGATGGAGATAAAGTTCCTGAAGTCAATGACGTTGGTAAGGATGGTGAAGATGATGATGGTGTTTGTTATGAAGGGGATGATGAGGATCATATCATTGGTGGTGGTGTAGAGAGTGGTTTAGGGGATGGTGAGGATGATATCATTGGTGGTGGTGTAGATGGTGGTGTAGGGGATGTACAGGATGAGTTTGATGTTAGTAGTTGGGTAGGTTCTGATGAAGACGCTTCTGTCAATGAAGATGATTTGGTGGATGTTATAGTGCAAGGAGATGAAGAACCCCAAGAAGAGCAATACGAAGGTATTGTTTGTTGAAGTGGGTACAGGAAGTGGATGTCCTACTCCAAATAAGCATGTACAGGCCCGGGGATTATCTGATAGTGAGTGGGAATCTGATAGTTGTGGCAGTATTTATTTAAGTGATGAGTCAGATAATGAAACAACTCGATATGGAGATTTTGGGATCTTCTCAGAGCCAGTTAGTATGAAAGAACATAAATGGCAACTGGGAACATATTTCCCTGAAAAAAAAGATTTCACTGATGCAATTAGAACTTATGGAGTATATAACGGTAGGAAGTTGAAGATTTCTAAGACTGACAAGAGAAGAATATGCGTCAAATGTATTGGTTCACAAGGAAAATGTCCATGGTATGCATATTGTGGATATAGGAGTAGCCAACGTACATGGCAGTTAAGGAAAATTGTAGACAGTCATACATGCAATAGGGAATTCAAAATTGGTTTAGTTACCTCTAAATGGTTAAGTGAGAGGTTAGAGAAGAGCATGAAAGGAAATCTGGATATGAATATGAAAAACCTGCACAATAAATTTTGTAAAAAGTACAACATTGGTGTGTCTAGGTCTACAACAAGTAGGGCAAAAGCAATGGCATCCGCCAACATTGATGGTTGTTTCGAACAACAATATGAAAGACTATTTGATTATGCACACGAGTTACTCAAATCAAACCCTGGCTCAACAATTAAAGTTAATGTAGAACCAACTGAGGATAAGGCCATATTCAAGAGAATGTATGTGTGTTTCAAAGCATGTAAGGACAACTTTGTATGTTGTAGGCCTATTATACATTTGGATGGTTGTTTCTTAAAAGGGAAATATGGAGGTGAACTTTTAACTGCTGTTGGAAGAGATGCCAATAACTAGATGTGTCCGTTAGCATATGTTGTTGTTGAAGTAGAGAATAAGGAAACATGGACTTGGCTTTTAGAATTGTTAATTGATGATCTTGGAGGTGGGGGCTTTTGTTCAAGGTGTACATTTGTATCAGATCAACAGAAAGTTAGTAAATGTGTAACTTTTATTTATTACTTTGATGACGATGGAAATTTAAGACTTATACTTTCTTTTTTTACTGTGATAGGGACTTCTGCCAGCTTTACAAAATCTCTTGCCTGGGGTGGACCAACGTTTTTGTGTCAGGCACATATATACAAATTTTAGAAAGAAATTTAGTGTCATTTGTTAATAACATTTCAGAAGCATTTAACAGTGTCATCTTAGTGACACACTTGTTAATAACATTTCAGAAGCATTTAACAGTGTCATCTTAGATGCAAGGGGAAACCAATCATAACAATGTTGGAAGAGATTCGTATATACTTGATGAAGAGGTGGGCATCCAATAGAGAGAAGATAAGTAGATTTCATGGTCTCATTTGCCCCAAAATTCAAAAGAGGCTACAAAAAGAGTTACAGAACAAAAAATATTGGATACCAAAGTATGACAACTCTTGATTTCCTTTACTATTGTTGTTTATACTGTTTCCATTTAACATTCATTGTTTATGATTTTGCAGTTGGTCAGGGATGCAAATATTTGAGATCTGCCATACATCCAACATAGGTGAAAAGTATGTCGTTGATTTAGAGAAAAGAGACTGTAGCTATAGAAAGTGGAGTGTATCACGAATTCTTTGTTGTCATGCAGTCACAACAATGAGGTTTTTGAACATGAATTCAGAAGACTTCATTCTGCACTAGTTTAGAACCTCCACCTATGAAGAAACATACATTCCAATCATTTTCCCTCTCAATGGACCTCATCTATGGCAAAAGACTTCAAATCCTGATATTTTGCCTCCACCAAAATGGGTCTTGCCAGGTAGACCAAGAAAGAAAAGAAGGCTCGAGAGTTGAGAGCAAAAAAAGGATTATACACAACTTGGACAAAAAGGAATTCCTAAGAGATGTTCCATATGTAGACAACTTGCGCATAGAAAAACTAATTGCCCACAAAGAAGTCAACAACAACACCACCCACACCCTTCTCAACCAAGTGAACAATCAAACGAAGAACGTACACCACACCCAACTCAAGCAAGTCAGATAACTCAAGAACCCCAGACTGATGAAATCACAGCACAACTTTAGATTGTTCTACATTCAAACATTAAGTACATCTTTGTTCTATTTTGGATATGTACTTTGACTTTAAATAGTGTTGCTTTCTGTCGTGTATTTTGCACTTAACAATGTATACATTTTGGATGATATCTGAACTATTTTGGATGATATGTGATGTTTTGTGAAGTATTTTCAACCTTGGATTAACATTTTGGGTTCTGTCATATTCTATTGTCATAGCAATATTAATTTGGCTTCTCTGATTTGAAACTTGTTTATATTTTTTGTAATTGTGGTAGCCATATTCATTTTGCATCACTGATTTCAAACTTTATTATATTTAATGTATTCTCATAGACATATTAATTTGGCTTCTCTGATTTGAAACTTCATTTCATTGGCTTCTCTGAAATTACATTCTAATATAACCAACTTCTTCATTAAATACAATGGCATTACAAGCACAATCTCATTACAACTAGATTGTCATTCATATTTAGTGTCAAAGAAACATTACAATTTAACTAACTTCTTCATCACAAAATGTGTCTAATACAACACTTCAACAAAATTAAAACATAACACATACAAAGATGATATTAATCAACCCCATCAAACATAACATCCAGATTAAGACATTTTCCCTTCTCTGAGAAACCAAAAGTGATTTTTCCAAATTAATAATCTTTCTCCTTTGCCACCCAATTGTAGTATCCCTTTCATCAACATTATCTTCACTGGCCCATTTGAAGAAATTACATCCTCGCACTTCTTCATTTCGACTATGTTGTACAAAACATCCAACCAAAATCATCTCAGCAAAAACCAAATAAATGTATCCGAAAATAAAAAACACAACGAAGGGAAGAAACCTTGTAATTAGGGCAGCCCCAAAAAGGCTTGCCTTGGTTCTTAGCAATTTTTGTAACTCTCAATACGGCAAGCTCTCCACAATAGCATATTTGGCTGCCAAGCATTCCTCTTGATGAAGCACCACAATAGCTCCCCCGTGACCAAGACGAACAGTCATTCGTTGACATTGCGTCGTCGTCACTCAATAATGTTTCGTCCACACCAACAAAACAACCCCAAACCCCAAAAATGAACCACAATCAGAGAAGAGAACAGCGATACGACACCCACCTCACACGAAGCAAAGAACGAAGGGCACCCCACCTCAGCGACCTCCTTCACCTCAGAAAACAACAGCAATAGTTCCTCAACATAGGGCACCCACCTCACACCAACCAAACAACGAAGGCCACCCCCACCTCAGTTCACCTCTTTCACCTCAGCTCCTTCACCTCAATGTCTTAGGGCAAGCACATTAGCCTTTAATTTATTGTAATGAAATAATAATTTCATAGCTACCTTTGGTTTAAAATAATCTCTTGCCAGGTCAGATAAGTTATTTCCACATCATTTAACATTTAACGACGTTCCTTACAACATAACGGATAGGATTGAATTGATACAAATTTCAAAACATAGGTATCAAATGCCTACATTTTTAAAACCAGGTACTAAACAGAAAATTACCTCCTAACATGGGGACTAAGTAAGCATTTAAGCCTTAGTTTAATAAAGATGCAAACTTAAAGACCCAATTTTCCACCACGAAAATTCCAGAAAAACTCCTTCTTTATTCCCTTCTTTAAGCAAGAGAACAGAGCAAAAATGGTCTTAAGCCCAAAGGATTTCGAACAGGACAAAAAGCTGCAGAAATTCTGATGAAGAAGCAAAAGGTCGCTCACCAACAAGTTAACAAAAGGGTTCATCGTCAATCCGAGAATCCTAATGACAATCTCGCTAAAATTATTCGCTTTTAAAAGGTAAAAACACTGTTTAAGATTACAAGAAAATGGTAATCAGGTTTTTACGTTAATTTGGTAATTTTTGTTTGGATTAAATGAATCAAAATAATAAAATCCATAAATCTGAAAAACCAAACGAACGAAAATATGCAAGGCAAAGGAATAAATCAGCTTTGATACCAAATGATAAAATAGCAGAGTATAAAATTGACCTAAACATTACAATAACACATTCAGATAAAAAAACAACGAAAGCAAAATGAAATAATAATGTGTGTACCTCCTGCCATTGCAATTTTGTAATCCAAATACAGACAACTTTGTTTTCTAAACCTTAACTCACTCAAACTCGATGATGTGTTTTCTGAATAGAGGAGTAGGCTTAGTGATCAAAACTGAGAGTAACTCATTCCCTTATATAAAGTCTGGCCATCACATGTTCAAAATAAATGGGCTTTACGTTTAAACAAAATTAATAACTGCTCCATAAACTCTATGCAGTTAAAAGGATAAAAATAATGGCTTAATGGACCATTTTATTTTCCTTAAAAAATAGGAACTGAAAATGCTATAATATTTATTTTATATTTAAAATAATGCTAACACATTTATCATGCATTATACTGACTTTGAGGTAAAACAAAATAGATTTATCACCATTTATAAATATACTATAATCATAGTTATCTAGAATAAAACAACCCTAATAATAATTATATCAATAAGAACTAAACTTAACCACTAGGTAAACAAGAAGGTGATCATTGTAGAAGAAACAAACGGCAAACCAAGAACAACCAAAGAAAACAACAGGGTGAGCTAGTGTCCAAAGAAATTAGCATATCATAACTTAATATATCAAACTTAAATCAACAATTCACAAATTTGTATAAAAAATATAATCATACGACAAATGATCTCTATACTAAATTATCCAGATATGATGTTGACATAGACTTCACTAAAGGTGTGCACTTGTGGTAGTATTTATACTCTGCAAATTTATAAATAAGGGTAAGTCGACCTACTACTCAAGAGGTTAATCTTCCACTCGTATGACCCAAAAGGGTTATGGTAAAGATATCCTACCATTCTCTCTGCCACCCCATTCATTTATACATGAGTTAAATAGTTTGTAGAATATCAAGATACTCCCTTACTGAGTCTCACTATCAAGCATCCATTAGAATCTCTCTTTGAGATTCTTCTCACAACACAAATCTTTCGTTCTCACCATCACACATACACACACACATTCAAAAAATAATTAAAGAACTCAAATAAACAGGTGTTAGTCAGTCAAAAAATTTTATTTGGTCTAAGATAATCAATTATCTTACTCGATAATCGATTATTCCAGAGAACTTACAAATAAAGAATGAATTATGTCTGAAATAATCATTTATTAGATAGGATAATTGATTGTTTCAGAGAGATTTCAAGCAAGGAAAGAACTCTGATTGAGATAATTGATTATTAGATAGGATAATAGATTATTCTAGAGAGTCTTAAAGAGAAAAAGAATTGCTGATTGAAACAATCGATTATCCAGTCTGATAATCGATTATCTCTGTCAGTTTTTGACAACAACCTAAAATTTGATCTAAATGGGCTCAAGACCTATTCAAATGGAAATTTGGTATTCTCAGCACTACAATTGATTAGTAAACATATTTATATCACAGATTGAATACAAATTTGTCCATTTAAACAATAATTCAATTCATTAACTCCATCTAACTACCCAAAAATGAACATGACAATTTTCACTCTATGTAAACTAGATTTCTACAAAATTAGAAGCTCACCAAATCTTAAATCACTTAAAAATAGTTCCCAAACTTCGAACTTACCTTAAAAACCATTCTCTAGAATTTCACTTGGAAAAAAAAACCCTTATTTTAAACCAAAAACTCACCATTCTTCTAACCTATTATCTAACCAAAGTTCAATAATAATTAACCAAATCAAAATAACCAAACTAATATTCCCTACTGATTAAGAATCAAGCACAATATCAATAACTAGACTACACACAAGAATTCATCAAATTCCACTCAACTTACCCAACTTCATCAAGCAACTCAACAAGTCAAATTTCAAGAGACAACTAAATTACTGAATTCAATTATAATACAATCACACAAACATAATTTAAAACATAACTATTAGTTAAAAGCAAAGTAACTAGATCCTCTAACTTGACAGATGACCAAACAGTCTTAGGGGTCCAAAAACAGCTCCAAAAGCCAAGGAAGCTCTATCCATTCATACGAACAAAAACACAATTAGGGTACATCATTAGAACCACTGATCAACAGAGACTCAAATTGAAAACTCAAAGGACATATGTAAAGCATGACCTACATGTAATAGGTATAAGAAAAAATCAAGGAAAAGGGTTGAAAACTCAACTTACTCAAACAAAGAAAATGATCGGTCTATATTGAAGAGCTCACCACATGGATCAATTCTACAATGTCGGTTCTTCAATCAGGCAACTAGGGAAGAAGAACCCTTACAGAAAAGTTAGAAGACTCTGGTTTCTAGAGAAATAATGTGTTTTAAAATAATGAAACTCATTTATAAAGAAACTATTTATATTAAAATCATTTAATATTAAAATAATCTACTCTCACTATTTTTGAAATTACTTTCACTTCTAAAATACCATTTTTTAGGTCTTTACAAGTTACACATCAATTTTCAAATTTAAAATTAATCTTTAATCCTAGCTATAATTGTATGAATTGAAGTTAAACCATTTTTTAATTTTTACTTTTCCGAGATAAAATTGTTGAATAATTAACTCATCATAATAACATATTAATATTATTTTACAATATTATAAAATATATATATATATATATATATATATATATATATATATATTCTGTGTTTAATTTTTTTAAAAAATTGTAATAATAACAGATTTTATTTTTAACTATATTATAAAATTAATATTGGAATTATACTCATTTTAAAAATGTATTTACACTTAAACTATTTTTTTATTTTTTTCTCCCTAATTAAATTAAAGCTAGTCTCAATATTTTTAATTAATTAATTTAATTTTTTGTTTATTATCATTTTTTATTCTTCTATAAAAAATTAATTCTCCTCTTAAAAAAGTTAAATAAAAAAGAAAAAATTAGTCAAAATTGATAATTCTAACCCGTCCTTCGGTCCAAAAACAGTTATACAACTTTGAGAAATTGACTTTTGAAAATGAAATATGAGAAGGTATATTTAGGGTTTTTTTAATTAAACTTCATTATGTTAGAAGTTGTTGTTAGAAGTCCCACATCTAAAGTGGGCAAAGACTTCCCTCCCTCATTTGCATATAAATAGAGGTGTAAGGGAAGGTGTAAAATGCACCAAATTTACTAGTATCCTCCTTGCTCTAAAGAGAGGGTGTTGTAATCTCTTCTATCTAGTAAATATTTTTCTTGACCTTGCCCTTGGTCTTGTGTTAGTCATAAAATTATTCTCATCCTTATTTTGGTTGTGTGTGCTTGTGCTATATGACTGATACCCAACAGTGGTATCAGAGCTATAGGTTTGTATTCCGCTGCTATTGTCATTAGAATAGTGTTGGTAAAATTCTGAGTATGCTCTGTGGTTGCGGTTTAATCCGATCTTCCGCATCAGAAAAGAGTTATTACTGGAATCGTTTGGTAGTGTGAAAGTACTGTCTGGGAAAGTTCTGGCTAGGAAAGACTTGGTACTTAAGAGTGTCCGTTTGTGACCCACCTCTCTTTCCTGGGAACTTCTTGGTGCTTTACTTCACGGTCTACTTGTGTTGTTCCAGTAGACAATACTATTCATAGTGAGAAGTGCATAAGCCGGTTCAAGAGTGAAACCATGACAGCAAAATTTGAGATAGAAAAGTTCAACGGAAATAATTTTTCCTTGTGGAAACTGAAGATAAGGGCAATTTTGAGAAAAGACAACTGTCTGGATGCAATTGAAGACAGACGTGCAGAAATTTCTGATGAAAAATGGAAAGATATGGATGACAACGCGGTTGCCAATTTGCACTTAGCAATGGCAGATTCAGTTCTGTCTAGTATAGCAGAGAAGAAGACTGCAAAGGAGATTTGGGATACTCTCATTAAACTGTACGAGGTCAAGTCACTTCACACCAGAATTTTCTTAAAAAGAAAACTCTATACTCTTCGAATGAGTGAGTTCACGCCAGTGACGGAACACATCAACAATCTGAATACATTATTTGCTCAGCTCACCGCGTCAGATTTTAACATAGTAGAAAATGAACGTGCAGAGCTACTACTTCAGAGTTTACCAGATTCGTATGATCAACTCATCATCAACATTACAAACAACAACATTGTTGGTCGTCTATCCTTTGATGATGTTGCTGGAGCTATTCTTGAAGAAGAATCCAGGCGAAAGAATAAGGAAGACAGGACAGAAAGTTCGAAGCAAGTAGAAGCTTTAACGATGATGAGAGGAAGATCAACGGAACGTGGCTCCAGTGGGAGTCAAAATCATGGTAGATCAAAGTCTCGAGGAAGAAAGAATTTTAAATGCTACAATTGTGGCATGAGGGGACATCTGAAAAAAGATTGTTGGCATAAGAAGAGTGGAGGAAAGAACTTCGAAGCATCAAGCTCTCAAGGCTGTATTGCAAAAACTTCTGAAGATGGAGAAATCCTGTATAGTGAAGCAGAAGTTAGTTCTAAAGGCAGAAAACAACTTTCTGATGCCTGGATAGTAGACTCAGGCGCGACATGGCATATGACTTCACACCGAGATTGGTTTCACACTTATGAACCTGTCTCAGGAGGATCTGTGTTCATAGGGAATGATCATGCCTTAGAAATTGGAGGGATTGGTACCGTCAAAATCAAAATGTATGATGGTACTGTACGCACTCTTCAAGGAGTTCGACATGTGAAGGGATTAAAAAAGAACCTCTTGTCTGTTGGACAATTGGATGACCTTGGGTGCAAAATTCACATTGAAGGTGGAATCCTAAAAATGGTGAAAGGTAACCTCATTGTGATGAAAGCAGAAAAGATCGCAGTCAATCTATACATGCTGTTGGGAGATACGTTGCAAGAAGCAGATGCATCAGTTGCAACAACAAAAGAAGAAGAAGCAACGATGATGTGGCATTACAGACTTGGTCACATGTCAGAACGAGGCTTGAAAATTCTTGCTGATCATAATCTCCTGCCTGGGCTCAAAACAGTTAACTTACCGTTTTGTGAGCACTGTGTGACTAGTAAGCAACATAGATTGAAGTTTGCTAAAGTGACTGCTAGAAGCAAGCACATACTTGACTTAATCCATTCTGATGTCTGGGAATCACCAGAAATATCCATGGGAGGAGCAAAGTATTTTGTATCATTTATTGATGATTATTCCCGGAGATTATGGGTGTACCCAATCAAGAAGAAGTCAGATGTGTTTCCAGTATTCAAGGAATTCAAAGCACAGGTGGAACTTGAAACTGGAAAAAGGATCAAATGCTTGAGGACAGATAATGGAGGAGAATATACTGATGGTGATTTTCTGGCATTCTGCAAGCAAGAAGGTATTAAGAGGCAATTTACAGTTGCTCATACACCTCAACAAAATGGTGTAGCAGAGCGGATGAATAGAACTCTTCTAGAAAGGACAAGGGCCATGTTAAAAACTGCAGGATTAGCCAAGTCCTTCTGGGCAGAAGCAGTCAAAACTGCTTGCTATTTGATAAATCGCTCGCCATCAACAGCAATTGGTGTAAAGACACCAATGGAAATGTGGAAAGGAAAATCAGCTGATTACTCTTCTCTGCATGTATTTGGTTGTCCTGTGTACGTGATGTACAACTCCCAAGAAAGAACAAAGTTGGACCCAAAATCCAGGAAATGTATATTCTTGGGTTATGCTGACAATGTTAAGGGGTATCGCTTGTGGGATCCCACTGCCCACAAGATTATTGTTAGCAGGGATGTAGTCTTTGCAGAAAAATTGCAAAGTGAGCAGAAAAATGACAGTACACCAAATGACATTACTTTAGTACAGATAGAGGAAAAGTCAAAAGATAATGATTCCTCTGAAGCAGAACCAGAGCACGATGAACAAGAACCAAATGAGGTCAATGATGAAGATGCTCGACGAACAACACGTCTGATGAAGAAACCATCTTGGCACTCAGACTATGTTATGGCAAACCATGATGCATACTGTCTCTTAACTGAAGAAGGAGAACCTTCAACCTTTCAAGAAGCGTTGGGGAGTTCAGATGTTTCTCAATGGATGACAGCAATGCATGAAGAAATAGAAGCCTTACATAGGAACGAGACATGGGAACTTGTTGAACTTCCAAAAGGTCGAAAAGCAATTGGAAACAAATGGGTATACAAAATCAAACGAGATAGCAATGAACAAGTGGAACGATATCGTGCAAGACTGGTGGTCAAAGGATATGCTCAGAAAGAAGGCCTTGATTTTAACGAGATATTCTCACCAGTTGTTAGACTTACCACTATCAGAGTAGTGCTGGCAATGTGTGCTGTAGATGATTTACATCTGGAACAGTTAGATGTAAAGACTGCTTTTCTTCATGGAGAACTTGAAGAAGAAATATATATGCTCCAACCAGAAGGTTTTGAAGAACAAGGCAAAGAAAACTTGGTTTGTAGGTTGACCAAATCTCTATACGGTTTAAAGCAGGCGCCAAGGTGTTGGTATAAGAGATTTGATTCTTTCATTATTAGCCTCAGATACAACAGATTAAGTTCAGACCATTGTACGTACTACAAGAGGTTTGAGAATAATGATTTCATCATTTTGCTGTTGTACGTGGATGATATGTTGGTGGTAGGCTCCAACAAAGTTCGAGTCCAAGAATTGAAGGCACAATTGGCTAGGGAATTTGATATGAAGGACTTGGGACCTGCAAACAAGATTTTAGGGATGCAAATTCACCGAGATAGAAAAAACAGGATGATTTGGCTTTCACAAAAGAATTATTTTCGAAAGGTCTTGCGGCGCTTCAACATGCAAGATTGCAAGCCAACTTCTACCCCACTTCCTGTTAATTATAAATTATCCTCAAGTATGTGTCCTAGCAATGAAGCAGAGAGGATGGAAATATCTCGAGTTCCGTATGCATCAGCAGTGGGAAGCCTAATGTATGCCATGATTTGTACAAGACCAGACATTGCACATGCAGTGGGAGTGGTTAGTAGATTTATGGCAAATCCTGGTGAAGAGCATTGGAATGGTGTTAAGAGGATCCTTAGATACATCAAAGGAACCTCAGATGTTGCATTATGTTTTGGAGGATCAGAGTTTATTGTTAGGGGTTATGTCGACTCAGATTATGCAGGTGATCTTGATAAAAGAAAATCTACTATAGGCTATGTGTTTAAACTTGCAGGAGGGGTGGTAAGCTGGTTATCTAAACTACAAACTGTTGTAGCTTTATCCACCACAGAAGCTGAATACATGGCAGCTACTCAAGCATGCAAGGAAGCAATCTGGATTCAAAGGTTATTGGAAGAACTCGGGCACAAGCAAAAGAAAATTACTGTATATTGTGACAATCAGAGTGCTTTGCACATTGCAAGAAATCCAGCCTTTCATTCCAGGACAAAGCATATAGGGGTTCAATATCATTTTGTCCGAGAAGTAGTAGAGAAAGGAGATGTAGATTTGGAAAAGATCTGTACCAAAGATAACCTAGCAGATGTTATGACAAAGCCGGTCAATACTGACAAGTTTGTATGGAGTAGATCCTCTTATGGTCTATCAACAACGTAACATGAAACTGACAAGGAAGACAAAGTATTGTGAAGACATGATTGATTCAATCAAATCTTCAAGTGGGAGAATTGTTAGAAGTTGTTGTTAGAAGTCCCACATCTAAAGTGGGCAAAGACTTCCCTCCCTCATTTGCATATAAATAGAGGTGTAAGGGAAGGTGTAAAATGCACCAAATTTACTAGTATCCTCCTTGCTCTAAAGAGAGGGTGTTGTAATCTCTTCTATCTAGTAAATATTTTTCTTGACCTTGCCCTTGGTCTTGTGTTAGTCATAAAATTATTCTCATCCTTATTTTGGTTGTGTGTGCTTGTGCTATATGACTGATACCCAACACATTATAGGGAAAAAAAATTCTTACCTAATCTGACAGTTGACTTGAAAAACTATAAAAGGTCAAGATTCAGATAAAACGGAAATTTGGACGAAAAAATGTTGCCAAAAGTCACTGTCAATGCAAGCAAAAACAGGTTTTCGTTTCCCACTGTTAAAGAAAAAATGAATTGATATTTAAAACTTGTATACTTTGTTAAAATTTTAATATCTTTAATAAAATAAATGTATAATTAGAAAACACAATTACACCAATGAAAACAAAATAATATACAGAATTAAAAGTAAAAGAAAGAATTAAGAAGATTAAAAAAATTATAATCCATTTTATCTGAATTTAAATATAACTTTAAGCATTATTACACTTCTAACGAGGGTGTCCCATTTACAATCATATTTTACATTAAAAAGATGTAATCAAATTCTTCAAAAACCTATAAAAAAATATTGTATCGAAACCTACTACATGAATATATTCCTCTATTCATGTATAAAATCATTTTTTCTATATTTCTTACTGTAGTCCTGTCTGAATATATTTTGGTTTAAAAAAAAACTGAACATTGAATAATAAAAATCAAAGAACAAATCTTCCTCCTCTGTCAGATTTGAAAACCATGCACGCCTTTCTCCTCCTTTCATCCTCTTTGTTGTACTTCATATCTAAACACCTCTTTCTTTCTCCTGTTCCTCTCCTCCCTCATTTTTCACCATTTCGTTTTAAGGTATTTTTCTCCTGTTGTAGTGTGAAAGAAATGCTTGATCTTGATTTCTGGTTTGATATGGGAACGAGTCCCTTAACTGCATTTGGATTTGCGATTAAGAGTCGATTGCAGACGACGGTGGTGCCGCACTTCGAGATGCGGTTTAGTATACTAACCTAATAAAGTTGGTGCAGGAAGCCACACTGTAAAAAATGATCTAGTGATCCTCTGTAATAACACTAGTTGGAAAAAATGATCTTTCCGCTTTTCATATTATGCCAACAATGTAGTTGTTATTCATATGACTTCTTCTATGGCCAATCTGTGCAATAATTTGTGATCTGCAACCAATCTTTCCCTGAAACCCCATATAAAGAAGAGCCAGATGAAGGCAACAAAGTGATGAATTTTCTCATGATTAAAAGCAGAGTATTTTTCAAATAAAAAATTTACTTGGAAACGATGAGTGAGTTCTGATCAGAGGATAGTGTTCTAGATCAAAGAAGTTCTGCAAAACCTCTACAGATACTAAACCAAGATCAATTCCCTTTTGAAGATCCTGAAATCAAAATGAAAATATAACCTGTGTTCACAATGACAACCAATATTTGCATACCCTATTTAATGTTAAATAAATCACATAAAAGTAAGCAGATGCATAGTTAATTTTTTTTTATTTTAAATTTTTTATATATTATTTATTATGTATATTATATTATTTAATTTAATTTTTTTTGTTTTTGAATTTGTAATTTGTAATTTTTATTAAATTATTTCTTTAATTAAATAATTATTATTATCTCTAATTTTTTTCTTATTATTTTAAACTAAATAACAAAAAATATTCCAAAAAAGAAAAAATATTCTAAACTAAATGTTGTGGTGTAGCTTCCGAGTGCTCTTGTCTCAGGATATCAGCCTGATGTGTCTGGAATAAGTTATTGTATGCTTCTCCTTTTCCTTCAACCACTATTTTCAAAATACAAAACTATATAATACTTTTGTGCATTATGTTTATTGAATACAATGTATTGGCAATATTTTGAATGCCATAAAATAACTCATTCTTGTAAAGCTTCAGCTTTTCCTATCTCTGTACCCTTATAGCCAATTTTGGTCTATATATCTACTGTTGAAAATCAAATAAATACATTGCTTCTTGCCTAATACTGATTTATGATTACTCAAATAGATACTCCAATACTGCATCCATCATGCAGCAGAATTAATATTGGTAGTTTTGATTCGTACATCTTATTTGCCTCTTACATTCATAATTTTAAAAGTGGTTACAATTGAAAATACGTTCTAAAGTTAAATAAACAAGCATATCAAATGCGTAGGTTGAGTTTAAAATGTTGCACAGTGGAACCGCAATTCCAAGTGCGGTTCCTCTTATCTACATTTTAAAGTGCGGTTAGGACAGTCGAAATTCGAACTTCGGCTATATACAACCGATTTTCGGACAATCACAGTTGAACAAAGGGTGTTTACTTGAAATATTAACTGACTTCGACGAGCTCTATGACCACCTTCTTCCTCATCTAATATCCATACCACCAATACGCGGATCACAATCATCATTCTATAACCTTATAACTCTGAACTCAAAATATAATTTAACAATAAAATGTGATGAAAGTGAAAAAATAAAAAAAAGGAAAGGGGTGCATGTAAGGTAGGGTTTATACCATCACAGGAGATTTATAGTTAAAATATAGGATTGTTGGTTGTTAGAAAATCATTAATTTATCATTAATTTTTATTTGACTTTCATAAATAAAAGATAAATATGTAAAATGGAAAATACAAGGTGAAACAGATGAAGTGTAAAGAGAAACACTCTTACACATAAGACAAGAATTGAGTTAAACTATTTAATAGAGTATATTACGAGTTTAACAAGTTTTTTTTATATCATTGCTTAATTGGGATTTACTATATATAGTAAAATAGTTAATTTCTATAATTACTTTAAATTTAACAATATCAAAATCTTCACATGAACATATATAAAAATCAAATTCAAACTAAATAATCCCTAATTAATTAAACATAAATCTTACACCGAGGGATGTCACTGCATAATTTAAAGGTTTGTTGACAATGCTGTGAGACAGTGAACGAGACAAACATTTCCAACAGAACAAGACAACTTTTTTGACACAGATGTTCTTATTTTTAAAATTAAAATAAATAAGAAATGCATAGTGAAAAACAAAAATTGTAGAATAATAATTTACTCCAGAGAAACCTTTTAGCCATGGTAGAAAGCTAAGTTAACAGTGTTAAGAGTTTCTGATATGTTGTTTTATCAACCTCCGACCCTTCTCTATCTTGAAGCCGCGTTAAAGTGGGTCCCACTTATCGTTGAACCCAGCGCAACAATCATTTTCTTCCAAGCCATGTTCTTTTGTGTTTCTTCTTCCTTTAGACTTCAAATCACAATTATTAATATATTGTCATTTGATTCATATCATATTGTATACTATAGAACCTCTTTAGTAGTTGTAAGCCTCAATTCCTAAACTTCCTTCCGTTGTTTATTTATTTATTTGTTTATTTTCTTCATTTCGTTACTTTGGTTACGAAGATTCTGAGTTTTGAAAACTACACCACACCACAGAATCTTCGAGTAACAGCTGGTTGTATGGGAGTTTCAACCTCCAAGTTTGAAGCTTTGATAGCACTTTTTGATTTTTATTCTTATTTTCTCTTTCTGGGGTCCACTTTTTCCCACTGTAATTGACAGCCTAATCAACAGCCTGGAAAAGGTGTTTGCAATGCGGCCACACTAAAAAGCTAAACTTGATGGGATTTCGGTGATGGGGTTCACGTAATCTTAATTGGGTCGCATTTTGTTTCAGACTCTGAGCCAAGTTAATCACTTTGGCAGAAGCAAGTTTATTCACGGCTTAAAGGGTAAGTACACAGCATAGCTTCCTGTTAAGACCCTTATTCTAAGTTTGTCTTGTGTTGATTCATGTCTCATCAATTGTGATGTTGCAATTACAATCATGGTATTTTGTCTGTTGCTTGTAACGGAAATGTCCGGTTCTGTCATCTGAGTTTGATAGATCCGAGGTTGTTGCAGGTTTTTCTGTGGCTCGGGGGATAAAGTTAAGGTTAAAGGCTTAAAGGTTGTTTAAAGGGTATTTGCTTACAATTGTTTTATGGATTGGTGCATTCTTGGGGAACTACAATGGTGATGATGAAACTTGTAAAGTGGGTTTCCTTTGTTTTTGTTGTTTATTTGTTTTTGGTGAATGGTTCGTCTGCTACATTCACTCCTAGTGATAATTATCTAATTACTTGTGGTTCCTCTCAAAGTATCACTTTCCAAGATCGCACCTTCGTCCCCGATTCACAGCATTCTTCACCGGAGTTGAAAACCTCTAATTCTGTTGTTGCTAGTTCAAATTCTAGCGTCCCTTTCCCAATATATCAATCAGCTAGGATTTTCACTGAGAAAGCGTCTTATAGGTTTAAGGTTGATGAAGGTAGGCACTGGCTGAGGCTATATTTTTCCCCTCTTACCAACTCAGCCCATAATTTGACTGAAGCTGTTATAACAGTGGTCACTGATGATTTTGTCCTCTTGTGCAACTTCTCCTTTAGGAACTACAATGGTTCATATATGTTTAGGGAGTATGCCATCAATGTTACCTCTGATACCTTAACTGTCACCTTCATTCCTTCAAATGGTTCGGCAGTAGCTTTCGTCAATGCAATTGAAGTTGTTTCAATGCCAAATGACTTGTTTGTTGATCAGGCATTGGCCCTTAACCCAACCGCACCATTCAATGGCCTTTCTGAACTTGCTTTTGAGACTGTTTATCGCTTAAACGTGGGAGGTCCATTGCTCACTCCCCAGAATGACAGCCTGGGAAGGACTTGGGAGAATGATCAGAAATACCTCCATGTGAATAGTTCAGTCACTAATGTGTCTGTTAACCCTTCCAGCATTAAGTATCATCCGGGTGTTACACCTGAGACAGCACCCAATTGGATCTATGCCACTTCTGAAGCAATGGGGGATGCAAATGTGGCCAATTCAAATTTCAACATCACTTGGGTCTTTACTGTGGATCCAAACTTCTCCTATTTCATTCGGGTGCACTTTTGTGATATTTTTAGCAAGTCTCTCAACACTCTAGTATTCAATTTGTTCATCAATACTGACATAGCTCTTGGAAGCCTTGACCTCTCCTCCATAACTAATGATTTGTCTGTGCCTTACTATAAGGACTTTGTTTCCAATGCCTCAGCAGACTCCAACATTTTGACAGTGAGTGTTGGTCCTGATACAATGGCAGATATCACAAATGCCACTATGAATGGATTGGAGGTTATAAAGATCAGTAATTCATTCAAGAGCTTGGATGGACTTTCTTCAGTTGAGAGTCTCCTTCCCAGTTCATCATCAAGTAAAAGCAAGACGGGGATAATAGTAGGTTCTTCTATTGGAGTTGTGGCTGCCATAGCTTTGCTTGGTTTGTGTTACTGCTGCATGGTGAGATACAAATCAAAGTCTACTGAACAAGGTCATTCTTGGTTGCCTTTACCCTTGTATGGAAACTCTCAGACCATGACAAAAATGTCAACAACATCTCAGAAGAGTGCAACTGCAAGCTGCATTTCTTTAGCTTCGTCAAATCTCGGACGGATCTTCACTGTTCAAGAGATCCTCGATGCAACCAACAAGTTTGATGAGAAGCTGCTTCTTGGTGTCGGTGGCTTTGGAAGGGTTTATAAAGGAACACTTGAAGATGGGACCAGTGTCGCTGTTAAAAGGGGGAACCCCAGATCGGAACAAGGTCTTGCCGAATTCAGAACAGAAATTGAGATGTTATCCAAGCTTCGCCATCGCCACCTTGTGTCCCTCATTGGCTATTGTGATGAGAGATCTGAAATGGTTCTTGTATATGAATACATGGCGAATGGACCTCTCAGGAGTCATTTATATGGAACAGACCTACCACCACTGTCATGGAAGCAACGGCTCGAAATTTGCATTGGAGCAGCAAGAGGTCTTCATTATCTCCACACGGGAGCATCTCTAAGCATAATTCACCGCGATGTAAAGACAACTAACATCCTCTTAGATGATAACTTTGTTGCCAAGGTTGCTGACTTTGGCCTCTCCAAAACTGGTCCTGCTCTTGATCAGACTCATGTGAGCACTGCTGTCAAAGGTAGTTTCGGTTATCTTGATCCTGAATACTTCAGAAGGCAACAGCTTACAGAGAAATCAGATGTGTATTCATTTGGAGTAGTTTTGATGGAAGTGTTGTGCACAAGACCAGCCTTGAACCCTGTCCTTCCTAGGGAACAGGTTAACATAGCTGAGTGGGCAATGACATGGCAGAAGAAAGGAATGCTTGATCAGATCATGGATCAGAATCTAGTGGGGAAAGTAAATCCTGCTTCTCTGAAGAAGTTTGGGGAAACAGCTGAGAAGTGCTTGGCCGAGTATGGAGTGGATAGGCCTTCTATGGGTGATGTTTTGTGGAATCTTGAATATGCTTTGCAGCTTCAAGAGACCTCATCAGCACTCACGGAGCCTGAAGATAACAGCACAAACCACATCACTGGAATTCAGTTGACTCGTCTTGAGCCTTTTGACAACAGTGTTAATATGATTGATGGGGGCAACTCTTTCACAGATGATGATGCAGAAGATGCTGCCACAAGTGCAGTGTTCTCACAATTGGTAAATCCTCGCGGAAGATGAGTTCTTCTGATGTCTCCTTGATTCTGGCCTTGGACTAACTAACGAGTCCTGATTTGTGAATCAATGTTACTTTCCATTTCGTTTATGTTTTTGTAATTCTTTACTGTCTTTTTTTCTGTCCAAAAGCAAGTTACAATGTGATATTTGAGCGGTGCTGATTGGTGCCAATTAGCTGGTTAGAATTGTACGAAAGATATCTGTAATACTCTGTTGTACTTTGTATCAATAAGTTCTTACATGTCACAATAACAAGTTCTTTAGAAAGTGAATAAACTATACAAATGGTAAAGTGCTTTGATAAGTTTACTTTCTGTAACTTTCTCTTCATATATGGCTCTTGAGTGTGCAGTCAATCTAGGAGAATAATGGAAGCCCTCAAAAACAAACTAAAACTTTGATACTAGTGTCATCTGCACCAACGAAGTGGGGATTCAAGCATAAAGATCCAGGGACAACAACGATTTCTTATTATGAATAGTATGTAGACAAGTTATAGTTATCTATATATTATTGTATAAGGCTTAATACCTGTTTTTGTCCCTCTTTTTAAGGGAAATGTTCACTTTCGTCCTACCTTTTTCAAAAAGTTCAATGTGGTCCCACGTTGTGAAAAAAGTGTCCAAGTTAATCCTTTTTGGTCACGGCGTTAAATATTTAACGATCCTGCTGCCAGCTAGGACTGATGTGTGCAACGTGGCTTTTTACTTGCGTAACGTGGCAGTGACAGTTTTCCATACGTGGCAGTGGGCAGTGAGATTAAAATTCTGAGTGTTAGGGTTTGATTTGGGTATTTCGAAATGGCGATTTGGGGATAAACATTTTGGATTGCCTGCAAATCAAATTTGGGTGAACCAGAACAGAGAGGATGAGGATCTCCTGCAACGTCAAGCTCGAACAGAGAAAAGAGGGAGAACAAAGAGAACCCGAAAACATATATGGGAAAGAATAAAGTTGCTCCCCTAGCAATCCTTTTGCGCGAGCTCCAAGACTCCCAAGCCGCCTTAAGTTGGGGTTTCCGCGAAGAAGAGGAAGGCAAACAAAATTGGGGAAAAAATTCTTCAGATTAGGGTATTGAGATGAATCAACATTTGGGGTTTAACTAGAGTAATTAGGATTCAATTGGAAACCTAACCCCTGATCTATTCCTTCAACATTTTGGAAGAACAGGAAATACAAATTGGGTGATGAAATCTGCAGAGCAAATTGTGCGTTTATCCTTTTTGAGAGAGAAAAAGGAAGCTCCACACTACTCTATTCTACATTTAATTGTCAAGTTCTTGTAATTCTTACGCCTAACAACAATATACCTGTTTTCAGTGTTTAAAAAGGAAAAACAGAGCCAGCAAAACAAGGCCATGGGAGGATTCTCCATTGATGCTTCTTCAACCAGGGGCTTCGACGGCAAAATTACACTCTCCGTTCTCATCACTTGCTCTTCAAACCCTAACTCAGAATTTTTTAATCACTGCCACTGCCACGTCAACTGCCACGTTACGCAGGTAAAAAGCCACGTTGCACACATTAGTCCTAGTTGGCAGCAGGATCGTTAAATATTTAACGCCGTGACCAAAAAGGATTAACTTGGACACTTTTTTCACAACGTGGGACCACATTGAATTTTTTGAAAAAGTTGGGACGAAAGTGAACATTTCCCTTAAAAAGAGGGACAAAAATAGGTATTAAGCCATTGTATAAAGTGTCCAGCATCACACATTAATATATTAATGGTATTAAATACTAAGTAGAAGATAATATGACAAATATAAGTGTAGAAGTAAAATTGGTATAAGAACACATGAGGAGGTAAAAATGAAGGTCACTGAAAAGTAGTATTGTCCAAAACATATTCATGTGCACTATAAAATATGTGGAGTATTAAATAAGAGATTGGCCAAGTCATTTATGTATAGTCTTTTCTGATTTATTAACATGAGTGGTAATAGTTCATATATCAGGTTGGCAATAAAAAGAATTTATAAGGACAAATAGATGGTAACAGAATTTCATTATTTAATGCTTAAAATTAACCCAGAATGTTACAGATCATTCATACAATTTAAAAGGAATTAAGTGAGAACAAAAGATTCAAGTTAAATTCAAAAGCTGAATATCCAGTATGCAAGTTTTTTGATAGTATGCAGTATAGAAGTTTTTTATAGTATGCAGTATGCAAGTGTATTTTTTTTTTTTATAGTAGACAGAAACTAGTGTTTTTAAAATGGGTTGGAATTCGACCTATTTTAGGTTCAAGTGGGCTGGATTGAAAGAAAATTTGAAATTTTGATAGGGTCAATTTTGAACCAGATTTACTAAGAACCTGACTCACTAAGTACCCGAGTTGAACCTGTTGACTCACCAATCCACCTAATTTTTCTAATAAGTATTTTTTGTTGGATTAGTCATATTATAAAATATTGAAACAGGGGCTTGCGTGAAATTATTTTTGTATAAATAATTAGGCAACATGAAAAATCCACAAATTTATACTTAGTAACTCAATTTTTATACATTAACAAATCGCTAAGAAGTCATTAAAAATTTTGTTGAAGAGATTTAGTGATATATTTATATGAATGAAATTTCATTTTTGATTGATCGTAAATCTAATTTAAAATCCTTCCCCTTTTGTTTAGATTCTAATTAGAAAAAATTTGTTATTTTGTTTTAAATTGAACAAAAAAACTTGTAATTAAGTGAGTCGGTGAGCCAACCCGTTTAACTCGCCAATTCGTGATGAGTCGGGTCGGGTCTGAATTTTTTTGGCTCATTAAGGAGTGAGTCAGATTGAGTTAGATAACTCATTTTGATAGCATTAACAGAACGTATGAATGAATTATCAGTGAGAATAGTTCTTTCTACAAGTTTTAAGAGTTTGAAAGGATTAGATTCAAACTTGAATCTCAAACTACCCTTAAGTGTAACCTAGATTCCCTTTTTTTTTTCTTTAATTGAGATATATAAACATATTTTGGTCAACGTTGATAAACACTTGTTTTCATCCTCTACACTTTATGTATTTGTTCCATTTAGTAGATTAAAGTTTGTTGTTGATTTGCTCACTGTCGTATGTTGAAATGAAAACACACACCATAAGGAAAACATCATATATTTAAAATGTAGTTAGTTTATGATCATATATTTAAAACAAGGGAAGCATGACCTATTGATTAACATATAGACTTATCTAAGAACGAGTGTGGATTTGTGTGTTAAGAAAGTTTCTAAGCATTCGTTAGTGTGTCTCTCCATCAATTACTTAAAACTATGACATGTAGATAAAATATGTATTTTATTCTTGGTCAAAGGAAAGGGAAAGAAAAGAACAGGCATTTCACTTATATTTGAAATATTGAACATTGTAAACTCTTGCCAAATGATTGAAAACGTGAAGTAAACCATAGAGAAAGGTACAAGAGGCTAGTTCACATAAGTGAGTCATGAACCAAACTTATTAAGAAGTGACATCGTTTCAAAATCAAAATTTCAAATTAATGAGTTTGAGTTTTCTTCCATATATAATATTCGATTTTTTCATTTATATTTAATGCATAACTCAAATTCACACTTGTGTTTGTAATACATTTTTCCACACACATCGTAAAATTCCAATTTAGTAAATTTATACTATGAACTTGAAACAATTACAAATTAGGTATCAAGCAATAAATTGTCATATAAACATATAATATGTATTTACAATCCATCATGAATCTCAATAATACACCTTTCGTGATATATAAAGTTTTTCAACAAGGTAAGATCTATAAAATACAAAACTATATACTTATACATCATCTATACTCTATCCGACCATTAGGCAATCTCATTACTTCTCAACTTTTCTAGTATATTATCCTCGTATAACATGCAATCATCGTAGTTGGATAAACCACAACAGACACACAAGACAAAGGAAAGCTAGTATATTTTAAAAGAAAAGATGTATAATTAAATTTAAAGATTAAGCTCAAGCAAACCATGTACAACACACTCATTCAATCATACATATCATATAAGCAAATCATAATAACTTCTTTTAGAGTATTTTGTGTATTGAATTAGACCTTATGCACCTGTCATAAGGATTCTGATAGCATTTTGGCTTACAAGCCATGACTCTACCAACCTTCTCACATGACAAGGTTAGTTTACCCATGTCAACGAGAAAGGATTCCCTCTGAACCTATTATTGTCATAAGAACCTCTATCAATATCACTAACTAGCGATCTTCCTCTATATGAGTAAGAATACCTAACATAGTATGAATAACCTCCACTAAGTCCCTACTCAATACACCTAATACTAAATTGAAATGTTTTCTCCCTTCAAAGTTATTCTATATTCATCACTTCACAACCACACATCATAATAACATTAACCACCACTGACATTATTTCGCGCGCGCACACACACACACACACACACACACACACACACACACACACACACACACACACACACACACACACACACACACACACACACACACACACACACACACACACACACACACACACACACACACACACACACACACACACACACACACACACACACACACACACACACACACACACACACACACACACACACACACACACACACACACACACACACACACACACACACACACACACACACACACACACACACACACACACACACACACACACACACACACACACACACACACACACACACACACACACACACACACACACACACACACACACACACACACACACACACACACACACACACACACACACACACACACACACACACACACACACACACACACACACACACACACACACACACACACACACACACACACACACACACACACACACACACACACACACACACACACACACACACACACACACACACACACACACACACACACACACACACACACACACACACACACACACACACACACACACACACACACACACACACACACACACACACACACACACACACACACACACACACACACACACACACACACACACACACACACACACACACACACACACACACACACACACACACACACACACACACACACACACACACACACACACACACACACACACACACACACACACACACACACACACACACACACACACACACACACACACACACACACACACACACACACACACACACACACACACACACACACACACACACACACACACACACACACACACACACACACACACACACACACACACACACACACACACACACACACACACACACACACACACACACACACACACACACACACACACACACACACACACACACACACACACACACACACACACACACACACACACACACACACACACACACACACACACACACACACACACACACACACACACACACACACACACACACACACACACACACACACACACACACACACACACACACACACACACACACACACACACACACACACACACACACACACACACACACACACACACACACACACACACACACACACACACACACACACACACACACACACACACACACACACACACACACACACACACACACACATATTATATATATATATATATAAACTTTAAATTATGTTTAATTTTAAACTGATTTTTTGAAAAAATGAAATGAATTTTAGAATCTTGCATTAAACTAACTCATAAATTAGTTGATAAATTAAAGATAATATTAAAAAAAATATATAACTACATATAACTTCTATAAAACTTTTCAGTACTTTTATTTATTTTTAAAAATTTTTATTATTAGTTTTTTATTTCGATAAGTCGTTTTTTTAAACGAGTTGATGTGATGAGTATTAATGAAATTTAATTTTTATTTATTTTTAAAATTTTAATTTTTAATTTTTTAATTTAAATTATTACGTTGAGTTTGATTGTTACAAATTTTACTGTATTCTACATAAAATTATGTAATGAAACATTAATTACTTCACTTTATGATATATATTTTTTAATTTGAACTAACTAAAAGTAGCCTAATAAATAGTACAACCAGCTTCGAAGTAGTCTCTAGAAAATTGAAATAAGTAATATACAGAAAACAAATAAGAAAAATATAAATACATCTAATTATAATAGCTAGTAATAGAAAAATTAAATAAGTTGTAAACTAGCTTCTAAAGATAAGCTACTTAATTATATCTATAAAATATTTTTATGTTGGTCAAACGTGAACTTTAAGCTTAACTTAATCTCAAAAATTTACTTGTAAAATGAAGTTTATGTTCATTTATATATTATGAATTGATCTTATGTTTAGTTGATATGTATTTGCAACAAAACTAATTTATAAATCACTCAAATAAACTAATAACTACCTTATTAGTTTTACCGAACATATTCTTTGTCGGACCTCGGAAAAACCTCACCCAAACCCCACCTGTCTAATCTCATTAAAAACGCACTCAAAACTCTCTGCGCTAACGCCAAGTGTCAAAATAGAAGTTTTAAAAATCAGATAGTGGAAGACAGGTGTCACCAGGAGAGCGGACGTCCGTTTGGACGGGGAAAACAAAAGTGATTTTTCTGAAATCCCCTCTTATTCTCTCTGCATGCACCATTCTTCTTCCAAAAATCTGATCTTTCATTTTCTCCTTCTTTTCTCTAGAAGACTTTCCCTTCTCTCTATTGTAACTCATCTTTCTCTTCTTCTATCATCATTCAGAGACCGTAGAAGTATTCACGGCGTCGTGAGCTTCATTCTGAACCGAACAATTCCAGATTCAGAAACTGGTAAGTTTCTCGTCCCTAGCTGTTCGTTCGTATGAACATGCAAACCAAGTTCTGGTTGCATGCAGATGTGTAGTCTAAGTTATTTGGATTTTTATGTGGTTTGATTTAGTTGGAAGAGTTAAGTGATCGTTGAGGATAGAAAACTGTAGTTGGACGAACCAAAATCTTACGTTTAGGACATTCACTCACAGATCCAAGTAAGGGAAGCTTATTTAATTTAATCTGTATGTAGTTGTTTTGTATGAACGTCCGTTGTTTGAATGAATGAATATGATGCATGCTGGTTGATATGTATGATGATGCTTGATATGTATGAAGTGTATGAATGTGAATATGAGTAATCATTTTGGAGTATGAATTATTAATATGGATTCTATAAAGTATGTAAATTGATATTTGATGTGAAGTTATAAGGTTATGAACTGATGTGTTGAAATTGAGTTGGAAATAAATGAAAATTTGAATATGAAATTCTCGCTATGATAATGTACGTTCGTCATCGAACGGTCCTCTACCGTTCGATTTTTCTAGTAAACTGTTTTAAAATGGAATTCTTTCATTTGGAGAGAATTATAGTCATGAATGAGCGTCCTCATGTGGAAACACTATGTTTGAGCGTTCGGCCCAGCATAGTTGTACCCGGATATCCGAAATAAAGTAATACATATATATAACCTCGTACTTTAAGATTAGTAGTGTTCGGTCTTACACCTAGCGCTCGTACTAAGTAGTGCTCGGTCTTATACCTAGCGCTCGTACTGAGTAGTGCTCGGTCTTATACCAAGCGCTCGTACTAATGTATAATCAATCTTGATAAAATAGCGTTCGTCCAACTTTAGTAATATTTTCCTTTACCATGTTCGGTCATTTACTGGCATTGGATTTCCGTATGTGAACTGTTCTAAATATAGTTCCTTAACATCTTGATCAATCTTCTTGCATTGGATCCGGCCTAGGGCCTCCATACTTGATTTATTCTTTAAGTATTTGTTTGAACTCAAGAGAGTTAGTTCATTCAACTGATTCAAGTGGTAAATAACGTTCGTCACATATTGTATTATTGTACTCGGTTCATTTCTTAAATCTAAAAGTAACTCTCTCGGTCTTATTCTGTTCTGGAACGGGAGATTTATCGGTCTCGCTCTTATCATTCGTCCTCGTTCTAAAGAGGTCTGAACGTTCGGTATTTTATGTTCTTAGGACTGATGATGAAATTTAAATTATTGGTAATGAAAGATGAATTTGAGAAAAATGATAATGAAAGATGAAATTGAGAATGATTATGAATGAAATAAGAAGAGAATGTGATATGAATGAAATGATGTGAATTTGAGCGAACGTTCCGGGGAGGAACGACTCATATATTGAATATTGGAATTGGTAAAGTATGATTGTGGTTATGCTAATGCTGGCAGTTCATCCTGATGTTCCGTGAGTACTTGTCCTCACGTAAAGGAGGGTAGGTCATGTGTGGGAACGGCAGGAGGTCCTAGTCCTTAGGGGTACTTTGGATAGGGCTAACCTCGGGTGGCAGCTGTTGACTGTATCCCAGTCACTACATCACCCGGGTGCACGAACGCCTGTAGCTACACAGATTCATACTGTATGGACGGTCAGTCTAGTGATAGTTTTCGTATGGTTATATGTGATGAAATTTCTTGTGTGTTGGAATGTTTAATTTATATGTTGATGTATGAATTAAATTACATAAGCTTACCCTGTGTTTTTCATTGTGTTGTCCTGTCTCTGTACGTCCGTCTTGTCCTTGCAATGATCATACGGGTGGATGTGAGCAGAAGGAGATGCATTGTTGGAAGAAGTAATTGAAGAAGAGAATCTGGTGGACGTTGAAGTCAAGGCCAAACCTTAGGGCATTCGGTTATTTTAGATGATAGTTAGTTCGTTTTGATCGTTCGGTATTTGGTTTTGTAAAACCGTTCGATCATGACTTCTCTTATTTCTGTAATATTGTAAATTAAATCTGTACTTAACGTCGTTCGACTTTTGAACGTTATTATTAGTGTAAGACTGAACTGATATGTTAATTAATGTGATTATTCTATTGTATGGTTTATTACTGTATTTATGGGATGTTACATTCTAATATTGAAATTTTAAAAATAAAATAAAAATGTTATTTGAAAAAATCGAGCAAAATATAGGGTAAAAGTAGAAAATTTTGGGTGGAAACAGGGGAGGCATTCAATTTAAAATAAGGGAAGCCCATTTGGAGAGGTCTCTTCTTGCACCCACTTCCCATAGAAATTGTAATTCTGAAACTACTTACACCTTATTTTTATACTTATGTATTTAAAAAGTATTTTCAAATCCAAAAAGTAATTTTCAAAACATTCAATTTAGAAAATATGAAAAAAAATATATTTTGGATTAAGTGTTTCAAAAGATACTTCTATAGACACATTATGGAACAATGAATCTGAAATACTAAAATAATTTCAAAAATATCATTTCAAATCACTAGTGCAGCAAAAGAAGACGACAACGATTATTTAATATAATACGCAACGGTTTTCAAACCGATAATATATATATATATATATATATATATATATATATATATATATATATATATATATATATATATATATATATTGGTAGAATTGTTGATCAATATTTTTCCATTTCTTTGAATCAGCTAGATGACCAAATAGTCCGTCAGTTGTTCTCTCATTTGTATGTCATCTAAGGTTTTTAGTGTCTTTTGAATTCGTAAACAAACGCCTAAGTCTAGCCACAATTGAAAGGTACCAAACTACTTTCAAAGCATAACCATTTTTTCTATTTGGACACTTTTTCAAAAATTCAAACTCTTTCCTATATAATATGCAATCATTGGGACATACATGTATCCTTTTATACTTCATACCGATTGGACAAAGAATTTTCTTCACATTATAATTGCAAGTGGGTACTGTATTTCCATCTGGCGGCATTTCATTCAACAATGTCAACAATTATGTGAAACTTTTTGTCAATACATCTATTGGTCGCCTTCAAATTCACGAGCCTTAAAATTTCTAACAATTGTGTGAACTTAGTTGACCCGACATACAAAGGAGTCTCCACATCAATGGACATCGTCTCATACACATGCGCTTAGGCAAAATTTTCTACACTAACATTGCAGATCATGTCCTCTAATTTGTCTTTTTCTGGTTGATCTTCCATGGTAAAATCAATACATTTTCAGTTTGGGAGACAGTCAGAAAGTTTATTTCTTCGTCATGTCATATCCATGTTGTATAACATCCTAGGAAACCATTACAGATAAGATGTTCTCTAATTTCGGTTAATTTTAACTTTCTCTCATTCAAACAGTTGACATAGGGACATTTAAATTTGACTTCATCATCAATTTTGCCCTCATTATCTTGCGCAAATTGTATTAATTCTCCTACCTCTCTCGTACTCAGCATTGATGCATGATAAATTAATCCAATTTTGATGCTTACGTAAATATTCTGAAATTATCTGCAAAATTTCAATACAATAATAATTTTTGTATTGAATATAACAGAAAACTAAGGCTAATTCAATTCAATCATATAATCATATAATTAAGCATTGAAGTAATCACGAATCCAAGATAAAAAAATTTACAACCTAGTACAAACTTATATGTTCCTATTAAAAAGTAAACTTTAAACATCAAAATAAGAACCTAGGAGCGTGAAAGGCCAATAACAATGGACAACTTGTGTTCGGAACGATAGAAAATTCAACTATGCAATAATCAAACCTGGTCAAAAGTAAAAACAAAACATTAGTTTTACGAACCAAAGCAAACTCCAAAACACCAAAAAAAAGCAACGAAAAATATCCTTTAATGGTGGAAAACAAAAATAATGAACTCAATAAGAGGTTTGGGACAATTTTGAACGGTGGAAATGGTTGAAGAACCCTCACAACAATAATGGAGGCATTAATAATGGATTTGAATGGTGATCTTAAACAAGAAAAGAAATGCAGAACGATGGTCGATGGTCATTGCGGGCGCTGTTTTGAAAACGCAAAAGGAATGAATAGTTTCGAAGAAGAAAGAAACGGTTCAACCTCTGTATTTTATTTTTTTAACCTCGCAAATGATACTGCCTCAATTCTAAGAAAAACTGAAATAGTAAGAGGGATATGGCCTTGGTTCTACTAAAAATTGATGCCTATAGTTGGGTAAAAAAAAATCATACATAAGTTAAAATGATAATTTTGAAATTTTGTTCATTATTTTTACCTTGGTTCCCCATCAAACTGAGGCATAAAAGACCTATTGCATCAGTTCCTAAAGATTGGTGCCAAAAAATTGCAAAGTATCACATTTTAAATATTTAAAATGATCAGAGCAGGGTCTATGGCCTCGGTTGTTTGCAAAATCGTGGTCAGAAGTCCTCTACTGCTTCAATTGGAAGAGGAACCGAGGTAACAAACCCTAAAAAATTCCTTTACAAATTTGACGTTTCAACTGACAACCTTTCGAGGAAAGACCATATGACCTCAAATCTACAAGGAACCAAGGTAAGATCATTTTCGAAAAATTTGTCAGTTGATACATTACAATGTAGAGGGGAATGTCAGGTTGTGCAAAGGGTTTATGGCCTCGATTATGCTAATAATCGAGGTTAAAAGTCTTGCACAAATATTTTGGTCAGTGTGTAGAGGGGAATGTTAGGTTGTGCAAAGGGTTTATGGCCTTGATTATGCAGATAATCGAGGTCAAAAGTCTTGGACAGAGATTTTGGTCAGTTTAAAAATCTTTATTTATCAGTTTCACAAACCTTATGACAACGGTTCGTAGGGAAACCGAGACCATATGTATTCTATTGTTTCGATTATTTCTGAATCGAGATATATTCTTATGCAAAAATTTTAAAACTTTCACTTTACCATGTTATGCTGCAATTTCTCATAAATCAGTGGATCCAAAAATACATTTCAAAATACCTATTTTTGATTTTTTTTTATTCTAGATTGAATGTTCTAGTATTTCCATATAAAAAAACATACAATTTGGGATATTCAATCCGAAATATAAAACAATTCAAAACATGTATTCCAAGATGGGTTTTTAAATCCTTATACAGAATATATTTTTGAGTTCAAAATGTACTTTTAAATCTGTATTTTGAAAATATCACATAAAAAAACTTTCAAAATAGATGTTTTTGGAAGTCATTTACAGATCCAGAAATATCTTCGGATTAAGTATTCTAC
This sequence comes from Vigna nakashimae, assembly GCA_034642375.1. NCBI lineage: Eukaryota > Viridiplantae > Streptophyta > Magnoliopsida > Fabales > Fabaceae > Vigna > Vigna nakashimae. The sequence continues at coordinate 12,588,478 of CM067764.1, read as the reverse complement.
AAATTATCTCTCACTTTATAAGTACATGACTTTGGCTTTCTTCTTTTTAGCTTTTTGTCCTTTAATATTTTTTTAATTAAAAATGTGAGTTAAATTGATTAAAGAGACTGATTGATGAGGGAAAGCTTCTTGAATGGTGAGGAGTTAGTGGGGAGGTGCAGTGTTGTGCTCTTGTAAGAAGAAAAAGGAAGAATGGTGGAGATTAGGTAATTAAGATTTTTAATAAAATTTAATTGATGGGTGAGAATTGGGATATTTTTTGGGGGTACAGGAAGAAAAACAGATAGGTAAAGGAGCAAGCTCCCTAATGGCACAAGTCTAGACACAATTGGGCTTCATGGACAACTTCTTTCTGCACCGCATTTTAATAAATGTTTTTTTCAATTTTGCTATTTTTATTGTATAATGTAAAAGTTATATTTTAATTTTCGGATTGTAGAAAAGCTAAAAATGACTTTCAGTAATTCAAAAGTCATTTTTTCTACTAAAAAATACTTTTGAATTGTATGCAGACGTCAAATAACTTTTGGGATGCATGAAGAAATCCAAGATCTACAAAATCTTGTCTCCTTTGAACCAAAGAGAAAACTTGTTTGAAGTTTTGAGTACACTTATAGGACAACATTAAATTTTGAGTACACTGTGAATAATTTCTTACGAAAAGAAATTCAGTATTCTTTAGTTAATTTCCAATTTCGAGTGTTTACGGTCTTCTGGTAAAATGCTTAATTCATCTGAAAGCAAAATTAAGCAAATCGAGCCTTCTAAAACAATTGAAATTTGCCAATTTTGCAAGAGCTTCCTATACACGTGGACTTACCAATCAAACCGTTTTAGAGCAAAGAAAGAGTAACGTTTTGTTATTTGTTATTATTGTCACTGATAAATAGATAAATATTGGTTTAATTGCTTCCTTTGTCCCCAGTTTGGTTGAATTGTGTCAAATTCATCCTCATTTTTAAAAAAGTTTCATTGTCGTCCTCACGTGGTGTAAAAGTGTCAATTGAATCCAAACATAGAAAAAATTTGTGTCAAAGTAGTCATCTCCGTTAAATACACACTAACGGTGTTAAGTGGCTGATTATTTGGCACTAGAAAATTAAGACGTGGCAAATGACGTGGCATATCTTGAGAAGTGCAGCGCCAAGGTATTCTGTCCAGAGTGCCAAGGTACTGGAATGGTCATTGATGGAGATGGAGTTGAACAGCCAGAATTTTCTTTGTCTCAGGTTTGTTTATAATAGTGATAATTCTTGCTTAGTTCTCCAGCTTACCAAATACTTAAATTCTATCTTGTTTTTAGCACCATTGTTTCTGTTCTTGGTAAATACTTGTCATGTGTTCAGAAAACAAGTTTACTTGGAATTTATCGGATATTGCCTAAACCTTTTGCAGATGTTCAAATTCAAAATAAAAGCATGTGATGCACGCAGAGAATGGATCAAGAGCCCCGAAGTTTTGCAGAATTGCTCAACTGGGTTTCACTTCCCTTCACTTTCAAATCTTCCTCATTCTTCCAGTTCAGAAAGACATGAGACTCTCTATTCTTTCAGCTAGGAACTCCGACGAAGGATCGTTTCCCTGCGCGCATACGGCTGCCCCCACCAAACCGACCACCGCGAAGAGGCCCTCCGCCTGGTCCATGACGTCACCGGCGACCCCAAGCGCCACCAGGATCGCGGCTGGCCGCGGTGTCAGGTCCTCTCTCCTGCCCCCTTTCCGCGCGATAGAGGAGAAACTCTTTCAGTCCGACACCGGCCTCCGCTTGGGCACGTCCAGCCACCAGAGGCAGCGTTCAGGCCCTTCTCACCCTCCGATTCGGCGCGAGTTCTCTTCCTTCTCCATCGAACACCGCCAGTGCCACGAAACGCGGCCAAGGTCGCCGCCAGTTACCGAACCCCGAACACCACCTCTGAGGCAACGAGCGAAACCCTACCGTCGACGAAGCTAGTCACCATCGTTCTCGCCGGAGTTCGTTTCGTCATCGACGCCACCGATGGCGCCTCTCCCTCTCTTTTCTATCCTTTTTATTTACTGGTTGGTTTGGGATTTGGTTCTTGGAATGGTTGATGGATGATCCAGTGAGAAAAATGGGAATGAATTTGACGAATTCTAGAACGGAAAGGGTGGAAATCCGAGAGGGGCTGATCACGGGTGTTGGAGATGAAGGCCCCTGTTGGAGATGAAGGCCCATGAGGTAAGGAAGAAGATGAGAGTGATGAGCAGAGGGGTAAGTGCCACGAAGCGGTGAAGATTGATGATGGTCGTTGGCCGTATGCCACGTCATTGACACGTCATTGCCACGTTTTAATTTTCTAGTGCCAAATAATCAGCCACTTAACACCGTTAGTGTGTATTTAACGGAGATGACTATTTTGACACAAATTTTTTCTATGTTTGGATTCAATTGACACTTTTACACCACGTGAGGACGACAATGAAACCTTTTTAAAAATGAGGATGAATTTGACATAATTCAACCAAACTGGGAACAAAGGAAGCAATTAAACCATAAATATTTTATATAAAGCACTAACAGTGACACCAAAATAGATCTCTGTGACATACCTGTAATTTCGGAAAAAACAAAAAAGAGTATAAAGAGATTTGCATGAAAATGTTTTGTGTGGAAGTATTCTGTCTTACGTATGCATTGAAAGTTGTAAATCCGCTGTAAATAGTCGGTGCTTTTGAGAGAAAGTATTTCTTTTCTATATATTAATATAAGCCTTATCAAATAGTGCCAGCTGTTGCAGCCTGTGTAATCTTTCAAATGCATTATCTATAAACCAATATCATATTTTGAATAACAGGACCAAGGAGTAAATAAAAATAATTTAATCTAACAGATTTTTCCAATACTTTTTTATTTCTTTAATTTGAATGTTTCATACATGTTTAACATTTTCTAACATAGAATCTTTTCTAGTGGATTTCTAATTATTTGTTTTATCTTTTTGTGGAAAGATTTGTTCCAGACTATTTTGCCTATTTTTGTTTAAAAATTTTCTTTACCTTGAATATGACGTGACGTGTCCGGGAAAAACACGTTGTTGAAATACATAAGGACTTTGTCATCGAATATAGTTTGATAGATGTTTTAAAAAGTAAAAGTTGAACAGAATTACATATAATTAAAAATTAAAGGATTATAATTGCATGCTATGATTTTTTATAAATGAAAATTGCATATAGAGTTACTTATTTTAAAATTGACTTAATTGTTTATTTCGTTCCATTAAGAGGTAATTTTTAGTTTAGTATTCGGTTTAAAAATATAGACATTTGATCTCTATGTTTTCAAATTTGTATCTATTCAGTCATCCATTAAGTTGGTAGGAAGAACCTTATATGTTAAATGATGTGGCCTTAAATGTTAAATGATGTGGCAAATAACTTATCTGATGTGGCAAAAGGTAATTTTATACCAAAGACAGGTATGAAAATATCATTTCATTACAATAAATTAAATACATATATTTGTCCTAAAACATTGATCTCGAAGGACCTTAGGCGAAGGAGATGAGGTGAAGGAGGTGAGTTGAGATGGGGTGCCCTTCGTTGCTTCGTTTGTGTGAGGTGGGTGCGCTAACTTAAGGAACTATTATTGTTGTCTTCTGAGGTGAAGGAAGTGAGCTTGAGATTATAATTGTATGTTATCTCAAATAATGCGTAATTTAGTATATGACTCATTAAAAATGAGAGCACCTTCTTTCATGGAGGAGGTTTCAAATTATAAATCAAACATAAAAAATATCATTTGTGAATATCTCAATTTCAAATCTTATGGAATTTGTCGCTAAAATTAGATTGTGGTGTGGAAAATTATTGGAGAGTGTATTTTTTAAAGGTTAAAACTCTATTTACTGGAATCTTAAGAGTTTCTATTAATTGGAAATGAAATCAATAAGAGAGTTTAAGATCTTATGAATATGGTAAGTATGAGTATTTATGAAATGAGTATTTCTTGAACAATATTAGTTATATTTAAGGATTAATATGTTATAAAACGTATGTTTTATATAGATCTTAAAAGTCTCATTACCTCTTTTTTATGATGGTTGGACTTTTGTGGTAGAGCTCCTGTGGCCGGGCTCTTATGACCAGGCTTATATGGTTAAGCTTATGTGGTCGAGCTCTTGTGGTCAAGATTCTATGGTCGAGCTCCTTTGGTCCTTTGGTTGAGCTCTTATAGTCGAGCTCCTATGGTTGAGCTTGTGTGGTCGAGCTTCTCTAGCCAAGCTCTTATGACCGAGCTTGTATGATCAAACTCAGGTTGGCCAAGATTGCTGTAAATATTTGTCATTGGGAGATCTCACTTGACCATGAAAGTTGCTCTACAAGTAACGCAACTTCGTCGATTGGATTAAGCCTCTGCGGGATTTCTTCCGCGTTTCATGCTTACATAACTGGTCTAAAATCTTCTCCAAAATCTATAAATAGAGTGTGGTGCTTTCTCGAAATCACAATGCATCTTGAGTTCTCCCTCGCACTATGTAGTACCATGAGCTCTCTCTGTCATAGTTCAACATATTGAGCTCTCCCTTTCACTGAAATTGTGTATAAGCTCTCCCTCTCATAGAAACTTTGTTTAAGCTTTGCCTCTTACAAAAACATTGTTTGAGCTCTCCATCTCCTTTTTTTTATTCCTTGTTTTCTTATACTTATAATGTCTTGGGTTGTAATATTTTCTCTTTAAAGAAGTTACATTGATGAAACACCTATTATAAAGTGGAACTATTTTAATTGATTATATGAAGCCAGAACGGAATCTAGTAGATCCTTTAACAAAAATCTTGGGAAGTGTACTATATAGACCGGACGGTTATACAATCCGTCCATGTTGGTCAAAGCTGGACGACCTAAGAAGGAAGTCAGGTTAGAGCCGAATATAGCGGGACCAACCGGTCAACTAGGGACGCCCGACAATATGCATAAAGTAGGTTATACTATAAGAATTAAGGTAAATAATAATTAGATGTGTTGGGCTAAGATTGGGTCATTATTAAGGTTTCACTAATCTTAGGCCCACGCCCAAAAACAATAAATACAAGTCAAAGGTAAGAGGTAGGTGATCGCATTTACTATGCATTTATTACTATTGCATTGAGCTACCGAATGGATAACTTACTGACTTTAGCATCGGAGAACCTTTGGCAAGTATACTTCCGGGCGGTAGATCGAAGAGAAAGACTCAAGCTGAGGACCGGACGGTTGAAGTTAAAATAGTGTAGGCATTGGAAGTGACTCAACCTCACAACCGGAACAAGAAGAAATATAATCTTAAAAACATCAAGGAGAAGGAGAATTAAGCCACTTGCAAACAATTAGTTCTAATAACACTGAATTGATTTTAATCAATTGTTCCATTCGTATAGGGTGTGTGAAAGTGTTAAAGACTACATTATCACTAATAAAAAATAGTCTTTTAACGCGACTAATAAGCTTCAGTTTTCACAAAACCGAAGCATATTAAAACACAGTGGCAATTTTGTAATTAAGGAGAACTTATACGCCTCAGTTCAGTGGGAACCGAAGTTTATGCACTCTACTACCTCGGTTATTTTATGAACCGATGTCATTGGGCATTTATGTTTTCGGTTTGCCTTATAACCAAGGCATATAAGTTAATTTGAATTTTTTTAACTCTTTAGGCATCAGTTAGCAAATGAACCGAGTTAGTAGCTCTTTAACTCATTCAAATTAGTGAAACTTGAGAAAAAGTTTACATATTTTTCTTCTTCCCCTAGCGTGCCTCCTTGTTCTTCTTCTTCCCCTGCGACCTCCACCACCACTGGGCGAAACCCTAGCCACATTGTCGTCAGCCACCTAGCGTCGCAATTATCCTCCATCAAAGCGCCACCAAAATCGCGCCCTCACCATCTTCATCGCGACAAAGAATATTCCACAGCCATCTTCACGAAGCTCCGCCGTCAACCTTGCAACCTCCATCTACATCGCAACTCGATCAAAGAAATCTGTACAGTAGCGCAAGCAGAACGTGCCACCATTCATCTTCCTCACCTGCAAACCCAAAAGTCAGAAAATCTCAATTGCAATGGAACCCTAAATTGAGCGATGTCCTCACAATGGTACTTGCAACAAAACCCAGAAATCGCGAACTCTTCTCGAATTGGATGCACGAGCCTCGTGCCGCTATGAACCCTAGATTGCATCAGTTGAAACAAAGCTTGGTCGATTGCGACATCGCCCTATGCTTTTCACTGTGATTAAACCACAAAGTAATCTCTTTCAGAAGTGAAGATGAGCCACGAGTTGAAGGAGACGTACGCGTGCATGCTCACGACAGAGCGGGGCCGCGGGATTCTGATCTCTGGCGACGCCAAGTCCAACTCCATCGTCTACACCAACGCCTAATCGGTGGTCATCGTGAGCCTCGATAATCCCCTTCATGTCTCCGTCTACGGGGAACATGCCTATCCGACCACCATCGCACGTTTCTCCCCCACCGACGCCTCTGATACTGTCAGGATTTGAGGCACGCGAAACGACTTCGTTTTGAAGAAGGAGTTCAAATTCCTTTCCGGGCACATCGATGACCTTCAATGTCCCCCGACGGCCACCGAATCATTGCCTGTGGCGAAGGCAAAGGAAAGTCCTTCGTTCACGTTTTCATGGTAGTTCTTGACAAACTTCTAGGATCTTCTCGAAGCTTCTCTGTGTGTGTGTGATCTATTATGTTTAACTTCGTTTGATTTTGAGATCTCTTTTGTTGATAATGTTGTATACTGTGCGATGAAGGTGCGATAAAGCTTCTTTATGTGTTGTGTGTTGTGTATTGCTGTGAGAAAACATGAATGCAAAAACCTCGGTTATTTGTTTCTCATGGATTACATGAACGTTATTAGGCTTTGAGTCATTTAGCTGGCTTAATTTTTTATTGTTGGAAGATCTACAAGCAGAAATTGTTCTTAATTTGTATTGGGAGACTCTACCTCGGTTCAGTAGGAACCAAGGCGAACAGTCCTTCGAAAAAATATATATAAAAAGGAAAAAATTTTACTGCTTTGATTACCTGTGAATCGAGGCAAAATCTTACCCCTTTTTGCCTCGATTTACAACCAAGGCAAAAAGCCTACCTTTTTTTTCCTTGTTTGTATATGCCTCGGTTGCGGAACCGCTGCCTATAGACAAAAATAACCGATGTCATTTCCCTCGACTGCACTAGTGTATTAAACTTTGTAATTAAAATTCTATATGGTGTAAGAATTTTAGTTTAAATAAAGTTTTAATAATTTTAGTATCCCTTACAGTGGTGTATGATTTGCAACATACACTTAATGAAATCACCTATATGAATATCAAGTGAGACCGCTTGTATGAGATTTTGACATGATCTCTATAACACTTATGAATATCATACACACACATGGCTTAATAAGTGTAACACCACGATAACAACAAGGATTGTGAGGATGTATTGTGATTTATAAACCACTAATATATAGTTTGTTATACCAACTACATTGTGCGTTAAGTTTCTTGATCTATGAATGATTTATATAGCTTGTTATACCAGCTCTGACCCATTAAATCTTTAGAGACCCAGATATTTTCTTCTTCTTTCAATCTTTCTTTTTTATCTCTTGCAATATGTGGAGGATTTTTATAAAACACGTGCTTTATATATATTGCAAAAGTCTTGTTGTCTCTTTTTCATGTTAACCAAGCTCTTGTGGCCAAGCTCCTGTGGCCGAGCTCCTTTGGCCCAACTTCTGTGGTCGAGTTTGTTTAGCCGAGCTCATGTTGGCAAAGGTCACTGTAATAACTTCTCACTAGAAGATCTTGCCTAACCCGGAAAGCTGCTATGTAAATAACACAACGTTGTTCTTGTAATTCAGCCTCCAGATGTTGGGTTTCTTCTACCCTTCATGCTTATGTAATTGGTCTCAAATCTTCTCCAAACTCTATAAAGATAATGTAGTGCTTTCTCAAAAACACAATGCATCTCGAGTTCTCCATCTAACTATTCAACACCACAAGCTCTCTCTCTCTCACGGTTCAGCATCTTAAGCTCACCATTTTACAGAAACTATGTTTAAGCTCTTCCTCTCATAGAAACTCTGCTTAAGTTCTCCCTCTCATAAAAACTCTATTTAAGCTCTCCCTCTCATAGGAAAATCGATGGATTCCTTTTTTCTCTCATTTTTTTGATTCTTTTTTTTCTTATACTTATAATATCATGTGTTGTAATTTTTTCTCTTTAAAGATATTACTTGCTAGTTTTGACATCCTCAAATTTTCAAGAAGTTCTTATTGTATCTTGGGGGGACTTGTGCAACATAGTGGATAAGTCTTTAAGACAATGGACGTACACGTCTCAAGAAATTTTTGTTTGTGATTATTGTCAAGATTTTACAACAATATAAACTGTGAATCTATGTTCCTATTAGAATAATACTTATCTAAAACATATATAATAACGATATAGTAAATAATAACGGATAATAATCATAATATCAAACTGACGATATTAGTTATGATATGTGAATATGGTCCAAATAGATGTATGCTCAAATAACCTTTTTGAATCGTACTCTTTAATATATCTATTGGGAAAAATAAGAAAGAAATACAATTTTATAATTTTATAAATATGCTTAATACCTCTTTTAATCCCTTGAAATAGAATGTTTTGGTCAAAGGATAGCTGTACCGTTGGATTTTTAACATTGTAAGCAAAAATATTAACTTAATCCATTTTTACATAACAGTTGTGAACTTATTTTAAAACCTAAGACCACTTTAATCAACGTACCCTTTTTTAGGGACAAAAAGATATTAAACCTTATAAATATTATTTAATTAGAATGTTTGAAGCCGGAATCAGAGATAGTCAAGACTTAAATAAAACTTTATATCTTCCTTAGTCAAAATAGATTCAACTAGATCTTGAGGTAATAACACCGGATTTTAGTATTTAGTTGGCTTTTTCGTTTTCGAAGATATAAACCCTTGCTTTCTTGTTTATTAACATTAACTAAGTTGAAATTTGAATGTCGACAAAAAGTTATGCTTGTTCGCGGTCTACAGCTTATGTGAGTTCTTTCAATGGCTATAAAGCAGAAACATCGGTTTGAGTAGTGCCTTGAGATAGAAAATGAACTCGAATGAAAGGTTAAATAATCTATATATTCATTGCCATTCTGTTATTTTGCCAAACATATGTTGCTAGAACTACATGATTTGCCAATGGCATCACCTTCCCTCACAAGCCATATCTATGCCAACATAATTCTATATGGTTATTTGGTTAAGTGTGTTGTTGGTGCCTCTATTTTGATGTTGTTATTTGGTTCACTTTGTTATTGGTTGCTAGTAGCTCGCAGGTCTCGTCAAGGAAAAGGCTCTGCAAGTGAATCAACTAGTTCTTCTTGCAGAGTGTTTACATTCCAAGAGCTCCAACAAGCAACAAACAATTTTCAAGAGTGTTTTCTCCTTGGCAATGGTGGGTTTGGTAAAGTCTATAAGGGAAAACTTGAAAATGGGACAGAAGTAGCAGTTAAAAGAGCCAACCCCGAATCAAAACAAGGCTTGACCGAGTTCCAAAACGAGATTCGTTTGTTATCAAAACTTCAACACCCTCATATTGTGTCTCTTATAGGCTACTGCCACGAAGGAGGGGAAATGGTTATCGTGTATGAGTACATGGCCAATGGCCCTTTGAGCAAATGGCTCTACGAACCAAACGAGGCACCACTCTCGTGGAAGCAGCGACTTGAAATTTGCATTGGAGCTGCTAGAGGGCTTCACCATCTTCACACTGCCACTGCTGAAGGCATAATTCATAGAGATGTGAAAACTGACAACATTCTCTTGGATGGGAACTTTGATGCCAAAGTATCAGACTTTGGCATCTCAGAAAACGGGCCTTCTTCTCTAGATGAGAGCCATGTTGTGATTAGTGTGAAGGGCACTTTTGGTTACATAGATCCTGAGTACTTCAGAAGTAGCCATCTAACTGAAAAATCAGATGTGTATTCATTTGGGGTGGTTCTGACAGAAGTAATCTCTGGTAGACCTGCTTTAGACCATAGTCTTCCAACAGAGAAAATCAGTTTAGCATCATGGGCATTGGATTCTGAACTAAATTGTATCATAGACCCAAATCTGGTTGGCAAAGTGAGAGTTTCTTCTCTTGAAAAGGTGTGGGGAGTGGCTAAAAGGTGCCTAGCTGAGAATGGGATCAAGAGACCACCAATGGGTTTTGTCTTGTGCTGTTTAGAAGATGCTCTCCATCTTCAACTCAGCAACATAAAAAATGAGAAAACTTCGTTTTTATATTGCAATTTGCAACATAATGACAGAAGTGTTACAAGTATTGGTCTTTGAACCAGAACACTGTTTCACTATATGTAAGGTTAGAGTATAGTGGTTATACCATTCTCTTAAGGATGTTTTGTTTTTCGTTTTTTCCGTTTTTCTTGCTCTGCAGTTTGCATGCTTTCTCTCTTTTTATCTTTTATATAAAATAGTCTCTACTTTCTCTATAATATACAGCTTTTATCGTTATAAAATTCTTCATGTGTCTTTTCTCACAAGGTTAAACAAAAATTAGTTTAGAATTCTCGTACGTAAGCTTCGCAAAACAATACAACACGATTTTCTATACAGAAATTCCATGTAAAATATCTATTCTTCCCAGGAAACAACAAAAACTATTGCATACGAAGATTATAAGGTGAGTGAAAGATAAAAATACTTGTATATGCCATGTATAAGTTGTTTTTTCTATATTTCAACTGATGAAACTTCTTTAAAATTTCAATTTTTCATTTAGTTTTTTTTTTTCATCTATTTAACTATGTTCAATTTAGTGTTTTATTCTTTGAAAAATTATTTTTGTTTTGTATTCTTTGGAACATATTTAAAGTAGTCTTATGTGTTAAGGCTACGTTTGATTAGGTTTTTGCAGTTAGTTTTGAACTCTTTTTTAACTAGTTGAAAAGTTCGTGTAGTTTAATTAACAGTTTTTAATAAATGAGTTTTTTTAGTAGCTTATAGTATTTTTTTTTTCAAATGTAACTTAGTAGCTATTTTAAAACGTTAACTTTTAGCTTCTAATTATTTATATTTATTACTTTTTATCTTTTAAATGTTTCTTAAATTTTTTTGGTACTTTTTCAATGGTATAGTTTTTTTTCTTCGTGGTTATCTTTTTTGTATCATACTATTTATTTCTTAACTGGCTCTATAATATTGTATTAAGAAAAAAGAGTTTATTTATTAATTCCACAAAAAGATTTTATATCGATATTAAAACCATATATTTGGTAATTGCTTTTCAAGCCCTTATTTTATTAGAAATCATCTTCCCTAGTTTATAAAACTTTAAGATAGAATCATTGTTTGAATTCAAATTGAAAATTGGATTAATTTTTCTCTACCAATGACTGAATGAAGATTAAAGGAAAAACTAAGGAGGCTCTCTCAGAAAACATTAATCTAGCAAAAGGGTCTATGAGCAAATGTCGATCAAGCAAGTTAAAGCGATTGCTGAAGTTGACAAAAAAAAAAAGAATGCAAAGAGTGGTATATTTGATTGTTCAATAAATAAAGCATTTTTCTTTAGCGATAAACATGAGGAAAGAACAGAGAGAAGGGAATTAATTAACTTAATGCAAAGCCATTTTAGTACTTAGTTTTAGCGAGTTTCAGTCAAAGGCTAAGTGCAGGAGGTTGAATATATTCGGGTATAAATATCTAATTGAATGTCTCTAGCCTAAATTTTTCCTATAAACATCGAATTGAATGCTTTCTGAAGGTTCTAGTTTAAGCTATTTCATATCTTTAATGGAACAATAACTATATATATATATATATATATATATATATATATATATATATATATATATATATATATATATATATATATATATATATATATATTAATTGCGTAGGTTTCATAAAGAGTCAACAATTTAAACTAAACACAACAATTTTATATTCTTAGCAGCAAATCTGCATTAAATTGAAGTTTACATTTAACATTACAATGAGCAACTGAGCATACAACAGATAAATTCAACTACAAGGGTAGAATTAATTATTGATGACTCCAAAAGGCGAGGTTTCGGATTTTCACCTGAACCACGCATTAGAGTTGTTTCTTAACATACATAACAAACACAACGTTAAACACGGTAAAAGGAAAAGAGTTGTTATTTCCTGCAGACAATTCCGAAGCCATTTGAGAACTTGGTGCAATCAAGGGTGGCATGTTCCATCACTTGGAGAGTGGTCTCTTTCTGAAATGAACTTCCCTGAGAAAACACACAAGAACCACACTCATGAGAGAGCAATGACTTAGTCTTGTACCTGTCTTCTCCTCCAACAACAGGCATAGCCACACCAGCCTTTGCAGGGTTCTCAAAATCCAACCTATAAGTCCTACCGAGCACACCATCAACTTTTGGGGACAAGGCAAAGAACCTGAACTGAACTTCCAAGTGAGCAAAACAGTCATCTGAAGGTACTTGGTAGTTATGGATTCTGTCATCCTCTTTGGTTACTGGCACAACATTCACCAAGATTTCAGCCACATCTTTCAGTGTAACCATCACACTGTTCTTGTTTGCCACTCTCTCCACTTTCACATCTTTTTCCTCATTGTACCAGGTCGAGAGAGGGCCTTCGGCTAGGGCTACATGTCCGTCATTGTAGGTGAGTTTGAGGTAGTCAAGATCATTTTCCCATTTGGGAGTCTTGGTGGCCTCAAGTGAGAAGGTTTTGGAGTTGAAGAGAATTCCAAGGGCTTGAATCCAAGTGTAGTCACGGGTCCTACCAGCAGGTCTGTGTCCTATGAAACGAGCATTGATTTGAAGGTTGGAATCGGAAACTAAGGAGAAATGTTGATTGCTCTTTCCATGGAAGTAGAAGACTCTACCATCCCCACCAATGAAACGGGGATCATAGCATCCTGATCCTGGTGCATTGCAGTTTGGCTTACGACCTAATTAACAATCACAAAACCAATTCAATCATGGAGCAAATCATGAAGTATTAGACATTGATATTAGAGAAAGAGAGGTTTTCTTACTTCTGCATTCTGCCCTGCAAATAGGTTTGTTGCAATCAATGTGACAAACCTTAACCTTAGGATCTCTTGTTTCACTGTTAGGGCATTCACTAGGACACTTGATGTACTTTCCATAGCAGCGTGTTGATCTGCTGCCACAGAATTGGCTTTGATATGCCTTGGCATGGATCAAGGTTGAGACAAAAACTAGCAAGAAGATTAGGAGGGAACTTCTTTTGGTGATTCCCATTCTTCAGTGTTCTGTGTGTTTGTGTGAAATATGGAAAACACACAGAGACTTGAAGCTGAATGATGCAGCAACAGCATCTGGCACAGCTATTTATAGATGCTTCTTTAGGGTTGCTTCTGTATTATGAAGGTGGCTTTTGCAAACTTGTAATTGTGGTATAATTATATAATATAATGCTAAGATAACTAAACTCAAAGGAATGATGAACATGGGGTTCTGTTCATTGAAAGCAGATAACGCAACGATTCTTAGAATTATTTATTGTTATTATTGTTTCTTCTTATAGCAGGTTTACATGATTTCTGATACCTTCAACTACAAATCAGTGGCTGGACTTGTGGTAATTAATATTTTTTAGCCAGACATTGATAATTAATTCATTTATTAAAAAAATTAATTTATGTTTCTTCTTGACTTGTTTAAAGTTTTTAAAAAAAGAAAAAGAATAAGAAATATAATATTTTTTTCAACTTTAATAAAACAATGGTAAGATTTCATATTTTAGTTTTTTTTTTTCATTTCAACGTGGTGATAATAAATATGCATGTATTTAAACTAATTAAAAACTATATGAACAATAAAGATGACAAAAAGTAATTCCTTGTTTTGAACTTTAAAAATGATAGTTAAATAAAAATATAAATATTCCTTACGACGCTGAAAGAGATAGGGAAGCAAAATAGTATATAAAAGTATTAAATTTTTTTTTTAGTTGTAGTTTTTTTTAATTATTCTATTTAATATATGAATATAAAATAATATTACCGAAGTTTTTGTATTTTTTAAAAAACTTAAATCTTCGATGAGAGGAAAAGAAAGGGTCATAAATAACATTTATTATTTATGGATTAAAGTAATTAAGCATATTTTGGTAAAAAAAAAAATAGCAGATATATAAGAGATAATTAGAAATTAAACTTATACAAATAGGAAAAGAATCAAAATAATATTTTAGTGAGGGACAATGGGAGGGAGTAACACACGCTTTTTTTATACGCATTACATTATTAATACTTGCAAATATTTATTAGAAAATACAAAAATTATAAGAGAGACATTAAATAGCATATGACACGTATCAAAATTTGTTAATAATAGATGTGCTCAAGAGATTGTGTTAGAGAGTATTACCTGTTAGAATTTTATCTTGATACTTCCTCATATTTTTCTGTTTTGTATTTTATACTAATCAAGAAATACAATAAACTTTGTTAATTTTATAAAATTTATACAGCTTGAATTTTATCTCTTTTCTCTCATACTACACAAATTACAAGTATAAATCATTTAAAGATTAAAAAACACATAATTTTATAATTTTTATTTTTGTAAAACTGTTATTTAATTAATTTTGAAATAGGAAAAGAACATATATGGACACAAGTTAGAAACAAAAGAATTATAATCACACTAGTAGAAAATATAGCGATGTTTTATACCTGTTAAAATTTACCCGATATAAAAAAAGATGTAATGATAATTTTGTAAATAAAACAAACTTTTTTACATCTATTACAATAAAAAAACAGGTATAAAAGTTGTTGATGATAATATTATAATAAAATACAGATATTTTTTATTTTCTTTTATTTATCAATGAAAAAATTAAACCAAATTGGCAATATTAGTAATAACATCTTAATAGCCGTTATCATCATTGCTAATATCACAGATTTAATTTATGTCATCATCACTTGAAAACTGAGGCAGGGAGGATATAAGGGGACGTTGTCACCATGCTCCTCAAGTATGTAACTAGTGTGAAGAATTAAATATTGGTGCTGGGAACTCTGAAGTTATGCAGAATAATATATTTCATTCATCTTGTGTTTATTATTGGTCTAGATTTTAGTGGAGATAGAGTATTGCCTTCTTGCTATGATACGTGGTGTCTTGTTGCCATGTAAAATTAATTTTTGATTTGTTAAAATAAGCGGTTAAGAATTCATAGACATGCTTATATGTATCATCACTTTACCATAGGTACTTTGTGAGTTTATATTGAGTAAATTTGGAACCAATGATTTATTCTTTTGTAAACACCATCATATTCTCCTTTCATTTCTATGCATCTCGGGATGTATAGGTGTTGCTTGTATTGGAATATTATTTGCCTGTGCTGGTAAGCTTGTTTTAGAAATTAGTGAGACAATCTATTTCTTCTTGAACAATACTAAAGTCAAAGTAGGAATCCCAAGGCCATCAGTATATTGTCACTGATGTTGTGGAAGGTGAATGTAGTTATCTCAAAGTTTGTAATCGGTTGAACTTATGACTATTTATTGTTTTTTTTTCAGAACTTGAGAAAAATTTTCTTGATGCACATAAATAACAGTTTAAAACTATATGTATACTTTAGTCTTACGTTATTGGTACATCTTATTAAGCATTAATGGCTAATCTGATATATACTTCAATGTTTTCATATATGTTTTTATCATAGAAAGTTAAGGACTTGAGATATCACAACCAGCACTTGATACTGAAAATTCAGAGTACATCATCAAATTACAGCATGTGGGAGGAGGTGAAATGTGCACAGGTTCTTCTGTTTAACTTTTTTTTGTTGTCCAATGGTTTTTTTAATTTCTCCTTTTGAAAAGAGTTGTTTGGTGTTGCATTTGGTATGATTAAGGTGCACCATTATCTCATTTTAATTCTACCACTGCCCAAACATTTATAAGCATTTCTTTTTTAAAATTTCACATGACAACACAGTTGAAAAGGTAAATTGTATTTTTTGTATGTTTCAGATTAGTTTTTATCCTAAGTTGGAGTTTTATTACAGTTTCTTAATTTTATTAATGATATTTTTGTAGTCGTAGGACTTCTTTGAGACTTGAGTTTTTAAGATTTGAGACAAAGAGAGGTTCGCATAATCGAAGAAGGAGCTTGATGCCTTGCTTTCAGACGAATAAATGGGAAATGTTCTATTTCTTGTGCTAGTGAACAAGATTGACATTCATATACTGTATCAGGGAACAAGATTGACATCCATATACTGCATCAGGGAACACGATTGACATCCATATAATGCATTAGAAGAAGAGCTACGTTAGCATCTAGGTCTGATACAACTCTAGTGATGTTAGGTGTCGCAATTTGTTTTTGTAGGAGTTCTTTTTTGTCGAGGGATATTTTCTTTCTAAAACACTTGATTCTGTTGTAAGGGCTATGTATGATTTTAAGGAACATACTAATAAATCTTGTGATGTTTTCTAATGTTTTTCTCTTGTCTCTTTAAGTTTTGATATGATGATGTTGTTTGACAAATATAAAAATAAAGAGAAAAGACATCTAAATTAAAATTATCATAATTTAAACTTTTATACTTGTTCCAACAATGAGCATAGCAAGTATAAAAAGGATTTTTTTTATACCTTTCTAGAATTAACCGGTGTAACAGTGATCCATTTTTTTACCTGTTCTAGAAATGGTATAAAAAGCAGAAAACTTTCTATACTCCTGCATCTATACCTACACAATATAGATATAAAAAGTCTATTTTAACAGGTATAAAAAAGTTTTTTTTCACTAATGTCATTAAATATTGGTATAAATTATAATCATTTTTAATTATTAAAACACATTTAATTTATTATATAATATAAGAAATTTATATTAATTTTTGTTTGGTTGGTTAGTTATTTTCTAAGATTCACATTTTGTCATTTTCACTATTTTTTATAATTATTTACTCAAATCACGTTATTATTTGATATTATATAATTATAATTTTTTTCTTGATATTTAATATTGGAGAAACTAAAACGATATTTCAATCCACGTTTTGGTAACCCACTTTTGACACACCTACGTTTCATTCAAATATGAATACTTCTAATATCATACTTCTATGTAATAATTTTTATTTTTACAAAAATGTTATTTAATTAATTTTGAAATTGTAAAGGAACATACACAAGTTAGAGATGAAACAGAATAATTATAATCATTAAATATAGGTATAAATTCTTGATTGGGATAATCAAATCTGTCATCATCCGGTTTTCTTTTACATTTGTAATTAGATTTTGAATTTATTTTTTTTATTTGAGTAATGTGATACGATATTTATTGAAATTATCTAGAAAAGTTATAATTATTGAAAATAAAAATGACGTAGATAATCATGTATTCATGTATTTATGTATTGTTTAATAAGTAATAAGAGATTGAGTGAGAAATGTTCAGCATGTTTTCCCATATGATGTGTTTGGCCCGCGTTCAGCGTTCCGAACCTTAGGGTTACGAATTCAATGATTAGAACTTTGATGCCTTTTGCATGCCATAATATATGTTAAAATATCTCTTCTTAAAAGGTCAACGCTATGAACTTTTTGAAAAATTACGTGAACCGTCTAATGTCTCTACTTTGCCAAACAAAACATAGATTGTACAAGGAAAGCAAACTACCAAACTAATTAAAAAAAGAAGTTATACTGTATATATTATTCTAAAAAATGAGTAAACACCTGTTGAACACATAAGATGTATAAATTACACTTTTATTTAATATATAGAAAGATTACTAAATTAAGATATTTGGGATTTTTATTATAAAAAATATCGAAGCTATGCTTAACCCTTTTTTTTCTATATATGATTATATTCGACTTAACTTAATTAGGTAAAAAAATATTCTCATATGGATAAGCATGGAAAGAGAGACAAACAATTAAATCATAATATTTTATTTTTCATTATAAAAAAATTAAGATTAATTTATAATATATAAATAAATGTAGATCTTATCTTACATACTAATTTTGATTTAAGTATTAGTTTGTCACGCAGTTAAATTGATTTTCCATCTAGTAATATTACATAATTATTGATTATTCATACAAGTTATATTATTTATTATTTTAATTATATTTTTAATATTATTTGTTTCGTACCGATACATTAGACTCAAATTTACAAAATGTTTCAAAAGAGAATTTGGTTCTTAGGTGGTAACATTTCTTTTCAAGATGATCTGTATATTAAATCATCTGGTAAATACATATATGCTTAATTTAATCCTATAAATTTAAGTTTGAACAACCCAACTTATATATTATATATTAGAATTTTATTATATAATGAATTGATGCAAGATTTTTAACGCATTTCTTCATGTTTAAAACTAATATTTTGAACATGTGATTAGATTTATGAAATAAACGAATAATTTAACTAAAGTAAGTTTTAAATAACTCATCCACCATTTAAGTAAATAAATTTATTTATATTAAACTCAATTTGATATTATTAGAGGAAATTTGTATTTATATATACATCTTCTGAAATCAAGTCAAAGATAATTTATTTTAAATTAGAGATACACTTTTGTGTTACTAAAGGTGTATTTTTCATTATTTGGATTCAACTCTCTACAACTTGAGCTCTTTAATTAAGGTTTATTAATCAAATTTTGAAAGTCCAAAAAATAATTTATAGTCTAACTGTTGAGAATCAAAGTGTGAGTCCAAGTCTCATATTAGATAAAAAGGAGAGAACCATATAAGATTGAAGATCCATTAACTTATTGCTCTAAGGTTTTGGATAGAGAGTGGTGTCGGGTTCAAATCTTATTGGTGTTTGTATCTCCCCAGTGAACATCCTCATCAATAGACTCAACAGTGGTATCAGAGTCGATGGTTCATCTTGGTGACGGGCTCAGATAAGTACAATGGTCCTTATACCGAAAGTCTTCCTAGCGAAGACTACCAGGTAAGTGTGTCTCATTAAGATGAACGATAATACGAAGAGTCTCACATTGGATAGAAATGAGAAAGTAAAGTACCATATAAGATTGAAGATCTATTAACTAATTATCTTAAGGTTTTGGATAAAGAGTAGTGTCAATCCCTTATGTGATTGGACTCAAATCTCATTAGTGTTTGTATCTCTTAGTGAATCTCCTCCTCAATAATATTCTTCATTTTGCCCTTTATTCATTATGTCTATTAAGCTTCAATAGTTTCATTTTGTCTTCCTTCTTTTATCCGATCTGGTGCTACTCTTCCATATCAAGATTTTGGAATAAGAATTAGTTGAAGATCAATATTTTGTATATCTTGAAGGTAATACCTTGTTTAGTAAGTATCTGTTCTTTTAAACATAACTGAGTAATTTTAGAGTTTTTCTTATTGTATATTCTAAAAGTTTTACGAATTGAATATTTTGTTAAAGTATGTAAATTGAGTGTCTTTTCTTAACTGTATAATCTAAAACTTGAAATTAATATTTCAAAATTACACAATTTTAAAATACAAATTTGACTTTTCAACGTGTTTTTGAATTGTATTATTCAGAGTATTAATATTTCAAGTTTTTGAATTGTATGATAACATCTTAAAAGAGTTCAATTAAAAAAAGCCTCACATTGAATCGAAGCATCTTTATTTCCCCTAATCATTTTATCTAACAACAATGAAAGGAAAAATGAAGCAGCATTCTGGTACACCAAATAATACAAGTGTGACCTGAGAAACATCACAGTCAAAACTTATATTACAATTGCAATGTTACTCTGCTCAACACACTCTTCTCTATTCACTGTGTCAGTCATTGTGTCTTCAGTAAGATGGAAAATACAACTCAAAGCCTGTTCTTTAACCAATTCAACCTAGTCACCTGAAAATGCAATGCCAGTTTCAGAAAATTACTATAGGTGGACATCATGCAAAAGAAACATCTAAGTAAAACAGTTGCTTAAACTGAACATGTGTCAAAAAAGCAATGTTCCTCCATCAAATCTTGTACTACTTTATAAAGAAAGTAGTAAATGCCTTTAATGTCTTCAAAAAAATTGACAGGTTTAACTGTGTTCAACTCAAAATTTGCTAATTACTTCACACCTACCAACATGTTGTAGCTGTGAAAGACTCAGTCTACATCTTTAATTTCAGCTTCAACATCAATTGCTCTACCAGAATCTTTTTCTGCCATGACAGAAACAACGGCACACACCATCACCAACAAAGATTAAAGGTAATAAAGAGAGGGCAGATAAGGGAGATCTTTGCATTTAAGCACAATGTACTTTTAAGGGTAAAATAAACAAGCCTTGCGAAGATTACCATTTTTAGAACGGGTGAAATTATTGAATGCTTGTCCAAATGTTGTAGATTGGTTTGAAAACTTCACTGACTCCTTCACAAACTCATTTTCAACAACTGATATCAAAACAAACTTCAACTGTGAGAAATTATGTAAAGCATTTTAAGCTACTAATTTCAGAACATCACAAGAAACTTATCTCACAAAAGAAACATCACTGCCTCCCGTGCAATTAAATTCATCAGAAAAGTAAAGGATAAATGGGAAAAACAACAAATCGTTTGATAGTTAGAAACATTAGCATGGGCAAACCATATTCATCTTATTTTAGGGTGGCATGTCTACTACAATCTGTAGATTTTCTTAATTCCATATGGACCAAAATACACGGCTAAATGAAAAATTTACACAAGAACAAAGTTTATGTTAGGGATGGAGAGTCTACGAGAGAAGGAAGAAGGAATAAAACATTAAATGCTTAACTCCCTTAGCAATTAGGAAGAGCGGGATTATTGGTTGTATAAATAGCAAATAAACAATTGTAGTTGGGGTGAATTGTTTTGTTTGTAGTTCTAACAGGGTTATCATTAGGCTCTCTAGAGGGAGGTTAGGCTCCCAAACCCGGTCCTCGTAAAGAGATTCTTTTCGGTGAATAATAGCAAAACACATTCTTCCATTACTATTTCTATCTTTTGAGTGTGTTCTTGTTAGGTTCCAAACCCAGGAACCTACAGTTTACCACAAGGTGTTGCTTTGACATGGTTTTATTAAAGACAGAAGGACAAATTAGTTTTCACTTGAGTGGGAAGAAATCCACAGTTGTCAATCTTAAGCAGCTAAACTGAACTCAGATGTCTGATCAAAACTGAGTTGCATGGATATGGTACAGAACTGGCTATGGGTAATCTTTAAAAAATGGAAATACAAGTAAATTAACATAAAACATAACATAAATTGAATAAGATACAAGTAAATTATTTGATAAATATTATAATACTCTGATTGAGTGGGGAAATTAAAATGGAAAAGTTGAGAGGAAGGGGAGATCCTTAATTTTAACTTAAAAACTATCATTGGTGGTGTTTCTACCTAGTCCAATAGACATACTAAAGAGCACAAGACTCATTAAGTCTCTTTATTCTGAAACATCCCAAACCTACGTCTACTGGGGCATATCCACGTATCATGACTAATATCAACAGTTTAATATTATGGTTATTATTTTGTTAAGTATATACCCACTGCCCATGTTGATCCTATAAATATAACAATTATTCCCCAATAATACTCACTTAATAATCACTATATTCATAAAGATCCTAAACTATAGATCTCTCCCCACTGAACAGCAAGGAATTCCATTCCAATCAGCAAGAGCTATCAAGCCACCTCTGGGATCTTGCCACCTGTCCACAAATCCACGCTCAAGATTCCGGTAAGATCATGTGGGGAGATGATTTAATTAGGACTTAAGTTGCAAACCTAATTATGCAATAAGTCACACCTAGCCTAATTAGAATCACACACAAGTTGTGTGACCACTTTTTCAATTAATACTATAATAGTAATTTTGATAAGTACTCAGGTCTATCCAATGTGTACATACCAGATACAAATCAGAACTGAAATGAAGTACCGCATGCTACAAACCGTCAAGAATAATAAGCAAGAAGCAACAATCAGAACTGATAAATCAATCAGCTAAGAGAGTATTTACAGACCAAGGTATACAAGAAGGTACATAAATAATAAAACAAAGAGATAGATAAAGTAAAATTGTCCAGAACATCTAAAGTATATGGCATATTCTAGCACTTATGCGTGAAAGAAAACAAAATGAAGTAAATAGATCAATTAAGCGAGACATGATGTAAATTTAAGTCAATAAGAACCATGTAATGTCAACAAAAAATATAGCAAATAGTATCAATAAAACACAATCATCATCTGCCATGCATGGCACCCTTTCAAGTCTTAACCATAGTTTAAAAAGAAACTAAAAACCATATCAGGTATGGCATGTAACAATAGGAAGTTCCAAAAATGTTTTCAGTGTCAAAAGGCAACAACATCGTAGAATGGTCATTTACATTCTTTACTAAAAATCTATGATAAAACTAGCTCCGTTAATTAATAATCAAAGCTTTAGTTTTGTGTAATATTGACACTGACAACACACTGAGAATAATTCATGGAGAGACAAGCAAAGTAATCCATTCTTACCAGAAAAAGGTTGACCGCAGAAAGGGCACAACTGTAAATCATCATTCAGAGAAGATCTGAAACAAATTATTACAAATTATAGAGTACAGGTGGTTAGTGGGATTAATTCAAAACAAATCATCAACAACTACCTTAACAAGGTGAATCTTACTTGAAAACCTGAAAATCATTTCCACAATTTGGACACTGCATATATACAACAAACACAAACCCAGTCAGTACAGTTACAAATCACCTTAGCATTAACTACTTCTCAATATACAATGCGTTCTCAGTAAGTGGATAGAATAAAATCAATAAACTGATATCAAAACAAAATAATGAAAAAAGGTAGTTTGACATAAAATAACTTGAGCATTTAAATTTCCACCTTAAAACCTTTTAAAATAAAATTCTGTACAAATCCTCTACTGGGGAAAATTGGCTTCATGCTTAAACATGGAAGTGTGCAAAAGCAATACAATACAGCGACTATAAGCTATATATCTCAGATTATAAAGTACAGTTAAAAGAGCAAGAAATTTCAGAGTTAAATTTGGAAGAACCCTCACAGTGCCTTGCATTATATCTCGTCCTGCCCACCAGAGGAAAGCACCGACACCTACTATTGGTATTAGCACCGCAATGAGCTGAAAATAAAAAAGAAAAGGAGAAGAAAAATTAAATCAATCAGTTCATTGATTTACAAGGGCTAATTTCTCATACCTACATTTATTGGAAGATACTGAGCCTTAAGGGCCTCCAAGGGATTAAAGGACATATCTTTGAAAAATTTACATTGAATAAAAGGAATTTACATCACACAATGTTTTATGAAATACTGAAATGGTGTCTTTTTATGAGGGTGAAATTTAAGAAATTATGTGAAAGCAGCAAATAAGAACTTATCCCCACGTCCCTGGACAGGTAGCATGGTCTTGCATTGGTGCACAAAATTTGTCTCAGTCAACCTAGAAGACTAATCATTGAAATAATCTTAAGAGCAACCTGATTCTTTTTTCAGGTTAAACACTAAACATGTTTTATCTGATCATGTAACACTTCTACCAGGGCTACCACCAATCTGACAACCAAAACACAAAAAGTCTAACAGCATATAATTTTCATTTAGTGAGCTGGAGCACCTAACAAAGTATTGAAAATTATCCTTCGTCTATTTCTAATTTAATTGCCTATCCAAAAACAAATTGCCACACTGATGTCCATCTTTTTATTGGATGTGTTAGACTAGAAGAGGATTTATAATACACACAATTAAAAGATGGGAAGAATGGTGTAACCGAGAAGCACCAGGAAAACAGAAATTCTATGGGGAGTGTAAAAGTTTCTATCAGGAAAACCTATTTGATAGACTCTGCCATAATAAATTACACAATTAATCAAGTACACTCATATTTGATTCCTCTGTTATTCATTCTATCTTGTTGCTTTCTTCTTTTGAAGTGGTGTGCAAATGCATTTACAAGAACATTTCCAAATATAGATGATAAAATCAGCAAGATGAGCCTTGGCACAACCTCGGAGTTTCTAAAGAAACAAGAAAAAGTATGTACTCAGCTAAACGTACTAAACCACTCAGCACAGTAACAAAAGGATAGCTCAAAAACAAGATCGAAAAAAAGAACCTCCTATCACATACAGATATAATATGCATTTGAAAACTTCCATATTTGAAGACAGCGATAGAACCAAAGAAACCAAGGAAGAGAATATTGAAAAATACCCAAATGGAGACAATAGCATCCAAAATCCAACCAAGTTGTCCAGTCACAGAAAGGTAAGTCAGTCCAACAGCTAAAGCAATATTTCCCAAAAGCCGAGCGGTGGCACCATCATCTCTTCCACCACCACCACCGTTGAAGCCAAACCCCTGATTATTCCTCACCGCCACCATTCTCTTTTCCCTCTTGGAACCCTTATCTTTCAACAAAACCCCATTTTGAAACACTGCGCTTCCCAAAAAGCACAAGTTCTCCCTGCCCTCTCTCAGTTTCAAGCTATTCCCACTAAAAGAGCCAACCTTTGCTTCCATCCGACAGAAAGGGAAAGTGGGTCTCTTGCATATGCCATCATGGAAGAACTTGGGCTTCAAGAGCGAACATTTGATAGAGAATTGCACAAGTGTGGTCATGGGAAACATAAGGGAAAGGAAATGTAATGTGATGGACTTAGAAAAGTTGTAGACATGATGAAATCAGAGGCTTGTAGATGATATTTTTATTGAGTTTCATGACTCATGTCCAAGTTGAGTAGTAAGAGCCTTGGATTTTCCTTCACAAGTTCTTTCTTTCAAACTCCAAAGAAGCGTTGCCACGTTAGCTTCAAGGGGCCCCTTCAACCACATTATCTTCTTTGGTTACTAGAGAGCTAGAAACCCCCACGAAATCGAAACAAGTTTTCTTTCTTCATTCCGATAGCTTATGTTACTTTGTTCGTTTTCCAAAAAATTCTATCATCTTATGTTAGTATTTTTTTTAATCAGCAATAAAAAATATATGAATTGTTAGAGCACTTGGATGCTCCAATCCTTTTACACATGAAGATAAAAAAAATACAAGAATAAGACAAAAATATGTCCTTTATATAGTAAGTAAATATAAGGTGATCTATACCTCAGAGATATATACACTTCTAAAAAAAACATTGAGCATAGGTTATTCAAACATTCTATACTTTTTTAGACAAGACTTTTGTGCAAATGTTAATTGATGTAAAAGTCTAAAGTTATGACAAAGAACATGATAGTTAGACTATGAAATTTGTAAAGATGGTTTACTTTAATATATTGTAGAAAATAACGTGAGTCTCTTTCTCTTTTTCTTGTAACATCATTCAAAATATCTTTAAAAATGTTACAAGAAGTTTTCATTGAGATTATAATATTATACGTTGATTTCACTGTGTACTCATTAGTTCACCATCCTTTCTAAATTCACTCATCTTTGTTATTCTTATATAAAGCACATTCGCTTAGCTCAAATAGTAATTTATTTATCTAAAATTTCTTTCACCATTGTTGTCATTCTAGTTTTCATTTTTAAGAGTCACCATTCTAGAAATCAATCTTCCCTAAAGTAACCTATATTTATTAAGAGAATTGACATAGGTTCTTGTAAACTTTTCTAACAATAAAACTTCTCCTAATCAATTATCTTTCCAAAACAAAATATTATCAAACCATTTTTTTTTACCTTTTTCACATTCTTTATCCAAGATTTTCAATATTGTAATAATGTTATTTAAACTTCTCCAATACCTATTTTTCTAATAATATATTGAACATTTTTATATTTCTAACACCTAAGCCACCCGATTAAGTTCAGTTTTTCTTAAACATTATTTTACAATTAAAGTTCGAAAATAAAAGTAAGAATTACTTTTGTGATTTTTATTTTTTTATTTTAAAGTCTTTTTTTTTAGTTAAAAGTTGTTTAAGTACATCACTCCACTAAATAATACATTATGTAACGTACAAATAAGTATGTATGTGTGAAAATAAATTACTGTGGAAATTTAATTTGGTTGATACAAAAATATTTAATAAAAAATGCATAAATTATTTAAATATATTCATTTAAAACTACAAAAATTTATTTTAAATATTTTTACAAATAGTTCAATACATAATGTTAAGTATAGAGGATACAATATTTAAAATTTTATGTATTATTCTTCAACAATATTTAAAATATAAAAACTAATCTATTTAAATAAAGCTAACAATGTAAAATTTTGTTAAAAAATAATCATATTGTTTCCATGTGCCGTTTAGGATATTTTTATAAAAATCAAGAACTAAAATAAATCATTTTGGTCTGAATAAAATAGTTATACTATTTTATACGTTATTTTTAATTTTTACATTTCAATAAATGTTTATACACATATAAAATAATTAAAAACTAACACTCTCTTCACAAGTATCAAAATTTTACAACATTTTATATTAATATTTAACTGTTATTTTCAAAATCTAAATACCGACTCATACATTTATCTTTCACCTAATTTTTAATTAGTCAGAATATTTTGTTAAAGTGAATGATTTTTTTAAAATTTTTAAAGCTTTAAAAAAAACTCAAAAGACACTAAAATAATGGATGGCATATAATGACAATCAACTTTTTCACTGAAAATAATATTTAAAGTGAAATAACGGTCGTGGAACAATTACTAAATAATTGTTTATAGTTTAGGAAAATAAAAAGCACAAAAATAGCTTGATCGGAAATATTTATTTAATTACTAAAAATTAAATATTTATTCAATTACTTTAACTATTTATGATATTTACATAACACTGATAAAATTAAAATTTGTATATTAATTTTTTTATTATACTAAAAAATATGTATTTATTTTATTTTAATCTGGACATTATTCATTCCATTGATTCTAAGAGTTGATTTTTGCTTGAGGAAAAAAAAAAGTCTCTTTTTAGGACACTATAAATACAATCTGACGTTGTTTTCAGGACTCAAAATCTAATAGCAAGGTGTTATATAATGATATCACATACAGATTAATATCAATATAATTTTAATTTGTTTAAAATAATTTAGTTAACAACATTGGTTATTCCAAGTAACAAGTGTTTGTATCTTTAATAAAAGGTTAAACCCTTTAGTTATCCCTATTTATGTAGGTTTTTTCCAGTTCGATCACCGTTTTTTTAGAATTTCCAATTGAGTCCTAAATAGTGCTAATTTGAATCAATTAAGTTTATGTTGTTAAATCTTTTTAACGGAGTTAAATTTTTGATGAGGTGGGAGGTTGACGTGTTAAGTTTTTTAAACATGGCATTTGATAACAAAAACAATGTTTTAAAAATAGTATTGCGCTTGCAGATTAAAAACCAGAAATCCAAAGGTATGAAGCACATCACTGCCAATAGTGGCAGCTTCAGAGGAACACGGTAAGACCTTTCAATGGAGGGCGACTTCTACCTCAGCCAAAGAAACGACACAAACTCCAACAACATCCTCAAATTGTATAAGAAATTCGTCGAAGAAATGATGTCGGTGAAGTCCATGTAAGACACACCAATAGATATCAAAGTCGATAATAGAATCCCCAACCAAGGCATGTTGAACCACTTTGACCTAACTCCGAAAAACTTGGGCAGAATCCTGATCTCCGCTATGCCCAGAACCTAGTACGCGTTGCTGCTCAACTAGGCCTCAAAAAGACCAATTGCCGATAAACTAGGAAAAATAAAAGAAGTTTCTTCACCATTCTCTCCACCTGTATTTCATTCCGCAGACAACATTAAACATTCCCACCTCAAAACCCCCTCCCATAATCATAAAATTGGTGTTTCTTTCATATAATTAATACAAAAGAAGTTTCTTTCGTATAATTAATACAAAGAAAATTAGCGTCACAGAAATCGTAGTTGAGAGGATCCTCCAAGAAGAACTTCAACTGCGCAGCGCACTGAGCAGAGGGCAACCTCACAATGAGTGCTCTAGTGATGCCATCCCTGAGAAGCACAAAAAAACACCACCAGAGACGTAAATAGCTTTGCATTCTCTGTTAGTGTTGGCAACCAGGCACCCTTCAGTGGTGGCCATAGGCATAGTGTATTCCCTTCCATCCAACAATAACGGCCCCGTCACTCCAACGGGAATCTGCACGAACCCTATCGGCATCTCGCAACATTGTCCCAATATCGAATCGTAGTCAAACCCCTGCACGGGTAAACCCTCTAGTGACCGACCTGACAACCTCTGCACCGCCGCATGACAGATTGCAGTTGCCTGACTGCAATCCCCAAGGCGTGACTCCAAGGTGTACGACGGGACCGACCCCGAAACCACTGCCTCAACGACCTTGTCGTCGTTAGGAGACAACGAAATCGGTGATGGTGCTCATGCTGCCTCGTTAGAAGGGTTTAGAGGTGGAGGATTTGATAACTTCACCGCTTTGTTGACGAATATGGAGTGTGGGAGAGGGATTTTATTGTGCTTTATCTTGGAGGCAAGGGAGTCGAGGAACGTAACGGGGCAGGGGCCAGGGGTGCGAGAGTCTTCGCGGAGGATAGTCTCCTCATCAGAGAGCTCGTCGAGGGAGGCACAGGAGGCGAACCCGAAGAAGCCGATGAGGTAAACAGTAGAGGTGATGAGGGAGATGGAGGCTGGATTTTTATGAAATGCCACGTATAAAGGTCTCAAAATGCCACTTTTAAAAAAATTGACACGTCAACTTCCAACCTCAGCAAAAACTTAATTCCGTAAATCTAACTTAACGGCAGAGGCTCAATTGATTAAAAATAACAATATTTAAGACTCAATTGAAGATTTTAAAAAAGCAAAGATCGAACTGAGAAAAACCTACACAAATAGAGATAACTAAGGCCTTGTTCACTTGAGTGGATTTGAGGGAGAGTAATTAAGGGGATTTGAGAGATGTCAATACCCAATTTCGTCCGGGTAAATAAAATTCATCACAAAAAAAAATAAAAAATAAGAAAATAAAAAATAAAAAAAAACATAAAAAACACCAAAAAAAAAACAATTTTGTGAATAAGGGAGTCAAGAAGAGGATTGAAATAGAGTTTTGGGTGTGATTTGACTATGTTTACACTTGTTCCCCGCTCCTCTATTTCTGTTGAATTACAGCTACTTATCCATATTTATCCTCCCTTGTCCTTGGCCCCATTACAACCCTGAAAGACCTTTAGATCTGAACAGGCATATGTTTTAAGTGTTGATATTAAAAACTTGCCAAGTCTACTTGTGTTTGTTTTCTTGAGTGCATTGAGTGACATTGATTTACCTTAAACACTTGAGAGAAACAATGTTAGTGCATCTGTGAGGCTATGTTATTTTTAAATCACCTCTTAAGCTGATTGATTATTTTTCTGTGTATTGAATTGCTTGGATGATTTCTGTAAGTATCTGTTCTGTGATTTTGTGTTGGATATTTTCTACTTCTTTTCTCTGTCCATACTTCTTGAGAACTTTGTAAATTCTGTTTATTTTTCTCTTTAGTCTTTGTTTTCTGTATGCTGAGTTTTGTGTCACTCCTTTGATGTCCTTCGAATTATTTCCTGATTTGCGTCTTGATTTTGCCCAGGAGTGCAAAAGACTAAGTGTGGTCTATTTTGATGAGTCGATATTTTATTCACTTCACTTAGTTTATTGTACTAGATTTAATCGGGAAATCGTGCTTAAATGTCCAGTATTTTCCTATTTTCTGAATTGTGCTTAATTTGATCAAAAATTCTTATTTTGATTAATTTGAATTATCTGAGCTGATTATTTGCATTACAAATTGCAGGGAAAATTTTGGAAATATTTTAGGACTTTAAGATAGATGTGACATAAATTGTAGAAGTAAAATTGGCATTGCATCATAAACCACATGGCCATTCACGTTGCAGCAGCAAGCACACGGTCATGGGAAGTTATGGATGATGGAAAGAATAATGGAATTCATGTTGGTTTCTAAAAGAATCAAGAAGCAATACATTTCGAAGCTCACATAGCTTTTACAAATTGTCATCCAACAATTAAATAAGTTAAGATTGATGGAAAATTATAGGCCACCACTCACTCATTTCACGCAACCTTTTGAATTGGAACACATTCCACAAAGCTCACGTCCAAAATAGTAATTGCTAGTGGGAGCCACCACTTATAGGAAGGTTACGGTTTTGGTTGAGAGAATTTAGTTGATGGTTTAAACTTTGGAATGATGCACAAGAGAAACAACACGTTTTCAAGTAAACTAATGGAGGGACCTTGTTGAAATCTCACATCCAAAAGAAACTCCAAATGCTAAATTTATTGAAATATAAATAGCACATGGTCCCACATGTTTGCACGTCCAGAGAAAGTGGAAAGGCTTACTACAATATTCAATACATTTTTTTTAGACAACACCTCACGGTTTGGTTTCTTTATCAATTGGAGTGCAGCTTTTGTGACTTGCTCTTCTACTCCATATGGTGATTGAAAGAGGGTCCGGCCAGCATTATTTTTGGTGCCCACGTTGAAAAGATAGAGCAGCCAACCTCACTCTTATTTAATTTTCATTTCAATAAAAGAGTTGCTAGAAAACGTGCAGCAACAACATCCAGCAGCTGAGTTTGAAGAAGAAGTCCAGCCACCAAGAGGGAGGAAGGCACGAGGATGATGTGCTGGAATGGTGTGCAAGAGGACAAGATTGAGGGGTCCTCACCCTATTTTCTCACGGACAGAAAACTATTACTCAGCATGCAAGGAAAAGAGGCTCACAGGTTCTGAGTTTTGGCTATAAATGGAGAAGCATCCAGGAGAGATTGGGGGGTAGATTTAGGAGTAGGGGTAGTAGACAGATTCCTGTAGCGTAGGAATAGTGTAGTCTGGAGTTCATTTTTCCCCCTCCCCCTTGGGGAAGTTTTGGCTTTATTTTCATTTTCCAGTTTGATGATGTACTGAATCTTAATTTTCCAGTCTGCGTTTTTCAGTGTTGTTGATGTTTATTTCCAGTGTTAATGTAATTTTCAGTCTGCGTTTTCTGTTGATGTTTAATTTTCATTTTCATCTGCGTCAATTATAATTCTGTTTTTTGAAGTTTAAATCTTTAATCTCATCACTGCCATTTTCCAATTCACTTCAAATTGTTGTATTTCACGCTTTCTGCTCAACTCATTTCATCAAGATGTTTCCTATTTTGAAGTTTGATCCTGTCAGTTTTCATTTCCAATTTACATTTTCAACTGCAATTTAAGTTTCTCTGTTTATTTTTTACTGCCCGGTGATTTTCGTTTTCCTGTCATGTTTTTACCATTTTCGGAATTTATTGCTATTAGTTTTTACTGTATTTTGTATTTTTCAGGATTTAATATATTTAAGTTTTCTGCACACTATTTTAAATTTTGTTTTTACTTTTACAGTATGTTGATTTTATTGCCTTCAGCTTTTAAATTCTGTTCGCTGTTTTTAAATTTTGATTTTAATTTAAAATTAATTTTCTGCAAACAAAAATAATCAAACCCCCTTTCATTTGGGCTTAAGCCTTTCTGACCGTAAAGAAATAAAAAAAAAGAAAAGAATTGGATTTAACACACATTTCAGGACACCTCCAAGTTTCATCCTAACACCCCTGATGGACACCAAGTTGAAGAGGAAAGTATTGGCCCAAACAAAGGAACTTCAATTTCACTCGGCACCCCTGGTTTTTATCTCTGTACATAATTCTGTTGAGCTTTTCTTTTGTTTTATTTTTATGCTTTTTTCTTTCTTTTCATTGGTCTTTTATTGCATGTAATTCCCCTTTGTACAGTAACTCTTATCCCTTTGTTTTATTTATATCTAGTAAACTTGTTTGTGTTGTTTTGTATAAAAATTGTAAATAATAAAAAATATATAAAACTTTAAAAAACATTTAATGTAATAAATATCGGTATGGGTACTCGTGCGATCGTACGCATCAGCCTAGTACTTATTACCCAAAATATAAAATAAACAAGGAAAAAGCCGTGTGAGTGCTCGTGCGATCGTACGCATCAGCCTAGTACTCATTACGCAAAACAATAAAAAGGAAAGCCGTGTGAGTGCTCGTGCGATCGTACGCATCAGCCTAGTACTCATTACGCAAAACAATAAAAGAGAAAGCCGTGTGGGTGCTCGTGCGATCGTACGCATCAGCCTAGTACTCATTATGCAAAAAAAATATAAATATTACAATAAAAATACCAAAAACATATAAAATCATCAAAAACCAAAAAACATGCCTTTTTCAAAACTACAAACAATATCGCCTTGCCAGAACTACGTGATCCTTGATTCTCCATCAAAAGTGGAGATACGTAGGAGCAAGGCCAGTCCTTGTCAGGTTCACTCTCCCAAAAATCCAAATTTATCCATAATCAAAATTCTCAAATTCTCAAATAAGTTTCTAAACGATTTCCAGAACTACGTGATCCTTGATTCTCCATCAAAAGTGGAGATACGTAGGAGCAAGGCTAGTCCTTGTCAGGTTCACTTTCCCAAAAAATCCAAAGTCATTTTCTCAAACAAATTTCTAAAGTATTTCTCAAACAATATTTTCAAACAGTTTCTAAAAGAACTACGGAACCCTGATTTCTCATTCTTAATGAGAATACGTAGGAACAAGGTCAATCCTTGTCGGGCCCACAAAAACTAAAAAATACATTTTGTTTCTTTAGAATTTTATTTTAGGGGAAAGTTAAACATTTTGAAAACCACATCATATTCGCGTATTTAGTTAAAGGTACTGCCTTAGGGCAGGCGTTGTAGGGTGCTAATACCTTCCCTACACGTAACCGAATCCCGAACCAAGAATCTCAGTTTCGCGGACCATGCCTTATCATTTTATGGTTTTTCCGTAGTTTTCCAGAATAAACTATGGTGGCGACTCCAAAATCTCTTCTTTTTCAAACTTCATTTTTATTTTTCATGGATCGTCGTCCCGTCGCGATCCCGGTTGCGACAGATGGCGACTCCACTGGGGAAACTCTGTGAGTCAGGCCATTTAATTAGGTATGCGAATTCGGTGTGGTTTTTCTTTATGTTTTTTTACCCTTTTCTTTTATCTATGTTTAATATTTGAAATAATTGCGTGTAAATTATTTTGATTGTTTCATGTTGAACCCTAGGATAGAAAACATGTTATATCTGCCTGGGAATCTTCTGGTTGTTTTGCAGGTGAGGGTTTGGGGTGTACAATTACATTCTCCCTTCACACACACACAATATGCATATCATGAGTGAGGCCCTATACCCGGGTCTGAGCGCAACTTAGAAATAGAGGGGTTGTGTAGCGGTGTCACTCTGGGATGTACTTCCTGTTTGGCTATCGTGAGAACCCCAGCCAGAGTCTGTTCTCTTCATTTGTGTCTCCACATCTAGTTGATTACTCTGACTGTTGTGGAGAAACAGTGAAAAGAGCCATAGCTCTGGTGGCCTGACTTAAGCATTAGGAAGCTATCCTTGTGAGTGCATGTATTCGGCCTTAAAACTTTAAGTCATTCAACCTCTGATAAGGCACGGAAGGGAGACTATTTTGTTTGTCTGTCATTTTTACAATAAATGTGTCATGTTTCTTTTGATAAATAAAAAAATATGAAAAAAGATTAAAATTGATTTTGTTTTCGGAATCATTCAAAAAGGAAAAAATTAGAATTTCTTCAAAATATTGTTGGGGCATGAAAAATCTTTTAAAAAAATTTAAAGTGTACATATTTTGGGGCATTGTAGATCATTGTTTTTATTTTCTTGACATTATTTTTCATACAAATAAAATGTGAATTGTTGTTCTTTCAAAAAAAAAATCGTTTTGAACATACAATATTTTCCATTCAAATAAAAATTAATCTTTCTCACATATACATATATATATATATATATATATATATATATATGTATTTTTTCTTAAATTTGAAATTACAAAAAAAAACGGCCAACTTTCCACGACATCCCTAAAGGACTCGAACCAGTTAACAAATCTTGGAGAACCAAAGAGAAGGGATGAAAGTCGATGTCCAACAACTTAAGGGACAAATGAGCCTAATCCTTGAGGCCCTGAATGCCTTACGAAGCCCTGGAGATTCATGCTTACCACAACTACCATAGGAAGTTCCAGAGACACAAACTTTCCCTCCTAATTGGTCTTTCCTCAAATTACACTCTATCCTAAAGGGCAGACTCGGGGCATGAAACCCACAAAAGGTCGAAGAGGACACAATTGAAGTAGGAAACGAGTTAGGGGCAACCGTTTGGATGGTCTTTAGGAGAATTATTGTAAGCGCCAAGGAGGACAAAGCCACCTGAGTTGAAATCTTCTCACCATGTCATCACATCAATGTTGAGGTTGTCAGGCACCAATTTGAAGTGCTGAAAAATTATGAAGCCATAGAAGGTGATGAAATGCCAAGTTTGAAAATGTTGCAAAGTTTGCTTAGTCTCAGATCTGATGGTTCTTCCAAAGTTCAAGTTGCCAAAGTTTGAGAAATATCAGGGAAATACTTGCTCAAGGAACCATATAACCGTCTATTGCAAGAAAATGCCGGCTTATGCCCACGATGAAAAGCTCTTGATTCGCTTCTTCCGAGAAAGTTTAACTGGCGTTGCTCTAACTTGGTACACGAGTTTAGAAACGATTCACATATATTCATGAAAAGATCTGGTTGACATGTTCCTAAAGCAGTTCGAATATAATAAAAATCTAGCGCCTCACAGAGTACAACTACAAAACATGGAAAAAAGAGTATGAATCATTCAGAGAATATGCCCAAAGGTAGAGAGAAGTTTCTGCGCAAGTAGAACCGCTTCTGAGCAACAAGAAGGTCACTACCGTGTTTTTAAGTACTCTACAACCACCATGAACACATGATAAGCAATGAGAGAGTGAAGGTGGAAGAGTCTCTGACAAGGTATAGAGCTGAACCAAAGCAAGTACACTTGTCGCCAGAAAACGAACGCTCGTCGCGCGATGGAATCACAAGACGCTCGGCAAGCCAATATGAAGTGGACGCTCGTCCATGCTCGTGGGCAGAGTAGGGGACGCTCGTCCATCCTCGTTGGGCGAGGAAGTGGACGCTCGTCCTTCAAACCAATGTATACGCTCGTTCGCCAAATAGAGTGACGCTCGTCCGGCAGAAGTAGTCGCTCGACCAGGCAGTGGACGCTCGTCTAGATATCAAGTTGGACGCTCGTCCATGTGTAGAGTGACGCTCGTCCAGAAGAAGTAGTCGTTCGCCCATCCAAACAGAAGTGGCAGTCGTCCACCAACTAGAATCGGACGCTCGTCAGAAGTATACGCGCATCCTACAATTAGAAAGGACGCTCGTCCAGCCTTAGTGGACGCTCGTCCAGATTAGAATGGGACGCTCGTCTAGTTCAGTGGACGCGCGTCCTATAATTAGAAAGGACGCTCGTCCGACGCTCGTCCTTCAAAAGAGAATTGGACGCTCGTCCAAAGAAATGGCCGCTCGCCAAATAGAAGAGGACGTTTGTCCTAAAAGTATAGGAGGCCGTTCGTTCAACAGCATAAATGGACGCTCATCCAAATATAAGTATATCCAGATGCTCCACGCCGAGACGCACTGAGAGGGTGCCAGATGCGACGTTTACAGATGTGTCTATTTAACCTTAAGACGCGAAAGGGAAAAGAGTCTTTGGTTCATTGGAGGCGTGATTTCACTGAAAGGAGAGCTTGGAGGGCTGCTTGGATTCTTCGTCATTTTGCATGGTCATTTTTATGGTTCTGGTCAAGAGAAAGAGCTACTGTCAGATCTTCTCCACAACAACCTCGTGGAGATTTGTCCAACCAGGCCAACACGACCTCCGTACCCAAAGGACTATGACATAAATGCTGGGTGTGATTATCATGAAGGAGCACGCGGACGTTCAACCGAAGCATGCAAGGCTTTAAAACATAAAGCGCAATCTTTGATCGACTCAGTGGTTTACATTTAGGATGTTTAAAGTTTGAAGAAAGTCAATTGAGTGTCGTGACAAGGCGTGAGTTCGCCTCTACAAATGCCATAGACAAATGAAGAGGACTCTAGGACTACCTGGGAAAGCGGAGATTATTGTAAAAGGCGAAACCGATGTTGATTTGCTCATATTTTGAATTGTTGTTAGAACTTTCATTA
Organism: Vigna nakashimae; assembly: GCA_034642375.1. Taxonomy (NCBI): domain Eukaryota; kingdom Viridiplantae; phylum Streptophyta; class Magnoliopsida; order Fabales; family Fabaceae; genus Vigna; species Vigna nakashimae. The sequence goes on along the minus strand of CM067764.1, from coordinate 12,552,310 downwards.
CGAGGTAATCTACAAGGTTTACCGGAAATCTGTCCTAATAGGGTGTCATGGAGAATGAAAGCCGCAAAGGATAAATTAAGAAATTTAAAAAAAAAAAAAAAAAAAATCTTGAGTCATGTGTCTTCCTTACAAATCGCCAATTTTCTGTTTGCAAAAATAGCAAAAAAAAAAATTTTTAAACGATAAATCAAAAACAAAGTTGCAGTGTAAGATTTTTCCCAATTTTGATGTTTTCTCTCGAAACGTGTTTTTCCACAAATAAGGGTTTTTTAACGTGTTTTCCATCAGAGGCTTGTTAGGAACCCATTTCTTCATTTTTTTTACAAATAATTTTTGAGTTTTCACTTATAAATTCATTTTTCGAAGTTAATTTTCCTTATTTGTAAATATTTTTTAAGCCCATTTTTCTAATGGTTTCGTACAAAGAATTGATTGAAAATTTTAGACTAAATGCATCAAATAAAAATCATAAAGGGCTAATTTATTTCATCAAGTGAGCAAACTTTACAGAGGAAAAAGGTTTGAACAGAGAGACTAATTTGAATACAAAGCCAAAATACAAAAACAGGGATACACAATTTTAGATCTAACAAAAAAAAAACGCAAGGTTACTTTACCTTACACAAAAAAAAAAAAAAAAAAAAACACACATAAGAGCAATAATAGTAAGGGTGTGCAGTGGTCGATCGCGGACGATCGTTAAGGTTACAGTCCAGGAAATAAACAAAAATTGAAAGCATAAAATATCTTAAGTGTCCATATTACAGTCCTTATTCTGGCCACACTAGGCCAACAAAACAACAAAACAAACAAAAAAAAATTCTTCAATGAAAAAAGAATTCTCGAGCTGGTTGTGGTGGTCTAAGGGAAAGCTCCGTTGAGGGACCTCTGGTACGAAAAGTCGTGGACGGAGGCGGAGGAATCTCTGTTTCTCCATCGATTATGATGGGAATGGGGAAGAGGTCCAGAAGCTTCGGAGCCTTCATGACTACCCAACCGGTTTCTCCAAAAAAAAAAAAATAATGATAAAGAGAAATAATTGTGTCAAAAGAAGGAAAAGAGGAAGAAAATTAAAAAGACAAGGATGAAGTTAGGGTTTTACCATACATGTACAGGGGTAGTAGAGAAAAGAGGGTGCCGGTGGGATCCAATTCCGCTTGCCAACGTCTTACTCTATTCCCATGATTGCTAAACCAGCACTGGACATTGTACTCCCCCGCTTCTCCGAATGCCCTGATTCGAGTAGTGATCTCAAAAATCTGAGCTCGACTTGGGTGAGTGACTCCGTAATTGTAAATGTTGGTCATTATCCTGATTTGGTCTTCTGTCGGACGCCACTTTGGGCAGGTCGGTCTCTCCATTTCCATTTCCTTCTCATCCATTTCCCTAATTTGTCTAAATAAATAATAAATAAAAAACAAAACAAACCATAAATAACAAAATACTATGTTCATGGTCTAATGTCTTCTTCCATTGTGTTTCTTTTAAGCTAATTTTGTTCTTTGTATTGGGTCTTTCGAGTCTTATTGTCCAGTTTGTGATCTGTTTCATGGTCCTCGCAAAGGTTCCTAAACGGATCTATGTCCATATTGTCCATGTCCGGTCCATACAAATAAGGTCTATGTCCATTTTGTCCGTGTCCGGTTCGTTCTCTTTTTAAGTTTTCTGTTTTTATGGGGTACGTGGCGTTGTTCTACCCGATTGTCTCTGCCATACCTTCAAACGAAGGGAGATTAACGTCTGGTTTCCAGCCTATATACCCCTTAAGTTTAAGACAATTGTGTTTTTAAGTGTTTTAAAGTTTTTAAAATTAAAAAAGAGGAAGAAAGAAGGCTCAGAATGAAAAGCAGAGAAGGACAGGATGGAAATAAAAGCAGGCAAAGCAGAAAACGGAAAGAGAAAGCAGAAAAGAAAAAAAAACATGAAAGCAGAAAGGGCAACAAACGGAAAGCAAAGGAAGGCAGAGAAATCAGAAAGGAAAGCAGGAAAAGGGGAGGAGGTGAAGAAGAGCAGAAAGCTTAAAAGAAAGACGAACAGAAAGAGGGAAAGAAAAACTTGAAAGCATGGAAAGAAGGACACCAAAGAAGAAAGGGAAGATCTAGAAGATGGAGGACTTACCCGGAAGCAGAAAGGCTTACAGAAGCTCGTCGCAGCACTCGGAGGCCTTCAGAGGCACGCGGGGACAGAGGCTCCTAGCAGATCCAGACGCCCAGGTGGAGAGAAAGAGGATAGCGGAGGGAGCGAAAGAGAGAGCAGAGGGAAGGAGAGGGATAGAGAGAGAGTGCATAGATCGACAAACGCCACTCAGACGCTGAAGGATAGCCTATTTATAGCCAAAGATTCTGCCACTGTGTCCACAGTTCCGGTCACTGCAACCGTCTGGTGTCGGTCTAATCTTTCTGAGTTCAAAAAAAAAAAAAATTTGAAAATCTGAAAACGGGTAGGGTTGTGTTGGGTCGATCTGGCCCAATTCAGGAGACTTATTAGATGATCCGGTTTCAAAAAAAAAATAATAAAACAAAATATAAAAATGTGATAAATAGAAAATTTTCACAAATAATAAGTGGAGTGATGTAAAATTTGAAGTGTTCAAAATTGTTTTTCATTTGCATGATAAAGGATATTTTTCAGGTTCATTGGGCCTCGTTGTCATGTTAGCCTTCTTTGAACCCAATTCTTTCTGAAATGTAAATTTGAGTGAAAAATTATTTTGGCATGTTTGTAATTTCACATCACACCATTTTGTTTGATTTTATTCTTTCTTCTTCTGCATTTTTGAATAAATCTAAAAAAAAAAGAGAAGCGAACAGTGCTCTAGCCCATTAGGCCCAATAGCCTTCGTGGTTTTCTCTCGAGTCTACTTCTTTTGAAAAAATATCAAAAATATTTTGTTTTCACATTTTTGCTGTTGAATGATGTTTAGTACATTTGTTCAAATTGTCCTGTGTGATTTTCTTTGAATTTGTAGTTAAAAAAAAATCTTAAAATGAAAGGGAATAGTGCTCGAGCCCATTAGGCCCAATAGCCTTCGTGGTTTTCTCTCGAGTCTACTTCTTTTAAAAAAAATATATCAGAAATATTTTGTTTTCACATTTTTGCTGTTGAATGATGTTTAGTACATTTATTCAAATTGTCCTGTGTGATTTTCTTTGAATTTGTAGTTAAAAAAAAATCTGAGAATGAAAGGGAACAGTGCTCGAGCCCATTAGGCCTAATGGCCTTCGTGGTTTTCTCTCGAGTCTACTTCTTTTGAAAAAATATCAAAAATATTTTGTTTTCACATTTTTGCTGTTGAATGATGTTTAGTACATTTGTTCAAATTGTCCTGTGTGATTTTCTTTGAATTTGTAGTTAAAAAAAAAAAATCTGAAAATGAAAGGGAATAGTGCTCGAGCCCATTAGGCCCAATAGCCTTCGTGGTTTTCTCTCGAATCTACTTCTTTTAAAAATAAATATATCAGAAATATTTTGTTTTCACATTTTTGCTGTTGAATGATGTTTAGTACATTTGTTCAAATTGTCCTGTGTGATTTTCCTTGAATTTGCAAAAAAAATATATAATAAAAAATCTCTGAGAATGAAAGATGAACAGTTTTTGAGCCCAGTAGGCCCTTTTGTCATATGTGGTTTCTCTTGAACCAGTGCATCTGAATTTCTGAAAAATAAAAAATACGTGTTTATGAAGATTTTGTGTTTTCAATTCATATTTTTCCTTCCCATTTGTGTGACAAGTATTTGTGCAAAAAATAAAAATAGAGGAATTCAGACCCTTGTCTGAAGATTTTGTCATGGTTGTAAAAAGAATAGTGTTGGGCCCATTGAGTCTGGTAGTGTTGCAAAATTTTCTTTAGTCCAATATTGTGAAATCCTCTCATAAAAAAAAATGATGAATTTCTTTTAGCTTGTTCCATAAACTGAAAAATAAAAAATGTTTTCTTGGTCATCTTCTTGTGATAGGTTCACACGGCTCAGGTCATATGATCCATTGGGTCAATGTGCCTGGTAAGTCCAACTTCCTTCTTTGTTACTTCTCCTCAGGTCCGATCCGATCTGGATTTTCTCATGTCGGAAAGTAAAAAACAAAAAAATAAATAATAATCAAATCGAAATATGTTTTTTGAAGATGTTCAAACGTTTTTGGCCCATCTCGGCCCATTACATGCATATTTCTCATTAATTTCTATTTTAAAAAAAAAAAAACACAAAAAAACATTTTTCTAATATGCTTAATATTTTTCACATTGTGTAAATAAATAAAAAAAATGATTGAAAAAAAAAACATTTTTATTTTTCAAACGTTTTTCTAAAATCAAGTTTTCTCATATCAATTTTTGCATTGCTCACCAAGCCGAGTTTCTGCACTGGTTCCCAAGCTCATTTTCCACATTAACCCAGAAAGTTCATTTTCATAATGGCTTGCAAAGCCCAGTTTTCATGCTGGCTCGCAAGGCCCAAATTCCACAATGGCCGAAAAATCTCAATTGCAACATTAGCTCAGAATGCCCATTTTCCATACTGGCTTGCAAAGCTCAGTTTCCATGCTGACCCGCAAGGCCCAGATTCCACAAAAATAAGAAAAAAAATCTCAATTTCCATGCTGGCCCGCAAAAGCCCAGTTCCTACACTGGCCCACAAAAGCCCAGTTCCTACACTGGCCCATAAAAGCCCAGTTCCTACACTGGCCCATAAAAGCCCAGTTCCTACACTGGCCCATAAAAGCCCAGTTCCTACACTGGCCCATAAAAGCCCAGTTCCTACACTGGCCCGTAAGCCCAGTTTTCACACTGGCCCCCAAGCCCAGTTTTCATACTGGCCACCAAAATCTAATTTTCTCTAAAAAAAAAAAAAAAAAATCTGTTTTTCAACTGGTATCATCATTTCCACATAAAACCAAAAAATACGCAAAAGTTGAGTCAATTGTTTTCGATGCAAATCATCCATTTTATGAGATTTCAAAAAATGTAATGGATGTCATAATCTCCTGGAGCCAAATGATCAAGTCACATCTTCTTAATAGACATCCGTGTGTGCATTGCTTGAAAGCATCATCCTTCAGCCCTCGATATACCAAGAGATTGACCCAATCATGTTCTTAAGCCCAAATAATAAACACAAAGTTTTACACTGGGGCAGATTTTCCATTTCCTACACTGGCTTTCAGTTGGGAGATCCCTGATTCCTTTGGGACACAAAAAAAAAAAATGACTCTCGTTGAGATCATTTAGCTTTGTCTCCTAATTAATCTTTTGAAAATGAAACAACCAAAATTTGAAATGATGTGTGGCCATCTTTCTCCATCCAAGAAAAAAAAAAAAACAAACAAAAATATATCCTTTGATACCAAATTTGAGCCAATAAGAAATTTCTTTTCAAAATTTTACCCAAACAAGAGTTACCATCACGGTAGAAGTCGACTCAAATTGCAGGAAGAACACACTTAGTGATCAAATGAAGATAATTCCTCAAAAGTGAGGCAAAATGGAAAGATCACAAAGTGATGGCAAACAAAGAATGAAATTTGAGAAATGGCAAAATAGTCAAAACAGCATTGACGAATAACTGATACAAAGTGTAGATGGTAACTCTTGTTTCAAATTACCCACAAACATTTATTTGGGCCTTTATATCCTTTCCTTCAATACCCCTTTAGCCCAAGCCACATTACAAACCCAATAAAAGTCCACACAGATTGAATAATGATTGCTTAAATTTTCATAAAGTTTAATTTTGAGACAAGACAAAATGACTAACAATACAGTTGTAAAAAAAAATGATGATGAAAACAAATGTCCTCGGAAGAAGGGAACTCCCTATTGATCAAGATTATACAAAGGAAAATCAAGCCAATTGGGGCAATCCTTTCAAGCCAATCATTTCCATATCCATCTCAAATCCATATCACATTCAAACTCTTCCCCCGATTCCCAAACTAGGGGGCAACTTTGGGAAACTTTGTGAGTTTCATATGTTTTGGCCCATTCAAAATATGGGGCAATTTTGTTAGTCTCACATTTGTTTAATCTGTATATTCAAAGTTCGTACCAAGACTGGGGCATCCCTTGTTGGGCCTCTCGGATTTGTCTGCACTGAAATTCATAGATCTACCCTCAAAACAGGGGCAGACGCTTTGGGGCTTTATATGATTTTGAGTCCATCTTATCATTCGTAAACCCAAAGTGGGGGCAACCTCTTTTTGAACCTCGCTTAATTGACTCATACCCAAAACTAGGGACAACTCTGTGAGTTTTATGTGTTTTGACCCATTCAAAATATTGGGCGTCTTTGTTAATCTTTCATCTGAATATTCAAAGCTCATACAAAGACCGGGGCATCCCTTGTTGGGCCTCACATGATCTTGGTTCACCCCGAACTTCAAAAGTTCACCACCAAAATTGGGGCAATTTGTAAATCTCACACTCCCTGATTCATGACTTATTCCCTCATAATTCACAGATACATTTGTCCATACCCGTCTTTTACCATGCCCCCAAACTGGGGCAACTTTTGAGTATCTACCTTACATTGGCATTTGTAACTGTTTTAAGGAGTAAGAGGCCCAAGTAGCCAACCCGTTACTCTCCAAATACTTCCACACATTTGTCCCAACCCTTGATATCAGGCATGCATACACTGATGTTTCAAAAGAAAATGTTGAACGCACAAGTTTGAACATTTGACTTTTAGAATTTGACCTCCATTAAAAAAATGATGAAAGTCTAAATCTTCATAGACCAGATGATTTCAAAGAAAAACAACTTGACTCAGTAAAAAGTGTCATAGTTTCATAATCTTCCATCACGGATCAAGAGTCAACATCATGTACACATTTTCATGAATTTTCATCAAATCTTCTTCTTTCAAAAAGACAAAAAAATCAAATTGCATCAAAGTTTTCTCCTCCAATTTCAAAATTACATATTTTCATCAAATCTTCTTCCTTCAGAAAAGACAAAAAAATCAAAATGCATCAAAGTTTTCTCCTCAAATTTCAAAATTTACACCAACCATATTTCTCTCATATATCAAGATTTCAAATCCTTGTACAAAACTGCAACACTTTGTTTATTGATTTCAAAACTTTCAAAAAAAATCATCAAAGTCAACATCATGTACATATTTTCATCAACTTTGAATTTGTTTTCGTGAATATTCATCAAATCTTCTTCTTTCAAAAAAAAAAAAGACAAAAAAAATCAACATGCATAAAATCTTTCTCCTACAATTTCCAAATTTACATCAACGATGTTCTTATTTCAAAAAAAATAAATAAATAAATAAATAAAATAAAATAAAAATAGACACTCATTTCTATTTCAAGGAAATAAAATCAAAAAAAATTTCAACATCTCAAAATTGCAACAAAATCCAAATTTCAAATTCAAAACAATCAAACGATTTTACTTTCTATTTCGGCCCTCTACAAGGCAATGGTCAAATCCAACAATCAAACTCAAATCATTCACTTCCATAGGGTTGGTATACCCTCCACGAGGTTTTTACACCTCATCAACTTCATCTATAGGGTTGGTACACCCTCCGCGAGGTTTGTACACCTCATTCACTATCCATAGGGTTGGTACACCCTCCACGAGGTTTTTACACCTCATCAACTTCATCCATAGGGTTGGTACACCCTCCACGAGATTTGTACACCTCATTCACTTCCATAGGGTTGGTACACCCTCCACGAGGTTTCTACACCTCATCAACTTCATCCATAGGGTTGGTACACCCTCCACGAGGTTGGTACACCTCATTCACTTCCACGAGGTTGGTACATCCTCCACGAGGTTTCTACACCTCATCAACTTCATCCATAGGGTTGGTACACCCTCCACGAGGTTGGTACACCTCATTCACTTCCATAGGGTTGGTACACCCTCCACGAGGTTTCTACACCTCATCAACTTCATCCATAGGGTTGGTACACCCTCCACGAGGTTGGTACACCTCATTCACTTCCATAGGGTTGGTACACCCTCCACGAGGTTTCTACACCTCATCAACTTCATCCATAGGGTTGGTACACCCTCCACGAGGTTGGTACACCTCATTCACTTCCATAGGGTTGGTACACCCTCCACGAGGTTATTACACCTCATTCACTTCCATAGGGTTGGTACACCCTCCACGAGGTTATTACACCTCATTCACTTTCATAGGGTTGGTACACCCTCCACGAGGTTTCTACACCTCATCAACTTCATCCATAGGGTTGGTACACCCTCCACGAGGTTGGTACACCTCATTCACTTCCATAGGGTTGGTACACCCTCCACGAGGTTTCTACACCTCATCAACTTCATCCATAGGGTTGGTACACCCTCCACGAGGTTGGTACACCTCATTCACTTCCATAGGGTTGGTACACCCTCCACGAGGTTTCTACACCTCATCAACTTCATCCATAGGGTTGGTACACCCTCTACGAGGTTGGTACACCTCATTCACTTCCATAGGGTTGGTACACCCTCCACGAGGTTTCTACACCTCACCAACTTCATCCATAGGGTTGGTACACCCTCCACGAGGTTATTACAAATCATTCACTTCCATAGGGTTGGTACACTGATAAGTCAATATTTTATTGACTTCACTTAGCTTATTGTACCCGATTTAAACAAGGAATTGTGCTTTAATGTTCACTATTATCCTATTTTTCTTAATTGAGCTTAATTTGTCCAGAAATTCTTATTTTAATTAATTTGAATTATTTGAGGCTAATTATTTGCATTATTAATTGTAAGGAATTATTGGATAATAATTTTGGACATTTGGAAGGCTGCCACAAAAATTAAAGACTCTCCATTAAAGAAGTATTTACAATAAAGAGGACATTATGGTCATTTTACTCTTTGTAAGGGGTGCTTTGTTATTAGAAAATGGTGACATCTAGTAAAATGAAAAGACGCTGGAAGAAAGAAGCAAGGTGCTGCATGGTGATGGAGGTGATTCCCGTGGCTGTCCAGAGCCTTATCCATGCTACAATTGAATGTTGAAATTAGAATTGGCATCATGGATGTGGGAACGTGCAACAGTAGATGTGGGGGCTGCTATGTTGACATGGAAGAGCACCAAGTCACACGGTTGGGAACAAACGAGGGGGCCACTTGTTGAAAGCTTACGTCTAGTGGAGAAACACATAATCACATCCAACAACTAAATTTCATTTTAGCTTGTACATTCACGGTGCATGTCACTGCTGAAACATGATTTAGTTGAGGGCCCTCTTGATAGTGTTGATTGAAGAAATTTTTAAAAGGTAGTTGCTGGAACCACACTTATTGAAGAGAGGCCACATGGAAGCAAGCACACGGGTTTGGCTTCAAGAGGACTCTTGGTTTCCATCCAGCAGCAAGCCTTCACTTGGGCAGCAGCTCATCACCTTCCAGCAACACCTGTCCAAGGATTTACAACCAGCAGCTGTTACAGGCTTGGATTCACGCAGAGAACACAAGAATAACAGCGTCTGGGAAGTGTGTACACGAGGCAATGGGCTGGACACGGTGCAGATACTGATTCACATATCCATGGAATGAACACGCAACCAGCAGCATGGTGAAGTGCAGCACGGTAATGGTCCACCAGCACATGATTATTCACGGAAAGAAGAACAAGGTGCCACGGCCTGTTGGCTTAATGGAGGGGCCTTGCTTAATTTTGGTACGTAAGAGAGAACAAAAGTGGAGAATAAGAAAGTTGCTAAAAGACAAAGCTATGAAAGAAGTGATGGTGGATGGCAAGAAAGAGACGTTCAAGTGTGCATGAGGACCCGTGATTTCTTTCTACTAAAGAAGAAAGTGGTGCACTAAAAAATAATTTCTCACTAAAAGACAAATTTTTCTTGTGTGCATAAGCCATGGAGAAAAGGAGAAACGGCTCTTGGTGGATATAAAAGAGAGGCCGTGAGGAGAGTAAACCACAGGTTCCAGCAGCTGCAGTAAGGGGCTGGACAATGCAGCAGGGGGCTGGAACAGTAGTGAAGAAACACAGAGATGGAAGGTTACGGTTGATGCACTGATTCATCTTCTTTGCTGTAATGTGGAATTTCTAATTTAGTTTTCCTCTTCTTTTGTTGTAATAAACTCTTCTATAATTTTAATCCAATGCACTATTTTTATTTCCTGTTGTTAAAATTTCTAGAATTGTTTTACTGTTTCTTTTTACTGCCGTAATTTAATTTCTGTGGTAATTTAATTTCAGTTGTTGTTTTCGGTAATTTAATTTATGTTGTTCTTTATTTTTGCATGTTGATCATTTACTGTAATTTTATTTTCTGTATTTTACTGCAGTGATTTTGATTCTATTTTTACTGTTTTTACTGTTTTCTGTATTTATCTTTTTCTGTATTTTATGTTTTTATGTATTTTCATTTTTTACTATTCCAGATTTATTTTTACTAATTCATGTTACTGTATTTTCATTTTTACTATTTTAGTATTTTTACTGTTTTACTGTTTTTACTGTTCTCTATATTTTGTGTTTTTCTGTATTTTCGTTTTCTGTATTTTTAAGTTTTCTGTCCAGATTTAATTTCACTGTTTTGTGTTACTGTATTTTCGTTTTCACTGTAGCAATTTCATTTTTACTGTTTTAAAATTGTTTTACTATTTTAATTTCGTTTTTACCATTTTCACTATTTTAAATTTTACGGTTTTGTTTTTACTGATGCCCCTATTTTTGCGTTTAATGTTTTACGTTTTGTTCACGTTTAATGTTCCCGCGTTAATTTTATATCTTTTACCGTTTTTTTTTTATGTTTTGAATTTTACTTCATCGTTTTCACATTTACTGTTTTAAAGTTAATTTTCAGTTTAATTTAATTTTACTGCATAAAAAACCAAAAACATTCACAACCCCCCTTCGTGTTAAATCTGAGACTGAACCACCAAAATTGGTCCTTGAGAAACGACCTAGGAGTCAAATCCTAGTCCTGTACTGCATTCTTATCTGCAAACAACTTTTGTGAGCGGTGCGACCCGTTCATCAAAATGGCGCCGTTGCCGGGGACCAACCAATGGAGGTTTGGTTTTAGATTTTTGTTGTATAAAGTTTTGTTCTGTTAATATGTTTGTTTTGTGTGTTTTGTCTTGTATATTTCTGTAGGCGACAACGACACCTTCAGCAAATTTTGGCGGCGTTGTCACTTCAGTTCAGGTTTTTGTTTTAGATTTTTACTGTGTTAATATATATTGTGTATATATGTGTTTAATTGTGCTATGTTCTGTATTTAGTTGTTATTAAAAAAAAAGATTTAAAATTAAAAAAAAAAAGTAATTAAAAATTTTTACTATTGATGTTCTGTCTTGTGTGTGCTTGTAGCATGTATAAATGTGTTTAGTTTATCTGTTTCGTAATTTTTAGTTTTTAGTTTTTATTTTTATTTTCCATGTCTACCTATTTTAATTTTGTGAATAGTGCTTATTCTATAAGTGCCTGTAATTATGATTCTCTTTCTGCATATTACTCTGATTCTTGTGCTGATTTTAATACTGAGAAAAATATGGATCATCCTCAAATTCCTGAGAGCTCCCTTTGGGAGCCGGTTCCACCAGTTCAGCAATATCAGAGTCAGCAGTATGATGCTCCTGCCCAAGTAGCTTCTCAGCCTTCAACTTCTGAACCTACATTGAAGGAGTTATTGGAGCAGATGACCATGCAGAACATTCAGTTTCAGAAAGGGAACATGCAGTTCAAGCAAGAGAGCATGGAAACTCAAGCTGCCATGCAGAATCTGAGTGATCAGATCAGGCAGATGGCCACTCTTGCACCTGAGACTGTTGATGATTATTTTAAGGACCAGACAGTTGATGAATTGGAAATTCATGAGAAAATTTATTCTGAGCAGCATGTTTTGGATTCTGACACTGATAGCCCTGAGGATGCAGCTGATAACTTGGAGTTTGGTAAGAAACTTCTGAGTGAGCAAAAACAGGTTTATTCTAAACCTGAGATTCCAACTTTACCTGATTTCCCTACACATTCAAATGCATGTGATTTGACGCACATTGATTCTATAGGGTTTATGACTGATATTGATACAAATTCGATTGACCAATCTAAAATTTTTAATTCAGTGTCAGCCATTGAACCCATTGGTAAAAGTTGCGTCAATATTGATTTTGAAAGAGAAACTGTGCAATCTGATGATTTTATAGAGTCAAGACTAAACTTTGATTTAACACAGTTTTCTGAAAATTTTGAATGTGACTGTGAATCTGGTTTTTGCTCCATTTGTGCCGAAATTGATTATGTGTTACACCCAGAGTCTAAGTTTATAACAGATGCTATTAATTGTGAGTTTGATGACAAGAATGCATAGTTAAAAGAAAATGCAGGTGCTGACATTAAGGAATGCATGATTAATGAAGGAAAGATATTGTCGAAACAAATTGTTGTTAAAAGAAAGAAGAAAAATCTTGTTGTGAATGATATGGCAATATTGATGAAGCAGTTCCTCATAAAAATCTTATCGCTGGATCCTGAGGCAAAAGACATCTCCCTGATAATCCAAATTTGGCAGCTGCCACCATAACCAGGGGAGTTTTCATGTTCCTTCTTCCCTTAATTTTCTTAATTTGCGAATTAGGGGAGAATTTTGATTTTCTTAGTTTACAAATTATTATTATTTAAAAAAAAAAAAAAAATTATAAAAAAAAATGTGTGTTCTCTTTCACGCGTGTTATTTTGTTAATGTATGTATTGTAAATATGTGTTTTGTCTGCTGTTTTTGACATTTGCGTTTTGTGTGTTTTGATTTTTTGTGTTCGATATTAGGTCTTTTGTTTTGTTAAATTGGGTTCTGTTTTATTTATTTATTTAGTTTTTGTGTAAAAAAATATATATATATATATATAGTCATAAGAGTAGAATTAACATGTAAGGCAGAGAAGTGAAGTTTTAACAGAGACACTAATCTGAGTGCATTTATTGAAACATAACAAATTCGCAGTAAACATTCTGTCTTACATTGATAATAAAAATAAAATTCATAAAAATAAAATAAAGATGTCCGAGGTTCGATCTCTAGTGATCGTTAATATTACAAACCAAATAAAAAACATCATAAAAACATAAAAAAAAATAAAAACAACAAAAATATAAGTGTTCATATTACAGCCCTTATTCTGGCCACACTCGGCCAACAAAAACATAAAAATAAAAAAATAAAAAAAAAAAAAAAAAAAAAAAACATAAAACTTTAAAAATGAAAGAACTCTCGAGCTGGTTGTGGTGGTCTAAGGGAGAGCTCCGTTGAGGGAGCTCTGGTTCGAAAAGTCACGAGCGGAGGCTTTGGTGGAGGAATTTCTCGTTCATTTCTGTCGTCATCGATGATGATCGGAACGGGAAACAGATTCAGCAGCCTCGGTGCCCTCATTATCACCCAGTTGTTTTCTTTCAAAACAAAAAAATAAAAATAAAAAATAAAAAAATAAGAAACATGTGTTAATAATAGAAGAGGAAGTGAAAAAAAAAAAAATTTCGATTGAGGTATGATGAGAGTTCTTACCGTACATGTATAGCGGCAGTTGTGAAAAGAGAGTGCCTGTGGGGTCTATCTCCGCTTGCCAGCGCCTGACCCGATTGCCATGGTTGTTAAACCAGCAGTGCACGTTATATTCAGTGGCTTCGCCGAAGGTCCTTAGTCGAGACGCGATCTCGACGACTTGCGCTCGGCTTGGGTGTGTGACCCCATAGTTGTAGATTTTGGTCATCATCGTGATCTGATCATCTGTAGGACGCCATCGTTGACTGGTATATCTCTCTGATTCCATATCACTCATCCTTCCTCTCGTAATATACAAAAACATAAATAAAAAATAAATACATATAAAAAGAACAAAAACAAGAAAAATAAGCATAACATAAATAACAATAAAAAAAAAAAAGCATAAAAAATTTAGATTAGTTCTGTGTTTTCTTTATTTGTTCTTGTTTCCCGTTAAATTTATGTTGTCCTGTCAGTCTTTGATATTTCTGTGTTTGGTCTCAGATCTGTTTCACGGTCCTTGCAAAAGGGTCCTAAACGGATCTACGTCCAGTTGTCCTTGTCCATATTGTTCATGTATATTCAGTTTCTGTGTTTTATTTTTAAGTGGGGTACGTGGCGTTGTTCTACCCGATTGTCTCTGCAATACCTTCAATCGAAGGGAGATTAACGTCTGGTTTCCAGCCGATATACCCCTTAAGTTTTTAGACAGTTGTGTTTTATGTGTTTAAGTGTTTTAAGTTTCAAAAATAAAAAAAAAAAAATTTGAAAAGGAGAAGATAGATCGGGCAAAGGAAGAGGGAGAGCAGGCAAGAGATCAGGAAGAAAAAAATGGAAAGCAGGAAAGCAGGAAGGTATAACAGCAGAATGAAAGGAAAAAGCAGAAAGAAGATGAAAAATAAAGGAAATTACATGAAGGAAAGGAAAGAAGGAGTTACTAAGTTCTGAGGACTTACCTGGGGAAGTAGGCTTGCAGAGGCTCTTCGCGGATCTCATTCAGACTCTTCAGAAGACGCAGGGACAGAGGCTCTGCGCAGATCTCAGATCTTCAGCAGACGCGGGGTGGAGAGGCTCCCTGCAGAGATCCAGACGCTCGAGAGAAGAGAGGGTAGAGAGAGAAGAGAAGAGCAGAGAGAGTGGAAGTCAGGAAATGGCGCTGGACGCGGAGGAGCGGGCCATTTATAGCCAGATTTCTTTCCACTGTAGCAACAGTTCCGGTCTTTGCCACCGAGACTGTTGCCACAGTACCGGTCTTCTCCTTTTCCAAAAAAAAAAAAAAAAAAAAATTAAATAATAAAAATAAAATAAAAAAAAAAATTTTAATAGCATCTACTGATGGGTGCTAGGTGATTTAGACATCTACTGATGGATGTCAATGATAACATCTACTGATGGATGTTACTGAAAATTTCTTCCCATTTTTCTACTTTTGTTGCACTTGTCTATATTATTTGACTGCTCTGAAATTGATAATCTGATGATTGTAACACACTGAGGACATTGTGTGATTTAAGTGTGGTCTATTTACTAGGGAGAAATTTTGATTTTCTGTTAGTTTCTGTTAGTATGTATTTTGTGTGTTAAATTTTTTTTTGAGTGTTAAATTTTTTCTCTTTTAAGTTATTTTTATCGAGTTTTGTGTTCAATAAATTTTACATTTTTCTCTTGATTTCTGGATGATGTCTAAGTTGTAGATTTTTCCTTCACTTCATTAATACTTATGGTTTAAAATCCTTGTTTTTCTCTGCCTGGAAATATGATTATGTGTTTAAGAGGTTGATTTGATTGTGACGAATACCCTGTGTGAGAATTTGAGCCACTTAATTTTCTTTCTTGTGTGATATGTATCTTGAATGCTTGCACATATGCCTTGGCTTGATTCTTTTTGATATACTTGATTGATATGCATGTTCAGACGTGATAAAGGCATTTTTGTTCTTGAGCCTCTTTAGCCAAATAAGCCTACCTTGTTATTATCCTTTGGTAACCCCTTTGAGCCTATACTATATATATATATTTCTTTGTGTTAAAGCTCATACACTGATCCTAAGTGAAAAACAAATGATTACCTTAACCTTAGGAAAGTCTGGAGCTATAGAAGTATGTTGAGAATAAGTGTGGTCTCCTTGGGAATTCTGATGAATGGGCTAGTTGGTTCCTCATCATGTTTTGAAATGATAATTTATATCCTGTTGTGAAAAAAAAAAAAAAAAAAAGACAGGATGAAAAAAAAATGATGAGAAAAAGAGAAAAATTGAAAAATAATTTTGTAAATAATGGAGTCGAGAAGAGGATTGAATTAGAGGTTTGGGTGAGATTTCACTGTGTTTACACTTGTTCCCCAGTGTTCCTCTATTTCTTCTGAGCTGTAGCTACTTATCCATATTTATCCTCCCTTGTCCTTGGCCCCATTACAACCCAGTAAAGACCTTTTGATCTGAAGATGCATATGTTTTAAGTGTTGATATTAGAAGCTTGCCAAGTCTATTTGTGTTTGTTTTCTTGAGTGCATTGAGTGACATTGATTTACCTTAAACACTTGAGAGAAACACTGTGAGTGCATCTGTGAGGTTTTGTTATTTTTAAATCACCTCTTAAGCTGATTAATTATTTTACCATGTTTTGAATTGCTTGGATGATTTCTGTGAGTATTTGCTTTCTGTGATTTTGTGTTGGATATTGTCTACATCTTTTCTATGTCCAGATTGCTTGAGAACTGTGTAAATCGATTTGTTTCTGTGAGTTTTTGTTTTCTGTGTGTTGAGTTTGTGTCACTTCCTTGATGTCCTTTGACTCATTCCTTGATCTGCGTCTTGATTTTGCCCAGGAGTGCAAAAGACTAAGTGTGGTCTATTTTGATAAGTCAATATTTTATTGACTTCACTTAGCTTATTGTACCCGATTTAAACAAGGAATTGTGCTTTAATGTTCACTATTATCCTATTTTTCCTAATTGAGCTTAATTTGTCCAGAAATTCTTATTTTAATTAATTTGAATTATTTGAGGCTAATTATTTGCATTATTAATTGTAAGGAATTATTGGATAATAATTTTGGACATTTGGAAGGCTGCCACAAAAATTAAAGACTCTCCATTAAAGAAGTATTTACAATAAAGAGGACATTATGGTCATTTTACTCTTTGTAAGGGGTGCTTTGTTATTAGAAAATGGTGACATCTAGTAAAATGAAAAGACGCTGGAAGAAAGAAGCAAGGTGCTGCATGGTGATGGAGGTGATTCCCGTGGCTGTCCAGAGCCTTATCCATGCTACAATTGAATGTTGAAATTAGAATTGGCATCATGGATGTGGGAACGTGCAACAGTAGATGTGGGGGCTGCTATGTTGACATGGAAGAGCACCAAGTCACACGGTTGGGAACAAACGAGGGGGCCACTTGTTGAAAGCTTACGTCTAGTGGAGAAACACATAATCACATCCAACAACTAAATTTCATTTTAGCTTGTACATTCACGGTGCATGTCACTGCTGAAACATGATTTAGTTGAGGGCCCTCTTGATAGTGTTGATTGAAGAAATTTTTAAAAGGTAGTTGCTGGAACCACACTTATTGAAGAGAGGCCACATGGAAGCAAGCACACGGGTTTGGCTTCAAGAGGACTCTTGGTTTCCATCCAGCAGCAAGCCTTCACTTGGGCAGCAGCTCATCACCTTCCAGCAACACCTGTCCAAGGATTTACAACCAGCAGCTGTTACAGGCTTGGATTCACGCAGAGAACACAAGAATAACAGCGTCTGGGAAGTGTGTACACGAGGCAATGGGCTGGACACGGTGCAGATACTGATTCACATATCCATGGAATGAACACGCAACCAGCAGCATGGTGAAGTGCAGCACGGTAATGGTCCACCAGCACATGATTATTCACGGAAAGAAGAACAAGGTGCCACAGCCTGTTGGCTTAATGGAGGGGCCTTGCTTAATTTTGGTACGTAAGAGAGAACAAAAGTGGAGAATAAGAAAGTTGCTAAAAGACAAAGCTATGAAAGAAGTGATGGTGGATGGCAAGAAAGAGACGTTCAAGTGTGCATGAGGACCCGTGATTTCTTTCTACTAAAGAAGAAAGTGGTGCACTAAAAAATAATTTCTCACTAAAAGACAAATTTTTCTTGTGTGCATAAGCCATGGAGAAAAGGAGAAACGGCTCTTGGTGGATATAAAAGAGAGGCCGTGAGGAGAGTAAACCACAGGTTCCAGCAGCTGCAGTAAGGGGCTGGACAATGCAGCAGGGGGCTGGAACAGTAGTGAAGAAACACAGAGATGGAAGGTTACGGTTGATGCACTGATTCATCTTCTTTGCTGTAATGTGGAATTTCTAATTTAGTTTTCCTCTTCTTTTGTTGTAATAAACTCTTCTATAATTTTAATCCAATGCACTATTTTTATTTCCTGTTGTTAAAATTTCTAGAATTGTTTTACTGTTTCTTTTTACTGCCGTAATTTAATTTCTGTGGTAATTTAATTTCAGTTGTTGTTTTCGGTAATTTAATTTATGTTGTTCTTTATTTTTGCATGTTGATCATTTACTGTAATTTTATTTTCTGTATTTTACTGCAGTGATTTTGATTCTATTTTTACTGTTTTTACTGTTTTCTGTATTTATCTTTTTCTGTATTTTATGTTTTTATGTATTTTCATTTTTTACTATTCCAGATTTATTTTTACTAATTCATGTTACTGTATTTTCATTTTTACTATTTTAGTATTTTTACTGTTTTACTGTTTTTACTGTTCTCTGTATTTTGTGTTTTTCTGTATTTTCGTTTTCTGTATTTTTAAGTTTTCTGTCCAGATTTAATTTCACTGTTTTGTGTTACTGTATTTTCGTTTTCACTGTAGCAATTTCATTTTTACTGTTTTAAAATTGTTTTACTATTTTAATTTCGTTTTTACCATTTTCACTATTTTAAATTTTACGGTTTTGTTTTTACTGATGCCCCTATTTTTGCGTTTAATGTTTTACGTTTTGTTCACGTTTAATGTTCCCGCGTTAATTTTATATCTTTTACCGTTTTTTTTTATGTTTTGAATATTACTTCATCGTTTTCACATTTACTGTTTTAAAGTTAATTTTCAGTTTAATTTAATTTTACTGCATAAAAAACCAAAAACATTCACAACCCCCCTTCGTGTTAAATCTGAGACTGAACCACCAAAATTGGTCCTTGAGAAACGACCTAGGAGTCAAATCCTAGTCCTGTACTGCATTCTTATCTGCAAACAACTTTTGTGAGCGGTGCGACCCGTTCATCATACACCCTTCCACGAGGTTGTTACACCTCATTTCACTTCATCCATAGGGTTGTTACACCCTCCGCAATGTTTACGCACCTCAATTCTCTCAATCTTGTTCATTTTGTTTAAATTTCCCTATTGTTTCTCGTTCATTTTGAAATACGGACGAAATTAATATTTCTATCTTTACTTATCTTTTACTCTGATAATATGTTTTCATATTATCTAGTAAAATCTAAGTAAAGAGGGGCAGCTGTCAATACCCAATTTCGTCCGGGTAAATAAAATTCATCACACAAAAAAAAATAAAAAATAAGAAAATAAAAAATAAAAAAAAAACATAAAAAACACCAAAAAAAAAACAATTTTGTGAATAAGGGAGTCAAGAAGAGGATTGAAATAGAGTTTTGGGTGTGATTTGACTATGTTTACACTTGTTCCCCGCTCCTCTATTTCTGTTGAATTACAGCTACTTATCCATATTTATCCTCCCTTGTCCTTGGCCCCATTACAACCCTGAAAGACCTTTAGATCTGAACAGGCATATGTTTTAAGTGTTGATATTAAAAACTTGCCAAGTCTACTTGTGTTTGTTTTCTTGAGTGCATTGAGTGACATTGATTTACCTTAAACACTTGAGAGAAACAATGTTAGTGCATCTGTGAGGCTATGTTATTTTTAAATCACCTCTTAAGCTGATTGATTATTTTTCTGTGTATTGAATTGCTTGGATGATTTCTGTAAGTATCTGTTATGTGATTTTGTGTTGGATATTTTCTACTTCTTTTCTCTGTCCATACTTCTTGAGAACTTTGTAAATTCTGTTTATTTTTCTCTTTAGTCTTTGTTTTCTGTATGCTGAGTTTTGTGTCACTCCTTTGATGTCCTTCGAATTATTTCCTGATTTGCGTCTTGATTTTGCCCAGGAGTGCAAAAGACTAAGTGTGGTCTATTTTGATGAGTCGATATTTTATTCACTTCACTTAGTTTATTGTACTAGATTTAATCGGGAAATCGTGCTTAAATGTCCAGTATTTTCCTATTTTCTGAATTGTGCTTAATTTGATCAAAAATTCTTATTTTGATTAATTTGAATTATCTGAGCTGATTATTTGCATTACAAATTGCAGGGAAAATTTTGGAAATATTTTAGGACTTTAAGATAGATGTGACATAAATTGTAGAAGTAAAATTGGCATTGCATCATAAACCACATGGCCATTCACGTTGCAGCAGCAAGCACACGGTCATGGGAAGTTATGGATGATGGAAAGAATAATGGAATTCATGTTGGTTTCTAAAAGAATCAAGAAGCAATACATTTCGAAGCTCACATAGCTTTTACAAATTGTCATCCAACAATTAAATAAGTTAAGATTGATGGAAAATTATAGGCCACCACTCACTCATTTCACGCAACCTTTTGAATTGGAACACATTCCACAAAGCTCACGTCCAAAATAGTAATTGCTAGTGGGAGCCACCACTTATAGGAAGGTTACGGTTTTGGTTGAGAGAATTTAGTTGATGGTTTAAACTTTGGAATGATGCACAAGAGAAACAACACGTTTTCAAGTAAACTAATGGAGGGACCTTGTTGAAATCTCACATCCAAAAGAAACTCCAAATGCTAAATTTATTGAAATATAAATAGCACATGGTCCCACATGTTTGCACGTCCAGAGAAAGTGGAAAGGCTTACTACAATATTCAATACATTTTTTTTAGACAACACCTCACGGTTTGGTTTCTTTATCAATTGGAGTGCAGCTTTTGTGACTTGCTCTTCTACTCCATATGGTGATTGAAAGAGGGTCCGGCCAGCATTATTTTTGGTGCCCACGTTGAAAAGATAGAGCAGCCAACCTCACTCTTATTTAATTTTCATTTCAATAAAAGAGTTGCTAGAAAACGTGCAGCAACAACGTCCAGCAGCTGAGTTTGAAGAAGAAGTCCAGCCACCAAGAGGGAGGAAGGCACGAGGATGATGTGCTGGAATGGTGTGCAAGAGGACAAGATTGAGGGGTCCTCACCCTATTTTCTCACGGACAGAAAACTATTACTCAGCATGCAAGGAAAAGAGGCTCACGGGTTCTGAGTTTTGGCTATAAATGGAGAAGCATCCAGGAGAGATTGGGGGGTAGATTTAGGAGTAGGGGTAGTAGACAGATTCCTGTAGCGTAGGAATAGTGTAGTCTGGAGTTCATTTTTCCCCCTCCCCCTTGGGGAAGTTTTGGCTTTATTTTCATTTTCCAGTTTGATGATGTACTGAATCTTAATTTTCCAGTCTGCGTTTTTCAGTGTTGTTGATGTTTATTTCCAGTGTTAATGTAATTTTCAGTCTGCGTTTTCTGTTGATGTTTAATTTTCATTTTCATCTGCGTCAATTATAATTCTGTTTTTTGAAGTTTAAATCTTTAATCTCATCACTGCCATTTTCCAATTCACTTCAAATTGTTGTATTTCACGCTTTCTGCTCAACTCATTTCATCAAGATGTTTCCTATTTTGAAGTTTGATCCTGTCAGTTTTCATTTCCAATTTACATTTTCAACTGCAATTTAAGTTTCTCTGTTTATTTTTTACTGCCCGGTGATTTTCGTTTTCCTGTCATGTTTTTACCATTTTCGGAATTTATTGCTATTAGTTTTTACTGTATTTTGTATTTTTCAGGATTTAATATATTTAAGTTTTCTGCACACTATTTTAAATTTCGTTTTTACTTTTACAGTATGTTGACTTTATTGCCTTCAGCTTTTAAATTCTGTTCGCTGTTTTTAAATTTTGATTTTAATTTAAAATTAATTTTCTGCAAACAAAAATAATCAAACCCCCTTTCATTTGGGCTTAAGCCTTTCTGACCGTAAAGAAATAAAAAAAAAGAAAAGAATTGGATTTAACACACATTTCAGGACACCTCCAAGTTTCATCCTAACACCCCTGATGGACACCAAGTTGAAGAGGAAAGTATTGGCCCAAACAAAGGAACTTCAATTTCACTCGGCACCCCTGGTTTTTATCTCTGTACATAATTCTGTTGAGCTTTTCTTTTGTTTTATTTTTATGCTTTTTTCTTTCTTTTCATTGGTCTTTTATTGCATGTAATTCCCCTTTGTACAGTAACTCTTATCCCTTTGTTTTATTTATATCTAGTAAACTTGTTTGTGTTGTTTTGTATAAAAATTGTAAATAATAAAAAATATATAAAACTTTAAAAAACATTTAATGTAATAAATATCGGTATGGGTACTCGTGCGATCGTACGCATCAGCCTAGTACTTATTACCCAAAATATAAAATAAACAAGGAAAAAGCCGTGTGAGTGCTCGTGCGATCGTACGCATCAGCCTAGTACTCATTACGCAAAACAATAAAAAGGAAAGCCGTGTGAGTGCTCGTGCGATCGTACGCATCAGCCTAGTACTCATTACGCAAAACAATAAAAGAGAAAGCCGTGTGGGTGCTCGTGCGATCGTACGCATCAGCCTAGTACTCATTATGCAAAAAAATATAAATATTACAATAAAAATACCAAAAACATATAAAATCATCAAAAACCAAAAAACATGCCTTTTTCAAAACTACAAACAATATCGCCTTGCCAGAACTACGTGATCCTTGATTCTCCATCAAAAGTGGAGATACGTAGGAGCAAGGCCAGTCCTTGTCAGGTTCACTCTCCCAAAAATCCAAATTTATCCATAATCAAAATTCTCAAATTCTCAAATAATTTTCTAAACGATTTCCAGAACTACGTGATCCTTGATTCTCCATCAAAAGTGGAGATACGTAGGAGCAAGGCTAGTCCTTGTCAGGTTCACTTTCCCAAAAAATCCAAAGTCATTTTCTCAAACAAATTTCTAAAGTATTTCTCAAACAATATTTTCAAACAGTTTCTAAAAGAACTACGGAACCCTGATTTCTCATTCTTAATGAGAATACGTAGGAGCAAGGTCAATCCTTGTCGGGCCCACAAAAACTAAAAAATACATTTTGTTTCTTTAGAATTTTATTTTAGGGGAAAGTTAAACATTTTGAAAACCACATCATATTCGCGTATTTAGTTAAAGGTACTGCCTTAGGGCAGGCGTTGTAGGGTGCTAATACCTTCCCTACACGTAACCGACTCCCGAACCAAGAATCTCAGTTTCGCGGACCATGCCTTATCATTTTATGGTTTTTCCGTAGTTTTCCAGAATAAACTATGGTGGCGACTCCAAAATCTCTTCTTTTTCAAACTTCATTTTTATTTTTCATGGATCGTCGTCCCGTCGCGATCCCGGTTGCGACAAGAGAATTTACAAAAAAAAAATTTGTTGATTATTTGAGTGAATTTGGAGGTAAATGAGATTGGATTTGGAAGTAAATTTTTTTAATCTGTCACGTCAATCAAATCCTACATTAATTCTCACAAACTTTACTTTCAAATTCATTCTCACTTACCTCCAAATTGACTCAAATAAACAACAAAAAGATTTATTTTCAAATCCCCTCAATTACTCTTCCTCAAATCCACACAAGTGAACAAGGCCTAAAGGAGTCTAACCTTAATATAATGTTCAGAATCCAAATGTTGATAGTGAAGATAAATGATTGATTAATTAAAAACAATTTAAATCTTAAGTTATACTCCAAAGTAAAAATATTAGACTCAAATAATAATTTTCATGTAAAGAACATAAATAATAAATAAAAATAAAACTATGGAAATATGTTTATAATGCATGTCTGTATAAGTTAGAATTATATAATATTTATAAATATACATTTTTTGAATAAATATTAATATTTATGATTATTTATATAATGTACATTTACTGTGCTGATCCAACGGTTAAGATATTAGGAGCTTAACTAATATTAATTAATTTAAAATTAAGTATGATTATCAGTAATTAAAATGTGATTGGATAGCTATTATTTCAAAGTATATTCCAAAAATTATATATACAAAAATTTAAGATAAAAAAAATATACGATTACATTTAATACATATTAATTGTTATAACTATCAAACATTGAAATACATACTTTCTCCACTTAACCAAGCTAGAAGATTTATAATCTCCACCCTATAACCCAAACACACACTAATATTTAAATACATATACTAACTAAACTTTGATGCATGCAAATAAAATAATTGTATTAAAAAGTTAAAATAATGCAAAAATATGGGTTTTTCACCAAACTAGGCATATTTGCCTAGAATATTACCAAAATAGAAATATTTTGACCAAAAGTAAACTCGTGGGGGCCAAAACGACTTCAAATGAAGAAGTCATGCCCCCTACACGACTTCACACTGTTCATTTGACCAGTGGTGAAGTTGTGCACCCCAAAAACGACTTCTGGGTCCTGTAATCGATTACAATATACTGGCAATCGATTACAGAGTGTTGAAATCGTGACCCCCCTGCACAACTTCATTTCAGTAGGCAGAAAAGCTACTGGTAATCGATTAGACACTTCTTTAATCGATTACCAGTGTTTTTATTGTGCAAGAACCACCCTGGTAAGCTATTACAAGCTTGTTGTAATCGATTACCAATGTGTTTTTGTTGGTTTTTGAAAATGATTTTGCAGTTTACATATTTGATGTATTGATTGTGTTATACAAAAAAAGAAATTATGATTATTATGTAATGAATGGAGACAAATTTGAAGAAAAGAGATAAAAAATATTAATAAGAAATATTAATATTAATATAATAATAATCAATTTGATTACAATTGGGTAAGATTAAGAAATAACTAATGACGAAATGTACAATTTCCCCTATGATGACCTTCGCTGCGACAGTAAGAGCATTTTTTGGCTTATCTGGATTGGATTGATCCATTTCATTATGAATCCTATTTGTAGATGGTCTTCCGGATGCCTTGCATCGCATTTTAGGATCTGGTATGAAGTTTGGACCTGTATACATAGACCAATAATCTTGATTTTGGATTGGGTGAAATTGTACTTCATATGCCTTGAAAATGTTGTTAAGACTATACACTGGATCGAGTACTTGGATTAGTGGGATATGCGAAAATGCACAAACAGCAATGACATGGGAGACGAGTAGCCTGGAAGTGACCACAATCACACCACCATTCATTTAGGCTGGCCTTATAGGAAAGTGGAACAGGGCGGTAGTAGTGAGGTGTTGAAATTTCCTGAACATCAAATTCAGAATTTTCACGGTTGTAGCGATGAACATGACAAAATGTTGATTGTTGTTGATTTTTCCTAATGATGTCGGCGATTTGTTCAGGAAATTCGTGGCATGCTTGTAGCATATAGTTCACCTTTAATCCTCGTTCAACAAACCATGATTGTGTCGTCTCAAGTGTTGTTCTGATGAGAGCACATATTGGTAATGAATGTGCTCCCTTTAAAATGGAGTTGGTGCACTCAGCAAGATTAGTGGTCATATGTCCATATCTTCTCCCTCCATCAAAATCTTGAGACCATTTTTGTAATGGGATTTTATCTATCCAATCAACTTGTTGTGGGTATTGGTTTCTTAGTGTAGTAAGTTTTGCCGTCACAGTTGGTTGCTTGACTTGGTAAGCTGTAATGACGTAATGAATAAATAAATTTTAGAATAATGTTGCAAAATTATAAAAGTAAAAGTGTATTAAAAATGTTTGTAGTAGTACCTAAATTGATGAATTGTTTTTTGAGGTCATGATTTTTGAAACTGTTGTTGAAGTTGGATGCTAGATAACATATGCAATAAACAGAGTTCAAACCATCTTGTTCCCAACCAACTTCTTCCGATCTTAAGGCTAATAGAATACCCTTTCCTCTGTCAGTGATGATGCAAATATTTTGTTGAGGGCAAACATGTTCTCGAAGTAGTTGAAAGAACCATATCAAGGCCTCCTTTGTCTCACCTTCTACAATGGCAAAGGCCAATGGAAAAAGATTTCTATTGCCATCTTGAGCTATGGCGATGAGCAAAGTTCCATGATATTTACCCGTTAGAAATGTACCATCAACTTGGAGAATGGGTTTACAATATTTGAATCCTTGTATGCAGGGACCGAAAAACCAGAAAACTCTTTCCAATATAGCAATTATTGTTGGTTTGTCCATCAATCTGCACTTGAGAACCAGTGCATTGTAAAATTGTACCTGGGTTTGCCTCCTTGACGACATGCAACCACCTCGGCATGTGGTTATAAGAGTCCTCCCAGCCTCCAAACTCCATAGCAAGAGCCTTTTGTTTAGTGATCCAAGCTTTTCTGTATGACACAGAATATCCAAATCGAGCTTTAATATCTGCAATCAAACTCTTGATTGGAATGGATGGGTTTGTCCGGACTGAATTTGATATGATCGTTTGGCAATGTGAGAACTATCAAGATTTGTATGATCTTCAGATAGTATGGTTGAGAAACACAAATGTTGTCCGTTGATATTCTTGATTTCCCAATATTTACGAACTTTGCTATAAGCTGCCCTCAAACGCCATTGACAACCGTTGTGATATTCCACACAACGAATGACACAAATGTTGGGCTTCGATTCAACGACGGTGTATTTGTAACCTTTGGTTATGTGATAATGTTTGATTGCAGTAATAGTTTTGTCCTTTTACTAGAACTGCATACGTTCATTTAACTCTGGAATGACATGTGCAAATGATTGTGTGATGTGGTCGTCGTTTTTTTCATCTTCAAGTATGTTGTCTAATTCATCATCGGTGCTGAACTCATCAAAATTATCTAATATCAAAGGTTGTTCGTTGATGATTTGCGATGATGAAGATGGTGGAGAGTTCCCCGATGCCATAAGGTTATAGATGTTTGGGAGAAAATGTTAGATTGGAGTAGAATGAGAGTTGTTGGCAGTGGAGTTTGGATGCGAAGATGGATTGGTGAAAGACTCATATATATATATATATATATATATATATATATATATATATATATATATATATATATATATATATATATATATATATAAGTTTCAAGTGGGAAAGGTTACTTTCTGATAACTGGGTGTTACGGTTTGAAATAGGGAGTACTGAACAATATAGCACTGTCATATATGTATATAGAGTTGCATGCAATTATAAGCCATGTATAGTATTACATTTATTTCATTCCGTATAAAGTAATTTGCACTGTGCGCTGATATATCATAAGCTTTTCATGACACGTTTTTTGTATTAGTTATAGATGTTGAGAGACTAATTTGTTTTTTTGTTGTTAAGAAATAATAATGTAGTATTTAGATGTATAAAAATAATTTAGTTTTTGAATAATGTAAATCTGAAATGGGAAAATTCTAGAAATAGGATTTAAAAAAAATGGGAAAAGGGAAGTTATGGGGAAGACTTCAATAGATGTCGTGTAGGGGGTACACGACTTCACCTATTGAAGTCGTGCCTCCTCCCACAACTTTCCTTTTCCCATTTTTTTTTATTTTGCATAGTTTTGAATTACAGAAATTAGTTTTTGATTGTAATAAAATGCTTAAATAATGAAAAATATATTTACAAACTTAAATACATTTTATTTAAAGAAAAAAAAATTGTTGCTATTCATTAACATTAGGTGTGATGATTTATATTTGACCTTGTACACATGCATTGAAGCTTAGGCTCTGACCACCAACATTAGGTGTGCTATTCAACATTGGTATTCATTTGCATGCTTGTCCCTTTGCAGATTTCAGCCTGAAGATTCCTCCTATTCATTTGCATGCCTCTTTTCCCTTTGCAGGTTTGAAGATTCCTTCATGAAGATCACTCATTTGGATTTGGAATTGTGCATCCCATGTCCTGAAGCACGTGAAGTTGTCCTTCTATGAGCATCAATGCTTGTCCATAAATTGGTGGAGGGTCATTTCATTTCTACCATTACATACCCTTTCGAATTGTGGGTTCTAATAGCCAAAGCACTTAATCTTTTGTCATTGCTTTTATATCCCAGTTTCACCCAAAAAATTATAAATGGCTTATGCCCGTCAACTTCCCGTTAATATGTCCCTTCTACGTCTACAAG
Source organism: Vigna nakashimae (assembly GCA_034642375.1). Lineage (NCBI taxonomy): Eukaryota > Viridiplantae > Streptophyta > Magnoliopsida > Fabales > Fabaceae > Vigna > Vigna nakashimae. Next base: position 12,524,559 of record CM067764.1, on the reverse strand, counting down.
ATAAACACATTGTGAAGTCAATTTGGAAAGGCAATGAACGAGTTATTTGCCCTCGAAGACATGCAATCTGGATAACAAAGCATGTTAGCGAACTTGATGAAAGAATCATGAATATTCTACAGGTAGCAGGGTTTATCCATATTTTGAAAGCATCAAATATGGAAATAAATCACCAGCTAGTGACTGCTTTGGTTGAGAGGTGGAGAGTTGAGACTCATACTTTCCACTTCCCTCTTGGTGAAAGTACTATAACATTGGAAGACGTTGCATTAAAACTGGGGCTTCCCATTGAAGGACATATTGTCAATGGCGTCAGTAGTGGTCCTCTAACAGGTTTTTGTCAACAACTACTAGGAGATGTTCCTCCTAATAACAGTGTCAGGGGCAACAAAATTAACTTGTCTTGGCTGAATAACACTTTTCGCCATTTGCCTCATGATGCCACAGATCAGGTTATTCAACAATACGCCAGAGCGTATATGTTGATGATAATTGACAGCATCATGATGACAGATACATCTACAAGCATGGTGCATTTGATGTATCTACCCCTTATGGCGGACCTCTAGAACGTTTCACGTTGGGCATCCGCAGTGCTTTCCTGCTTGTATCGTGCCCTTGATCATGGGACTAGGGCTGACCAAGACAATAATCGTGTATTCAACGGTATTCCATTCCAAAAAAATGGTCACTTGTGAGATGAATCCGAGTACATGCAAATGGTATATAACTATTACAATCCGTTATATTGCTCTCATAGAAGATTCAACCGACGAAGAGGTAAATATCCCCACCTTTTAAATTATGAAAGTCTTATTATCTTGCGTTCTTCAATCAAACATTGTCTTTAGCAGTATGACATGGAGCACAAACAACAGTTCCAACCGCCATCTGCATACCGTGCTTCACCACCGTATCATGATCCACAAAGGTCTGTCTCTGACCATGTCAACTATCAACATCCATCTCTGAATTCAAGGTTCGAACAACACATCCCACCGACATCAACATATCCTCAGGTTGAGACCTCTTATTTCGCCTTTCCATCATCAACATCGTTCAGTGGAGGTCCATCATCTTTTATTGAAGGTCCTTCCAATTATTTTGGAACCTCGACAATGACTCCACCATCTTCATACCAACATGCTTTATCGTTACAAAATGTGTATCGACCGACCCTTGATTTCAAGAACCTTCAACAGTCCAATGAAAGTCATCCCACGGATGAAGACCAACACACGCAGAGTCCCACACTACAACAACAACAACAACAACAACAAAGGCGAGGCCAACGACAACGACGAAGACCAACATGTGGGACTGGAGGACATAGATAGATTGCCTCATCAATTTATTTATAATTATGTAATTTGTCTATAATTTCTTAATTAATCACAAAAATTTATACCATTACAAACTTTTATCCTTTTCAGTTATTATTGAACATCATGTCCAAACAAATATATATATATATATATATATATATATATATATATATATATATATAAATCAATTTTAATATATGATGCATTCAATCAATACTAAAGCAACAAAGAAATCAAATTTTATTCCTCCACACACTGGTAATCGATTACAGTTTGTACTGTAATCGATTACCAGATAGACCATGTAAGGGATTACAGGCTTTGCCGTAATCGATTAGCAGCCCAACCCTACCCTATAAATTCAACTTTTTCTCTCTCCTTACGAACACACACCACTCCCACTCCAGTAGCAGCGCCTCCACACGGTTTCCCCTCCTCCCCAACCTCAAAAATCAACTTCTTTTCCACAACTTTCACTTATAAACACCATTTTTCAACTCTCCTTTCAATTCTCTTCAATTTGAACCGATTGGAATTTCAAATGGCTCAATCTTCAAAGAGGCAAAGAGTTAGGGGCTCATCTTCTACAGCTAGGGGACGTCGCCGCTGTCAATCTTCACCCACAGAAAGCTCACCCCTCACCACCATCGTCACCGACTGCTCCACACCAAAATCTTCAATTTTCCACTCCTGCACTAGCTCAAAGGTATTTCTCGCTATATAAAGACCGTCAAATCATTGAGCCAAAATACCTAGATGACCAATATTTCGAAAGTCATAGTTTTGAATTTTTTGGCATGCTCAAACATATGGGATTGGATGATTTTGTCTGCGATGTTGCGCGTTATTATCTTGATTTGATACGTCTGTTTTATAGTAACCTCAAATTTTTGATAATGGAACAATGAAAACTCAGGTCAACAATGTGAAAATGATTATCAAACCCAACATTTTAGCTTCCATACCCAACCTTCCCTCTGTTGGGTTGAACTTTGAGGGTAAATTATTTGAGGATTGGGCTGATGAATACAATATAGACGTAGCCAGACAATTAATTTGTTTGCCACACAATCCTCCTACGAGTAGAATTCTAGTCGGCAATATGACAGCTGAGGCTAGAGTATTACATTATGCTATATGTCGTGTTTTGTTTCCACGTGTTTCTAACTTTGCACAGGCATCCGAGGAAGATCTTCTAATAATGTGGATAATAATGACGACAAAGCAGATAAACTGGACCCATCTCATCCGACATAGGATGAAGAAGGCTTTGAGGCCAGGTGCTCCTTTACCATATCCAACTTTGGTCACCCGGATCCTAGAACATTTTGAAGTTCCATTGGAGGATGAAATATTTGTCCCACCTAGTAGGCATTGGACAATATTAGGAGGAGTGATACAGTCATTTGGATTGACCAGAAATGCTGACAACAAATGGGTTCACAGAAATTCTCCTCCTCCACCTCAACATCAAAATCAACCACCTCCTCAACTACAACCACCACCACCACTTCTTCAACAACAAACTAGTTCATTTGATGACGTCATGAGGGGGATAAACGATCTCCAAACATTTGTTGGGGACAACTTCAATACACTCAATGAAAGCATGAAATGCAAGATTTGAACAATTGGAGCTGAACATGGGTGACCGCTTTGATACTATTGATGCTCGAGTTGAGCATGTGGAGCACGACATTGACTATCTGCGTCGTCATTTTGGTCCACATGGTGGATCATCTTCCTAGATGCCTTTCAATTGGTAGTGTCCTTTTCTTTTAATTTAAGCTTCTTCCTTTTGTAATGCATTTTTAATTCAATAAAATACTAAAAATTTCATTTATGATTTTGTCTTATGATTCTGTCTTATGATTTACATGAAATCAATTACTCTTCCTATACATAACAATACATCACAATGTAATCAACAACAATGTGTGCTTACACAAATTCATATCAATACACATAATTAACTTCAAAATATGTTTTACAACACAATAGAAATTTTCAAAAACCAACAAAAACACACTGGTAATCGATTACAACAAGCTTGTAATCGCTTACCAGGGTGGTTCTTGCACAATAAAAACACCGGTAATCGATTACAGAAGTGTCGTAATCGATTACCAGTAGCTTTTTTGCCTATTGAAATGAAGTCGTGCAGGGGGTCACGATTTCAACACTCTGTAATCGATTACCAGTATATTGTAATCGATTACAGGACCCAGAAGTCGTTTTTGGGATGCACGACTTCACCACTGATCAAAGGAATAGTGTGAAGTCGTGCAGGTGACACAACTTCTTCATTTGAAGTCATTTGGCCCCCACGACTTCCTCATTTTCGTAATTTGAATTGAATTTGCCTATTCTCGTAATATATCATATATTTTTGCCTATTTTGATAACAAAGCCAAAAATATGTTGATGAAAAACTCAATACTTCCTCTAATTTCAAAATAATATCAATTAAAATTATTTATATTTGTTTTGTTTACATTTGAATTTGGAGTATCAGACACATCAAACTAATTGTTTGTACAAGCAGATTAAGCAAAGCAGAAGCAGATTAAGAAAAACAGAAACAAAAACTATGAAGGCAAAGAAAGAAAGATTGGCAACATAATATAGCTTTCTTTACAGCTATGACTAAAATAAATTAGCAAAATGATTAGATTGAGGAATAGAGAGAATCCAAATATAATAACTTGATTAGCAATAAACACTTTCGTGTTTTTAAGATCCCTATAATGAAATCAATCAAGTAGTGTGGCATATAGTGAAATGATTAAAAGTGTCTAACAGAATAGAATATTATTATAAATAGCCATCTTTTCTATGTACCTTTGCCGTAAGCATATAGACCTATTCATCAAATGTTTGGTCGCATCATTGATCCTAATGCAATTCAGTCCAAATATCACACCTCTTCAAACATGTCCTAATTAACACATGATTTTAAGTAATCTGAATGTTAATTAAGATGTTTTTGAGGTAAATGTCTTAACTCTGAGTTTGTTTAGATGATATTATTAGAATTTATCACTATATTTAAGATATTCTTTATTTTAAAATTTTATCACATTTTACTTTTAAAAGACAAATAAAGAAATTAAAAAAAAAAAAAAATATATATATATATATATATATATATATATATATATATATATATATATATATATATATATATATATACACACACATGAGTGATTCTCCTTGCACCTCACGGTCTTCCTCCTGCACCTCCAAAACATATTTTAATTCCAATGATATCCTTCACAGAGAAACCGCATTTCGAACTGCGGCAAAAATAAACCGCAGTTCGATCTGCGGAAAGCTCAAACCCACCACCGCAGTTCAAAATACGTAAAGCACGGAGATCCCACCGCATTTCGATCTGCGGCTGAGACAAACCGCACTTCGGAGTGCGTTAGATTTTTAGGGTTTAGTTTTTTAATTTTTTTATTAGGTTAGTATATATTTATTTTATTAGGTTTTATTTTTATTAGGTTAGTATAATAAATTTAATTTTTTATGTTAGTTATTAAATAAAATGTTTTGTTTTAATATATTTTGAATTATTTTATTTGTTTGTTAAATTTTGTTGAATTTGTTATTTTTTAACATATTATTATTTTCTTAATATATTATTTATTATGTATTTAATTTTATTTAAGTTTTTTAATTTTTTATGAAATTGAAATAATTATTAAATTGTTTATTGAATTAAATAATAATTATTATATGTAATGTTAAATATTATTTTGGATTTAAAGTGCAACAATTAATTAAAACGTACTTCAAAGTTCGCAGTGCGGTTAGAAAACAATTAATTAAAATAGGAAACGCACTTCGAAGTGCGGTTAGGAAAAAATTAAATAAATAGGAAACACACTTTGAAGTGCGGTTAGGAAAGAACAATTAATTAAAATAGGAAACACACTTCGAAGTGCGGTTAGGAAACAATTAATTAAAACGTATTTCGAAGTGCGGTATTAATTTTTAACTTTTTGTTAATGAAGGGTAAAAAAGTAAAATTGGGGGTGCAGGATGAAGGAAGTGAGGTGTAGGAAGAATCACTCTATATATATTTATATTATCTTTAATATCAATCTCTAAAAAATATAAGACTAAGTATAGAATAAATATTCACATATTTATTTTTTTAGTCAACAATCTTTTGACAAATTTAATATTTATAGAAAATAACGTTTTTATGGTAATGTTATGTATCAAACATAACGTATTTTAAATTTTAATATTATTTTAATTTTAAATTGGTCTTGAGAATCAATCATTAGATTTTAAGGTATTGTCTATTTTAGAATAAAAGAAATATTTAAATTATATTAGATTTTAAATCTTAAGTAATGTAAAAATATTGAATGTGATAAGTACAAATATGTTTAGTGACATGTTATAAACTTTACTTTGTATTTTAATAAGGAATTTGAGATTAAAATATACAAGTGAAATAAATAAAAAATATTAAAATCACAAGAAAAAAACAATATTACAGTGGTTGAAGGAACACAATCTTTAGAAAGGAATCATAACGTTATTTCAAGAGTTTAGTTAGTATTAATGTCTTTTTTTATGCACTTATACTATGTCAATATTTTACAACTGATTTTGAAGTCAACTGTCTCAAAAACATGTTTCTATAACTCCAAGAGCCATAATGCAGTATCTTGTCAAACTTACACTTTAATCTTATACTCTTAATGTCTTTTCAATTCATTCATATTTATATTTTATCTTGATCTTATTTGATCAGTATAATTTCTATTAGTAATAGAATTTAAATACAAATGTCATTTAATTTTTAATTCGTTTGTGTGCATTGTTCTAGAATAAAAAATAATAATGGCCCCCAGTGTATAATATTTGGTTCAAGTAAATGATAATGGATTTTATTTTAGTGATTTAAAGTCGATGCTTATATGTATTCAAACTTCCTAGGATTTATTTCAAACAATACATAATTCACACAAATGTTATGTTTACAAAAGTATTCATTTAAAGTATGTTACGAAAAGTTTAGAAGGTTATCTACATTTATACTTTACAAATTTTAAATAATTTAAATGAAAACATTTAAATGTTATATTTTTTTTCTTAAGTCGGTTTGGAAGTTTAATGTGCATAGAAAAGGTGATGTCTGCATGTAGATGAATATTTGTTTGTCTAGAATTGTTAGAATTTATTTAGACTATCAATTTGAGTTTGTTTACATGTATTACATATTGTGAAAGTGGTAATTTTTAGATGTTTGATGGGATTTAGAGGTTTAGTCTATATAAAGTAAATTATTTCATTCCTTATCTGTATCATAAGCTAGATAATATTTTTGTTCTTGTAAGAGTGATGTAGTACCATCCTTACTTTAAGTTGTTTAATAAAGTATAATGATTGATGATGTTGATATTAAAATGAAATGATGAATTGAATACTATTATCTAATGTGATTAACAATGTAATGAAATGATGAGTTGAATATTATTAATAAAGTTTGAAATATCAGTTTAGTCAAATTGGTTCATATGACTATTTTAGAAACAAAATTTAGAAACAAAATGTATTAGTTGTGGTATGAAAAGATAAAATACCCAATTGAAACCAATTTTATAAGTTGGTATATTTGACAATATTTCTGAATCATGCTAAAAGTCATCCATTCATTAGGCAAAATTCTAGTTTTTAAATATAGTTTTAGTCTTTGAGTGAGCCAAAACTTGTTAGATGGGCCTCTAAAATCGAGTTCCCAAGTTTTGAGTCGTTGGAAGAGTAAATAACTCGTTGAGCAAAATTATTTTGAATAAAATCTAGAGAGTCTTAGATGACTTGGTTGTTGGGCGAGTCACGCTTCATTAAGCAAATTAAATTAGTAAAAACTTCTAGAGAGAACTCAAAGTCGATTGGTCACTAACGAATCAATTTTGAGTAACCAACTTAGAGTCTTTTAGATTCTTAAAAATGCAAGTAAATTGTTTAAGTAGTGTTGAGCCGAAAAAAGAAATGATTTGTTTATCTAGACAAGAAAGATTATATGTTTGGTATTTTAAAATGAATATATCCTTATGAATGTGTGTGTGGCTGAGTAAAGTTAAGGGTTTAACCATAATTTATTGTGAGTTGTTGATCTAATCTTTATGTGATATGAATGTAATTATTTCTAAGGAGTAAATACTATTTTGAGATATTTAAAATTGTATATTGAATGGGATATCAATAATGAGGTTTTTACAACTTTATTAACATTGGACTCACATAGAGAAAGATATCAGGTGGTGAGAGTAGATAGATGTTCTCATGACCTAGCATGCACTATCAAAAAGAATTATGTGTGATGGGTTAATATAGTATGTTAAATGCAAAATATCTTAATCTAATTCAAAGCATGAGTCTTCCACTTGTGAGATCAAGTGTTTGTAATGATGTGATGTTTATATTTGATGACATAAGAGGTAGTCAGTTGGGCTAATATGTGTAAACTCTTGTTTTGATTGTTTGTGGTTTGAAATCCATTAGACGATGGATGAGATGAGTAATTTTGTGTGGTTGTAAAAGTTGTTGTTAATTATTATGTATGATATTTTAGGACTATTATGTTAGAATTGCTGCAGCGAAATTGTTAGCGTGGAATAACAAAGCAAGAGGGTTTTTAATACGAACGTGTGCCTTTTAATTTCTACTCAATTAAACTTACCAAGCAAATAATAAAGACAAATAAAGAGAGTAAGGTTGAGAGAAATTTGCACAGATGATTTTATCCTGGTTCGGATCTTACCAATCCTACGTCCAGTCGCTTATCTCAAACAAGATAAACCTTTTTCACTAACACAAAACAATTACAAATTAGAATCACAAAGAAACACAATTTGTAAAAGTTTAGAAACCACCTCTCTTGATACCACAAGAGATGAACCTACACCTCCTTTGAGTCTTCACAAAGGATGAACACCTCCTCCGAATACTTCACGAAGGATGATTCTCTTCCGAACACCTCCTTAGACACACCAAGGATGAACCGGCTATTTCCTCTGTCACCGTAGCAGCACTTCACCAGCTCCACAGACACGAGTTTCACAAGCCGAACAAGAACACACAAGTCTCAATGATTTCTGAGTACTAGAGCACAAGGGAAGAGTTGTTTTAGATATAAAGAGTGAGCCAATTTATAGACTCAGCCAAATACTCTTCCATTCTTCGAAAACGGGCCATCTAACGCATTTAATCGATTAAAACAAGTATTAATCGATTAAAATGAGTACAACGGCTAGTTTTTCAAATCTGAAATCCCCAACGGTCAGTGTTAATCGATTATTCTCAGGATTAATCGATTAGCTAATCGATTATTATACACTTTAATCGATTATTCCAGTGGCACTTGGGTTTTCAGGATCAGCCTCGGTTTTAATCGATTAATACTTGGTTTAATCGATTAAAACAGTGCGATTTTGACTCTGGACATTAATTATATAATATAAAATTACATAGAATCAAAACCACTAAAAATCTAAGTCCTAGACACTAAACTACAATTATTACAAAAGCTTTCCATAGCAATACAAGTCTTCATAACATTTTGAATCTTGATTTCTCTTGACTTGATTTGGACATCATCAAAACTTCATCTTCATCATTTTGCTAACATTCTCCCGCTTTTTGATGATGATAAAAAACTCCTTTGATTTAAAGCTTTTAGTAATAATCTGGATAAAACACAACTTATGGAAGAAAAAGTGCATTAGTGAATAAGCACAAATAGCACAAATAGACAAATAAGCTTTAAACATTTTCTCCCCCTTTTTGATCATAATTAAAAAGTTGTGTTTGATGTTCTCCTCCTAAGATAATACTCCCCCTTAAAAAAAGCAAGTATGCATATGAGCTAAAAATATTTTAAATTTAAAGATTCATTCAAACATGCACAAAAGGATATATAAAGCAAATATTTTTAGGATAAAGAACTTATAAAACATTGTTTAATCATATATTGAACTATATAAGATAGGAATTTTTAAAAAAATGCAATCTTAAGATATTTCTAAAAAATTCCTAGATCTCTTCTAATGTTTACCCCTTTAGATATGCCTCCAACTTCGTAATGATAATCCTCTAGGTTGTTTCCACATTTTGTTTAGATCTTCATCTTGAGGATTGTCATCATTCTTCGCTTCATTTGTTGTCTTCTACAAATCTTCATCATTGCCTGCATGTAATTCAACTGACTCAAGAGGTTTTGCCTCAAGGTCTACAATTTCATCAAAGACAACATGCACACATAAAAAAAATTTCCGATTGAAAACTATATATGCTTTGTATATTAGAAGATATCAAAAAAAATTAGTTTCATCGGCCTTAGAATAAAATTTTCTTAAATTTTGTTTAAAGAAATTCTAAATATTAAACAATAGGTATCCAACTACTTGTATGGGTCCTTTGGGTTAGATTTAAAAATAAATCATTTTACAACCCAAGCATATCTACCACTTGGAACACCATAATGCTTAATTTTACATTTATTTGAAGTATGACCCTTTTTCATACAATAAAAGCATGATACAAAGTTTGTGTTCCTATAAGTTGTTCCTTTTTCTACCCATACTCTACGGGTTCTATTATTCTGTTTGTTTTTAATTTTAGGAACATACTCATTTTTAACAACCTTATTTTCATTATTTTTTCTACATTCTCCTAAGGTTGTGTGTTCTAGTAGTTTCTTAAAATTTTCACAAGAAACACATTCATCACTACTAGTAAATTTACCCTTTTCAAAAAATAAAACTTTATTTTTCAAATCTTTATTTTCTTCAAAAATATTTTCAAAATTTAATTTTAACTTTTTATTTTCTTCAGAAATATTTTCAAAGTCTGATTTCAAATTTTTGAAATCCTTTTTCAATTTCTTATGAGCTTTATCTAATTTTTCAGATTCTACTATTAAAGCAGCATAAGTTTCATGCAATTCATCTTCACTAATTTGACTATAATTATCAGAATCGCTAGATGTACTTACTTGGCTTCCAGCGTCGTCGTTCACCACTAAACAGATGTTTGCTTCTTCATCAGATTCGCTCAAATCGGAAATTGTTTCGTTGTCATCGTCCCATGCGATGTAGGATTTCTTTTTCTTGAAGTTTTTCCTTTCCTTTAATTCTTCACTTTTCTTTTGATTTGGGCAGTCCGCTTTTAAGTGCCCCCTTTCTCCGCAACCATAACATTTATAGTGTGAGGAAGATCCTTGATTTTCTTTCTTTTCGAATTTTAATTTCCTTTGTCTTTTGATTTCATGAACCTGTTGAGCCTTTTTACCATGAGTCTCAAATTTTCTTCTTCTTCTGAATCTTCATCTTCCATTTTGCTCTTGCTCTTTTCCACCTCAGATTTCAAGGCTAGACTCTTTTTCTTAGTTTTTGCTTTTGCTTCTTCTTCATCTAGTCTTCTGAGGTCAAGTTCATGCTCTCTCAACTTTCCAAATAATGCCACCATAGTCATTGTGTTGAGGTTTTGTGACTCCGAGATTGCAGTCACCTTAGGTTGCCACGACCTGTCTAAAGACTTCAAGATTTTAATGTTTAATTCATCAGTATCAAATGACTTACCCAGTCCAATGAGATGATTGACAATGTTGGTGAAGCGTTTTTGAACATCGGAAATTGTTTCTCCTTGCTTCATCCGGAACATTTCATACTCTTGAATCAGGGAATTCTTTCTTGCCCTCTTTACGTCATCTGTTCCTTCATGTGTCACTCTGAGCACATCCCACATTTCTTGAGCAGTTTTGCAGACAGAAACCCTATAGAATTCATCAACAGTCAATGCTGATGCAATAATATTCCGAGCTTTAACGTCATTCTGAAATCTTTTCTTTTCTTCAATGATCCATTGACCACGAGGCTTTGGTTCCTGTATATTGTTAGTAGGAACAGAAGAACCAGACGCAATAACATCCCAAATTTCACAATCAATAGATTCAATAAATATTTGCATTCTTACCTTCCAGAATGCATAGTTCTCACCTGTGAATAGTGGGGGTCTAATGATTGATGCACCCTCTGCAAAGGTTTGATGTGATCCTGCCATTTGAATGACTATCAAAGCAAGCTCTGATGCCAATTGTTAGAATTGCTGCATCGGAATTGTTAGTGTGGAATAACAAACCAAGAGGGTTTTTAATACGAACGTGTGCCTTTTAATTTCTACTCAATTAAACTTACCAAGCAAATAATAAAGACAAATAAAGAGAGTAAGGTTGAGAGAAATTTGCACAGATGATTTTATCCTGGTTCGGATCTTACCAATCCTACGTCCAGTCGCTTATCTCAAACAAGATAAACCTTTTTCACTAACACAAAACAATTACAAATTAGAATCACAAAGAAACACAATTTGTAAAAGTTTAGAAACCACCTCTCTTGATACCACAAGAGATGAACCTACACCTCCTTTGAGTCTTCACAAAGGATGAACACCTCCTCTGAATACTTCACGAAGGATGATTCTCTTCCGAACACCTCCTTAGACACACCAAGGATGAACCGGCTATTTCCTCTGTCACCGTAGCAGCACTTCACCAGCTTCACAGACACGAGTTTCACAAGCCGAACAAGAACACACAAGTCTCAATGATTTCTGAGTACTAGAGCACAAGGGAAGAGTTGTTTTAGATATAAAGAGTGAGCCAATTTATAGACTCAGCCAAATACTCTTCCATTCTTCGAAAACGGGCCATCTAACGCATTTAATCGATTAAAACAAGTATTAATCGATTAAAATGAGTACAACGGCTAGTTTTTCAAATCTGAAATCCCCAACGGTCAATGTTAATCGATTATTCTCAGGATTAATCGATTAGCTAATCGATTATTATACACTTTAATCGATTATTCCAGTGGCACTTGGGTTTTCAGGATCAGCCTCGGTTTTAATCGATTAATACTTGTTTTAATCGATTAAATGCGTTAGATGGCCCGTTTTCGAAGAATGGAAGAGTATTTGGCTGAGTCTATAAATTGGCTCACTCTTTATATCTAAAACAACTCTTCCCTTGTGCTCTAGTACTCAGAAATCATTGAGACTTGTGTGTTCTTGTTCGGCTTGTGAAACTCGTGTCTATGGAGCTGGTGAAGTGCTGCTACGGTGACAGAGGAAATAGCCTGTTCATCCTTGGTGTGTCTAAGGAGGTGTTCGGAAGAGGAAGTTCATCCTTCGTGAAGTATTCGGAGGAGGTGTTCATCCTTTGTGAAGATTCAAAGGAGGTGTAGGTTCATCTCTTGTGGTATCAAGAGAGGTGGTTTCTAAACTTTTACAAATTGTGTTTCTTTGTGATTCTAATTTGTAATTGTTTTGTGTTAGTGAAAAAGGTTTATCTTGTTTGAGATAAGCGACTGGACGTAGGATTGGTAAGATCCGAACCAGGATAAAATCATCTGTGCAAATTTCTCTCAACCTTACTCTCTTTATTTGTCTTTATTATTTGCTTGGTTTAATCGATTAAAACAGTGCGATTTTGACTCTGGACATTAATTATATAATATAAAATTACATGGAATCAAAACCACTAAAAATCTAAGTCCTAGACACTAAACTACAATTATTACAAAAGCTTTCCATAGCAATACAAGTCTTCATAACATTTTGAATCTTGATTTCTCTTGACTTGATTTGGACATCATCAAAACTTCATCTTCATCATTTTGCTAACATATTAGCTTACCTTGTTATTTTTGTTGTTAATTTTTAATGTGATATTTATGTGTTATATGAGAGTAGATTGAGAAGTGATATATATATATATATATATATATATATATATATATATATATATATATATATATATATATATATATATATATATATATATATATATATATATATATAAACTTCGTATGTAAAATTAAAATTATTTGTTCCCGTATAACAACACGAGTTATACGATCATCGTACAAACATAAACAAGCAAGGGTGAGCTAACCATATATAACATACAATCATTAAAACACACTCACATTATATCGTTCAAACATACACCATTAAAATTCATTACACACAATTATTCTAATGCTCTCAATTCACTTTATTATGTCTTTTATTCCTTGTAACATACCACCACTTTGACACCTCTCAAAGTCACTTTAGCCACTCCAATAAGCCTTACGAGTATACTATGCTTATGCCCAAAGCCTTATGGTTAAAGTGCTATCTTCCATCTTCTATAAGCCTTACAAGTATATTATGTTTACACCCAAAACCTTATGATCAAGATCTATTTCTCCTGTTTCCATAAGACTCACGAGTACTCTACTAATGTTCAAAGTCTTATGGTCAGACCGCTATCAAGCTTTTACATATATCCATAATCATACAAAAGAAAAAGAAGAAAGGTTATCCTCCATTACCTCTTAATGAACTACTTTGATCATTTCTTTACAAAATCTGAGCAACACCTTTCTTCTCTACCTTTTAAACCCTCTACACTCACAAGGAGAACCCTTCTCTACAAATAACTCTCTCTGCAACTCAATCTAAACACCCTTTTAGGAGCTCTCACAACCTTCTCTATAACTCAGATCCTAACCATCAATTCTCCTTATCTACTACTAAACTCTTGCTCTCTTTTCACAACTTTCACTTCGATGATGAAAAACTTCATTTCCTCACCCATATTTATAGTTGAAGTTAGGGTTAATGTAGTAGTATTGTAGCTGCACTACATTTTTACTCTAGCAGTATTGTAGATATACTACATTTTTACTATAGCAACACAATTTTCACGAGTGTATATTACTGTAGCATCATACGTATTTACTGAAGCATTTTATTGTAATATTATACTGTAACATCATCTGTATTTTAATGTAGCATTATACATATTTTTCTATACTCTAAAAAGCTTATCTATTTTAGTAAATATAACTATTTTCAAGGATATTAGAGATCCTATGTGTGTATTCAACATAAAGGAGATTAATCCTATACATAATTTTCACTATATTCAACAATATTTTTTCTAAAATTAAATTAAAATTATTAGTACAATTTATATTGTTACTTAATTACTTCCTTCTGTTGGAAATTTTAATTATATTATGATTATTATTCTATTTCCTGATTCAACTATTAATGTTTAATTCAAATGATTATTATTAGTAAGATTAATAATTAGTAATATATAAGTTAGTTTTAATCTTTTAATCTAGTTTTATTTGAATAAAATTATTATTAAATACATACTTATTAATTCCAATTTTATTATATTTTTTTTTATAAAATTAAATTAAAACTATTGTTACAAATTATTTTATTACTTAATTCTTTTTTTGGAAATATTAATTAAATTTATAATTTTTATTTGATTTCCTAATTATTAATTAAAATTATTCACGAACGTAATTAAAGGGGTTGTTCTTGTGCCACAAGTAAAAAATTTAAAGAATGTTTTTTTGTTGAACTTTTTCTGAGAATACACCAGGGAATTTCAAAGTTATTATTGTGTTTCCTAATTTGTTAGATTTATAGATGATACATTCATATTTTTTCATACATTTTAGTTTTTAAACTTTAAAAATATTTTCTTATATAGTTGATATTAGAATTTAAATATATTAAATAATATAAATAACTTAAATATTTCTTTTGAGACAGAAAAAAAATTAACTCAAAAGATCATATTTATTTGTTTTTTAAAATTAAGAGATTAAAAATATCAAAATTGATATAAAGATGAATTGTAATTTTACCTCAAAATTTAGTAACAAAAAATATATTTAATTATATAGATAATGTTGTATACAAAAGTCTGGTATGAGTCTTTTTATTTATTTTTAATTGAAATGAAATGATTTTATTTTATTCTATTTTTAATTGAATTGAAATCATTTTTAAATATATTATATATTTATATTATCTATTTACATTACAGAAATAGCCTGCATCCGTTTAGTTGCAGAACATTGAACCAGGAAAATGTCGAAACCCTTGTACGTATCTAAAAATAACTTCCACATATAAGTAAAGAAAACAAAACGTTTAAACAATTAATTTTCCCGTAATGCAAAAGCCACTATTCTTTCCCTTTCATAAAAGCAAATATTTTTATAATTAATTCATGACATAAATGTCATAATGAAAATATAATAAACAAACAGATAAGCGTAGGGGACAAAGCTATAGAAGCGTGTGGGCCGAGAAACCAAGGCGAGAAAATCTAGGGAAATATAATAATTTATGATTTGTAATCTTTTAATTTAATACAAAAAAATTGTATTTTTATTTTTGTTTTACTTAAATCAATTTTATCGTGTGATTAGGAAAAATGGTTAAATTTAACAAAGTAAAAATGTAGTTGAGGAGTTGCGCGTGGAATCCACTGCATGAATTATTTTTAATTTGTAATTTTAAAATACAAAACTATTTTATTTAAAAAGAATATAGTTACTATTAATTAACTTTAATTATTGAATAAGATAATTTCATAGAAAATGCTATTACAAAAGTGTTTTCCACCATTATGAAAATAATAATTAATAAAAAAAAGTCAAGGAGGGCGTCTCCTTGGCGACATTTTCTTCTTAACAGGAGCGAGGCTTTCAGTTTAGTGAGAGAGTGAAAGACAGAGAGGAAAGAGTGTGAAAAGACCAAATTGACCTCGGATCTTCTTCTTTCCTCTCTCGCTTAGCTTCTTCTGCTAACTTTCTCGCTCCTATTCGTTTCCTTGTTCTTCTGGAACCTTCCACCATGAACGGTAAGGCTAACGTCACCAAAGAACTCAACGCTAAGCACAAGAAGGTTTCTCTCTCCTTATTTCTTTATTTCAGTTTCGATTTTCCAATCTACGCTAGTTGCCTCGGATCATTAATCGTGTCTTCTTGTTAGATTTGAATCCGTCACTGTTCAGTAGATGCATGTCGCGAAATTTTGAACGTGAGAATTTTGGATTATTTTTTAATGCGAATGTGTATGGTATAGCTCGCAAAATTAGGCACTGGCAGGTTTTGTTTTGATATGTTTGTCATGATTTTTGTTACTGATGGCTGGCAGGTTTGTCGATCTTTCATTTTTCGATATTTTTGGGGGATAATCAATGGGATGTTGTGGTTTGGTAGTTTGGATCCTTTTTTCTGATGTTCGCTTAGCTCCCAACATATAGTTTAGGGGTTTCTTGGCGCTACTTACACGTTCAGCAAAGAGTATTAAGCTATCGGAAGCTTAGTTGATGTGTTTCTTCAAAATCTATGTCCTTAATGTAACAATAGTCCATCCTTTTATAGGTATTTTTAGTTTTTCTTTTTTGGAGTAATTGTAGGGTTATAGTTTTAAGAGGGTTTAATCCTTGACAACTGCAGCGGTGAATTCGAGTCATGTTATATATTGATCACGGAAAAGGAAAAGACAACTGCAGAATAAAATTAGTTTGGGTAGCAAATGTTGAAAGAAATTCGTAGTTGTTTTTTCCATGTAAAGATAGGCCAAGTTCAATTGATTCGGGAGAAGTTTTCCTTCCAGTCACCATTGTGATGTATGCTTATTGGTAATTCGTGAGATCCTTAATGTTTTCTCAACACTGAACTTTCATTTGGGTTTTCGTCTTTATTGAATGTGTTGGTATTTGAGGGTTGCCACATTTTCTGTTTTCCTTTTCTCCTTACACTGTTTTTTTTTCCATACTCTAAATATGCAGATACTGGAAGGACTTCTTAAATTACCAGACAATAGAGAATGTGCTGACTGCAAAGCTAAGTATGTACTGGTGGATCTGAATGATCCGGTCTGAATTTTATGTCAGTAGTAAATTAAGCACAGGGATACTAATGGTTCATGAAAAAAAGGCTATCTCTTTTCCATGCATTTTCTGGATATATTATTTTTATTATTGTGGTTAGCAATGTTTTCTCAACTTTCTATGCTAATTTTCTTTGCAGAGGTCCCAGATGGGCTAGTGTAAATCTTGGCATCTTTATATGTATGCAGTGTTCGGGAATACATCGAAGTTTGGGTGTGCATATATCAAAGGTGATGTTATTTTCCTTGGTATGGATTGTCTGTACTGTGAATATTACAAACACTGTGATTAATATTTGTTACTTATACTGCTAAGACTAAAAGGGTTTTAGTTAGATCTAAAAAAACTTATGAGAGAGAGAATGTATATTATGGTTGCTTGTAGAAAATGTCTTCCAATTCTATAATATAGAGGGTATGTTTCTGTGCTTGACAATGTGTTGTAGCAATTTAATGTTTTTTTTTTTCTCAAGAAGAGAAATTCAGTAACATAGGTACACACACGCACATTCTTTTGGAGCATACTCTCTTTTGTTGGCTAAAATTTATTGGAAATTAAAAGAAATTGTGGATCATACATCTTATTTAATGAATCCCTCTCATGATTTTGTAGTTCTTAGTACGTTTCAACTGATAATAGAGTGTTACTTTGTTAGGAGGAATGTGTTTGACAGAGAGTATTGTTAGCACTACTCTTCTGAGAAATACTGATTTTAGTGTATACTTATTAAACACCCTTTCTAGTAATGACTAACCAAAGGTTTCTAAATAAGTGTCATTGGTAATCCTTTCCTTAAATGGAAGTTGAGAATTTCTTTTTAAATTATTTTGAGCTTGTAGACACTACCAAGTGGGGAAGACTTTTGCTGTTGTTATTGTTATATAATTCACGCAGTGTTTAACTTTTTATTGTGGATTAATATTTATTCTGAATAAGGATAGTTCTAGGCTGATAAATAACTTATTCGATTGACAAAGTTTTCAATTTGATCTGTTACTTTTCCATTTAAAATATAGTAATAGTACTGAATGAATTTGGTGTGGGAATAACTGAGAAATAGCTCCTAAGCCATTGTTGGAATTTTGTAGTATCTAAATACGTGCTTTATTTAATCATTAATGACTTCCCTTTCAGGTTCGTTCTGCAACCCTGGACACTTGGCTTCCAGAGCAAGTTGCATTCATTCAATGTAAGATAGTCTAAGTGGTCTTGAGTTTGTGGTTATTTTGAATTTTGCTGATATATATGCGTTGATTATGTATCAACACTGTCAATTTGAATTTTCTTGTTTTGGTCGTGCAAAGCAATGGGAAACGAGAAAGCAAATAACTACTGGGAAGCAGAATTACCACCAAATTATGATAGAGTTGGAATTGAGAATTTCATTCGTGCAAAGTATGTCTAATGTTCAACTCCTTGAACCTCGCTAAATATTCATCTTTGTACTGTTTAAGATGTATGGATGTCGTTTTATGACCTGGTTACATTGTTGCATGTATTTAAAGGTATGACGAGAAGAGATGGATTCCAAGAGATGGGAATCCAAAAACACCTTCTGGATTGCGGGAAGAAAGAAGTCCTTCACATTGGCAGAGGCCTGGGGAGAGAAGTGGTCATAATGTTGTTTCCGAAAAAACTTTTGAGGGAAGGAAGAAATTCCAACCGTCAAATGCAATTCCTGCTACAGGAAACAGTGTTCCTGCTCCTGCTCCTCCCAAAGCACCTGAGCAAGTAATCTCTTTTGCTCCCTATTTATTTTGTTATTCTGTTAATTTTCCCCCCTGCTGTTTAACATTGTGTTGCACTTTATCTGATATTGCAGTTTTAATGTCTGTTCTGTCATTAGTTTCATGTGTTATTACTTCTACAATTAGCTGCACTTCATATGTTATTTGTAATAATATGATTAATTGAGCTGTTTGAGCGATGGTTACTTTATTTTCCTCTTTAAATAAAACCATTAGTGTTTATACTGGTATGAAATAATCTATTGTGAACAGGTAACTCCTCCTATTACCAAACCTCAGCCTGTTGAGAAAGTGGAACCATTAGCACCACAGCCACAAGCTGAATCTTCAAAGCAGGCTATGGATGCAGCTCAAAATAACCCTCCAAAAGTTGACTATGCTACAGACCTTTTCAACATGTTGTCTATGGATGTCCCGAAAGAAAATGGCTCTGAGTCGGCCACTACAACTACTGATGATAATCTCTGGGCAGGTTTTCAGTGTATGTTTGTGTCCTTGTTACAAAATGCCATGAAAATTCAAAAGAAAGTGTTGCTGGATAGTTTTTGAAGATGTTAAGTTGCTTCAATTATGTTGGGTAGAACTTAATTTTTTTTTGCCATAACTGTTTCAGCTGCTGCAGAGGTGTCAACAGCTGAGAAGACTAGTCCGCCGCCAAAAGTAGCTGATAATAGTGCTCTGCTGTCTGCAGCTGGTATTGAGGATCTTTTCAAAGATTCACCTATGATGCCAAGCTTAACTCCAGAAAAGCCACAGAAAGATGTTAAAAATGATATAATGAGCCTCTTTGAGAAGGTACTTGCAAATTCTTCTATAGGTTTGTGAGATTTCGGAGTTACTTCTTTTGATTTGTTTAGTCTTATTTATTCAATATAAAGTTCTTCTACCCTTATTTGATTTGTTCTCTAGATGCTCAATGTGCAAGATATATCCACGTCAATATTAAAACAACAATTTTTTTAGTTTCACTCTATCATTAGATGCTTTTTTTCTGGTATTTGAAATACTTTTACCTGACCAGTCATTTTGATATTGCAGGGCAATATGGTGTCTCCATTTTCTATGCATCAGCAGCAGCTTGCCATGCTACAGCAACAGTCTCTTCTAATGGCTGCTGCAGCTAAATCTTCTGGTGGGGATCTCAAGTATCCTGCGGGCATACAAGAACCTAGACCAAATGTTCCTATGCAAAGTTGGCCAGCTACTGGCTACTCGATTTCTGGAGCATTGCCCATGCAGGTAGTGACTGAAATAAGCCAAATGTTAAATGATGAATTATTGGTTTTGCCCAGCAACTAACTTGTTTCTCTTCTATCAGGTGCAGATTACGAACATGACCCCAGCACATTTTGCTGGGAGCTCTGTACAATATCAACCATCTAGGTATGTCATTATTTGGTGTGATCATCACCAAATTAATCTCTTTGGATTACTTGTAGGAATATTTTATTTGATTATTACCTTATGTTGGTCCATTAACCTGGGTGGATAATTGGTTCCAATCAACTTTAGTTCCATAAGCCAAAATGATTTAGAGTGTACACTAAGGCTACTTTTGGGGTTTATGTTTCCATTTCAACTACTCTAATTTTTCAAAGCTAATGGTTCCGCCCTCCTTATTCACGAAATGAAAATTCTAGGTGAACTAGATCTACGGAACATGGAATTTACCTGGATTATGTCATCTTTTACTGAAGATCTCGTGTCAAACCGCGCACCAATCTAAAAACTGCATATTGTGCCGTTTCTGTATTTTATCATTTTTAGTGATCTCTATTGATTGTATGCATCAACCAGCGCTCTTGTTCACCAAAGAAAACCTACAAACTTGTTCTTCACTGTTGGTTCCTACCATTTCCCAAACTTATACCAAGTTTATAATGCATTTTTTATGCAGTTTCTATGGTATGGGGCAAGTTCCACCTCCAGTTAACGGTGTGATTGCGACAATGGGAGCCAGTAAACCCCAGTCAGGAGCTCCGGTGTCATCTAGTACTACACAGTCAGCGAAGGATTATGATTTTTCCTCCTTAACACAGGGGATGTTTGCGAAACACTGATAGGTGTTTTTTATTGGGCAATTCCGGCTGTCATATACCATAGAAGAAGATTAGTAAATTTACGTGAACTGCGCTTTCTTTTCTCATTTTCCCCTTGACCTGTCCGTGGGTTGTAATCCATTTGTAGAGCTAGTTCAGGTTTTCCCAGTTTGTTTATTTCAGGCGATTGCTTCATTTGTATCCTAGTTCTATTCACTATTTATTGACAATAAAAAAAAAGTTAGTGATATTAATTATATATTCATTTCTCTGCTTCTATGTCCTTTGTTCAATGATAAACATAATTCTGATGTTTGTTCCATGTTCATTGCAATTTCATCCTTCAACAGTGTGGCGGAGTTAACATTCCATTGGAAATTATGATGAGTGATGGAATGCTCACTGACTTTTATAAAAACTATTTTAAAAATTCTATTTATTATGTTTATTGTATTGGAGAATTGGAAGAGAGAATGAATTGAAGAAGTATCTTTATGTTGTATTATTGATACTGCAAATTGTGAGAATATGTGAATTATTGTGCAATTAATATAGTAATTATGTGTAATCTTGCAATTATGTCTAATTCCTAAAATTAAGGGATTATGATTAGTAATTATTGGGCATATTTCCTTTTATTAAGATCAGGTCTTATTGGGTAGATATCTCCTAATTTAGAGACTTTATTTCAGGACATTTTTTATCTTAATTAGACAATAGCTTGTTTCTTTTTAAACACTTATGTATTGTTTCAAAAGCATGAATGAGAGAATAATTAATTCCAGCATCTTACTACTGTTTTACAACATGGTATCAGAGCTCTAGGTTTTTCCTGGAGCCCTGGTCTTTGTTTTTTGTCTTACGGCCTTCATTGTCGTTCCTCAACTATTGCTGGCTTTCATTGCCATTCTCGTCCAAAAAAAAAAAAAAGGGACAGCCTTAATTGCTGTTGTTATTCTTTCCGCTGTGTTAACCTAACATCCTATTACAATGTCTGGTGCTACATCAAGTAGAGAAGTCTCTAGTCCTTCACACAAAAATGGAGAACTCCAAGGTCTCCGAGCGTCATACAGGTTGGATGGAAAAAATTTTCTCAAATGGTCCCAGTTTGTTAGAATCTATCTCAAGGGAAAAGGATGCCTGGTTCATCTCCTTGAAAATGGTCCAAGCACGGAGGATCTAGCATTTGCAACATGGGATGAAAAAGATTTCATGATTATGTCTTGGTTGTGAGACTCCATGGAAGCTACTATCAGCGACACTTGTATGTTTCTTAATACAGCTAAAAATATTTGGGACTCCATAAACTGCACATATTCTAAAGCCAGTGATGCTGCCCAAGTATATGAAATCAAAATAAAAACTGCAGCCACAAAACAGGGAAGCAGAGGAATCACAGAATAAGCGGCACTGTTGCAGAATCTATGGCAGGAACTTGATCACTACAGAGTTTTTGAAATGAAGTGTGCTGAGGATGCAATCCTCTTGAAGAATTTCATAGAGAAGGATCGTGTGTATGATTTTCTTGCAGGACTAAATCCTGAATTTGATCAAGTTAGAGTGCAAATTCTAGGGAGAAAGGATACTCCTTCACTAGAAGAAACCATCTCTATTGTTCATGCAGAAGAAAGTCGGAGGAGTGTAATGCTTGAGTCTCAATCAATGGATGGGTCTGCTCTACTTACCAAACCTGAACTGGTGCAGAAAGGAAATGAGCAAATTCCTAATTCTCTTTGGAAAGGAAATAGAGATAATTTATGGTGCACCTATTGTTAGAAACCGAGACACACAAGGGAGAAATGTTGGAAATTGCATGGCAAACCTCCAGGAAAAGAGTGGGTAAATCGTGGAGGACAACAAAAGTCCCAAGTGCACATAACACAAATAGAGATTAAAAAATCTCCAACAGTAAACAGTTTCAATATGGAAGAAATAAAGAAATTGAAGAAGCTATTGGGGAATATGGAGGAACCCTCTGGATCATGTTCTCTTGTTTTCTCAGGTAAAACTTCTTGTATGAATACCTCATATAATGTGAACTCTTGGATTGTGGATTCGGGAGCTACAGATCATATGACACATTTATTCCACTTGTTTCATTCTTATACACCCTCATCAAGTAATAGAAAAATTATTGTTGCAAATGGGTCAGTAGCTACTGTTGCAGGATATGGTAATATCCAAGTTAACCCGAACCTTCTGCTTAAAAACGTTCTCCATGTTTCCAAACTCTCAGCCAGTCTTCTTTCCATAAAGAAACTAACCTCTGATCTCAATTGTTCTGCAATGTTTTTCCCATCTCTATGTGTTTTTCAGGAACAGGACTCGGGGGGAGGATTGGACTTGCTAAAGAAAAAGATGGTCTTTACTACTTGGAAGTATCTCAAGAATCCCAAACCAACCAAGCAAAATCCCTTCACAGTATAACAAATAAGGATGAACTATGGTTGTATCACTATCGTCTAGGACATCCATCATTTAAGGTGCTACAATTTATGTTTCCTCATTTGTATGAAAACTTAGATATCTCAAAACTTCATTGTGAAACTTGTGAGTTAGCGAAGCATACTCGTGTTTCTTTTCCCAACAGCAATAATAGAAGCTCTCAACCTTTTCAATTGATTCATAGTGATATATGGGGACCGTCTACAATACCAAATATTTCTGGGGCCCGCTGGTTTGTAACATTTATTGATGATTGCACTAGGGTTACTTGGCTCTATTTGCTTAAACAAAAATCTGATGTCAGCACTATCATTCCCATATTTCACTCAATGATTACAACTCAATTTGGAGTTAATATTAAAAGGTTTAGGACCGATAATGCTAGAGATTATTTCAACCAAACCATATCCTCTTATTTCCAATCTAATGGGATCATCCATGACTCTTCATGTGTTTATACCCCACAACAAAATGGAGTGACAGAAAGGAAAAATGGGCATTTACTCAATATAACTCGGGCTCTTCTTTTTCAAGGGAATGTTCCAAAAAATTATTGGGGAGAAGTTGTTCTTACTGCATCATATCTTATTAATAGACTTCCCTCTCATGGCCTAAGTAATAAGAGTCCAATAGAAGTCCTAAATAATTTCTTTCCTCACTTTAAGAAATCAAATGGACTGATTCCTAGAATATTTGGATGTACAACCTTTGCACATGTCCCTGTTCAAGCTAGAGATAAACTGGATCCAAGGGCTGTTAAATGTATTTTTTTAGGATATTCAGCCACACAAAAAGGGTATAAATGTTATGATCCTATCATTAAAAAATGGTATATCTCAGTTGATGTTACTTTTCTTGAAACTAAACCTTTTTTTAACAAAACCAATCCTACAGAACAATGTCTAGAAGACCCTCATGAAAATACTGAGTTCTTAACTCTGCCATATATCACAACCAACAGATCTGAGCCTCCAACTATACAACATAATTCTGAACGAGGATCAGAAGCTATGGATACAAATTTCCCCATTGAAGCAACTCGAATAGAAGCTGACAATCCTCCGAGATTTAACAAGGTTTACACCAGGAGAAAGCAAGTCCATGAATCCAATCCAAGTTCTGCACCAGAAAATGAAGAAATACCTGAACCAGAAAATGAGATTAACCTTCCAATAGCCATCAGAAAAGGTACTAGAAATTGCACTAAAAAACCTCTCTATCCTCTCTTAAATTATGTTTCTTATGATAGATTATCAGCTAATCATAAAAGCTTTTATTGTAAACTTGAATTCTGTGATTATACCAAATAATATTACTGAAGCACTAGCAAAGAAAGAGTGGAGAGATGCTATGCAAGTGGAAATGACAGCATTAGAGAAGAATAACACTTGGGAAATTGTGGATAAACCCAAAGAAAAGAATATTGTTGACTGTAAGTGAATATTCACAGTAAAATATAATGCTGATGGGTTACTTGAACGATACAAAGCAAGATTGGTGGCCAAAGGATACACTCAAGCATATGGAATAGACTATGAAGAAATGTTTGCACCAGTTGCTAAAATGAATACTCTAAGGATTCTTCTATCCTTAGCTGCTCATTTTGATTGGAAACTACTACAGTATGATGTTAAAAATGTCTTTCTTCATGGAGACCTAGAGGAAGAAATCTACATGAACATCCCACAGGGGGTTGAAGGAGATAGACAAAATAAGGTGTGCAGACTTAAGAAGGCACTATATGGACTGAAACAATCTCCTAGAGCATGGTTTGGGAGGTTCTCAAAAGTTATGAAGGGATTTGGCTACAAACAAAGCCAAGGAGACCACACGTTGTTCATAAAACATTCAAAAAAGGGGAAGGTAACAGTTCTTTTGGTGTATGTGGATGATATTATAGTAACTGGGAATGATGAAAAAGAAAAGGAAAAATTGAAACAAACACTAGTCCAAGAATTTGATCTCAAAGAGCTTGGAAAACTGAAATATTTTCTAGGAATTGAAGTAGCATACTCTACCCAAGGAATTTTTATATCCCAACAAAAATACATAACCGATTTGTTGGCTCAGACGAAGACTATTGGATGCAGACCCGCAACAACTCCAATGGACCCCAATCACAAACTGAGTAAATCTGGAGATGAACCAGAAGTAGAAAAAAGGATGTACCAGAGGCTGGTTGGAAAATTAATATATTTGGCGCATAACCGACCAGATATTGCCCATTCGGTAAGTGTAATAAGTCAGTTTATGCATGAACCAAAAGAGTCTTACCTTCAAGCTGCCTACAGGATTCTACATTACTTAAAAGGCACTCCTGGAAAGGGAATCCTATTCAAGAAGAATGAAAAGTTGAACCTTGAAGCCTACACCGACGCAGACTATGCAGGATCTCTAATTGATAGAAGATCAACTACTGGATATTGTACTTTCCTGGGTGGAAATTTAGTAACTTGGAGAAGTAAAAAACATAATGTAGTGTCTAGATCATCAGTTGAATCAGAGTTCAGAGCACTTGCTCAAGGAATATGTAAATTATTATGGATAAAATTATTCTGAATGATTTGAAAGTTGATTTGAAGGGTCCCATGAAATTGTACTGTGATAATAAATCAGCAATAGAAATTGCACATAATCCGGTTCAACATGACCGGACAAAACACGTTGAAATAGATAGACACTTCATCAAAGAAAAAGTAGACGAAGGTCTATTATGCATGGCGTATGTCCCATCCAGGCAACAAGTAGTTGATGTGTTAACAAAAGGTCTCAATAGCCCTATCTTCCAAGATCTTATAAGCAAACTGGGAATGACCAATATCTATTCCTCAACTTGAGGGGGGGTGTCAGAATATGTGAATTATTGTGCAATTAATATAGCAATTATGTGTAATCCTGCAATTATGTCTAATCCCTAAAATTAAGGGATTAGGATTAGTAATTATTAGGCAGATTTCCTTTTATTAAAGATAAGGTATTATTGGGCAGATATCTCCTGATTTAGAGACTTTATTTCAGGAGATTTTTTACCTTAATTAGACAATAGTTTGTTTCTTTTTAAACACTTATGTATTGTTTCAAAAGCATGAATGAGAGAATAATTAATTCCAGCATCCTACTACTGTTTTACAACACAAATGTTGCAGTTTATATACAGAGCATGTGTAGTGTCTCAGGAACAAAAAGTTGATAACCGAAAACTACCAAACTAACAGTTTTGACTTATTATAACCAATATTCTCCCTCAAGTCAAACACTCAGGATCTAACTTCAATCTTCTTTCTCAACCATTCAAACCTTTCAATTTTTACTGTTTTTTTCAATACATCCGCTAGCTATGCTTCAGTGTTGTAGCAAGCTAGTGCTATTCTTCCTCTGTTTACCATATCTCTAAGAAATGGTACTTTACCTCAATGTGTTTACTCCTATCATGACTCACATGATTTTTAGATAGATTTATGACAGAGACATTATCTATCTTCAGCTATAATGAAGTTTTCATAGGAATCATCAACTCTCTCAGGACTTCCTCAAGCCACATCCCTTGACATGTTACATAACTTCTAGCTATATATTCAGCCTCACAACTGGACAATGCCACTACTTGCTGCTTCTTTGAACACCATGAAATAGGAGACCCATTTAGCATGAATATGTAGCCTAATGTACTCTTTCTTTCAACACAATCACCACCATGGTCTGAGTCTGTGAAAACAATAAGTTCCAAGCTTTCTCCATCAGTCTTATGCCTCCCAATTGGAAACAATTCCAAAATCTACAGTGCCTTTGACATATCTCAAAAACCTCTTGGCTGCAAGCATGTGTGACTTCTTTGGATTGTTCATAAATCTGCTTATCAACCCCACACTGAATGACAAATCTAGTATGCTATTGCACAAGAATCGTAGAGAGCCTAAAATCTACTTGAACACAATTTCTTCAACATCCTCTTCTGTTTCGTTCTTAGTCAACTTCAGATTGACTTCAATTGGACTCCTTGCTGAGTTGCATACAGTCATGCCAAATCTCCCTAGCAACTCCTTAGCATATTTCTTTTGATGCAAGATCAAGCCAGCTACTGTGTATGTGAACTCCATGCCCAAAAAATAGCTTAACTTGCCCAAATCAGTCATCTCAAAGTCTGACTGCATAACCCTCTTAAACTCCTCTAGGCGTTCTGGATTTGATCTGGTGATGAGCAGATCATCCACGTACAAACAGATGATCAGCAAATTCTCTCCTTCTCCCCCTTTTACATATAAACCATGTTCAATAAACGAACTTTAGTTTTAACAGGAATGAGTCGATGCATTTATTCCAGGCCCTAGGAGCTTGTCTCAATTCATATAACGCTTTTTGCCGCTTGAACACTTGATGTTCTTTGCCTTCGTTAATAAATCCAAGTAGCTGCTGGACATACACCTCTTCCACCAATGGACCATGTAAGAAAGCCGCTTTTACATCAAGCTGGAACATGGGCCAACACTTTACATACGCCAATACTATCACCATTCGAATAGTCTCCATTCATGCAACTGTGTAAACACCTCAGTGAAATCAAAACCTTGCCTCTAGAGGAAGCCCTTTCCAACCAATTTGGCTTTGTACTTGGAGATCGATCCATCAGGCTTCAACTTGCGTTTAAACACTCACTTCACTCAAATACTCCTCTTCCCAACTGAAAGATTAACAAGCTACCAAGTTCCATTCTTTTTTATGGATTCGATCTCTTCTCTCATTACATTTTTCCACACTGGTTCTTTCAAAGCCTCAACTTCGTCTATAGGTTCTGCTCCTGCCAACAAAGTCATACGAACCAGATCCCCTTTGTCACCGATATGTGCATCTGAGTAAACTTCACACTCACCAAATTTTTGTGTCTGCACTCGTTGTTGTTGTAATTTGAGATAATATCTTTAGAATCTTCCTAATTAGAGGAAATAGATATATAATCTTTATTTTATTTTACTTTCCTAGTTTCCCTATTTTTCTTTTTAGGAGAATTAGATTATTACAAATAGAAAGTATTAGAATGTATTTTTCATGATTGAGAAAAATAAATTAGTCTTATTTTCCACATGGTACCAGAGCTTGTCTGATTCGCTTCCACTGTCTGATCTGCTTCCGCATCGCCGGACCTCTCTCTCGTTTTTGTGTTCTAGTTTGGTGCGTCTAGTTACTACATCCTGGTTTCTGTCACCACCAATGGGTTTCGCTATCACCATGGGTTCTCACTTCGTTTCTGTTTCTGAAGCAATTGTGCTTCGTTCCGCTGCTACCAAAGTCGGCGCTGGCGCAGTTAGTTGTTATAACCTCTGCAGTTTGTCGCTGCCGCCTCAATAAGCTGTCGTATTTTCTTTGGTCAAGATTAAGAGTGTATCGTGAAGTGCAATAGTCATCGTTCTTGTTGTTTGTCATGAGGGGAAATATTTTTCAGCCTCTGCAGAAAACTTTCTTTTTGGGCTAGAGTATTCTTGTGATACAATGTTAAGTATCACCTTTTTGGAGTAGTCCAGCAGAGAACTTTGACCTCCAACCTGTCTTTCGCCTTTTGATGCCATCATAAGTCCCAATTTTTGGTGTTTTTTGATTTCTGCCAATGCTTTGTTATAACAGCTCACAGAGAGTTGTTATATGAGACCACCCGTTGATTTGGTTTGTTCGACGTTAGGGGTTTCAAATTCGTCCTCAAGTATAGATCGATTCTCACCAGTTCTTCCACCTCCACGTTCTGTCATTGACGTGCATATGTCGTTCAGTCGTGAAGGGAAGAAAAGTTTCAGCTACTGTAGGGTGTTGTTGTTAGCCGCTGTAGGGCAATTCAGTTCTTGCAGGTTTGTTGCTATTCAAGGTAGTTAAGTCCCTAAAAGTTCATTGTTGTTAGGATAATGAAGTCCCTTTTTCAGCCCCCGCAGGGTAGTTAGTCCCTGAAGGTTTGTTGCTGTTTCAGTAGTTGTAGGGTGGTTAAGTCCCTATAGGTTTGTTGTTGTTAGCCATTGCAGACAGTTCAGTTTCTGCAAGTTTGTTGTTGTTCGCTACTGGAGGCCCTTCATCTGTTATTGTAGTTTGTTGTTGTTTGCTGCTGCAAGTCATCATCCATTTTATTATGGAAATCTCCCTCGTCCATTGTTGTCCAAGTTGAAGTTTCATGGTGCTAGTTCGCCCTCGTCCATTGTTGTCCAATTTGGTTTATTGACGTTCTCTACAATTGAGTTTGACTATTCCAAGCTTGGTTCATACAATCTTGTATGATCCAGCTTGAGGGGGAGTGTTGTAATTTGAGATAATATCTTTAGAATCTTTCTAATTAGAAGAAATAAATATATAATCTTTATTTTATTTTACTTTCCTAGTTTTTCTATTTCCCTTTTTAGGAGAATTAGATTATTACAAATAGAAAGTATCAGAATGTATTTTTCATGATTGAGAATAATAAATCAGTCTTATTTTCCACAATCGAGGTCTGCCCACTTCACCATTCTGCACCTCTCTACTATCTTCGGACACCGTTGCTGACTCTGTTGAGACAGAGTTATCAGCATCCTTCGCTATTTTGGTTTTCACAAGATTGGTGTGCCTCTGGTTCCAATCTCAACTCTCCTTTTCTAGAACCATTACGTCTCTACTCAAAACAACATTCTCTTCAATTGGATCAAAGAGTTTGTAAGCACTAGTGGGGTGATAACCAACAAATATCATAATTTTACTTTTATCCTACAGCTTCGGTCTCTTTTGATTAGGGACATGCAGAAACACAAGTGAGCCAAACACCTTCAAATGGCCAAATATTGATTTTTCTCCTGTCCACGCTTCAAGTGGCACTTTTCCTTATAATCTCTTTGTTGGACACCTGTTAAGCAAATGGACAGCTGTGGATACTGCCTCACCCCACAACTTTTGTGGCAACGCCTTCTCCTTCAACATGCTTCTAGCCATATCGAGAATCATTATGTTCCTCCTCTCTGCAAGTCCGTTATGTTAAGGAGTGTATAGGGCGATGACCTCATGAGTAATCCCATGCATCTGACAATGACTCTCAAATGTGGTAGATGTATATTCTTCTCCCCTGTCTGTTATGAGAATCTTCACTCGTCTACCGCTTTCCCTTTCAACATGAGCTTTGAACCGTATGAAGATTTCCAACTCGTCACTCTTCATTTTGATCACATACACCCATATCATCCTACTATATTCATCAACGAATGTAATGAAGTACCTATTTCCAACAACTATAGGCACCTCAATCGGGCCACAAATGTCTGAATGAACCATTCTTAAACAGTCTTTTGCTCTCATGCTTAGGTGAGTTTTAAATGTTTTCCTAGTTTGTTTCCCAACCATACAAGTTTCGCAAACCTTTTTCGGTAGTATGATGTCAGGCAATCCACAAACCATCCCCTTCGTACTGAGTTGTTTTAAACTCTTGAAGTTCAGATGACCATACCTCAGGTGCCATAGCCAGCTTTCATCACTGATCTTTACTGAAGCCATGCACTCAGAATTTTCAACCGCTTCTAAATTGATCTGGAACGTTTTGTTCTTGGAAATCTTGCTTCCCAAGATTAGGTTCTTGTCAACATCGAATAGCTCGACTTTGTTGTCTTCCATCACCACTTTAAACCCCCTTTGGATCAACTGACCGACACTTAGTAAATTACACTTCATGATAGGAACGAATAGTACACCAGTGATCATTGCATGCGAACCATTTCTCCTTCGAATCACAACATCTCCCATGCCCTCCACCTTTAACGTACTGTCAACCGCAAACTTCACTTTACTCTTCTTCATAGCATCAAAATTGATTAGCCATTCTTGATGGCATGTCATATGGTTTGAACACCCAGAATCTAGGTACCATAGGTAAGCATGAGAATTAGAACTTTCAACAAAGTGGTCACCATCAAGGTTAGTGGCTCTGAATCTGAATCCTCCTGAGCAACATATGCTTCTTTTTCTTGATGTTTCTTCTATTTTCCCTTATCCGCATAACACTCATAAGCGTAATGTCCATATTTGTGACAATTGAAACATTCGACACTTCTTTTATCCTTCTTCTGATAACTTTTCTCTGTTCTTCCATACTTCTCCACTGATACATACTTATCATCATGATCATCCTTAGTATTATCAGCTTTCCAACTTCCTTTTGTACATTTCCCTTTCCACTTTTGTTTTTTCTTCTCGTCATTTCTTGATTGGTGCACTTTCAGGGCCTGTTCATCATTCTTGACAGAATTCCTATCAATCATTCTCATTTCATGGGCTTCTAGCGAACTCTAACGTTCTTCAATCTTCATCTTGGAAAGATCTTTAAACTCTTCTATCGCAACCACTATATAGTCAAACTTTTGTGGTAGCGATCTCATAATTTTCTCTATGATCATAAGATCGTTGATGGATTCGATGCACCCTTTCATTTGATTCGTTATGGTCAGTATTTTGTTGAAATACTCACCAACCCAATCGTTGTCCTCCATTTGCAGTAACTCATATTGCCTTCTAAGGATTTGAAGCTTCACCTTCTTGATCTTCTCCCCTCCTGCATGACAACGAACCAATATACTCCAGGCTTCTCTGGCAATAACCGCTTTCTGAATCTTCTCAAAGTGGACATCATCAATGCATTGATGAATGATGAATAATGCCTTGTTGTCCTTCTTCTTGATTGCAGCTTTCTAATCTTATGTGGTACCAAGATCAAGCTCTTGGTCGTCTCCTTCAATAACTTCACACACATCTTGAAACTTGAATAGCACTCTCATCTGTGTGCTCCATCTATTCTAGTTTTTCTCTGTGAGTATTGGAAGATTAGCCGTTGAAATGTCATTTCCCGACATTCTTCAAACACGTAGGCTTCAAGAACCTAAATCTTGACAATCAACTCCCTCTGCTTCAACCACTTACCACCCGCACTGTATTTGTGATTTCTAAAGCACCACAGGTCTCTCCTCTGGATACCAATTCTATTGGAGAATTGGAAGAGAGAATGAATTGCACTGTATTGTGATTTCTAAAGCACCACAAATACCAATTCTATTGGAGAATTGGAAGAGAGAATGAATTGAAGAAGTATCTGTATGTTGTATTATTAATATTGCAAATGTTGTAGTTTATATACAGAGCATATATATTGTATCAGGAACAAAAAGCTCATAACCGAAAACTACCAAACTAACAGTTTTGACTTGTTACAATATGGGTAAACTTGCGTAAGAAGAGTTATATTGAAAATTAATAAATTTAAAAATTGTTTGTATATAAGTATTTTATGACAAAGTAACATGTGAATTAAATTAGTTATATAAGATAATAGAAGAGAAATGATACAAATAGTTGTAAGAATAAAATGACATAAAATGTGTACATGGTACATATGTTTAATTTTATGGCATGAAACAATAGAAAATGGGTTTTCAGAAAAGAAGCTAGAAGGCGTTGCTGCAAAAAACAAAGACATCCACAAATTTTGGTCTAACACTTTAAGAACAATTATTGATAGATCGACCTCCACAATCGAACAATGCCCACGTCTGTAGAACTGATTTGCAATGTGGTCTATAATGATGTTAGTGTATCTAGGTTCTTCTATAGCACAACTCCTAGAATTCTAGAATCATCAATTCACACATGCTTCTTTGACTTAGTTTAACCCTATAAAATCAATTTATAAAGTAAAGTTTATACCTAGTATCTGGTTATATCACTATCCAACACGTCTTTTTATTATGGTTGAAACACAATAGTAACTTACAGAACATAACGTTACTCGGTTACCTTTACACGCCAGTCGCATGTAATGGTCCATTAGTTTTTGTGTTTGACAATAGTTGCTTTTTATCGCCACCAAGTGCAATTATTAAAATATTCACTCCTCTCTTTTCATAAATCACCCACTCAATTGTATATCACATTTGATTTTAGATTCTGAAACATCCCATTGCATAAAACCACAACATGGAGTGTTTTATATTCTATCTCCAACTTCTTTAACACCTAGTTCCGAGTAAAATAAAATAATCAGTCATTGCAAAGCACCATGTGCATTTCTCTAATCATGATCATTCAACTTTCTTTTCTTGTTCATTAAAAAATAGTTTATTAATTCGCTCTCAGTTTATCCAAAAATATCGTGACTCGCATTTACAATACTGTAGTTTAATTTATTTCAATACAGTGTGAATAAATACGTGGACCAAAGTCATGGTTGGTCATGTTAAATGGCTAATAAATGTGTCCATGCCCTTGGCATGAACTACATAGTTTGAAATTAAATTGATTTTTTCCACTGCGTTCGTAATTTTTCTAAGAAAAGAAGGGAATAAAAGAAATCCGCAATCCACACCAAATTGAAAGGCATGGTTGAACCAAAGCTTAGAAAGTTTATACGTAGTAGTCGTATTCAGAATGATGATGACATGTGTTGTGAAGTTGGTTTAACAACGTGTCACGTATCTAAAACCTTGACGGTGCCAACAAAACTCCACCACTTAATATTTATCGTCCTTTGCTTTCACTGTCTCACACAACCCATGAAACCTTTGAAAATTCTCATCAAATTAGTTTCTATTGTTTAAAACTTAAAGTACATCCTTCTTAAATATAAATTGTTATAAATTTAACATTTTGATATTAGAAAATTCTCAATATAAGTAAATATGTGTCATTAGAGTTTGAACACACATATCATAATAAATATAATGTATATTGTTATAATCGGAATTTCTCAAGAGTATCTAAGTGAAGGAAATTCTTAAGAGTTAAATTGTTGTATTTTAAGAAAACTTTGAATTCCAATAAAATTATACTTAAATTATTATATTATAATATATTATTCGTAAATATTTTAAAAATATTTTATAATATATAATTAGTATATACATATATAAAATCATAAATATTGTTATTGTTTAGAAATCAATGTATAAATTTAAATATATCTTTATCTTTTAATCCGTTTCTTAAAATATTAAATTATAATATTTCAAAACTAATTATTCTATACAATACTTTATATATAGTAATTAATCGTAAGAATATTATTTTCATACACTTTATATTAAAGTTGAATTTCTAATATGCATTTTTTTTAATTAAAACACTTTTTTATATAATTATAATATTTATTATCTTTTCTCAGCGAAAATGTTTACCGCATTCAAGAATTAGGTAACACGAATACATGGTTACTGTTTTTATATTGTCGGTAGGAGTTTTTTAATTCTAAAATAACTTGTTATAATTTTTCATATATTTGTACGATTAATCTACAAAATTGTTTATTGGTCTCAAACCACTATGAAAGATATTTTAATATTTAAGTCAGAACATGTTCGAATACAAGGATATTAAATGTTTTAATATATATATATATATATATATATATATATATATATATATATATATATATATATATATATATATATATATATAAAAGTCATATTTTAAATCTTTATTTATCATAATTGTTATGAGTTTTTTTAGCTTAATTATGACCCAAGTACACATTAATCAAAGATTGATTCAAAGTTATTATTGACTAAGTTTTAATCTGACTTTTATTTTGCAACTGATCAGCCAAGTCGAGAGATAAATAATGAGAGGTTAAGCCAATAGGTCGAGGCTGACTAATCGAAACCGAGAAGTTAAGGTCAACAGGATAAGGCTAAGCCGTCAAGATTGAAAAGTCAATAGAGAAATTAAGGCCAATAGGTGGGATCGACTAGTGTCTGAAACGTTGGCCGAGCTGAGATGTCGAAACTGAAAAGTTGGTCGAGAGATTAAGGCCGACTAGTTGAGCCATCAGCCGAGTCAAGAGATTGAAACCAAGAGAATGTCAAGACTGAAAAAGTCGACAGTAACATCTAGGACGATACGTAAAGACTTGAGAATTTGAAATTAAAAGGTTGAGGTTGATTGGCCAAGTCACCAAATTGGGTCGTGACATCGAAAGTCGAGGCCAACCTCGGGTGACAGCTGTTGAGGTATCCCAATTACTACATCACCCGGGTGCACAAACGTCGTAGCTACACAGAATTCATACAGTCCAGACAGTCACAGTCTAGTATTAGGCTTTGCATGAAAGAGTTAATGATTTGTCTTGTTTAGTTGATTGTGTGAAATATATGTTGATATTTGAATTAAATTACATAAGTTTACCCTATTTTCTGTCTTGTCATGTATTCTTGTTCGTTTGTCCTTGTCATTGCGATGATCACCCTGTGGACGGGAGCAGAAGGAGAAGAGTTGTTGGAAGAAACATTGGAAGAGACGGACGTGAGGGTCGAACCTTAGGACGCTCGGTCAGTTGTTGGCCTACTCTTTTATAGGAGCGTTTGGTCATTCGTTTACTTTATCTTTTGATTTGACCGTTCAGCATAGGAAGGGTTATAAGCCGTTCGTTCTATATTTGTAGCCATTTGTACAGTTTTAACTCCCTGTTATTTTTGTAAGGTCGTTCGGCCATAACCGTACGTCCTATCTTTTGTAAGAATTAAGCTGTACTACACTAGTGCATTAAAGGGAAATAGCACCGGTTAATTTTGGTTATAGGCACCGGTTCTGGAACCGAAGCGTATACGGACGAGGTGAAAAGAGGGCGACTTTATGCCTCGGTTCTGAACCGGGTGGTGAACGGGTCGCATCGCTCACAAAATTTGTGCATAAAAGAATGCAGTATAGTTACTAGGAAGTGACTCCTAGGTCGTCTCTCAAGGACCAATTTGTGTCGGTTCAGTTTCAGATTTTTTACGAAGTGGGGGGGTTTGTGGATATTTTTGTGTGGAAAATTAAATTAAAACGGACTAGAAATTAAATAAAGCAAAATTAAAAACGATGAAATAAATTTTAATGACGGTAAAAATTGAACGGTAAAAGACGGTAAAAAAAATGGTAAAAGATATCAAAAATTAACGCGGGAACATTAAACGTGAACAAAATGTAAATCATTAAATGCGAAAGTAAAAGCATCAGTAAAAACATATTGTAAAATTAAAACTACAACTGTAAAAACAAAATTAAAACAGTAAAATGAAATTAAAACAGTAAAAACGATTTTGCTACAGTAAAAAGGAAAATACAGCAAGGTAAAACAGTAAAAAATAAATCTAGAACAGAAAACTAGAATACATAAAACGAAAATACAGAAAAACGAAAATACAGTACATAGTAAATACAGAATACAGTAGAAATAGAAAATAAATTACAGCAGTAAATAATTACACCAAAAACAGTAAATCTGGAATGGAAAAATTGTAGTACAAAAAAATGAAAATACAGAAAATAGTAAATACAGAAAACGGTCAAAACAGTAAAACAGTAAATTTTAGAAAATAAAATTACAACAGTAATTAATAATAGCAAAACAATAAATATAGAATTGCAGAATCCAAATAACAGTAATACAGAAATAGTAAAAACGGAATACAGAAATACAGTAAAACAGTAAAATACGAAAAACAGTAAATTGAAAACAGAAACAGAATTATTGCACCAAAGTATAGAAAACCAAATTACAGTAATTAATTCAAAGTGAAATAAATAACAGCAGAGGCAAAAGAAATTAATTTGTAGAAAACATAATTTGGAAATTTAATTACAACAGAGATCAAATTACAGCAGTATTTAAAATATAACAGCAGATATTAAATTACAGAATCAAAATAAAACAATAACAGACTTGAAAAATAGAAAATTAAACCAAACTTTCAATTGAAATTATACATGAATTTATTACAACAATCAAATTAAAAGAGAAACCTAACGTGCACAGTTGTTCTTCTTCACTGATCCAATGTCCAGCCCTTTGTCCGTTCCAGCCCCTACTTTCCAGCTGCTGGATTTTCCAGCAGCCCCCTCACCACTGGACTCCCTCCTGCCCGTCTTCTCCTCTGCTGGACAATGTCCAGCTTATTCCTCCTTCGGCAATCCAAAGCTGCCTTCTTATATTTTTCAGTCCCCTTTTGTCCGTGTACGTGCACATCACTTGAAATGAAAGTGCTAATGGGGTCTCCATGAATTTGTCTCTAAGCATTATTATTTTTTTATTCTGGACCGTCCCATTCTCTTCCAATTTCCAAATGCCCTCCATGTCACCATGTATTAAATACAAGAAATAAAAATGCTGCTACTAGGCCGGCCCACTTCTTCATTATTAAGTTTTGTCTTTATCACATTTTCTTCATTCAATCCTTCCTTATGGACGTTCCAACAAGGAAATGGAGGGGCCTCCACTCTTTCTTTCTTGTGCACATGGACATCTCCTTCTCATTGCCGTCAGCATCAATCACAGTGTCATTCTCCACCAAAAATCAGTCACGTTTCCTCTTCTTTCCAACTTATGGCAGCAACAACTTGGAGACTTTCTTCCCTGCATCACCATGCTGCATTTTTTATTCATGAAAACATGGTGTGCATTCCTTCCAGGTTGCGGATGCTTCTCATGCTCCAACCAAGGTGGCAGCTGCACCAGCTCATTGCCGAGACATCCCCCTTCACCTTCTTAATTAATTCCATGTGCCTCTTCATCCAAAAAATGGACTGCACCGTGAGTTGATGATGTGTGAACGGTGATTAGCTAGAATCCACTTTCAAAGGTGCATGAATCCCTTTTGTAGAACAACACCTACTATCCTCCAATTAGATATAAAAACCGTGAGCTCCTTGAACAAGTGTGGAGTGGAAAAGCATGGAAAGTAAAACAAATCTTAGCATTTTAGAGCTCTTTCTCATGTGGACGTGAGCTTAGTGGTGGCTGCACCTCCATTGCCGTGACACTGCTTTTGATTCAAAATAAAATGTGCACTTAATTAATTGCTTCATAAAATAAATTAGTCCCTAATTTTATCCAAATAATTTTCCTAAAATTAATAATGTAAATAATTAACCATAGATAATTCAAATTAATCAAAATAAGAATTATCGGTCAAATTAAATACAATGATGAAAAACGGGAAAATATTGGACAATTAAGCACAATTCCCTGACTAATTCTAGCACAATAAGGTAAGTGTAGTGAATAAAATATCGACTCATCAAAATAGACCACACTTAGTCTTTTGCACTCCTGGGCAAAATCAAGACGCAAATCAGAGAATAGTTCAAAGGACATCAAAGGAGTGACACAAATGCAGCATACAGAAAACAAAGACTCACAGGAAAAATAAACATAATTTACACAGTTCTCAAGAATCTGGACAGAGAAAAGAAGTAGAAAATATCCAACACAAATCAAATAAAGCAGATACTTACAGAAATCATCCAAGCAATTCAAAACATGGTAAAATAATTAATCAGTTCAAGGGGTGATTCAAAAATAACAAAACCTCACAGATGCACTCACAGTGTTTCTCTCAAGTGTCTAGGGTAAATAATTTCAACTCGATGTACTCAAGAAAACAAACACAAGTAGACTTGGCAAGCTTCTAAAATTAATTCTCAGAATCATGCATATTTAAATCAAAAGGTCTTTTCAGGGTTGTAATGGGGCCAAGGACAGGGGAGGATAAATATGGATAAGTAGATATAATGCAACAGAAATAGAGGAGCGAGGAACAAGTGTAAACATAGTCAAATCGTACTCAGAACTCTACTTCAATCCTTTTCTTGACTCCCTTATTTTTTCATCCTATCTCTTTTTTTTTCTTTCTTTTTAGTATACGATTGTAAGAGACAAGATATAAATTGTAGAACCAATTAGCCAATTTTTAAGAATCCCCCGAGAGACCACACTTGTTCGAAAAATATTTCTTTAGCTCCAGAATTCCCTAAGGTTAAAGTAATTATCGTTTTTAACTTAGGGACAGTGTGTGGGCTTGAAAAGAATTTTAAGAAATTGTAAGCTCAAAAGTGGGTATCAAAGGATTATAACAGGGTAAGCTTATCTGGCTAAAGAGGCTTCAGAACAAAAAATGCCTTTATCATTTTCAAATATGCATATTAACCAAGAAATATCAAGAGTCAAGCCAAATCACATGTGCAAACGATCAAGAGTCATATCACACAAGAAAGAACAATAAAGTGGCTCAAATCTCACACAGGGTATTTGTGTTATAATCAATTCACCCTCTCAAACATCATAATAATCTTCCCAAGCAGAGAAAAGCAAGGATTACAAACTATAAGTATTAAGTAAGTGAAGGAAAAATCTACAACTTAAACATCATCCAGAAATCAAAAGAAAAATGTAAAATTTATTGCACACAAAACTCGATAAAAATAACTTAAAACAGAAAAAATTTAACACTCAAAAACAAAAAATTTAACACACAAAATACAATCTAACAGAAAAATCAGAATTTCTTCCCAGTAGACCACACTTAAATCACACAATGTCCTCAGTGTGTTACAATCATCAGATTATCAATTTCAGAGCAGCAAATAATATAGACAAGTGCAATAAAAAGTTAGGAAAAAATGGGAAGAAATTTTTCAGTAACATCCATCAGTAGATGTTATCAGTGACACCCATCAGTAGATGTCTAAATCACGTAGCACCCATCAGTAGATGCTAATAATTTTTTTCATTTTAATTTTTTTTTTTTTTTTATTTTTTATTTATTTATTTATTTATTTTTTTTTTTTTTTTCTGAAAAAGGAGACCGGTACTGTGACAACAGTCTCGGTGGCAAAGACCGGAACTGTTGCTACAGTGGAAAGCAATTCTGCTATAAAAGGCTGCTCCTCCGCGTCCAGCGCCATTTCTGAACGCTCAATCTCTCTCTACTCCTCTGCTCTCTCTCTCTACTTCTCACTTCTCTCTCCGCTCTCCCAACTCTCTACCTGAGCATCTGGAACCTCTGCGAGGAAGCTCTGTCCCCGGCCTTCTGAAGAGTCTGAGTGAGATCCGTGAGGAGCCTCTGCCTGTGTGCCTTCGGAGCGTCTAAGATCTGCGTCAAGCTTCTGTAAGCCCTACTACTCCGGGTAAGTCATCTGCACCTTGGATCTCCTTCTTTCTGCCGTTTAAGCTTTCTGCTCTTTTCTTTGCTTTTCAGTTCTTCTCCTTTTACAGCTTTCAGATCTATCATTTTTTTTTCTTTTTCCTGCTTTCAGTTCCTTCTTTATTTTCAGCTCCTATTCGCTTTATTTTTCTCCTGCTAAACACTTAAAACACATAAAACACAATTGTCTTAAAACTTAAGGGGTATATCGGCTGGAAACCAGACGTTAATCTCCCTTCGTTTGAAGGTATGGCAGAGACAATCGGGTAGAACAACGCCACGTACCCCACTTAAAACTAAAACACAGAAACTGAATATACAAGAACAATATGGACAAGGACACTGGACGTAGATCCGTTTAGGACCCTTTTGCAAGGACCGTGAAACAGATCTGAGACCAAAAACTGAAACATCAAATACAGACTGGACAAAATAAATCTAAAAGGAAACAAGAACAAATAAATAAAGAAAATACAGAACTAAGAATCTAATTTTTTTATGCTCTTTTTTTTTTTTTTTTATGTTATGCTTATTTTTCTTGTTTTTGTTCTTTTTATATGTATTTATTTTTTTATTTATGTATTTGTATATTACGAGAGGAAGGATGAGTGATACGGAATCAGAGAGATATACCAGTCAACGGTGGCGTCCAACCGACGATCAGATCACGATGATGACCAAAATATTCAACTATGGGGTCACACACCCAAGCCGAGCGCAAGTCGTCGAGATCGCGTCTCGACTAAGGGCTTTCGGCGAAGCCACTGAATACAACGTACACTGCTGGTTCAACAACCACGGCAATCGGGTCAAGCACTGGCAAGCGGAGATAGACCCTACTGGCACTCTTTTTTCACAACTGCCGCTGTACATGTACGGTAAGACCTCTGATCACACCTCCATTTTTATTGAAAATTTTCACTTCCTCTTCTATAATTAACACAAGTTATTTATTTTATTTTTTTTATTTTTTTTTTATTTTTTATTTTTTTTTTTATTTTTTTGTTTGAAAGAAAAAAACTGGGTGATAATGAGGGCACCGAGGCTGCTGAATCTGTTTCCAGTCCCGATCATTATCGATGACGACAAAAATGAACGAGAAATTCCTCCACCAAAGCCTCCGCTCGCATTCCGAACCAGAGCTCCCTCAACGGAGCTCTCCCTTAGACCACCACAACCAGCTCGTGAATTCTTCCAGTTTTAATGTTTTATGTTTTTTTTTTTTTTTTTTTTTTTTATGTTTTTGTTGGCCGAGTGTGGCCAGAATATTAATGAGGACTGTAATATGAACACTTATGTTTTTTATGTTTTTAATTTTTTTTTTTATGTTGTTTTTGTTTTTATTTATTATGGTGTGTAATATTAACGATCACTAAAGATCGACCCCCGAACATCTTTTAATTTCATATATGAATCTACTGCAATTTCATTTTCAGATATGTTAAATCTCCAATTTTCCATTACTGTAATTTTTTGCTCTTATGACCGAATGAAATCTTTCTTAGTCAAATTTTTCAATCAATAATCTGTATGCATACAACTAAGAAATTATATTTACAGTGAAGGAAAATAAGGAAAAATAAGATCTGAAGTGAAAAATTTTTATTGGTAAGAAACTGAGGGTCGAAATAAAATCAAAAGAATACGCAAAACAATTTTTTTGAATTTTTGAAATTTTTTTTTTTTTTTTTTTATAAGGATAACAATGTGAAAACTAAGAAAAAATAATAATTATACATATCAGAATACAGATTTGGCACGCTCAAAAACAATTTTATCACAACAGAATAATTTTTTTTTTTTTTTTTTTTTTTGGTGTTTTTTTTTTTTTTTTTTTTTTTTTTAAAATTTTTTTTTTAATAACAACTAAATACAGAACATAGCACAATTAAACACATATATACACAATATATATTAACACAGTAAAAATCTAAAACAAAAAACCTGGAACTGAAGTGACAACGCCGCCAAAATTTGTTGAAGGTGTCGTTATCGCCTACAGAAATATACAAGACAGAACACACAAAACAAACATATTAACAGAACAAAACTTTATACAACAAAAATCTAAAACCAAACCTCCATTGATTGGTCCCTGGCAGCGGCGCCAAAATTTGTTGATGTCTGTCGCGGTCATACAAATTTGATACAAAAATTTATGCAGTATATTTCTAGGAAGTGACTCCTAGGTCGTCTCTCAAGGACCAATTTTTGTGGTTCAGTCTCAGATTAAACACGAAGTGGGGGGGTTTTATGGATGTGTGTTTGATGCGAAAAATTAAATTGGAACTGGAAATTAAATAAAACAAAATTAAAAACGTTAAAATAAATTTTAACGACAGTGACAACCAAACGGTAAAATCAGAAAATAGAAAATTACGCAGTATTTGAAAATAACATGAACAGTAAAACACAATGATAGAAATTAACGCTGCAG
The DNA here is from genome assembly GCA_034642375.1 of Vigna nakashimae. NCBI lineage: Eukaryota > Viridiplantae > Streptophyta > Magnoliopsida > Fabales > Fabaceae > Vigna > Vigna nakashimae. The sequence continues at coordinate 12,481,844 of CM067764.1, read as the reverse complement.
AAAATAATGAACGGTAAAATAAAATAGACGGTAAAAACAAAACCACCTTGAAAATCAAATTTATTAAACATTCAACATTAAATTAAAATTCCTGGACGGATAAAAATAAAATGAACAAACTAACACAGTACAGAAATTAAATTCTACATTTTTTTTTCTGAAAATGAGCAAGGACCTAAAGCTACTGGAAGAGAGAGTCTCTCCCAGGCGTCTCCTCTCTACTGGAACAACTCCTCTCTCCGCTCTCCCAACTCTCTACCTGAGCATCTGGAACCTCTGCGAGGAAGCTCTGTCCCCGGCCTTCTGAAGAGTCTGAGTGAGATCCGTGAGGAGCCTCTGCCTGTGTGCCTTCGGAGCGTCTAAGATCTGCGTCAAGCTTCTGTAAGCCCTACTACTCCGGGTAAGTCATCTGCACCTTGGATCTCCTTCTTTCTGCCGTTTAAGCTTTCTGCTCTTTTCTTTGCTTTTCAGTTCTTCTCCTTTTACAGCTTTCAGATCTATCATTTTTTTTTCTTTTTCCTGCTTTCAGTTCCTTCTTTATTTTCAGCTCCTATTCGCTTTATTTTTCTCCTGCTAAACACTTAAAACACATAAAACACAATTGTCTTAAAACTTAAGGGGTATATCGGCTGGAAACCAGACGTTAATCTCCCTTCGTTTGAAGGTATGGCAGAGACAATCGGGTAGAACAACGCCACGTACCCCACTTAAAACTAAAACACAGAAACTGAATATACAAGAACAATATGGACAAGGACACTGGACGTAGATCCGTTTAGGACCCTTTTGCAAGGACCGTGAAACAGATCTGAGACCAAAAACTGAAACATCAAATACAGACTGGACAAAATAAATCTAAAAGGAAACAAGAACAAATAAATAAAGAAAATACAGAACTAAGAATCTAATTTTTTTATGCTCTTTTTTTTTTTTTTTTTATGTTATGCTTATTTTTCTTGTTTTTGTTCTTTTTATATGTATTTATTTTTTTATTTATGTATTTGTATATTACGAGAGGAAGGATGAGTGATACGGAATCAGAGAGATATACCAGTCAACGGTGGCGTCCAACCGACGATCAGATCACGATGATGACCAAAATATTCAACTATGGGGTCACACACCCAAGCCGAGCGCAAGTCGTCGAGATCGCGTCTCGACTAAGGGCTTTCGGCGAAGCCACTGAATACAACGTACACTGCTGGTTCAACAACCACGGCAATCGGGTCAAGCACTGGCAAGCGGAGATAGACCCTACTGGCACTCTTTTTTCACAACTGCCGCTGTACATGTACGGTAAGACCTCTGATCACACCTCCATTTTTATTGAAAATTTTCACTTCCTCTTCTATAATTAACACAAGTTATTTATTTTATTTTTTTTATTTTTTTTTTATTTTTTATTTTTTTTTTTATTTTTTTGTTTGAAAGAAAAAAACTGGGTGATAATGAGGGCACCGAGGCTGCTGAATCTGTTTCCAGTCCCGATCATTATCGATGACGACAAAAATGAACGAGAAATTCCTCCACCAAAGCCTCCGCTCGCATTCCGAACCAGAGCTCCCTCAACGGAGCTCTCCCTTAGACCACCACAACCAGCTCGTGAATTCTTCCAGTTTTAATGTTTTATGTTTTTTTTTTTTTTTTTTTTTTTTTTTTTTTATGTTTTTGTTGGCCGAGTGTGGCCAGAATATTAATGAGGACTGTAATATGAACACTTATGTTTTTTATGTTTTTAATTTTTTTTTTTATGTTGTTTTTGTTTTTATTTATTATGGTGTGTAATATTAACGATCACTAAAGATCGACCCCCGAACATCTTTTAATTTCATATATGAATCTACTGCAATTTCATTTTCAGATATGTTAAATCTCCAATTTTCCATTACTGTAATTTTTTGCTCTTATGACCGAATGAAATCTTTCTTAGTCAAATTTTTCAATCAATAATCTGTATGCATACAACTAAGAAATTATATTTACAGTGAAGGAAAATAAGGAAAAATAAGATCTGAAGTGAAAAATTTTTATTGGTAAGAAACTGAGGGTCGAAATAAAATCAAAAGAATACGCAAAACAATTTTTTTGAATTTTTGAAATTTTTTTTTTTTTTTTATAAGGATAACAATGTGAAAACTAAGAAAAAATAATAATTATACATATCAGAATACAGATTTGGCACGCTCAAAAACAATTTTATCACAACAGAATAATTTTTTTTTTTTTTTTTTTTGGTGTTTTTTTTTTTTTTTTTTTTTTAAATTTTTTTTTTAATAACAACTAAATACAGAACATAGCACAATTAAACACATATATACACAATATATATTAACACAGTAAAAATCTAAAACAAAAAACCTGGAACTGAAGTGACAACGCCGCCAAAATTTGTTGAAGGTGTCGTTATCGCCTACAGAAATATACAAGACAGAACACACAAAACAAACATATTAACAGAACAAAACTTTATACAACAAAAATCTAAAACCAAACCTCCATTGATTGGTCCCTGGCAGCGGCGCCAAAATTTGTTGATGTCTGTCGCGGTCATACAAATTTGATACAAAAATTTATGCAGTATATTTCTAGGAAGTGACTCCTAGGTCGTCTCTCAAGGACCAATTTTTGTGGTTCAGTCTCAGATTAAACACGAAGTGGGGGGGTTTTATGGATGTGTGTTTGATGCGAAAAATTAAATTGGAACTGGAAATTAAATAAAACAAAATTAAAAACGTTAAAATAAATTTTAACGACAGTGACAACCAAACGGTAAAATCAGAAAATAGAAAATTACGCAGTATTTGAAAATAACATGAACAGTAAAACACAATGATAGAAATTAACGCTGCAGAAAATAATGAACGGTAAAATAAAATAGACGGTAAAAACAAAACCACCTTGAAAATCAAATTTATTAAACATTCAACATTAAATTAAAATTCCTGGACGGATAAAAATAAAATGAACAAACTAACACAGTACAGAAATTAAATTCTACATTTTTTTTTCTGAAAATGAGCAAGGACCTAAAGCTACTGGAAGAGAGAGTCTCTCCCAGGCGTCTCCTCTCTACTGGAACAACTCCTCTCTCCGCTCTCCCAACTCTCTACCTGAGCATCTGGAACCTCTGCGAGGAAGCTCTGTCCCCGGCCTTCTGAAGAGTCTGAGTGAGATCCGTGAGGAGCCTCTGCCTGTGTGCCTTCGGAGCGTCTAAGATCTGCGTCAAGCTTCTGTAAGCCCTACTACTCCGGGTAAGTCATCTGCACCTTGGATCTCCTTCTTTCTGCCGTTTAAGCTTTCTGCTCTTTTCTTTGCTTTTCAGTTCTTCTCCTTTTACAGCTTTCAGATCTATCATTTTTTTTTCTTTTTCCTGCTTTCAGTTCCTTCTTTATTTTCAGCTCCTATTCGCTTTATTTTTCTCCTGCTAAACACTTAAAACACATAAAACACAATTGTCTTAAAACTTAAGGGGTATATCGGCTGGAAACCAGACGTTAATCTCCCTTCGTTTGAAGGTATGGCAGAGACAATCGGGTAGAACAACGCCACGTACCCCACTTAAAACTAAAACACAGAAACTGAATATACAAGAACAATATGGACAAGGACACTGGACGTAGATCCGTTTAGGACCCTTTTGCAAGGACCGTGAAACAGATCTGAGACCAAAAACTGAAACATCAAATACAGACTGGACAAAATAAATCTAAAAGGAAACAAGAACAAATAAATAAAGAAAATACAGAACTAAGAATCTAATTTTTTTATGCTCTTTTTTTTTTTTTTTTATGTTATGCTTATTTTTCTTGTTTTTGTTCTTTTTATATGTATTTATTTTTTTATTTATGTATTTGTATATTACGAGAGGAAGGATGAGTGATACGGAATCAGAGAGATATACCAGTCAACGGTGGCGTCCAACCGACGATCAGATCACGATGATGACCAAAATATTCAACTATGGGGTCACACACCCAAGCCGAGCGCAAGTCGTCGAGATCGCGTCTCGACTAAGGGCTTTCGGCGAAGCCACTGAATACAACGTACACTGCTGGTTCAACAACCACGGCAATCAGGTCAAGCACTGGCAAGCGGAGATAGACCCTACTGGCACTCTTTTTTCACAACTGCCGCTGTACATGTACGGTAAGACCTCTGATCACACCTCCATTTTTATTGAAAATTTTCACTTCCTCTTCTATAATTAACACAAGTTATTTTTTTTTTTTTTTTTTTTTAAATTTTTTTTTAATAACAACTAAATACAGAACATAGCACAATTAAACACATATATACACAATATATATTAACACAGTAAAAATCTAAAACAAAAAACCTGGAACTGAAGTGACAACGCCGCCAAAATTTGTTGAAGGTGTCGTTATCGCCTACAGAAATATACAAGACAGAACACACAAAACAAACATATTAACAGAACAAAACTTTATACAACAAAAATCTAAAACCAAACCTCCATTGATTGGTCCCCGGCAACGGCGCCATTTTTGGTGAACGGGTCGCATCGCTCACAAAATTTGTGCATAAAAGAATGCAGTATAGTTACTAGGAAGTGACTCCTAGGTCGTCTCTCAAGGACCAATTTGTGTCGGTTCAGTTTCAGATTTTTTACGAAGTGGGGGGGTTTGTGGATATTTTTGTGTGGAAAATTAAATTAAAACGGACTAGAAATTAAATAAAGCAAAATTAAAAACGATGAAATAAATTTTAATGACGGTAAAAATTGAACGGTAAAAGACGGTAAAAAAAATGGTAAAAGATATCAAAAATTAACGCGGGAACATTAAACGTGAACAAAATGTAAATCATTAAATGCGAAAGTAAAAGCATCAGTAAAAACATATTGTAAAATTAAAACTACAACTGTAAAAACAAAATTAAAACAGTAAAATGAAATTAAAACAGTAAAAACGATTTTGCTACAGTAAAAAGGAAAATACAGCAAGGTAAAACAGTAAAAAATAAATCTAGAACAGAAAACTAGAATACATAAAACGAAAATACAGAAAAACGAAAATACAGTACATAGTAAATACAGAATACAGTAGAAATAGAAAATAAATTACAGCAGTAAATAATTACACCAAAAACAGTAAATCTGGAATGGAAAAATTGTAGTACAAAAAAATGAAAATACAGAAAATAGTAAATACAGAAAACGGTCAAAACAGTAAAACAGTAAATTTTAGAAAATAAAATTACAACAGTAATTAATAATAGCAAAACAATAAATATAGAATTGCAGAATCCAAATAACAGTAATACAGAAATAGTAAAAACGGAATACAGAAATACAGTAAAACAGTAAAATACGAAAAACAGTAAATTGAAAACAGAAACAGAATTATTGCACCAAAGTATAGAAAACCAAATTACAGTAATTAATTCAAAGTGAAATAAATAACAGCAGAGGCAAAAGAAATTAATTTGTAGAAAACATAATTTGGAAATTTAATTACAACAGAGATCAAATTACAGCAGTATTTAAAATATAACAGCAGATATTAAATTACAGAATCAAAATAAAACAATAACAGACTTGAAAAACAGAAAATTAAACCAAACTTTCAATTGAAATTATACATGAATTTATTACAACAATCAAATTAAAAGAGAAACCTAACGTGCACAGTTGTTCTTCTTCACTGATCCAATGTCCAGCCCTTTGTCCGTTCCAGCCCCTACTTTCCAGCTGCTGGATTTTCCAGCAGCCCCCTCACCACTGGACTCCCTCCTGCCCGTCTTCTCCTCTGCTGGACAATGTCCAGCTTATTCCTCCTTCGGCAATCCAAAGCTGCCTTCTTATATTTTTCAGTCCCCTTTTGTCCGTGTACGTGCACATCACTTGAAATGAAAGTGCTAATGGGGTCTCCATGAATTTGTCTCTAAGCATTATTATTTTTTTATTCTGGACCGTCCCATTCTCTTCCAATTTCCAAATGCCCTCCATGTCACCATGTATTAAATACAAGAAATAAAAATGCTGCTACTAGGCCGGCCCACTTCTTCATTATTAAGTTTTGTCTTTATCACATTTTCTTCATTCAATCCTTCCTTATGGACGTTCCAACAAGGAAATGGAGGGGCCTCCACTCTTTCTTTCTTGTGCACATGGACATCTCCTTCTCATTGCCGTCAGCATCAATCACAGTGTCATTCTCCACCAAAAATCAGTCACGTTTCCTCTTCTTTCCAACTTATGGCAGCAACAACTTGGAGACTTTCTTCCCTGCATCACCATGCTGCATTTTTTATTCATGAAAACATGGTGTGCATTCCTTCCAGGTTGCGGATGCTTCTCATGCTCCAACCAAGGTGGCAGCTGCACCAGCTCATTGCCGAGACATCCCCCTTCACCTTCTTAATTAATTCCATGTGCCTCTTCATCCAAAAAATGGACTGCACCGTGAGTTGATGATGTGTGAACGGTGATTAGCTAGAATCCACTTTCAAAGGTGCATGAATCCCTTTTGTAGAACAACACCTACTATCCTCCAATTAGATATAAAAACCGTGAGCTCCTTGAACAAGTGTGGAGTGGAAAAGCATGGAAAGTAAAACAAATCTTAGCATTTTAGAGCTCTTTCTCATGTGGACGTGAGCTTAGTGGTGGCTGCACCTCCATTGCCGTGACACTGCTTTTGATTCAAAATAAAATGTGCACTTAATTAATTGCTTCATAAAATAAATTAGTCCCTAATTTTATCCAAATAATTTTCCTAAAATTAATAATGTAAATAATTAACCATAGATAATTCAAATTAATCAAAATAAGAATTATCGGTCAAATTAAATACAATGATGAAAAACGGGAAAATATTGGACAATTAAGCACAATTCCCTGACTAATTCTAGCACAATAAGGTAAGTGTAGTGAATAAAATATCGACTCATCACCGGGTTAAAACCGAAATCAGATTATGCCTCGGTTCTTAGATAACCGAGACAATAGCGAGATCAAATTATGTCTCGGTTCTTAGATAACCGAGGCAATAGCGTGTTTTTTTTTGTTTGCGTACGCTTCTCCTCTTCGTTCCATAGTCTCCTTCTCCCTTTTCTTTGCACAGTTCACTTCTCCCTCTTCGCACAGTCCATAGTTCAACAACACAGTCCATAGTGCAAATTCAAGCAAAACAATAAACCATCCATAGTGCAAAACAATAAACAATCCACAGTTCAGCAACACAGTCCACAGTTCAAGCAAGTTATTGAATTTTCCTTGGTCAGAAGATACAGAACCACATCTCAGTAGGAAGCACACGCTAACAGCAACTACAAAAAATCGCTACAATCACAGGCCAAACCAGAGAGAAGAAAAGTGGGAAGAAGAGAGGCTCCTGCAATCACAGTCCACAAGCACTTCCCTACAAAGACACTGATAACCCCAAAAACACCAAACTCCAATCCCCCATACCCATCAACCGATCCCACACCCTTCTTTCAAAAAAACCACATCTTCACAAAAACACCACAACCCTTCTGAAGCGGGCATTGAGGACGCGCTCTTCTCGGACGCGCTCTTCTCGGACCCTGCATCAACCCAACATAAAGCACACAAGTGAGCAAAGGTGGGAACTTTGCGAAGCGGGCATTGAGGAAAAGGAAGAGAGTATGCAAAGGTGGGAACTTTGCGAAGGTGGTTTTGACAGCGTGCTTGGCTTCTCGATTCAGCTCGTTCCGGCTCATCTTGGCCTCGAGAGATCCGCGTCAGAGGTGGATGATAGTGGAGAGTTGGGTGTTCGAAGTTTCGAACGAGACGAAGCGAGCGTGGCAAACGAGAAGCGGTGAGAGATTGGCGGTTTTTAGATGTACTGGGGTGAGGTGGTGGAGGAGAAAGAAGGTGGTTGTGGTGGTGGTGGTGGAGGAGGAGGAGGGGAAGGGTGACACAAGTGCGGTGGTGGTGGAACCATAGGCAACAAGGACGCAGGCGAGCCAAGGAGTGGCAGTCGTGGACGCAAATGAAGAATGGGAGAGAACGAGGAAGAAGAAGCTACAGAGGAATGAGAGAGCACGAGAGGAAGAGGAAGAGGCTGTTGGGCGGGAATGAAACGTGTGTAGGATTTTCAGAAGATGAATAGAGCTACTGCCTCGGTTATTAACGAAACCCGAGGTAATACAACCATATAGCACCGGTTAAGAGCAGAACCCGAGGTATAAAGTGGCACTCAGCGGGGTGTATAGGCATCGGTTGCCTAGAAAACTGAGGTAATAACGCTTTTCAAAAAGTTGTCAGACAGAAAAGTCTAATTTGCAGTGCTGGTGCATAGTTATAGGTCTCGGGTCTTTTAATGACCGAGGCAATATCACCATTACGTCTCGGGTAAGGTGTAACCGAGGTATATAATTTTATACGCTTCGGGTTTTGCGTAACCAAAACGTATATAACGCGTCAAAAGCTACTTTTTTTACTAGTGCTATTATTATATGTGATCATTCTATTATATAGTTTTACACTGTATTTTTGAGATGTTACACCGGTTAATCAAGATGATTGGTTTGTCAATGTGAGAATAATTGACAAATATATATATATATATATATATATATATATATATATATATATATATATATATAATAGAATTAGTAATAATGTATGGAAGTTTAAACAAAAATAGATGAAGAAAACCAAAATTGTTTTAAAGAAGAACATCAGTATTGAGACAATGATATATGGTGTTAACAAAATCGATAATCATAAACAAGAGTTTGGTACGTGTGCATGATATATTATCACGCATTGATTCTGAATGAAAATGAACCACAAATGGAAGCGGTCGTGTTCACAGACACTGCTCATGCATAGTTTTTATTAATTATTTGTCTTTACGTGCACTTTCTTTCTTTCATTCATTATTTGTTTATATCTTCTTGGTTCATCATCACATTTTCAATTTCAGATAACAATATCTGACTTTGGTGCATTGGAAAAGAAAATTTCACAGCCATCAGTCATTCGATCATGGTCTCGTACTCCCATTTTATTATGATACGCAAAACAAAACCAAATTTCTAACTATTTGGTTGAGGTTGGTGCATGCATGATATCACATATATAAATATTTATTGTCCATAAATGCGTCGTATTGGATCAAGTTATTGATTATTCTGTGTGGTTATGGGGTGAAGTGGTAGCTAACAAGGGACATTGGTGAGGCATGCATATAATTATTTTTTGTATTGTAGGCGATTAGGGAAGATTATTATCGACCACTTACGAAACACAATGCGTATATGTCGTGTTTTTACCGTAAAAGTATATCATGCATGCTAGTTCCTCTCAACTTCATCTATGTATAATCCATTATAGGAAAAAAGCTTCCCACCTTACACCATATAAAATTATACCTAAATGAAAACAAACCTAACTTTGAAAATGTAGATACTTTAATTAATATATATTATCATCAAAGTAATCTTTATTATGAATTCTTGATAAGTAACGAAGTGAATTAAATGTTCCTATCTTTTACAAAGTGTGAATGAATATGTTAGAAAATTAGAATGATTAGTACTCTTAATTAAAACTTCATTATATTTTTAGCAATATGTGAAATGAATGTATGAATTGCAAATTGTACTCTTCACACAATTTTAGTAATTATAAAAAAGTCTAGTGTTATACCGACGATCAAAATTATTAATAATAACAAAAATATAATTATAAAGTAAAACTATTGATAATTAAAAATTCATTATTAAAAATCTTCATTAACAAATTTTATTGATAGATATAATGATTTCTTGATAATTATCAAGAATTAAAACTCCGTTAGCTAATATCGTGATTTGTTTTTTTTCTCTTTCTCTTCTTTGTTTTTTTTCTTCTCTTTTTTGTCTTTTTCCTTCTCTTCTTCTTCCTACTCCTCATTTTCTTCTTTCTCCTTCTTTTTTTCTTTTTTCTCTTCTTTTTCTCATATCTCTATTTAATTTATAATAAGTATTTTATTACATTTCACGAGAAAATTTGTCTATTGGAATTACTCATCAATTTTAAGAAATACAATTATCAACATAATTAAAAAAAAATATTATCAACAAATTAATGAATTTTATCACCACATGATCAAAGGTAAGCGAAAACTTTGATATCCATTTTATTATATAAGTATATGTTAGTAATAAAAATTTTGAATTATCAATAAATTTTACTAATAGATACTTTCATTAATAATTAATTTTCTAAATTTTGTCGATAATTACAATTTTGTTTATAATTTTTTTTATCGACAAATTCTATTTTACCAACAATTTTTGTTGATAATATGAGATTTTCTTGATTCAACTTATTACCAAATATTACCTACATTATTTGGTGTGTTTTATTTTGTTATATTTCTCGTGTTACATTAGACATGTTACATCAATTAGAATCATAATAAATGTTTCTCAACATGATATGTTTTAATAGTTTTCATTTTTAGTTTGATGGAGTCCATAACTCTTATATTTATGTATATTACACTTGTTTTTCCTAATGACTTAACCAATGTAAAATAAAGAAAATAATATCTATAATATTTTTGTTGTTGAAGTGTTCACCTATAGACACAATTTGATCTTAGATAACGTATCATAAATTAAGAGAATCATAAATATGTACGCATGCTTGATTTAATTCTTAAAAATTTAATTAAGAGGCTAACGAGTTGTTGGTTTGAATAATAACAAGTTTGAATCTCTTAAACGAGTAGTTAGAAGTTCCGAGCAAGTCCTGTTTAAGTTTTTTTCCTTTTCCCAAAAAAAATACATTATATTAAGAATACACTAGTGCAAAAATACATGTGTTTAACGTCTAACCATTTAATAGCCAATGTTAAAAATGATCAGTGATATTTTTGTAAATAAATGCAATTGTCACTACAAAAAAAATGTTATTTAGAGGAGGTTTTTTTTTCGATTTGTGGGGGTTTTCACCCTCCGCAAAATAAATTTCGGGGGTTTTTCAAACCGCCGCAGTTTGAGTCACCACAAACTATTTGCGGGGATTTTTTGCGACCCCTGGTATCGCGTTCAATTTGCGGAGGTTTTTCTGCGGAGGATAAAAACCTCCTCTATTACTGACTATTAATTTGTGGGGACTTTTAACCTCTTTTATTTTCAACTATTTGATCACAAAAGTTTTCTATATTTTTTGTCAGTTTTTTTATTTAATGATTATTAAAATATATAATATCGTTTTTTGTTTAATGATTATTAAAATATATAATAACTACCTATTTTCACCAATTTCTTTATTTTCTTCTTCTTTTTTAATTTCAAAATTAAGTAAATTTAATTTATTTTTAAATTATTAAATACCAAACAAATATGATTCCTTTGAATAAAAAATTGATACCATAGAACTTAAACCCCTGAGTAAGAAGAAATTTAGAAAAATAAATTGAGAAACAATTGTATGTTACAGAAGGATAGGCTAGAAGTCAATGTAATCCTATTGCAGAAATAGTTACAAAGAAAGAAATGTTACCTAATTCATAATAAATTAAGTATAGTTTTATCCTAAAACAATATCATAAACTTCCTAAAGGTTACTTCCATCAGATGATTGTCTTGTTCCCAAAGGAGAGTCTGGCTCATTTGCATCACGAGCTTGCTGAAATAATATAAAAAATATTAATAAAATAAACTCAATTACATGTGCTCACATTTTGAAAATAATATATAAAAAATCAATCAAATAGAATAAACATGTTCTATCCAAGATAATTGAAATTTCACACTTGCTCTTGTAGCTTCACACTTGCTCTTGTAGCTCCAAGATAAAGGACAATCAAGGCATGGTTTCCTCAATCCAAGATGTAGCACCAAAGATAGGTTTGATGCCTCAGGTCTCTTTGCCTTATGCTTGTTCTGCCACTTCTTGAATGCAAGTCCTGCCAACATCATAACTTCTGATGAGCCAACACTTCTTACTCCAACAACATTTCCATCTTCTCCAATTTCAGCATGGAACAAATGTGCTATCATGTTCACGCACCGGTTCTGTTTCCATTCAAAATACAACACTAGAGAGAGTGAAAAAAATTATTGAGCAAGTCACACCAAAAAAATATAATACATGTTTCATATTCCAAATATAAACACCATTTGTCATGACAGACAAAAGCTCTACATCAAACCATTTTGCCCAAGTTCTCCATTATCGATATGTTCATCTACATCATACCATTTTGCCCAAGCTCTTTCAAACTTTATCTCAAGCTAATATAGAACCAAAAAAATTATGGAAAATAAAATCTCTTCTACTGCTTGTTTCTCCTACTACCATAAATAATGAATAGACATAGACAATACTAAAAGTATTGATTTAATCTAGAAAGATAAAACCTAGACAAGAAGTAACAAAACTAGAAAAGTGCTAAATTCATATTCTTTGTAGTTCAATGACATAATGTTAAAGTCGGGAAAAATGTAACAATCAGTTAAAGCCAAATCCCTCGGTATAGGAAAGTTGCTAATATGCTTTGATTAAAATTATGTGATTGGCACAAAGATGCTCAAGACTGAAAGCAAAGTAATCATTTATAAAGAAGGAAAACCATTTAGAACATAATCTCTTTACCTGTACTTGAGCATTGTTAATATTGGTCCTTTTAATAGGAGCTAAACAGTCTGATAGCAAATAAATATGAGGAATTGACTTTCAGACTTCTTTATACCCCAACCCATCCACTAACGGCAGCAACATCATTCAACAAAATACATCTAATAATGAACATGAGGCATGCATTAGACTTGGACAAATATCAACTCTAAAGTTAACATTATGTACTAATATGATAAGTGATGATTAATTATGCACAACGAATACTCAAAACCACATATTATTTCATAAGAATTGGCATAGGAGCTCGCAAGAATTATTAAAATAAAAAAATGAGACCTGGAAGAACATAGTAGAGGCTTGGCAAGTGTCCACCAGTGAAGCTCCTTTGAACCTAACAAATCAAGTTATGAATGAGTAAAGAAAAGAGATTACAGTCCAACATTTATAAGCATGCAAAATTGGATTTCTAATTCAATTGTTTGTTTTACAGACCATAGGTAGCTTTTCTTTAATTATTATTCATCTTTATTGTCTTCTGTTTTATACTTTTGTTATGGAGAACTCACTATCCTCTCCTCTCTATGTAAGAAAAAATCATTAGCAGCATATGAAGATTCTATATCTATTATAATAGAGGAGCAAATTATGAAAAAGGGAGCTCAAGGAAGGAGTTCCATTTACACCAAATGTATGTATGTTATTATAATGTATTTCTTTTCAATACAAACTAAATGGTTAGATATTGATATGAAAAACAGTGTTAACATTAAACGATTTCTGAAATTAATTATGTATTATAAATTACCAAGGTTGGTTCTTACATCAATGATTAATGCATTACACAAAGGAAACACAAACATTGCAAAATGAATTCATTTGATAGAGCAACATCGTAAAAGAATCTATGATTGATTCTAACAAATCTGAGAAATGACACCAACTTCACCAATTATTAACAAGACCACAGAACCAAGTCTCAAATCTCACCTTTCCTAACCCAAACCTTATAGTGTTTATACCTCTTCCGCTGGTGAGAATCACGATCGGCAGTATTCATACCCCTCATTTTCCCTTCTCTTCTCCATTTTTTGAGTTAATCGATAAAACCCTAACTCTCTCTTCTTCCCTTTCCTGTGTTGTTGTTCCAAAACCTTCTCCATTTGCTTCTCTCTCTTTCGTGTTAGCTATACAAGAACAGGAGAGTAAGAGGACTGAATGTCGCTGGAGGAGTCAACGGCGATAGCGGCTTGGACGAGCTTTCATTGGAGTTCATAGGAGGAGTTGGCGTAGAACTCGATGTCGTCAGAATGTTGTTCCAGAGTTGCGTAGGAGGAGTTGACGAAGAACTCTTAGGAACCCTAATTCGAAACTAAAGAATTATCGTGAGCGAAATGGAAGAACAAAGAAAGGAAGAAAGGGAATGCGATGATTTTAAGAAGCCTCGAGAGGGAAGAACGATTGCGAAATTTTGAGACGAGGAAGGGAGTGGGAAACTTGGGAGGGGAGAAGAAAAGTCGAAAATTTTGGAGGCACACATGTTTTTGGAATTGGGGAAAAGATAATTACGTGTAAAATATAAAGAGGGAAGAGATATAAAAAAGTTGGAAAGGAAAAAAAAAGTTTTATAATTGAAGATGTTATAAACCTCCTAAATAAGAAATTAAAACCGCCACAATTATTGTCATTTACACGGTTAAGCATAATCATTTCAAATCATGTCAATTTGAGGAGGTTTTTTATAACCTCCGAAAAAAAACCTCTACTATATATCATTTTTTTTGTAGTGTGTAGAACGTCGATGTCTCATTCAATTCAAAGTCCTATGATGATAATTGTTTCGGTAGATTTTTTTGTGGGACCGAGACACTAATCTCTCTAATGCTTGAATCACGTGATTCACCTGCTCCTTCCGCTTAGACCGCTTAGACCGCTCGGCTTCCACAGCCTGACTCGTTCGGTTACGTCAACCTTCATGCTCCAAGGGGGATGTACCAGCAAAAGGCACTCCGACGCTCAAGTTAGGCGTGTTGTTGAAGAGCCTCGGCTCTTGGTTGAATATGTAGTGAATGATTATCACTGTTTAGTACTTGAGAGTAACATAGAATGTATAATGCGTAAGTGGAACGTACCTGGCTTTTGGCCCTGTCAATGTATTTATAAGTGTTTTGTAGATCAAATAAAAACAACCTTACCTGGATATACAATTAGTTACCCATAAACGACTTTATCAATATCTTCAACCAAATATTTTGGATTTGCTTTATCAAATATCTTTAACCAAATATCTTTAATTATTTTATCATCCACTGAACTATTGGCCCAGTAACAACTTAAGCGCTGGCCCAATTACCATTTGAATTAACTTATTAGCGTTGTAGGCCCAATTATGGCCCAAACCATTTGACCATGTTGACCAATGGCAGATAAATTGATCGGCCTTATTCAATAACCACTTGGTCCATATTTCATACTATACAATAATTATTTAAACTAATGCGTTATTCTCTTTCTTCTTTCTTTTAAACCACCAATAGTATGTCCAATTTTGTAGGGGTTCAACATAATATTTGTCCTTCAAAAGCCAAAGAGCCCCCTTTTTAATTATTTTTTCTTTTAAACAACAAATAATACATCGAATTCTGTAAGGGCTTCCACGTATTATTTGTCAGCTAAAAGCTAAAAAGTAACACTTTTTAATTCTTTTTTTCTTTTAAATCACATATAATACGTCGAATTTTGGATGTATTATTTGTCAGCCAAAAGTTTTCCCTTTTTAATTTGAGAAGGATTAACACGCGAGAGCCTCTTCTCTTCTCAAACTTTTCTCAAACGAAATTTGACGACCATCACATGTAAGCTTTCTTTCATTTGATACAACTGCATGTTAATTAACTACTTTATGTATAATTTTCGTTTCTTTTGGTCGATTATTTTCTTGTTCTTGTTCTTCATAGGCGCATTCTACTTTCTCTCTCACTGGTGGAAACACTTTATTCCAACGAATCCACTTTTTGAAGATTAGTTTTCGTTTTCGTTTTGAAGAACTTATTTGTGGAACTTGTTTGTTGTTGTTTTTTTGTTGAACTTGTTTGTTGTTCTTATTTAATTGAAGTTGTTTGTTGTTGTTTGATTGAACTTGTTTGTTGTTTGTTATTGTTGTTTGTTGTTGATATTATACTACACATTCATAGTTCATGCTTTATAAAATACCAAAAACTGAGATTTGTTGTTTTTCTACTTTTCAGGTGTAGTAGAGTTATAAAAAAGTATTATAATTAATTAAAAAACTAAAAAAGTTGTTTAATGTCGAATATTAACAAAATTTGATGTCAATTTGATTAATGTCGAATTTTTTAAATTTGACATCAATTTAGCGTCTTCCAATATGATATCGACCTCGAATTCAATGTCAAAACAATAACGACGTTATAGGATATTTTTGTATTAGTGATATAAAAATAAAGGTTTTAAATAAAATTGTTAGACAATTTTTACTATTTTTAAAAATGACTTGGAAGAGAGCGTGAAAGAGGGATAAGGCAGGCAGGAACCCGATAGATCGTATAGGAAAAACTATTTTTCTATATGTTTTCTCGTTAAATTTATTTAAAAAGATATCTTCTAGTTTGATAGTTGAATATTAATATAAAGATCATTCAAACAAAAGTTTGTTCTATATACATATATCTAAAAATAAAAAAATCCTAGCAATATGTATTAAAATACTCGGTGGAACTTTTTCTTATAGCAAATTTGTCTAGTTATTTCTTATACCTATAACGTAGAGTTATATTTTAATTCAATTTTTTTGAAAAGCTTTTAAAATGAAAAATAACTTTTTGCCTATTTTATTTTAGTCAAAGTAGTCATAATTTCAAGAGGTTATACAATTAGTCTTGAAATAAATTTTATTACAATTTTTAAAATAATATGAAAAATAGTTTGAAACGATTATTAATTCACATATCATAAATTTGTTGAACTTTGCAATAATTATTATATGGAAAAATGAAAATAAGTGTTAGTTTTTTATTAGTTTATTTGATGATCTCAATTCCTCTAATATTTATTAAAATCTATATTTAAAACGTTCTTAATTATTAATATATTTTATATTCTTTTATCTAAGTTCATCTAGATTAATTTTATCAAATACTAAACTTGCACACATATTTGTTTTTCATTTATTTTGCAAACTACCTATAACTAGTTGAATTTTGGTTTTTTATATATGTGTAGTACTGTCAAAATGGATTAGAACTGGTTAGTCAATCCGGCTCACCACGGATTCGAGTTGAGTTAAATTTGAAAAAAAAATGTTCTTTTTTTATACGAGTCAATTTTCAACCTCATCCACTTAGAATTCGGCTTGCTTGAGCTAAACCCATGGTAAGTTAACTCACTAATTCACCTAATTTAACTTAATTATTTATTACTTTGTGTTTCAATATTATTAGTTAACATTTTTTTATTATGTTATAGACGAGGATAAAGAAAAACATGTTTAAGGAGAGAAAAATAATATGAATTTATCCATTCAAGACTCTAATATTATAAATAGATAACTCGTATAAACTGATCAATTTTAAAAAATTATTTGTTAGCTTTTTATGTGTGCTTTTGGATTACATTTAGATTGTATGATATTTTTTTATTTTGAATTGTCTTTAGAGTTTAACATTATTTGAGAGTGAAGTTTATTTAGATTTGAGTTACAAAAAAATTATAATTTTTTTTAGATCTAAAAAAAATTATAATTAAGTGAGCTAATGAATCAATACGTTTAACCCATTAACTTGTGGTGAACCGAACCGGATCAAATTCTTTTAACTCACTAATAAGTGAGATGTGTTATATTAGTTTATTAAGTGACCAACCTATGAATCAATTATGTTATTTGTTTTGACAATATATATAGAAATATTTTGTCCAAATACATACAAAGAAAAATGATTGATCATGAGATAATTCATAAAAACTTTACACTTTGAAAACTAAATTATGAAAAATCATAACAAATTCAATGTTAATATTATTTTATTGAATAGTCATAAATCATAACAACTTTAAGGTTAAACCCATTCGGAGGTTACTAGTTTTGTGGGATTGTCCCAGTTATATCCTGTCTTATCATTTTTACCAATTTGGTTATTTTTATTGAAAAATTGACTCAATTGAATCCCTGCCGTTAAATCAAGTTAACCCGTTAAATTTTTTATTATCAAAAAATTTTTATGGGGTTAACTTGATTTAACGGACTTAATTGAGTCAATTTTTCAATAAAAAAATTAAATTGACAAAAATAAAAAGACGGGAATATAACCGGGATAAGAAGCACTAAATTGATTTAACCTAACTTTAATACAAAATATTAATATTGAAGTCATTATGACTTAGAACTTCACTGTTTCATATAAAAAGTCACAATGTTAATATTTTGTATTAAAATCATTAGAAGTTATGAAATTTTAATAAAAGATATTAATATTGAAGTTGACATAATTTTTGTCGACTTTACTTTTTTAAATATTTATGAATAAGTTGTGTGAAATTTTAAAGTAATCATAAATCCATATAACTTCCTCTATAACCAATAATTTTTCTTTAACTTATTTATTTTTGTAATATCTAAACAAATTTATCCGGTTAAACTTTTAGTTTGTCATTTTTTATATTAGAAGATTGAACAAGTGGGGCAACTATTTTTGCTACTTCCAATAACTATTTTAAAAAGTTATATTATTTCTAATTTATTATTAGATAAGGATGCAAAGTAATTTGCTCCATATTTTATACAATGTTGCAGTTAAAGTTTATTTTGTCAATAAAGATTTCAAAGATTTTAAGGAGTCAAAATGGATGATTTCGAGATTTCGATGATCTTTATCCAACTTATTGCTATACATTTATCCACTCTCAATTATCTAAACAAATTTATTATGTTTCAGAATACATGCAGTCGCATATATCATCAATATACACATCTTTTGAATTTCAAGTATTATAAGAGTAAAGGCTTATTAACACAGATACCATAGTGGTCCACATCAAACCTACTTGTGGTGTATATAATCGAGTTGAAATAAAATTAAATGTACTATAAAATTGTTTTTTTTTGTCAAAGTTATCATAAAATTGTATACTACAAGAGTGTTAAGGAAGAATTATGTTTATATTCTTTGATTTGATTTATTGAGAAAATGAAATAAGGCATGTCTGTTATAATAACGTTGTAAAAGCATCATTAATTTTGTTTCGATATAAATTGCATAATGTGTTGTCAGTGGTGTGCATTGGTGGTCAAAATAGTTCCCATTAGTGGTTGGTATGGCGGTGGAGCAGCGCATTGGGAATGCTTCGATTGCCATCTCCTACCGCTCCCTCTTCTGTAACGGTCATATTCTTTTAGCCGTTGGGTTCCTTTTTAAATTATTATATCTCAAATAATAAAACCCTTTTTTGTTACTTCTATTCATTGGTCACTTTTGAAACTACTTGTTATACAAATTTTCTTTTATTATCAAAACTAAACTACATTAATTAGCTAAATCATAATGTAAATTATTAAAAATAGAGGATTAATAATAAAAAGGGACTTTTGTTCTGTAGGGTCCAAAAGCAACACCAGCGTTTTCCCACAATTTCATCTGACGGTTCAAATCGCATCACAGAATTGCAATCAAACAGTCTTATAAATACCTTCCTTTCTCCTTTTTACCAAAGTTCCCAGCACTCACAGACAGTAAGGTAGAGGTGAAGAAGGTAAGTTCAGAAAAAGAAAAAAAGAAGAATGGGTTATGTGTCTGTGAAAGCCGTTCTAGTCTCCACCGGGGTTTTATCAATGGCAATGGGTTTGAAACTCACACTCCCTTTGCTCTCGCATTTCTTCCTTACCCAAGCTCCACACGTGTGGACCTTCTTTCTCACCTGCTTCACTCCTCCCTACCTCTACATCCTCCTCAACTTCATCATCCTCACCATCCTCGCCTCTTCTAAACTCAACAACCACCTCCACCACCACTCCCCGCCGGAAACCTCCCTCCTCCTCCCCTCCGACCCGCCTATTTACGACCGTCCTCTTCTAGCTGTCCAGCTACCCGCTCCTGACGCCGTCCACCTATCCCCCGCCGCACAAACTGACTACACCGTATCTTCTGACGAATACCTTTACCAGACGAAACCGACGCTGAATCACGATGCGGTCAGCGAAGGCAACGATTCTGCCGGTTGTGTTCGCGACGAGAACACGCCGGCGAAAGCGACGGTTCATGACGACGATGCCGCTGCCGTTCTTTCCCCCAGCCTGCTGAGAAAAGATTCATCGGACTTTTCCTTCGCAGATGAGAATGAGAAACCGCCTGTTTCTGCCAGATTCAGCCACCGGAAAGCGGTTAGATCCAGTCCAGAAGGTATGTAATCCTTACTGCAAAGTATTACTGTTTATCTCTGTTTTTTTTTTAATTGAAATTGAAAAATAATGTGAAAAGGAAGAGTGAAATGAAGTGGTTTTGAAAGACTTTAAACAAAGCATGAAAGTTGGTTATATAGATTCTCTAATCGCATTATTAAGGTATATATTGGAGAACTATTACCTAAAGTGTGAGATGAAAATTCAATTCTAATTTGGAAATAGTTTGTATAGCTTGTTTGTTACAACAAGCTTATGATTAGAATTGAAATATTGTTGTATGATGACGTGTCTGAATTGGTTTTGGTTATGGTGTGGTGGTTCAGGGGGGAAGGTTTTGTCGTTGGGAGTAGCGAAGACGAAGAAGCAGGACACGCTGGAGAGCACGTGGAGGACGATAACGGATGGGCGAGCGATGCCGTTAACTAGGCATTTGAAGAAGGCGGAGACGTGGGAGACGCAGGGGACGCCGTTGAGGGATTTGAACGGTGGACCTGTGATGAAGAAATCAGAGACGTTTGCCGGGAGGGAGAAGAACGCGTCGACGAGGCTGCGGAAGGAGCCATCGTTGAGTCAGGACGAATTGAACCGGCGAGTGGAAGCGTTCATCAACAAGTTCAACGCGGAGATGAGGTTGCAGAGGCAGGAGTCGCTGAGGCAGTACAGGGAGATGATGAATCGAGAAGCTCACTGACAAACAACACCGCATTTTGCTTTTCTTCACTCACTACTCCAATGATCCAATTTGGGGGGTAAACGAAGAGAATATTACCTCAAAGAGCTTTTCAAACCAGAAACGATGATTGAGTTCGATGAATATAAAGCAGGGTGTGAATCATGGAAAATGTTTTGGGGATATTTTTCAATTTCCATGAATTGATTATTATTTTTTTGGTTCTTTATTAGGTTAATAGTAAGGTTTCATCTTCTGCTTTTACTTGTGAGGCGATAATATAACCCAAAGGTTTTTAATTGTTTTTAGCAGAACTGAAAGGTTTAATGAATGTTTTGTTTAACTATTTTCGTGTTATTTTATTTTCTGTTTAGTGTATTATAACTCTATTATTATGCATTAATGCTGTAAAAATATCTCATTCATTTTTAAGATTAAAATATTTAAAAAAAAAACTACTAGTATAACAACTAAAAATGTAGTATTTTTGGTATAAAAATTGAAACGAGGAAAGAACTATTGGAGGTATTAGCCATCCATTTTCAGAATTTGGTTGCTGAGGATAATTATTTGAATTGAAATGGATGGATAATTATTTGAATTGGAAATTATGCTAATTTTGGAATTTACAAATATAATCAAATATCTCTTAATGTAAAATTGGTTATATAAAAAAAACTGAAAATAGTTCTTACGTGAAATTTTGAATTATTTTAATATTCATTTCTTCAATGGTTTTAAATATATGTAAAATTTCATCAGCGTGGAAACTACGCTTCACTTAGAGTATGAAGTAGACACATGCATGCTGCCACGTATTTAATTTTATTTTTTGAATTGAAATTAACTTCTTCTTTTTTTTATAAAATCCAGCACTTGTTTTTTTAAAATTCAACACTGCTTTTTAACACCATTACATTTGAAGATTAAATTATTATTAAAAATCAAAATACTTTAAGATTTCACCTAACAGTTCAATAATAAAACCATATTAGCCCAAAATATAATTAAATTTTTGCTTTCAAACCATTGTTTGACTTTAAGCAATGAAACGCAGGTTTGGAGAGTTGTGTTGATGAGTAAAGAACAAACACATATTTATTAGTTTTTATTAGATTTAAACCTTTCCTTGGTCCTCAAGTTTATATGAAAAAAATCTCAGTTGGGTCCTCAAGTTTTTTTTCTATCTCAATTGGGTCATATTTTTTGTAAAAGTGAGCACATTTTGCCATAACCGTTAAGTGGTGTGAGACGGCGTTAAATTTTTGTGAGTTGGATTTTTTCATTTAGTGACGTGGCATTGTGCATTAAAATTGAAAGGCCACGTGGTGATGTTTTGACTAGAACCAGATCTTCTCCTCCCTCCCCCTCTGCTTCCTTCCATCGGCGTCACCCAACTGCAACCTGTTCACCTTCTATGGCTTTGGGAACACTACCAATCCCCGGATGTGGAGCAACCTGTTCACCTTCCATCGGCGCCACCCAGCTGCAACCTGTTCATCATCAAAAACTATACCAGAAGTTACTGATTTTAATGAAAACAGACCAAGTTTTAAGGATTCAGGTTATTATTCTGGCAGTACAAGTAACCCTACTGTTGAAAGAACAAATAAACCAAAACTTGGCCAGGTGAAAGACCATGTAGATTTGCTGGGGAAAATTAAATGGGGAATGGTTAGGGCACGATCATCTAAACCGATGAGAGTGGGAGAACCTGTGCCATCGGAAGAAAATCCTTACTCTGGAAAATGTCTTAATCATGATGAGAAACACAATGTTAGTAGTGGGCATGAGAAAGAGGAAAAGAACTTTAGTGCACCAACCCCTGAGTATGAAACCCACAATGATGACAGTCTGGTTGATAGTTTGGCAGAGATTAATGAAAATTGTGCTGATACTACCACCTCACAGCCTTTTAATCCCACCGTTAATGGAGGAAAGCTCATAGGTTCCAGCAATTGCAGGGACAAAGATGAATCACTAATTCCTGCATATGTGATTCCTCAGGATCCTGTTAATATCCTCGAGTAATATTTTTATGTGGTTAATTCTATGGAGTATTTTCAATAACCACAGAATGCATAATTTTATCCTTTTAACATATAAAGTCATTTGCTACTACTCAAGAACACTTCATGATAAATGACATAACATTTTGTTAGCTAATTTTAATTTTTATATAAATAAGACAATAATCAGTTGTGATACAAGTCACACTAATTGTTCCAGTAAATAATTCCTACAAGGGGAAAAAGAAATGCAAAATATATGCTGGTGAAGAAAGAATTCTACAATGTTGCATCAAGTCACCGATTAACAAAAGCAGATCACTTCATTAGTTTTGGTTTATTATTCAAGCAATAGCAATCAAACGATTTTGCATGAAACCTGGAAACTGTTACCACATAATCTCAGATTTCTATATTTCTATCTTATTATCCTCTTCTTCAGTACCCATAATCACTAAACTCATGTCACACAAAATAAATCACAACATTAGCTACAGTAGCAACCCAGATTTGGTCACAAATCAGAAAACAAAACACATAACCCATCCATAAAACACCAAGAAGATACAGAATCTAACTATCAGATAAACCCTCAATTCGATAAATCAAACCTGAGGCCACAAAAATCACTACTTTACCCTACCCACTTGAAGCAAAACACTAATAACTTGAAAATGAGAGTTTCTTGCACAGAATAACAGTTCCCACAGTGCAAAACCTGCTAATTTACAATCCAGAAGATATAAGAGCTAGCAAATTTACAACAATTTTTGGTGGGTGGCGCCGATGGAAGGAAGCAGAGGGGGAGGGAGGAGAAGATCTGGTTCTAGTCAAAACATCACCACGTGGCCTTTCAATTTTAATGCACAATGCCACGTCAGTAAATGAAAAAATCCAGCTCACAAAAATTTAACGCCGTCTCACACCACTTAACGGTTATGGCAAAATGTGCTCACTTTTACAAAAAATATGACCCAATTGAGACAGAAAAAAACTTGAGGACCCAACTGAGATTTTCATATAAACTTGAGGACCAAGGGAGGGTTTAAACCTTTTTATTAAACGTGAAAAACTAAGATTATATGGATCACAATACACTTTTATATATCACATTAATGAATACAATTAATTCCCATCATTAATTTCTTTCAAGATTATCTTTTAATTAATAAGATAAGAAAAAAATATATATTTATATAATCTTACAAAAATAATCCTACAATTCTTTTTTAAATGTATCTTATACTTAAAAACCGAAGATAATGTCATGTATATAGACTACATATTATTGCATACATAAAATAAAACACATTGAAAACTAGTTTTATACGAATAGCATAATTTATAAAGGGAAAATATCAATTTTTCTCTTTAGAGACAATCTTTTAATTAAAAAACCACACGCCTATAATAAAACATACATAAATAAGGTGTAAACAGTTATAAGTCATAACAAAGCAACATAACCTTCCATCAAATTGTTATAACCTATGTTACCTTCAATTATATAATTTTTTATCCATTCACAGTAAAAACAACGTTTACGTTAATAAAAACAACGTTTATATTAAGAAAAACGAAAAAAAATTAAAAAAAATCAAATATTAGACTTCTCCTTAACAACTTAAATATTAGTTGTTAATTTATTATTGAGAAAGTCGAATTTACAATTTCCCACAATTAATCTCTTTTTCAAACATTTGAAACCAATCTCATATATTTCATTAATGTTAGTGCAAAATTTGAATCTACGACATCTTTTATCCTCTTTGACTGTTTACCTATCAAACAAGAGAATGCTCTAAAAATATAAAATAAAAGCCTAAATCATTGAAAAAAACTTAATCAAATTATGAAGAATTATATGAAAGGTAAATAACTAAACCATTTAGATATTGATATATATATATAATTATTATGATAAAAGGAAAAAAAGATTTTTATAATGTAATTTTCAATGGGTAAGAGTAAGGAAGCGTATCAGAAATATGGTTTAGTACGATGCAATGAATGGATGATGAGACAAGCTCTGTTTTTCAAAAGGCATGTCGCCATAATAGGAAGATCTAACAATGAGGTGTTGGCATATTGGATAAAGCATGGTTTTTGAAGAATGTTGAGATAAAGTTGTAAATATTATTTTACCTTTCTCATTCACTAATTTCTTCAAAAAAACACAAGCACAAGCACAAAAAAACAAGGTTTGCCTCTTGGGTACATGATAAAGCAGTAGCACACAAACACAAGCAGCCACATTATTGCTTACTTTGTTGGAAACTGGGAATTCTCCACATTGTTCTACTGTGATGAAACTAGTTCTCATATTCAAAATTCACATCACATTATGGATTTACCCAATAAAACAACGAAGAAAGAAAAGTTATGTCATGACATTGGTGTATGCAATTTGAACCATGTTATTATATGGTTCTACATTGCAACATTCTAAGATGAGACACACTTCGAAATTCTTGCATTTATTTCACAACAATAATTTACTTGTAAATGGATTTGAAAACCCTTTTATGATTAAGAAAAAACAATTAATTAAGTTTCTACTTTAACTTTGAATCTTTATTAAATTTCTTTGTATATTAAATATTTATAATTTTTATATTTTTTAATTGAGTTCTTATAATTTAACTCGTTTTTTTAATTAAGTGGTGTGTGTAACATCCCAAAATATAGTAATTACCATAATTGAGAATTAATTACAATTAATAGTAACATAATCAGTCTTTGCATTAACTCAGAAAATCAAAAGCCGAACGGCATCAGTACAAGAGAACGCGCATAAACGCATACAAGGGAATCCAAGAGTGAAAGTTCTTAGATAATATACTAACGTACGTCTAAATAAAAGCAGAGAAAATAAAACGAACAGCTTTACAAAACATCCAGCCGAACGTTCAACTTATGCTAACATGTACAGTTCTAATCAAAAGAGCGTTCTAAGGCTCGACTTTTACTTCAACATCCACCAGATTAGCTTCATCCAAATTTTCTTCTTCCAGCATTTCTTCAAGGGATGCACCACCATCTGCTCACATCCACAACGGATGATCATTGCATTTGACAAGACGGACGTACATATACAAGAGACAACACAATGGAAATGCAAGGGTAAGCTTATAATATTTAATTTATACAATTAGCACATACGTTCACAATGCAATTCAAGCATACAACATGTAACTTATCATCAAAATTAACATATAAATATGCATATAAGACAGACCGTCCGGACCGTATGAACCATGTAGTTACAAGCGTCCTTGCACCCGAGTGGTGTAGTAACTGATCTAATCTCCCAGCTGCCACTCGAGGTTAACCCTATCTGTCCAAAGTACTCAAGCGGACTAGGGCCTCCTGCCATTCCCACACATGACTACCCCCTTCTACTTGAAGATGAGTATCACGGAATATCAGGATGGACCGCGAGGCTTAACTTATCCAGGTTCATACTTTACCAAATTCAATATTTCACACATCTGAGACGTTCCTCCTTGGAACGCTCGTTAAAATCCACTTCCAATTAATTCCTTCAAAATATCATTCGCCCATAATAACCAGTTCTCTTTTCCACATTTTCATTCTGTGTTCCATTCTCTTAACATTAACGACATGCATCCTTTAATCAAATAAGATGAACTTATTACAGTACAATTGATTACACGTTTCTGAACAAAAGAAACGAACTCTTATCCATTTACGGACGTTAAGAATACTTAAATAATTTAAATGAGATTGAGTTTAGGAGATCAGAATAATACTTAGAAAAATTTGAGTTCAAGGACTTTAGATTGAATAAAGAGGATAAATATCTTACAAAATAACTTGGATAAATAATCGGGGTATTTGTAATTCAGAAAAACAACACTCACTGTAAATGACCGAACATTCAATAAATAACTGTGGACGAACGCCAGTTACGTTCGCTCAGAATTCAATAATAAGGACGAGCATTCAGTTAAAAACCGAACCCTGCTTTGGACGAACTCTAGGTAAATGACCGAGCACAAATCAGAACGAACGCTTCGGTATAAGACCGAACGCCAATTGGGACGAACGCTCGACATAAGGCCGAACGCTACCAAAGACTAACACTCGACATGAGGTCAAACGTTATTAAGGATGAACGCTCGACATGAGGTCGAACGTTACGTATTTATAAAGTTTCAAATATTTATACACACTGAGCTGAACCGAACGCTCATTCACTAAAATGGGGACGCTCATTCTCGAGCAGAATTCTTTCCAAATGAAAGCATTCCAATCTAAGTTATTTTAATGAAAACCGAACGGTCTAAGACCGTACAGTGACGAGCGTCATTTATCAAAGAGGATGATTTAAATTTCAGATTTTTCAAACTTAACAGAATTTTCCAGATTTCAAATTTTATAAACTTTATAACTTTCATTCCAGATTTAATTCACCTTCAACATCATCCTTATACAGATCTCAACATTTTAATCATTCCAACTATACAATAACCATACTCCGTTCATCCATAATCAAATCAACATGCAATTCAAACCACCACAACATATATAATTCATGCAAGCATTACTCGTTCATGACAGGCAATCCAAACCAGAAATCATGTTCCATAACAGTAGTCATCCATACAACTCAAACATCATATTTTCAATACATACAATCCAGATTACACAACATACAGTATAAATTAAACATATAAGCTTCCCTTACCCGGATTGCAGCCAAACTTGTCCTAGATGCAACAGTGGCTTGTCCAACTACACTTTTCTTACGTTCTTGACTCTTCCAAAACAAAATCTAACCACAAAAATACAGCACACTGAGACTTCATGCTTTTATGCACGAAAAACCCTATTTTTCCAGAAACCTAAGGACGAACTATGGTAAGGAGACTTACCAGGTTGGATTCAAACTCTGTTCGGTCCAAAATGAAGATCACAGCTGGACGAACACTACTACGGTGCTGCAATGGTGATCGGAGGAGAAACGTGAGTTTTCCAATAGAGAGAAGTTAAGGGTTTTTAGAGAGAAGTTGGAGAAGATGAAAGGGTGAGTTCAGAGGTTGAAGATGAGTGCGTGCAGTGAGAGAGAGTTTTCGAAAAGTCTGGTTTTGTTTAACTTCACGTTCGTTTGAACGAACGTCTCCCACGCTGACACCTGCATACCAAACTCTGAACTGGAAGCTTCCAACGTGACAAGTGGCGTGTGTGCATGCAGAGTTTAGTGCGTTTTAATTGTTTCAGAGAAATGATGGGCGTGGTTCTTCGTGCACGTCAGAGAGGAATGGGATCAGTTTGGGGAGTGGGTTTTAATGGCTGGGAATGAGGTGGCAAGCATAAATGGTGAGGTGTCAGGATTAATTTAGGCTAATTATTAAGGGTTTCACAGTGTGACTATGGATGGCAATTTTTTAATTAAATTTCTACTTGTGTTATTTTGTTTATATAAATACGAGATTTTATGATTAATATAATGTTTTAAAATAATAAGTAATTTTAATAATTTTAATTGAAAATATATTGAAAACGAGAGATTTATGTTCTCCATGTTAGCATAAACTATTAAGGAAATTTCTTCATTATCATTTTAATAATATTGAATTTGTTGTTTAATATGTTTTTTTAATAAAAATAATAAAAATTATTCGTTTTATATTAACAACATAACTTCATATTTTTCATCACATTAGTAAGTATATAAGATAATTGGGACAAAACAAATAGCCATATGCAATTAGTGAAAAAAATTAAATGTCAAAATATAAATTTTTTAAATAATTTAACATATCAAATAAATTTAATATGATTTGAGTTAAAAATGTTTAAATTATAAAAAATTTAAAACTTAATTATTTTATTTTATTTTTTATATTTTTTGTTTTTACAAGAACGAAAACATATAATAAAAACTTTACAAGAAGTTTTTCCCCTCATTTTTTAGTGTTCTAATATGAAATATTTCCAAGCTTATGTATAATCTCAATTAGAGAGAAAATGTGTTAGTAAAAGACACTCTGATACTCAAATGAAAAGTGTGGGTCAAATAACAATAAATGCTATAATAATGAATATGTTATTAATTACCTCGTGAATAATGTCATTTATATTAGAGTTTGTGTTATTACATAGTTGAGCATTGACCACATAGATGATTATCTTAATTAACTTGTTTAATGTTATGCTAATACGTTTTAACTCTTAACCTCTTCTGATTACAATTTATTCTTGCTAACCTTAAGTGTCATATCCATGTTGACATAATGTGGTGTTCTCGAGGAGATGTTGGTCATCCGCAATACAATCCGGGATAATATCATATGGTGGTAAGAAAGAAAGGAAAATAATTTTGTATTAAGTTGTAAAATGATTTTATTACAAAGATAAGAAAAAAAAAGGTTAAATTTATACACATGAAGAAAATGCAAAAAAGAAAAGAAAAACTAAAATAACATAATGTGAATTGCAAAATCTAGGAAGCCAATACATGACATATGCATGAGTGCATCCACGTAATATCGTTCCTTAAACTAATCGTAGTTGAAGGAGTGACCATTAGTTAATCATGTAAAGGAGCAAAGGAGGAGTCAGATATAGATTTTGTGAAGATATCAACGACTTGTGAAGTATGTAAGACCCAAGAAAATTTAATGTTTGAAGTAATGTTGTAACATGACTTATGTTTTTTTAATAAGAAAAGCACATGTTGTTCACAAGTGTGATGATTGGTGAGAGCTCTTTCTTGGCTAGAAGGAAAGGGGTTTGAACCTATACTATGGTGGACCTAGGAAGGTTTTAATGAAGTTTCGTTTCGTCGATTTTTTTTATGCACAAGATAATTTAGATAGGAATAAGGGTCATAGTCTGTTTTTTTTTTTTTACATATCTCAGTAGGATGGGAGCGAGGGTCCAAATCAATAGGATTATAAGGAGATTTTATAGGGCTCTTTTAGGAGGAGTGAACAGACGAGAAAATGGAGGTTACATGTAGTTATATACGGATATGTGAGGAAAACCTAGGAGGAAAAAAGGAAAAGAGAAAAAAGTGTCGTGAGAGAGAGTTGTGGTGAAAAGAAAGGGTTGGTGTGTGAGCTATTCTGTGCAAGGAAAAAAGGGCTAGGAGAAATCATCTAGTGCTTTAGATTGTCCATGAACGGAGCTAGGATAAACCAAGGTAAAGGGGAGGCTAGACTAGTTTAATTATGGAAATTTGAGAATGCTTGTTCTATACTTACTTTGCTAATTTATTTTACTGCACAATTATGTAATTATTCACGTTTAGTAGTGATTTGGATGGACACCTAATTCTTCTATTGTTGGTGTGACATTGGTGGTCATATGTTGGTTTGGTCGAATGTGAATGTTTTCTTGTATATGTGAATTTTCCTTGTGCATGTATTACTTAATGTTGCATGAAGCATAACATATAATTTTGTTGGAATGTACACTGTGAGTGTAGGGAAAATAGTCAGGTCTTGTTTTCTTTTTCTTAGTTTAACACGATCTGGGTTCCTATATGCAGGAGGTTTGGTTTGTAATTTAGGTATATGATGATTGAGTATATTGTGATTGTTGTTTTTTATGCTGGAAATTGGGTGATTGACTACCTTAGTGCATAATTAAGTGTGTCTTGGTGAAGTATGTATTAGTTTTATGTCACTACAAAAAAAAATTATTTAATGGAGGTTATTTTGTGGAGGTTATAAAAACCCTCCACAAATAAACATTATTTAAAATTATTACAATGAGTTGTTTGATTGCTAGTAATTGTAGGGGTTTTAGTTTTTCTTTTAAGAGGTTTATAACCTCCTTAATTAAAAATTTAAACCTTCCCACTTAACATCATATTTTCCAAAAAAAATCTCCTTTTTTTTTCTTTTTTCGTTAAACCTAAGCGGGAGTTTAACTTATTCACCAAATCCTTGCTTCCAACTTTCATTAGACCCTTGCTCCAAAATATCTCTTCCTATTTCCCCCCAAATCTCAACCCCCAATTTTCACTTCAGTTTCGTCCAAAGTTTAGCAACTTTTGTTCCACTCATAGCAACTCACATTTTGTTCTGTGTGGTCGTCATCTAGGTTGAGCAAAGTGTGGTCGCCGGCCAGGTTCAGCAAAGTGTGGTCGTCAGGCCAGGTGTACAAGCCAGCTTGCGGACAGGTTCAATTCTTCAACCTAGTATTTTTCTGAACCCTCTTTTTTTCCCTGACATTGATGGTGTACTAGAAGGTTCTTGCTTTCAATTTATAGACATTCCTTTTGATTTGAAATTGTTGTTGATAATTGTCTGGTGTGTGTTCTATTCGGTCAATGAAAGGGAAATTTTTAAAGAGTTTTTTTTAGTAGATGAATGAATCATTTTAGGGATTATCCTCTAACTAAATTTATATATAGTTTAGGGTTAATATACGTCTGAATTGGAAATTAACTATTGATAATTTGTTTGGTTGGCCAGTGACTTTGTTTTCATGTTATATGCAATGGGAAAATAAATAAGTATCTTAAGTGCTATCAAATTAATAAGTATGAACGTACCTGTGCAGAAACATCATCAACATTCAGTTGTTCAATCTTGTCAGCCATTTAGGGTATAATTGTGATTTTAGTTTTGAACAGAGTTGTTGATTGCATTTGTAAATGTAGATGTGTCGTTCCTTTTGTGGTCCAATATGTCTTTCACCATCATGGACAACATGGCAGCCTATGAGGACAATTGTCCTATTCCCTTATCTAATTACAGCTTTGATCAAACTCCCTTTACCTACAGTTCAAAAAATTGGAATCTCTCTTTCTTTTATAATTGTTCCAGAGAACCATTATTTTTTATTGTATATTTATTTGCTATTTGAAAATTTTGTGCTTTTACTTTGCTTATGATTCGCTAATATAAATTGTAATGCTTGAATTCTTGTGTTGTTGTACTATGATATAATGTGGTATGTTGTTCATTTAATTGAAGCCATATAATTTTATATTCCTATTAGGTGCTTTAAGTATGGTGATGATTGTATTGGTTATTGCTTGGGGGTATTGAAACTTGGTTACTGAAAAAATATAATGGAATAGTGAGGAAAAGTTGGTGTTTTAGTGCATATAAAATTAGTTCTCTTATATGGTTTTAAAAAAAAAATTATCGCTAGGCATGAATAAGTCTTGGAGCAGTGACATATTTATGTTGGTGAAATTGATTCAATACATAAGTTGTTGAAACTAACGCATGATACAATAGTTGGTGCAATGTTTATGGATTGTTTTTTAATATATAATTGGTTATTTAGTTTTTTAAGTCAAGATATAATTCTGGAAAACTATGCATGATATAAAAGAAAAATTGACACTTAAATCTCTTTTTTAAGTAATAAACTAACTTTTTATAACTTGAAAATTTGTATCTCTTTAATATTTTGATTATTTTGGGATATGAGTTTTTACCCTCTAAACCTATTACTCCAAAGCAACTAACTCTTCATACAGGTGGTTTTAAACCTTTCTCAAGAAAAAGGCATGAGATGGTAGGGATATTAGTAAACATGACAGTTTTTACTATTTTTTAAAGTTTACTATTTATTTTAACTTCTTTTTTTATTTAGTTTATGGAAATTGGACAACTGCCTAGTCGTGGAAAACCATACATTGAAACTCATAAAAGAAAGGATGGATCATTTATAAATGATGTGGCAAAAGATATAACAGTTAGTTCTATTATAATATTATATTTTTAAATATGTTTTTTTTCAATATTTAGACTTTTAATTATAAATTTTTATATGCCTATAGGAACAAATTGAAGTGGGTTTGACTCAAAGTACTACCAATGAATCAGAGGTTTCTCCTAATGATGTTGTTGGTAAAGTGTTAGGCCCAGAGCATTCTGGGAGAGTACGATGTATGGGTTTGGGAGCAGCTCATACTAATGCATTTAGGAATACAAGACTTCGATTTTCGGATTTAAGTCTTGCTTCATCTACCACTGTCCCATCATCATCATCTTATAATTAGTGGCAACAAAAGTACAACAATTTAGAATCAACATTTAAAGCATACATGATAATGAAGGAAGGAAAGATTCCTGATGAATTGATCTCATTCTTTGATCGTCAACCTCAAGTAAGTTACTAAATATAGTTGAAGCATTGTGCCTGATATACTTTAATTATAAGCATTCTTTACTATTAATATTTTTGTTTTATCATTTCAGGAAAGTGGTGATGGAAATGAGCCCGAGTCTCCTTTGGATACAATAGGATCATCTGGTGCTAGAAACATTTAGGGAGTTTATGATGTCCTTACGGATGAAACTATATTTAGCCTATGAATTTTGAGTAATTATGAATTTAGTTGTAATTACGATTCAATTTAACTTACTTTTATATACTATGGTGTTTTTGAGAATTGAATGTTTTAATGATATATAATTCAAGACTTTGGTAAAAGAAGTTTGTCATGCTTTTTTGTCTTCATTATAGTCTTTGAATTTTGTTACAAATAAATATTTTTGACAAAAATATAAGCATCTTAATGGTGATATTTTCATGTAAGAGAAGCAAAATAAAGTTGTAAACTCACAACCTAAATAATACAAATGAGGCGACTTAAAACATTTAAATTATAATTGTCAAATTGAATATGGTATTAATCCAAAAAAAACTGAAAAAAACGGGGTTAATCTTTACAGTAAAATAGTTGAAAATAAAAGAGGTTTCAAACCTCTACAAAATAATAGTCACTAATAGAAGAAGTTAAAACTCTCAACAAAAAGACCTCTACAATATAAATTGGATACCAGGGGTCATTGAAAATCCTCGCAAATTAATAGCGACGACTTTAATTGCGGGGGTTTGAAAAACCCCTGGAAATTAATTTGCGGAAGGTAAAAACCTCTGCAAAATGGAAAATAAACCTTCACTAAATAACAATTTTTTTGTAGTGTGTGTACAAAGGTAAGATGTCTAGGCTACTCAATTTCAATGTTGTAGGCTTACCCTTGCATGAGCAAGTCACTATTTTATTGAAATACAATTTGATTTGATGGGTATAGATCCCAAACTGGTTGAAGTGTTATTGTCTTTGAAAATAAATATTTTCAAATAGGCCTAAATAATACATCCTTACTGGTTTTTGTCCACGAATCTATGTAACTTGAAATAAGCTAAAGAGAAAAGAGATAAGACAAGATAATAACTCATATAATATTTTTAATGTGGAAAGTCTACTCAAATATGAGAAGGGAAACCCATGAGACCAAGCTAG
Source organism: Vigna nakashimae (assembly GCA_034642375.1). Taxonomy (NCBI): domain Eukaryota; kingdom Viridiplantae; phylum Streptophyta; class Magnoliopsida; order Fabales; family Fabaceae; genus Vigna; species Vigna nakashimae. Next base: position 12,447,944 of record CM067764.1, on the reverse strand, counting down.
TATAAGAACTATACTATAAAAGTAGGATTACAAAAAAGATATTTCTTATCAAAAAGATAACACACAAACTCACCATTTGGATCACTTATAAGTATCTCACCAAGAAATGGTAAAAACTCTCTTTTCTCTCTCATATCATACTCAACTCACTACTACTATTTAACTTACTAGTTGGATCACTCAACTATTCTTGTGCATTTCCAATTATCTCAAAACCATATATATTTATAGTGAAGGTTTGAGATTTATAGATCAAAAGGAATATTGAATATTAAATATTAGATGTCTTCAAAAGTCAAGTAAATCATTCCAAGACATTGGAATAAACCATATATTAGTTTCAATGCATGGGAATTGCATCACTTAATTAAGTAGGGATGTATTTCCAATATTTACTACCAATATTTTTAGCTTTTAAACGAGAAAACAATAAAAAAAAATTATTAGTATTTCTTTTAATAAACGCATAAATTTTAAAATAATTTTTCTCACATTAAATTTGAGAATATCTTGCCATCCAAACTACAAAATTTATAAAAGGCAAAGATATAATTGCATTTACTGTTTTTTTATAACTCCACTTACTCGCATAACATTATGACTTATGTGGCTATTCACTTGACATAGAAGATATATTCAGTTGACGTGGAAGATATAATAAGGGTCCAAAATATTCTTTACATATTAATTTCTCATTGCCGTCATGTAATAGCATCGAATATGCTTTCATTAATAAGATATCTTCCAATGATATAAATTACTAAAAGTATACATTTTACATCGATTTTTTTTTAGTATTTACAACGGTTTAAGAATTGATATTGATGTTAACGATGCAATAGGTTTAATATTATTTATATTGGTTATTAAAATGATATAAAATAGAAAAATATTATATTGCTTTTAACGAAAATCCGATATTTGTTACAAAACATATTACTTCAGTTCTTTATAAAAATTATATCACTTACTCTAACGAAAAGATACAATATGTTGTTTTTCTTTCAAATAACAACAATTTTATTACTATAATGAGAATAAAAACAATTTACAACAAAGTGTTACAACAAACACTACATTAAAATCTTTAAATAATAATCAATTTTACTAATAAAAGATATATTTAAAAACTAATTTAAAGATTAATTTCTTAATTAGAAAATTTAGAGACTAGTTCATTTCGTAGTTAAAACTTTAATAGTTGATAGTGATCAATTTAAAAACCAACTCATAATAGAATCTATTTTAATTACTAATTTAGAGGTTAATTATAATTTTTTTATTCATAACAAAAACTATTTTAGTTTCTAATAATTTTTAGTTTAAAAATTGATGTATAAATTGGTCAACGAAAATTCAATATTCAATAACAAAACATTCCCAAATTTATAAGAAATTTATTTATCTATGTATTATTACATTAGATTTTTTAGGTTTAAACAGTGTCCCAATAGTTATGTCAAACTATCTTTAAACTTATAAGTGATATATAGACTTTAACAAACACGGTATATTTCTTTATTTGAAACATAATTTTAGTTCTTTCTAAAAAAATATATAAAATAGTTAATTTTACAAGAAAAAATATTTACTTCTTTTCATGACAGAGTTATAAATTTATATTTAGATTTCATTTTTTTACTGAATTAACCCTAGACCAATTCTTTTTTATTAGGAAATTTTTAATACATCTAGCTCAAGTATTTATATATAAAAATAAAGATTAATTAGTTTTTGTTATTAAAATTAATCATTATTTGTAAATTTTATTGTATGAAAGTGATGAAAAGTTTCAAAAAGATTTGGAGGAAAGAGACGCACACACGGAAAGTTAAACAAATAAAAACACTGTGAAAGTACAAAATAAAGTGAAGCACGAAAATGTGAATTAAGGTTTTAATTGGATTTACATTAATTGTTTATAACAACCAATGTAAAATGTCAATGAAAATAAAATCACATCAATTAAAGAAAAAGTCAATATAATATCTCAAACTGCACATAAATTATATCGATTACTTATTAACCGAGGTTATGTCCCCTTCACTGATTACTAAATATTATAATAAGTTGGTTTATAATAGTTTGCTTAAATTAATTTTATTTGCAATAGTCATTTTGCACCTGTAAGAATCATATTATTTTATGATTTTTGGACCCATAAAAGATTGTCAACTTTTGAGATTTATTTCTATCAAATAAAATAATAGAATAGATAAACATTACAATTTTAAGTATTAATTTGGAAAAAATAAACTTAAAAAACACTATATCAGAAAAAATAAACTTACATACTTATTGTCTTAAAATTTTATATCTCTAGAACTTTTGGATTCTTTATTTATATATATCCTATAAGTTATTAAAATATACTCTTTAGGACTTTCATATACTAAATTAGTTTCTGCATCAACACCAAAAAAACTCAATTGATGTACATTTAATCCAAGCTAGTATGAAATCATATTTTATTCTTAATACACTACTTGATAAAAATTATGGGGCAAGGTAGATACTTTATCTAATGGGTACGAGGATTTGAGATTACTTTAGACTCGTCACAGTGTCAATCTCATTCATCCTTTAAAGCATCTATGAAAAAGTGTTTACAAAAAAAGAAAGCTCACTTGGCACAACAGTTATAGGAAGATATGAAAGAAGAATGAGTGCACATAAGACAAAAGCGGCAAGAGATGAGACAAGTGGCAAACGATGGATGGAAGCATTTGACAAGATGCTAGAGTACTTAATAGTCTTCAAAATCTTCCCACTATAGTACAGGTTGACCTTTCTCCTAGTGTCAAAGTCAGCACTAAATTAAGTTATTCAGTTACAAAAATGATTCTTTGACACGGTTAAAGAAATTTACATTCATTTGACATGCGGTGGGATCCAATAATTGTCAACATCATTAAGAATATATTGGTCATTTTAGTTTATGGGCTGCAACTGAGGTGGCTTGTAAAAAACTAAATGAAACGTTGTGTTTCACTTGCTGCCTCAAGATCCTGTGTGTGATTTGAAAATTTGAAAGTTAGAGCATTTCATTTAGGAAGAGACAATTTTTTTCATGCTAGGGTTAGGGTTGAGAGAGAACGAGAGAGAAAAAAAAAAGGAGAACTCCATTGCTGCCACCGAAGGCTGGACGTGATCGGAAAAGTTTGTACCAGCGAAGTTGAAGTCGAAGGCAAAGTTCGTACTGGACGTGATCGATGTGGAGCGTGGAAGGTTTGTCCCCTTTCTAATTTCTCCCCTCTGTACCGTTTGAAGAATATAAAGTATGAGTTTCTTCTTCCTTTCTTCTTTTCTCATAATTTGTCTATCTTTCCTTTTATTTTTGGTTTATTTTCGAAAACCCTAGACTAAAGGGGGAAATGTCGTGAGAGATAAAATTCTCGATTGGGCAAACCTGTAGGATTATTTACTCTCCTTTGTGTTTTTGGGCTTGCTTTGCTTGCTCCCTCTATGTTCCTTCATTCTTTTCTGTTTGATGATATTTTTTTTTGCTTTAGAAAAAAGGGAAATATTCTCATGAGAGTTGAACATCAGTTTAAGGTGTCCTGAATTTTTCATAGATTTGCTTCTGGCACCATCTTATTTTTAATTTATGTATTGTATATGTTATTTACCAGCATCCTTTGTTTTTTACTCAGTGATAAATTTGCTTTGGAATCCATCACATATATTTTATTTGTATCACTACTAGGTTGCCCTTTCTTAGTCAGTTGTGTTAGCATTGTGCATGTAATTTGAAACAGTTTGCAACTGTTGCACCTTTATGGTGCCCTCTTTGCCCCTAGATATGGTGTTTTGCCCACTGTTATTTTTAACTCCTTGGATTTTATGTAGAGAATAGTTTCATCTAATTTATGAATTTAAATATAGATTATTCTTTCATAGAGCTAAGTGCTTGATTAACACCAAAAGTTTCTTTCTCCATTTTTTCTGTTTCTAGTGTCCTTGTGGAATCAGCTCTTACGAAATTAATTGTTTTGCATGTATTACCCTATGACAATTGATGCAAGAGTTAGATTTGACAAATGTTCGTGAACTTGAAGATTGCATGTATTACCCTATGACAAATGTATGTATTCCCTTCCAGAGAGTATTTAATGCTTTCCTACTATCCACACAATCATTATTACCACTATTTTATTTTTTATCTTGTCTTTTTGTACAATGTTTGATATAATTACGTTAATAAATTGGTTGCTTGAAACGATATTTGATGAATGACAGACAAGATTTTTAATTTTCTAGCTTTTATGGCTTGAAGTCTAACTTGTTTATTTTATGGACATTCAGTACAAACCATAGAGATAGTTGGAAGAGTCATTATGGAGAAACAGGTTTGAATACACATGATGATTTATTATGTTTTTAAAATGAATTTGGTGAAATGCTTTGTCTGACTTATTCAATTGTATACTTTGATGTATAGGTTTATGTACGACATTCATGCAGGACAAAATACTTGGCACATGTGAACACATTATTAAAAGATGTGCAAAAGACATTGATACAAACAACTCCTTTTGCATGGCTATTGTCCATTGATGTGGATGCCAAAATGAGTAGGACACTACTTTTAGAATTGTGTAGTAGATGGTCAGAGAGGAGGGGCGGGTTTGAAGTTAGGTCTGTCTTTATTCCATTCACCAAGTTAGACCTTTGTTTAGGTTTAGGGGTTAGGGTTAATGGAGAGATGTTTAAGTTGTTTAAAGAAAAAGTTGATTGTCATACTAGGAGATTGTTTGACACAATTGATGCAAGTGTTCATAATGTTTATGAAGAAATTCAAAAGCATATAAAAGCGGATGAAGTGGGTGATGTTTGTAGATTATATTTATTGTTAGGGTTGAGTGAGTTTTTCTTCCCAAATAGAGGTGGAAAAGTTCACTAAGGTTTATTTGAATTATTAGATGATTTATCCTGTATTGGAAAATATAACTGGGGGCGTGTTATTTATGAGTATTTGGTTTCTAGTTTGTGTGATGCTGCATTGTGTGTGGGAAAGAGACAAAACAGATCACACTGTCATGTGGTTGGTTGTGTATTTGCATTACAGGTATATTTTGATGTTAGTTACAAAAGTGATTGTGTTATAACTTACAATTGTTACTTTTTTGAAATTGAAGTTTGTATGTAACAGATCTGGGCAATGGAACATGTTTTATTTGGTCAGAAGAAGTTGGCTAAAACAAATAGTTGTTTACCTAGAATCCTTCATTGGATACATGTTAAAGTTGGTGAAGCAGAAATTGAGAAAGCCTTTCTGTGTAATGAAGTGAGATTAAATTAATATGTGTTATACCAATTGGATGTTTTGTAATTTGTATTGATTTTAATATGTTTTTTGTGGTTATTTTGTTTTGTATAGGTGATTACCGAGGTATATGTAAGCAATGAAGAGATGTGTACTGAAATAGTCAAAGAAGGCTTAGATGGTCATCATAATGCTGGATTGAAGGAGAACTTGCAAAGGAGATCTATGGCTGATATTGTGGCAGAAAATGAAGCTTTGGTTGTTATCATTGTTGACCAAGAGGCATCCATTGGCAAGCTGGAGAAAATGGTTGACAACCTGGCAATGTTTGTTGCACAAAAGCGGCAACAGGTTGATGATGTTACGAATTCAAATTCCAAAAAAAAGTGTGACATGTTAGTTAATGAATTTGGGACCAGTAGTTCACAGGAAGATTATGAGGTAGTAGTATCATGTATTGGGAAGTCAAATTCTAAGAAAGAGTCAGAGATTGAAGGTGATCGTGTGGAGAAGTCCAATTCTGAGAATGTTTTTGATGTTACACCTGCTGTTGGAAAAAGTTTCATTGAAAATGGTGGTGATGTTTTAGGTCATGCAGAGATGGATACTGAAAAATCTGACATGTACACGCGTTTAAAAGCTCAACCTAGGAAGCGTGTTAGAAGTGTTCTTCTGAAAACCCCTTGGACAAGATTAGATAGGAAAAATCATAGGCGCATTGTATAGTTTATGAACTTGTTTATGTTACAATATTAGGTTGAAATGATAAATATTGTTACCAAACTGAAATATTATTTTCAATTATGTTAACTGTTGTATTTTTTGATGAATAGAGGTTGAATATATGAAGCATTTGTAATTGTTATTGAGATGTTACTTTTTCCTGGTTGATTGAATTTGATTTGGGAATACGTAACTTTTTATGTTGTTTTTGTTGATAAGGGCAATTGAATTAACCATGTGCTTCATTAGAGATAAGTAATAACTCAAACAATTTTGTAGTCAATACTGTAGATTAGTAGATTTTTTGCTGCAGTAAGTGGTTATTTGTTTGAAAGTTGTGGTTGGTTGTAACAGATATTGTGTACAAGAATAAAATGATATCACTGATTTCAAGTGCTTTGATAACAATAGTTGACTAAGAAGTTAATGTGCTTCCCAATATTTTGGTACCAGGAATGGTATTATGCAGAATAATAATTTGGTCATTTTAAATGGTCAGCCTTTTTGCAGCAGTTAGTGGTTATTTGATTGAAAATTTGTGGTTGGTCCTCACACCTATTTCGTTCAACAATAAATTGATCAACCTCATTTCAATGCGTTTGATATTAAGGTTTGATTAAGTAGTTAATGTGCATCGCGTGATATGGTCAAAAGGACTGGTATTTGGCAGAATAGTTATTTGATCATTTTAACTGGTTTGATTATTTGGTTCAGTAAGTGGTTATTGACATACAATTTTCTGGTTAGTTGTCTTAGACATTTTGTACAAAAGCAGAATACTTGAAATCGATATCACTAGCAAAGTATAAATAGAACATTTGTGTACAATGATTGTAAATATGACACTCATTTTCACCACATATTTCAAATCACATGACCAAAAAAATGTAACAACATAATGTCAGGAATTGAATCCTAAATGTGAATATTGTATTTCAAAATACATTGTCAATATTAGTTGTGGACGACTGTGTGTTTTGCATGTCATTGTGTAATGATGTCAGCAGTGACATGAACCCAGTGGATTGCACACCTGATACCTGCATGACAGAACAAGAGTATAAAATGACATCTAAATATATGCACGACTTACTAAATGTGAAATGAATAAATTCTAAAATCAGAATTGAATCGTACCGGTCCAATTGAGTTGGATGTTGTGTAATGTGTGTTGACTGTGACATCACTGTTGTTTCTTAATGTTGTATATGGTACGTCCATCATTGTTTCCTTTATGAGTAGTCGATATGAAGTTAGTTTAACTTGCATTAATTTGGAAATTTTTACATAACGAAATGATTATTGCAACTAAACACAGTAAAAATGAATAACATAATTACTTACACCAATAGCATTGGATGTTTGATTAGTGCCTTTTGTTGATGGTTTCTTTCTTTTGATTGTCTCAGTTGTTGACTTCAACCTTCTTGTCTTAGGTCGACCCTTTCGCTTCACACTTTTGGGGCTTTGGATTTCAGCAGTTTTTGTAGTGGTGTCTACATCATGGCCTATGTTACTATCATACAGGTGTTCTTCTTGTATGTGGCTATTGTTGTCGACGTATGGTGAAGATGAAATTTGTAGGTCATGCTTGTTTACAAATGAACTAAGGTTGTCAACCAATAATTGTGTCATGTATACTGAGTCACAAGCAATCTCAGCAATATTTCCAAAAGTCTTCATTAAGTTATCATATCGTTCAATATGTGGGTCCTTTTCCTTGTTGTTGTATGTTGCTCTAATATACGTGTGCTTTCTGCGGACACTTTTACACCATCTTGTGAGTATGTACTTAGCAGGAACCTGTATCACTCGCTCTTGGGCCAAAACACAAACACAATGTCTACATATAATGCCCCTAAACTCAAAAAGCAAACAACTACAATTAACATCCATTGTGTCTCGCTGAAATGTAACCATGAATGTCCTCTCTTCCCTTATTTCATTACGAATGAAGTCCTCCATGACCTTGTACAGTGACGAATTATCTTGTACCACAATGCCATCAACGAAACAATTAATTTTACCTCTAAATTATGACTGTATTTCTGTAAACTTAGCATGTGTGTAATGCTTTTGGAATTGCCGCTCTATGAGTGATTGTGAACCGCATGGAAGAGTTGTGTTTAATGATGTGAAGTCAGCTTGGGTCTCTTTCTCTGTCTTGTGTTGTAGTGCATTGTCATATTGTTTAACAAATTCTTGAAGAGTAGTGCGTGAGTTAATATATCCATCAAAGAATGCATTCATGCTCTTGCTTCTTTGAGTTGTTGACATGCCAGCCCAAAAACTGTTTCTCAAGTAACAAGGAACCCACCATGACGTTCTTCGTAAAGTGAAGAAAGCCATTCATTCTTGTGAAGTGAAAAGGTTGTTATCATCCTCTCCCATCCATAAACAAAATTATCAACCGAATCAGAATTGTACACAACTTCCTTAAGTTGGCGCTTGATATCTTTGTAAGCTGCATAACTCTGTAACTTCTCAGGTATTTTTTTCATTATATGCCATAAGCACCACCTATGACGAGTGTTAGGAAACACTAAAGAAATGGCTTTCTTCATTGCTTTGCACTGATCCGTAACAATTTCTTCAGGTGGTCTATTGGACATGCACCGAAGCCATGAATTAAATAGCCAAACAAATGAATTTGTGTCCTCTGAACATAACAAACCACAACCTAACAATATAGATTGGCCATGATGGTTAACACCAACGAAAGGAGCAAATGGCATGTCGTACTTATTCGTTAAGTATGTTGTGTCAAAAGAAATGACATCACCAAAATACTCACAAGCTGCCCTACTTCGTGCATCAGCCCAAAACACATTAAGTATGCGGTTGTCGCCATCCACATCAATGTCGTAAAAAAAATCCTTATTTAATTCTCTCATGGAAGAGAAATGATTTAAGAGTGTCTTAGCATCACCATCTTTTGATAAGGCTCTTCTTTGTTTGGCCACATAATTTCTAACATCGTGTTCGACAAACTCCATGTTCTCATAACCTCCAGTTGCACAAACCAAGGACCGAAAACTCTTGTTAATCCTAACTCCTGCTTCAGCATTCAAGTCTAGAGTTCTTTTGACGTTGAGATTCATTCTTTTATTGCCTCGGAACAATCTAGACTTTATTGGACTAAGATCATGAGTATGTACATCATCAAATCCTGAAATGTACCATTTATCATCTCTTTTTGATACAATCATTCGAGCTGAACAGTCATTAGCACATCTTGGACGTCCAATCATTTGATTTTCAATGGTGGAGACATATTTTCCAGCCCTAGAACACACCATCATGAAGTAACATAATTCGTTCTTGTTATTCTTCCTTAAACTCCTTGTACGAATTCCAAAACCCTTTGATATTGCATATTGTCTATAAAATAACTTCACTTCATTTACAGTTTCAAAAACCATTCCAATTGTTGGAGCGATTGAGAGAGGTTGAACATTGTTTTCATTTAATTCTTCTTGTGCTTTTTCATGTTGTTCATCAATTTGAATATCATCCAAAGATGTATTATATGATCCATGTACCTGATTTTCCTACATTTAATTAATACAAAAATTATTACTACTCACTGCACTAATTAGTATGGTTCTTCATATTGAAGAAAATGAATTTTTTATATGTCCATAGCCATTTAATTAAATATTCACATACCAATGAACAAATAATCACTTACTGCACCAATAAATGTTGTTCATCAATGTCAACTTCATCCAAAAATGTATTTATATGTCCTCCATGTACATCTTATTTCTACATTATTGGAATACAATAAATATTACTAAAAAGTGGACTAATGAATGTCATCCTTACTATTCAGCTTCATCAATCTTGTACATGTACATAACCAGTAGAGGAAATAACCAGATAGAAATGACAAAATAACCATTTACTGCACATTAAATGTTGATCATCAATGTGCTTATCATCCAAATATGCATGTATAATGTCCATGTACTTTGTTTAAGCACATTAATTCAGTAAACCTTTTATTGTTCATTATTGGACTAATTAATATCGTCCTTCATTAATTTAAGTTAGTACTTTTCTATATGTCCATAACCAGTTTAACAAATAACCACGTACCAATGAGGAAACAACCATTTACTGTAACGTTAAATCTTTTGAAACGTACACTATGCAATGATTTCTGTCACGCCGAACATTACACACCATTGTACCATGTCTATGCATTCAAAGGGGGTATAAATTCAAAGATGACACTAAGAAAAGTATCACAAACACAAAGAAGATGACAAATATCATTCCCAACAATAAAGGCAGTGAACAACCTTCTGGCCAACTCTAAATGTTATTTACTTTGAATGGAAAGTTGTAATAACTTACCTATTCAATAAAACTGCAATGGTTGTTAAGATTAATGCACTTCAATAAATGAGTCTGAGCTCTCCCCATTCGGTCATCTCCTCTCCTACCAATATTAGGGTTTATGGTTGGGTAAGAACTTCATTGTGTTGGAAACAACATTGTCTCTACCTTTTATTTCAATCATAAAACGAGAAAAGTGTGTGGGTCATTAAGTTTTGGCAGAGGCATTAAATAGACAGTGATTGCATGACTTCTACCACAAGCAATCACATTTAATGCTTAATAAGGGCATTTATGTAATTGCAGAATTCTCTTATTAAAAACTGTGGTTGGGTAGGAATATGAAACATTTCACTGGAACGGAGGCACAATATCTGCGCTTCATGGTATGCCCAATTTTAAGGTTTCATTTTCGTCAACCCCAACTAATTCTTTGATTATGGATTATATTTGGTTATGACCACATCCTCTTCATTTTATAATTTTTAGAAGAACAACATCGACCTTCGTTATTGTCTCCCCGATTTTGAAATTTCCCCCCATTGTTAGGGTTACTTTTGCTGCATACATCCTCTTAAATTTTGTGTTTTTCTCATGCACACGTCATAGGATTTAGGGAATACATCGTTTTAGTTTGGTGAACTTGATTTTTTTGTTCAATTTTATTTGTGTCAATAGCAACCGAGAGCAATGGAGCCATGGGAAGAACTTGATATTGATGAAAGTGATCTTGATAGTTTTATTCGTCGTTGCAATTCTAATGACACTGTCATCCCGGGCCCTGCTGGTGTCATTGAGGCAGCTATGCTTAACCGACAAGTGAATGAAAACATTCCAACACAAGAATTTTTGAGTGACATAGCTAAAGCTGGTTTTGATCGTGACTTCACTTCCAATGCTTGGTTATGGGCTGAAAAATTCATTGACATCCACGGTAAATACCCTAATTGGGAGTTGATGTTGATAGACTTTTTGTAATTTGCTATTTTAGGAAGATTATCGAAATAGTAATTTCATTTGCAGGATTGTTGATTAAACATGAGGTTGAGCATATCTCAACACTTGATTCATTGAGAGGAACTTGTAAGTTATCTTTGTTGCGATGTATTGTTAAAGCTTGTGAACATAACAGATTGGGTGACATGAAAATAACAATTCGGGTAGGTTGATGTATATTTACTTTGACGACCATCTTCAAATATTATTGTGATAAATGAACCTCTTTCTTAATAGGATCCAACAGGGACTGTAAAAGCAAGTGTTCACCACAAGGCCATTGATCATCCTAAAATAGGTGTACACTTAAAAGTTGGAAGTGTGATAATCCTACAAGATGTAAGTATGTTTCATTTTCATAAATACTTAGCTATTGACCTTATATTCCCACATCAAAATATGGATTCCACCAATAATATTTGTACAGGTTTCAATTTTTTCACCAATACGTGAAACATACTATCTTAACATAACTCTGAGGAATATTGTCAAGGTAAAGATTTTTGTGAACAATTTTGTATTGTACTGTTATATATGTTGTAAACTTTTCTATGACTTGAAATGATACTCTCGGATTGTGCAGGTTTTTGGAACTGATATTAGGGGCCCAACTGATGACCTAGTACGTCTATCAATACCAATTGATACCAACAAGCCTCCAACACGGTCCGTTGATGACATTCTATCCAAATTGATTCCACCTGTTGACAAAGCTGAAGGCACTGGATGAAATAAGAACAATATAAATGCAACAACTTGAAAACTTTCATAATTTCCTTGCTTGTATTTCAGATTTATCGTTGTTGTTTTTTGTCGAATATTGTGCGTGGTTACATGGATGTGTTATTTAGTCAAATTTGTGAACTACTTAAGTTATGTTGATGAATTTGTTGTTGCATTAAGTGCTTATGTAATGTTCGTTATGTTATAAGTTTTATATGAAGTTCATTTGGTGAAAAATAAAAGTGTTCAACTTTATGGACAACTTTATTCGGTTATTTATTGAATTGGTTATGTACAACAATACAAGTGTTCAAATTCAATTTCAATGTCAAAAATTTTTTGTCGAGTAGCTGGTTATATGTTAAGTTTGATATGGTTATTTGCTCAATAACTTATGTACAGTACTGAGTCCGAAAGAAGTAATGGTCCAATTTATGGTTATGAAGTCTCTAGTGATGGCTCGCTTGGGAGAATGGTAGCTGGAAGCGCACACCGTGTGATGTTCACGTGAAGACACACACCACCATGGCTGCAAGCAAAGACCGAGTGGAGAGAACACTGGGTGACGTGGAGAGAATGCTCGTTCACGGTCACAATAAAGGAGCGCTTGGTTCCTTTTATCTGTTTCCAGCTGCGCGCACGTCAGAGAGTATGGAATTGGAGAAATGATGCTCAACTTGGTGTTGCACAGAGAATGGAGGAGTGCGTACGGTGATGTGCTCAAACGCTACACGCTGAGTCGAGAGAACGCTCGGTCAACTGGACAGAGCGAACGCTCGGTCAGCTGGACAGAGCGAACGCTCGGTCACGTCACAATAAAGGAGGCGCACGATGATGTGCTGAAACGCTGCACGCTCGGTGGAGAGAACGCTCGGTCAGCTGGACAGAGCGAACGCTCGGTCACGTGGAGAGAGCGTTCGCTCACGTCACAATAAAGGACGCGCACGGTGATGTGCTGAAACGCTGCACGCTCGGTGGAGAGAACGCTCGGTCAGCTGGACAGAGCGAACGCTCGGTCACGTGGAGAGAGCGCTCGGTCACGTCACAATAAAGGAGGCGCACGGTGATGTGCTGAAACACTGCACGGTCCTTCGAGAGAACGCTCGATCAGCTGGAGAGACAACGCTGGGTCACGTGGAGAGAGCGTTTGGTCACGTCACAATAAAGGAGCGCTCGGTTCCTTTTATTTATTCCAGCTGCGTACACGTTGAGGACGAGGGTGAAGCGCTGACACATCTTGCGGAGGCGCTGATTTGGTTACAATAACTGGTTATGTTGTTAAACCTATGTGGTTATTTCTGAATTTGATTTTGTACAACAATATTACTGGTTAAATTCAATATCAAAGTTTTAATTCTTTGATGCAGTAAGTGGATATATGGACAACTTTATTCGGTTATTTACTGAATAGGTTATGTACAACAATACAAGTGTTGAACTTCAATTTCAATGTCAAATATTTTTCGTACAGTAACTGGTTATATGTTAAGTTTTATATGGTTATTTGCTCAATAACTTTTGTACACTACATGTTCTGCTAATTTAGTTAATAGCTTATGTACACAAAATGGACATTGGTCATTTAACACCTCCTGGAACTACATTAGACATTGGTGGTACTAGTACATAAGTAATGCAATTTGTGATCCTTCATTATACATAGTAAACAACTTCAAAAACAATAACAAAAATTGTATCATATTCTATCATATTCCACCAACATCATTACAAGTTATATCCCTTCTTTAGTGTCTTCAAATTCTTCATGTTGTCCTACTTCATGACTTCTTCATTTGCTATAGCATTCCACAATTCTTCATTACTGTACTTCTATGCATATTTCCTTCATGTAATACCCAATCACAAACCATTTGTTGTCGAATAAGTTGTAATTGCTCCTGCATTGATATTACAGTTGTGAAATATTATAATTAATAACCTGTTTTCAAAAACCATATAAAACAATACAAACATATACTTAAAGAAGACCAACCGTTGTGTAATCGGGCATTTTTTTTGCCATCAAATTTAGGTTGGTTGTCCCATAACTCCATATATTTCATCACCAACAAACCACAATCATACCTACACATTAAACTAATATTAGAAGGATCACATATGAGACAACCCAATACATTGGTTATGGATAAGGTGACTAACGTATTTGGTTGAATTGGCAAATCTTCTTTAATGACCTTCATTTGTCGCTCCTTACAATTTGCTTCATTATCTATCATATTGAATAACTCTTGCAAACAACCGACCTTGGAAATTTGTATTCAACACATTCATTATTATTGTACACCTTTTACTCTAAAATAATACTTCCATCAAAAGAACAAGTCTACAAAACAACTTCTCTTACTATTGCCTTGTCAATACCATATTTGGTCCGCCTCTTATGACCAAGAGAATCTAAAATGAAAAATCCCCTTGATTGGCAATTGACACAATAGCACCACCAATGGTCATCACTCACAGTAGGCACAAACAACTAAAGAACCATAACCACAAACATTAATATAGTGAACAACACATGTTATGATAAAGGTATAGGTTGAAGTACTTACAAATTCAGAAATTAACAAATGATTTAATGAACAACTCTGAGGTTGGAAGAAATTATGGTAATCTATTGCTTCCAATAATTCTCTCTTTTTTTTAGGAATCTTCATTCTTTCAATGATCGTTGTCTACAAAAATTGCATTAGTAACATTAGTTCAAACATACGTACTTCACCAAGGTCAAACATCAAGGAATAATTAATGTACCGCAAAAAATGGATTGAAACAACATCGAGTAATCATTCCTGATTTATGCAATTGATTGAACACAATCATCGCAGTCACAAACAGCATAACCTACACCAAAAGTTCATAACCAATCATTGAATATCCTTTTGACATTTATATTTCATTATAATAAAATAAAGTAGAAATTTTGAATCTTAACCGTTCTATATACTCCTCACATAGTACTTGTACACAAAAACTTTCGGGTATTTGAACTTACGATGTTATCAATTTTTGCACGAGGTCGAAAGCATTGCAAGTCTCCTCTAGTTAAGATGTTGTTAGACACCTCCACAAGCGCTCTATATACAAAACAAATTCATCATAATTTCAATTATAAAAACATTTATACATAATTTTTTGAATTTTTGGTTCCATTGTGTTATGTATAACTTACACATCAGCATCATTACAAAGTGATGAAGTGCAGGTGGTGTAAACACTTCTAAAATCAATGTTGTCCTGTCTGGAAGCTCCCTCCATTCCCACATCCACAAAATTGACAATTGCTAAATCATTCATTTTGTCAGCTGTGGATGGTCCCTCCATACCATCATGAAAAGATGGCATTTCATTGTGTACTTGTTCTTCAAGACGTCTTATTTTCATTTGTAACTCATCAAGCCGTTCTGCATGCTTGTCAACTCTTCTCCTCAATACTCTCTGGTCTTCCACAAGTCTAGCAAACTCTACGTTCTCATCATTTGACTCAAGATTACTTTTCCCACCATAAGTTTGTGATTCCTTTATTTCATCATTTTCTAATTGCTCTTCAGACAAGTTGCATTCCCACAATATCTTCAAAACAAAATAGAAATTTTAACAACGCTAATAAATCATATTAAGCAAATAACACAACAAACGTAAGGATTATATAAAAAATTATGGAATTACCTCTGTTTGTTGAAAAGTTAATTTGATTCTTTTCCTTTTATCTTTAATAACAACCCAATAAAGAAATCGGGGATAAATACACCGTCCACCAAGATGATACAAACTGATGTGTTCAACAACCCACAACTGTAAAGTTCATTACAATAGTTATATCTCTTTCAAAAAATATCATCATTTATTTTGTAACAGTTAAATAAACGAATGTATAAACATACCTGCAAAACTGTTGCACACCCAGCCATGTGTATAACTTCGTGGTAAAATCTGCTATTGTATTTATTGCATGCCCGATTCAAACTACTTACTATCAAACCATGTACATCATCACCCCAATTGTATATATTTAGATCATTAATGTTATCTAGTTTACTAAAAGGGACACTGTTTATCACATTACTATTCCTAGGAAAATAAAATGCTCCAAAACCTAACAAAATATACAACCTACAAAACATGTCAACACTTCTTTTGGATTTAAATGTCTTATGCTTCATATTTTCCATTATACTTAAAATTGTGATGTCCTCATCCTTAAACAAGTCATTGACAATGCCACCGACATCATTCTCTAAATTAACACTCTCACCAACATTAGGTAAACCTAAAAAAAAAAACAAACTTCATCAACTCTAAAAGGCACTAAATTCTCCCTAATCCTAAACGCCTTATGAACCACGTCCCACCTACTGATTAACTCTATAAGAATAGGGCTAGAAATAACCATATCATCAACCATATCCACCAACCACTTGAAAGGTGTTGACTTTAAACGTTCCTTTTGAAAGGATGATAGGCAACCGTTCACTTGAACTATATGTTGTGTCTGGACTCGATGCCTAACTCTAAGTGAGGCCTGCAAGTATAAATCAAACCATATGTTACTTAATTCAATACAACAATGTGCATATTTAATAGTAAATTAATAAAATTACACCATACTTACCATTTCACTAACTTCTTTGTCCATATCACTATATCCTGCAAATTGAACAAAACAAAATAAAATTGATTGTATAATACTATGTATCTCACTTGACAGTCACATGTTCAAATTAATAAATTGGTTAAATACAATGTATCTAACTAATGCATGCATAAAGTGGAATTGTGATATTAAAATTTCAACATTGACCACTTACTAAACCAAAAAATACAATGTATCTAACTAATGCATGCATAACTAACCATATCACCACTTATTGCACTTTAAAATGTGAACATTGATATTGTATATAAAAACTTCTACAGATGTACAAAACCCCATTTACAAATAACCACATCCGACTAACAAGATAACCAGCTACTGCAGGGAGAATATTTTCATCTGATTCCGTTTGGGAGTGGAAGAAGAGGTTGTCCTGGAAGCTCACTGGCTTAGCAGGTTGTGAAGGGTGTCATTGTTTCTAAAGCTCTCATTGTCTCATTGAATATAAAAACTTCTATGGCAGTACAAAACCAGATTTACAAATAACCACATAGGATTAACAACATAACCACTTACTACAGCTCATTACTCAACTAATGCATGCATAAAGGGTCTTAAAAACCCACCTCAGTCAATGACATAGCGACAAAATCAAACTCAAAACTCTTAAAAACCACCTCCCCAATTTTTAACCAAATGGACCCCGTATTACGCCTACACCCTTCTTCCTTAGGGTCAAAATCAAACTTAAAAGTCTCAACCTTTTTACTAATGTGCTTCCTGTCGCACCACACATAAAGCTCCTACAAAAAAATCTCAAAGAGTACTACTAAAACACGTTACCAGCAAAGCAACCCCACCTCCAACATAGAACACATCACCAACAAACCAACCCCACCTCCCATCAACCCAAAAATAAGAGATTGGTCCCCCACAACCCCACATCAATAAACCGATATAGCAAAAAATGACATTGCGACAAAAACTACACAGCCTAAGACAGAAAAAATAAAATCAAAAACCTGTACCTCAAACCCAAAGACAACACACGCGACACAAATCGATACACCAAGCACAAGCCTCCACAATAAACCACTTCAGCGCCTGAATAACGTTCACAACAAACCACTAAACTGCCTCAAACATGAAAATGGGAACCATACAACAGTGGTGGAAATCGAGTTTTGAAAGAAAACTGAAATGGGGATTTTGATTCTTAACCTAAACAAGAAACGTCCCCCAGTAGGTGTTTTTCCACTTTTACCCTCCATCACATTGTAATTTTTTTTAAAAAAAGCTGACCTGGACCGTGTCAAATGAGTGTAAGTGACACGTAGGCGTGTCACCCTATTACTACTCATTCAGTTATAGGTGAAATAGGGGTGACATTGGCTTCGGTTGCCGATATGAGTTGATTATCTATTCCTCCCCCAATTGGTGACCCATGGGAAGTGCTTTTAAGGTTCCACCATATTACGTGGCCAATGTTTCTCGTCTCATTTGGTAAAGGTTATGATGAACATTATATGTTATGGTGATGTTATAATTCTTATATCGACATTGAAGGTTGGTATTGTATCGCAAGCATTGCAAACCTTCATTGCCTAGCCTAAACATCTCATAAGAATGACACCACACAATCAATTGGCTTGTATCTCCAGTAATATTGTTACATATGTAGCATATAGTATCCTAAGTAATATTATGTTTGTTTTGTGTAAAACGAAACAGAGTTGCATGTGAGTTATATATATATATATATATATATATATATATATATATATATATATATATAACCCACTTTTAATTTTCATATATATTAATTTTCACTTCAATTCACTTTTAAAAGTTTAAAAAGCAACAATCAGTGTATCTAAAAGCATTAAGTTATTTTTTATAATTTTGAAATATTTAAATATTTTGAATTGTCTCGAAATATTTTTGAACTGTCTAAATGTTTTTGTATAAAAATTTCTGACAAATTTGTGATAAAACAAAAATGCAAATATTACATTTAAAAAAAAAACTTTTTCTTAACGACGATTCGTGCTATAACTGTCGTTATATAATTTTTTAATGATGATTATAGTCAAACTTATCGTGATTTGTTAAATCTATTCTCTTTTTTTTTGTTATTTAAATCTTATATAGCTTATAAGAACAGTTAGAGCGATAATAGTCGTGGTTTTGTAATTTTAAATATTTTACTTTTAAGTTTCATATAGCTTATGACGAGAGATTTTAAAAACTATCGTGATTTTAGAAAAGTTAAAGACAATTACATCAATCGTCGTTGTTTTTTCTATATTTTTAACGATGATCGTTTAAAAAATCAGAATGATTGTTCATTGTGATTATTTATATTTGGTAAGTATAAATTATATTAGCATACGTGAATAAATCAATTTACTTATATAGAATATAAGTGAGCTGTATCATTATGATTTTTATAAAAAATAATATATAAAAAAGTAATTAAGAAAAAGATACCGTTTATTTATTATATAAAGCAATAGAGAAATACTGTGTTAAATGTATTTTATTTTATATGTAAATAAAATTTCAAAATAAAAGAAGTATATATTTTTTAATTCCTTATTTTATAATTAAATAAAATATGACTTTGATAGTGTATTCAAAGGGAGGAATCACGAAAGAATATATGATATCATATCATGTCTGTTACTGAAGCAAGTACTGAGGAATGATAAGATTGACAACAACATTTGTATCATAGATTTGAGCTTATAGAAAGCATAGCAACAGAAAGCCAATATTCATCTTCGTATGAGTTTCATTGCACAAACCTTGCAACAAAGTCTTCCAAACAACTTGAAGTGAACTTCTGACCTTGACGCAATGCAATTAGTATGCAACTTCTGAAAAATCAACTCAACACTTCTTACTTCAACATTTATATCTTCAAAATTAGTATACAATTTCAAAATAAAGACTTTCAAAATGGTACAACCTTACCTTCAGGCAAACTGCACACTCTAACCATCCCCTACAGTTCCTGTGAAATGTCTCACAAAAGGTTCCTTCTTGATAGAATATGCTACATTTTCAAGTTCAAACCATATCTTTAGTAAATTTTATTGAATTTTTTTCTATACATATCACGGTTTTCAGTTTTCATACATTTATTGAGAATTAAATACATAAAAATATCATTTTTGTTATTTTCAGAAGAAAAACATTTGTCTTGAGACTCGCCTACAGTACACACATCTTGAACCCATCAAGAACTCATAAACCCATCAAGAACTCATAAAGATCAAACATAATCAATTAGAAAATGTACATGTATTGAAGAAACAAGTGAAAGAAAGAAAGAAGAAAAGATTATTTACTATAAGTAAAGAAAAAGAAGGTACCCGCATCGGTGGCAGAGTTGAGCTACAGTACCATCACCGAGAGGCCACCCGTTAACCAAGGTTGTAATGTTGGAGTTGCAGTGCATGCAGCTGTTGGGGTTGTTCACTGTAGAAGAAGATGAGGAGGAGGACGATGACGAAGCAGAGGAAGAAGAGAAGGAGGAAGAAGGGGATGAAGAACCCATTGAAGCTCTCAGCGAGAAACCCAAAGAGAATTGTGAGAAAAACAACAGGTATCAGAGTATAACAAATGAAAAACAAGCGACCCATGCAGCATATAACCGCTTCTTAAGGAGACGCCAAATATAACGCACGAAAGAAAGTAGGCAAGTGATAAAAGAAAAAAAATGGTGAAAATAGAAATCTTTTGGTAAAAAAAATAGATAGAAATTTAATTAATCCATTACTAAAAGAATAGAAATAACCTTTTATTCAAAAATTGTGTTTGTTCATATATATAAATTATAGGAGGTTACTCCTACACCACTACAATTTTTAAAAATTACAAAACTATCTTTTTCATTTTAAAAAATTTCACACAACCACTTGGCCATGTCCATTAAAATTTATGTTTATCTTTTAATTTGTTTTAGCTTTTGATTTATTAATTTATTATATTTTAAATTAATATATATATTACTTAAAAAATTTTAATATTTATCACGTAATTATATATAAATTAATTTTATTTTATTTAATAAAATAATTATAATTAATTTAATTTAATTATTATATTTTTTAATTAATTATAATAAACGAATATGTCATATATGTTAATGACCGTTCAAGCTGTGTACTTTTCTTTTAGTTTTTACTTTAAATTGATTAAATAAAATAAAAATCAATTTAATTAAATTAATAATTATTATTTTATTAAATAAAATAAAATTTATTTACGTAATTAAATAACCTATAAATTAATTTAAAATATAATATTTTAATAAACTAAAAACTAAAACAAAATCTTGAACAATGTCACCACACTGGCATATCCATTTATCATAATTAATTAAAAAATAATATATTTAATTAAATTAATAATAATTATTTCATTAAATAAAATTATTTTATATATAATTAAATAAAAATTTAAAAAAATTTAAATAATATCTATATATTAATTTAAAATACAATAAATGAATAAACTAAAAAAATTAAAAAAAAAACATAAATCATTAAAGGGCCTATTTTTATTTATTTCAATTATACCTCATCGTTTTCTTAAGATGTAATCATTTATGAACTAAAATATAGTACAAGTTTTTCTCATAATTACTTTTAAGACAGAAAAGTAAAAAAAGAATAATAATTTTCATTGTCAACTAAATTTAAGTTATTGGAACCTTGAAAAATAAATTTCAAAAACCATATAATTTATTCTGGTTTGCTTCACTTGGATTATTGGGATGTGAATGAACTCAAATGCTTAATAGAAGAAACGGAGCTATTGTAAGGACTTGGATTTGAGTCAGCAAAAAGGGGATGACAAGTGGCAAAGGATGAGAGGTTGAGTACTTTAAAATAAAATTACATTAGTTTGGAAACAGTGGGTTTTAACTCATTCCTCTTGTCTGAGCAACCATTCCTCTTCCTGCAAGCTCTCTCCTCCTCCTGTATCTTCTCCTTTTCCATTCTTCACATTGAACCATTAAAATCTCGATTAGGTGCTGCCCCAACGATCACAAAGTAGCGGGTGTTGCTCTTAGTCGATCAATTTTGTCTAATCTGAACCGGTAAGAAAACCCCTTTCTCATGTGCCCTAGGGTTGTAAGCATGTGATTGAACTTGTTGCATGCAACCCATTTCGTTTTCTTCCGTAATCTAGCTTCTATTTGGTGCTAAGATTTGTTTTCTATCATCAATTGATGATTTATAGGTGATTCTAACATTTTGAAAGTGCAAGCAAGTGGTCTAGGGTTCCTACTTGAGCTTGGTTGTCTACACTAGAGGTAAGGGGAGCTAGTTCTATTTTTGATTTTGCTGTATGACGTGATTGCATGATGATTTTCAAATTGGTATGTTGTTGGAAGCAAAATTTTGAATTTTGCTAACTTGAAATGCATGTATGGAAGTGTGAGTGCTACGTGAATGTGGTGAGTGATGGATATGAACTGTTTGGGATGATTTTGAGTGATGAATTATGTATGTTGGAACTGTTTTGGTGTGTAAAATTTGTTGTGGTGTTGATAGGAAGGAAAATCAAGTGTCTTAAGGTCACTTTTTGGTCATTTTAGAGGAAGTGAGGTAGGGATTTTGAGTAAATGAAGGCTGCAGTGTTCCTGGACTGTTTGGGCAGCCTAGACAAGCCCATTGTGACTTGTTAGAAGCATAACAGTAGTTGAAAACAGGTTCCAAGTAGTAGAATTGGATTTGGGTACCTAAGTTGTGAAAATTGGTATTTTAGGGTTGAATTTGAGTATGAATCACTTTAGAATGGAATTAGGAATGTTTATAATCAATTAAGTAAGTCCAATCACGGATAAAACAAGAATTAAGGGTGTTAGAAGTTGATAAAAATGGTTGGAAATGGTAAGGGGAAACTCTGGCCTCATTCTGCATAATTCTGCAGAATTCTGCAGAGAGACAAGAACTGACCGTTCGTCCATGTCTGATTTAGACGATCGGTCATGCACTGACTGAACTGACCGTTCGGTCAGATGTTGCTATAGCGTTAAGACACTTAATGTTCGTCCTTGGGTATGCGTCAGGAATCGGTTAGCGTTCGTCCTTGAGCCAGTGTTAGTAATCAGTAGCGTTCGTCCTAGTGATGTTAACGTTCGTCCTTGAAGTATGCATCAGGAATCAGTAGCGTTCGCCCTAGTGATGTTAACGTTCGTCCTTGAGTATGCGTCAGGAATCAGTTAGCGTTCGTCCTTGAGCCAGTGTTAGTAATCAGTTAGCGTTCGGTCATGATGAGGCTTGATATTGAAGCGTTCGTCCTAGTTATATTAGCGTTCGTTCTCGATGAGGTTCGTCCTTGGGACTGGTCATGGGTAGCGTTCGGTCATGATAAGGCTTGGTATTGAAGCGTTCGTCCTAGTTATAACAGCGTTCGTCCAAATAGGGATCGTCCAAGTGCTTATGACGTTCGTCCAAATAGGGATCGTCCAAGTGCTTTTGACGTTCGTCCAAATAGGGTTCGTCCAAGTGCTTATGACGTTCGTCCAAATAGGGATCGTCCAAGTGCTTTTGACGTTCGTCCAAATAGGGTTCGTCCAAGTGCTTTTGACGTTCGTTCAAACAGTGTCCGTCCAATGGGTTTTGGACGTTCGTCCAAAACAGTGTCCGTCCAAGGTTTTGGACGCTCGTCCAAACAGTGTTCGGTGATATTTTCTTTTATGCTTTCTCTCATTCCAGTAAGCTTTGTTAATTAAATATTTCGGTTACAATTTATGAATGCATCTTCATGTGATCCAGATTGGTTGAAAGTGTATGATTATAAGTGGTTTATGATGTACATTGTTGATCCAAAAGGAATATTATGAGATTTAAAATGGTCAGATTGAATCGGAAATTTAGATCTCTCGGTGAGATCAGTTAGTGTATTGAATGAATGTAAGAGGCTTCCATATGGGGGGTTATCCCTAACACTCCAACGGTCTTTCATTCTCACTTAGAGAGGATTGACGCGTGTGGTGGGAGTAGTGGAGGTCCTAGGGTAGACGCTATCACTGGAGGTCTATTCCGCGGTAACGGATTAGCCTTGTGTATGGTCGGGTGGAACCCCTCGGCAATGGCTTTGCAAAGCAGTAGAGGCCATCACAAGTGCACAACCCGCCCCAGCTCTACATACATTCTATGTACGGACGTGTCTAGAGTCTTAACATGATAGTATGCTTGTCTTGATGAGTTTTAAGAAATAAATGCTTATGTTTATGATGACTAAGGTGTTTATAAGTGTATGAATATTCTGGTAAATGCTAGATTGATTGAAAATGAATTGTATGATTGTTTGAGACCTAGCTCACCCTTGCATTTGTGTGTGTTGCATGTGTTTGCTTTCCCTCTTGCGATGATCATCCAATCCTTTGGATGTGAGCAGTAGGTGATGATGTACCTTTGGAGCAAGCGTTGGAGAATGAGGAAGACCCAGCTCCTAGTGCTTAGGATTTCTACTAGCTATTGTGTTAAATAGCTCTTTATTTTGAAAAACTTCTAGCCTTCTTTTTAGCATGATCTGTATTTTGGAGAATTACGAACTTGTACTTATGTTTTAAAGTTTTCCAGCCAGACTTGGATAACTGTACTCCTTAATTCTATCTATTGTGTACTCTTAACTGCTTTCTATTATTATAATCTATGCATCCTACGTATATACTTTGTTATATATTTTGGGATGTCACAGCTATGACTTTACCTTAACATCATTTAGACAGCAGAAAGAAAGTACTCTTAAAAAGAAAGGAACTTCATTCTTAAAAAGAACTCTTAAACTAATAATTAATTATATCTAGCTACATTAAATTTAAAAGGCATGTATCTTGATATATCAAACTTTCTTCAAGTGATATGAGGCACTTGATCGTTCATTCATAGAGTGATTTTGCAGATTTAACTCTACTTCTTTTGTTTTCATTCTTCGACACCTTCTCAATGGACTTCTCGTTAGAGGATACAGCTTTGGCTATTGCTTTCATCTTTCGGACATTTTTTGATCTCTTCATTGGCCTTCCTTTCTGCTTCATCTTCCTGTTTTATAAGAGATCAATAGCTAAAAACAGTTTAGAAGAAGAAAATATTAAGAGAGCGGCCACGTCATATCTTTTTGCAAATATATGGAAAACATGAAGCAGGTGATCCTTATGTGAGGTGCCAGAGTTAAATACACTCAAAGGGATGAAACTCTTTAGCCGGCATAAGACCTCTGCCCATACTTGAGGGGCAAACAGAGCAAAAGTATCAAAGGAGAAACAATTTAATAAGCGTTTTAGTGACAATAGTTAATGAAACAAAAAGTATAATTTATACTTGAAAGTATAAACCAATGCTTATTGGTGTTTTTATGACACTGGTTAAGGAGTAACCATGTTAGTGATTTTATGATATTGGTTAATGAGAAATGATCATAAGTTCTTTTATTCTTAAAAGTGAAAACGTAAATAACTGAATATTTTTAGTAATTGAAAGCAATTAATAAAATCTATTACATGAACCTTAAGCAACACTCAGAAAATCTGTCATGTTTTGTTCAACAACATAGACAATCCATCAACTCAGCTAACTGGCATTAAGAATAGAACTTACTTTATGTTTGTTGGCCCCGAACAATCTAATACACATAATCTCTTACATAGTAAGGCAATCCCTACTATTAATTATCATGTATTACTAGTAATTGCAAAGACTTAAAGCTGAACAAAACACGCAAGCCATATTCAAACATCTATTAGGTCATATACGTCAAGCCATCTACCATCTAAGAGCTCACAAGAAACTTCTACATATAGACAAAGCCTTGTAGCACAAGACGTGTAAGCTCAAAGCACCGGCAGACTGTCTATAAACAATACAGGTTGACCACCCTGAATTTGAGGTTAATTTTGATAAAAAGCAACATGTTCTATGTCAACAAATGACTTCCTACAACCCTCTACACACAAAAGCATGTTATCTCGTGTCACGAGACTTACATGCTTCGCCATGCAACTGACTTTCTGGAAAAAACATGAAAAAGGTCAAACACACATCTTGTTGGAAGTCCCATATCGACTAGAAATAAGGTCAATTTAGAATATATAAATGGGTGCAAACCTTACTTTACAAGCCAATTTTGTGGGGTTGAATTAGGTTTAAAGTACACTTCTTAACATGGTATCATAACTATAGTTAGAACCTATCCTAGTGATATTTGTTGTTTGTTGGGCATGTTGTTCCATCCGCTACGAGCCACTAGCGGACCACCCATTAATATCTAGTCTCACGCTCGAGATGTATATACCTCGGCGTGAGGGAAATGTGTTGGAAGTCCTACATCGATAGAGATAAGGCCAATTTAGAGTGTATAAGTGAGTGCAAACCTCACTTATAAGCCGGTTTTGTTGGATTGAGTTAGGCTTAAAGTCTACTTCTTAATACACCTAATGCACGGAAAGCTCAAAACCTTATGAAGAAACACATGCAAGCTCCACCAGTCATATCTAAGAAGCCTATACAAGGAGATGCTCAAACTCATGCAAGGACCACTGGAATATTACCAAAAAAATAAAAGAGAATCACGTCCAATTCATGCAAAAAGATTGCACACAAAAATCTTGACATAAAAAAGTGAACACTAAACAGTCTACCTACGTCTTCTAGTTTAAGAAAGAGCTTTTACCAGTAAATTATCCACTTACTGAAGTTGGTGTCTTTTCAGGAGTAGTCTTATTTGTAAATCCTCTCTTCTAAGAGTTGATCTTGTTTCCATCAAACTCTTGTTTGTTAGTCAAGAGTGACAGAGAAAACAATACTCATGGAAGTGACTTTGTGTGAAAGAATACTCAATTTCATAATTTCAGGAAGAGATTGAGAAAGTTAGTCAGCAGGAGTGACTTGATGAACTCGTGAACCAGAAGAAGTTGAAATAATTGTTGTAATAAGTTTAGACAGGAATCCTTTATAAGTTACTTGAAGTAAAACTAGATGTAACTCAATTTGAGTTAGTAAATTAGTATAAAAGTGTCTATGATTACTTTTCGGTTATACAAATAGCTTATCAAACAAATATTGGCTTAACCTCTTTGTGGAATTCATTTACTCCAAACATTGTATTCAACTAGACGATCACTCCTCTAGACCATCTAGTAAAAGTTATTTTGTTTTCCAAAGCTTCAACAAAAAGTTTCACTTACTTTTATGCAAATGTTGTGTTATGATAAAAGAGAATAAAATTTCTACATTAAAATTTAGGCTCTTTCCACTACAAATTAGGGTTTTGATTAAACTACAATATGAATGGAAGAGTTATATTCGAAATTATATTTAAAGTTTTGGAAACTATTGTGTCCAGTTCATGAAACCCAACCATGGTGACATCTTTATACCCTTTTAATCAGTTTTTATAAGCTTGCAAGTCCTTTAGAAAAACTATATAAATCTTATTCAATTTGTTGTTTCAATTGTAGGATAGTATTTATTCTCTTTGCTTCAATATTGATTTAAAGTTTTTTAAGTCTTAATTAATGAATATCTAAATTGTCCAACTAGTGCAAATCGCTATAAAGATGACTTGATTTATCAATAAGCAACATCAATTGGTACGTTTGCTAAGGAGTTAAAATCTACTCAACCATATCGCAACAGCAATTGCAAACCACTACTATGATATGCCCAATATAATCATAACCACAAGCAAAAACCATGCATTTGAGTGAGTGAGAATAAAGGCCAAAAGGAAAGGCAATATTCATACCCTTCTATTGCACAGAAAAAAGGTTATGCCAGGACTCAATTGCAATAATCTGTAAGGCATTCATCGGACATGACACTATCACAGACACCGGAACATTGCTAACATCCAAAATATAGGATAAGGCAACACCGCTAATATATATAATCAATGAGACAAAAATCTCAATTCAGAATTTTCACACTATAAAATCAGATGTGTTACAGTTTCCCGTAAAAAAACATTTACTTGAGAATTAAACTGTAAAATAATTCTAGAGGACTTGATTGATCCCTCTCACAATCTTCTATTTATAAGAATAAATTGATACAAAAGTACATGATAAATAGGATAACCCTAGACACAATATAATCATGATAAATAGGGTAACCCTTAACACAATATAATGATGATAAAATAGGATAAATATCCTAACACTCCCCCTCAAGCTGGAGCATACAAATTGTATGTACCAAGCTTGGAACAAATAAACTCAATCCGAGGACCCCTTAATGACTTGGTCAATACATCTGCGAGTTGATCGTTTGACCCAATAAACTCAGTAGATATTTCTTTAGTCAACAACTTTTCACGAACAAAATGACAATCAATTTCTATATGTTTAGTCCTCTCGTGAAACACGGGATTTGATGCAATGTGGAGAGCAGCTTGATTGTCGCAATACATCTTCATAGTATGGATGTCACAAAATTTAACCTCTTGAAGGAATTGTTTCACCCATATAAGTTCACATGTTAGTAATGTCATTGCCCTATACTCGGCTTCCGCGGTTGATCTAGCTACTACATTTTGTTTCTTACTTTTCCATGAAATAATGTTTCCTCCCAGAAAAACACAATATCCTGTAGTAGACCGTCCATCAATAGATGAACCTGCCCAATCTGCATCACAATACCCAGAGACCTGAATGCTTCCTTTATCTTCATATAACAATCCTTGCCCGGGAGCCTTATTTACATACCTTAGAATGCGAATGAGAGCATTCTAGTGGTCAACACATGGAGCCTGCATGAACTGACTAACCACTCCAACTGCAAAGGATAGATCTGGCCTTGTAATAGTGAGATAAATCAGTTTTCCAACCAGCCTCCTATACCTCTCTAGATCGGAGAATAATTCAGCTTATTTTGTCCTTAATTTTTGGTTTGGGTCCATGGGACTGTCTACCGGTCTACAATCAATCATGCCTGTTTCTTGTAATATATCAAGAGCATACTTCCTCTAGGAGATTACAACTCCATCTCTTGATTGCGCTACTTCAATGCCTAAGAAGTACTTGAGACTTCCAAGATCCTTGGTTTGAAAATGTCTACACAAGTACTCTTTTAGTTGAGATATTCCAACAACATCATTTCCTGTAATGACAATATCATCAACATATACTATTAAGTAAACACATTTCCCGAGAGAAGAATGACAGTAAAAAACTGAATGGTCTGCTTCACTGTGTTTTAGCCCAAATTTTTTAACAATGGAGCTAAACTTTCCAAACCAAGCACGTGGGGATTGCTTGAGGCCATATAGAGATCGATGCAATTTGCATACCATACCAGACTCCCCCTGAGCAACAAACCCATGAGGTTGCTCCATATAAACTTCTTCCTCAAGATCACCATGTAGGAAGGCATTCTTGATATCCAATTGATGAAGTGGTCAATGACGAATGGCTGCCATGGCAAAGAAGAGGCGAATAGTAGTCATCTTGGTTACAGGAGAGAAAGTGTCACAATAATCAAGACCATAAACCTGAGTGTCACCTTTTGCAACAAGTCGAGCTTTGAGCCGATCAATTTCACCATCAGGGCCGACTTTAACTGCATACACCCATCGACAACCAACCACCTTTTTGCCTGGGAGAAGAGGCACCCGCTCCCAAGTATTACTATGGTCAAGAGCCTGCATTTCTGCAATCATAGCTTGTCACCATCCAGGATGATCAAGTGCTTCTTTCACATTCTTGGGTATAACAACAAAGGACACTGAGGATAAAAGAGAAAAATAGGAGGGCGACAATCGATGATAGCTTAGAAAATTATAAATGGGATGAGGGTTTTGAGTGGCACGAAGGATCAACACCATGTAAAATTTGTCTAGTTTCTTTTTTATATCCTCTAATGGGTCCACTTCCAAAAACATCATGAGTTCTTCAACAGCAGATTGGGCTTCAGCCATGAAGGACACCATATCATGGTCTGCCATTTTAAGATATGCAAGCTTGTTCGTAGTGTCATAGAGACGTTGAATATCGTTAGCATAAATGCTTTGGGCTTTCTTCCAAAAGGAGTGACAAGTTTTGAAAGTACTCAAAGATACAAGAAGTTTGGGTTCCACTGATTGTCATAACAGGGCACACAACTGGAAATCTGCTTGTTTCCACTGATCAACTTTTTCAGTAGGCACATGGCTTCCATCTCGCTCAAGGTGGTTATAATGCCCTTGGCCAAGGAACCACATTTCAACGGCAGCAGACCATGATAGATATATTTTTTCCATTTAGCTTCTCGGAGGTAATTGATAGACTTCCGGAGAAAGAAAGAGTACTAACAGACGCCATTTCTAAAGAAGACAAATAGTACCAGAGAGGAACAAGAAAACCCTAAGGGTTTAGACGAACAGAACTGTGACAACGATGGACGAAGGTGGCCGACAATGACGGACGGTGGCCGATGATGGCGAACGGTGGCCGGCGATGTACGGTGGCGGGCGACGACGGACTGTAGCGTCAGACAGATATTACGAAACAGAAACCAGAGCGGGATCGACATGCTCTGATACCAACTTGAGAATTAAACTGTAAAATAATTCTAGAGGGCTAGATCGATCCCTCTCACAATCTTCTATTTATAAGAATAAATTGATACAAAAGTACATGATAAATAAGGTAACCCTAGACACAATATAATCATGATAAGTAGGATAATCCTAGACACAATATAATCATGATAAATAGGGTAACCCTTAACACAATATAATCATGATAAATAGGGTAACCCTTAACACAATATAATGATGATAAAATAGGATAAATATCCTAACACCTTTCACAAAGTAACTCTAAATAAGAAACATGCATCTAAATAGTTAAAATAACTAGTTAAGTTTTATAAAGACAAGCTTGAAAAAGAGTCATGCATTATTTATAATATAAATTGTCAGAACCCTTAAATTTCGTGTGAGTGGAAGTCAGGTGTCAGTGGAAGGATATCAGAGCTTCAAATAGTGGAAGACAGGTGTGCAGCGTTGAGTGGCCGATCGGTTTTAGTGACGGTAGTATTTAAGGCGAAATTTCAAACTTCCTACCACTTTTCTGCATGCACCCTTCATCTTCAACCTTCTGAAACCTTCCATTTTCTCCTCCTTCTCTCTACAATTTTCATCTTCTCTCTACGATTTCTCATCCTTTTCTTCTTCCGATCATCATTCAGGCAACGCCTGAGTATTTTTAGTGCCAAGAGCTACACTTTACACCGATCAAGTTGTGGTTTAAGCTGGTGAGTACTTCTCTTCTTAGACCGTTCGTTTTTCTGTCACATGCAAACCCAAATTCTGGTTGCATGAGTGTATTATCTCATTCTGATAGCAATTTTGGTCTTGTAATTGGTTTAGTTTTAAAATCGGTGAGCTCTAAATGTATAAGACTGGTAGTGGTGATAAACATACTTCAACTGTGAGTGTTCGGCTATATTTAGAGGTAAGGGAAGCTTGTATAATTTGATTATGATTCTTTGTTATGAATGGTTGTATGTTTGTTTGATCATTTGATGAATATGAAATATAGGTGTTACTGCATGGTTGTTTATATGAGTGGATGATTTATGAATAAAGTGAATTGAGTTGGTGTAGGATTTGATCTCAAATCTGCAATTTTCTGAGTAATCCTATATTTGTCACCGAGAGTCATTATTGACCGTTCGGTTTTCCTTCGAACGTTCGGTCTAAACTGAATTCTTCTTCTGTGGAGAATTTCAGTTAATGACCGATCGGTTTTATCTTAGTATATTTGTAAGTAAGCGTTCGGTCATAGATTAGGTACTCGGTCTCAGTAGTGCTCGGTCACAGACCAGGTACTTGGTCTCAGTAGTGTTCAGTCATAGACCAAGTACTCGGTCTCAGTAGTGCTCGGTCATAAACCAAGTACTCGGTCTTATAATATTTCGTAATATATTTGCATTAGGTATTAAGAGTGTTCGGCCCTAGTTGGTAGTGTTCGGTTTAAAACTCTTAGTTCAAATAAAAAATTTCATCATCTTCAATTAGGTTTAAATATAAGTATTATAAAGTATTACCCACCTTCCATGAGTTCTGTCTAGTAAAGACCTTTCCGCCAAAATTGTTGTGTATCCTGTAAACGTTTCTTATTATTATTACAATTGTTAGGCTTATGATAAGTCTTGTCTCGTATGGACCGTTCGGTCCTATTCTGTGGATAAGTGAAAGACCGCTCGGTCTTACACTAAGTGTTCGGTTAGATAAGTTTAAGAGGTATTCTCTCATTTGATCTTGTCTCTAAGATGGGTTATTATTTTCTTGGGTCAGTTTGAATGTATTGATGATGAAGTATGATTGTATTTAAATTGTGAAATGAATGAAATAGTATGGTTATGAAAGAGTATTCTAGGGAGGAATATCTCAGAATTTGGTTATTGAATGGTAAAGTATGAATGTGGTCATGCTAAGGTGGCATTTATCCTGAAATTCTATGACTACTCATTCTCAAGTAGAGAGGAGTAAATCATGTGTGAGAATGGCAGGAGGTCCTAGTCCATAAGTTAAGATGGGCGAATTTTACCGGACTAACCTCGGGTGGCAGCTGTTGAGTGCATCCCAGCTACTACATCACCCTGATGCAAAAACGTCCTAGCTACACAGAATTCATACAGTCCGGACAGTCTGAGTATAGTGGTCGGTTTTTGCTCATATTGATGTATGGTTATGATTGAAAATGTATAATTGGTTGTTGTATGATTGATCTATTGAATCATATCAAATTTATGTGAAATACATGTTTACTGAATTAATTAAATTATATAAGCTTACCTTATTTTCCTGTCTTATCTGTATTGTCGTTCGGTTGTAATCTTCCTGTTGCAATGATCATCCTGTGAATGTGAACAGAAAGAGAAGAGTTTTTGGAAGAAGCTTTAGAAGAAGTGGAGGTTAAGGCTAAACCTTGAGATCGTTCGGCAGTGAGAGTTATTTTTGTTTTGTATAACCGTTTAGTTAAAAGTTTAGTTTTGGAACCGTTCGGCCATAACTGTACTCTTTCCCCTCTTAACTGCTTTGTAATATTATTAAGTGTGAGTATTCTATAATATGAGTTTACACTGTATTTTTGGGATGTTACATAGATTGTTTCATTTGAATTTCTTTACTACATTTCTATTACAGTATTGTCTAGGAAGTGTTTTAGCCAAGAATAAGTATCAACTTCAGTTCCTTACTCATGTTCAAGTTGTGTCAAGATGTCTAAAGAAGTGTCAAAGAGGTGTCTGAGTTAAGAAAGAATTATAATTGTGAAAGTGCATGTCCAAAAATGTCTCGGACATGACAGATGCAACACACTATTCTACAGAGTTCGGTACT
Organism: Vigna nakashimae; assembly: GCA_034642375.1. Taxonomy (NCBI): domain Eukaryota; kingdom Viridiplantae; phylum Streptophyta; class Magnoliopsida; order Fabales; family Fabaceae; genus Vigna; species Vigna nakashimae. The sequence continues at coordinate 12,414,933 of CM067764.1, read as the reverse complement.
CCAGGCAATAATTTCGGAAAAATGCACACAACATTCACAAGTACCCATGACCAAAGCATTAAGGTTCACATGTATAACAAATCATAAGGTGTTGATATTAACAACTGATTATATCGTCAATAATCAAGATTACTTAATTTATCTCTGCTTACTCTAGAGAAATAAATCCATAAATCAGATCACTATAAAACATCTCTACAGTAAAGTAAAATTAACCATCTATCTCTCATCACCTAGAGAGCAATTAGTTACTTACATATTGGTAGCACCGGAAACCGCATTTTGAACTCTTGACTCTGACGTATCCATTGCTGCAAGTAAACAAATCTCAATTTTAAATCACAACAAGAAAGTAGAAGCCAAAATTTAAAATTAAAGCAAAACAATGGTTTAAAAGGGATAAGATTTGTAAGACATGAGTTAAGTTCCAGTGAAAGATTAAAAGAATTAAAATCTCAACTATTTTCAATGTTTATTTGAACCAAAAGCATAGAAAGTAAAAGAGGAAGAGAAACGGATGAATAGGGTACCTTGAGGTTGTTCCGAAACGGATGCGTCGGTGGTATCCATTGAAACGACGCCGTTCCTCTTCTTATTATTCTTATTTTTTGCCATGATTGCTGGGAAGAGGAGACGACGGCGAAGCAGAGAAAGTGCAGTGCGGTTGGTTTTGGCAAAAGCAAATACCCTTTTCTATTATGTATTAAAACGTGTTTCTGAAAGAAAGAAAAAATATATTTGTTATCTATAAAAGTATGAATAATATCTCATTATTAGATCGGTTTTATCTTTCAATAAATATCTATATTATAAATATAAAATTTTAACTACTGAAAAAATCCAAGTCTCAAAATTATTCCATATTTATTTCTAGATGTAAGTTTTTCAAAATATTTTATATCAATTTTCATCATCTCTGATATTTTAATCATTTGATTCCCTTTAATATTTAAAAATTGTAAAAAATCAATTTGAGGGCTAATTTCTACCACATCCTACGTTTTAAAATAGATGCACCATTAGAATAATAAAAATAATAATCATGATTTTAGTTTTAAATCAATACTTGATACATCCTTCATTCTTAGTCGTATTTGATGCTTGAAAAAACTCCTTTTAAGATATATTTTTAAGTAGAAATAAAAAATAAAACTTTCGATTCTTAAAATTGTTTTCAAGTGTGTTAAGATTAGAGTTAAGTGTGTTAAGATCAGAGTTGAAGTGAATTTGATTCTACAGTAAAAAATTTAATTAATTATTAAAAACAATATCATTTATATATATATATATATATATATATATATATATATATATATATATATATATATATTTTATTAGATAATCTAATATATTATAATTTTATTATATTTAAATTAATATTTTTATATCATATTTTTTATTATGTTATTAAATAAAATATATAATATTTATAATTATTAAATGTTATATATATATATATATATATATATTATTAAATAGAAATACATAATTAATCGAATTTACGTACAAATTAAGTCATGCATTAATGATAATAAATAAATTTATTATTCATAAATTTATTATTTTAAACTTTCAAATTAAGATATCTTAGTTTTGATTTAAATATAAATAAATATTTTACATAGCAAAATTAAATTAATATCTTATATATTTTAAAACTATGTTTAATCATTAAGGATTTTAATGTCTTGTTGTTGCGTAACTTTTATATAAACAAACAGCAAGTTTATTGAAATCTTTTACAAGATTTAGGTTAATCTGATTAAAATGTTTGTATAAAATTATTTAACAGATTAAAAATATTTAGATTTGTGACAAATTAAAAGTTAATTATATTTTTTATATTCAAAATAAATATTTTTTTCAAAAAAAAGTTTATGGGTTAGCCTAACCCTAATCTAGAGGATTTTTGTGAATATTTTAGTACGCTAAATTTTTTTAATGAAATTCTTTTTGGTCATATGAGTTTTTTCTAATCTCCATACAAAGAAGGTCAAATGATAGTTTTATATATACCTGGGTTGCACCCAATATTGGAAACTTACTAAATTTATCTCAATTTTGTTACATTTAAATAGGTTAAAATGAGTCATTCAATTGGTTTAATTTTATTAATATACCTAATTAAATTATGTTAGCTAAAAGGTTTTAAAAACCTGATGAATTTGATTAAATCCAATAATAAAATAAACATAATATTAACTGTTTAACAAAAAAATTTAATTATATTTTATTATATAAGTATTGTTTATATATCGTATTATAATTATATCATTTTGAGAATGAAATATCTAATCCAATCAAATGGAATTAATTGGGTTAAAATTATTCATTTTTTATATATATGACAACAATATTTTTATATGCGAGTATTTGTAAATAAAATATAGTTAATATTTATAGATATTTATTATTTACGGATAATGATAGCAAATTTTAATACTTATTTATTTATAAATAGATCGAATAATATATATATTACTTATATTCGTGAGTATTCATTACCTTAAAAAAAATAAAATTTAATTTAATTTATATTTTATTAAATTAAATTAAATTAAAATTAAAATTAATTTATATTTTTTAAATTAAATTTAATTAAAATTAAATTTCAATTTATATTATATCTTATATATTTTTTTATAATTTTATTTAGGTTTTATTTTAAAAGTTTATAAAATAAATTAATATCCATAATATTTACAGATTTTAAAATATTTACAAATGTTTTTTAAAAAATATCTGATAAATAACAAGACTAATAATAAATAATTTTTTTATTACAATCGAACAGTGGACCTGTTATCCATTTATATCGATCATAAGGGAGGACATATGACGGACCAGGGATTGGTTTGTAAAAATTTAACCCTTTTGCTTCCTTTTTCTTTTTGTCTATTATCATATTCTTTTTATTATTATTATTATTTACGCACCTATTATTTTATCTTTTCTTCAAAATAAAAATAGAAGAAGTATTAATAATAAAATGATAATAATATTAATAATAAAAAGATGTGTTAATAATAATAAAAGATTTATAAAAAGAAGTAGTAATACTGATAATATTTGTAATAAAATAATATCAAAAATACTTTTTTTCCAACTAAACAACTTACATTCTCTCTATTTCTTACATGTTCATCTTTACTTTTCTTAACCAAACAACTTTCATTTTTAATTCATCTATCTTCTTAATTACTTTTTATAATTTTCTTTTTCTCATCTATCCTTTCCTTTTTACAAATGGAAATTGAGTGTTGAGAGACAAGTGATAGTGAAGATGAAATTATGGAGTGGAACCTAAAGCATAGGAGGTATACTAGTAAAATAAAAAATCTGACAACACTATCGTATGTGAAAATTTTTTGAATTAAGGTGTTGAGGTATCGGAAGAAAATTAGGTTCATAAATTTAAAAAGAATAAATCAGAATGCAGTAAATTAATAGAGAAAATAAATATTTGGTGATTGAGGTTGATAATTAGTCATTCCAAAAATTGTTTAGATGGTAGTTTTGATTTTATGGTATAAAATACTACCATATTCCAAAATATATCTTTACCTAATAGTCATTATATATTTAATATAATATATCATTCGACAAACGAAAATATAAAATTATTATAATTATCTAATAACTAGAAAAGAGACTTCGTATATATACAATAATGTATAATAAAACTATTTATAAGAATGAAACTAAAATGAAATAGGCATCCACAACATCTACGTCTAAGGCCCGTTCTAAAAAGATATTTATGCTCATCCACCGGATTATCATAACAAAGAGAAAAAAACAAAAAACATACAAACACAATCACAAGAAAAATTGTAAGTTAGATTCAAAAACAATATATCATATATGATAAAACAATTCACATAATAATCATAGATATATAATATAGATCAAATCAAACATCTTAGCATACAACACTAGTGCAAAAATGACGTATAACGTCATGCGTTCAACGTTCAACCACTGAATAGTCATCGTTAAGAATGACCGGTGGCAATTTTGTAAATAAATACAATTAGTAGACATCGTTTAGAATTGTAATTCAACATCAAATTTGTTATATTAGGTAAATTTTGCGAAAATGTTTGGCGCGAAGGTGAAAATGTATTTACGTATGATGTCAAATTCCCTAGAACTAGACGTCGAAAGGATATAAAACATCGAATGTACTAGCGTTAGACGTTAAAAGGTTAGCGAATTCAATAAAAATTTGAGCAGGACATTGAAAATTCATTCGCTTTATCTTAGCGCGCGATACCCACTTCTCTGCTCAAGCTTTTCTAAAACGAAGTTTGACAACAATCACATGTAATCTTTCTTTCATTTGTTACAAATGCATGTTAATTAACTACTTTATTTATGATTTTCGTTTGTTTTGACCGATTATTTTCGTGTTATTGTCATTCATAGGCGCATTATGCTTTCTCTCTCACTGGTGGCAACATTTTATTCAAACGAACCCACATTTTGAAAGTTAGTTTTCGTTTTCGTTTTGAAAAACTTATTTGTTGAACTTGTTTGTTATTGTTGTTGTTTGGTTGAACTTGTTTGTTGTTGTTGTTTGATTGAACTTGTTTGTTGTTTGTTATTATTGTTTGTTATTGATATTACGCTACAGATTCATAGTTCATGCTTTATAAAATACAAAAAACTGAAATTTATTCATTTTCTGCTTTTCAGTAGAGTTATAAAAAGAGATCACAATTAATTAAAAAAAATGGTTAATTTCAAATATTGACAAAATTTGACGTTAATTTGCTTTACATCGAATTGTTCTATGTTCGACGTCAATTTAACGCCTCCCGATATGACGTCAACCTCAAATTTGACGTGAAAGGCCAAAAAACACCATACGATGTTTTTGTACTAGTGCAAAGACCTAAACCAATTGTCCGGACTTATAATGAATGTCTAGTTATGGCGGGTTGTGCACTTGTAGTGGCCTCTACTGCTTTGCAAAGTCATTGCCAATGAGTTTCACCCTACCACACACTCACAATATTAGTTTGTTCCACGCCTTAGATCATACTGGAAGCACTCAAGACTAAGAGTTTCTACTACTCTCACAATGTCAAACCTCTTTATTTGATAATGTATGACCATTAAAGTGTTAGGAAAACCCCCAAGACTGAGCTATTTGCATTAATTCTAACACACTTAAACCAAACCAAGAAGTTTCACCTTGGAATCAACTTTCCAAACATTGAAATCATTTAAAACCATTGAGATCACTTCACATTCACATAATATACCACATGAGATTGTTGATCATACATTAAAGGATTAGAAACACACTTACAAGTCATCAGAAATCACAAAATAACACAATTTCTTCATGTCATCTTGATACTCACATTTAGGTAAGGAAAATAGTTTTGAAACCCTGGATAACAGTTCTTGAGGAGTCCAAACTCTCTCCCCCCTAAATCGACCTAAAGAATGTCCAAAACTGATATCCAAAACCCCAAATTTGAGACCCCGAAAACTAAAAAAAAACAAGCTACAGAGTGGAACTCAGCTCCCCCAAAAGGGGCGCTTGGGCCTCATACCCCTGGAACAGGGGCGCTCAGGAGGCACCTAAGCCCCATGACAGCACCCAGAACACTTCAAAAATGGATTTTTATGCTCTCATAACTTGTTCTATTGATCAAGTTGGTTCCTTAAACATTAGGATTGATATAGGAAACACATTGATAAGTGAAAATAAGTATCCATTTGATCATTAGACTCAATATTAGTTGTATCAAACCGTTTTTTATACTCTGAAGCACCTAAACTCATATTTACACCTTATACACCAAATTTCTGCAACCTAACCACTTGAACAAGTCCTAATAGATCCAATAACAGATTACAAATAATCACATATAGCCCATATCTTCTAATTTGCAATCTCATTATTCAAAACTCCTAAAAGTTGAACTTAAAACCATACAAAACTCAACATTTCAATTACTAATTCATTTTACCTCATATTTCTCTTAACCAAGAGTTTAGACAAGTCATAATAGTTCTCCTAATAAATTCCCAAATGTCAAAAGCAATACACACCCCTTACTCTTAAATACCACTACTTCAAACCTCCTTTTGCACATTAAAAACACTTCGAAACCTCAACAAGGAACCACTTAAGTGCTACATATCAGTTCTTAATCAAAACACACCTGTCACAAGTCCTAAATAACCTCATAATAGTACTAAACAATTTTTCTTCTCACTTTAATACCTATTTCTCAAACTCACTCATCAAACCTCAATTTTTAAACTTAAAACCCAAGTAATTGACTCTTACTTACTCCAAATGCTTTAAAATCATATTAAAACCACAATAACACTCCCAAACACACAATCATAAAAGTGGAAACATCACAATCACACTATTCAAATATATATATATATATATATATATATATATATATATATATATCCAACTTGACTTACAAACTCAGCTCACTACGGATTCAACTCAAGTAAATCAAGTTCTTATTGGGATATGTTAATTTTTGGCCCGTATTGAAATTTATAATGTTTTAACCCAATCCTTCTCTAATATGTGGTGAATGAGGTTAACTCATGAGTTTTAATCTATTTTGTTTAGTTGTTCTAGATAATGCTAATTATATAGTTAATGACATGGAATATATATCTTAGTCATCAATTCATACTAGTGTTGTCCTATTGTTGACAATCTTAAATAAAATATAATGTTCAACTATAAAATTAACTTTATTAAAAATATTTGGTCAAATTTTTTGATGAAAAATGTAACACCCCAAATAATAGTGATATACTACCAGCTAAGACATTATATAGTTGTTATTCATCAAGCATAAACAAGCTATATAATTACTTCATTAGAGTCATCCCATAAAGGTACTATTGAAACCATAATAAATCATATACAAACCAAAGGCAAACATAAAAACCATATCAAAACTACAAAGTGTTTTTAAAATTTAAAAGGTATAGAATTTGCCAAACCAAGAACTAAACAATTGCACCATCATTTCCTTCTTGAGATGGATCAACACCTATTTCCTTATTTTCTCACAACAATTAATGGTGATTATTGCAAAAATGAGAAGAAAACCAAAAGGACATAATCACAAGGAAAGGTAAGCTAGTTTATACAAGGAAACTGAATAAAGCAATCAAAAAGATTTCAAGCATAGGCATATAATTCAAATAGTCATTAAGGAATAAAACATATAGAACAAACACTCTAACTTAATTATCCGGATACATGCATTGATATCAGACTCATTAGAGACATGAATTTGTAGTGACCTCTATTGCTCTGTAGAGTTATTGCAATGAGTTTCACCTTACTATACACAAGGTTAATCCCCTTCGCCTCTTACATTAAGGAAAAACCCCTATATTAGGATTCTTGCTACTCTCACCACATATCCGATTCTACTATATGTGAGTGTGAATGATTATTAGAGTGTCAAGATAACACAACACTAGGATTTTCCCCATAGAATCCCATAAGTCATAACAACTTATATTATTACTATAACCATTAGAAATAAAGTCATATAAGCAATTAAATCCAACAACTTATCGAAATCAGGGTTTCATAACAAACAAATCACTACATTTACTGGCGCTCAACGATGCAAACCACTACTGAATGTAACACCCCTTATAGGATATATTAATAATAATAATAATAATAATAACCTTGAAGCATGAATCTTATGAAAGTGTTTATTTTTTTTTCTTCTTAAAATATACCACACATAAACAAACCATACACACATCACAAGTTCATACATTACATCAAACCGAATCTTAATTGTTTCTTAAAATAACAAAATCAAACGAACATAAATAAGAAAACATTATAAAAATCCCAATAAGTTTTATTCCCGTCTCTCTCTCGAAGAGCTATTCCATTCCAGCTTTATCTACAATACCATCTACTCCCGTACAAGTACGATCATCGTAGGTGGAAACCACAACCACAACATTTCAGGGTGAGAAACCAGAAATATCACATCATAAACACATTACATATAAACTATATAATTTCCATGATTTAATATAAATCGACACACATGATATTGCAGACTAGTCTTTCATAAACAATGTCGTTTACTTGTAATTCGTCGTCATAACCTGCTCTCAATAACAGGCGACCCGAGCCGTCTTCCCTCGCGACTTCAGACCTATCTCCCCGACTCCTCAAGGACTAACGAGTAAAAACATCGATACTACGCGTAACGATGCACTATACTCAACACGAGCCGAAGTCATTGGGCGAGACATTCACCTTCTCGCGCAGAAGAAGGTGACACTCGAATCTCAGTCTCACGCGAGACTAGCAAAAATGCTCAAAAGACAGACGGAGTTACAAGTAAATAACATAGTGTATGTACCTCCTCCAACAGAATAAACGTGCTCAATCACGAATTCATACATATTCTCAATAACATGTATAAATAAACCAATATTGGATCAAGGAAATAACTAACAATTCTCAATAATTGTTTCAAAATACTCTCACGGATTCATACATTATCGCCGAACGCTATTTTCAACTCTGATGCTGTCTGGACGAACGTTTTACTGGCGCACCCCTTGAAATTGCTAAGTTCACACCCCTGTCTTCAAAACAGAATTTCTGGGCACACCCTGACATGACGGAGTTCACACCTCTATCTATTAAGACAGATTTTCTGACACACCCCCTATAATTACGAAGTTCACATCTCTATCCACTAAGACAGAATTTCTGAAGTACCCCTTAAAATTACTGGATTCACACCCTATCTACTAAGATAAAATTTCAGATGCACCCCTGTTAACTCTTTGGCAAGTGTACCAAATCGTTCAAAGTAATAAATCGGTAAGACCGGATATCGTTTCCCAAGAGACCCGTGTAATACTTTAAAACCGTATAATAAGTTAACTAACTTAGACTAAGAATAACATCATTTTAGTATGATTCAAGTGTAATAAGATTTACATTCATAAATATGTGATAAAATGAACGTCTTAAAGGCTAAAAGATTGAAAATGGTTAATGGATAATGAAACAATATGGATGAGATGTTGGAGAATGATTATAATTACTACGCTATCATGCAAATGCACATAACTACTTCATCAATTGATTGCGTTTGTCAACCTTCCTATTATACTTAGACCCAATTCCTTGGTAGAAAAAGCCTAGACTCACTTTTGCAGTCCCAATTCCTTGGTAACCTAGAAAGTTCATCTGCATTACAATTAGAGGTTTATGACAACTAAAGGGTCAAGCTCCATTCCTAGATACAATCTCCTATAGGTGTTAATTCCAGTTCAAGATCCACACAATACTTTCCAATATCTAGCAAATCTTAGAATCATGCTATGGTTGATCAAGTCACAACAAGCTTTAAGAGAAGGAAATTAAACACTCACAATCAAATGAAAGAAGCTTAAATTCATTAAAACACCAGTGCATTTACATGAAAGTTTCGTAACTACATCATTCCCCAACAAATTGAGATTAGTTCTCCATAGTCATGGAGAACTTGAGCTTACAATGGAGAAAAATGGAAGAATGGGGATCCAAGGAGGAAGGATGGAGAGTTTCCACTGCCCAAAACCAGCTCCCTTAGGTCCGAAAATGGTGTTCCAAGCTTCAGCCGCCAAGAAGATACCACCCTCAGTTACAGAATGCTTTAAATAGATCTAGGGTTCCAGGTCAGCAAAGTCGCGCCCGGGCGCCCCTCCTCAGTCGCGCCCGGGCGCCCTCTTTCTCGCGCCCAGGCGCGGAGCTCGCGCAGATGGTCGCACCCGGGCGCCCTCTTGGTCGCGCCCAGGCGCGAAGCTTTCGCAGATGGGCGCGCCCGGGCGCCCTCTTGGTCGCGCCCGGGCGCGAGGCTTGCGCAGAAATTGGCATTTTTCCTCCTTCTTCTTAGGCGCTTAGGCGTGAACTTCCTTCCCTGCTCCATCAGATCCTGCTTTTGTATCTTTTCCTTGCTCTCGTTCTTGGTAAATACAATACTTCTCCAATAACTTGCAAATCACCTACGAATTTGAGGAACAAAAGACGAAAACTTAAATATAAAGCTTAAGCTAGACTTATTCACAAACTTAGACAAAAAGGGAGGATTAGACATGTTTCAAGCTTAAAAAGGGTAGATTTTGTATAAGAATTGGTTCAAAGATAATGGTAAAAGTTACCGTTATCACAACCCCAAACTTGAAATCTTGCTTGTCCTCAAGCAGAAAAACAACAAAAATTGAACTGGTTTGAACAAACAACTCAAATTTAATGCTTCATCACTCAAGAAGAGTAAAATTCAATTATGCTTGCTCATATTGTTGACTTGATTTTTGTCACAAGAGGTGAAGCTTTTACTGATGGTACTCACAAAATTACAAAATTAAACATCAGCTATGTTCTATGAGGGACTAACACACATGGCAAAAGTATTTTCTTAACTAACATGGAACCCTTCCTCTGAAAAGAAACTGTTTCTCTCACTTTCACAGGTGTATGGGGATGTGTGTCTCTCACTCAATCATCACAATATCACACAATTGAACTTTGCCTTTCATTTCCCTTACAATGAACACAGTTACCTATAAAATTGAAGTACAAGAACATTCAAGGCTCAACAAGGGTTAGGCTAAGAAGGAGCTTTGGTTTTTCTAGGCAAAACTGATACTAAGAGAGCATTCATTTTAGCACAAGGTAACACAGTCTCGCGTACTTCCACCAATTGTAAGCAAATCTTACTTCTTTTTTTTTTTTTTTTCTTTTTGTAGTATTTTTCATTTTGGCTCTTAATGTCATTTTTCTCATGTCACCTCAAATACCCCAAACTTGAACCATTTTCCTGTACCCCACTTGAATGCTCATCTGAGCTTAAGGTAGAGGGATTACAAATTTTTCAGATTGCTTTTTAAGGTTCATGGATGGGCTACATAAGGTTACAATAGACTTTGGGTTCAACAAAGGGAGAACAAGACAACCTTGATCAAGTATATTGAACAAGTAAATGATCCACTTCAGGGAAAATCAGGCAAAACTCAATTGTGCTTCTAAAGTGAAATCATTCAACAATAATTCTGGAGCACAAAATCTCACTAGGTTACTTAGGGTTCCATATTTGTTTTCAAACACAATGCCATGCATATTAATCACAAGAAAAACAGCGCATGAAATTCATTCAGTCGAGCGTAACCACACTACAAAACTTCACAACTCGATCCTAATTTCTCAAAGTCTCGCAGAGTAAGAGCAAACATAAGCGATTTTTAATCAAATCAAGTTCAGAAACATTTTCATCAATATGTTCATTCAGCCATGTTCAACATTAAACCAAAAGTTCTAAAATTACGAGTGCTGAAATTAAATTAACTACGGAAATTAAAGCATGAAAGTAGTAATTGTTTATGTCTCATCTGTCTCCTCAAGAATCACTCTCAGTGTCCTCCTCTTCTTCTTCTTCTTCAGATTGCTCCTGCTCCTCATCTTCCTCTTCAGATTGATCCTCTTCCATTGCTTGCGCTCCAGAGGATGTTCCAGCTCCCCCATCAGTAGAGGTCTGGTCCCCAGGCCAAGCTACTCTTGCAGCATACTCCTCAGAAGTCATGAAACCTGGGTGAGAGGAGGCGTAGACCTGACGCATCATGGCTGCGTGAGCAAGGCCCATCCTGTGGAGTGCTTCCAGCTTAGCATTAAGGTCAACCATATTGAAAGTGTTTTGTGGGCCGTCTTCTTCAGGCTGTGCAGGTGGGTCTGGATGATTTCTCCTATGCCGTCTTGGTGGCTGGGGTGCAGGAAGGTTTTGACCCTCCTCATCAATTAAGCAGTATTGCAGGTAATAGGAGCGATCAATGGTTTTCCTTGGTTTCTCAAATGGAGGCGTTGAAGTGTCAACCCCAGCTATCTCACATAAGTGAGTGATCAGAGATGGGTGGCCTAGTGGAGTGTTGCTCAGTGCAGTATGGGCACAGTCATTGATCTCATGTGCAATAATGTTACCCACATTGATTGGCTGACCCTGCAGTATAAAGAAAAGGAGAAGTGCTCTACTCACATTGAGATCTGACATATGGGAGCATGGAGATATGTTTGCATGTATGAATGCCATCCAATATTTGGAGAGAGGTGTAAGAAAGGAACGCTTGATGTGCAATGGTTGTCCCTGTCTGTTTCTGTGAAAGTGGCCTCTTGGAATTACTAAGTTATCAACCCCTGGAATTACTAAGTTCACAGTCCGACCCATATTCCAACATTTCTACAACACCCTCTTATTTTCCCAAGTTCACCCCTATAATTTAAAATAAAATAAAACATTATCTCTCCATGGTGGGGCCTACGCGGGTCCATCTAAATTCCTAAACTTCTCTCATTTTCTCTCTCTTGTTACGTAACATCATATCCACCCCTCTTTTATAAATGGGACCCACCTTATATTAAAACTTTTTCCATTTTACTACCTTACGTAAACTACTTCTCACACCATCCAACTTTTCTTTTCTTTTTCTTTATAATAACATTTCATCTTCCAACCTCACGGTCCCACCTTTTTGTCCCATCTTCCAACCTCACGGTTCCAACCAGCACTCTCTTTCCAACAAATAAATGGCTTTCTCTTTCCATCATTTATTATTATAGGTCCCATAAAAGAAAACTTACAGAGCCATGCACCACAACACAATACACACTACCCTGTAACCAAAGAGTTTCTCACTTCTCAATTTAATCTTTTTGTCATCAAAAGCTAAGGCATCAGTAAAAGTATTTTCTCACTTCTTTCTCACAACTCATTAAAAATATTGTCCTTCCAGTACTTCCTTCTCATCAATATACTCCTTCCTTCATTTCAAACACAGTAAACCCAAAAACTTCCTCTCTGCACTTTCTCACTCTCTCTAATATTTACGTAAATCTCTACCCTTCTCACTCTTTTATTTACTTATTTATTTATTTTCACTATCCAAACCTGTAACCATCCTCATGCACACTTAATTCTCTCTTGATTTTTCTTAAGGTCACCATGCTAACTCTTCACCTCTCTCTTTTCCTTTGTTTTTCAAAAGAACCAAACTCTCATTTCTACTCCTTTTTCACGTAACCACTCACTCTTCGTCTTTTATTTTTTCAAGACTTCATGTACAACCCCACTTCTTCTATGCCCTTTTCCATTTCCACAAAAACCCAATTCTTTGTTTTTCTTCCCATCTTTTACGTAAGACCCATACAACTAAACAACCCCTATTTACTTTTTTTTTCATTAGGTTTCCTCTTCCTTTGCACACAATTACAAGATCTACACACTCTCATTCTCTTCCTCTAACTGGAAGAGAAAACTCTAGTCACCCACTCATCACACTTTTGGTTAAAAAGTGTGGGAATGTGTTCCTCAACAACCCATCTCCCATTTATTGCAAGGTAAAGAGTTCAAGGAAAATATATACAACCATGGATTAAGCATAACCAGAGGAATAATCATACACTTAGCAACCCCATGAAACCAAAGCGTGCATACCTTAAACCACTTATAAGTTTCCAAAATAAACATGGATAAACTACCCTTCATGCCACACAACACGTAAAGTCTCATGCATCCATATAAACTTAGATACAACTATAAACCCATTCCACACAATTAATATATTCCCAGGTTCTCCCCTTACCTCTAGTTCCAGTGAGTTTCCACAACCCTTTGAGGTTCAAAGCAAAGACCAAAGATGGCTTTCTTTCCTTGCGTAGCAGTGCTTCCCACAATTCAAAACTACACTCCCAACCTATGATTTAGCATAGTATTTGTGTATTCCTCTACTCTCTCACATAGATTAGAGTTTATATAAGAAAATGGTAGGGTTCTCCTCTAAGTCAATTTTCACGATTTTAATATGCACCATGTAGCTTAACTATATATTTCCTACTTAACTCTATAATTTATCCAAAGCCCTACAAAACAAAAGAAGCCAAGCTATGGAAGAATATTTCAACACCTATTGTCGACAATGTCACCTTCAGAAACTCAAATTATGCAAAAAGAGGAAACACAAGTACAAATCTATGCTCTCTCTCCTATCATAAATATGAAAAGCCAAAAGCATAAAAACTTTAGAAAATTCCCTCCAAGCCTCTTACACTTTCACGTGCTCTACCCAACAAAGCCTTCTCACCTTTATTTTATTTTATCACTATAAGACCCAGACCTCCCCACCAATGAAAATAAAACAACTAGGAAACATTACTCAACCATTCTTTCAAACAATTTTCTAAAATTAAGATAACATTAGTTCTAATTAATTTATTTTATTCACTTTCTTAATATTTTCATTACACAAACATATCATAATTAATTATCTAGTAACACAAAATATAGTAAAATAAAAGTATATTTTTATTTTACACAGGTCCTACACTGAACACCATGTCAACGGTAAAAAGCCATTGCTTAACACTTTATCAGTAAGTTATGTGAAATCAAATTTTCAATTGTGCACAATTGCTCAAATTGACACCATTTGTTATCTCCCTTCCACTAGTACAAAAATAACGTATAACGTCACGTGTTCAACGTCCAACCACTGAATAACCAATGTTATGTTTATTATGCTGGACTATTATACTTATCCTTATCTTCCTTGTTGATGGTAGTAACTGTTTTACAATTGGAAGACATATATCTTAATTTGTTTTCTAAAGAATTTTATATAATAAGACATTATATTAATTTATTTAATGAAAATCGCTCATAAGATTTTCATTTTAAAAATATTTGGATTTAAATAATTCTATAGAACATATAGTTTTCGCATGCTTTTTTGTTTTAAGGAGTTATTACAAAAGGGAAAAGAACTTTCAAATGTAAAAAAAAGTAAACTACGAAGTATAATATTCATGAGGGTGTATAGAGGTGCAGAAAGAAATATCCAAACTTAATATTTGAGATTTAGATTCCACTCAAGAACTAATGTTTCATCCTATACCTCTAATATTTTGTCATACATCTTCAAAAATTACAATTTTAACCTTTTTACATCTCAACCTACACCTCCAACTTTTTAAAAGAATTTCATTTTAACTTTTAATAAATATATTTTTATTTCTTTCTTTCTTTATTAAAGTACTTTAATAAATATCTTTTCATTTTCTTCTCTTTCTACACTCTCCATCATGATAATTTAATTTAAAATTTAAATATTATTTAATAATTTCATATTTTAATAATTATTATAATATGATTTATATTATAATAATAGTTATATTAAAAAAATAAAAATAAATAATTGAAATAAAATAAAAAAAATGAAATCATAATAATAATAATATAAAATTTGATTTGATACATTAAAATATTACAATAAATTAAACAATTATTAAATTTTAAATAAAAATAAAAATTTTAAATATGCTAACAGTTTTGTTTTATATTTAAAATTTAATAAACATTTCATTTAATTGAAAATTATAATATTATTTATTATATTTTATATTTTAATAAATATTAAAATATTATTTATATTTTTATAATAGTTTTATTAAAAAAATAAAAATAATAACAACTAAAATAAGAATAATAATAGTGAAAATAAAAAAATATTTAAAATTACATTTAATATATTTGAATATATTAAATTAAAATATTAAATTAAATTAAATAAGTATTAAAATTAAATGGAAACAAAAGTTTGGAAAAGTTTATTAATCGGATATCCATATCCGTATCATATATTATCGGATCTCTATATATCCGATTAACTAATATTTATAAAACAATTATTTAAATTTTAATAATTATTTAATTTAGTTTAATATTTTAATATAATGTAATATATTAAATGTGATTTTAAACACTATTTTTCTTTTAATTATTTTTATTTTTATTTTAGTAATTATTAATTTTACTTTTTTAATAAACTATTATAAAAATATAAATCATATTTTAATAATTATTAAATTATAAAAATATAATAAATAATATTTTAATTTTTAATTAAATTTAGTATTTATTAAATTTTAAATAAAAAATAAAACTGTTAGCATATTTTATCGATTTTAATATTCCATAAACAAGTTTTATAAAATTTGTGTTTTCATTTAAAATATAATAACGTGGTAATTTATTTTAATATTTTAATATATTTGAATATATTTAATCAAATTTTATAGTATTCTTATTATTAATTTTTATATTACTTTTAATTTTATTTCATTATTTTATTTTTATTTTTTAATATAACTAATATTATAATATAAATCCTATTTTAATAATTATTAAAATATAAATTATATTAAATAATATTTAAATTTTAAATTAAATTAAATTGTTAAAAAGGTGATGCAGAATCCCTTTACTAACAAAGAAAAAAATATATAAAAATATTTATTTAAAGTGCTTTAATAAAAAATTAAGAAAATAAAATTATATTTATTAAAAGATAAAAGAGAAATCTTTTAAAGAAATTGGAGATGAGAAGTCAAAAGATTAAAAATGAAATTTTTGATGGTGAGATTCTCAGGAACCAGCTTCTTCGGCCTCAATTTTTTACATTTTAGATTCATTGCAGACTTTTACTTCCTGCATCTACATAATTTCTTTATGCATCCTCCAAACTTGTGAAATGACGACTTTACCCTTCAGAAAAATAACTATATTGTCGGAAGCTTTTCAAAATTTCCTAAACAATATTTTTGGAATTGGAACACGATTTTCAGAACAAAAATTGAGAACGTGATTTTAGAATAAATTTTTCAGAGTTGTTCGATTAAAAGTTTGAAGATTTGGATGAGACGTGAAAAATAAAAATGATTGAGAAATTCCTTTGAAAGGTGAAACCAAACATGTCCTTAAAAAGTTTGTGACATTACATTACAGACAAATACTAAAGACAAGGAACAGAAAAGTTAAAGTAAATGAATTATCTGATTAGACAGTACGTAGAGGAAGGAATTTTCATCTTTTAGAATGAAGTGCAATCATCACTGTCACAATACACTAAAATATTAGGGAAAAACAATAGAGGAACAAGTTTGGTATGATTTAGATTTTTGGGATTGAAAGTTAGATGACCCAGTTAAAAAAACATTTTTATCTTTATTTAATTCTTTTCTTCTTCTTTCATACTGATCTCTTTTCAGTCAGAATATTCTCTGTTTCACCGCAGAATACTTTCTTATTTTATAAATTTGTAGTTTATTTTTCTGAAATTTAGAATTATATTATTTTAATTTTTTTATAATTTTTATTTAATGCCATAATTTTATAAAACTTATATTTTAATTAATGTTTCATTTCCTAGAAATATACATTTTAAAATATAAAAAGATACTTTTTTATTTTATGGATAAGATCTTACTTAAAAGTCCATAATCTTAAATCTCATGGTATATTAGTATATTCAAATAAGTAGTTCTTGTAACAGTTTATATAACTTATATTATACAAATGTTATTATGATTTATTGGATAAATAGATTATTTAGCATAACAAGTATTAATATAATTTATTCTTGATATGATGTGAAAAAAATTATCATTGGTACATATTTTTTTATTAGTTGTTATATATGTTTATTAAAAGAAAAACTAAGCTTAATATGTAATTATCTTTTACTTTATTTTGTGAATTTTAAATTCTTTCTTTTAAGGATAATTATATATTAATGTTAGTTTTGATAATTATTAAAATTTTAATTTGTTGTCTTATTGTATTAAAACAAGCTAATATTTTTGTGTAAAAGATCCTAAAAATTAAACTATCAATTATATTCATCATAGGTTTATTGAAAGTTTATGTCAATACTAAATACAATCTAAACTTACAAAAAAAAACATAAATACAAATATTTTCAAAAAAATAAGTCAAAACAAAATTTATCTAAAAAGTTATCCTACACTTAATTATATTTGTTTATGTATACAATACAGATAAGGATAGGATATTAAAATTTAATATATAACAACCACATAGGTCTACGTAGCTGTAAGAACTCTCACATCTACTTCTCCCTGTTTAAAATCTTAGTATATGAGATTTAGATAATTAGTTAATCAAGGAAATCTCTCTAACTACTTAAATATGAATACTTGATATAAATTTAACAATAATTCACATATATCATCGGACCAACTAACTGAGGGCAAACAGACTTATAATGTGGTCCTCCACAACGAAAACATTTCACCACGCTAGATTGTCCTACTTGACCTGATGGATGAAACGAAGGTCTTTTGTTTGCTTGAAAAGGAGGTTTAGAATAGGGCTTCCTCTTGTCTCCATGATTGAACTTGTTATCTCCATGATTGAACTTGGACCCAAATGGTCCACCAATCCTCTGTGGCTGTCTTTGCTGATTTTGCACTTCATTCTTGGTCTTTTCTAACACTTTGGCCCTCTCCACTAATGTAGGAAACTCCTTAATACATAAACCTTTTACTAGCAATTTGATATCTCCTCGAAGGCCATTTTCAAACTTCCTACATTGCCATTCTTCATCCATATCCAGAGTGTGGAAGCGGATCAGATGCTTAAACTTATCGGCATATTCTGTCACGGACATTCCCCCTTGCACTAGCTGAAGAAACTCCACTTCTTTGGTAAACCTTACACTGTCAGGGAAATATTCAGCATAGAACTTCTTCTTGAATAAGTTCTAGGTGATCGGGGTACCACTCCTTTCCAACAATGTCCTTGTACTGGTCCACCAGTGACTGGCCTCTCCTGACAATAAATATTCAGTATAAGCCAATCTATTTTCTTCCGGGCAGTTTTTGGCATTGAAAATCCTCTCCATATCTCTAAACCATTGGTCTGCTTCATCAGCACTAGTATTGCCACAGAATTTAGCTGGATGGTGTTGAAGAAAATTCTCTAGGCTCCATTCTTGAATTGGAGTAGGTGGAATATAAAAATGGTCAGTGGAAATTCTTGCACCACCGTTCATTAATTCCACATATTGTCTTTGGTGTGCCTCGGCTGACACCCTAGCAGCTTCCAATTGTTGTAATGCCATTGTGTTATGTTGCATCAAGGATGCATTCTGCTGCTGCATTGCCGCCACAAATGATTCCATTACTCTAACCAGATTAGAAACATCAGACCGTACAGGTGAAGGAGGAGAAGATGGTCTGGATGCCATGGTTCTGTCCAACGAGAGGAACCATTAGTCCAAAAATTAATTCCTATAGTCGAAAAACACAACTAAAACATAATATCTTCATAACCTACAGGATTTCTAAGGAAAGAACTGCTCTGATACCATTAATGTAACATCCCAATTATTATAGCATTAAACTATAATAGAGTTCTTACATCATTGATACAATAGAACAGTTGATAGGAGGAGGAATAACAGTTTTCCTCATTATTATACAAACCCTCACTCATAATTCAAACTAAATACAATTCAAGCTTAAAACAGAGACTAAAAGTATAAGTCTCATTCTTATAACTAAACTTCCATCGATCCTCCATCTAAAGCTTGCTCCACCGGCATATCACCAGCTTCTGCTCCCATCCACCGGATGATCATCGCCAGACAAAATACATAACACAAAATAACAACCACACAACAGACAAAGCAAGGGTGAGCTAATGCAACATAAAATGTTATGGTAAATTAAATTAAAAACCAAATTTCCAAATTTCAAGTTACATTACTCCATAATACAACAAACATACCATACTCATCGTAAATTTACTCATCTAGATAACCGTATGAATATTGAACTCTTAGCTAGTTCTACACTTACAGTGGTACTTTACTCGGCTACATCCTATCCTACTCTGTCCCCCAAATTGGATCTTCGGATATGGATGCACTTTATTCGCTAACTCAATTATTCTATCCTACTCTGTCCCCAAACTGGATCTTCGGATATGAATAAAACCACTGAAGCTACATCCTTCCTACTCTGTCCACCCCATGGTGGATCTTCGGTAAGGATTTCCCACTCTCCACCACATAGCTTTCTCTCTAAGTGAGATCGAGACTATTGAGAGCATAAGAATGAACCCCTAAGTCGGAGTTCCTATATTCATACGTACAGTACTTGACACAAAATCAACTAGGAGTTCCTCCTTGGAACTCTATTCCACACTTTCCATTCATAAGTACACATGTCAACATGTTATCATCTTTAGTCATATCTCAAGAAAATAACTCTCACATACTCAGACATTTCACATCCTCACAGAAAACATTACTTATTAACACATAACTCTTTATGGTCTATTAATTCGAACCCTTAAGTAGTTCAAATAGTTTAGATACCCTCACCGATGACTCCGGAAGGGTCAAAAACCCCCATATTGACCTAAAGAACGTCCAAAACGGACATCCAGAACTCCCAAAACGTCAAAAACATCAAAAACACTAAATTTGTCACGCATAACTCGCTCCAGCGAGTTGACTCATTCACTCTAGCGAATTTACTATTCCAAAATCACGAAATTCACTTTTCGGGCTATACCGACTGTTCCTTCCCTCATACCGGCTTTATAGACGTCCAAAAACTCATCTCTTATCAACAACCCATATTCATCCAAATCTTATAATCATCTAAACTAAACATTTAACAAAGAGGTAGCGGATAAATAGTCCGGTCCAAAATTTCATATCAAAAGCCTAGTCTCCTTTTTAAATCCATAAACAGATTCAAATTCTTCGATCTATACAAAAAAAAAACTTCCACCGATTCAAAATACTTAATGCGAATAAGATCTCTTCAAAATTATCAAAACAGAAGCACATCCCGATTCCAAACCGAAGATCAATTCAAAAGATACAACAGAAGTAGAATTTCATTCTAAAATCATAAAGAGAATCAAAATCCTAAACATATACCAAATTTAAAATCATACAGAAACAAAAAGACTCAAGGTTAGCTCCCCTTACGGTTTTCTCCTTAGCTAGCCTTTCGAAACACTTTACGAACGTTCCCCCGACTCAAATCACAGCTCTAAAGTTCCTCTGCTCCAAAACCTTTGTACTCTAGCCTCTGGTTCAAACTTAGGAACTTCTCTCAGCCCCAAAACACTCTTATATAACAAGAAAACGTGTTTGAATAGTAAAACGCGTTTACTAAGTCAAAACGCGTTCAAAACGCGTCCAAAACGCGTCTAAAACGCGTTCAGCGAGTGAGTCTGATTTTGACAACTTTGTCAGTCCGGTTAAACCCCTTCCCGATGTCGGAATTACGCGTATGAGTACTCGAATCGAAGCTATTCGAATCTACTTTCTAATGGAAGAAGAATCAATTCAATATCTAATTTATAAAAAAGGTTATAATTGAAATACTAAACCTTGTCAAAGTCGACAGCATTGTATTTTATACTATATTTCGTACTTTTGTTACAACTTGTTACATCTTGAGTTTCTTAGTCTCTTAATGACTCAAACTTACTATTTCTTCTAATTTTCAGGGTCTTACACCGAACGCTACCTAAGACCGAGCACTATCAAGATCGAATGCTACCTAAGAGACTGAATGCTATTTAAGAGACTGAACGCTACTTAAGAGACCGAACGCTCAACAGCGCATGACCGAACGGTTATTAGTTCACTTTCGGAACTGCATAATTCTGCAGAATTATGAACAACACCTAACATAACCATTCCTAACCATTTTTACTAACTAACACCCTTAATTCTTGTTTTATACTTAATTAAACTTATCTAAATGATTCTAAGCATTCCTACTACCATTCTAAAGTGATTAAGGCTCAATTTCAACTCTAAAACACCAATTTTCCCAACTTAGGGATCTAAAACCCAATTCTACTGCTTTGCACCTATTTTGATCAATTTAGTGACTCAAACAAGTCACAATACACTAGCTAAGACTGCCCCAACAACCCAATTTCACTTAACTTTCCATTTCATTCAAACTATAACAGATTTATCACTCCAAGCACTTCCAACACGCCCAATTACAACAGCTAGATTCAACCAATTCAGTTTACAAACCTCACGCTACAATTTCATACATCACACACATCAACATGTATGACCCACTTACTTTAGAGCTTAAACAAGCAAACCAAACAGCACACCCATTAAGGAATTTAACATACATATAATTACTGCAAGCAAATTGAAAACAATATCTAGCTCTCCTTACCTTGGAGTTGAGCAATACAGTCCACTAGAATGCTCTAATAATGCCTCACACAGCAAGGATCCGACCAAACCCCGCTGAAGAAGGAAAATCTAATCGGATGGTTGTGAAGCTCACTGCGCCGCGGTCACTTGAGCAACACCTAATCAAACATGCAATGGCTGAATGTGAGGGAATGGTAGAGAGAATGCAGAGCAAGGTTAGGGAAAAATAAGAGTTCTAGAAAGAGAATGGAAAGTTGGCTAATGAACGAAGATTTTGAAAGGTCCCTTCTAAGGTCATAGTGCCCTTAGTATTATGGGTCTGACTACCTTAACATAAGGTCCAACTGCTCTTGGCCATTTTTCATATCCTTACAAAAAGCAGAAAAAAATAGTTTGGAAAAAAATATGCTTGTTTGAGAGAAAATGACACAAAAATTGGATTAAATTGCAGTGTGACTTTTCGTTCAGTGAAATTCACTCTTAAGTGAAAATAAGACACCAAATTAGGTGTCTTAACTCATGCACAATGGAATGATTTTGTTAATCTGTGTTTAATTTTGAAAGCAAAGTTAGAAGAATGGACTGATAACTATATTTTCAATGTTCATATAAAACGTAAGCTCTACTAAAATTTGATTATAAGATGAAAGAAATATTTCAAAAATAATGATTATGTCATTGACCTATCATCTTCTAACATACAATTTCCTAAACAAATAATATAACATTCTTTCATAATGTAATCATATTTTATTTGAATTTATTTTGTCAGTACTATTTAATCATTAAAGGGAAATGTAATGTGAAAATTGAATGTTTAAGTGGAAAACATAAAGAAAGTATTTATTGGGTTAGATACCAAAGAAAAATGTTACTTTTCATTACATTCATATTTTTAATTTTACTTATATGAGAGGGAAAAAAATATAAAAAATTATATTTTTTAAAATCATCCTTCGTCTCTCTTCATACATATATGAGTATATTTGTAATTGTATTTAATTGATTTTTTTAAATGAAATCACTTTCTTCCTTTTACGCAACTCTTTTTATAGTTAGTCAATTCAAGCTTGTAATCACAATTCTTAATACTTATGGGCATTATGAAATCAAATCAACCATTCGTTTTTGGATTGAAAAGACCAAATAGTATAGTCTAAACAAGTTTTTGTTACCTCATGAAAATAATACATCCACGTAGTGTTTGTGAAATAATGATGACATAAACCATTATTGCTCCAGAGAATTTAAACATGTTCATAATTTTCCATGAGAAATAACTCCTAAATCAGAAAACAAATGCACTTTTGAGTTCATTAATTAATATGATTCGATCACATCATTACTTTAAAACTTTTCATGCAAACTCCAACAGAGGTAAAGTATCATATTGAATAAGTGCACTCATAAATTAACATTATTATTGACAAATTAATCACCAAATTATTATTATTAATGTATGTAACGTTAGAAAAATATAGAGTAAAGTTATATAATAGGAATATCATATTCATAATATTTTCTTACAAAAAATATAGAACGTACGGTTATGACCTAACGACCTTACAAAATAACGGAAAAATTAAAACTTGTACAAAATAAGCAAATTAGACCGAACGGTTTACAAAAGGTATATACCGAACGGTCATACAAAAGAAAAAGGGGTAAAGAATGATCGAACGGTCATCGTACAATTAAACTAACTACTGACCGAACAATTCTACTGTTCGGTTTTAACTTCTACCTTTACCAAATTTTATTCTTCCAGCGCCTCTTCCAGTAATGCTTTTCCATCTGCTCACATTCACACGGATGATCATTGCAACAGAAGGATAACCACTGAACGTACAAAACGGACAAGACAGGAAGTAGGGTAAGCTTATGTAATTCAATTCAAGTATTAACATAGATTTCACATAATTCAAATAAACGAGATAGTTCATTCACTTTTACATGCAAAGCCCAATACTAGTCTCTGATTGTCCGGACTGTATGAATTATGTATAGCTACGACGATCGTGCACCCGGGTGATGTAGTAACTAGGATACCCTCAACAACTGCCACCCGAGGTTAGTCCTATATGTCCAAATTAACTATAAGGACTAGGACCTTTTGCCATTCCCACACATGACTTACCCTTCTCTACGTGAGAACGAGTAATCACGGAATATCAAGATGAACCGCCAGCTTAGCGTGCCCACATTTATACTTTACCAATTCCAATATCCATTCATGAGATATTTCTCCCCGAAATACTCTTTCATAATCAAAGATGTTTAATCCTTATCATATTCCATCATCTTTCATGATTAAACCTCAATTCGAACGAAGATCCCTTGGGATACAAAATACCGAACATAAATCTTCAACCCGAACGAGACCGAACACTTGGAGTGAGACCGAGAGGTTTCCAGTTCCAAAACGGATCAAAACCGAGAGAGTGACTTTCGGGGTTGAGAAGAGACCGATTTCAATAATATTTCACAAGGACTAATAGAAAATAATGTGATTTACAAAGTGAGCCAATTAAATGAACTGACTCATGATCGTTTAGACCGAACACCGTAAAGCCTAGGCCGAGTACTAAGACTCTAGGCCGAAACCAATGAAGACAGACACAGTAAGACATCAATTGATAGTACTTGAAGGAATCATATGAGAAAATCGAACGCTATAAATACTTAGGTTATTTATGAGTTTAACATCAAGAAAACCGAATGTCAGTCGAATACCGAGCACGGTAGAGAGTGAACACTATTGAGTTTGGACGAACGCTTTTATTATCAAGATAGATTATGGAAAGGAGAACAAGCGCTTGGTGTAAGACCTAGCACTTACTTAGACGAGCACTTGGTGTAAGACCTAGCACTACATAGTATGAGCGCTTGGTGAAAGACCTAGCACTACATAGTACGAGTGCTTGGTGAAAGACCTAGCACTACATAGTACGAGCGCTTGGTGTAAGACCGAGCACTACTTAATTTATAGAATAAAGGCTTGATAAATATAAGATATAATTTAACTAATGTTCAAGAACGAACGAATTATACAATTTCATATAGATATACTTAAATTTATAACATAATACCAAGGAACGAATATCCTTGGTTGAACGCTTATATATAAATTTTACTAAACGAAGACGTTCGGTCCTCAACTGAAATTCCATCCAAATGAAAGAATCAAGTTCCAACCGAGTCCACGAGGAAACTGAACGGTTAAAGACCATTCAGTGACGAACATAATTTTCATATGGAATTTCATACTTATAATTATTTATATCAATTCATTTCTCAACATCTATCTTCATAATTTCATACATCCATATCATAGTAAATTTTCATACTTCATACAGTCAAAACATATCAACAATCATACTTCATATTCATTCAGCAATTCAACGAACATCCATACATTCGAAACTAACATAAAATCAAATTATATAAGGTTTCCTTACCTCTGAGCGTGACCGAACGTTCACAGAGACAGAATACAATTTCACCACTACAAGTCCTTCCACCCTCAATGCTCAACAATTTCCAAATTAAACCAAGTAAAAACCAAAACACTATCAGAACCTCTCATTTTAGAAGAGTGATCGACACATGAAACCAGAACTTGGTTTGCATGTCCATGAAAATGCACGACTGAGTGAAGAGAAGAACTTACTAGCTCAGCTTCACAAACTGATCGGTTCAATCGAAAGTCCTTTAGACCAGAAGAGTGGAAATGGTGCCTGAGTGATAATCTGAGAAAGGAATGGTTAAGATTTCTTAAAGAGAAGATGAAGAAATCTAGAGAGAAGGAGGAGATTTCAGAAGGTTGAAGATGGATGGTGCATGCAGAGAAGTGGAACGAAAATTTGAAAGTTTCAATTTTACTCCTACCGTCAAAACCGTTCATCCAATCTGCATCACACACCTGTCTTCCACTTTCTGAACTTCAGATGCTCCGTTCGCTTACACCTAGCGTCCACTCAAATGGGATTTTTAGTGGGTTTTAAATGGGTTCTGACAATGTAATATTAATTCTTCTCATAATCATGAATGTGTCATTAAGAACAACATAACTTATTGCTTTGTTTTAAAGATGTTAAAATGAGTCATCAAGTCTTATTCATTACAGATTGATCTTAGTTAGTCGGCTTAGTCCATCTTATTTATCAACAAGTTCAAAAAGAGTTCAGTTTGATCTACCAAGTTGGTGGATTAAATGAGTTCACACACATAATTAAAAAAAAATTAGAATTTTTTTTAATTTAACACTTTTTTTTAATATGTAACAAAAATTCAAAAAGTCTAAACTTACTATTTTTTTTCATTTTAGACAATAAATAAATCCTTCATTCCAAAAATTAAATAATAATTCTAAATAAAATCTAAATAATCTAAAAAGTATATATATCTAGGTTGACTCACTAACTTGACTCACGAAATTTAACATAAGTAAATCAGGTTCTTAGTGGGTTAGGTTAATTTTTGACCCGTATTGAAATTTATAAATTTTTTTAACCCAATCCCTCTCTAATTTGTGGTGGACGAGGTTAGCTCACGAGTTTTAACCTATTTTGATAGTTCTATTTTGTTTAGTTGTTGTAGATAACAATAATTGTATGGTTAATGACATGGAATTTAAATCTTCTTCCTCACTTCATGCACTTTGCCATCAATTCAGACTAGTGTTGTCCTACCTTGCTGACAGTCTTAAATAAAATCTAATGTACAAATATAAAATCAACTTTATTAAAAATGTTTGTTCAGATAATAGTCACTAACACAAAAATAGCTTTTAACGTCGTTATTTTAAGCTTGTAACGTCTGTTAAATGTCCGACGTCATAGCGGGAGACGTAAACTCACGTCTGTTGTCTTTGAACATATGTCAATCGTTTGTTGCATTTATAACAGACGTTAATTGACGTCTACAACGTCAATTTATGGGGTTTTTTCGAAAATAAAATTCGTCGTCGTGAAGGTGACGGAGTGGACAGGTGCCCTTGTGAGGGTGAAGAGAAAAACGCGCACAATAACGGTTTGAAAACCGTCGCTGCAGTTTTCCTAAAATGCGCCTAAGAACTGCACCAAAAGCCAACGAAAACGAATTTTAATCGGTGCAATGAAAGATAATAGTTCCAAACGTGATATGATCGGTGCAAAATGATTTTAAACAGTGCAAAGTGGAAGAAAACTTACTTGAACGTTAATGGCGAACGAGAGAAAGCAGAGGAAGAAGATGAACGGAGAGAGAGAGAAAATACGTAATTGGCGAACGCGAACGAAGCAAAAACTCAAATAAAAACGTGAAAGAAAGTGAGGCTCGCATTCTGAGTGTTTGGGGTTTAAAAGGGCATTTGACGTCGGTCCCCCTCTAGATCCGACATCTAATTGGTAAAAAAATCCATTTTGGCGCTACTTTTGGGATATTTTCGCAGCTTATTGACCTATGGGGAAGGGGATCCGATGTCTAATGTGTATTAGACGTCAGACCTTGCTATGTTCGACGTCTAGTGTCTACAAAAGGGACCTTTCAATTCTGATTTTGCAGCTTTTGGCAGAGGATTTGACGTCTGATCTGGGGGGCCTGATGTCTAAAGAAGGATTTGATGTCTGATTTGGGGGGCCTGACGTCTATGTCGTGAAAAAAAATTAACATTGGTGCTTAAAATGAGATATTTTCGGACCTTTTTGACCTCGGATCTTGGGGGCCCGACGTCTAAAGAAGTATTGACGTATGATTTGGTGGGGCCGACGTCTAAAGGAAGATTTGACATCTGACCCTAGAGGAACCGACTTCTATAATGACGTTTTATTTACAAAGAATTTTAAAATTTAAAAGGTCTAGAATTTGCCAAACCAAGAACTAGATAATTGCACCATCATTTCCTTCTTAAGATGGATCAACACCTACTTTCTTATTTGCTCACACCAATTAATGGTGATTATTGCAAAAATGAGAAGAACAACATAAGGACACAATCACAAGGAAGGGTAAACTAGTTTATAAAAGGAACATGCATAAAGCAATCAAAACATGTTTTAAACATAGGCATATAATTCAAATAGTCATCATGGAATAAAACATGCATATAGAATATACACTATAACTTAATTATCTGAATACATGCATTGATATCAGACTCATTAGAGACATGCATTTGTAGTGACCTTTACTGCTCTATAGAGTTATTGCAATGAGTTTCACCTTACCATACACAAGGTTAATCGCCTTCGCGTCTTAGGCTAAGGAAAAACCCTTATATTAGGATTCTTGCTACTCTCACCACATATCCAATTTTACTCTATGTGAGTTTGAATGGTTATTAGAGTGTTAAGACAACAAAACACTAGGATTTTACCCATAGAATCCTTTAAATCATAACAACTCATATTATTACTACAATCATTAGAAATTAACTCATATAAGCAAATAAGTCCAACAAAATATCAAAATCAGATGTAACATCCCCTTTTAATAGTATAAAACTACTAAAATAAGACGTACGTAGATGAAAACTTACAAGGAATTTGAAGTTACTAGAACAAGAGATCCTATCCTTGACAAAACAAAGACTATATATCCTGTTGCTTTTCTCTCTCAACCAAACATTGAATCCCATGAAAGATGTCCTCCCTAAGCTCACACCGGTTAAGGTGATCATTGCACAATAGAAAACAACACACACACAGACAAACACAAACGCAAGGGTAAGCTAGTTTACAATTGAAGCATGATATACATAAACTCATTTAAACATATTACACACAAACATATCATTACACAATCATCAAACACTTTATGCAGGACACTTATTATGAATGGACTGTCCGGACTTAGAATAATTGTCGAGCTATAGCGGGTTATGCACTTGTGGTGGCTTCTACTACTTTGTAAAGTCATTGCCATGAGTTTCATCCTCCCACACTCACAAGGTTAGTCTGTTCCATGCCTTAGATCATACTGCAAACACCCAAGACTAAGACCTCCTGCTACTCCTCACGAAATTGATTAACCCTGTCTACTTGAGAATGAAAGACCATTGGAGTTTCAGGATAACCCCTAAGATTAAGCTCTTGCATTCATTATAAACATACTTGAACCTTACCAAGAGATCTCACTTTGGAACTTACTTTCACTTTGAATCTCAACACATAACTTTGATACCATTGGTATCACTTTACATTCGCATAGTACACCAATACATGAGACTCATGATCATACAATAAAGAAATAGAAACAACCATACAAGTCACCAAAAATCACCCAATAACACAATTTATTCATGGCATTTTGGTACTCATATTTAAGTAAGTAAAATAGCTCTAAAACCCTCACCAACAGCTCTGGAAGGGTCCAAAACCCCCAAATAAAAAAAGAACGTCCAAAACGGACACCTTGAACCCTAAATTTGAGATCCCAAAAACTGAAAAAAAAAACAAAAATCTGTTGAGTTACGCTCAGTTCCCCAAAAGGGGCACCCAACGCTGCATCAGGTTCTAAAATTTGCATATTTGGACTTTGGTGACCCTCTATACAATTTTAAATGATTTCTAAACATTCTTAGACACTGAGAAATATTTAAAAATAGACTCTTAACTTGACTTGACCACTCCAAACCCAAATTGACCTGTGAAAACCCAAATTTATTCCTGTAAGCTACCCAAACTCAAATGTACACTTTCTAACCCCTATATCAGTTTCCCAACAGCATAACCAGGTCCAAACACACTTGCTAGTACACCCCAACATCCCATATTGCTCACAGTTCCTCTGTTTCAAGATCTCACCATTCAAAACCTCAAATTGGGCCAAAAACCTCTAAGAACTCATCCTAAGATGACACCAACTATCTTATACCATATTTTTCTCATTGAACAACATAGCAAGTCCTAATGGGTCCTATAACACACTCCTAATTGTCTAAAACAATCAACACCTCTTACTTCCAATTCTCACTGCTCAACCCCCCCCCCTCCCCCTTTTTCCACTAAAACACTTCAAAACTTCAACAATGAACCTTAATCTTTGCTCCATATCAGTTTTCAACCATCTAACTCTTCTAACAAGTCCCAATTAATCACATAACACTGCTAGACCAATTGTTATCTCATTCAAATACCAAATTCTCAATTTCACTCACCAAAAACCTCTCTTTTAAGCTTGAAACTCAAGTAACTTGATCAATATTTCACACAACCACTTGAATCCAGTTTCAAACATTTCAACATCATCATCATACTTAATTATAACATTATTAATCATCACAATCACACTATACCACTTATATTCAACATCACATTATCAAAATCACCAATCAAACATACATTTTATACACCCAATCATATCAATTTTCTCAAAATCATATATAACTCATAGAGACACCAAATTTATAATATAAACACAACTAAGACAAGCTCTAGTTTCCCTTACCTTACAAGAAACAGTCTCAACCCACAGAAACGTCTTGCCAGTCGCTTGAAACGCAAGAAATTCGTAAACGGACCTACAAGTACCAAAATTGAAACGGACAGAGTTCTTAGAACTCTATATTCACCAAGAGCCAGAAAAGAGAACTTTGATACATGCATAACAGTTATGTGCATGATCATTGACCGAAACAAAGATGATAAAAAAATGAGTAGAAACTTACTTGCTCTAAAACAGAAATTGATCGGTTGGTTTGTAGACCTTGATATCGCGATCGTCTAGACACCTCCTGAACGTCAAAGAGATAACTCAAGAGTTAGAACTCTTAGAGAGAAGGTAGAGAACTCTCGAAAAGTAGTTTCTAGAGAGATGATACGTTTTAAAATAATGAAACTCGTTTATAACAAAACTATTTATAATAAAACCATTTAACATTAAAATAATCGAGTTTCACTATTTTTAGACTACCACTACTTCTAAAATATAATTTTTTTGGGGTTTTACAATAATTATTAATTAATATGGTTGTTTAATATAATTCCACCTTAGGAATTAGTTTCTTAGTTTTTTCTTTATTAGTTGAAAGTAATTTGAGTGAGAAATAAAATGACTTGGTGTACAAGGTAGGCAAAAAAAACGGGGCAGTTGGTGTTGGAATGTTATATGGCAAATGGTAGGAAACATGACAAGCATATAATGTACTCATGAATGAAGTTTTGTCGGAAAAGAAAAAGAAAAAACCACACAAATTCACCATGGAAAATCTGGCTACAGCCATTCTACTTCTCTTCTTATTCTTTGTGTAATTTTGTACTTATTCTATACATACAACTTAATTTCTCTATTTCTTTTATCACTGCCTTCATCCCATTTCACTGTTATTTGCCTTGCTTTTTCTCAATTTTCTTAAAATAATTTGAAAATATTTATTTTTTACAACTACCACAGCAAAATTAAAACTCAAAACTTTAGTATATATACTATTCAAATTCTTAAGTCCAACAGATGTTGAATAATTGATTATGTAACAGAGGGATAGCACAAACAGAACTGTAAAATTAAATACATGATATTCACTAGACATTTATCATAACCTGATTGATTATGTAAAAGTAACGAGTGAGGATAATATTAAGATAAAGAAAAATAATGTTGTATGACAATCTAATTATGTAAGGAATAATAGTATAAAAGAAACGAGTGTGCATGATTGTTGGCCTCTGTATTATTTAAAATTTTTTAATCTTTTTATATTGTTTTTTATGTTCTAAAGTTTTTTAAATTCAATGCACGGACACTATTAAAAAAATAATATCGTAATTATTTAATATTTTCATTTTAAAAGTCGAATACACCGCATATTGTAAGTATAAAGAACTACTCTTTATTTATTTTAAATTAATAATTCAGTTAGTTAATAATAAATACATGTCTATTTATTTTTTTAGAGAAGAAGAGATATAATTGAATATATGTTATTTATGGAATACTTTGGACTACATTGTTATTCCTTTTATAAAAGCATATACGCTTTACTTTTTTTTATAACAAAAAAA
The DNA here is from genome assembly GCA_034642375.1 of Vigna nakashimae. Classification (NCBI taxonomy): domain Eukaryota; kingdom Viridiplantae; phylum Streptophyta; class Magnoliopsida; order Fabales; family Fabaceae; genus Vigna; species Vigna nakashimae. The sequence goes on along the minus strand of CM067764.1, from coordinate 12,382,864 downwards.
ATCATAATACTATTATTATTATAAAAGTAAATTTAAATAATTTATACAATTTTAAGTAATTATTAGGTTTTTTAGATAATTTTAGAAAGGACCGTTATTTTAGTTTACAAGAATAATTAAGTTTTTTTTAAATGTGAAATCGAAAATAATAGTTAAATTTGAAAAAATATAAAACTGATAAATTAATTATTTTTATAAAAAATACATAAAGGATAAAAGTTGGAAATAAAATGTTTACACCAAAAGATGACATCCTCTTTGTATAATAGTATATAAAAAAGTAACGGTAAGGTTAAACACTTTTATCCTCATCTAACACACAATATAAAAGTAAAATGATTTCTAATAAATGAATTTTTTATATTTTTTCAAGAAAGAAAAGAGTAAATATAAGAAAAAAAATATTGAATTTAAAAAAGTTATGTACGATAAAATATAACTTTTTTATATAAAAAATACTAATGGTAGTAATATGTATTTATATTCATTTGACACACATTACAAGAATAAAATGATAATACAAGAGTAAACTTTGTAAGTTTAGAAAAAAAAATACAAAATAAAAAAAATAATGTCAAATGTAAAAAAATTATTTATGTCAAAATATATCTTTTTTATAAAAAAAATACATAAAAGGAAAAATTAGAAACAAGAAGTGTATACCAAAAGATGAAATTCTTTATGTAATAGTATATAATAGTCTATATAAAACATAAACACTTAATTATTGTGACATCCTCAAAATATACGGCAGGCATATATGATAAAGACGTCATTCAGTCATAATATTGAAAAGCAGTTAGAGACATAAGGTAAACTATAAGAGTTACAGTCATCCAAAAATAAGATCAGAGTTGGTCCCTTAAACACAGAGGACCACTGGAAATTTCCCCACAACAGTCTATTAATCAAAACTCTAAGCATACTAAATTGCAGCATCACCGCCTTCCAACACTTGCTCCACAGATACCTCCTCTTCATCTGCTCACATCCAAGTGGATGATCATTGCAAAAGAAAAATCATGCAATAAACACAAACACAAACAAGCAAGGGTGAGCTAGTTTTTCAAACAAGCATATTATATTAATTAACCAATCCATCAAATACATACTTTAAGCAAAGCAAGTTAAATCATATCAAGAAACATGTCATGAACTAGACCTGACTCGTCCGGACTTAGAATGATTACCGAGCTATGGCGGGTCATGCACTCGTGGTGGCTTATGAAACTTGGGTTCCCCACCCTACCACACTCACGAGGTTAGCCTGTTCCGGGCCTTGAGGCATACTGGAAGCCCCCAAGACTAAGACCTCCTGCTACTCCTCACCACATGGTTCAATCCTCTCTACTTGAGAATGAAAGACCATTGGAGCGTCAGGATAACCCCCAAGACTGAGCTTTCCTGTAGATCATTCTAAACACTACTGCACCACCATGAATCTTCTCCTTGAAGATCATGGAATTACGTCAATCCATCATATTTTTCAAAAACCACATACTTTCACTTTTACATTGCATACAAACATAGATATAATACTAATTATACTTCAAAAGACCACAAACAACTTAATAAGTCATCAAAAATCACATGAAACCATTCCATGTACATTAACAGACAATAACAGTCCAAGAAGAACCACTAAACAACACAAAACCCCTTAAACTCATACTTAGACAAGGAAAACAACTTTGAAACCATCACCAACAGTTCCGGAAAGGTCCAAAACCCCTAAAACGACCTAGAGAACGTCCAAAAATGATATCCGAAACCCCAAAAACTACCAAAAACTGTCCTGGATGATTTTTCGACAACAATAATCGATTATCATAAGTGATAATCGATTATTTGCGAGAGTTTTGAAGAAGATACAACTTTCTGACTAGGAATAATCGATTATCAAGTGAGATAATCGATTATCAAGTGAGATAATCGATTATCAAGTGAGATAATCGATTATGCTTATCAGTTTTTGACAGCAACGTGATTTTTCTGATTTTTAGTGCATCTTAGACATATCCAAATGAACAATTTAAAATCTATAACACTAATATTGATATGAAACATGTTTATGGATGAAAGTAAAGTATTTCATTGGTCATTTGGATAGGAATTAGATGTACTAAACCAACTCAATTTCTACTCAAAAACATCAAACTCAATAACTAAAGGACCCCAAACCCAATTTTATTAACTCAGGACCCAATTTCAATCCTACCATGTTGCTAATGGCTTTGCTCAATTTTATGACCCTAACCAGTTCTAATAGACTCATACCAGCCAACCCCACTGTCCAATTTCACTCAAGAGTCCCTAGGCTCCAATCCTCTACCTCAGTTCCTCTCAAAAGGCATAAAACATTACTCTCTTAACCTTTTACTCTTCTCGCAAGACCAACTCATCAATTCCATTCCAACCACTCTTTACTACCCAATTGGTCAACGAAGAAGAATCAGATGTCTGAACGCATCAGTCTCACCTTCGACGCCAACACATATGACTAGTCACAACGTACTGGACCAGGCCAGGGCTGCTCTATGATCAGGGATGTGCCAACTCAGGTTTTTAAGATTCTTCTATCCTACCAACACAATGCTCTCAACAAGTCCCAAGTTATTTATCTAAGTCCTCCAAACTATCCTATTGTGTTTTAGACTCCAATTTCCCCATTTCCCTATCTCACTTCCCTTTTACAGTAAGCTAAAACAGTACTTGTGCTACCCATATTGACTATTTCCCAGAGTTCTTACTCCAATCCAAAAATCCAGTACAAGTAACACAATGCTTATCCAAGTTAAACAAGGTTCAATATACCATGGATACACACTTCCACATATTTAACAGATTTCAATCAACATGCTCAATTTTCAGCATCATAACACAAGACAATTTATACTCTAACAGTACATAGCAGTTTAAATCAACACACCAATCCTATACTTAACATGCATATATCTCATAAATTAATTTCAAACAAAATAACTAGCTCTCCTTACCTGGAAATCAAACAGTACAGCTCAATAAAATGCCCTAACAGTATCCTCCACACAGAGCGAAACTTGACAGAACCTACAGATCACCAAATTGGTGATAGAACATATCTCTTAGAGCTCGAATAAACAGAGAATCAAAATGAGCTCCATGCAACCAGTAAAGTTGCATGCCCTAATATCCAGAAAGTTGAGAATTTGACTTACCCGTCCAAATGAAAATCTAATCGGATAGGATGGAAACTCTCAACTCCGTGAGCGAAAGGACACCACCTATTTGAAATTTAAACGGTGGAAAGTTGTGGAAAAGTAGAGAGAAGTCAGAGCAAGGAGAAGAGAAGTGGAACTGAGTTTTAGAGAGAGAAAGGGAAACTGGAAATAGGTTCAGAGTTGGGAAAAAGAGGAAACCCCTCCTAAGGTCTTGGTGCCTTTAGCCGTTTGGGCCTGGCTGCCTTAGAAAATAGGACCTCCTAGCCCATAATTTTCAGGACTTTACAATTATTGTTAATTAATTAAATTAAAAGTTTTATTTAAAAATAACTCTTTATAGTTTTCTTAAAATAAATGAATTCCTTTTATAAATAATTATGAAAATTATATATAAACATATTTAAAAGAAGGATAGATATTAAAAACATATAAAAGGTAAAGAAGATGGAGTTGAGAATTTTAGAAATCTATAAAAGAACGAAAGAATCTAAATGTATAGATACCTTTAAATATTATTAACAGATAGTATTACTATAACTTCAGTAAAACAATTTTTCAGAAATGAAACTAACACTTTATAATGTTTTAAAATATTGAAATATTGAATCTTACAAGAAAAAACTAACTCTTCTAGGGAACCAAAATAGACTACAATTATTTAATAGATCTTGATTTTCCGTGGTAGTTTTTTTAAGGTAACATTATTTTTATATTTTGACACATATTTTATGTCTACTATTTTATTTTTAACTTTTTTATTTATAAATACAAAAATTAATTTTTCTAATAATCAAAATATTTTTAAAAATAGATTAATTTAAATATGTTTTTCGTCTCTTAAGTATCACACGATTTTGGGTTTAGTCCCTACTCGAAACTTTGATGGTTTTTAGTCCTCATAGTTTTGAAACTCTTACTATTAGTCCTTAAAATTGGACGGCGTTAACTTTTAGTAAATGTGGCAAATGACGAGACCACGTCTTATGCCAGTTTGTCTCTTCACTCTCTGTCACGTTGCTTTTCTTTTTATCTGGCCAATAAGAATCTGACACGTGTCAGCTCCCTTCCGCCCAAAATTAGGGTTTGCCAGATTGGGGAAACTTGTCCTTGCACCTCCGCCACGATTTTGCTCTTCTATCTTACGCCGTCATGAGCCAAGAACGCGAGAAGGGAAGGGTTGCTCTCTTGCAGGTGGCGAATGGAGTTTCTGCTGTGTTTTCGGATTTGCAGGTCTATTGCAAGTGATGACGCCTCTGGATGACGGTGATGACACGAGGGAGGATATTGCGGCTTGCAAGGATTTTGCGCATTGAAGGTGGCGTTGATGGAGGATGGCGTCGTTGCAAGTGAGCTTGCGAGATGAAGGCGTAATGGCGGAGAGGCTTAGGCGATTTAGGGTTCGTCGCAGCACTCGCGATTTGGGATTTCGCTTGGTCGTGGTTCTCGATTGGTTGAAGCGAACTCAGTGTGCGTCTTCCAGCACTGTGCGATTTGTGATTGGGGTTGGTCGCGTTTTCTAGTTTTGTCTAAGTTTCAAGTGATTCTGGGAATGTCATGGATGCTCGCGTTTTCTGGAATGTCATGGAGCAGGTGTTGACGGCACGGAACAGTGGACGTTGGCGGCCGTCTGCTTCGTCGAAATGGGGATGATAACCCTTGCTTTTGGGCTACGCCGAATCAAAGGAAGGGGAGACCAATCCTCATGACTCGATTGTCGAGGACGACGTCGGCGGTGACTGATGAGTCGATATTTTATTCACTATATTTATCTTATTGTGCTAGAATTAGTCGGGGAATTGTGCTTAAACGTCCGGTATTTTCCTGTTTTTCCTAATTGTGCTTAATTTGATCGGAAATTCTTATTTTAACTAATTTGAATTATCTGAGCTTATTAATTTGCATTATTAATTACGGAAAAATTTTGGATAACTTTTTGGGACATTTGAAGGCTAAATGAAAAAATAACAATTGAGCCAATTTCATCTTAACCATTTCAATTTTCGCACAGTGCTGCCTGAATTTTGTGTCAACTTGTCTGTCTTCGTTCGAGTTCATTTCTTATCCGTTTTGCATGCAATTTTTTTTCATAGTTTCGTATGGATGTCTATTTTCACGTACAGTTTTTATTTTGTTCAAATTAATTCTGTGTTGTTACGCCACTGTGTCAGTCCAGTGCAGCGTGAATGTTGTGTCAACTTGTGTGTCTTCGTTTGAGTTCAATTCTTATCCGTTTTGCATGCCGTTTTTTTTCATGGTTTCGTATGAATGTCTATTTTTACGTATAGTTTTTCTTTTGTTTAAATTCATTCTATGTTGTTCCCAGTAATTTGATTACTCCCCTGTGTCAGTCCAGTGCTTACATTTTGAGTGTTCTAATATGTTTGCATTGTTTGCTTGCTGGTTAGTATTTGTGGTGGCTGGAATATCAAAGTATTGGTTTAGAGATGCATCTCACAGTTGAAATGAATTGGAAACCAAGCACATAAGCACACAAAGTTTTATGTGAATATTGTTGCACAAACAATGTACATGGATGATGGAATGAAGCATGAAGGTCCTGCCACAAATTTTCTGAATTTGTCACACTCTTCCAATTCATGCATGAAGCACATAGAGAATTATTTTGGAACATCTTTGGTGTGTCACATGAAGCATCCAACCAAGGAGAGCATGGGACAAGTGGACCCAAAGCAAAGAAAGCAAAAGACCCATGAAAGAGCACACATTCACGTAGAAATGGGCAGCCAACATTGAATGGAGTCTTGCTTCCTTTATTTTATTAGCACATGCTCATGGAAAGGTGAAGTGGAGCACCAAAGGAATCATAACTCTCAGCAGCCATCACACCCATGGAAGCCAATGGATTTAACACAAGCAAGAGAGCTTCACTTTCCAGCAGCAAAAACTTCACTTTCCAGCAGCAAAAACTTCACTTTCCAGCTGCAACATATCTTGGTTCAGCAGAAAAGTGGAGCTAGTGGAAGTACTCCATGACTTTGAGGGCTCCATCCACTAAGGAATGCATCATCATTTTGAGTGGAGAAGAAAGAAACAATTTTAATTTTGCTGAGTTGGGGAGAGAGAGCCGTATGGAAACCAAAGAAAGAAAGAAGAGTTTTGGAGTTGGATGAGAAAAACCATGATTCCTAGAAAGAATGAAGGATGATGTAGCTTGAAGTTCTTGGTGCCTTCACCTTTGGTTTTGTACACTTTTCCATTTAAGCTTTCATTCATCTACTGTTTTCATCTTGGTATTAATTTGTATTTTGAGTTTGTAAGTTGTTGTTGTAATTTTATAAGCATTGTAATTTCAATTTGGAAGTGTTTCATTCTATTCACTTGTGCTGAAAAAATAAAAAACCAATGGATGTGTAAGTGTTATTCTTCTTCTTTCATTTGCTTGTTTTTGGTAAGTTTTTGTTTGAATCCTTTTATGGTTTAAGGTTGAATGTTCATGGCTGTTTTGAGGTAAGTAATGAAGTATTGATTCATGATTTTATTTTAAAGTTGTAAGAAGTAAAAAAAATAAAAACAAAGCAATTGGTAACTTATGGAAATTGTCAAAGCTCCTTCTCTTTTAATTCATCTTTGATTTTGTTTTAATTAAGAAGGAAAGGAAAACTTGGAACTGTGGTTGGCTTAGTGTGCATGTGGAGAATAAAATTCAAATTGGTGTTCAATTCAAAAGATGACAAGAAGTGCTAAAAAGAGGTATGTTTTCTTTGCAAATTAAATTGATATAGATGTTGGATGCTTACGGTTTTGGATGTCCATTTACAATTATCATTTCAATGAAACCAATCAAATTTGTCACGGCACATGAGGTAAGTTTTAGAAGCATTTCAATTTCTATTTTTTTAAATTTCAGATTTTACTGTCTCTTTTTACTGCTGTAATTTAATTTCTGTTGTAATTCAATTTCAGTTGTTGTTTTCTGCAATTTAATTTCTCCTCTTCTTTATTTTTGCATGTTGATCATTTACTGTAATTTTATTTTCTGTATTTTACTGCAGTAATTTTGAGTCTGTTTTTACTGTTTTCCAAATTTACCATTTTCTATATTTACTGTTTTCTGTATTTTTGTTTTCTGTATTTTGCTGTTACTGTTTTACAGATTTTGAAAATTCTGTACTTACTGTTTTTACTGTTATTATTTACTGCTGTAATTTCATCTTTTTTGTTTTTACTGTTTTACTATTTTTACAGTTTTCTGTATTTTATGTTTTACTGTATTTTCGTTTTTACTGTTCCAGATTTAATTTTTTTGTTTCATGTTACTGTATTTTCGTTTTTACTGTTTTCTAAAATTTTCTGTTTTCTGTTCTCACTGTTTTCTGTATTTACTGTTTTCTGTATTTTCTGTATTTTCTGTTTTTCTGTATTTTCGTTTTTACTGTCCCAGATTTATTTTTACTGTTTTATGTTGCTGTAATTTCATTTTTACTGTTTTAATTTCGTTTTACTGTTTTTAAATTTCATTTTTTTTACTATTTTCTGTTTTATTTTTACGGTTTGTTAATTTACTGCTTTCAACATTTACATTTTTCCGCAACCAAAAACAATCACAAAACCCCCCCACTACGTGTTGATCCAAAACTGAACCACATTTGGTCCTTGAGAGACGACCTAGGAGTCACATCCTAGCTATACTGCATTCTTATCTGCAATCGAATTTGTACGCGGTGCGACCCGCGTATCAGTGACCATCCTGGTTTGTGGCTCGCAGAGGCTGGGCTCTCTCAGGCGGCGATTGGCGGAGGAAAGAAAGTTTCTCTCTCATGCGTGAAGAAAAGGCAAGGAGGGAGAAATTGACGTCGCGGCCGACAATGGCCCCGGTGGCGATTGGTGTCGCTGGCGACACCTTGGACTGAGCGGAAGGTCCGAAGGGACGGCTGGTCCGATGAAGGCTAGGCTCTGTCGGAGAAGACAAACGAAGTTCTCAAGCACAAGCAATGTGACAGAGAGTGAAGAGGCAAACTGGCATAAGACGTGGCCTCGCCGTTTGCCACATCTAGTAAAAGTTAACGCCATCCAATTTTAAAGCCTAATAGTAAGAGTTTCAAAACTATGAGGACTAAAAACCATCAAAGTTTTGAGGGACGAAAAACATATTTAACCCAAATAGATTTTAACTCGTGGGAAAAAAATATTTTTCTGTTTTGTATTATATCTATAGTACTTTCAAAATATATTACTAAACATTAATTTTAATATTTTAAAATATATTAAAATTCATTTTAATATATCAAAATCATTGTATTTTGAAGACATGTGTTAAGAATAAGAAAAAAAAAGATATCGAACTCAATTAAATACATGAAAAGATTTGACAAGAAATTGCATCTTTCCAATATACACCTAATATAAATTCATAAATGATGACTATGGTGATAGGAATGGTAAGTCTGAACTAACAAATTATAGGTACATTGGTAACTGGTGTGCACTGCATAAAATTAAGAAGAAAAGAACAAACATTAAATCCAGAATGGGAAGATGAAATTAGTTATGGTTGCTAATTCTGAACCACATGAAGTGAAGCTTCACATGAACACATGCATTGCATATGCATCCTGCATGTCGTCTTCTCACTTGTATCAATTCAATTCACTCCATTTCAAGAGTGGGGATGTGCTGTGCCCATTTGCTTTATTCATTCTATAATCTTCAATCTCTCGTCTCTATCACCAACCTTTTTAAACTTTTAAAAACTCTCCTAATGAACCATTTTACACAAAAACATACAAATCTCACCCACCAAAATAATTCACCTATTTCTTTATCTTTTATATTCTCCATACTAATAGTAGTTGTAGTCACCAAATTTTGATGTTCTTCACCGAGACACCGTCATCGAAGTTTAAGATATTATATGACATTCGATTATCATAAGTTTTAGTGAATATTTTAATTATTACACTTTTTTTTTTCAAAAATAGTTTGCTTTTGGAGTAATATAATGCTTCTTTTGATTTTGATTTTCTTTATATGTCAACCATAATAATTTTATTAATGTATAATTAAATATGATTAATTTTTTGAAAAATAATTACTAATAAGAAATAATATAAGAGATGAATTCAATTCATATATAAGAGATTGATATTATCTTTAACCTAAAATTTTAAGTAATATCTTAAGTTAATAATGTATAACATGAAGACTTTATAAATATAGACTTATTAGAATCACTCACCAAAACAAATAATTGTTTCTAATATCATTTATAGGTCTTTATAAACAACATTAATAAGAGATGAGTCAAATTCACATATGAATTGACAATATCTCTGATCCAAAATCTTAAAATATACTTTATGAGTCTTTTTTTACATGATAGTCAATATTTTTTTTTAATTAATACAAAATTTAAACTCATTTAAATTTCTAACAAAGTATAAACATTATTCTTAAATATATAACTCCTCAAAGTTCAATAGTAAAATCAAAACCTAGGTAAATATTTATATTAATAAAATATAAAAAGAAAATAAAAGAATGGTACAACGACATGGATTCATAAGTTTGAATTGAAATGTGTTTAGATCGTTCAAAAGAGACTTAATTACATGTCTTAACATCATGTATGTATGTTTCACCACTTTTGTTACCTATGTATAACAATTTTATAAAGAGAGTGATCTCGGTAACTTTTATCTATTGGAGTACATAAAATTACAAGAGTGTGATTATTTTATAACAAGAATAATATGGTTGTAGTGATTACTGAAAAAAGAATGACAATAATAGTGGAAGTAATGAAAATGACAATTATCAATAAAAAATAGTGGTAAATCATATAACTTCTAGGTGAGTCTTCTTTCAAGATAAAAGAATAAATTTTCATTCTAAGTACGTTAATTAACTATTAATTGAAAAACAATGACTCACCATTATATATATATATATATATATATATATATATATATATATATATATATATATATATATATATATATATATTTAAATCAATCAAATTCATACATCCAATCAAAACGCAGACTATAAATATTCAAAATTCCCTCCAATATATGAATGTCAGCATCAACTCAGAACTTTGACTAATGGTTTTTAAAGTAAAAATATTTATAATGAAGAAGAAAGCGATATATAGAGCATTACGTAGTATTCTGTTATGTGAGGTGTGAAGTGATCATAATTTATGGCGTAGCATGTGCCAAAACATCTTTAAAACCCTTCACAAAACAAATATCCCTTTCAAATTACTTCCTCCGAAGTTAAATAAAATAAATAATTTTTTAAGTTTTCTCAAAATTATCATTAGTTTTTACTTTTAGTAGCTTTATTTATCAAGTTTCAGAACAAAAAGTACTTTCCTTTTTATATAGAAGTTAATTTCTTAATAGATATTAATAAATTTTAATAATTTTTAATGTAACATGTCTTAGTTATATTTCCCTATCGATAAGTCGTTGTTATGTGCTAAATGGTATTAAATCCGAAAACTAATTTTCCATTTATGATCTTCATTGCATGTGGGGATACTATACTTTTTATCTTTCAATTATTATGATGCAGCCACGTAGGACCACACACACACACACACATATATATATATATACCCTTTCCATAACGTTGTTGCCTTGTCTTTGGCTATAAAGCACCTTTATTGACGTGATTTTCTGGTAACAAATTAATAATGGAATACAAGCAATGTTTTGGCTCAACATGCTTGTCCTCAACATTATTAATAACATTTTACGTTCAATCTAATATTAGGGTCGATCGTTTTCCGATCAATTATTTCGGTATCTTCTTTTTATTTTTAATTCAAAAACTAACGTGTCTAAAAAGATAAAAATGAGAAAGTTAAATATAAAAAAAAAAGATTTATAATTTATTATCTAAAAAATTTGGGTTGAAAGTAAATAAATTACTTATATAATCCAGAATTAGACTTATATTTTATTATTATTAATTTTTTTTATGTATTTATCAAAAAGATGTATAAATAATATAAGAATATATTATCTTAAGTTGAAAATGATGGCATTTTTTATATAATCTTAAGTTGAAAATGATGGCATTTTTTATATAAATTAAATTCGTGTTTCATTATATTGTTAAATTTTCCTAATATATCTTTCTAAAATACCCATTTTGTTAGATTGTTTTTTATTTAGAAAGCTGTTATTAAAGTGTTAAAGCATGCGGTTGTCTTTAATTAGAATTCAATTAATAAACCATAAATGCGAAGTTATACCTATCATTTATTTTTACTTATCTGAGTGTTTATTACATCATTTGATTAAATAATTAAATGCAGCACGAGAGTAGGCTATATCCTGATGAAAAAAAAATAGTAAAATGAGAGAATAATCATAAATGCTCTTATTAATTTTTTCGTATGGTAGGTATTAAATAGATTTGCATTTTCAAGACATTAAATGTTTTATTAAATACATTTAATAGTAGTAGGAAAATGTAATATTAGTGAACTCATAAGGTAACAAAAAAAGGTAATCGGTTGAATTTTTCATTTTCTACATAAAAAGGTTAACATTATATATTGCCATAAAAAAAACATTACTAAACTCAATCAATTTTCTTAATTCCCATGATTTAAATCTTAATCAGTTATCTTTATTAAGTATGGTATTAAATTTCCAGTCTCCTTATAGCCATGCAATTTGCCATTCACTCTGTGGCACGGGGCTTCCCACATTAATGATTTATTTTGAGTTTCCCTAGCTTGCCGTCAAAGTGAAAGCAGAAATCTATTATGGTGTGAACCAGAAGAAAAGCAATTAATTCAAAGTCAAGAAGACAAGGATTTTAAATTTAAATTAAATAAAAATAGAAAAAAGACAAATTTTTATTTTTACTATTTTTTTACAAGTTATTATCATTGCTTAAGAATTATTTTCTCCCTACATATAGTAGTAATTATCCCTTTTGTCTAACTTTGGAGGAAGAGTAAGGAGTAGTTAACTTGGAAAATATTGCGTATCTTATGTTAAAAAGGTATTGTAAGAATTAATTTTTCAATTAAAGTCAATTACTATTATATGAATATATAATAGCTCTTATGTACCAAAAATAATAAAATTATTAAGGAAAGTATAATTATTAATCTGTTGGACTTTCAAAATATAAATTTAGTTTTACTTATATTAATTAAGAAATGTTTTGGAGAAGAATGGTAATTACGTTAAAAGTGGAGCCCATTTAAGTAATATAGTTTTTGAAGCTTAGTGTCAGACTCTTTCCACGTTCCCGCACTCACATCCATATCCGTTTTGAAAAGTAAAGCTTCACACTCATTTCAAATTCACAACTTATTATAATGTTCAAATTAATATATATAATTTAATATTTAATATATTATATTATTTTTCCATTTAGTTTTCTTTCATAATAATAATAATAATACTAAAATATTGTTTGGCCTGTTAGATGCAAACGGTTTCCCGAAGAAAAGAATTAAGAATATTGGAAGAGTAGTTAGTTGCGTCGCCAACTCATCGGAAAAATTTGAATTTCTGGGCAGAAAGAAAAAAAAGGGATCATCACCACCAACAACGACAACAAGGACAAAGTTAAAAGTTCCTGTTCTGTTTTCAGGAACACGATTTGCAACGTTAAACGTTTTATTCCGTTTTGCAAAGAACAGAGCAGAGCAACACTCGCAATAGCGAATTTTCCCAATTTGTTGCTGTTCGGTGTTTCTAACCTTTTTTTTCTCTCTCCCATATTTTTTCTTTTTTGGCTTTCTCTCTCATTCTCCCTGTCTTTGAGACTCTGAGGAGGTTTGTTTTTGTTTCTCGTTCGCAACAACCTCAACCTCCTCATTCAAACCTCGTAATTTTCGCTTTCAGCCATGGAAACCTTCGACGTTCCTCGATTTGGCAAATGCACCTCTGGAGTTCGTTTTTGAAGGTTGTGTTGATTGCTCCAACGACCCTTTTCGTTCTTCTTCTCACCCTTTTCGACTTTATTATTTTGAACCACCTCCAGACAAGAAAAATTCATTTTTATTTTTCATTTTTATTGTCATTTTCCGCGTCAATTCTGAAATGGGTTGGTGGAATCAGGAGATGGGGTGTTGCTAATTGAGAAATCTTGAGTTGTCGGGTATGAGAGTTTCTGAATTTGAGGGAAGCGTTGTGAAATTTGGCTAATTTTGTTGATTGAGGTTTTCAAGATGATGTTATCAGCTACAATGTCTGCTCTATCGAGGAGTTCGCTGGAGGAGATGCTTGAGTCGCTTCGCAAGAGAGACGAGGAGGAGAGACCGAAGGACTTGCCGCCGGCATTGCCGTCGCGGCCGCAGTCGAGGGCGCGGTTGCCTCCGGCGAGGAGGTCGTTGCCTCATAACTTCAAGGTTGATGGCGATAATGATCAGAAGGGGCACAAAAGGAAGGGTAGTTTTGGGTCCAAGAAGGTCAAGTTGCGTGTGGAATCCCCTTATGCAGTCATATCAGAAGAGAAAGTGAGTGAACAACCATCGTCTCCGGTTCCAACTGCGAATGATTCTTCTACTGATTGTGAAGCTCCTCCTCAGTCTGAGGAGTTGGAGGATGATAACGTTGCTTATTTCATAAAAAAGGTAATTGGGACTTGAAAAAGTTTATAATCATTAATGGTGATAAGTCATAACTGGTTAATTAATGGGTTGAAGTTTTAAAAAATCTGTAATTTGTAATTATACGACTACTGCACAGCCTTTTCAAAATTGCAAATAGAAATAGACTCCACTCGTCTGAATTAGATTGGAAATCTCTTTGGTTATTTTAATTGTTAAATTTTAAATTGACTGATGTTTAGAGTCACAGATTTTATTTGTTTGATGTTTCATATTGGCAACACTTATGCATAGGTAAATTGTTCGTGGCATGCATAATGTACTTTCAGCTCAAGCTTCGTTCTGTTTGTTGTGTTTCCCTAAGCCTCCCTACTTGTTGAAAATATGAAAGTTCTTTTGCCGCTTTTATCTATTTATATATCAGCATTGAGACATTGTTTATGCTATGTTTTGTCTGTTAAATTTCCTTTCTGTTTTTGGTTGTTTCCACAGAAACTTCATGTTTGGTGTAGGCAACCAAGAGGGAAATGGGAGCTGGGAACGATACAGTCAACTTCTGGAGAGGAAGCATCTGTTTATCTCTCAAATGGAAATGTGAATTTCTGATCCTTTTTTGTCTTTTAAAAGAGGTATTCATTATTGAATATGCAAAGTAACATGTGACTTGGGCCATTGAGTTGTTACTGCAGGTTTTGAAAGTAGCCAGGTCAGATCTCCTACCAGCTAATCCTGACATTTTGGAGGGTATTGAAGATCTTATACAGCTCAGTTACTTAAATGAGCCTTCAGTTCTTCACAATCTTCAGTATAGATATGCTCAGGATATGATTTATGTAGGTCTGCTGCTTTGGCTTGTTTTTCCTACCCAGTTGATTATCTATCTATTCTCATATGCTGCTTGTACTCCTTGTATGCAGAGTAAAGCAGGGCCAATTTTAATTGCACTCAATCCTTTCAAAAATGTCGAAGTTTATGGAAATGATTATGTTCTAGCTTATAGGCAGAAACTTACCGATAGTCCTCATGTTTATGCTTTGACAGATGCAGCTTACAATGAGATGATGACAGGTGGATGAAATTACTATGTTTTGTCCCCTTCTTGAACCGTATAATGTAGTTGTCTGATTTAAAGTTTCTGTTTACATATTGTACATTGCAGGTGAAGTAAATCAGTCTATTATCATAAGGTTAGCACTCAGCACATTAGGCAGTCTATTTCTTGTGTGCCTCTTAATATATGTTTCTGAACTCAATATCATTAAAATTTTATGGCAATAAGATGATATAACCACTGGTATAATTGTTAATTGGTGTTATAAATTTGTTTACAGTGGTGAAAGTGGAGCTGGGAAAACAGAGACCGCAAAAATTGCTATGCAATACTTAGCTGCTCTTGGTGGTGGCTGTTCAGGAATAGAAAATGAAATTCTTCAGACAAATTTTATTCTAGAGGCTTTTGGGAATGCAAAAACATCTAGGAATGATAACTCTAGCAGATTTGTGAGTTTGCATTTCTTTTCATTGTAATGAAAGGAACTTATTCCTCTTGTTCTTGTTCCATAAGATTTCTTTTGTGGATTTGTAACTTTGTGGATGTTATATACTGGCTGAGCAGTGTAGTTGATATATGTTTACAATTTGGCACAGGGGAAGTTGATTGAAATTCATTTCAGCACAATGGGGAAAATTTGTGGTGCAAAAGTTCAAACTTGTAAGATTGCTCCTGTTAAATTTTACAAAAAATTAGCTCTTTTCTATATTCTTTTTCTTCTATTGTGAATTTACTCACCTGACTTATTTGTTCGGTTTTGTGTTTCTCATGTCAATTCCTAAATGCTATCTTGAACAGTTCTGTTAGAAAAGGTAATTTGTGATACCCTATTTGAACAATAGCGTGAATCTGAAATATTATTATTCTTCACTTCTGAAATCATCTTGTCTCTTGTGGCCAGTCAAGAGTTGTTCAACTTGCCTTGGGTGAGAGGTCATATCACATATTTTATCAACTTTGTGCGGGATCTTCATCCAAACTAAAAGGTGCATTTTCGAGGCAATCTATCTATTAATTTACATATTTGTATACTTCTGTGCATCTGAGATAATCCATTTAAATTTTGTTGACTGTTATTCTCCCTTATTATCATCTGCAAAGATATCCTCTGCCCTATAAACTTATTTACAAATTTTAAATGGATTGTTCATTTTATATTGAATTTCATTGACTCCAATTTTTTGCATCTGAAGTGATAAGTTGCCTTCTCATTGTGATAAACCATATGGAATTATTTTCTTTTCCTGTGCAGAAAGACTGAATCTTAGGGCGGCTAGCGAATATAAATATCTTAACCAAAGTGACTGCATAACAATTGATGGTGTTGATGATGCTAAAAAGTTTAAAAGGCTGATGGTATATTATTTTACCACTCAGTTTTGAACATTAGTTTCTTTAATGTTATTTACAGCCTCCTAAGATCTCGTGTCATTTTTCCTCCTTTTAAATGTGTTTTCCCCCAGAAAGCATTGGATGTTATTCAAATGTGCAAAGAAGATCAAGAGCTAGTTTTTAAGATGCTGGCTGCGATATTATGGCTGGGAAATATAGCATTCCAAGATAGTGATAATGAAAATCACATTGAGGTGGTGAATGATGAAGGTAATGGTTTAGGTGTACCATGTGGCCAGGAATATGGTCTAAAAGTCTATAAAACACTGAACTATCCTCCTCCCTTGATTCATATTATCTATGACTAACATGGTAACTTCAGTTACTAATTATGACTTTTGTTTCAACTTTCTCTTGGCAGCTGTAACGAATGCTGCTGTGCTAATGGGGTGCAGTTCTCAGGAGCTAATGACAGTGTTATCTACCCATAAAATCCAAGCTGGCAAGGATACTATTACCAAGAAATTGACCTTGCGGCAGGTCTGAGTATTACTTGAACAATGCAATTGATCAGTTTTTCTGTTTCCTAATTGTATTATACTATTTTATATTTTATTATATCTAATTTTTTTATTCTATATTCAGGCAATTGATGCAAGAGATGCAATAGCAAAATTTATCTATGCAAGCTTGTTTGATTGGCTTGTAGAACAAGTTAACAAGTCACTTCAAGTAGGTAAACGGTGTACTGGGAGATCTATAAGTATCCTTGATATTTATGGATTTGAGTCATTCCAGGTATGCAGTTTCTATGAGCATGTTTATTCATGTTTAATCGATTCTTTTCTATTATTCCAATTGTTTATTAATTTTCTTTGCAGAATAACAGCTTTGAACAATTTTGTATAAACTACGCCAATGAGAGGCTTCAACAACATTTCAATCGGCATCTGTTTAAACTTGAGCAGGAGGTCAGAAAATATGTTAAACTTTGGTAAATGAATTGTCTTTATGTAATGTATAAGGTCTAAGTATATTATTTCTGTGTTTAAGATTCCTGGTTGCTTTGATGGCTGGTAGGTTTGTGTCTTTCATTCAAAAGCAATAGTGTGAGATGCAAATCCATAAATATAGTTTGTGTATGTAAAAGGTGTTATTACTCTTGTTATCTTTCGGGAATGAGGGAGGGATTTGGTCATGTCAAACTAAAATTTCTCTCGACAAGAAACCTTTGATTTACAAACCATGGATCAATATAATCCCGAGTTGGTGACTTACCTGTCTGAATCACTATGTTGTTTACTTCAGTACATTGTCTGTCACATGATGGAAGAAAACAACCATAATACAACACAAGGCTGGTATTGCATCATTTGCTAAGTCTGTAATAGTCTTTGGATGCTTCATTACAACATTGCAATTTACATGTTTCAGGACTATGAATTAGACGGTATTGATTGGACTAGAGTAGAGTTTGAGGACAACCAAGTGTGTTTGGATCTCTTTGAAAAGGTATTTAAATGTTTTAAGATTTCTGAAATTTTATAGCTATTCTTTTGCTGATCTGGAGGAAAACAGGCCATTTTTTTTTGTTTAGGTATTCTTTTCCTAGACAGTACTATTTTTTACACTGCAAATTATTTTCAATTTTTTACACTGCAAATTATTTTCAAAATCATATTATGTTCGTGTCATATTGTTGGAGTTCAGTATTTTCATTATTTACTAGTTTGTCTAATGTGCAGAAGCCTCTTGGGCTATTCTCTCTGTTGGACGAGGAATCTAATTTCCCCAAGGCCAGTGATCTAACACTAGCCAACAAACTTAAGCAGCACCTGCACTCTAATCCTTGCTTTAAAGGGGAAAGAGGCAGGGCTTTTAGTGTCTCTCATTATGCTGGGGAGGTTAGTATCAGTTCCTATTGACCTTTGAAAGTTAGCTCCTCTAAAATCTATTGGTTGTGATTTTTAAAGTCAAATTGATAAATTTAATTGCTTCAAAACATACTTGGCTGAAGTTCTTAAAGTTGAATTATCCTTAAATTTACTGGTTTACGTATTGCGTTCGTTTTCAAAATAGTGCACCCGGAGTATTGTAGTATTAAGCATAAACCTACAACATTTGATGTTGTTATACTGTAAAAGTAGCATTACTGATAATTAATATCTTTGTAATTTGACTTGTTTAAACTAATATAATCATTTATAGCTTGTCTTTTGTAAAATTCTGTTTTCTAATGTGATTATTTAATTGTGTATAAATATCTCTCTTTCTAAAACCTCCCCAAAAACTAAGCTTATTTTAGTTTCTTCCATAGCATGCAATTCAATATCAACACTAAAATGTTGGGTTGCTTTAACTTTGACGTGGGAAATTTTGACACAACTATCATTCTGATATTAAACACAGTTTTAGTTTTAGAGGAAAAAATGTTTCAACCAGAGTTTTTTTGTCATAGCCTGTTACGATCAATGTCTGCTTTATAATTTTGTTTTTCCTAGCCTGTCAGATATATGTAGAATGCATACCATGGAAGTCAATTTTGTATTTCTATTTCTGACTATTCTAATATCTGGTCCTCTATTAGGTTTTGTATGATACAAGTGGCTTCCTAGAAAAGAATAGAGATCCACTACCATCTGATTCCATTCAACTACTGTCATCATGTAGCTGTGAACTGCTTCAGTTGTTCCCCAAGATGCTTAATCTGCCTCAGAAGCAATCAAATTACTCGCATGGAGGTGCTCTGGACTCAAAAAAGCAGAGTGTTGGCACTAAGTTCAAGGTATTCTTGTAGCATTACTTGAACTGGTTAAGCATCTTTAATATTTGGAAAGAAATGATTTCAATGTTGTTAATATGTGGTGATATAGTCCCCTAAAATTATATGTAGTAAATGTACCTGAAGTTTAGGAGTATGCTGAGAAACGAGAAACACAATAATTTGAAAACAAAATAAGCCTAACGAGTCTTTTTTCTTTTAGGGTCAATTGTTCAAGTTGATGCATCAGCTGGAGAGCACCACACCTCACTTTATTCGCTGTATAAAGCCAAATACTAAGCAACTTCCTGGAATATATGAACAAGATCTTGTACTACAACAGCTCAAGTGTTGTGGAGTTTTGGAGGTTGTTAGGATTTCGAGGGCTGGATATCCTACTCGAATGACACATCAAGATTTTTCCAGAAGGTAGTGGTGAAACTCCTATTTATTTACTTTTATATTGAATAATGGGTTGATTTGTGTTCGGACATATGTTAGGTATGGGTTTCTGCTTGTTGAGGCGAACACATCTCACGACCCATTGAGCATTTCGGTTGCGGTTTTGCAACAATTTAATATCCCTCCCGAAATGTACCAAGTTGGCTTCACCAAACTTTATCTTCGAACTGGGCAGGTATATGTCTGTAATTTAGTGTTGTGTTTGTTCAACAGATAAAGAGCCATGGTATTGCAAGCTGGATCACGCTTAGGGTGGCAATTGGATCCATTTTCCATTACTCGTCCATATTTAAGTTCCTTTCTATATATCTTATTAAATTAATAGACTGAACGTATTGGATAATTTTTGTTTAATGGATAGTTAATGAGAAAGAAAGTTGTTGACATGTTAGTTTGTCCAGTGGAGATTTAGAAGAATTAAGGAAGATTGCTTATAAACAAAAATGAGATGTTGAGAATGGTATCTTGTCATTTGTGAGAAAATTAGGTGTTAGGAGGTACATATAACATTGTTTAGCTATATTCAAGGGAGATTTTCCCTCTCCTTTTCTAGTTTCAGTTTGATTTTCTTTTTCTCACAAATGATAAGATATCCTAGCCTGTCACAACCTTTCTTATTTATAGGAAATCTACCTAGTTTGGTTTAGATAAATTTAATATTAATTTATGTAATGGTTTGTCTGACTTAATATTTCCTCTGTTCTGGTTGAATGTACAGATTGGGGCACTGGAGGACAGGAGAAAATATCTTTTGCAGGGACTACTGGGTATTCAAAAAAGTTTTCGTGGTTATCAAGCTCGCCGACATTACCATGAGCTGAAGAAGGGAGTGACTACTTTACAATCATGTAATGTCTTGATATCAATACTAGTTTTGTTTGAGTTGGACGTTCTTATTTTATTCTATCTTTCATATACACTTTTCTTTATTTTTATGCTCATTTTTAAGTAAAATATTTCCAAAAAACTTAATTGATTGAAACCAAAAAGAAATATTGGTGCTTTTCACTTCTACTTTTGAAAATTAAGAACCGGAGGACCTTATTGATATGGATTAAGAAATTTGAGCGATTAATCCTGTGCCAGTAATAGTCAAAATTATTGCAATTGTTTGACTATAACCTTTGTTATAGTTTTTATCTGTAACTTAATTGCAATTTGGTTATATTGTAGTTGTTCGGGGAGAAATTGGAAGAAGGGAATATGGTGTTATGGTGAAGTCTTCTATGACTATTTCTTCTGAAAATGTTAAGGAGATGCTGGCAGCCACAACACTACAATCTGGTTTGTGTTTCTATTGTTTTGTTTGTCCATACCAGGGACATTGAATATGGTTTGCTTACTATTCATTTCCCTTCAGTAATTCGTGGATGGCTGGTTCGGAGGAATGCCAGTGACTTCAATAACTCAAAGAAAAGTCGTGAAAATGCAAGATCTAGGCGAAGGTCACGTGTGAAGATGCCCGAAGAAAAGGTACTTTATGGTGGCATATTAAAGTGTATAAAGTGAGATACTAATTGAAAGGGCAAGATAAATTTAATTATGCTGGAACTTTTTTGAATTAAATAAATTAAATTTGAGCAATGCTTTTGATTGTTTGTTCTATTAAGTAGAGATCAAGACGTTCTTGCTCAAGTATTTTTATGATTTAATCGGTAGTAATCAAAAATTTTCCAAGAGTTTTCTTTCTAGTCTTTTGCTTGTTATAGTGTACAGCATCCCAGCCTTTTTGCAGAAACATGACTAACTCTACTCATTTGCATGCTGGTCTAAAACTTAAAATCTGTCCATACCTACCTTGAGCATATTGTATTGCATTCGTCACAAGCATTCAAAACCTATTTTCCTTCTGCAATCAGATTTGCCATTGATGTAGAATGCTGAGCTTCGTGATTATGTGAACTTCCTAACTACTCAACTATGATGTATGGATATGATATATGTATTGGATACGATATGTATGTATCGATACATTTATTTTGAAAATATTAGGATACGACAAATGTGGTGATACATTTATTTTAAAAATAATAGAATACAACAGGTGACATACATATTTAAAACTGTATAAAAATTCTTAAAATATAATAGATATAACTGCAATTGTGCAAATCTAAATTGAAATCACATTTCTCATATATTGTCAAAATAAAAAATTATAAATTTGTCTTTATAAAAGTATTAGTGCCTTATATATTAGATATTTCATTGAAATATATAAGTATCCTGAAGTATCAGATACAAATATGTGACACATTGAAGTAATCAATTCATCATAACTACTCAACAATCCCAAAAATATCTCATTTCTTTTTTGGTTTAGCAGGATGTGCCAAGTGATCGGCTCCCGAATCTACCTGCAGCTTTAGCTGAACTCCAGAGGCGGGTTGTCAAGGCTGAAGCTACCATAGAGCAAAAGGAAGGGGAAAATGCTGAATTGAAGGATCAGCTAAATCAGTTTGAGAGTAGATGGATTCAATACGAGAAAAGGATGAAATCAATGGAGGATATGTGGCAAAAACAAATGGCATCTTTGCAAGTATGTTTTCAGCTCACAGAAGTCCTCAACTTCAAATGGAGGATATACTCGTGAATATTATTATTTTATTATAGACAAAGTTGGTTGACTTGCTCATTCTGCTTTCACCTCCCTGAAAACAAATGACTAGTATAACCAAACAACTGCACTTTAGTTGTCTGTGTCATTTTAAAGAGAAATTAGCAGGAACTCTTGTTGTTTGTTTCTAACAAAATTCATACCTAGAAATTTATTTTTTAACGGTGGTGATTTTTTGATTTATTATGAGTTTGTTGCAAACTTGTTTGCTGAAAGGTCTCATTTTCAAATATAGCTTAAAATTATACTGATCTTTCGGGTTGCAATTTCAATGCAGACGAGCCTTGCTTCTGCTAGAAAGAGCCTTGCTTCTGAGAATGCCAACAATCAACATGCAAGACGTGATGTATCATCACCTTTACCCTATGATTCAGAAGATGCTATTTCCATGGGATCTCGAACACCTAGTGTAAGCACACCTTTGAAGTATTCTGCTAGCATTTCTGAATCTGCACTAGGGAGAGATGGTCACGGTGCTTTGGCTTCAGTGGGCCACCTTGCTAGGGAATTTGATCACCGTAGACAGACCTTTGATTATGATGCCAGAAATCTGGTTGAGCTTAGAGCAGGTCAATCTGCTAACACAAATTCCGTTGAAGAACTTCGGAAACTCAAACATAGGTTTGAGGTGTGGAAGAAAGACTACAAGGTTAGATTAAAAGAAACAAAAGCAAGACTTCAAAAGGTAGGGAATTCAGAAATGGATAAAAGGCGGAAATGGTGGGGGAAACTGAGTTCCAGAGCACTATAGCTAGCATTCAACTTCCAAATATTCTCTTTACCAAAAGGTGAATAACAGGTGAAAGATTAAGCAAAATGGTAAAATCATTGATGTCATAAACTCTTATTTTAGAAGTTGCTTCATCAGTAGATCTTATGGGAATATTTGATCAATGTTACTGTACTTAATTGGTGAAGAGAAAAATATGTATATCTACCAATTTTGTTACATGGAGAAGTTGTGTATAGTTGTAGACTTTAGGTTGCATAGTTGTATTAGTAGTGTAGCTTGCTGATGTATATGTTTTGTTGTGTAATGTAAAACTTAGTCTCTAGGATATAAATAGTGAGTATTGATGACATCTTGAATATCACTCACTATACAGCAAGGGAAAAGGAGATTCATCTTACAATGGCTATTTGGTAGCCTTTTTGGGGTGGTCAAGTTTTTTTAGCTGTTTTTGTGTGTGTAATATTGCAGTTCTTTTGGTCATGTTAAATCAGAAGCTTAAATCGACAGATTTGCACATGGTTTGATCAAGTTTCCTACTCTCTTATTTTTCTTTTTCAAGTCAATTCATGGAACATCTGTTTTGGTCTTTTTAAGTTTCGCAAGTTTTTCATTTGATTTTCCATGGGAAATTGCAACACCCATAAAGAGAGATGAAGTGAAGATATTAAAAAAAATGGTAGAACTATTTAAGAACAAAATATGTTATTGTTAAATTTTAAGTTTAACTCTAAGTAAAGTTTGCACTCACTGTGTATATTTTAAATTATATATTTTAAATTGACATTATTTTTAATTATGTAAAATTTTTAATACCTTTTTTCATGTTATGGTACATGCACACACTCCTTTTATGTCGTGATATGTACATTTTAACCATAAGACCATATATAATGAATGATTTGATAAATGTTTGATAGGGATGATGTAGTGTGTTTAATAAATAACAAATTGTTAGAATATACTTTGATACTAATTTTGATATATATTAAAAAATGAATTTTAAACTAATTTAACTTTATAAAATGATATTTATATTATTTATATATTTTAAATTGATTTTATGTTTATAAGTCTATCTTTTAACTAGAATTTGAAATAAAAAATAGATGCCAAATGATAGATTTTTAAGAATAAAAAGGTTAGGTAAAGCGAAACCTTTTCTCAATCTTAAAACATACTATGATAGGTTTGCCTGTTCTGTGTTTAACTGATGATGGAAAAATTCGGAAACAAAAGGTGCAAATTGAAGATAAATAAAGAATTACAATAAATTATAACTTTTTTTTTAAGGGAATTTCACAAACGTGAGATTTAAATTCGCAATAATTCATTTCTTTAACCATTGTTTAATTGGAAATCCAATTAAACATGTTTTATATTATAGAAGTAGCTTTATCTTTAAAAAAAAATTGATTTGTAAGATGAAGATTATATCTAAGTATATACTTATCTTTAATTTTTAACATTTATTTGTTATAACTATTAATTATTTTTTTGATTACAAAATTCTATTATCAGTTAATCTTTCCATCATAGTAGTTTTTTTAAACTTTTTTTTTAGAAATACAGTGTTGTGACAAAGAAAGAGTCCAAATTAAGATTGTTTACAATCAAGAGAGATAAAGTGTCACTAAAACCATGAAAGGAATTTTTAAACTTCACCCAGTAAATTGATTGAACAAAAGCTTAAAAGATTCAACAGTAAAAAAAAAAAAAAGAAACCAACAAATTTAAAAACGAACAATTAATATCTCGAAAGTTTGATATTTTTCTTTAAGTGGTCATTGAGACATGATCATTTGACAAAGACAACCTTATAATAAATGAATATAATATTAAAAACTAAAAACAGTTAATTTGATATTCAGGCCTGTTTATGTGAGATCAACCTCTAAAATAAAGTAGAACCGCTGTTAAATGCATACATAATTAGTTATATTTTTTAAAAGTAACTTGTTTCAATTTTTGTGTAAGAAATAACCAATAAAAATAGTAATTTTAATTACTGATATTAAAAAGTTTAAATTATATTCTAAGTATAAAAAAAATGAAAATATATTTATATTTTTTATGGTTAGGAAAAAAAAATGCATCCTTTTAGCTCTTGTCATCATTGTTAAAAAGAGTACGTGAACATTGCATCCCCTCTTAACAAAAACACCTTTCTCATTGAATACTTTAAACAAAATTAGCTTAACAAAGATGGGATATCCCGTGATTAAAATGAGGCTTAATCCTTATAAAGTTCACTAATCCAACAATTATCATTTATGATCATAATCTACATATAAATGACAATAATGATGATAAGGGGTGGAGATTTAATTAAGATCCAGGGGCAAACTTGGTAGCATAGACCCAAGCATTGTTAGCCACTGGGTTGTCAAGATGGTCCAAAAGGTTCTCTAATGGGCCTTTACCAGTTACAATGGCTTGAACAAAGAACCCAAACATGGAGAACATGGCCAGCCTTCCATTCTTGATCTCCTTCACTTTGAGCTCAGCAAAAGTGGTTGGGTCATCAGCAAGGCCCAGTGGGTCAAAGTACTGGCCTCCTGGGTAGAGGTTGTTGCCCTCTCCTACTCCATCTAGCCCATTGATGCGGAACCCTTCAACAAGGCCCATCAGAACAACTTGGAAGCCCAGCACTGCCAAGATGCTTTGGGCATGGACAAGGTTTGGGTTGCCCAAATAGTCAAGCCCACCTTCTGAGAATATCTGGGCCCCGGCTTTGAACCACACTGGCTCCTTGAAGTCCACTCTCAACCACTTCTCTAGCACCTCTGGGGTGATGCAGCCCAGGGCTCCGAGCATGGCCCAACGCCCATGGATCACCTTATTCCACAAAAAACATTTTTTTTGTTATCATTGAGAAAAGGAAAAAGAAAATAAAAAAAATATTTATCCACACATAAATTTTTTTCATTTTACACTTTTTTTTTATTTTTGAAAAAATATAAAAAATTATTTATTTATAACTATTTTAGCTTTATATTATATATCAAATGAATTTAAAAATATGTGACTGTATTGTTACTCAAAATAAAAATAAAAATGAATCTGGACATGTAAATGATCCTAAAAGTTATTGAGTTTGAAGAAGGAAAGAAAGAAGGATTATGGTAAAGAGTAACCTCAAGAGCCCTGTTCTTGGCAAATGCTTCTGGGTCAGCAGATAAGCCAGCAGTGTCCCATCCATAATCACCTGGAAATTCTCCCTTCAAGTATGAAGGTGTTTGAGCTGAAAAGGGTCCCAAGTATTTCACTCTGTCTGGTCCATACCACAGCTCATTACTCTTCTCGTTCACAAACACAAAACCAAACAACATTCATTCTCAGACTCACTCAAACAATAACTCATAAAAGAAAAAGGAGAGTGAGTAATAGTACGTACCATGCTGTATTTCCCACTTCCCATTGAGACAACATCCCTAAGAGGGTTGCCATTTCCAGCCTTGCCTTGTCCTAGGAAAGGACTTGGTTTAAGAACAGTGCCAGAACCACTTGTTGCTGCCATCATCAATGTTGCTGCCATCACTTCCAACTTCCAGTGGTTTGCAGAAGAAGGGTTGAATGGAACATCATATGTAGGGAAAGAGAATAAGAGAAGTTTGTGGTTAGAATGAATTGTAGAAGTTGGTGGTGGGGATGGTGTTGTTTGGAGCAACCAATGAGAAGGGTTTAAAGGATTTTATGTATCTCTAACTCATATCTTTCTATCCACATTTTATCTTTCTCCATTCTATATCATTTGTCTATATCTATCCAACTAGCCCTTTTTTTTATTTTAAAAGAAAAATGCTTTATATTTCGAATTAACACGGCACACTCACCTTTTTCTTCTAACACCACTATCATATATTACTTCTAACACCACTCTCATAAATGTTAAAATCATCATATTTTTATAGTCATGCAATTTAGCTTCACTAGAACATGATTGAGCGTGCATTGGATAAGCAGTTTAATTATGCATTTATTTAATATTTTTAATTTGATAGATTGGGTATAAACAATTTATTTTTATAACAATCAATTAACACTTTACCGAAATAATTCAAAAGAACTTTAATTGGTACAAAATAACTCAACCAAATACAGAAAAATACTTTTTCTTTTCTGATTCAGTTCATGATTTTATATATTGATCAGTTAAATATAGAAATTTAACCGATGGTCTCTCTATATTTTGGGGCAATAGTTTTGTTTGTTAACTTCAAATATTTCTTAAATTATAATTTAATTACAACAATACGCAGACTATTTAAAAACAAAAGACTTCGTTTATTATAAAAAAGTTACCCAATAGAATATAAAAATTAGATCTGATTTAATTTAATTTCATAAGAAACCTACACAACTAAATTAATATTTTGTAGCGTAGTTTAAATGTTTTTTATATTTTTCTTACTATAAAATTGTTAAGCATTTGTTTACAGAAAGAACACTGCAAAATTGTCAAATGTAGATACGTATTGCGATTTCTTTTTATACTTATTGTATGTTTATATTTTTAACTTTTTCTTCAATTAAAAAGTAAATTACAAGTTTTTTTCATGATTTGTAAATACACTACAATTAAACCAGACAATTTTGAATGCACTTATATATAATTATTAGCTTTATGCAGCTTAGTTCAATCCCAATTTGAAATCTACACCAACTGAAATGGTTGCAAAAACAAAATCTAAAAATTATAAAAGAAAATTCAGTTGTTATTGATTTTTTACGCCTTTTCTTTTTAAATCGTTTCGGTTAACACCTGTCTCCAACCATACTAAATATTTGTTAAGTTTACTTAGGACTTTTCTTTATTTTCCTCTACGTTTAATTACCAGGCTATCATCAATTTCTTCAACTCATCTAGCTGCCCTAAATAATCATGCTTTTCTTCAGAAGCGTTTGTGTAATTATAAGTAAAAGGAAAGAAAGTAATTATAAGCTCCAGCTTTCTTTCACTTAAACCATCAATCAATTGTGTCAAACTTGAATGGCACTGTGGTGCCTAAAAAGAAAGAATGGTAAGAGAAAATAGCAAAGAATGCATTGAAGAAACATAAACTAATTGGAAGACTGCAGAACCTATTCTGAAGTAACTCACATGGTTTGCTTTCCTCTTCCTATGCCAACATATAGCTACTTAATTTAATTCCATTTTGCCTAAATGATGTATCTTCAAATCTCAGTAAGACGTTATAAGTTAGTTGACACTTGACAGACTCACTCAATATTTTATTTATACAAGGTAGATGATGATTCAACCTATGACATTATTTATCTTGTCACCGGGACTGTTTACCTTCTTAGAGCTCCATAGCTTTTCGTAACCTAAAAACAAGAGAAATGGCTTAGTTTAACGAAATCACAACTCCAAATATGTTAAGAATCAGAAGGTGCATTGTATTAACAGAAATTTCCAATATCAACCCCATCTGCATTTTACGTTTACTGAGGATGAACATTTCCCTGGCAACATGTTCAACAAGATAGCAGACCACTAAGAAAATCAATTCCCTTTGGGTAATTTCAACATCTATGTGTAATTAAATTCATATAGAATGTGAATAAGCTAATTTGACAACCATGCTTTTCTTAAGGGTGATACATCAAAAGTATCCCAAGTATCTTTTTGGTATGTCACAAATTACCAATCAACACCCAAGCACAGTTCAAATACATCTGCTCTACTTTCTAGAAGTCCTATGGGCAGAATAAAGTGTATTCAGTGAATAAATGGAAGCGCAAGGACACTACATGGATGATCATCTATTTAAACAAATGTTTTGAATGGAAAATGGGAGATACATACCCGAGGTTGTGACTTATTTAATCTTTTTATGATATCCTCGTCATCATCATCGTCATCATCGTTCATGAGCATTCTATGGATTGAAGAATTATCTGATTTTCTTCCACGTTTAGAAGACTGTGTAGATCCTCTACCTCTTCCCCTTGGAACAGCCCTCTTCCGTCCTGGTGGTATCCTGGATTCATTTTCCTGTGCAATATAACATGCAGCAGATTTAACTTGGTAACTATTGAGCATGTCAAGGATGCTTCAGTGAAAATTTACAATTCTAAGCATGCAAAAAAATGACCGGTTATGCTGGTGGCAAGCATTCAATCAAAGCCTAATCAATGCTTCATATTTCAAGGTGTGACAACTAAGGAAAACAATACACAAGGAATTAGCTTGATCTATACCGAACTATCATCGATCTCTTCAACATCATTTTTCTCAGCATCATCACTTAAAGCAGAAGCCAAATTATCCTCATTAGCATCACTTTGGATGGCAGTTGCTGCAGCTACTGATGCAGACCTGCATTACGTCAATAGAATCAGGGTGAATAACTGCCCCTTTTGTCATGGCGTAATCAGTAGAATATCAAAGTGACTTTATAAATTCATCAATGGGGGAAACTAATCCTTCACTAAATTATTTTCATGCACACCGTGTCCACATTGCCCAACATGCAAGCAGCAACAAGGATGCATGGACCAAGTCCCAAGTCAGATATAAGAGTCATGGCTTCTACTAAGAAAATAGAGGGTTAAGTTTAGACTTAATATATCTGCTATGAGTGATCATGTACTTCTTCTTCTAGTCTTTTACAATGAGACTGAATTTCAGTCACACAAAATTTAACACAGTAACCTGGGAGGGTCCATTGACCAATAATAGGTTACAAAAACAAGCACATTCTGCACTAAAGACAAGTTTATTAAGTTAGAAAGTCTTGTAAAAGAAATACATATAAACAAAAGAAAAATTATGTAAAGTTTTATCTCATCATTTCCACGTCTGTTCTGGGTTTTACTTTGCTACAGAATTTAGTCATTAAATTCATGAGCGAACTCCTAAATCAGATTAGTTTCCGAGTTTGCAGCCATCAATATGTTCAACTCACATGCAAGCCTATTTCTTGGTCGGCTTTTGGTAAAACTTCAACAAACTAGTCTGGACTTGCTCAAACTCCTGATTGCAGTTGGTGATTTGGGGTCCAAATCTACGGTCATTTGGGCAGTTCTGAAGGGCAACGGAGATTAAAATGTAGCAGAGGTAAATTTTGTGACACTCATCTCTGTTCAGGACACCAAACTTACAATTTTGATCTCTGTTGATGACATCCATCTTCCGATTCTATATGTCTTGAAGGCTCTTACTATTCTTCTGCGTTCCAATGAAGGCTTCGATATTTACTTATACTCATTTCTTTGTGTTGAATCTTGATCTGTTTAACAATAGCTGGCAGCAAGTCGGAGCTACAAGTTGATATAACCTCAAACTATGAGCTAGGCATCCTATGCCCTACTTCTATTCTCTGCTCTCAGCAGTACTAGACCTTTTTAGAAAAAAATTATTATTAACTGTTTGTTTTAATTGCTAGTAACAAGCCGAGCCCTCCATTCTCTGCTCTCTTCGTTTCATGTATTGATAACATGGCATTCTGATAAATTGAAAGTTTCAATTTGACATAATTTAATGGTTTCATCACACTTATTACGATGTGTAACACGAAATATTTTTCACTTTCAACATATTTGTTGGTTTTCATATTTTAAACCATAATATTGGTTGAATTTCATATCACAGTATGAATGTTATATTGATAGACTTCTTTAGTCAAGAAGTCTATCTATCACTCCAAACAGTACACACTCACTCACCAAATTACTCGAAACAGAACTGTTATTATTGTAACCAAAGAATACAAAAATAGGAGAGCACTCTCTCCTCCAAGATTTTTCCCTTCACAAAGAGCCAAAACTCAATCTACAAAAATATCCAAAAGTCCCCTGACACAAGAGCTCCCTGCCTTCTTATAAAGGTCCCCCCAACCAACTAACAATTAATTCCTAATCTACTTCCTTTGTCTTGCACCCATTACCCATTATAACCTATCACATTATATCTTATCATTACACCCTGCTGCAAAACAATCTTGTCTTCAAGGTTGGAACAGTGAAACTTGATCTCATGGGTCATCTTCATCAATGTGTTATCATATGAAAGGAATTCACTGGCTACTGCTTACAAGTTTAGATCTGGAGGCTTGGGTGGTAGTCGATATGAGAGTGGATTTTGCATACCAAATTCTGAACCTAGTAACTTGGAATTCCAAAATTCCAATGTCATTGATTGTTGCTTGGCTGCATCTCCACCTTCAATTCTTTTTATTGTTGCATCCCCTTCCTACTCCGTCATACTATATTTTTCTGTTCCAAATCTCCCTTCTGTTTTGGTTTTTTCTTCCCTACAGAGAGTGTAATTCTTCATTGCTGGCCTTTCTCCAACAATTAGAGCACTTTGTGAATCTCTAATCAAGTTCTTTACATGCTGTTGTGGAAACCAATTGTAAATGTTAGATTGCAGCCCGCAAAGAAAAATTCCTGCAATTGATCTTCTGGTGTTATACTTGCTTGTGACACCAATATCTTGAATTCTTGGATGAATTTTTCCCCACTCCCAGACCATGTTACTGCTGTCAAACTCTCAAATAAAATTCTCCGTGCATTTTTCCCTACCTCCTCAAGAAGGCCAATATCTCTATGGATATAAAGAATATCCATATCCCATAAACCATCATGTTGCGTATTATTTCTAGGCAGCACATCAAAAGCATAATAAAATTCACCCCTATTGTTTTATCCCACTTCAAAATCTTGAATGTAATCTTCGACCCTTTCTTGTTTAATTGTTGCCCATTTTCCAGCAATGGCACTCTGTTTTCTACCTCCACACTTTTCAAAAGTGGTGCAGGATTCTCTGCCCTGCAACTCCTACAGAGGCCTTTTGGAAGATCTTCCCAAGAAAGGATCTTGGAGTTTTGTTGCCAGATCTTGAACCATTGGACTGCATTTTCTTCCATGTTATTAACTGTTGGGTGTACCTTTGTTGATCCTTTGATGTTCTGAACTTCAAAAACATTTGATGCCCTTGTTGTTTGACCCTGGGCACCATTCCCTTCAATTGTGGACAACTCCACTCCTTCAACCCACGGAAAAAGTGGCTCTTCATCTAGTTTACTGCCCTATGGATATCTTTCTTCCTTCTTCTCTTCATCATTAGCCAAGTACTCTCCTTCAGAGAATTTCGTACCTTTCTTGATGTTTTGCAGACTGTCTCTCACAGCATCCTTACCTGTTTTTCTCTCTTTCTTTCCTTTCATGATTAATTTCTCACTTCTTTCTGAACTCTTGTCCTGGTTCCAAGTTCTTCTTCCAAGAATTCTGTTGATTTCTTTAAGTTCTTGGCGCATCCCTCTCATCTCGGACTTCAATTCCTCCATTGTCATCATCTCCATCGAGTTAAACCGCCCTTCCAACGCACTCATTCTCCCATCTATCCTCCCTCCCAGCGTGTTCAGCTTTCCCTCCATCTCACTCCACAACCTTTGATCCGGCAAGTTAGACCAATTTGATAGACTTCTTTGGTCAAGAAGTCTATCTATCACTCCAAACAGCACACACTCACTCACCAGATTACTGGAAACACTTAAGATTGAAACTGCAAAATAATTCTAGAGGGCTTGATTGATCCCTCTCACAATCTTCTATTTATAAGAACAAATTGATACACAAGTACATGATAAATATGGTAACCCTAGACACAATATAATCATGATAAATAGGGTAATCCTAGACATAATATAATCATGATAAATAGGGTAACCCTTGACACACTATAATGATGATAAAATAGGATAAATATCTTAACACTCCCCCTCAAGCTGGAGCATACAAATTATATGTACCAAGCTTGGAACAAATAAACTCAATCCGAGGACCCCTTAATGACTTGGTCAATACATCTGCGAGTTGATCGTTTGACCCAATAAACTCAGTACATATTTCTTTGGTCAACAACTTTTCACGAACAAAATGACAATCGATTTCTATATGTTTAGTCCTCTCGTGAAACACTGGATTTGATGCAATGTGGAGAGCAGCTTGATTGTCGCAATACATCTTCATAGTATGGATGTCACAAAATTTAATATCTTGAAGGAATTGTTTCACCCATATAAGTTCACATGTTAGTGATGCCATTGCCCTATACTCGGCTTCCGCGGTTGATCGAGCTACTACATTCTGTTTCTTACTTTTCCATGAAATAATGTTTCCTCCCAGAAAAACACAATATCCTGTTGTAGACCGTCTATCAATAGGTGAACCTGCCCAATCTGCATCACAATACCCAGAGACATGAATGCTTCCTTTATCTTCATATAACAATCCTTGCCCGGGAGCCTTCTTTACATACCTTAGATTGCGAATGAGAGCATTTCAATGGTCAACACATGGAGCCTGCATGAACTGACTAACCACTCCAACTGCAAAGGATAGATCTGGCCTTGTAATAGTGAGATAAATCAGTTTGCCAACCAGCCTCCTATACCTCTCTGGATCGGAGAATAATTCACCTTCTTTTGTCCTTAATTTCTGGTTTGGGTCCATGGGACTGTCTACCGGTCTACAATCAATCATGCCTGTTTCTTGTAATATATCAAGAGCATACTTCCTTTGGGAGATTACAACTCCATCTTTTGATTGCGCTACTTCAATGCCTAAGAAGTATTTGAGACTTCCAAGATCCTTGGTTTGAAAATGTCTACACAAGTACTCTTTTAATTGAGATATTCCAACAGCATCATCTCCTGTAATGACAATATCATCAACATATACTATTAAGTAAACACATTTCCCGAGAGAAGAATGACGATAAAAAACTGAATGGTCTGCTTCACTGCGTTTTAGCCCAAATTTTTGAACAATGGAGCTAAACTTTCCAAACCAAGCACGTGGGGATTGCTTGAGGCCATATAGAGATCGATGCAATTTGCATACCATACCAGACTCCCCCTGAGCAACAAACCCAGGAGGTTGCTCCATATAAACTTCTTCCTCAAGATCACCATGTAGGAAGGCATTCTTGATATCCAATTGATGAAGTGGCCAATGACGAATGGCTGCCATGGCAAAGAAGAGACGAATAGTAGTCATCTTGGCTACAGGAGAGAAAGTGTCACAATAATCAAGACCATAAACCTGAGTGTAACCTTTTGCAACAAGCCGAGCTTTGAGTCGATCAATTTCACCATCAGGGCCACCTTTAACTGCATACACCCATCGACAACCAACCGCCTTTTTGCCTGGGGGAAGGGGCACCAGCTCCCAAGTATTACTGTGGTCAAGAGCCTGCATTTCTGCAATCATAGCTTGTCGCCATCCAGGATGATCAAGTGCTTCTTTCACATTCTTGGGTATAACAACAGAGGACACTGAGGATAAAAGAGAAAAATAGGAGGGCGACAATCGATGATAGCTTAGAAAATTATAAATGGGATGAGGGTTCCGAGTGGAACGAGTACCTTTTCTGAGGGCAATAGGCCATGCTGAATCATTTGCACCAGGAGGCGTGGGAGGAGGTGACGAGGGAGAAGAATCTGAAGTAGGAGATTCACCATTGTCTTGGGGAGGTGGACTATCCATTGGGGCCCTGTGTGGGATGATCTCAGTATGTGGAGGAACAGGTGTAGAAGGATTGTGATCAAGAGTTGGAATGACAGAGACAGTGGAGCTATTTGACTCAGCCATTGGAATAGGAAGGACCTGTTGGAGGAAAGAAACATCCTGAACAGATGGAGAGAAGTAAGGAGTTTGTTCAAAGAATGTGACATTAGCAGACATGTAATACTTCTTAGTTTCAGGAGAGTAACACCGATATCCTTTTTGAAGTCGAGAATAGCCTAAGAAGACACATTTGAGAGCGCGAGCGGAGAGTTTGTCTAGACCTGGAGACATGTCATGAACAAAACATACACAACCAAACACTCGGGGAGATGTATGAAAGAGAGGATCATTAGGAAACAAAATGGAGAAAGGGACTTTATTATCAAGAGAGGAGGAGGGCATCCTATTAATAAGATAACATGCAGTTAAGATGGCATCTCCCCAGTGATGGACAGGAATATGGGCACCAAGCAAAAGGGTACGAGCAGTTTCAACCAAGTGTCTATTTTTTCTTTCTGCTATACCATTTTGCTGTGGTGTATGAGGACAAGTAGACTGATGTAAGATACCATGGGAACTCAAGATGGCAGAAAAGGAGGATGAGAAATACTCTTTTGCATTATCACTTCTTAATATTTTGATTACTTGACCAAATTGATTCTTGATTTCATTCAAAAAGGATGTAAAGATAGCTAACAATTCATAACGATTTTTCATAAGATAAACCCAAGTACATCTTGAATATTCATCAATAAAGGTAACAAAATATCTAAAACCAAAGGAGGAGATACGACTAGGTCCCCATATATCAGAATGGATGATGGAAAAACTAGAATTACATATTGATTGAGACCTTTTAGGAAAGGAAGATCTAACATGTTTTCCCAATTGACATGACTCACATTCTAAGGTTTGGAGACCACTAAGTTCAGGACACATCTTTTTTAATTTGGACAAATGAGGATGGCCAAGTCGATCATGTAGCACTTTAGGATTAGGAGTAGCAACACAAGACACCCTTGGACGAGATCCAAAATGGTATAATCCGCCAGCTTCATATCCTTCTCCAATCTGTCTCCCCGAACCACGCTCCTGTATAACAAAAGATTTATGATCAAAGGTTATTGAACAATTTAACATTTTAGTCAACTAGCTTAAGGAAATTAAATTAAAAGGACAATTAGGGACAAAAAGGACAGAGTTGAGATTGAGGGAGGGAGACAAAGAAACATGACCGACTCCTTTGGAAGAAGTTTTAGATCCATTTGCAAGGGTTATGAAATGAGGTTTTTCTCGAAAGGAAATAGATGAGAACAAAGAGGTATTACCAGAAATGTGATCAGAAGCACCTGAGTCAATTACCCATGAATTTTGACATTCCATAGATTGAGAAACGCAGGCTGTTGATGTATTGGGAGATTGAGATGGTTGTGCCAAGCTGTTAGAATTTAACCTTAAATACTCTTGATATTCATCCTCAGAAAACATAGAAGTGGAGGACCATGATAGATAATTTTTTTCATTTAGCTTCTCGGAGGTAATTGATGGACTTCCAGAGAAGAAAAGAGTACTGCCAGACGCCATTTCTGAAGAAGACGAATAGTACTAGTGAGGAACAAGAAAACCCTAAAGGTTTAGACCAAAGAAACTGTAACAGTGATGGACGACGGTGGCCGGCAACGGCAGGCGGTGGCCGGCGGCGACGGTGGCCGGACGGCGGCGGCGGTGGCCGGCGACGGACGACGGTGGCCGACGGTTGACGGTGGCTGGCGGCGGGCAGCGGTGGACAGCGGCGGACAACGGCGGACAGCGGCGGACAGCGGCGGACAGCGGCGGGCGACGAAGAATGTGGCGCCGGACAGATATATATGAGATAGAAACCAGAGCGGGATCGACCCGCTCTGATACCAACTTAAGATTGAAACTGCAAAATAATTCTAGAGGGCTTGATTGATCCCTCTCACAATCTTCTATTTATAAGAACAAATTGATACACAAGTACATGATAAATATGGTAACCCTAGACACAATATAATCATGATAAATAGGGTAATCCTAGACATAATATAATCATGATAAATAGGGTAACCCTTGACACACTATAATGATGATAAAATAGGATAAATATCTTAACAGAAACAAAATTGTATTATTATTGTAACCAAAGAATACAAGAATAGGAGAACACTCTCTCCTCTAAGGGTTTCTCCTTCACAAAGAGCCAAAGCTCAATCTACAAAAATATCCAAAAATCCCCTGCCATAAGAGCTCCCTGCCTTCTTATAAAGGCCCCCTAACCAACTAACAACTAATTCCTAATCTATTTCCTTTGTCCTGCACCCATTACCCATTATAACCTATCACATTATATCCTATCATATATTCTCATAATGTACTATAAAACTGTTAATTTATTATTGTAATTTCCTATTTTTCTTTATTAAGGAGTTCACTTGTGATAGACTTCTTTGGTCAAGAAGTATATCTTTCTCTCAAAACAGCACATCCACACAGAATACTGGACAACAACAGTACTGAATATTATTCTGATGAACAACCCTCTCCTTCTCTCAAGAACACACCAAACAGAACTGAATAGAATGTATTATTGATGTATGAGTGAATCAGAATACACAAAATCACCCCCAAGGAAGCCTTCCTCCCTCTACTGGACAATGTTCCAGTCTAACAATTCACAAATCCAAAAACTGCCCTCTACCAGACCCCCTTGCCTTCTTATAAAGGTAACTCACTTCTAACTACCCAACAACAATTAATTCCTAAAACTGTTTTCTCTGTCCTGCCCCTATTACTCATTAAAACCTATCTTATTATATCCTATCATTACACCTTGTCCTCAAGGTTGGTACAATAATGCTTGTTCCCATGGCTCATCTTCATCATAGGAAGGGAACCCACTGGCTGCTGCCCTCCAATTCAGGTCTGGAGGCTTGGGTGGTGGTCTATATGAAAGAATTGTTGACTCCTTTAAGAGTTGCTTCTTTTCTAGAATTCCCATGGACCGTATGATTGTTCTATACTGCCTTCTGACCTGGTGACCACTTACATGGGCCTGGATTTTAACTCTTTTCTGATGAATGATTATTGAAGGAACATAGAAATATATTATTGAATGAGAGGGCTTGCCTCTCCTCTTACATTAGCATTACATTTATAGGGAAAGAAATTAACTACCCATTTCCTTTCCAACTCACTTTGGTTGGAACACAACTCACACACACACAGCTCATACTTGACAGCACACACACAGCTCACACTAATCATTCTAACAATAATTCTAACACTCCCCCTCAAGCTGGAGCATACAAATTGTATGTACCAAGCTTGGAACCAATAAATTCAATTCTAGGTCCTCTTAAGGACTTAGTTAACATATCTGCAAGTTGATCATTTGACCCAACAAACTCAGTACAAATTTCTTTGGACAACAATTTTTCCCTAACAAAATGGCAGTCAATTTCTATATGTTTGGTCCTCTCGTGAAACACTGGGTTTGATGCAATGTGGAGAGCAGCTTGATTATCGCAATACATCTTCATGGTTTGAATGTTACAGAAGTTGAGCTCTTGAAGAAATTGCTTCACCCATATAAGTTCACTTGTTAGTGATGCCATAGCCCTATATTCAGCTTCAGCTGTTGATCGGGCTACTACATTTTGTTTCTTACTCTTCCATGAAATGATATTTCCCCCAAGGAGAACACAATATCCAGTAGTAGACCGTCTATCAATAGGTGAGCCTGCCCAATCTGCATCACAGTATCCAGAGACTTGAATGCTTCCTTTATCTTCATATAACAACCCTTGTCCAGGAGCCTTTTTTAGGTATCTTAGAATACGAATGATAGCATTCCAATGGCCAAGACATGGAGCCTGCATGAATTGACTGACCACTCCAACTGCAAAAGATAGATCCGGTCTTGTAATAGTGAGATAAATCAGTTTTCCAACAAGTCTTCTGTATCTTTCTGGGTCGGAGAACAATTCACCTTCGCTTGAAGCTAATTTTTGATTTGGGTCCATAGGACTGTCTATTGGTCTACAATCAATCATTCCTGTCTCATGTAATATATCAAGAGCATATTTCCTTTGAGAGACTACAATTCCATCTTTTGATTGAGCTACTTCAATGCCCAAGAAGTATTTGAGGCTTCCAAGATCTTTGGTTTGGAAATGTTTGCATAAGTGTTTCTTCAGTTGAGATATTCCAACAACATCATTTCCTGTGATGACTATATCATCAACATATACTATTAGATAAACACATTTCCCAAGAGATGTAGTACAATAAAAAACTGAATGATCTGCTTCACTTCGTTTCAAGCCAAATTGTTGAACAATAGAGCTGAATTTTCCAAACCAAGCACGTGGTGATTGCTTGAGACCATATAGAGAGCGATGCAATTTGCATACCATTCCACACTCCCCCTGAGCAACAAACCCTGGAGGTTGCTCCATATAAACTTCGTCCTCAAGATCACCATGAAGGAAGGCATTTTTTATATCGAGTTGATGAAGTGGCCAGTGACGAATTGTTGCCATTGCAAAGAATAGACGAATAGTAGTCATCTTGGCCACAGGAGAGAAAGTCTCACAATAATCAATGCCATAAACTTGAGTGTATCCTTTGGCAACTAAACGAGCTTTGAGACGATCAATGTTGCCGTTTGAATCAACTTTAACTGTATACACCCATCGACAACCAACTGCCTTTTTACCCTGTGGAAGAGGTACTAACTCCCAAGTTTTATTTTGTTCGAGAGCTTGGATTTCTTCAATCATTGCCTCTCGCCAACCAGGATGAGCAAGTGCTTCTTCCATATTTTTAGGTATATCAACTGAAGACACTGAAGATATAAGTGCACAATAGGAAGGAGATAATCTGTGATAACTAAGAAAGTTATAGATTGGGTGTGGGTTGCGAGTGGAACGAGTACCTTTCCGAAGAGCAATGGGCCAACCTGAATCATCTTCGGGAGTCGTGGGAGTAAGTGACGGTGAGGAAGAATCTGAAGGAGAGGATTCACCATTTTCTGGATGTTCTACCTGTGTAACATTGGGAGATGACGGTTCAGGGGAACTGGGACGCTGAGTTGTAGACACAGGAGGAATATTTGACGCAATCATTGGAAGAGGAAGGACCTGTTGGATACCCTCAATCTCTTGTCCAGATGAAGTGAAGTAGGGAGTTTGTTCAAAAAAGGTAACATTTACAGACATAAAGTACTTTTTAATTTCAGGAGAGTAACACCTATAACCTTTTTGAAGCCGTGAATATCCCAAGAAGACACATTTGATTGCACGAGCAGAAAGCTTATCTAGTCCAGGAGACATGTCATGAACAAAACATACGCAACCAAAGATTCGAGGAGAGGTGTGAAAGAGAGGTTGGTTGGGAAACAAAATGGAAAAAGGAGTTTTATGATTAAGAGAAGAAGAGGGCATCCTATTAATAAGATAACATGCAGTTAAGATGGCATCGCCCCAGTGATGAGTGGGAATATGGGCACTAAGCAAAAGAGTCTGGGCAGTTTCAATCAAGTGTCGGTTTTTTCTTTCTGCTATACCATTTTGTTGTGGTGTATGAGGACAAGTAGACTGATGTAGTATACCATGAGAGCTTAAAACTGCAGAAAAATTGTAAGAGAAGTATTCTTTGGCATTGTCACTTCTTAGAATTTTGATAACTTGGCCAAATTGATTTTTGATTTCATTTAAAAAGGAGGTAAAGATGGATAACAATTCAGAACGATCTTTCATAAGATAAACCCAAGTACATCTTGAATATTCATCAATGAAAGTAACAAAATACCGAAAACCAAAGGACGAGACACGACTAGGTCCCCAAATATCAGAATGGATAATGGAAAAACTAGAATCACACGTTGTTTGTGACCTTTTAGGAAAGGAAGACCGAACGTGTTTTCCAAGTTGACATGACTCACATTCTAAACTATTGACATTACCAAGTTCAGGGAACATTTTTTTTAATTTTAACAAATGAGGATGACCAAACCTATCGTGTAACAGTTTAGGAGTAGGAGCTGCAATACATGACACATGGGGATGAGATCCAAAATGGTATAATCCTCCCGATTCATATCCTTCTCCAATCCGTTTCCCTGTCCCACGCTCCTGTATAACAAAGGAGTTGTTATCAAAGGTTATTGAACAATTTAATGATTTGGTTAACTGACTCAATGAAATCAAATTGAAAGGACAATTAGGAACAAATAAAACAGATTGGAGATTTAAGGAGGGAGACAGGGAGACATGACCAATGCCCTTTGATGAGACTTTTGAACCATTTGCAAGGGTTATTAAATGAGATTTTTCTTGAAAAGAAAGAGTTGAGAACAAAGAAGGATTACCGGAGATATGATCAGAAGCACCTGAATCAATTACCCATAAAGTTTGATCGTTGGGAGATTGAGAAATGCACGCTGTACTTGAAGATGTTTGTGCCATGCTATTGGATTTTAACCGTAGGTACTCCTGATATTCATCTTCAGTAAATTTTGAATATGAAGGGTTAGACTGAGAGATATTGGCGGTTTTTGGAGGAAAACCATGCAAGAAGTAGCAATTCTCTTGGGTATGACCCATCCTATTGCAGTATGTGCACGGACCTCGCCCTCGACCTCCACGTCCTCCACGTCCTCCTCCTCTAGTACCACGTCCTCTTCCGCGTGCGATAATCATGGCAGATTGCTCTACTGCCCCAAAAGTTTCTTGAGGGTGTGGCATTGGAACCCGAAGAAGACGTGTGGTCAAAGATTCCATGGAGGGAACTTCATGACTGGTTAGAAGTTGATCTCGGATATGAGCAAGGTCGGGATGTAGAGCTCGTAGAATCATTACCATATAATACTTGTCTAACCTTGTTTTGATATCTAAAAACATCCGTAATTCTTCAGTAGCTGATTGGGCTTGAGCCATAAAAGCTACCATATCATGATTCTCCATTTTAAGGGATGCAAGTTTATTCGCTGTGTCATACAGACGTTGAATGTCATTGGCATAAATGCTTTGAGCTTTCTTCCAAAAAGAGTGACATGTCTTGAAAGCTCTAAGGGATATGAAGATTTGTGGTTCTACGGATTGCCACAACAAAGCACACAATTGGAAATCTGCTTGTGTCCATTGATCTCCCTTTTCAGCTGGTACGTGTGTTCCATCTTGCTCAAGATGATCATAACATCCGTGGCCAAGAAACCACATTTCAATAGCAGCGGACCAAGATAAATAATTTTTCCCATTCAATTTTTCAGAAGTGATATTGGGACTTCCTGACAATGAGATAATGCTGCCAGTTGCCATTGCACGTTGTATATGAATCTGAACTCTAAGAAAAAGCGGCAGTGTATTGAGAAACAGGAAATGAAGCCTTCTTAATACCCCAAAACTCTGAAATGGCTGCAATGGCTGCAAGCGTGGGACAGATCAGAGAGAGGAAGGTCCGGCGAGTCGACCACAAGAACCGCGAAGTGATTCCGACGTCGGAACGGCGGCGCGTGAACAATACGCGCCCGAGGTCAGCTGGAGAACGGTGGCGCGTGGAGGTGCGTGGCGAAGGTTCTTGGACTGATTCCGGCGGGGTTATCTGTCGCTCGGAGAGGCGCTCCAGATCTGCTGGTCGCCGGACAAAACTGGGTTGACCGGCGGCGGACGGCGGCGGACGACAGCGGCGGAAGATGGCAATATGTGGTGATGGGTGTGCGTGAATAACGTTTGAAAAACAAAAAAAAAAAAAGGATTGATATATGATTATGGTAGATGATGAGTGATAATGGTGGAGCTATATCTGATAGCTCAACTGAGTAAAAAAACCAGAGCGGGATCGACCCGCTCTGATACCATATTGAAGGAACATAGAAATATATTATTGAATGAGAGGGCTTGCCTCTCCTCTTACATTAGCATTACATTTATAGGGAAAGAAAGTAACTACCCATTTCCTTTCCAACTCACTTTGGTTGGAACACAACTCACACACACACAGCTCATACTTGACAGCACACACACAGCTCACACTAATCATTCTAACAATAATTCTAACAATGATCAAGAATTCTTTTCTCTTCTTCCACCCCCAAAACCTTTTTTGTATTTTTATAGCAGCAGTACTTGTGAAGCCCTCTCCTTGCCCAGATTTGTTCATCCTAGAAGCTAAAAAGGAAAGAACTTATTGATCTGACCATCCAATTCCTTCATCATCATCATGTTGAGCTAACTGTTTCCTCTGAATGTTATATTGCAGCCCTGCAAAGAAATATCCTTGTCATTGGTCTTCTAGTGTTTTATATGTTTGTGACAACCAAATTTTTTTCCCACTCAAGACAGCTCTGCATCTTCTACTTTATTTCCAGCCATAATAGTCACCCTGTTCCCACCATATTCTTCTTTCTTTCCTCTGTCTTCACCCTTCTTCACTGTTTGGACATACACATCACAACCTACCCCACTATCTCCCCTAGAAACAGCAGCTTTTGCCACTTCTTGGGCAGCAACACCAACAATGTCTCCATCACAGTTTTTGTCTTCTGCACTGATATCTCCTTCTCTTTCCTTCCCAGAAACAGCAACTTTTGCAACTTTACTTGGAGAAGCAAGAGTAACTGTTAGGGCCTGGCGAGTGTACGAAAGAAGAAGATATAGGAGGGATAGGGGAGAGGACGAACGAGAAGACCGTACGGGAGAGGACGAGCGTACGGTAGCAGACGAACGTTCTGAGCTGCAGATAACGGGGGAACGTCTTCAGCGAGGGGAGACCGAGCGAGCGGGGCAACAAGGAGTGAGGACGAGCGCCCTGGGCAAGCAGAGCGAGGACGGTCGAGCAGAACATGGACGAGCGTCCTGAGCAAGGGGAGACCGCGAGTGGCGAGGACGAGCGTCCTAATTGAGGACGAGCGTCCTGAGTGAGGGCGAGCGTCTAACTGGCGAGTAGAAGGATTGGCGGGACGCTCAGCTTAGTATTACAGTAATAAATATAGTAAATAAGGATAGAATGATTCTTTCCAGATAATTATAATAAATAGGCAATTACTATTATTCCTTTCCTTTTCTGGAGGGAGTGATTAGTATTAATGAAGGAGGCAGCTAGAGCTTAGGGTATGTTTTGATTATTGGAATATTGTTAGAGAGGTTATGCTCTCGTGTGACTGAAGGAGACCCTGCTCCCAGTCATTGGTTGTGTCTTGTGATTACCAGAGTTTCAATAATAAAGAGTTTTTATTCACTTTAGTGCGTTCGTTCTCAGCAAAAGGCAAGTTACGTGGTCAGGCACGTAACAGTAACAACCTTCTTATTGTGGTCTTCACCTGATGTATTTTCCCTACCAACATTTGTCACGTCATCCACCCCTACAGCAACAACTCCTGCAACTTTCTCAGCAGCAGCTTCTGTGACTTCTGCAGTTTGGGATAACTTCTCAAAAACAGAACCTCTAACTCTTCTCCGAACCGCCTTATCAATGCCTCTTTCAATTCTTTCCAAGAAGAGTTCTTGGT
Source organism: Vigna nakashimae (assembly GCA_034642375.1). Classification (NCBI taxonomy): domain Eukaryota; kingdom Viridiplantae; phylum Streptophyta; class Magnoliopsida; order Fabales; family Fabaceae; genus Vigna; species Vigna nakashimae. The sequence goes on along the minus strand of CM067764.1, from coordinate 12,339,116 downwards.
TTTATTTTTCCAGATCCTGAGCCAATAGATTGTGCCTCCCTCCATGCTACTGTAGGCCAATCTTAATTTCTCCCTTGCTGCCACGTTTTGGATCTCAAAAATTTTCTCTGCTTTGGATATCCATTCCTCTGGATCAATCCCCTCAAAAATAGGCAATTCTACCTTCTTCTTCCAATTCCGCTGCACTCTGCCCCTGTCTTCCTCCAGTTCTTCCTCTGAACTATCTTTCTTTCCTTTCATGATAGATTTCTCACTTTTTTCTGAGCCCTTTATGTGAATCTTGATTTCCTGCAACATTTCTTTTATTTCTTGGATATCTCTTCTCCATCCAGCCATCCCCATTTTTTGTTCGCTGGCCCTCCTCTCCTAGGTATTGTTTCTTCCTTCCACGCTTCCACCCTTTCTTGATCACTTCTTGATCCCTTCTTGATCTGGCAGACCTCTCCTAAGGAGATCCGGCAGGTCGGACCAAATTGATAGACTTCTTTGGTCAAGAAGTCTATCTTTCTCTCAAAACAGCACACCCACACAGAATACTGGACAACAACAGTACTGAACCCTCTCCTTCTCTCAAGAACACACCAAACAGAACTGAATAGAATGTATTATTGATGTATGAGTGAATCAGAATACACAGAATCACCCCCAAGGAAGCCTTCCTCCCTCTACTGGACAATGTTCCAGTCTAACAATTCACAAATCCAAAAACTACCCTACCAGACCCCCCTTGCCTTCTTATAAAGGCAACTCACTTCTAACTACCCAACAACAATTAATTCCTAAAACTGTTTTCTCTGTCCTGCCCCTATTGCTCATTAAAACCTATCTTATTATATCCTATCAACTTGCTGAACTATTTTTGAATTAGAAATACTATGTTCCATGCATATATGTTAGTTTTAGGGATTTAAATATTATTCTTACATTAGATCAATTTTAACAAATTAACGAGTCAAGCTTACAATTGAGGTTATGTAGGTTCCACGAGCTAAAGCATAAACTCTCAAGTTTGATAGCATTTTTGCAAAGAACTCAACGAAGCTACTAAATAATTTATTTATCAGCAAGAAAAACCACCTCTGAGAAAAGCGAAACCCTAAAGCTCCATCAAGAGTTGTCTGCTTCATGGTGCTGGAACCTCTGCCTCTTCCCCTGCCCCTACCTCTGGTTGTAGTTTGAGATGCACCAGATGACCCTTTCCGACCTCTAGTACTTGGCTTTGAGCTAGATACCGGTATGGCATCTTCATCATCACTGAAGGAAGCTACAGTACTTCCAGTTCCAGTAGCACTTCTTCCTTGGAAATCCTACATGGAATTAGAGAGAAGTTAAGAAAAATATACCAGAGGTCATGGATAATAACATTGCCAGCACAAAACCAGCAGTCCATCCGTATTGCAATAGCAAGTATCATACACACGAAGGTTTACCTTCCATGGTTCAGCACGATCATTGAGTTGTGTGGGTTCCTTGGAGTGAGCAGATCGTCCCTTGACACGTTCCTAGAACAAGAGAGATAACCAACCAAGTCATTCATGAAACTCAAATGTTACTTCCATAAAACCACTGCCACGTGTAAAAAATATGAAGGCCCCAACAGGGGAAGATACTGCAAACAAATTTCTGATCAACGGAGGTCTGAAGAACATGGGAAGCTTTTGTGCCTAGATTATCTCCAAGTACTATCATGGCTTTCTCCAAAAGCAAAACGAATTTAAAACCTAAATCCATTGAAAATCATTTAATAATAAACAACAATGATGAAGCTTCTAACCTCCAAACATTCTCCAAATTTAATAATCAAATCCTCTTCCTCAAACTTCAGGTTATCCCGATCCTCAGCAATTTTATTCTGATCAAGCATGAAAGTCATCAATGAGAAGAGAAAAAACTGACAGTAAAAAGAAAGCTCTATATTAAATCTTAACAGGCTGTGGAATAAACCATGGACCAGATGTTACAACGTAGCAGCATCATAAAGGCATATGAAAGATAAATGCAGCACAGAATACTCACTCGTGTTTCTTGAATATTGTATTGTACACAAGAGTAAAATGCCATTTTTTCATCCTTGTTCACAAAATTTTGCAAAGCAATATCCAAATCATTGACTGGCAGTATCTCCATTTTCTGTAAAACCATATTAGAGTTCAGATACATTGAAAAAAACAAAAACTGAATTTCTTTCATATTCATGTTTCTTTTCTACAGAGCGCAAGTCAGTCCAAGTCATCTACTAAAATTACACAACTAGTAAACAAGCTTAAACAGTGATAAGTTAAGTTAGAATTTTCATGAAGTTGCATATCATGTGAACAAGTATGCACAGGGATTGAAGTGATCTCTGTTTCTTATGATTATCTTTTTTTCTTGCATCTTTGTTGATGAAACATATGAAAATTTCCACCAAAATTCAAGTTATATTAAGAAGTGTCTATAAAAGACAAATGGAAATATCAAAAGAGTTGAAAGAAAAAGAACTTTGATATATTCAGTATATTTTTAATACAAGCTCTATTGTCCGTTTCATAGGGTAAACAAAAAGGAAACTAAGGAAAAGATATAAAAAAGATATATATCAGGATACAAAGGGATATTTCTTCATATCCCAATATTTACAACAGAAAGGAATAAATTAGCCAAATAATTAGATACCAGATTACTTTCAGCAACCAAAGCCTCTATGTTCTGTTGGTTTAATTCTTCTGGACGAAGTCGTTCTGAATCATCAATTTTTCCTATAAAGAGAGATGTGTAAGGGTTACTAATTTGCACATTTTAAAATGAAAACTGAGACTATCACTGTTTTTCAAATTATGTAACACAATTAAACCAAAAATAAATGTACACCAATTGGCCAACTAGTGACTTTTTATATGTTTTACATATATTGCATGTCATGTACATGATTCTTAATATGGCCAAAAAACAAAGAGAACACAATTCTCCAATCTGTCCATAATGCTGATTCTAAATTTCTAATCATAACCGCATCTAGCTTTTTGTGTAATTCTCCTGAGATTCCCATCAATTAGTACTAGAGCTTTCCATCATTTTTCAGCTGCAAAAGAGTGCTGTGGATGGTGATATCGCACTGCAATATTCACTTGGGACTGCCCAGAGGGCTAGTGCAAAGCATGCTGCTATATTAGGATCCAGTGGCAAGGAATGGGACCTGAGTCCTACATTAGAAGTATGAGGTTCTAGGGTGAGGTTTATAATACCTTGAGCTCTACAACTATAACTGCTAGCTTTTGTGGTGTGGTTCTGCAAAGATTCCTATCATTCTAATTTGGGATACAAAAAAAAAAAGTGCTATCATATGCAGTGATCTATTGCCAGATATTATAGAAACAGAGGCAGGGCTAACTGGCACTGCTCAAAACAGATTACAAGAGGCTAACTAATGCATGCTGCAGTAACAGCATCAAAGGCAGGTGTGGACAGGGCTAAAATAAGTTTTTCAGGAAGAAAATAAATAGCTAGAAAAACCGGAATAAGAAACGTAAGTTATAATGTAAAATAAATGTATAATTGTGGCTTCGTCATCAGTAAGAGAACTGATAAAAGAAGCCTGTCTAGGATATGTTGTAACTGGAAAAATAATGTTGATATGAAATGAATTTGGCATAGAAAGGTAAATAAAGATAACTCAAATTACCTTCAACCTTGGTCCTTTTTGTAGCCTTTGAGAAAATGAGAATGTCTTGGGGATTTGCAACCTAGAATAAGGATGACTAATCAACAGTAGAAAACAATTCTCGACCAAAATCAGCCTTAGCACACTAATTCAGGAAAGAGATAGGTAGAAATTACCTTCCCAACATATTTCTGCCCAAATCTTTGGGGGTTTATAGTCATAAATCCAGAATAATCCACCTGTAGTTTACATTGAAGAAGTTAAGGTCATGCCAGAAAACATCATATAAAATCCATTTTAACTAGATGTCCATTATAGCCACCAATAGAAGTTCAAATAAAAGCTCCTAATAAACTCTGGATTTTGATGATTTTGTAAATCTGACAACATGCATCAAGATTGCCGTTTAATCGGTTTAACATCATGAAAATTACTATTGTTTTCTCAAAGAAAGGCGCAAGATCAAAAACAATAATGATTAAAGCAATTAGTTACAAAATTATCTTCTTGCTAGAAAAGAAACATAAAAGAGCCACTCAGTGTAGATGTGACATTCAAAAGTCATGGTACAATGTACAAAAATTACCTTGACACGTATTAGTGGAAGCTTGAGTTCTTTTCTATTGACGACCTGCTTAGTAGACTTTTCTATCAGTTTCCCAACCTGAACCATATTCTATTATCAAAACAGAGTTGCGATAGGTATGATCACAGATCCATGCATAAAAGTAATTTGAGAAAATTGAAGTTCCAACAAATTTTAGTGGTCCTGAAACAGACTCTAAAGCAGAGTAGCCAAATTTTGTCACAACTGAATAAGAACAAATTACTATAAGAATAATCACTATGAGGAACCAAAGAGGAAGACTCGGGTAAAAAGATACAAAGGTAGGTCTCTCCCACAAGAAGTTTGCAAGAAACCAAAAGGACAGAGCAAAACAAAAATCATCTGATAAGCAATATCCACATACCACTTTGTCTAGGTGCTCAAGAATAGAACTTTGATCATTGGGATCAATATCCGGCTCATCTTTTAGTATTACCTTCATTGCAAATATTAGAATGATTACTGTGAGACGGCCACAAATGGTAACCACTAAATAAATTCAATTTTGCTTCGAATAACAGTGAAATGTAAATTATGCATGTAATTAATAATTAATAAAGACAAAAATAAAAACAAAATATTAGTATTTTACCTTACCTCAGTATACTCAAAAGGTCGCACAGACATCAAAGGTATTTTAGTTGGGCGATATTGATTTCCCTGACAATAACCATTTATTTTAAGCACTTAGTAAGATGATGAAATACAACAATCACTGATATTCTACTATGGGAGAGACATTTAGATTCCCAGTACACAGACAACCTTAATTTCTAGAAGAAGTACATGCTTTGGCTTTGATTCTCCATCAATAAGAGACGTTGCAACCGATGACCCTGGTTGAGAGATGTGAAATCCCATCCCTGGAACTTCCTGTAGAAAATAAAAATCCATATTAATTTTGCAGAGCACAACATATTCTATATCGGTCCATTCAAGAGAAGTTTAATCAGAACACCTGCGGGTCAACCAAACATTCATGCTCATGGCCCCACACAATGAAGTCTAGAAAGCGAGGCAGGAAGTGCTCATTTATTGCATTTTTTGGATTTGTCTTCACCCTACATACCATTAGTGAAAACAAGATGAATAATCATGCAGATTAAAATCTAAAACTTCAATACTGTACATCATCTAGACTGCAAGCAATAACAATAAATTCAAAGTCAAAGTTATATTTGAAAACAATCAACACATCTTCATCAATAAGTGATATTAAATGCAGCCTCCTAAAACAGACAGACGAAAAGAAGACAACCTGTTCTGATGAAGTACCAGAATGTTGAACCAATCAGACACTTGACACCCTTCCTGAGATTCAGGTCGCATCCACTGCACAGCATGTGGTGTCTGAAAAAATATTTAAGTAATTTACTACCTCCGGATAGGAGTGCACTTAAATAGATGAACCGCTTCAAAGCAAATTTTATTAGTAGGATACTTGAAACATTCTATTAAGCCTTTCATCTCTAATGTTTCCCAGACCATACAGAGCTACAGCTGTTGAACCCTGCAATTCATAAAAATACAGCTTCAGGACAAAATGAGATTTCTAATCATTCCAGATTTGTCTTCCTTTTTTTCCCATTAGTTTGTCTGCATTGACTTATTACTTTGAATTAAAATCTCACCAAGAGAATTTGAAGGGGAAGAAAAAAGCTTCCCTGAAATTAAGCAAAACCAAACATGCACCTAAAGAAAAAAGTGACGGTTTCACTAAATATACTGTATCCTGATAGTAAGAGCGTTCAATAACAAACCTTTCTGATAAGAATAGGGTGCAGAGCGATCTGACCAACACCAGAGCCCCCAAGAACTGTTTTCCCAAAGTAGTTGACTAGATTACATGCTGAGAGAATATCAACCACAGAAAGGTTGTCCTGCGACAATGATTCAATAAAGTGATCATATTTGTTGTAGTTTGAAAAATTAGATAGACAAAATATTAATGTTGTCAAATATATATACATAGCTAAACTAAAAGGAGGTAATGCGGGGGGGGGGGATGGTTTACAATAGAAGAAAAATTGTATGATTTAGTTTATTAGGAGATATAAAAGGGACAGACAGTTATGGGTAGGTTTTGTTGTCTCAGATTTTTATAAAGTTTATGTAAGCAGTTGTTTTTAGCAGATTTTTAGGAAGTTTTGTAAAGGAAAGGCTAGGGAGAGTCTAGTCCTCTCGAAAGACCAAGGCTAGTGTAACAGTTTGGATTAATGTGCTTGGAAGTCTTTACAGTTTTAAATAAATCTGGAGATCTATCAGTTTCCTTCAAAATCAATTGACTTTTTCAGATCACGAATGTCAGTAGGAAATCCAACAAGCAAAAGAAATAAAAACATCATCACCTTTTCAAATGTATATACAAATTGCTTGCGAATTTAGACATCATAAATTTTATTAAGCGTAACTGATCTCCAAAAGCGAGTTCATGAAGTAAGAATTGCCGAAACCTTTCTAAATTCTAATTCAGTCTCTTATATAGTTGAAGTGGGATCTCAACAGTCAACCCTTCGTGATCAATACTAGAAATCTGGAATGTGGAGATTGTAGGACTTATTTTTCATACATCGAAAAGGCCAAGTAGCAGTCTTAAATAGATTTCATGGGGAGACCCGAAATCAATTTTACAATAGGGCCTAATTCAACTCCAAAAACTAGCTCACAAAGTGAGTGAGAATCAAGCTTTTACAAGCTTTACATTGCTCATGTGCATTTTCTCAAAAAATGTTTATGATGTGTAATACCACATTTATCAATCTTATTCCGAATTTATCTTGCAACAATGCTAAGTACAAGACCAACAATGCTAAGTACAAGAATCAAGCTATTACAAGCTTTACTTTGCCCATGTGCATTTTCTCAAAAAATGTTTATTTGTAATAACACATTTATCAATCTTATTCTGAATTTATCTTGCAACAATGCTAAGTACAAGACCAACAACTCCAGTCCTTACAAAAAAAATTAAGAAAAAAGAAAAGGAAAGACAGAAATTATAACTAGTAATACATCTTCACCTAACGCCCTCTTGAAGCAAAACAAATAGTGGTGAAATAAACAAACACTAGTCCAGATACTTATGATTTGTATGGAGCTATAACAAGGTAAAAGTATACTAGTATTTCCCCCAAGCCCACATGGATAATCATTAGCCTCTTTTGCGATTCTACCTACCATCCAAACCCTAAGGAAAAAATAAACCAAGTCAAGATTATTGAACAGTAAAGGCATGAAAACCAACAGTCGATGCAAATGCCCCACATTAAAAGCCGGCACCTAGCGACTTGGAAAATTCGGGACTCCCCAATGGTAGGAGTAGGTTACTCCAAGATTCGAACTCGAAACATTGGATTCGTGCAAGGCTCTGATACCATTGTTACAAAAATGGTTAATCAGTTCATACAAGGCCCAGAATTTCCTATAACACCTTCCTAATCCTAGCCACTCGACGTTCATTTTATCCAGACGAAACTCTAAATAACGACTTAAGTAACAAAACAAATGTTCCAAGCAAAACCAAAAATCGTTTCAATTTTCAAATACCAACTTACAGCATAAACCTCTCGAACATTCGAGTATGCAAACTTTCAAAACAATCAACCATTTCCGGTAAACACGGAGTAATTCCCGAATATAAAATCTCCTTATGGTCTCCTTCTTAATCGGGCACATTCTAAATGCAGCAATGAACAAAGAATACAAGTCCAAAATCATACCACACCAGCAGGATCATCATGATTTCCATGAATGGTAAAAACCGGCAAGCCAACATTGAAGTGAGGATCCTCATAGTTCACGTGACCAAACCTGCGGAACAAATAACAATCACTCACTCTATCCTTAATAACCTTCACATACATTTAAGAACCACACACACGAGTTAGCAACGAGAGAGAGAGAGAGAGAGAGAGAGAGAGAGAGAGACAGCGAGACTCACGCGTTCTGGAAATTGAGCGTCTGGTCGCTGACGACTTGGAACGGGACGGGGCGGTCATTGAGGCAGTAGCGGCGGAGAATCTCGATGGCCTTGACTAGCGTTGACCGCGACGGCTTGTTCTCGTGGAAGAGGTCGCCGCCAAGGAGAACGAAGTCCACGCCCTGGCGCTCGGCAATGGCGCAAATCTCCTCGAAGGCGTGGAAGGAGTCGTGGCGGCGCACCTCGTCCTTCTCCATGTACCCGAGGTGGCAATCGGTGGCCACCAGAATGCGCAGCATGTTCGCTGCGTCACCGCCCTCCATCAACGGTGAGGCAGTTTTGCTTGAGGGAAAATGAATTGCACTAAGTGTGTGGAGAAATTTGGGTGAAGGGAACCCAACGACGCCGTTCTGGAGCTTTTTTTCAGAATAGGCGGGACCTTTGTTTTTCCTTCTTCATTATTTTCTTTTCCAGTTTTCATAAATTTGGGGAAAATCTGAAAATAATCGAGAAAAAAATAATGGAGATAAATGACATCTTTTTCCCTTGCAATTTACGATTTTCGTCAAAGTAATCAGTGCGTGAAGAGAAATTATTAATTTTCAAGCAAATATCTAAAAATTTTAATTACTTTTTTACTCGTTAAACCTTATCATGTATAAGTTTAACCTTTAAACATGTTAATTAATGTCATTGTTTAAATTACACTTTTTTTATTTTGAACTAACATAATTGGCAATATTATACACTTCTTCAATTAAAATAGTTTATTCCTTTCAGTATTTAGAGCTTATCTGAAATTTCTTGCAATATATGCATTTAACTTAAAAAAACACGTTAAAATACGAAAAGAAGACAAAGCCGTTAAGATATAAGAATCACGTATGAGGTATAAAAACTATAATTGTTGTGTTAACATTATGTAGAAAATATGAAAATCAAACATCTTATAGAAGGCGTTAAGAAAATGTATAGGTAGTAAGGTGTTATTAATTTTATAAAGTGAAATAAAATGAAAGAGAATTAAGATAGAGATACTAAAACTTTGCAATGTGTATTTGAAGAAAAAAAAGTTAAAGTTAATTTTGTTGAATTTATCATAATATAATTTTATTCAAATTGGTATGATATGAGAACTTTTCTTTATCTTTTAAAAATAAAATAATTTTGTTGATTACTATAAAATATTTTTCATATCAATATTTTTCACTCATCGAAATAAATAGAGAAGGAATATTCTAGTTAATTTATTTATATTTTCTTCTTCTTTTTCCCTTTGTTTTTTCTCTTTTGAAAAGATATCATTTATCCCGTTTATTTGCTAGTTTGATTTGTTTGAATAATTACTTTTCACATGTACTTACAAAAGAAAAAAATATATATAAACTAAAAAGAATGATATACAAGCAAATTGGTAAAAAAATATTTAAATTAACTTTTGAAAAACTACTTTAATTAATACAATTTCAATTTTAAAAAAGAAAAAACGCTTATAAATGGAATGTTGTAGGCATATAAAGTCACACTTTATCATAAGGTCCAAATCAAATACATGTCTAATAGTAAGATTTAAAAGTGCAAGACTATTCATTTTGCAATTCATGATTTACACTTTTATACATGTGTAAAAGATTATACAAATGATATTTTGACACAATTTTTTACATGTGACTTTTTTAAATTGAATTTACAATAACTTTTTTAAGTGGTTGACTTGGATTTTTTCTTTGTTCATATTGAAATTCTAAATTGAACCAAATATAAAATACGAAAAATGACAAATTTAAATGACCTGATTACATTTGAACCAAATACGAAAAAATCTAGTATTTTACTCCATTGAAACAATGTCTTTCTCAAAATTTCTTGCTCACATTATAACTTCATTGTGTGAGATTCATGAAAAAAAAATTTATATATATATATATATATATATATATATATATATATATATATATATTTATAGTAGTAAATTTTAGTATTTATTAGTAATAATAATTTTAATGGATAGAAAATTGTAAATTTTGGATATAAAATTATAGTAATTTTAGAAGGAGAGGTTCAAATTTTTGGTAACTTATTTAGTAAATTTTTTAAATTGAATAGTAAAAAGTAAATAGTAAATAGTAAAAAGTAAATAGAAAAAAATAAATTTTCAGCAATTGGATTCCTTAGCATGGAAGAAAGTAGTAGGTAGAAATTAGGATCAGATTTGGTGAGAAAATGATTGAAATATTATTTTTAAATAATATTAAAATAATAAATAATATTAAAATATTAAGGAATAGTAAATTTTTTTTACTATAAATAGCCATGGGAGGGAAGGATATTTTGCACCAAGAGAAGAGGAATCAAGTGAGAGCTTGAGAAATAGAGAAGAAATAGTTAGGGAGAAATTTTTAGTTGCAAGAAGAGTAGAGGTTCGGAAGAGTTTTCGGGGAAACAAATTCGGAGCAGAAGATTAAGTCTGGAATAGAGGTAGGGGAGCTAATCTTTCTTGCATATGATTTTTATTCATGTTATGATAATGAATATGAGTTATGAGTATGTTAAAATTTTGGTAATGGTAGTTATCTATTTACTTATATAAATTTAGTTTTCATTATTATAATTTTCTTATTTTCGAGTTAGTATGGTAAAACTTTTCGTTTAATTATTTTGACCGTTGGATTTAGCTAAAATTTTAATATATGAATCCTAAGACCTATTTCTTCACTTTGACCGTTTGGATTTGTAATTAGATGTCTGTACTTAGAGAAATAAATCCTGCATGTTTGAGTAAATTAATTACCCCTGTAGATCTGTTACTGAGTCATCTCGGTAAAATATATATTATGACTTATTTGACCGTTAGATCAACTTGAAAATTTTATATATGATTCCTAAGATATATTAATACACTTTGACCGATCGGATTTTTAATTGAAAGTCTATGTTTGGAGAAAATAATTTTTAAGTTTTGAAAAATCTGATGAACACTATATTTCTGTTCTTAAGTTATCATGGTAAAAATTTCATATATATTTCATTTACCGTTAGATTGAGCCCAAAATTTAGTATGTAATTCATAAGACATATTAAGTCATTTTGACCGTTCAGATTTGTAATTAAATGTCTGTGATTAGGGAAATTAGTTCCGCATTTTGAGTATAACCGAAAACCACTTAAAATTCTGCACCTGAGTTACCTAGGTAAAACCTCAATATCTATCTAGTTAACCGTTGGATCAACCTGAAATTTTAATATGTAGTTTATAACAAATAGTGAATTATTGTGACCATTCCGATTTGAAATCGGAGTTACAGATTTAGAGATATTAATTTCGTATCTTCTTAGGGATCTCAATATTGCTTAAATTCTATTTTTTTGATATCTATATTAAATTCGGTGTTAATATTATATGTTGTTGTTTTGAATCTGTAAATAAGAAATTTGTTAAAAACTAGTTGAGGAACACTTTGGCTAAGGAAAGACTTGGTACTTAAGTTGTCCATTGTGACGCACCTCTCTTTCTTGGAAGTCTACTCGACAAGTTTTTAACTTAAATCCTATTGAACAGATTGAGTACTGTTAAATTATTATGCAATATATTGAGTTTGTGTGATTTATGCGATGATTGTATTTTATTATATTGCATTTGAATTTATGCATCTGAACATGTTATGAGTATTATGGGGAGATTTTGTAAGGGTATAACGTGAGTTGAGGAATATGAGTATGGTATGAGTCTCGTGGAGAGATTCAGTAATGTTATGGTATTCGTGTATATGTTGATGTTGAGGGTCCCGTAGTTGGAGGTTATCCTGATACTCTAATAATCATCTAGTCTCAAGTAGAGAGGGATGAATTATGTGGTGAGAGGAGCAGGAGGTCCTGGTCTATGTGCCGGTTTTGGACATAGTGAGGGGATTAACCTTGTGAATGGTATGAAGTATTTTGAAAGTGTATTTGTAAAAAGAAAAAAGAAGTAGAAGTCATTACAAGTGCATAACCTCCCGTGACCACTCATCAACGTATCATCCGGATGAGTGTCTATTGGGTATTGTGGTGTCTATTGGGTATTGTGAGACGAGTGTCTAATAGGAATTGTGGTATGAGGGTGTCTAACATAATTATTATATGATGTTTATATCAAGGTAATTATACATGTTTTATAAATGATTTGTTGCATGTTAGCTCACCCTACTTGTTTGTGTTTGTTTTTTTTTTTTGTGTTTGGGTATGTGCGATGATCGTATAATTCGTTATACGGGAGCAAATGAAGGAATGTCGTCTGATCCAATGCCAATGAAGAGAGAGACAGAAGAATAAGCTAGAAGAATTCGAATTATATTTATGAGTTTATAGTCGAAATCTGAGTTTAAAACATGTGTAGACATATATTAACTATGAATTTATAAGTGTGAGATTACGGGATATTACCGTAAATGTAATGTTACAATATATAAATTATGAATTATCCAGCGTGAGATATTGGGATGTTACACATTGTTTTCTTGTGGGATCCTTGTGTCACCTACATTTTGTCGTCGTCGCTCTTGATCAATTGTTTGGGTGTGCCTTTGTTTCATTCCTTTGTTTGTGTTTGGTCTATGTGTCAATAAAGCACATTTTAGCATTTTCAAGTAAGATACTTATAACCTCATGTCGTTTGTGATAAATAGTTTTAATTTTTTGTTATGGTTGTATTAAAATGAAGAAGTTTGATTATTATTTTTTGGGTGGTTTGAGATTGGAATATATTTGGTGATTTCACTATTATGATTATAACGGTTTATTTGTGAATGATACGTGGATATGTTGATTTTCGGTTTGTGTACGTGACTTTGATGTATTGTAGTTGAACAAAGTTTCAAATAGGGTGAAGTGATGAGTAATTGTAGTTTAAGTGGTTTCATACTTTGAGTTTTTTGTATAATAAACATGGTATAAGAAGTTGTTTCTCTTAATGATCTTTGATTGTGTCGTTGATTTCAAGTTGATTATTTTTTTACTGAATAGTATATGTAGAAGTCATGGATGGTAACAAAATAGATATAGAAATTAATGTAAATAATGATCTTTAATTTGAAAGGGCACATATATTTGACATAAATAATTTCTTATTGAACAAGTAGGTTCGACTTCATAATTGTTGTGATACAAAGTACATTGTTGAAATGAATGGTATCCTTAAGGATACACGTCGTTTAAGGATTGGAGACACACCTTTCAAATGATGGAGAGGCCTTTAGAGATTAATGGTCCTTTATTGAAGGATATGCTTAGTCATTGGGTATCCGTAAACCAATCGTTTTGTATGATGTAGCACTTGTTGCCCTTAACATTTGTAGGTGTATGTATGTGTTTAGGGTTGAGTGTAAGTCGAGTTGAGGTAGAATTTGATCAAAATTTATATGGTGTTGTGGGTTCACTTTTCATTGGCAAAGCAATAACTATTAAAGATGTTATTAAAAGGATGAAATGCATTATAAGCACTAAGGAGCATAATGTAGGTTGTATATGTTGTTTGTATATATTGATTTATTTTTCTGAAAATTCAAGAAATGTAAGTGATATCTCTTGTACAATATTAGACAATATTAATAGTTTGAGAAAGTATAATGGGTGACTATTGTCCATAGTTTTTTTATGGACAACTTAACTCATGCCTATTTGAAGTATAACACAAGGTTACTCCCATTAATTAACCAAACACGTAAGTTGTTTGCTTTAATTTTTTTTACCATAGTAATGGGTCATTGAATATCTATATTTTCATTTGAAAGTTCTAATTATATATGTATTTGGTTGTGCAAGTGTTGTAGATATGACTATGAGATCATTGTTCTAAAAAAGATTGAGTTGTGAAATGATGTTCTGAAATGTAATGGGAAAAGCATGTTTTAGTACATCAATATAGGTAGGACAATGTTAAATATTTTCAAACGTTGTTAAATATTTTTATGTCATTGTTTTATCTTTTCATAGTTTATTATGATCTCTTATGATTGAATATTATTTTTTTGTGCAAGAACATATTAGGAAGAAATATGTATGTGATTGGATACTATATCAAGACAATATCCGCAGGGAATCAATGCTTCAAGACTTAAATTTATTTATTCCAACCTACTAATGTAGATTGTTATTTATTCAAATATAGTAATTCATATTATAGAAAATGTAAATTATGTTGTAATGAATTATATTTGACCCAATGGATGGTCCAAAATAACATGGTTGGTAGTTTGTAAAAATTAGATACAAGTTTGTAAAAATTGTACAAAAATCCTTAAATTTCTCGACGGTAGGTGATAAGTAGAAGTGATTAGTGATACAAAAAAACCTTTATTAAAGGCAAGTTTCTAAAAATTGTACAAAAAGTTAAAGATATGCCCAATTATTTGTGCGGTGTGTAGTAATTATGTTTCAAACTTAGTAAGCCTATTCTTGTGCAAAGTAGTCACCCATTTAAACTATATAAACATGTAATAGTAATATTGTAACTTAAATTATTAACCCTTATAAATTAAATTCTAATTATTACTCGTAAGAATAAGGTAATATGTAAATGTAATAATTATTTTAATTTATTCAATAAAAAGTATTAATTTATGAATTTAAAACTTATACATATTTATATAATAAAATATTTTTTAATATATATATATTTTAAAATAAAAAATAAAGAAGATAATGACCAACCAATCCTAGCTTTTTTTTCACATCTCTAACCTTATACATATTTGTTGAGATTGCTGATAGGGGAGCATTATATTAGTTGAACCCACAATCTCAGTAATATTTGTATTTTTGATGATGACAACACATAATTAATAACACATGAGTATTCTGTGTTACATGTTTGTGATTACATGTTATGTGCTTTTGCTTACTATGATAAATCTGTATAAGCATATTTGTGAACATGATTGTGTTGTTCATTGCATATCATTGTGTTTAATATGTGATTCTATATGTGTATGCATGACATAAGTTGTTGGAAATGAAAAACCACAAGCACTTTGGTTGAACCTTAATGTGTGGCAAAACAACAGTTTTAAGTCGATTACATTATGGAACGAATCGATTAAAACTCGGGTGTTTGCACAAATTTTTATCAAGTGTGCTGTGAGTTATTTTGAAGAGAAAAATTTTCAAAATTGTGCTAAGTGATTTTACTTAATTGACTACATGCAATTTGTATTCAACTAAGTTCGTTGCTATTTTGAAAACTGATTGAATGCTTGACTCAACTGATTTAACGGTCATATTTTCAAATATATTGACCAAACATTTATTGTGAGTCGACTGCATTAAATATGCATTCAATTAATAAGCTTGACTGATGTTAGTTTGTTATAACTGCAAGATGTATTCGACTACATTAGTGACTAAGTTGATTAAATTGCGTTTGATGTATGCATTACTATAAATTGACGCTGATTTGAATTTTGTAAGAACTTTTGTGCATTTTAACATTTTCATATTGATCTTATGGAGAAAGAAAAACTCCAAGAACCAAGATTGACCGTGATGATCAAAGACTTGAGGTTTCTTGATAAGCAAGGCTTGTTGAGTTAAAACGTCTAATCAATCTGCACAACTGGGTGTATTCTACATGATCAGGATTTGCAATCTTTGAAGATTGACTTGGATTCCCTGTGGTGTTTGCAGGAAGAAGAATGATGTTATTGACTTTGAGGGTGCCTCAAAGGGATAGACAACAAAAGAGAGTGTTCTTGCTGCTTGTCTAGTTTGGTTATTGCCTATATTTAGATTAGAGGGTTAGAGAGATGTTTTACACTTTTGACGTGAGGTCTCTATAAAAACCTCATTCTAAAAATCTTGATCTTTATAATGCATTTGCTTCCTGTGGTTGGAAGGACACTGGATGTAGGCTTGGCCGAACCAGTATAAAAATCAGCGTTTGAATTCTCTGATCCCTACACTCTTTTATTAAGTCGATTACGCTGTCATCATATTCGATTAGTTTACTATTGCATTGTACATCTGTTAACTTGCGATTCAAGAAAAGTGTAAAAACATCTTAATTACTGAAATAGTTTTTGAAAGCTTATATTTTTTTTACTTCATCAATTCACCCCCTCTTGGTGTGAGAAACTAAGTCATTCTATTTTAACAATATTAAATATGTATTGTTAAATATCAAAGTGTCTTATTGATTTGAGTATTTATCTACAAGTTTTCTTTTTATGTAAAAGATAAATTTTATGTTGTACAATCTAAATTTAAATTTGAATGTAGTATTTAAGATTTAACAATTTGGAAATTTTCCTTTTATATATAAAAAAACTTTTAAATTATGTAATTTAAAATATAATATTGATTTCTAAATTATTCAATCTTAAAGTCTAAATTATTTTTTAAATCACTATTCTAGATGGTATAAATTAATATTCTTTTTTTCTAAAATGTAAATTACATAATTTGGGAGATTTCAAGAATCTGAAAAAAAAAACTTTAAAGCAAAGGATAGAGTTAAAGATTTTAATACTCATGAGAGTGCAAAAGAAAATCACAAGGCTGCAAAAAGAAATTCTCAAAGAATAAAAAAGTTTAATGGCCAATTCATCTGCTGTGTGTTTTCACGTTAGCATGAATATCTGCTCAAATTCTCTCCCGATCTTATGCTACTACTCCTTCTACCGGATATTTTTTTTTAATTTCATTTAACACAAGTTTAAAACATTTTTTATTTTGAATTTGTTATAAGTAAATATAAAAAAACTATTGTGGGACGATGATTTGCTACGGAGAAAGATTTAAAGATAATGGGATTTTCACATCATAACTTTTTTACACTTTATTATCATTTATTCTCTATTTTTTTAGAAATATAATTTTTTTAAGATCATTGTACTCTTATAAAGATTATAAAATAGTAGTTAAATTGTGTCAAATAATTTTTTCTAAGATTTAATATCAAAATTTCGGATAAAGTTGATATTGTTATTGAAGTCGGCATCTCCGATGATATTTTGGAAGTAACTTTTTACATAAAAAGAATAGCGTTGGCAAGCAGCGTGTGAAACTAACAATAGGAATGTTAAGATTAGAAAGTCTACAATTTACTTAAAAGTTCAAAACTATAGTTTATTTATACTATTTTATATTTAAAAAATTTAATCTATTTTTATTAAAACCTAGTTATACGGTTTAATAATTATGTTTAAATATACTAAATTTATATTTAGTATGATTTAGGTTTCATATCATTTGCTATAAATTTTTCTTCCGATCACGTTACATTTCTTTCTTATTATCGACAAGGAAAGTTATTTTTAAGTCGTTTATGTCTTTCTAATGTCATTTGGTACTCATTTACTTTATTTGTGGGTTGAGTGATTGATTTTCGTTTATCTTTAGGCTGTTTTTATTTCGTACGTGGTCAGCAAACTTCATCATCTTCTCCAGTGACACCATTTGAAGTTTGTTTGTTTTTTCTTCAATATTTCTTACATATGATATATGTGTTCGTGTTGTGTTTGTCGATTCTGGACATATGATATGTGTATTACGATATATATTTGTGTTCATGTACGTTTACTATGATAATTTTTTTTCCTTTGGTACGTTTTTTTTAGTTCTCAACTTAAGTTAGTTTTTTTTTTCGTTAATTCTTTGCTTTTAGAGTAGTACTATGGATCGAAATTGGATTCATCAACGTCGTATTAGTGAAGAGTATGAGCGAGGGGTTTTTGAGTTCATAGAATATGTTAAAGAACACGCAGAACCAGTGAACGAGGCATATTTTTGCCCTTGTGTTCGTTGTCTCAATCAAGTATAT
The DNA here is from genome assembly GCA_034642375.1 of Vigna nakashimae. NCBI lineage: Eukaryota > Viridiplantae > Streptophyta > Magnoliopsida > Fabales > Fabaceae > Vigna > Vigna nakashimae. The sequence goes on along the minus strand of CM067764.1, from coordinate 12,321,157 downwards.
CAACACTGTGACAACATCCGTGATCATCGGTTCATCTATGGAAGAATGAGAAGTTATACAATTTGGACTTAGCATGGGGAAGTATTACATAAGCAAACAACGTTATGTCAACGAATGGATGAGTGATCATTTAGACAAAATGATACGTGACGTTGGTGAAGAAAATTTTGGAAGAGCTCATTTATACGATAGTCTTAAGAACAATTTAGAGCAAGAGTTGTATCTAGGATGCATCAAATTTACAAGGTTATCGACTACTTTGAAATTGTTTTGTTTGAAAGCAAGAAACGGATGGACTGAAAAAAGTTTCACGAAATTGTTGGAGTTGCTGAAGGAGATGCTTCCAGAAAATAACACGTTACCTATTGGTAATTACGACGTGAAGAAAATTCTATGTCCAATGGGTTTGGAATACCAAAAGATACATGCATGTCCCAATGACTATGTATTGTATAGAGATCAATATGCTTCAATGAAGGTGTGTCCTACGTGTAACTCGTCCGATTTAAGAAGAAACTTCATGGAAATAACGGTGAACACGATGAAGATCCATCGACAAAGGTCATGTGGTATTTACCTATAGTACCTAGGTTGAAACGATTATTTTCTATTAAAGAATATGCGAAGAATCTTATGTGGCACGTTGATGGAAGAAAATGTGATAATCTTCTTCGACACCTAGTTGATTCCCCATAATGGAAGAACATTGATGGCACATTTCCGAAATTTAGTGCAGAGCCAAGAAACTTAAGACTTGCACTTGCTACTGATGGTATGAATCCTTATAGCAACTTAAGTAGAAAACATAGTTCATGGCTAGTTATGTTGATGATATATAATCTATCTTATGTTGTGCATAAAGAGAAAATACATTATGTTCTCTATGATGATATCGGGTCCTAGACAACCTAGAAATGACATTGATGTTTATTTTAAATTGTTAATTGACGATTTAAAAATGTTGTGGGAAGAGGGCGTCGAGGTCTTCGATTCATATTCAGAAGAAAACTTTCGTTTGCGTGCAATGTTGTTTTGCACCATAAATGATTTCCCATCATATGGGAACTTGAGTGGTTACAATGTTACAGGTCATTTTTCATGTCCGATTCGTGAAGAAAATACTAGTTATCCTCAACTGAAGCATGGACAAAAACCTGTATACACAAGCCACCGAAGATTCCTTCCTCAAAATTACCCTTACCGTAGATTGAAAAACGCGTTTAATGGAAGTTCTGAAGATGATGTAGTGTCTAGACCCCGTAATGAGGAAGAAGTATACAACCAGGTGAGGAACATTGATGTTGTATTCGAAAAACATAAAAAGAAGGCCGTTGAGAAAAACATTTGGAAAAAACGATAAATATTCTTTAATCTTCCATATTGGTGTAAACTTGATGTGCGACATTGCATAGACGTGATGCAAGTTGAAAAAAATGTATGTGATAGTGTTGTTGGGACTTTACTAAACGTTAAAAGAAAGACAAAAGATGAAGTGAAAGCACGACAAGACTTGGTTTACATGAGAATCCGTTATGAGTTACATCTGCAATCCATAGGAAGACGCACATATCTTCCTCCAGCTTGCCACACTCTTTCAAAAAAAGAAAAGTAATTTTTTTGTCAATGTTTGCGTAGTGTGAATGTTCCACAAGGTTATTCGTCGAATATTAGTAGTCTTGTTTCTATGAAAGATTTAAATTTAGTTGGTTTAAAGTCTCACGATTGCCATGTCTTAACACAACAACTTTTATCAGTAACTATTCAAGCCATATTACCTGCTTCTGTTAAAGGTATTCTCACACGTTTGAGTTTGTTTTTCAATGCCATTTGCAAGAAAGTTGTTGATCCTCGATAGTTAAATGATTTGCAAAATGAGGCCATCAGACTATTGTGCCAATTGGAAATGTATTTCCCACCCTCATTTTTTGATATCATGGTTCATTTGATTGTCCATCTAGTGAGAGAAATTCGAATATGTGGGCCGATTTTCTTGAGGTGGATGTACCTAGTTGAAAGATACATGAAGATCTTAAAGGGATATGTTAAGAATCAATTGAGACCGGAAGCTTCGATTATAGAGCGCTACATTGCAGAGGAAGCCATTGAATTCTGCTCAAGTTATATGCCAAGTTGTGAACCAATAGGACTTTCAAAGAACAGACATGAACACAAACGTGAAGGAAAGGGAGTTCGAGGAGTAAAGATTGAAACTGTTAGTGGAAAAGAAGTTAATCAAGCTCATTTGTACATTTTAAACAACACAGAGGATGTTATTCCTTACATTTCATAACACATTGATGAAATCAAGTCTGCACATCCACATATGAGCGAAAAGTGAACACTTCATGAACATAACAAATCCTTTTTAGCTTGGTTTAAGAAAAAGATTTACGTGATTCTGAATGTTTCTGAAAATCTATTGAGACTAGCTCGGGGACCTAACACCGATGTGATCACTTTCGGCGGCTATTACATAAACAATTACTTGTTCTATTCAAAGGAGGAAGACAATAAAAGTAGAGTTCAAAATAATGGAGTTACCCTACAAGTTGAGGATGTACACTTTTCCAGTTCCAAGGATAAGAATCTAATTACAACATCAATGAGTTATTTTGGAATAATACAAGAAATTTGGGAAGTTGATTATGTCACTTTTAGAGTTCCAATTTTCAAGTGTAAATGGGTTGATGATAATTCTGGTGTGGTGACATAAGACCTCAGATTCACTTTGGTGGATCTTAACAAAATGAGTTACACAGATGAACCATTTATTATTGCTAGTCAAGCAAGACAAATATTCTATGTCATTGACCTAGTGAATCACAAATGGTCAATGGTATTGGAAGGCAGAGCCATGCACACAACTGATGATGAAAAATCTCTAGATATACTTGAGACAAGCTCCTTCACATCAAGAACCATTGAAAATAAGGTTGATGATGTACCCGATGAAATATATGCAACTCGATGTGATCACAACGAAGGCATATGGGAGAAATATGTGTCTTTATATTGTTTTAATTACTTGTACAATTTATTTATTTTGTTTGTAAACACTATAATTTATTAACACTTTGTAAACAAGTATGACAAGCTCTGGATCAGGTCCGACGGGAGGAGGTGGTAGATTTGTGACTCGAATGCCTGATGTCACATCCCGTCGTGTTAATGAGAAACCAATGACGGTGGAGTTTGATCCCCGATCATTTGCTCATATTGGGGCACATGCAGCATCGTTTAGGAGTTACTTGGGCGTGTTGGCAAAAACACATGTCCCTATTATCACTAACTGTTGGGATGATGTTCCAAAGGTTGATAAAAATCTACTATGACCAGATATTTTGGTATGTTTAAGATGTTTTACTTCCATCATTGCCTTATTTTTGTTTAACATGCTTTAACATTAATTTTGTTTTAACGGAAAATTGGGATATTCCTAATGATGAGATGATAAGGAAGAAGATTTTATCCCACATTCCAGTCTAATGGAGGGACTTCAAGACGAGAATGACACGTGTATACGTATTTGGCTCTAAACAGAATGACACTCCTTATTCAAAATATAAAATAACTGAGGAGGAGTAGGTGCAATTTAAAGCAACTAGACTTTCTGATGATTGATAGGTATGTTTCTTAATATTTTGCTCTAGTCACACAAGATGTTAATTTGTGATTTATGCTTAATAATTTTAATTTTTTCATAGGTGAAAAGGATAGCCGCCCAATAGAGGTAGAGACTTAATGATACACCACACGTACTGTCACGTGGTGGTTATGCGTTATTAGAGAAAAAGATGAGAAAACGTCGTGTTGAGGAGTTAGGTCTTGTGTCAGCTAACCTAACACCTCCACCAGCTAGACATGAATTGTGGAAGGTTGCACGGACCAAGTCCAATGGCCAGATGACATCCCAGTCTGCTTAGGAGATATCCCAGAGAATTGTAAGTAGAAACTTTTAACTAATTACCATACTTCATAAAAAAAATTATGTAACAAACATTTTTATGTGTCTAACTTCATTATGCAGGATGAGTTGGTTGAGCAACAGACTCAAGGCACATTTGTGGCATAAGGTAAGGAGGACCTCCTAGTAGTATTAAAGAACGCTCGAAGAAAAACTTGCGATGATCTCCCAACAACAACAACAACAACAACAACAATAGCAGGACGATGTCCCCAAAGATTATCCTACCGCACCTTGTGTGAGCACCAAAGGCTCATGTTCTACTGTAGATCGTACTAATTACACTATTTAGTATGAGTTTTTGGTTGATGAGGATCCTTCGCGCGTAGTGGCCATGGGACTATAGATTGCAGGAGGCTAGACCATTCATGGTGCTCCTTTATTGCCCACTCACGCGTGGGTAATGATTGATGATGTTAGAGACCCGTAGGCTCTCGTGCCAATGCCTACATCTGAAATCCAATTCGTGGGGGAGGCCACAGGCACATTTATAGCTTGGCCTAAGGCTATGATCATGTCATAATTTGGCCAACCAGCGGTATTATATTCTTATTTTTATTATCTTAAATCTTCAAGTTATAATTAAATGATTCCTAACTTTTGTAAATGTGACTTGCAGGTCTATTGTCCTAAGAAACAACCAATGCCTCAACCTGCGAATGAGGCTCATGAGGAAGCATAAGACGATGATGATCCTCTATCCATATTGACATCGAGATTAAATAAGTTGAGAAAAGGACCGATAGGGATGAAGTAGGAGTTAAGAACATTTGGCCTTGAGTGCCATATTCCATTGTATATTGCTTTCAATGATGCATTCGAGATCATTGGTGGAGAAACAATGTTAAACATTTCATGCATACAACTATGATGTATGTAAGTTTTTTAATTGTTATTTTCCAATTTGTATATTAGTATTATTACTTTTTAATAAATATACTTAACTTTATTGTTATAGGTACATAGACACCATCGTAGTGGAATCAGGTCGGGCGTTAGTTTATGACTTTCTTGAACCTCAGACCATTCAACCATCTGGAAACACATTAGAGTCCAGAAAATCATATATGCAAACATGGATGATTGAGTCTAATAGAGAGATATATATCGCGTCATACATTGATGTGTATGTGTTTCCCAATATTGTCAACTTTTATCAAATTTTAATCCATAAACTTACTACTTGTTGGTACATGATGGGGGACATTGAAAACTAATGGTGATCATTCCAAAAAAAACACAAGTTGTATGGTTTTGTTCTCTTCATTGGAAGATGAAATCGGGGTTGAAGTCCTTGTTACAATCGTAAGTATTACATTCATTTATACCAATTCATGATGATATTAATATATTAACTTATGTTTCTAATGTTTCAAATTTTTTTAGAGTTGTGGCTAGGACCAGAGGACAACAAATTGAAATTATATATCCTAAGGTTGGAGTTCGTTGATCTTTAACCATTAATTTTTGTAGTCAAATTTAAACCATTACATTTGACTAAGTTCTTTCACATGTTTAGTGTAACAAGCAGAATGATTCATGGGCATGTGGCTACTACATCATGTTTGATAACTTTTTGGCAAGTATACCAAATCGTTCCAAGTAATACAGTGAATAAGTAAAAGTATCGTCTCCCAAGGGAATTTGAGTTACGTTATTCAATTATAATTATTTATCAAGATCAATTACTGACGAGAACATTTGTGATTTCATTTTGGAATTAAGCATGAAATTAACAACGTAAAAAATTAAGATTGAAAAATGCGATAAAAGATCACTGGAATTGGTCTTTGACTAACATTACAGTAAAATCATCGAGAACATATATTCTTTGTTCAAGCATTCACATGAGAGTATCTTGGTTTAATTCCTTAAAACAAGTTCTAAAATTATCTATTGAATTATTAATTCCTTAATTAATTCATCAGATAATTTTGCATTAAATTCAGATGTTGAGAATGACCAAAAGCACAAAAGCTATTCCTAGCGTAGTTACTTTTAGTTTCTTTTCTTACGTTTCTGGTTCTAAAAATATTTCCCAGTACAAAAGAACTTTCAAAGAGATTAATACTTCCGTATAATCAAAAGTAAGTCAAGAAAAGAACAAGAACAGAAACATATATTGCACAGGAAATTTGCATTAATGATTCGTCATACAACCAATTCCAATGAACAGAAAATTTAGCATATCCTAGACATCTAAACGTACTCTTTACATCAATTCCTTGCAGAAAGTGAAGTCTTGATGTCTTGATAGGTCTCCTGATCATCTCCTGAATTCTCCAGTATTTTTCTAGCTATTTTCGTGTGTTAGAAGATCGTTTCTGCCTTTCTGTCACGTCTTTTAAAACCACATAACTTCATTAATTTGCTTAGCGCACCGGTGTGTGTGCGCTATGCGAATTTCGTGTAACTGCTACCTCTCAATTGATGTTATTTGCACAGCGCACAAGTATTGGTGCACTATGCGAATTTCTGTTTCCTGGCAGTGCGAATGCTGGCTTGCGCTATGCGAGAATTGGCTGACAGAATCCCAATTATACATTCTTTCCTGTACAATAATTTACATAACAATTTACTTCCTATTACAACATTTCACTGAGTAATAACATGAATAATTAGAAGATTGATATTATTTATAAGTGTAAAAACAACTCTTTTTCACACTTATCAATGTCATGGATGAAGGCAATCATCCGAGCAGAAATAAAAAGAGATTGGACTGAGGTAGAAATTTACATTTGAAAATCTTACAAATATCAATAAACTTTTTACATTAAAATGAATATAATAGTAAATTTTCCTTGATTTTGTAGCGGTTCAACACTACCTCTACATTGTCAGATGCAGTAATAAAAATGATAAGAGAGGAATGGGCATAATATTTGAATAAATATTTTAAATAGCTATAGCTTTAGGTTTTTCCTTTGATGATAGTAGCATTTGCTTAGCTTTTAGTTTTACTTGTGTAGCTTTATGAATTCATGAATTGATAATAACATCGTTTAAACTGTGAATAGATGAATATGTGGATAAATGAATGGAAAACTGGATTCTTTTAAGTTTTGATGATAACATTAGTGTCTTTTAGTTTTACTATTTAATTGGAATTGATGAATTGATGACAGCATGGTTTAAATTAATTAATTCTATGAATATATGAATTGGAAAACTGGTTTCTGTATTTTAGGTTTGGTAAAATGAGTTATAACAAACAAAATTAAAAAAAAACAAAACGTGACGTCTAGTTATACACTATTCAACGTTCATATTGAATCTTAACGTCGAACTATGCACTGATTGACGTTCATATAATACAGTTGATGTAACAATCAAATTGCAACGCTGGGCGAGAAACTCTAGGGCTCACCGGGGTAACGTCAAGCATAAACTAGTTCAACGTTAAACTTATGTCAAGCCTCCTCATGTACGACGTCAAATCTTCATTTAACTATAAATATTTATTCAAATATTAGATGTCCTTTCTCTATTACTCGACGTGTATATAACGTCACCCTAAACAAATCGACGTCAACATTACGTCATACATCTTTGTCTTTGACGTCGACTTTACGTCCCCTCCCCGTACATTTGACGTCAAATCTTTCCTTAAATGTAACTAGTTATTCAGATATTAGATGACAGTGGATATAAAAGCATAACGTCGAACGATGGGTGTTTGACGTCAAAATTAAGTCTCACGATATGACGTCAAACAGAATATGTTGTTAAAAGCCAGAATTATTCGACGTTGTATGTTGTTTTTGCACAATAAGGTTAATAGATGAAGTTGAACACAAATAACATAATATTATATTATTGAATTGTGTGACAATGAAAATGTTTTGCATAGTAAGTAATATTTTCTTTTATTCACAAACAAAATGCACATATTATCTATTTATCTAATAGAAGTTGTAGAGGAAAGAAATGCAAATATATCCACCCATTCATAACGATAACGAAAACTTGTTATGAAAATACAAATCTGCACAAATTTAAAATGATGACAAAGGTAGTCAATATCAATAAAAATATTAAATATTAAATTGATCCTACATGATCTATCAAAGAAAATAAACAACATGAATAACAATTAATAAAACATGACAAAACGATTTTATTAATTTAGACAAAATCTCACATGAAAACTTCATTTTAATGTTTAGTTTTTTTTATTATACACTCTTTTTTTCTTGTTAAAAGTCCACCAATTTATTTATTTATTTTTTGCTATTATTTCCGTGCATGAGAGAAATTTAAGGAAGAAAAATAGAATATTATTATCTTAACTTGATATTTATAAAAAACAAATATCATAATTTTTTTAACAAATTACATTATTGCATATTACTTTGCTTAATCTCTTTCTAACATATCTTTTATTCTCTTGCTTTTATGTCCCTCATCTGTTTCAATCAAACCACACCCATATTTATACAAAATTGTAGTGGATAACGCTACTTTTAATAAAGCCAGCTAAAAGAGAAAACTAAAGGCCATAAATATCTATGAAAAACATGTTAAATAATGAATTATATAATTTATTTATTAAAAATAAAATTTTAATATTAATTTAAAATATTAATGGACTGGAGGATTAAAAGTATAAATTAGTTATAATTATCTTGTGGCAAAAGATAGAAGGTCTGCAGTACTTGAAAATTTTATTTGTATGTTTTAAAATTTTCAGTCTCTAATGAAATTAAAGTGGTTACAAGATATATACAACAACTCTACACAAAAGTATTCATAAACTTTAGGACCAGTAATTTAAATATTCCTTCATCATTAGAAAATAGACAATAGACGTGTTGCTTCGTTTTCAACTAGAAAATAGACTATACAATAATAAATTCTGTCGATGACAGTTTATAGGATTTTTCATACCTATACCTATAATCATATAAAGATGATTTAGAGATAAAGTAGGTAAAGAAGGTGACAGATCGGAAGTTCAATTTCTTCCATTAACAATTTAGAGATCTGTGAATTTGGAAGAAAAAGTTCTGGATTCAATTTTTCTACTATTAGATATAAACAAACTAATTACCAATAAAATAATATAAAAAAAATTAAATTTAAATTTAACTTAAAATATAAATTATATTTTCATTTTAACTTTTTACATATAAATAAAAATAATATAATACCTGATTTACTTTTATATATATATATATATATATATATAATATTAAATTATCTTTTATTCATTATTTTTAAACATTCGTTTAAAATATTTATTTATTAAATGAATTTTATAAATAAGTACTTATGGATATAAACACTTAAAAGTCTCATGACCACTTTATAATATATAAATGAGATACAAACTTTATTTTATAAGCCAGTTTTATAAAGATGAGTTAGACTTAAAACTCATCTTTATAGTATTTTTGTTATTTTTTAGAAAATAAATTAAATCTTATGGATATAATCCGATTACCATATTATATATATATATATATATATATATATATATATATATATATATATATATATATATATATATATATATATATATATATATGAGAACAAACGATATTTTATAGGCTTATTTTATAAAATTAAGTTATATATATAATTCATTTCTTAATATTTTTTTAATTGAATACAACACTTTTTTCACAAATTGATTTTAAAAAATTATATTACATTTTTTTATCATAATTATCAATTATGTACAGGACACAACCACACCACCAATAGTTGTAAGTGATAATAACGAGCTACTTTTGCCAACTTTTTCTAAACAAGTATAAAAAACAGTCGTTTCTAATGATAAAATGGTCAATTAAGATATTTAATTAACACAAATTAAATTATTGAATAAAGAATAGTGAAAGTTGAGTGATTGTACATAACAATGCACAGATATAAACATATATGAGAAATCTTGTATTATTTCAAAGCTACATATTGAAGAGTATGAATGTGACCTTCAACTTGAGCTGGCATATATGAAAAACACTGTTGTTTATAAATTATACAGAGTAATGACTAGTAGAGTAGGGATGAAAACAACACAACTAATGAAGAAACAAACAAAAGATGAAGTTGCTCCGAACCTCAGTCTGTCGAACTTATCTGTGAATGTGCTCAACCCTTTTCAAACGTAACTACCAGTGTCCTTTCATCACTCACAACTTAATTTCTTTCTGGTGGGGTCATTATCCAAAGTTAAATATCCCTCTTTTATTCCCTAATCATTTTTACCTACTTAAGATGCAAACACCTCAAGTACTATATGTTTACACTAATTAATATACATATTCCAAATGAGATTGCCATAAACACAGAAAAAACGTGCATAATGTGTTTGCCAATAGTGAAAGATGGTTGCTAGAACTTTCAAACTAGCTTTTTTTCTGTCTGTTTCCTCTTGATAAGCATTAATTAACCTGATCAGTAAGAAAAGGTTACGATGGAGGATTTTCTCAGTGAAACTGTATATATTCTGAAAAGAAATTATTAGATACAAAGTTTGCAGTTTAGGCAGAACGGTAACTAAATTCAACTCTCATTTTGATGATGGCCAATTATGAACATGATGAAAATGGTAGAGTGATGAATTATTAATGTGGCTGGACCCCTTTGGTGGTAAGAATCTTTTGATTAAACATGTAACTTTTACTTTTTTAATTTATTTGATGGGGGAGAATGAAAAAATCACAGACTTGGAGTGATGATTTTCATGAATTGAAGTGGAAAAAGTTTATTTTGATGGATTCTCATGAACTAATTGGCAGCACTTTTTTGGTCAGGATTTACTTGTAGGGCTGTTCAGTAAAAGTGATGAAACTCTGTTTTTCATCATAAGAAAAAGTTAAGCATGTAATGTAATCAATTATATTACTTAAATAATATATATTTTTAAATATATTATTATGTAATTAGTTATATATATATATATATATTTTTTTTTTCTCTGGTATACTCTAATTTCAAGATACTCATATTTAATATTAACTTCGATATTTAAATGAAGAGAAGCCAATTAAAAACTTAAACATGGTGTTAAAGAACAATAGAATAAGCATTGAATAAGTGTGGAATGAAATTGAAAATGAAGTGAAAACAGAAACGTGTTAAACAAAGGTAAACAAAAAAGAAGAGAAAAAAAAAAACTATATTGGACGTCTTCATTTTCACTTCCTGTTGAATCTCATATCATGTTTGTTCTTATTTTGTTATTCAATCTCACGCTTCTTTTTTATTCTTTTAATATTGTATTTAGGTTTTTATATTATTTTTCTCACTATCATAATACAAATCACTTATTATGTTAACCACAAAACTCGTTTCATATTAACAACACAAAATAAAATGTGGAGACAACTAAGGTAATATATATGGCAAGATAATAGTCATATCATCTAGTCAACAAAGAAATTAAAAGATAAATACTCAATTAAAAATATAAATTTTTTAAATACTTAATAGACAAAAAGGAATTAATAAAGACTCAATTAAAAATACTTAAATTTATTAAGAACTTGAAACTTAATTAAACCTTTAATAAACCAAATATATTTTCTATTATTTAATTTAATTTTCCAGATGTAAAAGTGTATTCATATATTTTATTTTATATCTACTTAATATTTTTATCTTAAACTTTTATTGACACAAATGGAAGGTCTTTTGTAGTTGAACTTTTCTTTAGTCTTCAATAATCTAATTGAAGTCTATCTTGTAATTTTTATTCTTCTCACACCTCATATAAATGATGCTTATTTGATAAAAACATTTAGTTACATCTCACTTATGGTTTTTATTAGAAGTCAAATTACCATTTTTCTTTCTTTCTCAATCATTAATAACCTAAAAATACAAATACAAAACTTTTTCCTAAAGTAAGGAAATAATCCAAAATAAGATAACAAACATGAAAAAAAAAACTTGGGAAAAATATCAAATTTAGGTACAACTCACACAAAAATTAGAGTTTGTTCAACAACATGAGACTAAGGTACATGGTCTACATGACTAGCTAAATGAACTCATTTTTTATCAACAAACAAAAACTAATAACAATCATTAGACTCTTGATCCTTGAAAAATCGAGCAATGAATTCGAAGTTTGAGAAGATATTCACACCTAGAAGTAGACCATTCACTAGTGCAATACACAGAAAATGCATCGGTTAGTTTCGTTTATACGCACCGGTTTTACAACCGGTGCATATAGAGGCGAGGTAAAAAGAATACGTTTAATGCCCCGGTTCTAAACCGGGTCAAAAAAGGATCTATTTTTGCCTCGGTTATCTTTTGAACCGAGTTAGTATCTTAAAAAATTTAATAAAATTTTTTTTTAGAAAACTGCAGAACCATTCTGGGTCTTTTCCTCAATCCTTTAACACAGGAGCATGTCTCAATGAAGAATTCGAACTCAAGCATTTTCAGTTATAATTCCAAAACACAAACCAACTACAAAAATCAGAATAAGATACATCACAGAGCAGATAAAACCACAAATCAGAGTAGGATACATCAATGAACAAATAAATCCAGCATAACAAATGGAAAAAAATGAAAGAAAATTGCTGCCATCCTCGGCCCCCATTTCCCAGCATCCTTCCTTCTCCCCCATTTCCAGTACAAAGAACTCTCCTTTTCAATCGGTAGAACCCAGCCTTCATCCTCATTGACGCTGCCATCCTCGGCCTTCGAAGCGGAGCCGGACGGTCCCACAACAGCTTCATCCACGGTGGTTGAGGGCTCGGAAGGGGGCTGGACCGGGTGCTAGGCTAGCGGCTCCACCACTGGCACGGGCCATACCAGGTGGTCCACGAACAACACTAGATCTGAGATCGCGTCCGCTGGTGGAGTGAGATCGTGTCCAGTTGGTGGTGGGGTTGGGGTTGCGGGGTGGGATGCAGCCATGGCAAAGCAACAGAGAGAAGAAGAAGAGGAACTGTGAGAAGGAGATTTGAGCGAGAAAGAAGAAGAGGAAAAGTGAGAAGGGTACCTTGAAAGGAGATCTGAGCGGCGGAGCGGTGGAGTGAAGGAGATCGCGTGAGCGAGAGAGAAGAAGAGGAAGAGTGAAGGAGAGGAAGAGTGAAGGAGATCGTGTGAGCAAGAGAGAAGAAGAGGAAGAGTGAAGGAGATCGCGTGAGAGAAGAGGAAGAGTCTGAGCGTGAGAGAAGAGGAAGAGTCTGAGCGTGGAGAAGAGGAAGAGTCTGAGCTTGGAGAAGAGGAAGAGTCTGAGCGTGGAGAAGAGGAAGAGTCTGAGCGTGAGAGAAGAGGAAGAGTCTGAGCGTGAGTGAGAGAACAGAAGAGGAAGAGCTGTAATATTAATGAGTATATGCCTCGGTTAATATTTACGTGAGGTAAGAGAGGGATACTGACTCGGTTTTAAGATAACCGGTGCCTAAAGTTTTGAAAAATAATTAAAATTTAAAAACATATACGGGTTATATGCCTCGGTTGGCGCGTAACAGATGTTGAAAATCTTTTTGGCTTCGGTTCTACTGATACCCGAGACATATAAGTTGTCTAAAACTACGAAAATGCCACCGCGCTTTTATACGCTTCGGTTTCAGTAAAACCGAGGCATATACCGCGCGTTAAAAAGCTTCTTTTTTACTAGTGATTGACCACACCGTTGTCCAACTGAAGGAACAATCCACGGCAGTATCAACCCCTTAATAAACAACTTCACAAATAAAATTATTCGTAGTATTATTCTTTCACTCTTGAGGGCTTGATCATTAACCTTCCACCCAAGTGGAAGTGTCTCAAAATTGAGTTGTACAATGACTCTAAATGTACATTTAAACGCATAGTTAACCAAGTTCAATCTAATTTTTTAACCCGTTGTACATTGCACAATCTTTCCAACCACAATAATAAGACTAGCTTTGTAATAATAGGACTAGCTTTGTAATGGTATTGCACCTTGCTACAAAATTTAATAGATTCATTTGAGATATTATGTAAAATATTTACAACAAAAATTGTAGTTGATAAGCTAATGGAAACTAACATGGTGGCATTGGAAAACAGTAAACAAGAAGAAATAAAGTTACTCTAATAGAAGAAGGACCACTTTGTAATCATCAACCTTCATTTAGCCATCACCACATACATATATATATATATATATATATATATATATATATATATATATATATATATATATATATATATAGATAGATTTTCAAATTGAATTATTATATATATTTTTCTCATGTTTTAGTGTAATAATTAAGCACATAAATCATTTAATATTTGATGCAAATATCACTAGATGTTTATAGAAGGCCAACAAAATTAATATCTTATATTACAAGTAATCAGAGTTGATTGATGATTTTGAAAAAGAAAAATAGATTGATTGATTTAATGCCAAAGATGCTACACCTTTAAACAATGCTTCACACAATCACAAAAGCCAAGAATATCATGTTAAAAAATGCTTCACATTCGACAAAAATATATCCTACTCCCAAGTTCAATCTCATAAAGCAAAATATTATCTTCAATCTCATTAACCACACTACAGAACAAACACTTGTATCATCATTGCAAAGTCTATTATCACAAAAAAGTACAACCTTCAACACATAAGACAATTTCTTTTTAATTGGGAATAACCTTAAAAGATTTAGGTTGTATCAGCTTATTACTTTTTTTCTAGTTATCATCACCCTCTTCTTGATTGACCAGTGGTTAATAATGAATATTTTATAGTGATTAGATATATAAATAATTTGATAATAGATTGATAGTAAATAACATCATAGAACCAACCACTCTCATTAATATAGATTCTAATATTATTATATTAAAAAACAAATTTAAACTTTCATTTTCATCTACTCAAAGTCAAAATGAAAATTGTTTTCCATAAATTTATGTTATTGTTAGTTTAATTGTAGCCTTCAACGATCTCTTTTATGCAAGAGATCATTTAGGTATGTTAGGTTAATGATTAATGTGCAACTACGTATTTTTATTTTATTTTTTAGAAAAATAGATAAAAGTCTCATGCAACCACGTTTGCACAACAATTCAGTCAAACATTAGTGAATGCTAATATTCTTCTAAACTTTGGTGGTTTATAATTGTATTTATAAAAAATTGTAAAGTTACTTTTTAGTTTTTACAAAAAGAAAAAAATTGTAATTTAAGATGATTTTTGGTTCTAAGAATTAGTTTTTTCTTCTATTTTTAGTTTTAAAATAAATTAGATTCATGATTCGCTTTCATGTTTGAATTAATTTAATTATATATTGTATAAATGATATAGTGTTATAAACCATAATAATACTGATGATAGTAATGATCCTGTTTGCAATTATAGGAATAAATAACAATAATATTAACATGATAGTAATACGATGGGAATAATAAAACTGATGATAGGAGAATGAAAATATTTTTTATTAAATATAGTTAGAGTATTTTTGTAACATCCCAAAATATATAGTATAAACTATATAATTAGTAGTCAACATCATAATATGATAAAACAGTTAAAGATGGGCAAATAATGAGTTAATCTTACAGTCATCCAAAATGACTATAAAATTTAAAACTTTATCTACAATAGAATATTTCAAAACTATACAAAATAACTAGAAGATCCTAACTAAACTAAACAACAGTGTCATCACCCTCCAAGGCTTGCTCCAAAGGAACCTCATCTATACCTTTGCTCACATCCAAATGGATGATCATTGCAAAAGAAAACACTATGATCATTGCAAAAGAAAACACCACACGAGCAATATAGAAACACAAGCAGAAGGGTGAGTTAGATATTCAAAGATCATACAATTATAATAACATGTAACATACAAAGTTCACTCCAACAACATATACTAGTTCACACATCCTAACATGTTATATTTTAGACACGACTCGTCCGGACTTAGAATGATTGCCAAGCTATGGCGGGTCGTGCACTCGTGGTGGTCTCTACTGCTTTGCAAAGCCATTGCCAATGGGTTTCACCCTACCACACTTACGAGGTTAGTCTATTTTGGGCCTTGAGGCATACTAGAAGCCCCAAGACTAAGACCTCCTACTACTCCTTACAACATGGTTCAATCCTCTCTACTTGAGAATGATTGACCATTGGAGTTTCAGGATGACCCCCCAAGACTGAGCTCCTGCATTCATTCTAAACAACCTAGAATCTCACCAAGAGATTCTACCATGAAACTTACTTTCACCACTTTGAATCACATACTTTTATTTGGAATTGAAATCATAATCATACTCAATTTATATACTAACATCCACCTTCAAACATAATTCACAATACATACTACAATTAGTTTAATCAAACTCAATACAAAGCAATTAAATAACAACTGATTTAAACCTTTCGGCTTGCGCACCCAATTCGGAAGGCGAAACCAGGAGTCCCTTGCATAGCGACTTGTCTCGCTATGCGAATTAACTCGCAGAGGTACCAGACCTCAACCTCTACGCAACCTCTCAAGTCATTCGCACAACGCACCAACTTGTTGTGCAAATGCCCTTGGCAGAGAACAGCTCGCCATAGCGACTCGCTATGCGAAATTATTCGCACAGCGAGTCTGCATAATCTACAAAACGTAATTCTGCAGATTTATGCAACTTAAACACCAATTACCTATTCTAACTATTTTCCTCAACTTCTAACACTCCTAGATTGTATTATACACCTAATTAGACTTGTCTAAGTGATTCTAAACATGTCTACCACCAATCTAAAGAGATTATGAACCAATTCCTACTCCAAAACATTCAATTCCACAACTTAGAGACCCAAATTCAATTCTACCACTTTGCATAGGTTTTTGACCATTTACAAGACTCACACAAGTCAGAATGACTTACCCAAAATGCCTAAACAAACCAAATGAACTCCTAACCTCTAATTCTCAAATTCACTACCTCACTTCCTCTAAAATGACCTAAAACACTACCAATCACTGAACTTTCTCTATAATAGCTACTATAATAGAATACAATCATCTAACTTACTCAATTACAGTTGCACCACACATCTAATCAATTCACAACCAACATTTCACAGTTTTCTCAATAAACAATTCAAATAATACCTTATTTAAACTACACAAGAACAACGTTTCAGCTCAAACAACAACAAAATGCATAGTTCATTACACACACCTATCAAACTACTAATTCAAACAGAAATCTAGCTCCTCTTACCTCAGAGATCACAACACAACTCACCGGATCACCTTTATAGTACCTTGCACCACAAGGAAACTCAACAGAACCCTACAAATCACCAATTTGTGATCAAGAACAGCTCTTAGAGCTAGAATTGGATAGAAAATGGACGAGAAAACGCACAAAACACATGTAACCAGCATAGATTGCATAGATTATGTTCAGAAACAACGGAGAAACAGGGATGAACAACTTACCCGCTAGAATCGAGAAATTGATCGGTCAGTTATGAAGCCCTCTACGCCATGGACGTTTAGGCATGTCCTTATCGTCAATCCAACAACTTAGTGAGGAGAAAAGATAGAGAGAAGGCAGAGAACGAAGGTTGTAGAAAGATGAAGTGATTTAGATAATGAACTGAGCTTTATGAAGTTATATTTATATTATACAATTATTTTAAAATTAAGAAGTTTGTCTCATTATGTTAATCAACTTATCTACTCTATTACTCTATTTTCCAGGTCTTACAATTTTTAAATTAAAAATAAATTATAATCAACACGTAGTTTAACTTAAATCTTATTGAACAAATTATGTACTGTTAAATTATTGTGCAATATATCTCGTTGGAATGAAAATGTCTGATGAATTCATCTTGTTGTAGTAGATATGGAATTATGAATTATAATTGTGATGGTAGGATAGAGGAATCTTAAAAACCGGAGTTGGTACATCCCTGATCATAGAGCAGCCCTGGTCAAATTCAGTAAGTTGTGACTAGTCATATGTACTGGAGTTTCTGGTGAGTTTGATTCGTCAAACATTTGATTCTTCTCCGGTAACCATTTATGGTGATATTTTAGTATTGTTAATTTATTTTGTGATATATTCATTTTGTATGATTTCTGTGATGATTGTAATTTATTATATTGGATTTGAATTTATGTATTTGAACATGATATGAGTATTATGGGGAGATTTCGTAATGGTATAATATGAGTTGAGGAATGTGAGCATGGTATGAGTCTCCTGGAGAGATTCTGTAATGCCATGGTATGTGCGTATATGTTGATGTTGAGGGTCCTGAAGTTGGAAGTTATCTTGATACTCTGATAATCATCTAGTCTCTAGTAGAGAAGGATGAATTATGTGGTGAGAGGGGCAGGAGGTCCTGGTCTATGTGCCTTTTTTGGACATAGTGTTGAGGACTAAGAAGACGTCACAAGTGCGTAACCTCCCGTTGATCGCTCATCAACATATCGTCGGGGACTAACCTTGTGGATGGTATAGAGGGCAGGAGGTTCTGGTCTATGTGCCGGTTTTGGACATAGTGTTAAGGACTAAGAAGGCATCACAAATGCGTAACCTCCCGTTGATTGCTCATCAACATATCATCAGAATGAGTGTTTATTGGGCATTGTAGAGTGAGTGTCTATTGAATACTGTGAGACGAGTGTCCAATGAGTATTGTGGGACGAATGTATATTAGTAATTGTGGTATGGTGGGATGAGTATCTATGATACGATTGTGGTATGATGGTATAAGTATCTATGATGCGATTGTTGTATGATGATATGAATATCTATGATGCGATTGTTGTATAATGGTATAAGTATCTATGATGCGATTGTTGTATGATGGTATGAGTATTTATGATGCGATTGTTGTATGATGATAGGAGGGTGTCTGACATAATTATTATATGAGGTTTGTTGAGTAATGGATGAGTATCTATGATGCGATTGTTGTATGACGGTATGAGGGTGTCTGACATAATTATTATATGAGGTTTGTTGAGTGCATCAAAGTAATTATGCATGTTTTATAAATGATTGGTTACATGTTAGCTCACCCTACTTGTTTGTGTTTGTGTTTGTGTTTGGGTATGTGCGATTATCGTATAATTCGTTATACGGGAGCAGATGAAGGAATGTACTCAGTGCCATGGAATGGAGAGATAGAAGAATAAAGTAGAAGAATTCAAGTTATATTTATGAATTTGTAGTTGAAATATGAGTTTAAAACATATAGATATATATCAACTATAACTTTTCAAGAGTAAGATTATGGGATGTTACCTTAAATGTAATGCTTCAATATATAAATTATGAATTATCAAGTGTGAAATTTTGAGATGTTATATATATATATATATATATATATATATATATATATATATATATTATCTACTTTATATCATAAAATATAATATATAATTTGGAGACGGAAACATTTATTATATAAACATGTGAAAAAAAAATAAAATTGAGAAGATATATTTAAACGCCCGAGTCTTCAAAACTCCACGTCTTCAAAACTCCACGTAAAGTAAGTTGAGGGTAGGATTATAGTAGATTTGACCCTTCAAAGCTAAATTAGTGTATTTTTAATTATTCATTTCACTTGTTTTATAATAATAGTTTCTAATTTGCATGATATTTTTCTAATATTTTTTAAAAATATAAATAGATAAATATTGGTTTTATAACAAGCTATTCAAAATAATATTTTAATTATAATCATATTTTAGATATATCATTTCATTATTTTAAAAAGTTGAAATATAATACATGTTAAGTTTTAACCTTAAAATAAGGTAATTTTGAAAGAAAAAATATATTTAAAATAAGTTGTTTTTTTATATGCCCAAAAATTACTTATATTTGAATACAAGTAAAAACACATTTTCTTTTAATTCTTTTGTTTTTGAAATATTTTATAAATTTATTTTGATAAACTATTTAAAAAAGATTATATATAAATGAACTTTTAACTTATTTTTAGTTTTGACATCTAAAATAATAATAAGTAGTAGTAAAACATCTACATTAATAAAAAAAAGTAGTAGTAAAACATCTACATTAAAAATTGATTGTAAATTTTTTTATTAAAAGAGTATAGATTTCGTTGTAATATTTTATTACTTAATTTTTAATTAAATTTAATAGATTAATAAATTTTGATATTTTAGTTAAACTTTTATTAAAATATTTAAAATATTTTACTTTTGATTTTTTATCGTCAAATATTATTATTATTTTTAACATTGAGTTTAACTTATTTTTAAAAGTAAATAAATATATAAAATAAAAAAAAATTAAAGAAATTAAAAATATTAATATAATAATACTTCATCCTTTTATAACAACAAGATTTAAGTAATAATATTTAAATAAAATAATAACTATTTGAACCATTTAACAAAATTATTTGTAGTAAATATTTAAATAAAATATCATTTTTATGAAGCTATTAAAATTTAATTACACTTTTAATTTATTTAACTTACGTCAATTCATTTTAGGATAACAATAATTTCTAGAGGTTTTTCCGGTTTTCGGACTATATTTAAGAATAATGTTTTTATCAATATACTTTGTTGTTGACAAGATATGAAAATCTGTACTTCACTTCAAGAAAGAGCCAGACTGGCATCATTATCTTTTTCCGTTTCCTGGGGAAAATACTTTTTCTTTTCTTTAATTACTATTTTTAAATTTTAAATAATTATTCATAATAAAAAATCATTTTACTCGTATTATTTGAATAATTATATTTTAAATTTAAATTACTATTTATTATAAGTTTTATTATTTTAGTAACTATTTTTCTAAATTTAAATAATTACTTTCAATAAAAAATTTATTTACACAATATTCTTTATAATATTTTTATTTTTAATAATTAAAATTTATTTTATTTACATCTATATTCTAAGTTTTAAAAATATTCAATTTTCCAATTTTACGCTTTTAATTATTTCTTTTAAATTTTAAATAATTATTTATAATCATACATAAATTTAAATAAATATAACTTAAAAACATCCTAATATAATATTATAATATTTAAATTTTTACACTCCATATAAATATAACTGGTTTTACCTACTTGAATATAATATGAATATAATATGGTTTGTCAAATAGTCACACTTCTCTCTCTTACCCACCTTCCGGCTTCAATTATTATTTATGTCTCTTATGCTAATTACATTCTCTCTCTTTCAAGAGAAACCTCACCTCAGTTCTTCACTTTCTCTCTCCTATGGCCACCTCTCACTATGTTTCAGACTCACGTGTCTCACGCATGCACTACTCCTCCACCGATGACGACCAAGATGATGATGATGAGGAGGAAGACGAGGAAGACGATGACTTCAAATTCTACGACACTAATGTCGGTGCCAAAGACGAGCCCAAGAAGCCTGACATCTTTTCCGGCAGCATTTTCTGGCGGGAGTTCGGGGTGGTGCTGGATCCGAGAGCCAAATGGGTCCAAGAGTGGAACAGGGTGTTCCTCCTGGTGAGCACCACGGGGCTTTTCGTGGACCCGCTGTTCTTCTACGCGCTGTCCATAAGCGACACATGTATGTGCATCTTCATCGACGGCTGGCTCGTGGTCACCGTCACCGTGCTTCGGTGCATGACCGACACGTTGCACGTGTGGAACATGTGGCTCCATTTCAAGATGGCTAAACGCTCTTCTTCTCACGCCAGAGACTCTCACGCCTCTCGCGGTGGCTATGCTCTTCGCTACCTCAAGGCTAAGAGGGGTTTCTTCTTCGACCTCTTCGTCATCTTCCCCATTCCCCAGGTTAGTCCCCTCTTCTTCTTCTCTTCTTCCATGTTTAGCATGGCTGAAGATTCAACAATGTAGAACTAAATATCACCTTTTATCATATTCTTTTAACTCATGGTTATGACGGAGTACATGGCATTCTGATAAGCAGTTTTACATTATAAGTTAATATTACTAAAGTTAACAATTTTTAAATTATTTTATTTAAATTAACGAAGTGCGTTTTAAGAAAATGATAATTTCAGAGGGGAGTGAAGTTTGAGGTTTGGGACAGTAGCAAGGGATAGAGGATACGACAAATTGCATGCAACCGCTTGTTGTTTTTATGCATGGCGAATGCGATGGTTACCGGCGTTACACCTCATCATGTGAATGATTTTTCATGTCATGTCTGCACGTGACAGTGTTTAATCTCACAGGTGTTTTTGGTATATCACTGAGACCAGTTTTCCCTGCACCTCCAAATATTCTTTCTGCACCTTTAAAATTCCAATACTACCCCTTTCATTACATGATTAGTGATTCCTCTAATAACTGTACATCCATAGAATTAATTAAAATATGTCTTTCTAAATAAAGACAATGGGTGCCTTGGAAATACAAATTAAACATAATGACTATAGTTGTTAAATTTCGGAGTTAATTTTCTTAGCTGTTATCTTATGTATCTTTGCCTAATCTGTATTTGTTCCTTCTTTAAAAAAAGTTACATTCTATTTGTAGATATGACTTCACATTACTAATAAATGTTATTTTATTCTGGAATGATTTCTGTGAACGTCCTAATCCAATCATCACGATTTCAATAAATGAATCCACCTAAATGTTCATTAATTATTTTATAATTGCACATAAGAACAACGTATGAGCTGGTTAATAAATCTAAAATGATTAAAATTTATTTTCTAGCATAGTGTAATCACCTACTACGTTAGCACCACATAGTTGCATGCTTTTTCTCTAGAGGACACGTGGACCTCAAGCTTGCTGCATTAACACTGAGCATGTTTCAGATATTTTTCTGTCTAAAATTTATTTTTACTACATGTGTTATTTAAGGAAGTTCTCACTTGCATTATTAAAGTATATATAAGAATTTGTATATATTTCTTGAAGTTTCGGATAGTGATTATGATTTTCCAAATTAATATATAGTTCCATAATGTTTTTGTGATATGCAGATTGTGTTATGGGTGGTAATTCCGTCTCTTTTGGAGAAAGGATCAATTACGTTAGTGATGACAGTGTTCTTAATCATGTTTCTCTTTCAATATCTTCCCAAAATTTATCACTCCGTTTGCCTCTTGCGTCGCATGCAAAATCTTTCTGGCTACATTTTTGGAACCGTTTGGTGGGGCATCGCCCTCAACATGATCGCGTATTTTGTAGCTTCCCATGTAAGTGTCATGCACCTGAATTTCTTTTCATGCAATGTTTATCTATATATAGTATACAATGTTTTTGCTAGCTTTCGGCCACCTTTTTTATATACTCACAAAATCAAAATCTCTTTCACATCTACCTCACTACTCATCAAAATAGCATTTTTCTTAACTTACATAAGAATAAGCAAACTTTGGTATTATAACAAAAGGTATTTTTTTCAAGTTTTGGAAAAATAAGCTTAAAATATAGCATAAAACATTAAAAAGAGTAGTGTCTTTTAATTTATTTTTGTGAGTTTAGTCATCATAAAACAATTATTTAGCTTGTAGTTAATCAATTTTAAACACTACAAGAAAATTCTTAAATAATTATTAATTTTAGTGACTAAAAATAATTACTTACTATAATTATTAATTTAAATACCAATTTACATACAAAATTTTATTGTAATTAAAATACTTTTATTATGAATAAAAAAATTATAATTCATTTTTAAATTGGTAACTAAAATAATTTTTATTATAAATTCTTAATTA
This sequence comes from Vigna nakashimae, assembly GCA_034642375.1. Lineage (NCBI taxonomy): Eukaryota > Viridiplantae > Streptophyta > Magnoliopsida > Fabales > Fabaceae > Vigna > Vigna nakashimae. The sequence goes on along the minus strand of CM067764.1, from coordinate 12,297,552 downwards.
GTCACTAACATTAGTTAATAAAGTTTTGACTTAAAAAAAATAGTTTTTAATTAGAAAATTAGTCTCTAGATTGATTTTTAAACATATTTTTTTTATCACCAAAATTAGTTATTATTTAAAAAATTTCTTAAATTTATAGATACGTTTTTTTAAGTATGTAAATCCGTCTTCTTCTTTAAAGAAGAAAGCGTTTTTATATTAAAAAAATTATGTTTCTTATATTTCATTGTGAAATTAATCATCATAACGAAGACCATAAGACCAAAGAACATAAAATATTATTCATCAATTTATATCTTATATCGTTCATGTTTTATTTTAAGAAGCGTTTTAAACGAACTGTCTATTTTTCTCTATCATATATGTATAAATATTTTGTTTTTATATTTTAATTCTTTTTTGCAGATAAAAAGAAAATGCTCTAACCCCCTTATAATTTTCCAAAAGTTTTACACTTAGAACATTTTCTTAGTAACAATTTTTTTACTGAAAAAGGGCTTCCACAATACTAGAGGAGTTTACTATTAACTAAATTATTAACAAATAAAAACGAAAATTCACCGAAAAGCATTATTTGCAAACAACTACAGAATCAACGTCCAATTGAATATTACCCTTCCAAAGTTCTTCAAACGAAAAAAAAAACTATTATAAAAAAGCATTGCTCTCTTCAGATGCATGGTATTTTTTTCTTAACTAGTTCGAGTTTTGTGTATATAGGCGGCAGGGGCGTGTTGGTACTTGTTAGGGTTGCAAAGGGCAGCAAAGTGTTTGGAAGAACAGTGTGCAAAAACAGTAGGTTGTGGCTTGAGAACACTTTGCTGCAAAAAGCCTATATACTATGGAGGAAGTAGCATTGTAAGGGACAAAACCAGATTGGCATGGGCTGCAAACAGGGAAGCAAGGTCTACTTGTTTGGACACTGCTGATAACTACGACTATGGTGCATACGCATGGTCTGTTCAACTCATCACCAACGATAGCAGATTGGAAAAAATACTTTTCCCTATCTTCTGGGGCCTAATGACTCTCAGGTACCTACCACCATTTTTTTTAATAACAATATTCTCACACACTTTTACATATAATACAAGAAGAATACAAGAAGAATACTAGAAAAATAAATTGATGATAAAAATGTAAATTTTTATATTTAAAAAAAAAACAGAAAGTAAAAAGTAAAAATGTCAAATTATCATTTTTCTTTTTTTTTTGTGGTCCAATCCTCCATCATTTCGCATATGCTTTTTGTTTGTCCTCTTTTGACCATCCTTTTCTTGTTTTTACATACCTTTATCTTCCTCTTTCTCGACTCATCATCACCTATCAAACTGACACTTCAAATCTTGATTATAAAACAGTTTTTTTGATTAAATATCTATTGTAGTCTCTCAGTTTGAAAGTTTTGGCACTGTAGTTTCTGAATTTAGAGAAATATTCAATAAATTTTCCAAACTGAAATTTGATTGTTACACTAGTTTTTACTAGACGTTTTTAGTTATAAAAAAAATTAGAGGTTGGTATTACAATAGAAATTTATTATCAAAAACTAAAAGTAATATATGTAATATTTTTCCTATTTCAATTATTACCACCCTGTAGTGTGTCACAAGTAATAGGGTTCTTATAACAAAAAAACATGTATATTGATGTTGGGGTCATACAATTGTTAGGTATATACGATGATAATATGGTCGACAAAAGAAAACACAGACATTGCACATGGTACATTTATTTCAGCGCAAGAAAGATCAAATCACAGAGAACTATTATCCACGTTGGTGTATAGTTGTTGCTTCATAGTTACTCACTAACATAATATCTCCTCTCTCACTAATATTTTAATGTTTGATGTGACCAGCACTTTCGGGAACCTAGAGAGCACACCGGAGAGGCTAGAAGTGATTTTCAACATAATTGTGCTGACTAGTGGCCTCCTTCTAGTGACTATGCTGATTGGAAACATCAAGGCACGTTTTAAAACACAATATAAAAACAATTCAACTGTTAATTACTTTATTGTTCATCATGCATGTTTGTTTAATTATTGGTTGGTGATGAGAGAGAGTTGAATGTTTTATCTTTGGGTACGTAGGTGTTTTTGCATGCGACGACATCAAAGAAGCAAGCAATGCAACTGAAGATGAGGAACATTGAATGGTGGATGAGCAAAAGGAAGTTACCACAAAGTTTCAGGCAGCGCGTGAGAAACTATGAGAGGCAGCGTTGGGCTGCCATGCGAGGGGTTGATGAATGCCAAATGATAAAGAATCTCCCCGAGGGACTAAGAAGAGACATCAAGTACCATCTCTGTTTGGATTTGGTGAGGCAGGTTAGCTCCAGAAACCTTTCATCTCATCTTTTCACTTCATTATAAACCATGCTGTCATGTTTTTCACTGGTTACCATGATGTTTTTGCGCTGTAATTTATTGCTTTTTAATGTTTTTCTGTCTTTCTCATACTTATAACATTTGCTCAGGTGCCACTGTTTCAGCATATGGACGATTTGGTGCTACAGAACATTTGTGACCGTGTGAAGTCCCTTGTATTTCCAAAAGGAGAAACAGTGAGTTGTAAAAACCTTTAAATTCTAACATTACTGTACAAATGCTTCTACCATAACCTAGAAAAAAGAGTGTATCAGATGATGTGTTACATAAAAGAAGGAAATTAGGTTATGATTATGCATGGTACATGCAGATAACGAGAGAGGGAGACCCAGTTCAAAGAATGTTATTTGTAGTAAGAGGTCACCTTCAAAGCAGCCAAGTTCTACGAGACGGGGTGAAAAGTTACTGCATGTTAGGGCCAGGGAACTTCAGCGGCGACGAGCTTCTTTCATGGTGTATGAGAAGGCCGTTCATAGAGCGTCTTCCACCGTCATCAAGCACTTTGGTAACACTTGAAGCGACGGAGGCATTTGGGCTAGAAGCAAAGGACGTGAAGTACGTGACGCAGCACTTCAGGTACACATTTGTGAAGGAAAAGGTTAAGAGAAGTGCAAGGTATTACTCACCAGGGTGGAGAACTTGGGCTGCGGTGGCCATTCAATTGGCATGGAGAAGGTATAAGCACCGTTTGACTTTGACATGTTTGTCCTTCATAAGGCCTCGCAGACCTGCCTCAAGGTGCACTTCCATGGAGGAGGATAGACTTCGTCTGTATACGGCATTGTTAACCTCACCAAAGCCTAATCAGGATCACTTTGACTCCTGATCATAACCATGCAAACTGCAATGCAGTTTTATGTACATGGATCTCCACTTAACTTAAATAAGATTAAAGGGCTAATGTATCATGTTTATCTATAACTATTATATATACTTTTATCTTTCTCTTCTTATCACATCATATCATATAACTTGTAAACTAATAATTGGTTTTTTTTTTCCGACAAGGTGTAAATACATCTTCGGTGTTCATAAATTAATTGTTTGCTGAAGGGTGTTATTTTTTACTTAATATTTTTTTAAAATTATAAGAACTTAAATATAAAAATGTCTTAGATATATTATCTTTATCTTTAGTTTGTTTTTATTCCTTATTTGTATTTTAAACTTAGTCAATATTTCTTCTATTATAAATAGAATATATTCTATGTGTATATTCAATATAAGTTCATACATAATTTTACAATATATTCAACATAGTATCTAGAACCTAAGGTACTTTAGAAAAATATCTATCGTCTTTGCCCACTACAACCACTGTCGCCGTTAAAGCCATTATTGTCGTCGTTATCGCTGTCGCCGCTATTGTGATCATCGCCAGAGCATTAGTTTGAACTGGTGATCACAATTTTGCTTGTCTCAGCCAAGCTATAACAATTCTTTCGAGATTGTTACCATTGGAGTCCAAACACACTTTCACGACATAGCTTGCTTTTGTCATACTTTCTAGCCACTCATGGGTACATGTGTGTGGTTGTCTCCAATGCCAACCACCTTCGTTGGACTCCTCGCGACCTCTTATCTCTTGCTTGTTTATAGCTTATGACCTCTCTTTGGTCACTAGTATATATGACTCTGTCACCAATATGTCTGACATGTCCATATATATTATGTCAATGTGCATTTATTTATTGATAAGTTAAATGACACTAATTATGTGACTTGGGCATCAAACATTAAATTTTGGCTTAAGAGTTAGGGTATGTTAACCATATTACTCAGAACGTGAGAACTATTGGTTTCATTGCGATTACTCGTTGGTTCAAAACTGATGCTCAGTTATGCATTATTTTCAAAGGTAACCTTCACTTTTCTTTAAAACAAGTTTTTTGTTCCTATGAAAAATGTTTTGAAATTTAAGAACACGCCAAATTATTATACACCAATGATAGGGGTGGGCAAACTGCACTATTTGTACTGCACTATAAATCTATTAAAATTAACTATAAAATAGTTTAAAAAAACTGAACTGCACTAGAAAATAGTTCAAAAAAATGAACTAAACTATTTTTTAGTTCAGTTAACTACAAAACAATTTAGTTAACTACAATGTACCTTTTTCTAATAAATAAATGTAGTTTTGCACTAGTACAACTGTCAATGACTAATCATCGATAGAGTTAAAAGAATTAGTTCAATTTGATTTTTTTTTAATAATTACAAACAAATAAATTAATATTCAAGAACATCACAACATTTAAAAAAATTAAATTATAAATCTATATAATTATAATTAGTAAATAATTATAATAAAAAATTTAAAAAAATTAATGAAATATTATTGGTACTATTTTATCATATTATTAAAATTAAATTAATAACTATAATTATTTATCATTACTATTTATTATTAATTTAAAAATATAAAATGTCTAAAATTTGATTCTCATATTAAATATAGTTTAATTTAATAATATAAATTTGTTTATATATTATTTTATATAGATTAAAAACTTAATCTCTAAAAAATATTTCTGTTTATCTCTGTTTTGCGTTATTCGAAATATTTTTAATTTTGACAATTATCTAGTTTAATATAAAAACTCTCATCTTTCTTCTCTTCTCACATTTTTCTGAATTCTCATATATATATATATATATATATATATATATATATATATATAATATTATATTTTATAATTATTTACATAAGTACTTTTATCTTTTTATTTTTACAATTATAGTTAATTTTATTAAGTTATAAAAATAATTACCAGTTTTTGAAATATAATTACAATATAATAAAATTTAGTTTTTTTTAAAATATATAATTATTTTAGTATAAATTTAATAATATCATTTTATTTTAATAATTATTATAATAATAGTTAGCTTTTTAAGAGACTTGAAAAAGAACATTTATTTATTTATCTATTATATATATATATATATATATATATATATATATATATATATATATATATATATATATATATACCCATGCCTTTATTTCTTATGTTTGTGTTGCTGGAAATAGAAGAAGAGCAAAACAATTAAACAAGCAAAAGTAAAGTAAAGTACATAGTTTGAAGTAGTTAACTAAACTGTTAATAAAAGAAGTTCAGATTTTTTGAACTGAACTACAAATAAGTATAATTCAGTTTTTATAAAAAGTAGTTTAGTTTTTATAGTGCAAAGTATAGATAATCCATAGTTTAGTATAATTTAGTTAATCATGCCCAGCCCTAACCAATGATACTAAAAGTCTTTATGGTGTTTGTTATGATCTTTTCAATGTTGTTGTTCCTCAACATCAAGACTCTATGACTGATTATACGAGTAAAGTTCATGCTATTTTTCATGAATTTAATGAATTAATGTCTCATCCCTCTACTCATGTCCCATAAATAGAGCAACAGTCAAAATTATTGATGCCTTTCATCTATTTTTTTTGTAATCATCCTAAAATTTGATACTGATGCCTTAGCCAATCCTAGTTGGTGTCAAGCCATGCTAGATGAACTAAGTAAGAATATGGTGATACTTTTTATCCAATGGCAAAGATGACATTTTTCTTTTATTTATAGTCATGGCAATTCTTCAACAATGACCTATTTATCAACCAGATGTCAAAAATACATTCCTTAATGGGGATTTGCATGAAAAGATTTATTTGGAGCAACCTCAAGGATTTGTTGCTTAGAGACAGTCTTTTGGGTTGGTATATCATTTTTGTAAATCTTTATATGGCCTAAAACAGTCTCCTAGGGCCTGGTTTGGAAAATTTAGTAACATTGATCAACAATTTTGTATGACTTGGTGTGAGGTAGATCATTCAGTCTTTTACCATCACTCGAATGTTGGATGTGTCTACTTGATAGTATATCTTAATTACATTGTTCTTACAACACTATAAGAAATAATGAAATTACATACGGAAAATTATATACGGATTTACATCCGTATATAAATGAGGCATTATGTACGGAATTTATATACGGATACCAGAAAAAGCTTTATATACGGATATTTATATACGGAAGATTCCGTATATAAATTCCGTATATAAAATTTGCGCGTGGTGGCGGGAAAATTATGGAAGGATATATTCGTATATAACCCGTAGTATCCGTATGCAGTTAAAACGAAGTTGTTAACTGCGGATATTATATACGGATATGGGAAATTATTTTTTTTAAAATTATATTTTTCTGATTAATTGGATGCTGGCTGAAGAAGCGTTTTTCCCTTTCTCGAACCCTAACTCTGTTCTCTCTCTCTCGAACTCTAGAACTTTGTTCTCTCTCGAACTCTCTTACTCTCCAACCCTCTTCTCTGTGGAGTCATCTTCATCAATCCTTCATCAACCATTGATTCAGCTCTCCTGTCCAACCTTCAATCAGCTCTCGTGTCGAAGCTTCGTCTCAAACCTTCAGTCACCTCCCCTCTGGATCGTCTGGAGCCCTCCTCTCAGCAACTGTAAATCATTCTTCTCTGGAGCCCTAAATCTGGTAAGTGATTCTTGTTTTCGTTCATGTTTATGGTAATCTGTAATGGGTAGAAATCTTTAAAATTGAAACCTAATGTGTGTTGATTTTATTTTCATTGCCCCATTTTTGGTTCGTCTGGAAGACGTAGTTGGATTTTGACGAGGCATCGATTGAGGCTGCTGTGTTGCGGTTTAAGCTGAGACATTGAACTTAGTGCTGCGAAGGCCGAAGGAACCACAAAAAGGTGTTTTTCATTTCCTCTCTTGCTCGGTTTTGTATGCAATGTAGTTGGGTTTTTAATTTCCCTCCATGAATGAGTTTTCTTCAAAGTAATTCCAGCATGGTAATGGGCGACCAATTGCTGCTGAACAGTAATATGTGGATGTAAGATTTATAATTGAGGGGAAAAGAATAATTGTATTGACAATAAAAAAAGAACTAAAGGACATATCATAAGCATAAGGTAACAGAGTACAATGGGGCAATTCGGCTTGCTTCATAATTCATTTTTTCCTTCATATCATAATCTTTATTTCATATGAATGATACTATAAAGGATTCTTTCTTGTAAATTCCTATGATGGGGTTTGATAAATGATGATCTTTCCAAGGAGGGGTTGTCCTTTTTTCTTTGGGGTGCATATCATCTCCAACATCAGACTACCTAATGGAGTTTCAACCAGTGAAAGCGCATGGAAATATCCCACAACACTTTTTCACTTTAGATCATTGAAAAGGTGCAACATTGCCATCAAAGGCAAGACAAAAGTTTAGGACACTAAGAAAAGGGGAAGTTAAATAAAACATTTACTTATTGACGTTCAAGTTCAGGTTAGGTGGTTGACTTTAGATAACACCAACCAAATAAAATAAAATAATATAATAGGTTATGATGAGTGAGTTGGTTCCACCCCTAAGATCCTCCTTTTGCTGGGAAAAATAAAAGCAAAAACTAAGTACCTTGTGTTCACCAGGAGGGACATAGATGTTTTAGGCCAGGGGTTTGCTCTCCTTGTTCTTGTAATGGAAATTAGCTTTTATAAATGTGATTCTAGTTTAGGTATGACATGAAAATTTGTTAGTATCATAATAGTATTTGAGTGTTGGCTTTGATGTTTTATAAGAAAATCTAGTACTGAAACATTTTGGCTGTGGCATTTCTGTTTTGCATGATAGGTTTGTGATGTCTAAGTTTGTTTGTAGTATACTGTCAGAAACTACTCTGGTGCTATTTATGGACAGTGAAATGTTTTTAACAGTATTGGTTCTTCTTTGTGGAATGTGCATGGCCTTGGTAATAGTATAGCATTCTGATTTCATTTTGGGGTTTGTCTTGTCACCAAGGTAGCTGATCCTTTCAGCAGTGAAGAAGATGCCTTTAGCATCCATCATTTTCTTGTGTTTCTTATTACTTATGGGTGTCCAGTACACACATTCACTGTCCCTCATTTCTGAATCAATAATAGGGAGATATATGATTCCATCATATCTTGTGTTTCCTATCACTTCCTTTGCCACTACCATTTCCACCCTTTTTTTTACTTTTCACTTCAAATTTTATTGCAGATGAGAGGAGAAACCATCTACTTCAATCTTTTTTAGTTTGAAAGTAGTCACTATAATTCTAAAAGTTCAACTCCTCACTCCTTTAAACAAGCCCTCTTAGTTTATCAATTTATGCAGAGATTTTCATATTTTTATATATTTTCTTAAATTATTTTATTGTAAAAGGTCCTTTAAGTTCTAAAAATATTTTAAAAACATTTAAAAAGTAATTAAATAATAAAATAATTTGACTGTTGTTATATGATGTCCCCTCCTTACCAGATCAAATAAGTTGTCAGATGGAGGGTCCATAAGTATATAATTCCTGATATTTAGCCTGTCAAAGTGGCAGAGTAAGTTTCTTGCTATAGCATCCGATACCCCAAAAAGATTTACTAGGACAGTACTCCGCTTCTGCCATAGTGAAGCAACATTCCAAGTTATTCTAGGTCTGTGACAACCTTTCTAGGATTTACTTCTGTAAAACAATAATCAAACCATTTTAAACTACTCAAAGGTTGCTTTTCCAAAATATTGAAGTCCATATATCTTTTCTCAAGTAATTTAGAATCAGGTGCAGTAGTTTTCCCATAGTTTACTCCATCATCTCTGTAAGAAACACTTAATGCTCTCTCATGCAGAAATTTTGTGTATATATTGAAGTAACCCTGAGATTAAATAAACTTAATGTTCTCTTTAAAATCATTTTACTACCATTATTGTTTTCATTATCACCTCTCGTACCTATCAACATCACTTCAGCTTAAGCTAATTACAGTATGATGATGATGATGATTGCTACAACTGGTTGTTGTTTTATTTGACTATACTTGATCGAAAGGTTGATGATGATTGTTGTAGTTGGTTGTTGATGATTGATTGTAGTTGGTTGAATGATAAAATATCGTACATAAAGGGTCCACAGTTTCTTAAACATATAAAACACCAGGGGAGAGGTGATTTTTTGCATTTATAACTATAGCTAGGCTAGTTAGTTCAATAATCCAATAACAGCCTAAAACACAGTATATATATACTAGTCTGTTACAGTTGCAGGAGGTTTTAACTACCTCCTTTATTTATTTATCCTAGTATAGACTTCTCCAGTGAACCTATCATATATCTAGAAACAATTGCTGCATACTAGAAAGACCACTCAATTGCTATGAAGGGTAGTGATTTGATATGGTCCGAAGATCCTGCCAAAAGGGTTTGGACATGATCCTTAGCCTTTTCTCCCCTGAAGTCCTTTCTTCTAATCTCCTAAAAATAGGGCATCCTCTTCCCTCTTTTCTTGTTGTGCTAATGTTACTGGACGACCCTTGGAAAAAAACAATTGACGTGGGAAGTACGTCATTTGGAATAGTTAGATTTACTAATTCCTTCAGGCCTGCCTTCCTTATATCCTCTTTTACCTCAGCAAATACACAATGAAGAGATTGAGAAGAAACTTATTGGTATGAAATATTTTATTCTAGCCTCTTTTGGTTAATTTGTATTAGTGTCTTCTGAATGTGTGGATTCTGTTTCTTGTTTTTCTTTTCTAGCTGTCAAGTATTTTAAAGATGTTTACAGAAATGGTGCTTGCATTTTACATTGTAGGTGTCGTGAAAAGATCATATCCAATACTGCCGTCTGCAAGTTAGGGTGCAATTAAGGGCTTGCGGTACTTTCTATCTCTCTCTCATATTTTTATTCCAATTTGTATCCTCTGCATTTGTTATAAATGCTTTCTATCAGCATTTTTCTTATATACATTTAAAACTTTATTGTATGTTTTTGTCGTTATCCTCCATGGAATGCACATAAGGTTGTACTGGTGCAGAGAGGCACTTTTCTTTAACTATGTTTGGTTGTACATCGATCTATGTAAGATATTAATCACTTGCACTTAAAGTTATAAATCTCTAAGGTATAGGGGTATAAGGGATTATAGAAGGGTTGAACAGGGAATGGGTATACACATTCATTACATTGTACTAACTAACCCTAAACATATATATAACTAAGCTTAATTAGTTGTATAACCAGTGACGAGAGGGTCGCACTGTGTTTGGAAATTGGAAAACCGAAAACTTGGTACTGGAAAAGGAAGAGAAAGAGGCCAGAGCCTCCTCCCAGGACCGTCTACCCTCTGGAACTCTATTGAAACTCTCCTCCTCTAAGACTCCTTTCTAGTTGGAACTCTGGAAAACTCTCTGTCACTTCTCCTGGAAGAGAGACTCCTCTCCCAGGCCCGTCTCCTCTCTATACTACTACCACTCTCTTATAGCCAAAAATCCGACCAGCCATTATGTCCTTCCCTCTTTCCAGCGTAAGTTTTTTTTTTGTCTCTAACTAGTAGAGAAAATTTCTTCCACCAAATTTGACGTTAGAAAAGAAAGGTAAGGGTCCCTCCATTTTGCCAACTACTTTTGTCATCTTCTACACCTTGTAGACATTCACTCTCTCCCAATATTGGTTCTAACCCATCAACTCCCACAAATATTGCACCATCACCTGGTACAGACGATGGAAATCCACATTCCAGTTCAGCCGCCAATTATGTCGAAGAATGTTCCAATAGTCGTCCAATGATTACACCTGTTGGAGGAGGGTAAGAAAAAAATTAACTCAATTAATATATAGACAAATCATTGTTGTATTACTCTAATGTTTGAGTTCAAATTTGGTTTAGGTTTTATCCTACAAAAACTGCATCGAAGGCAACCACAGCCACCATCAAGCAACAGTTTGATGAGCCATGGCTAACATGGGGCTCAATCCCTAAGTCAACCAGAGATGTCTTCTTCGAACGTTTTAAGGTACATAAAATATTCTCTGTATGTGTAAATAAAATATTTTCTGTATGTGTACATAAAATATTCTCTGTATGTGTACATAAAATATTCCTTGAATGATATAGGCATCGGTTTTCTATAGAAATTTTGCAGGCAGAATTAATCCGAGTTTGGATCCCCTTTTTTGAAGTTATACCACTAAAGTAACCCCAAAATAAACTACTATTTCACGCATCCATCATTAAAAGTGCTAACTCCTGAAAATGAAAAAGGAAGACTTAGGAAAGAACCAATGTGACTGCTTTGGCCAATATACATTTCATTCTGCAACAATTATAATGTCTAAGTCCCAATGAGTAAACATTAAAATATTAAACAAATACAAAAAAGAGAATCCATAAGCCCTTAGTGACATATAAGGAAGTCTTTCCCGGAACAAATTCATGGCTACAGAACTGTTTCTGAGGCAAATCCCTGATTCTACAAGCACCTGCAACAAAAGTTTCGACATGTTCTGTTTTTGCAAAAGCACATGATTCCCCACACTACCCTTTAGACTCCTTTTACCTCTGATTCCCCCATATCATGATAAAGAGATGAAGGGTTAAAAACTCACTGATTATGGTTGGGTATTGTCCATGCTAGCTACAATCTTTCTTTCATAGTTAGCTACCATTTCATAACCTCATCAATCTAAAACTAAACAAAACACAGAAACACAAATTATAAGATAGAAAAAATTGTTTCAAAGATAAATTACAAACAATAAAATAAGCCATCACAAAGAAAAAGGTGGATAGTTGATATATTTACGCAAAAATTGGTGAAGAGATACTAAACACAAATTGCTAATCATTCTTTGTCTATTTGTGTTACAGAATCTCTCATTGATTAACAATAACTTGGTTTTTAGGATTTCATTGAGCACACAACCCTATCCATCCCTTACTTGATTTATAATATTTTGCTAATTGATAAATATATCTACTTTATCTTCATAAATCAGAGAAAGGTTTCACGGAAGCCTGAAGATGAGGAAAAGGTAAAAAAGAATTATCACACCAAGGCATCTCATAGACTCTCAGAGATGTATAAAAAAGCTAGAACTATTGGAAAAAAACCTAATTGGCTGGGAGACGATACTTGGAATGCTCTTTTGGAAAAGTGGAACATGCCACTTTATAGACAAAAGTGTGAAACAGCAAAGAAGAATCGGACATCTGAAAAGGGTGGTTGTTTGCACACTGGAGGGTCTATAAGCGTGCATGAGCATGCTATTCGTTTGGTATGTAACTTGTACATTTTTTTTCTTATGTTTGTAATCATAAACTTTAAAAATATTTATTAACAACTCATTTTGTTTGCAGTCACAGGAGCTTGGTCGGTCTGTGCATGTTGATGAAATATTTCAGCAGACACATATTCGTCAATCAACAGGGGAATTTGTCGACGAAAGGTCTAGGCGGACCCATGTAAGTTTGTACTAACTGTATCCCATTATAAATGTTCGGTTTTTAAACCTCATGCTTAATATTAATATTTATTCATTTAACAGGAACAATTTGTTGCAAAATTTGATCAAATAAGATCTGAGACTGCATCTGTTGGTGTCTCAGCATCTTCTCCTCTAGACCCTGCGGAGGAGGAAAGATTGAGAAACCGATGTTGGTTAGAGGCTGCTGGTGGAAGATACAAGGGACGCGTATATGGCATTGGAAATGTCAGTTCCCAAGATGACTGTGTCGATAGTTACATCCAACAGACACAGACATCTTCTTCTGGTCAACAACAAAATTTAAAAGAAATTGTTAATCTCAAATCGCAGTTACAACAATATGGTCAGCAGCTTCAAAAGTTTGAAGGCTTTATTGGCGTCCTCCTGCCATTCCTTCCGCCTTCAGCAGCCGCAGCTGCACAAGACTTTTTAAACCTTCAAAATCCTCAACTTCCAAATGAAGTACCCAATGATGTCCAACCAGAACAGCAACCTCCAGAACAGCAACCACCACACCAGCAACCAACATATGAACAAGCAGAAGATGGAAATGATTATATGCATTATTAGGCATTTTATAGAACTTATTTCCATTATTGTTGAACTTATTTAGAAGCACAATCACAATTCGTTTATGAACTTATCTGATGTTTATTCTTGCACTTATATTGATGTCAACATTATTTATGTATTCATATACAATGTTTCCTTTATGGATTAAGTGTATCTGAAAAGCTTTATGGATTTATATGTGAATGTGCAATGTATAATGTCTAGGATTGCTTATATCAATTGTGAATGTTCACTATAATGTCCAGGTCTGTTTGTATATTGTGTATGGGAAACTGCCATATACAAAATATGTATTCAGCTCTGCTTAAAGCATTATATACGGATATATCCGTATATACTGTCCTTATAGTTATATACGGAAATTATATACGGAAGTTATATACGGATATTATATACGAAAATTATATACGGAAATTATATACGAAAATTATATACGGATAAATCCGTACATAAGTTATATACGGAAAAATCCGTATGTAATTTCCGTATATAATATCCGTATGTAATTTCTGTATATAATATCCGTATATAATTTCCGTATATAACTTATATATGGATTTATCCGTATATAAACCTAGCTACGACGGTATTATATACGGATTTTTGCCCGTATGTAATCCGTATATAACCAACTTTTATATACGGATTTTAGGTGTTATATACGAATTTTGGCTGTATGTAATTCACTTTTTTCTTGTAGTGCAAGCAGTGACAGTCATGACATTTCTCTAATGAAACAACATCTTTACAACCATTTTCAGTCCAAAGATCTTGGCAAACTTAAATATTTCTTGGATATTGAGGTGACCCAATCCAACTATGGTATCCTTATATCTCAAAAGAAGTATGCATTAGATATTTTGGAGGAAATTGGATTGATGAATTCAAAATCTGTTGACACACCTATGGATCATAACATTTCCTTTGCAGGTTGTGGTAAACAAATTCCTTAATTATTTGTGTGAAAATCATTGGAATACAATTATTTGTATATTAAACATTAAAGGATCTTCTGGAAAATGGTTGTTATATGGTTCTAATAACCATACAAGAGTGATTTGTTATTCAAATGTTGATTAGGCAAGATCTCTTTATGATAAAAGGTCTACATCTAGATATTGTATCTCCATTGGTAGTAACTTGATCTCTTGGAAAAATAAGAAACAGAATGATCCATGAGAGATCATTCTCCATTTCATTCGTTCTTTCTTCTCCAGTTTGGTCTCCTGATTGTGCGGTGGTGGTGCTTCGTCTATTTGTGTACATTTTTTCTTTGGTCCACGAGAGAGGTTGATCATGATAGATATTTCATTTTAATTTTAATGTATTGGAATATGTTGTGTTGTAAGTTTGGTCGCTGCCCAGTGTGTTTTTTATGTTTGGTCGTTGTGCTTTTTTTGTGTGTGCAGAGGAAGAGATAACCGGCCAGGCCTCAACAGATGTGACATATCCGTTTGACCTTGAATGGATTTTGATATCCTGGATGTTGACATCCGTTTAAGACTCCTACATTCGTTAGGTGATAGGCTTATATATTCAGAAAACCTATGAAGAACGTGGACCAATTTCAACGACCAGACGAAGCTCTCCCACCCCTGCACCTTCTTTTTCTTGCACTACTCTAAAGCTTTTTTGCTACTTCCTCTAATAACTTGAGAACCTTCTTGCACCGCCACGAATCAATGCTAACCAAACACACCACAATATTCCCATGCTACACCACCACACTTTCTGCAAACAAAAATTAGAGAAGAAAAAGATCCAAAGAAATTTTATTCAACGGAATCAACGATTGTTGGGGAGGTGCATTGATAACCATTAACGAAGTAGTTGGTTGTTGAGTAAAAAGATAAAAACAGAAATTAAATATTATTGAGGACAAAAAGGGAATGGGGGAGGTGGAGGGAGTGATGCATGGTGGTGGAGGGAGCAACTCTAAAAAACACATAAAAGGTCCAGGCCCAACACAAAAAAATAGACAAAAACATGTATAACATCCAAAAACAAAAAATTACCCAAAAATAATAATAAAAAAAAGAGTGTTTCATCCTGCACCTCCAAACATTTCATCCTGCACCTCCAAAATTTTCTAAAATACCTACATTACCCATCATTAATACCCATAATTAAGAGATTTAATATTTTAAAAGAAAAATTTTAAAATGGTCAAAGATTCTGGCAGAGATATTATTCCCACTTTCTCTCTCTCATCTCATTCTCAATCTTTCATTTCATTTCTCTAGACTGCCACAGCCACACAGCAGCAGGACCCGCACCAGGACCCAACACACTACTTTTCCTTCAAATCAGAAGTTTTCCGGTAGCACTCAACACACTACTTTTCCTTCAAATCAGAAGTTTTCCGGTAGCACCCAGCAATTTCCTCTTCCATTGTCGCACACACACAGGTTGTCCACTATCGCAGACAGAGGTCGTCCATTCTCGCACAGAGGTTGTCCATTGGTCGTCACGTAAAGGCCAGAGAGATAGAGGAGCTCATCTAGCGTCGACCAATGCAGAGAAATACCCACACACCGTCCCTTTAAGCACCCAACAAAGGTTGGTTCGTGTTGTTTTTTATGCTGATAGAAATCGGTTATGGAGATCCGATGAATGCTAAATCGGTTATGGAGATCCGACCGAGCTCATGTTGTTTTTTTTATTTTGTTTATATTATGTTTTAATTTAATATTCAGTTTTTATTTTGTTGCTGGTTGAATTATTTGAAATGTTATTATTTTAGATGTTCTTTTATAATAATTATTAACTTTGTTTTAATTTTTTAAAATGTTATGTTATAATTCTTTTAAATTTTAAATTTATTGTTATATTTGAAATAATTATTTATTGATATAAAGAAATAATTTTATTCCTTTTAATAAAATAATTTTAATTATTTAAATTTTCCGTTTTAATTTTTAATTTTTTTATATTTTGTGTTATAATTATTTTAAAAATTGTTATAATAATTTTCAAAATTCTGTTTTTTTCTTTAATTTTTTAATTAATAGTTATTTGATTTTTATTTGAATAAAATTTTTCTAATTGAATGAATTATTTATTTATATAAAGATTCGAATTAAATTTTTTTATTTTTAATTAAATATATTTTAAATATTTTAATTTATCTGTTTTATTTATTTTATATTATTTGTTTGAATTATTTTATACTTTCTGTTTTAACTACTTTAAATATTCTGTTATAATACTTCAAAATTCGTGTTTTAATTTTTTTAAATGTTCTGTTCTAATTATTTTAAACTTTCTGTTATAATTTTTGAATTTATAGTTATTTGATTTTTATTTTAATAAATTTGTTTTAATTGAATTAATTTTTTATTTATATCAAGATTTGAATTAATTTTTTTTATAGTTAAAAGATTTGTTATTTTTTTTGTGAAATATTAGATTTTTACAGTTAGTTAAAAATGTTTTAATTACTTTTTGTAATTATTTGCAATATTTATAATTTTGTTAGAGATTTAAGTTATTTTGTTTGTAATAATATATTATTTAATTTTATAATGAATTAGTTAAATTGATTTTATTTGAAATAAATTGTTTTGAATAATTTAATATTATTTAGTAGTGAATTTTTTGTAATTATTATAATATTATTGTTAATAAAGACATTTATAATAGACATGGCTCGTACTCGAGGAGGTTCCTCTTCACATCGCGGAGAGAGTTCGTCACTGGGTGAGAGGCAGAGACCTACAACTTCTACTTGTAGAAGACGTGGAGTAGTTGAGTCTGATATTCATGTTGAGGACCAAGGAGATGTGAGGTTTCACTAGGATGCACTTGAGGATCATGAGGATGTTGCTGAAGGTGGATTTCCTGGAGGTCCATTAAACGCTTTAGTATTGACACATTACATTCACCATGTTGCTTATGCGATATGGCAGGGTCGGGTAAGTGGAAAGCTTTAATTTTAATGAATATTGTTTAGTTGAAATAATTTTATCGCTAAATATTATTGTTTAGGAACGGGAGGAGATCAAGTTGATCTCCCATGGGAAGAAGTTAAACAGATTAGGATCCTGCCATGAGGGCATTAGAGACATCGTTAATGGTTCTGGTATGATGTCTTTGGTGGGCATGTCATATGACTATGTCGATAGGGGTCTACTGCTGGCATTTGTAGAGAGATTTCATTTCGAGACTAGCAGTTTCCATCTCCCCGTGGGTGAGATGACTTTGACTTTAGACGATGTGTCATCGTTGTTGCACCTCCCAGTTTTAAGGCAGTTATGTCATCTAGAGGAAGTAGATTTTGAAGACAGTAGATGCGCCATTGTGGAGCTTTTAGGCGTGGATTGCGGGAGAGCTGGTGCTGAGTTAACTACAGCTCACGGTGTGAAAGTCAGATTGAGCTGGCTTCGAGACATCTATGCTGAGCACTGTGAACAGCAGCAGTGGGAGTATGCTGCCCGGGCATACTTGTTGCATCTAGTTGGATGCAGTATATTTGCTGATAAGACTGCAACATCCATTCGCGTGTCTTATCTTTTGCTCTTTAGAGACGTACACACATGTGACCGATATGCCTGGGGCGTTGGTGCACTAGCATACATGTATGACCAGCTAGGAGATGTCAGCTTGGCTTCGACTAGACAGATGGCAGGTTATTTGACTCTGTTACAGGTAGAAATTTAGTTTACAATTTGATTTGATTGAAATTTTTCGATGTCGATTATGTAATAATGTATAATATTTTGTTTTGTAGAGTTGGATATATGAGCACTTCCCTACATTGGGAAGAAGGCGTATGGTGTCTTCGTACATGGAAGACAAACCTCGTGCTGCAAAGTGAGAGTCACAAAGGCAGGTTTCCACCCTCTTAGAGGTCAGGGTACACTTGGATGCGCTTACATATGATTCAGTCATCTGATACCCTTATTAGTCACATCGGGAGAGTTGTCCTTTTTACGGCGTTTGTATGTTCTCGGGATGGATCAGGATTGGTGAGACATTGTGTCGACATTTGCCTGAGCGTGTTTTGAGGCAGTTTAGGTTTCAACAGTCCATCCCTCGAGACCCACCCGTTGTTGCAGATGCGGACATACTGGCGACCGATGATGTGTGGTTGCACTATCGTGATCACGTTGTTAGGGGTGTGTCCGTAAGCAGATTCCCATCTGATTGTGTTGATGGTTACCTTCATTGGTTTAGGATCATATCTCATCCTTACATTATTTCTGCTGCTGATGACGACCGACCGAGTCTTGCTCCCAGACTCCAACGTGGCATTCCTGATGAAGTGCCGCAACGTCGTAGATCGGCTTCACAGTCTGGTTTACTGGTATGTTTACCTACATTATTTATATTATATAATTTTGTTGTGATTGTTTATATAATTATGTGTCATCGTTATAATACAGGGTGTAGTGAGGACATTTGGTAAAAGGTTACAACAAATGCTCTCTTGTAAGGAAATTCCCGAGGAGACGAAAGGATACACTCATGCACGAGAACTACTGGATTTAGCTGACGCAGCCGTTGAAGAGTACTCACCGACCAGGATAGCTGTCAGGAATGTTCGTGACAGGCATGTTCGTGGAAGACGATCTACTTCAAATTGAATTAGCTTTTATACTTTTATTGTATCCCATTATATAATTATTTTGGACTCATTTTCTATGTTATTTTTTCCTATAAAATAACATTAAACATTATATATGCATGATATTTAATGTTTCTATTCTATGTTGTTTTTAACTAAAACAACATTACATCATGAATCTGTTAAGTCAACATAGGAGGTAGTAACACCCATCAATTCTGAAAATGCTTGCATCCTATTTGTATACGAATATGACCACATTCGCGCCTCTGGATAACAATTAGTTGAGCATATCACATTTGTCATAGGCAAAGGACAACCATCTTGTAGTTGAACCCTATTAGTAAATAAATCTTATCGTGTTGCAATTAAACATAATAATAATAATAATGTTAGCTGTACGAAATGATTGCCGTTAACATGTCCTATACATACTAAGTGATGTTGTCTTACATCAGAAGGCGGTCTGGTACGTAGTGGGAATATCGTATAATTCTGAGTATGTGAAAGACAAACTAGGATGACGTTATAGTGATTAACAATTGCATACCCAATGTCTGGTATAATCATCCACTTGGTTGCATTAGCCTATAAGGAATAAAACAAATTGTTATGATAAAATTAATAAAACAAATAATAAATACATTGTGAAGTATATGAACGCGTACCGCTGACTGTGGGTCCACCATCAAAGACCTCCTCAGTTGTTCTAATCTATCATAGCCTCCCACTAGTGTCGCATATTCATCACGCCACTAACTCAGTTCTTTATAAAGATCATTTTGTATAATGGGCCAAGAATCTTCCCCGAGCCCTAATGACGAAGCAATGCATCTATAACCACAGTGACCATCAACAACGACATCAACAATATTGAGAATGTATGGTTGACAAATAGGATGAAATTGATTTATCATAGGTACTCTCCTTCGATGCCTAGGTTTATCCTTTAGTTGAAATTTGTTTTTTGCAGACGAAGATTCAATTGTTGACTGAAATGTGTCTACATGCTCAAAATATGAGGGATCACGCTTTGTAGACCTATCTGTTCTCTGGAGTTTTTTCTTTTGTGCGCCCTTCGTCTTAACTTTATGCAATGGAGGTATCATAGATGTCATTGCAGGACAAACAATGTCAAGTAAATTTTGTTTAATTGTCACTTTACCTCCAATCTCAACCTCCTTAAATTTTTCTTCAACCATAGTCAGCTCATGTTGTATGGATAACTTTGGCTGTGATTCATTCGATACAATATCTGAAATAGACAATCTTGTCCACACCACATGAAATTCACCCAAAGGAATCATACCAGGGCCATAACATGCTAATTCACAGGCACAGGGGACACCGTACGTCCGTCTAAGTATGCATCCACATCTTCCCGTATCGAGACCTACAAGATACACTCGTTCTAATTCTTTAGCTATTAGTCCTAAAGCATATCTGGATACTCGTCCAACAAGTTTTTTGTATTTTATGCCTTTATAAGCTTCACTCATAAGATTCAGACTAATTTCGAAGTACGCTTTGATCTTATTATGTTTCAACACAATTACATTATGAATGGCATCCCAACAAGAACAAAGATCTCCCATACTGTTTCCCAATACTTTCTTTAAGTTCCAATGAGCAGACTCAACCCTAACAAAAATAAATCAACAATATTATCAAATATTCAAATACAGTGTAAACTAATATATCATTAAAACATACCTGTTCGTTGTTGTATTCCCTAAATGCATAACTTTGTTTGTCCATGCCTTCACAAAGTAAGTATTGTATGGAATAATCCAAGTATTATTCACATATTCAAATAATAAAGGGCATGAACGATAGGTGTATTCAAAGTCATTCACACAGTCCCCAAACATAGATTCATCTTCACAATTCATGACGTTCTCCCATTCTTCCATTATGACATCCCA
This sequence comes from Vigna nakashimae, assembly GCA_034642375.1. Taxonomy (NCBI): domain Eukaryota; kingdom Viridiplantae; phylum Streptophyta; class Magnoliopsida; order Fabales; family Fabaceae; genus Vigna; species Vigna nakashimae. The sequence goes on along the minus strand of CM067764.1, from coordinate 12,276,786 downwards.
TGCTTCCGTACAATCAAGTAACATTTTGCACTTCGCTAGTACATTTTTTGAAATATGGAAGCGACATAACAACTGATATAACTGAGGAAAGACATTGCCGATGGAATTCATCAAAGACAAGTCTCTATCATTGACAATGACTTGTGGATCGGTATCAGATGTCAAAAATAAACCTCTAAACTTTTGAAGAGCCCAAGTGAAATTATTTTGACGCTCACTTGATAAGAATGCAAATGCGACTGAGTAGGTTAACCCAATAGATGTCATACCAATAATCTCTAACAATGGCAACCGATATTTATTTGTTTTGTAAGTTGAATCCATTAACAAAACAACATTAAATGCACTCAATAACTTTATTGCATCAGGATGTGTCCAAAAGAGGTCACTAACAACTTCAGAATCCTCAGCACATCTACTCCAATATATGTAATGATCCTGATCCAACATCATCATCAATTTTTGCAGCTCAGTTCTCGACCCTCTCAATGAGCGTTTATATGTATACCTTGCTGTGTAAACTTGTTTTATTGTAGTTACATTATGCTCATTATTTTGTTTCAGAGTCAACAAAATATTTGCTGGTGTTACTTGGGTTTTACTCATATCAACAAGTACTGCTTGTTCAGTAGGATTTAACCTACCAGCATAAGGATGCCCCACTAAAGTTTTTGCTAAATCGTGGTTATGGTATCCACATATCACTTGTAATACCCACCCATTGCCATTACCAGATGGTTTGCCCCTTAACTAGAAAGGACACTCACATTTTCGGGTGCCATATGCACTAGGTTGGTCTGGTTTGTATTTTCTATATTTTCCGCCTCTTTCACATCCTAGCAATACAAACGTCTTCCTCCCAGGTTGACCGGTAGCTTTATCGGATCTTATAGTCACCACAACAAATCCTAGATCATTTGCAATCCCTGTTACCCATTCAATTAAGTTTTCACGAGAAGAAAATATTTCATTTGTTGTGAAATTATTCGTCAGATCTTCCTCAGCAACCTCATTTATAAATGATGAAAATTTTGATTGCATGGTACAATTTATATATTTAAAATGCATTTTTTATATTAACAACAAATAATAATTATAAAAATAAAGTTAACTAGTTTTATTCAATTTTTATATAAAACAAACCTACTTAAATAATATTCATAAAACAACATGGAAAATTATGAAAAAATTACATATTATCTAATTATATTATAAATTCATAAAAATTATACATATACTTAAATATAATTATAGAATAATAAAATAATATATAAAATAACTACAAATTATATAAATGAATGAATGGCTCTCAAATATCTTAGGAATTTTTTAAATAAATGCTAATCCTTGCTTGTAATAATTGAGTATTGAAATAGGTAACTGAGTTTTTTTCCATGAAAAATGTATATGCAGCTTAATACCAAGCATTGGTACTAAATAAGATAGGCGAAAATTTTTTTTCTCCGGATATGGAAATCCGATATATATATATATATATATATATATATATATATATATATATATATATATATATATATATATAAATTATATCAATTAAAAAATATATAATTTCATTACAGACTAATACAAAATCATAAATAATTTTAAAATTAATAAAAAGTAAAACAATAACATAATTAAAATTTTATGTATAACATTAAACATATATCCGGATATCAATATCCGAATTCTCACTATCAGATCTCCAGGTCCGATTTGAATGCATTTCATTATTTCCAATTTGTTTCAAAATCATATGTAAAGATAAAAATTAATTTAAATATTAAAAATAAATAAACTAAGGTAAACAACATACATAATAATCTAAGTTGAGTGTTGAGTATCGGATATGTATATCCGAAATTTCATATAATATGATTTCCACATCCGATGCGCATCAATCGGATCTCCACATCCGATTAACATCATCGGTTATCCGCAGTCGATCGACGTCATCGGCTACCCACAGTCCATGAGTTCATATCGTTTCATTTTCGGTAGCATGCATTAACGGACCTAAATTACATCTCCATCAATAACAATATCTATCTATGCACACCAGATTAAAAATAATTACTAACCTCTACAGCAAAAACACAAAGAAGAAAAAAGAATGAGGTAATCCGAAACTCCACCAACACAAAGGATCAAGTTGCCAATACACCACTCCAAACTGCACACTCGGAACAATACTTCTCTTTAGATAATACTCAATGACTCTCAAGAAAAAAAATATTATCAAAGTCCAGTGAAGAGTTGTGAAAGAGCCGTATGGTTTCTTTATAAAAAAAATGGGATGCAAGAGGTGTAGGGGTGAGGGAGTGCAGGAATGAAGGGTCCAAGAAGTGCAGGGGTGAAGGGGTACAGAGGAGCAGAGTGCATGTTTCTTAATTGGTGGAAAATAGAGGTGGAGTCAATGGTGGTACGGAAATTTTCAATAATCAAAAGATTAAACTTTTAAGCCATTTATTAATTAAGGGTATTTTAGGAAATTGAAGGTGCAGGATGAAATCCTTGGACGTGCTGAAGAAACACTCTAAAAAATATATCCTATGTTAGCTCTAAGCCCACTTCGTGGTCTTTTAGGAGGTCTTATCCTTATGTCATCATTGTATTTGAGAATGAATCAAGGATTGAATTTATTGAACTTTCAAAAACTATTTGAAAACTAGTTCTGATACATTTAATTAATTCATTTAGTTGTTAATAGATTATTCTAAGAAGAAATTAATTTTTAAATAAGTGTGTTCTTTATATTAATAGATTACATTCTCAATTAATTAATTATTTTAAAAAACTAAGAACACTTTACTTGATCATTTAAATATGCTAATCTATTATTTTTGGAGATCGGTTAAAAACACATTTGTTTGTTCTTTATTTTAATCCATTATCAAAACTAATAATTGATTAGTTGATATGGAAACATAACGATAAAAGATGAATCAATTAAATAGAATCTTAATTCATTAATACAAACATAAAACCTTTTACAACATATTTTAACTTTCAAAAAAATGTAATGATTGAGGTTATAATCAGGTTGTGTTAAACTAAAATTATTTTGATTTTCTTATGTTTTAGACTCGCAAAAGCATATGCAATAAAAGTTATAACAAGTAATGCAACTTTAGGATCATTTTCTTCAAACATCTCATCAAAATAGTTTTATAATTATAAACTTACATTTAAATAACAAATTGAGCTTCAAATTTAAAAATAAAAATTTCATTATCAACAATGGTTATATCAACAACTATAGAATGGATAAATTCATGGATTATGGTGGTTGAAATATCAAAAACAACCTCAAATTCTATTTGAATAATAAATTGCAAAAATATGGTAATAACCTTAATGAAGTACGTTTTCCGAGAGATGCTCCAGAGTGAAAAGAGAAAAACCTCCATCAAGATAAACAGAGCAAAGAGATGTAAAGAGAACATGCTTAGGGTGAAGAACCACCAAAGATAAGTTTTTGTCACCAATGAAGGAAGAAGAATTTTTTGTCATTTGTTCAAGCTACAACCAAAAAGAAAAGCATGGTTCAAAATTTAAATCTTTTTTTTTTATATGGAAGACTGAGGTTTGATATAAAACTCTATATTCACAATTGCAAATATTTTGTCTGGGTAAAATTCAATAGATATGTCATGAACGAGGATATAAAATTTTATAGTAGAAATATATAGTTATTTTCAATGATTATATATATATATATATATATATATATATATATATATATATATATATATCTATATATATTTTGTTTCAAAGGTGCTATAGTTATATATCAAGGTTAGATAACTCTCCTTTTAGTATGATGGAGTAAATCCCAATTTACAAGTTTGGTTCACTACCACAACTTATAAATATAGAACTTCATTTAACTCTTATAATTAAACATCTTCCTCTATATGAGTAGAATTCTAATAGAATCATAATATACTCAGATCTTCTTCAATACATTACCTAACACAATATCAATGTAGTATTTCTTCCTTGGAAATCCCTACATTATCCATCAAAGAATAAAACTATGCATAGAAATATTCTCAATTCATCTACATTACATACAATTCATACATTACATTCTCATAACATTAATCAACTATTATTTATTTCAATTAAAATATTAATAATTCATCATTTATTTTCTATTGCATTAGCTTAGTAGATTCATATACACTTAAATCCCCTTCAATACATTACCTAGCACAAGATCGATGTAGTATTTCTTCCTTGAAAATTCTTACATTATCCACTAAAGCATAAAATCATACATAGAATATTCTCAATTCATTTACATTACATGTAGTTCATACATTACATTCTCATAACATCAATCACCTATTATTTATTTCAATTGAAATATTAATAATTCATCCTTTATTTTATATTGCATTAGCTTAACATTCAATTAAAATATTACCAATAATTATATATAAAACTACAAAAAAGCATTTCTTTAACCACATACCATTAATCAAAGATCTTAATGGTGAAAGTAAAGATTCAGTAAAGATTCATATGTCTAAAACCAGATGTCAAAATTTCAATTTGATCAAACAATTAATTAAGCAAAAATCGTAATTTTCACAAAATTGCCCAAGGCTTAAAATAGGGTGGTGCCTAGCATCAAATCTCTTGGTGCACCTTGGATTTTTAAAACATGAGTTTCGTTTGGTGGCCCCTTGGTGGCACCTAACACTAACAAGTTAGTGAGCTCATCCAACTGCCCTATAAGTTTCTCTTTAAGGCAGGAATATGTTTGACATTATTCAAAGTCCACATACTTCCATTAGAGGTTTTGATGTTAATATTATCTCTTCCCACAATATCAAGAGATTTTCCATCTGCAAGGTAAATCTTTCCAAACTTTCAAGAAACATAGTTAGATAACAATTATAAGGAAGGTGTTGTATGAAATGACGCACCTGAGTCCATAATCCATGAGTCCATAATCTAAACTACATAATAGTGCATCTATAATTTCATTTGTTACTGCATTTGCTGATTGATCATCATCTTGCTTCTTTTTGTTGTTGTTCTTACTTGAAGCCCAACATTGATTTGTAAAGTGACCATTTTTCTAACAATTCCAACAAGTGATATAATTTCGTACTTTTCTTTGTGGTCTCCTTCTAAGCTTTGATTTGCCTTGGCCTTGATTACGAAATTTCTAGCTATTTCTTCCTCTACTTTTAGCACTCAATGCTTAACAAAAATTAAAACTGAAAGATTCCATTAAACTTCTCTTACCAACATCTTCGCTTAAGATCAAGTCACGGATGTTATCTAACTTCAACTTGTTGTTGCTTGCAAAATTACTAACTGTAGTAACAGTTGCACTCCAACTTTCCGGAAAAGACGATAATAAAACTAAAGTGTAGTTCACCTGTTAGAGCTATGTCTAGTTCTTCTTTAAGTTAACTTAGAAGGTTCCATTAGATATTTAATGAATTATAGTTGAGTGTTTTAAACCACTCCTGGTGTTCCTAGTCCTATTGAGTAACCATTGTTACTTATGACTAGTTGAGTTTAACTCACTCCTGATTGCGTAGTATTATTCATCACTCTTGGTATCCTTAGACACTCCTAGTGAAACTGTGATACATCGTCTAATTTAATTTCCCTCACTTCTAGTTGTGAATTATTATTCACCACTTTTGGTATCCTTGATTAGCGAATAACCTATAGTTACCATAGATCAGTTGAGTATTCGCACCACTCCCGGTTTCTCAGTCAACAAGTAGTTGTTAATTACCCTTGACTATATGAGTATTCGCACCACTCTTGGTACTAAGCAACCTTGTCTAGATTTTCTTGAGTATTCGCACCACTCCTAGTACTAGACGACCTTTCCTAGATTTCTTGAACTCTCCAGAGTTAAGTTGTAAGTGTTTTGATTCTCTCCAAAATTGCAATCAATGATTGCTTACAAGTCGTTCAAACTATTACTCTTACAGAAAGGATATAATTACAATACAAAGTAGTCTGAAAACTCGCAGGTGTTTCTCTCTTTTCTCTTTCTCTCATCTTACACAAGTAAGCAAATAATACAATGAAGTACTAGAGGGATGCTTTACTTTGCTCTTTCTTTCTTCTCTCTTGATACAAATACAAGAAGATATATTACATTGAGGCTTGAGAGATATTTTTCTGTGATTCACTCTTTCACTCTCTCTCTTTCTTCAAGTGGATATTCTGATGAAGCTCGAGAATATTCTTCTTTTCTTGAGCTCTTCTCTTTTTCTTTTTCCTTTGATTAAAGGAGTTTAGCTATAATAGGTCAAAGAGATTTCCTTGCTTAACGGATGATGAAATATCTTCACATCTTTATATTTTCTCTTTTCATCATCATATTTTTCTTTCTTCTCATCTTTATTTGTAAACCTTGATGATATAACCGTTACAACAATGTTTGTTCTGAGATTTGATAATATGACCGTTGACGAAGCTTATCTTGAGATTTGTTCTTTTTTGGCTATTGATGTAGGTTTCAGTCATATGATGAATGTCTTTTATCAAAGCAGACATGCTTTTCAGATCATTTATCAAAAGCAGTTTTGACTTATCTTTTTGGCACAACTTTTATTGACCTGTTCAACCTTTCTTTTGCTTTTTTCTTCCAACGTTCATTTTGATACGTATGAGATAAGATTGATGAACGTTTGTAGCAATTGTCTTGCACAAGATAAAAACATGTATAACAGGTATGTCCTATTTTTGTTTACTTTAGTGTTTTAGAATTTTTTTATCATTTGTTCAGGATTATGTGTTTTCTAATGTTTTTGTGTTTGTGAGATTAAGTAGTATTGTTTAGTCCGTAAGTGACTTCTTGGTTGGTGTTTTACTTATGATTTCATGATTTGTTTTGACATACGTATTGTGTCACTATTTCCTAAATGTCTTTCATATACCTACTATTGATATGATTGAATTCGATCTACAATCCACTCATCAGATATAACTTTTGTTGTTTTTGAACGTTGAACATTTAATGTCATTTAATGCTTGCTTAAAACAATAAAGTGCTTTTTGATTTCCTAATGTTAAGGTAGCATTTGGCAATTAAAATATTTCTTTAAAGATACCAAGCGTTGAGTAAAGACTTTATCGTTGGACGAAGTATTGGTTTAGCTCATGGTATCATTTAGACAAGTAAACGTTTCTTGTGATATAGTCTTTTTAGACATACATCATTTAGCTTTGTTTGTTTTCTTTTACTGTTTTATGTTTTTAATCTTTTAGTGTGTTTTGTCAAAGACATCGTCTTTACACTATTTTGCTTTCGAGAGAGAAATTGAATACCCTTTGGGTATGATAAGCTCTAAGCGTTTAACTTTAACTCTCTTATACGCTTTAGGCATAATAACCGTTTAACACAACTTCTGAGTGTTTTGGCCTAGATGTATTTCTATTTCCTAAGAACCTAAGTGCTTTCCTAAGGATTTTTATGTTGGGGATTTCGGTTCTAAGTCTTGTGTTTTCATCCTAAAGTGCTTTCCTATTTTTTAGAGTCTTGAGTTGTTTGTCTTCAGCTAGTGCTTTGAGTTTTCTTCTTGTCTCGCTTCTCTCCTAAGTTCCTTAGCTTGGTTTGACCTTTCTATGAGTTTCTATGTTCGACTTTTTCCCAGACGATCATCCACATATTTTCTTCTTGATGAATTTGGGTATGATCTTTCTATCTTAGAGTTTTTGCCTTGGTGTTTTAGACACTTTGTTTCTATGTTCTTCTATTTGGTGAGGTTGTGAATCTTATTAGACCTTTCTAGCTTTTATGGTTTTCTAGCCTAGTGTTTTTCTAACTTCACCTAGAGTTTAATGGTTTTAACCTAGCTTTCTAATCTAGCAGTATCTTAGAGTTTTCTATACACAAAGACTTCTTCGTTTCATGTTTTTTTAGTTAAACTTCAAAACCAAGGTTTCTATCAAACGAACATGTCTTGTGACGAGCTTGTCATATCTTGACACCTTCAACGCCCAAAAACACCCTCCACATGCAACATATTTCTTAAAAGAACAAAAATGCAAAATATGAACCTACTTTATTCAAGATTTTGATCGAGTTGGATTGTAGACCTCGATGTCAAAAGTCTTATGGTATATTTCAATCTTCAAACAAAGATGAAGTCAACAATCTAAAGAGAAGGTAGAGGAGAAATTTAGAAATAAGTTTAGGAGATGGTGGATTTTATAAAAATGAACTTTTGTTGATAAAAAACCCATTTATAGTTTTAACCTTTTATTATTAAAATATTCTACCCTCATCTTTTAAAAACCACCTTTATTCTTAAACCATTTTCTAGGTTCTCATACACATATTTGACTTGAACAATAGAAAGTTTTTGCATGCATCACCTTCTACCCACACATGGAGACATATTTGTCTTGTATATCTTAACTTACACTAATGTTTAGAAGAGTATATCTTAGACTAAAGGAAGAAAAAACGTTCAAAAGTGTTTCTCATAGCATTGTTCTAAGATGTATCTTAGTCCTAAAAAACAATTTTGTATAAATATAAAATTGTCAAATTTATCTCGAAAAATAATTATCCTTTTAATAATTCTTTTGTATAACATATCTTTAATATTTAAAAAATAAAGTGGCATCATTCTTCTTTTAAGACAACCTAATTTCATGGTCTCATTCTTTTAAGTTTGCTGCGTTTTCCATGATTCAATTGGTACCGAGGGAGTAAAAAGTTTTGAGACAAATATTGTGCCAATATTTAATCAACGCCTTAATATAGATGTTGGAATGCATCAAGTAGTGTCTGATACACCGTGAAACTGATTTTACAATCGACTTGAAACATGCTTTCTCAAACACAAACAGAGTATTCTGATTGACACTGTTTTTCACACAAACAATATATTCTTATTGACCTTGTTTTTCATACAAACAAGTGTTACATTGTATCAAAACAGAAAAGAAAAATACATAGTTTTTGGTACATCCTGAATATGCAAACAACAACAACAAAAATCGCTGCAACTCCAACATAGTATTTGAGAAACTATCATAAAAAGTGTCAAAGGTATGCTGGTAACCTACAACCATGAAAATGAAGACCATGTTCTTCCTAGACTGGCATCCTGTAACCATCAATCAAATTCTTGACACAACCCAAAATTGCTCGCACAACCAAACTATAGAGCTCTTGGTAACAGACATAAACAATCAAAGCCAAAACACCAACCCAACCCATGACACTAAGCCAAGGAAGGAGTGAAGGTATGGGTATAGTGGTCAAAACCAAAACTGAAGAAACACTTGCAATCACCACCATGATGCAGACTAAGATTATCATGAAGTTGTCTGGAAGCATTGTTCCCAGCAGCCACATTAAGAAGTAGAGCACAATCATGAAAACCATAACCGTCATCAGATTGGGGTGTTCTGTTAATAAAGCTCCTCCCTTTGGCGTGGCTATGAAAGCTGTAACTCCAAACAACCAATTGAACAATTTGTCTAAGATCTCTCGTAACTCCATGAATCGATTCACCTCTTCCTCTCTGAGACACAAAAGAACAATGTTAGAACACCCCATCAGCAGAAAGTAGAAGACTGTGATCAATAACTTACCTTGTCGGAATTGGATTCACAGGACCAGAATTCATGGCTGACGGGTTTTTCCTTGTGCTCTGAACTTTGATACCTGGAAAAGTTTATGTATGCATTGTATATATATATATATATAGGAAGTATATGAAACAGGGGAGAGAGAAGCTCTTACGAATTTCATATTAAACGTATTAAACGTATAATACGTATTTAATTAAATAGTCAAATTGGTGACCCCACTTTAGCTGATGAAAAAGAAAAAGGAAATAATAATAAGAATGTGAAGAAAGAAAAATAAGAAGAGCTTTTAGTTTTGAAGATGGTTGAAACGGTATTAAATTTAGCCAGAAGTATAAAACGCGCTCTGAGATGGAACAGCATTATGTTTTAATTTCTTACTTATGTGTAAGTTGCTTTTACCGGTATTATACTTGAAAGTATAAAACGTGGGTGCATATGAAACATTTTAGCTATTTATTTAAGATAAATATATTTTAACACATAAATATTTTACACTCAAACTCAATTGATATTATTTTTTATTTTCTTATTTTCTTAAAAAAATACAAAAAAAATTACTTTCTGATTATTTTATCTTTATACTATATGTTAAATTAATATACAAATATGTCATTTATCATTATTAATTCATTATTAATTTATTTAAGTTTGTGACATAAAAATAGTTAAGTATTGTTTAATAGAAAATAAAGATGTTAAATTAATATACAAATATTTCATTTATCATTATTAATTTATTTAAGTTTGTGACATAAAAATAGTTAAGTATTGTTTAATAGAAAATAAAGACAGGGGCAGAACCCTAAAACCCCTCCTAGGATATTTCTGATGTTAAAGAGAAAAAACACGTGATCCAGAGAGAGAAGATTAGTCAGACGAGAGAGTTCGAAAATCTTAGAGAGAGACTGAGGGCTGAGGCTCTGCTACCTCAGATCACCATACACACACACCGTTCACCGGGAGATCAAGACACACACTTGTGGAGTAGGAGAAAGGCATGCACACAGAGGTATGATTGTATAAACTTCAGTAAATTGTTTTTATCATTTGTAAATGTAGAGATTACAAGCTTTTATACAAAGTCTGAAATCTAACTCTGTAAAACTGTTTTCTGTTTAACCTTTTAACACTCCTCCTAAACAAAAACAGTAAAAAATACGATTTGAAGAAAAAAAAACTCTTTTCACCGAATGATCGGTGAAAAACACCATCTCCAACAAACCTCTGTCATTTTCACTGATTAATAATCGGTAAAACTCCTTCTTTTGCTTTGAAGAAATTTTCCACCGATTAGAAAAGTGAAAACTGAGCTGATCTTCACCCTGAGACGACAACCCTAGGTTTTCGTGACCTCTCCTATTCGATTTGCTTCAACCTAAAACTTTGCTACTCCGATCTGCTTTCTAAGTGACAGAAACTGTTCTCCTTTTAATGTTTTAGTGAGTATATCTGCAATCTGATCTTTGGACTTGTAGTATACTACTTCGAGCTTACCTTTGCTAACCTGCTCCCTGATGAAGTGAAAACGTGTCTCGATGTGTTTGCTCCTACCATGTGATGTAGGATGCTTAGTCAGATTGATGGCTGACTTGTTGTCAATGTCAACAAGCAGTCTGATCTTCCCTTCTACTCCTATCCTCAGTTCCTTCATCAATGAGTCAAGCCAAGCTGCTTGACAAGTGGCTTCACATGCAGCAATGTACTCTGCCTCACATGAAGACAGAACTACAACTGGTTCCTTCGTAGAGCTTCAAGAAATTGGTGCTCCTTCCAGAAAAAACACGTGTCCAGCTGTACTCTTCCTGTCACCCTTGTCTCCACACCAATCTGAGTCTGAGTAAGCCATGACTCACACTTCTCCTCCTGATCCACCTCTGGGCAACAAAATTCCATACTTGATGGTACCTTTTAGATACCTCAAGATTCTTTTGATAGCATTCAGATGAGAGGTTCTGGGATTCTGCATGAATCTGCTGATAACACTGAACATATATTCCATGCTCAGAACTACATTTCTCAAACCCAATGTTCCTCAGAAAACCATCTATCCTTTTATTCCAAGCCCTTGGAACATGTTTGAGTCCATAGAGAGCCTTCTTCAACCTGTACACCTTGTCAGGATGTCTCTTGACTTCAAAACCTTGAGGTTGGACAACATAAACTTCCTCTTCTAGATCTCCATTTAGATAAGCAGACTTTACATCTAATTAATGTAAAACCCAGTTGTTCTGCACAGCAACTGAGACAACCAACCTCACTGTCTCCATTCTGGCCACAGGTGCAAACACCTCTCCATAATCAATTCCAGCCTGCTGCAAAAACCCTTTGGCCACCAATCTGGCCTTGTATCTAATCACTACACCTTGTGGATTTATTTTAGACTTGTAAATCCATTTCAGTGTTATGGGTTTATTGTTAGGAGGCAATTCTGTCAATTCTCAGGTCTGGTTCTTCTCAATTGAACCAATTTCTTCCTTCATAGCCTTGTACCACCTCTCATCCTTCATTGCCTGCTCAAAATCAACTGGTTCAGCTTCAGCTATCAAAGCAAAATGAACAAAATTCCCTTCAGATGAGATAGTTGTATCATAGGCCAGTTCACAGTCTCTCAAATGTGTTGGTATCTGGGTGACTCTAAAAGATCTCCTAACATTCTCCTCCCTCCTGCGTGTCTTTGAATCTGCTGCAGGATCAGTTTCTAACCCAATGGTTGGTCCTCCTTTCTCTCCTGACTTCCACTGCCACTCTCCAGCTTCATCAATCTTCACATCTCTGCTGATTGAAGCTGCACCTGTTATAGGGTCATACAATTTGTACCCACTTGTAACATGGTAACCTATTAGGATCAATGGAACTCCCCTGTCATCTAACTTCTTTTTCAGCTGTTCTGGAACATAGAGAGCCAAAAATCTTCAGATGCTTAACATCTGGCTTTACTCCAGTCCAAGCTTCCTCTGGTGTGACACCATTTAGTCTTTTTGTTGGAGATAAATTCAACACATAAACAATTGTCACCACAGCTTCACCCCATAGGAAATTTGGTAGACTCTTGCTCTTCAACATACACCTGACCATGTTTAGAACAATTCTGTTTTTCCTCTCTGCTGCCCCATTGTGTTGAGGGGTGTAGGGAGGAGTAACTTCATGAATAATTCCATCCCTTTCACAGTATTCTCTGAAATCAGTGGAGATATACTCTCCTCCTCCATCTGTTCTCAAAACTTTCACCTTCTTCTCACTCTATTTTTCAACCATATTTTTAAACTTCTAGAATTTTTGCAGTACCTCTCTTTTCCTCTTCAATAGGTAGACCCAACTAGGGATGGCAATTTTACCTACGGGCACGGGTACCGCGGGTAAAATCCGTGGCAGGTAGTAACTATCTGCGAATATTTTCTACCCGCAGGTAACGGGTAGCGGGTATTTTAATACCCGTTTCTAAACGGGTCGGGTACGGGTAGTATAATACCCGCCCCGCGGGTACCCGTTACCCGCTAAAAATTAAAAAATAAATAATTTATATATTTTTTTATTAAATTTAATTAAAAATAAAATAAAAATATATTTTATTAGTTTAAATTTAATTAAAATTAAATTTTAATTTAGATTTAATATAATTTATATTATATATATATATTTGTATTTTTATTTAAATTTTATTTTTAAAATGTATTAAATATTTTTTTTATTTTTTGCGGGTATCCGCGGGGTTTAAAATACCCGCGGATATTTTTTAAATGAATACCCGACGGGTAGAGGGTCGGGTTGCGGGTAGGCACTACCCGTGCCCGACCCGACCCGTTGCCATCCCTATACTCAACCCTTTCTGGTCCAATCATCTATAAACAATAGAAAATACCTGTTGTCACCAAGTGTTTCTACCTACATAGGACCACACACATCTGAATATACCACTCCCAGCTTCTCTGCAGATTTCTGGGGTAAATACCTCTGAAAGCTGCCATGGGTCTACTTGCATTGAACACATTCTTTGCAAACAGTCCCTGGAATATTTACCTTTGGTAAGCCAATCACCATTTTCTTCTGACTTAGCATTGATAGATCCTGGAAATTCAAATGCCCATACCTGAGATGGCACAACCATTCTTCTTCACTCTTAGTTGCAGTAAAACAATGATGATTTATTGTCTCCATCACAACCTTGAATGTTCTATTTTGTGACAGTTGTGCCTGCACAACAACCTTCCCATTCTGATTGAAGATGCTGAGGCAATTGTCCTCCATTTTCATCTTGTATTTTTTCTGTAAAAGTTGTCCAAGACTAAGCAAATTAGTCTTCAACCTAGGTACATACAATACCTCTTCTATGATGACTTCTCTGCCATTTACACCTCTTAAAACCACTATGCCTGAACCCTCTGCCTCCAAACTACTATTATCAGCAAACCTGATTTTCCCATTCTCCACTCCCTGCATTCTCACAAACCAATCCTTTCTTCCTGTCATGTGAGTGGAACATCCAGAATCAAGGTACCAAACAATGTTTTCTGATTGTTTTTCATCAACATGTGCCATTAGAATCACTGCTTCAGAATCAGACTCTTCCTCCTGGGCCAGATTAGCCCTCTTATTTGGTTTATTTTTAGCCCCTTCACCTTTCCAGCACTCCTTTGCATAATGACCCAGTTTCTGGCAATTATAGCATTTCACCTTTCTCTTATCAAACTTTCATTCTCCATCAACATTCTTTGATTTCTTTTCTTTTCCAGATTCAGTGGACTCTTCTCCTTGCTGGTCTAGAAAATCTTTTCCTTTCTTGCCTCCTTTTTCTCCCTTCTTGAAGCATTTTCCCCTTTCCACTGAGTTCTAGTCTGCAGGGCCTGTTCTTGATACTGTCTGCGTTCATTGAGGCGTAACTCATGAGCTTCCAATGAATGCAGCAACTCCTCACTGTCAATATCCTCCTTTCTTCGATTTTCTTCAATGGCAGCCACCACATAGTCAAATATGGGGGTTAGGGTCCTCAGAATTTTGTCCACAATATATTCATCTGTCAACTTGTCACCACAAGCCCTCATTTTGTTTACTAACTCCTGCACTTTATCAAATACTCAGTCACGGTCTCACTCTCCTCAATGATCAGAGTTTCAAACTGCCTCCTTAGAGCTTGTAGTTTCACCTTTGCATTTCTACCTCCATCACCGTAGGTTTTCACCAAGATGCCCCAAATATCCTTTGTAGTAACTGCACTAGATATTTTGTTGAAAATCTTTTGACTTACATACTGATACATTAAGAATTTGGCTTTACTGTCCAGTTTCTCTAGTAATTTGTGTTCTTTCTTCTTTTCTTGGGTTGCATTTTCACTCAACACAGGCACTCCCTCTTCAATGACTTCCAACACATCTTGAAAACCAAACACAGCCCACATCTTGATCCGCCAGTCAGCAAATTGCTTGCCGTCAAACATAGGTAGTGGTCCATGAACTCATCCAACTCCGACCATCCTTTCTTGCAACTATCTTCCTGAATCTTTGATCTACACATAGTCAAAGAACCCTTCTTTTTTTACTTCTGGGTACACACACCTCCAGCTATCAACACAACACCCACTTCACACACCCACCAGAACAACAACCTAAGCTCTTGATACCATAATAGAAAATAAAGACAGGGGCAGAACCGTAAAACCCCTTTCTAGGATATTTCTGATGTTAAAGAGAAAAAACACGTGACCCAGAGAGAGAAGATCAGTCAGATGAGAGAGTTCGAGAATCTTAGAGAGAGAGAGTGAGGGCTGAGGCTCTGCTAGGGTCCCACCTCAAATCACTATACACACACACCGTTCACCGGGAGATCAAGACACACACTTGTGGAGTAGGAGAAAGGCATGCACACAAAGGTATGACTGTATAAACTTCAGTAAATTGTTTTTATTATTTGTAAATGTAGAGATTACAAGCTTTTATACAAAGTCTGAAATCTAACTCTGTAAAACTGTTTTCTGTTTAACCTTTTAACATTGTTTGACATAGATTTGATTTAAAAATAAATAAATTTGGTTAATTATAAATTTAAAATATGTCTTATAATTATAAATTATTTTAGGGAAAAATTAAAATATTTATTTGATAGACAACGGGACCTTTCAAAACAGTGTTTTTATTTTCATCAGTAAAAAGCTTTCTAACTATCGTAAGTATGAAACGCTTTTTAAAAAAGAAGAGATGAGAAAAGGGAAAACGAATACTTAAATTAGAATGTATTATAGCGTGAATATATTTTACAATTTTATTAATCGTAAATTGTCACTGTGAGATTATTATTATTTTTTAAGTATTTAAAATTCATATATAGAGCCATTAATGATTAATTAATAGTGTAAAATTCTATGTACTTTCAAAATATAGTAAAAATAAAGTACACACAATTGCTTTCGATTTCGTTCAATTTAAAACAATGAAAACAATAAGAAAATAAAACATGCAATGTGAGACTCTTAGATGCATATTTCTTATCGATTGAGAAATGAATTACAATAAAATATTGTAAAGAAGCCATTCAAAGAAAAACTCTAATTAAATGAAATTACTCTTATAACTGTTTGATAATATTAAATTTAGTTAAATATTTTGCTATAAAGTTAGTAATATTGTACACCAAGTAACTATTTAATTCGTATTTCTTCTATTATTTTAATCAAGTTCAAAATTATTTACATTTTCAATATACATATATTTAAATATTAGATGTTTCAGTAGGGATTAGTTCAAGATAGAGAGATTAATCTTTTCGTCGTGTCTTCCTTACTTCTGAACGTTTGGATCGTCCGAACCGTTCGCTGTCAGTCTGGACCGCTCTGCTCCGCTCGGTTGTATTCTTGACCAGAGGGAGGTACCTGCAACAGGCACTCCAACGCTCAAGTTAGGAGCGGTTTAATAAATTGTTTATCACTGTTGAATATTTGAGTCTCGTAGAGTGTGTATTGAACGTACCTGACTTTTGGCCTGTCATTGTATTTATAAGTGTTTCATAGACCAAATAAAAACAAATTTACTTGGAGATTTGGTTAGTTACTTATAAACGACTTTATCAATATCTCTAATCAGATATATTTGGTTATTTTAACCGTCTGCTGGACTTTTGGTCCAATAACGATTTAAACAATAATAACTTAAACGTCGGCCCAATTATGGCCCAACATTGATGTAGCAGATGGACCGAACGATACTTAGTGTTAATCGTTCGGTCCTGAGCATATACCATACATATGCCCCCCAAGTTTGAGTTAACCACAGTTAACTATAGGACTTATGATAAGGTATTTGGGTAGGTTGTGTTTGGTGCTCCTTAAGCTTTCATTTCTCCCTGCATTGGGAAGCAGATTCTAGGAGTTTACCTAGAACATTGCTTAAAGTTGGCGAAGTGGTTCGTCTTGCACACCAAATAGAAATCGAATTTGAACGGTTAAAAACAACAATGTAGACAATTAAACTAACATGTTTTATAAGGCCGAATTAAACTCCACAAAGAACGCTTGTACCCGTTCGGCTTTGACCTAGGAGTTCCCGGAGGACTTCCTAGTGAACGAGCTTTACGTTCGACTTTGACCTAGTAGTTCCTGGAGAACTTCTTAGTGAAAGGGCTTTACTTCACGGCTTCGACCTAGGAATTCATGGGGAACTTCCTAGTGAACGGGCTTTACCGTTTGTTTTTGACCTAGGAGTTCCTAGAGAACTTCATAGTGAGAGGGCTTTACCTCTTCGGCTTTGATCTAGGAGTTCTTCCAAGTGAACAGACTTTACCGTTCCGCTTTGACCTAGGAGTTCTTGGAGAACTTCCTAGTGATAAGGCTTTACCTCTCGGCTTTGAGCTAAGAGTTCTTCCTAGTGCAACCGTTCCACTTTGACCTAGAAGTTCCTGGAAAACTTCCTAGTGAGAGGGTTTTACCTCTCGGCTTTGAGGTAGGACTTCTTCCTAGTGAACCGACTTTATGGTTCGGCTTTGACCTAAGAGTTCCTGGAGAGCTTCCTAGTGAACTCACAACTTGTGAATATGAAATGTCTACGCATATTTATTCCAAAATGTAAAACATAAAAGAATAGCAATAGTTTAGATGAAAAGAAATTAAATTCGAAAATGATTATAACGTTCAACTAAAGTAAAATTTGAGATGAGTCACATTCCAAGTATTGGAGACAACTTTTCCATTAAGAAGCTCAAGCTGACAAGTTCCATTCATCAAGTCTTCAATGATGCGAAACGGTCTCTCCCAATTGGCTGCTAGCTTTCCATGTGCTCGGTTCTTTCTGGCTTCCCCTCTTTTGCGCGATACAAGATCTCCCTCTTTAAAGCTTCTCGGTCCGACTTTACTATTGTATTTTCTAGAAATTACCCTTTTTTGGGTCGTAGCCCGAATAGCGGCAAACTCTAAGTTTTCTGACAAAGTGTGAAGGTTATCTCATAGCTGGTTATTGTTGATATTCATATCCTGGATGTTTCGTCTTAACGAGGGTTCACCTACTTCGACTGGAAGCATGACGTCCGTTCCATAGGTTAAGTTAAAGGGTGTTTCACCAGTAGATCCATGTGGAGTGCATCTGTATCTCCACAATAATTTGGGTAGTTCATCTACCCATAAACCTTTAGCTTCGCCCAACTTTCTTTTCAATGCTACTATTAAAGCTTTGTTAGCAACTTCTGCTTGTCCATTAGTCTAAGAGTGTTCTACTAAACTAGTGACGTGCTTAATGCCCAGGCTCTGCAAAAGTTCTTCAAGTTTTCTATCAATAAATTGTCGGCCATTATCTGTGATAAGTTTTTAGGGTACCCAAATCGACAAATTAGCTGCCATATAAATTTTTGTACTCATTGGACGGAGATGACCACTAGTGGTTCTACCTCGATCCACTTGGTAAAGTATTCCACTGTTACTAGGAGAAATTTATTTTGTGCTCGTGATGAATCAATATTTTGCTCACTTCACTAGGTTTACTATACTGAATTTAATCAGGGAATTGTGCTAAAATGTCCAGTATTTTCCCATTTTTCTTAATTGTGCTTAATTCGATCAGAAATTCTTATTTTAATTAATTTGAATTATCTGAGATTAATTATTTGCATTATTGATTACAGGGAAATTGTTGGATAATATTTTAGGACTAAAAGAGAAATTTCTCAACAATTATATTTTAAATTAAATTGAGAAAGAAAGGTGAAAATTTATTGTGCACACGGAAGTGGCTCATAAAAAATTGAAGCCTTCACTTTGGAACAAGTAACACGTTAAGGGTGCATCATGGCACTAAATGCTTCATACCACATTCACGCCAAAAACTTACACTTCATTCTATATTTTTAATTAATTCAATGGAAGATAAAGTTGGCACAAAGCACACGTTTTTGGATGCACATGATACTTGCTTTATTGGATAAAAGAGAATGGAAAAAGGTGTGGCTGTAGCAACACGTGAAAGCAACATGAAAGGAGAGATGCACTTCACACACCACAGTCCAGCCACCAACAGCAAGGGGCTGCACTTCACGCATCCAGCAAAGAAATGAACATCCAGAGTGGGCAGCAGCTTGTGAGTGCAACAGTTGATTCAGTTTGGAGAAGTGGAAAGATGAGAGAAGGTCACGAGATTCCATTTAGGTGTGTGCTTGGAGAGAATACAGCAACAACACCATCCATAACACAGCAGCAACATGGACGTTCCAGCAAAGAGTGAAGACCCCACGGATGCCATATATGAGAAGAAGAGGTGCTCCACGGAAGAGCAAGGCATCCAGCAGCAGACTAGCACACGTTGAAGAGGAAGTGGTGATGAATATGGAGGGCCCCCTTTCTTCCTTTTGTTACGTACATGATGTGCAGTTTTTCTTTCATTTTGGAGCAATATGAGAATTGGAGGGCCCCTTTGTTGTTTTTGGTACGTAGAAGCATGATAAGAAAGTCAAAGAACAAATTTAGAAGTGGACCCAGCACCATGTTTTCTTTGTTTTAATTTTGCTGCAGTATGGTGATATGGAGCAATTAGAGAATGGAGAATAAGGAGAATGGAACGATCCATAGGAGCTCACGGACAACAATTATGGAGGGCCCATCACTCATTTTGTTGGCATTCTTCCAAATAAAAATCAATTGGGTTTTGGAGTATAAAAAGAGAGAAGAGGGACGTTCCAAAAGGGGAGATTGCAGAGAGTAATGTAGGTAGAATGCTGTATGGAATAAGTCTAGTGCAGCTGGAAAATTCACGGGACATATGCTAGAAAAATACAGCTGCTGGACAGTGGGCTGGAATAACAGATGAAAATCACAGTACAGATGGAAGGCTACGGTTGAATAGTGTGCATATTAGGTTCCAAATTTGATTTCTTTGTTGTAATAATTTCATGCACAATTTAAATTCAATGCAAAGTTTGGTTTCATTTTCTATTTCTGAAATTAAATTCTGTTTTACTGTTTTATTTTACTGCTGTAATTTAATTTCTGCTGTATTTTAATTTCTGTATTATGTATTTCTGCAATTTAATTTCAGCTGTTCTTTCTTTATTTTTGCATGTTTATCATTTACTGTAATTTTATTTTATGTATTTTACTGCAGTAATTTTGATTCTGTTTTTACTGTTTTTGAAATTTACTATTTTCTATTTTTACTGTTTTCTGTATTTTCGTTTTCTGTATTTTCCTGTTACTGTTTTTCTGATTTTGTACTTCTGTAATTGCTGTTTTTACTATTATTATTTACTGCATGTAATTTCATTTTTTTTGTATTTAGTGTTTTACTGTTTTTACTGTTTTCTGTATTTATTGTTTTCTGTATTTTGTGTTTTTCTGTATTTTCGTTTTTACTGTTCCAGATTTATTCTCACTGTTTTATGTTACTGTATTTTCATTTTTACTGTATCAATTTCGTTTTTACTGTTTTAAATTCGTTTTTACCATTTTAGTTTTATTTTTACGGTATGTTTTTACTGATGCTTTTATTTTTGCGTTTAATGTTTTACGTTTTATTCACGTTTAATGTTCCCGTGTTTATTTAATTTTGATGTCTTTTACCATTGGATTTTTACTGTCGTTAAAATTTATTTTGACGTTTTTAATTCAGTCGTGTTTAATTTTCATTGCAACCAAAAACTTTCAAAACACCCCACTCTTCGTGTTTGATCCAAAACTGAACCACATTTGGTCCTTGTGAAACGACCTAGGATTCACATCCTAGCACTATACTGCATTATTTATTGCACATCAAATTTGTATGACCGCGACAGTCGTATCAAATTTTGGCGCCGTTGCCGAGGACCAAAGACGGTTTGGTTTTAGATTTTTTTTTTGTATAAAGTTTTGTTCTGTTAATATGTATGTTTTGTGTGTTTTGTCTTGTATATTTCTGTAGGCGACAACGACACCTTCAGCAAATTTTGGCGGCGTTGTCACTTCAGTTCCAGGTTTTTTGTTTTAGATTTTTACTGTGTTAATATATATTGTGTATATATGTGTGTAATTGTGCTATGTTCTGTATTTAGTTGTTAAAAAAAAAAATTAAAAAAATTAAAAAAAAAAAAATTTACAAATTTTTACTATTGATGTTCTGTCTTGTGTGTGCTTGTAGCATGTATAAATGTGTTTTGTTTTATCTGATTCGTAATTTTTAGTTTTTAGTTTTTACTTTTTATTTTTCCATGTCTACCTATTTTAATGTTGTGAATAATGCTTATTCTGCCAATGTCTGTGATTATGATTCTTATTCTGCATATTACTTTGATTTTAAATCTGCTGATTTTTATGATGAGAACAATATGTTCCATCATCCAATTTCTGAGAGCTCTCTTTGGGAGCCAGCTCCACAATATGAGAGTCAGCAGTATGATTCTCCTATTCAAATAACTCCTCAGCCTTCCACTTCTGAACCTACATTAAAGGAGTTACTAGAGCAGATGACAATGCAGAACATTCAGTTTCAGAAAGGGAACATGCAGTTCAAGCAAGAGAGCATGGAGTTCCAGCAGGAAACTCAAGCTGCCATACAGAATCTGAGTGATCAGATCAGGCAGATGGCCACTCTTGTACCTGAGGAGACTGATGAAAATTTTGGGGACCCGGCAGAAGTAAGCAGTAATCCTGAACCAGGTAGACCACCTTCATCCTCCACTACTTTACCAATCTTCAAGGAAGTGGAGGTAAGCATACCGCAAATTGATTATTCTGTTGACTGTGTTATTAAAGATTATGCTGATGATAGGTATGCTTGTAATCATATTGTTGCTGAGCATGTTTTTAATTCTCCCTCTGAACATGAATCTGAGCCTGTTAAAGATATTATTTCTACATTTGAAACCGATTCATGTTATGAGGATTTATCTGAGGTTCAACCTATTACACTAGAATTGGGTGTCATACCCCTGCATGAAATTTCTGCGGAACCACATTGCACTAACCATGTTGCAGGAGGTACGTATAAATTTGATCAACATACACCCACAGTGGAAAACAAAGGTGCTGACACTGACAGTTCAAAGATCAACAAGCACCTACTGAATCCGCTCAGTAACAATATTTGCTGCTTAGATCCGGCGGTGGAGGATATTTCTCTGCTTGATCAGATTTGGAGGATGAAGCAATTTTTCCTCAAAATTTCCGTCTTGGATCCTGAAGAAGACATCTCCCTGATTGTCCAATTTTGGCAACTGCCACCATAATCCAGGGGAGTTTTCTTTTTCTTTCTTCCCCGTTTTCTGACTTTTATTACATTTGTCCTTTATCTGTTTAAGTTTCAATTGATGATCTTATGCCTTTAACTGATTTGGGACATTGTAGTTTAGGTGTGGTCTGGGGAAGATTCTGCAATTTTTTCTTTTAAGTTTGTTTTTCCTTTTCTTCTTAGTTTTTGTAATTGTTATCTTTAAAAATAAAAAATAAAAAAAAAAATATTTTGTGATAAAAAATTTTTTTGTTTAAAAGCGTGCCAAATCTGTATTCTGATATGTATAATTATTTTTTCTTAGTTTTCACATTGTTATCCTTATAAAAAAAAACAAAATTCAAAAATTCAAAAATTGTTTTGCGTATTCTTTGATTTTATTTCGACCCTCAGTATCTTATTATTTCATACCAATAAAATTTTCACTTCAGATCTCATTTATTTTCCTTATTTTCCTTCACTGTAAATACAATTTCTTAGTTGTTTTCATACAGATCTTTGATTGCAAATTTTTAGACTAAGAAAATATTTCATTCATAATAGCAAAATTACAGTAATGGAAAATAAGAGCTTGAACAGATCTGAATATAAAGATGCAGTAGATATATATGAAAATAAAATATTTTCGGGGGTCGATCTTTAGTGATCGTTAATATTACAAACCAAATAAAAAACAAAAACAACATAAAAAAATTAAAAACATAAAAAAATATAAGTGTTCATATTACAGCCCATATTCTGGCCACACTCGGCCAATAAAAACATAAAAAAAAAATAAATAAATAAACAAAACTTTAAAACTGGAAGAATTCTCGAGCTGGTTGTGGTGGTCTAAGGGAGAGCTCCGTTGAGGGAGCTCTGGTTCGGAATGCGAGCGGAGGCTTTGGTGGAGGAATTTCTCGTTCATTTCTGTCGTCATTATCACCCAGTTGTTTTCTTTCAAACAAAAAATAAAAAATAAAAAAATAAAAAAATAAAAAACTTGTGTTAATAATAGAAGAGGAATGGAAAATTCAATGGAGGTGTGATCAGAGGTCTTACCGTACATGTATAGCGGCAGTTGTGAAAAGAGAGTGCCAGTAGGGTCTATCTCCGCTTGCCAGCGCCTGACCCGATTGCCATGGTTGTTAAACCAGCAGTGCACGTTGTATTCGGTGGCATCTGCGAAGGTCCTTAGTCGAGACGCAATCTCGACGACTTGCGCTCGGCTTGGGTGTGTGACCCCATAGTTGTAGATGTTCATCATCATCTTGATCTGATCATCTGTAAGACGCCATCGCTGACTAGTGTATCTCTCTGATTCCATCTCACTCGTCATCTTTCCTCTTGAAATATTCTAAAACTTAATAAAAAAAATATAAAAATAAATAGAACAAAAACATAAAAAAAAAAAAGAAGAACTAAAAAAAAAAGAAGCATAAAAAAAAAAAAATTAGATTAGTTCTCTGTTTTCTTTATTTGTTCTTGTTTCCTTTTAAATTTATTTTGTCCAGTCTGTATTTGATGTTTCAGTGTCTGGTCTCAGATCTGTTTCACGGTCCTTGCAAAAGGGTCCTAAACGGATCTACGTCCAGTTGTCCGGTTGTTCTTGTCCATATTGTTCTTGTATATTATGTTTATGTGTTTATTTAGTTTTAAGTGGGGTACGTGGCGTTGTTCTACCCGATTGTCTCTGCAATACCTTCAATCGAAGGGAGATTAACGTCTGGTTTCCAGCCGATATACCCCTTAAGTTTTTAGACAGTTGTGTTTTATGTGTTTAAGTGTTTAAATTACAAAAAAATAAAAATAAAAAAAAATGGAAAAGAGGGAGAGCAGGCAAGAGATCAGATGAAAAATAAAGGAAATACTGAAAGGGAAAGACTGGAAAGAAGAGAAAGGAAAAGAAAGCAGTGAAAGATCTGGAAACTTACATGAAAGGAGAAAGAAAGGCAGATCCAGGAGCAGAGGACTTACCTGGAGTAGTAGAGCTGGCAGAGAAGCTCCTCGCGGATCTCAGACTCTTCAGTTGGCACGGGGGGAGAGGCTCCCTGCAGAGATCCAGACGCAGAGAGAGAGGAGAGAGCAGAGAGAGAGGAGAGAGCAGAGAGAGAGTTGAGAGAGAAGCAGAGAGAGTTGAGAGAGAGAGAGGAGTAGAGGCAGGCTGAGGGATCAGAAATGTCACTCGAGGCTGAGAAGGTGCCCTTTTATAGCCAGATTGCTTTCCACTGTAGCAACAGTTCCGGTCTTTGCCACCGAGACTGTTGTCACAGTACCGGTCTCCTTTTTCAGAAAAAAAAAATAATAAAAATAATAAAAAATAAAAAAATAAAAAAATAAAAAAATAAATAATAATAATAAAAATTATTAGCATCTACTGATGGGTGCTAGGTGTTTTAGACATCTGCTGATGGATGTCCCTGATAACATCTGCTGATGGATGTTACTGAAAAATTTCTTCCCATTTTTCCTAACTTTTTATTGCACTTGTCTATATTATTTGCTGCTCTGAAAATGATAGTCTGATGATTGTAACACACTGAGGTCATTGTGTGATTTAAGTGTGGTCTACTGGGGAGAAATTCTGATTTTTCTGTTAGTTTCTGTTAGTATGTTTTTTGTGTGTTAAATTTTTTGTTTTTGAGTGTTAAATTTTTTCTATTTTAAGTTATTTTTATCGAGTTTTGTGTGCAATAAATTTTACATTTTTCTCTTGATTTCTGGATGATGTATAAGTTGTAGATTTTTCCTTCACTTACTTAATACTTATGGTTTAAGATCCTTGCTTTTCTCTGCCTGGAAAGATGATTATACGTTTGAGAGGTTGAATTAATTATGACACAAGTACCCTGTGTGAGATTTGAGCCACTTAATTTTCTTTCTTGTGTGTGATATGTATCTTGAATGCTTGCACATATGCCTTGCCTTGATTCTTTTTGATATACTTGATTGATATGCATGTTCAGACGTGATAAAGGCATTTTTGTTCTTGAGCCTCTTTAGCCAAATAAGCCTACCTTGTTATTATCCTTTGATAACCCCTTTGAGCCTATACTGTATATATTTTTTTGTGTTGAAGCTCATACACTGATCCTAAGTGAAAAACAATGATTATCTTAACCTTAGGAAAGCTGGAGCTATAAAAGTGTTTTGTGAATAAGTGTGGTCTCATTGGGGATTATGATGAATTGGCTAGTTGGTTCCTCATCTTGTGCTGAAAATATGAATTATATCCTGTTGCGTGATAAAGAAAAAAAAAGAGACAGGATGGAAAAAAATGATGATGAGAAAAAGAGAAAAATGAAAAATAATTTTGTGAAGAATGGAGTCGATCTGAGGATTGAATTAGAGGTTTGGGCGAAATTTTACTGTATTTCCAGTTATTCCCCATTGCTCCTCTATTTCTTTTGGGCTATACCTACTTATCCATATTTATCCTTCCTTGTCCTTGGCCCCATTACAACTGTAAAAGACCTTTAGATCTGAACATGCATATGTTTTAAGTGTTGATATTAGAAGCTTGCCAAGTCTACTTGTGTTTGTTTTCTTGAGTACATTGAGTTGAAATTATTTACCTTAAACACTTGAGAGAAACACTATTAGTGCATCTGTGAGGTTATGTTATTTTTAAAACACCTCTTGAGCTGATTAATTATTTTGCCATACTGTGAATTGCTTGGATGATTTCTGTAAGTATGTGCTTTTCTTGATTTTGTGTTGGAAAATTTCTACTTCTTTCATCGGTCCATAATTCTTGAGAACTCTGTAAATTCTTTTTATTTTTCTTGAGTCTTTGTTTTCTGCGTGCTGAGTGTGTGTCACCTTCCTAGAAGTCCTTTGAAATATTCCCTGAGTTGTGTTTTAATTTTGCCCAGGAGTGCAAAAGACTAAGTGTGGTCTATTTTGATGAATCAATATTTTGCTCACTTCACTAGGTTTACTATACTGAATTTAATCAGGGAATTGTGCTAAAATGTCCAGTATTTTCCCATTTTTCTTAATTGTGCTTAATTCGATCAGAAATTCTTATTTTAATTAATTTGAATTATCTGAGATTAATTATTTGCATTATTGATTACAGGGAAATTGTTAGATAATATTTTAGGACTAAAAGAGAAATTTCTCAACAATTATATTTTAAATTAAATTGAGAAAGAAAGGTGAAAATTTATTGTGCACACGGAAGTGGCTCATAAAAAATTGAAGCCTTCACTTTGGAACAAGTAACACGTTAAGGGTGCATCATGGCACTAAATGCTTCATACCACATTCACGCCAAAAACTTACACTTCATTCTATATTTTTAATTAATTCAATGGAAGATAAAGTTGGCACAAAGCACACGTTTTTGGATGCACATGATACTTGCTTTATTGGATAAAAGAGAATGGAAAAAGGTGTTGCTGTAGCAACACGTGAAAGCAACATGAAAGGAGAGATGCACTTCGCACACCACAGTCCAGCCACCAACAGCAAGGGGCTGCACTTCACGCATCCAGCAAAGAAATGAACATCCAGAGTGGGCAGCAGCTTGTGAGTGCAACAGTTGATTCAGTTTGGAGAAGTGGAAAGATGAGAGAAGGTCACGAGATTCCATTTAGGTGTGTGCTTGGAGAGAATACAGCAACAACACCATCCATAACACAGCAGCAACATGGACGTTCCAGCAAAGAGTGAAGACCCCACGGATGCCATATATGAGAAGAAGAGGTGCTCCACGGAAGAGCAAGGCATCCAGCAGCAGACTAGCACACGTTGAAGAGGAAGTGGTGATGAATATGGAGGGCCCCCTTTCTTCCTTTTGTTACGTACATGATGTGCAGTTTTTCTTTCATTTTGGAGCAATATGAGAATTGGAGGGTCCCTTTGTTGTTTTTGGTACGTAGAAGCATGATAAGAAAGTCAAAGAACAAATTTAGAAGTGGACCCAGCACCATGTTTTCTTTGTTTTAATTTTGCTGCAGTATGGTGATATGGAGCAATTAGAGAATGGAGAATAAGGAGAATGGAACGATCCAGAAGAGCTCACGGACAACAATTATGGAGGGCCCATCACTCATTTTGTTGGCATTCTTCCAAATAAAAATCAATTGGGTTTTGGAGTATAAAAAGAGAGAAGAGGGACGTTCCAAAAGGGGAGATTGCAGAGAGTAATGTAGGTAGAATGCTGTATGGAATAAGTCTAGTGCAGCTGGAAAATTCACGGGACATATGCTAGAAAAATACAGCTGCTGGACAGTGGGCTGGAATAACAGATGAAAATCACAGTACAGATGGAAGGCTACGGTTGAACAGTGTGCATATTAGGTTCCAAATTTGATTTCTTTGTTGTAATAATTTCATGCACAATTTAAATTCAATGCAAAGTTTGGTTTCATTTTCTATTTCTGAAATTAAATTCTGTTTTACTGTTTTATTTTACTGCTGTAATTTAATTTCTGCTGTATTTTAATTTCTGTATTATGTATTTCTGCAATTTAATTTCAGCTGTTCTTTCTTTATTTTTGCATGTTTATCATTTACTGTAATTTTATTTTATGTATTTTACTGCAGTAATTTTGATTCTGTTTTTACTGTTTTTGAAATTTACTATTTTCTATTTTTACTGTTTTCTGTATTTTCGTTTTCTGTATTTTCCTGTTACTGTTTTTCTGATTTTGTACTTCTGTAATTGCTGTTTTTACTATTATTATTTACTGCATGTAATTTCATTTTTTTTGTATTTAGTGTTTTACTGTTTTTACTGTTTTCTGTATTTATTGTTTTCTGTATTTTGTGTTTTTCTGTATTTTCGTTTTTACTGTTCCAGATTTATTCTCACTGTTTTATGTTACTGTATTTTCATTTTTACTGTATCAATTTCGTTTTTACTGTTTTAAATTCGTTTTTACCATTTTAGTTTTATTTTTACGGTATGTTTTTACTGATGCTTTTATTTTTGCGTTTAATGTTTTACGTTTTATTCACGTTTAATGTTCCCGTGTTTATTTAATTTTGATGTCTTTTACCATTGGATTTTTACTGTCGTTAAAATTTATTTTGACGTTTTTAATTCAGTCGTGTTTAATTTTCATTGCAACCAAAAACTTTCAAAACACCCCCCTCTTCGTGTTTGATCCAAAACTGAACCACATTTGGTCCTTGTGAAACGACCTAGGATTCACATCCTAGCACTATACTGCATTATTTATTGCACATCAAATTTGTATGACCGCGACAGTCGTATCAGCTCGCCCAGTCGGTAATGGCCCAACTATATGCATTCCATACTGGGCGAACGACCATGGTGAAATAATACCATGGAACTCTTGAGGCAAGACCCGTACGCCATTGCTATGCTTCTGATAGGGTATACATTTTTTGACCAATAAGTCACAATCACGCTCCATAGCCGACCAATAATATCCAGCTCGTAACGCTCGGGCTCTTAGAGTGCGTTTGCCATAATGTAAGCTGCATATACCACGACGAAGCTCTCTCAAGATGTACTCTACTTCTTCCTTGGACAAGCACGTCAGCAGCGGTGTGGTGTAACCGCTTTTGTATAAGTCTTGTCCCGTAAAGAAAAATTAGGCAATACGTTTGGAATCGGCTATACTAACCTGCTCTCCTTGTTCCAGTCTTTTAATTAAGTCACGAATGTCTTTTCGCTAGTCGGCATTACGAACTGTCGTATCAGTGGTAACGACTTCAATTGCCGGTTTCTCAAGCATTACCCTAATAATCGAGGACAACTACCCTTTACCCTTGAATGGGCCAACTTTGATAGGAGATTCGCTCGGAAGTTTTGTTCCCTTGGGATGTACATAATTTCGATAGTGGTAAAGCTCTTACACAGGTTGCTGGTTTGATAGAAATATCACGACAGTTGATCGTCTTTAACCTGGAAAGTTCCTTTTAAGTGACCGACTACCAATTGAGAATCCATTCGGCATTCTAAATTGGTGACTCCTAATTCCTTGGCCAGTGTTAAACCGCCAATCAACGCTTCATATTCAGCTTGATTGTTGCTAGTATGAAATATTAAAGTTATTGCTTGCTCTATGGAGATACCGTTTGGTCCCTCCAATACTATGCCCATTCCTCCGTCCTTTCTGTAGAAGGAACCGTCCACTTATGAGACGCCAAAGCTAGACGGAGTGTTCAGGTGCAGGTGTTAACTTTACCGCAAAATCTGCTAGGTGGTGCCCTTTAACGGTGTTGTTTGATGCAACTAAGTATAGTTGTAGATCATACCCCTGCACCGGTCGGGCCATGATAGGTGATAACGGTTGAAAATACTGTTATTTGTGATATAATTTTGATACTAAATCAACCCTTTTTGACTTAGAAACTTGCTTTAACTCATGTTTTTGCTTTAGTTTTGTGAATAATAGAATTGATTTAATACTTGATGACTTTATCACTAAATTCTCTTGATTTTGTAGGCTATTGGAATGATTTGAAGGAAGAGTTAAAATACCAAATAGTTGGAATGCATAAAAGTCAACCACAATGCAGAAAAATCAACCATAATGTAGAAAAATCAATCAAAATGCAGAAAAGTTAACCAGAGTGCAGAAAAGTCAACTAGAGTGCAAAAAAGTCAACAAGTGTGTAGAAAAAGTAGCGATGAGCGCCAGTTTTGGGTGCTGAGCGCCAGTTAAGTGCCGCAAAGCTCGCTCAGGCGCCCTTTGAGGGGCCCTAAGCGCCAATACTCACTGTTTCACGCCTGGGTGCCTTAATTAGGGCGCTGAGCGCCAATTTCATGGGCTTGGACCCGTTTTATGTTATTTTTATGTTTTATTTAAGGACTTGCACATCCTAGGGATTGTATCTTTTGATGGCTTCAGCACAGAAACACACTTTTCACCCCTTGGGGTAGATTTGGGGATGTGACAACTCTCTTCTTCTCTTTCTAGGGTTTTTTTATCTCTTTCATTCTTGCATTCCATTGTTCATATAGTTTCTCCATGATAATGGGGAACTAAACCTTATTTGTTGTTGGAAAAGATGTAACCTCTTAAACTCTCATGTATTGAATTGATTTATATTATAAATGCTTTACTTCTTTAATTGTTAGGGTTTTTCCGCTACGCCCTATGCATGCTTTGTTTAATTCATTCAATTGCATGATTATTGATTTTGTCGATATGGACACATGTGGAAAAATCTAGAACTGGGGAAATTCTCCAAAAAACAATATTACCTAGACATAGGGATAGGAGGATTGGTTGCCTTTAAGCTTTTGTGCGAATGTAATGCATAATTAATTGTTGGGGATACAAGACATTGTGATCTAGTAATTAAGAGTATGCTTTATTCACTGAGACATCGGGTTTAAGGTAAATTAGAAAGTGACATTAACATTAATGAAGAAGATGAATTCTTATATGCATGAGAGTGATTAGGTGAAATCTAGACCCGAACAACATATTCATCTCATATTTTCAATATCATCCATTTACCCTTGTGTTTAGCCTCAATTGATCAAATTTGCATTCATGTTTATTTTTATTGCATTTGCATTCAAAAACCCTAAAAATTGTTCTTAAGTCTTAATTGGTTAAGCGATTACATAACTGTTTAGTGTCGTGAGTCTCTTGGAAAACGATACTTAGTCTTACCATTTATAATTACTTGATACGATTCGGTACACTTGCTGGAGTGATAATAAGTTTTTGGCGCCGTTGCCAGGGACTCGTGGTTTAAACTATTCTATTTGTGTGATTCTTAATTGATTAGACTTTATCTTTGATTTTTTTTATGTTTTTATCTTTTTTATCTTTTTATCTTTTCATCTTTTTATTTTTCATCTTTTTATCTTTTTATTTTGTCATCTTTTTATCTTTTTATCTTTTTATCTTTTCATTCTTTTTATTCTTTTTATCTTTTTTTATCTGTACTAAGAGCACAAGCTCATCAGAAAGAGAAGGAGGAAGAAGGTCGCAGGACGCGCCTGGGCGCCCCATTAAGGACGCTGAGCGCCAGACTTCAAGTGCAATTAGAAACATGTTCACCAAGACTCTGTGCATGAAGTGATTAAAGATATCAAAGAGAATGGAGTTATTGAGATGGAGACTCCTTATTCAAGGAGGGTAAAAATGGTGAACAAGAGGATGCTGCAAATACGTTGGTGTGATGAAAGCAAAAGGAACATCAACATAATAGATGCAGATTGTGCGTAATGGTGTCAGGCTCGTGACGTTAAACAAACGCTTATTGGGAGGCAACCCAATTTCTGATTTTTCTTTTTAAATTGATTATTTGTGTGGTTTGGATTTGATGTTGCTTTACAGGAATAACAACATCTACTAGGGTGCTGGACAACATCTACTGAGGGATGCTAGGAGGACTCAGATGATAACATTTACTGATGAATGCTGCTATGAGGGTGATGAATGATAGCGTCTACTGATGGAGGCTATGTGATTAAGCATCTATTGATGAATGCTACTAAAGGCGTCTACTGATGGATGCCGAGGAAGATGAGAAAGATTAACATCTACTGATGGATGCTGATGAGAAGGATTTGCATCTACTGATGGATGCTGGAAGATTCAGATGAGAGCATCTACTGATGGATGCTACTGAGAGAATCTACTGATGGATGTTATGCTACTTGACATCTACTGATGGATGCTGCTGGATCAGGATTTTTATGTTTTTGTTTATTTTGTTTTATTGTTTATGTACTTGGTTTAATGAATTATGCTGCAATGGTTTGGTATGATGTGATAAACTGTTGTTTGTGATGAGTAATATTCTTGTGTTTGCTCTATTGTTTTATGATGCATGTTGAGTTAATGAGTGGTGAGGCTTTTAAGCATAGATGGTGGTAGCTCATAGTTTTGTTAAAAATAGATGCATGATTTCAATTGTGATTAATATGCTAGGAAGAATGTTTATCAAATTGTAGAACTTGAGAGTTAAACTGTGAGAGATTGGACTCCAGAGTTTTTGATTGATTGAATGTTATTACTTTGGAAGCATGATTGGTTTTGCCTAATTTTCTATGATTGAACCACTTGCTTGCTTGTTACACATGATCAAGGCCATGTTTTCTTCTCTCTTAGAGACAATGCGAATAGGTAAACCCATCAAAGAACAATGTTTCTCTTTACCCTTTGAACCTTGAGCCTGATTTAAAAAGTGGAAAAACCCTTTTTAAAATCTTTACCTTAAGTTAAGTAGAGTATGTTTTTGTGGAAATGGAGAATGATTTAAGTTTCGGGTGGTGAGAAACCAAAAAGAACTTTGTGAAATTCATTAAAGAGGCATTGGGGAAAAGAAAAAGCAAAAGAGAATAAAAGAAAGAAAAGAAAAGGTTAAGCTCAATGCAAGTAAAGTTGGGAATGAGTTGAAGATTGGTTTCTCACCTTAAAAAAAAGTAAAAGAGAGATCAATTGTCAATGTGAATGAATGAATTGTGCACTCTCTTAACTCAAGGAACTTTGTTTGGTATGTGGTTAAAAAAAAGTAAAACCAATTTTTCTTCTTAGTCTGGCCTCAATACAAGTCTTGAAAAGCCCTTGTGATGATAACTTGCTTGTGAGTGTGTTTGGTATGTGGTTGAATGAAAGACAAAGTTGATTCATGCGACATTGTGATGGTAGAGTGTAAGAGTGTTTATCTCATTATACACCTTTGAGTGCTTGAGTGAAACATTTATGAGTGCCTGAGTGAAACATTGTCTTTGGTGAGGAATAGTTCCATCCACTTTATGATAACATTCTTGCTTGGTTGTTGATTATTTATGAGGTTTGCATCTGTTATGTATGTCTTGATTATGTGAGCACCATAGTTGAAGCTTGATTGGCTAAAGCATCATTATATCTTGACTAATCTTTCTATGATGAGCAAACATGAGTGATTTACTTGTCCTAGAGGAAAATGCTTTTTGGTGTGCTAGATCATTGTAGTATAATTATTTTGTTTAAGCCAAGTTATGTTTTGCTTGAGGACAAGCAAAGTTTCAAGTTGGGGGTTGTGATAACGGTTGAAAATACCGTTATCTGTGATATAACTTTGATACTAAATGCACCTTTTTTGACTTAGAAACTTGTTTTAACTCATGTTTTTGCTTTAGTTTTTTGAATAAGAGAGTTGAGGTTATACTTGATGATTTTATCACTAAATTCCCTTGATTTTGTAGGCTATTGGAATGATATGAAAGAAGAGTTAAAATACCAAATAGTTGGAATGTAGAAAAGTCAACCAGAATGCAGAAAAGTCAACCAGTGTGCAGAAAAAGTAGCGTTGAGCGCTAGTTTTGGGTGTTGAGCGTCAGTTAAGTGCCGCAAAGTGGGGCACTTAAGCACTCCCTGTTTCACGCCTGAGCACCCTAAGTGGGGCGCCGAGCGCCAGGTTCGTGGGCTTGGACCTGGTTTCTGTTATTTTTATGTTCTATTTAAGGACTTACACGTCCTAGGAATTATATCTTTTGATGGATTGAGCACAGAAACACATTTTTCACCCCTTGGGGTAGATTTGGGGATGTGACAACTCTCTTCTTCTCTTTCTAGGGTTTTTCTATCTCTTTCATTCTTTCATTCCATTGTTCATATAATTTCTCCATGATAATGGGGAACTAAACCTTATTTTTTGTTAGGAAAGATGTAACCTCTTAAATTCTCATGTATTGAATTGATTTATATTATAAATGCTTTACTTCATTAATTGTTAGGGTTTTTCCTCTATGCTCTATGCATGCTTTACTTCTGTGCGAATTGTGTTTAGCCTCAATTGATCAAATTTGCATTCATGTTTATTTTTATAGCATTTGCATGAAAAACCCCAAAAATAGTTCTTAAGTTTTAATTGGTTAAGCGATTACATAACTGTTTAGTGCCGTGAATCTCTTGGGAAACGATACTTGGTCTTACCGTTTATTATTATTTGATATGATTCGGTACACTTGTCGGAGTGTTAACAATAGGTGGATTGGCCAAGATATCATTGACCTTGTCAAAGGCCCTTTGACGCTGGTCGTCCAACCATTGAGTGATCCCCTTTTTCATATTTTTAAGCATTGGCTTAATATGCTCCGCTAGCTTTGGAATAAAACGTGATAGGGACGTTAATCTACCTACTAAGTGTTGAGTTTCTTTCAAATTAGTAGGGCTCCTCATTTCCAAGACCGTTCGACATTTGTCAAGATTGGCCTCAATTCCCCGGGAGGTCAACATGAACCCTAAAAATTTCCCGGTCGGTACACTAAAGGTGCATTTAAAGGGATTTAATTGCATACCATATTTTCTTACTTGTAGGAAAACCTCTTCCAGATCTTTGTAATGTTACTCCATGGATCGACTTCTAACAACTATGTCGTCCAGATATACCTCCATACATCTTCCGATCTGGTGGTGAAGTACTTTGTCCATTAACCATTGATAAGTGACTTTGGCGTTTTTTAGATTGAACGACATCACATTATAACAGAAATTGGCCTGTTCAGTTATGAAAGCTGTTTTCTTTTGATCTGGTGGGTACATGGGAATTTGATATTATCCCAAGTATGCATCTAAAAAACTTAATATCGCGTGCCCTGAAGCAACGTCCATCAGTCTATCAACACTTAAGAGGGGATATGAGTCTTTGGGACATGCTTTGTTTAAATCTGTGAAGTCAACACACATCCTCCATTGACCGTTCGGTTTTCTTACCATAACTATGTTCGCCAACCACGTAGTGTAGGTTACTTCCTTAATGAATCTGGCTTCGAGTAGTTTAGCAACCTTTGTTTGCACAACATTTCTCTTCTCTTCAACCAACCTCCGTTTCTTCTAAGCTACCAGGCGTGCTTCTCTGAACAGGGCTAGTTTGTTTGTCATAATGTTTAGATGAATCCCTGTCATGTCTGCGGCTGTACAAGCGAATAAATCCGTATTGGTTTTCAAGAGTTTTTCTAACTTTTCTTTGTCGGCTTTCGTCAATTTCCCTCCTATAGACGTCACCCATGTCTCG
Source organism: Vigna nakashimae (assembly GCA_034642375.1). Lineage (NCBI taxonomy): Eukaryota > Viridiplantae > Streptophyta > Magnoliopsida > Fabales > Fabaceae > Vigna > Vigna nakashimae. The sequence continues at coordinate 12,241,603 of CM067764.1, read as the reverse complement.
TTTTTGCTGAGAACCAATGGTTTGGTATCATCTTGCGGTTGTATGTGGTCGTCAGTGTTCGTTTAAGGGGCTAGCTCGACTGTTGTAGTTTCCTCTCCTCTACCTTTACTAGAAGGCAAGAAAGGTGTGACTTTCACGCAAGAACCATAGCATTCTCACGCCGTTCGTTGATCTGCCTGTATGATACATATGGCTCCCTTGTCCGAAGGAAATTTCATGGTAAGATGAGGAGTAGATACCACAACTCCAAAGGCATTCAAACATGATCGTCCTAACAAGACGTTATATGAAGTGTTTGCCTCCACTAATAAGAATCTTGTCTTAAGTTCTTTTGTTTCTTTGCCCGTCTCGAGTCAGATTCTTAGGTTTAAATATCCTCGAGTGTCAACTCTTTCGCCTACAAATCTGACAATTTGATCGTTAAATAGGACTATTATATCCTCTATTATATCCATTTTAAGGAACGTCTTCCAATATAGGATGTTGACCGAGCTGCCTTGGTCTACAATACCTTGCCAACACTGTAACGAGCTATCTCGGCTGTAATGACCACGAGATCGTTTTGATCAGGGTTAGGAGCATGGAAATCTTCATCTGTGAAGGTAATAGGTGGAAAAGATCGAGGTTTTCTATCCACCATGTGGACGGTCCTTAGGTTTCTTAGGGGCCTTCTGCGGGCCGAGGATGATGTTCCTCCTCCCGCAAAGGCCCTAGAAATAGTGTTGATGTGCCCGCGAACCGATCGTTCTCGTATGCGACTACAACTGCGACTGCATCGCTGCTCGTCCATTCAATAAGATCGTTCGGGACTCCTAAGTTGAGACTTTTCCATACGAGGGCTTTTTGTTCAAATTCTTTCTTCTTTTACGTATTTACGGAGATAACCTGCTTGGATGAGTCTTTCTATTTCATCTTTCAATGTAGATGATGGAAGCAGCTTCTATCTTCAAGAAGAAACAGTTCCTCAGATCTGGAGATGGCAGCGGATTGAAGTAACGGATGAAGATGTCAGTGCACGTAAGGTGTCTGATGGAATATTTAGCAGTGTTTGGAAGTGTGTGGTGAAGAGAGTCAAGCTCAGATGGCCTTCCATTGGGGAAGGGAGCTAGAGGAAAATAAGCTAAAGAAGCTCAAGCAAGGAACTCGAAGAAGTAGTGGCTGAATTTCAGCAGCATAACACTCTTTCAATTCAAGTTACATTTACAAGTGATGAAGCTCTCTATTTATAGAAGAAGGAGAGCTTCTAAAACATATTGTGCAAGTTATTTAAATGTGCACATGCTGTAAAACAAATAGAGGAAGCTTGGGCAGCAAGCTATAAGTGCCAACTCAGCAAAGCCATTGAAGAAGATGGAGTTATTGTCTTTGGTGTTGAATGTAATGCAAAAGCCATGGGCACCAACCATTCATTTGTGCTTCTTTGCTTTACTTACGTGGCAGCCCCTTTAAGTTGCATAGACATGGTTCCTCCCTTTTATTAATATTCTACAAAAGCAATGTAAAAGTATTTAGCAAAGAGAAAGAGAACTTAGTAAGTAATACTCCATAAGAGTAAGGTAGTGAGTGCTCCCTCTTCCTCTTGGATTCTCTTGGACATGGCTCTTGTTAAAGGTCCTATATGGAGCTTAGATGGTCCTCCATCAGTCCCTTCCTCTTGAAAAATATCTGTCCTCAGATCTTGGGAATCCTGTTGGGCATCTCCTGTGAAAGGAATTAAATCACAAATGTTAAAAGTAGGACTGACGCCATAACTTTCAGGAAGGTCTAATTGATATGCATTATCATTTATTTTCTTGACCACTTTGAAAGGACCATCACCTCTTGGGCTTAATTTGGATTTACGTTGAGAAGGAAATCTTTCCTTTCTCAAGTGAAGCCAAACTAAGTCTCCCTCTTTAAAGATTACTTGTTTTCTCCCTTTGTTGTTGTAGTCAAAATATTTTTGAGTTTGTTTTTCAATATGGGTTTTAACCTTTTCATGTAACTTTTTGATAAACTCCGCTTTAGAAATACCTTCTTTATGAAGAAAAGAAGATGATTCTGGAAGAGGAAGTAAATCAAGTGGTGAACAACCTCAAAAGGAGAAAGTTTAGTAGTCTTGTGAACTACTCTATTATAAGCAAACTCTATATGAGGTAGATGATCATCCCAATTTTTAATATTGCCCTTTAACATTACCCTTAATAGAATTGATAGAGATCTATTTACTACTTCTGTTTGCCCATCAGTTTGTGGGTGACATGTAGTAGAAAATAGTAGTTTAGTTCCTAGCTTGGCCCAAAGTGTTTTCCAAAAGTAGCTAAGGAACTTAACATCTCTATCAAAAACTATAGTTTTGGGTAAGCCATGTAATTTGACTACTTCTATGAAGAAAAGTCTTGCTATATAGCTAGCATCATCTACTTTGTGGCAAGGTATGAAATGAGCCATTTTACTAAATCTATCAACTACCACAAAAATTGAATCAAACCCCTTTTGAGTTCTCGGTAGACCTAGGACAAAATCCATACTAATGTCCTCCCAAGGGGTGCTAGCTATTGGAAGAGGAAGATAGAATCCATGAGGCATGACTTTAGATTTAGCTTGTAAACAAGCTATGCAACTAGAACAATGCTTTTGGACATCTATTCTCATGTGTGGCCAATAAAATTTGCTTTTTAAAGTATGAAGAGTTTTATCAACTCCATGATGGCCCATGAGTCCTCCTCCATGACTTTCCTTGATAAGAAGCTTTCGAATGGATCCTTGGGGTATGCATAATTTTCCTTTATTAAAAAGATACCCCTCAGAAATATAGAATCCGTCGAATGGCTTCTTAAGACAAGATGCATATGTGGATGCAAATGTAGGATCAGTTTCATAAAGTTGCTTAATGTCATCAAAACCTAGTATTTGTGATCCTAAAGTAACTAACAATGCATGACGTCTAGATAGAGCATCTGCAACAACATTAGTACTTCCCTTTTTATGTTTGAAGACATATTGAAACTGCTCGAGATATTCTATCCACTTGGCATGTCTTTTGTTCAGCTTTCCTTGCCCTTTAATATACTTGAGAGATTCATGGTCAGTATTGATAATAAATTCTCTAGACACCAAGTAATGCTCCCAAGTTTGCAATGCTCGAATAAGGGCATATAGTTCTTTGTCATAGGTAGGATAATTCAATGTAGGTCCCCTGAGTTTTTCACTAAAATAAGCTATGGGGTGACCTTCTTGTATAAGGACAACTCTTATTCCTACCCCAGATGCATCACATTCAACTTGAAAAGCTTTAGAAAAATCAGGTAAATGTAGAATGGGTGCATGTGTTAACTTATGCTTCAAGGTCTCAAAGGCTAGACTTTGCTTTTCATCCCATTTGAATGACACATCTTTCTTTAAAAGTTCATTGAGGGGAGCAGCAATAGTAGAGAAATTTTCTACAAATCGTCTATAGAAACCTGCTAGACCTAGAAAACTTCTTACTTCTCCCACTATTTTCAAGACAGGCCACTCTTGGATAGCATTGATTTTGCTAGGATCAACATGTACACCTTCTTTCCCAACTTTGAATCCCAGAAAAATGACACTTTCTTGACAAAAGGTACATTTGTCAAAGTTGGCAAATAAGTGATGTTGTCTAAGTAAAATCAAAACTTTCCTCACATGGTGAAGATGTTCTTTAAGACCTTTGCTATAGATTAGAATGTCATCAAAGTAGACTACAACAAAGCTGTCGATGTATTCCTGAAGGACATGATTCAATAGTCGCATGAATGTACTAGGAGCATTGGTTAAGCCAAAAGGCATGACTAACCATTCATAGAGGCCAAATTTGGTCTTAAAAGCGGTTTTCCATTCATCTCCGTTGTCAACACTCAATTTCGTCCGGGTTGATTTAAATAAAATTTATTTTCATCAGGAAAAAAAAAAGAAATTAATATAATAATAAAAAAAAAAAGAAAAGACGTTCGGCCTTTGACTGTTGCTCTGACCGTTCGTCCTCAACTGTGATCCTTTAGGACGTTCGTCCTTCGCTTCTACCGTTCGTCCTCTGCAATCCGCGTTCATCTTTTCTCGGCTTAAAGCGTTCGTCCTGCTCCACTGCGAACGTTCGGTTCCATCCTTTTGCACGGTTCGACCGTTCGTCCTTACCCTTATAAAAGCGTTCGTCCCGTTCTTTTAGGACGTTCGTCCTTTGCAGCCTCAACCGTTCGTTATTGACCAGTATCTTTACCGTTCGGTTAGGTGTTAATTTGGTAACGTTCGTTCAAGATTTCAAATGATGCCAAACGGTTAGGTGCGAGTTTAATAACGTTCGTTTTAAGCGTTAATTTATTACTGTTCGGTCATGGTTGAGACGATCGTCAAGAACGTGTTCGACAAAGATTCAAAAACGTTCGTCCTTTGGTGTCAGGATTAATAGTGATCGAGCTCAGTGTTCTATAGCGTTCATATAAGTAACGTTCGGTCATATTATCTGAACGATCGTTCTAGTACCCATTTGGAACAGCAACCCATCATCCAGCAGCTCACAGTTGCATGTCCAGCAGCTCCAGCTCCAACACGGCCGACCAGTTTACGCCTTCACTTTGGTGTTCTGCGTCCAGCAAAGGAGGAAGCCAGCCAACTTCCAACGTCCACCCCAGCACCCGTTCACCTTACAGAAACCTTAATGACATGCACCGTATGGCTGGAAGGAGGAGCAGCGTTTGAGGAAGCAGCTCCACGCACGCAGACCACCATCCAACTCCAACAGTTCCAGCTCCGGACAACAGCTCACCGATCACCACTCTTCACGGATAGCAAACGAACGAAAAGCAGATCCAGCTGGGGAAGGAAAGTTGCACGGTGATGAAGGAAGAAACCAGAGGCAGCAGCGTATGGAGAACACAGTCCAACATTCCAGCTTGGGACACACGGCCTAGCACTGCAGAAATTTCACGTGGCACATGGGAAAGTGGAGCTGAGTTTTGGTAAGTTGATTCATAAAGTCACTAAAGAGACAAGGCATGGAGAGCATGCATGGAATAAAAAGAAGAAATGGGCTGTCCACCTAAGATCACATGTCACGGTCGGTCAAGAGGCATGTGTATGTGTAATTTGGAGACAAGAAGTGATGGTGCTAAAGGAATCTTCTTACTTTGCAAAGACCCACAAAGAAATTGGCAGCACATGGGTGTAAGTGAATGAATAATTGGTGCTATCCACTTCTGAAAGTAGCTCACGGTCAAGCATGGGGAGGAATGCATTAAAGAAAAGAAAGTGGATGCCAAAATGTTGGAATCGTACACGGCCAGGAGTTGGGAGTCAGAGAATATGCACGTGGCTTAAAAAAATATATAAAAGAAGAAGTATTGTGCATGATGAGGCTCACGGTTTTAAATGTGCAGCACTAAGTACATGGTGGTCCCTCCTTCATAAGCTTTCCAGCCATGAGACTTTGGAAATTGGAGAGCACTACACGGCTTCCACCCATTTATTCCTTCATGTTCAATTTTTGAAAGAGAAAGCTGACACAAGACAAGAGTTAATTAAAATAAAGAATGGAGAATGAAGAGGGCTTGCACGTGAAAGAGTGGGACCGTGTGGACACCATGTTTTGGAAGCAAGTTGAAGTACACAAGGGACTATGACATGGAGGACTAAAACGGCATTTTCCAGATATGGTGGCACGTTCTTGAATTTTAAAGCAATTGGCTTGCAAACATCTGGCATGTGGATCCTCATTCACGCTGCAGCAACACATGAAGAGGGGAGCATCCAGCTGGGGAAGCAATGCAGGAGTGCGCTGTCCAGCTAGGCCACCACGGTCCAGAGAAAGAAGTCTTCACATGGATAGCACACGGTTTATCCTTTGCTGCACACTTGGATGTTAATTAATTTTCCTTCTTAGATGACCAACACAATGCACACCACACGGCCAATGGTGGAGCTCATGTTCGTCCAAGAAAAGAGTAAGCAACAATTAGTGGTGGGACAATCAACCGAGTGCTCCAGCTATCATCTTCAGTGCTCCAACCACTAAAGAAATCATCATCATCATCTTTCAATTAGTCGAGCTTTCCAGCTGAGCACGTGGAGAAAATGGGACGGTCCAGAGAAGTGGGCAGCAACATCACACGACACTTCTAAAGTGGAGGGCCCCTTGCTTCCATTTTTCCACCATCCAGTGAGCACCAGACGTGAAGATTGCTTTAAAACGGAGAAAGCAGGATTCCGGTAGGGATTGGGGGAGGATTCATCTCTGAACCGATGATCTTCATCTTGGTTCCCCAATCTTCAACCATCATCCATATTCACTTGCCAACACCCATTATCTATCATACACTTATCAGACTACTCTCCACCCTTCATAATTCCTCACCGAACCAGACTCAACCTCCAGTATCATTACCACTTCATATTCATCCTGAACACCACCACCACCAAGAAACCATCTGACGCCCTCCCTCATCACTACAAAACGCCATTACCCGGATTTCCATTCTCCATCACCTAATCTCATCATCATTTTTTCGTCCTTACTCCCTCACCCAGGCATGACCGATCCCAGATATTCATCTCCAGGACCATCCCCCTTCACGGATACACAACTCTAAATTCCTCTTTCCACGGGCACAAAAACAGATGATTCGTCTTTCTTTCTCCCTCAACACTTTATTTCCACCCCAGCCATCACTCTGCTCCTAAAAACCCATCCCATAGAACCCATCATCATCATCCTCATCTTACTCCCCCATCATTTTCCAACCTCTGACCGATCTTCATCCATAAAACACACCCATGACCATCGTTAACACCACGCGACCATCGATCTCCTTCAAGGGTTCATGGACTACAACTCTTAGTTGATCCTTTCACCACTTTCAACACCCGTCACGTGAGAGCGGAGGAGAGGGAGAGGGACCAGAAGCAACTTGCGGCGGTCTGCTTGGAGGAGGCGGTGGCCAGAACTGCTCCGATGGGTGTGGGCGGGGGCGGCATCGCCGGTAGTGGTCCTGGTAGCGCTTGACGTCGCCGACGAAGCTTCGGACGAGGTAGAGGATCCTCCCGCGGCGGCTGGGACGTGGTTGGCGTAGTTAGGTGTCTTAGGAGTCTCGCGTTCGGTGGAGAAGAATGTTGATACAATTGAGTTGAGCTTTTCTGCACCCCTATTTTTCATGCTTTGCACCCCTTTTCATTCGGGCTTAAGCCCACTCTGTGTAAATAATAAAAAACGGAACGAATTGGACCTCAAAGGCACATTCCAGCAACACCTCCAAACGGATACAAAGTGGTTGAAGAGAAGGATTTTGGCCCAATTAAAGGAATCCCAGCATGCACCCGCGGTTTTATCTCTGTACCTCTATTCCTGGCTTTTCTTTTGCTCTTGTTTTCGTTTTAGTCGGTTTTTATTGTGTATTTCCCCCTTTGTATGGTAACCCCCCATCCCTCTGTATTGTATTTCTCTTGTTTATTTATCAAACACTGCACACACTCACTTTTTTTGTATAATGAACAAAAATCACAAAAATAAATAAATAAAATAATAATAAAATTGACAAAATTACAAAAAAATACGTTTTAAAGGTTTAGGCACATGTGTGATCGCACGCATCGTCCTTGTGCCAAAAAAACCTTTTTCCCTTTCTTCAAAAATGCTCAAAATATGTTTTAAAGGTTTAGGCACACGTGTGATCGCTCGCATCGTCCTTGTGCTAAAAACCTTTCCTCTTTCTTAAATAAAAATCAAATAAAAATATTTTGAAAAGGTTTAAGCACACGTGCGACCGCTCGCGTAGGCCTTGTGCTGAAAATCTTTTCCTTTTCTTTTACAAAAGTTAAAAATCAAATAAAAATATTTTGAAAAGGTTTAAGCACACGTGCGACCGCTCGCGTAGGCCTTGTGCTGAAAATCTTTTCCCCTTTCTTTTACAAAAGTTAAAAATCAAATAAAAATATTTTGAAAAGGTTTAAGCACACGTGCGACCGCTCGCGTAGGCCTTGTGCTGAAAATCTTTTCCCCTTCTTTTACAAAAGTTAAAAATCAAATAAAAATATTTTGAAAAGGTTTAAGCACACGTGCGACCGCTCGCGTAGGCCTTGTGCTGAAAATCTTTTCCCCTTCTTTTACAAAAGTTAAAAATCAAATAAAAATATTTTGAAAAGGTTTAAGTACACGTGCGACCGCTCGCGTAGGCCTTGTGCTAGAAAACCTTTTCCTTCTTTATTAAAAACACTAAAATATTCCCAGCTACAAGTAATCTCTCAGTCAGAACTACGTGATCCTTGATTCTCCATCAAAAGTGGAGATACGTAGGAGCAAGGCCAGTCCTTGTCAGGTTCACTCTCCCAAAAATCCAAATTATCCATAACAAATTTCTCAAATAATTTCCAAACAAATTTTCAAGCAGTTTTCTAAAAGAACTACGTAACCCTGATTTCTCACATGAGAATACGTAGGAGCAAGGTCAATCCTTGTCGGGCCCAAAAAACTAAAAAATATTGTTTGTTTATTTAGAGTTTTATTTTAAGGGAAAGTTAAACATTTTGAAAACCACATCCATATTCGCACATTTAGTTAAAGGTACTGCCCTAGGGCAGGCGTTGTAGGGTGCTAATACCTTCCCTACACGTAACCGACTCCCGAACCAAGAATCTGGTTCTATTTGACCATGCATTATCATTTTATGGTTTTTTCGTAGTTTTCCAGAATAAACTATGGTGGCGACTCCAAAATCTCTTTTCAAAACCCGTTTCTTTTCGGATCGTCGTCCCGTCGCGATTCCGGTTGCGACAGATGGCGACTCCGCTGGGGACAGCCAGAGAGTCAGGCCATTTAATTAGATGTGCGAATTCAATGTGGTTTTTCTTTGTGTTTTTTTTTTCTTCTCCTTTTTCTTTATCCTTATTTGATTTCTGTCATAATTGTATGTGTGTTTGTTTTGATTATATTGAACCCTAGGGTAGAAAACATGTTATATCTGCTTAGGAATTTTCTGGTTGTTTTGCAGGTGAGGGTTTGGGATGTACAATTGCATTCTCCCTTCACACACACACATTGTATGCATATCATGAGTGAGGCCCTATACCCGGGTCTGAGCGCAACTTAGAAATAGAGGGGTTGTGTAGCGGTGTCACTCTGGGATGTACTTCCTGTTTGGCTATCGTGAGAACCCCAGCTAGAGTCTGTTCTCTTCATTTGTGTCTCCACATCTAGTTGATTACTCTGACTGTTGTGGAGAAACAGTGAAAAGAGCCATAGCTCTGGTGGCCTGACTTAAGAATTAGGAAGCTATCCTTGTGAGTGCATATATTTGGCCTTAGAACTTCAGTCATTCAACCTTTGATAAGGCACAAAAGGGAGAAACGTGTATTCTTATAACCCTCATGTTCGCTTAATAAAAATCACTCACCTTGTACATATCATCATATCTCTTTATCTTTTTTCCTTCTTTTGCTTTTTCCTTTTTTCTTCGCTCATTGTTTTTTTTTTTTTATATAGTCTTGTCACATTTTTGCGGATTCTAGTCAAAAATTATAAAGTTGTGATTAAGGCCTTTAAGCTAAAGATGAGAATTAACATGGAATTTTGAGTCAAGGGGTATTCGAGTTCATATATTTTGTTGATGCACGTCAAACAAAGGAGAGTAATATTAGTGGAGTATAAGAATTTGTTGAACCTGCCAGAGTGGAGGAATTTGAGTAAATCTTAGATACACTTCTCGGATGCAAGGTGCCTACATTTACCTCGGGAAATATACCCCTACTCATAACTAGTGCGAATCAGGAAAGTACACCCAATGAAGTTGGAAAGCGAGTTCACAATCAAGGGCAAATTGAGGGGCTTTCCTCAAAGATACTTATAGGAATACCTTCATCGTTTGGCTTAAGAGGAAATTTGGGAAACGTTTACAGATGTATTAGCTCTTCTCCTCTATGGTGTCATGCTTTCTCCTAAATGTCAAGAACCTCGTCGATTATGCCGCCATGAACCATTTGTGGGATACTAAGAGCGTTGTAAGGATCCAGTCACTGCCATCCTGACTGAAGTTTATGGGACCCTTAATCGTTGTTATGAACTTAAGGGAGGAAAGATGTTATGTTGTCTACATGTGGTTCATTTCCCGTGAGACTGGAGGCGCCTTTAATTCCCCGTACCCCATGGACGAGCTATTGCAGTGAAAACCGAATGTGAAAGGAGCAAATGAATGGGCGTAACTTTGTGCAAGTTTAAACGAAGAACAAGTTAAATGGTATGTCCCTTGGCAGCATAGATCGCAGATTATATATCATTGCGGGAGCTAAAAATGAGCTTGGAGGAGTCTCCAACAAATTATAGAGATGAACCAACCACAAGGCACGCAGAAACTCTCGTCACACATGCAGAAACGCTCGTCGCCGAAGTGACGCCAAGTGAACTTTCGTCTAGACGACGCTCATCCTGGAGTAGAAGAGGATGCTCGTTTTGAAGAAGACGCTCGTCCGGATGACGTGAGAAGAGGACATTCGTCCAAGACGCTTAGAAAGGGCGATCGTCCAGGCAGAAATGGACGCTCGTCCAGGCCAGAGAAGAGGACGCTCGTCCCGATTTCAGTGGACGCTCGTCCACTTTCAGACTTTTGCTGATGTGTCTATTTTAACCGAGAAACACAAAGGGGTTACGGTCTTTGTTTCTTCGGAGGTGCATCTCACTTATAGGAAAGCCTGGAGTGCTGCTAGGGCTCCTGGGAACACTCCCTTCTTCCTCTTGGGTTCTTCATCTTCTTTCATGGTCATTTTACCTTGTGAGGAATGAACTTTTGCTAAAATGCTTCGTCAAGTTAAGAACGCTTACAAAAATGTTGTTCGCTTCGAAGAAAGGCCCAAGATCATGAACTGCTAATGAAAGTTTCCTTAACCAATGGATCGCAGAAAGGGTTAAGACAATCAAGTTGTAATTAATTTCCCTTACCCAAATTGTGGAAGGAAATTTCAAAATGATGAGCCGTGGATAGAAGCAGCAATGACAAAACTAGAAGGAATGTCGACGTTTAGCTAAGAGGGAACATAAAAGATTGATGAGTTAGATGAAGAAAGAATATGTCGTTGAATAAGGACAAGTTACGAAGAATTGGAAGAAAAGTCTCTCACAATTAGCTTCCCTCATCAATGAAATCGTTGAAGATGTTCTTAAGCTTCTTAGCTGATGCTGAGTCTGCATTGCCAATCCTTAACCCGCCTAAGGGGATTGAAACATTCCTCAATTACTGCGAGAAGCTGATCAGGCAAATGAAGGATGTGATGACTAAAATGGTTGACCAAGAATTCCTATGTCTCACATTTTGGGAACTTTTGAATGATGAATTACCTTATTGATTATGTTCCATGTTAATTTCTAAATTATACCGGGGCAATATTTTCACAGCTTTATAGTTTCTGACTAGAGAATTTGAACTATGTTGTCTTTTCTTTTCTTTTTTATTTTTATTTTCTTTTTCTTAATTTGTTTCAAAAAAAAAAAAAAAAAAAAAAAAAAACAGCTAAACATCTAAGACACCCTAAAGGACATGAACCAGTACCAAAATCATGGGGAACCAAGTAGAAGTTCAAGAAGGATTGAAAGCCGATATCCAACAGCTGAAGGGACAAATGAGCCTAATTCCAGAGGCCCTGAATGCCTTACAAAGCCCTGGAGATTCGTCCGCACAACGACTACAACAAGAAGTTCCGGAAGCACAAACTTTCCCTTCCCATCGTCTTCCCTAGAATTACACTACACCCTTGGGAGTTGGACTCAGGACAACTTTGCATTCAAAAGGCCGAGATAATACGAGGAAGGAGGCAACAAGCTTAGGGTAACCACTTTTATGGTCCCTACAAAAAATGATTCAGCCCAGTGTAGTGAGGAAGATAATGACAAAGCAACCTGAGTTGAAATCCTTTCCTCATGTTATTACGCCAGTGGATTTTGAGTGCGCTCATCTTGAATTTTCATACATTCAGTCTTGTGGAGATGTGGTGGATTTTTATTTTTTTTTTCTTGAGGTAGTACAAATACAACATGGACGTGGCATCACATTGATTACAACTACAAAGCATGGTGAGGAAGGAATATGAATTATACAAAGGATACGTTCAAAGGTGGAAAGAGATTGTTGCTCAAGGAAAGTCTCTTATGAGTGATAACGAGATCGTTGACACTTTTCTAGATACTCTGCAATCACCCTTCTGCGAGACCATGATGAGCAGTGTTTTCCTAAGCTTCTTAAACTTGCGATAATCCAGGAAAGAATTAAAATTGGTGTGAAGACTGAAAAGATCGTGCAAGGTCCTACCATGACAACGAATGTGAACAAGTCTGGTCTAAGCCTCGGACAAGGAGAGAAGAAAAAGCTCAATCACATCCTACGGCTCAAATATCGTTGGCCTACCCTTTGAAACTACTCCGAGACAAGATTGGACTCAGCCCAAACTCAATTTCTCACCAAGTTGTCGGGTAGAAAATTGTTGATCAAGAGAAAAGGCCTACGAGTTTCACTCCTATTCATATAACTTATGCAACATTGCTTCCAAGTCTTATGCATAAAAAGGGATGGTTTCCGTTTGTTACATGGAGCCTTTAAAGCCTCAATACCTCAGGACTCATGATACAACATACACAAAAGGTGATTACCACGGAGTGGCCATCAATCGTTCTACCAAAAGTGCTGGTGGTTCAAGCGAGAAGGCAAACTTTGATTCATTCAAGATATTTAAAGTTTGAAGAAAGTTAATCCAGCACTGTGGCAAGGCGTGAGTTCACCTCTACAAATGCCATAGACAAATGAAGAGGACTCTAGGACTACCTGGGAAAGCGGAGATTATTGTAAAAGGCGAAACCGATGTTGATTTGCTCATATTTTGAATTGTTGTTAGAACTTTCATTACGAGGTAATCTCCAAGGTTTAATGGAAATCATGTCCTCATAGGGTGTCGCAAAAAATAAAATATAAAAAAAAAATAATAATAATGAAATAAAGAAAAAGAGGAAAACCGATAAATCAAAAACAAAGTTGCAGTGTAAGATTTTTCCCAATTTTGATGTTTTCTCTCGAAACGTGTTTTTCCACAAATAAGGGTTTTTTAACGTGTTTTCCATCAGAGGCTTGTTAGGAGCCCATTTCTTCATTTTTTTTTTATATATACAAATAATTTTTGAGTTTTCACTTCTAAATTCATTTTTCGAAGTTAATTTTCCTTATTTGTAAATATTTTTTAAGCCCATTTTTCTAATGGTTTCGTACAAAGAATTGATTGAAAATTTTAGACTAAATGCATCAAATAAAAATCATAAAGGGCTAATTTATTTCATCAAGTGAGCAAACTTTACAGAGGAAAAAGGTTTGAACAGAGAGACTAATTTGAATACAAAGCCAAAATACAAAAAAACAGGGATACACAATTTTAGAAAAAAAAAAAAAAAAAAAAAAAAACGCAAGGTTACTTTACCTTACAAAAAAAACACACATAAGAGCAATAATAGTAAGGGTGTGCAGTGGTCGATCGCGGACGATCGTTAAGATTACAGTCCAAGAAATAAACAAAAATGAAAGCGTAAAGAAAATACAAAAAATTTAAAAAAAAAATGTCCATATTACAGTCCTTATTAAATTCCGGCCACACTCGGCCAACAAAAACAAAACAAAAAAACATTTCAATGGTTGAAAAACTCTCGAGCTGGTTGTGGTGGTCTAAGAGAGAGCTCCGTCGAGGGAGGTCTGATATGGAATCCGCGGAATGCAGGAGGCGCTGGTGGAGGGAGTTGTTGTTCATCTCTGTCGTCGTCAATGATGATCGGAACAGGGAACAGATCCAAAAGCTTCGGAGCCTTCATGACTACCCAACCGGTTTCTCCAAAAAAATAAAAAAATAATAATAAAAAGGAAACAATTGTGTCACAAGAGGGAAGAGAGGGAGAAAATTGAAAAGTCAAGGATGAAGTTAGGGTTTTTACCATACATGTACAGAGGTAGTAGAGAAAAGAGGGTGCCGGTGGGATCCAATTCCGCTTGCCAACGTCTTACTCTATTCCCATGATTGCTAAACCAGCACTGGACGTTGTACTCCCCCGCTTCTCCGAATGCCCTGATTCGAGTAGTGATCTCAAAAATCTGAGCTCGACTTGGGTGAGTGACTCCGTAATTGTAAATGTTGGTCATTATCCTGATTTGATCTTCTGTCGGACGCCACTTTGGGCAGGTCGGTCTCTCCATTTCCATTTCCTTCTCATCCATTTCCCTAATTTGTCTAAATAAATAATAAATAAAAAAAAAACAAAAAAACAAAAACAAAATAAACCATAAATAACAAAAATTTTATGTTCATTAGTCTAATGTCTTCTTCCATTGTGTTTCTTTTAAGCTAATTTTGTTCTTTGTATTGGGTCTTTCGAGTCTCGTTGTCCAGTTTGTGATCTGTTTCATGGTCCTCGCAAAGGTTCCTAAACGGATCTACGTCCAGATTGTCCATTGTCCATGTCCTTGTGCTCATACGAGTAATTTTTCTTTTAAGTTTTCTGTTTTTATGGGGTACGTGGCGTTGTTCTACCCGATTGTCTCTGTCATACCTTCAAACAAAGGGAGATTAGCGTCTGGTTTCCAGCCTATATACCCCTTATCTTTGTTAAGACAGTTGTGTTTTTAAGTGTTTTAAGTTTTTAAGATCAAAAAAAAAGAGGAAGAAAGAGGGCTCAGAAAGAAATGCAGAGAAAGGCGAGAGGGAAATAAAAGCAGACAAAGCGAAAAAAGCAGAAGAAAATGAAGAGATTGCAGAAAAGAAAAAAACATGGAAGCAGAAAGAGCAACAAACGGAAAGCAAAGGAAGGCAGAGAAATCATAAAGGAAAGCAGGAAAAGGGGAAGAGGTGAAGAAGAGCAGAAAGCTTAAAAGAAAAACGAATGGAAAGAGGGAAAGAAAAACTTGAAAGCATGGAAAGAAAAATACCAAAGAAGAAAAGGAAGATCTAGAAGAAGGAGGACTTACCCGGAAGCAGAAAGGCTTACAGAAGCTCGTCGCAGCACTCGGAGGCCTTCAGAGGCACGCGGGGACAGAGGCTCCTAGCAGATCCAGAAGCTCAAGAGAGGGAGAGTTAGAGAGAAGGGAGAGCGGAGGAATGTTTTAGAGAGAGAGCGAGTGGTCAGGAAATGCCCTCAGATGCCAGGGAGTGAGCTTTTAAAGCTGAGTCGTTTCCACTGTTACAACAGTTCCGGTCTCAGTACCGAAACTGTTGTCACAGTCCCGGTTTTCCTGATTTCAAATTCAAAAATAAAAAAAAATATATATAAAATTTTGAAAATGTGAAAACGGGTAGGGTTTTGTTGTTGGGTCAATCCGGCCCAATACAAGACTTCCTAGATGATCCGATTTCACCAAAAAAATATAAAAAAAAAATAAATATAAAAAATATGATAAATAGAAAATTTTCAAAAATAATAAGTTGAGTGATGTAAAATTTGAATTGTTCAAAATTGTTTTTCATTTGCATGATAAAGGACGTTTCTCAGGTTCATTGGGCCTCATTGTCATGTTAGCCTTCTTTGAACCCAATCCTTTCTGAAATGTAAATTTGAGTGAAAAATTATTTTGGCATGTTTGTAATTTCACATCACACCATTTTGTTTGATTTTATTCCTTCTTCTTCTACTTTGTTTGAATAAATCTAAAAAAAAAAAAAGAAGAGAAGCGAACAGTGCTCGAGCCCATTAGGCCCAAATGGCCTTCGTGGTTTTCTCTCGAGTCTACTTCTTTTGAAAAAAATATCAAAAATATTTTGTTTTCACATTTTTGCTGTTGAATGATGTTTAGTACATTTGTTCAAATTGTCCTGTATGATTTTCTTTGAATTTGTAGTTTAAAAAAAAATCTGAAAATGAAAGGGAACAGTGCTCGAGTCCATTAGGCCCAATGGCCTTCGTGGTTTTCTCTCGAGTCTACTTCTTTTGAAAAAATATCAAAAATATTTTGTTTTCACATTTTTGCTGTTGAATGATGTTTAGTACATTTGTTCAAATTTTCCTGTGTGATTTTCTTTGAATTTGTAGTGAAAAAAAAAACAATCTGAAAATGAAAGGGAACAGTGCTCGAGCCTATTAGGCCCAATGGCCTTCGTGGTTTTCTCTCGAGTCTACTTCTTTTGAAAAAATGTCAAAAAATATTTTGTTTTCACATTTTTGCTGTTGATTGATGTTTTAGTACATTTGTTCAAATTGTCCTGTGTGATTTTCTTTGAATTTGCACCAAAAAATCTCTGAGAATGAAAGATGAACAGTTTTTGAGCCCAGTAGGCCCTTTTGTCATATGTGGTTTCTCATATCAATTTTTGCATTGCTCACCAAACCGAGTTTCTGCACTGGTTCCCAAGCTCATTTTCCACATTAGCCCAGAAAGTTCTTTTCATAATGGCTTGCAAAGCCCAGTTTTCATGCTGGCTCGCAAGGCCCAAATTCCACAATGGCCGAAAAATCTCAATTTCCACAATAGCTCTCAAAAGCCCAGTTCCTACAATGGCCCATAAAAGCCCAGTTCCTACACTGGCCTACAAAAGCCCAGTTCCTACACTGGCCCACAAAAGCCCAGTTCCTACACTGGCCCACAAAAGTCCACAAAAGCCCAGTTCCTACACTGGCCCACAAAAGCCCAGTTCCTATACTGGCCCACAAAAGCCCAGTTCCTACACTGGCCCACAAAAGCCCAGTTCCTACACTGGCCCACAAAAGCCCAGTTCCTACACTGACCCACAAAAGCCCAGTTTTCATACTGGCCACCAAAACCTATTTTTCTCTAAAAAAAAAAGAAAAAAAAATCTGTTTTGCAACTGGTATCATCATTTCCATTTCATATTACTTTGCTTCACACATAAAACCAAAAAAAATACGCAAAAGTTGAGTCAATTGTTTTCGATGCAAATCATCCATTTTATGAGATTTCAAAAAAAAAATGTAATGGATGTCATAATCTCCTATGGTCAAATGTTTAAATCACATATTCTTAAGAGATATCTATGTGTGCATTGCTTGAAAGCATCATCCTTCAGCCCTCGATATACCAAGAGATTGACCCAATCATAAACACCAAGTGTTACCCTGGGGCCAATTTTCCGTTACCTCCACTGGCTTTCATTTGGGAGATCCTGGAATCCGTTGTGACAAAACAAAAAAAAAATATAAGAAAAAAAAAAGAAAAAAAAGAGGATGAAAAATGACTCGTGTTGAGATCATTTAGTCTTATCTCCTAATTAATCTTTTGAAAATAAAGCAACCAAAATTTGAAGTGATGTGTGGCCATTTTTCTTCATCCAAAAAAAAAAAAAAAACAAAATATACCCTTTGATACCAAATTTGAGCCAATAAGAAATTTCTTTTCAAAATTTTACCCAAACAAGAGTTACCATCACAGTAGAAGTCGACTCAAATTGCAAGAAGAACACACTTAGTGATCAAATGAAGAAAATTCCTCAAAAGTGAAGCAAAAATACAAAGAACCACAAAGTGATAGCAAGCAAAGAATGAAATTTGAGAGAGGACAAAATAGTCAAAACAGATTTGACAAATAGTTGATACAAGGTGCAGATGGTAACTCGTGTTTCAAATAACCCAAAAAAAAAAAAAATTTATTTGAGCCTTTATATCCTTTTTTTTCAACACCCTTTAGCCCAAGCCACATTACAAGCCCAATAAAAGTCCACACGGATTGAATAATGGTTGCTTAATTTTTCATGAAGCTTAATTTTGAGACAAGACAAAAATGACTAACAATGCAGTTAAAAAAAAAAATTGATGAAAAATAAATGTCCTCGGATGAAGGGAACTCCCTATTGATCAAAATTTTGAAGGAAAATCAAACCAATTTGGGGCAATCTTTTCAAGCCAATCCTTTCCATATCCATCACAAATTCATGAACACATTCAAATCCCATTCAAACTCTTCCCCCGATTCACAAACTAGAGGGCAATTTTTGGGCAACTTTATTTCATGTGTTTTGGCCCTTCCAAAATATAGTCAACTTTGTTAGTCTCACATTTGTTTCATCTGTATATGCAAAGTTCGTATCAAGACCAGGGCATCCCTTGTTGGGCCTCTCAGATTTGTCCACACTAAGATTCATAAATCCACCCTCAAGATAGGGGTAGACACTTTGGGGCTCTGAGTCCATCATTCGTAAACCCGAAATGGGGGGCAACTTCTTTTTGAACCTCACTTAAGTGACTCATACCCAAAACCAGGGGCAATTTTGCAAGAGTTATGTGAATTTCACACCTTCACAATTCACAGATACATTTGTCCATACTTATCTTTTTACCATGCCTCCAAACTGGGGCAACTCCTGACTTCACATTGGCATTTGTATTTGTTTTAAGGAGTAAGAGGCCCAAGTAGCCAACCCGGTACTCTCCAAATCCTTTCACATATTTGTCCCAACCCCTGACATCAAGCATGTATACATAGGTATTTCATCAGAAAATGTCCAGCACAAGCTTCATTTTGAACATTTGACTTTAGAATTTGGATGTCCATCGTAAAAATAAAATGAAGGTCTAAATCTTCATAAATTTGATGATTCCAAAGAAAACAAATTGACTCGAAAAAAAAAAGTGCTTAAAACTCAGTTTTTTTGTCCAATGGTGACCTGTGTTCATCTGACTGGGTACCTGTGTTGGACTTTCTGTACAAATTTGAAATTTCTCTCGGGTAATCGATTACAGGGGTTCTGTAAACGATTACCAGAGCACTTTTTGAACACTCTCACTCATTCCTTGCACAGCTTGCTCCTCCAACTCATGAGGGGTCACCCCACACTCCTTGGCCTCACATCACATCACCATCCATCCTCTCCCACCATTGGAACACCTGCACAAGCCTCAAACAGGTGCAGATTAGCCTAAAAGTCAGTTTTTTTGTCCAATGGTGACCTGTGTTCATCTGACTGGGTACCTGTGTTGGACTTTCTGTACAAATTTGAAATTTCTCTCGGGTAATCGATTACAGGGGTGCTGTAAACGATTACCAGAGCACTTTTTGAACACTCTCACTCATTCCTTGCACAGCTTGCTCCACCAACTCATGAGGGGTCTCCCCACCCTCCTTGGCTTCACATCACATCACCATCCATCCTCTCCCACCAATGGAACACCTGCACAAGCCTCAAACAGGTGCAGATTAGCCTAAAAGTCAGTTTTTGTCCAATGGTGACCTGTGTTCACCTGACTGAGTACCTGTGTTGGACTTTCTGTACAAATTCCCAATTTCTCTCGGGTAATCGTTTACAGGGGTGCTGTAAACGATTACCAGAGCTTTTTTTCAGCAGTCTCACTCATTACTTGCACCACTTTGTCCCCCTACTCATCACGGATCAAGAGCCAACATCATGTACACATTTTCATGAATGTTCATCAAATCTTCTTCCTTCAAAAAAGACAAAAAAAAAATCAACATGCATCAAAGTTTTCTCCTTAAATTCCAAAATCTACACCAACCATATTTCTCTCATATATTGAGATTTCAAATCCTTGTACAAAACCACCAACCCTTTGTTTATTAATTTCAAAATTTTCAAAAAGAAAATCATCAAAGTCAATATCATGAATTTGTTTCCATGTATATTCATCAATTCTCCTCCTTCAAAAAGACAAAAATCAACATGCATCAAAGTTTTCTTCTCTAAATTTCAAAATTTACATCAACCATGTTTTTCTTGCACATTGAGATTTCAAAATCCACATACTTGTACAAAAATGCAACACTTGTTTCTTAATTTCAAAATTTTGAAAGAAAAAAAAATCAAAATCAAAATCAAAAATTTTCTCAAAATTTCAACAAATTCAAAATTTTCAATTTTCAAAACAATCCACCAAGTTTACTTTCGTCCTTTGGTGTCTTGGCCCTCTGCAAGGCAATGGTCAAGTCCAGATTGTCAAACGACCCTCTGCATGGCAATGGTCAATTTTAATTTTCCTCTGCGATCTTGGCCCTCTGCAAGGCAATGGTCAAGTCCAGATTATCAAACGACCCTCTGCTTGGCAATGGTCGAATTCAAGTTTTCTTCTGCGATATTGACCTTATGCAAGGCAATGGTCAAGTCCAGATTGTCAAACGACCCTCTGCTTGGCAATGGTCGAATTCAAGTTTTCTTCTGCGATATTGACCTTCTGCAAGGCAATGGTCAAGTCCAGATTATCAAATGACCCTCTGCTTCGCAATGGTCGAATTCAAGTTTTCTTCTGCGATATTGACCTCTGCAAGGCAATGGTCAAGTCCAGATTGTCAAACGACCCTCTGCATGGCAATGTTCAAATTTAATTTTCCTCTGGTATCTCGGCCCTCTGTAAGACAATGGTCGAGCCCAATTTTACTTTCTGTCATTGGTATCTCGGTCCTCTGTAAGACAATGGTCGAGCCCAATTCTTTCTTTCTGTCATTGGTATCTCGGCCAACTGTAAGACAATGGTCGAGCCCATTTTTAAAATTTTTTCAAATGACCCTCTGCATGGCAATGGTCAGTCCAAATTTTCAAACGACCCTCTGCATGGCAATGGTCGGTCCAAATTTTAATTTTTTCAAATGACCCTCTGCATGGCAATGGTCAGGTACAGTTTTTAATTTTTTCAAACGACCCTCTGCATGGCAATGGTCAAGTCCAGATTTTTTTTTTTTTTTTTCAAACGACCCTCTGCATGGCAATGGTCATTGGTATCAATTTTCAAAATTTCTCAAAAATCAAAATCAAAAAAATATTTTCTCAAAATTTCAAAAGACCCTCTGCATGGCAATGGTCAGACCAAATTTTTTCAAATGACCCTCTGCATGGCAATGGTCAGTCCAAATTTTCAAATGACCCTCTGCATGGCAATGGTCAGGTTCAAATTTTAATTTTTTCAAAACGACCCTATGTAGGGCAATGGTCAATCAAATTCAAATTTCTCATTTTATTTATGCACAAAAAAAAAAGAATTTGTACCTCGCTCACTGCATTTGTAGCATTGGTACACCCTCCACGAGGTTGGCACACTTCATTTCTCAGTTTTGTTTGTTTGTTTTACTCTCTGTTTGTTTCTTATTTATCTTGGAACCCAGACGAAATTAGTATTTCTATCTTTACTTATCTTTTACTTTGATAATACGAAAACATCGTTTATCATATGATCTAGTAAAATCTAAGTAAAGAGGGGCAGCTGTCAACACTCAATTTCGTCCGGGTTGATTTAAATAAAATTTATTTTCATCAGGAAAAAAAAAAGAAATTAATATAATAATAAAAAAAAAAAAAAGAAAAGACGTTCGGCCTTTGACTGTTGCTCTGACCGTTCGTCCTCAACTGTGATCCTTTAGGACGTTCGTCCTTCGCTTCTACCGTTCGTCCTCTGCAATCCGCGTTCATCTTTTCTCGGCTTAAAGCGTTCGTCCTGCTCCACTGCGAACGTTCGGTTCCATCCTTTTGCACGGTTCGACCGTTCGTCCTTACCCTTATAAAAGCGTTCGTCCCGTTCTTTTAGGACGTTCGTCCTTTGCAGCCTCAACCGTTCGTTATTGACCAGTATCTTTACCGTTCGGTTAGGTGTTAATTTGGTAACGTTCGTTCAAGATTTCAAATGATGCCAAACGGTTAGGTGCGAGTTTAATAACGTTCGTTTTAAGCGTTAATTTATTACCGTTCGGTCATGGTTGAGACGATCGTCAAGAACGTGTTCGACAAAGATTCAAAAACGTTCGTCCTTTGGTGTCAGGATTAATAGTGATCGAGCTCAGTGTTCTATAGCGTTCATATAAGTAACGTTCGGTCATATTATCTGAACGATCGTTCTAGTACCCATTTGGAACAGCAACCCATCATCCAGCAGCTCACAGTTGCACGTCCAGCAGCTCCAGCTCCAACACGGTCGACCAGTTTACGCCTTCACTTTGGTGTTCTGCGTCCAGCAAAGGAGGAAGCCAGCCAACTTCCAACGTCCACCCCAGCACCCGTTCACCTTACAGAAACCTTAATGACATGCACCGTATGGCTGGAAGGAGGAGCAGCGTTTGAGGAAGCAGCTCCACGCACGCAGACCACCATCCAACTCCAACAGTTCCAGCTCCGGACAACAGCTCACCGATCACCACTCTTCACGGATAGCAAACGAACGAAAAGCAGATCCAGCTGGGGAAGGAAAGTTGCACGGTGATGAAGGAAGAAACCAGAGGCAGCAGCGTATGGAGAACACAGTCCAACATTCCAGCTTGGGACACACGGCCTAGCACTGCAGAAATTTCACGTGGCACATGGGAAAGTGGAGCTGAGTTTTGGTAAGTTGATTCATAAAGTCACTAAAGAGACAAGGCATGGAGAGCATGCATGGAATAAAAAGAAGAAATGGGCTGTCCACCTAAGATCACATGTCACGGTCGGTCAAGAGGCATGTGTATGTGTAATTTGGAGACAAGAAGTGATGGTGCTAAAGGAATCTTCTTACTTTGCAAAGACCCACAAAGAAATTGGCAGCACATGGGTGTAAGTGAATGAATAATTGGTGCTATCCACTTCTGAAAGTAGCTCACGGTCAAGCATGGGGAGGAATGCATTAAAGAAAAGAAAGTGGATGCCAAAATGTTGGAATCGTACACGGCCAGGAGTTGGGAGTCAGAGAATATGCACGTGGCTTAAAAAAATATATAAAAGAAGAAGTATTGTGCATGATGAGGCTCACGGTTTTAAATGTGCAGCACTAAGTACATGGTGGTCCCTCCTTCATAAGCTTTCCAGCCATGAGACTTTGGAAATTGGAGAGCACTACACGGCTTCCACCCATTTATTC
Organism: Vigna nakashimae; assembly: GCA_034642375.1. Lineage (NCBI taxonomy): Eukaryota > Viridiplantae > Streptophyta > Magnoliopsida > Fabales > Fabaceae > Vigna > Vigna nakashimae. The sequence continues at coordinate 12,218,832 of CM067764.1, read as the reverse complement.
CTTCATGTTCAATTTTTGAAAGAGAAAGCTGACACAAGACAAGAGTTAATTAAAATAAAGAATGGAGAATGAAGAGGGCTTGCACGTGAAAGAGTGGGACCGTGTGGACACCATGTTTTGGAAGCAAGTTGAAGTACACAAGGGACTATGACATGGAGGACTAAAACGGCATTTTCCAGATATGGTGGCACGTTCTTGAATTTTAAAGCAATTGGCTTGCAAACATCTGGCATGTGGATCCTCATTCACGCTGCAGCAACACATGAAGAGGGGAGCATCCAGCTGGGGAAGCAATGCAGGAGTGCGCTGTCCAGCTAGGCCACCACGGTCCAGAGAAAGAAGTCTTCACATGGATAGCACACGGTTTATCCTTTGCTGCACACTTGGATGTTAATTAATTTTCCTTCTTAGATGACCAACACAATGCACACCACACGGCCAATGGTGGAGCTCATGTTCGTCCAAGAAAAGAGTAAGCAACAATTAGTGGTGGGACAATCAACCGAGTGCTCCAGCTATCATCTTCAGTGCTCCAACCACTAAAGAAATCATCATCATCATCTTTCAATTAGTCGAGCTTTCCAGCTGAGCACGTGGAGAAAATGGGACGGTCCAGAGAAGTGGGCAGCAACATCACACGACACTTCTAAAGTGGAGGGCCCCTTGCTTCCATTTTTCCACCATCCAGTGAGCACCAGACGTGAAGATTGCTTTAAAACGGAGAAAGCAGGATTCCGGTAGGGATTGGGGGAGGATTCATCTCTGAACCGATGATCTTCATCTTGGTTCCCCAATCTTCAACCATCATCCATATTCACTTGCCAACACCCATTATCTATCATACACTTATCAGACTACTCTCCACCCTTCATAATTCCTCACCGAACCAGACTCAACCTCCAGTATCATTACCACTTCATATTCATCCTGAACACCACCACCACCAAGAAACCATCTGACGCCCTCCCTCATCACTACAAAACGCCATTACCCGGATTTCCATTCTCCATCACCTAATCTCATCATCATTTTTTCGTCCTTACTCCCTCACCCAGGCATGACCGATCCCAGATATTCATCTCCAGGACCATCCCCCTTCACGGATACACAACTCTAAATTCCTCTTTCCACGGGCACAAAAACAGATGATTCGTCTTTCTTTCTCCCTCAACACTTTATTTCCACCCCAGCCATCACTCTGCTCCTAAAAACCCATCCCATAGAACCCATCATCATCATCCTCATCTTACTCCCCCATCATTTTCCAACCTCTGACCGATCTTCATCCATAAAACACACCCATGACCATCGTTAACACCACGCGACCATCGATCTCCTTCAAGGGTTCATGGACTACAACTCTTAGTTGATCCTTTCACCACTTTCAACACCCGTCACGTGAGAGCGGAGGAGAGGGAGAGGGACCAGAAGCAACTTGCGGCGGTCTGCTTGGAGGAGGCGGTGGCCAGAACTGCTCCGATGGGTGTGGGCGGGGGCGGCATCGCCGGCAGTGGTCCTGGTAGCGCTTGACGTCGCCGACGAAGCTTCGGACGAGGTAGAGGATCCTCCCGCGGCGGCTGGGACGTGGTTGGCGTAGTTAGGTGTCTTAGGAGTCTCGCGTTCGGTGGAGAAGAATGTTGATACAATTGAGTTGAGCTTTTCTGCACCCCTATTTTTCATGCTTTGCACCCCTTTTCATTCGGGCTTAAGCCCACTCTGTGTAAATAATAAAAAACGGAACGAATTGGACCTCAAAGGCACATTCCAGCAACACCTCCAAACGGATACAAAGTGGTTGAAGAGAAGGATTTTGGCCCAATTAAAGGAATCCCAGCATGCACCCGCGGTTTTATCTCTGTACCTCTATTCCTGGCTTTTCTTTTGCTCTTGTTTTCGTTTTAGTCGGTTTTTATTGTGTATTTCCCCCTTTGTATGGTAACCCCCCATCCCTCTGTATTGTATTTCTCTTGTTTATTTATCAAACACTGCACACACTCACTTTTTTTGTATAATGAACAAAAATCACAAAAATAAATAAATAAAATAATAATAAAATTGACAAAATTACAAAAAAATACGTTTTAAAGGTTTAGGCACATGTGTGATCGCACGCATCGTCCTTGTGCCAAAAAAACCTTTTTCCCTTTCTTCAAAAATGCTCAAAATATGTTTTAAAGGTTTAGGCACACGTGTGATCGCTCGCATCGTCCTTGTGCTAAAAACCTTTCCTCTTTCTTAAATAAAAATCAAATAAAAATATTTTGAAAAGGTTTAAGCACACGTGCGACCGCTCGCGTAGGCCTTGTGCTGAAAATCTTTTCCTTTTCTTTTACAAAAGTTAAAAATCAAATAAAAATATTTTGAAAAGGTTTAAGCACACGTGCGACCGCTCGCGTAGGCCTTGTGCTGAAAATCTTTTCCCCTTTCTTTTACAAAAGTTAAAAATCAAATAAAAATATTTTGAAAAGGTTTAAGCACACGTGCGACCGCTCGCGTAGGCCTTGTGCTGAAAATCTTTTCCCCTTCTTTTACAAAAGTTAAAAATCAAATAAAAATATTTTGAAAAGGTTTAAGCACACGTGCGACCGCTCGCGTAGGCCTTGTGCTGAAAATCTTTTCCCCTTCTTTTACAAAAGTTAAAAATCAAATAAAAATATTTTGAAAAGGTTTAAGTACACGTGCGACCGCTCGCGTAGGCCTTGTGCTAGAAAACCTTTTCCTTCTTTATTAAAAACACTAAAATATTCCCAGCTACAAGTAATCTCTCAGTCAGAACTACGTGATCCTTGATTCTCCATCAAAAGTGGAGATACGTAGGAGCAAGGCCAGTCCTTGTCAGGTTCACTCTCCCAAAAATCCAAATTATCCATAACAAATTTCTCAAATAATTTCCAAACAAATTTTCAAGCAGTTTTCTAAAAGAACTACGTAACCCTGATTTCTCACATGAGAATACGTAGGAGCAAGGTCAATCCTTGTCGGGCCCAAAAAACTAAAAAATATTGTTTGTTTATTTAGAGTTTTATTTTAAGGGAAAGTTAAACATTTTGAAAACCACATCCATATTCGCACATTTAGTTAAAGGTACTGCCCTAGGGCAGGCGTTGTAGAGTGCTAATACCTTCCCTACACGTAACCGACTCCCGAACCAAGAATCTGGTTCTATTTGACCATGCCTTATCATTTTATGGTTTTTTCGTAGTTTTCCAGAATAAACTATGGTGGCGACTCCAAAATCTCTTTTCAAAACCCGTTTCTTTTCGGATCGTCGTCCCGTCGCGATTCCGGTTGCGACATCCGTCTTTGATTCTTATTTGATGATATCCACTTTTAAGATCAATCTTGGTGAACATGTTTGCTCCATGTAACTCATCTAACATATCGTCCAACCGAGGAATAGGGTGCCTATACTTGACTGTAATGTTGTTGATAGCCCTACAATCTGTACACATTCGCCAAGAACCATCTTTCTTTGGGACTAACAACACTGGCACGGCACAAGGGCTAAGACTTTTTTGGATCCACCCTTTTTCCAATAAATCATGGACTTGCCTCTCTATCTCTTTGGTTTCTGTAGGGTTAGTCCTATAAGCTGGCCTATTGGGAAGACTAGCTCCAGGGATCAAATCAATCTGATGTTCAATCCCTCTAAGAGGTGGTAAACCACTTGGAACCTCTTTAGGAAATAAATCATCAAATTCTTTCAAAAGCTTTTGTAACCCTTTGGGAAGAGAATCAAGTGGATGATTTATGGAAACAAGTGTCTCTTTGCAATAGAGAAGAAAGTGAGGTTGTCCAAGAAAAAAGATTTTTAGATTGTTTTGTTGGGACAACTACATTGGTTGAGGCACTTTCTAACAAACTTAAATTCTTCTCTTTTGAAACTGTTTTATTTTTGAGCTTTTTCTCACCATCCAATTTTTTTTTAAGTATTATTTGATCCTCTCGTACTTGTGATGGTGTAAGAGGGCTCAAGATAATCTTTTTGCCTTTGTGTTGGATGGTGATCTTGTTGGTGACCCCATCATGCAAAGCTTGTTTGTCATATTGCCAAGGTCGCCCAAGTAAGATGTGACCTGCTTCCATTGGAACAATATCACAAATGATTTGATCTTCATACTTGCCTATGGAAATTGGTACACTTACTTGTTCCTTAACAACTATTCCTTCATCCTCTTTTATCCATTGAAGTTTGTAAGGGTTAGGATGAGGAGTAGGAGTTAAGCCTAGCTTTTCCACCATTCTAAAGCTACAACAATTACAACAAGAACCACTATCCACAATCATAGAACAAGTTTTATCAAAAACTTTGCAGCGTGTGTGGAATAGGTTTTCGCGTTGAGATTGTTCTAACTCCACATGCTTTGCTTCAAGGAGTCTCCTAACCATAAGAAGATCTCCATCACAAGGCGGAGCTTCATGTTCCTCTTCAGATGAGGACAACTCAGACGCACTGGAGGTTGATACCTCACTATGATTTTCATGCTCAAGGATATAGGTTGACTTTTTGAAGTGACACTCAGTTGAATAGTGTCCTCTAGCCCCACATTTAAAACATCTAGTCTCCCTACCCTTGGAATCTCTAGTTTGCTCTCTTGGAGACCGTTGTTCCTTTCCTTTAGAGTTCTCTTTTTCTTTTCTTAGCTCTCAATCCTTGCTTTTGATCTTATCTTTCTCCCGTTCACGCTCTCTCTCTTTTGATTCTTCATATCTTGGAAAACTACCCTCCCTCTTAAAATCTTTCCTATATGAAGAGGAGGTAGCATAAGGTCTCTTTGTGGAAGCTTTTCTTCTATTTTGTTCTTCCACTCTCACACATAGCTGGACAAAGTCATTGAGATCTAAGTAAGGTAAGAGTTCTACCTTATCTCTAATCTCATAGTTCAATCCACTCTGGAATCTAGCTATGGTGAATCTCTCTTCCTCTTTAATTCCAGCTCTTAACACGAGTAATTCTAATTTCTACCGATATTCCTCAACACTCATGTTTCTTTGTTGAAGTCTATGGAGCTTGTCCATGACTTCTCTAGCATAATATGCTGGTACATGCCTTCTGTGTAAGGCTGCTTTTAACTCATTCCAGTATTGGATGGTATAGTCGCCACTCATCTTTTGATCTCTTATGATTGATGTCCACCAATAAAGGGTTGCACCTTGAAAAGTCAAGGTAGCTAAGGTCACTCGCCTCCTATCATCTATGTGGTAGCACTCAAAAATCTGTTCAACCTTCATCTCCCACTCAAAGTATTCTTCTACATTGTCTCGTCCAAAGAAGGGTGGAAGGTCGAGTTTAGGTTCCACATGATGGTCTCTATGGTTATGATTACGCCTAGGAGGGCGTTGATAGTGATCATAAGGGTGATAACTATGGTGATCACTATGTTGGAAATGATCATCATGATCATGGTTTTGCCTATGAGAGTGATCCCCTTGTGAATGCCCTCTTTGAATGAGAGTAAGATTGGCGACCATTTGCCTTAGTTCATGTAACTCAGCCTTGGTTCTATTGAGCTCTTCTCTCAACTCTATGTTGTCCTGATCATGATTGGTGTTACCTTGAACACTAGAGTGACTCATGCTTGTGAAGTAGAGAAAGTGTTTTCACAAAATTTGAAAGACTTGCACAAGTATGAATCAAAACTTTTGGAAAAGAGGATTTGCTTGTTTGTGGTGAATGACTTCTATAGAGATTCTAAAGGTGAAGAAACCGAATAGCTCCCAGGAAGGAGAGGTGAGTCACAATGGACAAGCTTAGAAACCTTGTCCTTCCTTAGCCAGAGTGTCTCCTGACGTTTCTTACCGAAGTTTCTAGATAGAAGTCTTTCAAAACCTTTTTGGAATGTAACGATGTTATGCCCCTAATAAACCAAACGAAGGTTTGTCTATATGGTAGGCACCTAGCTATCACGGAGACGTAGAACACAAATAGTCAACAAGCAAAAGAAAGAAAGTATGAAATGAATGGAAAAAGAAAAAACGACCCTAAGTGAAAGTGCAAATGACACTTGGAGCCACTTGACACACTTCCACACTAAGATGTGCAACTAGACTATTACAATGTTTAATGGTGCTCTTGGAATTGCTTCAAAAGCATTTTCCAAGGTCACTTTAAGTTGGAAAAGAGAAACAAAATGAAAGGAAACTACAAAGGTTCCGTGATATAAAGCCAAAATTACAAGGAAAAAAATGTTGACAAATGAACAAGGCCAAGTGTGGCTGGAAAATTAGATTGGTTGAATGCCAACAATGGTGTGTTTCAGCTGCTGAAATGGTGCTGGACAGCAAGAAGAAGATGCACTTTGGAGTCCAAGCTTGTAACTAATTTAACAAGTCTTCCACTCCCTAATATGCTACCCCTTTGGAGAAGCAATCTGGATTGTTAAAACCTTCACAACAGCCAAACAAAACCAGCAAACAGTTATCACCAAACACGTTACTGCACTAGAGTTTCTTTCCACACCAGACTGCAGTTTGGCATTTTATCGAATAGGTTATGGACAAAATTCCAAACAATGTAAATCAAGAAATTAAAGGCTGGGAAAGGAAAGATGGCACGCAAAATGAACTTAAGAGATGCTATAGAAAGGATTAAGAAATCAAGAAAATCAACACATGCTGCAAAGACATCAAACTCACTGATTTCAGAAATTTGGCAAAAGTGTTTGACAGAATGCCTCAAAGAAAAACCAGTTTTTGGCCAAAATCCTTATGCTGGTGCAGCAGATTTTTCGAAACTGGATTGTACTGGTCCAAATGCTTTTTCTAAACTTGGTTAGTGATAGTTTGATGTATGATTTAACAGTAGTGGTACCAAGCTTTTGCTACAATCCAAATATCAAAGGCAAATGCACCAAAACAGATTGAAACTATGTGCAGAAACTAAAATCTGGCCCAAAAAAAACACTTTAAAATGGATGACTTGAGAGGCAATTTTTCACAGCTATGGTTAGACACCTAATTTGATGATTGGAGAAACTTTGTATGCATTATTTAAAGGTATTCAAACAGTTAAACAACAAAGAGAGGGACCACAACAGAAAATCACTGGTCCACTTACCAAATTCAAGCAATTTCAATGGTCTGAAAACTGATTTTGCACTTTTGGTGAAAACTGACCAAATGAACAGTAGGCACTAGTTTTAATTGACCAAATACACTTGCTGAACCATTGAAAATGCACAGGCAGTCACAGAATCTCAAAAACAGTGTATGAGTTGCCAAATTATGCAGAAAAAGTGACAAAACTGCACCAAAAATTAAAATGCAACAGAGTCAAAGCTGGATGGATCAACAATCATGCAAGAAAGGTCCTAAACAACTAGATCTAACTGTAGAGTATCAGCTAGAAGATTTAAAGTGACCTAAAACATGGCAATGATTACAGCACGGTGCAAAGCTGGACAAATACTGTGACAACACTGTATTGTGAAGTTTTAAACAACTCAGTTATGATTTTCACAAAGCAGTGGTTAATGTGAGTTGATACAACTTGAAAAATGTTTAGAAACTTCAAATAAAGTTGCACCAAGGTTCAGAGACAAAAAATCTGGACAGAAACAGTGCGGACAACATCAATCCAGAAATGAATTTTGATGCAAAATTTGAAACCAGAATATGAGAAACTCAACTATACTTTTTGGAATTCAATGGTTAATACAGATTGCCAGCACTTGAAACATGTATAAAATCATCAAATACACTTGCCTCAAGCTTTAGAATCAATAAATCTGGATAGAAACATCATATAGCATATGAAAACCGAAAATGTAATTTTCTGCAGATTTAAATTGGAAAAAATCAGTGTGCAATGGTGTAAGCTCAAATGATCAAAGCTGGACGTGGTGCCATTGCTTTTCATGATCAACATATAGCTAGCAACACACTGGACTCAAACAAAACAGAACGAAATCACGGCTGAACAGAATTAAACATTTGACAAAATGAAAAACTGCACAAAAATTTTGCACATGACCGTGACATTACTGGAAAATGAAATATAGGGTGAATTGACTCAAAACAATTCATATGCATCGATTAAAATGATGAAGAAACATCTAAGGAACAGTGAATGGAAACAAATATCCACTTAAACATGAAATCAAATCACAGAATATCAGAAAAAAATCAAACAATTGGTGATAGAGAACAGCACAACACGGACAAAACTGGAAATGAATGAAAGAACAACTTAGCTCTTGCAGTGGTAGCGTGGAAACCTGGCTCTTGATGCCAAATGATGGAAGCAGCTTCTATCTTCAAGAAGAAACAGTTCCTCAGATCTGGAGATGGCAGCGGATTGAAGTAACGGATGAAGATGTCAGTGCACGTAAGGTGTCTGATGGAATATTTGGTAGTGTTTGGAAGTGTTTGGTGAAGAGATTCAAGCTCAGATGGCCTTCCATTGGGGAAGGGAACTAGAGGAAAATAAGCTAAAGAAGCTCAAGCAAGGAACTCGAAGAAGTAGTGGCTGAATTTCAGCAGCATAACACTCTTTCAATTCAAGTTACATTTACAAGTGATGAAGCTCTCTATTTATAGAAGAAGGAGAGCTTCTAAAACATATTGTGCAAGTTATTTAAATGTGCACATGCTGTAAAACAAATAGAGGAAGCTTGGGCAGCAAGCTATAAGTGCCAACTCAACAAAGCCATTGAAGAAGATGGAGTTGTTGTCTTTGGTGTTGAAGGTAATGCAAAAGCCATGGGCACCAACCATTCATTTGTGCTTCTTTGCTTTACTTACGTGGCAGCCCCTTTAAGTTGCATAGACATGGTTCCTCCCTTTTATTAATATTCTACAAAAGCAATGTAAAAGTATTTAGCAAAGAGAAAGAGAACTTAGTAAGTAATACTCCATAAGAGTAAGGTAGTGAGTGCTCCCTCTTCCTCTTGGATTCTCTTGGACATGGCTCTTGTTAAAGGTCCTATGTGGAGCTTAGATGGTCCTCCATCAGTAGAGTATTCTTCCGTAGTGTGTCCATGATTCTGAGGGAACTAATAGTGTTTCCTTTCATCTACATTTTTGGGTGTCGGTCTTTTTCGGAGTGTAAGGAGTTCGACATTAATTGCTTCTTTGAGAAACTTAGCCTAGGTGCGTTTAGGGCAGTGTAGTTATTAAATTTGGGTCCCCAAGGAACATCCTTCCGAGGGTATCCTCCGCTTTTGTCGCTATTGTCGACCGGTCGTTTTCCCTATTTTTTTGTTCTTGTTCGTAGAAGCTTCTTCTTGTTGTTTTTTCCTCGAGTATCTTATATCTTCAATACGGATAAACTTAGCCACTCTCTCCTGGAGCTCATCCATAGTTTTAGGGGTCTCACATACAAATTTTCTGAGAAGTATCCCACTCTCAGACATGAAGGTAAATTGCTAATGATAAAAGTATGGTTAATATCTTTGACTCGCCAAGCGGTTTCGTTGTACCTTTTTATAAAAGCTTTCAAAGATTCATCTTTCTCCTGCTTGGTATTCACCAGTTTTGCGAGTGTTAGCTCTTGTGTTCGACTGGATGCATACTGTCTCTTATACCATGACAATGTCTCTCCCTTGATTGATAATGAAAAGGCTCTGCACATAACTGGGTTACTGCTCGTGTAGAGTGCCATTGCATTGACAAATGTCCTTATATGATCATTTGGATCTGTTGATCCATCATATTTATCGACTGTGGGAGGAGTTCTTTTCGGCACAGGAGCTTGCATGATTTCTAATGTGAATGGCAATAGACCGATCAGTCTAACGGTTTGAAGAGGCGTGGGTTCTCGGCCGTTTCGATTTCTGTTTGGGTTACCATTCAGGTTTCCGTTCGTATAGTCGTTTGGATTGTTGTTCGGGTTGGTATGGTGAGATTGCTCTTAGTTGTGGCGAGTTTCATTATTGTTTTCACCATTATGGCCTCATTGGGCCGACGATGCTGAGTGCGGCTCGGACTGTTCTTGACGAGTCCGTTCGGCTCTCAATATCGCAATCTTCTCTTCGTGTTTCCACTACATCTCCTACTGAGCCTGGGTCTGTGCTTGCAAAGCTCTTGTCTGTGTTTGCTATCAGATCTCTAGTGGTCTGCTGCTCCTCCATGCTTCTTGTGGTCACCATTGGGTTTCTTCAACTTCTCTCGACCCCATGGTGGGTGCCAAAATATTTCGGTAGGGATTAGTTCAGAACCGAGAGGCTAACATTTCTGACGTGTCCTCCTTACTTCTGAACGCGTGGACCGCCTGAACCGTTAGTTGTCCATCTGGACAGCTTGGTTGTCGCCTGCTCTGCTCAGTTGTATTCTTGACCAGAGGAAAGGTACCTGCAAAAGGCACTCTGACGCTCAAGTTATGAGCGGTTTAATGAACTGTTTATCACAGTTGATTATTTGAGTCTCGTAGAGTGTGTATTGAATGTACCTGACTTTTGGCCCTGTCATTGTATTTATAAGTGTTTCATAGACAAAATAAAAAAAACTTACTTAAAGATTCAGTTAGTTACTCATAAACGACTTTATCAATATCTCTAATCAGATATCTTTGGTTATTTTAACCGTCTGTTGTACTTTTGGCCCAATAACGATTCAAACAGTAATAACTTAAACGATGACCCAATTATGATCCAACATTGATGTAGCGGATGGACCGAATGATACTCAGTGTTAATCGTTCGGTCCTGAGTGTATATCATACATTAGAAATTATAAAAATATTAATAAATGAGCTTATAGAAATTATTATTTCTACTAATTTATTTAAATAAAAATAAAATTATAAAAATATTGTATCATAATATTAAAAAATGTATATATAAATAAATAATTTTTTATGTTAATCGTTGGATAAAAAAATTAGTCCGTATTTTTATACGAAAAGTCATGGATCGATCCACTTTTTACATATCAAATAGGAATGAACCAAAATGGGAAGGATCGACCTCCATTACCATTTTTATTTGGGTTAAATATGTTTTTAGTCCCTAAACTATTGGTCGTTTTTGGCTTTCGTCCCTCTTTCAAAATAAGGTACAATTTAGTCCTCATTCTTTTCGAAACGTTCGTTTTAGTCTCAAAATTTTGGTTTTAGTCCTCATTTTGTTGACTAAATGAGGACCAAATTTTTAACGGTGTTAGTTTTTGAGGACTAAAACGAACGTTTCGAAAAGAATGAGGACCAAATTGTACCTTATTTTGAAAGAGGGACAAAAACCAAAAATGGCCAATAGTTTAGGGACTAAAAACATATTTAACCCTTTTTATTTTTAAAAAATATAAAACTTTATGAAAATAATTAGATTACTTGAAATTAGAAAATGTTAAATATCACCTAAGAAAAAGTAAGCTAAAAAAAGTAAGAATGTTAGTATATTCATATTTTCAAATCTCTTCAATTAGTATTTTCTTCTCAACTTGATTTTGGTTAAAATATTATTGATTTGACTAAAATCAAGATATTGCTAGAATGATTTTTTTTTATTAATAATTTGTTGTTGTGGTTGATGAAAAGTTATCTTTTTTATTTATATTATTAAAATAACTTTTGTGGTTATTGTAAATCATTATTATCCCTAGTTTAATTTTAATTAGGATTTCTTTGCAATATCGAAGCTAATTTTTTTTTTGAAAAGAACTGTTTTTTTTATTAATTCGTTTGTTAATGTTTCCAATGATTATATTTTTATAATATTGTAAACATGTGATGGTTTGGTGTGGTCAGATGGTGGTTCATCCTCCAAACTATATGCCTCAAGCATGGGGAGAAGCTATGATGATGTTTAAATTTTCTCAAAGAAGGTTAAGTCAACTCTTAAGAAATGGTAGTTAGAGCAAACCTAGATGAGGTGTTCTAGTTTTAGTGACATAAGTTGAAGAATATTCAATTTAAAAGTGAATTTACAAGGGGAGACATCTCTACTGATAAGTTTAGGTAACTCTAAAAATGTTTCTAAATTGTAGGAACAAAACTCTAATATTTTAACTTGGAGACCAAGGTAAAATTCCCTCTATTAGAAGGACGACACATGATCACTACTAAGGAGAAATCATCTCCATTAGAAACATGACACATGACCACTACTAAGGAGAAATCCTCTCCATTATGAGCATGCCACATGACAATAACATGTGTCTCACACAAAAAAAAAAGTAACTTAGAGACCACTCAAGCCAAGGGCCCATAAGCTTCTAAAAGGTTTGACCTCCAAGTTAGGAATTTTATCCTAAATCCATGTGTCTCTTTAGGGTCAATCTCCTCTATGCCCAAAATGCTACGTTAGAACCCAAGGTCCAAATACAAGGCCCAAAAGAAACCTAATCTACTAAAAACTCACTAATAGCTCAAGATGATAATAGTTAATGCCCACCTTCCAAAGATAACTCCAACTCTTCATGGGTATGTTTGGCCATGACTAGGTGTATGTCATCCTTCACTCTCTCTTGAAAATGATTTGTCTTCAAATCTTCATGTGTTCTTCATTACAATAACCTCTTCTTATAATTGGTCAACTTATGTATCATTACTCCAAGAGCAAAGATCCATCTATAGTAATTAGCAAATATAATTTCAATGGATTTTTGTTTCATAAGAAAAATATATCTCAATAAAAGACTATATGGAGGCCTTAGGTTAATTTTGAGAGACTTTTCTTGAGAATTTTCAAGGCCTATTTCCCAATGTTTTTATCCACTTTGAGTTAATCGTAACCTAGGAGGCAACATTAACTTAAAATGTGATTTTGAAAATTAAAGTTGAAAACTTTTCAAGAGTAAGGTTATAATTAAGAAAGATGGTCTAATAATAAATTGAGAAAAGTTCAAAGATTGAAAAACTCCCTTTATCATCTTGGTTACAACTATTATTGACAGAGTGGTATGTGTCTTTAGTAACACTTCCTCTTCTTCAATTCTCTTAATCTCTTATTTTCTCTCTTTTCTTTTTCATTCCTTTCTCTTATCTTTTTCTCTCCATACTCTTTACTTCTTTCCTCCTCCCTTTCTCTTTTCTTTCTTGCTCCTCTTTCTCCCTTTGTTCTTCCTTCCTTCTCCTATTTTCCTCTCTTCTTCTCTTTTATCCTTTCATCTCTTTGTTTTAGAATTCTAAGTTCCTTATCTAGAACGGTAAGTTAGGTCTCTCTTTTAATTTTCTCCTTTTCCTTTTGTATAACATCTTGCTTTCTCTAAATTTTTAGTGATTTTAGCTCTTGAGCATTTTAGTTTAAACTTTATGGAGCTTCTTTACTAGAGTCACTACCAATTTAGTAAGAAAGATCCCTAGACATGTTTATGCATCCTATTTTTTGGATTTTAGATTAAGAAACATTTTCTTTCAAAAAGAAATTCTTCAGAAGACTTAAGGTTGCAAGAATGTTCAAGTTCACTTTTAGGAAAAAGAGGTGAATCATTAAGAATTACTTAAAAAAGTCTTTTCTTGCCAAATTTCACCTCAAACCCTATTGCACCAAAATTCTTAAAGGAAATTAAGTTTGAAAGGCAAGTGGACACACACAAAAATATAAGGAAATAAAGAAAGCAAATAAGCTAAATTATGCGGTAAGAGTAGAAGGCACTTAGAACCTTCAAAGCACTTACTAACTAAGATGTGCTTTACTATAAGAAATTAAATTTCTAATTAAGAGATGAGATTGAACACCAAAGGCTCCCTTAAGACACCTAATTAGGCCAAGGTTACAAGAAGGAAAACAAGTAAATTACAACTTATAGAAAATAAATATGCAAATACAAACAAAGCAAAGCTACTCTTCTCCAAGTGTCTCTCTCTTCCTTTTCTCCTTCGCCAAAGCTTCAAGTCCACTTTAGGTTTCTACCCCTTAAGATGCTACCTCAAAGGTTGGTTCACCTCAAAAGAGATCCTACACCAAAAATCGAAAGGAGTCCAAGAAAGAAAGCAAGAAAAGGCTTAAAAAGAATGAAAGTTATACTCTAAAGGAATTTAATATGAAAAACCAAGAATAACCAAGAAAGAAAATCAAGAAATTAAAGGTTAGAAAAAAGGTTAAGGACACAAAAACAAACACCTAAGGAAAGACACTAGAATAAATGAATAAAATAAAAAACAACTAGAAACTGAATGTCATGCTTCTTGTTCTCTTTGGTTGATTATTAATGGTGCATATAATCACTATATTAGCTTAAACGACACAATGCTTGTTGGAAAATATATTTTACTGCACCAAAAACAGGTTCCAAACTCAAGAAATTGAATCACACCAAAACACTTGGTAGTAGTAGTCATGTGCACATATTTTTCATGTATTTTTCTTAGCTCTTTTGGCACTTCTTTTCTATTGTTCTTTTAACTCCTCTGAAAGTCTTTTAAAAAATTTTCCAACACCAAAATAGTACCACTACTCCACAATATTCACACATTTTTTTCAAAAGAAGTAACTTCAAATGGAAAGAAACCTAATGAAAGCAAAAAGGTAGAATATGAAACTCAACAAAACACAATGCAAAATTAACTCTATGTTAATAAACTAATAACAAGTATGAACTCAATAATTCAAAATAAAAACACTCAAAGGAACATATATGATGCAGTTTTGAAAACACACTTGAACACATATTTTTGAGATTTTTTAAAAGCTTGACTAAGAAGTAATGACATATAAAGGACTAGACAAACTATAGACAACATAGATTAAGTTCAAAACAAAAATGACTTATTTGATATGACCAAATGGAAAATATGAATAAAAAAAAGATAAGAACATGTAAACATGTTATCCAATACATTTAGAAGAATTTAAAAGGCACAAAATAGTAACCAAAATTACCAAAACAGAACCTGAAAAACATTGATGACAACATTCTGAAAACTTTAACCTTTACTGATTATTTTGCTCAACTTTTTTCATAGAATTTCAAATGTTATTATTCTTATTATTGTTTTTTTGAAAACTAGACTCAAGATTATAGACATTTTTTTTACTTCTGAGCTAGATACATTTTAATTTTGAAAATAGTCAATGTTTACTACCATAACTGTTTTTATGTGTAAGGGAGGTTGATTTGAACCATTCCAATATAGCTACAACAAGACAAGGTTAGGAAAGCATAAGGACAAACAAAAATAACCTAAGTTATGATTCCCAAATGATGGGATAAGTTTCTCCAAACTATATAACTCAAGTCAAGGGGAGAGTCCAAGTTATATTTACTCTCAAAAGTATAAAAAAAAACTGAATAAATATTCTAAAAGATATTTTTCAAACTAGAAATATTCTGAAATACTCATTTTAAATTATTATTTATATTTCAAATTGAATGTTCTAAAATATAAAATAATTTTTTGAATGAGTGATCTAGAAAGTATTTTTCAGATTTAGAAATACCTGTTTCAAAAATTTAGATATTTTTATTAACTAGATGTTCCAAAAGTTATTTCCTAGTTCAAAAATACCTTTCAGAACTCTCAATTTTAGATTGAGTGTTTCGAAAGAATTTTTTTCAAATTTGAAAATAGCTTCCCAAAAATCCAATCCAAAAAGTATTAAAAATAGGAAGTGTGTAGAGATTTGTTTTATAATTTTAATAAAAGATAATTTGAGAACTACTACTTTTATGGGGTGGATGAAGAGAAAAGGGGAGTGTAGGAAGAAAGATCCCATCGCTTAAACCTGCAATTGGACTTGAATTTGACAAACCCATTAGAAAGTAAAACGGTAGTTTGGTTCGAAACTTTTTAAAAGGAAGAAAGTAAAACGGTAGTTTGGTTCGAAACTTCTTCCAAAAATTTTATTGTGTTTCAAAGAGCTAGTTTTAGATTGCATTTCATATGTTCTGGAAAACTAATTCTAAAAATTTGTTCTGACAAAAAGTCTCTGTAAAAGATTTTCAAAAGTGATAATCTAGAACGCCTTGTGGTCGTTTAAAAATTATGAGAGTGCGGTTAGAAGTTCTGGAGGTGCAGAAAAAAAGATATATAGATTATTAGAATAGACATATGGGTCCATAAAAATTGCAGTGGTTCATTAAAATACAAAATCTTAAATCTATTACAATCCAACTTACATTTTCTTTTCATTTTTCATTTTCCTGAAATTTTTGTTGTGTTTCTTAAAAGAACGTTTTAATTGACTTAAAATATTTTCTCTTAAATTGTTTTAAAAACTACAATAAAAAGGTAAATTTAAAAGAGTTTAAAAGTTTATTTGTACTAGAATTAGATTTTGCCTTAAATTGCATAAACCCATCCCTTTCATATTGAAATCTCAAATCTGATACTTGATAAATACAATAATGCAATTAGATGAATATAGACTTTTGTTTGCAAAACGATGATTTAATGTGGTTTAAAATTTGTGGCCTAAACCCGCACAAACCCATCCAATAATAATCTCTATAAGAAACACTAATTCTATAAAATATTGATAGTTGCATATTTCTTCAGAAGATAAATCTGAAAATTATTTTATCTTATCATATTTCTCAAAAATATTAAATTTGGAAACAACCATTCTAACATTCATCATACTAAACAATTTCAATTTTATATTCCTATAATATAATGTAAAGTAGTCAGATGGCCCAATTCTCATTGACAAATATTATAGACTTTATAAAAACTCATTAAATAAAAATACACTCACTCACATAAGTACTTGGAATGACAATATGTGAAAGTAGAAATTGACATGGAAAAGAGATTGACTTAAATGAAAGAGAAGTCAAATATTTGTACCTAAACAATAACTTGCCAATAGTGCAGTATATAAGCATAGAAAAGACAAATGGTTGTGGAGGAAAGATGAATCATCCATGTATAACTATAAAGCTTGAGTATAAGGACCTCAGGGAAAGAAGCTAAGACATGTGACATGCTATGGAAACTAAATGTACTTCTATCAACATAACCCTTTGCTTGAAACAATGATGCATAAAGGATAATTTGTACCATAAAACGATAAATATAGGAAGTATAATATGTATTATGTAGTGAAGAAACAATAAACAAGAAAAACTGAAATTACTTACTCATATTTATATACGAATTTTAATCTATATGTAATGTGAGTATTATATACGGATATTATATATAGATTCAGGAAAATGAATTACATACGGATTCAGGAAAATGAATTATACACAGATTTTACACACGGATTTTTATCTACTAATAATCTATATGTAATGTGAGGATTACATACGAATATTACATACAGATTCAAGAAAATGAATTACATACGAATTTTTATCTATTGATAATCCATATGTAATATACGTATGTAAGTAAAGCACGTTATAGCGGGAAAGTTTCCTAAGAATTGAATCCATATATAATAGACTCCAATCCGTATGTAATTGAAAGTGAATCTTTCCTACCGAAACATCATACAGACCTAAAAAAAGATTTTATTAAAAAAATAATGACGTATTTGTCTTACGAAACCCTTTTCCCCCTTTACTCGTTTCTTATGCTCTCAACGAAGAGCCTTCTTGATTGAAAGAAGAGGAACACGTATGGAAAACTCTAGGTCTTGATAATACTCTAGGAGCGAAAAGGATTTGAAGCGGAGTGAAAAATAAGAAGATTGTTCAGTGAGAAATGCAATTTAGGTCACGTGTTCGGTGGAAAAGGAAGATTCAATGGCTAAATCAGTGAAACGGTGCCAAAATGAGGATGTAGTCGGTGGATTCAGTGGAGAAGGCTATAAAGAGGACAAATCAAGTTGCAAGATGTTATTCGGTGATGTGAATCACAAAGATGAAGGCTCTGTGAGAGTGATGAGGTGAGGAGATTCGCGAGCTCGAGAAGAAGCTAGGTTTAGCTTTTCTGGTTCTACTCCATTCATTTAAATTCCATTTCTAATTTCATATATAAAATAGGAACACACTCTTCTTCATACTTCACATTTCTCATATGCAATTTTCATTGCTTCGAAACCCTACATTTTTGCCTAGTGGTGGATCAGTTTCCAATGATTCCTCGCTAATTAAGGTTAGCAGTATTTGTTTCACCATGATTAAGAATCGTTTCCGCTACACACAATTTTTACTTAGGGTAAGGATTTTCGTCCTTTTTCTCCGTAGTTATTTCGCATTACTTTGTTTTATAAGTTGAATCACAAGATAATGTAATATAATCTTCGAGTGTAGAGTGATAAGGAAATTGTGTGATATATGTATTAAGTTAGTTGTAATTAGAACAATAAAGACTGCCTACCTATACAATATTTCTCACCAATTTGGATTACAACAAAAAAAACAAAGAAAACATGATTTGGAGATGTGTTTAGGTAGGCATGGTTTGGAAAATATGGGAGCGTAAAAACATCATTTTTAGGTTAGACAATGTAAATACAAATGAGATTTTCTATTTAACCAAAGTAAATGCTTGGACATGGATAACATACAAAATTACAAAATTAAAAACTTTCATATTCAAAATGATGCATAAGTCCAATCTAGTACATAAAATTCATATGTTAATGGTATGGAAGGATCCAAAAGGGGAGGATAAGATACTGAAATTCCTTTTCACTAAACATGAAACTTGAATTTTTATGTGAAGTAGATTGTTAAGAGAGAACGCATGGAGAATAGGCGGTGAAATTTTGAATGTGTTTTTTTGGCCATAAATTCAAAAGAGGTAACAATAAATGCAAATAATACATACAGTATGGAGAGAAACGCAACGGAAACATGTTGTAGGAACAACCGAGAAAAGAAATATTAGGGTGATATTTTAGAAAGATTTTTGTTAGTTACTAATACATTAGTTCAAATAAAATATTTAGCTTTGCATAATATGCTTAAGTTTCAAGAAAAAAAAATTTTCAAAACATTGTGACATTTTTAAGTATAGGCTTTAAACTTTGGTTCTAAGATAAATGAAGCTTATACCTTTACCTTATAAGTATAGGCTTTGTTTATTTTAGAACCGAAGCCTATAATTGTGCCAATAATTTTAAAAATGTCATCGTGTTTTTGAAATGTTCACTTGCGGACAAAAATCACGAGGGGGTGAATTAATTTGCTTAGTAAAAACAATGTCTTTTAAACATTTTCTTTTTTATAAAATGATTTTATAATAAATAAAAATTGATTCTTTATAAATAAAAATAATAAAGATAAAGAGTGTAGGAAAAGAGAAAGTTACACAAGAGATGAATAAGACATTATTTGTCACAAAGGATGAACAACAATTCCTTTGACACATACAGGATGAACCATTTTCCTTGCAACAACAGTACCACTCAATCACTTAAGATGCACTTATAATGAAAGTTCTTGCTCTACCCACACTAAGTTTTTCAAGCCCCTTTTCACAAATAAAAAGAGTTTCTCTAGCAGTCACAACTATAAATCTCTAAGTGAAAAAGTTCATTTGAAATTAGGTTTAGTTAAAATATATATAGAGTCTTATTTTCACAATTGGGTCAAAATTGAAGAGTCTATTCGCAACTGTTATTGGTAATCGATTATCATAAGTAGTAATCAATCATTCCAGAAACTATTTCAAAAAATATTTTCTCACTATGATAATCGATTAACAGAAGGTGGTAATCGATTATCCCAAAGATACTTCTCAAAAACTTATTTTTAATTGGATACTCTATTATCATTAGTGATAATAGGTTATCATAAAGGTTTTTATGAAAAATAAAATTTTCCTTGAGTGCTTTGTTGCTTGGGTTTTGACTATTAACTCTTGATCTACTAATTTAAATAAAATAATTACAATACTTCAAAAACTAAAATCTTAAGTCTTCAATGTATCTCTTGAATCCAATCATTCTTTAAATCTTTAACACTTCTCCATGAGTCATCATCATTAAAACTCTTATATTGAATCAATATTTTCATCTTCTTTTTTTGTCAACACGGTTTAACCTAGAACCAAAGCCTACATCAATTTGTATATCATAAATTTGGGAATTTTGCCAACTCGTAAAAGGTCTTGTTTCATAGGGTCGCTTCATTCTTCTTCTCCATTGCTGTAATTTTGCTTTTTCTTCCATTATAATCTTTGTTGAGGAATGCTTTTGTCTTCATTATTGTTTACCTTCCTTCTCATTTCTTGTCCATTTCTTCCTTTTGTTCTTGTTTTTCTCTTCCTTCCCAAAACATTGTTTTTATTCTCATTTTGGTGTTGTCGCTTCATCATGGTGGTCATTGCCATTTTTTCACATTGGGGCATCGCAACATTTCAGGTTCGTGTTGGTCTTGGTTGTTGCATTTGGGACACCACAACATTATTGTTGTCTTAGTTGTTGGTTTGCTTTTAAGTAGTTGTTCTTAATCTCTCTCGTTCTCGTTCTTGATTGCATTACAGAAACCTAATCCTTTTTTTTTATTTTTAATCGTTTTATGTTTTAGTTGTCTTACAAACCAAAGACTATTGTTGAAGTATAGGTTTCGGTTATGATCCAAAGCGTAAATTTTCATTTTTACTTCGCCTTGATATGTTTCGATTTTAGAACTAAAGTTTAATGACAAATAATTTGGTGTCAAAGTCTTTTGCCATTGTCATTTTTTTGGTCATGGTCATTTTTTCGCGTTGGGGAGTCGCAACATTGTAGGTTTGTTTGCTCTTAGTTTGTTGCATTTGGGACACCAGAGCATTGTTGTTGTTTTAGTTATTGGTTTGTGTTTGAACAGTTGGTCTTAGTCTCTCTCGTTCTCGGTTGTATTTTTGTGGACATTGTCATTTTTTCGCGTTGGGATGTCGCAACATTGCAAGTTTGTATTGGTCTTGGTTTGTTGCATTTGGGTCACCACAACATTGTTGTTGTCTTAGTTGTTGGTTTCCATTTAAGTAGTTGGTTTTAGTCTCTCTCGTTCTCAATCTCGTTCTCGGTGGCGTTACTGAAACCTATTGCTTTTATTTTTTTATTTTTAATTGAAGACTATTGTTGAAGTATAGGTTTCGGTTACGAACCAAAACTTAAACTCTCATTTTTTAATTTTCTTGGATATGTTTCAGTTGTAGTATATGAGTATAATGACAAATAAATTAGTGTCAAAGTCCTTTGTTGCACTACTGGTATGTAAAAAAAATGCAAATAGTATGTAGAGTCTGGAGAGAAACACAAGGGAAACATGGTGTAGTAATAATCAAGAAAAGAAACACTAGTGTGATATTTTAAAAGACTTTTGTTAATGACTATATGCAAGAACATAGTATAAACAAAGCAGGAAAACAAGAAAAATGAACTTCAAACATACACAACAACGGTAAAGGAACGCAAGTGCAACTTCAAACATATTTTTTTATATATAATACAAGGAATGTAAGTAAGAGTAGTGTAATTAACATATTTTTTCTATTTTATGTATTAAATTAAATGAGCTTTTGATATGTGTAATTCAAAATATTTTTAAGTTTGTAAAAAGTTAAAGAACTCAAATGATCTCTTTATTCATTCATTATTTATTGTTAAAAAAAGTTGAGTTTATTATAATGTAAATATATATATATATATATATATATATATAACAATAATTGTTCTTGTGGAATGGAATATACCCAACAAAGTCTCCTTTCACTCAACAAACTCTTCATTATCCGGTACTCCAAGCCTCATTTGTCCTCTACCGAATGGTGGGGTGCTTGTAGAAGATTTTCCAACGCTTAAGTTAATACTTAGTAAGAGATTCTGGTCAAATTTGGATTAATGTGAAAAGTGAAGTCAAAGTATGATTAAAATAATATTTATAGGCATACTTTGTTGACCATGGGGATCCATCTGAATGGGCCAGAGTCATAGGCCCATTAGCCTAATAGCTAAGCTTACTTGTGAGCAAGTGCACCTGTTTTTTTGGCTAAGTTATTCAATGCGAGAATGTCTTTGGTAGACATAATAAGGTACCGGTAGGCGGTATCCTAGCTTAGTGAGCAGCTCTGTTATTAAATAATATATGCATGCTTTGGTGTGAGAAACATAGTACCTGGTATTCGGTATTTGATACCTGCTAATAATCATTGAACCTAACTCATTTAGTATTACAATCCTCGATATCCGGCTAGGTGACACTACAAAAAAGTAGGGTATTACCGAAGGCCAGAAGCCCTCGGAAAATGCCAAAGGCCGTCGATAATGGGTGTTTACCGAAGGCTTATCGACGGCCAAAAATCCTTCGGTAAATCTCTTGTCGCTAACAATTACCGAAGGCTTCTGTCCTTCGGTAATTACCGAAGGGCAGAAGCCCTCGGTAATTACCGAAGGACGAAAGCCCTCGGTAATGGCCATTCGAGGGTATTTACTGAAGGGCAGAAGCCTTCGGTAATGACCTGCTGTGGGCATTTACCGAAGGGCAAAAGCCTTCGGTAAAATGCAGATCAGGTTTCAAAGAAATGATATTTCTTTGCAACCCACACCTGTATATCAAATTCCAATTACAAACAGACCTGCATATCAGTTTTCAAGCACATACAAACATGCATAATGTGCATCTCAAAGATGCAATAAATTATCATTATCCATTGAACATCAATTAATCCATAGAACATCCATTAATGTATAGATTATGTAATTATAGTTCAAATATAAAACAATGTAACAAAAGGATGTTCTAACATCCAAAGTCTGGAAGTAGATCGAACTAACACTGAAATGATATCAAGTCTAAAATGTTCTAATATCTAAATGTTTGTCTAACAAAGTAAGAAGAAAATGAAACTAATAATGTACATAACTATCATCAGAATGATCTTCATCATCCTGCTCCTCTACTGATGACTGGACTGGTGTGGGTTGGACTGATGAGGGTTGGACTGATGTGGGCTGCTGAGTGGCAGCAGGTGATGAGGACGGTCGTGATTGGGTGGGAGGGATATTTTGTACGTCCTGTGAGGTTTGAGGCAAGACACTCATGACCAGGGCCTTAAAATTTGTAAACTCTGCTCTGAGATCAGTGATCTCCCGGTCACGTTGATGGAGTTCCTGCCTGAGTTGAAGAACCTCGTCAGGAGTACTGGTGGAAGAAGAAGGCTGGTGCTTCAGAGTATAGTTTGCAGCAAGTTGTCCCGCACCATACACTCATCCCTTTTTCTTCCCACCAACGGTGTCGATCCAGCACTGCGTCCTACGAATGTCATCATCTGCATTACTGGCATCATCCGGTGTAGGAGCTGACTCATGTTCAGATCTAACCTGTGAAAGTCTCGTAGAAAAGTCTTCCTGTTGAAACATTAAAAGCAATGTCAAGGAACGATAGTATAACATAAATGAACAATTAGTAATAGTGTTATTTGCTTACATGAGTCTTCCGAGATCTTTCATCAACAAATTGATTAGTTCCCTTCCGAACATGAGTTTGTGCAAAGACCTCATCAACATGGACCGCCCGTCCTAGAGCCTGTGCCTATAACATAATTAAGAATTACAAGCGTACATATGAAATACAATATACATAACTTATGTATGAAAGAAAAAGTTATGTAATGAGATTATACCATACGAATGGCATGCTCATGAATGGTGATCGACCCACCAGTATGCAGGGTGCCACCCCTTTCAGACGCTCTGTTCCACTGGGCTTTGGCACACTTATTGCGGAACTCTACTGTATTCCAATGGGCCAGTAAAGAGTTCCAAATGTGCTCACCCAGCCAGTTAGGGCGCTGTCCTGCATTCCGGGCATCCCTAAACATCTCTGACAGCCGATGAGATGCTTTCATGTGGAAATTTCTGTGTATCTGAGTTTCATGTTCAGGTTTCCACTGCACCTTCATCTGTAACATTAAAGAGAACAAACATTGATTACAAAACAAACTAAAATAAGACGGACATTAGTGTAATCGATTGCTCACCTGAAAGCGCTGCCAGAATGGCTTTCTGTCGTCATGAGGTATTGCTCCCCAAGTAGGCCATGGACTTAAAAATTGTTGCTTTATTGAACGTGTGATGGTCTGGGAAGCAACCCTAGATGGAATAAACCTGCATAACAAAACTCATTTCAATTACAATATGGTTTAAACATCA
Organism: Vigna nakashimae; assembly: GCA_034642375.1. Classification (NCBI taxonomy): domain Eukaryota; kingdom Viridiplantae; phylum Streptophyta; class Magnoliopsida; order Fabales; family Fabaceae; genus Vigna; species Vigna nakashimae. Next base: position 12,194,920 of record CM067764.1, on the reverse strand, counting down.
AATGATATCAACAGATTATAAACTTACCCTTTACCATAGGGCTCAATCCATGGTCGATCATGGAGGGGCGGGTCAAGATCTTCAGCATCACCACTTGAATCTGGATCACCAAGTGGTGTGACAGTCTCAGAAGGAGGTACAAAAGATGAGGAAGGTATAGAAGTAGGGTCAGGGAGAGGAGTGGGGGTAATAATAATAGGGGGAGGAGTGGGGGTGGCAATAATAGGAGGAGGAAGAGGGTCTGCTGCAGGGGTTGTAGAAGGGTGTGCTGCAGGAGGAGGAGAAGGGTCTACTGCAGTGGTAGTAGAAGGGTGTACTGCAGGAGGAGGAGTAGGGTCTACTGCAGGTGTAGGAGTCTGTATACTAGGGGTAGGAGGAGGCCCCACAGATGATGTACTACCGGGAGCAGGGGTAGGTAGTCTAGCAGGCACCCTAAGTACATACTTTGGTGCCTGCCGTTGCCTCTTTGTAGGCCTTGCTACCCGTTTTCCTTTATCAGGACGCTCTGAACCTTGTCCTGTCATTACTGCATTCAAATGGTTACAAACAAAGCTAATAAATATAAATAAATAAAGAAGGATGAATTGTTTTCAAAGTCAATGTACAAGTAATTGCATACAACTTAAAGATGGTATTTTAGATAATGGTAATGAAATGATAGTCCAATTTGCTACAATAGATGTTCAACATTCAATCATCGTCATCATGATCATCATCTTCATCTTCATCTTCATCATCATCTTCTTCTTCTTGTTCTTCTTCTTCATCGTCATCATCATCATCATCTTCTTCTTCTTGTTCTTCTTCATCTTCTTCTTCTTCTTCTTCTTCTTCTTCTTCTTCTTCTTCTTCCTCTTGTTCTTCATCACCTTGTACTGTTGCTTCTAATTCATCTCCATCACCATCAGGGTCGACCAATGCGGTTATACGTTAAACTTCGATAATTTCTTGTGGTTGTGACATTTGGTCAAGTTGGTAGGCTACATCTTCTTCAACTTCATTTGAGTCTATGCGATCTCTAGGCTTCGTTTGTATTGCTACGGCCCAACCACGCTTGTCAATATTGCGAAATGGTGGATATGGCACATAATAAACCTGTCTCACATTAGATGGTAGAATGAAAGGATCAAAAGGCTCATATCTTAATCTCTGGTTCAGTTCGACAATATTAAAGCGTGGATCGACTCTAGTACCAGCTCTAGAAGGATCAAACCATTCACAATAGAAGAGTACCACTCTGTTTGGAGAAGTAGTGTTGTTGTACTCTAACTCATATATTTTATGAATGATGCCGTAGAAATCATCATAAGACCCCTCTGTTAGGCCCTTGACATACACACCACAATTTGATGTTTTCTTTCCTTTAGACCATTCATGTGTATGGAATTTGTAACCATTGATGAAGTAAGTGTGCCATTCTTTGACACATCTCATTGGCCAATTGGAGAGATGTCTTAACTCTTGAACCGTGGGAGTTAATGCCTGATTAAAAACCTACAAAGGTAGTAACAAAATTATAAAAGCAATAGTCAAATTAACCTTGCTCTAAACGTAGGAAAAACTACGGACCTGATTTCTAAACCAATGCGGAAACTCTGAGTGTATTCTAGCAGAAGTATTTCCTTCTGCGACTTGCTCAGCCACAACAAATGAGCTGGTACAAATGAAATTCATTAGTGTATAACAATTAAACCGTTTGACAGATTAGAGATGGATGATGACATACTCAAGGTACGACTTTACTTCACTGCAATTGATCAAGACATGGACATGAGCAGAGTTGAATTCAGCATCAGTTAACCAGTGAGTGAATTCTTTCCCTGCGTGACGGCCTGATTTTCGGAAAACTGATAATGCACCTTCACGTGGTTCAACTTGCCATTGCATTTCATTTCTGACATGAGTGGGAGACAACATGAAGTTCTTGAAATAATGTGAACAAAAATAAGTTGTCTCTCTGTGCAAGTAAGCTGCACATATTGAGTCTTCCACTCTAGCTTTATTTTTAACTGACAGTTTGGATTCTCCCATAAACCTTTCAAAGGGATACATCCACCTGTACTGCACGGGTCCCCCAAGCCAAGCTTCATATGCAAGATGAATTGGAATGTGCTCCATTGAATCAAAGAATGCAGGAGGGAATATTCTTTCCAATTTGCAGAGAATAATCGGGATATTTTCATCCATCTTTTTAAGGGAATCTTCCTTTAGTGTCGTGCAACACAAATCTTTAAAGAAGCTACTGATTTCTATCAGTGGATGTAACACGTGCATTGGCAAACAACTGAACGCAAGAGGGATGAAAGTCTCCATGAATACATGACAATCATGACTCTTCAACCCTTGAATAGTACCGTTCTGAACATTGGCACATCTGGACAAGTTAGAAGCATATCCATCTGGCATTCTAAGCTCCTTGATCCATCCACACACTATTCTTGTCTCGTCTTTTGACATGGTGTAATTTGCTTTTGGTTTAAATAATCGGCCGTTACCTTGTGCCTTCAACTCTAAGTCTTTTCGTGCACAATACAAAGGTAAATCTTTTCTTGCTTTCTCATTATCTTTTGTCTTACCTTTAACATTCATAACTGTGTTGAAGACATTGTCAAAGAAATTTTTTCTGTGTGCATCACATCGATGTTGTGTCTTAGCAAGTTGTCCTTCTAATAGGGAAGTTCCCAGAATATGCTTCTTTTAGTCCAATTATGCCATTCCCCAAACCCTTCTAGCCTATTTTGACCAGATTCAGTCACTTTTGGATAGTCTTTCACTCTTCTCCACACGTGTGATCCAGTCAACTTTGGCGGGGGCATATCCGTTTCAACTTGTCCTTTTCGAAATGCCTTTTTGTTTCTTCTAAAGGGGTGATCAATGGGCAAGAACCGTCGATGGCAGTCAAACCAACTACTTTTCCGGCCATGACTCAATTGGAATGACTTTGTATGTTCCATGCAATGTGGACAAGCTAATCGACCATGTGTGCTCCAACCAGATAACATGTCGTACGCTGGGAAGTCATTAATAGTCCACATCAAGGCTGCCCTCATAAGGAAATTTTGCCTCCTTGAAACGTCATACGTCCAAACACCATTCCATAACTTCTTCAAATCATCAATCAAAGGCTCTAAGTAAACATCAATCAATGATTTGGGATTAGATGGACCTGGTATTATACACGATAAAAACATGTAAGGCTTTGTCATGCACATCTCAGGTGGTAGATTGTATGGGGTAACTATCACGGGCCAACATGAATACGGTGATGCAGACGCCTGAATGTACGGGGTAAACCCATCAGAGCATAGACCAAGTCTGACGTTACGCGGTTCACTAGCAAAGGATAGATGTTTACGATTGAAGTGCTTCCAAGCTTCACCATTAGAAGGATGACGCAAAAGTCCCAGAGTTTTGTTACCATCATGCCATGTCATGTGTTCTGCTGTTTGCATTGAAGTAAACAATCTTTGTAATCTTGCAATTATAGGTAAGTAGAACATGGACTTTAATGGAATTGGTTTTTTTTGTCTCCGTCCAGCATGCATTGTCTGATATCGAGGTGAGCCACAAAACTTGCATTCCACCAACAATGCATCATTTTTGCCACTGTCATTGTCATAGAATAACATACATCCATTAACACAACAATCAATCTTCTTCACATCCAATCCCAACTTTGAAACACATTTTTTGGCTTGGTAATAATTCTTCGGCATCAAATTGTTTGGTGGTGTCAAATCTAACATCAATTTTGTATAGAAGTCCACTGCTTGAATGGGAACGTTCCAATTAGATTTGCCAGCCATGAGTCTAATGCACACTGACAATTTTGACTCAGATGAACCTTCAAATACAGGTAGATTTGCCTCTGTCAGTAAATTGTAAAACCTCTGCGTCGTTTCATTTGAAGGCTCTTCATCATGACTATCGTCTGCTTCTGCAGCATGGTGACGAAGAGCATGGTCGATCATCTCTTGCATGTAGGCAAATTGATCTATCTCACATGTATGTACAACAATATTCGAACCTGATGCAAGCCGTTTTTCAGCTGCAGTGGAGGTCGAAGGAATTTCTTCACCATGAAATGTCCAGACCGTGTAATTAGGCATGAACCCTTTTTGGTAAAGGTGAACTTTGACGACTTCATCTTTCAGAATGCTTGTACATTCGCACTTGATGCATGGACATCGAATCCCTCCATCAAGGGCATAATATTGATATCGTCGTGCCGTCTCCACGAACTCTTCAACTCCCATGACAAAAGATTCTTTCAAACCTCTCTTTCCACTATAACAACGGTCGTACATCCATCCACGATGGTTGGGAAAATGGGCCATGTTCTGTGACAAGCCAAACAAATACAAACTTAGCCAAAACAGCAACACTCCATGTGACATAAGTAATAAACCTATTACTACTGAAGTCGAACATGGAAGGCAATTTCAACACTATGGTCATAGGCATTCAATAAGGGCATGCAAAGACAAGTCCTCAGTATTGAAATGCATTAAACATCCTAAGGGGTTGTGTATTAAAGTTGGAGGAGACAACTTATTACACCTGAAGTTCTCTTGTCTAGAGTACTTCCACATATTTTGTACGTTCTAAGTGTTTATAGTATTTTTACCCTTCTCATTTCATTGAGAATGTGTGTAGTACCATAGGATTTTAAATGACTACTTAACTTAATCAAGTTGTAGCCTAATAAATGAAAGACAATATACATGAACATACAATATAAAGATGAACATAATTTAGGCAATCAAATATCTATAGAAGCATGGATATATAATACATATAAACATAATTGAGGCAATGAAATAGCTATAAAAGTATATACTGACAATCACATTAGTTAAAATACCCAAAGTATTTATGTTCTAAAAACTCAAACTTTGAGTTTAAGGTAATTCTTTGCTTTTGACATGTTTCCTAGCTTCATTCCACTACTACTTTACACATGGTAGGATGTTCACATTACTTCAAATAAGTGTACATTAGGTGTGGTTGCAAATTCTCACCTTTTAAGCACACTTTTATACCTTCCAACTACTCAAAATTTTAGTTGTACCTAATTCTTTGCTTTTAAATAGTTTCCTAGGTTTATTTCACTACTTTATACATGTTAGGATGTTCACATTACTTAAATTTAGTCTACATTAGTTGTATTTGCAATTGTTCACCCTTTGAACACACTTTTTAGGTGCTAAATACTAAAACTTTTAGTTTTAGGTTATTATTTGTTTTTCAGTACTTTCCTACCTTGATTTCACTAAGTTATACTTGTTAGGATGTTTACATACCTTAGAATGAGTCTACATTAGGTGAAATGACAATTTCTCACCTTATAAGTACACTTTTATAGGTACTAAAAAATGAAACTTCTAGTGCTAATTTTGGTTTAAAAATGCTGCATAATTGGCTATAGCAGCTGTGACTTGAAGCATCTGCTTCTTTGTGTGCATTGTGAATGTTTGAAAAAGTTTATTTGACCATTTTAAACTTGTGTGCACTGTTCATTTGGTCAAATTTTAGCCTACATGCAAAATCACTTCCAAAACCGTTAATTTTGCTTAAATTTGGAAGTGAATTAGTGATTTTCGAGTGTACTATGATTCCTTGTTGTTTCAATGTTTAAACACCTTTAAATTGATGATATAAAGTTGCTTGAATCATCACTTAAGCTTTACAAACACTGCCAATCATTTTTGGGTTTGAAAGCACACTTTTAAAGTCCATTTTCTGGTGCAGTTTTCATTCTTAGTGCTGTTTGATTTTGTATACTTTGTATTTTCGAATTGTGCCCTCATATCTATCTTTCTTTTATGTTTTAAAACTTGTGTATATAGTTGTTTTACTGTTTTGGTTAATGCTTTAATATTATGACCACTTTTAGTGTATTCTACTAACTAGTTTTAGGTTCTAGGGTGTCATATTTTGAGTTCTAAGTTGTTTTTGTAGTGTGACTTTCTCATTAGCATTGATTTACCATCTTAAACTTTTTAGGACAGTTTGTGTGAAGTTTCTTAGGCTAGTTTAGTGCAGAATAAACAATTCAAACAAGTTCAGCAAGGTGAAAAGCTACAATTAAATTCTGAAACAGTCAAATGGAAAGGATTTTGAGCAACCAAAGTATGCAGATTGCATTCCATTGCTTATTATGGTTGGCTACACCTTAAGCAACCTTCAACAACACTATAAAATGTTGTACAAAGCTTCAGAATCAGAGGACAATAACTGAAACAAATTTAACAATTTTGAAACCAGAATACAATTCAATTGTATTCACTTTCTTTGTCTTTTATATCCTTCACAGATCAAAGATGATACAAAAAGGCCTCTATAATGTGCTTTAATCAGATTGTTATAGGGTACATATTTGTCAGTCCAGGTACATTTGATACATGTATTCTTACTGCCCTTGTGTTTCTCTGTTACTCCAACATATACATTTATCTTTAATCTTGTGTCAAACTAACCATGTGTATATATGTTTTTAGCTGGCACCATGTCCATCACTATGCTTGCATATTGAAGATGTTAACTTTTCAGAAAGGGAGTTTGTTGATTTTCTTCTTATCTGTTGGGAGTCATGTTTTAAGTTGTTTGAGGAAGTTGAGGAATTTGATTCAAAGGTAAAAATTACTACTAGGCAACTTCCTCCTTTTCCAATCCAAATAAAGTCTTTACACAGTGTTTGAAATGGTTACAAATAAAGGGCACCAAAGGGAGTATTTGTCCTTGGTTGGGAGTTTATAAATCATGGACCTGCCCTGTCATGTGACACCACCCAAATACCCTGTCATGTAATCTGGCAAGCAATTTTCACAGACATTTGAGGTGGAAGCTGAGGGTTGTGTAGTATACTAAATCCTCTTACTTACTAAGAATGTCAAGCCTCAACAACAGTGGGGAATTGGGTCTATTGGGATTAAAGTTGAGTACTAAGTACCTATTCCTTAAAATGATCATTAATAATAGTGAACTTGCTTCACTTTGCCACTGGATGGATGTAGTAAGTCATAGTTCAATGTAGGTTAAACCACATTAAGTTTTGTTCCATTTCTCTCTAGCGTTTTTTTGTTTGCCCTTGTTACAGCAAACTAGATGATACTTTTGCCAAAAATAGGATTTTTTGTTGATACCAATGACATTATTCGATCCATGCATCCTGGGCAGATGTTATTGTCCATTAGCCAGCAGGGATAGAACATCAGTTGACCCGTTAGTGTTTTAATTAACAAGTCATATAGATGGGCTTTTGGAGCTGTATGTTAAGCTAGCATCTTGTCTAATGCAGCTGAGATGTGTGCCTCACTAAAGGGCATCACCTCAACCTCAATAAGTGCCTTTGACTACACAGGTCCATTACATTTTCTTCCATTTTACTGAAAAATTATGCATGACAAGACGGCACTTATATTGTGTAAATTATCAATCGAGGCTGACTTTCATTCAATATTTGGTACTATGTGACTTGTTGTTCATGTTCTTTAAATATTTCTTCACCTTCAAGTTTTGAATTTGATCTCTATCCTTATTTCTTGAGGTTTAAGTTCTGTCAAACAATAAGGAGGGATTTTGAAACAGGATCAAGGCTGAGGTAGAGGACCTGGACATGCAAAATTGTCTGGTTTGTGGATGAAATATGACTACGTATCTAATTAGCAAGTTAGAACTACCTCCATACTCTAATACATTTTCAATTTACTATTTACTCCTGTTCTCTATAGCTATTGTGCTCTAGGGTGAAGTACACTTGTAAAATTTTCAGGGACCACCATTACTGGATTGTGACAACTATATTGTGTATACTTCTTTTGATATGACGTACATAATAATCTATGAATAAATGATAATAAGTTCCTTCTATTCAACTCCCTGGCCTGCCTCCTTCTCAAATTTTTAGATCATTCATTCTTGTGTAAAAATTTGTTAGATAAGGTAGTTGAGTCTGTTACATTAGTAACTATGTCTGTAAGATTAGAGATACTAACAGGGAAACTAGTCTGGGATGTCTTATTCAGTTTTCTGAGTTATTTTAAGTTTAGGTTCAGGGAAAAAGTCTTATTCCCATCAAGGCTATAGTCTTTTAGATACATCAATCAGCAGCAAAGTAAAACAACATCAACATAAGTTTCTATGCTCATATTGCACAATTTATTTCCCACCAAGGCTATCATCAAAATAGACAATTCATACATGCTCAAATTGCAAACTTTACAATCCAAATTCAATTATAATTGGCTCTCAGTTCATAAGGCAAATAACACAACACAATGACCATGGCATACACAAAGGATGAACTTTACCTACCTGTAAATGATAACTGTTGGACACTTGAGTGCAACCCTTTTGCAACCAGCTTTAACCCACTGTGTTGGAACCTTCCACACCTTCTGTGACTCAGCCCCTTATGAAAACCCTCAAACCTTGTACAATAATGGACAAATTACATTAGCAAAACGTAACACCAACAACTATTAATCAAACACACTCTTACGAAGAACAGCGACAAAACCTACTTACCTTCACAGTAAGGGAAGTAATGCAACACAAAACCTCCACCGCAGGGATTGTCCACACCCTCCCTCCAACAAAGCCTCCTCGACAGCGGCACAAAATTTAGCAAGTAAGCCTCTTCAGTAGAATAGCCGTCAACGTAAACCCCTCACAAAGTTGACAGAAACGCACCACCCAGCCTCTCGTACAGACAGCACCAAACCAGCTCCAAGCCTCACCTTACGACGACCAACCGAAGAAGGAAGCCAATGTTCATTGGGAGCAAAGGACAAACAATTTCGGCGGACTCAAATGGATTGGGGAATGAAGAAAGGGAGTAGTGATACAACAAAGAAAGTTTGGGTACAGGGAGAAAGGAAGACTTGTGCGAAAACAATTTGGGACAATGGGAGAGGGAAATCCCAAATTCGTATTTCATTAAGTCGATTCTTATACCGACGGTCGTAAGCCTTCGGTAAAATCACTCAGCCATTATCGACGGTCACAATCCTTCGATAATTACCGCCTCACATGCCCCTCGGTAAAGCCATCGGTAAATGGATATTATCGACGGCCAAAAGGCCTTCGGTAATAATCCTTCAGTAATTACTACATTTCTTGTAGTGTGAGTCATCCTTCATATAGTACTTAATGGTCATTCTGATAGTTATATGGATTATAGATTATCTGACACTGTATATATCCAGTAAACAATATTATCTCATTGTTTTAGATAACTCAGTTAAAGATTATGCTTGATAGGATTGAGAAGTCCTCGACCACATCCAATACAATAATAAACATCTTTTATAAATTCTAAAAAAAATTAAGACATAGAAAATAGTAAAACTCAACAAAAATACTAAAAGCACTAAAAATATGAGGTTTTTAATGGTAAAACACATCCACTAAACATTCCTACAAAGTTACTAAGTCTGTATTCCACATCAAATACGTATTTCTCTATATTATAGACTTGATTAAGTGAAGTGGTATTTTGTTTATCTCAACTCTATATTCAAGATGGGAATAAAAAAAAGTATACGGGTGTTTATATTGCAATTTGGCTTCATTTTAAACTAAAGAAAAAACAATCAAACTAATAAAAAATGTGTGATATGCTTAGATTCCGTTGAAATGCAAATGTAAGGATATATGAGAGTTAAATGCAAAAAACTTGTACCTTGTTTTATGGCTTCAAAGCTTTCGTTACATGCACTGTGTTGGAGATGCTAGCTGTCCTAACACAACTGTTTCTATTTGTAACTTTCATTTCACATGCACGTAACATCACATGCAAAAACTTCAATGTTTAATTTGATTATTTTTAACTTACAAACTTTTATTAGGTCTTATTTCTTTTAAACGTATGGAATGACAAATAAAGTCTTACAAAATCACCCTGTCGTCCCAACAAACATTTCGCCACCTTTCTTTCTCCGTCCTTCATTATTTCTTTCTTTCTTTCTTTCTTTCTTTTTCAATTATCTCACAATTCTAATTCTCATTCTCATTCTAATCTTTCATCGCTCCACCGCCACCACTCAACACCGATGGCGCCTCGTCTCTGGTCCTGCTTCCGCCACAAGCACGCAGCCGGATGCCGTGACGTCGACGGTGGCTTAGCGGCGGAGGAGGAGGAGGAGGCGTTGACGGCTGTTGATGGACCAGTGCTGGTGGAGATGTTCACGTCGCAGGGATGCGCGACGTCCCCGGCGGCGGACGTGGTGCTGTCGCGGCTGGGGAGGGGTGACTTCCAGCTGCCAGTGCCGGTGGTGCTGCTGGCCTTCCACGTGGACTACTGGGACTACGTGGGCTGGAAGGACCCCTTCGGCTCGAGCCAATGGACCGTTAGGCAGAAGGCCTATGTTGAGGCACTTGGGCTTGACACGTTGTACACCCCACAGATTGTGGTCCAGGGTCAGGCCCAACTCTCCGGAAATGACGATATCGCCCTCGTCTCTGCCATCACTTCTGCGCCTAGGTTCTCTGCTCCCACCTTCCAGGTTATTTACCATCTCCATCCCTTGCTTTTATGCTTTTCCATTTTTTATTTATTTTTCCTTCAACTTATAATTTACAAACATCGCGAATTTTCAATTACAATTTCATAAAATTTATGTTCGGCTAAACATCTCTACCAAAACAAAAAATAAAAACAGAGAATTAAATGAATACAGATTCTAATTTTACATATAAAATACAAAAATTTCTAATTTTACCATTTCATGACACTGTATTAGAGTACAGGTCTCTGCTTTTTTGTAGTATCTTTTTATTAAGCTTTCAAACTACATTGATGTTGGTATATTTAAAAAGTTTTTAATATATTTTAAAACATTAAAATCAATATCTATCAATGGTTCAACATAAACAATACCAAAAATAATTCTGCATAGAATCCAAATTCGAAATATTACCTCTCAAAAATTAGCTTAGAAGTTGACTTTACAGATTTTGCCGCTGCTTTTTTTTCCTTGGATAAAGCTTTGAAAACAACTAAGCAACTAGTTTTGGGTCAGTAATTGAGTATATTTAGCTAATTTCAAGAAGAAAAAAATAAATTATAGTGAAATTTATAAACATTGAAAAAATTTATGTGGATAAGGAACTAGTTTTCATATGGTTGTAATGCTCACCAATATTTTGGAAGCACACTTCTAAATTTAAATTTGCCTTATCATTTAAATAAAAATAAGCTTAAACCCACTTAAAACATTATTGCAATCTTACCCAAAAGAATTCATTATAAAATTCCAATAAAATTTTAGCGTTAAGTCTTCCAAAATCAGTTATCTTTGAGTTTGATTAATTCTAGAGTCTAATTCAAAAATACCCTTTTTAACACAACAGCAATAATAATAATAATAATAATAATAATAATAATAATAATAATAATAATAATAATAATAATAATAATAATAATAATAATAATAATAATAATAATAATAATAATAATAATAATAATAATGATGATAATAATAATAATAATGATAATGATAATGATAATGATAATAGTGTTAGGATGTGGGAGGACAATTTGCTTTACTAGGTTGTGAATGCTTTAGTCCATTATCTACTATTTGTTTGGATGATTGCTTTGTCAAAGAAGAAAGCATACTACTATTCTACCAGAAAGCCTGTTTTGGAAAGTATTGTTGGAACCCTTCTGAATTATCATCTTTTACTTATAAAAAGGGATATGATATAATGTTTGCAAAGTGACTCTCTTTCCAGCTCATTCTTTTCAATAGATTGAAATATCATTGACATACTTTAGTATATTTTTTAAATATTCTGCGTCATTGATTAAAATTTATTAAAATTACAAATTTTAATGGGATTTTTTTATTTAATGATTGCCTACTTAATATTATACTTGGTAATAAAACTTAATTAATAAAAAAGTGTGCTGTAGAATTTATTGGTATAATTTATTTAAGCTGGAGAATGTGACCAACCAAATATAAAACGAAACACATAATATGTTATGGGCGTGAGTAGTGAATTTTTGGGAAGAAAATGCGACTCAAAGTTTAAAGAAAAATAGGGGAAAAGAAAAGGAAGAACATAATTGAGAAATCCTTTACTAGCTACTTTTGCGGCGTTTTCCTTTCGGCTTTTTATCTGCTTTTCTTGTTTATTGACGTTGTTTTGGCTAAGCTCGGAATTTAGGTGCCAAAAGATTGATTACATCATGTATACGACTTTGGCATAAGGTAAACCTGAAAGAAAGTAGTGGTAAATTCAAAACAGATGTTGACACGCAGGATTTTCCATCACACAACAAGTGGGAGACCCCTGCCCCACCTAATAAATAAATGCCAAAAAGAGGTTTCATCGGTTTAGGAAGTTGTTCAGTTCTTTTCATCATCAAAAACAAGTTGAATCAAAGTCATCCCTTTTTTTGAAACCAGCCACGTTACTGATTAGTTTGAAAGATTTTCTTTAAGTTCTATTAAAGAAAATTTAACTTTTTCTCACATGAAATCACTTGCTGACGAGGTAATTAAATAAGTTCCAACTTCCAAGGGAATGAACAATGCAACAATTTACAATGTTTCCAATGTGAAAAAAAGTTACTTTTTTTTACTGTGTTTTTGAATGAAACATTGTTTGCTAGCAGGCAACTTTCAGTAGGCCTACATCATCTTTTCTGGAAGTCAGCCTAAATGGAGCATTGATGACGAATGTGGACAATCATGGAGCAGATGTCATGGTAGCATTATACGAAAGTGGTTTGGTTACGGACTGTCCTAGAGGGGAAAACAAAGGGCGTGTTCTGTCTAATGACTATGTTGTTAGAAAACTTGAAAAGCTCTGCACTGTGGCAGACCACCCTGCTAGGAAGAAAGTATCAGGAATGGTTTGTTTTTCCTTGTGGAATACATTCAACAGCACCAGGTGTGGCCTGGCAGTCTTTATTCAAACCAAATCACACCAAATTTTTGGTTCACAGAGTTTTCTACTGCCAGATGATATATGACACTCTGTAATAATTATTTATGTAATTTTCTGCTTACTATCTTGTTCCGGTTCCATTGTTAGGCTTATATATTATGTACATCATGTGTTTTATTTTAGGATATCATTTGTAAAAAAGATTGAAATTAATTGTGTCTGAAATATAGCATATAGTTTGTTCCACATGGTACAACACAACTTAATAAAAGTTCCCAAAGACGCATTTTCAAACCCACAAAAGATGCCATCGACTTCATGTATTTTTACATGTTGCAGTGACTACAGGGTCGTTGTTTTCTGTAACACATACCCATTGCAGGTTGCTAACATACTCTCAATACGTAGCATGAGTTTAGAAAAATTAAACTATGGTGGAACAAAGATATGATGTAAACCTTGACCAAGGATAGTATCGTTCAATGATGATCTATTTTCACCAAACTATTGGACGATGATCTCTGTTTAATCATGACAGATGCACAAAAAATAAGATTTTTATTATGAATGATGTGTTATTTCAATATTATTGCACAAGCATATGGCAGTGAGGAATTGCATTTATTATACAAACAAGCAAACTCTACTATGTACAAATCGGACTGATCCTCCAAAGAACAAGAATTTTGACAGTTATACAACGAATCTTTCCACCAGATTGCGTTCTCAAACTACCAATAGGATGCCAACCAATTCCCCCCAACAGAGTTCTTTTGAAGCGCATCCAATGATATCTTGATCGTGTTTCCCTTAAGAAAACAATTAGCTGGATGAACAAATTGCGTTTACACCGAATCTACTGCTTGAACTTGTTGCCGGGCCAGATACTTTTCCCTTCTCTCTTTCTATAAACATTAGGAAGCAATTTAAGATGTAAATAATAAAAAATACATTAAAATAAAACTTAAATGAATAATTCATTCTCAGCATTTTGCTTACCCATTCATCAATCACAAGCCCTTCAGCAACAACACGAGGACCTACCTCCGCAGGAGGCTTCTTCCGAGCTTCAACTGCAGCATCAGCTTCAGCCAACTGTCTTTTCAGTTTTTCCAAAGCCTAAAATCGCCAGACTTATTTTTGCACATTAATCCAGTATGCCTGTGCTAGGACAATTTGCAGAAAAGTTAGACTTACCGGAGTTTGCCGTTCTGGATCTATAAACACAACCCTCAATATTCGTTCCACTGCCACTAGATCCTTTTGTTCATCAAACTGCGTCACAGAAGCCCAAAGGCCAAAGTTATTTATTTATTTTATCATTAACAAGTAACCTTGAAATCATTTGCCAAAAGCATGAATAAATGAAACAGATTGTAATCAATAAAACATAAGTTCATATTACAACGAAATTATCCTATAAACAAATATCTATGAAGAGATAAATGTTGAAGATTCATAATAACTAGAAATATGACTAAATAATAATATATAAGATATTTACAAACATCCCCTTCCAAACTAGTTTCATGAGGTTTAATTAGACTTGATCCACTTTCTAAAACTAAAATCCTATTCAGAAGTTCAAGTTCGGTTTTCTTGCCTGCATATTTACTCGACTCCGGAATTTATGTGAAGTCTCGTCATTTCTCCTCCTCTTATTATGTGAGTCTACATTTCACTTTTAGATTCCCTTCACCCCAAAATGATAATTAATATGATCATTCATGATAAACTAAGTAATGATAGTTCAATTCATCCAATACAACATCCGATTTACTCCAAAGACAAAGCAGTTGAGAATAGGAAACACATCTACACGTATCTGTTGATCTAAACTCTTCCGTTTGATCGTATGTTTTGTCTACTATTTAAAGGATATTCCATTAACCGGAGTCTTGAAATGCCTGTGCACTATGACTTCTCTAAATTTCCCAAACATCCTGTGTGGCTTTCAATTTGCCCAATTCTGAGAAGCATGCCGGTATTACCATGTAACTCAAGTCCTGTATCGATTATTACCGCAAACAACCAATCCATTCTCCCCGTATGGCTTTAAGGAGAGAACATAGCTTGAGTTTTGGGCAAGTATATCTACCTGAATTCTTTTATGCTGTAAATAATATAAACCTAGTTAATAATTTTCTGCTCTGTGAATTTAATTCCCTTCTTAGCAAGGTCAGCTCCTACACTCCACCTCCAGACAGATACTGAAAACAATAAATGGATTCGTGTTAACGTGTTGTCTCTAGCAAACACGTTAACCCACTGTAGTGAGGTATGTCAGACAATTAAAGTAGAGGTTTTCCTTACGTAGTTAATTTCACATCTAATTCACCAAACAGAATAATCAGAAAGTACAAGTTAGGAGGCAACCAGAAGGGAGAGGCTGTTGAGATATGTCAGAAAATTAAAGGAGACTTTTTCCTTACCAAGTAAATTTCACATCTAATTCACCCAACAGAATAATCAGAAAGTACAATTTAGGAAGCAACACTCTCTCCTCTCCCCACTATGGTCTCTCATCAATAGGAGATTCAATACAACATCAGAAGGTACCAAACATACCAGCTCAGGTACGTAGTCCACCCCTTCTTTCACTTTGAGACTCATGATTTTGAACTTCACCCTGTGCTTCTGATCCGACAACTTCTCATTGTTCTCAGGTTGCTCCACAAACTTAAACACTGAGTGAGCACCAAATTAGGAAAGAAACATTAACATAAGGCCAAAAATAACTAACAACGTGAATCGAAAAGCAATTTCCACATTAAAAAATTACCAGTTGCAATCAAACTTTCCCCGGGAGCAAGAATCCCACCAGGAGGCCGCATGTAACAACTTTTTGGCGCCGTAGTTTGAAACTGAACCAACAAAAGTAAATCCATCACAAAAGTCAATTACGACAACGAGAAGATACATTTTTTTTTCCATTACACATCACAAACGGAAGCGTTAAAAACGCCTGTCAAATTTAGTAACACGTTTCAACCAAACGGTGTGCATGCAATGAATGATAAACAATTTTATTTTACATTCAAACTACACCACACGTACGTACGCACCTTGAAAGCAACGTGAGACTTGCTCGTGTTTTTCAACAGAACCGCGCTCCTCACCTGCTTCCCCGGTTCATCTTCAAAACAAACGAAATTTCAGCACAACAGTAAACCAATTGAGAAATAAACAAAGAAACCGAAACCAAAATCGGAATTGGAATGACTTTACATGGAAAGTAGAGGTAACTGGAAGGATCGAGACGGAGCCTCCGGCGCGGAGGAAGCAGCGACCTGGCGACGGACGACACCGTTTTGGAGGACCTTTGAACGTTCGCTTCGGAATGGTTGGAAGACAACAATCCGTTCCGCGAACTCCAGAAGGGACAGAGCTTGAACAGCCGCGCGTCGGAGCTCGGTTTTTGGCGGGCGGAGATGGCCATGGAACTGACCGGTGAGCGGCGGAGGTAGTGGCGAGGAATTGCGATTGAACAGAGAAACGCACGGTTTTGTCGTTACGGATTGGATTGGAATGTTGCAGAAGAAAACGCAGAAGGAAGAGTGTGAGAGTTTGTTTTCCACTGTCGACGACTTTATGCCTACGCTCCTGCACTCGCAACGTGTCCTTCAGGTAGCGTTTTATTTAATGCACACGCTCTTCCTCACTTATTATTAAACAAAAAAAAACATATTTCATAATTAAGAGCAATTTATTTAATTTTTAATGTTATTTTACAATACTACTATGATATAATTATGCTTCCAAGCAATGTCTCAACAAACTACTCTCCCTATAGATTTTAAGCATTAAATAGATTCCTTCCAACATGTTTTTTCTTTTTGAAATATCACACACTTTAATTAATAGCATAATGCATAGTTATAATAGTGAAAAATAGATATTTTGAATATTAAAAAGGGTAAAATGATTAAAAGAAAAGAGGGATGGGTTAGGATAGAAGGGTGAAGGCATTAATGATGGGAGATTAAGTTAGGTGTGGGTTGATGTAGGGGCATTAACAAATGTGGGCTAGGTTTGTTGGTGTGGGTTTGTTGTTCGTTGGAAAATTGATTATGGGAATTATTATGACATTCTTTGCTTTATCACAAACAACCATTTCCCCTATTATTTTCCTACTACTTTCTATACTTCAACAAAGATATTTTATTCATTCATCTTTCACCCTTTCTTTCCATTAAAGCCTCATTCTTACTACACTTTTTCATTACATCTTTTTTTCTCTCAAACCTTCAAACCAACAACCCACTGATTAATTACAAACCCCTTTCCTTTTCAGTTAGTCCAATGTCATAATAAGACTCCCAAAAACAAAACCAAATATTCAACTAAAAAATATCCATCAAATACGACTTATAATTTAAAACACCTAAGAGTAAATAATATTACTTTTTTTTTTCTTTCAAAATATTTCTCTAAAAAAACATAAAAATTTATTCATTTTTTTCACACATCACTCGTGCCACTTCACTTTCCTCAGTCCATTTCTCTCCCCTGGTGGTAAGCATTTATTCTGGATGGTGGCTTCGTTTGACGGATTTTTTCCATGCTTCATATAAATAAATAAAACAATCATTTAAAAAAAATTCTTTATATTTCTTTTTGGAGTACAAATTTAATTAAATTTCGTATCTCTTTACTATATATAATCAATATGGTTTTTTTTTTTGTGAAATTTAGTTATTTTATTTGTGAACTGTTACTATTAAGTACTTCATTTACTTTCCCGTTATATAAAATTGATAGGAAGTTAACTACCAATAATCGGTATCCTAACAAACTTTTCAAAGACGGTGAAGTGAAGATAAAATAAAATATTATTAAAAGGAACTTTCATGATGTATAATACATTTCAATAAGCTAATTTGCTAGCAAATGTTCCATCAAGTCACTTCAAGAGAATTAAAAGAAAAATAATTTAATATAAAAAATTAGGCTATTTCAATAAAGTTTTTTAGTAATCTAGGTTTAAATATATTTAGAGTTTAATTAAATTTTATTATTATCTTCAAGCGTAATTTAGAATATTGAATTTTAAGTTGAGTAAACTTATTTCCAATCAAAATGGCTTCGTAAATTACACTAAGGGAAACCGATATCAATTATTGAATTATGTGAAATATTTAAGAAATTACTTTTTAGAGTTGATGGAAAAGATAGCTTAAGACAAATTAAATAAGGTTGGGATAAGAATAGGAAATGAACAATTAACCATAAATAATATAAATTAATATGTGGTATGGGTTGGATTTCTAAAATGCATAATTAAGTTTAATATGATTTCACACACTAAAAATTAAATATGTTTTTAGTTTTTGGATTTTAACGTAAAATTGAAATTTTTTATTTAAAACTTTGATATATTTTGGATCTTAACTTTAAAAATAAATGAATGTAGTCTATTTAATCCAGTTACATTATTTTTTATGTGTGAAACTGTGTTTTAAGTTAATAATTAAATTATTTACACCATTTGACATATTCTCATTTTAATATTAGTTAAAAAACATATTTAACACATTAAGAAAAATAATATAATTGATTAAAATGATTATATTTATTCACTTTCAAAGTATCAAAGTTTTAAATATAAATGAATTTCAATTTTGAATTAAAATTTAGAGATTACAAACATATATAAATTTTATATATATTTAAATTTTATGTATATATAAACAAAATATTATTATTTAACATTTAACTTTTATAAAGAGAAAGTTACAAGACTCTTCCAAAAAAAAAAAAAAATATATATATATATATATATATATATATAAATTTCTAATACACCTAATAAACTATTGAATTAGGGAGAAAACACTTCAATCAATTTTTTGATTTTATAGTAATTATTTAAGTTTTTTCCTTGATCATATTATTCAGATGAATACACACTAATAATAACATATTTTTCTTTCATCAAAAGTCTTACATTAAAAAACCATTTCCATGATTGATTACATCTTCAATAGGAGCATTTTTAAATCTCATTTTCCTTCCTCCATTGCAAATCCTCATTGAATATTGGACATTTAGTACATGAATGTCATATCTCTCCACAATAATGGCACTAAATAGTACTTATATCTCTTGGTTGAAATTTGTTATTTATCGGTCACCATATTTTTTCATTCCTTGCTTGATCACCACACCCATCAAATAGTGGTTGGTTTACGAAAACTTGGATAGTTAAGCCAACAAAAGTAGTGTATGATCTTATTAGTCTCTCTATATTAGTGAAACTAGTGGCTTACAAAAATTGGATAGTTAAGCCAACAAAAGTTATGTATGCTCTTACTACTCTCTCTTTAAAGGAGCAACAAGCAATGTTGACTATGTTCTGCATGTAAAATTGTTCTTCTTACTCCATTGATTTGAACATTAGCTTTAATATCACTATTGAGGCTCAAACAATAAAAGAATAATCTTCTAATAGAGCACATCCACATAAAAAAAAAGCACACACACATAATCAAATTTAAAATAACTCAACACTTCAATGTCTACACACACTCAACAATATATTTTATTACTCAACATACAATTTTAACAAGAAAAAAAAGTGTAAGTTCTTTCAATATACACAACTACTTAATATGTTTAGGAAACTATTAAGTTTTAATGAAGACATTCACATCAATTTCTCATTTTACAATAATTTCTTACATCTTCTTGTCATCACTCAATATAGAACTTTGGTGAAATACTATGTATGAAAATTTCAATGGAAATTAACACAAGTTAAGAGAACACTTTACAATTGTGTTCAAAGTTGAAAAAGAATGAAAGATGTGAATTTATTTTGGTTTAGTAGTAAAAGTATAAGGAAACAATATTTTAATTCTTCATAAAAAAAATTGAATATATTAACTATTAACATTTACCAATAAAAATATATAAATTTTAATTCAATGAATATGTAGATTTGGGAGAAATTGTAAAGGTTGTGAAATATAAAATAAATTTATGTTGGGAAAAAATATCATGTGATATGTTTTATACTTTCATACTTTACAATTTTTTTTCCAAACAACTTGTGAAATATGAAGCATATATTTAAAACTTTATTACATTATAATTTGCTTTTCAACTTCAAAGTAAAGATAACTTTAATAATTCTCCTAAAGTATTTCATAAGACAATACTATCAAAGATCTTCATATGATAGAACAATGATAATTTTATAAATATTTTATAATAAAGGTTCAAAAACAACATATCTCTCCTAAAAAAATTGTAGGAGTTAAAGTGTCTTGAAACTTATAATCATATATTTCTCCTATGTTACATTTCTAATCATAAAGGAGGAAAATGATGAAAATAGGAGAACCACGCCTTGAGAGAAAGCTAATGGATGGATATTAAAATCATATAACCACAAAACTATGGACTAAGAGGATAGAGGAAAATAAAGCATAATGAAAGAAACACTATGTCAAAAAAGGCTTTTCATACTTGTTAAAAAAGACATTTTAAACTAATTTTCGACCAGGTATAGATAGGAGGTATAAAAAGTTTTCAGCTTTTCATACTTGTCTACTCTAAATAGGTATAAAAGTTTGACTTTTTAAATACCATATATTCGGAGAACAGGTATAAAAAATCACATTCACTTTTATACCTATTGGTGTTGAACCGGTATAAAAAATGTTGTTTTTTTAATATTTAATCTGTATGTGCTACTATCGATATCCAGACCTGCATAAAACTTATTCCTATAATAATCAATATTGTTTCTATTATGAATATGCATCAAAATAGTTCCTCAATCTAATATTTTTACCTAACAAAGTTCCTAAATATGTTTCCTAACATAGTTACACTTAAAATGGTTCCTAAACTCAAAATGTAAAATTGAATACATCTAATCATTTACAAAATGTTAAAAGAAATCCAGCTCACTGCTTCCGAACATCCTTTATGACATGTTACTCCATTGGAGATGTATCTTTCTTCTTCTTCAACATCCACCATCCTCGAACATCCTAGTCAATGGCTTCCGAGAAGATATGTTGTGATGTCGGCAACAACAACCAAGGAAATTGTTCCCAAGAAATCTCTCCCACCAAATCGAACATGGGAAAATAACTAGCCAGAATTGTGTTGAGATCTTTATCTATGTAAAAGTGGCAGAAAAAAATGTCAAATCATTGCCTAGCAGGTTAAGTAAAGTTTCTCCCCAAGAAATTATGCAAAATAATTTATAGATAGGTAAGCCACTCACTTTCCAAAGTGTATAATTCAATATTGTAATAATCGATTATGAATAGCTAATTTCTTATTAAGAGTAATTACATATTAACAGATTTTTTTTACAACATTTTTATATATTATATATAGTCTTTTCGTTAGTTTAAAATATGTCACCATATGAAATAACAAATAAATAATAAATTAATAAAAAAATATACATATATTATGTCAAAATATTGTAAAAAAATATTTATACTAAAATATATTTGTTTTCAATTATTTATGATTCATAGCATGGATTATAAATATATAAGTTCTAGATATTCCTGAAGTTTATTCAAGGATAAAGAGCTTTACAAAATTTGAAGTTTTGAATCAGATCCATTTTCTTTGTGGTACCTTTTTCATTTGTAATCACATGAGAAAATGTCACTCAATACAATTCATCCATGAAGCTAGAACTTACTTTCATATTTCTTTTAAAAGCTAGTGATAAATGTACTGGTAAATTATAATAGAATATTGGAAACTTAATAATCAATGGAAGCCGGTAAGATAACTTTAGACAGAACAACCAAACAAGTCACATAACCATTCACAAAAACATAAGCAATGCCAAGACGGTATAAAAAAGTGAACACAATAAATATCAAAGAAAAATCAATTTGATTGACAGAAGAACAAAACCAAAAGCCATCAATACAGAATTGTCAAGTAAGGTAACTGATACTTTCTAATATTAATCTGAAAAATCAGCAAACCCTATAATATATTAAAAAAGCAGTGACTTCAGTTAGCTTCAGAGGACTATAGAACGTTATTAGTATTGAAACAATTAACAGAACTGCAATACCTTCATACTGAAGGTCGTGATTCTAATTATAGTTTGGTAAAACAAATATAAAAATACTTCAGTAGTGGTTGTTTAAACATAGTATTTCAAATAGTGAATAGAAAAAACAGGCATACTTTCACTATTATCAACGGGAGAACTAGCTTCATAGTTCATATATTCTAATTATAATATTCTACAACCATTTGTCTGCAACTCTTTTTAAACAAACAAAACTTATATGGGACATTATGATCTCTGTTTGCTTATTGTTTTCCTATTTCATTTAGTCACTCCATTCAATTAAATTTTATGTTTTATGTTTTATGTTTTAATACACCTAAAACTCATCGAAAATAACTGCTTCCTGATGTCACCTTTTGCAAAACAAAGCCTCCCACCAAATCAATTCTCACAACATCTTTTTCTTCAGGAATTACTTCATTGTTGAAGCCATAAAGGGTCTCCGTGGCATTCTTCGACTCAGGAACCTACAAGCAAATCAAGAAAAGATTTCTTCAA
This sequence comes from Vigna nakashimae, assembly GCA_034642375.1. NCBI lineage: Eukaryota > Viridiplantae > Streptophyta > Magnoliopsida > Fabales > Fabaceae > Vigna > Vigna nakashimae. The sequence goes on along the minus strand of CM067764.1, from coordinate 12,172,455 downwards.
TTTTTGAACTAGTGTAAAACTAGCTTTCCCCAAAAGATAAAACAAACATGGATTCAGATGATTACCGAGTTTGTAAGAACAACAATTAAGTAATCTTGAAAGTACTCAAACAGATAATAGTACACTATAGCTTCCCTCGTAGACAGAGGCCATGAAACCTTCATCCTTTCTTCCAAAATTCAAAGCAAAATCAGCAATTAAAAACAAAAACTTTTGGCATGGTAAGGGGAATTAAAGTTTTATTGTTTTTAATTGATGATGGCAGGACAAACCTCACGAGTGATAACTGCTCCCCAATCCCAGCCTTCTACAAGCATTCAGTTGATAAGATTTTGAAAGTGGGAACAGTAGACTAAGGCCACCTAAATGGAAATTGTGAAAAGTGTGTCAAGTACAATTACCAGATACATGGTTGTAACGATATATTACTCAGATTCAAATCCACTCCCAAAGAATACATCGACATTCAGAATAACCTTATAAAAAAAGTATGAAGCCAACTGCATGCAAAATACATTTCTTGCAACTATAACTTTCTCAGAATCCTAAACCACACCATAATGTAGTTTCTATCAAGTGGTATAACTATGAACTTTATACAGAAATTAAACAACCGTAAATGTGATGATACTGGTGAGTTTCGTGTTCAGACTAGTATAGAAAATTCAAGGCACATATTGTACTAAATATAATTCTCACCATTTTTTGTAAAGGCATGTCTCCCATGAGATACATAAACCTATAACAAAGAAAGTAACACATCAAATTTTGCATGTCGAAATCAATAATATAGCTTTTATCACTAAAAGGGTTGCTATAGTGTGACTTACAAACATCAACAGGTCCATCTACAAAGCCTTCCACAACCATTGTATGAAAAGGGGTCCCTTCTGGTCCTTCGCGATACATAACCCGAAACTCTTCACCATGTTGTTTTAACTGTTGAAATAAGTTATATTATCACTCGAGAACTTGAATGAACAATCAAGTATCTTCAATTATACAATGAAATATTGTTGGACAAAAAAGAGAATCAACTAGGCCAATCATCTAATATGAATTCCTAATTTTTGTGAAAGAAAGTCATCAATTAAACATGCAAAAAAATAATAATTAGGATTTGAATGAATGGAAGATGGGATAAATAGGAAAAATTTCAACAAAATAAATGAAACTACTAAGAGTCAACAACATACTTTCCAATCAGTGTGTGACGTATTAGATCTTTCACTATCATCTCATGAAACACTCCTCAACATATCAAGAAAATGAGATACATCGACAGTCTTTGCTTCTGCTAATCGGTCAGAGAATAAACCCTAATTTATAAAAATGTACTCACCCACGGCAGACCACGAGACGACATCACACCACGACAAGGGTTTCACCCACCATAGCCGAGAACGTCAACCACGACGAACAATTTCAAATGCCGAACAAATTCAAACGCTGAACAACTTCAAACGCCGAACAAATTCAAATGTCGAACAACTTCAAACGCCGAGCTTCACCCAACCACCTCGACGACCGAACAAGAACAATGGCAACCGTAATGAAGGAGAATGGAGAAGAAAGGAGGAGAACGAAGGAGGAAGAATGGAGAAGAAAGGAGGAGAACGAAGGAGGAAGAATGGAGAAGAAAGGAGGAGAACGAAGGAGGAAGAATGGAGAAGAAAGGAGGAGAACGAAGGAGGAAGAATGGAGAAGAAAGGAGGAGAACGAAGGAGGAAGAATGGAGGAGAAAGGAGGAGAACATATAAGGAAGAATAGATGAGAAAGGAGGAGAACATATAAAGAAGAATGGAGGAGAAAGGAGGAGATCGAATAAGGAAGAATGAAGGAGAAAGGAGGAGAACGAAGAAGGAAGAATGGAAGAGAAAGGAGGAGAACGAAGGAGGGAAAATGGAGGAGACCAGTGGAGGGAATGTAGAACCAAAAATAAAAAGAAATTGTAGAGAAAGGGCAACGGGAAATATGTAAAAAAATTGATACCTGGTATAATATTTAACCATTAATAATTTATACTTATTTTAGAGTTACTAGGTATAAAAAAAAATTTTATACCTATAATGATTGCAACTGGTATAAAAATATTTATATTTTATTACGATATTGTTACCGTATCTCTTTCCATATTTGTTTTTATTATAACCGGTGTAGAAAAGTTTCTTATATTAAAAAACTGTATCATGTCACTTTCTATACCTGATAAATTTTAATTGATATAGAAAATAGCTATAAAAAGTATATTTTTTTTACCAGTGAAGACTTTATACTTGAATAATAGAATACTAGGATATATTTTTTTCTTTCTTCTTAGTCGTATACAAATTATATAGATGTTATATTATGCAAGTTGGTCATTCATATATATATATATATATCAGTATTTTTTCCTGTATTTTTTAAAGTAATTTATTTTGTATTTGGTAGAGACACATAATATATTATATGTACAAAATACATATCCTTCTCTCAAATAATAATTTTCCCTTGAATTATTTTGTATATAATCTATTAATCGCAAAAATATGTAGAGAGGGATCACAAAGAAAGTGAGGCATTTTTTTTTTTTCATGATGAATTAGTATTCAACCACTGAATTCTTAAGCTTTCCATAAGCATGAATGGACCAAACTCTAATATGAATCTGGGAACATCTTTATCAATACCTTAACATTCTATTTTTATTTTTTCTTGTTAGTCTTGAATATGACAAGAGTGAAATGAGTCTCCACCACTTAATCTTATTATTATTTTTTATTTAAAAAAATTCTCAAAAATTCTAAATCATGAGTTACACATGGTAATTAATAACTCTCTTTCATAGCAACATCAATCAAATTTTAATTAGAAGTTTCTTTTTAATTGATGTAAATTTTCTCATTCCTTATCAACTTAAAACTAAAATCTCTCTTTGATCGTACATGAATTTTTTATTATTTATAACTATGAATAAAAAATTAATATTGTTTACCGACGTCATTGGATAGCGATAACATGTTCCATATCTTCAACAACAACCATTTTTGCTTGTTTCTATCCAAAATTTCAACAGCCTGATGCATCTTTTCTAGAATTCGTGTTTCCCTTACACAACCGGACATATTATCATCCACACAAAAAAAATAAATTTCTATTTAAAATTATATAAAGATGCAATACACATTTTATACCCTATATAATATTTAAAAAGTTATCTTATTTTATTTTATCAGTCATTAACAAGGGTGGTTAACCTCAATGAACATATATATCCTGAAAGAAGTCAAGATAATATCTTATACACAAAGTGAGAGTTTCGAAAAAAAGACCTATAGCAAAAGTCCACGATTCTTTAAAATGGCATTTAATTTACAATATCTTTTATGTTATTTCTATTTTCCTTTTTAAATATAAAAACACACATTAACATGATGATACTTTCTTGACAAAGAAAATAAAAAACAATATATAAAATTTATATTATAGATAATATAATATATATATATATATATATATATATATATATATATATATATATATAGAAGTAAATTTTGTTAAGAATTAGCCTTTACCCACCCAAAAAACAAGGACAAAACAAAAATAGTTGGATTACAAAGGCACAAGTGTCAGAAATCTAAGAGTTGAACCCTGATTTTTTTCAATAAAGATTTACTTTTCGAATTAAATTCGAGACCAAAGTTATTTAAAAAGGAGTTATATATATATATATATATATATATATATAATTTATATTCTTGCATTGCATTGTTGTATGAAGATAGGTTGTTAATTTGTTTGATAGAGAGTTTAGGAAGCAATTTTGACATTAGAATTTTACATTTGTTGTGAGAAAGAGGGTAACATGAGGATGTGCAAATCAGAGAGTGCATTGAGAACGTTATTGCCAGAGAAACAAGTTAAACGACAGGCTTCAACGTTAATGTTGGAAGGTTTGAACAAAGGGAAGAGTGATATTCCAACAGAATCTAACTATATTGATGACAAGAAGACGGAGAAAGCAGAGAAAATCATGCACTTAATTTGTTGGGGACCCACCTTGTCTTAGATCTTAGATTTCTCTTTCATTTTGTTTTTTTTTGTTTGTTCATTGATTTTGTTTTTAACTTTTTAATCATTCTTCTGTGATGGTTGAATTGTAATGCATGTTTCTGCATGCATGAATTTATGTTCTTCCCAATCCTTGAATCAATTGGGCCAGCACAAATTTATGAACAATTTTAGATTGTTTTTTGTATTTTGCTTCCTGCAACATATAATTACTAAACGCACCCCATACTATAGAATGGGTTTAAGAGAAAAAAGTTTGCTTCGAAAAGTTGTTTCCAGAATGCATTTTATATGTTCTGGAAAATTTGTTCAAAAAGTTCATTCTAAAAAATTTGTTTCAAAAGGTATTTATTATATGATAAACCTTTTCCAAAATGCAATTTATGCATTTCAGAAATCCTGTTCTAGAAATCCCATTCCAGAAATATTGCTTTGAAAATTTGTTATTAAAATCTAGTTATGGAAATTATATTCTCATGATTCTAAAATATTTTCAAATAGATTATCCAAGAGTCACTCTTGCAAAGTATTAAATAGTTATTTTCAAATTTTATGGGTGCTTAAAAATTGTGTGGGGTGCGCCGAAGAGAAAAAGCCAAGGTAAAGGATAGTTTGCATTTCTCAAATGAAATAGAATGGGTAACAGGATAATGGAGTAATTTTTAATTTAACTATAATCTACAAATAGTGCAAAATTATATTTTTACAATGTTGCATGGTTATATATATTTTCGTACTTTTAATAAAATATGTTTTTGTATTGATATGCATAAGCTTGTTGACAATTTTTTAAATCATATTTAAAATATTTTTCTATTAATTAAGAGTTAAATTAATAATACATAGTAATTAGACAGTATTTATAAGTCGCGGGTAATATTATTATTTATTTTGTACTAGAATACCAGGTGTAAAATTTATTTAATAATATAAATACAATTTAAAGTTTCTAGATGACCATTGTCACTATGGCTCACACTATTGCCTTTATTCATTTTAGAGGAATTAATGTTTTGTAGTATTATATTTCAACAACATTAATATAATTGAGCCAGTTTACACTAGAATTATTCCAACTTTCATCATTAGATCAATTTCAGTCAGTTTTACACTCTTTTTATATTTGTTTATCGTTTATATTGATTTTCCCCTATTATCCATATCTTCTCTGAGTTATTCATATTTATTTTTATTAAAAATTTCAATGAAAATAAACATGTTATATATTATGCTTTCAGTCGTTATTAAGAAAAAGTAAATCCAATTTGTTCATTTGTTTTTTATTTGTTGGGGACCACCTTTTTGGATCTTAAATTTCTCTTTTGCTTTGTTCTTTTGCTCATTCATTTTGTTTTTAACTTTTTAATCATTATTTTGTGATGGTTGGATTGCAATGAATGCATGCATTTATGTATATAATTCCGGAAGTAACAAAATTAGATTATTCCGAAATTCGACTTTCGAACTTAAAAAGGCTTAAATATTTTAGTTAGAATTTTTAATTGAGTCTTTACAAGTGGTAATTTAAATTAATTGAGTCCATACCGTTAAATTTAGTTAACGAAGTTAAGTTTTTGCACAAATGGGAGGATGACATGTTAATTTATTTAAACATGGCATGTCTAGAGTTGAATCGTGGCATGAATTAGGTCTTTATGCGTAGAATTATGTAAAATGTAATAATATAAAATTAGTGAATTTTTAAATGGGATTTAGGGTTCAATGAAATTGAATTTGGGATTCAACATGGGAAGCGAAGAATGGTCCTCTGTGAAGGCACTAAGTCCTTCCTTAATGGTTGCACTTCCAATATCCACAACCTCACTGAGAAACGAATTCTTATCCTGAGAAGGAGCTAGATAGTTGGTGTTCCCAAACCCTTCGATCCGTCTATTAAGATCAGTGGAAGCAAAAGCTGAAGACGGTGGCTTGCTAATGTTATCATCTGCAGAAAAAATAGCAAAGATAGTCTCTTAAGCAGTGTCTCTAACAGCCTTATTGAGTGCATCGCCTTTCAGAGGATCCAATTGACCCTTGTATTGTAACAACTACCGAATTACCACTGTATGTCTCTACATTTTCCTTCTAAACTCTTCTGCACCACACTTTCCAACTGCATACTTGATCAATCTCACTGCCAAATGCAAACCAACACAATGATTGGAATCTAATTTCAATATATTTTATATTCATATTCCAGGGAATAGTAATAACAATGATAAATTAAAAGCTACATGCGTACTTTGTTTGACAACGGGGCTTTTATTGTCGAGGCGTTTAAGGATGAATTCTGAGAACTCCTTGACGATCCCAAATTGAATTTGATTGAACCCTAAATCCCATTTCAGAATTCCCTAATTTTATATTATTACATTTTACATAATTTCACGCATAAAGGCCTAATCCATGCCATGTTTAAAGAAATTAACAAATCATCCTTTCACATGTGCAAAAACTTGACCTCGTTAACTCAATTTAATGGCAGGAATTCAATTAATTTAAATTACGACTTACAAGGACTCAATTGAGGATTCTAATAAAAAGATATCAAAATGGAACCCCCACATAAATAAGGACAACTAAAGGATTTAAACCAAATTAAAATGATCTATCAAACCCTCTCCTTGGTTTCTTTCTTTTGTTTCCTGCACCCCAATTATTACTAAATGGAACCACTCTAACAAAGAAAACCTAAAATACCTGTTTTACTATGATAGTTGTTGTCGCTGTCTTTCAGTGCTATAATTACGGAAGAAGAAGAGAGCGAGAAGCTGTAAAGGAAGAAGAAAAGAGACCGAACGCATTGTTGAAAAGAATTACTTTCAAAAACATATTTTATGTATTCTAAAAAGTTCATTCTAAAAGGCTTGTTAGGGATTATATACATACTGAAAAACTTATTCTAAACATTGTGTTCAAGAAAGTTTGTTTCAAAATGTATTTCATGAATTTCGGAAATTCCATTCTAGAAATCTTATTAAGAAATTCTATTCCAATTTTTCTTTTCTAGAATGTTTGTGCTAAAAAGTCTTCAAAACAGGTATCATGTTACGCAAGGTAAAATATCTATTTTAATTGGGGAATACGGAAAAAAGTGCAGGAAGAAAAAAAGTCTTTGATTTTTATAAGTTCATTATTTTAGAAGTTTTTTCTTGTACTCCTACGTTTTCTTCTAGCTCCATATTCTTTTAAAATGTTATAATATGTAAATGTTTTGGATTGTATAACTTATAATATAAATTTATATTTTAAACTATAAAATTCATAATGCAAATTGAAAAAATAATCTAAAATATAAATTATATTAAATTGTATAATTCATAATACAAAATTATATTTGAATTGTATAACCTCATAATAAATTTTGAAATAAAATACATAATAAAAATTATGTTCTAAATTATATAATCTGTAATATAATATTATATTTTAAATTATATAATTCATAATAAAAATATACATAATTAATTCAGAATTATGTAAATTATATTTTGGATTTTGTTAGTGTAAATGTTGTTTCAAACCAAAAACCGAAAACTATTTTCTTCTTTGATTCCTATAAATAAAGTGTTTGTATAATAGTTTGAAATATAACATAGAGTTACATTTGAACATTGAGTGTATTCTTTGCCTTCTATGTATTCTCTGCCTTCTGTTTTTTTTCTTTACTTCTTTTTTTTATTATCCTATATGGAATTAAGAATTTAACAAGATCTATGTAGAGAATGTGGATGGATATCATGTTTTTGAAAAGTGTGAATTCAGAAAAGAAGTGTTATTTGGGAGCACAATCGTTTCGAGTGAAACAAGGAAGTCCAAGAAGTTTCAAGACTTGATCAATAAAAGGAATGAAAGGGTTTGGATAAATGATATAAGAGCCACTTCTATTTTTTGATGGCAAGATGTTTGATGACTGACATATCAAGATGCAAATCATATTTGGCTTTCAAGATATTAAAAAGGTTAATATGAAAAGGTTGAGAGAGTTGAATTTGAAGGCTAATGATGAAGAGAAAAGAAGTTACAAATTGCAACATAAATTATATAGCAAGACAAGGTTTCTCATCTATCAATGTGTGAGCTCAAAGATTTTCAACAAAATCTCCAAAACAACCAATGTTAAGGAAGTCTGAGAGATTTTGATGAAGACTTACGGGGATGGTGATAAAAATAAGAAAGTGAGGTTACAAACCCTTAGGAGGCAATTTAAGTTCTTAACGATAGATGACAATGAAACAATGACAAATTATTTTGACAAAGTTCAGGAGCATATAAATGTAATGCGGGCATACAAGAATGTCATTTCAGGCCAGTACATTGTAGATAAAATTTTGAGAACTTTGCCACCCATATTTGATCATGTAGTTGTAGCTATTGAGGAAACATGGGATCTGAAGGCCATGGAAATATAAAAATTGCAGCATTGCACACGAGTATCACATCAATAAACGGAAGCAATGCCAAGAACAAACATTCCAAGCTCAGTCTCAATACAAAAGCAAGAAGGGGTTCAAGAAAGGTAGCAAAGGTAGTACGAAACACAAAGAATCACATGAACAATAAGATGAAGATTCTATTGATTCAGTCAAGCGTAAGAATCAAAAGTCTTTCACCAATTCTGATGGGAAGAAAGAATGGAAGTTTGACAAGAAGAAAGTAAGGTGCCACAACTGCCAAAATTTTGGCCACTTTGCCAAAGAATGTTGGAAGGGAGATGGAGCCAAGAACAAATCGACGAAGATGGTTTGGTATCTAGATTCTAACTGTTCTACACACATGGTTGAGAGGAAGGAGTGATTTGTGAAAATGCAAGAAGTTATTAAAGGAAGGATAAAATTTGTTGATGATAGAAGCTAACAGCAGAAGGGTCTGGAAGGGTCCTCTTAAGAGATGGTGATGACAAAGAAGTGGTCATTGAAGAAGTTATGTATATATCAGGCTTGAAGAACAACCTGCTTAGTCTAGGCCAACTGCTTCAAAAAGGGTTTATGATGAAAATGGAGAACAATTGTCTTAATGATAAGAACAAGAGACTCATTCTCCAAGCTCATTTGTCTCAAAATAGGACATTTTGGGTGGTGATGAGTATAGTCAAACACCAATGTTTTCCTGTATCAAAAAACAAGGTAGAATGGTTGTGGCATCTATGATTTGGATATCTGAATTTCAGGGATCTATGTCAACTAAGCCAAAAAGATATGGTGGATGGCTTACCCATGGTTAACATATCAAACAATATGTAAGTGCATTTAGTTTAAACAAACCAGGGAGAGTTTTGAGAAATATTTGCCTCAAAAGACATCAGAGAAGTTGGGAGTAATGTACTCAAATGTCTGTGGTCCAATTCAGACAGAAACACCTAGGGGCAGTAGGTACTTTTTGTTATTTGTTGATGATTGGACTAGGAAGATTTTGACATATTTGTTGAAGAAAAAATGTGAAGTGTTGCAAGTTTTCCAAAAGTTCAAGAGTATGGTAGAAAAGCAAAGTGAGAAGAGGATTAAAGTTCTTAAGACAGATGGAAGAGGGGAGTATACTTCCACTAAGTTCAAGAATTGTTGTGAAAAAGAAGGTATAGTACATGAGGTTACTCCTCCCTATACGCTACAACACAATGGAACAACAAAGAGAAAAAAGAGAACCATACTAAATATGGTTAGATGTATGTTGAAGAGTAAGAGTTTGTCAAACTTTATATGGGGAGAGGCTGTATTGACAACCACATACATCTTAAATAGATTACCAACAAAATGGTTGAGAGGTATTACACCTGAAGAGACTTGGTCTGATGTAAAACCAAATATGACTCACTTAAAGATATTTGGTTATGTGTGTTATAAGGATGTTTCAAATGAGTCGAGAAGAAAATTAGATGATAAAGGAGTACCTTTGATTCTGGTTGGTTACCACTCCATTAGGAGATATAAGCTGTAGGACCCCAAGTATGGACAAATCACTATCAACAGGGATGTCATTGTTGATGACATTGAAACACAGAGTTGGGAATCAACTGGAGTGGGAACATCAACCATTGTTCTGGAAAATGAAATTTTAGAAGTGTAGTAAGACTATGGTGACAATGATGTCAGTGTTAGAAAGTCATCAAGAACCACTCATTTGTCAGCACATTTGAGAGACTGAGTTATTTTGTGATGCTACTGTTATAATTGAAGGTAATTTCGTGCACTTTGCTCTCACAGTTGAGGCAAAACCTATTGAGTTTGACCAAGCTGTCACAAATGAAAGATGGTAAAAAGTAATGTAAGAAGAGATTGAGTCAATTGAGAAAATCCATACATGAGTATTGACAAAATTACCTCATAATAAGAAGCCAATAGCACTAAAATGGGTTTGTAAGTCCAAAATAAATCCACAAGGTGTTATTGTGAGGCACAAAACCAGATTGGTAGCCAAATAATTCCTAAAGCAAGATGGAATAGATTATGGAGAAGTATTTTAACATGTGACCAGAATAGAGACAATCAGGTTGGTAGTTTCCTTGGCAACACATTTCCATGGGTCATTGCATCAACTAGATGTAAAATTTGCGTTCTTGAATGGAAAACTAGAAGAAGAAGTATATGTGGTTGAACCACAAGGATTTGAGAATAAAGAACATAAGCACAAGGTGTATAGGCTGAGAAAGGCTCTTTATGGACTTAAAAAAGCTTCAAGGGCTTGGAATCAGAGAACAAATGGCTTCATGAGCAGCATTGGGTTTGAAAAATGTGTTTCTAAGCATGAGTTGTATGTACATTGTTGTTTGTATGCTGATAAACTAGAAAAGTTGATAGTATGTTTGTATGTTAATGAACTTTTCATCATAGGAAGCAATGAGAAATTTATTTAAGCTTTTAAAGCTAAAATGTTGAATGAATTCAAAATGAGTGATTTAGGAAGGCTAAGCTATTTTATGGGAATTGAGTTTACTGAGGAATTGTGATGCATCAGTCAAGGTATGCTCTAGACATGTTGAAAAGATTTGATATGCACAAGAGCAATGTTGTCAACACACCAATAGAGATTGGTTTGAGGATGGAAAAGGAACATGAGGAAGAGGTTGTAGCTCCTACAAATTATAAAAAGATATGAGAGTTTGAGATGCCTTTGTAACACCAGGCCAGACCTGAGTTATAGTGTTGGTTGAAGTAATAAGTAGATACATGCAAAGTCCAAGGGTGTCACACCTGAATGCAGCTAAATGAGTTCTTAGATACCTACAAAGGACACATGCCTATGGGATATTACTACCAGGAGGAAATGTTGAAAATGGTTTGGAGATCACTACATATTCGGATGCAGATTGGTGTAGGAAAAAATGGGATACAAGAAGTACAACAAGGTACATCTTCTTCCTTGGAGGCTTACCCATTTCTTGGAACTCAATAAAGGAACTTGTGGTGGCTTTATTATCTTGTGAGGCAGAGTATATAGTTGCCTATGAAGGTACTTGTCAAGCAGCCTAGTTAAATTCTTTGATTGGATTAGCTGGAAAAGTAAGACTGCTTGTGGACAACAAGTCAGTTATTGATCTAGCGAAAGATCCAACTTCTCATGGGAGAAGTAAACACATTGAAAAAAGGTTCCACTACATCGGGGAACAAGTTAGCAATGGGAAATTAGAGATTGCACACTATAAGTCAGAAGATCAACTTGTAGATGTCCTAACCAAGACTTTAAGGGGAACATTTTCTATCTCTTAGAAAGCAAATAGGCGTTGTCAAAATAGACACCTTTGGAGATTAAGTTAAATAAATCAACAACCTTTCCATGTAAAGAAAATGTGTTTTTGTTTTGTCTAGTTTTTGGTTTAGAGAGGTGTGTTAGTGTATATGTTGTTGTAAACCAAAAATTGAAACTATAGTAATGTTTTTTTCCTATTCTTTCATTCCTATAAATAAGGTGCTTGTATAACAGTTTGAAATATAATATAGAGTTATCTCTGAACATTTAGTGTATTGTCTGCCTTCTAATTTTTCCTCACTCTATTTCTCTTTTATCTTATTACCTTATAGATTTTATAATCCATAATATAAATTACATTCCAAATTTGAATGGTAGAATCTGAAACTTACATGAGAATGACCACAATGAAAACATTTTTGTTTTGTGTAACGAATTTCCTCCCAACTTGGTCTTCAAAGTTGCCACTTTTCCATAGCAGGTTCCTGCCAATGCAGATTCATTCTTCCATTTTTGTATGTCAATTTGAACATCATTTTGTTGCAAAATGTGAATGCCTTGGTTATTCATTTTAAATATATAATACTATTAAACTTATTCGGTTGATCTATATTTTAAGCAAAGAAGATGGGATGGAGACAGAGGAAAGTATGAATGTACATGGGGAGGAGGAGGGAAGATAATGAGGACAAAGTTGGCTTTCTACTTTACTTATGAGGGTGCAAAAGAAAAAATGGTGACACAAAAATTTTCTATTATTTTTTCATGAACCGTTGAAGAACAGAATAATGTCCATGATGGTTTGCATTATCAGACGAAATAGAATCACTAATACGATAATAAAGTAATTTTTAGGTTTAATCCTTTCGAACATCCCTGTTTGTGTAGGTTTGTCTCAAATAAGTCCTCGTATTCTAAATGGTCTCAATTAGGTCCCTTATTGTGTAAAATTGAATCAATTTGGGTCTCGCCGTTAATTAGGCTGGACGACGTTAAAAATTGTGATTCGTGGCTTGGTGACTAAGCAAATTTTATTCATGTGGAAGGATTTCAGCGCCTGAGCTGGATTTTATTTATTTATAGTTTTAAAAAACTTTATTTTAATCAAAACACGACGTTTAGTTAGGGAAAACGGATTAAAAGTTAGGATTAGTGGTTTGATTGTTGAGTGCGTACCAGATTGGGGAAATTTTTTATCCAGAGCTATGAAGATTATCAACAATGTTACTATAAGCTTGGGATGTCCAGCTTCCGTCAACCCTATTACTGATCCGTGATTCCTCAATCATGGTGTGTAGAAGACGTGCATCCATGTCCTCTGTCCTCTTTATGAACTCTCTAGTAGGACCAGAGGACTCAATAGCGACTCCTTTCCCTCTGTTCATGTTAAACTTAATTGATAAAAAAAATGGTAACAAGTTAAGATTAAATAGTCATAATTACAAAGCAAGTTGTTGTCATTTTTACACATAATAGTTATACAACTTAAAATAATATAATAACTACGAGTTTTTATAATCTCGCCACATTTGATCTGCTATGGAATCCCTGATACTACTACCAATCATATGATCCTCTTCTCTAACTTGAGATGATGAAACATTATGCTCTTCCCTTTCATTCAACTCATTATTAACTTCATCAAGTAATGAGTCATCGTTATCCTCACCACGAAGGAAGTTATGTAAGATACAACAAGCTAATATAATGTCTGTCATTGTCTCCAATCCATAATGTGGTTCAGTGCCACTTGCAATGATAGGGAATCGTATTTTCAACACACCAAAAGTTCTTTCAATAACATTTCTCAACGATGAATGTCGATGATTAAACAACTCGCGTGGATTCTGTGGTCCTCTACGTGTATATTCTTTAAGGTGATATCTGACGCCTCTGTATGGAGTCAAAACTGTGCTTTTCAACATAAATCCAACATCACCGAGGTAGTATTTTCCTACAATGTTGTGCACATAAAGGTATTTAGTGACTAATGAATTAAATCTTCAAGATCACAACATACACACTCACCTTGGGGGATAACCAACGGATCATCTCGATCAAGAACATGTTTTAAAATTCTTGAATCAGATGCAGTGCCTTCCCACCCAGCTAGAATGTATGTGAATTTCATATCAAAATCACACGCCGCAAACACATTTTAAGTTGGCCAATCTTTTCTTCCACGAAATCTTGAAGCATCTCATCTTGGCACCTTTACACAAACATGAGTACCGTCTATGGCCCCTAAACAATCCTAAACATAGAATTAACAATTCATCATATTTATCATCCTTTGATAAAATAACATCTTCAAATATGTTCTAATGTGTACCTTAAAGTACGGGTAAAATCGATTGTTGTTGTTCACATATGGATGAACCTCATTTCCCGAGGGTTGAATTAAGAATTCTAATTCCAAGGTTAAAATAGCATCCAACACATTGTGAAAGTGTTTGCTAACCGTCGACCCAGATCGATGAAAGAAAAATGCGACACTTCGATTCTTAACATTACAGCCAATTATATGAAGAAATTGAGCAACTTGTTCCTCAACTATCGACCGAATGGCGTCCTTAACTAACCCAGTTGTTCTCAGTCTCGCACAAAGATTAATAAATGCCTCTGGACCCATCCTAATAATGTCGCGGCATCGATTAGTATGCACAAGGTATGACATTAATTGCTCCCTACGACGGTCTCTGTCTGGTAGGAAATTGCTTACACTACTCAAATCACTGGAGTACATATTCAAGATACTTAATGCACGTCCAACAATGCATAACATTGTTAGTGCAGCCAGTGAAGTGGTTATTTGTAATTGTTGACGTATCGTTGAGACTATATTGAAGTCTACACCAACCACATCATCATCCATATCTTCACGGTCTAAATACGATAAATCTATTTCTTCTTCCATCTATATTTACTTAAACAAATATAAACACTATTTTAAATAGCAAAATATCATAAGTAATTATAAACACTATTATTGGATTCATAATACTACTACATACTACATTCATGCATTCATATATTGATTAAAAAAATAAACAAACAAACTATAACACATACCTTTGCAAGACTTGTTAGGATTTGAAGTAAGATTGATTAAAAATATTCCAAAACAACTCCAATGCAGTGCCAACCAGCTTCTACACACCAATTAGATGACCACAACTTTTTCAATACTTTCACAAAAAATTTTGAACTTGTTCAACATGCAAGTGACACATACTAATTTATTAAACATCCAATTAACACACATACAAATTTAAAACACAAACAACTAAGCATAAACTTCTTCATTTTCAAGCAACCATAAAACGCTCACCTATCTTGAACATTTTGATTGATTTTTTGCAATTCGGTTTCAAAATCCAATCACCACCACACAATGAATCACCAAATTCACGAATGCATCAAAATCTTCTCAATCTCCAACTCCACTGCATGTCATAACCTGTAACATTATAACATATTGTTAACAAGGTTTCAAGACCAATAAACACCTTCATGGTCACCTCATGAACGTCCACCACCTTCACATCATCGTCTTCTTTGACAACACCTCCACTAGCGACCACGACAGTCTTCAACACCTTCACCAGCAAACCACGCCCCCAGTTATCCTTCGTAAAACCTGCAACACAATCAAAACGTTAGGGGTCATGACATACACCCTTCCACTCCCGTGGCCGGATGAATTATCGGCCTCCTGCATGCACTGCTCCATGGACTCTACATGTCCATCAAGGTTCTTCACGCCCACAACGCGCAACATCAACCATGTTAACAATCAGATGACAGAATGGACGAAGCATCGAAGAAGGATGAAGCTTGTTGGAGCCGATAAGGCAGCCCGTAACCGAATCCAGCTCTACACCATGCTCACCCAATAAGTTGGAACCGAATACAACGAAGAAGAATCAAATACACCACCCAGCTTTCCTCTCACTCTGCACCGTAACCGAATACGCACTCTCGTAACCGAATACACTTCATTCATTATTTTTCTTCTGAGAAATGGAACCGGATACAACTTCTAGAACCGAATACAGAACTTTGTCTTCAACTTTTGCTTCTCCATCTTCAACGCCTCTTCCTGCTTCAACCTTTCCTTGCCCATCTTCAATGCATCTTCAACACCACTCTCCATTCCTGGTCTATATGAAAATGCTCATCCATGCCTCCAACTTGAAAATATTTATCATACCTTACAACTACCTTACAACTACATTTACTAACCTGATCAATCTAATGCACCTCCGCTCTTCAATGCACTCAGCACACAACAATAGACACTTCTCAACCACAATCAACAACTCATGAATGATGAAGGACAAATCCACTCGAGATATATTCAGCTCAAATAATACACGAACCAACTTGCACATAACACACAAACCAAACATACACCAACCAAGGCTCATTTTAATAAATGGTCTACGGTCTTCTACGGTTTTCAAGGTTGTTTTGAAATTCAAACCAAACACTATATTGCCAGGAATCTTTCCTGTGTTGGTTGTGAAGGCTTTTGTGTAGTTGTGTCAAACCAGAGAAGCAGAGAATCGAATATCTGCATTGCTAGCCTACCAAAGCAACAAAGTTGGCCTGTCAAAGTGAAGAAAATGCACTACTAAATAGATAAGCCACCAAAGCTACCCAGCCACAGTAACATACTCGTGATGTATGAAGCAATGTCTCAGATTAACTATGTGCATTATTATATATTAACTATGCCTGGAATCGATTATCACATTTAAGAATCGAATATCTTCTTTTTCTCTGCTGCCTCTGCTGGTATTATCATATCTACTAAGGACAAACATAACATTTGCTTTATAATCACCGCAAATCATTTCATATATGCGAGTGATACAAAAATCATATATCCCGCAAATCCACTCAATTCCGTCGTCGCAAATCAGAGAAAGTGAACACAACGTCACCTTCATTTTTGTCTTCACTTTTCGCTATCTACATTACCATCCATATAAGCGAACACGCTTAGAGTCTGAAGAGTTTTTTTTTTCTTTGAATTTTTATGAATTACATTTAATATTGTACGTAACTTTTGAAATTGTTATTTTATGAGCTTTCTTTAAATTCTTTAAGAAAACCTATAAAATTATATCTCACCAAATTTTGATCTATCTCAAATCTATTATAATATAATAATAAAATATTAGCAAATATATTTTAATATTTATTTTATCTTATTAATAAATATCCTAAAAATTAGTTTTTTAGTAAAATAATAAAATAAAATACTAACAAATTTATTTTAATATTCATTTTATTTGGTTGACAAATGTCTTAAAAATTAATTTTTTTATTTATTTTACATTTTTAATTTTTGTTTTATTCATTTTTATTTTTTTGTTATGTATGAAAGTTATTTTATTTTTTTATCTATTTATTTTATTTTTTAATTTTTTATATATATTTATTTTGCTGCACACCTGTCTAGAAGTTATTATACTTTTTTATCTATTTATTATTTTTAAATTTTTTTTATATTTATTTTGTTATTAGAATGTACATATAATTTATTTTACCTTTTTATCCATTTATTTAATATATAATATAAAATAAATCATGAACTCTTTTATATAACATGTTTTTTATATTTTCTAAAATTCAAAATCCAACATCTATTGCAAATTTAAATTGTGACTTGAATATGCGAAATTCATCTCTAAGCTAATGTAGTCAATGGTCTAATTTTATAGAAGGTACTTTGATATGGTTATCCATAATTAGTAGTTTGATTGAACGAAGAATGCAAACAGTTTTAGGCAAGACTAGTAGCACTCTCTCCCATGTCAGACAAAATTGATAGAATACATTAAATTACTTTCATCAAACCAGGGTCAAAACTAACGGCAAGACTCTGAACAAAATTTCATACATTTGACTCACTGCAGAAAGAATGAATCTTCCAGAATTACAAAACTTAAACAATATACTGAGAATAAACAACATCTTGGTCTAGTCAATGGTGACTAGTGTTTACGCGTGATTTTGATTCAGTTATATCAGTGAAAATAAAAATGAAAAAGATGAATAATATAAATAAAGAATCACCAATTCATTACTTTTTAAATTTTTGACGGACTGTGTTAATCCTCTGTATAGATTTGATTCATGTCGTATAGATTAGGAATCACCCTGGAATATAATTTTCTTTTATTATTTTATTAATTTAGTTTTGAACAACTCTAATGGTGATTATTACCAGCACTTGTTTTTTCTACGTGCTGTCTTTTCAAAGACAATACCATGCAGTCACGGCAAAGACTTTGGAACACCAGTGGTGTGGCATAATTTTTCTTCTTCTGTTTCTTGGCAAAAACTGAATTCTACCATTCTTGCATGCTCATATTTTTTCCATGATTCTTACGCCATGTTTGGTTGGTCGTGTTGGTTCAGATGCACATTGATCATTGTGTTATCATTCGTTCGCAGAATAAGGATCCCTGGATCTAAAAGCTCTTTGTGTGTTACCTGAACTATGTATTCTTTCTAAGAATTCAAATCTTGTTGTATTCAGGTAAAAATCAGCTTCTTAGTTCCACTGTTTATCACTTTTTTGTTTAATTATTTTAATTCCTGGCCCTTAATTGAGTAAATTCAGTTTCTTTTTTCTTGCTGGATGCACACCAGTAAAAGTTGCTTGTTTTCTTTTGCAACTGTATTTTGTTGGCATGATTGTTATTCGAATGTTTTGCCTTGAAATATGATAACATGCTTTTTTGGTTCTCCATAATTCAGTTTTGTCAAGAGATCATACCCTTATATGATGTTACATGAATAATCTTATACCAGACATAGTTCCCTTCAAGAGAAATTAGCAGAAACAAGGAACATGAACTTGTTAATTAATAAATTCAACGAGTTTCCTTAAATCTGGAAGATAAATGGTATTCTACAAGCGCACTCGGCAGACTGCAGAATTCAACCATTACAATTTACAAACATTGTTTTTGCATAGCAGTAGTTGGTTTCCTGAATGAATAGCCTTCGAATTAGAACATTTTTATTATCTTTTTCTTATTTTCCTTTTACAACTTTCTATGGCTACCAACTGCTTGATTTTTCCCCCCTTCCTTTTCTGTTTCTGTTTGCGGCAGGAGCATGTTATGGCCACTAGAATCGTAGAAGGCTTGGTGAAAACCAGTGAAATATATTCTCTAATCTTGGATATTCTCAGCGGATTCAACGGCTTCAACGACAATGTACAGATGCTCGAGATGAAACTAGAAGAGCTATGCTGCCTGGAACATGACATAAACAAAGAGCTCGAAATTGAAGAGCTAGAGCATGGAAAGAAAAGGAAACGAGAAGTTGAAAATTGGTTGAGAAATGTTAAAAGAAAGAAAACTGAAGTGCATGGCATGGTTCAGGAATTGAGAGATTGTGGAATGTTTAGGCATCTAAAGCTAATTGTACAAGTAAGGAAATTAACAGGACAAGTTACAGATCTCGTGGAGCGTGGTAGGTTCCCTGAAGGAATTGTGGGCAGTGCACAGGAATCAAGAGGATGTGCATTGTTGACAACAGAATTAGCAGGTGCAATGTTTCAGAAAAATGTTCGTAAGATATGGGACTGGTTGATGAACGATGGTGTGTTAATGATTGGTGTGTATGGCATGGGAGGAGTGGGAAAAACAAGTGTGCTAATGCACATACATAATATGCTTTTAACAGCAGTCACCAACTTTGAAAGTGTGTTTTGGGTGACTATCTCAAAGTCATTTAGCATTCATAAATTGCAGTGCGATGTGGCAAAAATAGTTGGGATAGATATTTCCAAAGAAAGTGATGAAAGGAAGAGAGCAGCAAGATTATCACGGGCCTTGGTGAGAAGGAAAAGATGTGTTCTTTTTCTAGATGATGTGTGGAACCATTTTCCTCTAGAGAGGGTGGGAATTCCTGTGCGAGCAGATGGGCTAAAACTGGTTTTGACAAGTCGTTCCTTAGATGTGTGTCGAAGGATGAATTGTAAAAACAGTGTCAAAGTGGAGCCTCTTTCGATGGAAGAAGCATGGACCTTATTTGTAGACAACCTTGGACAACAGACAACTCTTTCTCCAGAAGTAAAACAGGTTGCAAGATCTGTTGCAAAGAAATGTGCTGGTTTACCCCTTGCAATTATTACATTGGCTAGGAGCATGAGGGGAGTGGAAGAGATTTGTGAGTGGCGGCACGCACTGGAAGAACTAAGAAACACAGAAGCAAAGCACGAGGAAATGGAAATGGAGGTGCTCCGGGTGTTGAGATTTAGCTATGATCACTTGAATGATAAAATGGTACAGCAGTGCTTCTTATGCTGTGCATTGTATCCTGAAGATTTTGAAATAGACAGGGATGTTTTGATAGAGAGTTTTGTTGATGAGGGGCTGGTGAATGGAATGAAAAGTTTGGAGGCCATGTTTGATGAAGGGAACAGCATAGTGAATAAGCTTGAGAACATTTGTCTTCTGGGGAAAGTGGAAAATTTTGTTGGTGGAAAGAAATGCATGGGGCTACAGGATGCTAGCAGTCATATAGCTATTAGCATGATGAAAAGGGGATGCCAACATGTGGAACCAATGAACAATGTAGAAGGGTATTATGTGGGTAGTCAATTGGTGAAAATGCATGATTTGGTGAGGGCAATGGCTATTAATGTTATAAAGGTGAACAACAATTTCCTGGTGAAGGCTGGATTACAATTGACTAAGATTCCTGATGAAGTAGAATGGAGTGAGGACCTAGAGAAGGTTTCCTTGATGTGTAATTGGATACATGAAATTCCAACAGAGATATCACCTAGGTGTCCTAAACTTAGAACCTTGATTTTGAAGCACAATGAATCCTTGACAAGGATCTCTGATTCGTTTTTTGTTCACATGGCAGCTCTTGAAGTTCTTGATTTGTCTTTCACAGATATTGAGGTTTTGCCAAAATCTGTGTCTGACTTGAGTACCCTCACTGCTTTGTTACTAACATCTTGTAAGCGATTGAAGCACATGCCTTCACTGGCAAAGCTTCAGGCCTTACTAAGGTTGGACCTATCTTTTACTGCAATCACAGAAATGCCTCAAGGTTTGGAAATGTTGGTAAACCTCAAATGGCTTAATCTTTATGCAAAAGACTTGGTGTCATCAGGAAAAGAAGTAGCAAAATTGACTAGTCTCCAATTTCTTATTCTCCACTGGTGGTCAAGAAAGATAAAAGTGAAAGTAGAGTATACATCATGCCTGAGAAAGTTGGAAACTTTTGCAGCTAACTTGTACAACATGCACCATTTCAATTCCTATGTGAAAACAATGAACATATATGGACCTAGAAGTTACCTTCTTCTGTTAGACACTGAAGAGTCTCTTGGTAACTCTCCGTGGTGTTGTTTTGCCGAGGTTTGCTTTAGGAAGGATGTGATAATTTCAAATTGCAAAATCAGAACAGGAGAATCACCCCTTATGCTCCCTTTAGACATTCAACGCTTGAAGGTTGAAAGATGTCATGACATTCGGAGCTTATGTGATGTTATGTCATTGAAAAATGCCACCTCTTTAAAGCGCTGTGAGATTGCAGACTGTGATGGACCAGAGTACATGTTTTCTTTATCTTGCTCTTCCTCATGTTGCACCTCTCTCCACAGCTTAGAATCATTGGAACTCTATAGCCTAAAAAATTTGCATGGTCTATGTAAGGAAGGTGAAGTTGCAGCTCAAACCTTTCCACCAGGAAGAGCTTTTACTTGTCTGAAGTACTTTTTCATCTACCGTTGTCCCCTTATCAAGAAGCTTCTCACACCTAGATTGCTAGCTTATCTACCGAACTTAGAAGAGATAACTGTTCATAACTGCAAATCAATGGAAGAAATAATCTCAGTTGATGGAATAGATTATGAAAGCTTTGGTGGTAAAAAATCTTATGTGACTAACAGAGATACTATTGTAGTCACACATTCAAAGTTAGTGTCATTATCATTGAAGCACCTACCAGAACTCAAAAGCATAAGTAGTGCACAAATGGAGTGCGAGTCTCTCAAAAACTTTAGAATCTTTAAATGTCCAAAACTTGCGAGGTTCCCAGAGACCGCCACCCCAGTTCAGATTTTGTACGATTCTTTCTAACTCTGGCCTTACTCTATATTGATATGTATATATTGGAAGTATAATGACTGGGTTCGGTAACTGAAATGAAATCTAATTGAAAATTTGTTGATTGAAATGTAAATATTGGGAATATGATGACTGTGTATGATGAATTGATTACACTAGCTAATTTCTCAAACCCTTAGAAAGAAGACTTTTAAGACAACTGTAGAGTCAAATGATTATACAGACTCATGTCCAATGTTAATGTAAGAGTTTACCATCTTGTATTGAGTTCCATGTTATTATCACATAGCATAGTTTGACATCATAGCCATATCTCTGAATAAAGTGAAACTAAATTGTTTTTCTTTCATTGATAAGTCTTTAGCTTAGGGAATAACAGACTTTTCTAAATTTTACTCACTCCATCCAAAACATCCTCTTTTGAATTAGATTGACTGATCTGATTAGATTTTCTTAGTTATTGCCATCCATGGTTTATTTTAAGCGGAAGGCAGTAATTTGACCAAATTAACATGAAAATAACATGAAAACATTGTTGATAAAAAGGACCCTCTCTACTGTCGCTTTTTTTCTGATTGTTTCCAATTACTTAAGCACAAGCGCGAATCAGAACACAGATCAGGTCGATTCCTCTCTCTAACTTTCCACGATTAGGACATTGATGTTCTATGATTTGCCCTCTGTAAAAAATTCACAGATCCATATACCCACATAATATAAAATGGAAACAAAGCACATAGAAGCTGAAAATTATATCTCAATTTTCATTTCATAGGATATCATATATGTACACCATTTCATAGACAAAATTTTGTATGAATCAAAGAGAGCATATAACAGAATGACATCAGAAAGGCTACAATGCAGTATAGGATGAAACTCGTAGCACAATGCAGGTGTGGCATTCACTTTCCACTCTAGAATCTTATAGTATTGGGACCCCAACAACCCAAGTCCATGACTTTCCCCATGGATTCCTCGGTCCTATTGACCTTGTGGGCAACAGCAGCAGAAGTTGCAGAGGACAAGCTCTTGGTCTGAGTGAATGATCCGATGTTGCTCTTGGCATGCTGCTGGAGTGATCTCAAGGCATAATTCCACCTGCACACCCCCAGTTGATCCTTCAAGGCCTCCACTGCCCCAATGCTGGATGCAACAATCCAAGCTCTGGTTGCTGCACTCATGATAACTGCTATGGCTTTTTGATGAAAAATTGGTATGTGCTTTTTGGATGTGTTGATTGAGTGGTTTGTTTGTTTCTATATATATGTGGGTGATTGAGTGATTTTGAGGAAGGTGGTTAATGCCAAACCACAGGCTTAATCGGGGTGGAAGGAATTGGAGAAAAGCAAAACCAGGGGCGCTGTGCCCCCTGTTTTCAGCTGAATCCTACCACTTAAAAAAATCCACACGTTGTCTTGTCTCCTAAAAGATTCATGGTAAGTCGCTGTTTGTCTTAAATAACAATAAAAATATGAAACGCTTATTCATAAGTTACATTACACAACGTGCGGGAAAGAATCCGTGGTTCTACCTTTTCTTCGATTCTTTCGAAGAAAGTAGTCGTCAAAAACAGAAATATATATATATATATATATATATATATATATATATATATATATATATTTCTGTAAATCAATATATTTTAAGTTATTTATAATGTATTAAATAATCTTTTACATTTTTAGAGTTTGTAATTGAGTTTCGTACATTTATGAATTATTTTCATTTGGATCTTTCCCGGCACTTTCATTTAAAGAATGTAATAATAATTTAGTATTGATAATCTTGGAACTTATGGCATGATTCTTTTACAGCGATTTCGTCGTTAACATTAAAATACGGTGACAATGGAACTATTTTTACTTTTGTTATAAAACATATTTTTAATTGTACTTGTGTTTAAACTCTGTAATTTAAGTAAAAAAAATATTAAACTATCTAAGGGCATAATACATCATGTTTAAAAAATATTATATAGTTGTATATTTTGAAATGAAATAGCAATTTACACAACACTTCACTTAACAATCTAAGGGCATAATACATCATAAATAAAATTTTATTTTAGTTTTTATAATATATAACTGTTTTCATTTTCTTTTCATTTTTCCAAAGATATATTCTACAGAAAAAAAAATATTTTAGTTTTCATTTTTCCAAAGATATATAAAAATATCTTTTCAGTCTGTGAAATTATAAAACTTTACGATGTCTTACTAATGTAATCGTAATGTATATAATTTAAATACGTATCTCTAAAAGAAATATAATTGTATTTTCTTAATTCATACAATATTATATTCATTTTGAATCCGTCTCTCACTAATAATAAAAAAAAATCAGATTAATATTAATTTTGGATTTTTTTTATCGCATGGTGACATAATTTTAACTTAATCAACAATGAATAAATGACTTATCCAAATTTTATTATATAATAACTTTCATTATCTAATTAATTTTTCTTTTGTTAGTTTAAATAAAAGGTTACTTTATCTTTTACTTTAATTACATGAATTTTTTTACTTTTACTTTTGGAATTTTTTTTAACAAATCCAGCAGAATGAATTCCTTGTTATACAAGTTCCTTGTAAAGAATCTTTCTTTTTTTTTTCTTCTTGTTCTGGTTTTGTTATGGTTTTATATGTATTATAGTTCCAAATTATAGTTATATTTTTGGGATTTCAATCTCGCGATGTTGGATTCCTTTCTTGGATTGAGTTTTTGTTTTATTTTCTCTATAGGTTGGTGACACGATGGTTGAAAATATTTGTGATCTTGTGATTTGGAAATTTTAAGGTTTTCAGTTGGGATTGAGAATTCTGATTTAGAAATTTCTTATGTCTTGTTTCTCCTCTCCAAATTGTTAATGCGATTTGGGGTTAGAGTTTTTGAATTAGGGTTTTGTTTTCTGATTTCACATTTTGAGATTATTTGTAATTGTATTCTATCTTGCACTTTTGTAGTTTTTGGAATATGTGATTTTGTGTTTTTGGGATGTTCTAATTGTAATTTGTTTTAACCTTAACTTTTCCACGTCAATAACTTAAAGTTTTAACATTTACATATCAATTGACCTGAGTTTGCTACATAATGAATAACTGGACAGGTCAGTCAGTATTGACTTAAATGGATATTACGTAGTTATCGTTTTTAACACCATTAACAAAAAGGACCCAACTTAAACTATCTTTACAAAACATAGTATCACAAAACATAAAATCACTCACAACAACTCAAAAATAAAAGAATCACTTTTAACAAATGTAACAAAATTGTATTAAGAAAAAAAAATCAACCTATTAATATAAACACTAAAAAGCTAAATACTTTACGAGCAATGTCATAAAACAATAAGGACAAATTTTAAAAACAAATAACAAGAAAAATAAAGTTAATAAAAGTTTCGATATAAAATTACATTTTGAATTTTAAAATATATTTTTATTTTATAAATATTCAGTTGTCTCTTCAAAATGTTCATATTATAATAATTGTAGAAGGTGCCTTTATGAGACAGTAAGAAGGTAGATGATGATGCAGATTAGTCTGGCGTCTATTGGGAAATATTTCGGGGTAAACTACAAAAAAAGTTACAAACTTTAACACGAATCCAGGATCCTCTAGCCATAGGGTAGTAGAAAATACAGCTAATTTTTTCTTGGTATCCATTTTAGTAGCTACGATTGGATGAATGAGGTAAGTAGTTTCTGCAGAGGAGGAGAAGAAGAAGGTTGAAAGTAGATACAGAATGATGCATAAAGGGATTGAACTATGCAGATCTAGAATCTGGTAGTAGTGGGACCCCAGCAATTGAATTCCATGACTTTGTTCATGGAGTCTTCTTTGGTTCTCTTGATCTTAGTGGGAACCGAAGCAGAAGATGCAGCAGAGGAGAATTTCGTGGCTTTACCATAGGATCTGATGTTGTTCTTGGCATGTTGCTGCAATGACCTGAGAGCAAAGTTCCATCTGCAAACACCAAGTTGATCTTTCAAGGCTTCCACTGCTCCAATGCTTGAAGCCACCACCCATGCTTTGGTTGATGCACTCATGGTGATTCTTAATTGGAATGAGACAACCTGAAATTGCTCTGGTTTGGTTTTTGTTTGTTGAACCTGGTATGAGAAGAGAAGGATCCTTAAATATATCTATGAAACCACAGGTGAAACCAAAACAAGGTGCGCTCCAAGTGTTTTGCACCAAGTCTCGGAAACTCGGTCAGTGAATGTATTTCGATACCAAGTTTTGTACTGTAGTGAATTTCACCCTAGGATTCTTCACACCAACCATTTCTTTTTTCTATTATTTATTAATCAGTTTCTCATGTTATTATTACGGCTATCTAATTAAAATTATTAATTAATAAATTAAATTTTTTTAAAATATTTATATTGATTAAATATATTTTTAATATTTTATTACATGAACAAATTTTAAAAATAAAAGATCTAAAAATATTAAAAAAGAAAGAAAAAAAGAGAGTAGGAAATCAACTCAACACACCATCTCATCTTGTAATAGGACGAATTCTGATATGTTTTTTTAGTTCCGAACTAGTCTAACTGTATTTATTTTTTACTAACAAAAATGAATGAGCCTACAATAGTGTTTTGTCATCGTAATCAATATGACTTAATAGTGTTTGTGTCACTTGTTACTATTTAATTCTAATAATTATATTTAAAACAATCCAATTTTAGTCCAACGTTCTGATTTTTATTTTTATATTTTAGTCAGTTAACTTTTTTTTTAATATTTAGTACTTTAAATGAGCATGTTAAAGACTTCCATTGAAACAAAATTACAGGAATAAAACGTGGTAGAAAAAAAAAAGGAATATTACAATTTAGTTGGAAAATAATATTGATTTCTAAATAAGATGAAGAATATACTATAATTATTCTTCTGGTTTTGATTGCAGCCAAACTTAAGCTCAAAATCCGTATGTTACCGTTTCGCTTGTATTTGAGCCGAAAACCTTTGGCAGAGTCAAAAATGGAGGAAATCAGAAAGCAGGGAAAACGAAAAAGACAAACGAACATTAGAAAACTAAATTTCTGAGATTTCCTTACCAATTACTCATTTAACATATTAAAAATTTAAGTAAAATTTTCAAAAATAACAATTTAATATTTGGATCTTCAAATTTAGAACAAAACTTATCTTTTAATACCGCAAGTATATAAACTTCTGTTGATTTAACTAATAAAGAGACATTTTTAAATAAGAATTAAGTTTAAGTCTTGTAGATAAAAAATAAATAGTGATAAATTTTTATTCTTTTAAAAATTATCATAAACTCACCCAACCATTATTAGTTGTGATTTTTAATCCTATATATTTTTTAAAATAATAAAATTACCCATATTTGGAAAAGTTAATCAAGGTCAACACAAAATACGTCCCACTTGACCTCTTTGTGACGGATCTAGAAATATTTGGTTTAGGGTCAATATAAATATTATATATATATATATATATATATATATATATATATATATATATATATATATATATATATGTACGTACGTATGAATGAGAATAAAAAAGTAAATATATTTTGTATTATTAAAATTTAAATAATAAATAAATATTTATGAGTTGGAGCATAAAGAAGATTCAGGTGGCTTGCTTCATCCCACGGATTTGGATCATAAGTGCCGACAGAACAAAAACAACAAAACGAACTAGTTGTTTTCGTAAACAGCCTTTGCAAAGTGCCGTTTTGCAAAGTGCCGTTATTCTCTACTTTCTCAAAACAACGTAATATTTCGAACTGACATAAATAAATATGCGGCGCCGTCTGTATATTAACATAAGTTTAGAGAATAGATAATTCTAAAAAATAATTTCAAAATTAAAAAATATACGTTTACATTGTTTTAAGTGAAGAAATTAAATATTTATCATATTTGATAAACAGTTTACGCAGCTATATTTAGAAATCATATACTTTGAAGTAAAAATTTACACAGCTGTATATTTGATAAACAATTAACAAAAAGGATATACTTTGAAGGACAAAATTGTCAAATAAAAGATAACAGAAGGTGATAAAAAGATATGTAGTTAGTTACTCAATTTTTTTAAATAGAGTGGGTTTTATAAAAATTATTTACTGTTTTTCATAAAATAAAAAAATAGATTAATTTTAAAAAACTCTCATAAAAGCATGAATTTGGGACACTGAAATTAAGCACTAAATTTGAAATTACTGTTTGGTATAAGAATAAAAGAAATACAACGTTGTTGTTGTGAGAATCGGATTGAAAGGCTAGTTCGATTGATCTCTAACCATTACTAATTTATGTGAATAACTTTCGTATTAATGCCACTTCATATATTATATATTTATATTAAAGAAGTTTAAATAATAATTGTAATATGTTATTAAAACTAATTTAATTTTGTCTAAAGTTTTTAATCTTAAAGTCATGTACTATTCACCGTTAATTGATCTCACTTTAAAATCTAAAGAAATATCATGTGTTAAAAGATGTCTTCAATTAATTTCTTATGTAGAAAAATGGTTTTTGAATTTCAATAGAAAACTATTCATGCATAATTTAACTTTCCAATTTTAAAATATATTTTATTTTCAAAATGATAAAATTATTATATATATATATATATATATATATATATATATATATATATATATATATATATATATATATAAAGGTTGGAAAAAGAATAGGCTCAGAATTAACTAGATCCGAATCCTTTGGTCCATTTCTTACAAGCCCAAACTTTGCTGGTCCTGGATCAACCAGAATTACTTTATGGTACGACCTAAATTAGAGAGTTTCATCTTGCACCTCCAAATATTTAAAAATATACATTTCTATCTTCAATTAATATGTTATTAATTTTTAATAAAAAGAGAAGAATCTTTGACCATATTCTTTTAATAACTTTCATCTTTTCACAACTTTCTCTTTCCTCAAAAATTGTTGTTTATCTAAGGATTTTAATTTCTCTCTTCTTTCTTTTCTAGTTTTTTCCTTTTATTTTAATTAAATTGTTTTATTTTAATTAATTAACTGTTTATATAAATATTTTAATTAATTATATTTATTTTGAATTAAACAATTTAGTTTGTGAATATTAATATTTATTTTAAATTTTTTAAATTTTACAGAATTTATAGTTTTTACTTGTAATAATATATTAATAAATTAATTAAATTGATTAAATTTTTTGTTTTGAATTATTTAATATTTTATTTGTTTTATAGTTTTTTATTTTTCTGTAATTTTGGTATTTTTTAAAACTTTTTTTAATGAAATATTAGAATTTTATAATTATATAAATATTTTAATTAATTAAATTTATTTTGAGTTAAAATTAATTGTTTGTAATTATTTAATATTTATTTAATTTTTTTATAATTTTATAGAATTTAATGTTTGATTTTTTTAACATTTAATATTTATTTAAAACTACCTAAAAATTCAATTAAAATTTTCATATCAATTTTACATATTAATTTTATTTTAATAAATTTAAAAAAGTCATACAATTTATTTTATAAAAAAACATTAAGAAAATGAAAATGAATAGAAAATAAATTAAATATTTAAAATTAAATTATAAAATCAATAAAATAATGTAATAAACTTAAAAAATTAAAACACCAAAATAATAATATATAAATTAGGAATGATCACGAAATTTAAAACTTAGCATAAGGCTAGGGTATTTTTTGTGATAATTTATGCTAAATTTATATAATATTATTTATTATACATACTCACTAGATTAGTGGTGTGAATCATACAACATATTTTAAAATTCTGACAGGGACAAAATTGGATATGGAGATCCGACATGCACAAAATCAGATTTTGATTTTGATATTTGATAGAGGGAAAATCGATTTTCAAATCAATTTTGTTTCTTTCGAATTTTCATATATGATATCTGATGTATATTCTTTTTTCAAATTCAATTTGTTTTTTTCACATTCAACTATAAGGTGAAAATTTTATTATAAATTCATGTACCTGTTTGACGCAAGAATCTTAAAAAATACTCTCTATTCCAACTACCAACGCAACACTAGCAATATAGCTACCTCGAATATGAACAAACTTTCAGAAAATCTCTCTCAATCTCTCTGAAGGAAGGAGAGGAAGAAATGAAATGTGATACACAGACAAGAGTGAAAACTGGAGTATATATCTTCAACGCTCATTCATTCAACATCGCTGACTTTTTTCTATTAAAATTTTTTAATACACAACAACCTCACTAATTATGAGGGAATTTATAAAAACTGGAGACATAGGGTGAAACATCCTATATAGTTATTAATCATATTTCGTACCTATCTAAACTCAATCTCTATATATATAATTATTAATAGTACATGATCATTGTTATAAATTTTAAATAAAATTAATAAATTTGAAAATTTGTATTTGTATGAATATATATTTCAATGGATATTATTAGAAGAAGACAATAAATTTTTTATTGTCATTTAAAATTATTTATTTAATTATTCACATGTAATTTAAAACGAATTAGGACCCACAAAAATATATTTAATTAGGATCTCATGAAATCTAGTGGTAGGTGTAATAGTTAGAAATTTCGCATATAGACTATGTGAGGATGAAATTTAATGGTGAAAATTCATATACCATAAGAATTCATGGGAAGACAACATGTACAGAAGAATGTGTACATGTCTTTTACACTGTAAAAATTCATTGAACCAGAAATGCATTAAATAAAATATGACAAGACCAGTGAAATTTTCCTAAATTAATTAACATCTTTAATTATTTTCTAAAATCAAATAATATAAAAACATGCTTTTCAAACAAAATGGTAAGGGTCGTAGGAGTCAAGAATAAACCATAATTCATTTTTCCTAAATGGTAAATTTATGTCAAACCTGTAAAGTAACGTAAATCCACCTATGACATGTAAGTATTAGACATAGTCTAAGTTGTAAGATTAAGATGTAAAAAATTCTTTTCTATGTTTCTTTTTTCGTAAATATTACTTATTTATTTACAAAATTATTGTGCATTTTTATGATTTGTTGTTTACGTGATAAACATAATTTCGTGTGTGAAAACTTGTGTTAGTAATGATACGGAGATTTATCTATTATTATTTTTTAATTCATCTCAATAATATTTGTTCCATCAAGTATTATTTATGTTATAAACATAAATAGATAATAAATTTTCTTGTTGTGCATAAATATGTTTACGTACATGGTTGAACAACATTAACTTTTTTAATATCTTCTGTTTTTGCCGAATAAAATAATAAAAATGTTTTCTCTACTAAATAATAATTCCTTAATTGGAAAAAATGGAGTTAAGACAAA
Organism: Vigna nakashimae; assembly: GCA_034642375.1. NCBI lineage: Eukaryota > Viridiplantae > Streptophyta > Magnoliopsida > Fabales > Fabaceae > Vigna > Vigna nakashimae. The sequence goes on along the minus strand of CM067764.1, from coordinate 12,141,252 downwards.
AGTAAGGTGTGTATATTTGGGGAAAGAAAGACCACGTTAATTTGTGACACACAAGATGGAGACACAAAATTTTGTTGTCCTTTTTCTTTAATTGATTAAAATAAAGTATTGCAGGTGACAACTGAGATAGCATACGGCATTGAATTTGACTCTCATTTAATTAAAAATGAAAGCACGTTTGGTATCAACAAAAGTATGCTTATTTAATGACACCCCATAAATTGCTGATTTATGATTTGTTAATCAACTTCATCTAAATCCCAAAAGGATTATCACAAGTACATATCTATATAAAGAAATTTTCAATCAATAAATGCATAAATTCATGGTACATTTTATCATTATTTTTAGCTTATTTTCAAATATCAATTTTTAAAAAATATATATTTTTAAAATTTATTATACTATATTCCGTCAACTATATTTCGAATGGTCAACTATTAAGCCGATGCTAAATTACGCGTTCGAATAATTAACCAAAACATTTCAATTATAAGTCGCTAAGCCATAATGATTATTTAACAAACCGACCCATAGCTGGTCAAATCGAACATTTGAATAGGATGACAAGATAGTCTAGGTGGTTATCTAACAAACCAAATGACACTTCATCATATCGAATAGTCTAAACCATACAAAAGTAGATCAACTCTAAAATCAATTGATATTAAAATATGATTATTTACATTTTGATCCTAATTAGGACAATCTTAATAAAAAATTCACCACAAAATCTATAAATAAAGGCTTGAGGTAAGAACGTAATTAATTAACACGTTTATGATTATATGTCTAAGTTGATTAGATTTGTAAGCAATTTCTATAATTTCAATTAAATAAAAACATACAAGATCTTGAAATTTCATGATTATCATCATTCTCACATACATAGTAGAAAAGAACTTACCTTGATCCATTGTATAGTTCTTTTCTATCAATTGTTCTCCTTTCTCTTACTTCTCTTTGATGCTTTCTTGATGATATAGAAATGATCAAGGATGTTTTTCTATGTGAAAGTCACAGTTTCTTTTTCTTTTTCTTTTTCTTTTTGAGAACGTTACTTTTTCTCTTTCACTTCTCAAAAACTTAACATGTCAACCAAAGTAAAACATTTTTACTCTTTTCTGATATTTTACCAACTTTAATAAAATACCAAAATGCCCTCTATTGAAGTGAGAAGAGAGGAATTAATTTTAATAACTCTAAAATAATTCTTATAATTTTAATACATTTATATTCTAATAATCATCACATTAGAATCTTTACATCAAAGTTATTCTTTAAATTACATGAACCAATTATTAAATTAATATAATTTAACATTCTACCACTTGTTTCATGTGATGACTTGAATATCTAAAAACTAAACTTTAAGTGTGCACCATTCATTAGAATTATCAAGTCATCATCTTTATATGAATTGAAATGATTGGATCATGGCGGACAAAAGTCATGAACGACAAGATTCCTTCCATGTATCACATAATCAAACCAACTCAACATGACTTTAATCAATCTTATAACTTTTATGTCTCTAAAAGAGATATAACATGTTACCACAATCAATAATACATGTATATAGCTTAATGTGGATAACAATAGAATAAAGAGAAACATAACTTTAATTACAAGTGTTATGAGAGTACAAGCTAATAACTATACATATCCATATATATAGATAACATCATCATGTTAATATTAACTTATCCATAATTCCCATACTTTCAACATGGCCCATAAAAGTTTTGGGCGGTAGTCCTTTAGTTAATAGATATGTTATCATCAAATTAGTATCAATATGCTCAATCAACACTCTATGTTTCTGTACTTCTTCTTTGACTGACAAGTACTTCAAATCCATGTGTTTAACACCCGTTGAGTACTTGTCATTTTTAGAGAAGAAGACGACTGCAAAATTATAACAACAAATCCTTATCGGCCTAGCAATATTGTCAATAATCCGAAGCCTCGATACAAAGTTCTGCAACCACAAAGCATGAACCGTAGCCTCAAAGCATGCCACAAATTCAACCTCCATGGTGGAAGTAGCAATGACTGTTTGTTTTGCACTTTTCCAAGAAATTGCTCCTCCAGCTAATAGATAAACATACCCAAATGTAGATTTTCTTGAATCCACACATCCAACATAGTCTGAATCCGAGTAGCCAATCACCTCAAGATGATTTGACCTTCTGTAGGTGAGCATCTATTCTTTGGTACCTTGTAAGTACATAAGAACTTTATTTTGCAACTTTCTAGTGATCCATTACGGGATTACTTTGATATCGGCCCAACATTCCAACAACAAAAATGATATCTGGCCGAGTACAAGTTTGAACATACATCAAACTCCCAACCAGTGACGCATAAGGAATGGACTCCATGGCCTTTCGTTTCAAATCATTCTTGAGACATTGCATTTGACTAAACTCTTCCGCCTTTTGAATTGGAACTACTTCAGGAGAGCATTTTTCCATTCTGAATCTCTCGAACACTTTGGTAATATAACCTTTTTAAGACAAACTTAACAATCCTTGTGATCTATTACAAAATATTTCTATTCCTATCACATAAGATGCCTCATTCATATCTCTCATTTCAAAGTTGCTAGAGAGAAACTTCTTTAATCATGTAACATACCAATATTATTAGCAGCAAGAAGAATGTTGTCAACATATAGAACCAATATAACAAACTTACTCCCACTGATCTTTATATATATACACCGGTCAACGGTATTCTCTACAAAACCATATGAAGTTATGGTATCATTAAATTTTAGATACCATTGTCGGGAAACTTGTTTCAATCCATATATTGATTTCTTCAATTTACACACCAAATTTACTTTTCCTGCTATTATGAAACATTATGGCTGGTCCATATAAACTTCCTCTTCTAAGTCACCATTCAGAAAGGTAGTCTTTACATTCGTTTGGTGAAGCTCTAAATCATAATGAGCCACCAAAGCCAAAACAATTCCCAAAGAGTCCTTCTTAGAAACAGGAGAGAAGATCTCTTTGTAGTCAATGTCATCCTTTTCAGTGAAACCTTTGGCGACTAATCTTAGAACCACCTTTGGTGACTAATCTTAGAACCACCTTCAGATGGCTTAAGATGAGCAACATGATCAACTAATATTCGTTCTGCTTCAACAGTCTTCAACAAAGCAAGAGAGAAAGAAGAAAATCTAAGTCAATACAGGATTCACCATTTGCCATCAATAGTCTTTGCCCAATGAAATTCTTTGAACCATGCCTTTGGTGTCAGGATTTCCTACACAAAAAAGAACCATATCAGTGAATTCAAAACATGTTAGAAACCTCAGGTTGGTCGCATCTAAAGCTCTAGTAGCATCCTTCTACTATTCATACTGAATAAAAGCAAAATTCCTTTTGATCCTTATATTTAATATTTTCAAGTGTCAAAATGTCTCTCCATATCCTTTCTCCTAGCATGATATTCCTAAAATTTGAGTTACCTATTTCCATGGCAATATATAACATAAGGAAGAGAAATGTCTTTAGGAAAAGGTGAAGGTAGATAATGGCTAGACTACAAGGTATACCCTCTAGAAAAGAATGGCCATATATAAGGGGCATACACTTAAAATATAAATATGAAACCATGTTAACCTGCAAACATGGCCAACACCTTCAACATTTACACTAAAATTAGGAATGAAAAACAAGATATCATCATCTCGTTGCAAAAAGAAAACAACAAATACTTAATCCAATTGGTATACCCACACATATTTATATCAACGTTTAATTCATTCACATTCCACATTAACAATGATCAATTACCCCATCCACAAAATATTAAAGAAATTAAACTAAAATAAAATAAAATGTGTTAGTGAGTCACCTACATCCATAGCATAGTGATACGACTGTCGCGGTCATACAAATTTGATACAGATAAAGAATGTAGTATAGCTAGGATGTGACTCCTAGGTCGTCTCTCAAGGACCAATATTAGGTTCAGTCTTAGATTAAACACAGAGTGGGGGGATTTGTGGATTTTTGTTTTGATGCAGAAAAATAAACTAAATTAACACTGGAAATTAAATAAGACAGAATTAAAAACCCTGAAATAAATTTTAAAGACAATAAAAACTTAACAGTAAAAGACAGTAAAAATGAAAAGTGGTAAATTGAGAAACGGTAAAATTTAAACGATGCAGAAAACAATAAACAGTAGAATAAAAGAGACGGTAAAATTAAGAACACTTCACTGAAAATGAAATTTGTCAAAGATTCGCATTTGCAATAACAGTAATTGTGCAGAAAATGGTAAATGAGAAGAAAATTCAACGAACATTGATTTGAAAATGCAAACTGGAAATTACAAGATTCATGGAAACGGTAACTAAAAGAAATTCAAAGCCTCCCCAATAGGGGAGGAGAAAACCCAGCCAAAAACCTAACTTCTACTCCTAAAACTCTACGTAATTCTCCCTTTGCTTCTCTGCTGCTGCTCCAATTTATAGTGTCAACACTCTTGGACATCCTCCTTTAATTAAGGATTTTGGATTTTGTCTGATGCCCGCCCGTGTTCCAGTTTTGTTTTTGTCTAGCTTCCTGACTTTTCCAAAATGAGCAAAAAGGTGGGCCCTTCACTTGTCTTATGCTTCAATTTGTTGCCACACACTTCTTCATCTCTTCACGGAAATGGTTTGCTGCCGTGGGCTCCCAAATGGAATGTTGTGTGCTTCTTCTTCAACTTGTTAGTGCACATCCTTCTCCTTCTCCATTCCAAGTAATAATCTCACGGAACACTTTCCTTCACATGTTCAGCCAGCAGCTATGCTTTCTTCCGTGTACACATGTTGTCTCTCTTCTTCCTTCCAAGATGAAATCAGCACAGCCGTGACGTCCTTCTTTGGTAGACCAGCTGATGCACTCCTTCTTGCTTCCAGCAGGCCATGTGATCTTCCACTCCATAGAACCCTTTCCCTTGGACATGAGCTGCTGTCAAGCCATAGAGAAAACCATGAGCTATATTCAAGTACTGCGTGAAGGTTTTTCTTTTTTTTTTCTTTTTGCTGCTACTGGGTTTGGACGCTCCAAGCTGGAATGTGGAAGTGGCTGGAGCGTGATGTTCTCCCTGCTCGTGCCGCTCTTGCTACTCTTTCCAAACTGCTGAACGTTGGCGTGGAGTGTGCTGGACCAGCTTCTTTTATCAATTGTAAAATGAAAAACCAATGGAAGAACAAGGAAAATCTGCACCAAACTGAAAACCGTGTGGTGGCTGGATGTATCTTAAAGTGTTGTGCAACTCTCCTCCTTGTGGACGTGAAAATTGCCAAGCCATCAACTCCACTTTCTTCTTCTTCTTTACGTGAACTTTCACAAAACCGTGAGCTCCTCAAGCTTGTGTGGAGTGGAAAAGTGGAAGACCAATAACAGAAATCTGCACATCCTTTTCAAGCTAAAGTGGGCCGTGAGCTTTGATTGGAAAAACACTTCAAAAATTCTGCACCAAGCTAAAAAAACGTGAGGTGGCTTTCCATTTCTATCAAACGCAAATGAAAACAATGCTTTGCAATGTAAAAGTAACGTGGTCCCCTCTTTTATCCAACTTCACGGCTTCCTTTTCTTAAGCCAAAGAAAAATTCTACAATACTATTTGGTGGTTCCCACTTAGATTCCAATTGGTATTATGCTTTTCTTTTTGCAAAATTCTTCATTTGAAGGAATGAATTGCAGCCAAGGAATGTACATTGTCGTGGCCTTTAATAGGTGGTGGCTCCCACTTTCATTCATTTCACTTAAAGTCTATATGCTGCCAACGTAAATTCCATAGCCTTCCTTAGCATTTAGGAATGCATGTGGATGTGAATTTCCAACCAAGTGGCTCCATGTGTTGTCTCCTTTAGACAAAATAAACAAAACCAAATGCAAGGTGAAATTCCTTTCCATATGGCCGTAAGTTTGTTGCTTCCATGTGGTCCCTCTTTTATTCAAAAATGTATATTTGCTGAAATAGCTTCTCCATGACCGTGTGCATCTTAAGACAAATGGCAGCCACTTTCTTCAAAAGCCGTGAGTTGCAACATGGTTTCCAAACCAACCAATATTACTTCTTGAAATGAGCTTTAAAATGTGCCAACATGAGTGTTGAATCCTTGAGTGTTGGGAGGTCTTAGCACCGTCCAATGATCAATTCCAGCCACCACAAGTATCAAACAACAAGCAAACAATGCAAACAAATTAGCAGTCACTCAAACAGTCAGCACTAGACTGACATAGGAGAGTAAACAAATTACTGGGAACAGTACAGATCGAATTTGAACAAAGTAAAAACTATACATGAAACTAGACATCTAGACGAAACTATGAAAAAAAATTGAATGGAAAACGGATACGAATTGAACTCGAACGAGGATAAACAAGTTGACACAAAATTCACGCAGCAACCAGCGAAAACTGAAATGGCTGAAATACATTGGGCTCTATTTCCATTTCTTATTTAACCTTCAAATGTCCCAAATTGTATTTCCAAATTTTCCTTGTAAAATAATTAGCTCAGATAATTCAAATTAATTAAAATAAGAATTTCTGATCGAATTAAGCACAATCAAGCAAAATGGGAAAACACTGGACATTTAAGCACAATTCCCTGATTAATTCTAGTACAATAAACTAAGTGAAGTGTAGAAAATATCGACTCATCAAAATAGACCACACTTAGTCTTTTGCACTCCTGGGCAAAATCAAGACGCAAATCAGGGAATGGTTCAAAGGATTTTTAGGTGTATGACACAAAAACTCAGCAGACAGAAAATAAAAACTCGCAAGAAAAATAAAAAGAATTTACAGAGTTCTCAAGAAGTCTGGACAGAGAAAAGGTATAGACAATATCCAACACAAAATCAAATTGAGCAGATACTTACAGAAATCATCCAAGCAATTCAAAACATAGCAAAATGATTAATCAGCTCAAGAGGTGATTCAAAAATAACATAACCTCACAGATGCACTCATAGTGTTTCTCTCAAGTGTCTAGGGTAAATCAATGTTACTCAATGCACTCAAGAAAGCAAACACAAGAAGACTTGGCAAGTCTCTAATTATCAATACTTAAAACATATGCATGCTCAGATCAAAAGGTCTTTACTGGGTTGTAATGGGGCCAAGGACAGGGGAGGATAAAATATAGATAAGTAGCTACAACTCAGAAGAAATAGAGGAGCAATGGGAAACAAGTGTAAACACAGTGAAATCTCACTCAAACCTCTAATTCAATCCTCTTCTCGACTCCATTGTTCTCAAAATTGTTTTTCATTTTTCTTTCTTTTTCTCATCAATTTTTTTCATCCTGTCTCTTTTCTTTTCTCTCTTATCAAATTCATATTTTCAGAACAAGATGAGGAACCAACTAGCCAATTCATCAGAATCCCTAAGGAGACCACACTTATTCACAAAATACTTCTATAGCTCCAGACTTTCCTAAGGTTAAGGTAATCATGGTTTTTCACTTAGGGCCAGTGTATGAGCTTGAACACAAAAGAAATGGGGAAAGTATAGGCTCAAAGGGGTTATCAAAGGATAATAACAGGGTAGGCTTATTTGGCTAAAGAGGCTCAAGAAATAAAATGCCTTTATCATTTTCTAAGCATGCATATCCATCAAGAATTATCAAAAAGAATCAAGCCAAGGCATATGTGCAAGCAATCAAGATACATATCACACAAGAAAGAAAATTAAGTGGCTCAAATTCTCACATAGGGTATTTTTGTTATACTCAATTCACCATCTCAAACATCATAATAATCTTTCCAAGCAGAGAAAAGCAAGGATTTCAAACCATAAGTATTAAGTAAGTGAAGGAAAAATCTACAACTTAGACAAACTCCAGAAATCAAGAGAAAAATGTAAAATTTATTGCACACAAAACACACTAAAAACCACTTAAAACAAAAAAAATTTAACACTCAAAAACAAAAAATTTAACACACAAAACAAAGAAAAATCAGAGTCTCTCCCAATAGACCACACTTAAACTACACATTGTCCTCAATGTGTTCTAAGCATATCATCAGCAATCAAAACAGGAAACATATTATGGACAAATGCAATAAAAGTAGGAAAAAGGGAGAGAAAGAAAATGCAAACTCCCGTAGGTTATGGTGGAAGCTGCCAATTTTGGACTTGTAGGGAGATGTTTTCCTCTTCACGATCCAGCCATGAAGTTTTGAGGACGAACTGCTTCATCCTCCAAATCTGATCTAGCAGTGAAATGTTTTCCACAGCTGGATCTATGCAGTGATTGTTGATGAGCAGGTTCAGCAGGTGCCTATTGATGTTGAAACTTTCATGAATGCTGGCACCTTTGTCTTCCAGCATGGGTGCATGCTGATCAAATTTATATGTACCTCCTGCAATATGGTTAGTGCAAAATGGTTCCACAGAAATATCATGCAGAGGTATAACACCCAATCCCAATTCATCATACCGAGCCTTAGATACAACCTCATAACATGAATCCGTTTCAAATGTAGAAACAATATCTATAACAGGTTCAGATTCATGTTCAGTGCATGGAGAACAAATATTTGAATGTGATAGTAAAAAGCGGTCCTCATCATGCACAGAGGAAAAATTAAAATCATGCTCAGCAACAATATAGTCATCAGCATACCTCTCAACAACATAGTCATCAATATAATCAAATTGAGGTATGCTTACCTCCTCTTCCTTGAAGATTTCTAGAGTGTGGGAAGGTGAAGGTGGTCTACCTGGTTCAGGATTACTGCTTACTTCTGCCGGGTCCCCAAAATTTTCATCAGTCTCCTCAGGTGCAAGAGTGGCCATCTGCCTGATCTGATCACTCAGATTTTGTATGGCAGCTTGAGTTTCCTGCTGGAACTCCATGCTCTCTTGCTTGAACTGCATGTTCCCTTTCTGAAACTGAATGTTCTGCATTGTCATCTGCTCTAGTAACTCCTTTAAAGTAGGTTCAGAAGTAGAAGGCTGAGGAGTTATTTGAATAGGAGAATCATACTGCTGACTCTCATATTGTGGAACTGGCTCCCAAAGAGAGCTCTCAGAAATTGGATGATGGAACATATTGTTCTCATCATAAAAATCAGCAGATTTAAAATCAAAGTAATATGCAGAATAAGAATCATAATCACAGACATTGGCAGAATAAGCATTATTCACAACGTTAAAATAGGTAGACATCGAAAAATAAAAATAAAACAAATAAAAAGTAAATACTAAAAATTACTAAACAGATAATTCACAACACATTTATACATGCTACAGGAACACACAAAACAACACATAATTTTTTTTTTTTTTATTTATTTTTTTTTTAAATTTTTTTTTTAATTAACAAACAAAATACATATGACACGCATACAGAAAATAGAACATCACATCATAACGCAAGATAAAACACAACAATTAAACATATATATACACAATATATATTAACACAGTACAAATCTTAAAACAAAAACCTGGAACTGAAGTGACAACGCCGCCAAAATTTGCTGAAGGTGTCGTTGTCGCCTACAGAAATATACAAGACAAAACACACAAAACAAACATATTAACAGAACAAAACTTTATACAACAAAAATCTAAAACCAAACCTCAATTGATTGGTCCCCGGCAGCGGCGCCAAAATTTGATACGACTGTCGCGGTCATACAAATTTGATACAGATAAAGAATGTAGTATAGCTAGGATGTGACTCCTAGGTCGTCTCTCAAGGACCAATATTAGGTTCAGTCTTAGATTAAACACAGAGTGGGGGGATTTGTGGATTTTTGTTTTGATGCAGAAAAATAAACTAAATTAACACTGGAAATTAAATAAGACAGAATTAAAAACCCTGAAATAAATTTTAAAGACAATAAAAACTTAACAGTAAAAGACAGTAAAAATGAAAAGTGGTAAATTGAGAAACGGTAAAATTTAAACGATGCAGAAAACAATAAACAGTAGAATAAAAGAGACGGTAAAATTAAGAACACTTCACTGAAAATGAAATTTGTCAAAGATTCGCATTTGCAATAACAGTAATTGTGCAGAAAATGGTAAATGAGAAGAAAATTCAACGAACATTGATTTGAAAATGCAAACTGGAAATTACAAGATTCATGGAAACGGTAACTAAAAGAAATTCAAAGCCTCCCCAATAGGGGAGGAGAAAACCCAGCCAAAAACCTAACTTCTACTCCTAAAACTCTACGTAATTCTCCCTTTGCTTCTCTGCTGCTGCTCCAATTTATAGTGTCAACACTCTTGGACATCCTCCTTTAATTAAGGATTTTGGATTTTGTCTGATGCCCGCCCGTGTTCCAGTTTTGTTTTTGTCTAGCTTCCTGACTTTTCCAAAATGAGCAAAAAGGTGGGCCCTTCACTTGTCTTATGCTTCAATTTGTTGCCACACACTTCTTCATCTCTTCACGGAAATGGTTTGCTGCCGTGGGCTCCCAAATGGAATGTTGTGTGCTTCTTCTTCAACTTGTTAGTGCACATCCTTCTCCTTCTCCATTCCAAGTAATAATCTCACGGAACACTTTCCTTCACATGTTCAGCCAGCAGCTATGCTTTCTTCCGTGTACACATGTTGTCTCTCTTCTTCCTTCCAAGATGAAATCAGCACAGCCGTGACGTCCTTCTTTGGTAGACCAGCTGATGCACTCCTTCTTGCTTCCAGCAGGCCATGTGATCTTCCACTCCATAGAACCCTTTCCCTTGGACATGAGCTGCTGTCAAGCCATAGAGAAAACCATGAGCTATATTCAAGTACTGCGTGAAGGTTTTTCTTTTTTTTTTCTTTTTGCTGCTACTGGGTTTGGACGCTCCAAGCTGGAATGTGGAAGTGGCTGGAGCGTGATGTTCTCCCTGCTCGTGCCGCTCTTGCTACTCTTTCCAAACTGCTGAACGTTGGCGTGGAGTGTGCTGGACCAGCTTCTTTTATCAATTGTAAAATGAAAAACCAATGGAAGAACAAGGAAAATCTGCACCAAACTGAAAACCGTGTGGTGGCTGGATGTATCTTAAAGTGTTGTGCAACTCTCCTCCTTGTGGACGTGAAAATTGCCAAGCCATCAACTCCACTTTCTTCTTCTTCTTTACGTGAACTTTCACAAAACCGTGAGCTCCTCAAGCTTGTGTGGAGTGGAAAAGTGGAAGACCAATAACAGAAATCTGCACATCCTTTTCAAGCTAAAGTGGGCCGTGAGCTTTGATTGGAAAAACACTTCAAAAATTCTGCACCAAGCTAAAAAAACGTGAGGTGGCTTTCCATTTCTATCAAACGCAAATGAAAACAATGCTTTGCAATGTAAAAGTAACGTGGTCCCCTCTTTTATCCAACTTCACGGCTTCCTTTTCTTAAGCCAAAGAAAAATTCTACAATACTATTTGGTGGTTCCCACTTAGATTCCAATTGGTATTATGCTTTTCTTTTTGCAAAATTCTTCATTTGAAGGAATGAATTGCAGCCAAGGAATGTACATTGTCGTGGCCTTTAATAGGTGGTGGCTCCCACTTTCATTCATTTCACTTAAAGTCTATATGCTGCCAACGTAAATTCCATAGCCTTCCTTAGCATTTAGGAATGCATGTGGATGTGAATTTCCAACCAAGTGGCTCCATGTGTTGTCTCCTTTAGACAAAATAAACAAAACCAAATGCAAGGTGAAATTCCTTTCCATATGGCCGTAAGTTTGTTGCTTCCATGTGGTCCCTCTTTTATTCAAAAATGTATATTTGCTGAAATAGCTTCTCCATGACCGTGTGCATCTTAAGACAAATGGCAGCCACTTTCTTCAAAAGCCGTGAGTTGCAACATGGTTTCCAAACCAACCAATATTACTTCTTGAAATGAGCTTTAAAATGTGCCAACATGAGTGTTGAATCCTTGAGTGTTGGGAGGTCTTAGCACCGTCCAATGATCAATTCCAGCCACCACAAGTATCAAACAACAAGCAAACAATGCAAACAAATTAGCAGTCACTCAAACAGTCAGCACTAGACTGACATAGGAGAGTAAACAAATTACTGGGAACAGTACAGATCGAATTTGAACAAAGTAAAAACTATACATGAAACTAGACATCTAGACGAAACTATGAAAAAAAATTGAATGGAAAACGGATACGAATTGAACTCGAACGAGGATAAACAAGTTGACACAAAATTCACGCAGCAACCAGCGAAAACTGAAATGGCTGAAATACATTGGGCTCTATTTCCATTTCTTATTTAACCTTCAAATGTCCCAAATTGTATTTCCAAATTTTCCTTGTAAAATAATTAGCTCAGATAATTCAAATTAATTAAAATAAGAATTTCTGATCGAATTAAGCACAATCAAGCAAAATGGGAAAACACTGGACATTTAAGCACAATTCCCTGATTAATTCTAGTACAATAAACTAAGTGAAGTGTAGAAAATATCGACTCATCACATAGCACAACATATAGTAGTAACATCAATTTGCGCATCACATTAGTTAAGTGTCGTGTCCACAATGTGCAAACATATGATGGCATTGTTAATGGATTGACAAGTGTACCAAATCACACAAGTAATATAAAATGGTAAGACCAAGTATCGTATCCCAGAGGACTCTCGGCACTAAACAATCGTGTGATAAATTAATTAATTAAGACTTAAAATAAACGAGATCATTGGTTTGCGATGCAAAAACATAAAATAAAATATGAATGCAAATTGATCAATAGTAGAGTAACACAGAGATGAACGACTGATGTTTAATATGAGATGAATATGTTGTTGGGGTTAGATTTCACTAAGTTACCTCTCATGTATATAAGAATTCCTCTTAATGCATTAATGTTAATGTCACTCACTAAAGTACTTAGAACCCAATCCCTTGGCGCAATAAGCATGCCTTAATTCCTAGTTCGTGCAATTCCTAGCATTCCTAGAAAATTAAGTCTGAAGATCAAGAGCTTAAGACGACCAAGTACTCATATCCTCATCCCTGAGAAATATTACCCTTGGGAGAATTCAACAAGAACCTGAATTATAAGGAACCTCCCGACATTCATGCAATTCATAAATCATACAACTAAATGAGTTAAATAGAGCAAGCATTAAAACAGATGAATTCCCTAACAATTAATGAATAAAGCATATATGATTAAGAATCAATTCAAATATATGAGAGTTCACAAGGTTACATCATTTCCCAACAACAAATAGAGTTTAGTTCCCCATAGACATGGAGAAACTAGATGTACAATGGAAAAGCATGAGAGAGCCTAAGAGTAGAAGAGGAAGCTTCCACCTCCAGATCCGCCTTCAGAGAGTAAAAAAGTGTGCTATTGTGTTGCTCCAGCGAAAGATACCAAACCTAGAGCGTCAGGGTCCTTTAAAAAGAGTTGGAACAGAGTAGAAACAGGGCCCAGTCAAAAAGAGTCGAAACAGAGCAAATACTAGGCCAGATCAGCAACGAGCGAAGCTCGGGCGCCCCATTTAGGGCGCCGAGGCGGTGGACGTCGATTTCCATAGGGCTTGAGCCTCCAATTTTGCCCAGCCTTCGGGGGTCCGACGCTCGGGTGGCCTTGGGCGCTCGGGCGGCGGACGTCGATTTTTCCACGCTCAAGCCTCCTGTAGGTCGCCTAAGCTTCGTGCGGTTCCCTCTTCTGGTTCTTTTCTAGGCCTTTCTAAGCTCTATATCCTTAGCATTTCATCTCTACTTCTTGTATTAACTCATTTTCTATCAAAACAAAGGAAATTAGTCATAAAATCATCAAATTCAACCTCAACTCTCTCATTAACACAATGAAAAAACATGAGTCTAAGCAAGTTTCTAAGTTAAAAAGAATGTATTTAGTATCAAAATTATATAATAGATAACAAAATTTTAAACCGTTATCACAACCCCAAACTTAGAACTTTGCTTGCCCTCAAGCAAAATAAAATGTAACTTAGCTCTCAACAAAAATCACAGTGGTTCAGCAGTTTTTCAAAATCTTTTTCTAAGACAAGTAATCACTTAAATAAGCTCATCATAGGAATATCAGTTAAGATGCACATATGCTTTCTCTCAAATAACTTAAAGTGATACTCAAACAGTTCAATAGATGCTATCCTTAAGAGCAATCAATCAACCAAGCAGAGATGTAATAAGAAATTCAAAGAACTATTCCTCACCAAGGAAAGTGTTTCACTTAAGTACTCAAAAGTATCTCACTCCCTTACAGGTGTATAGTGTTGGTGCCTTTTTCACTCTGCTATCACACTGTCATACAAATTAATTTTGCTTTTCATTTAACCACAATCAAACACATAAGCAAGTTGTCATCACAAGGGATTTTCATGGCTTGTAGCTTGTTTGAGCTAAGAAGGAAATTGGTTTTTTCTGGTCAGCAAAATTCCTTGAGTTAAGAGAGACATTTGTGAATTTATCAATTACTCATAGGTTCTCTTTTCAAGAAGATCTTTTCCAACCTTTTTCCCTTGCAGTGAGCTCTATTTTCTATTCTTTTTATTTTTCCTTTTTCCTTTCATTTTCTTTCCTTTTGATTTTTTTTCTTTTTCTTTTTCTGTTGCTTTTTAGTTGCTCACTACTTAGAAAAGTGGGGTTGCTTACCAGTAACGCAAAAATTGAACCTTTTTCAATACCTCAAAAGTACTTACAACTCAACTCAAGGTAAAGAATTTAAAACAGGATTTTCAAAACATGCTTAAGGCTCAAGGTTCAAAGGGTAGAGCAATTGGTTTTGTTTCATTGGAAAAATTTATGAAGGCTAAAATTGTTGGCAAAAATCCACTATGAAGTTTTGATGATGAACAGAGTTGCACAAGTCAAGACAAATTGAAGATTTATGTATTTTTATAAAGCTTTTGTAATAATCAAAGTTGATGAAGTAGTGCTCACAGATGTATTAGGACTGATTCATGTAATTTACATTTAAATGCTGTTGAGAATCGTCCAAAATCTGTTTTAATCGATTAAACCCAGTTTTAATCGATTAAAACCGAGGCTGGCTCTGAAAACCCAAGTTCCACTATAATAATCGATTAAAGCTTATAATAATCGATTAGTTAATCGATTAATCCTAAGAATAATCGATTAACACTAGCCGTTGGGGATTTCAGATTTGAAAAACTAGCCGTTGTACTCATTTTAATCGATTAATACTTGTGTTAATTGATTAAATGCGTTAGATGGCCCGTTTTCGAAGAATGGAAGGGTATTAGGCTGAGTCTATAAATTGGCTCACTCTTGATCTCAAAAAATAACTCTTCCCTTGTGCTAAAGAACTCTGAACTCTTTGAGAACTCTGTGAAATTGCTGAAGCTAAGGAAACTCTTGTCTGCAAAGTCCTGAAGTGGTACTGCGGTGACAGAGGAATAGCTTGATCATCCTTGGTGTGTCTGAGGAAGTGTCTGGAAGAGAATCATCCTTCGTGAAGCATTCGAAGGAGGTGGTCATCCTTTGTGAAGATTCAAAGGAGGTGTAAGTTCATCTCTTGTGGTTTCAAGAGAGGTGGTAATTTCTAAACTGTTACAAATTGTTTTTCTGTGTGACTAATATTTGTAACTGTTTTGTGATAGTGAAAAAGGTTTATCTTGTTTGAGATAAGCGACTGAACGTAGGATCCTAGTGATCTGAACCAGGATAAAATCACCTGTGCAATTTTTCTCTTTCCCTTACTCTGTGATTTATATTCAATTATCTGCTTAGTAAGAAAGAATTAAGAGAAAAATATTAAAAAGGCATATTAAGAGAATATAACCAATTCACCCCCCCTCTTGGTTTGTTACCACGCTAATAATTCCGCTGCAGCGATTCTAACAAAAATAATGAGGGAAAACAACAGATAACCTTGATCATGTGAAACCTGCAAACAAGTAGTTCAATCACATAAAATTTGGGAAAAATCATTTATGCTTCTAGAATAATAGCAATTATTCACAACAACCCTGAAGCCCAAAACTCACACAGGTAAACTCTCAAGTTCCATAATTCAGAAAAACATCTGCTTAGTATCTCAATCAAGTTTTACCTCAATCACCTGTTTCACATGTTAGAATCAACCACCTGTGTGTTTTCACATCATGCATCATCTCAACCTTTATTCAAACAATAAGCATCAAAAAGTAACTCTCATCAAAACATAACATCAAAAGAACTAAACCACTGTAATAAGATAGAGCATAGTATATCACTAAGAAAAAAATAATAAAAACGGGAATATTAAAAGAGTTCAATAATAAACAAAATAAAAAAATAAAATAAAAGCAAGGAAAAGTTTAGAAAGCTAGGTTGCCTCCTAGTAAGCGCTTCTTTAACGTCACTAGCTTGATCCATTAGATTCAATCTGGATCAACCAACTCCATGACTGTGGAAAGGCGTTCCACCTCCCCACCCAAATAATGCTTGAGACGTTGTCCATTGACAACCCAACTTCTTTGTGGATCTTCAGATGCTAGATCTGTTAACTCAATTACTCCATGTGGAAGAACATTCTTGATCATAAATGGACCAGACCACTTGGACTTCAACTTTCCAGGGAAAAATTTTAGTCGTGAATTGAACATTAGTACCTGCTGTCCTGGATTGAAGACTTTTTTTACCAGCTTCTTGTCATGATAAAATTTTACCTTTTCTTTGTAATTCTTTGAAGAATCATAGGCGTGCAACCACATATCTTCGAGCTCAATAATTTGCCTTCTCCTTTTTTCGGCAGTGTCACAAGAATCATAATTCAAGAATTTTAAAGCCCACAAAGCCCGATGTTCCATCTCCACTGGAAGGTGGCATGCCTTTCCATAAACCATTTGAAAAGGAGATAATCCAATAGCTATTTTCATTGTAGTTCTGTATGCCCAAAGGGCATCATCCAACTTTTGAGACCAATCTTTTCTTGATGAAGCCACTGTCTTTTCTAAAATTCTTTTTATCTGCCTGTTGGAAACCTCAGTTTGCCCATTTGTCTGTGGATGATATGGTATAGCTACCTTGTCACACCATAATGCTTGAATACCTTTGCCAATTGAAAATTGCAAAAATGAGATCCTTCATCATTGATAAGTACCCTGGGTATTCCAAACCAGGAGAAAATTTGCCTTTTCAAAAATTTGATGACAGTTTTGGAATCATTCTTGGGACAGGCCAGGGCCTCCACCCATTTTCTCACATAATCTCAGCCACAGGATATACTCATTATTGAAAGAGGGTGGAAAAGGTCTAACAAAATCTATGCCCCAACAATAAAAAACTTCTACTTCTAATATGCTTTGCAATGGCATCTCATGCCGTTTGGAGATATTACCTGTCCTTTGATAGTTATCACAATTTCTGGCATGATTGTGAGAAATCTTTAAACAGAGTAGGCCAATAAAATCCTGACTGGAGCACTTTTGCAGCTGTTTTCTCTTCACTAAAATGTCCCCCATAAGGTGAGTCATGACAGTGCCATAAAATTTCTTCCACATCTTCCTTAGTCACACAGTGCCTTAGAAGGTTATCTGCCCCAATTTTGAACAAGTAAGGATCATCCCAAATAAACTGTTTGACATTATGTAAATTTTTTTTTCTTTGTTGCCAATTGAGATCATCTGGGATTACTCCTACAACTTTGAAATTAGCCATATCAGCAAACCACGACCTTTGTTGAATATACATGAATGTTTCATCCGAGAAGGATTCCCAAATTTCTGCTTCCTTGCTTGTAACTTTACTATTAACCAACCAAGATAAGTGATCAACAATTACATTTTCACTTCCTTTCTTATCATGGATTTTCACATCAAACTCTTGTAGCAGAAGCACCCATCTAATTAATCTTGGCTTGGAATCTGGCTTGGTTAGCAAATACTTTATAGCTGCATGATCTGTGTAGATAATCACTTTAGACCCAATGAGGTATGGTCTAAATTTCTCCAAGGCATATACAATAACAAGAAATTCTTTTTCTATGGTGGCATAATTCAATTGGGTTTCATTCAGAACATTGCTTGCATAATAAATAGTGTGAAATACCTTTTCTCTTCTCTGGCCAAGGACAACTCCTATAACATAATTACTGGCATCACACATCAGCTCAAATTATTGGTTCCAATCAGGAGCTACAATTACTAGAGCAGAAATTAATTTTTTTTTCAAGATATGAAATGCCTGAAGGCGTTCATCATTCATCACAAAGGGTGCGTCCTTGACAAGGAGGTTACTTAGTGGTTTGAAAATCTGTAAAAAATCTTTGATGAATCTTCTATAGAAACTAGCATGACCCATAAAGCTTTTGATTCCCTTCACATTGGTTGGTGGCGGAAGATTTTCAATAACTTCCACTTTGGCTTTGTAACCCTCAATTCCCTTGGAAGAAATGTTATGCCCCAAAACAATTCCTTCTGTGACCATAAAGTGACATTTTTCCCAATTTAGAACAAGGTTGGATTGGGTGCATCTTTTAAGTACAACATCCAGGTTAAACAAACACTCTTGAAAGGAACTGTCAAATACTGAAAAATCATCCATGAAGATCTCAATGCATTTTTCTATTAAATCTACAAAGATGGCTTGCATGCATCTCTGAAAAGTTGCTGGAGCATTACATAACACAAACGACATTTTTCTGTAGGCAAAAACTCCAAATGGGCATTTGAATGTCGTCTTCTCCTGGTCTTTTGGATCCACCACAATTTGATTGTAACCTGAATATCCATCCAGAAAGCAATAAAAAGTCTGACCTGACAGTCTTTCCAACATCTGATCCATAAAAGGAAGGGAAAAGTGATCCTTTCTAGTAGCATTGTTCAACTTTCTGTAATCAATACACATCCTCCATCCTGTAACAGTCTTTGTGGGTATGAGCTCATTTTTTTCATTAAAAATAACTGTCATCCCCCCTTTTTTGGTACCACTTGTACTAGGCTTACCCATGCACTGTCAAAGATAGGATAAATAATACCAGCTTCAAGTAACTTTAGCACTTCTTTCCTCACCTCCTCCTTCATCACTGGATTGAGCCTCCTCTGTGGTTGAGCAACTAGTTTGTACTCATCTTCCATGAATATCTTGTGCATACAATATGTTGGACTTATACCTTTGAGATCTGAGATTGACCATCCAATCACTCCTTTGTTAGCTTTGAGTATTTCTACCAACTTTTCTTCTTCTTTGGGAGAGAGAGTTGTTGATGATAATTGGTTTATTTCCACCTTCTTCTAGAAACACATATTTCAAGTGTGGCGGTAACATCTTCAGCTCCCTTTTGCTTTCCTTGGCTTTTTCTTCTGTATTTTGCAAAGGATCCTTTTTTAATTCTTCCATATTAGTTAAGCACTCATCAATTAGTTCCTCTTCTTTTTCATTCAGTTCTTCACAAGTGTCAACTAGTATTTCCTCCAAAGAAAGAGTATCACTTGCGTTATTTTCTTGGATCATGCAAATTTCATCAAGTGCATCAAGATAAAAACATTCCTTATCATCTTTTGGGTGAGACATGGCTTTAAAGACATCAAAATGTACTTCTTCATCTTGCACTCTCACCTTTAGTTTGCCATTTTCCACATCAATCAAAACTCTTGTTGTCTTCATAAAAGATCTCCCAAGAATAAAAGGTACATTCACATCCTCCTCCATCTCCATGATGACAAAGTCCACAGGAAAAAGAAATTTATCTACTTTCACAAGCACATCTTCAGCCACCCTATAAGGATATTTCAGAGATCTGTCTGCAAGTTAAAGAGTCATCCGAGTTGGCTTGAGTTCCAACCCCTCAATCTTTTCAAACATGGATAGCGGCATGAGATTAATACTGGCTCCCAGATCAATAAGTGTTTTTCCAACAGAGATATTCCCTATAATGCAGGGAATGGTGAAACTTCCTGGATCTTTATACTTAGGGGGTAGGAGCTTTTGTATGATAGCACTACAGTTTCCTTGAACTTCAATAGTTTCTTCTTCAATGTACTTCTTTTTCTTTGTGAGGAGCTCCTTCAAAATTTAACATATGAAGGCATTTATTGTAGAGCTTTAGAGAAGGGTATATTAATCTCCAATTTCTTGAAGATTTCCATGAAACGCTCAAACTATTTTTCTTTTTCCTTCCTGGAATAATTCTTTGGATAAGAAAGGTGCTTTTCATAAGATAATTTTTTCTTTCTCTCATCTTCTTCCTCTCGCTTTTTTTTTCTTCTCTCTTCTTTTTCTTTTTTCTCTCTCTCTTTTTTTTCACTCAACCTCTCATCTAAAACTTTGCCACTTCTAGTAACAATAATGTTGCATTCTTCTTTGGAGTTGGCTTTCAGGTTACTCCCCAAATCATCCAGCTTCTGAATCATGTGACAGAGCTGCTTCTCTATCCTCTTGATTGCTTTTATGATGAGAATCAGACACCTGTAGTAACTGTTGAAGGGTGTCATCCATCTTAGCCCATCTTTCTGATATTTAGTAACTGCTTGATTTAAAAATTCTAGAAAATATTGTTAGCAAAAATAAATATAAAAGATGCGAAAATAAAATAAAACAAAAAAAATAAAATAAAGCCAAAATTAATTAAGTATCACACAAATAGAATAGTTTAAATCGTGAGTCCTCGACAACGACGCCAAAAACTTATTAATGGATTGACAAGTGTACCAAATTGCACAAGTAATATAAAATGGTAAGACCAAGTATCGTATCTCAGAGGACTCTCGGCACTAAATAGTCATGTGATAAATTAATTAATTAAGACTTAAAATAAACGAGATCATTGGTTTGCGATGCAAAAACATAAAATAAAATATGAAAGGTTCCCTCTCATGTATATAAGAATTCCTCTAAAAAGTAAAAGAGTGTGTTGTTGTGTTGCTCCGGCCAAAGATACCAAACCTAGAGTGTCAAGATCAACAACGCGTGACGCTCGGGCGCCCCATTTAGGGCGCCCGGGCGGTGGACGTCGATTTCCGTAGGGCTTGAGCCTCCAATTTCACCCAGGCTTCGGGGGTCCGACGCCTGGGCGCCCAGGCGGCGGACATCAATTTTTCCACTCTCAAGCCTCCTGCAGGTCGCCCAAGCTTCGTGCGGTTCCCTCTTCTAGTACTTTTCTAGGCCTTTCTGAGCTCTATATCCTTAACACTTCATCTCTGCTTCCTGTATTAACTCATTTTCTATCAAAACAAAGGGAATTAGTCATAAAATCATCAAATTCAACATCAACTCTCTTATTCACACAACATAATGAAAAAACATGATTCCAAAAAGGTTTCTAAGTCAAAAAGGATGTATTTAGTATCAAAATTATATCACAGATAACAATATTTTAAACCGTTATCAAGCATCACCACAATCACCATCCTAAGGTTCTAGGCTACAAACAACTTTGAACAAAGACCCTCTCTTTATTACATAGTGTACCTCCATCACACCTCCACTGATTTAGGTATCATCGTGGTTGGATCCAAATCCCATGTTGCTCAACCACCACACAACTTGTGATGCTCATTGGGATCGTCCAATTTGTTGTAGAAATAATGTCCTTTATTCATGAAATTTCCACTTCTATTGTTCCTATTTTGAAATTAGGGTTTTTCTTTCATTTCTTCAACAAATGAAAAAGAAACTGCACAGTAGAAGAAGAGAAAGTAATGCGGGAAGGAAAAGAAATTGAATATGTAAAGAAATCCATGCCTGTTATAATATTTAGATCAATAATTTAGACCTGTTATAAGGTTAACAGGTATAAAAAATGGTTTTCTATACCTATTCTCATTACAACAAATATAAAACTATTTGTATTTTATTACAATATTGTCACTAAATCACTTTTTATACCTGATTTCATTATAACCGGTGTAGAAAAGTTCATCATATTTACAAAACTGTCTCCTCACCATTTTCTATACCTGGTAGATTTTAACAGGTATAAAAAATCACTATAAAAAGTATATTTTTCACTAGTGACATTTTTCTTTTTTATGATATTTTATCAATTTTAATAAAATACCAAAATGCCCTTTATTGAAGTGAGAAGAAAGAGATTAATTTTAATAACTCTAAAATAATCCATATAACTTTAATATATTTATATTCTAATAATCATTACATTAGAATCTTTATATCAAAGTTATTTTTTAAAGGTTTCATACCTCTTTTGGTCCCTCGAAAGGGGGAAAATGTTCAATTGGGTCCTACCTTTTTTTAGAAGTTCAATGTGGTCCCAAATTTTGTAAAAAGTGTGCAATTAAGTCCTTTTTGGAAACGACGTTAATTTTTTAACAGAGCAGCTGACAGGGTGGACTGAAGTTTGCTACGTGGCTGTGTGAGGGTAATACGTGGTTTTCCTAATTCTAAAAATCCTAAATTTGAAAATTAGGAACCTAATTAAAATTAGAATTAAGAGGGAAAACTCCCAATCTGAAAGGATTATGAACCCTAAATTGGAAATCCCAATTTCTTTCTACCCTCTTCTTCTTATTTCTGCTTCGTCACGCTCATGTGAGGGAAAGATATAGTTTTCCCTTCTCTTCTTCTCCTTCGGCGCTGCTCTGCAACCATATGGCAGCTTCCTTTCTCTCACGTTGGGACAACTCGCGACAGCTTTGGGGTGGTCCGCGGCGGCGGAGCTTGTGAGCGACACAGCGGCAGAGGCGCGACCCTTGGGGTTTCGATGGTGGTTCGCGCGGTGGGTCTCGAGCAACAGGTTTGCGAAGATCAACGAAACTTTGCCGAGGTTGGCCGCTGGATCTCTGGGTTTTGGTTTTTGTTTTTGGTTCTGGTTTTCTGCAGGTGGATGGCTGGCCTCGCGGTATGGTTCGACTTCTTCGACCTGGTTCGTCGGCGGCGAAGGACGGAGCTTCTGGTTTATTCCTTCAGCAGCGGTCTTTGGTCTTGGAATGAGGGGAACTCAAGCAAAAAAAAATTCAAGTATACTATGTTTGCTAACAATAGATTCATCTCTGTATGTTTGCGTATGGAATTCGGCTAGCAGATTCTATTCCTTCTAAATAACATGATTCCTGAATGTCGTGATCATTTTGGGTGACAAGAACAAGATGAATGTCACGTATCACCCTCACACAGCCACGTATTACCCTCTCACAGCCACGTAGCTAACTTTAGTCCACCTTGTCAGTTGCTCCGTTAAAAAATCAACGCCGTTTCCAAAAAGGACTTGATTGCACACTTTTTACAAAATTTGGGACCACATTGAACTTCTAAAGAAAGGTAGGACCCAATTGAACATTTACCCCCTTTCGAGGAACCAAAAGAGGTATTAAACCTTTTTCAAATTACATGAAACAGTTATTAAATTAATATAATATAACAAGATTTTGACACCGAAATACCTTCTCCCCATAATATCCAAATATTTTACACATGTGAAAAATCACTCACCGAACATAACTTTAATTTTGGACAACACATCAAAATGACTTTGGACTATATATTGAACATAACTTTAAAATTATATTGTGTGTATGCGTGGACGAGACTGTCTCACCTAAAAACAGTATGAGTCACCAACACCTTCATACGTGTTTCATTTTGTGATTAAGAAATTGTTTGTATTTTAATCTGAGTAGCTTGAAAACTCGGCTGATGGCTTCATCATGCGTCCACGCTTCTTCTGCATGTTCAAGCTTTCAACTTAATATTCTTCCCAATTCTGCATAATACATTGTGTACACAAGAAATTTCTGGAGTTCATGTTACGTACCTACTGTCACTTACGAATGATTCACTGAAAGATTCAGTGATGCAATGAAGTTTCATGGATATGTTTATTAATTCTTCAATGCATAGAAAAACAATGTGGTGCAAAGGAGCTAGACACAGACACTAAAGTAATCTTATAAATTATATATAGTTGTTGTGTGTGTGATTTACAAACACTTGTATTAAGCTGTAAGTATTTTAAAATTTTCTTCGCTAGCGAAGAAAATTTGACGGATTAGATTGGAGTTTCAACTTGTATGCTTTATCTTGTCTAGTATGTGATGAGTCAAAGGTAACACAAAATTGGCTAATCTAATGGCCTATATTTTTCTTAAATTAAAAATGAAAAATTAAAAAAAATTAAAAATTTAATTTAATTTATATATTCACACTTCTAAATTAAGGCTTAATTGTTAATTATAATAGAAAATTTTTATCATATAAATGTAATAATTATTTTAAATTATTGATTAGAGATATTATTAATTAATCAATTAAAAATTTAAAAAATATTTATATGACTAAATATATCTTTAAAATTATTATATATATATATATATATATATATATATATATATATATATATATATATATATATATATATATATATATATATGGAAAGGATAGGTTAATTTTATTCTTTATTTATGTATACTAAGTCTCACTTGTGATGAATGTTCATAGTGCTAACATGGATTATTATTCTAATAATAATTGATGCTCATTTTGGAGATGGGTGAGAGAAGTTGTTTGTATAGAAAAAGAGAGGTTGTTGGTAGATATGGTTGACTTTTATATGAAAAGGATGTTCGATCAATATACATTTGTTCAATTAATAATTAGAGAAATTTAGTAAGGTGAAGTTAGAAAAAAAATAATATTTTAAATATGAATTAAATCAAATTTGACTCATTTAAAGAATGATGAAAAAGAAAATTGATTTTGAATTTTGTTATTAATAATAAATTGTTTTTATTTTTTATTGTTTTTATAATTATTATTCATTTCTTTGAATTATATTGTACGCTACTTTATGCTTTTAAAGATCAAAACTTTATTATTTGAATGCTTAATGAATTTATTTATTTAATCATATAAGTTGATGTTTTTACTTTTTATAATATTATATTGTGATTAATATTGAAAATGTAAGAACGTAGAATATAGATTATTAAATTAGATAGGTGTATTAAAATAATGAGACCAGATATTTTATTATAAAATAATCTTATAATATAAATAGAACTTTTTAAAGGTCGATTCATTATTTAAAATATTTTTATCTTTCTAAAACACTATTCTCTTCCCTTTCTCTTACATCTCTCTAACTTTTCTCATGCTTGGAGCATCTGTTTGACGATCAGGAAGTACCTAGACGATCACGGCGTCAAGGGCTACTAATCTGATTGATCAATTGGGCGAATCGAGCGGGTAAGCGGTTAACCCTTTTCTCTAGCGTTTAGGGTTCTTGATCTTGCGAAATGACTTTGTTTGCATGGATCATGAGTTCCTTTCCTTCAATTTCTGACTCAAATTAGGTTCTAAAAGTTATCTTCTATCACCATCCGGTGATTTGTAGGTTTTTCTAGAGTTTCCTTGCGGTTCAAGATCGGTCGGGTTTTATAGAGTTGTTCCGCATTTCTCTAAGGTAAGTGGAGCTAGTTAATTACTTTTAAATTGTATGTATGTTGTGCAAATTAACAATATATGAATGTTAAACTGTTGAAATGTGAATGTTAAATTGTGTCATTGATAATTTAGGTATTTTGGAGAAATTTATGAATTTTATGATGATGAGTAGTTAATATGAATGATGAATCTGGTTGTATGTGTGTATGAGATTTTGGATTTGAAGTGATAGAGTGTTTTGGTGTTGATTGGAATTGTTGGAAGAAAAGGGAAATTTGATAGGAGAGTATTTTGGTCTAGAATGTGTTCTTGAGGAAGGGAATGGTTGGGGAATTGTTTATTATGCAGTTAAGATGGAGTATGAGCTGAGTTATATCATGTTCTAATATCTAAAATGGTAGAATTCTGAGTTGTGAGTGTATGGTTGTGATAAGGTAGCGTTTTACTTGGTTGGAACTCAATTTGGAGGAAGTGAGGTAGTGAAAACTTGAGTTTGGAGTTCTGTGTGCAAATGGTCAGTTTGAGTAGTATTGGTAAGTCATTTGGGACTTGTTAGAGTACCTAAGTTGCTTGGAATTGTGCCAAAAATGGTAGAATTCAATTTGGGTCTCTAAGTTGAGTTTTTGAGAGAGATTTTGAGTCTCTTTGTTTAGAATTCGGTCAGAAGTGTTTAGACAACCTTGGTTAAGTATATTTAGGTATATAACACAATCTAGGAGGGCTAGAAGTTGAGAAAAATAGTTAGAATTGGTAAACTTGGTAATTCTACAGATTTGGTGCTGCATATTATGCAGACTCGTTGAGCGACTCCACTCGCTCAACAAGTGGTTTTAGAGGTTAACTCTCTGTTTGATGATTTGCACAACGAGAAGGTGCGTTGAGCGAATGGTTGAGGTCTGGGAGCACTGTTAGTTTTATTCGGATAGCGAATGGGTGCGCTCAACGAGTGAATTGGCGGTTTGGACCACTGTTTGGACTTTCACACAGCGAGTGGGTTGCTGAGCGAGAGGTTGAGGTATGGTACTACTAGGAGTTTTATTCGCTCAGCTAGCTAGGTCAATGAGCGAGTGGGTTGGAGTCTGGAGGCATTGTTTTTAGATTCGCACAACGAGCTGGGTCGCTGTGCAAGAACATTCTGTGGTTGCTTAGCGAGGGTATGCGCTGAGCGACTGGTTCATGTCTTTGACTACCCTATCTTTTCTTGTTTTTGATTGGTTTGAAATATAAATTGGATTTGTTGGGAAGGAAGTATGATTATGTATGAGTTGTATGAGAAATAAAGTTATGTGTTAAGATTCAAGGTATGGTTTCAAAGTGGTGAAAGTAAGTTTCAAAGTGAATCCTCTTGGTGAGGTTCGAGTATGTTTAGAATGAATGTAGAAGCTCAGTCTTGGGGTTATCCTGAAACTCCAATGGTCTTTCATTCTCACGTAGAGAGGATTGATCCATGTCGTGAGGAGTAGTAGGAGGTCTTAGTCTTGGAGGCTTCTAGTATGCTCCAAGGCCCGGAAAAAACTAAACTCGTGAGTGTGGTAGGGTGAAACACATCTAATCACTGTATGGACAAACACATATAATATTTGTTGTAAGACTCGTATGTTTCAAAGTGGTGAAAGTAAGTTTCAAAGTGGTGAAAGTAAGTTTCAAAGTGAATCCTCTTGGTGAGGTTCGAGTATGTTTATAATGAATGTAGAAGCTCAGTCTTGGGGTTATTCTGAAACTCCAATGGTCTTTCATTCTCACGTAGAGAGGATTGATCCATGTCGTGAGGAGTAGTAGGAGGTCTTAGTCTTGGAGGCTTCTAGTATGCTCCAAGGCCCGGAAAAAACTAACCTCGTGAGTGTGGTAGGGTGAAACACATCTAATCACTGTATGGACAAACTAACCTCCATGTGTATATTCCTAGAGCCATTTAATCACTGTATGGACAAACACATATAATATTTGTTATAAGACTCGTTTAATCAGTACATGGATAGACTCACCTAATGTGTATTTTTAGATTGCATGTTGTTTTATGTTTTATGTAGAAAATACTTATCTAATTAGTGCATAGATAAATTTGTCTAATGTGTATTACTAATTTCGTCTAATTAGTGTATGAATACTTTAATGTATATTGCAAGATTAATCTATTCAATGAATTAACATAGTACTCTAATATATATTAATAAACTTGTATAATGTATATGAAAAAGTTGTCTAATTTATATTGTTAGACTCTTCTAATTAATATATGAATGACTTGTCTAATGTGTATTCTTAGACAGGTCTAATCAATTCATTGACAACTCGTTTAATAAAAATATTCTTAAACTCATATAATCAATGTATGCAATGAATCATCTAATACATTTTTGTTAGACTCGTGTAATAGTTTTACAATACTTGTTTAATAAGTGTATGAGAAAACTTGTCTAGTGTGTTTTCTAGACTCGTCTGATCAATACATTGACAAACTCTTCTAATATGTATTGTTAGACTTGTCTCAAAACTATATGGACACTCTCGTAATGCATACTACTGGACTATTCTAATAAGTGTATGTTCAAATTCATCTAACGTGTTGATACGACTGTCGCGGTCATACAAATTTTATGTGCAACTAAGAATGCAGTATAACTAGGAAGTGACTCCTAGGTCGTCTCACAAGGACCAATTTGTGTGTTCAGTCTCAGATTCTGTCTTACAGGAAGGGGGGGGGGGTTTGTTTTGTTGTTTTAATGCGGTAAAATTAAATTAAACTGAAAATTAACTTTAAAACAGTAAACGTGAAAATGGTGAAGTAACATTTAAAACATTAAAAACCGAACGGTAAAAGATATCAAAATAAAATTAACGTGGGAATACTAAACGTAAAACGTTAAACACAAAAATAAAAGCATCAGTAAAAACAAATCGTAAACATAAAACTAAAACGGTAAAACTGAAATTAAAACAGTAAAACGAAATTAAACAGTAAAAACGAATTTGCTACAGTAAAAATGAAAATTCAAAAACATAAAACAGTGAAAATTAAATCTGAAACAGAAAACTAAAATATAGAAAACGAAAATACAGTAAATTGTAAATACAAAAAAAAACAGTAAAAACAGAAGACAGTAAATTTTAGAAAACAGTAAAAACAAAATTTCAGCATCATGAGAAAATAAAAATAAATCTGAAATAGAAAACTGCAGTACAGAAAACAAAAACACAAAAAAAACAGTAAAAACAGTAAAAACATAAAACAGTAAAAACAGAAAATGAAATTACAGCAGTAAATAATAATAACAGTACAGAAAATACAGATTTTCAGAATCCTAAATTGTAGCAATACAGAAACAGTAAAAACGTAATACAGAAAAATAGTAAATACAGAAAACAGTAAATTACAAAATATGAAAACAGAATCAGAATTACTGCACCAGCATACAAAAAATAAAATTACAGTAAATAATTGAAAGTGAAATATTCAACAGAAGAGTAAAAACAGCAGTAGAAATTAAATTGCAGAAATACAGAATACAGAAATTAAAATACAGCCAAAATTAATTTACAGCAGTTAAATAAAATAGTAAAACAGAAAAACAGAATTTAAATTTCAGAAACAGTAAATGAAACCAAACTTAAATTGAAATTAAATTGTTCATGAATTTATTACAGTAAAGAAATTAAAATTGGAACCTAATGTACACATTGCTCAACCATAGCCTTCCATCTTCGTGCGTTTTTTTTTCACGTTCCAGATGCTGTATTTTCCAGCCCCTTGACTGTCCGTGTGCTTGCTGTCCAGCAGCTGTATTCCCCTATGCTGGACAGTATCCAGCTTATTCTCCACGGGGCACTCCTTCTTTTCCTGGTTCTCTGATGCTGATGCCATTTATAGCCACTTCTCCTCTGGACAAACTCCCGTGACTTCTCCATTCAACTTGGTTCCTTGCACAAAATTCTGAGCAATAGCTTCTTGCCCGTGAGAAAATTTAATAAAATTCAGCTTTGCATGCCAAGCTATCAACTCCATTTGCCTCTTCTTTCTTCACGTGAGGTGCAGCCACAAAGAAAGTCGTGAGGTGGCCCATGAATTCCCATATGCTTCCTTCTTTCTTCACTAATTGCTCTTTGATGTGCCAAAAGCCATGATGGGGCCCTCCATTTTACTCCTTACGTGACATACATTATTTCTTGTTTGTTTAAGAAACCAAAATGAAAACAAAAAGTATGCTTCCATTATTCTCTCCACCATGACAAGGGGAATGACTTCCCATGACCGTGTGCTTCCAAGCTAATGTGGTCCCTCCTCTTATGTGGCATGCTTTTCAATTTGCCTTATGTTTTGTTCTCTTGTGCTGGCCATCTATATTGCTGTGACATTTATTCACAGTGGCTTCCTCCAAATTAAAAATCACTCTTCCAATAGCTACAAAACCGTGAATTTCACTTCAAAATGGCCCCACTTCATTTCATCAAGTTCCACTTGTTAATTGTTGAATGGATATCTTCCAAATAAATTAGGAAACCGTGAGCTGCAATTTGGGCGTGCTCCCCTCCATTTTGCTTCTTAAAATTAAAAAATATTTCATCACAGATCAATACACAGATTAAATACAGCTTCTTCCCAAATAAAGTGTGTGAATGTTCTTCAAAATGTCCTAGAATATTTTTAGAGTTTTCCCTACAATTTATAATGCAAATAATTAGTCTCACATAATTCAAATTAACTAAAATAAGAATTTCTGATCGATTTAAGAACAATTCAGAAAAATGGGAAAATATTGGACAATTATGCACAATTCCCTAATTAAATCTAGCACAATAAACTAAGTGAAGTGAAGAAAATATTGGTTCATCAAAATAGACCACACTTAGTCTTTTGCACTCCTGGGCAAAATTAAGACGCAAATCAGGGAATAGTTCAAAGGACTTCTAGGAAGGTGACACACACTCAGCACGCAGAAAACAAAGACTCAAGAAAAATAAAAAGAATTTACAGAATTCTCAAGAATTATGGACCGAGATAAGAAGTAGACAATATCCAACACAGAATCAAAGAAAGCAGATACTTACAGAAATCATCCAAGCAATTCAAAGTATGGCAAAAATAATTAATCAGCTCAAGAGGTGATTCAAAAATAACAAAACCTCACCGATGCACTCACAGTGTTTCTCTCAAGTGTCTAGGGTAAATAATTTCAACTCGATGTACTCAAGAAAACAAACACAAGTAGACTTGGCAAGTTTCTAATATCAATACTTAAATCATACACATGTTCAGATCAAAAGGTCTTTACTAGGTTGTAATGGGGCCAAGGACAGGGGAGGATAAATTTGGATAAGTAGCTATAGCTCAGAAGAAATAGAGGTGCACTAGGGAAAAAAATGTAACACAGTGAAATCTCACCCAAACCTCTAATTCAATCCTCTTCTCGACTCCATTATTCACAAAATGATTTTTCAATTTTTTTCTTTTTCTCATCAAAATTTTTTTTCTCATCCTGTCTTCTTCTTTTTTTTTTTTTTCACAACAGGATATAAATTATCATTTCAAAACATGATGAGGAACCAACTAGCCAATTCATCAGAATTCCCAAGGAGACCACACTTATTCTCAAAATACTTCTATAGCTTCAGACTTTCCTAAGGTTAAGGTAATCATTTGTTTTTCACTTAGGATCAGTGTATGAGCTTCAACACAAAGAAATATATACAGTATAGGCTCAAAGGGGTTATCAAAGGATAATAACAAGGTAGGCTTATTTGGCTAAAGAGGCTCAAGAACAAAAATGTCTTTATCACGTCTGAACATGCATATCAATCAATTATATCAAAAAGAATCAAGCCAAGGCATATGTGCAAGCATTCAAGAGACATATCACACACAAGAAAGAAAATTAAGTGGCTCAAATCTCACACAGGGTATTCGTCACAATCAAATCAACTTCTCAAACGTATAATTATCTTTCCAGGCAGAGAAAAGCAAGGATTACAAACTATAAGTATTAAGTAAGTGAAGGAAAAATCTACAACTTAGACCTCATCCAGAAATCAAGAGAAAAATGTAAAATTTATTGCACTCAAGACACACTAAAACAACTTAAAACAGAAAAAATTTAACACTTAAAAACAAAAAAATTTAACACACGAAATAAATACTAACAGAACTAACAGAAAAATCAGAATTTCTCCCCAGTAGACCACACTTAAATCACACAATGTCCTCAGTGTGTCACAATCATCAGATTATCAATTTCAGAGCAGCAAATAATATAGACAAGTGCAATAAAAAGTTAGGAAAAATGGGAAGAAATTTTTCAGTAACATCCATCAGCAGATGTTATCAGGGACATCCATCAGCAGATGTCTTAAACACCTAGCACCCATCAGTAGATGCTAATATTTTTTACTATTTTTATTTATTTATTTATTTTTTTTATTTTTATTTTTGAAAAGGATGACCTGTACTGTGACAACAGTCTCGGTGGCAAAGACCGGAACTGTTGCTACAGTGGCAGAGCTTTGGCTACAAAAGGTCCGCTCCTCCGCGTTGAGCAACATTTCTGAACGCTCATTCTCTCTCTACTTCTCTGCTCTCTCAACTCTCTCTGCTCTCTCTGCTCTCTCTCGAGCGTCTGGATCTGCGAGGAAGCCTCTCCACCCCGCGTCTGCTGAAGGTCTGAGATCTACGCAGAGCCCCTGTCCCTGCGTCTTCTGAAGAGTCCGAGATCGGCGAGGAGCTTCTCTGCCAGCCTACTTCTCCAGGTAAGTCTTTCTTCACTAAGGATCTCCTTTTCTCTCTGCTTGCTTGCTCTGCTTCTCTTTAAGCTTTTAGATCTTTCATTTCCGTTTTTTCATTTCCTGCTTTCTTTTCATGCTTTCATTTCTCTTCTTTTCCATTGTTATTTTCTTGCGCTTTCTCAGCTTTCCTCTTCCCTGCTCTCCCTTTCTTCTTCTTTTTTTTTCCTGCTTTATTTATTTTTTTTTTAAAGAAAAACACATAAAACACAACTGTCAAAAACTTAAGGGGTATATAGGCTGGAAACCAGACGTTAATCTCCCTTCGATTGAAGGTATTGCAGAGACAATCGGGTAGAACAACGCCACGTACCCCACTTAAAACTAAATAAACACATAAACATAATATACAAGAACAATATGGACAAGAACAACCGGACAACTGGACGTAGATCCGTTTAGGACCCTTTTGCAAGGACCGTGAAACAGATCTGAGACCAGACACTGAAACATCAAATACAGACTGGACAAAATAAATCTAAAAGGAAACAAGAACAAATAAAGAAAACAGAGAACTAAATTTTTTTTTTATGCTTCTTTTTTTTAGTTCTTTTTATTATTTTTTTTTATGTTTATTTTTTTTCTTTTTTTATGTTTTTGTTCTTTTTATTTTTATATTTTTTTTTTATTAAGTTTTAGAATATTTCAAGAGGAATGATGACGAGTGAGATGGAATCAGAGAGATACACTAGTCAACGGTGGCGTCCTACCGACGATCAAATCCAGATGATGACCAAAATATTCAACTATGGGGTCACACACCCTAGCAGAGTCCAAGTCGTCGAGATCGCGTCTCGACTGAGGACCTTCGGAGATGCCACCGAATATAACGTGCACTGCTGGTTTAACAACCATGGCAATCGGGTCAGGCGCTGGCAAGCGGAGATAGACCCCACTGGCACTCTCTTTTCACAACTGCCGCTATATATGTACGGTAAGACCCTGATCACACCTCAATTTTTATTGAAATTTTTCACTTCCTCTATAATTAACACAATTTTATTTTTTATTTATTTATTTTTATTTTTATTTTTATTTTTATTTTTATTTTTTTTATTTTTTTTTTGTTTGAAAGAAAACAACTGGGTGATAATGAGGGCACCGAGGCTGCTGAATTTGTTTCCAGTTCCGATCATTATCGATGACGACAAAAATGAACGAGAAATTCCTCCACCAAAGCCTCCTGCATTTCGAACCAGAACTCCCTCAACGGAGCTCTCCCTTAGACCACCACAACCAGCTCGAGAATTCTTCCAGTTTTAAAGTTTTGTTTATTTATTTATTTATTTTTTTTTTATGTTTTTGTTGGCCGAGCGTGGCCAGAATTAAGGACAAGTACTGTAATAAGGACACTTAAATTATTATGTTTTTAATTTTTTTATGTTTTATGTTTTTTTTTTTGGACTGTAATATTAACGATCAATAATGATCGAACCTCGGACATCTTTATTTTATTTTTATGAATTTTATTTTTATTATCAGCAGTGTAAGACAGAATGTTATCGGTGTACTAGGTTATTTTCAATAAATTCACTCAGATTATATCTGCTCAAACTACACCTCTCTGCCCTATTACTGCAACTTTACTCTCTGATTTTTTTTTTTTTGTTATTATAACAAAAAACTAAATAAATAAATAAAAACAGAACACATATTAACGAAACAAAAGACCTAATACTGAATCAAAATATCAAACCAAATAAAACACATATTTCAAAAATAGCAAACAAAACACATATTTACAAAACATACATTAACAAAATAACAGACCTAAAACAGAACATAAAATTTTTTATTTTTTTTTTATTTTTTTTTATTTTTATTTTTATTTTTATTTTTATTTTTTATTTTTTATTATTTTTTTTTTTAAAAAAAAAATCATAAACTAAGAAAATCAGAATTCTCCCCTAATTCGCAAACCAAGAAAATTAAGGGAAGAATGAACAGGAAAACTCCCCTGGTTATGGTGGCAGTTGCCAAACTTGGACAAGCAGGGAGATGTTCTTCGCCTCAGGATCCAGCAAAGAAAATTTGAGGAAGAACTGCTTCATCATTATTTTTCTCGTAGCAATTTGTTTTAGCAGTATCTGTCCTTCCACTAGCATTTGTTGAGTGTGTGACACCGGAATAGCTATCTCTGGCTCGCTCAAAGAAGTAGCAGTATACTCTTCTTCATTAATCATGCATTCCTTAATGTCAGCACCTGCATTCTTTTTGAACTCTGCATCCTTGTCATCAAACTCACATTTAATAGCATTTGTAATAAACTTAGAGTCTGGCTGTAACGCATAATCAATTTCAGCACAAATGGAGCAAGAACCAGATTTGCAATCACATTCAAAATTTTCAGAAAACTATGTTAAATCAAAGTTTAGTCCTAACTCTATAAAATCATCAGATTGCACAATTTCTCTTTCAAAATCAATATTGACGCGACTTTGACCAATGGGTTCAATGGCTGACACTGAATTAAAATTTTTAGAATGGTCAATCAAATTTGTATCAGTATCAGTCATAAACCCTATAGAATCAGTGTGCGTCAAATCACATGCATTTGAATGTGTAGGTAAATCAGGCAAAATTGGAATCTCAGGTTCAGAATAAACCTGTTTTTGCTCACTGAAAAGTTTCTTACCAAACTCCAAGTTATCAGCTGCATCCTCAGGGCTATCAGCGTCAGAATCCAGAATAGGCTGCTCAGGTTCTTCCTTTGTTAACTCAATTGGACTTTCACCAGCCAGCATGCAGAACAACTTCCTCGCTTCTGATGGGGTTATATCCATCAAACATCCACCAAAAGCTACATCCACAAGTATCCTTTCACTGTCCAGGAGCCCTTCATAAAAATAAATCAAGAGCAAATGCTCTGGAATTTGGTTGTTTGGACAAGTTATGCAGAGCCTGTTAAACCTCTCCCAATAATCTGCTAGGCTTTCTTCTTGAAACTGCTCAATAGCAGTGATCTTCATCCTAATGCTGGTCACCTTTGCTGCTGGAAAAAACTTGTCGAAGAATTTTTGTTGTGTTTCCTGCCAACTATTAAAAGGATACTGGTATATGAACCAGTCTCTTGCTTTATCTTGAAGGGACATGGGAAACATTTTTATCAACACTGTCTCCTTTGAAACACCAGCAGGCCTCATAGACAAACACACCAAACAAAACTCCTTGAGGTGCCTGTATGGATCTTCATGTGCCAACCCATGGAATTTGGGAAGACTCTTGACTATCTCATACATCCAATCTTGAGAATCAGTCATTTCCTCTATTGTAGTGCAAAACCTGTCTCAGACTTGGACTTCCTCTTCAAACAAAGATTGTACAGAAAGAAATATACAGAAACATAACATGGAGGGAAAACTAATATTATTTTTTTTTTTTTAAATTAACAAAACTCATACGACATGCATGCACAAAACAAAACATTACATCACAACACAAGATAAAACATAACAACAAATTTTAACAAAACAAAAACTAAAAACATATATCACATGTGCACAAAAACACACATAACAGAAAATAACAAAAGACCCAAAACCGAACCGTTATTGGTCCCCGGCAACGGCGCCAAAATTTGATACGACTGTCGCGGTCATACAAATTTTATGTGCAACTAAGAATGCAGTATAACTAGGAAGTGACTCCTAGGTCGTCTCACAAGGACCAATTTGTGTGTTCAGTCTCAGATTCTGTCTTACAGGAAGGGGGGGGGGTTTGTTTTGTTGTTTTGATGCGGTAAAATTAAATTAAACTGAAAATTAACTTTAAAACAGTAAACGTGAAAATGGTGAAGTAACATTTAAAACATTAAAAACCGAACGGTAAAAGATATCAAAATAAAATTAACGTGGGAATACTAAACGTAAAACGTTAAACACAAAAATAAAAGCATCAGTAAAAACAAATCGTAAACA
Source organism: Vigna nakashimae (assembly GCA_034642375.1). Lineage (NCBI taxonomy): Eukaryota > Viridiplantae > Streptophyta > Magnoliopsida > Fabales > Fabaceae > Vigna > Vigna nakashimae. The sequence goes on along the minus strand of CM067764.1, from coordinate 12,105,279 downwards.
TAAAACTAAAACGGTAAAACTGAAATTAAAACAGTAAAACGAAATTAAACAGTAAAAACGAATTTGCTACAGTAAAAACGAAAATTCAAAAACATAAAACAGTGAAAATTAAATCTGAAACAGAAAACTAAAATATAGAAAACGAAAATACAGTAAATTGTAAATACAAAAAAAAAAACAGTAAAAACAGAAGACAGTAAATTTTAGAAAACAGTAAAAACAAAATTTCAGCATCATGAGAAAATAAAAATAAATCTGAAACAGAAAACTGCAGTACAGAAAACAAAAACACAAAAAAAACAGTAAAAACAGTAAAAACATAAAACAGTAAAAACATAAAATGAAATTACAGCAGTAAATAATAATAACAGTACAGAAAATACAGATTTTCAGAATCCTAAATTGTAGCAATACAGAAACAGTAAAAACGTAATACAGAAAAATAGTAAATACAGAAAACAGTAAATTACAAAATATGAAAACAGAATCAGAATTACTGCACCAGCATACAAAAAATAAAATTACAGTAAATAATTGAAAGTGAAATATTCAACAGAAGAGTAAAAACAGCAGTAGAAATTAAATTGCAGAAATACAGAATACAGAAATTAAAATACAGCCAAAATTAATTTACAGCAGTTAAATAAAATAGTAAAACAGAAAAACAGAATTTAAATTTCAGAAACAGTAAATGAAACCAAACTTAAATTGAAATTAAATTGTTCATGAATTTATTACAGTAAAGAAATTAAAATTGGAACCTAATGTACACATTGCTCAACCATAGCCTTCCATCTTCGTGCGTTTTTTTTTCACGTTCCAGATGCTGTATTTTCCAGCCCCTTGACTGTCCGTGTGCTTGCTGTCCAGCAGCTGTATTCCCCTATGCTGGACAGTATCCAGCTTATTCTCCACGGGGCACTCCTTCTTTTCCTGGTTCTCTGATGCTGATGCCATTTATAGCCACTTCTCCTCTGGACAAACTCCCGTGACTTCTCCATTCAACTTGGTTCCTTGCACAAAATTCTGAGCAATAGCTTCTTGCCCGTGAGAAAATTTAATAAAATTCAGCTTTGCATGCCAAGCTATCAACTCCATTTGCCTCTTCTTTCTTCACGTGAGGTGCAGCCACAAAGAAAGTCGTGAGGTGGCCCATGAATTCCCATATGCTTCCTTCTTTCTTCACTAATTGCTCTTTGATGTGCCAAAAGCCATGATGGGGCCCTCCATTTTACTCCTTACGTGACATACATTATTTCTTGTTTGTTTAAGAAACCAAAATGAAAACAAAAAGTATGCTTCCATTATTCTCTCCACCATGACAAGGGGAATGACTTCCCATGACCGTGTGCTTCCAAGCTAATGTGGTCCCTCCTCTTATGTGGCATGCTTTTCAATTTGCCTTATGTTTTGTTCTCTTGTGCTGGCCATCTATATTGCTGTGACATTTATTCACAGTGGCTTCCTCCAAATTAAAAATCACTCTTCCAATAGCTACAAAACCGTGAATTTCACTTCAAAATGGCCCCACTTCATTTCATCAAGTTCCACTTGTTAATTGTTGAATGGATATCTTCCAAATAAATTAGGAAACCGTGAGCTGCAATTTGGGCGTGCTCCCCTCCATTTTGCTTCTTAAAATTAAAAAATATTTCATCACAGATCAATACACAGATTAAATACAGCTTCTTCCCAAATAAAGTGTGTGAATGTTCTTCAAAATGTCCTAGAATATTTTTAGAGTTTTCCCTACAATTTATAATGCAAATAATTAGTCTCACATAATTCAAATTAACTAAAATAAGAATTTCTGATCGATTTAAGAACAATTCAGAAAAATGGGAAAATATTGGACAATTATGCACAATTCCCTAATTAAATCTAGCACAATAAACTAAGTGAAGTGAAGAAAATATTGGTTCATCACGTGTATTGCAAGACTCGTCTAATTAGTGAGTGGACAAACTCATCTAATGTGTATTTATAGACTAGTCTAATTTTTGTATGAAAAGATTTGTGTAATTTATTTTGCTAAACTCGTCTAATTAACATTTGGACAAGCTGGTCTATGTTTGTTGATAGACTCATCTAATCAATGTATGAACAAACTTGTCTAATGAGTATTCTTAGACTCATCTAATCAATGTATGGAATGATCCATCTAATGATTTTTGCTAAATTCACTTAATTAGGGTATGGACAAAGTTATCTAATAAGTGTTTGTTCATACCTGTCTAAAGTGTATTGCAAGACTTATCCAACTAATAAATAAACAAACTTCTCTAATTTGTATATAGATAAATTATCTAATGTAAATTAATAAAGTCATCTTACCATTATATATTGCTGGTAGACTTATCTAATCAGTTTTTGGACAGAATTATCAAATGTGTATTATTAACTCGTCTAATTTTTTTCTATACTCATTTAATGTGTGTTTATAGACTCATCCAATCAATGTAGATTTAATGTTTTTTATATTTATTTAATGATAATATAAATATATTAGTTATATGTTTTAAGACAATTAGCTTTTACGTTTTTGTTTCGGTCTTACTAAAATTATAAGTTTTGTTAAATTTGAAGTTAATATTAAGACATGACTTAAAAAATGTATAACAAAAAGTTATAATATTAAGAAGTTGATTTTATTATAAATATATTTTTTAAACCTTTGAAACATATTAAGTAAAAAAAACCATAACATTAAGCAGTGTAACTTTTTTTATTACAAATATATATTTTAAATATTTTTAATAAATTATTAAATACAATAAATTACTTTATTTTTTTCAAATATAATTATTTAAAACTGAGATTTATGTACCTATCATTAATATTAATTTTTATGAGTTAAAATTAATCTAATTTTTACGAAGAAATTATATCATCGCAGTTGTTTTATATTTTATTATCAATATATATATATATATATATATATATATATATATATAATATTATTTTAAGAAATAAAAAATATTGTTAAGACTTGGTCGTTTAAGGAAACAAGTTTGTTTTGAACTTTAACCACAGTGTCTAAACAAAATAACATTTAACAAATAAATTGTCTAGAATAAAAGTGTTACACACAATAATTGAAAGATATCATAAACGTTGAACGTTACTCAAACATACTATACCTAAACTTTGATTCAAGTATAATGTCTAAATGCTTAAGAATGTGTGTAAAACTACAATCCAATTAGTTCACCAGGAAAAAAAACATTAGACATTCCATCTTCTGAAACCAATACTTTTGATGTTATTTGATGTACAATAATTTTTATATGTGTATTATGAATGTGAACTCCCTGGGATCAATAAACTTTTTGAATTTGATTAACCAAAGAAATACAACTTTGTGCTAGCAGAAAATGATATTTTAGAAGTGATGATAGTTTTAGAAGTGATGATAGTTTAAAAATAGTGAGACTCTGTTATTTTAATATGAATGGTTTAGTTATAAATAGTTTTGTTATAAACGTGTTTCATTATTTTAAAATGTATCATATCTAGAAACCACTTTTCTAGAGTTATCTACCTTTTCTCTAAGAGTTTTGACTCCTAAGTAATTTGTTTGACTATTAGATGATCACGACGTCAAGGTCTACAAATCTAACCGATCAATTTCTGTCTTAGAGTAAGTAAGTTTCTACTCATTTTTACCTTTTAGCTTTGGTCCATGATCATGCATGAAAACTGTTTTGCATGTATCATTTTTCCTTCCTTTCTTGTTTTTGGTTGATCTAAAGTTCTAAGGACTATGTCTGTTTTCAATTTGGTGTCTCATAGGTTTGTCTAGAGATTCCTTGTGTTTCAAGCAATTGGCAAAATGTTTCTTTGAGTTGGGCAGTTTATTGCAAGGTAAGGGAAGCTATATTTGTCTTAGATTGTGTTTATTTATATTAAAATAGAATCTATAAGAATATTATGATGTATTGGATGAAATTGTGATAGTAATACAATATTAGTCAAGTGTAAATAACAATATTTGGTATTATGAAGTGTTTGTGATTGTAATAATGTAAAATTGATGTTCTATGCAATTATGAATATGTGTAGGGATGTAAAAAAAATTTGCGCCCGCATATATCCGCAGATAAAATCCCCGAGGGATAGTTGGTACCTGCGGATATTTACTATCTCTAGGTTGCGGGTAGTGGGTATTTTAATACCCGCTTATAAGTGGGTTGAGTGTGAGTATTATACTTTCTATACCTGTGGATATCCGCTACCCACGAAAAATAAAAATAAAAAGTTTAATTTATATTTTATTAAGTTAAATTTAATTAAAATTAAAATTAATTTATATTTTATAAGGTTAAATTTATTTAAAATTAAATTTTAATTTATATTTAATTTAATTTATATTATATTTTATATATTTTTAGTAATTTTATTTAAATTTATTTTAATAATTTATAAAAATATATTTTTTTAAATATTTGCGGGTATTTTTTAAATAGATATCGGTGAATTTTTTTTTTCGGGTCAGGTTGCGGGCAGGCACTATCCGTGCCTGACTCGACTCGTTGCCACCCTAAATATGTGTGATGAATTTGTGTTGTTGTTTGAAATTGAATTCAAAATGATTGTGGTGAGAAATGGTGAAATGCTTTGGTTTTAATTAGGTGTAAAATGAGGGTTTGTATGTGTGAGTTTGAGAATTTGGAGCTGAGGTGAGAAACTGTTGTCTAGGTGTTGTCATGAGGTAAATTGAAACTCGTTAGGAGGGCTAGATGGTTGAAAACTGTTATGTAGCAAAGGCATGGTTTATAGTGGAAGTTTTCATGTGTTTTTGTTGTAAAAAGGGGATTTTGAGTAGTGAATATAAATTGTTTTGGAAGGTTAGAGGTTTGTTATTATACCTATTAAGACTTGTCAAGGTACTAAAATCAATAAAATCTTTCATGGAAGTGATATTGACTTCATAAGTTGAGTTTTATAGTCCATTTTAGAGGTTTTAGGTGTTGGAAATTGAAAGTAGGAAGATTGGGATGAAACTGAGGTGTTGGAGGGTCCTAATAGGTGTATTTGGACTTGTCTATGTAGTGGCTAAACTGATATGTGGGTTAGAAAGTGTAGAATTGAAATTAGGTAGCTTATAAAAGTGAATTTGGGTTTTAAAGTGTCAAATTGAGCTACAAAAAGGTTTTCAAAGTTTTCTCAAGGTCTGGAGGGTCCTGAAGGTCTTTAGAAGTTGGGGGTAAAGCGTTCAAAGTGAGAAAATTGACTCTTGATCTTACTGATAGCTCTTGAGCACCCAAATTGGGCGCTGAGCGCTCGTTTCAAGAGGCTCCAGCGTTGAGCACTAAGCGCCAGCCCTTGGGCGCTCGAGTGCTGTCGAGCGCCATTGGACTTGTTTCTGAGGGGTTTTCAGGGTTTTGGATATCCATTTTGGACATTCTTTAGGTCATTTTGAGGGGTTTTGGTGCCTTCTGGAGTTGTTAGTGCGGGTTTCAAAGATGTTTTCCTTACCTAAGTATGAGTTTTAAGGGGTTTTGTGTTTTTTAGTGGTTCTTCTTGGACTGTTTTTGTGATTTAACGTATATGGAATGGTTTCATGTGATTTTTGATGACTTGTTGGGTTGTTTATGGTACTTTGATGCATGATTAATGATTATATATGTTGATATTCAAATGTGAAAGTGTATGGACATATGTATATGGTTTCAAATGGATTCAATGTAAAGGTGAAGTGATATAAATGATTTCAAAATTGTGAAAATGAGTTCCAAGGAGGAACTTCTTGGTGGTGGTTTCAAGTATTGATACTATTAATAACCATAGTTAAACTAGGGTGTACATCCTGATATTCTAATGATCATTCATGCTCAAGTAGAAAGTGATTAGTCATGCAGTGATAATAGTAGGAGGTTCGAGTCTGAGGGGCCTTTCTTCATTTAACAAATGGGCGTTTGAGGACTAACCTTATGTGATATGATGAAACTCTTTGGCAATGACTCTACAGAACAATAGAGGCTATTGCAAGTGCAGAAACATCAATAACTCAACATTCAATACAAAATCTGGATAGTTATTCTAGGTCTTTGCATGTTAACTAAAAATCTAATTTTTAAGACACTTTCAATAAAATGAGTATTAAAGTAAGTTTTCTAGTATTTTATTTCATTATATTATAATAGATTTAATTTTATTAGTTGATTAAGTAATGAAATATCGAAAAAGAATATTATAGAAAATAATAATTAATATCATAAAAATATTAAATGATAAAATAGTGATAATTGAGACACTCAACAATAGAATAAATATGAATAAGGAATCTTTTATTATATCATAATAGATATTAGTTTAACTTTTATATGATAAATAATAGATAATTGATTACCAAAATAATTTCAACCGCGGCAAAATAAATATAAATAAAAAATTAGTTTAAAAATAACATAAATAGATAAAAAGTAAAATAAATTATATACTTATATATATAACAAAATAAATATACAAATTTAAAAATAAAATAAATAATTTAAAATTAAAATAAATGGATAAAAAAGTAAAATAAATTCTATGCACGTGACAATAAAATAAATATAAAAAATTAAAAATAAAATAAATAGGTAAAAATGTAAATTAACTTCTATACAACAAAATAAATATAAATAAAAATAAAATAAATCGATAAAAAACTTTTCCTATGACAACAAATGTCAATGACTAAAAAATAATTTTTAAGACATTTGTCAATAAAATAAAATGGATATGAAAATAAATCTTCTACTATCTTCTTTATTATATTAGAGTAAATTATAGATAATAAATAACTTTCATGTAACAGCAAAATAAATATAAATAAAACATAAATTTAAAATATCAAATTACTAAAAGAATTGATTTTTTATGATACTTATTAACAAAATAAATTGAATAATAAAATAAAGTTGTCAGTAATTTTTTATAATATAATAGATTCCAAATTTCGCTTCAAATAGTCCTAATCTCCTTTCGGACAATCGTAATCATAAACTTGATATGATAAACCCAACCTCTTTAGTCTTTAAACATGAACAGTCAAAAAGTTTCTTTCTTCCAATTAGAAGAAACATTTTTGTTCAGAAGAACTTAGAAAAGAGGTTAAAAATAATTAACGTGGTCTTATATTTAACTAAGTTTTCTAACATCAAATTAATTCTTTAATATTATTGAAATTAACATTAATTTCACACTAATATAAATAATTATTTATCAAACAAAGTAAAAAATAATTGATGTTGATTAATTAGAGTTAACTCAGTTAGCTCTAAAAGTTGCTCAAATAATTTTATATTTTTTAATTTTTTGGAAAAATATACTATATTATAATCGATTAAACTCACTTTAACTCACAATTTAGTTTACATTAATATTTAAAAATTAATTTGATGTTTTCATATAATATAATTGTGTAATGTAAATTGTCTCTTTATATTAGTTAAGGATTTTTTTATATTTTATTATACCATTAGTGTAACTTTATTACATTATTAATCAATTAAAAGTGTTTTAAATATATACTTTGTAAAATAATGATGCAAACATTAATTTTGATATGTTTACTGCATTTTTAATTATATTTTCTGGGAAAACCAGGTCTGTTTTTGTGAAATAAGAAAACCAGTGATAAAAGGCATCAATCAAGCAATGACTAATCGGATTATTGTGGTAGATAGCTAGAATTATTGACATAGAATGATAAAGAATGAGCAGTGATTTGCATCGTCGATTTTCAACAATTCCTGAGTAATAATTAATGATTGGATGAAGTATTTTTTTCTTGTGGGCACTATTTTTTTCTTTAGTCAGCAGAGAAAGCGATTTTGATCAATAAAACTGGTAGTTTCAAATGTTTCCCACGAACCTAACTTCACAAATTAAAAGTCTTACTAAAATATAGATAAAAAAGTGACAGCAAAATCAGACGCTAGAAGAAGACAACTAAAAGTTTCATTTTCAACCGTGGAAGACAGTAATAACATGCCTTTCAGAAATCACATGGATCTTTTTCGTCCAAGAGATTTGTGAATTTTTAACTTCGTAAAATTTTCTTTGTTATGCATATGTATATAATTCAAGATATATAAGAATTTTAATATCATAATGTAACATAAGATTATCATTCAAAGGTTCTATTTACTAATAAAACTTGACACTGATTCTTATTAATGAAATTATCATTGAAACACCTGAACGAATGAGAAAGAAAATAAGACAACAAACATGCAAGAAGCATAAACCAGAAAAAGGAAACCAGAGAGAATGAAAGCAAGAAGAGAAGAAGAAACTTTTGTTTATTGAAAAGGAATCAACTTGTTACTATGTACAAAGAGAAAGCACAATATATAGAAAAAAGAAAAACCTAAAACAACATAAAATACAGGGGTAAAACAATGAACATGTGGCATGTGAAGATGGAATAGGTCTCACGTATAGGATAATGATACTTTGATAACATTTTTTTGACAACATTTTAACATCATCTATGTGTCATTCTGTGATTGGTCCAAAATTACTTTACAATCAATAATAATAATCATAAACACCAACATGGACCAATCACAGAATGACACGTATATGATGTTAAAATATTGTCAAAAAAATGTTGTCAAAATATCATTATCCATATATATAATTTATCATCTCCTCTCAAGCCGAAAATAGATATTCATCATTCCTAGCCTGGTAGACAAATTGAATATGGTAGGAATTAGGGACTTGGTGAAAATATTAGTTGCCTAAAGTGCTTAAGAAATCGAAAAGAGCTTGATGATCTCTTTGTTGATTTTGTCACGAACAATGTGACAATCAATCTCCAAGTGCTTCGTTCATTCATGGAAGACTTGGTTGGAAGAAATGTAAATGACAAATTGATTGCCACAATAGATAATGGTTGAGTTTATGAAGGTAATTCTAAGTTCTCAAAGGATGTATGTAATCCACTGGATCTCGCAAGTAATAGAGGCAATGGCTCGATACTCAACTTTAATAGAACTTCTTGACACAATTTGTTACTTTTTGGACTTCCATGAGATGAGAGAATCACTAAAGTATATGGAGAAGCCAGTAACTGACATCCTAGTGTCAGGCATGAAGCCTAATCAGAGTTTTTATAGGCTTTTAGTTGGGGTTTTGTGTGAACTTTGAAGAGGAAACCATTGTCAAGATGACCTTTAAGGTAGCAGAGAATGTGTCGGCTTGTTGATGAGAAGTAGTAAGACAAGAGACAAACTAGCTGAGATGATTGACAAAGAAGATGATATCTTGTTTAAAGTTTGTGAGATAAATTAGGCGGCCAATGAGATGATGAAAGGAGGAAGAATCTTCTTCATTAAGGGGTGTATTATAGAATCTATCATTTTGGTTTCATGTAGAAGGTCAAGGATACATTTTTGTTGGCTGAGATGAATGCTAGCTAAACTTACAGAAACTTCCACGACTAAAATATAGGTCAAATTTACAAGGTTTTTTTATATGGAATTATTGGCCAAACAGCATGGTGATGTTGTTGATTTTACCCTCATTGGTGACCATCAAGACATTGTCATCAACATAAACAAGAATGGTAGTAATGTCAGAATCATCATGTTTAAGAAAAAGGGAATATCAAATAAAGAACAAATATATTTGTGAGAAATAAGGAAGGAAGAAAGGTTTGCATACTACTATCTTCTAGCTTGTTTGAGGTCATATAAAGAGCGTTGTAGCTTTAAAACTTTGTTGGGACTATGGTAAACCAGGTGGAGGTGGAGTTTGTATGTAGACTTCTTCATGGAGATTACCATGAAGAAAATCATTATTGAGGTCAAGTTGTTTGAGGATCCATTAGTTTGAAGCATCAACAATAAGTAATAAACGAAGGGTGGTTAACTTTGCTATATGGGCAAACATGTCTAGATAATCCAAGCCTTCTAGTTGGGTGTCCCTTGGGAACTATACGTGCCTTAAAATGGTCAAACTTGTGTTTTATTTTGTAGAGCCATCTACAACCTATAACTGTTTTATTAGGAGGAAGGTCTATGAAGATCTGAATATGGTTGGTATTTAAGGCTTGTAGCTCATCATCATCTATGGATTGTATCGATTAGGGAGATTTGGAAGCCTTAGAGTAGTTACATGGCTCAGTAAAAGTAGAAATTTTCAAGAGAATTTTAAAATTTGAGGATAAATTATCATATGAAATAAACTTGTTTAAATCATATTTTACAGTAATGTTTGTGTGAATATTTTTGTTTGAACATAATTATGTTATTTCTTTGATGTTATTATTAAAAAATTGCAACACATGATTGGTATGTTGATAATTGAAAGATTGATATGTATGTGATATTATCAATGTGATGTGTTGGCTTGTAAACGGAAAAATATTTATTGATAAAAAAATTAAGAGAGATTGTAATGATAATAATTCAAAACAACTCAATTTCTCTTACAAATTGCAATGTAAGAAAGATTGCGTCTTGAATTTGAACCATTTCTTCCCCAAAATAAAGAAGCAACATCTTTGAAATGGGCATTTGGAGCTAGAAATGGATGGAGTGTATGGTCTCGGCTTCTCCCACTTGTGTTTCATGGCTTCTTCCAACATCTATTTTGTAGAAAACTGAACATAGATAACATTAATGTCATGGTTTATGAATGCAAAGAAAAAAATAAGTTTTAAAAAAAAAACAATGAGAAAGAGAAAGAGAAAAAGAAACCTAAAAGTATGTTATTTGAGTGTCAAAGCCATAATCGTTGAAGTGTTGAGGGTATGGAATTGAAAAATTTGGGGATTGGAAAAATTGGGGACTTGTTAGTCATTGTGTGAAAATGGATATTGATGGAAAATGGATGATTCAAAACTAAGGAGCCCTCCTATCTCCACCTTGAGTGAGCCAGGAATGTTGTCGTCATCACTTGTCATTCCTCGTGTGAGACCCTAAATCTAGCCACTGCTCCACCACTGTAGCTTTCGTCAGTTCAAATTTTTCGTTGTTGACATCAAATGAAGTTGGTGTTGTGGCATCGAGTCACTATTGCTAGAGGTGTCGTCGGTGAAACCACTTTGTCTTCCTCACTATTGGATGCTGAAATGAAAGATGACGGGCTTCATGTGTGGGGGATGAAGAGAGATTAAAGAGGAAGGAAAAAGTTTAAGGTTGCAACTTGTGTTTAGGTTTGTTTTGTGCGGAAAATTAGATACTCAAGATTCTCATGTTTAGTTTCACTTTTTATATCAGTTTTAGGTCTAACCGGTGTAGAAAAACAGTTTTGTCATCGCGTCACAAATGTATAAGATCACATATTATCTACAAAATTACTATTGTTTCACTTTTTATACCAATGAATTATAACTGGTATAATATTTTGCTATGAAAAATCTATTTTTCATTAATGATATAACTTTAATTTTGATAAAACTTCTCTTAATTCGCCCTTCGTTCTTCTAAACAAACTCTCCATTTTGTTTTTTTTTTTTTAACTAAATAGTAAAGTACCCTATTAATTCTCTTATATCTCTACACTTTGTTATCGATGTTTACCTTTCATTTTCCTACTTGCTTTCATTTTCCTAATATTATTACTTTCTTAATATTTATTTGCCACTTATAACAATATTATAATTATAATTTATATTTATTTTCTTTCGGGAACTTTTATTATTCAGAACTACTGTGAATGCGAGAGGGAGATTTTTCCATGAATGGAACTTTAAGACATCAGATTTATATTTTATGTTTTCAATTTGTAAGTTTTTTAAACTTTTTTTTTTACTTCACATTCAATAAACGTATAAATTTAGGACTAGTTACTATATTATACGTTTGACTTACTATTATCCTAATTTTAAAATCCACGTAATTTGAAATTTAGCTACTGCAGAGTTCATTTTCCATAAGCAATCAATCAAGGTACCCTCAAACTCATAGGAGCAAAACAAAGTTTCCACATGATGAATAATAAATGCGAAAAGAAAAAGATAATATTTTACTTTACAGTTTAGCAAGCTGGCAACAGAATAAGATGGTCAAAAACCAGTGATGGGAAATAAAAAGGTTCTTTTTTGTGTGTTAGAAAACTTATTTTGAAATTGATAAAATCCTTTGATTCAAATATATATTTCTATTTTCTAATGGAATAACTACAACGAAAATACTTACAAAAGTTGGGTTTGGCCCATTTTATAAAATTTGATTTAGAATTCTTACTTTAATAATTTAAAGATAATTTCTAAAAACAAATAAGTTTAACTTAATTAATTTTTTTTTAATATCGATTTAATTAATTAGGTATTGTATAAAATAGCACAGCAATCATAAAAGAAGAGTAATGTCAACTAGCACGGTTTTGCTTTTTTACATGAACTTTAAGTTATGTATGACATAGGATTACGCTTCTCCATATTATTAAAATGCATTGAGATAAAATAGTAATGACCATATACCAAAAATGAAAAAAGTGATTGCAATAAAATAACTAATAAATTCATAACTTATTTTCTATATATGTGTGTTTTCTCCAATATAATTGTTTATTACTACTTGGATATAACAATGTCTGTTTCACTGAGTTATTTTCTTTCTAATTTTACTGCTACTTTAGATTGATAAAAGTTAAATGACGAACATGTTTCAATGTTAAGAATGAGAGTATCTAATATTCTTTTTTTCACGTAATTGTTTAACCCTAGAACTTGTTTAACTGGATTCCTAGGTAAGACTCAGATTAAAACATTTTTTGTGCACTAAATAATATTTGCTTAAAAGAAAGTTATAAAATAATATTTTTGCATATATATCAGATTTTTCTCTATTTTTAATATTTTTCTTTATTTCTCATTTTTTTTTTACAATTTCTAAGTCAAAAAAAATGAAAGGAAGAGTATTTACGGTTATTTATTAGTGTTTGAAAAAAGTAGAAACAGTCTGATGAAGACGTGTTTTGCAATGTAGTGTTGATAGAAGTTCAACCTCAAACAGTGAAAATCTCCCATACCAGCTGAGGCTAGTTATATGCATGAGCTTGCAATGAATACGTAGCATATCGGTGGTGCACTGTAGCAGAGTCTATTATGGTAGGGTTATTCTGTTGCATGTTCATCGATCATCCACAACACAATCCACGCTAAACTCATCCTCTCATCATGGTCAACAACTATAACAATGTCTGCTGCACAGTGACTCACTCAAACTTATTATTCTCCTATTAACAATTTCTTACAATTTATTTACCACATTTCATTCGGGATACACACCGATTAAAAATAATTCAATTTTATAGTGTATAAGTGATTTTTTATAAAATTAAATTAAATTTAAAGTCTATATTTTAATATAATTTAAAAAGAGTTAAATATGTTTATAATAATTAATTTTAATCTTAAAATTAGAACTAGTTTCATCAGTTTTTTAAACTTTATAAATGAATTATTAGAGTTCTCTTAAACCAATAATGTTAATTAATTTCAAGTGAAGAATGTTTCAGGTTTATATTTGAGTTTAAATATGTTAATAGTTGTAAACAGTTTTGAAATCATTTTGGAATCCTAAAGCTAAATTTTTAAATTTTAGCTGCAGACTAGTGGGTTTCTGTGGGGTTAGCCATGAATCTGCTGATTAAACTGACAACAAACATTAAATCTGGTCTAGTAGCAGTCAAATACATGAGACTTACAACTACTTGCTTGAACAAAGTAGCATCCTCCTTGGCCCCTGTATCATTCCTAGACAGTTTTGTTCCCGGTACAATCGGATTTTTGACGGCATTGCAGTTCAGCATACCAAATCGAGATAAAACCTCCTGAGCATACTTTCTTTGACACATGAAAATTCCATGTGTATTCTGCAGAATTTCAACTCCAAGAAAATATCTCATCTTCCCTAAGTTAGTCATGTCAAATTCCAACATCATGAAATTTTTAAAGTCATCACACATCTTTATATCATTTCCAATATAAATTAGATCATCCACATATAGACTCACAATTAAAATTTTACCTCCTTCGGCTGACTTTGTAAACAATGTATGTTCACAAAAACATCTTTCAAAGCCATTTTGTAGAAAATATCCTTCTATTCTGTTGTACCATGCTCTTGGTGCCTGTTTGAGTCCATATATTGTCTTTCTTAGCTTGTATTCTTTATCTTCTTCTCCCTTATAAATCCAATCGGTTGTTGTACATAAATTTCTTCCTTAAGCTCTCCGTGAAGAAATGCACTTTTCACATCCAATTGAAAGAATTATACGAATAGTGTCTAGTTTGGCAACAGGTGCGAATACCTCTATATAATCCACTCCATAATGTTGTGCATATCCTTTTGCTACTAGCCTTGCTTTGTATTCGTCAATATCTCCATTCTCCTTGAGCTTGGTCTTGTATACCCATTTGACTCCAATTGGCTTCACTTCTTTTGGCATCTCAATTAATTCCCACGTTTCATTTTTTTTCTATGGCTTCCATCTCCTTTTCCATTGCATCACGCCATTTCTTACTCTTGACAGCTTCTTCAAAACTTTCTGGATCAATTATTGTTTTAAGCATTGCCCTTGTATCATCATCAGATAATTCTTCTCATTCTTCATAATCTGTCATCCAAACAGGTTTTTTGCATTGCCTTCTAGCTCTCCCTTCAAATGGAGTCTCAAGTACTGGATTATAAGACTCAATCCTATAATATGTTTCAGCAGTATTTTGTGCCTCTGCTTGTTGCATTTCTTCCCTGTCTGATGTGTCAACTCTGGAACCTGTTTCAGCAGTGTTTTGTGACTCTGTTTGTTGCAGCTCCTCACTGTTTGGTGTGTCAAGTTGTATACCAGAGCTATTTTCATCATGTTTCTCCCATTCAACAATATTATGTTGATTCTCTGCTTTTTTATACTCCCAATTCCAGCCCTTATGCTCTTCAAATATTACATCCTTGCTAATTATAATTTTTTTGTTGACTAGATCATACAGCCTGTATGCTTTTGATTCATCGTTGACCCCAAATAAAACACACTGTTTACTCTTGTCATCAAGCTTAATTCGTTGTTGATCAGGTGTGTGAACATGGGCTAGACAACCAAAGACTCGAAAGTAATCTACAGAAGGCTTCACTGCACTCCAAACTTCTTCATGAGTTTTATCTTTTACTGCTGCTGTTGGGCTCCTGTTCAGAATATAAACACACCATTTTGTTGCTTCTGGCCAGAAAACTTTAGATACATGCCTTCCGTTCAAGGTTGCACAAACCATATTCATAATTGTTCTATTCTTCCTTTCAGTAACTCCATTCTGCTGGGGAGTATATGCAGCAGTTAATTGCCTCCTTATTCCATGACTTCTACAAAAATCATCAAAAACTTTTGAAGAAAATTCACCTCCCCTATTTGTCCTCAAACATACAATATTTTCTCCAGTTTCTTTTTCAACCATTGCCTTAAAGCTTTTAAAGAAAGAAAAAGCTTTAGATTTCTCACCCAAAAAATATACCCAAGTTTTACGTGATAGATCATCAATAAAACTTAGAAAATATTTTTTATTACTCTTTGATGTTGGTTGAAAGGGCCCACATAAATCTGCATGAATCAGCTGCAGTCTCTTAGAAGCTCTCCATTGATTTTTCTTAGACATAGCTTTTCAGTGCTGCTTTCCTGCTAGACAGTGTGTACAGAGACTCTGAGGAGTGGTAATTGAAGACAACCCTGTCACCATTTTCTTAGAGTGAAGCAATTGTAAGCCATCATAGCTTAAATGTCCAAGTCTATTATGCCATAGTTGAGACTTCTCCTCCACATTTGCTTGGAAGCATGTTGCTACTACCTTTGTTGTCAAAACAAACATTCTATTTGCACTCATTTGAATCTCCATAATTTTCCCCTTCTCTGGATGAACAACACTACACCTGTTATTCTGAATATTTATGCTCAAACCCTTCTCTTGCAGTTGTCCGAGACTCAATAAATTATTTTTGAGTTCAGAAACATAGTATACACGAGAAACAACATGAACAACACCTTTCACCATCAACCGCACACTTCCTTTCCCCATTACTGCTATACGAGTGTTATTTCCCAATTTTACCTTGTGTCGGAAACTCTCATCCAATTATGAGAACCACTCCTTATTACCACTCATGTGATTGCTGCAACCTAAGTCAAGAAACCACTCATCCCCTCCTTCTTTGCTCTCAACAATAGCCATTAATAAGAGCTCATCCTCTTGTTTTTCTTTGTCTTCCATTTATGCATAATTAGCTTTTCTTTCCCACATAGGACATTCATACTGGAAGTGTCCAAATATGTGACATTTGAAGCATTCTACATCAGCTGTATTAAACATTTGCCTTCCCCTTCCTCTACCTCGAAAGGATCATCTTCCTCTTCCTCTTCCTCTACCTCTTCCGTTGTTTCTATCTTCAACCACAGTCTGCATAACTTGTTCCTCTTCAACTGACAGCATCATTCTTTGCTCATGTACTAATAAGCTACTTTGCAATTCATGAATAGTCATCATATCCATATTATTGGATTCTTCAATGGAACATACCACGTAGTTGAATTTGATTGTCATGGATCGTAAGATTTTTGCAGTTATCACGTTTTATTTCATGGTTTCTCCAACTGCCTTCATGCTTTTGGCTATTTTCAAGGTGCGTGCAAAATAGGAGTTTATTGGTTCTCCTTCCTTCATCTGTAAAGTCTCAAAATCCTTGCGTAGAGCTTGTAGTTGAGCTCTTTTCACCCTTGTTGACCCCTGGAATTTTTGCTTTATGGAATCCCATATATCCTTGGATGTTTTGTCATTTAAGATGGTGTCCAAAATTTCCCTATCAATTGCTTGATAGAGATAATTTTTTATCTTTAAGTCCTTGAACTGCTATACTTTCATCCTTTTGAGATCATATTCTGAGGCTTCTTCTGTGTCTGCTATCACATCAATACCTTTTTAACCTAAGTCCCAATATTCATTGGAACGTAAGAAATTTTCCACCAACTTGTCCAATGTTCATAATGACCATCAAATTTTGGAATAGCTGGTTGAACATATTTCACTATTTCAGCCATCTCTAAGTTGATTTCTTTCAACACTCACAACTCAGTGTTTTTAACCATTAAATAACCTCTCATAAATGTATTTTTAACCATTAAATAACCTCTCAAACTACAACTAGATATTGAATGTGATGGGTGTAATAATATTGAAGTAAATATAATTTAAACTTATGATGGTGAGGGTCTCAAACTAGTGACAGAGTGAATGTGCAAGTGAATTAAATCCAGTCAAATTCAAACTCATCACGACAAGAACAGTCTCGGTTCATTACGGAAGTGAGCTCATTCACTTAGTTTGTACTTAGTTCATTTTGTTCAATAAGTTCGAAGTTATATACTCTCTGTCTATTTCACTAAAATAAAAAAGAACATTACTACTCAAATAATTTTTAATGTACAATAAAAATAGAAATGAGCGTGTAATCAGAAAAAAATAAAATAAAAAAAAGTGGAATATATAAAAAGTTCATCTTGACTCATAATACGTGGGAGTGTATTTGTAAATTTTGTGAAGATTATAGACACGTCAAGCAAGTAATAAACATAGGAGTGAAAGGACGGTACCGAATCCCATTGACTTCAACATGTTTCTTAGGTAGATTGCCTTCCATTTAGCCTCTACTATATATATACGTACACGCTTTCTCCCTCATTATCCTACAGCTCTTTCTTTTTTCTCTCTTTCTGATTTTCAGATACAAACTATAACCCTTCATCATCACAGACGTGTTGGGAATTTTCTGTCATTGTTCCATCTTCTTCATCATGACCAAGTCCTCTACTGAAAAAAATGGACTCAAGAAGGGTCCATGGACCCCAGAGGAAGATCAGAAACTCATCGACTACATTCAAAAACATGGACATGGAAAATGGAGAACCCTTCCCAAAAATGCAGGTAACACTAATTACTTTATTTGTTAAGACCATCTCTAATTAAGTTTTACTTTATGCAAGTCATGACCTTAAAAAATTTAAGGATTTTGACAACTTTCTACTTCACACAATTTGTCGAACAAACTTCAAATGAATCTTGTTATATATCTGTCAATAAATATTGCTGAAACCGTGTCACATAAAAAGATGAACCTGACAAAGTTTTGCATTTGTTTTTTCATGATACGTAAGGACTACGAAGATGTGGAAAGAGTTGTCGGCTTCGCTGGGCGAACTACTTGAGACCTGATATAAAGAGAGGGAGATTCTCATTCGAAGAAGAAGAAGCCATCATCCAGTTACACAGTGTTTTGGGAAACAAGTAAGTGAGGAATTAAAGTCCTGCATTATTTTTCGTCCTAACCTTTTTTTTTCCTTGTTGGTGCATGCATATTTCCTCAGTCTACTTTAACAATGTATTTAAAAAAAGAACCCTTTTTGAATTTACTTGTATGATATACAGAATCGCCAACTAATGCATGGACTTTAAACCCTGTGAACCATTAAAATTCATTTTGTAGTTAGAGAATGGTAGCTAGACAACTATGCAAAGTCAATGATGCATACAATAACAAACAATATTTTCTTCTTTTGTCTCTTTGTAACACGGCAAATTAATTATTGATTTCCAATGGAAATTTTTGTCCTGCACAGGTGGTCTACAATTGCTGCTAACTTGCCAGGAAGAACAGATAATGAGATCAAGAATTATTGGAACACCCACATCAAGAAAAAGCTTTTCAAGATGGGGATTGATCCTGTGACTCACGCACCACGCCTTGATGTTCTACAACTTGCCTCCATTCTCAACACATCTTTGTTCAATTCATCACCACAATTCAACTACCCTTTTCTTTCAGGAAGATCAGTGATAAACTCCAGCCAGCTGCTAAGTTTGCTTTCCACTCTTCTCTCATGTCAAAGCAGAAACAACCCTGATAATGTATTGAATCATAATAATTTCCACCAAAACGATAACCAACTCTTGCAAAATCAGCCCCAATGTACCCAAATGCAACTTGCTGATACCTTACAAACCTTCCCACCAAACCAACCCCAGGTTTCACTTCAAGAAAACCTTATTGCTAAGTCTAATAATCCATTGAACGTGGATCACCAACTGATGAAAAGTAAATTAGAGAATCAAATCTCTCCAGTTGCTACCTCTTTCACCCACCAAAACACCCTTCCAAATCTGTGGCATTATGACAACATATCAGACTTACAAATTGCCCAATCATCATCAGCTATGCAGTGTTTCTCTTCACCCAAGTTCAACTCTATATTCAACAGTCTCTTGGAAAATCAGAATCTGTGTAACAACGAGGGAATGCCAAATTTCAATTTAAGTTCACTGTTATCGTCAACAACTTCTTCTTCCAGCCCAAGTACTTTGAATTCATCATCTTCCACCACATTTGTCAACGGAACCACAGAAGATGAAAGGGACACTTACGGCAGCAGCAACATGCTAATGTACAACATTTCCAATGGCTTGAATGACTCTGGACTTTTGTGATTAACTCCGTTAGTGCAAGTTCAGCTGTGTGATTTGTTTTAGTACCTCAAAATTTGTTTATTTCGGTTCAGACTGTTTTGAGACTTTGTTATTACAATCATATATGTATGAACTATTTATTTCTATATATTTGCCAGCTTCGTCGCTACTTGCATATTCTTGTTTTTATATGTTTAATTTTCCCTAAAATTTTGAATGTCTTGTCTAGTGGCCGTATCAAACATTAGAAATAACTAAAATCATTGAGAGAAGAATGAGTTATACATTAATTCCCATATTCATATATATATATATATATATATATATATATATATATATATATATATATATATATATATATATATATATATATATATATATATATATATATATATATATATATATATATATATATATATATATATATATATATATATATATATAATATTGCTTTCCATTCAAAATTGTATTAAAAATTTATTTAACTTTGTCCATTCATGATATATTCAGTTAACCTAGCTATTTCAAATAGGTGGCAAAAATAAATGAATAGCATGCTAGAATTAATTGTCAAAATTATAATCGAGCACTTGAATTATTTCTCACAAAATTCAATTAAATGGCATAATTAATTAACACTGCCCATATATATGATTCTGCCAATTATTAAAAATGTAAGCCAACTATATATTAGAACTACTTAGTTAGATACGTGCTATTAACCATTTTTCATCTATTCATTTATCTAAAATCACATTTTATATTTCAATGTGATTGAGGATTGTTTAATATAAATTCAAACATGCACTTAATTAGAAGTTGTTGTAGTCCTTCTTCGAAATACATTAATGGAATTTGAGTAATTTTAATCGATAATTAGTTTTTTATTTATTTTCTTCAGTAAACATTTTTTACGAAAAAAAAAATGTCATAAATTTAATCATAGCATTTTTTCAAATCAGTTGAAAAAAAGTTGTATTAGTAAATCTTAAAACAAATTAAATGATAGCTATATTTTGATAATTATTTTATATATAAGAACACTTTCCATTACGATCTAAATTACATGTGTAAAATAAGAGAAGGTAAACTTGTCTACAACATTTTTATTTATTTTTAAATACAAATCATTATTATATTTTAATAGATTTAATTTGAAGTATAGCGAGATTAATATTTACAAACAAACTCGAGTAGATATAACTCTATTTATCTATCTACTTCAAGAGAAATTCACTTTATTAGAGAAATTATATCATATAATAAGCCTAATAATAAAAAAGAGACAACGTTAAATATAATATTTTCTGTTTACGTAATCATATATCTAAGAACCACATGGAATTGGCCAGTTGAATCAGTCATAAACGCAATTCCAAAGCTTGACTTCAAGATTGATCTGATAGGAAAATTCGGTATAAAATTTATTAAACTGATTTGAAATAATAGTTTCATTAGAAAAAATAATTATAAAAAAACTGATAATATAATTACTGTTACAATTAGTCTAATGCGATATATGTTATCGATAATTATAATATTTTTTTATTTAACTAGTTTAATGATTTGAAATAAATCAAAGTAATATTTTCGAAAGTTTAGTACGAAACTCACTATAAAATTGATTATTTTCTTATCATCATACACTATCTGACCATAAAATGGCTGAGTCTTTTATTAATAATTTGAAGAAAGTGAAAGGCTTCTTCCTTAAGCATTCACAGAACATAAACTTGTCTATATTTCAATGTCTGAAGATGGTGAGTTTTTCTTCTGTGTCTGATTGCATGTTTGAGAAGTTAGGGACCACCTCAAAAGTGATGCAGAAATTAGGGTTGAAGGCAACAGAGAATGAAAATAAAGGTTAATGCATGAGGCACCAAAGTTACGTCTACGTATCTACTTGTCCTTCAAAGTTTTGACCAACCTACTGTCAGTATTATTACACTGTACATCACTATCTTTTCTTTTCAAAATCAAATATTATTCAATTATATTTATTTATTGCTACAACTCAGAACATATGAATATTTTCTATCTCTTTAGCATCCTCATTATCTGCTACCTGCATGTTTCACATGCTAATTAATTCATTAATTAACTTTTAATGTACATTACGATTTAACGTTTTAGAAAAATATCATATATGACACTTTGTGAGGTTTAAAAAAAAAAAAAAAAAAAAAAAAAAACGTGGCAGCCTGAGAGCGCGCCACCTCAGCGACGCTCGTGGAGACAGCAAGCGTCCGACATCCGCTAACGAACGTCAACCGTGCGCGTGAATTTAGTCAAAACGTAGTGTGAACGTGCGCTGGCAGTGTGAACGTGCGCTGGCAGTGTGAACGTGCACTGGCGAGGTGGAAAAACGGACGAGACCCTGATAAATCCTCCACCCTCCACACGCTCCACCATTTTCCGTTTCTGAATTCTCTCTTTCTTCTCTCTACGTTCTCTGCACCCTCTCTCTAAGGAACCACCCAATTCATCTCCTCCAATCAGCATTCCGGCAACATTTAAGGACGCACGGCGTGAAGGATTCCAGAAGAAACGTTCGTCTGGAGAAACTGAACTGGTAAGTTCGTTCTCCCTCTCGGTCGTTCGTCTTATTGGTATACGAAACCAGTTTTGTGTACGTACGTTACCCTTCTTAGAATTGATTATATCTGATTTGGTTGGGGCTCGTTCATTGTAGTTTGGTTAACGAGCGTTTACGAGCGTGGGAAAGGGCAACGTAGTGGAGAAGTGTAATTGTGCGTCTGTGAACGTTCGTTCATTCCAGGTAAGGGAAGCTTATTTGATTTAATTCATGTGGTGTGCCTTGTATGAACGTTCGTTAATTTACTGCATGAAATTAATGCATGATGTATGATATGTATGAACTGTATGAACGTTCGTTATTCAATTGTATTGGTATAATGCATGATATTTGGTGTGACAGAAGTACATGAACGTACGTTGATTTGGTGAAATGAAATATGTGAATTTACATGATACGGATCGTATGAAAAATGAGAGTGTTTGATATGAACGAATGAAATTTTGAGATTTGCATGATGAGAAATGAACTGGAAATGAAAAGTGAGAATTTTCTATGAATATTAACGTTCGTACTGCACGGTCATTGACCGTTCGGTTTTCCTTTGTTGAGGACGAGCGTCCTCGTGCCAAAATACTCTGATTCAGCGTTCGTCCTTTAGGGTGCTCGGTTTTTATGATGAGCGCTCGTCCTAATTGGTGTTCGGTCTGATACCGAACGCTCGCTCAAGACGGTGTTCGGTCTTATACCGAACGCTCGCTTTAATTGGTCATCACCTTTAGCGTTCGTCCAAAATGGCGCTCGGTTTTGATCTGAGCGTTCGCTCTAGTTGGTGCTCGGTCTCAAACTGAGCGTTCGTCCTTATTGTGCTCGGTTTTGAACTGAGCGTTCGTCCAAAAGTGCTCCGATTGAGCGTTCGTCCAAATAGCGCTTAATTCTGAACTTAGCGTTCGTCCTTGAGAATGTTCGGTTTATACTGAACGCTCGTCCTAATGGTCTCGGTTTTGATTGAGCGTTCGTCCCAAAGGCTGTTCGGTTTATACTGAACGCTCGTCCTAATGGTGCTCGGTTTTGAAAGGAGCGTTCGACCTAAAAATGAGGCTCGGTCTTACACTGAGCGCTCGCTCAAAATGGTGTTCGGTTTTATTGAAAAAGCGTACGTCCAACTTCAGATTTGCCACGTTCGGTTATTGATTTAAAATTTACGAGCGTCCGTTCATTTAACTGATTCTCAAGGTAAATAACGTTCGTCCAAATAGCCATTCGCGTTCGTCCAGATGAACAGTGTACTTGTTTTAAACGTTCGACCTATTAACAGTATATTATTCAGCCAGCGAACGTCTTTGAAATTCAGCCGTTCGTACTCTGATTCGAACGAGCGTCCTTTGGTCTCGCTCACAGCGTTCGTCCTCGGTTTTATTGGGGACAGAACGTTCGTTTTTGATTGGATTCTCTATTAATGATGAAAATGATTATGGAATGATGAATAATGAATGAGGAATAGTGAATGATGTACAGTATATGAAATGAAATGAAAGTATGAATATTGAACGAGCGTTCCGGGGAGGAATGACTCTTGGATGATTATGAGAACTTGTAAAGTATGACTGTGGGAAGTTAATGCTGGCTGTTCAATCCTGATATTCCGTGAGTGATCGTCCTCAAGTAGAGGCGCACGTCATGCGTGGGAATGGCAGGAGGTCGTCGTCTTTAGAGGTACTTTGGACGGACGTACTAACCTCGGGTGGCAGCTGATGAGAATGCCAGTTACCACACCACCCGGGTGCGTGAACGCCTGTAACTACGCAGATTTCATACAGTCCGGACAGTCAGTCGTGTCGAGTTTTATTTTGTGCATGCGTTATAATGCCTTGATGTGTGATGAATTATGTAATGAATTGTATGACTGATGCATGAGTTAAATTAAGTAAGCTTACCCTTTCGTTTCCTTGTGTTGTCTATTGTCCTTGTACGTCCGTCTTGTCATTGCAATGATCATCCGTGTGGATGTGAGCAGAGGGAGACGAGCGTTTGGAAGAGGCGCTGAATGAAGAGAACCTGGTTGATGTCGAAGTGAAGACCGAGCAGTGAGGCGCTCGGCCAGTTATGTAGCCAGTATTAGAGTGGTCGTTCGACCATCTTGTCTTATTATTTTATTCTGATAGACCGTTCGGTATTTGTGCTGTGTAAACCGTTCGGTCAAGTTTCGTGTACGTTCAGCTTTTTCATTTGTAACTCTGAAGACGTGCGGCTTTGCACGTCTGTTTTGTTATTATTGTAAGACTGTACTCAAGGACGTTCGTCCTTGAGCGTTGTTTTGTTTTTAGTTGGAAAACTGTATTGAAATATTATTAAATGTGATTTTCTGATTTTATGGTTTATGCTGTATTTTTGGGATGTCACATTAGTGGTATCAGAGCAGTTTTGTTCTTTTAAGGACACTGTAGGTTATGAGTACACTGTGTTTTTGCTGTGTGCTTAAATTGCGATTAATGAGTTATTTTCGACTCTTTGAACAGGACTAACGTTCGTTCTTTTCTCCGTTCCAAAGAGTCAATGGCACCTAGACTTCCTCCTCCTCCACCACAGACCAATGAACATGATGGGCTCGACAACAACACCAGGCTATTGGAATCAGTGATCGAGAAGCTACAAGAGCAGAATGCTGTTCTGATGCAGCAGAACGCGACTAATTCACAAAATCTCGAAGCTGCTCGCGCCAATTCTGAAATGACTCAGAGGCAGCTGATGGATATTCTTGCAGCTACTAGGGGTACGCCGGGGGCATCTGCTTCAAATGCTACTCATCAGGCTGAGTGGACTTTGGAGAGCTTTTTGCAGCACCGCCCTGCAAAGTTTGATGGGAAATGCCTTCCTGACGGAGCTGATCAGTGGATACGGGACATGGAACAGATCTATGATGCCAAGGATTGTCCAAACGATCGAAGACTGGCATTCACTGAATATTTATTGACTGGAGAGGCCAGTCATTGGTGGTCGACTGCGAAGATGTTGCTAACGGAATCTCACAGCCCTATTTCCTGGAAAGTCTTCAAGGAAAAGTTTTATAAGGAATATTTCCCGGATAGTGTTCGTTTCGGCAAAGAAGTGGAATTTCTCCAGTTGGTGCAAGGTAATATGTCTGTTTCTGAGTACACCAACAGGTTCAAACATCTGGTTCGTTTTCATACCCTGGCGACCAGTGAAGTGTGGCAGTGTAGGAAGTTCGAAAATGGGCTGAGAAGTGATCTGAAGGTACTAATCTCCAGCCTTTGCATTAAGTCTTTTCCTGCCATGGTTGAGAGAGCAAAAGTGTTAGAGAAAAATGTGGCTGAAGTAGAACGACTGAAGAAACAGCAACAACCAACTAGAGGGCCAATCATGTCCAGGCCTAATCTGAATCGGAACAGGTTGCCATATGCTCGCCCAGCACAACCATCTAATTCCCAGGCTATGGTTGTTGGCGGACAGTCTGGACAGCACGGATCAGTCAAGTGTTTCCAATGCGGAGGACCACACTACCGGTCGTCTTGCCCTCAGTTATTGGGAGTGAAGTCCTGCACTCGTTGTGGAAGAAATGGTCATATAGAACGTGAGTGTAGAATGGGCAGACGAGCGGCAATGAGGCCGCCAAATGCTGGGAGGATGCAACAGGATCGGGGTGGACGAGCACAAGCTGTTGGTCGAGTGTATGCGATCACGGGCGCCGAAGCTGCCAGCTCAGGTACGCTCGTCACCAGTACTTGTTTGGAATGCCTGTTTATGTGTTGTATGATTCGGGGGCAACACACTCCTTCATTTCGAAGGCGTGTGTTGAGAAATTGGGATTAGCCGAACGCGAGATGCAGTTCGACTTGGTAGTATCAACCCCAACGGCTGGTGAGGTTAGGACGTCTACTGTATGTGTTAAGTGTCCTATAGAGGTTGAGGGGCGAAATTATAAAGTGAATCTCATCTGTCTACCCTTGAAAGATTTAGAAGTAATCTTAGGAATGGATTGGCTGGCTGCCAATCGCATTCTCATAGATTGCGGTGCAAAGGAATTGGTGTTCCCAGATGAGTATGAAGTGGATCTATCTGTGACGCTCGGTCAATTGAAAGAAGACATCGGGGATGGTGCCAGTTGTTTTCTGATCATGACGCATTCAGACGAACGAATTGAAGATTTGAATCATGAGCGACCGTCTAGTAAATCGAATGGAGGACGATCAGTCGTGGATGAATTCCCTGATGTATTTCCTGATGAAGTGCCTGGATTACCTCCTCCACGCGAGGTGGAATTTACTATCGACTTAGTGTCGAATGCTGGACCTATCTCTATTGCACCTTATCGGATGTCGCCAGCAGAGTTAGCTGAACTCAAGGAACAGATTGAAGAGTTAATGGATAAGCAGTTTATCAGACCTAGCGCATCACCTTGGGGAGCGCCGGTACTCTTAGTGAAGAAGAAGGATGGTAGCTCTCGTCTCTGCATTGATTATAGGCAGTTAAACAAACTGACTATCAAGAACAAGTACCCTTTGCCTCGGATAGACGACCTGCTAGATCAATTGCATGGCGCGGTCATATTTTCAAAGATTGATTTACGGTCGGGATATCATCAGATTCGGGTGAAGGAAGAAGACATCCAGAAGACAGCCTTCCGATCTCGATACGGACACTACGAGTATGTAGTAATGCCGTTCGGTGTGACAAACGCCCCAGCAATATTTATGGACTACATGAATCGTATCTTCAGACCATATCTAGACAAGTTCGTAGTCGTCTTCATTGATGACATTCTTGTCTACTCCAAAAGCTATGAAGAGCATGAGGATCACTTGAGGATCGTTCTAGGCGTGCTAAGAGAAAAGGAGTTATATGCCAAATTCTCTAAATGTGAATTCTGGATGAAGGAAGTACCATTCTTGGGACATGTGGTTTCAGCTGAAGGAATCTCAGTAGATCCGGCTAAAGTAAGAGCAGTACTGGAATGGGAGAGTCCACGCTCAGTTACCGAGGTTCGTAGTTTTGTGGGACTCGCGGGATACTATAGACGGTTCATTGAAGGATTTTCCAAAATAGTAGCTCCGCTTACTCAGCTGACCAGAAAGGATCAACCGTTCGCTTGGACCGATCGGTGTGAAAGAAGTTTCCAGGAATTGAAGAATAAGTTAACAAGCGTCCCAGTACTGGTCATACCTGACACGGCTAAACCCTTCGTGGTATATTGTGACGCGTCTCATCAGGGTTTGGGCTGTGTACTCATGCAAGAAAAGAGGGTGGTTGCTTACGCTTCTCGGCAACTGAAGGTTTACGAGAAGAACTATCCAACTCACGGTCTGGAATTAGCAGCGGTCGTCTTTGCTTTGAAGATTTGGAGGCACTACTTGTATGGATCAACTTTCCAAGTGTTCAGTGATCATAAGAGTCTCAAGTACCTTTTTGATCAAAAGGAGTTGAATATGAGACAGAGACGTTGGCTGGAGTTCTTGAAGGACTATGACTTTGAACTACTTTACCATCCGGGAAAAGCAAATGTTGTAGCAGACGCTTTAAGCAGAAAGGTAGTTCACGTCTCCTCCATGATGGTCCGAGAGTTAAGTTTGGTAGAGAGCTTTAGAGATCTGAGGTTACAGTTCGACTTGGAACCAAATGTTATTAAATGCTGTACTCTTAGAATCTCCAGTGACGTATTTGACCGGATTAGAAAGAAGCAGCGAGAAGACGAAGAGTTAGTGAAGATCTTGAATGCACTCGGTACAGATCAAGCTCAACATTTTAACACTGGAACTGATGGTATGCTACGCTACATGGGTAGGACGTGCATTCCGAATGATGGCGAGTTGAAAAGGATCATTCTTGAGGAAGGACATCACAGTCGTCTTAGTATACACCCCGGTATGACTAAGATGTATCAAGACCTCAGGAAATCTTTCTGGTGGCCGGGAATGAAGAGTGATGTCGCACGTTTTGTGGCATCGTGTTTAACGTGTCAACGAGCCAAGGCTGAACATCAGAGGCCAGGCGGTCTACTTCAGCAGTTAGAGATTCCGGAATGGAAGTGGGACGGCATTGCAATGGACTTCGTGACTCACTTACCTCGTACGGTCAGGAATCATGATTCCATATGGGTAATCGTGGATCGTCTGACGAAGAGTGCTCACTTTCTAGCGGTCAACCTGAAAATGTCAATGACGAACCTTGCTAAACTTTACATCAAGGAAATTGTTCGTCTACATGGAGTTCCGTCTAGCATTGTTTCAGACCGAGACACAAGGTTTACCTCTCGATTTTGGCAGTCGTTGCAAAGCGAGCTCGGTAGCAAACTCCATATGAGTTCGGCTTATCATCCTCAGACGGACGGTCAGTCCGAGAGAACCATCCAGACGCTTGAAGACTTATTGAGGACGTGTGTTCTAGATCACATGGGCGTTTGGGATGAAGTCTTACCTTTAGTAGAGTTCACCTACAACAACAGTTTCCAAGCCAGCATAGGAATGGTTCCCTTTGAAGCTCTGTATGGGAGAAAGTGTCGAACGCCATTGTGTTGGTTTCAGGAAGGAGAAAAGGTCTTAACTGGACCAGAGCTCATTCAGCAGACGACTGAGAAGGTGAAATTGATCCAAGAAAGGCTGAAGGCATCTCGGAGCAGACAGAAGTCATACGCTGACAAAAGAAGAAGGCCATTGGAGTTCGATGCTGGAGATCACGTCTTCCTTAGACTACATCCAACTACTGGGGTGGGGAGAGCCATTCGACCCAAGAAGTTGTCTCCCAAGTTCATCGGACCCTATCAGATCTTGAGGAAGATCGGACCAGTCGCATACGAGTTATCTTTGCCGCCTCAGTTATCAAACTTGCATCCAGTCTTCCATGTTTCTCAACTTCGGAAGTACGTATCCGACCCTTCTCACATATTAGAGTTAGAAGATATTCGTCTTCGTCAAGATCGTACGTTGGAGATGCAGCCGGTACGCATTGAAGATAGCAACACCAAATACTACAAGAGGAAAGCAGTCAGATTGGTGAAGGTCGTCTGGGATGAAAAGACGGGCGACTCTACATGGGAAGTGGAAGATGCCATGAAGGATTTGTATCCCCATCTGTTTGAGAGTACGTCTTAATTTTCGAGGACGAAAATTTTTGTAGTTGGGGGGAATGTGAGGTTTCAAAAAAAAAAAAAAAAAAAAAAAAAAACGTGGCAGCCTGAGAGCGCGCCACCTCAGCAACGCTCGTGGAGACAGCAAGTGTCCGACATCCGCTAACGAACGTCAACCGTGCGCGTGAATTTAGTCAAAACGTAGTGTGAACGTGCGCTGGCAGTGTGAACGTGCGCTGGCGAGGTGGAAAAACGGACGAGACCCTGATAAATCCTCCACCCTCCACACGCTCCACCATTTTCCGTTTCTGAATTCTCTCTTTCTTCTCTCTACGTTCTCTGCACCCTCTCTCTAAGGAACCACCCAATTCATCTCCTCCAATCAGCATTCCGGCAACATTTAAGGACGCACGGCGTGAAGGATTCCAGAAGAAACGTTCGTCTGGAGAAACTGAACTGGTAAGTTCGTTCTCCCTCTCGGTCGTTCGTCTTACTGGTATACGAAACCAGTTTTGTGTACGTACGTTACCCTTCTTAGAATTGATTAGATCTGATTGGGTTGGGGCTCGTTCATTGTAGTTTGGTTAACGAGCGTTTACGAGCGTGGGAAAGGGCAACGTAGTGGAGAAGTGTAATTGTGCGTCTGTGAACGTTCGTTCATTCCAGGTAAGGGAAGCTTATTTGATTTAATTCATGTGGTGTGCCTTGTATGAACGTTCGTTAATTTACTGCATGAAATTAATGCATGATGTATGATATGTATGAACTGTATGAACGTTCGTTATTCAATTGTATTGGTATAATGCATGATATTTGGTGTGACAGAAGTACATGAACATACGTTGATTTGGTGAAATGAAATATGTGAATTTACATGATACGGATCGTATGAAAAATGAGAGTGTTTGATATGAACGAATGAAATTTTGAGATTTGCATGATGAGAAATGAACTGGAAATGAAAAGTGAGAATTTTCTATGAATATTAACGTTCGTACTGCACGGTCATTGACCGTTCGGTTTTCCTTTGTTGAGGACGAGCGTCCTCGTGTCAAAATACTCTGATTCAGCGTTCGTCCTTTAGGGTGCTCGGTTTTTATGATGAGCGCTCGTCCTAATTGGTGTTCGGTCTGATACCGAACGCTCGCTCAAGACGGTGTTCGGTCTTATACCGAACGCTCGCTTTAATTGGTCCTCACCTTTAGCGTTCGTCCAAAATGGCGCTCGGTTTTGATCTGAGCGTTCGCTCTAGTTGGTGCTCGGTCTCAAACTGAGCGTTCGTCCTTATTGTGCTCGGTTTTGAACTGAGCATTCGTCCAAAAGTGCTCCGATTGAGCGTTCGTCCAAATAGCGCTTAATTCTGAACTTAGCGTTCGTCCTTGAGAATGTTCGGTTTATACTGAACGCTCGTCCTAATGGTCTCGGTTTTGATTGAGCGTTCGTCCCAAAGGCTGTTCGGTTTATACTGAACCCTCGTCCTAATGGTGCTCAGTTTTGAAAGGAGCGTTCGACCTAAAAATGAGGCTCGGTCTTACACTGAGCGCTCGCTCAAAATGGTGTTCGGTTTTATTGAAAAAGCGTACGTCCAACTTCAGATTTGCCACGTTCGGTTATTGATTTAAAATTTACGAGCGTTCGTTCATTTAACTGATTCTCAAGGTAAATAACGTTCGTCCAAATAGCCATTCGCGTTCGTCCAGATGAACAGTGTACTTGTTTTAAACGTTCGACCTATTAACAGTATATTATTCAGCCAGCGAACGTCTTTGAAATTCAGCCGTTCGTACTCTGATTCGAACGAGCGTCCTTTGGTCTCGCTCACAGCGTTCGTCCTCGGTTTTATTGGGGACAGAACGTTCGTTTTTGATTGGATTCTCTATTAATGATGAAAATGATTATGGAATGATGAATAATGAATGAGGAATAGTGAATGATGTACAGTATATGAAATGAAATGAAAGTATGAATATTGAACGAGCGTTCCGGGGAGGAATGACTCTTGGATGATTATGAGAACTTGTAAAGTATGACTGTGGGAAGTTAATGCTGGCTGTTCAATCCTGATATTCCGTGAGTGATCGTCCTCAAGTAGAGGCGCACGTCATGCGTGGGAATGGCAGGAGGTCGTCGTCTTTAGAGGTACTTTGGACGGACGTACTAACCTCGGGTGGCAGCTGATGAGAATGCCAGTTACCACACCACCCGGGTGCGTGAACGCCTGTAACTACGCAGATTTCATATAGTCCGGACAGTCAGTCGTGTCGAGTTTTATTTTGTGCATGCGTTATAATGCCTTGATGTGTGATGAATTATGTAATGAATTGTATGACTGATGCATGAGTTAAATTAAGTAAGCTTACCCTTTCGTTTCCTTGTGTTGTCTATTGTCCTTGTACGTCCGTCTTGTCATTGCAATGATCATCCGTGTGGATGTGAGCAGAGGGAGACAAGCGTTTGGAAGAGGCGCTGAATGAAGAGAACCTGGTTGATGTCGAAGTGAAGACCGAGCAGTGAGGCGCTCGGCCAGTTATGTAGCCAGTATTAGAGTGGTCGTTCGACCATCTTGTCTTATTATTTTATTCTGATAGACCGTTCGGTATTTGTGCTGTGTAAACCGTTCGGTCAAGTTTCGTGTACGTTCAGCTTTTTCATTTGTAACTCTGAAGACGTGCGGCTTTGCACGTCTGTTTTGTTATTATTGTAAGACTGTACTCAAGGACGTTCGTCCTTGAGCGTTGTTTTGTTTTTAGTTGGAAAACTGTATTGAAATATTATTAAATGTGATTTTCTGATTTTATGGTTTATGCTGTATTTTGGGATGTCACACACTTCAAGTTTTTCCATGTTTAATACCATCAATTTGTAAATAATAGTAATTTTATTATTTATAATTTATACGTCAGGTTACCAAGAGGTATAAAAATTAAAAAAAAAAAGATTTAATTTTGTGGACGAGTTAGAGTATCCCAAATGCTCCATATTATATATATATATATATATATACCTTACCGATTAGAAAAAAAAAAAGGTCTTTTTTCATAAATTGAAGCTAGTTTATGAATCAGTTAAAAATTTAAAACTAAAAAGATTATGTAAGATACTTTCTACTCATTAGTTTATATATACATAAATTTTAGCTTAATTATAGAATCCATTTTCTTTTTTTTTTCTCCCTTAAAAATTCTTTAAAAGGATCACTCGAAATTATGCTTGTGATGATATGCAGGGGTGAAATGTTGGGACAATCGTTTTGTGTATATTATATATATATATATATATATATATATATATATATATATATATATATATATATATATATATATATATATATATATAACTGTTTTGTTTTAAAATTTGACAAACTAACATATACAAATAAATTAAAATTAGAAGTCATTCTATTTTTTCATGAAATTATTTACTTCTTTGAGAAAAAAGGTGGTTTTTAAAAAATATCATTAAAACTATTTGTAAATATGTTTTTGGTACAGTAATTCTTTTTAATTATTTAATGAAAAATCTATGTATATATTAGTAGAAACATACATGCTGTGTATCCACTTTTGTTTTACCATAACAAAAGTTTTATTAAACCATAAAATAAATTTTGATTATTAAAATAAAAAAATTTAGTATACCACATAATTTTTATAAAAAAGTAATTATAAAAATAATAAATTTTATAATTTTATTGTACATAATTTTTTATTACGAAAATAGTGTTTTTATCATAGTAGTTATTTGAATTTAAAAAATTAATTATTAAAAAAGTAAAAATGGAAAATATTTTATTAGTATCTATATTGTTAAAGGAGATTCACTGTGTATACAATTTGTTTCAGCTTTAGAACTTGAATAACTATTTTTTTAATTAAAATAACTATTTACAATAAAAAATCATTTTTAAATTTTATCTTTTTAGCAGTTACTTTCCTAAATTTAAATAATTATGCATATTACATGAGATTGAAGGAGTTATAAGTTTAACATAGCAATAAAATTGAAAGGGAGGGTGAGAAAAATTATGAATTTAACTTTTTTTATTAAAAAAATACTAATAACTAATATTTGTTAATAAAAAAAGTAACATTGATAAAAACATGTTATACATAATCGTAAAGGGACAATGCTAGATAAAAAAGAAATTAACTTGCTGCAAAATATTGATTGAGTAGACACGTAACACAGACGATTTTGAAGTAGTTACTACAATTTATGTATTTTTTTAATGTTTAATTTTTGCTTAACTATTAGAAAAAGGGAAAGAATATGTATACTCAAATGTAAAAAAAAAAAGGGTGACAAAAATTGTGCACTTTAAGAACGTTGTAAATAAAAATTGACAAATTTAGTTATGATTCTTACCATTTGAGTGGCTGCTTTTTGTAGATTTCTTTTATTAATTTCTGTTTCGTACTTTGTAATTTAGTTTTTGCAATTAACGTACATTTTCAATTGATCAAATCAATCCATCTCATTTTCGTTGTTACTATTCAACCCTCATACACCATTCTATCTTTAAACACAAAAATGTATAAATATGATTATTGAGAAGAAATACACGAATTTCTTATTGATATCAAAATTAAAAGAGAATCTAGCAAATTAAATATATTTATAAAGTTAATCCTAGTTTAGTACACATCAACTTTATCTTAGTTATGAAATCTTAAAACAATATATTCTGAGTTAGATTGAAAAATAAAAATTTACTAATTCACTTTGATAAAGAATCCATATCTAGTTGATTTAGTTTATTAAAATCAAATTAATTAAATATTGAACCAAAACCCTAAAAAAAATCCCAATTTATGTAATTAGTTAAACATGTTTTTATACTTGTTGGTAAAAAAAATTAATCAAAGTTTAAGGTTAAGGTAATGATACTTAAAACATGTGTCCCCACTTCACTTATTGTTTTTCTAACTTCAAAAATAAAGAATTTCTTTTATAAAATATACCCAATGCTCAAATTTATCATGAATTTTTATTTCGACACAAATTACATTAGTCTCTAAAAACTCCTCTAACCCAACTAATGTAAATACTCTTATCATAAGAGTTATACTAACAAATTAACCCAAACTAGTATTAAACTATCAGTGCAATAGACGATTATTTTAATGGCATAAGTGAAACACTTGATAAAAAGGAATTTGTAGTTTTCCTCTAAATGTTATAATTCTATTTTTCACTTATGCCATTAATGTTAAAGTTTCATCAATCAACACAACTAAGAAACAGTGTTTTCCCCTTTTAATTACAAAAATTTCAAAAAGCCATAGTTACAATTTCAATGTTTAATTAGAATTGTAGGCCATATCTTTATCTTGCTTCTTCTCAAGCTATATATACAACTTTTGGTGTTAAAAAGTAAAGCTTTGATGAAGTTGTAAACACGTTTACACGTGCCACTACTATATTATCTTTGTCCTTAACTAGTTAGGGAAATCTCCCTCATTTGAATTACATTTTCAATGCAGTTTCCAGCCTCTTTGCTATTGAAAACCATCACAATTCGTTCCACTCACTGCACAGTGTTGGTTCTGTCGGTGAATGGATCGATATGTAACTAAAATACACTATTGCCATCTAATTAAGATAAGACCTTCAAATAACAGTGATAATGCATGCTGTCACCACGTGCTGTCCCAGTAAACAAAGCAGTTTAACTTCCTAATTGCACTTAACAAATTAAAATTAAATTAATATCAAATGAAATGAAAAATCCACAAATAACCGTTATGAACTCATTTTGCAAAGTTACTCCAATTACGACGTCGTATTGCAAAGTTCAAAACTGGCGCGCTTCCGAGCCAGTTTCCGTTAGAAACAAAGAACCGATAAAAGAGAGGGCCAAGGCTTCAGTTTCTGCAAACTTCGCTCGATCTTTCTCCTTCGTTTTCTTTCCACTTTCTTGAGAAACACGCAACTCTTCACTTCCCTGAATCTTCAGAAGCTTCTTCTAACGATGGATTTCGATACCGAGTTCTCCGTGCTTTCTAAAAGAGATCTGGAAACCATAAGTGATTACTTCAAAATCGAGCACGAATTCATGGCTCCTAGGTCGTTTTACTCATTATCATCCAACGCTGGGCATCGGATGCACGCGGTTTCGATTATAGCTAAGGTAAGTGAAAATCCGAGATGCTTTTCCTTTCTTTTTGCTTCGCCGTTATGAGAATCTTAAATTCTTGCATGAATGAATTTTCTGTTTGTTTCTTAGAGATTTCACTTTCGGCAGTTAATCCATTTCTTTCAGCTTTCATTTTCAACGCTGCGTCTTTGGCTTTCTTGTTCAATCTGTCTGGCTGCGGTTTTGTTCTTTTCTGCAAGAGTCTGATACGTCATTGATAGTTTCGTTTTGCTCTCCTTTTTCTCTAGGCTGC
Source organism: Vigna nakashimae (assembly GCA_034642375.1). Taxonomy (NCBI): domain Eukaryota; kingdom Viridiplantae; phylum Streptophyta; class Magnoliopsida; order Fabales; family Fabaceae; genus Vigna; species Vigna nakashimae. The sequence goes on along the minus strand of CM067764.1, from coordinate 12,069,829 downwards.
GTTTATAAGCCGGTTTTTGTTTCTGATTGGATACTTAAAAAATACTAAAGAATTTGAATGCTCGTTTAATTTCGTCCGTGGAACAGAAGGAAAAACAAAATGTATTATCTTTGCGTAGATTGTTTAATCTTATTTATGGATCTGTGTAACTGCTGTGAAGTAAAATTTAACTATCCGCTACTCTTTAGTTCTCCTTGGATAATTTTCGGAAGCGGAACCGGTTCTTTAGTCCAAGCATATGTCTGTTTCCAAATTTGCTTAATTATTGTCAGATTCTTTTTTCTCTCTGTTTTATTGGCCGTGATATGAAACTCATTTTCCTCCCTGTTTGGCTATTTAAAAAACACGAGGAAAACAGAATGCTTGTTTAATTTTCGCGTTAAAACACGAAGAGAATTGGACGTGATTTGCACTGTTTTTTAATCTTGTTTATAGATCTCTGTCACTGTGGATTGAAATTTTACTCTCTGCGCTAATTTCTTTTCCATGTTTTTCCACAGGTCGCTACCACTGAACCTATGGATACGTACATTCCATATGTTGCAGTGAATTACTTCGATCGCTTTATTTCAACGAATTCGCTTACAGTAATATATTTCTTTCTTTAAGGCTTGTACAAGTTTTGAAATTTGTAATTGTATTTTCTTTGATTTCTTGTGTTATAATCCTTGTTTTTTCTCAAGGAATTACAAGGGTCTTCTTTACTTGATAAAGTTCGTTTGCTAGCAATATGTTGCTACACACTTTCCGCCAAGATGAGGACAAAGCATTTCCCGCAAAAGGAATTTCTGGTGAACCACACCTTCCACTGAAATTAAAATAACGTTGAATTCTAAGCTCAGTATTTAACTAAAATTACACCACAAAATGCACTGATTTGTTGAGCAGACGAGAAAAGAAGCTGTTTACAAAACCGAAGTCGTAATGAGAATGGAATTTCGCATTCTCAGCGGACTTGACTGGCGAATGCGATCTATAACTCCCTTTCACTTCCTGGACTACTATTATCCCACCTTCAAAAGAATCGGTGGTTTTAAACGCCAATCCATTAATGAGATCATAGTCCAGTCTCAAGGAGGTAACATAACAATAATTTTTTGAATCTATGTATTTGCTAATACTGGTCCTGAGTGAACAATTTTTCCCCATATGTCTACAGAGGTCTACTTCGCTCAATTCAAACCTTCTGAAATTGCAATGTCCGCTTTACTGGCTGCTACTTTCCTTGGATATTCCTCAAAATTTACCTTAATCGAGGGATCAATTCGCCTTTCGGTACATGCAACGGAAACTTCATACTATCCTGTTCTTCTTGTGGGAGCTTTTGGCCTGTTGTCTTGATTAGTAAATTATGCCTAATTATATTTTTATACTATCATGTTCTTCTAGGATGATCTTATGGCCTGTTATCAAGAGATGGTTCAGCTTTGTCGTAATAGGAAAATCAACATAAGTAAAAGTTCTGGAGAAGTTATCTTTCCTGTTCCCTCCTCATCGACAACGGAATCAGAAGAAGGATCAGAAAAAGCAGCTGAATTACGAGTACGAAAACAAAGAAGGAGCTCGTCGATCCAGATTTTGAACACGGTGTTGGAAAATGATGATGAAGAAGAAGAAGAAGATGTAGCTCTGTTAAACCGCCGAAATCGGAATAGGAACGAGGAAGCGGGGGAGCCATCTAAAGAAGTTGAAGAAGGTAAGAGCGAGGCTGAGAAACTACGAGAGGTGATGGAAAGTGCAGCGAGAGTAGCATCTGGGACCGGAACAAGACAGGAGAAGGGCGAAGGGAAATCTGAAGAAATAGTAGAAGCTGAGAGCGGAACAAGAGATTACGAGTCCAAGGGGCCCTGTGAAGAAATAGTAGGAGCTGAGAGCAGCAGAGCAAGAGAGGACAAGGGCAAGGGCAAGGCTGTAGAAGAAGAAAGCGAGAATGAGTTGCGAAAAAGACAGATAAAGGGCAAGGGCAAGGCTGTAGATGAAATGTGTGAAACAATATTGAGATCAGAGACAGGTGTAGAGGGTGCACCATTGAGGGCAATGAACTTTCAGGTGCAGTGGCCTGTTATTGTGCGGCCAGGTGAGAGAGTTGACAATATAGAGGCTAGCTTATATGTAGATGAATCCCGCATGACAACTACTCGATGTCCTAGAACAATAAGAGAGAGCGACATCGTTCCACCTCCACTTTCCCACCGTTGTCAGTGCGAAATCATGTAGAAGAGCAAAAAATAAATTCTACAGCCAAATAAAGTGAAGGCAAGACACTCAACACAACTGCTGTCAAGTAAGTATATCTTGACGTAGTCGTACCTGGTCTAGATTAGATAACTGTTTGCGGATTGCGCAATATTTTGATTGTTCTGTATGCTGATTCTGATTATAGGGCGGCATTACACAGCAAGTGGTTCCCAGGATTACGTTTAATTCTCCATAATTGATTTTCAAAAGATAATATGATCATTGTTTTCTGGTCCTTAAAAAGCGTATAACCCTTCTATTACACCAATATTCCTTAAATACTTCCAGTAATTTCAAAGTATTCAATATTGTTTTTCTGGTATACATGTATATTTTTGGAACACTTAAAGACCATAATCTAAAAAATATTCAATCGTTATCCATTTGATTTTTAAATGTTAAGATATGACTTAACATTTTCTTAATGGTACCCAAAACTTTCTATTTTTCTTTAAAAGGATTTAAGGGTATTTCAATGAGATATATTCATCACATGATAATGGCATTAGTAGAATTCTTTCTTGATAATTAAACTTTTAGAATTACTAGTTTTCCTTTAAATAGTAGTAACTTACGATGGATGAATGATATAATTATAAAATTTAATAATATCTCTAAATTCAGAGTTATTATATAAAGTTAATATTTGTGTTTAAATTCTCGAATAAATGTTTTATTGATACTTACTGAAAATTAATTATTACTATAATAATTAATTATAACAAAGAAATATAAAAAATTATATTTCTTTGTTATAATATAAACAAATATTATAAATAAACAAATATTATGGATTAACAGGTTTCTTTATCTATTAATATAAAACACTTTTAAAATTTTGGCTAATGTATCCCTGAAATTGCTATTTGTTTTCATCTTATAAGTAACTATTTGGCCCTATTTGGTATCTGAATAGAAAGCACACTTAATAGTTCTTTATATATATTTGGTATAATATATATGGAGAAAGATCTCAATATTTAAATCCAACACTTTTATTGTTGAAACACATCTATGTGTATTTATATTTTTCTTATGATTAAAATAATAATTTTTTATTGTGTGTGCATATGAGTGTGTATGTATTATTAGGTGTTTTTATTATACAGCATTTTGTACAAAAATTATGACAATAGATAAATTTGAAAAAAAGATATAAGTTTTGAGTAGGAAGAACTTGAGATGTAGTGTACCTAATTAATAGTTTCAGTTTCAGTTCAAAATAAATAAAGAAGTGTACAATTGAGAGATGGTTTTCGTTCTTAAATATGACAAAGGAAGTCATGTTCATGAAGGAAACTCTGTCTATATTTTCTTTTCATTTTTTATATGAAGTTGAATGGTATAGCTTAATGGGAATTGAGGGGGTCTTACCCCCAAAATCTTTTAATATATATAAATATATATATATATATATATATATATATATATAATTTAAAATAATTTTTTTTAATTTTAATATATTTTATATATTTGACACTTACATATTTGTTTGTTTGATTTAAATCAATTAGTTGTATTTAGGATGAGATACAAATTTGATAATGTTGTGAAATTAATATTGTTGAACTATAATAACTTTAGAATCACTAAAATAATAGTGAACAAAATATAAAGTTGATGTTTTCTTTTTTGGTAAATTTATTCCATGGCTTAAGCTATGAATTTTTGGGCTAGAGTTATTTCAGGTTGCTTAATAATAAAACATTATTTAATGGCTCAAGCTCTGGCTTATAGCTTAAGGAAACCTTCTTGAATAAGTTTTCTCTTGGTTCAAGCCCTCATGTAGTGGTACATCCGTGGTAAAGCAAATTCTTCTAAAATGGTTCAAAATCTTCTTGTTTTCTTCAAAAATGCATATTTTATACATAGATTTTATACATAATCAAAACAAGATAAGTGTTAATTAAGCATTGAAATTCACTAATATCAAGCACATATTAGTGGTGTATCAACCAAATTAACATTGTAGGGTTAACTAGTGTGGTGCTCAACTCCAAACGTTCATCGTTGAGCGGTCCAATTTCAATGACTAGTTTTTTGAACTAATGCTAGGTTATACTAGGTAGGACTGAGTGAGAGACCTATAGAGGCTAGAGTGTTAATGGTTTAGCCTTTCAATCTTTGAGCTTTGGCACTCAACACTTAAACACTTGCACTCAAACACAAACTAAGCTAAAAATAACTCAAATCACACATGAAAACCACATAACACCAAAGCTTCATGCAACACTTGAATGCAAAACATTAGAAACAAGCATATACTCAACATGTCACAAATTGCATAAAGAAAAACAAACACATTAAGACAACTAAAAAAAAAAAAGAAGAAAGGTTTATAACACTAGATTGCTTTTTAGGAAGCATTTGTTTAACGTCCTGAGTCTGGCGGATGAAGCGATGAAGCATGATTTTTATTGTTGGTGTGTGCCTTTTTTTTCCACCAACACACCTTTAACCATCACTAGTCACCAAATCATCTCTCCTAGCATAAGGAGTCTCAATTTCAACCCTTCACTAGCTTTGATGTCTTTAGACACCCACAACTTGTTTTTTGTCATCATTGGCTTGCAAGGCATTAGTTGTTGCTTCCCATCAAAGAATGATGGTTAACTAGATATCCTCTTTTGCTTCTACCTCTTCACTAACATTTTCAACAAACAATAAGAGCATCAAATGAGGGAGAATTAAAGGCAGCTTGTTGTGCTTATCTTATTGTCTCCTTGTGTCATTAATTCCTTCTCTCTAGGTCTACAATGATTGGTTTTGAGGATAGATCCCTCTTTGTGCAGATGTTACCCTGCATACACATAGAGACAACTAAACTAAAGTCACAAGTCAACATAAATCAGTTTGAATATTTATTTACAAGAAAAGGAGTAAGTTATGTCCAAAGAATAAAGTCTAAATAGGTTAGAAATTGCACAATAGTCTATTTTAACCATAATTCTCCCGCAACGACATCAAAAACTTGTTAACTAATTGGCAAGCGCACCAAATTGTTCAAGCAATGTAAAATGGTATATTTAAGTATCGTTTCCCAAGAGAATTGGGTAATACTAGATAATCATACAATTAATAACTCATCTAGACTAAAGAATAATACATAGATTAAAGTTTATGAGCAAGAAATAAAATGATAAAGAATAAAGGTTAGACCTCGGCAAGCGCATTGAATCGTTCAAGTAATAAACCGGTAAGTCCAGATATCGTTTCCCAAGAGATTTGTTTTGACTTGCTAATTGTGAAAGTTTACTAATTTAGCGCCAAATGTGATTATCAAATGTATTTTTCTACACGATACAGCTTAAAATTCAAATATACAAAGTGGTAAAAAGAGTCGAGTTTAGGTTCATTGGGGTTGAATTTCATGTTCAAAACTCAGTGCTCTTTACTATCAGATACAATTCCTCAAGAATCATGCATCAACATCATAAGCAGACAAGTCTCTAATTCCTCATATGACAAGCTCTATATCTTTTTACAGAAACTCTAATCCCTTAGAATTCAGATTTGCATTAAGACCGATGTTATTGATGCCCTAAAGTTCTCAATCTATGTCTAGAATTAAATTTTGTTAGTTATTCTACCTAGGTGTGTGATCCTAGCATATCCCAATAATTCAAATCACTATAATGGCTCAGATTTCCATCATTAAGCATGAATAGCAAGGATAGAACAAAAGATTCATCAAAGATTAACATAAAACAACAAAGTTTACATGGAGTTTTGATACATTACTTTCAACCCTAGTGAAATGGAGTTTTAGCTACTCCTAGACATCACAAAAACAAGATGGAAGAAAATGGATGGATTGGATGGTGAGAAATGGTGTTCTAGTGCCCTTGAATCCTCCAAACTCGAGCTGGGAGCCTCTGCAGCGTCTCCACTGTCCAGAACTATCCCCTATGGTTCAGTTTCCCGTCATTTTAATGAGGTTTGATTAAGTGACCAGTCGTTGGGCGAGTTGTATGAGCCGTTGGGCAAGCTACACGAGGCGTTGGGTGAGTTGCACGAGTTGCTAGGCGAGTGGCAAAAAGTCATCACTCACTAGGCGAGAAGCTCCCACTCGCTGGGCGAGTGGCTCGTTGAGCGAGCAGCTCCCACTCGCTGGGCTAGTGGCTCGCTTGGGCGAGTTGCTCTTGCTAGCTGGGCGAGTGGCTCGCTTGGGCGAGTTGCTCCTCCTGGCTGGGCGACTAATGCATGCAGGGTATCCTTGATAGTTTCCAATCCTTATTATACTGCCAAATAACACATAAAAACATCAATACTCATTTAAACATTCAAAGAATATACAAATATCAACATTTATACACTTGTCATGAGAATAAGCAGTTAAACTACTCAAAAATACATTATATTATGTAACAAATATAGGTGAAATTGACACTTATCAACTCTCCCAAACTTATATATTTTAATGTCCTCATGTAAAGAAACAATAACAACATAACAAAACCCATAGGAGCAATTGACATTCTATCACATCATCTTTGTCACAGAAGTAAGCATTGTACATGCATCTCGAAATATTCAGACCAAATGATATGATTTCTCTATTAAACAAGTTCTTAAACCCAAAATGATAAGACAGCTAGAAAAAGAAATACATCAATGCTCAATTAGTGTTTTTCTCAACCTGCAAGTGTTTACAACTCCAATTCACACTTAGATTGTCATCAATTACTTCATCAACTTTTGCAAGTCATCTCATACACAATTCATACATTCTGGTTTAAATCAAAAGGTCTTTCTCAAGTTATAACTTGGCTTGGCTAGAAGAAACATTGTTTTACAAGGAAACAAAACAACACTAAAGAAGAGGAGAACATGAACATAACAACATTGAACTTTATTTATCAACAACCTCTTCATTCATCACATAACATATGTTGTCAACTTTCCCCCAAACTTATTTTCTACCTACATCCTGACAAATATGTTAATTATTCTCTTCTTCTAGGGTGTTGGATAAGGTAGATTGTTCTATAATAGGCTTAGGGTTCACAAAAATATATACAAGGCTCAAACAGGGTAACAAAGGATTAACATTCACACATAGGTAGTCATCTGGCCAAGTAGTTCAATTTCACAACAACAAAAAATTGCCTTTCTCATTTATAAACCAAAGTGTATATGCATTAATAAGAATTATGCAAAAACCAAATTCATAGCAATAACAACTTCTTACTTGCTCTCAAAGCTTTCTCACTACACTCAGTTATTCAACTTCTGGGTCAAAATCAATCAGATTCAAGAACTACTCATATATAATCATAACACAAGTTCTAAAACTCATATTTGCAATAACAATATGACAATCATGTCAATTATCATGGAAATAATTCAAACCTCCTTATTTCAACAAACTAATACAACTTTTTTTTCAAAGATAACAAAAAACACGAAATTAAAGAACAACAACTCAATCAAATAAAACAACTTAAAATAAGACATAGAAAACTTAAATAAATTAAATAACTGAAATTAAAAACAAACTAAAACTCCTGAGAGGTCATGGTTGCGACTCCACAATCTCCAAAGTAAAGATGCCTCCGGCTACTGCTCATCATGTACCTAAGAATCCCTCCCCCACATATATGAAGGCATGTCCTCAGGCCGATGTGTATGCTCCTTACAAATACATAAACACATAAATAACATCTCCAAAACACATTAAAAACACAACCAACCTCTATAAATACACCACACTAAGTACCAATCAAAATCACATACTAAAATTTGAACTAAAACATATTAACACAAATTTAATCAATGAAACACAACTAAACAACAACGTCACATAAAAGAAAGGGTTAGAAAGCTGGGTTGCCTCCTAGTAAGCGCTTGTTTAACATCTTTAGCTTGACACCTGTTAAGCTTATGGTTGATTTTTGATTTTGGTGAGCTTCTTCCCTCTGTTCCACCAACAACTCTTCCATTGTTTTCTAGATACCTTTTTGGTTATCCTGGAATAAGGAGCTTTAATTTCAAATCTTTCGTCTTTTGTTTTCCTTTTGAAAACCCATAACCTATTATTGACTATAATTGGCTCTCTTAATTTGGGCTCCTTGCTTTACATCAACAACTGGTGGTGATCTAGATTATCATCTTTATCAGCCTTTTCCAAAACACAATTTGATTTATTGTCAAACAAATGGGTAGCTCCACCTGGTTTATCACTTACAAACATGATTTCATTTGCAGCTTCAGGAATTGTCATTTCATCATTAGACTATTGCATATCTTCAAATGCATTAAAAACTACCTCCTAATCTTTGTCTTTCAATTTCAACATTTCATCATCCATATTAATAACGACCTTTGTTGTTTTCATGAAAGGTCGTCCCAGAATTAGAGGTACTTCTTTGTTTTCCTCCATTTCCATGATAACAAAATCTATAAGGAATATCAATTTGTATACCTTTATAACAAGGCATCTTGAGACTAAAGTTGAAGAACACCTTTCTGTTGAAACTGAGCTCTTTCACTCCGAACTTCATTGTCATTTGCAGCCATATTCTCAATTAGTTCATGTGTTTCCTCAGGCGTCTTCCATCTGATATTACCTCAAGCTGAGGCATCTAACATCAATTTAGTTTGAGACTTCAGCCCTCCAAGAAACAGATTTAGCATTGTTGGTTCATCAAATCCATGATTAGGGGTTTTTCTTAGTAGACCTTTGAATCTATCCCATGCTTGGCCTAAGGTTTCTTCAATAACCTGCTGAAAAGAAGAAATTTCCCACTTCCCTTTATTGACATTTGACTGAGGGAAGAACTTATTCAGAAACTTGGCAACTCCCAGACTATCAAACTATTCTTTGGAAAAGAATTCAGTCACATCTTTGCATTACCAGTCAATGCATATGGAAATAAACTGAGTCAGATTGCTTCATCTGGAACTTGATTAATTCTCATTATGTTGCAGATCTCCATGAAATTGGCTAAGTGCGTGTATGGATTTTCGTGAGATAATCCATGGAATTGATTACTCTGCACCAGATGGGTGAGAACTGGCTTCATCTCCATATTAGCAACATTAATCATCGGTCTTGCAATATTGTTGAAGTGTAGAGGCCCTGAGAAAGTGTTGTAATCTGCAATAGTAAGTCTTCCTTGCCCAGAACCTTCTCCATTGTGAGCACGTTCCATTGTCTCCTTTTTCTTGATCAAATGATGAGTTTAGAATTTCTTCAGAAATAATAGATGCTTCTTTGGGTTCTTTGCTTTGTCTCCTCCTTCTACCGTTGTTCCTTCTACTAGTTCTTTCAATTTCCAGATCAAAAAGTAGATTTTCAGCCTGTTTTCTGCTTCACATACAACACAAACTAGAAAAACAGAATTTCTACAGATGACAATAATTATGCACAAAATTTAAAATACAATCCCAATAAACAAGTGAACAGAAGATAACTAAAATCAACTAAATCAAATAATACATAATCGGCAAAAACAATACAAATCCCCCACAACGGTGCCAAAAACTTATTAAGACCTCAGCTAGCGTAGGGAATCATTCAAGTAATAAACCAGTAAGTCTGGATATCGTTTCCCAAGAGATTTGTTTTGACTTGCTAATTGTGAAAGTTTACTAATTTAGCGTCAAATATGATTATCAAATGTATGTTTCTACACGATACAACTTAAAATTCAAATATACAAAGTGGTAAAAACAGTCGAGTTTAGGTTCATTGGGGTTGAATTTCATGTTCAAAACTCAATGCTCTTTACTATCAGATACAATTCCTCATGAATCATGCATCAACATCATACCCAGACAAGTCTCTAATTTCTCAGATGACAAGCTCTAAATCTTTTTACAGAAACTCTAATCCCTTAGAATTCAGATTTGCATTAAGACCGATGTTATTGATGCCCAAAAGTTCTCAATCTATGTCTAGAATTAAGTTTTGTTGGTTGTTCTACCTTGGTGTGTGATCCTAGCATTTCTCAATGATTTAAATCACTCTAATGGCTTAAATTTCCATCATTAAGCATGAATAGCAAGGATAGAACAAAGATTCATCAAAGATTAACATAAAACAGTAATGTTTACATAGAGTTTTGATACATTACTTTCAATCCTAGTAAAATGGAGTTTTAGCTACTCCTATACATCACGGAAGCAAGATGGAAGAAAATGGATGAATTGAATGGTGAGAAATGGTGTTCTAGCGCCCTTGAATCCTCCAAACTCGAGCTGGGAGCCTCTGCAGCGTCTCCACTGTCCAGAACTATCCCCTATGGTTCAGTTTCCCGTCATTTTAATGAGGTTTGTTTAAGTGACCAGTCACTGGGCGAGCTGCACGAGCCGCTGGGCGAGTTGCACGAGCCGCTGGGCAAGTGGCAAAAAGTCACCACTCATTGGGAGAGAAGCTCCCACTCGCTGAGCGGGTGGCTCGTTGGGCGAGCATCTCCCACTCGTTAGGCGAGTTGCTCTTGCTAGCTGGGCGAGCTGCTTCTCCTGACTGGGCGACTGATTTAAGACCCTTGAAAATAGTTGTAATTAAGATGCTAGATTATTTTTTAAATATAAAAAAACTTTATGTATAAATGCTACAGTAAAATATGTATAGTGCTATAGTGAAATATGTACAGTGGTACCGTAAGAATACCTCGTGAATCATGTGTTTCTACAGTATTGCTACATGAAAAATGTAGTACAAGCTACAATATTGCTACAATGAAATGTAGGGCAACTATAGTAGTACTACAGTAAAATGTAGTACTGCTACAGTAACCCTAACTTCAACTATAAATAGGGGTGAGAAATGAAGTTTTGGGAGAAGGAGAGTGAAATTGAGCAAGACTTTTGTCGAAAATAAGGAGATATTAGCACTAGAATCTGAGTTGTAAAGAAGGTAGCTAGAGCTTATGAAGAAGTACTCTTCATCCAAGAAGGAGTAAGAATCAAGTAAGAGGAGCTAACCTTGAGTCTTTTTTTTTTGGTATGATCTGAGATATTGAATATGTTTAAAATTTTGAGTCTCTTTATGGATTTAAAATGATATTCTCCTTCTGTTGCATTTTTCTGGAAGGATAAGAAGTTGTCTAACCGGCTATGCGAGATTCAACTTCTTGTTTCCTCAGGACTTTTATTGTGTTTCTTTTTCTCTTGCATTTTTTTTGGAAAGATAAGAAGTTGTCTAACCGGCTATGCCAGGTTTGACTTCTTGTTTCCCCATGACTTTTATTGTGTTCCTTTTTCTCTTGCATTTTTCTGGAAGGACAAGAAGTTGTCTAACCAGCTATGCCAGATTTGACTTCTTGTTTCCCCATGACTTTTATTGTGTTTCTTTTTCTTTTGCATTTTTCTGGAAGGATAAGAAGTTGTCTAACTGGCTATGTCAGATTCAACTTCTTGTTTCCCGAGGACTTTTATTATGTTTCTTTTTCTCTTGCATTTTTCTGGAAGGATAAGAAGTTGTCTACCGGCTATGCCAGATTCAACTTCTTAGTTTCCTAGAACGTTTATATTGTGATATTTTATTATTGTTAATTAATTTTGTAATATAATCATTTTGTATGGAATCTGTGATGAATACATTTTACTATGTTGAATAAGTAAACTATAAAATTTTGGGAGTAAATACTCAATCAAATTGTGAAATTTAAAATTTTGATCATGTTTTTTTTTTTTTCGAAGCTATCTTAGTAAAACTCTAATTGCTACTTAGTCTACTGTTAGATCAATCTGGAAATTTAATACATAGTTTATAAGACATAGAAATTAACTTTGACCATCACTATCTTTAATTTGAGAATTGTACTTAGAGGAAATAATATTATAATTTCGGGTAGAATGACCATCCCTTTATTTCTATCTCTAACTTATATCGAAAAAATCTAAATTCCCCCTTCTTTTGCCGATAGATTAAGTTGGAAATTTTGATAAATGATTCCAGAAATATATTACTATATTTTGACCACTCAAATTTGTAACTGGATGTTTGTACTTGGAGGAATTAGTTATGCAATTTTGATAGAGTCAACAACCCAATTAAATAATATTTTCGAGTTGTATAAATCTCAATCTCTACCTAGTTAATCGTTATATTAACCTAAAATTTAGATATGTAGTCCCTAAGACATGTTGATGTATTTTGATTATTCCATTTTTTAAAACTAAGTGGTGTTTATTAAGGATCTCAATTTTATGTTCCGAAATTATGATGTAAAATTTCAAATTTTCACTTTATTAATGGTTAGATCGAACCGAAATTTTTTATCCAAGATTCTAGTAAATTATGATTCAATTTATCAGTTTAGATCCTAAATGTGGAACTTGTACTAAGAACAAATTTTTTTGTGTAACGTCATAAAAATATAAAATAAAATTTGGTTGATCTATAACCTTTGATTGGTGAAATTATGTTGAGTTTGTACTCGTTATGGGAACGTTGAGATTATAAGAAGAGTATGATATCTAACAATAGGTTTATTTTATTTTGGATATTAACATGAAAATGGGTTATTATCAATTTATGATTAGAGAACGAACATGATTGAGTTAGGTGGATGAGAATATATGATTTTTTGATTTTAGGAAATGTTGGGGTGAATATAAGAAATAATTAATTATGAAACGATGTTTACTACTAGGAGTAGTATATTTGGTTTATACCATGAAACCTTGATATGAGCAGAGAGTAACACATGAGGTTTATGAAAGCAGGTAGAGAGTGGTATATGACCATAAGGCTTTGACATAAACATATTGCTCGTAATTCTTATAAAAGCAGACAGAGAGTGGTTTGACCATAAGGCTTCGGAAAGTAAAACATAGTATACGGGTAAGGCTTAAGGAAGTAGGCAGACAACGGTCTGACCATAAGGCTTCGTGAGTAAGCATAGTATACTTAAGGTGTATGAAAATGAGAAGGATGATTTTGAAGAAGTTAAGGAAAAATCAATTAATGACATCGGGATAATTGTTTTTATAATTGTAATAATACATTATTGAAATATATATTATAAGTAAGTTTAATGATTGTATGTTATGGTTAGCTTACTCTTATTTGTTTGTGTTATGATCGTATAACTCATGTTCTACGTTAGTAGATAATGTTGTAGATGCAGTTGAAAAAGCTTAGAGATGATGAGAGACATGTTGGAAAAACTTTTGGGGGTTTTGTTTTTGTAAAAAGAATAAATTTGTATTACAAAAATATATTATGTATGGCTTGTAAGTCTAAAATCGAACTTATGTTAAGTGGTGAAGGCTATATTGTTTAAAGTTTGCAAGTTTGGAACTGTACTTTGATCTAATTGAAATAAAGTTTAGTTGTTTATATTAGACATTAAATTAATTGGTTTTTTTTACTACCAGTAATACCCTTAAATTAATTGGGTGTTATAAATGATGCACGCAGGGTATCCTTGATATTTTCCAATCCTTATTGTATTATGAAATAAACATATAAAAACATCAATACTCATTTAAACATTCAAAGAATTTACAAATATCAACATTTATACACTTTTCATGAGAATAAGCACTTAAACTACTCAAAAACACATTATATTAGGTAACAAATATAGGTAAAATTGACACTTATCACACTGTTCAGACAAAAATCGTCTACGCGTCCAAATGCTCTCATGTTTTGAAGTTTAATCAAATAACATTAAAACGGGATAATAATCTGAAAACAACTTAGGGTGAAAAACCTAGAACCAAAATCCTCAAACATAGAAAACTTACACAAAGACTTAGAACTAGAATCCACAACATAGAAAATCTTAGGAAAATAATAAGGATCTTAAGTAACAGAAAAACATCTAGGCTAGAACACCAAAACGCATGGCTAAACGCTATGCCTAAAGCATCTAAAAGAGTTGAATTGAAACGCTTGATGCTCATCATACTTGAAAGAGGTATTCAGCATAATTCTGGGAAACAAAACAGTCGACACAATGTCTTTGAAAAAACAATTTAAAAGACTTTAATATTAAAATATAAAAAAAAGCTTTAACACGCTAAACATTATCTATCTAAAAAGAGACAAAACCAAAAGAAGTGTTTCCTTGACTAAATGATACTATAAGCTTAAAACAATATTGCGTCCAACAATGAAGTCTCTATACAATACTTAGTATCTTTGGAAAAGAGCTTAAATTCAAAAAGCTACCTAACAGTAGGAAATCAAAAAGTACTTTGTTGTTCTAAGCAAGCATTAAATAACATTCAATGCTCAACATTCAAAAATAACAAAAGTGATAAGAAAAGACATATATGTTACATGCACAATTTACTCTACTATTTGCATATAAGTTATTTTACACACATCCATAGAGCTATAAATCAAATATCAAAAGTAGACGCTAGAAACAAAGGAGATATTCACATAATGATTATATCCAAAATTGAATACCATTTTTGCTTATTTGGCCAAAAATGAGATACATCATATCGAACCAGACATCAAAACTCAAGATATTAGATTTTACAAGTTAATATTTTTAGTGCACTAAGATGCTAAACAAGTTTCAAATTACCTCAAGATAGACTCCTGACACCAAGTTTACCCTTACATTGATTACGTTAGAATCTCACTTGTCAAAACTCCTACTTTTATACTAGAACCAACCATAATTCTTACTTTTCATTTCATCAATATCTAACAACAACTTCTACCCATATATACCATCAAATCTATAACTCAGCAAATCAAAACAAGTAACAGTAACCAACATTCATAACAATATTCTTTCAATTGAGATAACATACATATAATTCAACTTCAAACAATTACACCACAACAAAATAGAATCTTAGACAAATTCAATCTCTTAATCAAACCCAACCATACTAACTCAGATAATCAAAACAATAAAAACATTTTTTATAAAATATGAATTATAATATAAAATGTTATTTTAGATAAGGTTGATGTTAAATACTATAACAAAAACAGTTTTTTTCTAAGGAGTTATATTATTATCTTTTTATTTTTTTTTATACTTATTTGTTTATGAGTTAGATAATTCAGTTGTTTTTATTTAATATTTTTTATTTTTAAAAATATTTTTTTTTCTGAACAGTACATACATCTTTATACGTTATTGAATGGATGGATTAAATTACAATTATATAAAAAAAAGTGTTTTTCAGATGATAAAAAAAGGGGAAAAAAGTAAGTGCTGAACAAAAAACAAAAGTGAAAGTTGCAAATGAATGAGGAGGCAAGGTTGATTAGTCTAGAAAAAGTAGAGAAATTCACACTCATAATTCAATATGTTAATATTTTAATAATATTTTTTTATATTTTAAAAACATAAATTACTAATATATATAATTTTACCCTTTAATATGTAATCTTTTTTAAATTAAAATAATTATCGTACAAGTTTTACTTTTTAAGTGATTTTTTAAAATTTAACCATTTATATAATTAAAAAATATAAACTAAAATAGTTATCTATAATAAAAGAATTACCTACAAAATAACTATAAATATTATAATTGTAATTTTAAGAATGGTTATACTTTGACGTCACAAAAGAATAAAATAAACTCATTTGACATTTAAAATAACAGTGTTATAATTATATTTATACTATTTTTAAGTTAAATTTTATAATATATATTATTATATATCACTATATAAGTAAATACATTACTTTGGTATGCACATTTATTTTTTCTACTTTACTTTAACAATATAATTATTTGCAATAACAATGTTATAATTATATTTATATTATTGGGTTAAATATGTTTTTAGTCCCTAAAGTATCAGACGATTTTGTTTTTAGTCCCTACTCAGAACTTTGACGGTTTTTAGTCCTTATTGTTTTGAAACTCTGAGTATTAGTCCTTAAAAATGGACGGTGTTAAGTTTTTTGTGGATGTGGCAAACGGTGATGCCACGTGATCATTGATCTCTGCCTTTACTCTCTGCCACGTGGGATGTTATTAAGTGTTGAACTAAGATTAAGTTAGTTAATTAGGTTGTTGATTGAAATTAGATATAGGGTTCAGAATTTGTCAAAAGTAAATATTTGAATTGGGGGGAAACGTAGTTTTACTGAAAGCATTGTAGTGGAAACCTTTGACAGGAAGCATTGTATCTTGAAGCAGAAACTGTACGGTTTAGCATAACCTAACCTGAGTCTTTGCACCACAAATAAGATTAACAGCGTCTGCTTGAGCTTGAAATCGAGAAGGAGCGTAATCCCCGTTACGCATCCATTCCGAATTGTCGATACAGATCATCGTTGCCTGTTGAAGAAAGAAGCACGATGAAACTAGTGCTAACGTAAAATCAAGGAAAAACCCAAAAATTAATTGCTAGGGTTGGTAAAATCAAAGCGAGAGGGGAAATCGGGAATTACCTCGAGCACCATTGCTGAAGATTCAGAAACTAAAGACTGAAAGAACTTTGCTGTTAAACCAAAACCGACTGCTAAATTCTCTGAAGCTACTAATCTGGTACAGCGTACTACAGAGGGGGACGGTGTTAAGCTACTAATCTGGTACAGCTACTAATCTCAGTTCAACACTTAAACATCCCACGTGGGCAGAGAGTGAAGGCAGAGATCAGTGATCATGTGGCATCGCCGTTTGCCACATCCACAAAAACTTAACACCGTCCATTTTTAAGGACTAATACTCAGAGTTTCAAAACAATAAGGACTAAAAACCATCAAAGTTCTGAGTAGGGACTAAAAACAAAATCATCTGATACTTCAGGGACTAAAAACATATTTAACCCTATATTATTTTAAGTTAAAAGTTATAATATATATTATTATATATAACTATACATAAGTAAATATATCACTTTGGTATACACATTTATCTTTTCTACTTTACTCTAACAATATAATTCTTTTGCTGACGAATTAAGGATAATATTTATTCATAAAAATTTTAATTTTATTCTCTTTTTTATTTATATGGTCCATGGAAATATTTACCTTAATAAATAGTAATAATTTTTATTATTAGTAGTAATAAATTTTTTTATATGTAAAAACGTGATTAATGAGTTTATATAAAAGAAAGGGTTAAATATGTTTTTAGTCCCTTAAGTATCAGACGATTTTGTTTTTAGTCCCTACTCAGAACTTTGATGGTTTTTAGTTCTTATTGTTTTGAAACTCTGACTATTAGTCTTTAAAATTGGACAGTGTTAAGTTTTAGTGGATGTGGCAAACGATGATACCACATGATCAATGATCTGCTCTCTTCACTCTCTGCCACATTGGATGTTTAAGTGTTGAACTGAGATTAAGTCAGTTAATTATGTTGTTGATTGAAATCAGATATAGGGTTCACAATTTGTCAAAGTAAATTTTTGAATTGGGGGGAAAAGTAGTTTTACTTGAAGCATTGTAGTCGAAACCTTTCACAGGAAGAATTGTATCTTGGTGGTCCTTGCGGAGGTGGTTGCGATGGTCGTTCCGGTGGTCGTGAAAGACAAGCGTAAAGGTAAGCTAAGCTATTGTTTTTCTATTTCAGTTATGGTTATTCCAATTTGTGCGTAAAGCTTTGATGTGTGAATGTAGGTCTAGAAATGGTTTTCGACATTTTTTTGCATCACATGGGGAAGTTTGTTAGTAATAAGGGGCTACGGTATGTTGGAGGAGAGATACACGTGATCAAAGGACTTGATCCGGATCGTTGGTCGTATTTTGAAGCAGTTGGAATAGTTAAAGAATTGAAGTATGATGCAGACTTCAAACTTTGGTGGAAGGGGTCCAAACAAAGGTTGATGAATAATATGAGATTATCGAGTGATGACAGTGAAGCACTGTACTTGGCTAATTATGCAGAGGAGAATAAGGAAGAGGTAGAAATCTATGTTCAACATGTTCCTAGTGAGGCAGTGGAAGTTCACTTTCTTAGTTGTGGTGAAGTGGCTGAGGAAGTGGAAGAGGGTGATGTTGAAAAAGGAAACATAGACACGGAGGAAGTGGTTTCCAAAGTGGATGAGATTGTACAAGAGGGTGGAATGGGTCTAGAAGAGGGTGAGGAAGACTATGATGGTGGTCATGAACAGCAAGAGGTTGAAATGGGTGAGGAAGAAGAAGACTTTGGTGGTGGTCATGAACAACAAGAGGTTGAAATGGGTGAGGAAGAAGAGTGTGATGGTGGTGAGGAACAACAAGAGGTTGAAATGGGTGAGGAAGAAGAAGAGTTTGGTGGTGGTCATGAACAACAAGAGGTTCAAATGAGTGAGGAAGAAGAAGAGTGTGATGGTGATGATGAACATGAAGAGGTTCAAATGGGTCACGAAGAAGAAGAGTTTGTTGGTGGTGATGAATATGATTATCTTCGGGAAGAAGAGGAATGGGGGGAATGTTGTTGAGGAGGAAGTAGAAGCTTCAGTTGAAGAATGTATGGATGACAGTGAAGAAGACAGAATGGCTAATGAAGATGATGGGTTTGATGTTCAGAATGATAGGGTGGACCAATTTCGGAGAAACATTAATCCAGTTTTGGATAAGTGGAATAGAATGAAAAAGAAGAAGAAATGTGTGACTAGAAGAGGCAATGTTGGGGAAGGTTCATTTATAATGAATGAAGAAGTTGGAGATCATGAGATGAATGAAGAATACAATAGTGATGAATTGGATTCAAATGTAGATAGGGATGAGGATATGAGGTTTTCAAAGGGGAAATTTAAAAAGTATAGAAAAGATGATATGAATAAGAACTTCAGATTTGAATTGGGGATGGAGTTCTGTTCTTTAAAGGAATTTAAAAATGCACTATTGGAGCATAGTGTATTAAATGGAAAAGAGGTTAAGTTTGTGAAGAATGACCTCAACAGAGTAAGGGCAGTTTGTAAAAACAAATGTGGTTTTCTGATTATGGCTAGCAAGGTAGGAGGCAAGCAAACATTTAGGGTGAAAACCTTGGTTGGACGACACAGTTGTGGAAGGGTCTTTGGAAACAAAAGTGCAAATGTGAACTGGATTGCACAAGTATAAGTAGATATAGGTTTGTAAATGTGGCTAACATGACAGTCAACCAAATATTTGATGACATTAAGAAGTCATTCAGTGTTGGAATAACTGCTTGGAAAGCTGGAAAGGCCAAGCAAACTGCCTTGGATTCTTTGGTTGGTGATGGAGAGCGACAATACGGTCGTCTATATGATTATATGGGTGAATTGCTAAGAGTGAAGGCTGGAACATTTAAAATTAAAGTCAATCAACCCCAACCAAGTTTGCCTCCAAGATTTGACTCATTCTATATGTGTTTAGAGGGTTGTAAGCAAGGCTTCTTAGGAAGTTGCAGGCCCTTCATAGGGGTAGATGGTTGTCATCTGAAGACAACATATGGGGGTCAGTTGTTGTTGGCAGTGGGCAGAGACCCGAATGACCAATATTTTCCACTAGCTTTTGTTGTGGTTGAAAATGAATGCAAAGAGAGTTAGAGATGGTTTTTGACACTACTACCGGATGATATTGGAGGCATTGATTGTCAACGCTGGGTTTTCATCTCTGATCAACAAAAGATATCTTCATTTTAATATTTCCCTATTTTTATTTCGTAGCAATTGGAATATTTACTATTGACCAGGACCTTTTCTGATTTCCAAGGACTAATGACAAACTTTTGTGATTTGTAGGGACTAATGACAGTTTTTTATGAGATCTTGGAAGGAGTGGAACATAGATTGTGCTTAAGGCACTTGTATAACAATTACAAGAAGAAGTTTGGTGGAGGAGTGCTTATTAGAGATCTTATGATGGGGGCTGCGAAGGCCATATTTAAACAGGATTGGGAAAAGAAAATGGGTGAGTTGTCCAATGTTAACATTGATGCTTACAATTGGTTGCTAGTTATTCCAACTAATCGTTGGTGTAAACATGCATTTGGTAGTTATCCTAGATGCGATGTCTTGTTAAATAATTTGTCTGAGTCATTTAATAGTACAATTTTACTAGCTAGAGACAAACCTATCATAACTATGATGGAAGGGATTAGAACTTACATTATGAGGAGGTTTGCAACACTTAGAGAAAAGGCAAAGACATATACAGGAGCTGTGATGCATAAACCACAAAATAGGCTTGATGGGGAAGTTGAGAAGAGTGGAAATTGGATTCCAACTTGGGCAGGGGATGCAAAATTTGAAGTCACTCATGGGTTTACTATGGATAAATTTGTAGTTGACCTAAGTAACCATTCACGTAGTTGTTACTTTTGGGATTTGGTAGGAATTCCTTGCAGACACGTTGTGGCTGCCATAAATTACAAACTAGAAAACCCTGAAGACTATGTACATCCTTATTACAAGAGAGAGGCTTATGAGACTTGTTATGGCCCTAAAATTGTTCCAATCAATGGACAACAAGTGTGGTCTACTTTTGAATCTGGTTCCCTACTGCCTCCAATTTATAAAACACCCCTGGGAGGCCTAAAAAACTAAGAAGAAGGGAGGCTGATGAATATGTGACTCATACAAAATTGTCAAAGAAGAATCTTGTTATGAAGTGTAGCAGCTGCAATGAATTTGGTCATAATGTAAGAACATGTAAAAGGGGAAAGAAAAAGCTACAAAATCAATGTTTTAAAACATCACTTATTTACACATTCAAACTTATTTACACTATGACAATTGCAATGTTGCTTACTTCCATTTACAGAACACAAGGGCCACTTCAATTGTAGAAGGATTTGGCAGCACAAGGGCCACTTCCAGTGCAGGAGTTCTCAACCAGAACCAGTTCCATCAACGTCACAAGGAGGAGCAACATCAACAAGGGGAAGAACAAGTGGCAGTGGAACAGGAGCTGCATCAAGTCACCAAGGAGGAGGAACATCAAAACGGGGAAGAAGAAGTGGCAGTGGAGCAGGATCTGCATCAAGGCACCAAGGTGGAAGAAGAACATCCTCAAGACTAGCTGCACAACATCTAGGGTCCCAAGCTAGTACCAATTGAAGATTTATTGTAGCCAACCCTTTATTTTAATGAATTTTGTAAGTCATAGTGACCCACTCAGGGAACAATAGTAGTAGTGGGTACAGTGGTTGTTGTGGTTGCTTTTAATATTTTTTGTAGTGGAAAGGGACCACTGAACTTATCTTATTTAATAGTATGGGACCACTTCATATTTCATATTATATCCTGCTTCGTGTTGTATTCCATCTTTGCATAATGCCAAGTTAACTTTATTTATTCCAAGTCCACATTTACAGATACTCTGCTTCTACTTTCTTATGTTGTGAACTCTTTTCTTTATTAACATAAATCAATATACCAGTAACAGTAACAATGGAATGTTAAAGGGAAAACAAACAACAACCAAAATTTCCAAACAAACCTCATTCTATTCAACCATAATTCTTAATTACAATTCATCTTCAACAAAAACATGATACAAAAGAAAATTGTTAACACCCATGACAAGACAAACAACAACAACATCATTTTTCCAACTTTCTTCTCTTCTTCTAATTTCCTTTTCAACTTGTCATTCTTCTTCCTTAGATCCAATACAAGTTTTTCATTTTCCAAACACATTTGAAGTTCTTCACGTTTTCTTTCAAAGCTTCCTTCAATTTCATAAACTCCTTCATCATGTCATTCAAAGTAATTACAACTTGAATTACTCTACAATCAAAACAACACAAAATTAATTCAAAATTCAGCAAATGAAATGAAAGATTTTATCACTTGCTGCCCAATTTCTACATCTATAAAACAATCTTCCTTTGTTCTTCACAGTAGTTGCCTTCAAAACCAATAATGTTTCACCACAACCACACAATTTAGAAGGTAACCGTGAAGATGATCCACAGCTTTGCGACTTAGACGAACCAATTGACCTTCGCGTCCAACCATTTCCTCCACTTTCACCTTTCATTTCACTACAAGAAAGCAATCCCTTCATCAGCTTTCCTGCCCACAAAAACCCTATATCCCAAATCCTCATATTGACACGAAGAACAGAAGACGACCAAAACCAAAACATATGAACTTACCTCCTCAAGAACACCAACTCCAACCTTCACATGTACCCAAGTTCTTTGCCCCCAGCTGTAGCCACGAAGAAGAACCCAACTTCTTCAAATCTCATTTATAAAAGATCACGAAGTACTCTTGGCTTAATCTCAGTTCAACACTTAAACATTCAACGTGGAAGAGAGTGAAGAGAGCAGATCAGTGATCACGTGGCATCGCCGTTTGCAACATCCACTAAAACTTAACACCGTCCAATTTTAGGGACTAATAGTCAGAGTTTCAAAACAATAAGGACTAAAAACCATCAAAGTTCTGAGTAGGGACTAAAAACAAAATCGTCTCATGCTTAAGGAACTAAAAACATATTTAACCCTTAAAGAAAAGTAGTAAGTTAAACAAAAAAAATTGTGGTAATTCAAATGATAGTTACATATATCTTCACCTTAGGAACACGGGTTCAAATCCTTTTAACAAAACATAGATATATATTTTAGGTTTATGATTTTGATATGAGTATGTTTGATTTTAGTAATCGCTGAAATTTTATATATGATTTCTGAAAGGTCTTATTCCCTTTTGACGGTTTGATTTTTAATTAGAGGTTTGTACTTTGAGAAATAAATTCCACAATTTTGAGTAACATGATCAACACTGTAATTCTATCCTTAATTACATTAGTAAAAACTTTAATTTCGACTTTGTTTACCATTAGATTGACTTGAAATTTGGATATATGGTTCATAAGACATATCAATTTATGTTGACCGCTTAGATTCTTAATTGGACGTCTGTGATTAAAGGTATTAATTTTTCCTTTTAGGTCGATATGAAAACCACTCAAATTATATTCTTAAGTTACCTCAGTAAAACTTCAACTTCTATCTAGTTCACTGTTAGATTAACCTGAAATTTTATTATGTAGTTCCTAAAACATATTGATTTACTTTGACCGCTCAGACTTTTAATTTGATGTTTATATTTAGAGAAATTATTTTCGGGTTTATTAGAAAACTCAATCTCATCTTAAATTCATTTCTGAGTCATCTAGGTAAAATTAAGATTCTCATTTCATTAACTATTTGGTCGAACTGAAACTTTTACATTAGGCTCTAAACATGTTGTTATTTACTTTGATTGGTCATATATTTAATTAAAGGTTCGTAATGAGAATAATCATCCAACGTATACTTTGATTGGTCATATATTTAATTAGAGGTTCCTGATGTTATTTACTTTGCATGATGAATAGGTTGATGAATATGAACATGATATGAGGTTGGTCAAAGGTCCCATGGAGAGTGATGAGTCAATATTTTACTCACTTCACTTAGTTTATTGTGCTAGAATTAATTGGGGAATTGTGCTTAATCGTCCGTTATTTTCCTATTTTTCCTAATTGTGCTTAATTCGATCAGAAAGTCTTATTTTAACTAATTTGAATTATCTGAGCTTATTATTTTGCATTATTAATTATGGGAAAATTTTGGATATCCTTTTGGGACATTTGAAGGCTAAATGAGAAATGACAATTGAGCCCAATGCATTTCAGCCACTTCAATTTTCGCTGGTTGCTGTGTGAATTTTGTGTCAACTTGTTTGTCCTCGTTCGAATTCAATTCTTATCCGTTTTGCATGCAGTTTTTTTTCATAGTTTCGTACGGATGTCTATTTTCATGTATAGTTTTTACTTTGTTCAAATTCGTTATGTGTTGTTCCCAGTAATTGTTTTACTCCCCTGTGTCAGTCAAGTTCATACAGTTTAAGTGGCTTCTAATTTGTTTGCATTGTTTGCTTGTTGTTTCATACTTGTGGTAGCTGGAATTGATCATTGGACGATGCTAAGACCTCCAAACACTCAAGGATTCAACACTCATATTGGCACTTTTGTTTTCATTTTGGTTTCTAAGAGAAACAAGAAGCAACCTCACGGCCTCATAATTTGGAAAACAAAGTAGATTTGAAGCAAAATGATGGAGAGAGACCACCTTGCATTCAGCCCACGGTTCTCAAATGTGGAAGATAACAATTGTGATTTTTTTTTATCATGGAGGAAGCCATATTCTGAGTATATGCCACGGCAATGTAAATTGGCTAGCACAAAAGAACAAATCAATTGGAATTGAAGAAGGGGCCACGTTGGAGACAACACATGGGCCACCACTTTGTTATTTAATGGATGATTGGCAAAACAAAACTCATGCTCACGTTGTTGGAATGATACATAGAAGACCACACATAATGGAGTGAGATAATGGAGGGGACCACGTTTTTGAAGAAAGAAAGCTTATGGTTCTCTTAATTTTGGAGTGGTGTACAAGGGGCTGCACTTCCACGGTACCAAACCAAAGGTGAAAAGCAAAAAGAGAAGACACGGCCATTGCTGCAAAGAGCATCCAGTCCAGTACCGTCCAGCAGCATGTTGAAGAGAAATAAGGAGATGGCACAGGGAAGGTCCTCCTCTTTCAGCACGTCCAAACAGCCACCATGTTAAGGGAGTGAAGCATCAAGGTTGGAAGAGGCAAATGCTGGAAGGAGGTGCTCACGGTGATCTTCATTTTAGAAGTGATGGAAGTAGAAGCAATGGAGTGGGAGCCCACGGCAGAAAACCATTTCCGTAAAGAGATAAAGAAGTGTGTGGCAACTAATTGAAGAAGACGTCTAGCTTGGAGCAGCCACCAGTAGAGAAGATCCACATGTCCAGCTGCTGGTCCAGTAAAGGAGATGCTCCACAATCTTAATCTAGTTGAAGAAGAAGAAGCCGTGAGCAAGGAGCTGGAAAATGGAAGCAAAGGCAACAACACCAGCAGCACTTGGAGAGTTACGTTCCAGCACATGTCCAGGGAGAAAAGTGGATTCTTAGAATGAAGAAGGGAGTTCTCGGTAAAGAGCTGGAGTAGCCACGGTCCAACAGCTTCACGTGCAGCAACAACAACATCCACCATGCACAGCAGAGGAAGCTACAGCAGTTTGGAGTGGGGCACACGGTTGAAAGGAATTTGCGTGAATGGGGGAAGCCTAAGCACAACCTAAGCAAACGGACACCACATAGAGGACCTCTTTTGGCACGACTAGGAGCAAATTGGTGGGAGAAATTCCCCAAAACAGGAGCTGCCAATTAGGACAAACCCATAAGCAGACAAGGTCCGTGAAATGAAGAAGGAAATCAGGAGACTTTGTTAAGAGAAGTGGTTATAAATTGGCAGCAGCAGAGCACACTTTGGAAGAGATTTTAGTATTAGATTTTAGGATTGCATTAGGTGTAGTATAGAATTCACGGCCCTGGAAGAGGCTCTCTTCCTCTTCCTCTCCTTCCTTTTCCAGTTCCATTTTCCAGTAGCTCTCTGTTTATTTTTCAGCAGTGTAGAATTTTATTTCTGAGCGTGCAGTGTATCACAGAATTTGAAACAATTTGTTCGTTTTATTTTTATCTTTCAGTATTTTGGAATTTTAATTTAAGTGTTGAATGTTTGATGAATTCCATTTCCAGTGTTTTATTCTATCTGTTGTATTTTACAGTTTAGTATTTTCTGCACCGTTAAATTCTGTCATTGTGTTTTACTGGTCATGTTATTTTCAAAAATCGTTTTTACGGTTTATTTTTACTGGAACTATTGGTAAATTTTAATTACAATGTTGTTTTGTCTTCTGCATATTTACTGTTCTGTGTTTTAATTTCCAACACTGTAATTTTTCCATTGTCTATTTTTACCATTTTTTTTACCGTTCAGTTTTTACCACTGTTAAAATTTATTTCAGTGTTTTTAAATTCAGTTATGTTTAAATTTTAATTTAATTTTTTTTTTCCGCACAAAACATCTACAAAACCCCCCCACTTTGTGTAAAAAAATCTGAGATTGAACCGCCACAAAATTGGTCCTTGAGAGACGACCTAGGAGTCAAATCCTAGTTATACTGCATTAATTTCGTGCAATCAACTTTTGTGAGCGGTGCGACCCGTTCATCAATTTTGGCGCCGTTGCCGGGGACCAATGGAGGTTTGGTTTTAGATTTTTGTTGTGTTTTTCGATTATGTTGTGTTAATGTATATTTTGTCTTTTATATTTTTATTGTGTTGTGTTTTGTATTATGTCTGTTAATTAAAAAAAAAAAAAAATTTATTAAAAAAAAAAAAAAAAAAAAAATTATGTTCTGTCTTTTATGTGCGTGTAATATGTATAAATGTGTTGTGATTTATCTGTTTCGTAATTTTTAGTATTTAGTTTTTATTTGTTTTATTTTTATTTTTCCATGTCTACCTATTCTAGTTATGTGAATTCTGCTTATTCTGCCAATGTCTGTGATTATGAATCTTATTCTGCATCTTACTCTGATTGTAATTCTGCTGAATTCTATAATGAGAATTATAATGATCCTGAGTGGAATGATCTTAACAACGAATGGTACGATACCCCACAAGATCATTATCTAGAACCACCATTCGAGAGTCCTTTCATGCCTCCACCAGTCCAGCAATATCAGAGTCAGCAGTATAATGCTTCTGCCCAAACAACTCTTCAGCCTTCAACTTCTGAACCTACATTGAAGGAGTTACTGGAGCAGATGACCATGCAGAACGTTCAGTTACAGAAAGGGAACATGCAGTTCAAGCAAGAGAGCATGGAAACTCAATCTGCCATTCAGAATCTGACTGATCAGATCAGGCAGATGGCCACTCTTGCACCTGAGGAGACTGATGAATATTTTGAGGACCAGGCAGGTACAAGCAGCTATTTTGAACCAGGTAGACCACTTTCATTTTCCACCAACATACCTCAATTTGATGATTATGCTGTTGAGAGGTATGTTGATAATTATATTGTTGCTGAGCATGATTTTAATTTTCCCTCTATGCATGACGAGAATAATTTTGTGTTATCAGATCTGAATATTTGTTCTCCATGCACTGAACATGAATCTGAACCTGTTATAGATATTGTTTCTACATTTCAAACTGATTCATGTTATGAGGTTGTATCTAAGGCTCAGTATGATGAATTGGGATTGGGTGTTATACCTCTGCATAACATTTCTGTGGAACCATTTTGCACTAACCATACTGCAGGAGGTACGTATAAATTTGATGAGCAGACACCTACAATTGAAGACAGAGATGCGAGCACCCAGAACGATTTCAACAGGCACCTGCTGAACCCAATCATCAACAATTTTTTCTGCTTAGATCCAGCGATGGAAGACATTTCATTGCTTGATCAGATCTGGAGGATGAAGCAGTT
This sequence comes from Vigna nakashimae, assembly GCA_034642375.1. Lineage (NCBI taxonomy): Eukaryota > Viridiplantae > Streptophyta > Magnoliopsida > Fabales > Fabaceae > Vigna > Vigna nakashimae. The sequence continues at coordinate 12,042,430 of CM067764.1, read as the reverse complement.
CATCCTCAACACTTTCATACTGTATCCCGAGGCGAAAAACATCTCCCTGATTGTCCAATTTTGGCAACTGCCACCATAATCCAGGGGAGTTTTCTTTTTCTTTCTTCCCCGTTTTCCTACTTTTATTGCATTTGTCCTTTATCTGTTTAGTGTTTTAACTGATGATCTTATGCCTTTAACTGATTTGGGACATTGTAGTCTAAGTGTGGTCTGGGGGAGATTCTGCATTTTGTTTTTCTTTTAAGTTTGTTTTTCCTTTTCTTCTTAGTTTTCGAATTGTTATCTTTAAAAATAAAAAATAAAAAAAAAAACATAAAAAAATTTTTCTGTTGTGATAAAATATTTTGTTTTAAGCGTGCCAAATCTTTATTCCGATATGTATATTTATTTCTTAGTTTTTGAGTTGTTATCCCTTAAAAAAAAAAAAAACATTTTCAAAAAAATTGTTTTGCGTGTAGTCCATAATTTCTCGGCTCTCAATTTCTTATTATTTCATATCAATAATTCACTGAAAATTTTCACTTCAGATCTTATCTTTTTCCTTATTTTCTTCGTTGTAAATATATTTTCTTAGTTGTCTCATACAGGTTTTTGATTGAAAATTTTTAGACTAAGAAAATATTTCATTCATCAATGCAAAAAATTACAGTAATGGAGAAAAGGGATTGAACATTTTTTTTAGGATTGAACAGATCTGAAAATGAAATTGCAGTAGATATATATGAAATTAAAAGATGTTCGGGGGTCGATCTTTAGTGATCGTTAATATTACAAACCAAATAAAAAACAAAACAACATAAAAAAAAAAAAAAAAAAAAATTAAAAACATAAAAAAACTTAAGTGTTCATATTACAGTCCTTATTCTGGCCACACTCGGCCAATAAAAACATAAAAAAAAAAAAATAATAAAACACTAAAACTGAAAGAACTCTCGAGCTGGTTGTGGTGGTCTAAGAGAGAGCTCCGTTGAGGGAGCTCTGGTTCGGAATGCGAGCGGAGGCTTTGGTGGAGGAATTTCTCGTTCATTTCTGTCATCATCGATGATGATCGGAACTGGAAACAAATTCAGCAGCCTCGGTGCCCTCATTATCACCCAGTTTTTTTCTTTCAAACAAAAAAATAAAAAAATAAAAAAATAAATAACTTGTGTTAATTATAGAAGAGGAATGGAAAATTCATTGGAGGTGTGATCAGAGGTCTTACCGTACATGTATAGCGGCAGTTGTGAAAAGAGAGTGCCTGTGGGGTCTATCTCCGCTTGCCAGCGCCTGACCCGATTGCCATGGTTGTTAAACCAGCAGTGCACGTTGTATTCAGTGGCTTCGCCGAAGGTCCTTAGTCGAGACGCGATCTCGACGACTTGCGCTCGGCTTGGGTGTGTGACCCCATAGTTGTAGATTTTGGTCATCATCGTGATCTGATCATCTGTAGGACGCCATCGTTGACTGGTATATCTCTCTGATTCCATCTCACTCGTCATCATTTCTCTTGAAATATTCTAAAACTTAATAAAAAAAATAAAAATAAAAATAAAAAGAACAAAAACATAAAAAAAAACATAAAAAAAGAAAAAACAAAACATAAAAATAAAAAAAAAAATAATAAAAAAAAAAGAGCATAAAAAATTTAGATTAGTTCTGTATTTTCTTTATTTGTTCTTGTTTCCCGTTAAATTTATTTTGTCCTGTGAGTCTTTGATATTTCAGTGTTTGGTCTCAGATCTGTTTCACGGTCCTTGCAAAAGGGTCCTAAACGGATCTACGTCCAGTTGTCCTTGTCCATATTGTTCATGTATATTCAGTTTCTGTGTTTTATTTTTAAGTGGGGTACGTGGCGTTGTTCTACCCGATTGTCTCTGCAATACCTTCAATCGAAGGGAGATTAACGTCTGGTTTCCAGCCGATATACCCCTTAAGTTTTAAGACAATTGTGTTTTATGTGTTTTAAGTGTTTAGCAGGTGAAGAATAAAGCGAATAAGAGCTGAAAATAAAGAAGGAACTGAAAGCAAAAAAAAAAAAAAAAAAAAATGATAGATCTGAAAGCTGTAAAAGGAGAAGAACTGAAAAGCAAAGAAAAGAGCAGAAAGCTTAAACGGCAGAAAGAAGGAGATCCAAGGTACAGATGACTTACCCGGAGTAGTAGGGCTTACAGAAGCTTGACGCAGATCTCAGACGCTCCGAAGGCACACAAGCAAAGGCTCCTCACGGATCTCACTCAGATTCTTCAGATGGCACGGTGGCAGGGCTTCCTCGCAGATCCAGACGCTCGAGAGAGAGTAGAGAGCAGAGAGAGCAGAGAAGAGAGGAGAGCGGGGAGAGATTAGAGAGAAGAGAGTAGAGAGCAGAGAGAGTAGAGAGAGAGTGAGGGATCAGAAATGGCGCTGGACGCGGAGGAGTGCCTCATTTATAGCCAGAAAGCTTTGCCACTGTAGCAACAGTTCCGGTCTTTGCCACCGAGACTGTTGTCACAGTACCGGTATCCTTTTTCAGAAAAAAAAAAAAAAAAATTAGTGATAAAAATTAATTAGCATCTACTGATGGGTGCTAGGTGATTTCGACATCTGCTGATGGATGTCACTGATAACATCTACTGATGGATGTTACTGAAAATTTCTTCCCATTTTTCCTAACTTTTTATTGCACTTGTCTATATTATTTGACTGCTCTGAAATTGATCATCTGATGATTGTAACACACTGAGGACATTGTGTGATTTAAGTGTGGTCTACTGGGAAGAAATTCTGATTTTTCTGTTAGATTGTATTTTGTGTGTTAAATTTTTTGTTTTTGAGTGTTAATTTTTTCTGTTTTAAGTTATTTTTATCGAGTTTTGTGTGCAATAAATTTTACATTTTTCTCTTGATTTCTGGATGATGTTTAAGTTGTAGATTTTTCCTTCACTTACTTAATACTTATAGTTTGTAATCCTTGCTTTTCTCTGCTTGGAAGATGATTATAATGTTTAAGAGGTTGATTTGATTGTAACGAATGCCCTGTGTGAGAATTTGAGCCACTTAATTTTCTTTCTTGTGTGATATGTATCTTGATTGCTTGCACATATGCCTTGGCTTGATTCTTTCTGATATACTTGATTGATATGCATGTTCAGACGTGATAAAGGCATTTTTGTTCTTGAGCCTCTTTAGCCAAATAAGCCTACCTTGTTATTATCCTTTGATAACCCCTTTGAGCCTATACTGTATATATTTCTTTGTGTTGAAGCTCATACACTGATCCTAAGTGAAAAACAAATGATTACCTTAACCTTAGGAAAGTCTGGAGCTATAGAAGTATTTTGTGAATAAGTGTGGTCTCCTTGGGAATTCTGATGAATTGGCTAGTTGGTTCCTCATCATGTTTTGAAATGATAATTTATATCCTGTTGTGTGAAAAAAAAAAAAAAAAAAAAAAAAGAAGAAGAAGAAGACAGGATGGAAAAAAAAATATTTGATGAGAAAAAGAGAAAATTGAAAAATAATTTTGTGAATAATGGAGTCGAGAAGAGGATTGAATTAGAGGTTTGGGTGAGATTTCACTGTGTTACATTTTTTTCCCTAGTGCACCTCTATTTCTTCTGAGCTATAGCTACTTATCCAAATTTATCCTCCCCTGTCCTTGGCCCCATTACAACCCTGAAAGACCTTTGGATCTGAACATGTATATATTTTAAGTGTTGATATTAGAAGCTTGTCAAGTCTACTTGTGTTTGCTTTCTTGAGTGCATCGAGTTGAAAATTCTTTACCCTAGACACTTGAGAGAAACACTGTAGTGCATCTGTAAGGTTTTGTTGTTTTTGAATCACCTCTTAAGCTGATTGATTATTTTTCCGTGTATTGAATTGCTTGGAAGATTTCTATAAGTATCTGCTTTATTTGATTTGTGTTGGGTAATTTCTACTTCTCTTATCTGTCTAGATTTCCTGAGAACTTTGTAAATTCTGTTTATTTTCTCTTGAGTCTTTGTTTTTCTGTCTGCTGAATTTGTGTAACCTTCTTAAAAGTCCTTTGAACCATTCCCTGATTTGCGTCTTGATTTTGCCCAGGAGTGCAAAAGACTAAGTGTGGTCTATTTTGATGAGTCAATATTTTACTCACTTCACTTAGTTTATTGTGCTAGAATTAATTGGGGAATTGTGCTTAATCGTCCGTTATTTTCCTATTTTTCCTAATTGTGCTTAATTCGATCAGAAAGTCTTATTTTAACTAATTTGAATTATCTGAGCTTATTATTTTGCATTATTAATTATGGGAAAATTTTGGATATCCTTTTGGGACATTTGAAGGCTAAATGAGAAATGACAATTGAGCCCAATGCATTTCAGCCACTTCAATTTTCGCTGGTTGCTGTGTGAATTTTGTGTCAACTTGTTTGTCCTCGTTCGAATTCAATTCTTATCCGTTTTGCATGCAGTTTTTTTTCATAGTTTCGTACGGATGTCTATTTTCATGTATAGTTTTTACTTTGTTCAAATTCGTTATGTGTTGTTCCCAGTAATTGTTTTACTCCCCTGTGTCAGTCAAGTTCATACAGTTTAAGTGGCTTCTAATTTGTTTGCATTGTTTGCTTGTTGTTTCATACTTGTGGTAGCTGGAATTGATCATTGGACGATGCTAAGACCTCCAAACACTCAAGGATTCAACACTCATATTGGCACTTTTGTTTTCATTTTGGTTTCTAAGAGAAACAAGAAGCAACCTCACGGCCTCATAATTTGGAAAACAAAGTAGATTTGAAGCAAAATGATGGAGAGAGACCACCTTGCATTCAGCCCACGGTTCTCAAATGTGGAAGATAACAATTGTGATTTTTTTTTATCATGGAGGAAGCCATATTCTGAGTATATGCCACGGCAATGTAAATTGGCTAGCACAAAAGAACAAATCAATTGGAATTGAAGAAGGGGCCACGTTGGAGACAACACATGGGCCACCACTTTGTTATTTAATGGATGATTGGCAAAACAAAACTCATGCTCACGTTGTTGGAATGATACATAGAAGACCACACATAATGGAGTGAGATAATGGAGGGGACCACGTTTTTGAAGAAAGAAAGCTTATGGTTCTCTTAATTTTGGAGTGGTGTACAAGGGGCTGCACTTCCACAGTACCAAACCAAAGGTGAAAAGCAAAAAGAGAAGACACGGCCATTGCTGCAAAGAGCATCCAGTCCAGTACCGTCCAGCAGCATGTTGAAGAGAAATAAGGAGATGGCACAGGGAAGGTCCTCCTCTTTCAGCACGTCCAAACAGCCACCATGTTAAGGGAGTGAAGCATCAAGGTTGGAAGAGGCAAATGCTGGAAGGAGGTGCTCACGGTGATCTTCATTTTAGAAGTGATGGAAGTAGAAGCAATGGAGTGGGAGCCCACGGCAGAAAACCATTTCCGTAAAGAGATAAAGAAGTGTGTGGCAACTAATTGAAGAAGACGTCTAGCTTGGAGCAGCCACCAGTAGAGAAGATCCACATGTCCAGCTGCTGGTCCAGTAAAGGAGATGCTCCACAATCTTAATCTAGTTGAAGAAGAAGAAGCCGTGAGCAAGGAGCTGGAAAATGGAAGCAAAGGCAACAACACCAGCAGCACTTGGAGAGTTACGTTCCAGCACATGTCCAGGGAGAAAAGTGGATTCTTAGAATGAAGAAGGGAGTTCTCGGTAAAGAGCTGGAGTAGCCACGGTCCAACAGCTTCACGTGCAGCAACAACAACATCCACCATGCACAGCAGAGGAAGCTACAGCAGTTTGGAGTGGGGCACACGGTTGAAAGGAATTTGCGTGAATGGGGGAAGCCTAAGCACAACCTAAGCAAACGGACACCACATAGAGGACCTCTTTTGGCACGACTAGGAGCAAATTGGTGGGAGAAATTCCCCAAAACAGGAGCTGCCAATTAGGACAAACCCATAAGCAGACAAGGTCCGTGAAATGAAGAAGGAAATCAGGAGACTTTGTTAAGAGAAGTGGTTATAAATTGGCAGCAGCAGAGCACACTTTGGAAGAGATTTTAGTATTAGATTTTAGGATTGCATTAGGTGTAGTATAGAATTCACGGCCCTGGAAGAGGCTCTCTTCCTCTTCCTCTCCTTCCTTTTCCAGTTCCATTTTCCAGTAGCTCTCTGTTTATTTTTCAGCAGTGTAGAATTTTATTTCTGAGCGTGCAGTGTATCACAGAATTTGAAACAATTTGTTCGTTTTATTTTTATCTTTCAGTATTTTGGAATTTTAATTTAAGTGTTGAATGTTTGATGAATTCCATTTCCAGTGTTTTATTCTATCTGTTGTATTTTACAGTTTAGTATTTTCTGCACCGTTAAATTCTGTCATTGTGTTTTACTGGTCATGTTATTTTCAAAAATCGTTTTTACGGTTTATTTTTACTGGAACTATTGGTAAATTTTAATTACAATGTTGTTTTGTCTTCTGCATATTTACTGTTCTGTGTTTTAATTTCCAACACTGTAATTTTTCCATTGTCTATTTTTACCATTTTTTTTACCGTTCAGTTTTTACCACTGTTAAAATTTATTTCAGTGTTTTTAAATTCAGTTATGTTTAAATTTTAATTTAATTTTTTTTTTCCGCACAAAACATCTACAAAACCCCCCCACTTTGTGTAAAAAAATCTGAGATTGAACCGCCACAAAATTGGTCCTTGAGAGACGACCTAGGAGTCAAATCCTAGTTATACTGCATTAATTTCGTGCAATCAACTTTTGTGAGCGGTGCGACCCGTTCATCAGAGAGACAATGTGGTTGTAATTAATTAGTGTACACATTGATGTGGGAGTCTTGATGTTGGAGGTTATCCTGATACTCTAATAATCATCAAGTCTCAAGTAGAGAAGGATGAGTTATGTGGTGAGAGGAGCAGGAAGTCCTAATCTATGTGCCGATTTCATACATAGGTTTTAACGGGCTAACCTTGTGGGTGACATGATGTATTGTACTGGAAGTGTATCTGTAAAGAGTAGTGAAGGTCACCACAAGTGTACAAACCTCCCATGATTTTGCATCAAGGTCTCATTCGGATGAATGTGTCTGGTATGATTCTTGTATGATGAGATGGTTGTGTTTAGCATGATTAGTGTATGTGTGATGATTAAATTTAATATAATTATTACATGATAATATGATATCGTTATGTTTAGTAATATATATTATGAACGATCAGTTACATATTATCTCATCCTACTTGTTAGTGTTTGTATTTGTTAATAATGGTATAACTGTTGTTGTTATACGGGAACTCAGATAAAAATACATATGATTTCAGAGTCGTTGATTAACGAGAGAAGATTGATGATGGAAGTTTTATTTAAAGTTTATTTAATGAAATTTTATAATAACATTTTAAAAATTTATGAAATTAGTGCATAAATTGAAATCAACGTTTTTATTAATAAATGAAATAAAAAATAATTCCCGTAATACTCCAAAAGATGTTACATTATCTATTTATTCAATTGAATTTATTTTTTTTATCTTATTTTTGTATTTTTTTATCTTATTTTTGGGTTCCAACCTTCAAGTACTTTTTACTTAATTGTCTTTATTTTTTTTTAAATATTTTTTCTTTTCTTTTAATTTTATTTTTCACATGGAAAACATGAGAAGAATATTCATAAATAGCGAGGCACACAAAACCAAAATTACAACTGTGATACAGTGTAATTTAGGGACAATTCGAAAATAGTACGTTTTTACATTAAATGATACTGAAATATAAGTCAAATAATTCAACTAATATCACACTCTGCTTTCACTCATGTACCAAACACTAATCCAATATGGAAATAATTATTCAAACTTCTAAAACCTAAAAGAATCAAACAATGTCTCAACCAAATTGGAATTCCAAAAATATAAATCAGTATGCGGCATTGTGTGTTCTTTTGGAGGTATTTGGGCGAGATGATTTGGGGAATATGATTTGAATGGATTTGGTGGATTTGAGGGTAATTTTTTGTTGTTTTTTTAGTAGATTTGTGATTAATTGAGAGTCGATTTGGAAGTAAAGTTTTTGAGAATTAATGTATGATTTGATTGATGTGATAGATTTTAAAAATTAGTTTAATTGGTAGAAAATAAAGATTACCAAATTATCCCTACTTATAAAAGTATTATAAAATGTTATTTTATAATGTTATATTTTATTGTAAAAATGTTTATAAAGAGAAAAAGATTTTATATCATCACACAAATCAACTATTTTGTTAAGATATATGATATTTTTTTAGATACATGATCATTTCTCTTCTCTTACACTCACAAACACATTATTTAATTTATTATACTCAAATATTTTTTAAAGACGTTAATTTATTAGATAATTTTATATTATTATTTGTTTCAATTACTAATGTTACATGACAATATCTCCTCTACACATACTTTTTTTTTTATCAAATATATATATATATATATATATATATATATATATATATATAACTTGATAAGGCTCTTTAATTTTATGAATAATGAATAAACGAAAATAAATAGATCATGAAAAAAATATTTAATAGCAAAAAATTATCGTGACGAATGAGAAAAGAAAAAGAGATAATAATTCTTACCAGAAGGCGACATCAACGACGGAGGCGGAGCTGTAGAGAAAGATGCTGAAATTTTGATGAAGAAAAATAAGTTGAAGAGCCTGAGGGATAGTGGTACCCAAAGCTTCAAGTGCTCCAGGAGTTAATGCAAGTTGGCAGAAACAAGAATTCTAGGTTGCGTTCATTTCTTTCATTGGATTGCAGCAAGTTTCGGGTGGGTTCGTGGAGTTCAAAAATTTAATGCATGGAGATAGCGGTGCGAGGCATGGTGGTACATCTTGTCCATTAGCAAACCCAATCGCACTGATGCCCAACACCAAAACCAACATCCAAACCTTCATCATCTTCTTCTTTTTCTTCTTCTCTCTACTTTTGCTTTCGTCGTTTCTCTTCTACTTTCATAAATACTTCCAAATCTCGATTGCCTTGCTGGACTCCACATGTTCACTTCCCGTAAACTGTAACCGGTTACAGGACCTTGTAACCGAATACGCCTTAAGGGTAACTTCTTCATTAAGCTGTAACCGGTTACGCCTGGCTGTAACCGAATACGCCTCACCGTTCCAGAACCTCCAACTCTATACCTTGCGCCTGCTTCTCCTGCCCAAACGACGAACCGGTGGTCTACATGTTATCTTCTTTCCGAATACATTGCCGTGAACAACCACAGTTCTTCAACCACTCTGCATCCCTTCGCTCATCATCATCAGCAACCATCTTCCTCATAGTCGTAAACAACATTCTTGCTTCACGTGAAAGCACAGTGCATGCCTTTATTTTTATTACGATTTCATATGTTTGTAATCGGTTATTGAAAATGATAATCGAATATCATTTCTAACAGGTATTTAGAAATTCCGTGAGGGCATATCAGTCTTTTGAAACCATTTCATCCCAAATCCGTGTACCTAAGGCGAGATGGGTTCAACAGTGCAATCTCGCAAATCAGCGCTTTTACATTTAATCAAATCCTTCCAAATCGATCCAAAAGAACAACGCTCAGTTTCTAAATCAATCCTCGCTTATTGACTTAAACAGTACCATCAGTCCAAAGGAACACAACCTAAAAAAGAGAGAGAGAAAATTGAAAATCCAACATTCAATTCATTAAAAGAGAGGGGGAATTGAAAACCCGAAAGGAACAACGAGTTCAACGATATGAATGACAGGTTAAATGTTCACTAACATACATAAATAAAAGGTATTGAAGGTCGAATGCAGTTAAAGAAAAATTAAAAGAGAGAGAAAATAACAGTTTTTTTTACTTTAAAAGTCAAATTAAAATTAATGATATTTAACTTTACTTTTTAATATTTAATTATATTGAATACTTGTTTTTTATTTATATTAAATTTGTGTAACTAAATGTATTTGTAATTTTTAAATAAATAATATAAATTAATATATTTTTTATCTAATAATAAAGTTAGTAAAAGGAATTGTTTGCTATCATAACAATTTTTACTTTTTAATAAGATATCACAATCTTATAAACAAATGACTCATGAGTCCAATATTATTATACTTTAATTGATCTACATGAGTTTGTTATTTAATAATATTATACTTTAATCATAATCAAATGAATAATATTATCACCTATTAATATAATATTATAAATATTTATAAAATATTTATATACATTCTTTGTGTTTGTTTACGAGAGTATTATTAAAAAAATTAGCTACTTTTTTTCTTTTTATCCATATTCATAGGTAGCTTTGAAGGAACACTTTCCCTTTATCCATGTGTTCTATGTCCAGTATATAAAAAAATTATTAAAAAAACATTTTTCATGTACAAAACAGAGGAGCCATTGAATCTCAACCGTTATACATATATATATATATATATATATATATATGTGTAGATATATATATATATATATATATATATATATATATATATATATATATATATATATATATATATATATATATATATATATATATATATATATATATATATATATATATATATATATATATATATATATCTACACAATATATATATATATATATATATATATATATCTTTCTGTTTCCTCAATCCTTCGACGTAACGCGAGATTTCTCCTGTTCTCTTCTGTATGTTGTAATATTATGTAATCTCATCGTCCACGTTCGTTCACCCTCGTCTCATGGCTCCGGTTTCGTATTCCTGATCATTCTTCATCGATCTTCTTCTTCTCCTTGCGAGGGTCATGGAATCGAAGAACAAAGCCAAGAGGTCGTTGTTCACGTGTCTCAAACCAGCCACGTGTGTCATGGATGTGTTGCCTTCATCAGCCCCTGTGCTCAAACGCAGCGCCAGGGATCCCGTTCTCTCCTATCTCGCCGTCGCTGATAAGCACGGCGCCGTTTTGCCCGCCATGCTTTCCTCCATGTTCGGAGTCCCAGATATGTGTGGAATTCGCCGGAGAAAGTGGAAGGCCATCAGATCTGCTTTGAACGAAACCTCTTTGGTATACTTTCTTCTTCTTTTCATTTCTCATATTCCTTTCTGTTATCCTCTTCACACAACGAACCTTTCTCCGATAATTATAAATCTTATAATTTCAATTTATTTCTTAAATGATAAATTAAAATTTTACTAGGCATAAAAATTATAAGTAAATAATTAATTTAAAACATACATTAAATATCTCTTTTGAAAAAGTGCAAATGGTTACGAAAATTTTCTAACAATGGTGACGGTCTGAATCTAAATTGTGGTAACAGATCCATTTTTATGGTTCTTGTAGATGAGTTTGGTTGTTAAAAGAAGGAAAGCAAATAAGAACAGATTATCCTTGTCATCAAGATCAATGAATAAAGAAAACACTGAAACGATCTCAGTTCCCAAACCTAAAAGCGGTTACGGAAACGTTGCATCCTCTATTTGCTCTTCATCTTCACGCGCCTATCATCTACCCCCCTCTGTTTCTTCACCGAGCATCGGTCACGTTTCGAGCTTTTCCACTCAGCAAGCGTTGCCATCACCAAATGGTGTGGCGAGGCAGAAGCAACGTGGCATTGAAGATAAGAAACTACTTTATGATTCAAACATGGCTCTTTGTTGTGTATTTTCATTTAGTCTGTTGATTTTGATCGTGTGGGGAAAATTTATTGCTATACTATTCACTTCATTGTGGTTGTATCTTGTGCCTCTTTGTGGAAGAATGAGATGCAATGAGGGGGGTTGGTGTGAGGGGAATGAGATAGCTAAAAGTAATAATACTAAGAAGAAGGTTGTTATATATGGAATAGGTGATTAGGATTGAGAAGAGCCATAGTTATCTCTCTCTTACCTTCTTAAGGGTTAATCTCTTCGAAGTCAGATAGTGGTAAGGGTAAGGTAATGTTTATTCGTGGGAATGGGAAAACCTTGTTCATGATCTTGGTTTAGAATTTAATCAATTGATTGTGCAAGATATGGTTTCTTAGTTCAATATCTATGTCAAATTTTCATTATAATTTGTTAGATTCTTTACAATTTATTTCAGGATTTTAGCTCTTTTACCATGCAAGAATTTTGTAGGGTGCCATATTTGAATTTTTTTTGGTAAATAAAATGTGAAGTTAATAATTTCCATGTTTATGGATAGGATCATGATATGATAACAACTTTTTTTAACAATATTTTTACAATAGATTATTTGTCACTATTTTATTGGTTTGTATATTTGAAACAAATCCATCACAAACTATCACTTAAGCGATTGTAAAAAAGTTGTCAAAAAAAATTTGTTAAAAAAACATTTTCCTTATGGATATAAGAAGCAAATAATTAATTACATACTCACTAATGAACCCAAAACACCTCATAATAATTAAACTAGAGTCTAATTATTGCTTCATAGCTACAATTAGAGTTGTCAAAACGGGTCACCGGTCCAACCCACCACAGATTGGTTATTTAATGAGCCAACCCAAATCCGACTCATTTATGAGTGAGGCCAGAAAAATTCGAACCTAGCCTGATCCACCACGGGTTGGTAGGTAAATGGGCTGGCTCACTAACTCACTTAATTACAATTTTTTTTAAATAAAAAAATTACAAACTTTTTATAATTCAAATCTAAACAAATTTCACTCGTGTTTGATTAATTTTGAAAATAAGGAACTTAAATAATTTTTTCAAGCAAAAAAAATAATAAATATTTTTTTATAAAATTAAAATTAAATTTTAATGAAATAAAATTAGGTAGGTAGGTTGGTGGGCCAATACGCCCCACTACAAGTTCAACCCGCATGAACCGGGTTTAAATGAGTTGGGTTGAAATCTGACCCGCATAAAAAAAATATAATTTTTTCAAACCTAATCCGATCTGAACACGTGGTGGGCCGAATTGACCCGCAAATTGTGACCATTTTAACAGGTCATCTATGAAGTTAAAATTCATCTTCCTCTTCATATCTAATGATATTTAATTTTTGTCACCTTTCTATATCTCTATTGGATAATAAATGTACATGTATCGTGTCCGAATCTATTTTTTTAGGGTTTAAAAATTAATTAATTTTTATAAAATGTAATAATGATAAATAAAATATAATAATATTCAGTATTTAATATTAAAAGGATATATTTTTATTCTTTTAATATTAAATATTTATAAAAAATTAAAATTATATAAATTTCAAATCAAAATATTAGATAACAATTATAAAAAAGTTAAAAAATTATATAAAATACTACTCAATTAAACTTATATAAAAGTGAATGACAACTCCAAATTTAATGAAGCAAATGTTAATGAAATAAGGTTTAAAAAATTAAAAAATATTCATAAAAATTATAAAAAGAAAACGAATATTCAAGTTTAAAAATATTTTAAATGTCTATCTACTCTTTTACTTTAAATATAATAGTATAAGGGAGTTGTTGGTTAGGTAAAGAGAGCTAATTGCTTCGTTTTTAAGTTATAGATATCTTGAAATCTGTAATTGTGTGATTAAGTTGTATGATGAAATTTTGATCTATTGAATTTGGTCTGTTTTGAATGTTTGTCATGTTGAATGTCTTAGTTGCTTTTATGTTGATTGAGGAATATAGAATATGAACATTTCAGCCAATTAGAATGTGTCCTAATATTAAAAATTGTTTTTTAACCAAAGTACTAAGAATGAAATACTAATTTAACCCTTTGAATAAGTTTCATTTGCCTCAAATCACAAAATTTCATCTGTTGATGTTTGATACAACACTAAGCAGTGGTAGACTGGTGTTGCCAGTTCATTATGTAGGCCAAGGAGTATTTTAGTTTCAGGTTGTTGAGTGTAAGTTTTGTACCACTCAGCCCCAAAATTTGCGAATATTGTGGCCTTGAGCGATAGCAAGACACCATTGTAGGTATGGAGCATTTTAGCTCTAATACATTAAGCACAAGAAAGTGTTGCTAAGCACACTTTTTAGCCAGAAGAATGACACTAAGTGATACTTTTTGCAAAATGTTTGACATTGAGCGTGACCTCCAAGCACCAATTTGTATGTTGGGTTTGTCTTATGTTTAAGAGTGTTATGGTGTTTTACTGAGTGGTGATATTGTTGTGAACATTTGTGGTAAATGTTGTATCTAGTTTTTTTTAAGTGAAAAACTAGTATGAATGGATAAATAGTAAGACATTTCTAAAGAAGAAATCCTCTTGAATGTGTTTCACGAGGGTGTGCGTCGATGTAAGTTGTATGATGTAAGGAATCCTTTTGCACACTAACTTACCCTATTGTTTATTTTAGTGTTTCTTGTGTGTTTATTTGTTTCTTTTGCAATAATCACCTTATTAGTATGAGTGGACGAAGAGTGTAGATATTGAAGTATCTTTAATGGAAGATAGTGATGTTGCGAAATATTCTTCTTATTGTTTAGTAGTTTTCCTTGGTTATTTTAGATATAGTTATTATTATGGTTTTTTTAGACAATACTATTAATATTTTATCTATAATTTAAGACAAATTTATTTTGTTTTATCAATTTTATAACACCTTATTTTATTAGTTGTAAAGTGCTAAAAATGAAATGTTAGATAGAAGCTACCTTGGAGATATGATACTTTCCATATGTTAAACTAATCAATACATTAAGAGATAATAAAAATTATTTTAGCGAACAAATTTCTTCTAATGAAACAAAAGTTAAGGATTAAAAATAATAAAGAAGGTAGACTTTTTATATTACTTAATAAATGAGAGCTTAACACACTTGAAATTGATAGTAAGACATTATTTTTCATAAAAAATAACAATAAAAATATATTAAAGATGATTAGAAATAATTAAATATGAGATTTGATTCACTAAAATTGATTATATATTATTTGAACAAAGAAAAACCAATGTGTAATCAAGATTGTAATAACATTTAAATCAATTTTAGAGAACATGTCAAATAATTACTATAAAAGAAAAAAAAAAGAGAGATTATTATTATTATTATTTTTATAATTATTATATATATATATATATATATATATATATATATATATATAAAGTCTTTCAAAACGAATTCAAACAAAACTTAATATATATTTAGGGTTTAGGGTTTATATATATAAAGTTTTGTTTGAATTCGTTTTGAAAGAATAAATAAATTATATATATATATATATATATATATATATATATATATATATATATATATATATATATGAATGTCAATTGGTTAACAAATTTATTTGTTATCCTACATACGCGAATGTCAAGTTGTTATATCTTAGCCATTCTCTCTCTTACAACCTCACAATTCTTACTGTTTTAATAACTTTTTTATAACATTTAATTAAAAATAAACTTTTTATTATCCTTATATCCACTAGTAAAAAAAATAGCTTTAGAATGCGTCTAATATGCTTCGATTTTGAAAAACCCAAAGCATATTAAAATGCGGTGGCGTTTTTATAATTAACGAGAACTTATATGCTTCGGTTATGAACGAACTGGTACCTATAGGTGATACTACTTCGGTTATGAAAGAACCCGAGGCATAAAACTCTCTACAACTCACCTACTCTCACTGCTGCTCTCTGCAAGTCAGACTGACCAAGGAGATACCGCCTCGGTTCTTTGCAGAACTGGTGTCTACAGTCTCTGATTTTCTTCTGAAAATGTGTGCGCTGCAGCATGGACTACCTCGGTTTATCCAGAACCGGTGCTGAAATACGCTACGACCTCGGTTTTGAAGCAAACCGAAGCATATAGAATTATTTTGAATTTTTTTAAAGATGTTTAGGCATCGGGTTTGAGTAGAACCGCTTTAGTAGCTCGCATACGACTTCAGGTTCTTGTGAAACTAAGGTAATATACTTTGCTTTATTTTTTAAAAATGATTTACACTTCTTTGTCTTCCATCGAGCCCCTCCTTTCTCAGAGTTTTCTCATCCACCAGAGCCCCTCCTTTCTTAGAGTTTTCTCTTCCACCAGAGCCCTTCTTCGACCATAGAAAACCTTCGTTTCGGTTTCTCTTCGACCAGAGACCCAACGCGAACTGATGCAAGGCGAATCTCTGTTTCGATTTCTCTTGCGGTTGGCCTTTGTCGTCTTCTCCGTGCATTCACTGTCGTGCCGCCATAGCACCGCCAACAACTTCGCTCCGATTTCGATTCACAGATAGAACCTCCAACGCCTTCTCCCACCTATTACTCTCGATGCCAAAATGGTAAGCCACCGTGACGCCACCACTGCTCTATTTGTAAGCAGCCCTCTCATTTTCAAGCTCTCTTCTTTCTTCCATTATTCACCACCGCCAACACCCAACTCTCCACTACCATCCACCTCTGACGCAGATCTCGAGGCCAAGAAGAGTCAGAACAAGCTGAAGCGCAAAGTTCCCACCTTTGCTCAAAACTTGTGTGCTTTATGTTGGGTTGATGCAGGAACAAGCTGACGGTGGTGATGGGAAGCTCGGAGGCTAACGACAACCGAGTTGGGCTGAGTTGGGGATGGGGATTTTAGGACTGTTATGGATGATGTTGACAATGAGGTGATGGGGTTGGGGTTTGAGTATGAGGCAGAGGAAGGGGAGGTGAATTATAGTGGGAGTTGTCGGGAGAGGGAAGATGCAGCGGAGAAAGAATGGTGCAAAAGAAAAAAACACTCTTTTGCCTCGGTTCAAGTCCCAACCGAAGCACTAGACTCCACAATACTACTTTTGTTCGCAACCTAGGAAAAAAAGGATAAACTTTTTGTCTCGCCTGTATATGCCTCGGTTCAAGAACCGCTGTCTATGAGCCAAACCAATCGATGCCATATCCCTTAACTGCACTAGTGATCGTTCAAATAATCAAATCAAGAAATGTATACAGCTCCTAGATATCAAATTATCATTTTTGGTGAACTTCTTTGATATGGGTCTTTGAACTGTCTATAAACACTAAAAACGTTAAAATACAAAAAAATCTTCCGTTACATGCGAGTGTGAATGCTTTCTATTATGTAATAAAATTATTGCAATATCTTTTTTTAATCATATATCATATTAGGATAAAATTATACAAAGCCATATACAGTAAAAAATTATAAAAGTGATACCACTTTTGTATAATATAACTGCAGGACTAATATTTTTTTAATTATTAGGACTGATACTTCTTATTACATAAAAAATTTAACTAGGACTCATGATAAAATTAATTGGAATATGGAGCTAATGTAAGGAAGTGTAAAAGAAAGAAAATGAAAGAAAGAAAAAGTAAAAAAGTAAGATTATTAAAAAATAAAATAGTAGTGGGTTAAAAGAAATAAAAGAAAATTTTGCAAATAATTTGATTGAAAGTATAAATTAAAAGGTTTTAAGCTTTATTTTTTAAAAATGATTTATACTTCTTTGTCTTCCATCGAGCCCCTCCTTTCTCAGAGTTTTCTCTTCCACCAGAGCCCCTCCTTTCTTAGAGTTTTCTCTTCCACCAGAGCCCCTCCTTTCTTAGAGTTTTCTCTTCCACCAGAGCCCTTCTTCGACCATAGAAAACCTCCATTTCGATTTCTCTTCGACGAGAGACCCAACGCGAATTGATGCAAGGCGAATCTCTGTTTTGATTTCTCTTGCGGGTGGCCTTTATCGTCTTCTCCGTGCATCCACCGTCGTGCCGCCATAGCACTGCCAACAACTTCGCTCCGATTTCGATTCAGAGATAGCACCTCCAACGCCTTCTCCCACCTATTACTCTCGATGCCAAAATGGTAAGCCACTGTGACGCCACCACTGCTCTATTTGTAAGCAGCCCTCTCATTTTCAAGCTCTCTTCTTTCTTCCATTATTCACCACCGCCAACACCCAACTCTCCACTACCATCCACCTCTGACGCAGATCTCGAGGCCAAGAAGAGTCAGAACAAGCTGAAGCGCAAAGTTCCCACCTTTGCTCAAAACTTGTGTGCTTTATGTTGGGCTGATGCAGGAACAAGCTGATGGTGGTGATGGGAAGCTCGGAGGCTAACGACAACCGAGTTGGGCTGAGTTGGGGATGGGGATTTTAGGACTGTTATGGATGATGTTGACAATGAGGTGATGGGGTTGGGGTTTGAGTATGAGGCAGAGGAAGGGGAGGTGAATTATAGTGGGAGTTGTCGGGAGAGGGAAGATGCAGCGGAGAAAGAATGGTGCAAAAGAAAAAAACACTCTTTTGCCTCGGTTCAAGTCCCAACCGAAGCACTAGACTCCACAATACTACTTTTGTTCGCAACCGAGGCAAAAAGGGATAAACTTTTTGTCTCGCCTGTATATGCCTCGGTTCAAGAACCGTTTTCTGTGAGCCAAAACAATCGATGCCATATCCCTTAACTGCACTAGTGATCATTCAAATAATCAAATCAAGAAATGTATACAGCTCCTAAATATCAAATTATCATTTTTGGTGAACTTCTTTGATATGGGTCTTTGAACTGTCTATAAACACTAAAAACGTTAAAATACAAAAAAATCTTCCGTTACATGCGAGTGTGAATGCTTTCTATTATGTAATAAAATTATTGCAATATCTTCTTTTAATCATATATCATATTAGGATAAAATTATACAAAGCCATATACAGTAAAAAATTATAAAAGTGATACCACTTTTGTATAATATAACTGCAGGACTAATATTTTTTTAATTATTAGGACTGATACTTCTTATTACATAAAAAATTTAACTAGGACTCATGATAAAATTAATTGGAATATGGAGTTAATGTAAGGAAGTGTAAAAGAAAGAAAATGAAAGAAAGAAAAAGTAAAAAGGTAAGATTATTAAAAAATAAAATAGTAGTGGGTTAAAAGAAATAAAAGAAAATTTTACAAATAATTTGATTGAAAGTATAAATTAAAAGGTTTTAAAATTATATATTTAATATATTAACCAAATTTTCAATAAATTAATTAACTAAATATTAAATGATAATTTTATTATTATTAATATTAGTATTTGATGAGTCAATATTTTATTCACTTCACTTAGTTTATTGTGCTAAAATTAGTCGGGGAATTGTGCTTAAACGTCCGGTATTTTTCCGTTTTTGCTAAATGTGCTTAATTTGATCGGAAATTCTTATTTTAACTAATTTGAATTATCTGAGCTTATTATTTTGCATTATTAATTACGGGAAAATTTTGGAAATACAATTTGGAACATTTTGAAGGTTAAATGAGAAATGGCAATTGAGCCCAATGCATCTCAGCCATTTCAATTTTCGCACAGTGCTGCGTGAATGTTGTGTCAACTTGTGTGTCTTCGTTCGAGATCAATTCTTATCCGTTTTCCATGCAATTTTTTTTTCATAGTTTCGTCTGGATGTCTATTTTCACGTATAGTTTTTATTTTGTTCAAATTCATTTTGTGTTGTTCCCAGTATTTTTTTTACTCCTCTATGTCAGTCTTGTGTTTACTGTTTGAGTGACTTATAAATTGTTTGCATTGTTTGCTTGTTGTTTAGCAATTGTGGTGGCTGGAATTGATCATTTAGAAGCAAAACTTGGAACCCACTTATGCATCACACGGCCAATTCATGTTTAAAGCACATGAGGAAGAAAGTGTAATGTCCATTCTCGGCTGCAACAAAATAATAGTACACGGCCATTGCAAAATTGGTTTGGTTTAAGAGGTTAAGCACATGGAAAAAGTGGGTCACCATTTGTAAACATCTTTCGGTTTTGCTTGTTGTAAGAGGCATGGTAGCAAGCTTAAGTCAAAGGACTGTTGTCACATTATTTTGGCAAGAAGCTCATGTAACAAAAGTGGGGGCCACCAATTTGAGAAGGCAATATTGTTTTCAATTGAAAATGGCACATGAAGGAAGCATTCACGACACAAAATGGGAGGCTTCTTTCTCTTAAATGGGAAGACAACATAATAGAAGTGGGAGCCACCACCTTTTTCTTGGTTTGGAACGTGTTTTCCATTTGGAAGTGCTGCACATGAAAAACCAACACAAAATGCACATCCATGCTCACAACTCCACACGGTTTCATTCAATAATCAAAGTGAAATAATGGAAGGGGCCACCAAGGAAGACCACATATCACACGGCCAAAGCTACAATTCATGTAATATTTTATTGAATTGAAAGATGAAGCTTGATTAAAAAAAAGAGACACCACTTCACGGTTTTCACTCTAGGAAGGCATTTGGCAAGTCAAAAAGGGGCCACTACATGGAGAAGCTCACGGCCAATTTGGCTAGCATCATCTTTTCATTCTTTCTTGGCTGCAACGTGAGGAAGCAACAATTAAATATGAAGTGCAGCAACCACATTCAAGGAGTTGGAAGCTCACGGTTTCTCCTTGGAAAAATGGTAGAAATCTTACATGCTACATCCAAGGCAAACATAGTAAGCCACTACAACACAAGAGCACATATCCAGGAGAAGGGGCACCTCACGGCTTTCTCCATTTTCTGGCTGCACCTCACGTAAAAGAAGGGAGAGGAAATGGAGTTGATGGCTTGGCATGCAAAGTGTTGAATTTGTTGAAGTAAGAGAGCCACCAAGTTCACGGTTTTTATCTCTTTGGAGGGATGCTTCTCATGGCTTGGATGGAAAAAGAGGAGGCCACCACCTAGGAGTGGAAGGTCACGGTTTTGAGAGGCTTGAAGTGCAGATTTTCTTTAGCTCTACATCCCTTCCACACAAGATTTTGGTTTTTGATCTTCAATTGTGATAGAAGCTCACGGCTGGTCCAAAAAGCAGCAAGGACTTCATCCTCCTAGCTATCTTCACGGTGAGCAGAGCTTTGGTGAGAGCATCCAGCAGCAAAGAGCATACAACCTCATGAAGGAAACTACGGATGCTTGGAAGAATGGAGAAGAATGTCAACGGCTCTAAGGTCTAGAAGATGACAAGAAGTGGAGGGCCCCTAACCTATTTCCTTTGCAAATCTAGGAGTTGAAGAAAATCAAAACCTAGAACCTACGGGGTAGACAAAAACAAGTCACGGGAAAGGAATTCACGCTCCCACACAAAAACAAAATGTTGAAATGAAGGAGAAGTCACGGGAGGATGCTTATGAGTTTTGGCTATAAATTGGAGCAGCAGCAGAGAAGAAAAATGGGAGATTTTATTAGATTTAGGAGTAGTTTAGGACACCCACTTCCTGGGAAGAAGCTCTCGCCTCTTCCTCTTCCACTCTCTTTCTCAGATTTTCATTTTAAACAATGCAAAAGTTGTAGAATTTGATTTCTGTGTCAGTATTTGGGTAGTTGTTTCACTGTCAAGAATTTTAATTTAAATGTTGAAACTTTGATGGATTTTATTTTCAGTTAAGTGTTTTATTTTTGTTATCTGTTTCATTGTACCGTTTATTGTTTTCTTCATCGTTATATTTTGTTATTTTGATTTAATGTTCATTTTATTTTCAAACGTCGTTTTTAATCTTTGATAAATTTCATTTTCAGACGTTTTATATTTTTACCGTCTTTTACCGTTCAGTTTTTACCATCATTAAAATTTATTTCAATGTTTTTAAATTCAGTTGTGTTTAAAGTCCGCTTCAATTTTAATTTATTTTTCCGCACAAAACCAAAAATCACAAAACCCCCCCCACTTCGTGTTAAATCTGAGACTGAACCACAAAAATTGGTCCTTGAGAGACGACCTAGGAGTCACTTCCTAGTAATTATACTGCATTAATTCTTGCACATCAAATTTGACGGGTCGTGACGCCCGTTCAGCAGTATTAGTTTAAATATTTTCTAATATTGTTATTTTTAGGCTTAAATACTTACTTAGTCCCCATGTTATGAGGTAATTTTTTGTTTAGCACCCGGTTTTAAAAATGTAGACATTTGGTACCTATGTTTTGAAATTTGTATCAATTCGGTCTTATCCGTTAAGTTGTAAGGAACGACGTTAAATATTAAATGATGTGGCAAATAACTTATCTGACATGGCAAAAGGTAATTTTATACCAAAGACAAGTATGAAAATATCATTTCATTTACGTGCTTGCCCTAAGACATTGATCTCGAAGGACCTTAGGTGAAGGAGCTGAGGTGAAGGAGCTGAGGGGAAGGAGCTGAGGTAAAGGAGGTGAGTTGAGGTGGGGTTCCCTTCGTTGTTTGGTTCGTGTGAGGTGGGCGCCTTAACTTGAGGAACTATTGTTGTTGTCTTCTGAGGTGAAGGAGGTAAGCTGAGGTGGGGTGCCCTTCCCTGTTTCCTTCGTGTGAGGTGGGTGCCCTAACTTGAGGAAGTATTGTTGTTGTCTTCTCTGTTTGTGGTTCGTTTTTGGGGATTGAGGTTGTTTTGTTGGTGTGGATGAAGCATTAATTTGTCACAACAATGCAATGTCAATGAATCACTGTTCATCTTGCTCATGGGGGAGCTCTCGTGGTGCTTCATCAAGAGGAATAGTTGGCAGTCAAATATGCTATTGTGGAGAGCTTGTCGTATTGAGAGTCACAAAAACTATTAAGAACGAGGGCAAGCCTTTTTGGGCCTACCCTAATTACAAGGTTTCTTTCCTTCGTTGTGTTTTTATTTTGGTATACATTTATTTGGTTTTTCATGAAATGTTTTCGGTTGGATGTTTTGTACAACGGAATCAAAATGAAGAAGTGCGAGGATGTAATTTCTTCAAATAGGGCAGTGTAGATAATGTAGATGAAAGGGATACTACAATTGGATGGCAAAGGAGAAAGATTATTAATTTGGAAAAATCACTTTTGGTTTATCAGAAAAGGGAGAAGGTCTTAATCTGGATCTTATGTTTGATGGGGTTGATTAATATCATCTTTGTATGTCTTATGTTTTAATTTTGTTGAAGTGGTGTATCAGTCACATTTTGTGATAAGAAGTTAGTTAAATTGTAATGTTTCTTTGTTACCAAATGAATGAGAATCTGGTTGTAATGAGATTGTGCTTGTAATGACATTGTACTTAATGAAGAAGTTGGTTATATTACAATGTTTGTTACTTCAAGTGTAATTTTCAGAGAAACTAATGAAATGAAGTTTGAAATCAGAGAAACCAAATTAATATGTCTATCACAATACATTAAATATAATCAAGTTTCAAATCAGTGATGCAAAATAAATATGGCTATGACAATACAAAAAAATATAAACAAGTTTGAAATCAGAGAAGCCAAATTAATATTGTTATGACAATAGAATATGACAGAACCCAAAATGTCAATCGAAGGTCCAACATCACAGAACATCACATATCATCCAAAACACTTCAAATATGATCCAAAATGTAAACGTTGTTAAGTGCAAAATACATGACAGAAAGCGACACTATTTAAAGTCAAAGTACATATCCAAAATACAACAAATATGTACTTAATGTTTGAAAGTAGAACAATCTAAAGTGGTGTTGTAATTTGATCAGTCTGGGGTTCTTAAGTAATCTGACTTGCTTGAGTGGGGTGTGGTGTAGCTTCTTCGTGTTGTTGTTGACTTGCTTGAGAAGGGTGTGGTGTAGCTTGGTGTAGCTTGGTGTTGTTGTTGTTGACTTCCTTGTAAGCAATTAGTTCTTCTATGCCCAAATTGTCTACAAATGGAACATCTCTTAGGGATTCCTTTTTGTCCAAGTTGTGTATCATCCTTTTTTTTACTCCGAACTCTCTAGCCTTCTTTTCTTTCTTGGTCTACCTGGCAACACCCGTTTTGGTGGAGGCAAAGTATCAGGATTTGAAGTCCTTTGCCATAGATGAGGTCCATTGAGAGGGAAAATGATTGAAATGTATGTTTCTTCATACGTGAAGGTTCTAAACCAGTGCGGGATGAACTCTTCTGGATTGATGTTCAAAAACCTCAATGATGTGACTGCATGACAATAAGGAATTCATGTTACAGTCCACTTTCTGCAGCTACAGTTTCTTTTCTCTACATCAACCACATACTTTTCAGCTATATTGGATGTATGGCAGATCTCAAATATTTGCATCCCTGACCAACTACAAAATCATAAACAATGAATGTTAAATGGAAACAGTTGAAACAAAAATATTTAAGCAAATCAGTAGTTGTCATACTTAGGTATCCACAATATTTTGTCTTCTCTAACTTCTTTTGTAGCCTCTTTTGAATTTTGGGGCAAATGGGACCAAGAAATCTACTTATCTTCTCTCTATTGGATGCCCACCTCTTCATGAGGTATATACGAATCTCTTCCAACATTGTTATGATTGGTTTCCCCCTTGCATCTAAGATGACACTATTAAAAGCTTCCGAAATGTTATTCACAAGTGTGTCATAAGCAGGTCTTACTATAACTCTGGATTTAGACCAAAATCTGCAAAAATATCAAGTTAAACATTTGGAAAAGAAAAAAACAATTGGAAAAGAAACAAACATTTACAAAACATGAATTAGCATTTATAGTTTTGAATACTAGCCTGGGTGGAATAGCTATCAAGTGTTTGAATGCATCTTCACTAACGTCTTTCATTTATCGCATCACTGACTCCCATGCTTCAGGGTGTGTTAATGATGTTGCCTTCCATAGTAATTCTCTCAGAGTTATGCCCCCAAATTTCTTCCTAAAATTTGCATATATGTGCCTGACACAAAAACGTTGGTCCACACTAGGCAAAAGATGTTGTAAAGCTGGCAGAAGTCCCTATCACAATAAACAAAGAACCTATGAGTCTTAAATTTGCATGGTCATCAAAATAATGAATAAAAGGTACACATTTACTTATTTTCTGTTGATCTGATACAAATGTACACCTTGAACAAAATCCCCTACCTCCAAGATCATCAATTAAGCATTCTAAAAACCAAGTCCATGTTTTCTTATTCTCTACTTCAACAACAGCATATGCTAACGGACACATCTGGTCATTGACATCTCTTCCAACAACAATTAAAAGTTCACCTCCATATTTCCCTTTTAAGAAATAGTCATCCAAATGGATAATAGGCCTACAAGATACAAAGTTGTCCTTACATGCTTTGAATATGGCCTTATCCTCAGTTGGTTTTACATTAACTTTAATTGTTGAGCCAGGGTTTGATCTCAGTAACTCGTGTGCATAATCAAACAGTCTTTCATATTGTTGTTCGAAACAACCATCAATGTTGGCAGATGTCATTGCTTTTGCCCTACTTGTTTTAGACCTAGACACACCAATGTTATATTTTTTACAAAATTTATTGTGCAGGTTTTTCATATTAATATCTGGATTTCCTTTCGTGCTCTTCTCTAACCTCCCACCTAACCATTTAGAGGTAATTAAACCAATTTTGAATTCTCTACTGCATGTATGATTGTCTACAATTTTCCTTAACTGTCATGTACGTTGGCTACTCCTATATCCACAATATGCGTACCATGGACATTTCCCTTGTGAACCACAACATATTCTTCTCTTGTCATTCTTAGAAATCTTCAACTTTCTATCGTTATGTACTCCATAAGTTCTAATTGTATCAGTGAAATTTTTTTTTCTTTTCGGGGAAGTATGTCAGTTGCCATTTATATTCTTTCATACTAATTGGCTTTGTGAATATCCAAAATCTCCATATCGGGTTGTTTCATGATCTGAGTCATCACTTAAATAAATACTGCCACAACTATCAGATTCCCACTCACTATCAGATAATCCCCTGGCCTGTACATGCTTATTTGGAGTAGTACATCCACTTCCTGTACCCACTTCAACAAACAAACTACCTTCGCAATGCTCTTCTTGGGATTGTTCATCTTCATTGACAAAAGCGTCTTCATTAGAACCTGTCCAACTACTAACATCAAACTCATCCTGTTCATCCTCTACACCAACACCAACATCATCCTGACCATTCCCTACACCACCACCAACATCATCCTCACCATCCCCTACACCACCACCAATATCATCCTCACATCCCCTACACCACCACCAACATCATCCTCCCCATCCCCTACACCACCACCAATGATATCATCCTCACCATCCCCTTCATAACAAAAACCATCATCATCTTCACCATCCTAACCAACGTCATAGACTTCAGGAACTTTATCTCCATCCTCAGTAACTTCTTCTTGACCATCTTCACCAACTTTTTGTTCACCATGTTCAGCCGGTTTACCTTCACCATCCTCACCAACATCATTGACCTCATGTTCATCATGTTCACAAACTTTATCTCCATCCTCAACAAGTTCTTCTTCACCATCTTCACCAACTTGATCTTCACCATGTTCAGCCACTTTACCTTCACCATCCTTACCAACCTCATCAACCTCATCACTTTTATGTTCACCAACATTAGCAACTTCACCTCCTCCATCTTCACCAACTTCTTCTTCACCCTCTTCACCAACTTTATCTTCACCGTCTTCACAAACTTTACCTTCACCCTCCTCACCAACCTCATCATCATGATCTTCACCTTCACCATGATATTGCAACATATGATATAATCAGGTTCGGACATCATGTGAACCATAAACAAATGAGCTTGACCATTCAATATCGCAATGCTCACCACATGCATTGCACATATGTCATCACTTAACAATTCCAACCTAGCTTCTAATACAAAATCACCCAGGGAATATCATACCTCCTTAACATTTGTATATCACATCTCCTTCAGTATGGTCAAGATTGCAAAATAACTTAATTTGCCTGTGTCAACCATCAAGGTATTGGTATAACCTCCATGGTATCTAAGTAACCCATCATTCACAAACTTACCCCCATGCTGAAACACCACCTCAACATCAGGGTCCAACATTTTCTTTAATTGTTAATTATTATGTGCATATATAAAAGTAAGTGTCAGACTACATGAAATTGGTTAATGACCTTCACATGCATCTACTATCATTATTTAATGACCTTCACATGCATCTACATTATAAAAATGCCATGTTTCTAACAATTATTAAACGTGTAGGCATACAAACTTAATCACGCACAATTATTGTTTCACCTACAACATTCCATTTTGTCTTAATGCTTAAATAAATATGCAAACTACATAAATACGAAAGACAAAATAGTACGCACTAAAGGTACAATAACACAAAACAATATGCACTAATGAGGGACCAAAAACATACAAACAGTACGCATAAGAAAACGAAAGGCAGTAAAGAACAGGACCACTACAAACACAACAAAGGAGACCACAACGGGACACACTAAGGAGACAAGAAGACAACATACTTTCATGGGGGACCGCAACTACATAAAAGAATTGATAAAAAGCGCACCTTTCACCTTTTCGCTTCGAACAAATACCACCGCAATAGCTGACACACTGCAAGATACTTCAGCATGCCTTTTCGCTCAACAATCTCCTTCCAGAACGTCAATCCTTGACTCAGTATCAACCTTTGCTCAAAAATCCTTCCACACTATCAACCAAAAGAACGAACGAAAAATCCCTAATTTATAACTTATTATTCGTAATGTTTTTCATTCTACAATAAAAACCCTAATTACTTTATTTCCCCAATTTAAAAAAACGTAACCCAATTTCAAATCCCTAATTCTGGCTGCCACGTCAAGTAACTTAAGCCAACACGTTGCCACGACGCCATTTATTGCACAGTTTACATCCACAGTCACAAAAACGTTATCAATTTTAACGCCGTTAAATGGTAGGACTAAAGTGATACATTTTTTATAACATATGTACCAAATGTCTACATTTTTTAAATCGGGTACTAAACATAAAATTACCTCCTAACATGAGAACTAAGTGAGCATTTAAGCCTTATTTTTATTACTATATTATTATTATTATTTTATCATTAAATGTTTTTTATTATGTTTATTATTATTACTTTTAAATATTTTATTGTTATACAATTAATTATATTATATAATATAATAAAATAACACAATGAAGTAACCATCGCAACATCAACATCATCACAATAGGATTATCCTATCTCAAACACAATACTATGCGTTGAGTGTTGCTTCCTCCACCACTACTACATGCTCCCTACACCACCCCAAACCTATTTTGCCCTTATTATAAAATGGATATCAACATTCGTTTCACCTTTAACGGATGTTGACATCTGTTTACATATTTTATATTTTTGTTTATTGTTTTATTTAAAAAAAAAAAAAGAAATCTTCAACGGATGTAGCCATATACATTTAATAGATTTTTCAAAAATTTTTAATTATTATTTAAATAATAATATATAAACTAAATTAATAATAATAATTTTATTAAATAAAATAAAATTAATTTATAAATAATTAAATAATAATTTTAAAAAAAACTAAATAATATTTATATATTAATTTAAAATATAATAAATTAAAAAACTAAAAACTAACAGAAAACTTCATGAGTGTCGCCACCGGACATGGTAACTCCGTTTTAATAAATTTTTTTAAAATATTTTATTTATTATTTAAATAATAATACATAAATTAAATTAATAATAATTATTTTATTAAATAAAATAAAATTAATTTATAAATAATTAAGTAATAATTTTAAAAAAATAAATAATATTTATATATTAATTTAAAATATAATAAATTAAAAAACTTAAAATTTAAAAACAAAACTTAACGAACGATGTGAACATTGTTTAATAAATTTTTTAAATATATTTTAATTATTATTTAATTAATAATACATAAATTAAATTAATAATAATTATTTTATTAAATAAAATTAATTTATAAATAATTAAATAATAATTTTAAAAAATTAAATAATATTTATATAATAATTTAAAATATAATAAATTAAAAAACTTAAAGAAAAACTTCACGGATGTTATGAATGTATCACATCCGTTTTAATAAATTTTTTAAAAATATTGTAATTATTATTTAAATAATAATACATAAATTAAATTAATAATAATAATTTATTAAATAAAATAAAATTAATTTTAAATAATTAAGTAATAATTTAAAAATAATTAAATAATATTTATATACTAATTTAAAATATAATAAATTAGAAAATTAAAAACTAAAAAAAACTTGTGACAATTCTTTAATGAATATCGTCATTCGTTTTAAAAAAAGGTAGGAGTGTGAAATATTTTAAAATATAATAACGAAAAAACAATGTAAAATGGTGTAGCTGCGTTATGGTCTATAAAATAAAAAAACATAGTTATAATTACTTATGTAGGATTGATTAGCTTGACAAAAAATCACATCATCAATTACTCTTACATTCATCATCAATTATCTGACAGAAAAGCACATACGTATACTTATATTCAAATGATATTATCATGGATTTCTGGCTGTGCTAAAAAAATGGGAACAAAAGTATTAACATTCTATAATTCTCTTTTAGTTTTTCCTTCTCACTTTATAAGTTAGAAATGCAAGAATGTTATGGGTTTGTTTTCAGCTAAGTGAGAAGAAAAAAAACTTTCTTTTTGCATCTTGGAATTTAAGAGTTTAAATATGACACCGGATAATAATGAGAAAATTAAATAATATATAAAATAAATTTATAAATTTATTTTCTTAAGATTTTATGTTGAAAATGTTATTAATTTCTTATTTGAATTAAGTCTAGATTTTGTTATTATTGTGCTTTTTGGGTAAATCGAGTAATTCACTAATATCTAAAACATAATCCCTGAAAATTAAACATGATTTTTAAATTGTATAATTTAAAGGCTAAAAATGTCTTTTAGAATTTTAGAAATAAAAAATAATTACGAGATTTAAAAATTCAAAATACTTGCAAACTATATAATTTAAAAACTAAAATGTAGAATCGCAACAAAAGGGAATGAATTTCACTATCTCATAATTATTCTCAAAGAAAAAAACTATATTCATATTTGTGTTTGTATTTTTTCTACTGTTTTAATATAAATTAATTAATTTTTATAAAATAATAAAAATTATGACAAATAAAATATAATATTATTAAATATTTAATATCAAAAGAAATTCTCCTTTCTTTAATATCAAATATTTAAAAAAGTTATAATTGTGTATACTTTAAATTAGAATACCAAATCAAATTATATAAAAACCAAAATATTCATTAAATTTGCAAACTTTAATGTAACAAAGTTAATAATATATAAAAATATCTTTGAAAAATTATGCAAAAATCAAATATTCAAATTAAAAACTATTTTAAATGTCTCTTTATTTCCTTTCTTTAAATTATAATGAAATATCTTTTTATACATTAAAAAATATTATAATACACCACTGGAATGAAATAACACAAAAAAATAAATATTAAACTAATAATAATTTAAAGTTAACATATATATTTCGTCTTTTAAACTTCAATAAACGTCGTTGGATGGTAATAATTTGATAAACAAGATTCATAAAAGTAATATTAAATTATTATATTATAGTAAATGAAATTTTATTATACAATGTATTGATAAAATTATACTTATGATAATGATTTAAAAATAAGAATAATTGTATAAAAATATAAAAATTATACATGATAAAAATAAATAGCAAACACAATTATTAAAAGAAAATGATCAAATATGTGTTTTAGAAATAATTTGACAGAGAATCGAATGAAATCATATAGAGAAAATGTATAATTATGTGTATGATAACGTAGAATAGCATTAAAAATCTAAAAAAACTTCTCAAATATCAAATTAATCAAATTGTCGAGAGATAATTAAAATTGTTTTAGAAGAACACAAGAATGAAACAAAAATTAATAATAATAGAATAAAAAAGATAATTTTTTTATATTACGTAGTAGGAAATGAGTTTATGTTATTAAACATTTAAATTGAGAGTTAAACACTCATATAAAAAAGTAAACAATAAATAAAAATATTAAAAAAGAGTAAAAATATTCAAATGTGAAACATAATTTTTTTTATAACATACATAATTTGAATATAATTATACAAAAGTTATGATTTGAAGAAAAACATATTAAAGATAAGAATGGATTTCATGATAACTCAAATAATTAGAAGAGAAAAAAATGTGTAGGTCAAAGAGAATGTTTTTTTAAAAAAAACTAAAGACTAAGAATAATATATGTGTATATTATTAGTTTAAAATGTGTAGGTCAAGCATGTATTATAATATTTATTAGTATAAAAAATAAAGAGAATTTGTCATAATTTAGAGAAATGAAGTAGAAAAATATTTGAAATATTAATTTTAAACTATTATTTGTTTTTCTTTTATAATTTTTAAAAATAATTTTAACTTTATCAATTATTTTTCATTTTCCCTTCTTTCTTTTTTTCCATGGGTCACCTATGTTACTTTGCATAGAAAATGACCATTAGAGAGCAATATTTACAAGTATCAACTTCATGCATTTTGAATTACAAATTTTGTTTTTTAAAAAATTTCAAACATTTTATTTCTTTTTTGTGTAAGGTGATATATTATTGAATTTATAGATGAAACTTCAATATTGGATCAAAATTTTCGATAAAGTAAATGAGTTATCGAATGTGAAAGAGTTCAAAATAATGAAGTATGTGTCAAATGTAGAAGTATTTGTTGGAGATATTGTGTTAGGTCTTTTACAATGGACGAGGTATATAGAATTTTGTTGATTTTGTGTAATAAATTTGACACATCATATGATTATGTTATGATATATTTGTATAAGTATTTGGTACATGCAATGACTCACTTCAACGAATATGTTAGGTGGCATTTGAACTTGATTTTTTTATTGTGACATTGAGGTTTGACAAAGTTAATGCATAACATGGAAGGAAGACTTTTATTTTGTTAAGTTGTGGAAAAGGTGGTAAGTACGAGAAATATATGCATGATTTGGAGGCAATTTTATAATTAGTATAAGAAAATGTGATTACAAAGTAAACATGTTCACAATGTAGAAGATTTGATATTGAAGGTAATATGTGGTAATCATGATCATGAATTGGCTAAGATATTAGCTTATCACTCTACGTTGTTAGATTAAAATCGAATGAGCATGTCATGGTTGTTGACATGACAAACAATCTAGTGAAGACATATTCCTTATTTTGAAAGAGAACAACAAGGTCAATGTCAAAACAATTGTACAATGCAATATGTGCATACAAGATATCACTAAGAGGGTTTATAACTAAAACTCAACAACTAATGATATTACTAGAGTGTTACAAATATATTCAATGGAATAGGTGTAATGACTCATGACAAGTTGTAAGTGACATTTTTTTTACAGACACTGATTCAACTAAATTGTTGAGTGCATTTAGAATTGTATTATTGATGGACAACACTTAAATAAACAACAAATATATGTCGCATCTGCTTTAGATAGTATGTGTAAAACTAACAAGATTGACTTTCTCTACTGGTTTTGTGTTGTTAGTAAGTGTAAGAGAAATCAGTTTCATTTGGGCTCTGAAAAAACTTAAAGGGTTGTTTTTTAAATAAAATGTGTCCCCTCAAGTCATTGTTAGTGCCAAAGACCTTACTTTGGAAAAGGCAATCAATATTGTCTTTTCTGAAGCATCAAACCTTCTATGTGAGTTTCACAATAATAAGAATATTAAAGCAAAATGTAAAATGTTAATGAATTATATGGAGGCATGGAAGTTTTCATGGATGCATGGAAAACTATGATAGGTTGTGATTCATCTATTGGATGTTTGAAACATTTTGAATTTTTTTTGTATGTCGTGACCATTATTTTTTGAATATGTGAATGACGTATGGATCATTCCATATAAGAAGTTTTTTTTCAGGCCTAAACAAATGAGGTCATGGATTTGGGAATACAATATCAAATAACTATGTTTGTATGTGATAATTAGTTATTCTTAACATACATGAAAACGTTGTATGTTTTAGCTAATTATTTGTTTCATCATATGCAAGGTTGAATGTGTCCACTGAAATTTAAAGCTTGCAAAATAGTATGAAAGACTTGTATGATGTAAACAATGTCATAAGACTGGAACATAATAAAATCAAGACATCTTTTCGACAAAGTCTACATGTTGGGGAACACACTTTCAATTTGAGTTTGTATAAAATACTAGTGGACTTTGTATCTAAATATGCTTTGATGCACATTATTGAAGAGTTTGATTAGGTTATATATGGGTTTTGATAGTAAACGTTGTGGTTGCACCTTAAAATGTACTAGTGGTTTACCATGTGGTTGTGAAAGCAATATATGATTTGAGGATTACACCACTTAATGAAATTCATGTTGTGTTAACGAGATTAAGTTTTTTTAATAAGTTGTCATGTGTTTCATCATCTAAGTTATCTATTATTCAAGAGAAAATCTGCCATTTTAATTTGTTTTAAAATGTTACTAAATGCATAATCCATAATGTATTGATTTTTTTTTTAAATTTTGGATTGTGTATTTCAGAAAGTACAAAAATCAATACATTCTGAAATATACATTTTGGAATATATTTTCAAATTCAAATATACTTTCTTGAAGGCGCAATTCAAATTTTGACGATAAATATAATATATGATGAAAACTACCAAACACCCTTTGAAACTCAAATGTTTAATGATGCCTACCTCACCAAACACAACAACAAAACTCTATTAAGTGCTCGATTAAAAAAAGCAAGTTGGACACAAGTAAGAGGATATGGTTTAAGAGTGATGTGCTTGAAGTTAAGAATAAGAACAATGCAAAAAGGAAAAGATAACATTTATTTAAATTTGTATTAATGTAGTGTTTGTATAAGAAAATTTAAGAGAGCAATCCATTTAATTGGAGAATTTGAAATTCGTTGAAGTAAAATGACTTGTTTAGATGAGGAAATTAAAAGGAAATTTAAATTGAGGAATTTTAAGAAAGTATTTCAAATAAATAAAATAATAGAATTTGAAATTAATTAAGAAAAGAAAGAAATTGAAATTCCATAAGTCATGGAATTCATCATTGGTCACGATAAAAAAAATCACAGGTCCAAAAAGTCGACTTATATCAACCTTCACTTAGGGTTGAGTTGTCTCGACTATGAACTCTGGTCGACTTGACTTAACCTTCATCTAAAGTTGACTCGTCTCTGTTTATCGACTTGTCTCTATCTATAACCAGGAACTATTTGTCTCAACCTTTTGTTTAGCCAACTCAGCTCAACCTTTGGATTTGGGTCAGTTGAGGTGGAGCTTCAACTAGAATGACTTAACTCTATTTTTGGCCTAGACCTACTATGCTCAACATTTAGCTTAGGCCTACTCGACTAGACCTTCGACTAGTACCAAATCGTCTCGACCTTCGACACGACTTTTTAACTTTCGATTAGGGCTGACTAGTCTCAACATCTTGCTATTATCTACTAGTCTTGACCTTTGGTCATGGCTGATTCAGCTAGACTTTTGCCTGAATCAACATAACTCGAGCTTTCGCTATAATCGACTTGATTTAACCATTTGACTTTGACTGACTTAACTTAACCTTCCTGTCGCAACTGAAATCGCGACGGGACGACGATCCAAAAAGAAACGGGTTTTTAAGAACAAGAGATTTGGAGTCGCCACCATAGTTTATTCTGGAAAACTACGGAAAAACTATAAAGAAAGACACAGTCCACGAAAACCAGATTCTGGGTTCGGGAGTCGGTTACACGTAGGGAAGGTATTAGCACCCTACAATGCCTGCCCGAAGGCAGTACCTTTAATTAGATGCGCGAAAATTATATGGTTTACAAAATGTTTAACTATCTCCTAAAATAAAACTCTAAAGAAACAAAATATATTTTTTAGATTTTTGGGCCTGACAAGGATTGACCTTGCTCCTACGTATTCTCATTCAAAATGAGAAATCAGGGTTACGTAGTTCTTCTGGAACCGTTTGAGAAGTTTGTTTAGAAATTGTTTGAAAATTTGTTTTGAAATGATTTTGGATTTTTGGAAAGTGAACCTGACAAGAGCTAACCTTGCTCCTACGTATCTCCACTTTTGATGGAGAATCAAGGATCACGTAGTTCTGGCTAAAAGATTGTTTGTTTTCTTGAAAGTGTTGATGTTTTTAGCTTTTGAAGATTTTACATATTTTTTTGATATTTTCGAGAAAAAGAGGGTAATGAGTACTAGGCCGACGCGGATGGTCACACGAGTACTCATATAAATAAAGATATTAAGCACTTGGACGATGCAAACGATCACACGAGCACTCATATCATTATCTACTTATTTAGGAAGACTTGAGAGTATTGAGTGTTAGGCTGATGCGAACGATCGCACGAGCACTCATATCATTATATAATTTTTTAGATTGAAGATATTAAGTACTAGGCTGATGCGGACGATCGCACGAGTACTTATACCATTTAATTTTTTAAGATAGAAGATATTAAGTACTGGGCTGATGCGTACGATCGCACGAGTACTTATACCATTATTTAATTTTTTTTAGATTGAAGATATTAAGTACTAGGCTGATGCGGACGATCACACGAGTACTTATACCATTTAATTTTTTAAGATAGAAGATA
The DNA here is from genome assembly GCA_034642375.1 of Vigna nakashimae. Taxonomy (NCBI): domain Eukaryota; kingdom Viridiplantae; phylum Streptophyta; class Magnoliopsida; order Fabales; family Fabaceae; genus Vigna; species Vigna nakashimae. Next base: position 12,007,097 of record CM067764.1, on the reverse strand, counting down.
TTAAGTACTAGGCTGACACGGACGATCACACGAGTACTTATACCATTTAATTTTTTAAGATAGAAGATATTAAGAAGTACTAGGTTGATGTGGACGATCGCACGAGTACTTATACCATTATTTAATTTTTTTAATAAGAGAGAAAGGTATTGAACACTAGGTCGATGCGGACGATCACACGAGTGTTCATATTTTGTTATTTTTACTAAAAGAAAAAGGAAATGTTTTTAGCACAAGGACGACGCGAACGGTCACACGTGTGCTTGACCCTTAAAATAAAAATATTTGTAATTTCAATATTTTATCTTTTTTTTTTCTTATTTTTTGTAATTTTTATGTAAAACAAAACAAACAAGTCCAATAGATATAAGTAAAACAAAAGAGTGTGGGCTATCATACAAGGGGTTACATATAATAAAATCTGAAACAAACAATAAAAGCATAAAAATAAAATAAAAGCAAGAGAACATCCCGATAAGAATAAGGTTGCATAGAATAAAACCAGAGGTGTGGAATAAAATTAAGGCTCTTTAGTTTGGGCCCAAATCACTTTTTCTTCTTTGTATCTGTCATGGGTATCCAAACTAAAAAGTTTACAATTTAAAATATTTCAATTACTCCATCCACACATACTATTTAAAAATGAAAAGAATTCAATTATAAATAATTGAAATATTGTATATTTCAATTTTTGGAAATTTTAAAATTCTTTGTCCCATAAATTTGCATATTTGACATCTACTATGATATGAAAGTAAATGTAAAAAAAAAACACGAGGATCAAGGAAGAAACTGCAAGTTTTTTTATTTAGGCACAATAGTTCATGGTCGGCCTTAGGAAGATGATAGTAAAGTTATTTGAATGATTTTTAATGATTAGTTCTTAGTCATTCGGCCATAGAGACCTAAACTTGAATATATTTTTTTTCTTGTTTAGTATTCTTGTGCAATAGGTTTTTTTCTAGTAACATTTTAGGTAAACAGATTCTTCAACCACGAACATTTAGGCCTTGTTCACTTGAGTGGATTTGAGGGAGAGTAATTGAGGGGATTTGAGAGGATTTGAAAATAAATTTTTTTGTTGTTTATTTGAGTCAATTTGGAGGTAAGTGAGAATGAATTTGGAAGTAAAGTTTGTGAGAATTAGTGTAGGATTTGATTGACGTGACAGATTAAAAAAATTTACTTCCAAATTCAATCTCATTTACCTCCAAATTCACTCAAATAATCAACAAAAAAATTTATTTTCAAATTCTCTCAAATTCCCTTAATTACTCTCCCTCAAATCCTCTCAAGTGAACAAGGCCTTAAAGAAGGTGTCATACATAATCATTATATCAAATGTGAACTGATTTTTCACGTTTCATGTTTAATAACTTTAAGTTAAGAATAACTTTTGAATTGTTTGTATATTTAAATTATATTTGTATTTTTAAATAAAGTACTTATAATTTAAATATTAAACAAGTATTAACGTGAATATAAATTTTTGGGTGAGAGTCTTAACGTGTAATGTATATGATATGAGTATGGAGTCCCATCTTCCCCTTCTTTGAGTTCGGAGGGGATGGTTGGCATGACCATGACCAACGTATTCCTAAAGCCCCATCTCATTCACCTTCACTCAAAATTCTTGTTCCCTAACACATTCAAACCCTCCCTTGCTCATACTCTTACAACAACTTTCTTCATCCCACATTTCTCCACAACCCCTCTCTCCTACGGACCCTCCCTCCGTAAAGGTACTATACCCTCCCACTCCCAATCCCAATCATCGCAAAATCAAAACGATGCTGTCGTCCGGGAAGAAGTCTTCACCCGCGTCTTCCTCCTCGCCGCCCTCCGTGTCCCCTCCGCCGAATGCTCCGCCCTCGAAAGCCGACTCCGCGGCCACCTCCTCAACTGGCCCCGCGTCCGCAACATCGCCCGCGTCCCCGGCGATGAACTCGACCCTAGCCTCGCTCCTCTATTACCTCAGCCAATTAGCGGTGACGGCGAATTCGATAACGAAGAAGAAAGAACTCTCATCTCGGTGCAGCGCCGGATTCATGGTAAGGCCGACGGAGATGGCGACGTTCTGAGTCCCGTTCTGTACCGCGACAAACTCGCAAGGACGTTCAACTCGCGCGGATTCGTGAAGTTCCGCAACCTCGCGAAGATTTCGCGGCCGAACAGGAATAAGAAGAGGAAAAAGAGGAAGGAGGGGATGGAAGTGGAAGACGGTAGGCGCGTTGGGCAGAACGGTTTTGCCGTGGTTGAGGTTGTTGAGGAGGAAGAAGAAGATATTGTTGCTATGAGGAAGTTGCTGGGAGAAGAATTTGTCAGTAGCAAGTGGAGGGGCTCGACGAGGTTGCTGCTTCTGGACGAACGCTTCGCGGGTCGCGGTGTGGAGGAGTTGCCTGAGGCAATTAAGGTGGTGCCTCTGTTGTTTCAGTAATCACTCTTTCTATTCTGTGAGTTTTCACTGTTTGCATATAGGCCTTTTTTGTGCCAATTGTTGTGTTATCGGTGTGATTTGTTTTTCAACTTTTGTTTTGTGTACATTGGCGAAGAAACGAGATGATTATAGTTATAATGATTAAGGAACTTTTGGATAAACATTTCAGTAAACACTCTTGGAAGAAGAAAAATGAGAATGAAAAATAAAAGAAGATTCTAAAATTAGTTTAACCATAGCCATTAACATTTTTTTAGAGAAGGTGACGTGAGAGAACTTTTACAAATTATTTTATGTCTAAACTAGTTTTAGTTTATGAAGGAACTCATTTAATTTTTCATTCTTATCTTCTTGTCTTTAAAGTATTATGAAAATGTTTATCCAGACAGGTTCTAGGCATGTTCAAATCATAAATGTGATTGGTGATGCTGTTGGTGCAGCGAAGTTCCTTGTAAATGCTCTAGAATTAGGGAAGTCACATATTTTCTGTTTTCAAAGTTGACTAGATTTAGTTCTGTGTTTAGCCATAATATAGCTTCCCTTAGCAAATTTTTGTGAGAGTTGTGTGGGTTCTAATCTGTCATTCATTTGAATGAAGGTATGTATGGTCAAAGATCAATCATTTTACTTGATAGTGCACAACCTTATCTAACTTAGTAAGGAGGGATTTCTTTTTTAATTTATCGTCGCAAACCCTTCTATGGGACTGGGAGGTTTCTTTTCCTGCTGTTTGTCAAATTGGATTATCAATAGTAATAAAGGAGGTATTCAACCCACAAATATGCAATACATTGTGAAGCTATGGTGTGCTGTAATCTGAAATCATATTGGTTTAACTATCATGACCTTTTGTTTGACATTCTTTTTAGTTTATGCGACTTTACTCAGGCCATCTTGGCCTTCGTGTAAGTTTCGGGTTATTTTGGTAATATTTGCAGAAAGCTTATATTGTTTGTCCTCGAAATACACAGTAACAATCTTATTTAATGGCTCTTCTACAAGTTTCAATAGTGGTAGGTCAAAGGTGAACTAGTGAGCTGTTACCAAACTATATTTAGTTTAGAATTTTCATTAGATACTGATACTATTATACTGATACTATATTAGGTCAAATGTTGGATATCTCCTCATTTTTCATGTTCCATCTTAGTTTAAAATGGGATAAATCACAATTATGTGCATGTTTTTTTTATTAATAATATTTTGAAAATTTGTTCTATATGTGCTTTTGGCATCTATATTTCATCTAATCACTTATATTTTTTCGTCCTGTCTACAGGCTGTTTTGAAGGAGTATGCAGAAAAGAATACAATGTTGACCCTTGAGCTAGTTAGATGCAAGCTGACACTATTCTATGATTACTGGCAGATGACCGAGGTATATTATACCAAGGACACAGTATTACACACATAATCTATGTTTTGGTGTGTATATCTAAGTTTTCCTTTGTACATGTTATTCTTTCTCTTTGCATGGGTCACACGTGTGTTGGTCTATCACTATAAAACAAACTTCTCACCCATATGATTTGCTTGACTTGGACATTTACTTCTAATAAAAGTAGTATGACATTTCTGTTTCATTCCATGTGGCTATTTTTTAACACAAGTACAAATTTTGTCATCTTGTGAAGATAGTTTAAACTTATTGTTTGGAAATCCTGCATCACCTTCCTTAATTGTTTGAGTATATTGTGAAGATAGTTTAAAGTTATTGTTTTGAAATCCTGCATCACCTTCCTTAATTGTTCGAGTATAACTTATCTATCTATTCGGAAACTTTGCTTAAGGCCATTGATTTAGGATACATCAACAATTATATTTTAAATTTACATTCATATTCATGTATGCAACCAAGAAACATTTTTTGTGACCAGTTTTACCTGTTTGGTGTTCTTTATTCAACTTCAAATTGTGAATAAAATAAAATGATCAGGTCAATATTATTGTTGCAGGTTTTGGAGACCTTGTTGCCTGAGGGTATGATTGTTCCTTCAGCTTTTGAGTCTGTTGGTCATATAGCACACTTAAATTTGAGGGAAGAACATTTACCATACAAGAGGCTAATAGCAAAGGTTTTTGTTTTAGAAATAATTTTTTGTTATTGCATTAAATGTGAAATGTAAAATGTATTACAAATTCTTATCTGAGTTAATTTATGAAAGGATACTTTCAAATTCAGGTTGTACTGGATAAAAATAGGCCGAAGATACAATCGGTTGTGAACAAGATTGATTCCATTCAAAATGAGTACAGGACTATGCAGCTCGAGGTTTTAGCAGGGAACCACTCTCTTGTGACTACAGTAGTTGAGAATGGACTTCGCTTTCAGGTTGACTTAGCAACAGTGTATGCTCTTATTTCCATCCCTGACCAACATAGAAGGCTTGATTTACTAATTGCTGAATTACTGTCATTTCATGAAAATTGTTTGGTATTATGTAGGCGTGCATAACCTTGTTGAAGTACTCTGATTGTATTCTGTTTGTGTAAGACTGGTGAAACAATTATATCCTTACCTGATCTGAAATCTCTGTGTAGGCTAGGAACCATGTGATAGGTAGAGCGCAGCTAGAAAGAGAAACTAAAAGGAAGGACTTACGTATGAAAATATTTCTATCACTGTAGCATCGGAATCAAAGATTTTGGTTTATTGTATGTACAATGGTATATAAATAAAAAACACTGACAGTTCCCATTCCAACCGTAATTCCAGCTTGCCTTCTTGTCTTTGGCTTATAGTCTCTCTCTTTTTCTCTCTCTCCACAACAAATCCACAATATGCACGCCCCTCATGCTCTGCTGCTAGGTTTGTACTTAATCTTTATCTCTCCCTAAAATTGACCAGGTATATCACACCTTTTACCTCTCCTTAGATATGCCGTATTCATCTAGGGCCATGGGGCTGCTTCACCATTAAGAAATGTAGAATTTGACTTTATGTTGAAAAGTTGTATGAGGGATTTTCTTTGGCAGGCATTGGTAGTTGGTGGTCCCATGAATATAGACAGATTTACATTTTAGATTCTCTCTTTCTATTCGTTACATGTAGTTTAGTTTGTTAATATAGTTATGGTATTGATTCATTCATATGTATCTTTCTGTTTATAAAAGAACACTTACAAACTGTACATTTTAGATCCTTCAGTGTCATGTGTATACCAGTATATGCTGTCTCAATCTGGCTTACTCTCCATGCGTTCTGCATCTCTTTCCTTTAAATTATTGCTAAAGGCAGACAATTAAAAAACAATGGATACAATTAAATTTTTTGATGTAACTATTATTACAATGAAAAATAATTACATAGACATAAGATGTAAAATTGTAATAAAATATGCACTAAAAATAGTTATAAAATATTTTAATTTTTTTTGTTATGATCATACAATACAAACACTCCCAATTTTTCATCATGACTGTTCATTATTGATAGTTTCTTGTAGATCATGGAAATTAAGAAGTTGGTTGATGAAGATAAGGTTCCATAGGTAAAAGTGGCAGAAAAAATCTATATACAGAAAACAGTTACAAAACTAATCTCCGTTATTCATTGTTATAGATTACTAAGGCATTATGTGTTTAGATAGATTTATAACTTTCAAGTGAAGGTAGACGATGAGCCAAAATCTTATTTAGGAAGGTATAATTCTTTATAAGGAAGTTTTTAATATTAATTTATGTTGGAAGTCCTACGTCGATTAGTAATAAGGCTAATTTAGAATGGTGCAAATCTCATCTTACAAGCCAATTTTGTAAGGTTGGGTTAGGTTTAAAGTTCACTTCTTAACATGCTATTAGAGTCAGGTTTATAGTTTATCCTAGTAAAATTTGTTTTTTGCTGGACATATTGTTTCACTCGCGTTATCAGACCACCCATTAATATCTAGTTCCATGCACGAGATGTATATATCTAGATGTGAGGAGGTGTGTTAGAAGTCCTACATCAAATAGTGATAAAGCCAGTTTAGAGTATATAAGTGGGTGCAAACCTTACTTTACCAGATCGTTTTGTGGGATTGAGTTATGTTTAAAGTCCACTTCTTAACAATTTCATACTAGGAAATTTTAGGTTAAATATAAGTCACCGTTGTTACAAAGCAGTTATGGTGGATTGTGATGGCAGATTTCTAACCTGCTGCCTTTCTAAGGTGATGGTGTGCCAGGTCTCATGTGGTGTCCATACCAGAAGTACCTACCATGGCAGAAATGGTGGAAATATGGGTTAGGGTTGTTTGACCCTATCCAACCCAATCCTTAATTAAGAAAAACCCCTAGACAAACCAAATTGAGGTCCCAAACATTAAACAAAAACTTAAACTGCTTCTGTAATAGGAGGCATTGATAGGCTAGAATATAATTTGGATAGATACTATTCTGTTTTAGGAAGCTTTTAGGTTATTATTATATTAATTTTGATTTGGCAGTTATATGTTATGATTGGTCTGTCCAAGATAGCAAATCTTGGTTATAGGACGAGTACTTGGATATATTCGGTCTTGGTGCTGGACACGATAATACCCATTTAGGGTAAGAAACCTTACTTTGTTTCATCTTGCATGACAAGACCCGTTACGCCTAAATAAAAAGGGTGGATATTAACTGATTCTAGGTTGATAAATATATATCTATTATATCATTATAACAACACATTGAATCCTTCTAGCTTAGAGTTTCTCAATATCTTTGACTAGAACAATGATGCAACTGCTACAGTGATATACAGGTTGTGCTACAGATTTCTAAAAGGCAACTAAGGCATTAGATTGTTATTCTGTGTTTTAAAGGTGGAAACTCTTTGGTAGGGAGACCCTGTTTTTGTACTCAAAGTGGCCTAGAAACAAGATTATTTCCATTATTATTCTGTGTTTATTTCGAGTCAAACACTAGATAGGTTGCTTTGTCTCATTGGACCTCAATGTTGTTCAATAAAAGAACACTATAATATGGTGTTTTTGACCCCTCTGCCATTGGCAACTTGTGAAGTGAAGCCAGCTACGGTGTTGGCACAGGCTGCATGTTTATGTGGCAGAACTTTGGCCTTCGGTCTGTCATTGATAGCCTTACTGGACCTACAGTGTTATGGTATTGCATGAGTCAGTTATTGGTTGCACTGTTTTGCATACTGATTATTATTGTGAAATTTCATTCAATGAATATGGAGTCTAAATAGAAGGTAAATTAATATCTATTTATTCCAAATTTCAAAATATACCCAGGAAATTAGGTAAAAAATAAATTCAAGAGTATGAATGACCACTTTTGTTTCTTTTCTTTTTTTGTGCAGATATTGGAGTTCTAGGCTTGGAACTGAAAGACAAAGGCTTCTGAGTGGTTTCACACGGAAAGATGTTGTCTGTATGTGTCTACTCTTGTAAAAGATGCATACTTATGTTATCAACATTTTCAATTTCTTTTCATTATTGTCTCTTTCATAGTGGAATATAGCTGATCAGAGCAATCTGATGTCAAATGCAGATGAGTGATGACAATTGACAACATTTTGGTTTGTTTGCTTTGAGTGGGAGTTTGAAAAACAAAAATACTGTTAGAAATTAGAATATATGAACATATATTATCATATATTTAAATCTGATCATATTTTGTTATCCTCTAGGATTAGTTTTCTTAGTTTGAGGGCTTGAAACACAACTCTTATGATCTCATATTTATAATGATACAAGATGAAAGATCAAAAGGTTGAACTAGAAACCTAGGTACAAATCTAGGTACAGCAGTAGTAATTTCCAATACAACTACTTTCTACCTAGATTTAGTACTTATTGTAACACTCTCCTTCAAGTTGGAGCATACAAATTGTATCTACCAAACTTGAAACAAATAAACTTGATCCAAGACCCCTTTAAGGACTTGGTTAACACATTTGCAAGTTGATCTTACAAACTCAATACAATTTTTTTTTACAACAATTTTTTTGAATAAAAATGATAATCAATTTCTATATGCTTAGTTCTCTAGTGGAAAATTGAATTGAAAGCAATGTGGAGAGCAACTTGGTTATCACAATACACCTTCATGGTCTAGATTTCACAAAAGTTATGTTCTTGAAAGAGTTTTTTCTCCCATACAAATTCAGAAGTAAGGGACGTCATTGCCCTATATTCAGCTTCACCAGTTGATTGCCACACTACATTCGGTTTCTTATTTTTCCAAGAAATAATATTTCTTTCAAGGAAAACACAATAGACTATAGTAGAACGTCTATCAATAGGGGATCTTGCCCAATCAGCATTGTAGTACTTAGGGATTTAGATGTTTTCTTTATCTTTATATAGCAAACCTTGTCCTGGATATTTTTTGAGGTACCTTAGAATACAAATGATAGTATTCCAATGGTCAATATATGGAGCCTTAATGAATTGACTAACAACATCAACTACAAAAGATAGATCAATTCTAGTAACTGTAAGATAAATCATTTTTTCAACTAGTCTTCTATATTTTTATAGGTCAAAGAATGATTCACCTTCTATCATTAACTTTTGATTTGAGTCCATAAGAGTATCTACTAGTTTACAACCAATCATATCTATCTCTTTTAAGATGCTAGAGCATACTTCCTTTGAAGGATTACTACAATGTTTTTTTATTGAGCTTACTTCAATACCCAAGAAATATTTTGAGGTTTCCATGATCCTTGGTTTAAAATGTTTACACATAAGTGTTCATTTAGTTGAGATATTCTAGCAACATTATTTCATGTAATAACTATATAATCAATATATACTATTAAGTAAACACATTTCCTAAGAGATGTATGACAATAACAAGTTGAATGATCGCTTCACTATGCTTCAACCTAAAATTTTGAATCATCAAGTTCAATTTTCCCAACCAAACACATGGTGATTACTTGAGGCCATAGAGAGTGGCACAACTTGCAAACCAAACCAGACCCCTCCTGAGCAATAAACCCATGAGGTTGCTCCGTGTTGATTTCCTTGTTGTCTCCATGAAGAAAGACATTTTTAATATCCAATTAAAGTGACCAATGACGAATAGCTATCATGGCAAAAAAAAGTCATATAGTGGTCATTTTGGCCACTGGAGAAAAAACATCAGAATATTCAAGGCCATAAGTCTAAGTGTATCTTTTGGCAATTAATCATGGCTTGAGATTATCAACTTCACCATTAGGGTCAACTTTAATGGCATAAACCCATTGACATTCAACGGCCTTTATTCTAGGTGGAACTCACATGTATTATTTTGGTCAAGAGTTTACATTTCTACAATCATGGTTTGTCGCCATCTGGGCTTCATTCACATTTTTGGGAAAAGTAATAGAAGACATTGAGGATAGGAAAGAACAATAGGAATATGACTTGTGGCAACTAAGAAAGTTATAAATAGGATGTGGGTTTTGAGTAGAACAAGTATCTTTTGAAGACAATGAGCCAACTTGAATCGTCATCACTAGGAGTCGTGGTATTGAGTGATTGAGAAGAAATTGAAGTAGATGATTCATCTTGGAAAATTGGTCTAGTCATTTGGGTACTGAAGTGGTAAGTATTTTGAGGATGGCTTAAGAGGATTTTGATCGAGATTGACAGAAGCACTAGGAACAATAGACTCAACTATACTTTTTGGTTTCAAGAGAATAACACTGATACCCTTTTTGAAGTCTAGAATAGTCTAAGAAGACACATTTGATAGCACAAACAAAAAGTTTATCTAACTGTAGAGACAAATCATGAACAAAACATACACAACCAAACACAAAAAGAAACATAAAAGAGAAGATAATTTGGAAAAAATGGAATAGGAACCTTATTGCTAAGAGAAGAGGACAATATCCTATTAATAAGAAAACAAACAGTTTGGATAGCATTGCCTCAATGGTGGTTTTGTATATTAGCACCAAGCAATAAGGTAGTCTCAACCAAGTCTATTTTTCCTATTTGCATAACCATTTTGTTAAGGTGTGTGAGGACAAGTCGACTAATGTAAAATGTCATGTGAACTTAACTCCAGAGAAAATAGAGGAGGAATACTCTTTGGCATTGTCATTACTTAAAATTTTAATTACCCGACCAAGTTGATTTTTGATTTCATTCAAAAAGGATGTAAAGATACTCAATAGTTCAGAACAATCTTTCATAAGATAAATCCAAGTACATCTATAATATTCATCAATAAATGTGACAAAATATCTAAAAACCAAAAGATGAGACCTAACTTGGTCCCCAAATATGAGAATGGATAATAGAAAAACAAAATTACATATTGATTTTGACCTTTTAGGAAAACAAGGTCTAAGATGCTACCTGGTTGACATCACTCACATTCTAATGTCTAAATACTACTATGCTTACTGTCCTCAAGGACCATTTTTTTTTTAATTTTGATAAGTGGGGACACAAAACAGAACACATGCGGACTAAATCCAAAATATTATAACTCTTTAGATTCATGTTTGTTTGAAGTCCCACATTGACTAGAGATATGATGATTTCGTAGTATATAACTAGGTGCAAACTTCATCTTATAAGCTGGTTTGGTAGGGTTGACTTAGGCTTAAAATTCACTTCTTAACCTGATATCTCTTAGATAAAGTTGTTGTTTGTTAGGTCTATTGTTCCATCTACTGTCGGCAAATTGAGTTTCACTCATGAAAGACACCAACCATGTCATGAGCAATTTGTTTGAGAGTGGTAAGCCTATTTGCAAAGTTGTAAAGGCGCCGAATATCTTTTATAAAAATATTCCGAGTCTTTTTCCTAAAAGAGTTGTGAGTCTTAAAAGATCTAACAGAACCCAGTAATTTGGGTTCTACAAATTGCCACGGTAAGGCACAAAGTTGACAATCAATACGTTTCATTGTTTAGCTTCCATCAATACGTTTCATTGTTTAGCTTGCTCAAAAGGTACATTGCTTCCATCTTTTGCTCATGGTAACTTTGCCCTAGGAACCACATTTCAATTGAGGCAGACCACGAGAGATAATTTTTCTCATTGAACTTTTTAGAGGTAATGGTAGGAGTTCCAGAGGAGGAGAGAATAGGTCCAGTGGACATTTTACTCGGAGTTTGAGGAAACCAACAGAGGTTGTGACAGTTGCTCATGGAGATGGTTTAGATCCAGTGATCTTGGGAGAAAATTGTGACAGTGGTTGGGGGCGAACGGCAAACTGTGGCAAAAACTGTGTTGGACAAGACTGAGATCAGTAGAGCAAGATTGACTAGCTTTGATACTATCTTGAGAATAACAAGAGAGTATATTTTGAGGGCTTGAAACACCACTCTTATGATCTCATTTATATTGGTAGAAATTTGATACAATGAGAAGATGAAAAACCAAAAGACTGAACTAGAAACCTAGGTACAGAACTAGCTACAATAGTAGTAGTTCCCAACACAACTATTTTCTACCTAGTTTTAATACTTATTCTAGCAATGACCATGGAGAGACGGCAACATAGGATGATGGTTGATGGCGGTGAACAACTGCAAATTACAAAAAGAAAAATGATAGAAAAGGGTTCCAAAGATTGATTATCTCTTTGTTGTTCCTGGTTATTTATAGAAGAATATTACATCTGAAATACCAATAGTGTACAAAGAAAAGGCTATATCTAGGTAATTGATGTTAATAGGCAAAGCAGCTTTAAAGACTGACTTGTTAACCTATCTGAACAAGTTAGATAATCAAGATAAATTATTCTAACACGTAAGAGCATCAAATTCCTAAATACAGAATCTGGATGCAAGTATGTCATCAATGATGTAATTCTTTTCGTAGCTTTCCAAAGATTTTAATGCATGTGCATATCACCTGTTGGATAATATTTTAGAGAAACTACTTGGAATCCCTTAGACATTGAAATATACAGGGCTGACCAGGGAAAAAAATAATTCCGGAGGCTTTCAAGATTTATGATTATTCCCTAATAATTTTCTTAATTTAGGTAATGAATACCAAGTCTGCACTAACTTCATCTAAAAATTGCTGTCAGAGGTTTGAAATATTAACACATCCTTCCCCCTTGCATTAATATGGAATGTTCTTTATGTTAATCATGACGAAAAAAATATTCATGGCTTGCTTACACATGCATCATCATTTGACAGGTGATGTTTTCTCCGGAGTTGGTCCCTTAGCCATATCTGCTGCGAGGATAGTTAAGCGTGTTTTTGCTAATGACTTAAATCCATATGCAGTTGAGTATCTGGAAAGAAATAGTGTTTTAAATAAACTTGAGAAGAAGATTAAGGTATGATCCATGTTCAATGAGTATTTTCTTTAAGATGTTTTATGGACTTTTGCACATGAAGAGATAATAATGAAAATAAGTATGTTGGAATTGGAATCCAAATTTGGATTTGCTATTTCTTGGTTTATTCATGTTAAAAGCACAGCAACTTAGTCTTTTCTTCAACATTTTTGGACTTCTGTAGATTTTTTTAAGTATAAAACTGTTGTGAATTATCTTAGAGTGTGAAGCTAAGAAGAATGGACACCAAAGACACACGAAAACAATAAAATTTAAAATGTCCTATTAGGATTTGAAATACTGCATCGTGTATGTTACCAGTGTCTTCGGGCACCACTCCTTTCTTGAATTGATCATGATTCATAGGATGTGAGTGACTAATGGTTAAAAAGGACGTGCTGATTATTTTAGTGTTTTTCATGAATTGATGGGAAAACCCTGGCTGATGTTGGATTTGAATCTGCATGTGACAGCACTACTTCTCTTGATGAAATTTTCTGCTCACTAATGTCATTTGTTTGTTTCTCTAGGTCTTCAACATGGATGGAAGAAGGTTCATTAAGTCTCTTTATGCCAGTGATGTTTCTCAGTCCATCACGCAAGTGGTTATGAACTTGCCAAGTGAAGCTGCAGAATTTCTAGGTTGCCTCTCTTCACAAGACCACTATTTCTTTATTGTACAATATTTTTTGTGCACTGTCCAATTTTGATCCATCCCACACTTGTCTTCTGAATGGTACTCATAAATACGTGGAACTTCTCTTAATTTTTCCTCCAGCAATGGTTGATAGTTTTGGAGGGTAGGGTGAATCGGGGCAAACTGTTTTTCCTTACTGTCTGGACTATGTTTCAAGTAGTTCTGAGTAGAGTGAGGGTTGCAATGGTCTGTTCACTCTTCGTTGCTGCATACATACATAAATATATTCCTTTTATTGAGAGGAATAGTGGAAACTGCAAAAAGCAGTATGTATAGATAAGTTAAAGCCTTGCCCACAAGAACGTGAAGTTGTATATGATGTTCTCGATTTAACTACAGATCATGGGTCAAAATATTCCTTATGATGGAGACAGTAAAAGCATCACCACTCGTGCCAATAATTCTACTCTCGTCTTAATTTTTTGGTCATAAGATAATCTTACTCTATAAACCTAATGGGGGTTAAAGTAATAGCATTAACGCTTATGCAAACGAGATACTCCCTCTCTTTTCTTGTCTTGAAAATCTCACCATATAATTGCTTAATTAATGGCTTGGTCATTGATGTGCTGTTTGTCTCTGAATGAGATTAGTCACTAGAGTTGTCCTATGAAGTGAACACGTGCACTGATTTGGACGGTTGGGAGTTGCTGTACTCGGTCTGCTACAATTTTTTTAGTTGCTTTCGGTAGGAGTAAACAACTATAATATCTATATTTAATTTCTGAATATATTTGGCTTCCTCTGCAGATGCATTTCGGGGAATATACAAAAATAGACCCAAGGATGGGGAATATACTTTTCCTATGATCCATGTGTATGGATTCTCCAAAGCGCGAGATCCAGAATTTGATTTTCACGAGGTTGGTTGCTGATATTGTGTATATTTATGCAGGGTCTTTGATTGGACATCGCTAATCACTTTTATTTTTTACTTTGCTGTTGGGCTAGTGTTATATCTTGAACCTTATTCTAAAGACATCTTAATAAACCTCTTCCGGTGCAGAGAATAAGAATTGCGCTGGTAGAAGTAGCAGTCAACGTAGACGTGCGACGGGTACGACTTGTTGCTCCTGGAAAATGGATGCTGTGCGCATCATTTATTCTCCCTAAAAGTGTAGCATTTGCTAATACCACAGTTGATACCTAAGCAGTATTTGATTCATTGCACGAAGTAAATTTTGTTTCGTTGCACTAGTCGTCTAAATTGATGTTGTATATATTGGTAACATGAGGTATTTACTTGTTTAGTTTTCCAACCTCTAGGTCTCTAGCATTACTAATTAGTGGATATAAAAAAAATAACAAGTCCTTAATATTGAATTGTTAGAGCTGCGACCGGCTTGTTCTGAGTTTAGTTTAAATTGCTTTTATCCTATTGAAATAGGACAAATTGTTATACTATATATGATTATTTCATATTATTAATGCTATCTCGGCATATAACCATTCAAACTTGCAAATTCTTTTATTTGTAAATGTTCCTCAATTTTTACGAACAACACAAAGGGAGAGGAACGTTTATTCTAGAAATATCGAATGGACCTACTAATAGTGCGACCCAGTGCCTTGTACCTCTAGAAGAATGAAGACACCGCAGAGTCTCAACAACCAATCTCAGCAAAAATAACATGTTATTAAATTTGAATTTCAAGACCAAAATATCTTGAACTAAATCTGATGTTGAAGTTTCACAGCATGGGAAGATCCTTTCATGTCATTTATAGTGGCTCTTGAATTTGCTCCCAGAAGCTTCTTGTACAGCTGACGCTTGGTTTGTTCATGCACAGCTAACGGGGTCCACTGCATCTCTATTCTCTCTCATCTTGGGTGTGGCCCCATGCTGCTTGACATGTCTCCTCTCAGAACTCAATTGAAGTACATGTTGGTACTCATTTAGTTTTATTTATGATTTATGAAATGCTTTATCTTTTTGCTCAGATGATTATAAACTAACAAGACTGTTTGTATAATATATTGTACCATAAATTGAGAAAAGCAAAATGATATTTGGACGAGTGTGTTTCAATTTTGCGACGAAGGTTCTCTCTATGAATGAGCTAGACTTAACTCTATTGTTGTTAGACGATCCCCCACCCTCAATAGAACCTGCGTGTGTACATGATGGATCTTTATGATGTACATGTACGTACGTATATGTACGTATATACGTATATGATCTGTAAAACTGTGATAGGTCGCAGGTGGAGGACAGCTGAGGGATCTGTGGGTGTGGGTTTGATTTACTGGGAGTCTGGGGCATCTGCCAGACACATTGCTTTTATGTCTGGGCCTTTTGTTTTATAATTGTTTTGCTTTAGGCAGGTCCAGCACAACTACCAGGTGACAGTGACATTTTCATGCATCCAAAAAACACGCCCTTTCTGTTCTGCAATGAATGCTCTCTCAAGCACTCACTCAATTCTTTGATCCTGTGATCCCTGGATGGTCCGGATAACACTAGCCGGCCGGCCCAGGCAGCACAAATGCTATTCTACGATCCTGTTCCTTTCATCAAAATCTTGTGTGATACATGTACTATATATATCCAACCCTATGTATTATGTTTGTACTCCCTGCCCACTATGCGGTTGGTTGTGCGAAGGAGAAAAGTGTCCATTGCAATGGTAGGTGAGGGCAGAATGGTAAAATGGGAGGGTGAAAGCAGAGCAAATCTCAGTTCAGATTGAGATCTAAATAATGATCTCCGTGGGGTGGTCCTTCCCTTGTGATTGTCTTATTGGTATGGATATGTGAGGGAAATGGGAATCGGAGTTGTAGGGGAGGGATCTCTTGCAATTTTGTACTAAAATGGATTGGTCCTTCACAAGTTGCATAAAGCCAGAACCAACAGTTACTCTAACTGCTCCATTCCTTTATGGTAATCTCTACAAACAAACAATCTGTATTAGTTGCTTACCTCCTCCACTTCTCTCCCTCTCCCTCGTTAAACCACCCCCTTTTGTAGCTAAAAAACAACAACGGGAAGCCTCATTTCAGATGCTGGATTCCTCTATATTTATGAAATAAAGTATGGTTATATGTCTAGACCACAGTCATAAGACCACTTCATGGCACCCGCTCCTCTTTTCATCCTTATTCACAATCACAAGCTTTATTTGTCCACCCACTCTGGACAGATTAACCACTACACATGCCCATATTGGTTTGAT
The DNA here is from genome assembly GCA_034642375.1 of Vigna nakashimae. Taxonomy (NCBI): domain Eukaryota; kingdom Viridiplantae; phylum Streptophyta; class Magnoliopsida; order Fabales; family Fabaceae; genus Vigna; species Vigna nakashimae. The sequence goes on along the minus strand of CM067764.1, from coordinate 11,990,556 downwards.
CATAAACTTTTAAATTATGAAAATCTCCATTAAAACTGATGAAGCAATTATTTTTAAACTCTAGGCAATCATTATATTAGTATAGTATTAATGGAGATGCTCATTAATTCAATTATAGTTGAACTAATTGAATCATTTGTCAAGTGATAAATAAATATAAAATTAGTGGTGTTTTTATTTCTATACTTTTTAATAATGAATATTTGATTGATGTTTCGTTTACATAACTTACACGAAAAAACTTTAATAATGAATATTTGATTGATGCGTTAAAATAACATGTTTATCATTTTTAGAATTCTAACACATGTATATCATTGTCGTTAACATTGATAGACGGAATTGTTAAAATGTTATGCGAGATTTCTGACACTATAAAACTATTGCAGTAATTTCTATCGGATGTATAGCCGTAAAAAATTTCTTTCAACAACAAAGAGTGTAGCTTCTTATCAGGAATTTTATAACAATTTTATATAAAAAAAATTAGTAATTTAAGCAGCGCCATCAACCAAGTTAGTAAAGTTAAACCAAAATTTTAACTCGAGTATGTGAAGAATTATAATTTTTTCCTATGCAAAAAATCGTGAAATGAGGACAACTGCAGGGTAAATTTGTATAAAATGATTATTGTACATCTTTCAAGATTAAAACTGCATAATAAATACATTACGTATAAAACTTTATGTGTCTCATAATGTTTTGAATAAAAGAAAAGGTTTAATATCTATTTTGATATCTCTTTTTGTAGGGTCTGTTCAAAGTTGTTCTTCTTTTTTTCAAAAGTTCACTAATATCCTACTTCTCGCAAAAACGATGCAGTTAGTCCTTTTTGGTTACGGCATTAAAAGGATTAACGGCACAGTTGCCCAGCTGGCAAAAAACTGATGAGTTGTACAGTTTTAGTTTATGTGTTAAATTGAATGGTTGATTCATCCTGAAAGCAAAGGGATTCATCAAGAAAACATAGCACAAAGCAGAGTCCTTGTAAATTTTCGACTTCGCTTCCAGATTGACTCTTGAATGGCAAGCTCAGCAACGATTAATTTGACTCTGCTGGAAAGCAGTCCTTCACGGATATGGGAGCTTACTCCGCTGTTGCTGGTTTAGTAAGCTAAGCATTTCCTTCCTTTATGATTATGAAAAAGGAATGGATAGAGAGGAAGGCTCCAGGCTTGCTTTCTTTCTCTTGGTGTCAACATAGGAATGGGAGCAGTTTGAATGGATGCCTTTTTTCCCTTGTTGAATCAGCCAAGTCAGTAGCCTTTCTTTTATGAGGGATTGCCTGTTGATGCAAGGAATAAGGGCTGCTAAATCATCTACAGTACAGTAGTACGTATTAGGCAAATGATATTTTTCTTTCCTAGGCTCAGGAGCGTAGTAAGAGGATTCTGTTGCACCGGGAACCGCCGTCTTCGTCGGATCTCGATGAATTAAATTCTCCATCTCAATAAAAATGCCCCTAATTGATTCCCCTAGCCTTTTCCAAATCGTAATCACTTCGTTCCTGAGCGAGACGCTGAACTGATCAAAAAACAGGGCTTCAAATTTGGGAATTAGGTCACGAAGCGTCTCGAACACTTCAAGGATTCTGAACCGCGGTTCCAAAGACAAACCTCCATGAATGAAATTCAGTAACTGAATCGCGGATCCATGTCAAACCTCCATGAATGAAATCCATGAATCCCTTTACTTTAGGATCAATCAACAATTCAATTTAACACGTCAATCAAAACTGTACAACTCATCAGTTTTTTGCCAGCTGGGCAGCTATGCCGTTAGTCTTTTTAACGCTGTAATCAAAAAAGACTAACGTGCATCGTTTTTACGAGAAGTAGGATATTAGTGAACTTTTGAAGAAAAAGGAAGACAACTTTGAACAAATTTTATAAAAAAAAGAACCAAAATAGATATTAAACCAAAAGAAAACTATAAAAACACTTTTCTAGTATCAATTCAAAACACTTCTGTTGCTACCAGGTTTATGATAACTTTGACCAAGTTTTGATAGATATCACTGACTTTTGACTATTAAATTTCTTTAGTTATTCAGACTAACAACTTATCTAATTTTTCAGCTAGTCACTAATTGGTCCTGTCAAACCTTTTCCATCCATATTATAATCACATATACTTAAATATCAAACACCCTTCCAAAATTTAGATATCATAGCATGGTAGTTAAAAAACGAACCGTTCATGGTTATGTTTATTTTGTTTTTATAATAATTTGACCTAACTTAGTGATTATGGTGATACCAGAGACACAGGGAATAGAAAGAGTAGTAGATTATTTAAAGGTTAATTAACAATATTTGTATGAAGTGGTCCCCAGTTAGAAAATGCAAATGAAGGCCCCACCACAGCATCAAGAAGAGAGAGTGATCCCAAACAAACAAATGTCAATGATTTTTCTTTTCCATGCAAATGAAGGGCACAATCTGCTTTCCAGGAACCCAAGAATCCACCTATGTCTGCTCAATCCCAGCAATGCCCCCTCTCTCTTTCCCTCTCTCTCTCTCTCTCTCTCTCTCACACGTGCCAATTCTCTCTCCTCTTCTCTCAGCCGCCTATATTCTGTACCCACCAGCTCTCCACGTGGCATGGGACCACACCTTCTAGTGGGCCCTACTGCATAAATAAACAGTGTTTCTCTCTTAGACCACCTTCTAATGTATGTACATCAGATAAAAAAATCTTGGGTTGGTCACGCGGTTTGGGTTTTATGTCCCAAACACACACACACACACACTCCTCCAAACCAATTCTTAGTTAAGATTTGCAATACTGGTTTGGTCTCATAGGATTTGCGTGTTGGTGTTTCACTTTTGCGAATATCTTGTAGAATACCCCACAACATTGTTGGCGTGCATGTCAAATTTAATTGACATACACTGTAGATACTACTTAGTTAGTTAGCTATAGTACTGTACTCCAATTCAATTTCCTTTAAAGTAACAATTGTTGCAGAGTCTCCTTGCATAATCATAAGGAATAAATTAGAACTAATTAATAATGTGCACTCTATTTTGGAGATATTAAAGAAAATAAAAGAGGAGAGTATAAACCTTCCTATTATTTGAGAAATGATGAAAGATTTAGATTTTTTTAATTTGATATTCATATTTGATTTGAATTCAGTAACTTCATTAATTTGCTTAAGTTTGAGTCGCAAAATATACTCCAATTTGTTGCAATGCATTAATTGATGAGGAACATTAGATATTGACTGGTTTAGGATTAGGCGGTGATGAAATGATGGTGAAAGATTTTATCCTCAAAGAATGACAGTGAATAATGAAACATTTTAATTGCGACCCACTATTCCAATCAACATATCACGTGATTTGGCTTTCATAACTAAGTTGTGGGTGGTGGAAAATACCCATATTGATCGAATAGTAAAATTCCAACAAAAGAAAATACTAGCACAAAAAATTCTGAGGTAGTTAAGTATATGGATATAAGTGGAAGTTGCAACATAGGATAAGTTATATAAATTTCATGGCAGTGATACTTATAATGCTCTTAAACAACTAAACTAACACTGATCAGTCATTGATTGTTTTACATGATAAAGATTGCAACAGAGGCTACAAAAATACCAGATTGCATGGAACAAATAATCACAGAATCATACTTAAAATATCGGTAAAACTAAGAGGTAAAACTTACTTCTATTGGTCTGAATCACATGAACAATGCTGGGACTGACTAATTAAATAATCAAAAGAAAGAAACAAATTAATCAAATAACTAAAAGGGGATAATAATTTAATTTAATCTACAAATATGTCTTCATAGTCATATTGTAGTCTGGGTTTAATCTTAAAGATACAGTTAATAAGAAGTTTAGTATTGCTTTATTAGGGTTTTAAACAAAGTAAGAAGTACATGAGATCCTTGATCATTTAAGAAGTATTATAGATTGAAGTCTATATTGAAATAACTAACGACATGGATATTTTGAATAGAACGATTACTTGGATGAATAGAACATTCTTTTGGGTAGGAGTATTTCTCCATGTAAGTAATCAACAATAGAAGATCACATTAACTATATCTTGGAATCACAGGGAATTGCATAGGCTTTGCGTGGAAACTGTGTAGGGAGAGAAATTTTCCCACATTAGAAGGCACCACATGGGTTCAACTTTTTCTCGTTTCCAAATATGAGAATAGAAAGACCATCATTACAAGCCTATTCCATAGGCAGATTCTCATAATTCATGATCAAATCTTACTCCATATGATTGCCAAAAGACCGTTTTCTAAATGCATTACCGCTTAGACCCGTAGAAACTCATAATAACATGAGCACCGTGATGATGTGCCCAAAATCCTTACTTAATTAAGACAAAAGCAGAAAAAAGAAAAGCAAAAGGAGATTGTTATCTGGAAGAAGCAGAAACATTTGGGAGTGTGGAACTAGCAAAAACACAAAGCAAAAACAAAACCAAATACAAGACCCAAAAGCAAAACACACACACGCGCATAACCATTGTCCTTTCACCATTTCACACAGGCAGTTTCTGCTTTGTTTTCACTGAACTCTCTCTCTCTCTCTTTGTTTCTCTCTCTCTCTATATATATCGCACCTCCTTAAAGCCTATAGCATTTATCAAACACATTCTCTCTTCTGTTGCATTGAGTTTTCTTTTTTCTTCAAACAGTTACCATGGCTTCTGAGCACAACATGTTCCATGAAGAAGATGGAAAGGATGAAGCTGGAAGAAGCAGAAGCAGGAGTAGGAGGACAAATGGGAAGGGTCCAAAGAAGCCACCCCAGAGAGGTTTGGGTGTGGCTCAGTTAGAAAGGTTGAGGATTCAAGAGTCTTGGAAGAAGATGAGTGAAGGCTCTTCTGGAGTACTACCACCAGTAACTACCCTCCATGATCATCATCATCATCATCAACAACAACTTTTTCAGCGCCACCCATCACCAAACCTTGGCTTTCAGTTTCAGTGCCCTCAACAACATGTGATCAGTGGAAACAGCACTATTGGTGGGAGCTGGATAGTTCCTAACAGGGTTGTTGGTAATGGTTCCTATGGATCTGGTCCTCCACTTTTGGTTGGAACCCCTCTCGAGACCTCGAAAGAGCTCTCTTCAATTCCAAATCTCCATTCTCAACCTGAATGTTTTGATTTTTGCCTCAAGGTATACATCACTCCCTTCAACACCATGGCATGTGTATGAATAAATAAATTATATGTTAGGTCTTTAATTTGGATGTCAAGCAATCATGCTTCTCATTAACGGCTTGTGATTAAGAATGTTTTTGTTTAATTTCTGTTGAATGTTGATGATAATCCTAGTGTTGAATATTTTTATGTTCATTGTTTGTTGAGCATTTTTGTGTGTGTATGTGTATTGCTGTATTTGTCTCAGAAAACACGATTCAATGAAGACAATGAAAAGGGATCAAATGCAAGGAGGGAGAGGACTTTAGAGATATGGCCCAATGGCCATGATTTTCTAGGATTTATGCCCCAATCTTCTGTCTCAAGCCTTGTTGGGGAAACCGGTGATTTCTATGACAAACTGGCCAGGCATGATTCTGCTAGTGCTTATGCTTGTGCAACTCCCAATGATGAGGTAGATTCACTTCTATTGATTTATTTTATGATGGATGTTGCTACATGTTTAATGTAACATTATTCTTTAGCGTAGCTAATTTTTTAGAAAACTGTGTACATTTTGAAATTAAGATTGTTTAATAAATGGGCTTATAAATTGGTTGGTTTTTGGTTATGTTAGAATGTAGAGGTTGTTGCGGTTCACAGGAGGGGAAACTCAGCGAGTGGCAGGGTTTTCATGGAATATGAGTTTTTCCCAGGAAAAGATGGCAGAGGCACTACTCCCAAGGAGCTGGAATTGCCCACAATAGGTTCAGTTGGTGTAGGTGGTGGTGAAGCTTCTTCTATCACTGCTGCAGCCTATGGAGATTCTGCTTCTAATTATATTGATTTGTCTCTGAAGCTCTCACGCTAGAAGCAGATGTAGTGATCCCCTTTTTGGTGTTTGCTCAAGTACAGCTTTTATGTTTATTTCCTTTTGTTGTTAAACTAATACCAAGCTGAGCAATTCCATGCATGTCCTCCTTAGGAAAATCCCTTCTATGACTCTATCCTACACAAGATTATGTCATTTAATATTTTCCCCATTTCTTTTCTCTACTTTGATCCCTACTCATAACTAATGTTCGGTATATATATATCTATATATATAAATTCACATGATATTATTGTGTTGTAAGAAAAGAGAAGTCTTCATAATAGTTTTTCATGTAGGACAAAATGCTCTAAACAAAAAACAAACAGAAATAACATCATGGATTGATCAACTTTCTATCGGGGTTAGGCAAAGTTTTCTCTTTGTTCTGGACTCTAAACCCTAGCAACTGTTCCACATGATACAACACTTTTGCAGGCATCTCTTTATTTTATTATATGTTACAAGGGCTTTCTGTTTTAAAGTTAATTTACATCTTTTATGTGCTGAAACACATGACTGGCATCTCTGTCTTGCCGTTTATGGGAGTTAAGTAGTGCCTTCAGAGAATGCTCCAGAAAACGTGAAAAGGGTTCATCAGAATGGATGCAAATGCCAAGGGCCAACCCTACACTGGCATTCTCATCTGGCACCTACAAAAGCAGGAAAATGAATCAAAAAATGAAACGAAAATACAAAGAAAAAAAGTGAAAACAATGCAAGTTGTTACTACCTGAGCACAATCACCTTTTGTTTCTTTTTCCATAGTAGTAGGAGTGGCTGCTGCTGGTGAGTACTGAGTAGTGAGTAATATATATACTGTATGCCTCACCAGGCTATGGCTATGTTTTTGAAGCCATGCTGAGGACAAGTCTGCGATGGGTATAAATATGTTCAGGCAATAAGGCAGGAGAGTGTCAGTAGAAGTAAGGATGTGGAAGCTTTTTCCACCTCTTTTTCATAGGGTGCCTTTATCGTCTTGTCCTTCTTATGCTCTCACCTTTTTCCCTTTTGTTTTCTCTCTAGCTTGCTATTGTACATTTGGCAATGCTTCTCACTGTTCATCTCTTCCTCTCAACAACACACATAATCATGATCTCTCCCCTATACATTCAGTTGTTGCATTGTGTACATGTATAGATAATCTATCCTTTAAGCATGTCATCAAAGGTTTAATTAATTTCTGCCATACATGAAAAGAAAAAATGAGATCAACTTAAGGGTGTCTTCAAGAGATTAGTTATTAGCTTATCACCCAGAAATACTCTCAAAAAATCTCTGGCATTAGATAAATGAGAATATATTTGACATTCCAAAAACTTTGGGCGAAAAGTTTTGTAGACATGTCATAGAGTTGATGCCTACTGTGAAGAGTTTGTGGTCTAAACCTAGTAGGGATTTCTAACATGTTCTTTTTGGTCAAAGTGACATGCTTGATCTAGCTTTCAGAATCATAAAAAACTATTAAACCACTGAGAGAGAGAAGGGTTTTTGCTTTTTCTTAATTGACACATAAAGCACGTACTCAAGCCCTCAATCATGATCTTCTTGAAGGATGTAATCGAGTGCTCATTATATGTTGTGTGTACTTTTTCTCCCTTTTTCATAACATGCATGATGATTGAGAAAACCTGAAGTAAGGTTTGATTCAGAATTCATCGAACTTTGATGTATTTGGTTCATATAAGGTGGAAGAGAAGGGGAGAGGGAAGAAAGAATGAAAAGGTGAAGAAATATCAAAGATTCATGAATATTTTTGTTTAGCAGAACTGAAGGGAGGAAGAAATTAGTATGAAAGAATATTATAACGATAAGATGTAGTTTATTATATTATCTCTTCAACAGTTATCTGTTTTAGTTTTTTTTTAATCAATTATAGGCATTTACTATTTAAAATAAATACCATTAACTTTTTATTCATATTGTTCATTTCTTCTTTCTTATCTATTTATACTCTTTTTGCAACTTCATTCTAACATGTATGATGATATACATCTTGAGCATATATGAATTGAGAAGGTTGTCTCAATCATTTTGTTTTCTTGTAACTCTCTAAATTCGGATGACAGGATCTTTAGTCCAATTGCGTCTTAAAGTTTAGGTTATCCTGAAAATAAATATTAAGATAACATGAATTATTATTTGTAATCATACTTTATTTTAAATAATTTTCAATTGAGTAAAAACTAGAAATAAAACAAAATAAAATAAGATCTTATATCTATTTTCTTAGAATGAAAAACTACTATTTTTTGTCTTATGTGAAAAGTGAAAAAAAATAAATAACGAAAACATTCAATAACACACTTTTAAATATATAGATAAGAAAAGTATTTTATGCAAAGAAAATTCGTCATATTATTAGAATTGACTTGGTGCCAAAATTTGGCAAGAACATGTCTTACCCTAATTTACCCTAATGTTACTTTTTCGTGTTTTATGTTACAGTTTGTCCAAACCTAAATTCCCCAAATTTGTGATAAAGTGGTTTGGAATTGCACATATTTTATCCAATAATACGATACTAGTATTTCTAAATAAACTAGCAAATTTGGACGTTGGCGTAATTGAAATATCAAAATGTTTACCATGAGTTAAGTAAAAAATTGTGAAAAACATTTAAATTATTCATGTGATGGACAATAATATTTTAGACTGTAATTTGAATTCTAATTAATAAAGAATATACAAATATCTTTTAATTCACATAATAAAAAACACTAATAAATTTTAATATAAAATAAATTTACGAATTTTAGATCATACAACCCAAAATGTATTATAATTTTTACAATTTAAAATATTTTTTCATAATTCAAAGGTAATTTATAATTTTTCAATATTCATGAAAATCATCAAGGTCGAAAGAAAGAAAGAAATGAGGAATTATTCAATATTATTTATAATGAAGTTTATAAAAAAAAGATTATTTCTTTTTCTTGGAGTGATAAACATCGAATAGTCATATTCTATAAAAGCTGAAAAGTAGAAATGGAGAAAGTACACACAATTCTTCTATTGTTTTTTTACCAGTCTCTTATATTCTGTACAAATTATGGTGTTTTCTTATTAATCTGCTTCTACTTTTCTTCTATATTTCTTGTGCCATTTAAAGTTTCGATTTTTTTTTCTATTTATGTATTTTACAGTTCTTGTTTTAGGATTAAACATTTTACATCATTTTTAATCTAATTGTTAATTTTTCATGATTTTCCTATAATTTTTATTTTATCAACTTCATTTTCTAAGAATTTATTCACACTAGCTACCACAAAAATAGTTTTCACGTTTATTTTTTATCTTCTGTTTTTAACGTTGGAGGAAAGTCCAACATCTTATTCGATGACCTTAAATTGATGTTAAAATATAACATTGATGTTCAAGAACATTGGTCACACTAAAATCTAACGTTTCTTAACAACAAATACCACAAAACATAGACGCCCAATTGGCATCATTTTAAACTAAAATTAGGTAGCATTTAGTGTATGATAATGCACTAACAAATGTCAAACAACATCGAACTATACCATAACCGATGTCTTGTTAGTACATTAACATACATGTTTTTTTTAAGTTATGTTTATATATACAATTTACCTAAATTTGAAAAGTAAATAATATTGTAGCCGAATTCAAAATTTTCAGCACAAATTATATATCAAAACTAAAGCTATTAACACAAAATATAACTACTAACACTAAAGTTATGCTAAAACTATTAAAACAAATATTAATGTTATTTTGGATCCTAATTTCATTGTTTCAATAAACACGTTGAAAAATAATACAACTTCATTATGTATGAATATTAATGTTTAAAGTTTAATGTGATTTCTAATACGGGAAATGTACATATAATTACCTTTGTCCAATCATATCTAATTAAAACTCGAATGATGTTTTTTCTCCAAGACATGATGTAATAGTCACATTCCCATGAATCTTGTTGTTTATTACATTAAACATGACAAACAAAATAATCACATATCAAAGTCATTAATTGACATAAAAATTAATAACTTTAAGAGGAATAAATTCCAATATTTTGATATAATACTTGAATTTGTTGTGATATGGTATTATCTGTTAAGACAAGATCGTCTAAGCAAACATTGTTTTGAAGTTTAAAATAACATCTAAACGAAATAATGTTTAATCATCTATGATATCTTTAAATGCGTTGAACACTACCTTTAAAAATGTCTAAACAATATGAGAAGTATGATATCACAAGAGTGTCTAACGTATACATAAAAAATGTTAAACACTATAGAGCTCCTAACAAAGCAGCTAATCATCATAGCGTCTAACAAAAAGATAAAGCATCTGAACAAAAAGTTTCGTTAAATGCTACATAACTAAACGTCTTTACAAGTTACTCAAAACATACTAGCATCAAATGATCATACCAAGCATCACGCTTAAACACTTAAGTCATCTGACACATTAAATGCCTAAGATCGTCTAATAGTTTGAGTGCATATATGTTCAAGTACTTTGTGTCTGTTGTATTGTGCTCTCTTTTTCTATGCAGATTATCAACTTTAGTTAAAAGTCTACTTAGAATCAAAAGAACATTTAGAGAAATGAAGATATTCAAAGAATGTTTCATACATGCCTTTTGTCTGTCTCATCCGTACATAGCACAATTGCTTACAAGGAAGCAACATAACTTCTGACATTATCATAAAGGCTACATACCTAGAAGAAAGTCAAAGCTCTGAGTAACAAATGTTTTTGAAGATGTCTATATAAAGAGAAGTGTTGGAGAAAAGAAAGAAGAACTTTTTCTATCAAGAATATTATACGTTTACTATCTTTCTCTAAGTTATTTTCTTTAAAACTCGTCTGTGAATAGATTTTTTACAAGTTTTTATAAATTCATTGTATTATTTATTCATCCGCTCTATGAAAATAATCTTCTGTCCTGTTAAGAACTTAAAAACACTTGTTTGTTTAGATTCATAAGTGAATTTAAACACTTGTATTGTTTAACTCGGTGAAGTTAAGCATTCTAGACAAGTTGTCTAGTGTTGATAAAATTGTATTAGTGGAATCTCTTAATAGGTTGTTGAGAGAGAACTGGACATAGCTCAAATTGAGTGAACTAGTATAAAATTAAAGCATGCCTTATATCATTTGTTTTCAAACAATGGTTTTCATTCAAACGCTTTCTTTAACCAAGAGTTAAATTACTATAGAGACAGTTTAACCACTACTAAGTAACTTAATCACTATTTGCGAAAAAGGTTTATAACACTATTCAAACTCTCATTTCTAGTAATTCATTATCCACAATTCTAATTAAATTGGAAACATAGGTTAGTATTAATATAACTAAGTAGATGATATGAAAAAAAGAAACACTTACGTTTGTAACATGGATTTCAAATCAAGTTTCATCTTCCTATGTAGGAAACAAAACCATACAATTATGCATTGTCTTGGAATGATGATCATTAGTTGTTAATGGACCTTACCATGAATCATAAATAGTTAGTCGAATAATTACAATACTTCATAAAATATTAAATTCAATAACACATATCCATCAATGTATGACACAATGTATATCTCTCGTTTTGACTTAGACATCCATGATTACAAATAAGTTTGTTTGTGGTCAATTGTGTTTTCAAAATATTGAATGGTTTGAGGTTTAGTAAATTCATATATGAAAGCCCGACCTCGGTCCACAATTCTAGAAGTATCTCCTTCAGCAACTTTAACAATTATGAGAAACTTTTATTAGTTTCTCCATTCCTTATTTTTAAACTAAACAATTTTAAAGTTTTTGATAGTCATATAAATTTAGCGCATTCAGAGTATATCTCTTCCTTTCAATAAAATTTAAGAGAATCATATAGAGCTCTTCAAAAAATTTCTTCACCAACATCATATATCATATTCTCTAAATGATCACTTATTCATTCGTCCACATAATTTGTTCCTCATGATGTTAATATTTCTCCAAATCCAAACTATATAATTCCTAACTATACAAAAGATGAATAGTTGATCATGCTTTATATCCAAGCCCTGACATATTTAATTAAGACAACAAACACAAAGACAAAAATATGTCTCATTCACAAATATTACATGTTCTTGAACATATTGCAAGGACTCAAAAACCCCAATTTTCATACTGTTCACTTATGCAACATTTATTCATTCAGCTTTGGTCCATACTATGTTTGTAATAAATTCTATCAATCTCAAACTTTTAATTCTCACAAAGTTATAACCTATCCATTCAATTTTGTTTTTCATAATTTGTTAACAGGTATACAAAGACATCTAACATTATAGATTTTGATAAAATTTTGACACAATTTCGTATTGGTTTTCAAAGTACACAAAAATGAAAGTGATCACTCACCACCACAATTATGCATCTTGAGAACTACACAAAAATGGTCTCAATCAAAATTTTATCAAATTTATACATAAACTATCTACACATTATACCAAATTATAAAAAAATAATTTTTCGAAACTATCCAATCGAACAATTCAAGATTTAATAAAAATAATTAAAGTTTAATCATTTATACTAAATCTCAAATGGAAAGTGTTTAATTAAAATTATAATAAATCTTAATAAAACTAACATTATTTTAATAGAACATCTAATAATTCTAAAATTAATCAAATATCTAATATGAATACAATTTAATAAATTACCTAACAAATCTTAAAATAAATAAAAAATGTAATAAAAATATTCTACAAACTTAAATGAAACAAAAATGTCAAGTAAACAAAAAAAAATAATGAGAAAATATTTTTCAAGAAAACCTCCTCAAAATCTCAAAAAATTTGGTCAAGATAAATAAAACAATGAGAGACATAATCAAAATCACATGCAATTAACTCACAACCCGCATATACATGGAAACCAAACAAGATATCCATACTTTGAACAAAGTTAGAGGATAAACTAAATTCAAGCTTTGTGGCTTTCGCTTTAAAGTGGAGGAATCATCGCCAGCGTAGAAAAAGGAGGACTCATCGCCACAACAATTAGAATACAATCACTGCATGAAAATAATCGATGAAAATGCTTAAAAATCCAAACTAAGGTAGTCAATCAACGAACGAAAAGTCACCTTTGGTGGTGGTGGCACACGAAACTATTGCTATTGTTTCACCTAGGAAGAAAGAGCAAAAAGAAACAGGAAATCAGTTCGTGCTATGTTTTTTTTTTTTAAAGACACATAATGTTGGATATCTGGGGTTGATGTCCTTTAGTGTATGTGTTGAGAAAATCTCACACACTCTAATATTTTCCTAAAATTGAGTCTGCTATTCAATAGCCGTGATACTTACAATATTACAAAAATAAAAGTAAAATCTGAAAATAAAATATCAACTATCTTAAAAATAAAATCTGCTTAATCTATTATAAAATAATATTGTATCTAGGTAAACAAAAAATCATAACTACCTATCCCTACTTTATCTTTATAAAATCAAACTAAATATTACTAGACCCAAAACTAATAAAATAAGATTTTAAAAAAAATATTAATAAAACCCTAAAATTTAAGTTTATCTCAACAAACTCACTCATAAATTTCAATTCTTCATTCCTTCATTTGACTTTTCATGTGCATCATCCCATACCGAGCTTGCTTGTTTCCATCAGATTTGACTTCTTCTTTTTCCTTATGGGCCTCCTGTCTTTTACCTTGGTTGACCTCTTTAATGCTTTGACTGACTTTGTTATGCCCAACTTCTCAATAACATTGACCAACTTGTTTCTGACCTTAGGTGATTTCTCAACAATCTTGGCTGACATCTTCATCGGGTTCTTCTCAACATCTTCATCTTCCTCTTTGTCTGGTTCAAGAACACTAGATGTTTTATCTTCTTTTTCAAGAGCTGCCTTCTTTAGCTCGTCAAGCTTCTTTTTATTCATAATTTTATTAGCTTAATCTAGAAGTCTCCCTATCCGCTGAATCTCTTCATCTTTTTGTTTGAGTTCTTTCTCCAGATTTTCCTTTTCCACAATTGTTGCATCCTTTACTGAGATCACTTCATCCATTGTTAGGATCGGGCTCATCATGTCCACTGCATCCGAGCTCTTAACCATCAACAGAATTCCACACTCTTCTTTCACATCTTTAATAAGGAGGTTAGTCTCCCCCTTTGTCTCGGTCTTGCAATACTTTGCAATATGGCCTGCCTTATCACAATTGTAGCACTTGCTTGATTTACACTCGTTTGCATAGTGGCCATACTTGTCACATTTAAAACACTCAACTCCTGACAGATCTCCTCGGCCTTTTCCTTGTAATCAGTCATGCCAATTCTACTGACCGATTTGCTCTTCACTATCATTCTCAAAATTACCTCAGTCGTGTCCACCTCGTCCTCTGCTTCCTCGTCCTCTACTGCAAGGACCTCTGCTTTTAGTACTCAGGTCAAACTGTACCTGTACCAAACTGTACATGTACCAAACTGTACCTGTACTGATCGTCGGGTTCAACCTGATCATTCCAACTCCTTCTCCTTTGTTCGTGGGCTTCTAATGACCTAACAAGTTCACCCATTGTGAGAATCGACAAGTCTTTCGATTCTTCAATGGCGCACACCATACTTTCGAAATCTTTTGTAAGAGATCTCAAAATTTTCCCCACAACCCGACTAGATGACATTTGTTCTCCATTCCTGCCGAGTTGGTTGGCCACCTTCTCCACCCGAGTTATGTACTCGATTATATGCTCTTTGGGCTTCATCTTCAACTCTTCAAACTCTCCTCTAAGAGCTTGTAATCGGACTTGTCTAACGTGATTGTCACCTTTATACACAACCTCCAATATCTCTCATGCTTCCTTTGCCTATTTGACATTCGCTATTTTTTCGAATCCAAATTCGTCCACTACATTATACAGAAAGTACAAAGTCGATCGGTCTTTCACTCGTGTCTTGTTCAATGCAGTAATCTGGTTCACTGTCTAATGCTCATCATCTGTGGGTTCATTGTACCCGTCTTCCACTATGTCCCATAAATCTTGGGATCCAAAAAGAACCTTCATATGCAAAGACCCATTATCGTAATTGGTCTTTTCTAACAATTACGGCACACTCATTCCGTCGATTACCTTTACCATCTCTCTTACAAAAAATCAAGCACGATGGTTGACTCTTGTTGAGACCTCGGCAAGTGTACCGAATCGTACAAGTAATAAACCGGTAAGTCCGGAAATCGTTTTCCCAAGAGATTTGTTTTGATTCACAGATTGATTAAAGTTTACTAATTTAGCGATTAATTTTACAACACAAGTAAGATTTGCATACAGATGAAATTAAAGTGGTAAAAACAGATGAATTAAACTTCACTAGGGTTGATTTTCAAGTTCATCACTCAAGTAATTTTTCTACTAACACAATTCCTCAAAATTAAGCATCAACATCCTAGGCGCATGCAGTCCTGATCTCTCAGATGACCGTTCAGAATCATTCAAACTAAATCCTAATCTCTTAGATAATTCAGTTATCAGATTTGCCTTAATCACAATGTCACAGATGACTAAGAATTTCCTCCTATGTCTAGGACTCGAAATCCTTTAGCAGTTCTATCCTAGGTCCGCGGTCTCATACATTTCTCAATGATTTAACCGTTCAAATAGCTCAGATTCTCATCATAGGCATGAATAATAAAGATAGAACACAAAATTCATACAAGATCATGCATTAATATAGAAATTACAAAGAGTTTCAGAAATGTACTCTCAACCCCAGTGAAATGGAGTTCTAGCTACACATATAGATCATAGAAGCGATAAAGCATGGATTGGACGGTGGAAATTGGTGATTTTCCACCTTGGAAGCACCCAAAACGAGCTCTGCAGCGTCCTCTGGTCTCCTCCCCTCCAGAACAGCCTCCCTCTGCCTCTGGATCGCGTCTTTAAAGAGAAAAGTCGTAAGTGACTTTTCGCTGGGCGAAAGGAATCCACTCGCTGGGCGAGTGGGCTAGTTGGGCGAGTTGCTCCAGCTCGCTGGGTGACTGGCTCGCTGGGCCACTGGTTCCTGGTCGCTGGGCCACTGGTTCACTTCTGGCTGGGCCTCTGGTGCGCTCTGGCTGGGCCACTGATGCACACAGGGTCTCTTTGATATTATTCAATCCTTATTCTATTGCAAAAATAAACACACAAAAGCATCAAAACACATTTAAACATTACAAACTATACTTACATCAACAATTATATACTTTTCATGAGAATTAATACTAAAACTTACTCAAAAACACAACATTTTAAGTAACAAAAGTAAGTAAAGTTTACACCTATCAAACTCCCCCAAACTTACATATTTTCATGTCCTCATGAAAATAAACAATATCAACAGAAAAACGAACCCAACAAAGCAGTTAGTGTTCCATCACATAATCTCTGTCACAAAAGTAAGGATTGTACCTACACCTCCAAATATTCAGATCAAATGTTATAACTTTTATATTAACAAGTTCTTGAATCCAAAATGATAAGACAACCAGAAAAAGAATAGTACAAATGTGCTCAATCAGTGTTTACCTCAACCTGCAAGTGTTTACACTCAAATTCACGCTCAAAGTGTCATCAACTACTTCATCAACTTTTGCAAGTCATCTCATATACAATTCAAACATTCTGATTTAAATCAAAAGGACTTTCTCAGGTTATAACTTGGCTTGGCTAGAAGAAACATGGTTTTACAGGGAAACAAAACAACACTAAAGAAGAAGAGAACAAGAACATAACAACATTGAAACTTTATTTATCAACTATGTAACGTCCCGGCAACTCGCAGGGACCGTTGACTGCCCCCACAGACCACCACCAGGCTTTCCAGTGTGCTTTGTCCTCACTCGCACACTTTCTGGGAAAACTTCCCAGAAGGTCACCCATCCCAGAATTACTCCAGGCTAAGCACGCTTAACCATGGAGTTCTTATGAGTCAGGCTACCGAAAAGTAAATGCATTTTGGTGATATGAGTAGTCAAATCAATTCCTTTAAGCTATCCTTCAACCGTATAGTCCCATACCTACACAGTCTCCAGATCCCTCTCATTCCGGTGTATGTTCGATTCATCCATGTACCCCTTCCACCCGAAGCTGCCAGGAGCCGCTCCTTGTCCGTGCCCCCTGCACCATGCTTCTTGCACCGGCGTCACTCCCCGCCCTCGTCTCCGTGCCCGGGTGTCACAAACTACCTCTTCATTCATCACATAACGCATATTTTTTTTTTAACTTGGATACTTTATCATATTTACATGATACAATTTTTTTTTTTTCATCAGTTTAAGATTCAACTGATTATGATTTCCCCCAAACTTAATTTCTACCTATCTCTTGACAAATATGTTTCTTGTTCTCTTCTTCTAGAATGTTGGATAAGGTAGATTGTTCTGTAATAAGCTGAGGGTTCACAAAAATAAATATAAGGCTCAAACAGGATAACAAAGGATGAATATTCACATATGGATAGTCATCTGGCCAAGAAGTTAATTTCATCAAACAAAACTGCCTTTCTCATTTCTAAACCAGAATGTATCTGTGTTAATAAGAATTATGCAAAAACCAAATTCATAGCAATAACAACTTCTCACTTGCTTTCAAAGTTGTCTCAGTACACTCAGATATTCAACTTCTGGGTCACAATTAATCAGATTCAAGAACGAGTCATATATAATCATAACACAAGTTCTAAAACTCAAATTCTACAATAACAATCTCACAATCATGCCAGTTATCATGGACAGAATTCCAAATTCAAATTCAAACTTCAAACACACAATTCACAATCAAATCATTACAGAAACATAATTCAATCCACACAACCAGACATATTCAGATTCAATCCACACAACCAAAAGAACTGAAAACATAAATAGATAGAGTTAGAAAGCTGGGTTGCCTCCCAGGAAGCGCTTGTTTAACGTCTTTAGCTTGACACTAAGAAGCTCTCTGTGGTTGAACCAATGGTTTGAAATCATCCTTCATGAATATTATATGCATGGAATAAGAAGAAGGACTTATTCCTTTCAGATCAGAATTTAACCAACCTACAGCTCCTTTGTCCACTTTCAAGAATTCAATTAACTTTTCTCCCTCCAGAGTGGATAAAGCATTGTTGATGATCACAGGTTTATTGTCATCTTTGTCAAGAAAAGCATACTTCAAATGTGAAAGTAGCAACTTCAAGTCCAGCTTCTTTTCTTTTATCTCTTTTTCATCAGATGGAATCTCCTTCAAAGCATCTAGACTCTGTATACATTCATCAATTAACTTCTCTTCATCTACAAGTAAAAATTCACAAGCATCAACAAGAGTTCTTTCAAGAGGTGATGATATGTGCATCGTCTTCTGTGCCATCATGCAGACTTCCTCAAGCTCATCAGTTTGAAAGCATGCATCTTCATCATTTGGGTGAGACATTGCTTCAAAAACATTAAAATTTACTTCTTCATTCTCAACTCTCAATTTAAGCTTTCCATCATCAACATCAATCAATACTTGAGCAGTCTTCATGAATGGCCTTCCCAAAATCAAAGGAATTTCTTTATCCTCTTCCATCTCCATGACAACAAAATCCACTGGAAATAAGAATTTGTCTACCTTTACCAACACATCTTCTACTACTCCATGCGGATATTTGATTGATCTGTCTGCCAATTGTAGAGTCATGCGTGTGGACTTCAACTCTAATTCTCCAATCTTCTTAAACATTGACAAAGGCATAAGATTGATGCTGGCTCCAAGATCAATTAACGCTTTCCCAATAGCCAGTTTACCAATGATGCATGGAATTGTAAAACTACCTGGATCTTTAAACTTTGGTGGGAGCAACTTTTGAATGATAGCACTGCACTGGCCCTGTACTTCTATAGTTTCTTCCTCAATATATTTTCTCTTCTTTGTGAGCAAATCTTTCATGAATTTCGAGTAAACAGGTATTTGTTTCAGTGCTTCTGAGAAGGGCATCTTGATTTCCAACTTCTTGAAAATATCAATAAAACTCTTGAACTGTCTTTCCTTCTCCTTTCTAGAGAAAACCTTTGGATATGGAAGAGGTTTCTCGTACACCTGTTCTTTCTTTTTCTCTCCCTCTCTCTCTTTTTCACTTTCTCTATCCTCTTTCTCTTTTTCTTTATTTCCCTTTTTACTCATCTCATCTTTTTCTTCACTCAAATTTTTAACTCTCACCATATCTCTTTCTTGCTCTTTTTTCTCATTCCCTCTTTCTTCCAGAATTCTTCCTGATCTTGTAGTAATAACCTTACAGTCTTCCTTTGGATTTACTTCAGTGTTTGCCACAAATTTCTTCTCTGGTTTTTCTTCCAACTTTTTAGCTAATTGACCCACCTGAATCTCCAAATTTCGAAGTGAGGCTTCTGTACTTTTATGATTAGAAATTGATACCTGCATAAACTGCTGAAGAGTTTCTTCCAATTTTGAAGTTCTTTCTGTCAGAGTAGGTTGTTGCTGAAAGTTCTGTGGAAGTGGTCTGTTGGATGGACCTGCTTGTCCCATACTAGGATGAGGTCTCCATCCTTGATTAAAACCTTGGCCTTGATTATAATTCGTCTGACGACCTTGATTTCCCATATAATTTACTTCTTCATGAGACATGCCTTGCACTGCACATTGACCATTATTATGATTCCCTCCGCACAATTCACAACTTTGAACCGTCTGATGTTGAGCTTGAGAAACATTCTGTAGTTCTTTAGGTAGCTGAGATAACTTCTTCATTAATGTTTCAAGTTGCTGAGTCATAATCTTGTTCTGAGCTAGTAAAGCATCTTGAGATTGAAGCTGAAGAATACCTTTTTGTTGAAATTGAGCTCTTTCACTCTGAACTTCATTATCATTAGCAGCCATGTTTTCAATCAGTTCATGTGCTTCTTCAGGCGTCTTCCATCTGATACTACCTCCAACTGATGCATCTAACATTAACTTTGTTTGAGATTTCAACCCTCCAAGAAACAGATTTAACATTGTAGGCTCATCAAATCCATGAGTAGGGGTTTTTCTCAATAGGCCTTTGAATCTATCCCATGCTTGACCTAGAGTTTCTTCAGCATCTTGTTGGAAAGAAGAGATCTCCTGCTTTCCCTTATTGACTATGGACTGAGGGAAGAACTTATTCAGAAATTTGGCAACTACATCATCCCAGACTGTCAGACTATTCTCTGGAAAGGAATTCAGCCACATTTTTGCATTACCAGCCAATGAGAATGGAAATAAACTGAGTCGAATTGCTTCATCTGGAACCTGGTGAATCCTCACTGTATTACAGATCTCCATAAAAGTAGCCAAATGAGTGTATGGATTCTCGTGAGATAATCCATGAAACTGATTGTTCTGCACCAGATGAATAAGAGCTGGCTTCATCTCCATATTAGCAGCATTCACCACTGGTCTTGCAATACTGTTGAAGTGCAGAGGTTCTGAGAAAGTATTATAATCTGCAAGAGTACGTCTTCCTTGCCCCGAACCTTCTCCAGTACGATTATCTTCCATTTCTTCTTTTTCTTGACCAGATGATGAGTCCAAAATTTCTTCAGAAATAGCAGAGGCTTCTTTGGATTCTCTACTTTGTGTCCTTCTTCTACTGTTGTTCCTTCGAGCAGTTCTTTCAATTTCCGGATCAAAAAGTAGATTTTCAACCTGTTCTCTGCTTCTCATACAAAACACAAACTAAAAGGAAATAATCCAAAACAATACAATTTCTACAAATGATAACAATTATGAACCAGAATTCAAATACGATCACAATAAAAAAAATAAAAAAAAAATCAACTAAACCAGATAAACAACAAACAATCAACAAAAACAAAAACAAATCCCCGGCAACGGCGCCAAAAACTTGTTGAGACCTCGGCAAGTGTACCGAATCGTACAAGTAATAAACCGGTAAGTCCGGAAATCGTTTTCCCAAGAGATTTGTTTTGATTCACAGATTGATTAAAGTTTACTAATTTAGCGATTAATTTTACAACACAAGTAAGATTTGCATACAGATGAAATTAAAGTGGTAAAAACAGATGAATTAAACTTCACTAGGGTTGATTTTCAAGTTCATCACTCAAGTAATTTTTCTACTAACACAATTCCTCAAAATTAAGCATCAACATCCTAGGCGCATGCAGTCCTGATCTCTCAGATGACCGTTCAGAATCATTCAAACTAAATCCTAATCTCTTAGATAATTTAGTTATCAGATTTGCCTTAATCACAATGTCACAGATGACTAAGAATTTCCTCCTATGTCTAGGACTCGAAATTCTTTAGCAGTTCTATCCTAGGTCCGCGGTCTCATACATTTCTCAATGATTTAACCGTTCAAATAGCTCAGATTCTCATCATAGGCATGAATAATAAAGATAGAACACAAAATTCATACAAGATCATGCATTAATATAGAAATTACAAAGAGTTTCAGAAATGTACTCTCAACCCCAGTGAAATGGAGTTCTAGCTACACATATAGATCATAGAAGCGATAAAGCATGGATTGGACGGTGGAAATTGGTGATTTTCCACCTTGGAAGCACCCAAAACGAGCTCTGCAGCGTCCTCTGGTCTCCTCCCCTCCAGAACAGCCTCCCTCTGCCTCTGGATCGCGTCTTTAAAGAGAAAAGTCGTAAGTGACTTTTCGCTGGGCGAAAGGAATCCACTCGCTGGGCGAGTGGGCTAGCTGGGCGAGTTGCTCCAGCTCGCTGGGCGACTGGCTCGCTGGGCCACTGGTTTCTGGTCGCTGGGCCACTGGTTCCTGGTCGCTGGGCCACTGGTGCGCTCTGGCTGGGCCACTGGCTCGCTGGGCCACTGGTTCCTGGTCGCTGGGCCACTGGTTCACTTCTGGCTGGGCCTTTGGTGCGCTCTGGCTGGGCCACTGATGCACACAGGGTCTCTTTGATATTATTCAATCCTTATTCTATTGCAAAAATAAACACACAAAAGCATCAAAACACATTTAAACATTACAAACTATACTTACATCAACAATTATATACTTTTCATGAGAATTAATACTAAAACTTACTCAAAAACACAACATTTTAAGTAACAAAAGTAAGTAAAGTTTACACCTATCAACTCTCTCCTCTCTCTTTCTTTTTCTCTCTCGGTACTTAGAGCATAAAACTCTGATATCACTGTTGAGAAAATCTCACTATAGACACACTCTGATATTTTCCTAAACTTAAGTCTGTTGTTCATTGATAATTGAAGGACTTTAAATAGTTATAATCCTTACAATATTATAAAAATAAACAAAAATCTAAAAATAAAATATCAACTATCTTAAAAGTAAAATCGGCTTAATCTATCATAAAATAATATTGTACCTAGATAAAGAGAAAATCATAACTACATATCCCTATTTTATCTCTATCAAATCAAATAAAATATTACTAGATCCAAAACTAATAAAATAAAATTTAAACAAAAATTATTAATAAAACTCTAAAATTTAAATTTATCCCATGAGGATAATTTAGAGATTCCAACATTCTTTCTCGTTAAATTTAAAGGAGATCGATATCAATTTTGACAAAGACGACAATTATACACAACCAAAATCAATTTTAGTGTTTAAATTACAAAAACGTTACTAGCCATTTTTATGTTGAGTTTTTTTTTTAAAACTAACTTTAACTAAAGAGTGATGCTCCCTCCACCACCTCATCTTTCCTCTACACCTCTCCATTTTTTTCTAAATTCTAAATTTACTCTTTTTACTTTTTACTTTTACCAATTTTACTTTTTAATTTTTAAAACCCTAATCTCAATCTCCTCTCACTTTTACTTTTCCTTTCACTCTCAAGAGCAAGCCTCCATCCCCAATTGTCACTTTCTCTTAATTTGCACTTTCGTTAACACAAAATTTGACCTAAAAAGAAGAAGATAAATTTAACTAACTATTTTTTATTTTATTCACTTTTTATTTTGTACTCAACAAACATACTTTTATTTCATTGCATCATTGTAAGCACGGATGTAATTTTAAGCATAGATTTTCAAGTTTGGTTATTTAAAGACAAGGAAGTGGGGAAAAAAATTTTAACAGATTATATTATGAAATCATGATACTTCAAAACTCATCAGAAGTTGTAAATGTTTTAAATTTATACTATGCAGAATTTGCTTTTTCTATCAAATTTTGTGTTAACGGGAGTAAAAATTAAGAGAAAGAGAGAAAGTGATGGTAGGGGGTGAGGACTTGCTGCTAAGAGTGAAAGTGAGAGGGATTGAGATTAGTAAAAAATAAAAAAGATAAATTTAGAATTTAAAACAAAAAATTGAAGAGGTAGAGGGAGAAGATGAGGTGGTGAAGGGAGCATCACTCTTACATGAATCACATTATAAGCTCATTTTGGGTTAATGTTAGACGATCAATGAAAGTTACATTTTTACATAAAAGATTAATCATCTTTAATAAAATAAATATAAATATATTTTCGTAAAAAGGTTGAACGGTTTCTTTCATATTTCCAGATTTTAAATGTTTTTAAAAATTTAATAAAATATTTTATCATTCTTAAGTGTATTGAAAGGTTTTCGTAGTTGTATATTAAAGTAAAATGAACCCACACAAGCTTATTGGTTTGCTGTTGAAAATTGTTAAATTACACTCCTATACCAACTTTCGTGGAAAACAAAAGTTGATAATTTTTTGTCTTTGTTAATTTAATTTTATTTAGCTTTCAACAAACTCAACATGGTGATTGTTACTCAATCTCTGCACATAAATATGTTTATCAAATGAATTAGGAAAAATGAAGCGACTCAACATTTTCATTAAATAATATTGTATCATAAATTAATCTAAAATTACATTATTAGTTATCAATTTCGTTTTCCAATCCCATTTATTTAAAATGTGTGTATTTCATGATATACTTTTGAATTATTAGATTGTATAATTGGAAAATTGTAACATCCCAAAATAATTACTATAAATCAGAATTAATTACATTTAACAGTAAACAATGCAGTCTTTATATACATAACTGAAGTTCCAGAGCCGAAAGGCTTCAATACAAAAAATGACGAGCGTAAAACAGGAACAGTAATTGATCCAAAACGAACGGTTTTACAAAAGAATTAACCGAACGTCCAAATAAGCTAACATTTACAACCTAAACTTCTACGAGCACCCTAAGGCTCGGCCTTTACTTCTACTTCAATCAGATTAGCATCTTCCAAATTTTCTTCTTCCAGCATTTCTTCAAGAGATGCACCACCATCTGCTCACATCCACACGGATGATCATTCCAAGACAGGATGAACGTACATAACATTTTGACAACACAAGGAGGAACAAAAGGGTAAGCTTATATAATTTAATTCATACAAACACACATACATTTAACATTTCAGTTTACACATATAGCAGTAACTTAACACATAATAACATAGAATATATGTATGTATATAAGACAGATCGTCCGGACTGTATGAACCATGTAGTTACAAGCGTCCTTGCATCCGAGTGGTGTAGTAACTGATCTAATCTCACAGCTGCCACTCGAGGTTAGTCCGTTCTTACGTCGCACATGTTAACCTATGGACTAAGGACCTCCTGCCGTTCCCACACATGACTACCCTCCTCTACATGAAGATGAGCGTCACGGAACATCAGGATGGACAACGAGTCTTAACTTATCCATGTTCATACTTTACCAAATTTAATATTTAACATATCTGAGACATTCCTCCTTAAAACACTCGTTCAAATTTCATACTCGTATAACCATTTAATATAGTGTTCAAACATCTTAACATTTCATATTTATCACATTTTCATTCTACGTTCCACTCTCTTAAAATGACGAACGTTCAACTTTCTGAAGGAAGAGAACGAACGTTAAAAACCAGATTTAAAAGAACCCATTAAAAATCAGAAAGACTCTAGAATAATAAGACCAATTTCAGAATATTTTAAGTACAAGAGGTCAGATTAACTCAACTTGGACGAAGAGACATCAAGGAGAATACTTAACTACATTGGGAACCTTTCATTTAAAAGGGGGTCGACTGTCAGTCAATGACCAAACGCACTAATATACATTTACTAAGTATTTGGACGAACGCTATTTACGTTCGTTAAGGAATCAAAGATAAGGACGAGCGTTCGATTTAAGACCGGACACTACATTAATGCGAACGCTCGGTAGATGACCGAGCACCAATCATGACGAACGCTAGGTAGAAGACCGAGCGCTATTTAGAACGAA
The DNA here is from genome assembly GCA_034642375.1 of Vigna nakashimae. Taxonomy (NCBI): domain Eukaryota; kingdom Viridiplantae; phylum Streptophyta; class Magnoliopsida; order Fabales; family Fabaceae; genus Vigna; species Vigna nakashimae. The sequence goes on along the minus strand of CM067764.1, from coordinate 11,965,327 downwards.
CGTTCGGTATAAGACCGAACGATATTTAGGACGAACGTTCGGTATAAGACCGAACGTTACTTAATTCAATATTATTAAATTTAAGGCGTACGACAACTCTATGTTGAGCCGAACGCTCAAACATAGTAATTCAAATGAAGACGCTCGTTCTCAAACCGAACTCTTTCCAAATGAAAGAATTCCATTCTAAGTCTTTCCAGGGAAACCGAACGGTATAAGACCGTACGGTGACGAGCGTATCTTATCATAGGTAATGATTTAAGTTTCAGATTTTTCAACCTTAACAGATTTCCAGATTTCAACATTTCAACTCATACTTTATGCTTCATATGATTTTCAAATTTATAAACTTTATAACCTTCATTTCCAAATTATTTCACATTCAACATCATCATACAGATTTCATCATTTTAATAAATCCAACTATACAATAGTCATACACCGTTCATACGTATCCAAATCAACATGCATTTCAACCCACAGAAAACATATACATTCCATACAAGCAGTGCTCGTTCATGACAGCTCAAACAACATACGTTTTATACATCCAAATCAGATCATACAACATGCAAGTATAAATTAAACATATAAGCTTCCCTTACCCGGATCAATGAAGGAAACGTCCTAACACCAGATTTTTGGTTTCGTCCATTTAACGTTATCCTACCCTCAATGCCTCTTTGAGTCTTCTTAAAACAAATCTAACCACAGAAAAATGAAATCCTTTAGACTACACATTTGCATGCAGCCAAAACCTAGTTTCCAGGGAACCTAAGGACAAGCTACTGAAGAAGAACTTACCAGTTTCAGTTCTTGGAACTGTTCGGTCCAATGCGTGGCTCTCGGTTCAACGAACACTCCTACGGTGCTGAAATGGAATTTGGAGAAAAGCTTGGTGAGTTACAGTAGAGAGAAGTTGGGAGGTTCTAGAGAGAAGGTGGAGAAAAATGGAGGTTTAGGTTCTGGGGAAGATGAAGTGTGCGTGCAGGTGAGAGAGAGTTTCTCAAAACTAAGTTTTGTGGATTTCCATGTCAAAACGGACGAGCGTCTCCCAGTCCGACACCTGCGCACCACTTCTGATTTCAGAAGCTTCTCCCGCGACACGTGGTGTGCGTGCATGCAGTGCAAAGTGCGCTTTTAATGATACAGAGGAATGATGGGGTGGGGTTTTCCGTGCACGTCAGAGAGATGGTATCAGATTAGGGAATGGGTTTGAAATGGGATAAGCATTGATGTGGTGTGCATTAATTTGATGTGACAGATAATCCCAGTGTTAAATATCTAGGGCCTCACAGAAAATATATTTTGTATTACATATTTCTAAAATTAATATTCCGTATACTTTCATTACTTAATTTATATATCCAAATTATATTTCTAAAATCAATATTCCATACACTTCCATTATTTAATTTAGAATACATTTATTTATTTTTAATTATGTATTCCTAAATATACTTCTAGATTATAATGCAGAATACAGTTTTAGATTTCATAAATAAATATGAAATATATTTCTATATTACGTAATTCTAAAATGTATTTTAGAAGTATTTTTGAATTAGTAATCAAGAAACATATTCGAAATTGTATTTCTAAACGTATTATGAAATTTATGATTTGAAATGCATTTCTCAATGACTCAATCTTGAAATATGTTTAGGATTGTACGGTTTGAAAGCATTTCCATTGTGCAATTTAACCTATATTTTTAAATTGAGAAATGTATGGTAGATTGAAGAAACTATAATAGATTTTTTCAAATTGGATAATTGAAAAATTTATTTTAAATTATATAATTCATAATAAAACAATTTAAATATTAAAATCTGAGGTACATATTTTAATTCTAGATTGTACAATTAAAATGTTTCCAACCCCCATAAATAATTTGGACTTTTTCCAGTTACATTGGCGAAGAAAGAAGATACAGAAGTGCTAAAAGAAATATCTTTTATTTTGTCATTCTTTTTGGGCCTCCCAGGCCTTAACTTTTATGAACCCTTTCTTTCTCCATCTCCCATTTTTTTCCTCCACACCCATAAAATGTAATATCCCAATTTTACTCTTGAATAAAATATATTAAAAATTAAAAATTTACTTTTTATTCCCATTTTCTCTTCCTTTGTCCTTCCTCAGCTGCACCTCCGTCCACCATTTCCTCCTTTCGGACGGGCCATTCTAATGTTGATGATGAAGAAAAAATTGGAGGAAGAGGAGATGCTTGTATACAATGAGAAACTTGACCGATGAAGAAGAAGAAATGGCAACGACAGAAAAAAATATTTGGAATTAAGTATTCTGAAAAGTAATTTTGAATTCAAAAATTTCTTTCAAAATATTCATTTTGAACAAATATTTTATATTTCCAAGTGTTTCAGACTGAATTTTTATATTTGAAAATATCTTTAAGAACATCTAACAGAATATAAAAATATCTTTTAAAAATAAATCTTAAGATATTATTCACTTTGAGATCACGTATTTTTAGTATCTCTTCAAAAGGTATTTTTATCTATGAAGGTATCTTATATATAAACTCGTGTTCGTTTCTTATTTTAACTTATGTAAGAATTTGTTTATACCCAACAATTTTAAATCTGAAAATAATTTTCGGAACATTTAATTCAAAATCTATTTTTATATCATGTGCTTTTTATTGGCCATTTTTTCTTCCTCTTCACTGGCTCAAAATTCTCATCCTATACAATCTTCTCTTCTTTTTTCTAAATTTTTCCTTCACCATCATCAATACCTTAAATAACCAATCCGAAAGAGGAAATGGGAGGAAGTAGTGCAACGATTATGAAGAAGGAGAAAGGAAGAGAAAGTAGGAATGAAAAGCTAATTTAAGATTTTTAATATATTTTATTTAAGGGTAAAATTGGATACTTTATTTTGTAGCGGTGCACGAAGAAAAAGTGAATACAGGAAGAAATGGCCCTTATTCTGACAACGTTTTATCTAACCATCTCTTAGCCCATCTGAACTGAAGCATTAATAGGTTAAGAGGTTAAATCGATGGCTGTTTCAAGGGAGTTGCTCCCTCCACCCCCACACATCTCTTCCTCCACCTCCCCAATTTTCTAAAATGTCAATTATATCCTTCTAAAATGACAATTATATCCTCAAAAGTTAAAATTTTTTATTTTTATTATTTTAATATTTTAATTTATTTAAAACTTCTGATTTACTTCTCTGCACCTCTTCCTCTCTTCCATTTCCGTTTACCTTTCTCTCTTCCGTAAAGCTTCTTCTCCATTTCTCCATTTCCGTTTATCATTTTCTCTTCCGTAAAGCTTCTTCTCCATTTCTCCATTTCTCCATTTCCGTTTATCATATATAACATTTAAAATTATAAATTTAAATATAAATTACTGTAAATAAAATAAACAAATAAAATAAAAACGAAACGAAAAAGCAACGCTGCCTCTGGACGGATGACATCCTTCAACGGATGTCAACATCCGTTTAAGGCAAAACGGATGTCGACATCCGTTTCGCCTTAAACGGATGTTGACATCCGTTGAAGGATGTCATATGTGGCTTATTGCAGGTGGCAGAAGAACCAGAACTTAAACGGAATGAGAGTATAATAGCTAAAGTCCAAACTACTAAGTACAGATACTAAAATCAGGTCAATGATAATCACAAAATAAAATAATATATATATATATATATATATATATATATTAACTACTGGTTTAGAAAGGATTACATTACAGCTTGCATTGGAGTTTTGTAGGAAACGTTGTAGTGTAAGGTTTGTGACCTAACTTGAATAGAATTTCTATGAAAATCATAGTCAGGACCCATTGACACTAAATTTATCACACACTGAATTACTTTCTCTCCATATATCATGCCTCACAGTAACTGTGTATAACAGACAAGAAGAAGAATACAAAAGAAGGGAATTTGAGTAAACACATAATTACAAAGGGGTGATCATTTAAATAGTCATTAATCATATAATAATGCTGATACAGAAATTTTATATTGCAAATAAGACCTGTTGACAGGTTTCATGCGATCATTAGCCTTTCGATTTTCTTAGTATTATTTTCACCCTTTCAATAATACCAATTAGTCTCTTAATATTGTGAAAGTGGAAGAATATTCAAACAAATGAATTCCGAGGAAAAGATTAAAATAGTTATGTAGGACATAACAGTATAATAATAGTGTAAAATAATCCCTGGCCAACATTCTGAAACAACACGGGATTGAAGGGAGTTGAAACTTCGTTAAGGAAACAGTCGAGGACAAAGTGACTTGATATTAGTGATAGAATCTGTATCAAAAGACCGTATACAGGAATTGTATATGCTTGATGCATGCCTGTGGTCCATTTTCTGATGTCACTATTCACTTTTCTCTATTAATTTATAGTCCACCATTATCAAGTGGCTCATTTTATATTGCCACACCTTGTTTTAGAAGCAATTAACAGTACAAAAAGCAGGATCCACGTAACACGACTTTGCCAACAAAACTACTAGCTACCACTGGGAAATACCATTTCATCGGTTAAAAAAATCATGTTTCAAAAAGTATAATATCATAATTTTCAAACCAAAAGTATAACATTTAAAATTATAAATTTAAATATAAATTACTGTAAATAAAATAAAAACGAAACGAAAAAGCAACACTGCCTCTGGACGGATGACATCCTTCAACGGATGTCAACATCCGTTTAAGGCGAAACGGATGTCGACATCCGTTTCGCCTTAAACGGATGTTGACATCCGTTGAAGGATGTCATCCGTCCAGAGGCAGCGTTGCTTTTTAGTTTCGTTTTTATTTTATGGCTCATGCAAGGATTATAGGCTTGGATATTAAAAGGATTATTGGAAGTATGGGAAAGCTTTAGGGTTTAGGATTATAGGAAGGATTATGACTACGTACCTGGAGAGGAAACACGACAAGGACACTACACCATAAACGCACTGCACCACCTACTGTACCGAGAACAAGAGAAAGATTGCTTGATAATTCTTTTCACGATCACCAAGCTTTGCAGAAAAATATTTTACTCATATTATAAGTTAAATATGTTATAAATGAATAAAATTAAAAAACAATAATTTTAAAAATAAAATTTTACTGAGGGGCAAAATAGTAAAGGAAAGGTGGAGGAAGGGGCAAAAAAGTAAAGGAGAGGTGGAGGAAGAGATGTGTGGGGGTGGAGGGAGCAACTCCCCTGTTTCAATCATCTCATTCCATATTTTCAAAAAATTTTAAAATTCTAAAACTGTCCTTTATAATTTAAAAGACTATATATTTCACTTTTTTTCTTCGTCGATCTTCGTTAGACTTTAAAATTATAAAAACAATTTTTTTTATCAAATTTTGAAAATTGATTTTTTTTATTAGATTTTAAAATCTAATATTTTTTTTATTTTTTAATCAGATTTCAGAAATCTTTAAAAAATTCTTTATCAAATTTCAAGATTCAATTAAATTTTTGAAAAAGTTTTCATTAAATTTCAAAATTTGACGAAGAAAAATATAATTTTAAAAGTTATTTTTAAAAAATTAGAGATACATGATGATATATTTGAAGATGCAATATGAAATAACTTAAATTGTTATATAATAAAACTAGATTGCGAAATCTTACATCATTAAAATATATTTTGTCGTGATAAATTATATATGTGCATGATAACAATATTTTCACTTAAATTTTGCCACTTGTTTTTCTCTACACTTTTCGCAAATTTTATCACATGGCTTTAAATTTTACGAATTTAACTCTTCAATTTTAAAATTATACATATTTTACCATTTGATTAATTGGATGTTAAATTACTACTAATGTGATGACGTTAATAATATGGAAAAACTTTCAATGTAAAGTGTGTAAGACCCATGAAAAATATTTAAATTTAATAAATAGTTGTTTTTTTTATTTTTATAAAGTTAATAAAAGTATGGTAAAAAAAAATTATTAAAATTTATGATAGGTAACAATAATAATAATTTCAAAGGAAGGAGTTTAAAAATTTGAGAATTTATTTTAAAAGTTAAAAAAAAAAAATGAATAGTGAATAGTAAATAGTAAATAGTAAATAGTAAATAGTGAATAGTGAATAGTGAATAGTTAAAAAAAAAATATTAAAATAAATTGTGGAAGAAAACACTCCACGTAGAATGAATGATTCAGAGATAAGAATGGTGAATAAAAAATAATTTTTGAATAGTAAAAATGAATAGTAAAAGTGAATAGTAAAAATGAATAGTAAAAATGAATAGTAAAATTTTTTGGCTATAAATAGCCAAGAGGGGGAGGCTGAAGAATTGCACCAAAATTCTAGAGAAATTGTGAGAGAAGAGAGGTTAAGGAAATTCTAGTTGAAGAGGGGAAATTCTGGAAGTTTCCGGAGAACGATTTGAGAAGAGGAAACTAAGTCTGGAATAGAGGTAAGGGGAGTTACATTTTGTTTGGTATTATTTTGAGTCTTGTATATGTTGCTTTTGGTTGATCTTAAATCTTGAGTGTGAAGTATTTTGTTTCTGTATGATTTTGAATTTTTGATGAGAACATGCTTCTGTGTTTAGATCCAAGTGTGATAGTTGTAAAATGTGATGTTGATTATGTTATGCACATGTATGCTATTAATTGTTTATGGATGGATTAGAAGTTGTCTAACCGGCTCTGCCAGATTCAACTTCTTGTTTCCCCATACTTTATATTGTTTTCTTTTTTTCTTTTTATTTTTGGAAGGATTAGAAGTTGTCTAACCGGCTTTGCCAGATTCAACTTCTTATTTCCCCAAACCTGTTATTATTCTTATTATTTAATTACGTTGTATTCTTGGAAGGATGAGAAGTTGTCTAACCGGCTCTGGCAGATTCAACTTCTTGTTTCCCCATACTTTATATTGTTTTCCTTATTCGTTTTTATTTTTGGAAGGATTAGAAGTTGTCTAACCGGCTCTGCCAGATTCAACTTCTTATTTTCCCAAACCTGTCATTATTCTTATTATTTAATTACGTTGTATTCCTGGAAGGATGAGAAGTTGTCTAACCGGCTCTGCCAGATTCAACTTCTTGTTTCCCCAAGAATTTTTATTAAGTTTATTTTAATGATTGTCAAACATTTGATTCTTCTCCGTTGACCATTTATAGTAACATTTTATTATTGTTAATTTGTTTGTAATATATTTATCTTGTATGATTTCTGTGTTGAATGTATTTTATGATGTTGACATGAAATTATGAATATGAACATGATATGAGTTTTATGAGGAGATTTTGTAATAATATGACATGAGTTGAGGAAAATGAGCATGATATGAGTCTCATGGAGAGATTCTATGTTGGTATGGTATTAGTGTATATGTTGATGTTGAGGGTCCTGTTGTTGGTGGTTATCCTAAAACTCTAATAATCTTCCAGTATCAATTAGAGAAGGATGTGTTATGTGGTGAGAGTAGTAGGAGGTCCTAGTCTATGTTTATAGACATTAATGGATTAACCTTGTGGGTGATATGATATATTATATTTGGCCAAAAGTTTTGTTGTTGAAATCACCACAAGTGCATGACCACCCGAGACTTCCATCAACATTATATCCGGATAATAGAGTCTAGTATGATATTTGCATCTTGCATGAATTTACGGTGAATGTATTACGTATAATAATAGTGTAATGCTTTTCTTTGAATGTTGCATGGTAGCTCACCCTTACTTGTTTGTTTGTGCCGGAAAAATCTTATTTTTGCGATGATCGTATAATGTTTTTGTTATACGGGAGCAGATGAGGGAGCGACGTCTGAACCAATTCAAGTGAAGGAGGAAGCAGCAGAAAAATGAAGAATATTTTAAGAAGAAGAAAAATAAAATAAAATAAAATTAAGAGTGTTTTATTTATGTGTGAAAATATAATGTATTTCTAGTGTGAACTATGTTACTCCTAAATGGAGGATTGTAATATTACGATGTTTTCTTTATTAATGAAATAAATTTGGGTGTGAGATGTTTTATATTTTGGGGTGTTACATTTAGTGGTATCAGAGCGGTTCGTCCTTAAGACGACCTAAGAGTTGTGGATTAATCCTAAAAACTCATATTATAACTCATAATAACAATAATTCTCTGTGTGAACAGAGAGAAATGGCCCGTAGACAACCCAACCGTGAAACCCCTGAGGTACCCAGCCTTGCAAGGGCTTTAGAATCTATCGCATCCGCTCTTCAACAACAGGGAGCTGCTTTAATGCAACAGCACGAAACAGCTCTACAACAGTTAGAAGTGGCCAGACTAAATTCTGAAGCAAGCCAAAGAGAACATGTGGAAGCCTTAAGACAGTTAGCCGAGAATGGCACCCATGTGGAAGCTCAACCTCAGAGAGTTCAGGAATGGACCTTAGAAAATTTTCTGCAACATCGTCCAGCTATTTTTAATGGGAAAACAAGTCCGGATGAGGCTGATCTCTGGATAAGGAACATGGAAAAGATTTTTGAAGCGAAAAGGTGTCCACCCGAAACTAGGTTGGCATATTCTGAGTATCAGCTATCTGGGGAAGCAGTACACTGGTGGAACAACACAAAGCTAGTATTAGAGGAAAGCGGTGAGATTATCACTTGGGAAATTTTTAAGAGTAAATTTTATGCTGAGTACTTTCCGGACAGTGTGAGACATTTGAAAGAGGTGGAGTTCTTGCAGCTGGTGCAAGGCAACAAATCTGTAGCTGAATATGCAGACAGGTTCAAACACTTGGTTCGTTTCTACACCCAACCGTCAAATGAAGAATGGAGGTGCAGGAAATTCAAAAATGGATTGAGAGCAAACATTCAACTAGCTGTGAATCCTTTAGCTATTAAGGAGTTTGCTGCTTTAGTGGAACATGCCAAATCTGTGGAAAGGTTAATAAGTGAGATTGAAGTTCAGAAGCCACCAAGGATAGGAGGACCATCTGGGTCACGAGTTGGACAGAATATAAGGAACCGACCTTATGAAAGACCGCAACCTCAAAGGAATCCTCATCAACAGCAACCCCAACATAAATTAATTCGATGTTACGTTTGCGGAGGACCTCATCTGAAGAGCGTTTGTCCGCAACTTCTTTCACACAACAAATGTTTCCTTTGCGGAGCAGAAGGACATTTTGCTAGAAACTGTCCCTCTAAAAGAGAAGCAACTCAACCTCAACAACCGATTCAACAAAGAAGGACTGAAAATAGGCCCCAAGCAACTGGAAGGGTCTATGCTTTGACTACAGCAGAAGCTGCAAAATCAGGTAATCTCATCATTGGACGTTGTATGATAGCTGGTAGAGAGTTGAATGTTCTATTTGATTCTGGAGCGACACACTCCTTTTTGTCTGAAACTCTTATTCAAGAGTTGAACCTACCTGTGAGAGAGTTACAATATGATCTCATGGTATCTACACCAGCCTCTAAACTGATAAAAACATCGAGGATGTGTCCTCAATGTCCGATAGTTATAGAAGGACGTAGGTTCAAAGTACATCTTATATCTTTACCCTTACAAGGTTTAGATGTAATCTTAGGAATGGATTGGTTATCTGCCAATCGTATCCTTATTGATTGTAGCAAAAAGGAGTTGGTTTTTCCTAATCCCGAAGAAGTGGAATTGCTGTCAGTACAACAAGTGTTAAAGGAAGTCAAAGAAGGATCTTCGTGTTTCGTTATCTTGACTCATGTGGAAGTTGAGAAAAATGAACAAAATCTCGATGTTCCTATAGTTAATGAGTTTAGTGATGTGTTCCCAGAAGAAGTACCAGGATTGCCTCCTCAACGAGAAATAGAATTCTCCATTGATTTAATACCTGGAGCTGGACCAGTATCAGTAGCCCCATATCGAATGGCTCCGGCGGAGTTAATTGAATTGAAGAAGCAAATTGAAGAATTGTTGGAGAAGCAATTTATTCGACCAAGTGTGTCACCTTGGGGAGCACCTGTACTGTTGGTAAAGAAGAAGGATGGAAGCTCTAGATTGTGTATCGACTACAGACAGTTGAACAAGCTAACCATCAAAAACAAATATCCTCTACCTAGGATTGATGATCTGCTGGACCAGTTGCATGGAGCTCAGGTGTTTTCAAAGATAGATCTCAGGTCTGGATATCATCAAATTTTGGTGAAGCCAGAAGATGTACAGAAGACCGCTTTTAGATCCAGATACGGACACTACGAGTATGTAGTTATGCCATTCGGTGTAACTAATGCTCCAGCTCTATTCATGGATTTCATGAACAGAATCTTTCAACCATTCCTAGATAAGTTTGTCGTAGTCTTTATAGATGACATACTTATCTATTCTAAGACTCAAGAAGAACATGTTGAACACTTAAGGACCGTCCTTGGGATCTTGAGGGAGAAGAAATTGTATGCAAAGATGTCAAAATGCGAGTTTTGGATGCAAGAAGTCAAATTCTTAGGACATGTTATATCATCTCAAGGCATAGCGGTGGATCCAACAAAAGTTGAAGCAGTGTTGCTGTGGGAAAGACCGAAGACTATAACAGAAATAAGGAGTTTTGTGGGATTAGCTGGCTACTATAGAAGGTTTATAGAGAATTTCTCTAGAATAGTAGCGCCTTTAACACAACTAACTCGTAAAGATCAACCTTTTGTCTGGACGGATAAGTGTGAGAAGAGTTTTTTGGAGCTGAAGCAGAAGCTGACTAGTGCACCGGTTTTGGTAATCCCTGAACCAAGTAAAAAGTTTGAAGTTTATTGTGATGCTTCTCATCAGGGATTAGGTTGTGTGCTCATGCAAGAAAGAAAAGTGGTGGCATACGCTTCAAGACAATTAAAGACTCATGAGAAGAACTACCCTACTCATGATTTGGAATTGGCAGCGGTGGTATTTTCCTTGAAGATTTGGCGGCACTATCTCTATGGAGCTCAATTTCAAGTATTCAGCGATCACAAAAGCTTGAAGTACTTATTCGACCAAAAGGAGCTGAATATGAGGCAAAGACGGTGGATGGAGTTCTTAAAGGATTATGATTTTGAACTCCTATATCATCCAGGAAAAGCAAACGTGGTAGCAGATGCTTTGAGTAGAAAGGCAATTCATGTTTCTCATTTGATGATCAAAGAACAAGAGTTGGTGGAGAAGTTCAGAGACCTGAAGTTACAGATGGAGTTTGGAGAAGATTTCATTAGATGTAGTAGTCTAACTATATCTAGTGATTTTCTTATTTTAATTAAAGAGAAGCAATTGTCAGATCTTGACTTGAAAAAGATAACAAAAATGATCGGTACAGAAAAGGCTAAAGAATTTAGGCTAGGATCTGATGATGTATTAAGATTCAGAAGTAGAATATGTGTACCAGACAATGCAGATATAAAAAGACTAATTCTTGAAGAAGGACACAAAAGTCGTTTTAGCATACATCCCGGTATGACTAAAATGTATCAAGATCTCAAGGAGTCCTTTTGGTGGCCAGGAATGAAGAAGGAAGTAGCACAATTTGTAGCGGCTTGTTTAATTTGTCAGAAGGCAAAAGTGGAACATCAGAGACCTGGAGGATTGCTACAACAATTAGACATACCAGAATGGAAATGGGATAGCATTGCTATGGATTTCGTCACCCATTTACCACGGACAATAAGAGGTAATGATTCTATCTGGGTTATCATTGACCGATTGACAAAAACTGCTCACTTTTTAGCAATAAATCTGAGAATGTCGATGGCTAAGTTGGCACAACTGTACATAAAAGAGATAGTAAGATTGCACGGCGTCCCTTCAAGCATTGTGTCAGATCGAGACCCAAGATTCACTTCTAGATTCTGGCAAACTCTACAGGAAGCTATGGGCAGCAAGTTACGAATGAGTTCTGCGTATCATCCCCAAACCGATGGACAATCTGAAAGAACCATCCAATCGTTAGAAGACCTACTCAGAACGTGTGTATTGGATCATCTGGGTAGTTGGGATGAAGTACTTCCTCTAGTGGAATTCACCTACAACAATAGCTTTCATGCTAGTATTGGAATGGCACCTTACGAGGCTCTGTATGGAAGACGATGTCGAACTCCTTTATGCTGGTACCAGGACGGTGAAAAGGCTCTGATAGGACCTGAATTACTACAACAGACCACAGACAAAGTAAAGTTGATACGAGAAAGAATGAAGGCTTCGCAGAGCAGACAAAAGTCATATGCTGATCAAAGGAGGAGACCATTGGAGTTTGCAGTCGGAGATCATGTCTTTTTGCGGGTGACTTCAACTACAGGAGTAGGAAGGGCTCTTCGTTCGAAGAAACTTTCTCCTAAGTTCATTGGTCCATATCAAATATTGAGAAGAATTGGGCTTGTCGCTTACGAGATGGCGTTACCTCCTCAGTTAGCCAAACTCCATCCAGTTTTTCACGTTTCTCAACTAAGAAAATATGTACATGATCCTTCTCACATTTTAGAAGTAGAAGATATTCAAATCAGAGAGGATTTATCTGTCGAAGTGCAACCTGTTTGTATAGAAGACACTAAAACCAAAGAGCTTAGAGGGAAAACTATCAACTTAGTGAGAGTAGTTTGGGATAGAAAAACAGGTGACTCTACCTGGGAATTAGAAGATGATGTAAAACATTCTTATCCCCATCTTTTTTTGTGAAGTGTCGAATTTTCGAGGTCGAAAATTTTTGTTGTTGGGGAGAATGTAAGACCCATGAAAAATATTTAAATTTAATAAATAGTTGTTTTTTTTATTTTTATAAAGTTAATAAAAGTATGGTAAAAAAAAATTATTAAAATTTATGATAGGTAACAATAATAATAATTTCAAAGGAAGGAGTTTAAAAATTTGAGAATTTATTTTAAAAGTTAAAAAAAAAAAAAAGAATAGTGAATAGTAAATAGTAAATAGTAAATAGTAAATAGTGAATAGTGAATAGTTAAAAAAAAATATTAAAATAAATTGTGGAAGAAAACACTCCACGTAGAATGAATGATTCAGAGATAAGAATGGTGAATAAAAAATAATTTTTGAATAGTAAAAATGAATAGTAAAAGTGAATAGTAAAAATGAATAGTAATAATGAATAGTAAAATTTTTTGGCTATAAATAGCCAAGAGGGGGAGGCTGAAGAATTGCACCAAAATTCTAGAGAAATTGTGAGAGAAGAGAGGTTAAGGAAATTCTAGTTGAAGAGGGGAAATTCTGGAAGTTTCCGGAGAACGATTTGAGAAGAGGAAACTAAGTCTGGAATAGAGGTAAGGGGAGTTACATTTTGTTTGGTATTATTTTGAGTCTTGTATATGTTGCTTTTGGTTGATCTTAAATCTTGAGTGTGAAGTATTTTGTTTCTGTATGATTTTGAATTTTTGATGAGAACATGCTTCTGTGTTTAGATCCAAGTGTGATAGTTGTAAAATGTGATGTTGATTATGTTATGCACATGTATGCTATTAATTGTTTATGGATGGATTAGAAGTTGTCTAACCGGCTCTGCCAGATTCAACTTCTTGTTTCCCCATACTTTATATTGTTTTCTTTTTTTCTTTTTATTTTTGGAAGGATTAGAAGTTGTCTAACCGGCTTTGCCAGATTCAACTTCTTATTTCCCCAAACCTGTTATTATTCTTATTATTTAATTACGTTGTATTCTTGGAAGGATGAGAAGTTGTCTAACCGGCTCTGGCAGATTCAACTTCTTGTTTCCCCATACTTTATATTGTTTTCCTTATTCGTTTTTATTTTTGGAAGGATTAGAAGTTGTCTAACCGGCTCTGCCAGATTCAACTTCTTATTTTCCCAAACCTGTCATTATTCTTATTATTTAATTACGTTGTATTCCTGGAAGGATGAGAAGTTGTCTAACCGGCTCTGCCAGATTCAACTTCTTGTTTCCCCAAGAATTTTTATTAAGTTTATTTTAATGATTGTCAAACATTTGATTCTTCTCCGTTGACCATTTATAGTAACATTTTATTATTGTTAATTTGTTTGTAATATATTTATCTTGTATGATTTCTGTGTTGAATGTATTTTATGATGTTGACATGAAATTATGAATATGAACATGATATGAGTTTTATGAGGAGATTTTGTAATAATATGACATGAGTTGAGGAAAATGAGCATGATATGAGTCTCATGGAGAGATTCTATGTTGGTATGGTATTAGTGTATATGTTGATGTTGAGGGTCCTGTTGTTGGTGGTTATCCTAAAACTCTAATAATCTTCCAGTATCAATTAGAGAAGGATGTGTTATGTGGTGAGAGTAGTAGGAGGTCCTAGTCTATGTTTATAGACATTAATGGATTAACCTTGTGGGTGATATGATATATTATATTTGGCCAAAAGTTTTGTTGTTGAAATCACCACAAGTGCATGACCACCCGAGACTTCCATCAACATTATATCCGGATAATAGAGTCTAGTATGATATTTGCATCTTGCATGAATTTACGGTGAATGTATTACGTATAATAATAGTGTAATGCTTTTCTTTGAATGTTGCATGGTAGCTCACCCTTACTTGTTTGTTTGTGCCGGAAAAATCTTATTTTTGCGATGATCGTATAATGTTTTTGTTATACGGGAGCAGATGAGGGAACGACGTCTGAACCAATTCAAGTGAAGGAGGAAGCAGCAGAAAAATGAAGAATATTTTAAGAAGAAGAAAAATAAAATAAAATAAAATTAAGAGTGTTTTATTTATGTGTGAAAATATAATGTATTTCTAGTGTGAACTATGTTACTCCTAAATGGAGGATTGTAATATTACGATGTTTTCTTTATTAATGAAATAAATTTGGGTGTGAGATGTTTTATATTTTGGGGTGTTACAAAGTGAATATAAATTATATTTTAAATTAAACCTTCAATAATTAAATTGTATTTTTTAAAAATTTTATTATTACTTTTTTTTTTGCGAATCTTATCACTGAAAATTTCTATGAATTTGTCACTAAATTTTTGTTTCTGGAAAAAAAATTATCATTTCACTTTCAAAACTATATAAGCATTTTACTTTTTTCATTAATTGAATGCCAATTTATTAAATGAAGAAGACCAATAAACTTAATGGAAATATTTTACTTTATATTGACTAATGGAAGGGAGTCATTTTGTGTTTTATATATTTTAAGAAATAAATAATATTAAAAATGGTGGTTATAAAAAAGTAGATAATTACATGAAAATTATTTATAATATTTAGATAGTTTATTTTTACTTTTATTCTTTTAATTTTTAAATATTACTAATATAAAAATGTAAGCATTAAAGAGAGAATACCTTTACAAACAATTATAGATTAAAATTTGATAATCTAACACCCTACTTTCAAATATTAAACTGTTTATTTTTTTATGAATATTTTATTTTTAGGAATCGATTTAGAATTTTAAGACGTTGATTTTCTTAGTTACATTTATTTTTATTATCCCATTTCATTTATATTTTTAATATATTTTATCCGATTTGATGTCTTGAAAGTGGTAAATACTAATACATTAAAAGACAGCTAACTAATAGAATAAAAGGAAGAAAGCATGTAAATTGAAATTTTGATTTTAAATAGTAAATCAAATGTAATCAATAATAATGATAAGAATTTTTGAGGTTTTATTGAGATGATTATGTGACATAAACAATATAGTTGCAAATAGCTAAATAATGAAGCTATAAATATTTTGAGAAACGATTAATTACTATCAATGATTTTCAAAATTAAAAAAACTATAAAAATATTTATGGACATTCATAATAATATACAAGCACTTTTGCTAATATTATTTCGATCTAAAACTACCTAAAATATATAATCTAATTTTATCCTACTTTATCATTTAGAAATTATTTTACCATCTAATAATCATAAAAAATAAAATAAAGATATTTTTTTATTGAGATACCAAATATAAGAAATTATCATGAGAAAGGAAAGAATCCAAAATTATTATTATTTAAATTGTAAAATCCCATAAAATGATATTTTAGAAGTAGTCGTAGTTTAAAATTAGTGAGACTCAATTATTTTAATATTAATTAGTTTATTTATAAATAGATTTGTTATAAACGAGTTTCATCTTTTAAAACGTACCGTCTTTATAGAAATCACTTTTCTAAAGTTTTCTACCTTCTCTCTAAGAATTCTAACTCCTGAGTCATCTCTTTGACGATCAGGAGGTACCTAAACGACCACGACAACGATGTCTACGTTTCTACCGAATTAATTTCTTCAATAGAGCAAGTAATTAGTTTCGGCTCCTTTTTCTCTTTCATTCTTAGTTTGAGATCATGCGTTGTAATCCTTTGTCACATGTGACTCATGATCTCTTTTCCTAATTCTTGGTCAATCTAAGGTCTTAAGGACTCTTTTTGTTTTCAATTCAGTGTTTCATGTTTGTAGAATTTCCTCGTGTTTCAAGTAATCGAGGAAACGTTCCTAGAGTTTGATTGTTAGGTAAGGGAATGTGTTAGATTATGTTTGTGGTTTGAATTTAGTATCTCTATGAATGATAAGATAATTTTAGTGAAATAGATAGGTTGTTGCTAATACTCTTTATGTTTAGATGATGATAATTGATTGTATGATGTTGAATGCTTGGTATGGTGTATTTGCAATGTTGCTGTTGTCATGATTGTGTGTGATAAAGTATTATGATAGTTGGAAATTGGATTCAAAGTGTTTGGATTGAAGAGTCAATAACTTGGGTTTTTAAGTCTAAATATGGGGTTTTGATAGGTGAATTTGAGAAACAGAGGTTGGTGTGAGAGAACAACTATTCTAGGACTGTGATGAGGTCATTTGAGACTTTCTAGAGGTATTATGCAATTGAAATCTGATATGGAATTAAAGGTAGTTCATTATTGGGGTTTTGGGGATGTTTTTAGTGTAAAATTGAGGTTTTTGAGTAGTGAGATTGTGAGGTAAGAGGTGGAAAATGTTTTGGGAAGTTGGGAGTATGTTATGAGACCTATTATGACTTTTCTAAACATATAAATGAGTAAAATATGGTGTAAAAGTGTTAATTATATGATAAGGTGACTCCTTTTAGTTCTTTTTAGTTCGATTTTGAGGTTTTACCTAGTGAGAACTTGAAAAAGAAAGATTGAGAGTAAATTGAGATGTTGGGATTAGTTATTTAGTGTATTATGACTTGTCCATGATGTTACTTTACTGATATAAGTGTTAGAAGAGGTAGAAAAATGTTTGGGTAGCTTAGAAAAGTGAATTTTGGTTTCAAGAAGTCAAATGGAGTTATAGAGGTATTTTCAAATAATTTAGGGTGTTTAGAGGTCCTAAGAACCATTCAAGGTTGTGGATTAAGTTTGGGAAGTGATCTAAAAGAGGGTAGATTTTGCTGATAATGCCTAAGCGCCCTTACAAGGCGCTGAGCGCCAGCCTCTAGACGTTGAGTGCCAGAAAATAGAAGTTAGGGCACTGAGTGCTAGCTTTTGGGCTCATGAGTGCCACCTTTTAGGCTTTCATGTATATGTTTGATGTGTTCTATGATGACTTGTTGGACTGTTCCTAGTTCTTTGAGGTATGTTCAGTGCTTTGATATGTTTGTATGCAAGGTATAAAGGGATGTTAAAACAAAGGTTTAATGTGATTTCTGATGACTTGTACATGTATTTTTTGTTCTTGAATGTATAATCAGTGGTTTCATGTATTGGTATGCAATATAAAGGTGAAGTGATATCAATGGTTTCAAAGTTATGAAAATGAGTTCCAAGGAGGAACTTCTTGGCGGTGGTTTCAGTATTGATAGTATGAATGGTTGAAGTTAAGCTAGGGTTTATCCTGACATTCTAATTATCATCCATGCTCAATTAGAAAGTGATGAGTCATGTTGTGAGAATAGCAGGAGGTCTGAACCTAAGGGGATTTTCTCTAGTTCGCAAAAGGATGTTTGTAAGACTAACTTGGTGTGGTAGCTTGGGATAGTCCCGTTGTTCCACCAACCAGTGCAAGAACCTCTCTAACTCGATATTCCATACAATATTCGAATAGTCAGTCTAGGTCCTTACATGTTAAGATGTTTGAGTTGATGTATGTTATATAAATGATTTATGTATACTATGTTGTAAAGGTGATATGACTTGTCTTGTATCTAGCTTACCCATGCTTTTATATTGTTTGTCTATGTGTTGTTTTCTCTTTTTTGATGATCACCTTAATGGTGCGAGTTTAAAGAGACCGTCTTTTTAGTTGTTCCAGCAAGAGGTGATGGCGAAATAGATGCACAGTCAGATGATTCTACATGTGTAGTTTTGATCTTCTATAAATTTGTTTTCATTCAGGGATTTTATCATTATCTAATATTTTATTTTAATAATTTTATACTATTAAAATGAGATATTATATAAATACACTTTGTACACATATTAACGAATTATAATTACTCACTTCTACTTAACCATGTTTAGATATATAACATCATTGTTTAACTTCAAGTCAAAGTGCAAAAGTAATCTTATTCGTGTTATTAGTAAATTAATATGCAAGAGGAAAACGAAATATATATACTTTTAACATTTAGATGATAAAAATGATGAAATTAAAAGTTTAGTGATAACTTTTGTGAAAAATAAAAGTTTAGCGATAAAATATATGAAATTAAAGTTTGAAAAATTAAAAAGTTTCAGTAATTTAAAATAATAATGCAGACACCCTAAAATATTACGGGAATTATTTTTTAATGTACAAAATTTTTACTTCTTTTACCTTTTTGCGTTTCTCTCTCCATTAATCAGTTTTTAAGTTTTCATGACCTAAAGTAACTATCACAATAAAAATCATGATAAAAAATTGGAATTATTTTAATTATATAATTATAATAGTTAACAAAAAATCAATTATATATAGTTGTATGCTTTATATTTTGATAATGATTTTCTTCATAATAGTAGCTATATAAAATTTAATATTTTTTGTTATAAAAGTATATATACACAGATTGTTTCGCATTTGTAGTTCCTCTGGTTATAATAATGATTTGAGAGTCAATTTACATAAAGCGAATATATATATATATATATATATATATATATATATATATATATATATATATATATATATATATATACTTTTAAATTTGAAAAATCAAAAGTTGAAAATAAAGCTGACTAGAAATTTAAAAAAGTAAATGAGAAATGAAAATTTTCTCATGAAAATGATGATAATAGATAAGATGACATTGGTGGAGCTACTATGAAAGAAATAGTGAGGTGACAATAAAAATAGTGTGGTCATATTTTAATTGATGACAGTGAAGAAAATAATGAAATCAGTGAGAATGTTGACACTACACTAGGAAGGAACGTGGTGGAAATATTATGAAAAAGAAAATATAAATATATATTTTGTCTTTAAATTATCTCTAAAATTGTATTTATTTTGTAAATTAAATATGTTATGAAAGTTATATAAAATATTATTTTCAATATTATAATTTATTGTACAACTTTTTTGTCACATGCATGTGTTATTTGATAAGAATGATATTTTATATCACTTTTTTTAAAATACAGAAATAAAACAAGTTATATATAATTTAGAAATTAAACAATTTTTAAAAATAGATTAGGATAAAAATTATATATTTTTAAAGAAAAACATGTTTTCTTTTTGCATAACCCCGCTTCTTCTTAAGATAAGAATTGGAACTACTAATGAATGAAATAATAAGAAATTGACAAAATAATTATGCTTATTCTATTGAATTAACCACTAAGATGGGATACCTAATTACATATTCTACATTTTTTTTTGGTTTTGGAATGGTCTGTTCGAGCAATCCTTTAATTTAAAAAGTTGTAATATATTTATAAGGGTTTATATAATTATAGTCATGTAAATACGTTTTAGTGGATAGAAACTGTGAATCAGTATTTTTTATGGAAAAACAAAAACTATGAATGAGCATTCAATGGACAATTTTTCTCTCTATAATCTTCGTTATTAGTTATAGTTAACTTTAATTATCATTTTATTATTTTAATACTTCAAGAAATGTAAGAAAATGTTTAACTTTACTATTCTAATATGGTATCCTCGTCATTGGTTTTTTCCTATCGTCATTGTCGAACTTGGACTCGGCACAAAAAAATTATTAACCCACTCCGCAAGCACAACCTTATCTATGATGGAATCTATATTTTATTTTTCATTTTAATTCATAATTGATAAAGGAATTTAACTACAGTTAAAAATATCTTTTAAATATGACTTTGGATCACAAAAGATATAAAGGATCTGATTCATCATTGATAAAGGAATTTAACTACAGTTGAAAATATCTTTAAATATGACTTTGGGGTTACAAATGATATAAAGGACTTATATGTTATCAACAAAATTTTGATAAAATTTTCACTACGTTATATGTCAAAATATTATTGGTCTGTTTGAATATTTTTCTTTTTAAAAAATATTGACCTAAAAAGCAAAATTGTGGGTAAATTAGTTTTCAATTTCATTTTTCCAAATACCTTTGTCCTTTCTAGATAGATATTTTCTTTCCTTCACAAGTGGTAAATCTTCTTTCCATTCCTCTACCACCACCATAATGTGGTTTGCTCTTTCAATTCGTCGATTATTATTATTGTTGTCTATTTTGTTCAATTTTTTGAAAAGCACCTTTTTGTTTTGCAAAAATCCTTCTTTTCTCGACTGTCGCGGTAGTGCTTGTGGTTAGATTTTGTGTTTGTTTCGTTATATTTGACATTTTCTTATTGGTCTTTGAAGTATTGAAACATTTTTTGGTCTTATTTGGTGTACTACCATTGTCGTTGATGAGGGGTCGCACCTCCCAACAAAAGTTGTGCATAAAAAAATGCAGTATAGACTAGGAAGTGACTCCTAGGTTGTCTCTCAAGGACCAAATTGTGGTTCAGTCTCAGATCAAACACGTAGTGGGGGGTTGAAAGTGTTCTTGTGATTGGAAATAAACTAAATTAAAACTGGGAATTAAATACAACCGAACATGAATAAAAACATTGAAATGGAAATTACGACAGATAAATACCCAAACACAATTCAAGCTGTAAACATGCAACGGTTACACTAAAACATTAAATGCACAATATTGTCATCTATCCTACACATTCACCATAAAAAAGAAGAAAAACATTTAAACATACAATATAAAATATTCCAAGACAAAAGAAATAAAAGAAAATAAAACTTTTCTTCCATTAACCATGACCCCACACATCTACCAAGAGCAATTGGAATCTGTAAATGCTCATAAAAAAAAATCTTCCTACTTAACCGTGACACCACATCTCCAACGTATCCCACTTCTTTTTCCAAATAAAAATTTCAGACCTCTGCACCATCTTCCTTAAATGATTAACTAAAGAGAATAAAACCTTCTAGTCTCTTGAAAATGCTCCATCACCGTGCACACTATGGCCCACATTCATGTGAATCACTCTTCTACCTAATCTACTCCTTCATTGCATAAATCAAAAGCCCTTCTCTTTTCTTCCAGCATGGCCCCACCGTGACACCTACTGCTTCCCTTCTTCCACCTAATCTTCCTCTCAACTAAATAAAAGACTTGCACCCATTTCATTCTCCACGTTTCAGCACAATCCAATACTGCACACAGTTTTTTTTATTCAATTAAAGCGCACCTTGCTTCTTCTTCTATCTAAAGATAAATAAATCTTCTATTCTCCTCCAACCAAGCCGTGGCACCCAAATTCTCCAACACGTTCCAGCAAAGTGAAATGCCCACCTCCTTCCAGCACCTACATCAGCTCATCTTCCATTCCAGCACGTCACCATGTGCACTCTATATCAACCATCACCATCTCCATTTCATTCTGCCTCTGCATCCAAGAATCACCAACCCGTGAGCTGCTTCCGCGTGCCTTCCTGCTCCACGTTCCAATGCACACCGCTTCTTCCAATCAACATTCTCCTTCTTATAATCACTTCTTCATTTCTCGTGGTGCACGTTCAGCTACTCATCCCCGTGCACTCCCCTGCGTAACAGCGTGCCCCTTTCCTACTTTCCAGCCGAGACAATACTTCTTCAATGATGTGGCAATGCTAAAAAAAATGAATAAAAACCCTGCACTGCAATCCCATCCAGACCGTGTGCTTCCAGCCATCACCGTGCAGCTCCCTCTCCACCTACTCTATCACCGTCTCAACTTAAAGAAAGAAAAAAAAGAAAATCATTTCTCGTGCTCCACTTCTTCAAAGCGTTCAACGTGCGTTCTACACACACCAGGCCATTCTATTCTGCAAAGTATTAACTCAAAAAAACATTCTCCGTGCCTTTCCAGTGGCAGTGAATCACCGTTCCATCCCAAAATTTTAGAATAGCGTTTTCCGCCAACACCAAAGCTGAGACCGAGAGTAAAAATGTGCCTCCAACAAAAATGAAAATGCAATGAAGATTTAGCCAAAGGGATGAAGCATTAAAACTTTCTTCTCATTCATTGAAAATCATCTTCAACGAAAAACGAGTGCAGAGACCCCCATTATAAACGTTCCAGCCAAAAAAAATAGAAATCCTTCTCCCCCAGGAACACAAGCCGGGAGAAAAACAGTAAACAGTGGCTCCAAAACCAAACGCAAGTGGCGGCTGGGCCCTTTCTAAGGACGTGTGTCCCTTTTTTAGGGTAGCGTCCACACAAAATAAAACCCTAGGTGCTAAGTCATTAATTTCTAATTTTGGGTCTAATCTAATTTACCAAAAATTGACCCAAAATATAAGAGTTGATACAAAAATTTTAAACTACTGAATTACAATTTAATTAATTTCTAAAATGTCTGTATGGAGAGTCTTGAATTTATTTGGCATTCTTCCTGATGTCCCAAAATGTATTTCCGAAATTTTTCTGCACTTCAAAAATGCACTTAATCAGCTCAGAAAATCCAAATTAGCACAATTACAAATTTCCGACCAAATTAAGCAGAATTCGGAAAAACGGGGAAATAACAAGCAATTAAACACAATTCCCTAGTTTATTTAAGTGCAATAAACTAAATATAATTCAAGAAATAACGACTCATCAAAATAGACCACACTTAGTCTTTTGCACTCCTGGGCAAAACCAAAACGAAAACCAGGGAACACTCAAACATCAGGGAGCTGACACAGACTCGACAGACAGACAACAAAGACTCCAAAATAGAACCACAGTTGCACAATTCTCACAAAATCTGGACGGTAAAAGGTATAGGCAGAATCCCACACAGAGTCAATGAAAGCAAATACTCAAAGAATCATCCAAACAGTTCAGTACAAGGAAAACAACCAATCAGTTCAAGAGATGAATCAAAAGCAACAGAACCTCACAGATGCACATAATCAGTGTTTCTCTCAAGTGTTTAAGGTAAATCAATGTCACTCAATGCACTCAAGAAAGCAAACAACAACAGACTTGGCAAGCCTCTAATATCAACACTCAAACACATATGCATGTTCAAATCAAAAGGTCTTTTCATGGTTGTAATGGGGCCAAGGACAAGGGAGGATATATTTGGATAAGAAGCTACAAACCATAAGGAACAGAGGAGCAATGGGGAACAAGTGTAAACACATTCAAACACACCCACAACCTCTAATTCCATCCTCTTCTTGACTCCATTATTCACAATTATTCACATTTTTTTTTCACTATTTTTCTGTTTTCTTTTTTTTCATCCTGTCTCTTTTCTTTACTCTATTCAGCACACAATTTCAAGAGACAAGATACACCACATATTTCTAAAAACAAAACAAGAAGAGGAACCAACTAGCCAATTTATCAGAATCCCCAGGGAGACCACACTTGTTCCCAAGACACTTCCAAAGCTCCAAAATTCCCTAAGGTTAAGGTAATCATGGTTTTTCACTTAGGGCTAGTGTATGAGCTTCAAAACAAAGAAATGAGGAAAGTATAGGCTCAAAAGAGGTTATCAAAGGATTAGAACAAGGTAAGCTTATTTGGCTAGAGAGGCTCAAGAACAAAACTGCCTTTATCACTTCCAAACATGCATATCAATCAAGAATTATCAACAAGAGTCAAGCCAAGGCATATGTGCAAGCAATCAAGAGACATATCACACACAAGAAAGAACATAAAGTGGCTCAAATTCTCACACAGGGCATTTGTGTTACAATCAATTCAACTCTCAAACATCATGATCATCTTCCAAGCAAAGAAAAGAAAGGAATCCAACATCTCAAAGTATCAATGAAGTGAAGGAAAACTGACAACCTAACCACAATCCAAAATTCACGAAAAGCATGCAAAACTGTACACAAGACACAACAAAAACTACCTAGAAAAGAAAAAAAAAATTTAACATGGAAAACAAAAATTAACAAAGAAAAATCAGAATCTCCCCCAATAAATGTCTGTGTGGGCATTCCACCATTTCCTTGTTTCCATTTTGATGAGAGGGTCGCACCTCCCAACAAAAGTTGTGCATAAAAGAATGCAGTATAAACTAGGAAGTGACTCCTAGGTCGTCTCTCAAGGACCAAATTGCGGTTCAGTCTCATATCAAACACGTAGTGGGGGGATTTTGATAGATTTTTGTGAATGCAACTGAACTTAAATGAGACACTAATGCAAACAGAAATGTAAAACGGTCTCAATTACAAAATTAAAGCGGTTGGTCACTAAAACTAACATTACAACTAAATCAAAGAAAACTTGCGTCACTCACTTAAATTGAAATTGTTAAATTAGAAAACGTAACATTGAAAGTGACAAGCATGTTAAATAAAATTAAATGTCCAAGGTGCGAATAAACGGCAGCAAGACTAAAACATTCAATGCAAAAATGTTAACCAATAAAAAAATGAAAAGTAACTTTCAGCATCGAAAGAAGCAATTGGTGAATTAGAAAAACATGACTTAAAAAGTAGCAAGCATTCAAGCATGCATTCAATATGAAAATTGTAACCAAACTTAACTATAAGATTAAGCATTAAAATAATAATAAAGTAGACCCTTGGAGCTCCTCTGGACGTGGTAGCAGTCTATTCTAATTGGATGAAAATTTGAATCCATGTGCTTCCAAAGTCTGGAGGTGAAATAAATCACCGCCTCTCCTTGCTCCGAAATGAAATCAGCCCGTTAATATTCTAAGAAAAGGATCAACAGCAGCTAGCGCATCCCAATGCAGGACGTGACAGCTCCCTGCCACCGTGACACCTCCTTTCTAACTCCATGTGTGCAATCTTCATTTCTCCAAATAATCACTTAATCCTCTATTCTCAATAAATGACCGTGCTTCTCTTTCACCAAAACGAATCAGCTTTTCTTTTCTCCACGTGACAGTCGTGTGCTCTTTACCTACCACCTCTACATCCTAATCTCTTTCATTCTTAAATCAATAAAGGAAAAAAAAATATAAGCTAACATTCAGCCACCAATTGCCTTGACACGTCCCATCTCCTAGACTTTTTCTCCAAACATTAATCATGCTACCTCCTCCCTTCCAGCAAAGACAAAATTGGCCGTACGTATCCAAAACGTAACAGCGCACACCTCCAACTTCATTCCAGCAACATGCAACTCACTCCCGTAAAATGGTAAGTGGTGGCTTCCAAAACGTCACACCATTCTCCAATTACCTCTTCATTCAGCACCGCTCCATGCTTCCAGCCGTGCAGCCTCCTCGGTTCATTCCATCACCGCTTCACTTCTTCCACAATCAGTCACCGTGCTTCTTCTTCTATGCACACCACTGCAGCCCAGCCAAGACGGTCCTTTCCCAAGCAATGAACTAAACCTCTTCTCTCAACCAATTTAGTGCAGCAACGTGCGTGCACATCTCTGCTCCACATTCCCGTGCTGACACCTTTCTTCTCCAACGCCCATGAGTGCCGCGTGTGCTTCTTCCCTGTCCGTGTGCTTCCAGCTCATCCTAATCACTTCCTCAACTCTCCATTTCCTCTCAACGCTACTTGCAGCCGTGGCAGCAGTGTGCTATTGTCTCCAGCTCCCGTGCAGTACTCCTTCCAGCAAATATGAAATTGGCCGTGTGCATCACTTCTACTTAAAGAAAGGAGATAAATGAACCCGTGCACCGTTCAAAAACCGTGAAAGGAAAGGAGGTTCTGGAATGAAACAAAAAAAATCGAGAGCTTTCCCAAGGAACCGAATGAGTCCCCCCTTTCATTCCATGAAAAATAAAACGTTCCAAAGCCAAAAAAACCGAGAGAGTAAAAAGTGCTAAAAAGTGTGGCGGCTGGGACTTGCTAAGGGCCGTGTGTCCCTTTTTACGGTTCCACACATACAAAAACAAAAACCCTAGGTCCAAATCATTAACTTCTAATTTTCGGGTCTACTCTAATTTACCAAAAATTGACCCAAAATATAAGAGTTGATACAGAAATTTTAAACTACTGAATTACAATTTAATTAATTCTAAAATGTCTGTGTGGAGAGTCTTGAATTTATTTGGCATTCTTCCTGATATCCCAAAATGTATTTCCGAAATTTTCCTGCACTTCAAAAATGCACTTAATCAGCTCAGAAAATCCAAATTAGCACAATTACAAATTTCCGACCAAATTAAGCAGAATTCGAAAAACGGGGAAATAACAAACAATTAAACACAATTCCCTGGTTTATTTAAGTGCAATAAACTAAATATAATTTAAGAAATAACGACTCATCAGTCGTCCTCCATGGAAAGCTTGTTTCGGCAAGCTTAATTTTTTGAGTTTATGTTGGTGTTAATCGTTGGGTGTCTATGTTGGTTTGTTCCTTATTCTCTTGGTTGTCTTGTGGTTGTTGTCCCTTTTCCCTTTTTGATTTGTGATTTTGGACATTTTCTTTTGTCCATTTACAACAATAGAGCCATCTCAAAGCAAGGTAAGTCAATGTTTGGGCATTTTCTTTTTCTCCATTTTCATTGAATGATTGTTTTTAATGTAATTTTGTTTTTTCAATTTTTTGTAGTGATATTCTTGTTTAAATGATGACAAATTTGACCCATGCTGCTTGTGGGGTCTATAACTCTCTCTATAGTTATCTGATTGAGTTGATTTTTTTACATTGCATTCTTGATTCAATTATCTTTAATTTGAATGCAAGAACTTAAACTTTGAACATCTATAACGATTTCAGTTTGACTTCAAAAATCAAAAGAGAGTCTATAGCGTTCAATTTTAATATGTCGTCGTTCCTTTCTTTTGCCTCTGTTAAGATAATAAAGCACATAATCTCATTATGTTTAAATTGGTTTATGTGCTTGAGCAGGACTTGCAAAGTAGATTTGCAGCCTTCATAAGAAGCGGAGAATTGGAGGAGGTTCTCATGGTTGGAAATAATGATGAAGTTAAGTGCAAAGTGTTGCTTTACACATCACGTAATTCAAAAAAAGTTTGAAAAATGGTGGAAGGAATTTTGCAAATAATATGGGTTGAAGGAATGAAATAACATATATTATTGTTCAAGTTTGTATATATTGTGGTTGAACTTTGTATAAATCGACGTCATTGTGATGTTCTTGACTTAATTTAAATGTGTATATATTATTGTTCAAGTTTGTATATATTATATTTGTACGATTGTGTTGTTATACAAATTGTATTATACCTGTACCTGAATTTTAGGATTGATATTTATGTTGTAAATAAGTTACTCATTAGGTTTTATATACAAAATTTTATTATTACATATGTTGGATTAAATGTACTCATTGGATATGATCTTAGTAATTTTACAATTTTGGTCCATAATCGTATTTTTGTTGTAATGTTGTTGCAATACATGTAATTCAATACACTAGGAATTAATTACGCGGTTCTTGTAATTTATCACATCGACAATTTAAAGAAATAGATGTTTTTCATGCACTAAAGACTACCAAATACCACGAAAATCACTCACTCAAGTCAAAAAAAATGAAAAAATCACCCACGAAAATCACTTACTCAAGTTTAAAAAAAAAAATGAAAAAATCACCTAAAAACTCATTGCAAATAACCCCGGGGAGCCCAATTCCCAAAATGCCTCTGGTAATAAATTACAAGAACCCTATCATCGATTACCAAGCCTAAGTTGGGCACCAATGTTCAAGCTTTTTCCTAACCTTTGTCCAAACCACCTATCTGGGCTTTGACCTCAACAATTGAATGAACCAAGGTGTCTTTCGATGCACTAAACACCACCAATGATGAGGAAACTCACTCATCCAACCCAAAAAATTGAAACAATCACTCAAAAACAAAGTATAGAAAACCCTAAGGAGTCATGTTCTTCCAAATGGAGAGTCACGCTGAACTTTCTATACAAATTCTCCCAGACCTCTGGTAATCGATTACAACCTGTAATTGATTATTAGGACAGAAAATGGTCAGCAATGCTCATGGATCTCATCTAACTTATATGAAAGCACCTAAATGACCTTTTTTTTCTCAATAATTCAATGACCTAACGTGTTCATTGGTGCACTAAACACCAGTTATGACCATTAGACATACTCACCCATCTCACAAATTGGAAAAAGTCACAAGAACAAAGGCAAAACAATCTTGGGGAGTCTTGTTCTTCTAGTTGGGGAGTCACATTGAAACTTCTGTACAAATGTCTACCAAGCCTCTGGTAATCGATTACAAGACCCCTGTAATCGATTACCAAGGCAGAAAATGGGTAGCAATACTCATGGACCTCATTTAACTTACATTAAAGCACCTAAAATGACCTTTTTTACTCAACAATTCAATGACCTAACGTGTTCATTGGTGCATTAAACACCACCTATGACCATTAAACTCACTCACCCATCTCAAAAAAATGGAAAAAGTCACAAGAATAGAGGTAACATCATCCTAGGGAGGCCTATTCTTTCAGCAGGGAAGTCACGTTGAACTTTTTGTACAAATTCCCTCCATGCCTATGGTCATCGAATATAAAACCTCTGTAATCGATTACTAAGAGCATATTGGTGGTTTGTACAAAAAGTTGAACAGGCTCCCCAACTGGGAGAACTAGGCTCCCCAAGGTTGCTTGGACTGTGTTTTTAATAATTTTTTCAGTTCTTTCTGTTGAATGAGTGAGTGAAAACCATCAACCTCAATTATAATTAAGACGACGAATCAAATAATTTCTTTTCATAATGGTTTAAAATCAATTATGGTTGAAGTTGAATTAACTCATTAAGCTATAATCCATTCATTCATAGTCGAAGAAAATAACATAATAGATAAGAAATTCATTCATTGATAAAAAAAACATTACAATATTAAAAAAGCATTACAATATTAAAAAAAATTTCATTTAAAAACTAAGAAAGATTATGCTATCAAATCTAAGAAGGTTCTTGTTGATCTAAGCAACTCCGTATATAAACCATTTGTTCTTCTAGGTGTTCAACTCGAGTTTCTATGTTATCAAATTTGTTCTTCATGTTATCAAATTTTTTCCCACAAACGTGCGAAGATCTCATATGTCATTGATAACTTAAGTCAGCATTGCAGAAGAACTCTTTTACAGAGGGAGAGACACTCAATAAACATCAGACATTCTATGGACATCTTCTCTATTGTAAACCCAATTTCCATCATCATTTCTTACAAAACCAAATAATTGTATAACTTCAGCTCCAATCCTAAATGACCGCTTAACTTGTATAAAAGGATCAACTATCACCAATACCAACAGAATATGCTAAAACAATATATACCAAAAAACATAAATTCATCACCAACAACATTTATAAAGCAACATAAAACATAGTAAAGCACCTCAACACTACAATTTTACAACAACCCAATTTTCAACATAAAAAAGAGTCAAACAACAACTCAATCATCAAAAAATAACAATAACACAAAAACGTTATGGTTCTACGCACCTTAACACTTAAAGAGAAAGCATAACTCATGACTTTATGGTTCTACGCACCTCAACACTAACGAACACACCTTCTTTCACCCAAAAACGTCCACACGTTCGGGAAAGAAATCACATTTACTTCTTGGTCAAGAGCATGAGAGAGGGGGAATGCAAGAAGGAGAGATGGAAAAAATTGAAAGTTTTCAATAAGAGAGGGAGAAAGGGCGAGAAGGGAAGAGAGAAAATCGATGGAGGTTTGTGGTAGAGGTTGTCGCTCGCAAGAAAGGACAAAGGGCGAGAGACAACAACCAGAGATGGCGAGAGAAAGAGCAACGATAAATGCACCTAGAGAGAAGACGAAAAGCCTAAAAATTGATTCAGGAGAAAACCGTGAAATGTTCTTTCCTTCCTAAATTGTCCTCCACGTACCATTTCAGTTTTTTTAAATTTTTTGAAGTGCACCAATCAAATGTTGACACGACGTTAAAAAGTTGTGGCCATTTCACTACAAGAAATATTACATATACATACAAATATTTATATACGGATTATAATCCGTATGTAATTCAAAAATTACATACGGATTTTATATACGGATTTTGAAAAATAAATTATATACAGATATTATATACGGATTTTTACCTATAAAAAATTCGTATATAAAATCCGTATATAATTTTAGCTCATGATGTTTGCAAGATTTTCGAAGGATAAAATTCGTATGTAACTTTTGTAATTCGTATATAACTAAAAATAAATTTTATCTACCGATATTATATACGGATTTGAAAAATCATTATTTAAAAAAAAAATCAAAGTTTCAGCCTCTTTGCTCGAACCTTCTTTCCGTAACCTTCTTCACTTTTCTCTATTCTCTAAGCTTCTTGATACAGCTGTCGCGGCCGATCAAATTTGATGTGCACAGAAATTAATGCAGTATAAGACTAGGATTTGACTCCTAGGTCGTCTCTCAAGGACCAATTTGTGTGGTTCAGTCTCAGATTTTTTACACAAAGTGGGGGGGGGGTTTTGTAGATGTTTTGTGCGGTAAAATAAATTAAAATTAAAAACAACAGAGCAGAAAACGTAAATGACAGGAATGAAGAAAATACAGAAAAACGGTAAATTTGGGAAAATGGTAAAAATGGAATTTAACTTTTTGAAAACATAAATTGGAAACAAAATTTTGACAGAATTAAAATGCAAAGCTAAAATTCACAATAGAACAGAAAATAAAAGTAATTGCATCCCAAATCTAAACGAGAAAACTGTAATCAAATTTTAATGCGTAGATGAAAAATAAAATTCAACAAGATTGATTGGAAAATGCAGAATGGAGATTACTATTAACATTCAACTTGAAACTAGAAATTAAAGAAACACAAAACCTCCCCGAGAGGGGAGGAGAAAACCAAAGCCAGAACGTGTTTTTTTCTCCTAACTCTCTTGAAATTACACTGCTGAAAATAAAACAGGAAGAACCATTGGAAGAGAAATGAGGCAAGAGCCCTTCCAAGGCCTCCCAAAAACTCGTCTCCCAATTCAGAGTAACGTTCCCCTTTTAAGTCCGTGTGTCTCTCCCTGTTTCCGCTTCCATGCCCGTGTGTTTCCCACCTTTCTTCCAATAGGTGCCAAAAATAAAGCAAAGGTGGCCCTCCAATTTGTGGTGTTTGTTTCCAGCCCACGATTCACGTGAACTCTCTTCCAGCTTTCCATTCCAAATTGCTGTAGCTTCCTCTACCCGTGAGCTACTTTTTCTTCCACCCTATGAATCACGTTATGCTTCAACAACTCAGCACTTGGTGAACCATTTTACCTCTTCCAACGCTGCATGTTGCTGCTTCAATACGTCCCTATTCCAGCCTCTTGCTCACGGCTGCTTGTTCCTTCACTCAACTGCTTCTCCTTTCTCAACTATACAGTTGTTGCACCGTGTATGAGTGTGGCAGCCATGGCTCTTCACTTCTCACTCAGAAGTTGTTGGAACGTGGTGCACTTCCTTCAACTGGAAGCTAGGCCGTGTTGGATGGTTGCTGGACGTGAGAAGCTACTGCTTCCGTCGTGAATGGATCTTGGACGATGGACGTTGGGCTAGTGCTGAGGAGCTGCTTGACCGTGGAGAGAACTCCCCTTTGCTGGATGGTGCAACTCCCTTCTTCAAAGTGTTGGCCGTGAAGAGTTACTATACTGGACGGAGAAGCTGCTGGGTTGCCTCCGTGTGCTCACCAAAAGGGAGGTGAAGAAGCTTCTCGGTGGTGGTTTCTTTTCCATGGACGTGCTCTCTGCTTCTTTGGCCCTGAGCTTCCACTCCAGAAAGGTCGTGTACTTCTTTCATGTTTTTCTTGGATGTAAGCTGACTGCATTACCTCTCAAAACCGTGTAGACTCCTCTCCCAACTTGCTTCTCTTCTTCAAAGATCATGTGTTGGCTTCTCTTTGCTGGACTGTGAAGGTTTTCTCTACTGGACCAGCTGTGAGTGTGCTCTCCATCAAAGCCAAAATGAAACACCTCCATGTAGTAGTGGACGGTGCAGCTGTGTTGAAATTGGATAGAAGCTGCTCCAGCCGAGACATCTCTATGCTGCCATCTTCTCTTCCGTTTTGGTGGAGACGTTTCCAGCCAATGAATCTCAAGTGGACCAGCCAAGTGGAAATATGCTGCCAAAATAAGGACGTGTGGTGCTGCCAGCATTCCTTCGAAGGCCGTGAGTGTCTTTATCAATTGAAGATATTTCATAGGTGGTGTAGAGAAACCGTGAGTGTGGGCAAGGTGGTCCCTTCCATGTTGAATTGATTGTTGAACGAGAGCTTCTCCAAGCCGTGGAATGTGGGTTGGATATCCATCAACTTTTCCAGAAATCAGGAAAGAAAGATGTAATGACATTGTCCACAATTGAATATTATAATAACCTTTCTTCATTCTCTTACGTGGACATACATTTTTTAAAGCCACAAAATGTAGTAACCGTGAAGTTCTCATTTAGTTGTTTTGTGGGCCGTTGGCAATAAATCATTTTTTTTCCAAAATAAAGCATCCACTTTCTTAAGAAATTAAGTGCAGCGTGTTTTTATCTTTATTTCCATACTCCACTTCTTCCTTTTAAAATAATCTTTCCCAATCAAGCTTAACTCCATATACAATCCTGAAAAACGAAATCTGCACAATCTTTCTCTGTGTTCATTTCTCTTTTAAGTCCCACAATATTATACAATAATTTTCCCTACAATTACTAATACAATTAATTTAGTTCAGATAGTTCAAATTAATTACAATAAGAATTTCTGATCAAATTAAGTACAATCAGTAAAAACAGGAAAATACTGGACAATTAAACACAATTTCCTGATTAATTCTAATACAATAAACTAAGTGAAGTGAACAAAATAATGTTTCATCAAAATAGACCACACTTAGTCTTTTGCACTCCTGGGCAAAATCAAGACGCAAATCAGGGAATGGTTCAAAGAAGTTTTTGGGAAGGTGACACAAAACTCAGCAGAAAAAAACTCGCAAGAAAATAAAATTTACACAGTTTTCAAGAATTCTTGATAAATAAAAGAAGTAGAAATTATCCAACACAAATCAAATAAAGCAGATACTTATAGAAATCTTCCAAGCAATTCAATACATAGCAAAATGATTAATCAGTTCAAGAGGTGATTCAAAAATAACATAACCTCGCAGATGCACTAACCGTGTTTCTTTCAAGTGTTTAGGGTAAATAATTTCAACTCAATGTACTCAAGAAAACAAACACAAGTAGACTTGGCAAGTTTCTAATATCAACACTTAAAACATATGCATGTTCAGATCTAAAGGTCTTTCAGGGTTGTAATGGGGCCAAGGACAGGGGAGGATAAAATATTTGGATAAGTAGCTACATCTCAGAAGAATTAAAGGAGCACTGGGAAAAAGTGTAAACACAGTGAAATCTCACCCAAACCTCTAATTCAATCCTCTTCTCGACTCCATTATTCACACAATTATTTTTCAATTTCATTTTTTTTTTCAGTTTTTTTTTTTTTTTTTTAAACATCATTTGTAAGAGACAAAATACACAACATATTTACAAAAATGAAACACGAAGAGGAACCAACTCGCCAATTCACTAGAATCCCCAGGAGACCACACTTATTCACAAAATACTTCTATAGCTCCAGACTTTCCTAAGGTTAAGGTAATCATGGTTTTTCACTTAGGGTCAGTGTATGAGCTTCAAAACAAAGAAATGGATACAGTATAGGCTCAAAGGGGTTAGCAAAGGATAATAACCGGGTAGGCTTATTTGGCTAGAGAGGCTCAAGAACAAAAATGCCTTTATCATGTCTGAACATGCATATCAATCAAGTATATCAAAAAGAATCAAGCCAAGGCATATGTGCAAGCATTCAAGATACATATCACACACAAGAAAGAAAATTAAGTGGCTCAAATCTCTCACACAGGGTGTTTTTGTCACGATTAAATCAACCTCTTAAACACATAATCATCTTTCCAGGCAGAGAAAAGCAAGGATTACAAACTATAAGTATTAAGTAAGTGAAGGAAAAAAATCTACAACTTATACATCATCCAGAAATCAAGAGAAAAATGTAAAATTTATTGCACTCAAGACACACTAAAACAACTTAAAACAGAAAAAATTTAGCACACAAAAACAAAAAATTTAACACACAAAATACATACTAACATAAACTAACAGAAAAATCAAAATTTCTCCCCAGTAGACCACACTTAAATCACACAATGTCCTCAGTGTGTTACAATCATCAGATTATCAATTTTAGAGCAGTCAAATAATATAGACAAGTGCAATAAAAAGTTAGGAAATGGGAAGAAATTTTCAGAAACATCCATCAGTAGATGTTATCATTGACATCCATCAGCAGATGTCTAAATCACCTAGCACCCTTCAATAGATGCTAAAAAAATATATATTTTTTTTTATTATTATTATTTATTTTTTTATTTTTTTTATTTTTTTTATTTTTTTATTTTTTTATTTTTTTATTTTTTTGAAAAAGGAGACCGGTACTGTGACAACAGTCTCGGTGACAAAGACCGGAACTGTTGCTACAGTGGAAAACATTTGGCTATAAATGGTCCGCTCCTCCGCGTCGAGCAACATTTCTGACTTCCCTGCTCTCTCTCTACTCCTCTCTTCTCTCTCTCTTCTCTCTCCCTTCTCTCTCTACTCTCTCTGCTCTCTCTGCTCTCTCTCTGCTCTCTCTGGAGCGTCTGGATCTGCGAGGAAGCTCTGCCACCGTGCCATCTGCTGAAGATCTGAGATCTGCGCAGAGCCTCTGCAAGCCTACTTCTCCAGGTAAGTCTTTCTTCACTAAGGATCTCCTTTTCTCTCTGCTTGCTTGCTCTGCTTCTCTTTAAGCTTTTAGATCTTTCATTTCCGTTTTTTCATTTCCTGCTTTCTTTTCATGCTTTCATTTCTCTTCTTTTCCATTGTTATTTACTTGCGCTTTCTCAGCTTTCCTCTTCCCTGCTCTCCCTTTCTTCTTCTTTTTTTTTTTCTGCTTTATTTTTCCTGCTTTCTGTTCCTTCTTTATTTTCAGCTTTCTGCTCTTTATTGTGCTTTCTCTATTTTGCTCTCCCTTTCCCTTTTCATTTTTTTTTCATATTTTTGAAACTGAAAAACACTTAAACACATAAAACACAACTGTCTAAAAACTTAAGGGGTATATCGGCTGGAAACCAGACGTTAATCTCCCTTCGATTGAAGGTATTGCAGAGACAATCGGGTAGAACAACGCCACGTACCCCACTTAAAACTAAATAAACACATAAACATAATATACAAGAACAATATGGACAAGAACAACCGGACAACTGGACATAGATCCGTTTAGGACCCTTTGCGAGGACCGTGAAACAGATCTGAGACCAAAAACTGAAACATTAAAGCATGACTGGACAAAATAAATCTGAAAGGAAACAAGAACAAATAAAGAAAACACTGAATTAAGAATCTAATGTTTTTGTTTTTTTTTTCTTGTTTTTGTTCTTTTTATATGTATTTATTTTTTATTTATGTATTTGTATATTACGAGAGGAAGGATGAGTGATATGGAATCAGAGAGATATACCAGTCAACGATGGCGTCCTACAGATGATCAGATCACGATGATGACCAAAATCTACAACTATGGGGTCACACACCCAAGCCGAGCGCAAGTCGTCGAGATCGCGTCTCGACTAAGGACCTTCGGCGAAGCCACTGAATACAACGTGCACTGCTGGTTTAACAACCATGGCAATCGGGTCAGGCGCTGGCAAGCGGAGATAGACCCCACAGGCACTCTCTTTTCACAACTGCCGCTATACATGTACGGTAAGACTTCTGATCACACCTCCAATGAATTTTCCATTCCTCTTCTATTATTAACACAAGTTTTTTATTTTTTATTTATTTATTTATTTTTTTTTTTTTTGTTTGAAAGAAAACAACTGGGTGATAATGAGGGCACCGAGGCTGCTGAATCTGTTTCCAGTTCCGATCATTATCGATGACGACAAAAATGAACGAGAAATTCCTCCACCAAAGCCTCCGCTCGTGACTTTTCGAACCAGAGCTCCCTCAACGGAGCTCTCCCTTAGACCACCACAACCAGCTCGAGAGTTCTTTCATTTTTAAAGTTTTATGTTTTTTTTTTATTTTTATGTTTTTGTTGGCCGAGTGTGGCCAGAATTTGAACAAGTACTGTAATAAGGACACTTAATTTTTTATGTTTTTAATTTTTTTTTATTTGGACTGTAATATTAACGATCAATAATGATCGAACCTCGGACATCTTTATTTTATTTTTATGAATTTTTATGAATTTGAATTTTTTTTTTTTTTTTTAATTCATGCTCACAATTTAAAAATGAAATAAACACAACCATGAAAACACATCAGAAAAGCTAAATAATATGTACATAATGAGGAAAAAGAGTGCTCCCTGGTCATGGTGGCAGTTGCCAATTCTGGACTATCAGTGAGATATCTTCCACCTCAGGATCCGGCGAAGATGTCTTCAGGAGCAGCTCGCCCAGTACTGCCCTCTCACTCAAATCAAGACTTTTCTTCCTTCTTCTTCGAGCAAGTTTTTGAATCAACAAAATCAGGAGCCTTCTGTCCACCAGCAGTTGTTGAGTCTGTGACACCGGAGTAATAAGAGAAATAGCAGTATACTTTCCTTCATCTATCATTGTTTCCTCTATGTCAGTACCTGTATTCTCATTTACTTTTGTAACCTGGTCATCAAACTCATAATCAATAGCATCTGTTATGAATTTAGAATCTGTTTGTAACACATAATCAATTTCAATACAAATCGGGCAAGAACCAGATTCACAATCACATTCACAATTCTCAGAAAACTGAGTCAGATCAATGTTTTGTTCTAACTCTATCATGTTATGCGACTGCAAAATTCCTGTCTCAAAATCAATATTGACATATGCATCATCAACAAAATCCACATTCAGTGCAAAGCTATTATCAATGGAAATTTCATCACTGTAATCATGTTCATTCAACACAACATTTATACCAATGGTTTCAGAGACTAATACTGAATCAAAAACTTTAGAATTGTCAATCAAGTCTGTATCAGTTTCAATCCTAAAACCTGTAGAATCATTGTGCAACAAATCACAAGTAATTGAATGTATAGGCAAATCTGGTAAAGAGCTTGTAATCTCAGTTTCAGAATAAACATGTTTTTGCTCAGAATAAATTTTCTCATGAATTTCCAATTCATCAACTGCACATTCAAGTTGAGGTACGTTTACCTCCACGGTGGAAGATAAAAATGGTCTACCTGTCTCAACAGTGTTACTCGTACCTGCCTGGTCCTTAAAATAATCATCAACAGTCTCAGGTGCAAGAGTGGGATCATAGAAAGGTAGGAAAGTGGGTGTAGTAGTAAACTCATAGCTTTGCTCCCCATCTTCTATGTTGATGCCACTATCATCTTGAAAGTGTTGAGTGGCCATCTGCCCGATCTGATCAGTCAGCTTCTGAATGGCAGCTTGAGTTTCCATGCTCTCTTGCTTGAACTGCATGTTCCCTTTCTGAAACTGAATGTTCTGCATGGTCATCTGCTCCAATAACTCCTTCAATGTAGGTTCAGAAGTTGAAGGCTGAGAAGCTACTTGGGCAGGAGCATCATACTGCTGACTCTGATATTGCTGAACTGGTGGAACCGGCTCCCAAAGGGAGCTCTCAGGAATTTGAGGATGATCCATATTTTTCTCAGTATTAAAATCAGCACAAGAATCAGAGTAATATGCAGAAAGAGAATCATAATTACAGGCACTTGTAGAATAAGCACTATTCACAAAATTAAAATAGGTAGACATGGAAAATAAAAATAAAAACTAAAAACTAAAAATTACGAAACAGATAAACTAAACACATTTATACATGCTACAAGCACACACAAGACAGAACATCAATAGTAAAAAAAAAAATTAATTTTTTTTTTTTAAATATAGCAACTAAATACAGAACACAGCACAATAAAATATAAAAGACAAAACATATATTAACACAACATAATCGAAAAACACAGCAAAAATCTAAAACGAAAAACCTGGAACTGAAGTGACAACGCCGCCAAAATTTGCTGAAGGTGTCGTTGTCGCCTACAAAAATATACAAGACAAAACACACAAAACAAACATATTAACAGAACAAAACTTTATACAACAAAAATCTAAAACTGAACCTTCATTGGTCCCCGGCAACGGCGCCAAAATTTTGATACAGCTGTCGCGGCCGATCAAATTTGATGTGCACAGAAATTAATGCAGTATAAGACTAGGATTTGACTCCTAGGTCGTCTCTCAAGGACCAATTTGTGTGGTTCAGTCTCAGATTTTTTACACAAAGTGGGGGGGGGGGTTTTGTAGATGTTTTGTGCGGTAAAATAAATTAAAATTAAAAACAACAGAGCAGAAAACGTAAATGACAGGAATGAAGAAAATACAGAAAAACGGTAAATTTGGGAAAATGGTAAAAATGGAATTTAACTTTTTGAAAACATAAATTGGAAACAAAATTTTGACAGAATTAAAATGCAAAGCTAAAATTCACAATAGAACAGAAAATAAAAGTAATTGCATCCCAAATCTAAACGAGAAAACTGTAATCAAATTTTAATGCGTAGATGAAAAATAAAATTCAACAAGATTGATTGGAAAATGCAGAATGGAGATTACTATTAACATTCAACTTGAAACTAGAAATTAAAGAAACACAAAACCTCCCCGAGAGGGGAGGAGAAAACCAAAGCCAGAACGTGTTTTTTTCTCCTAACTCTCTTGAAATTACACTGCTGAAAATAAAACAGGAAGAACCATTGGAAGAGAAATGAGGCAAGAGCCCTTCCAAGGCCTCCCAAAAACTCGTCTCCCAATTCAGAGTAACGTTCCCCTTTTAAGTCCGTGTGTCTCTCCCTGTTTCCGCTTCCATGCCCGTGTGTTTCCC
Organism: Vigna nakashimae; assembly: GCA_034642375.1. Taxonomy (NCBI): domain Eukaryota; kingdom Viridiplantae; phylum Streptophyta; class Magnoliopsida; order Fabales; family Fabaceae; genus Vigna; species Vigna nakashimae. The sequence continues at coordinate 11,926,090 of CM067764.1, read as the reverse complement.
ACCTTTCTTCCAATAGGTGCCAAAAATAAAGCAAAGGTGGCCCTCCAATTTGTGGTGTTTGTTTCCAGCCCACGATTCATGTGAACTCTCTTCCAGCTTTCCATTCCAAATTGCTGTAGCTTCCTCTACCCGTGAGCTACTTTTTCTTCCACCCAATGAATCACATTATGCTTCAACAACTCAGCACTTGGTGAACCATTTTACCTCTTCCAACGCTGCATGTTGCTGCTTCAATACGTCCCTATTCCAGCCTCTTGCTCACGGCTGCTTGTTCCTTCACTCAACTGCTTCTCCTTTCTCAACTATACAGCTGTTGCACCGTGTATGAGTGTGGCAGCCATGGCTCTTCACTTCTCACTCAGAAGTTGTTGGAACGTGGTGCACTTCCTTCAACTGGAAGCTAGGCCGTGTTGGATGGTTGCTGGACGTGAGAAGCTACTGCTTCCGTCGTGAATGGATCTTGGACGATGGACGTTGGGCTAGTGCTGAGGAGCTGCTTGACCGTGGAGAGAACTCCCCTTTGCTGGATGGTGCAGCTCCCTTCTTCAAAGTGTTGGCCGTGAAGAGTTACTATAATGGACGGAGAAGCTGCTGGGTTGCCTCCGTGTGCTCACCAAAAGGGAGGTGAAGAAGCTTCTCGGTGGTGGTTTCTTTTCCATGGACGTGCTCTCTGCTTCTTTGGCCCTGAGCTTCCACTCCAGAAAGGTCGTGTACTTCTTTCATGTTTTTCTTGGATGTAAGCTGACTGCATTACCTCTCAAAACCGTGTAGACTCCTCTCCCAACTTGCTTCTCTTCTTCAAAGATCATGTGTTGGCTTCTCTTTGCTGGACTGTGAAGGTTTTCTCTACTGGACCAGCTGTGAGTGTGCTCTCCATCAAAGCCAAAATGAAACACCTCCATGTAGTAGTGGACGGTGCAGCTGTGTTGAAACTGGATAGAAGCTGCTCCAGCCGAGACATCTCTATGCTGCCATCTTCTCTTCCGTTTTGATGGAGACGTTTCCAGCCAATGAATCTCAAGTGGACCAGCCAAGTGGAAATATGCTGCCAAAATAAGGACGTGTGGTGCTGCCAACATTCCTTCGAAGGCCGTGAGTGTCTTTATCAATTGAAGATATTTCATAGGTGGTGTAGAGAAACCGTGAGTGTGGGCAAGGTGGTCCCTTCCATGTTGAATTGATTGTTGAACGAGAGCTTCTCCAAGCCGTGGAATGTGGGTTGGATATCCATCAACTTTTCCAGAAATCAGGAAAGAAAGATGTAATGACATTGTCCACAATTGAATATTATAATAACCTTTCTTCATTCTCTTACGTGGACATACATTTTTTAAAGCCACAAAATGTAGTAACCGTGAAGTTCTCATTTAGTTGTTTTGTGGGCCGTTGGCAATAAATCATTTTTTTTTCCAAAATAAAGCATCCATTTTCTTAAGAAATTAAGTGCAGCGTGTTTTTATCTTTATTTCCATACTCCACTTCTTCCTTTTAAAATAATCTTTCCCAATCAAGCTTAACTCCATATACAATCCTGAAAAACGAAATCTGCACAATCTTTCTCTGTGTTCATTTCTCTTTTAAGTCCCACAATATTATACAATAATTTTCCCTACAATTACTAATACAATTAATTTAGTTCAGATAGTTCAAATTAATTACAATAAGAATTTCTGATCAAATTAAGTACAATCAGTAAAAACAGGAAAATACTGGACAATTAAACACAATTTCCTGATTAATTCTAATACAATAAACTAAGTGAAGTGAACAAAATAATGTTTCATCACTTCTTCCCCATCTTTACTCCTCTTCATGCTTCTCCTTCAATTCGACGTGAACTTCTTGGGCCCTCCTTCGAGCTTTTTCTTCGTTTTCATCAGTGCGTGCGTGTGGCTTTTCTCCTTCGTCTTGAACACTATCTTCCTTTCAGGTTTGCTCTCATCTTTCAAATTTCGTCTTCCTTGAGTTTCCTCTTTCCACTCGAGAGCTCCTCATTCACAAACAATTTTTCTTCACACAATCTTCTTCTTTCATATTTAGCTTTTCCATAGCCTTTGAAACCATCGAACGTTTGTTCTACCGATTCATTAGTCGATCTACATCTCTAGTTAGGGCTCCAACCTCTTTTCACCATTTTCTTCATTTTCAACCGATTAAATCCTCTTTTCTATCGATTAAAAGCCTTTCCACCGATTGATTCTTTGATTTGCATCATTTACACCGATCAATCTTGCATTTGCACCGATTAATCGATCCATTTTAGGTTTCCTTCGTCAACCTAGGGTTTTAGGGTTCTTCGCGTCGAATCCTCTCCGTTTTTGGAGTATTCCTGGATTCTCAGGGTTTAGAAGAAATTGCACACAAATGCTATTCAGGAGAACAACTGAAAGATGCGTTGTCCAGCTGGAGCCATGCTTTCACCACAACTGCAGGTATCACTGGTTGGGATGACAAAGATTTCAGGTAAACAAATGGGTCCTTCGTACTTTCTTTGGTTTGAGAGTGAATGAAGCATAAGTTAAGGTTGTGAAAGAGAATACTGTAAGAACATTATTTATATAATTTTGAAACTTCTTTTGAAAGTGTTTTCTTTCTGAGTGTAATGCATGTGTTGTTAACTTGTTAAACTAAACGTTAAGCATCAATAATCAATAATTATTTATCTTTCCTATATTCATCACAGGGGATAAGAGCTATCGAAGGATTGTCCCTGAAACTGCATTCCAGCATTAGAGATTGCTTGGAAGCTCGTTCTTTCAAGAAAATGAAGAGACTAAGACTCCTACAAGTTGATCATGTACAACGTAGTAGAGATTATGGGTACCTACTTCCAGTAAGATGGCAGAGTTTTTGTTATTTCTCTTTTGTACATTCTATTTATCTTTCCTTTCATGCACAAATGACTGAGTATGATGAGTATGGCACACCTCTAGACCGTGAAACATTTATGAAAGAGCTTGAGAATTTCTACTGACAGCGGTCCTTGGAATTTAAGCCTCCTAAGTTTTACGGAGAGCCTCTAAATTACCTTAAGTATGTATAATATCCCCTGTGACCCAAGGGTGTAACCCCTTTCTCATAAGCATTCTAAAGGCTAGTTTAACTTGGCCTGACCTCCTTGATATTTGAATGTGTTATTACATTATTCTGAGATAGTGGATCCCTTACTTTTCAACTGGCTGCAGGTTGTGGAGAGCTGTTATCAGACTGGGTTGCTATGATGTGGTATGGACTTGTCTTACATGTTATTTTTGACAGATCATCTCTTTGAATAGTTCTAGGCCATGGCTGTAATTCTTGCATTACTTTTCTTACTTCAAACTCAAGGTTGTTGTTAATGCTATTTCTAATAGCTTCATCCCGTTCATATCTTGCGTAGGATAAAAGGGCCGTTTAATGAACCAAATGTTTGCATCACATGGACTAACCCTAATTGATCTAGTTGCTCTATCAGGTATTTCAAGCAATTGGTGCTGTCAGAGGATTTCTAAGACCATATTCTCTTGTAAGTAGTGAAAAATTTCAAGAATAAAGCTTTTGAAGATTACTTTAAATTTAATTTATGCTTTTTCTGGTTGCTTTTGAATATTGTAAGTGCATGAATCATCTGATAATTGGGTTGCTCTGTTTGCATCAATGCTTAATGGTCCTGTTAAGTTTTTTATTATAACCACTTATTAGTTATGATTGCATTAATGTTTGCATCTGATATTCTTTCATGACTAATTTCAGTTCATATCTTGTAATATACCTGTAATGAAATGAAATAAAAACCAGAGAATAAGATTTTTCATTGCTCCTACATCTCTATCCAAGTTACGCATGGTTGGATTAAATTTCAATTAATTATTAATACTTATTAAATTACTGCTTTTATTTTCACAACTTTTCTTTTGTTTTCGAAGTATTATATGTCGATTTTATATCACGATACTTTTATGTATTACTTGAAATGATGATTTGACTTTTATTTTAATGCATAATTTATTAAATAGCATCATACAATGTTAGAAATTAAAAAATAGTATTTTTAAATTTTATAAAAAAGGGAAAAATAAAGAATCAAATTTTAACCATTTAAATTATAAACATATTTAATAAAGTTTTGTTGAATGTAACTTAAATTAAAAAGTAGAGTAGTATTCTAGTATAAACCCGCATAAGCTTTTCAATAAAAAATAGTAATGAATTTACGTAGTCGTCTGACTTTTTAATATGATTGATGCCTACTTTTCTGATATACTATTATAGTTGTTATTTTTTTGTGCAGATCGCAATTATATTTATTTACATATCCCTGTATAGAAGGGTCTCCAACAACATTTAAATCACATTCTGGTAGATTGGGTCACCTGTGCATCAATCTTGTTTTCATTCTTCTTATCCTAACGTAATGTAAAATACCTATAATGTTATGAATTTTATTAAATTCATCTTAATGTTCTTGGTTTTGATCTTCTTAATTGTTTAGTAGAGTCTGTCAACTTTATGTATGACCATCCAATTGCATTTGTTTTTGTCAGTATATGGCATCTAGTGGTGCTAATCCACCTCCTCCACTCTAGGCACAATCTAATAAGGAGAAGGGAAAAAGCAACGTGGTGAAGTTGTTATCACGGTGATGGAGTGCAACGACAATGTCAATCCAAGGTGAACAAAATCCTTAGTGATTATTAGGAAATTATAGATTTGTCATTCTATGTTGTTTGACATTTTATAAATTGTAGAATTTATATTGTTTGACATCTTAGGAACTGCACAATCTATTTATGAATATTGGACATTTTGTAAACTTATTTGATAATGATTTTTAAGTAATATATATTTATTTTTAGTGTGAAATGTTTGATATGGTGTTAAATAAAAGTTATTGTGGTGGTTGGTTGTATGTATATTACAAGTTTGTAAATAATGTATGTGCAGGTATTGAATAAAACAATTTTTTCTATAAACAATGTTATATACGGATTTTTCTGTATATAATTATATATAGATTTTTTGAAATGTAATTATATACAAATTTTACATACGGATTTATCCATATATAGTTATATACGGATTTATCCGTATATAATTATATATAGATTTTATATACGGATTTTTCCGTATATAATTACATACGGATTTTTCCGTATGTAATTATATACGGAAAAATCCGTATATAATAATAGCTACGATCATTTTACATACGGATTTTTTTCCGTATATAGTCCGTATGTAATACTATTTTATATACGGATTTTTGAGGTTTTATACGGATTTTGGCGGTAGATAATAACGATTTTTCTTGTAGTGTTTGGTTGTTAAAGAAACATTTTTCTAATATAAATAACCATTTGTAATATATTTAAGATAATGTGACTCTTCTATATTCATTATTGTATTATGTGTTTGACTATATCTCAATAATCTAGATTAGATGTAGTCGACCTCTATGTATGCAAATATGGATTTTATTACATTAACAAAAACAACATTTAGATGACACACTAGTGCAATCAAGGTATACCACCTCGGTTATTTTCACTTATAGACACTGGTTTTGCGACCGGTGCATATTCAGACGAGGTAAAAAGAATAGATTTTTTGGCTAGGTCCTGAACCGAATCAAAAGGATTCAGATTCTGACTCGGTTCACAGACAACCGAGGTAGTAGAATTTTTAAAATTTTTTATTTTCATCCGGGATCAGTGTTGTTATGTTTGTTTACTCTTTTTGTGGTTAAACTTCTTTCTTTTTCTGCAATTTTTTTCATCTATGTCTTTGGACAAAATTACTTTGACAAACAAACTCAGATGTCTAAGAAGGGGGAAATCGGAAGCAGAGAGAGCAGACGGGAGATCTAAACAAAAACCAAAATCAGATATCCAAACCAAAAATAAAAAATCAGAGATCATTTCGTCATCCACCTGCAAAGAAACAGAACCAAAAACCAAAAATCAAAAACCAAAAAACGCATAAAAGGGTTTTCGCCATCGCAGCTGCTGTCGCGGTTTGTCTCGCCGCATCGTCGCGGGCTCTCGCCACACCGTCGCGAACTCTCTTGCCTCGCCACGTCGTCGCGAGCTCTCTCGCCTCGCCGCACCATCGCGAGCCGTCTCTCCTCGCCGCACCGTCACGAGCCGTCTCTCCTTGCCACACCGTCGTGAGCCCTCTCGCCTCGTCGCACCGTCGCGAGATCTCTCCTTGTCGCACCGTCACCGCACCGTCTCGTCTTGCCTCGTCTCGTCAAATCTCGTCTCGCCGCATCGTCGCTGCACCGTCTTGGGGATGCAAAGGGAGAAGCCATCTGGTGAGAGAATGATGGAGTTGAGGGAGAGGGGAGTGGAGAATGGGAGGGGTTGCAGGAGAGGAGGGAGAGGATGAGGGAAAGTGAAACTCTGCAGGAGTTGCAGGAGAGTTTAAGCCACCTAGGGTAATTTTTTTTTACCCGGTTCACTCTCCACCGAGGCATATAGTCCTCAAAAAATGAAATAGCTATACGCCTCGGTTCCCGCCTAAACCGAGGCCTAAACTCTGCAGATTTCAAAATTCAGACGTGTCAAATAACTTTTAGACATCGGTTTTGTTATGAACTAAGGTAATATTACTTATATGTTTCGGGTTTCCTTGAACCGAGGCGTATAAGTTCGCGTAAACTACAAAAATGTCATCGTGTTTTGATAGACTTCGGTTTTTCCTAAACCGAAGCCTATAGCGCGAGTTAAAAAACAATTTTTTTACTAGTGACATATTATTAATAGGAGTCAGATAATTAATTAAAAGAAATATTTAATGCAGTATATATTACTTATAATTAATTACGGTATTTAATCATATAGATATAGACTCATTCATATAAATGTTCATAATCATGATTTAAATAGTATATTACTCGAGTTAAATTAATTGCATTTATTATTATAATATTTACTGTCATTTAATGTATTTAACTGAGTCAAACGTATAAATTCCGTACAGGAAGAAAATGATATATGTGAAATTAAACAAAATAACAACTTTTAAAGATCTTTGCATAATATAATTGATTTTAAGTACTAGAATAATTGTCATACATATCACTTTCTCATTATGATTTAAGATTAAATAACATTTATTCTTAAAAAAAAAAGACATGATAACTGTTATGCATAGAACAATTGTCTTTACTACTATTTTTGTAAAATATAACTTCTATTTTATATGGTTTTCTCAAATAAAATAAATCTATATTAGACTGTAATTTATTCAAATACTAATTTTAAAAATAACGGTTTAAATGTCATTTATAATCATGCTATAAAATTCATTTAAGGATAACGAAAACATTCATTAATACAAAACGTATAATACTATAACAATTATAAAATAAATTATAAATAAATGAAAATTGTCAATACAATAAAACACACAAAATTATTGTGAAAAAACAAACTAGTCATATGTCAATTAACGTGATGTGTTGTAAAAGTCAATAACATATTAATCTGATCGGGTAGAGTGATTTAGAGTTAAATGACTCAGTCCAACAAAATAACAATCTTACAATAGTGACAATAGTTAATTATATGCTTGCAAAGTCAATACTAATTCTAACATCTTTTAATATTGACATAAGTAGAAGTTGAAAATGAAGGCCCGTGATGTGAAAGTTGAAGAGTTACATTAGTTCATATCATAACATAAACTTTTTCCTACAAGTAAATTTAAATGTCTAAAAAGTTCTATTTTACAGTATTTTACTCAATTATCCAAATTAATATACGTCACTTAGACAGAATAAAAATACAAAAAAAAATTACGAGACTATTTTTAAGAAACCAAAGGCGTAAACCAAGATTAAAAATGAGAAATTTTTTTATTATCTAATTTAATGTTATAACATGCACTTTATGTACAAAGCTATTTTGTTTCGTTTTGCAGATGGGATTTAGAAGGAACAAATTAGCCAAACAAATAAATGAGACTACAGAGATCAAAACGACAAGATCCTGGATTCACCTAAGATTTACGTAACCCCACTTTATCTGTTAGAATTAAGCATATTAATGATGGAACGTGGTGTAGCATAGAGAAACAAAACAAAGAAATTGAGAGAAAGACAAACGCTTTTAAAAACTGAAGTGAATGTTCTGTATATGTATTGTATATAGCAAAACAGGTACATGTGTTTTTGGCTTATTATTTATATACTAATACTCCCCTCTACAAGCACTTGTGGAGATAACACATATCTTCCTTTGTTCACCAAGTCTCTTAGAAAGTGGTACTTACTTCTATATGTTTGCTTTTGCAATGACTCATTGGGTTCTTTTATATATTTTTGGCAGAAATATTGTCTATTCTTAGCTATAATGGAGTCTTTATATGAACCATCAGTTCCTTTAGTAATTCTTCCGGCCACATACCTTGGCAAGATGCAAAACTCCTAGCAATGTACTCTGCTTTACAATTGGATAAAGCAACTACTGGTTGCTTTATAGAACACCAAAAGATAAGTGCTTTATTCAACAAAAATATGTATCCAAAAGTGGTTTTCCTTTCCACTGGATCACCACCATGATCCGAATTAGTGTATCCAACCAATTCTAACTCTAAACTTGGTCTTCCAAAGGGAAATAGGATTCCATGATCAACTATGCCTTGAACATACCTCAACACTCTCTTAGTAGCAAGCATGTGTGATTTCTTCGAGCTGCTCACGAATCTGCTGATCAAGCCAACACAAAATGACAACTTTGGTATGTTGTTACAAAGAAATTGTAAAGAGCCAACTATCTGCTTGAATCCAGTTTCATCTATCCCCTCTTCTGATTCATTTCTCAGCAGTTTCAAACTTACCTCCATTGGATTCCTTGCAGCATTGTAGGATGACATTTTGAACCGTTTTAATAACTCTCCAGCATACTTCTTCTCGTGCATTATCAAACCTGCAGTAGTATAGGTAAACTCCATCCATAGAAAATAACTTAATCTTCCCAGGTTTGTGATCTCAAATTAAGTTTCCATGACTCTTTTAAACTCTTCTATATAGGCTGTATTTGATCCTGTGATGAGTAAGACATCCACGTACAAACATATGATCAATAGATCCTCTCTTGTGCCTCCCTTCACATAAACTCCATGCTCAACAACACACCTTGTGAATTTAAGTTTGATAAGAAAATAGTCAATTCTTTTGTTCCAGGCTTTGGGAGCCTGTTTCAATCCATATAAGGCCTTATATAGCCTATACACTTGTGCTTCTTTTTCCCTTTTAATGAAACCTGGAGGCTGCTGGACATAGAACTCTTCCTCTAAGGGTCCATGCACTAGTGCAGAATTGATCTTTAACGTCACCCCATAGACGTCCGTCCACGAAAACTCCAACGTCAATAATTGACCGGTGGCATAAATGTAAATAATTGAGTGTGGAGACGTCCGTCCTAGAGGGAGCCGGACGTCTATAATATAGTAGACGACAGACCCCTCTAACGGACGTTCAAAAGACTGACTGGTTGAACTACCCGGTCAGCCTCTTGAACGTCCGTCCTGGAGGGGGACGGACGTCTACTATATATGGACGTCCGTCCCCCTCCAGGACGGACGTTCAAGAGACTGATGGGTTCACTACCCTGTCAGCCTCTTGAACGTCCGTCCTGGAGGGGTACGGTCGTCTATTATATATGGACGTCCGTCCCCCTCCAGGACGGACGTTCAAGAGGCTGACAGGGTAGTTCGCTGTCAGCCCTTGAACGTCCGTTCTAAAGGGGGCCGGACGTCTACTATATTATAAACGTCCGGCCCCCGCCACAACTGACGTTCAAAAGACGTTTAAAATAAAGATACACACTTCAAAACGCGAACCCGCGAGGAGTTATGCGAACCTTTCCCTCTGCGCCTTGCATTTCCAGGTTGGTTTTTATGCGTTTTGGGCCATTTAATCTTACTTTTGTTCCGATTAAATTGTTCAGTGATGACATATCTTTCATTTGGACCGATTAAAAATCGTTTTCGGTGCATTTTGGTGCAGTTTGTTGCGTGTTCTTGGGCGGCGTTTTTTGGCCTACATTTTTAGGTCGTTTACTCCTCCATCTTCCTCCATTTTCATTTTGAATCTGTTCTTCAGATGTGTTGCAATGCACAAACAAACGTTCAAACCCGTAATCCTAAATAACCCTAACCCGTAATCCTAAATAACCCTAAATAAGCCGTCTAATAAAGCCCTTTCTGCAGTAGTATATAGACGTCCGAGAGGGTCACAGCGGACGTCTATATAGACATCCGGGCTGACACAGCGGACGTCCATATAGACGTCCGGTCGGACACAACGGACGTCCATATAGACGTCCGACCTAACACAACGGACGTCTACATAGACGTCACCCGAACAGACGTCCGTTGGAGGTCGGACGTTAAAAGGCCTAAAGAACGGACGTCTATACCCTTTTCTGCACTAGTGATGTAGAAACGCTAACTTCACATCAAGTTGGAAGAGTGACCAACCTTGTGCACATGCCATGACAACCTTGTCTCCTTCATCACCAATCTATGTATCAGCATACACCGCACACTCATTGAACCTCTATGGCAGCACATGTCTTCTCCGTGGTCTAGTAGTTTTAGAGTGTTGCTCACAGTTTTGCACTCTTTCACTACTTCCAGATTGCACTCCTTCCAGATTGCACGCCTTCACTGCTGCTAGAGTTTGTCACTAGATCTGTTGAGATGAGGTTGCTAGATTCTCCATCTAATATAGTCTTCACTAAACTGATTTGCTTTTGCTTCCAATCCCAGTTCTCATGCTCCAGAATAACCACATCTCTACTCAAGACTACTTTTCCTTTAATTGGATCAAAGAGTTTATAAGCTCTAGTAGAGTAAAGAAAATGAAAATCATTGCTTCACTCTTGTGTTGTAACTTGCTTCTTCTCTGATCTGGAACATGTGCAAAGGCTAGTGAACCAAATATTTTTAGGTGGCTCACGGATGGCTTCACACCTTTCCACACTTCCAATGAAACTTTTCCTTCCAACTTCTTTCTAGGACACCTGTTTAAGATGTAGACAGTTGTTGACACTTCCTCACCCCATAGATTTTGTGGCACCATCTTCTCTTTAATCATGCTCTTAGCCATATTGAGAATTGTTCTATTTCTCTTCTCTACTAGCCCATTGTGCTGAGGAGTATAAGGTGTTGTGACTTCATGCTTGATGCCACTAGTCTGATAGTGTTGTTAGAAAGTGTTTGAGGTAAATTCACCTCCTTCATTTGTTCTTAATATCTTCAATAGTTTTCCACTTTCTCTTTCCACACTTGCTTTGAATCTCAAGAATGCATCCAATGCTTCACTCTTCATTTTAATAAAAAACAACCATATCATCCTACTGTATTCATCAACAAAGGTGATGAAACACCTGTTTCCAGCCAATGAAGGGACTTCAAATGGTCCACATATGTCTGAGTGAACCATTCCCAAGCAATCCCTTGCTCTCATGTGTAGATTTGCCTTGAATGATTTTCTAGTTTGCTTTCCTGCCAAACATGTTTCACACAGCTTTTCTGGCACACGGATACTAGGAAATCTAATAACCATTTGCTTCATGTCAAGTTGTTGCAAGCTCTTCCAATTCAGATGTCTATACCTCAAGTGCCACAACCAGTTTTCATCTTTCAATACAAACATACACTGAAAATTCTCCACTGCCTCCATGCTGATATGAAATGTTCGATTCTTTGAGATCTTGCTTCTCAAGACTAGATTTCTGTTTTCATCAAACAATTCAACCTTATTGAAGCCTTCCATTACTGCTTTTGAATCAGCTGACCAATACTCAAAAGGTTGCATTTCATTGTAGGCACAAACAATACATTGGTTATAATGGCACATGAGCCATTCTTCCTTTTGATAACAACATCTCCAATTCCCTCTATTTTCAATGTGTTATCATAAACAAACTTCACCTTACTCTTATTGGATTCATCAAGATTCACCAACCATTCTTTGTGGCAAGTCGTATGATTCGAACATCTCGAATCTAAATACCACATTTTTTCTTGAGAATGAGAGGTTGTTGCAGAAGTGGTTACCATTAAAATGAGGGGTTCTGAATTAGATTCTTCTTGAGCAATGCAAGCCTCCTTTCCGTGAAACCTCTTCTGCTTTCCCTTATCAGCATAACACTCATAGGAATAGTGCCCGTACTTATGACAATTAAAGCATTCAACATTCCTCTTGTCTTTATTGCGAGAATTCCTCTCTGGTTTGCCATTCTTTTCCACTATTGCAGATTCTTCTTGATCATCTTTGATCTTATCATTCCTCCAATTCCCTTTTGTGTGTTTCCCTTTCCATTTCTTGAACTTCTTTTTCTCTTCGTTCATGGAATGATGCACGTTCAATGCTTGCTCATCATTTTTTATGAGCCTCATCTCATGAGCCTCCAAGGAACTCTAAAGTTCCTCAATCTTCATCTTTGCAAGATCTCTTGACTCTTCAATAGCAACTACAATGTAGTCAAACTTTGATGGCAGTGATCTCATAATCTTCTCAACAATCATAAGGTCACTGATTTTCTTTCCACACCCTTTCATTTGGTTTGTAATGGCTAGAATCTTGTTGAAGTACTCTGCCACCTTTTCACAATCTTCCATTTGTAAAAGCTCATATTGTCTCCTTAAGGTCTAGAGCTTCACCTTATTTATCTTTTCTCCTCCTGCATGACACCGCAATAGAATGTTCCAAGCCTCCCTTTTTGTCATAGTATTTTGGATTTTCTCAAAATGTGTATCATCCACGCACTAATGGATGATGAACAAGGCTTTGTTGTCTTTCCTTCTAAATGCAACCTTTTGATCTTCTGAATCACTAAGATCAGGCTTGAGTCGAGTTTCTTCAACAACATCACTAACGTCCTTTGAAACCTAAGTAACACTTTCATCTATGTGCTCCACCTGCTCCAATTCTTCTTTGTAAGTATCGGAAGATTTGTTGTTGGCATATCTAATCCCGCCATGCTTCAACCGCTTCTCTTTGACCAAGAATCAGAATCTTATGTTGGATAAAAGTAAATATGGGACCCATCCACATGCTGAAAAGAAGGGTCAATGTTTTTATATACCATATATTGAGGAAGAATGTCTTCCACCTTCACTAAAGCTCCATAAATTGCTCCAATGCACCAACCATGTTCTTGTCCTTTCTTCCTTCATTCATTATAAACTGAATGCAAAATGTGCAGCAAAACACAACTCACCAAGCATCAAACGGTGAAGAAAGAATTCAAGAGGAGAAAGAGCGTAAGTCACGGGTACTACCGTGAAGAGAGAAACATCACCAAGAGGTGAAAGACACTATGTAGTAGAAACTGTGAGTGTGCAAAAGAGAGTGTTTTTGTATACCATCCGAGAGGGTGAGATTTATTGAGAGATCCTCAGAGAGTGAGAGAAACACTGTAATCCTACTTTCATAGTGGAGATAATTTTCTAGACTAGGTCCCGTGGTTTTTTACGAGAGGATTTTCCACGTTAAAATTTCCGGTGTTATTTTTCCCTACGCATACACTTTTATTTTTACGCTTCCGCATAGTGCTCATTTTGGGTTAGCAGAGGAGGGAGCAAATACCGTTGTTTTCCAACAGTGATATCAGAGCCACTAGTTCGAAAAAGTCAGGATTACGTGAAACTCAAGATGGAAGGAGACATGTTCAAGCTAATTGCGGATAATTACTCCTACTGGAAGCTGATGATGGAAGATCATCTATACTGCAAGGATTTGTATGAGCCGATCACAAATCCGGAAATTCGAGAAGGGAAGACTGAAAAAGATTGGGAGATTTTGAATCGTAAAACAGTGGCTATGATTCATAAATACATCTACAAAAGCTTGTTTGAGCATGTATCGACTTATACCGATGCGTATGAGTTATGGACAAAGCTTGAATCTATGATTCAAAAGAAGACTCCAAGAAATAAAGCTCACCTTGTTAGGCGACTCGTAAAGTTGGAGTGTTTTGACGACCTGAATATGATCGAGCATTTGAACACCTTCAAAGGTATTGGGAACCAATTAATGAAGGCAGATATGAAGATAAATGACGAGTTACAAGCTCTTCTACTCCTTAGTTCTCTACTAGAGAGTTGCGACACATTGGTGGTCACTCTCAATAACTCAACACCAGATGGAAAGCTCAGGCTGGATAACATTACAGACAGTTTGCTAAATGAAGAGTCCAGAAGGAAAGAAAGAGGAATGAGTAGTCACTCAGAAGCCAACATTGTTGAGAATAGAGAAAGGAGTGAACACAAAAGCAAAGGAAAACGTGAAAAGTCACGAGGAAGATTCAAGTCTCGTTCCAAAGGTTTGACATGCTTTTATTGTGGAAAAGATGGCCACAAGAAGCAAGAATGTAGATTCCTGAAAAGAGATCAGAAGAATGGAACTATACAACCTGATGTGATAGATCCCAAAAAGAAGTTGGAAGAAAAGACCACAACAGCAGTGGTATTAAATGATGAGAATGTGTTCCTTATCATTGAGGTAAACTATCTAAATATTGCTTTTTATGACTGCACTTTGATAGTAGATACCGGAGCATCTTTCCATGTTACTCCTCATGAGGGATTCTTCTCATCCTATAAAAAAGGAGACTTTGGAATAGTGAAGATGGGTAATCATGTCACAAGCAAAATTGTGGGCATATGAGAAGTGACTTTGACGACAGAAAATGGAAACAAACTTGTGTTGAAGGAGGTAAGACACGTTCGAGAAATGCGACTAAACCTTATCTCAGTCGGTAAGCTAGATGATGCTGGAATGAATAACCAGTTTGGAGATGGAAAATGGAAACTTAGCCGAGGAAGCATGATTGTTGCTTGTGGCAAAAAGGAAGGCTCTTTGTATGTCATACAAGGAAAGATATGCAAAGGAGAGACAAATGTTGCTCAAGAAGAAAGTAAGGAGTTGTGGCACAAAAGACTGGGCCACATGAGCGAGAAAGGATTAGAGATCCTTGCGAAAGATCATCTCCAGAGTATAAAAGGACAACCACTTGAGTTATGTGAAGATTGCCTAGCAGGTAAGCAGCACAGAGTATCTTTCCATAAATATGATAATAGAAAAAGAAGAGAGCATATTTTGTATCTTGTGTATTCAGATGTCTGTTCAACATCCGAAAGGTACCTTGGTGGTGCTCAATATTTTGTTACCTTCATTGATGACCACTCTAGAAAATTGTGGGTCTATCCTTTGAAGAGAAAAGATGAAGTTGTACGAATCTTCAAGGAGTTTCATGCCTCAGTTGAACATGAAACTGGTAGAAAGTTGAAATGCTTGATAAGTGATAATGATGGAGAGTATAGAGGTCCATTCGAGAACTATTGCAAGACTCATGGGATCAAACATGAGAAAGTACCTCCCAAGACACCTCAAATGAATGGTGTAGCTGAAAGATTCAACAGAACGATTGCCGAGAAAGTCAGAAGCATGTTGTCTTACGCAAAACTTCCCAAGTCATTCTGGGGGGAAGTTGTGTTAACAACAAATAATTTGATCAACTTATCACCATCAAGACCATTAAAGGGTAAGATACCAGATGAAGTATGGTCCAGTAAAAAGGCCTCATATCGCAACTTGAGAGTCTTCGGATGTAAGGCATGAGTTCACATTCCGAAAGATGAAAAAGAAAAGCTCGATACTAAGGCAAAAGAGTGCATATACCTTGGTTCTCCAAGAGATGAATTTGGTTTCAGATTATGGGATCCTACAAATAGAAAGATTGTTCGAAGCAGAGATGTGGTGTTCTTTGAAGATCAGATAATCCAAGACATCAAGAAAGTGGAGAAACCAACACTTAAGCTGATAAGTGATCAAAGCCCTATTGTGATGAACAACTTAGGGGGAGAGACTCGTCAAGCTGAGACAAATCAGGAGTTACAACTTGATGAGATGGCTGAAGAAGCAGATCAACCTAATCTGACGGTAGAAGATCAAGCAATTGAGAATGCTCTGCAACAAACCCAATTAAGGCAATCAACAAGGCATAGGCAACCTTCAAGAAGATATTTTTCAGATGAATATGTTAATTTTACTGATGAAGGTGAACCTTAAAGCTTTGTAGAAGCAATGGAGATGAAAGACAAAGGCAAATGGTTGCAAGTCATGGAAGAAGAGATGCAATCCTTAAAAGAAAATCAGACTTATGATTTGGTAGAATTACCAAAAGAAATAAGAGCATTGCAGAAGAAATGGATGTTCAAGCTCAAGAATGAAGAGAACAACCCAAGCCCAAGGTACAAAGCACGAATTGTCGTGAAGGGGTGCAACCAAAAGAAAGGAATAGACTTTGATGAAATATTCTCACCAGTAGTGAAGATGACATCCATTAGAGTGATTCTCGGTCTGGCAGCAACACTAGACCTGGAGATTGAACAATTGGACGTCAAAACAACATTCGTACGTGGAGACCTAGAGGAAGAAATTTACATGACGCAACTAGAGGGTTTTGAAGAACTAGGCAAAGAACACTTTGTGTGTCGTCTGAAGAAAAGTCTTTATGGTCTGAAGCAAGCTTCAAGACAATGGTACAAGAAATTTGATTCCTTCATGATCCAACATAATTTCAAGACCTCTACAGACCATTGCGTGTTTGTGAAGCATTATGAAAATGGTGAGTCCATCATACTTCTCTTGTATGTTGATGATATGTTGATTGTAGGGAAGAACAAAATTAAAATAGCTGCTCTCAAAAAGGCATTGAGTAAGTCTTTTGCCATGAAAGACCTTGGTGTAGTGAAGAAGATACTTGAAATGAAAATCTCTTGAGATGGTTCTAGAACAATGCTATGAGTATCTCAAGAAGATTACATTGAGAAGATTCTCAAAAGGTTCAACATGCGCAACGCCAAATCTGCTCGTGTTCCAATTGCTGGACATTTCAAACTCAGCAAGTTGCAATGTCCAAAGAATGAAGAAGAAAAAGTAGAAATGAACAAGGTACCCTACTCTTTTGCTATGGGTAGCCTTATGTATGCAATGGTTTGTACAAGGCCAGATATTGGCTATGCTGTAGGAGTTGTGAGCAGATTCTTGTCAAATCCAGGAAAGGAGCATTGGGAAGTTGTTAAGTGGATACTAAGGTATTTAAGAGGATCTGTCAAAAGAAGTTTGTGTTTTGGCAATGGAGATATAAAGCTAATCGGATATTCAGACTCAGACATGGCTGGAGATGTCGATTCAAGGAAGTCAACATCAGGTTATCTGATTACTTTTGCAAGGGGAGCTGTTTCTTGGCAGTGAAAGCTACAAAAATGTGTGACATTATCTACTGCTGAAGTAGAGTATGTAGCGGTGACTGAAGCCTCTAAAGAGATGCTATGGATGAAGAATTTTCTAAGTGAATTAGGATATGATCAAGATGAATAAGTGGTGAATTGTGATAATCAAAGTACCATTCATCTAACCAAGAATCTCATGTTCCATTCACGCTTGAAGCATATCGACGTCCGATATAATTGGATACGAGAAGCTTTGGATGAGAAGAAATTGAAGATAAAGAAAATTCATACAGACTTAAATTGGTCTGACATGATGACTAAGTCAATACCAACCAAGAAGGTTGAAGATTGTTGTCAAGGTGCTGGTGTCGTGGTACCTTCCAACTAAATACATGATGCAATGATGGAATGAAGGATGTAATACCATTTTGAGTTTTATGGGGGAGTTTTGTTGGATAAAAATAAAAATAGGACCCATCCACATGCTGAAAAGAAGGGTCAATGTTTTCATATACCATATATTAAGGAAGAATGTCTTTCACCTTAACTAAAGCTCCATAAATTGCTCCAATGCACCAACCATGTTCTTGTCCTTTCTTCCTTCATTCATTATAAACTGAATGCAAAATGTGCAACAAAACACAACTCACCAAGAATCAAATGGTGAAGAAAGAATTCAAGAGGAGAAAGAGAGTAAGTCACGGGTACTACCGTGAAGAGAGAAACATCACCGAGAGGTGAAAGACACTGTGTAGTAGAAAATGTGAGTGTGCAAAAGAGAGTGTTTTTGTATACCATCCGAGAGGGTGAGATTTATTGAGAGATCCTCAGAGAGTGAGAGAAACACTCTAATCTTACTTTTATAGTGGAAATAATTTTCTGGACTAGGTCCCGTGATTTTTTACGAGAGGATTTTTCACGTTAAAATTTCCGGTGTTATTTTTTCCTACGCATACACTTTTATTTTACTCTTTAAAATAATGCCCATTTTGAATTAGCAGAGGAGAAAACAAATACCATTGTTTTCCATCATCTTGACACCTTTCTTTCTTTGCACCAACCACTCTGACTAGCCGCACTGAATCGTGGTTATGAAAAATTCTCAGATACTCACTCGACCTGGCTCTAGATACCCGTTTGATGGAACATGGTGTAGCATAAAGAGACAAAACAAAGAAATTGAGAGAAAGACCGACACTTTTAAAAACTGAAGTGAATGTTCTGTGTATGTATTGTATATTGTCACGTCTCATTAATTCAGTGATGATTCACCTCTCTACTTCCATTAATACACCGTGCCACGCACTCTCTTCCATTAAAACGCACTCACACTCACACTGCATGCAAACTGCCAAGTGTCGCTTTGGAACATTCTAACACGGTAGTGGAATCCAAGTGGCAGCAGGCGAATGGACGTTCGTTCTACGTGGGAAGAGAAATTAATTTCTCTGGAAAACTCTTCCCATTCTTCTGAACGCTTCATCTTCTTCCTCAAACTTTTGGATTTCCAGATTCTCTGCCTTCTCTCTAGAACCTCCATCTTCTCTCTACCATAACTCACGTTCTTCTTCTCCGATCAAATTTCAGAGACCGTAGAAGAGATCCAGACGTCCTGAGCTTTCCATCAAACCGAACAGTTTTGGATTCTGAAACGGGTAAGTTTCACGTCCTCAACGACTCTTCATTTTCAACATGCAAGCTTCATTCTGAATCTGCATGCACCTTCTCTGAACCAATATTGGTTTTCTGTAATTTAGTTTAAGGAGTTTTGGGGTTGCACGTTAAGGGTAGAAGAGTGTGCTGGGATCTGATTTTCTGAAGAACGAACGCACACTACTGAATCCGGGTAAGGGAAGCTTATTAGATTTAATTCATGTGATTTTCTGTACTGCATGTGCGTTTATATGCTGCTTGAAATATGATTCATGATATTGGACTGTTGGTATATGAAAATGATTCTGAAATGATGTATGAAAATGATGCAATGTTCTATGGTTTGATTTAATTGGAAAATGAGTTGTATGATGAGATGATGTGTGAAAATGCATGGATTTGTATAATGATTTGAGTAAATTGATGTATGAAAGCTTATACTGGAAAATTTTGTATACTGTAAGATGAGTTTGATTATTTAAGTCTATGAAAATAAACGTTCGTTATCGATACGGTCATTGACCGTTCGGTATTCATAGTGAATTCCTTGAAATAGTCGAACCCTTTCATTTGGAAAGGATTTCCCTTTGAGGACGAACGCCCTCTTATACATAATTTACGTTTGAGCGTTCGGCAAAACGTAGACCTCATGAGTGTTGTGTGAGGAATTGAGAAGCTTGAAAAATCTACCTTTGTACACTTAGTCAAATTGTTAAAGCATGAACTTTAAGTATCTCATCATATATATAAATCTCAAACTTCAATGATTTTGAATTAGCAAATAAGTTTAGACTCAAAAGCGTACGTCCTAAGGAGCGCTTGGTCTTATACCGAACGCTGGTCCCAATACGTTCGTTACAAAGTAACGTTCGGTCCTAAACCGAACGTTCGTTCTTTCAGTAATCGTCAACGAATCGAAATAGCGTTCGTCCTAAATTCTCCTAGCGTTCGTCCTAAAACTTAAATAGCGTTCGTCCAATAAATGTAGTAACGTTCGTCCAAGACTTCTGTGACGTTCGTTCAAAAATTTCATTAAATGTCTATTTTCGCGCTCGGTCATTGACTGGCGGTCTGTCTCCTGAATTAAATCTTATTCAGTTTAATTATCTAAACAACTGGTGATTGTATCTATCCATTTGATTTGCTCTAGTGTCACTGAACTTAGATTTTTCTAAGTATTATTTGGATCTTACTAGAATCAGTTCATTTAACTGATTCAAAGGAGTCTTTCTTGATCTCACTCTTGACGTTCGTCCTCGTTATGAAGGGGAGTGAACGTTCGTCTTTTTATGCAAGAGAAATAACGAATGAAAATGTATTTAAGAGGATGAATTAAGATGTGCGAACACTATGAGAAATGAAATTGTGATTGTGGAATTTGAACGAGCGTTCCAGGGTGGAACGACTCTTGGTTGGAAATTGAGATTTGTAAGTATGAACGTGGTAAGCTTAGATGGTGGTCCATCCTGATATTCCGTGAGTGCTCGTTCTCAAGTAGAGAGGAGTATGTCATGCGTGGGAATGGCAGGAGGTCTAGTCCATAACTGTAACTTGGACAGAAAAGACTAACCTCAGGTGGCTACTGATGAGCATTCCAGTTACCCCACCTGGGTGCACGGACGCCTTAGCTACACAGGATTCATACAGTCCGGACGGTCGGTTTAGTATCAGGATTTGAATGGAATTGATGTATGAATTGCATGTATATGTTGTGAATTTAATTGCTGAATTTGATAAGTATGAAATATCTGTTTGACTTGAATTAAATTCAATAAGCTTACCCTTGCGTTTTCCATTGTGTTGTTTGTATATGTATATCCGTCATGTCTTTGCAATGATCATCCATGTGGATGTGAGCAGAGGGAGAGGCTTCTCTGGAGCAAGCACTTGAGGAAGAAATTATTGCTGAAGATAACTTAGTAGAAGTTGAGGTAAAGGCCGAACAGTAAAGGTGTTTGGTTTTCGTTTGTGTAGTTAGAATATCGAGCGGCTGTGAGCGAGCGCTCTTTTGTTTGTTGTAAATAGTTGGACGATCGGTCATTGTTTTGTAAACCGTTCGTCCTTATCATTTTTGTGAACGCTCGTTGAATTGTATATAGGTAAGGCCGTTCGGCCATTTATTTAAATCTGTTCCCTTTGTTACCAATAAGGAGTATTGGTAAATCTTGAAGAAATTTGTTTTGATGATGCTGCAAGAAGTTTTAGTTGAAGAAGATATTAGAATTAGTTAAAAGCAATTTGTAGAAATTAAATGTAGTAGGAAATTCTTGTAAACCTTGTGAACTTGCATTTTTAACTGCAATAATCGATTATGGTTAAGCAATAATCGATTATCACAAGTCATACTTGAATAATCGATTATCACTTCATATAATCGATTATCACATTTTTGAAAACCTGTAACGGACTTGAATAATCGATTATCACTTACAAAAATCGATTATTCATGGCAGTTGGGAGCTGACCTTTGGCACTCAGTGTATTTGGCTATATATTTTGTTTTGGAGAAATTAAAAAAAACGTTGTTGAACAGAAGCTCTTGCAGAATACTGTTTGTCAGAGGAAGTTCTCAGAAGCTATAGTTCAAGTTCCCTTGCTTGGTCTCGTGAACAGGAGAGGCTCGCGTGTCGTGTGTCGATAGTCGGAGCAAGCTCTCTTCGAGTTAGCAAGGTGCTCTGCCTGGTCTCGTGAATAGGAGAAGCTCGCGTTTCGTTTGTCGATAGTCGGAGTGGTTCTCTTCGAGTTGGCAGAGTGTTCTTCTTCCTGTTCGTTCGTCGAAGGAAGGTTTATTTATCTACTTTATTCACTATTTGTTGTAATCTGTGAAACCATTTTTTAGTGAAAAAGGTTAATCACTATTTATAGTGATTAACGACTGGACGTAGAATCTTTTGATTCGAACCAGGATAAAAATCCAGTGTATTAAATTTTCTACTCTCTATACTCTTTACCTTTTACGCATGTTAACTGTTTGATTAATTTTCTCTAAGAAAATTATTTTTCTAAAACGAACCATCAAAACTTGATTTGTGACCGTAACACGCTTTCTGAATATTTTATTCCGCTGCGCAACTCTATAACGGTACCGATTGTTCCAACAATTGGTATCAGAGCTTGCTTTGATAGTTTTTCAAATTTTTCAAAAATGGGCGGTCATAACCAAGTTTATGCTGAGGGTGCTTCTATTAACAGACCACCACTTTTTACTGGTGATAACTATGCGTTCTGGAAAATTAGAATGGAAATTTTTATGGGGTCTGTCGACAGAGGCATCTGGGAAGCTGTACAAAATGGTCCTTATATTCCTAAAAATATAGTTGATGGTGTAGAAGTAGAAAAATCATATTTTGATTGGACTGTTGAGGAAAATAGAAGAGCCCAATTTAATATTAAGGCTCGGAATATAATTTTATCTGCACTAACCATTGATGATTCTTTCAAAGTTTCTGTTTATAAAAGTGCACAGGAAATGTGGAAATTTTTAAGAGTCACTCATGATGAAGTATCGAATGTGGCTAAGTTGAGTTGTTTGAATTCATGCTCTACATCAAACTCCTCAAGCTCAAGCGATTCTAGTGAGCAAGAAAATTTATGCTTGATGGCCAATGTTAAATCATCTGACAGCCAAATCTTGAAGGAAAAGAAGGACTATCAAGGTTCCTCTTCAAGTTTCAAATGTTATGGATGTGGTGAAAGAGGCCATCTCAAAGCTGACTGTTCAAGCAACAAAAGAAGTAAAGAAAGAAAAGAAAAGAAAATTCACAAGAAGAAGAAGGTTCACATTGCCTCGAAGGATAATGCATCAACCACCTCTAGTTCAAGTGATTCTGTTGAAGAAATAAACTTGTGTTTGACAGCTAATTTTGATGATGCTGGAAGCCAAGTAAGTAATTCTAGCTATGAATCTAGTGAATTTGATTTACAAAAGGCTATTCTTGAATTACTTGATGAATCTGAAACATTGAATGCTGCTTACAAAAATATGAAAAAGGAATTTAAAGAATTGAAATGGAAATATGAAAATGCATTAGATGAGGAAGTCATATTAAGAAACAAAGTTAGTAATCTTGAAACAAAATTGTCTGAATCTAATTCAAATGAAAAACCTGTTGAGTGTTTATCTTGTAAAAGTCACATGTTTGACATTGACATATTGGAAAATTTACTTTCTAAAGGAATCAAGCCTATCTCACATGTTCAAAATGTTTTTAGGAAGAGAAATCTTAGAAATATAAACATGCATCATCATAAAAAGTCTAAAGTTAAGAGAACTCGTAGAGTTTGGGTTGAGAAAGGGACTTTTGTGAAAAACAAGGTGCATGATGTTTGTTGTTTTTATTGTATGAAAAAGGGGCACACTTCTAACAAATGTACAATTAAACATTTTGATGTTCCAAATGGAAAATATGCTTGGATTCCTGTTATAAAGTAAATTGTCTCTAACCTCAAAGGACCCAAATGAGATTATGGGGACCAAAACTCTATTGTTTTGTTTTGCAGGTTAATTTTTTCAAAAGGAAAAGAAGACTCTATGGTATCCTGGTATTTTTTAAGAGCTTTGAAATAATTTATGAATGTTAGATGTGTCTTAGGTTGAAAATTTGGCCCAAATTTGTGTTTTTCGAAAATTAACGTAAATAATCGATTACCAAGGGTAATAATCGATTATCTCGTCCTCAAAATTTGGATTTTGGCAATTTGGCTCACAAATAATCGATTATTTAAAGTAATAATCGATTATCTTAAGTCACAACGTAAAAAAATAAAAAAAAAATAAAAAAATTTTTTTTTTAAGGAATCTGTCTTTGATTTTTAAAGGGAATATTACTTTTAGGGGAGTAATTTTTAATGAATTAAAAGGATCCAAATTCTTTTTAAGTTAATAAATTTAGGGGGAGCATAAAGATTAGATGTTTTTCTGATTATGATAAAAAATTGGTAAATCTATTTTTGATTGACATATTATGGGATAACTGGTACCTATATAAGGGGAAGATATATGAGTTTGTTAGATATGTTGTTTTTATCTCTATTATGGATTAATTAATATTGTTTGTACTTCTTAATTAGAGTTGAATTTCTGTTGTTCTTATATTCCATGAGGTATTCTGTTCTTTCATGTTATGAAATTTCAATTTTATTTCTGTTTCGAAATGCATCAATTCTTTTGTTGAGGGGGAGAAACATTTGAGGGGGAGTTTTTCCACTTTTTTACTTTTTGCTTATGATCAAAAAGGGGGAGAAAACTTCTAATTTAAGTAGTGCAGTTATTACTAACATGTTTGTAAGTATGGAATCTCTGCAGGAAATTAGAAATGCTTTTAACAAATTGAATTTTTGATCATCATCAAAAAGGGGGAGATTGTTACCAATAAGGAGTATTGGTAAATCTTGAAGAAATTTGTTTTGATGATGCTGCAAGAAGTTTTAGTTGAAGAAGATATTAGAATTAGTTAAAAGCAATTTGTAGAAATTAAATGTAGTAGGAAATTCTTGTAAACCTTGTGAACTTGCATTTTTAACTGCAATAATCGATTATGGTTAAGCAATAATCGATTATCACAAGTCATACTTGAATAATCGATTATCACTTCATATAATCGATTATCACATTTTTGAAAACCTGTAACGGACTTGAATAATCGATTATCACTTACAAAAATCGATTATTCATGGCAGTTGGGAGCTGACCTTTGGCACTTAGTGTATTTGGCTATATATTTTGTTTTGGAGAAATTAAAAAAAACGTTGTTGAACAGAAGCTCTTGCAGAATACTGTTTGTCAGAGGAAGTTCTCAGAAGCTATAGTTCAAGTTCCCTTGCTTGGTCTCGTGAACAGGAGAGGCTCGCGTGTCGTGTGTCGATAGTCGGAGAGAGCTCTCTTCGAGTTAGCAAGGTGCTCTGCCTGGTCTCGTGAATAGGAGAAGCTCGCGTTTCGTTTGTCGATAGTCGGAGTGGTTCTCTTCGAGTTGGCAGAGTGTTCTTCTTCCTGTTCGTTCGTCGAAGGAAGGTTTATTTATCTACTTTATTCACTATTTGTTGTAATCTGTGAAACCATTTTTTAGTGAAAAAGGTTAATCACTATTTATAGTGATTAACGACTGGACGTAGAATCTTTTGATTCGAACCAGGATAAAAATCCAGTGTATCAATTTTTCTACTCTCTATACTATTTACCTTTTACGCATGTTAACTGTTTGATTAATTTTCTCTAAGAAAATTATTTTTCTAAAACGAACCATCAAAACTTGATTTGTGACCGTAACACGCTTTCCGAATATTTTATTCCGCTGCGCAACTCTATAACGGTACCGATTGTTCCAATACCCTTTACTTTTAAAACTGTTTTGGGTTATTGATACATGTAATTATTCTAAGTATATAGTTGATGACTGTATAATTTTGGGATGTTACATTATTGGTATCAGAGCAGTTTTGTTCTTTTAAAGGACATTTAGGGTTATGAGTACACTATGCTTTCGTTGTGTGCTTATTATATGTTTGATGAGTTATTGTTTATTTAACTCTTAACATTACTAACGCTCGTTTTTCTCTGGTCTAGAGAACAATGGCGCCTAGACTTCCTCCTCCCCCACAACCTAACGAACCTGATGCACCCAACCATGCCAGATTATTAGAAACTGTGATTGAACGGCTGCAACAACAAAACGCTACGTTAATGGAGCAGAATGCAGCTGCTCTAAGAAGCCTTGAGGCCGCACGCGAGAACTTTGAGTCTACTCAGAGACAATTAATGGAGCTTATTGCCGGCACCAGAGGCACGCCAGGAGCGTCCTCTTCAAATGTTGTCCATCATAATGAATGGAGTTTGGAGAGCTTTCTTCAACACCATCCGGCCAAGTTTAGTGGGAAGGGCCTTCCGGATGAGGCAGATCCGTGGCTGCAGGATATGGAACGGATTTACAATGCTAAGAGGTGTCCAGATGAGAACCGCTTAGCCTTCACGGAGTATTTACTCACTGGAGAAGCAAGCCACTGGTGGGAGAGCGCGAAGGCTATACTTACGGACGCTCACAAACCTATTACTTGGGAAGTTTTCAGAAGCAAATTCTATGAGGAGTACTTTCCGGATAGCGTCCGTTTTGCTAAGGAGGTGGAGTTTCTTCAGTTGGTGCAGGGAGGAATGTCGGTTTCAGAGTATACAAATAAGTTCAAGCATCTGGTGAGGTTCAATACAATGGCTACTAGTGAAGAGTGGCAATGTAGAAAGTTTGAAAATGGACTAAGAAGTGATCTGAAGGTGTTAATTTCAAGTCTATGCATTCGGTCGTTTCCAGCCATGGTTGAGAGGGCTAAAGTGTTAGAGAAAAATATGGCTGAGGCAGAACAACAGAAGAAACTACAGGCGTCAAGAGGACCAGTTCTGTCGAGACCTAATGTGAATCGGAACAGGACCCCATACGCTCGTCCAGCTCAGTCAAGTGGTTCGCAAGCTATGGTAGTTGCTGGACAAGCAAACCAACAGGGGTCGGTTAGATGTTTCCAGTGTGGAGGACCCCATTTCAGATCATCATGCCCTCAATTGGTTTGAGTAAAGTATTGTAATCGGTGCAGAAGGAATGGACATCTAGAGAGTGAATGTAATATGGGCGGACGCACTGTGATGAGGCCGCCGAACGCTGGAAGGAACCAGCAAGGCAGAGGTGGTCGAGCCCAAGCTGTTGGGCGTGTCTATGCAATTACTGGAGCGGAAGCCGCGAGCTCAGGTACGCTCATCACCGGTACCTGCTTAATTCATGGAAAGCAATGTTGTGTGTTGTTTGATTCGGGGGCGACACACTCCTTCATCTCGAAGGCGTGCGTTGATAAGTTGGGGATAGTTGAGAGCGAGATGCAGTTTGACTTGGTGGTGTCAACCCCAGCAGCTGGAGAGATTAGAACATCTACTGTGTGCGTTAGATGTCCTATTGAGGTAGAAGGGCATAGATACAAGGTGAACCTCATATGTTTGCCTCTCAAAGACTTAGAAGTAATTTTGGGAATGGATTGGCTGAATACCAATCGCATTCTCATATATTGTGGAGCTAAGGAGTTGATTTTTCCGGAAGAAAAAGAAGAAGAGTTGGGTGTGACGCTCGGTCAGTTGAAGGAAGATATAATGGAAGGAGCCAGTTGCTTTTTGATCATGACTCACGCGGATAATGAATCTGAAGGTTCTGAACGAACGCATTCTAAGTGGAGAGAAGCACGTTCGGTAGTAGATGAATTTCCGGACGTCTTCCCAGATGAGGTGCCTGGATTGCCTCCCGTTCGTGAAGTTGAGTTTACCATTGACCTGGTAACGACCGCGGCTCCCATATCCGTTCAACCATATAGAATGGCACCCGCTGAATTGGTTGAGCTTAAAAAGCAAATCGAAGAATTGATGGACAAGAGGTTCATCCGTCCAAGCGTGTCACCTTGGGGAGTGCCCGTGTTATTGGTGAAGAAGAAGGATGGCAGCTCTCGGCTTTCTATTGATTACCGTCAATTGAATAAGCTGACCATCAAGAATAAATACCCACTGCCTCGGATTGACGATCTACTGGATCAATTGCATGGAGCGAGCGTCTTCTCAAAGATTGATCTAAGATCGGGTTACCATTAGAATTGAGTTAAAGATGAGGACATTCAGAAGACGGCCTTTAGATCTCGGTACGGACACTATGAGTACGTAGTGATGTCGTTCTGCGTGACGAACGCTCCAACCGTTTTTATGGATTACATGAACCGCATCTTTAGGCCGTATTTGGATAAGTTCGTAGTGGTATTTATTGATGATATTCTCATCTACTCCAAGAGCTGTGAAGAGCACGAAGAGCATTTAAGGTTGGTACTTGGAGTGTTGAGAGAAAAAGAGCTGTACGCGAAATTGTCTAAGTGCGAGTTTTGGATGAAGGAAGTGCAGTTCTTAGGTCATGTGGTATCCGCTGGTGGGATTTCAGTTGATCCGGCAAAGGTACGAGCGGTCTTGGAATGGGAGAGTCCGCGCTCGGTCACGAAAGTTAGAAGTTTTGTGGGACTCGCGGGCTACTATAGACGTTTCATAGAAGGATTTTCTAAGATAGTAGCCCCATTAACCCAGCTGACCAGGAAGGATCACCCGTTCGCTTGGACCGATCGGTGTGAATCTAGCTTTCAATAATTGAAGCAGAAGTTGACGAGCGCTCCAGTTTTGGTAATTCCGGACACGGCCAAACCATTTGAAGTATACTGTGATGCGTCCCACCAAGGTTTGGGCTGTGTATTGATGCAAGATAGACGAGCAGTGGCGTATGCCTCTCGTCAATTGAAGATACATGAGAGGAATTATCCAACACACGACTTGGAGCTGGCAGCGGTCGTCTTTGCCTTGAAGATTTGGAGACACTACTTGTATGGATCCGTTTTCCAAGTCTTCAGTGATCATAAGAGTCTCAAGTACCTCTTTGATCAAAAAGAGTTGAATATGAGGCAGCGGAGGTGGCTGGATATGACTTCGAGTTGCTTTACCATCCAGGAAAAGCGAACGTTGTGGCGGACGCACTGAGCAGGAAGGTGGTGCATGTCTCGTCCATGATGGTGCGAGAGTTAAGTTTGGTAGAGAGCTTTAGAGACCTAAGGTTGCAATTTAACTTAGAGCCGGACAGCATCAAATGCTGCAACCTTAGATTATCCAGTGACGTTTTTGAGCGGATAAGAATGAAGCAGTTTGAAGATGAGGAATTGATGAAGATAAGGTGCTCGCTCGGCACAGATCAGGCAAAGGAGTTTAACGCTGGGACGGACGGCCTACTACGTTATATGGGTAGGACGTGCGTTCCGAATGATGGAGATTTGAAGCGGGTCATCTTAGCCGAAGGACATCACAGCCGTCTTGGCATGCATCCGAGCATGACTAAGATGTATCACGATCTCAAGCAATCGTTCTGGTGGCCAGGGATGAAGAATGATGTCGCACGCTTTGTGGCATCATGTCTAACTTGTCAACGTGTTAAGGCTGAACATCAAAGACCGGGCGGACTACTGCAACCGTTAGAGATTCCAGAATGGAAGTGGGATAGCATCTCAATGGACTTCGTGACACACTTGCCTCGCACAGTTAGGAATCATGATTCCATTTGGGTGATAGTGGATCGTCTCACTAAGAGTGCCCACTTCCTAGCTGTCAACCTGAAGATGTCCATGACCAACTTGGCCAAGCTCTACATCAAGGATATTGTTCGTCTGCATGGAGTGCCGTCCAGCATCATTTCTGACCGAGACACAAGGTTCACCTCTCGGTTTTGGCAGTCTTTGCAAAGTGAGCTGGGCAGCAAACTCCAAATGAGTTCAGCGTACCATCCTCAGACGAACGGTCAATCTGAGAGAACAATCCAGACGCTCGAAGACTTACTAAGGACGTGCGTACTCGATCACATGGGCGTTTGGGATGAGATACTGCCGTTAGTAGAATTCACCTACAACAATAGCTTTCAGTCCAGCATTGGAATGGCTCCCTTCGAAGCATTTTACGGACGTAAATGCCGCACGCCACTTTGCTGGTTTCAAGAAGGAGAGAATGTATTAACGGGACCAGAGCTCATTCAACAAACGACTGAAAAGGTGAAGTTAATTCAAGAGAGATTGAAGACGTCCAGAAGCAGGCAGAAATCATATGCGGATAAGAGGAGAAGACCCTTAGAGTTCAAAGCTGGTGACCACGTTTTTCTAAGGCTGAATCCAACTACTGGAGTAGGGAGAGCGTTGAGATCAAAAAAGTTGTCTCCCAAGTTCGTGGGGCCATATCAGATTTTGAGAAGGATTGGACCTGTTGCATACGAGCTAGCCTTGCCTCCACAATTGTCCAACCTTCATCCAGTGTTTCACGTCTCTCAACTCCGAAAGTACGTAGCTGATCCCTCGCACATATTGGAGCTGGAGGACGTTCGTCTTCGTCAAGACCGAACGCTGGAGATGAAGCCGGTTCGCGTTGAAGACGTTCGCACCAAGTACCATAAAGGGAAGGACGTTCGTCTGGTGAAAGTAGTGTGGGACGAAAAGACAGGCGATTCTACGTGGGAAGTTGAAGATGCCATGAAGGACTTATATCCTCATCTATTCCCTGGTAAGATTTAATTTTCGAGGACGAAAATTTTTGTAGTTAGGGGGATTGTCACGTCTCATTAATTCAGTGATGATTCACCTCTCTGCTTCCATTAATACACCGTGCCACGCACTCTCTTCCATTAAAACGCACTCACACTCACACTGCATGCAAACTGCCAAGTGTCGCTTTGGAACATTCTAACACGGTAGTGGAATCCAAGTGGCAGCAGGCGAATGGACGTTCGTTCTACGTGGGAAGAGAAATTAATTTCTCTGGAAAACTCTTCCCATTCTTCTGAACGCTTCATCTTCTTCCTCAAACTTTTGGATTTCCAGATTCTCTGCCTTCTCTCTAGAACCTCCATCTTCTCTCTACCATAACTCACGTTCTTCTTCTCCGATCAAATTTCAGAGACCGTAGAAGAGATCCAGACGTCCTGAGCTTTCCATCAAACCGAACAGTTTTGGATTCTGAAACGGGTAAGTTTCACGTCCTCAACGACTCTTCATTTTCAACATGCAAGCTTCATTCTGAATCTGCATGCACCTTCTCTGAACCAATATTGGTTTTCTGTAATTTAGTTTAAGGAGTTTTGGGGTTGCACGTTAAGGGTAGAAGAGTGTGCTGGGATCTGATTTTCTGAAGAACGAACGCACACTACTGAATCCGGGTAAGGGAAGCTTATTAGATTTAATTCATGTGATTTTCTGTACTGCATGTGCGTTTATATGCTGCTTGAAATATGATTCATGATATTGGACTGTTGGTATATGAAAATGATTCTGAAATGATGTATGAAAATGATGCAATGTTCTATGGTTTGATTTAATTGGAAAATGAGTTGTATGATGAGATGATGTGTGAAAATGCATGGATTTGTATAATGATTTGAGTAAATTGATGTATGAAAGCTTATACTTGAAAATTTTGTATACTGTAAGATGAGTTTGATTATTTAAGTCTATGAAAATAAACGTTCGTTATCGATACGGTCATTGACCGTTCGGTATTCATAGTGAATTCCTTGAAATAGTCGAACCCTTTCATTTGGAAAGGATTTCCCTTTGAGGACGAACACCCTCTTATACATAATTTACGTTTGAGCGTTCGGCCAAACGTAGACCTCATGAGTGTTGTGTGAGGAATTGAGAAGCTTGAAAAATCTACCTTTGTACACTTAGTCAAATTGTTAAAGCATGAACTTTAAGTATCTCATCATATATATAAATCTCAAACTTCAATGATTTTGAATCAGCAAATAAGTTTAGACTCAAAAGCGTACGTCCTAAGGAGCGCTCGGTCTTATACCGAACGCTGGTCCCAATACGTTCGTTACAAAGTAACGTTCGGTCCTAAACCGAACGTTCGTTCTTTCAGTAATCGTCAACGAATCGAAATAGCGTTCGTCCTAAATTCTCCTAGCGTTCGTCCTAAAACTTAAATAGCGTTCGTCCAATAAATGTAGTAACGTTCGTCCAAGACTTCTGTGACGTTCGTTCAAAAATTTCATTTAAATGTCTATTTTCGCGCTCGGTCATTGACTGGCGGTCTGTCTCCTGAATTAAATCTTGTTCAGTTTAATTATCTAAACAACTGGTGATTGTATCTATCCATTTGATTTGCTCTAGTGTCACTGAACTTAGATTTTTCTAAGTATTATTTGGATCGTACTAGAATCAGTTCATTTAACTGATTCAAAGGAGTCTTTCTTGATCTCACTCTTGACGTTCGTCCTCGTTATGAAGGGGAGTGAACGTTCGTCTTTTTATGCAAGAGAAATAACGAATGAAAATGTATTTAAGAGGATGAATTAAGATGTGCGAACACTCTGAGAAATGAAATTGTGATTGTGGAATTTGAACGAGCGTTCCAGGGTGGAACGACTCTTGGTTGGAAATTGAGATTTGTAAGTATGAACGTGGTAAGCTTAGATGGTGGTTCATCCTGATATTCCGTGAGTGCTCGTTCTCAAGTAGAGAGGAGTATGTCATGCGTGGGAATGGCAGGAGGTCTAGTCCATAACTGTAACTTGGACAGAAAAGACTAACCTCAGGTGGCTACTGATGAGCATTCCAGTTACCCCACCTGGGTGCACGGACGCCTTAGCTACACAGGATTCATACAGTCCGGACAGTCGGTCTAGTATCAGGATTTGAATGGAATTGATGTATGAATTGCATGTATATGTTGTGAATTTAATTGCTGAATTTGATAAGTATGAAATATCTGTTTGACTTGAATTAAATTCAATAAGCTTACCCTTGCGTTTTCCATTGTATTGTCTGTATATGTATATCCGTCATGTCTTTGCAATGATCATCCGTGTGGATGTGAGCAGAGGGAGAGGCTTCTCTGGAGCAAGCACTTGAGGAAGAAATTATTGCTGAAGATAACTTAGTAGAAGTTGAGGTGAAGGCCGAACAGTAAAGGTGTTCGGTTTTCGTTTGTGTAGTTAGAATATCGAGCGGCTGTGAGCGAGCGCTCTTTTGTTTGTTGTAAATAGTTGGACGATCGGTCATTGTTTTGTAAACCGTTCGTCCTTATCATTTTACTGAACGCTCGTTGAATTGTATATAGGTCAGACCGTTCGGCCATTTATTTAAATCTGTTCCCTTTACTTTTAAATTTGGGTTATTAATACATGTAATTATTCTAAGTATATAGTTGATGACTGTATAATTTTGAGATGTTACATATATCATATTAGCAAAACAGGTACAAGTGTTTGGTTTTTATATAGCAATGTACAAGTGTCTAAGACAGTTTAATGACAGTTGTCTTGGCTTATTATTTATACACTAATAATTAACTGGTACAAGGAAAAGCTGAGCTCTTATTAAAAAAAGCAACTTTTAGCGTCGTATTCTTTGAAAAATATATTAAGCCTAATGTAATGAAGCCAATCTCAAAAGAGACCAATGAGGAGACTATGGAGAATATGGAAAACGAAAAGGGTACCCTAGAAGAACCAAATGGTACCCTAGAAGAACCAATCACAAAAAATAGACCCCAGTATACTATTTAAGATACCTTACGAGACACAAGCTGTTTCTAAAGCCATTATTGCGATTTGTTATGATTTCAAAATATAGAATAAAAGGAAACTGTATTAATGATTCTATGCCATGTTATTTGGCCTTGTCTCCTTTTATGTTCATGGTTGCTACCAAGATGGAACCTTCATCCCCATGGCTTTGATGTTATATGCCTTTCTTGTATCAGTTTGGTTCTCACTACATGTGATGTTTGTTTCTTAAAGTAGTTCTTATAAGTTATCAACATAAATCAAGATATTCTTCTATAGTGAAAATAATCACAAGAAAGCTAATTAAATAATATTAATAATATTAATAACAAATTTTCGATTTAAAATAATATTAATAATATTTTTTTTATAACATTTTTCTTTATTCCCTTTACCTCCCTTAAAATAAGTGTAACTATAATATAGAACTAATTTATTTGATTGAAGTCAAGTTTTCCCATATTTTTCTTGAGCTTATGAACGGTATGTTTTAAGATTTTTTGGTAGTCAAATTTGCAATCTAATTATGGATTCTACAATGCACCAACTTGATCTCTTCAGTTTTTGGAAGATCTTTTAAAAAATAAAACACATTGTGATATGTTTATGTTTGCTTTTTGTTCTTTCAAAGTCTAAAGATTTAGCTATTATCACACATATATATGTTTCTCAAAACTCGTAATCTACATATATCGACAAGCACATTAACTGTAACATTTTATAATCTCACATTTGATAATTTATAATTGATATATTGTAGCATTACATTTAAGGTAACTTTCCATAATATTACACTTGACAATTCATAGTTGATATATATATATATATATATATATATATATATATATATATATATATATATATATTAAACTCAGATTTCAACTACCACTACAAGAAAAATGTCATTTACATACGGATTATTATATACGGATCTAATTCGTAGATAAAAATTTTATTATATACAGATATTATATACGGATTATAAAATAAATAATAATAAAAAATTAAAAAATTAATTAACCTAACACAAGAGGCAGCTACTTTACAGCTTCTCGTTCGCAAGTTTTCATTCGTGCATCTTCAACCATGCGTATTTTCACCTCTCTGTTCAACCACATTTCATTTTCATTCACTGCCTCGCGTCTTCTTTGTTTTCTCTCGAGAGCGCCTCTCAACCATCCACAGGTTTGTTCATCACAGAATCACTTCATCCTCATAATCTTCATTTCTTCCTTTTACTTTCACTTTCATATGCATAACCACCTTTGAATCCTAGGGTTTTGTCCTCCTCTTTACTTTTCCTTCATTTTTAACCGATTAAAAGCACTTTTCTACTGATTAAAACCCTTTCTACCGTTTGCTCTTCGATTTCCATCGATTAAACCTGCATTTGCGCCGTTTAAACACTTTTGTACCGATCAATCTTGCGTTTGAACTGATTAATCGGTTCATATTGAGTTTCTCCCCATTTTTAGGGTTCTTTCGGTCTAGATTAGGGTTCGTTCTCCCTTTTAGAGTTTTTCCCCAATTGTTCCAGCTTCTATTCGTTTGTTTAGGGTTTTTTAATATTTTCTTCTGTTCATTCTCCGTTTCGCTCTCGATCTCGAGTTCGTCTCATTATTTTGCTGCGTTTGCTCAACAAGGAAGCTTCGAAGGAGTTCAAGTCGAGCCCGCGTCGCTCTTTTGGTCATCTCCTTGGAGGCTCTTCCATGAAGCACGATGGAGCATGCTACCAGAGATAAGTATTGCTTTCCTTGTTTCTATTTGTTTGTCTTCAATTGATTCAAGTTGATTGTTCTCTGTTTTGATTTTTGTGTATCTGCTTGTTGAGTTTTCTTCAATTTTTCCGCGTTGTTAATGTTACTTTTCCTTTTATGTTTTGATCTGTTGTAACCTGCATTTTGTTTTCGTTCATTACTGTCTTGAGTTCTATTTTGTGATTTTGTTCATAAACTGTCTCTTTAAATGTCTAAGAGAGCTAATATGAGATTGTTCATTCTTGAATCTCAAGTTCTGTGTTTAGGTTTCAAAGTTGAATGTTCCTCTTTTCCTTTTTCTTATTCTCTCTTCTCATTTCTTCTTCCTCGCCTAGAAGCCATCAAATCCTGGAATCCATTGTGCAATGGGACGTGAGAGGAAGCAATTATGTTCGAATGAAAACAGGGGAATAAGTTTGATGCAGTTGGAATTTGGGGTAGTAATGAATAATTGAGTTGGAAAGAGTAATATAGGGATAATATAGGTGTAGTGTAAATGGGTACTGTTTGAACTACGTGGAATCAAGACCTAAAAACAAAATTCAGAAAATGGGTTAAGGTAAAGAATTGTTGATATTTGAGTGGTGATGTGTGGTTTATTTTAATCTATTAAAATCATGAGAAAAGAAAACAAGTAATATTGGGACGCGAATTTAAAAGTGGTGAATGAATTGTCTTTATTCCTTGAATTGAGTTTGTATAAGTTAGGGAATGGAGATGCTATGCTTTCACGTACAGTTCGGTTAAAATTACAAAAACTCAATATATGGGTTTTAGAATGATTAGTGAAGAGCCAAGTATGACTTGATTATAAATTAGTTTTGGAAGAAAAGAACTTGGAATTGCTAGAATATTATATTAGTCAATGTATGCTTTGATTAAATGAGAACAGTGAAATGAACTCTTGATATGTTAGACAATTGATGAACCATAATTTTTTTAGTGATTAAATAATTGGATATAGTATGAACTGGTAGGGCAGGGGGTAAGATCATCACTAATGAGTAAAGACACTAATATGATATGTTGGGAAGCTTCTTTAGAAAGAAAATTCTGTATAAAAAAAACCTTATTGTTTGCTGTCACGAAGACTTCCTGTTAGCTGCTATAAATTTTGTTTATATATTGTTGTCTTTGCTGTATAGACTACATAAATGCTACACTAAAAAAAAATTGATGTCTTTGCTGTAAAATCTGCATAAAACCTTTGTTGTCTTTGCTGTAAAATCTGCATAAAATCTTTACTGTCTTTGCTGTAAAATCTGCATAAAACCTTTGCTGTCTTTGCTGTAAAATCTGCATAAAACCTTTGTTGTCTTTGCTGTAAAATCTGCATAAAACTTTTGCTGTCTTTGCTGTAAAATCTACATAAAACCTTTGCTGTTATTGCACCTAATACCTTGCTGTTTGGGCTGTTCTGGATGCTATTATTGCAATTAAAACTTTGCTGTTTGCTGCCCAAAAAGTCTTGCTGTTTTGGTTAAAATGGTGCAGAATATATTTGTTTTAAAGCTTTCTGTTTTTTACAGATGCAATGTGGTTATTGGCCAATAACCTTAAAGGGAAAATGCAATGTGGTGAAGTTGTTATCACGGTGATGGAGTGCAACGACAATAT
This sequence comes from Vigna nakashimae, assembly GCA_034642375.1. Classification (NCBI taxonomy): domain Eukaryota; kingdom Viridiplantae; phylum Streptophyta; class Magnoliopsida; order Fabales; family Fabaceae; genus Vigna; species Vigna nakashimae. Next base: position 11,889,738 of record CM067764.1, on the reverse strand, counting down.
CAATCCAAGATGAACAAAATCCTTAGTGATTATTAGGAAATTATAGACTTGTCATTCTATGTTGTTTGACATGTTATTAATTGTAGAATTTATATTGTTTAACATCTTAGGAACAGTACAATCTATTTATGAATATTAGACATTTTGTAAACTTATTTGATAATGATTTTTAAGTAATATATATCTATTCTTAATGTGAAATGTTTGATATGGTGTTAAATAAAAGTTATTGTGATGGTTGGTTGTTATTACAAGTTTAATTGTAATCAATGTATGTGCAGGTGTTGAATAAAATAATTTTTTCTATAAACAATGTTACATACGGATTTTTCCGTATATAATTATATACGGATTTTTCTGTATGTAATTATATACGAATTTTATATACGGATTTTTCCGTATATAATTACATACGAAAACGTATGTAATTATATACGGATTTTTCCATATATAATTACATACGGATTTTTCTGTATATAATTACATACGGATTTTTTCGTATGTAAATTATATACGGAAAAATCCGTATATAATATTAGCTACGATCATTTTATATACGGATTTCTGTCCGTATATAATTCGTATGTAATACTATTTTATATACGGATTTTTGAAGTTTTATACGGATTTTGGCGGTAGATAATAATGATTTTTCTTGTAGTGTACAAACTCATAAATATAATTCGAATTCTTCTAATTTATTCTTCTATTTCTTTCTTCATTGGCACTGAATCAGACGTCATTCCTTCGTCTGTTCCCGTATAATGAATTATACGATCATCGCACATACACAAACACAAACAAGTAGGGTGAGCTAACATGCATAATTACTTTGATACACTCAACAAACCTCATATAATAATTATGTTAGACACCCTCATACCATCATACAACAATTGCATCATAGATACTCATTCCATCATACCACAATCCCTAATAGACACTCATCCCACAATACCAGATAGACACTCATCCCACAATACTCAATAGACACTCATTCGGATGATACGTTGATGAACGATCACGGGAGGTTATGCACTTGTGATGACTTCTACTTTTTGTTACAAATACACTTCCAAAATACTCTGTACCATCCACAAGGTTAGTCCTCAACACTATGTCCAAAACCGACACATAGACCAGGACCTCCTGCCTCTCTCACCACATAATTCATCCTTCTCTACTTGAGACTGGATGATTATTATAGTATCAGGATAACCTCCAACAACAGGACCCTTAACATCAAGATATACACTAATACCATATCATTACAAAATCTCTCCACGAGACTCATACCATGCTCATATTCCTAACCTCATATTATACCATTACAAAATCTCCCCATAATACTCATATCATGTTTAGATGCATAAATTCAAATCCAACATAATAAAATATCATCATCACAGAAATCATACAAAATGAATATATCACAAAATAAATTAACAATACTAAAATATCACTATAAATGGTCAACGGAGAAGAATCAAATGTTTGACGAATCAAACTCACCATAAACGCCAGTACCTATGACTAGTCATGACTTACTGGATTTGACCAAGGCTGCTCTATGATCAGGGATGTACAAACTCCAGTTTTTAAGATTCCTCTCTCCTACCATCACAATTATAATCTTAATATAAACGTTCTGGGGAATTAAAGAGTTGAATCTGGCATAGCCGGTTAGACATCTTCTTATCCTTCCAGAAAGATGAATCCATCACATATTTTATATCAATTGAGTATATTGCATAATAGTTTAACAGTACTTAATCTGTTCAATAAGATTTAAGTTAAAAACTTGTCGAGTAGACTTCTAGGAAAGAGAAGTGTGTCACAATGGACAACTTAAGTACCAAGTCTTTCCTTAGCCAAAGTGTTCTTCAACTAGCTTTTAACAAATTTCTTATTTACAGATTCAAAACAACAACATATAATATTAACACAGAAATTAAATATAGATAGATATACACCAAGCACATATGTTTTTCATTAATAGTATTCACACAGAATTTCAAGACATGAATAGTAATAAAACAATACTAAATCATAATATAAAAGCTTAGGAAGGTTAGCTCCCCTACCTTTATTCCAGACTTAATCTCTTTCTCAGAATTTGTTTCCCCAAAAACCCTCCAGAACCTTTACTCTTCTTGCAACTAAAAATTTCTTCCTAACTCTTTCTTCTCTATTTCTCAAGATTTCTCACTTGATTCTTCCTTTCTTTGTACAGAATAACCTCCCTTCTCATGGCTATTTATAGTCCAAAAATTTTACTATTTAACAAATTTTTGATATTATTTATTATTTTAATATTATTTTATTATATTAATATTTTAATCACCACTTGACATATTTGATCCTCAATAATGACTTCAAACGTGGAGTGCTTATCCAATGTCACTATTTTAATTTTTTTTAAACAAAAAGGTAGAAAAGAGTTTGAACCCATGTTCTTGAAATTACCACAATTTTCTACCATTTAAGCTACCAAAATTTCTTATTTAGCTTTCCACATTTTATTTTTACATAAACTTATTAATTATATTTTCCATTCACAAAGAAATTTATTACTACTAGTAATAAAATTGTTACTATTAAGGTAAATATTTTTCATGAGTCTTACATTAACATTAATAAACTTTTTGTTTTAGTAGTTGAAAGAGTGAAAATCGGTTATTATCTAGATATCCATGACATTGGTCTTGAGCTCAGTGGTGTATTTTTAGAATCTTGTTCATTTCTTGCGTAATCAGAATCTATTAATGCAAGTCTATTTCTCGTTCTTTTGTGTAAAAGATTCCAAACCCAACAGGTTCTTTAAGTATCTTGTTGCCTTTTCTAAATGTAATTAAGTTAGTTTTGATGCATACCTATTAATTATCACGGGAAGATATATTGTCTTGGTTGTTTTGGATTTATGACAACAATTCTGCAATTGAGGTATATTCAATTGACGTGAAAAGTCAGGACATTTTGCCTCGATTCAAAAACTGAGGCAACAAAGTTACGCTTTTGTCTTAGTTCAAAAAACCCGAAGCAATAAACACTATTGTCTCGGTTCTAATTTGAAGGTCATAGACCCTTAAAATTAATTAATTAAAGGGTCTATTGACTCAGTTGGATAAAAAATCGAGGTAATAAACCCTTTTTTGCCTCAGTTTTTACAAGAACCGCAGTCCAAAAATAGATCCAATATTTTTCTTTTTCTTCTTTTAAAAATTTATCATTTCTGTATCAAATAAACCATGAAATAATCCTAGAAACATAAAAACAAACACAAAAAACACTATTTTCTATTTATTGGGAATTTTCTTTGTTTTTTTTTTCAAACTTTGAAAAAATACTTAAAATAGTCACATTTTGAATTTCGAGCAAAAACATTTTGAGAGGTTATCTTTTGGTTCTTCATACAAATTTTTATTTCATTTAGAGTTCGTTTTGAGCATAATCTCAGTTTTACCTATACTTATATTTTGATGTGTATGGTATATGAAGAACAATCGACCAAACGAAAACATGAAAAACCTAAAACAAAAATAACTTTGAAGGTGAGTTTCGGGCTGAAACGAAACAAAATGAACATCCCAAAGCGTCTATTCGAAGAACTGAAGAGCACTTGTGCACAAAAATAATTAGTCAAAACGAAATAAAATCATACCTAAGCACTTAATCAACATAAAATGAAAGCTTAAACCCTCGGATGGTCCTCGTATTTGTATGGAATCTCAAGTGGGTCCTTATATTTTCAATTGTCTCAATTGGGTCTATATATTTGCAAAATATCTCAATAGGGTTCAAATATTTGTAAAACTGAGTCAATTTTGCCCTAATCGTTAAGTTGTCACAAACGGCGTTAAAATGTGCTCAGGTGGATATGCTGAGGTGCATATTTTATTAAAAAAAATATGCTGCCAGTGATGACATGGAATTTAATAAATTAAAAAAAATAAAACCCTAATGTCAAAATATTTTATTACGTGTTGAGCGTTATTCTTCTTTCCCCTTTTTTTTTGCTGGTTCTGTTCAAAAGTTGCAGGGAGGAGATGATGCGACTCAAGGAGGCAATGACGCAACTCAGGAAGGCGTCCTTTCTTTTTTCTTCCCTAGGCCTGATAGAGTTCCTCCTTTCTCGTAGTGTGGCAAGGCGTTTTGGGTGGATGATTTTGATTTCCTGTTCTGCCGGTTTTGATTCACGGCGCAATCCTCTTCCTCTTCTAAGATTGCGATTAGGGTTTCATATGTTCCTGAAGATTTGGGGTTTATCTGTTCGATCATCTGATTTCTTCTGCAACTTTATATGTAGGGTTTCATTTCATTTGAAATTGGGTTTCCCACGTTCTTGTGGTTGGATTAAGGTTAGTGGCTGCGATACGAGATTCGTCTCTAGAATTGAAGGTTATATTTTGAGAAAGGTTTAATACATCATTTGGTCCCTACTTTTATGGGTTTGGTTCAAAATGATCCTACCTTTTAAAAAAGTTCAATAAGGTCCCATAATTTGTTAAAAAACGTTCAATCCGGTTCTTTTCGCTCACGCTGTTAAAAATCTAACGGTGCAAATGCCACCGTGGCCAAACCTGACTGAGTTGTGAAATTTGATGAATACGTGGCACATTGCACTGTTAAATATTTTAAAAATAAAAAATGACGTAATGTAGGTGATACATTACTTTTTGCTCCTTGTTCTGATCACAAGGGAGGCACTTGAAGTTGCAGCACAGCCACAGCCACTGTCACCGCTACGGCCACCGCCACCGTCACCACCTATTTCTTCCGAATCAGTGGCAACACCTTCCACAACCCCTAAATTGATTGTCATGGATTTCGATCCCAAATCTTCCACATCACCAGCGCCAAACCCTAACTACGCAAATATCATCAATTGTTCGCCATTAAAAATCCTTGACGTGAATCGTTCATCAACAGCTACCGCCTCAAGCTTTCCACTATGTAATCCGCATACGAGCTCCTTCTCAACAAAAAGAAGTTTTATAAGAAACTAATACTGAGGTCTGATTGTATATGCCAATAAAATAACTATAATAACTAAAATGTAGGGGAATTTGAAAGACAGTTTCTACAAATTTAAAAAGCCATTTCAAAGAAAATAGAACATGGTGTGGAATTAAGAACTGAATAACTCAATCCAAAACCTTTGGACCACTTGAGCTTCTAAACCAGTAATGATTGAAGTAAAATAGTAAAGCAGTTGAGGCAGGCAAAAAGTCATTTACAACAACTTCCTTGTTTTCATTCTTCTTGTCTATAAATCCTTTATGAAGGAAAATGTATAGCTTTCATTACATGCTGAACTAAAATGACCAATGCGTTTTCATGATTCCATTATGTCTATAGACCGTAAAAAATAGAATAATTGAGAATGAAGCGTTAGATTTTGAAATTTTGGAAGGATACGGTCTTCAAAAAAGCGACGAATTTCAGCTAAACGATGTGGAGGAAGCTCCTTGATATCATTGTAATGATGTTACTTAGCGATTATTTTATCATCTTTCTCCCCCTTTAAATTAGCACAATTAGTGGATACTCAATATTCAATAAGCAAAAGACGAGTTATTGGAGTGTGGTAAATTTAATGTTTGATATACTATACCTGATCAATCATGGGCATGAGACCGATTGCTTTGGCCCGAAGAAAGCAGTCGGGAAGAACTTTCTTATTTCTTGTAGTTAGGGTTTGGCATTGGTGATGTGGAAGATTTGGGATCGAAATCCATGACAATCAATTTGGGGGGTTGTGGAAGGTGTTACCGCTGATTCGGAAGAAATAGGTGGTGGCGGTGACAATGGCGGTGGTCGTGCTGCAACTTCAAGTGCTTCCCTTGTGATCAAAACAAGGAACAAAAAGTAATGTGTCACCTACATTACGTCTTTTTTATTTTTTTAAAATATTTAACAATGCAATGTGCCATGTATTTATCAAATTTCACAGCTCAGTCAAGTTTGGTCACGGTGGCATTTGCACCGTTAGATTTTTAACGGCGTGAGCAAAAGGAACCGGATTGAACATTTTGTAACAAATTATGGGACCTTATTACAATTTTTTAAAAGGTAGGATCATTTTGAACCAAACCCATAAAAGTAGGGACCAAATGATGCATTAAGCCTTTGAGAAATTGTGGGTTTTTATGCGTTTTAAGGTCCTGCTTCGGGGTGGCTGTGCATGGTTGCTGCAAACGAAACAACCATAGAGGTTGCGATGATGGATGACAGTGGAGTTCCCAGGCTTGGGATGGACTGGTGGATTTCCTGGAACACAAACGAGTAAAACCGAACGTTGTTGATCCAATTCTTGCTGGCGTAGCGCTCGGGTGCCGCGGCGGCGACCGAGGCGAAGTGAACCTCCAAGGAGAAGAAGTAGAAGTCGCCGAGGGTGCATGACTCTCCAGCGAGGGTGATGGCTAAAGCAAACCTTACGATGACGATGAGAAAGTGGTTAGTTAGCGAAGGTGTATTTTCAACGGCCTTTGGGCCTTCGCTAAAGTTGATTTATTGAAGGCTTTTGACCGTCAGAATTGATGCAGTGATTATCAAAGGACTTTAACCTTCGGTATTGGAGTAGTGATTTTACCGAAGGAATATGCTCGTTGGTATAAGGTTCGACTTTATGAAATTACAATTTGGGATTTCCCTCTCCCATTCTCCCAAATTTTGTCTTCGTTAAAACTTCTCCTCCCAAACAGTAAGCAACAGTCGACCTTTAATCCTCACCGTAACAATCTTGCGTCTCTGCCCCTCGTCGTCACCCTAAACTGCATCGATGACTGTTCTCTCGAGCTCCAATCCCTCGTCGGCGTCGCCAGCATCGAGCATGTTCCCCTCAGCCGCCTCTCCGAAGGCAAGATCGAGTCTGCTGTCGCGGTCCTCCTACACTCCCTCGCCTACCTCCCGCGCGCCGCCCAGCACCGCCTCCGTTCCTACCACCTCATCCTCTACGTCGGCTCCGCCGACCGTGTCGTCGACTCTGCCCTTACTGCTGACCTCGGCCTTCGCGTCGTCCATGTCGACACCTCGCGCACTGAGGAGATCGCAGACACCGTAATGGCGCTCTTCCTCGGTCTCCTCCACCGCACGCACCTCCTCTCCCGCCACGCGCTCTCCGCCTTCTGCTGGCTCGGCTCCGTCCAGCCTCTCTGTCGTGGGATGCGTCGCTGCCGTGGGATGCCTCGCTACCGCAGCCTTGTTCTTGGTTTTGACCGTCAGAATTGATGCAGTGATTATCAAAGGACTTTAACCTTCGGTATTGGAGTAGTGATTTTACCGAAGGAATATGCTCGTTGGTATAAGGTTCGACTTTATGAAATTACAATTTGGGATTTCCCTCTCCCATTCTCCCAAATTTTGTCTTCGTTAAAACTTCTCCTCCCAAACAGTAAGCAACAGTCGACCTTTAATCCTCACCGTAACAATCTTGCGTCTCTGCCCCTCGTCGTCACCCTAAACTGCATCGATGACTGTTCTCTCGAGCTCCAATCCCTCGTCGGCGTCGCCAGCATCGAGCATGTTCCCCTCAGCCGCCTCTCCGAAGGCAAATCGAGTCTGCTGTCGCGGTCCTCCTACACTCCCTCGCCTACCTCCCGCGCGCCGCCCAGCACCGCCTCTGTTCCTACCACCTCATCCTCTACGTCGGCTCCGCCGACCGTGTCGTCGACTCTGCCCTTACTGCTGACCTCGGCCTTCGCGTCGTCCATGTCGACACCTCGCGCACTGAGGAGATCGCAGACACCGTAATGGCGCTCTTCCTCGGTCTCCTCCATCGCACGCACCTCCTCTCCCGCCACGCGCTCTCCGCCTTCTGCTGGCTCGGCTCCGTCCAGCCTCTCTGTCGTGGGATGCGTCGCTGCCGTGGGATGCCTCGCTACCGCAGCCTTGTTCTTGGCATCGCCGGAATCTCCGCGTCGGCTAGGTCTTTGGCCACTCGCAGCTTGGCCTTCAAAATGAGCGTGCTCTATTTTGATACTCAAGCAGTACATATTTTTAATCTTTCCTTCATTGAGTGAAGATCCCTTCTTCAGTTGAAATTAAAATAGTAATTGATGTATCAATGCTTTAATTTTGTGATCCACTTGTTGATTGTGAGACTTGATTCTTAATTGATATTGTAGAATTTGTTTCATGATTCTGAAGCATTTTTTGTTTTTGTGGCACTGTAACTGGTGTGTAACAATTTGGATTTTAGGATTAGCGTGTGCGTTAACATTATTGAAATTCAACTTACAAGAAACCAGACAAAAAGGTGGAAATACTGGAACAAAGCATCTATTTGGTTTGAACTCATTTGTATGGAAAAGTCACAAATGCTCTTTGACCATTCATTGGCGCATTCCTGGACAATGGTAGTTCATAATGAATTTAGTTTTTGATAGAATTAGAATAGCATGTATGGATTTGTTGTTCAGTCCGTGCAAACAAGCATTTATGTTACTGGAATAGTGTACATGGTATTTTTTATTTACTATAATTAGGTACTGATATCCATAACTAACGAATTCTTGATTGTTCTGTATTTCAACTTCTGAATGTTTATTTCATAGTCTACTCTCTTTAATTTTCATTTTTCATTTGTTTCTTTGGAACATTGGAACTTAGCATGACTTGTACTAGTTTCAAAGCTGACCGAATACTATAAGGTTTTTACTAATTGATAATTTTGTCGTCAACCTTGCACTCACAGGGAAAAGGAAAAGCAAAGTTCCCTCCTGCAACACGAAGAATGGATACTCTTAATGATTTACTTGCTGCAAGTGACCTTGTATCACTCCATTGTGCTTTAACAAATGAAACAATGTAGATTATTAATGCCGAATGTCTTCAACATGTGAAGCCTGGTATTTACTTGTTCATATGCTACTATATATTTTTCTTTGTTTCTGTTAGTTATTTATTGTTTGAGTTATCTTACAAATATATAATGTTTCCATAGGAGCTTTTCTTGTAAATACGGGCATTAGTCAACTTTTGGATGATTGTGCTGTAAAACAGCTCTTGATTGATGGAACCATAGTTGGATGTGCTTTGGATGGTGCAGAAGGGCCCCAATGGATGGAAGCATGGGTACGGTAAATTTAGGGACGCCCTTTGGTAATTACCGAAGGCTTTTGCCCTTCCATAATTATCGAAGGCTTTTGGCCCTCGGTAATTACCGAAGGGCGGAAGCCCTCAGTAAATGTTAGCGATAAGGGATTTACCGAGGGGCTCTTTGGCCATCGATAAGTCTTCTGTAATTACCTTTTACCGACGGTTTCGGGCTGTTTCCGAGGGCTCCTGGCCTTCGGTAATGCCCTTCTTTTTTGTAGTGGAAGGCCAATGATGAGTAACTATGTCAAAACATTTCTGAGTAAGGACGGCTTCCCTGTGGCAGACTCCATGGAAACAGATTGTACACTTTTCTTCAAGAAAATAATAATTACGAGAAAAAGATAAATTAAATGAAAATATGCTTTCATTATTTCTTCAATTTATTGTAGAAGCGAGTGAAGGAGTAGTTAGCGTCGAAGGATAAAACAGGAATTCATGGCTACGGATTCCTATTTGAGTTTTATGAAACAGTGATGAAGAAGAAAGAGAAGAAGTGATAAAAATAAGAGGAACGTCGTGTGGAGGTTAGTGGTGATGGAGACAACAGGTTGTTTCTACGCGGAAGAGTTGACATTATCGTGGGCCCCTTTGTGATTTATTTATTTATTATTTATCTTTATTATAAAATTAATATAGAATATAACAAAGGGGCCCACGAAAACTTAACATTTATGGCAAAATTGACTCAATTTTACAAATAGTTGGACCCAATTAAGATATTTTGCAAATATATAGACCCAATTGAGACACTTGAAAATATGAGGACCCACTTGAGATTCCCATACAAATACGAGGACCATCTGAGGGTTTAAACCTAAAATGAAATTAAAAATGCAAAAATAGTTGAAGAAGATGGTTCCGAAAATGGAAGAAAAGAGAGTAGCGGCGCAGCATGTGACACCCGGGCACGGAGACGAGGGCAGGGAGTGATGCCGGTGCAAGAAGCATGGTGCAGGGGGCACGGACAAGGAGCGGCTCCTGGCAGCTTCGGGTGGAAGAGGTACATGGATGAATCGAACATACACCGGAATGAGAGGGATCTGGAGACTGTATAGGTATGGGACTATACGGTTGAAGGATAGCTTAAAGGAATTGATTTGACTACTCATATCACTAAAATGCATTTACTTTTCGGTAGCCTGACTCATAAGAACTCCATGGTTAAGCGTGCTTAGCCTGAAGTAATTCTGGGATGGGTGTCCTTCTGGGAAATTTTCCTAGAAAGTGTGCTTTGTGAGGACAAAGCACATTGGAAAGCCTCGTGGCGATCTGTGGGGGCAGTCGATGGTCCCTGTGAGTTGCCGGGACGTTACAGATGGTATCAGAGCCTAGCCTCTCTCAGTACGGTGTGGTTCAAGGACGAACCATGCGGAAGCTGGTGGGCATGTGACACCCGGGCACGGAGACGAGGGCGGGGAGTGACACCGGTGCAAGAAGCATGGTGCAGGGGGCACGGACAAGGAGCGGCTCCTGGCAGCTTCGGGTGGAAGGGGTACATGGATGAATCGATCATACACCGGAATGAGAGGGATCTGGAGACTGTATAGGTATGAGACTATACGGTTGAAGGATAGCTTAAAGGAATTGATTTGACTACTCATATCACCAAAATGCATTTACTTTTCGGTAGCCTGACTCATAAGAACTCCATGGTTAAGCGTGCTTAGCCTGGAGTAATTCTGGGATGGGTGACCTTCTGGGAAGTTTTCCTAGAAAGTGTGCGAGTGAGGACAAAGCACATTGGAAAGCCTCGTGGTGATCTGTGGGGGCAGTCGATGGTCCCTGTGAGTTGCCGGGACGTTACACAGCACCACATACAGAAAATCTTATGTCTGAAAATGCCTCTATTCGTGAAATTTAACTCTAATTACATGTTATTACCTCCGTTATTTTTTTAACCGAGACAATACGAGTCTATGGCCCCGGTTCTATAAAAGCCGCTGCCTAAACCCTCTAAAAAATTCAATTATTTTATGTCTCGGTTCTCTAAACAACCAAGGTCATAGATGTTTGGGATAGTTACAAAAATACCACAGCGCTAGTTTTAGGTATCACTTCTTCTTTAACCGAGACATATATGTTTTCGATAATTACAAAAATACCACAACGTCAGTTTTAAGGATTAGTTATGTTACCAATGAGGAGCATTGGTAAATTTGAAGATAAATGATTTTGATGATGCTGAAAGACGATAGATTGTTATACTTGTTTTAAAAGCACTTTGTAGATTATAAATGTATTAGGAAAAACCTTAAACATGTAATACTTAGAAAAATTCGTATTTCTAGAACTGCTACACATTTAATCGATTATTAGAAGCTATAATCGATTATCCTGAGCCCTTCTGAAAAATCTCGTTGCTCTGGAATAATCGATTATTACTCCAAATAATCGATTATCACTAGTTCTGAAGAGAACTGCCAAAGTCTCTAGAATAATTGATTATTCCTCAGTGTAATCGATTATCGCTTTTGAAAAACCCTGTAACGGACTCAAATAATCGATTATCACTAACAATAATCGATTATATGTGGCAGTTATAATTCATCTCTGCAAACTTAGACCAGTTGGCTATATAAGTTAGTTCCAAAACTCTTAAAAAAACACTGAGCTTTTTAAGAATACAGTTTGTCTGAGGAAGTTCTAAAAAGCTAGATCAAATGCTTTGTCTGGTCTCGTGAATAGGAGAAGCTCGTGTTTCGTGTGTCGATAGTCGGAGTGGTTCTCTTCGAGTTGGTAAGGTGGTCATCTTTCGATTCGTCTATCGAAGGAAGATTTTAATCTACGTTGTTCCGGTTCGTTTGTCGAAGGAAAGTGCAGATTACCCGCTTTCGGTTCATTGGTCGAAGGAAGCACCCTTCCGGTTCGTTCGTCGAAGGAAGGTTTTTATCATTCTTTTTATTCACTCTATTGTAAATCTTTAAACTGATTTTTAGTGAAAACATTAATCACTTTTTATAGTGATTAACAACTGGACGTAGATTCTTTTGAATCAAACCAGGATAAAAATCCACTGTGTTGAATTTTCTTGCTCTCTATACTCTTTACTTTTTACGCATATCACTTGTTTGATAAATTTTTTCTAAGAAAATTGATTTTTTAAAACGGACCATCTTATTACGAGTTTGACCGAACACGCTTTTCGCTATCTATATTTTATTCCACTACGCGACTCTATAACGGTACCGATTGTTCTGACAAGTTATTTTTCAACCAAAGCGTATACGTTTGCGATAATTACAAAAATGTCACTGTCATTTTTTGTTTCGGTTACAACTAAACCGATACCAAATGTGCGAGTTAAAATATTTTTTTTACTATATTAAGTCATGTAGTTGTAAGATACATCAAAATTTCAACAATTTCCTTAAAAATAGTGTCATCAAACATATGGAACATTAACATCTTTGTTAATCTTAAAACCTGGAACAATATTTGCTCTCGAACATTCAAACCTTCTTCAATATATCACTGACATATTTTCCACGTGAAAAATCCTTTCGATTTTTGCAAAACTTATGTCAAGGAAGAATTTCATCTTCCTCAGTTCAATTTATGTTAAGATTTTTGACATTTTAAACTCAATAATCATGCTCTTATAATCACGAAATATAAACCAAATTATTAACATAAGTGCTAACAATTAGTAGTTACCTCCAATGTTTCTTTTAATGAATAAGTTTCGCTGATTTGGGTATTTTTTAAAATCTTTCCTTCATGAGGCAGGACTCTATATGATTGGTCGTTGCTTTTAGTGTTTGCATTAAGTCATACAAATTCAAACATTATCTTTTGAAGCCATTAACAGAACAATATTTGAACAAGTCTTGGACAAGTACACATCTAATATTATTTAGACTCTTAGAAACAAAAAAATTGGTGGCAATGATCGTGTGAAGAAGTAGTTTTAATTATTTGATAAGAGAATTCACAGTATTTGAAATGAAAGAATCTAAAACCGTTACCAAATAATTTTCTTAAGTAATATTAGTGGTCAACAAAATGAGACGCAATGTAGAGGATATGTTTGACTAGATAAGTGGTTTCTTTAACTACAAACTTTCAATTAACAATTTTAATGATCAAAATAAAGAATTTAATGCCGCAAAGTTAAATTTTCAGTCGGATCAAATAGTAAAAAAAAAATCATAATATTAATAAGACGGTTCGATAAATATGTCAATAAATTTTCTTTTTTCTAAAAATTACGATTTACACACTTTCTCTTTACTTAAAAAACCATCTTCACTTAAGTTAAAAAATAAAAAAAGTAGTTTTAATTAAATTGGATACTTTAGACAGATAATTGAACATCAACCTAATAGAAAGGTAAGTAAATTTGATAATAAGAATTTTCTTTGTAACATGTTGAGTGTTACTTAATATAAGTCAAAGAGTTATCATTTTTTCGGCTTACAAATTAATTAAATACCATATAGCAATTATGTTAAAGTAATATATTACATGAAGATAAAAGATAATAACTTATTGTGAAGGACTAAACAATGAAGAAAAATGTTATATAATAAAAAGTATTTTATTCTACTCTTATTTTATTTTGTCAACTTCATAGAATTTTTCAACCATCAATCCTGTATTATATACAACATGATCTCTCATTAATTAGTCATAAGATATATTGTCATTTAAATTGCAGGATCTTTATAGTTTTATTTATTTTATTATTACATCCTCTGTTCTAAAACAATTTCATCTCCATAATTGGTAAAGATATACATATGTCATAATGAATTAAAATCCGCTCAAGAAAAAGATTAACTATTAATAACAAAATTTAAGAATTATAATTTAAAAAACACTGTAAAACTTAATTTATTCTTTTTCTGCACGTGTGCTAAAAGGTGCTTCCTCCGTCCTGCAAACGCAAATTTAACAGTGAGGAAAAAGCAAAAGAAAGTTAAAGAGTGAGTTAAGAAAATCAAGTGCAGTAGCTATTGCAAGACAGAGACAGATACAGAGACAACGTTGGATTTACTGAAGTCTCGATGGTCCAAACAAGCAATGATTCACTGATCTCATCATATCCCACCATGCCTCCATCACCTGACGAGCAGAGAAAATGTTGAATTCGCAAAGGCCATGACAAAAAATAGTAATGATAATAATAATGATAATTCATTCATATATATATATATATATATATATATATATATATATATATATATATAACATATACATTGCATGGTGAGATTGTATTCTACAAAAAAGGAAAGATATCACAGAAGAATAAATGGAAAAAAATGGACCCAGGAACACCATGAAAGTTACTCCAACATTGATTGTTTTTATATTCATCGTAAGGGTAACACAAGGTGTCACGTAGAATAACAGTGCTAACTAAATCAAATTAGGTATATGTCACTATATTCTTAACTGCTCTTCCTCCGATATTATGCTGTTTCTTTTGTTCCCAAGAAATTAAAAAAATAATTAAATAGAACAAAATCTTGATTGAAGTGCGATAAGACTACAAAATGATAAGATTTAAACTTTAGCTCTTTTATAATCAATATTCAAATTTTCTTTTAATGTAAAGTTTCTTGGTTAAACTTTGTGGATAAATCTGTCAAAATAATTTATATATTAAAAGAATATGTAGGAAGTAAATAATTATTTAATAAATATTTGAATACATAAATGAAGGTAAAACCTAAAGTTCATATCATATTAAGAAATACTTCCCTCTATCGATCGGAAATGAAAACATCTAAAAGTAAGTTATTTGATTGAAAAATGTTATTAAACTAATTATTTATAAAAATTGTTAAATTCGATTATGTTCCAGTATTTTTAATTTTTTTTCTGTGACATAATGTGCTTTAATGTTTATTTAATATTTTGTATTGTTAATTGAAAATTCATCATCCATAAACGATAAATATTCTTATTTCATGAACTAGCCTTTCTATTTGAGTTAGATTTAAATATAAATTTTATTATATTAACAAGTCTAAAAATAGACATTCACACTCCAACTAAGGATTTTTCGTTTTTTCCTTTTTAATGATAAATTTTTATATAAGCATTTAGCTTCTGAAAAGGAAATGGGAAAGACAAGAATGATGATGACCCTATACACAAAATGACGTAATATGGAACAAACAAAATAATGACACCCTCTTGGACCAGTAGAAATCATATTCATGTGAAGTAAAATACAAAAATATATACGGACAAAGATACATTTACAGTCACATTCATAGACACTTTTTTTCTACGAACATCTTTTTTATATAAGAGCTATTAAGGTACGGACATTTACGTATGAAAATAAATTTGTGCCATGAATAAAATTACGTGAAAAATATTTTAATATATGTTTATAAATAGATCAGGTGTACTCAACTCAGATATTTAAAAATATAAAAATAATAATTTAATTTATATTTAATTTAATTTAAAATAAAATTAACTTATGTTTTATTAGATTAAATTTAATTAAAATTATATTTTAATTTATATTTTATTTTATTTATATTAAATTTATATATTATTTTATAATTTTATTTAAATTTTATTTTAAAAGTGTATAAAATATACGTTTTTTTAATAATTGCGCGTATCGATGGATACCTACATGTTTTAAAATATTCACAGATTTATTTAAATCGAGTATCTGTTCAAGTAGCGAACATGTTATGGATGGAGTTTTCCTTTGTAGGTTAGCTTGCGGGTAGACATTATTTGTACCGAACCCGACTCGTTGCCATCTCTGGAGACACCTAACTTAAATTTCAAATATTTTTAAAAAGGTTTAATACTTATTTTGGTCCCTCGATTTGTAGGGTCTGTTCAAAGTTGTCCTCCCTTTTTTTAAAAGTTCACTAACATCCTACTTTTCGCAAAAACAGTTTAAGTGGATCCTTTTTGCTTACGGCGTTAAAAAACTAACGACAAAGTTGCTCTGCTGGCCAAAATTAAATGACATGTGTCAGTCCCCTTTCCACTCAAACCCTAATTCCCTTTTTTCCTCTACGCTACTACGCCGCGCCCTATCTCCCCACCCTTCCGCACTCAACAAACAAACAGTTTAGATATATAGTGCAGGGAGGGGCGACAAATCCCTCCTACGGCTCCCCACCCTGCTGTTGCCCAAAAGCAGATTGAAGACTGCTTCAACTGCAAGAGACATTGATTTGGATTTTGAGTGATCACATTGGGGTGAAGCAAGACCTTGATGATAGCTTTGGATCTCTTGAACAATCAATTTTGTCTAAATTCCATGGAATCTCACTTGATGTTGTAGGACCTCAGTTACAATCTCCAATTGGAATCCAAATGCGTTCAAATATGAACCAGCAGCTCGGGGGCTATTCCTCGGGCCTTTCCACCTCAAACATGGTTGGATCAAGATCTTTCAGGGTTGATCCATCTGTTGAAGGAGCCTCGGTGGCTTTGAATCCAAGAGCTGGTGCTTTTGCTAAGCGTAGCCATAGCTTTATCGAGCGAAGCATCGCGGACCATCATTCTGAGGTTTCTTCTCTAAAGGTCTCTACTTTCACTAATTGGGGCTCACCTGATGGAAAACTTGATTGGACCATAAATGGAGATGAGCTGAATAAGCAATGAACCCTTTGGCTTTCAGGATGAATAAGCAATTCAATTTAACACGTCAACCAAAACTGTACAACTCATCAGTTTTTTGCCAGCTGGACAGTTGTGCCGTTAGTCTTTTTAACGTCGTAACCAAAAAGGACTAATGTGCATCGTTTTTGTGAGAAGTAGGATGTTAGTGAACTTTTGAAAAAAATGAGGACAACTTTGAACAGACCCTACAAAAAGAGGACCAAAATAGGTATTAAACCTTTTAAAAATTAACTCCCAAAGTATTATTATTATTATTATTTTATTTTTATTCTTATATTTAGTTTTTTAATTTTCTTTTATCCTTATATATTATTTGGATTAAAGTAAGATATTATTTAAACAAAAACTCAATTGAATTCTTATTTTTGTAAGAAAATTTTAATATATTTTTTTTCATTAAATTGATATTGATATTGTTTGAAAGATCATGTGTT
Organism: Vigna nakashimae; assembly: GCA_034642375.1. Lineage (NCBI taxonomy): Eukaryota > Viridiplantae > Streptophyta > Magnoliopsida > Fabales > Fabaceae > Vigna > Vigna nakashimae. The sequence continues at coordinate 11,872,597 of CM067764.1, read as the reverse complement.
AAAATTTGGATGTTTTCTCAAAATTTGTGATTCTGGTGGATTATTATATAATCATGAAGGGTTTTAGTTTTATAAAATCAAAAAGTGATTAATTCAGTTGTAATTTTTGAAAAATTAATTGAATTCCTTAAGAGTTTATAAGTGAGAATGGTATGTAACTTTGGAATAAATCAGTATAAATATAAGTGTTCCTCCTGTTTTTTTCTAAATACTTTTAAAAAAAATCTTTAAGTGTTCGACTTTCCACAACCGTCAAAATTATTTGCTAAAAAGATAAATTTCATTCAAACTCTCTCTTTCTAAAATTGAAATCAGTCTTTCAAAAATTTGGATGCATTCATGTGTTAAAAATTGTGGTTATATTTGAAAAGCGAAGATAACTCATATTTTAATAAGTAACATATCAAAGTTTTAATACATAACAAAATCATGTTTAATTTTTTCTTCATAAATATATGGATTTAATTAAATTAAAAATAAATATTAAAATTAAAACAAATGAAATGACTAAATATAAAGATAAAATTAACAATTAAACGTCATTAATATTATTTTTTATCTACGAAAATACACTAAGAAAGAATTGTAAAAGAAACCTAACTTAAAATATTTAAATTTAAGACTAGACACACAAAAACACACATAAATGTCTCTTATGGGTTTCTAATTTTTTTACTTTAGTCTTTGAGTTAATATTAGGTGGAAATCAACTAAATATCTTGCTATTATAAAGGTTGATCTAGTTGCTAAACATAAGTCAGTTATCTTTTTTTAACATTATTTGGTTATTCAATTAACTTATCTTTTTTTTTTTTAACATTATTTCGTTATTCAACCAACTTATCTTTTTTTAAACATTATTTAGTTATTCAGTTAACTGTTTTTATTTTGTTTTTAATACTTGTTTGAGGAAATAAGCCAAATCACAATTTGATCATTTTAATTGCGATTGAATTCTTTTTTTTTTTAAATTTGTAATCTTGATAATAATTATGGTACAATCAACAATTAGGAATAAATATAAGAACTATCAAAGAAGTTATATCTTAGTAATAGTTTCTTAACAAAACTTCCTTTAAAAAATGAGTTAAAATGAATTTGGTGAGTGATTTAGAAAAGAAAGATGAAATAACAAAGAAGCGATAGGAAAATGAATCTCTTGAAGTCTTTAATCAGTAATTTCCTTTTTTGTCTTCTAATAAACTTATTTTTAACTTTATTCAATAGTCCTTTATTTCTAAGAATGAGGCAATAAAACTTATCTTTATTTAATTTGAATCTCGTCTTACCAATTTCAGAAAATTTTGCAGAAAGAAAGAGGAAATAAAGGAGGAGAGAGAGAGAGGATCGAATGATGAGTTCTATGAACGGAGACATTGAAGGAGAAAAACTGAGAAAAATTGATTGTACATGTTTCTCTCATGGTTTGTTTTCACGCGTGAAAATAGTGTTACTTCAATCACACTGTACGGCAATACACATTCAATCATTTCTCCTACAAAAACAAAAACAACTCTACAGTTTTTGTGGTACACATCAATGTAAAATGTGAAAAGAGTGATGCGCTTCATTACATTTTGTTTTATACAGGCTTAATACCCTATTTTGTCCCTGATTTCGCTTAAAAATGTCAAATTAGTTCATTCTTTAAAAAATGCGTCAATTATGTTATCACTTAATAAAATTTGCATCAATGAAATCTCTTCCGTTAAATCCGTACAAACGGCGTTAATTAAAGAAAGAGAAAATTAATTAACGCCGTTGGTACGGATTTATTTATGCAAATTTTATTAAGCGATAACGTAATTGACACATTTTTTAAAGGATGGACTAATTTGACATTTTCGAACGAAACTGCGGACAAAATAGGGTATTAATCCTTATATATTACATGTGAAATGGCAACTAGACATAGTTTTATTACTATTAAATTGTGAATATACAGAGTTTAATAGACTGCATTTATTTAAATAAATACTATAAATAGAAACACGAATCATAGCTAGTTAGACAATTTTGCCAAAATTCATAAAACAACAAACGTAAATGTTTGAAGTGTAGGGACAGACAAAAGAATTTGTTGGGTGATTGTTAGAGTAAAAGTTTATGATGAAACAAGTTAAAGAAATCAATGAAGAACTATTGTAATTTGGAAGGTTAAAGGAAACAGTTTAAGCACCTGCGTAAGTTTCCTGATTGTCACCATGACTTCGTTATGAAGTTTGCATTAATTGGGACGGACTAAATATCAATTAAAAACTTAAAATAAAATAAAAAATAAAAGAAGTGTTACTTAATGATGAACAATGCTTTAACTTATTAATGTTCTAAAAACTCTATTAAAAATAAATTAAAATAATATTCAGTATTTCTTAAAACAGAAGAATTAGCAACGAAATATTTAGAAGGATTTATAACTATGACAAGATTCAAACTTATTATAGGGCTAATGTTTAGCTTCCTTTTTGATAAGTTTAACTTTTACCTACAATGAACCATTATTAACTAATTACATTAAAAACAAATCGAGATATTAGATGAGATCATGGCTATCATCAGAACACTAGTATTAGTAGTGGAGATCCTTTCTCTATCTCAAGAAAAACTATTTTTAATTTTTAATTTTTATTTTATGCAATGTATTTTATTATTATTGTTTATAGATAATATATATTAAAATCTTTTTCTCATGATATATGAAAATGTGAAAAATTAATATATGAACAAGCATAAACAAGTTAAAGTACTCAAAATCAGAAAATCTGTATCCAAAAATCAAGATATTAGATCATTATACGGAATGGTGAGGAGATCTTGAATACTTATAAGACGAGGATGCTCTTTAATTATCTTTATATCTAACCTTTCCTCATAATAGCGACTTGGATCTAGATTTAAATTTATTTAGCATTTGCTAGTAGATAGGAAATTGAGGTGTTTTCTGAGTGAATGTACATTCCCTTATATACATCCTTTGTCAAGAATTTCAGTTTAAAGAATTTTCTTTTGAAAATTTAAAAATAGTAGGTGTAGATGGAAATAAAAGACCATATTACGCTTACTTAAGAAAACCAAATGATATTAGAACCATGTTTGAGTTTATAAACGTACAAAAACTTGTTGATGGTAAAAGAAAAGAATTAGAAAAGGAAAAAGGCACAAAGTGATTTAGAGAACATTGTCGAACTCTTAATAATCACAAAGTTCATATTCAAGATTAAAGTGAAACTCAAGATTCAATACTTAGACTTCAGATGATCTAACACGAGTTAAATTGGTTTATAAATGGTTAATCTAATGGAGGTGGAAAACATGACAGGGCCCATCGTATGAGGTCCGCATGAGGGGAGATTACTCACATCTATTGTTTGCTTGGAATAAGAACAAAACACTAGTATAAAAATAATGTACAACGTCAAATATTTTGGGTCTTTTACGTCGAATTCAAGAACGACGTCATGTCAGAAGACGTTAAATTGACGTAAATTTGACGTTAAATTTAACTTCGAATTTTATCAATAAACGAAGTTAAATTTAAAATTGAATTTCATCAATAAACGACATTAATCAATTTTTAAAATTTTTTTAATTAATTGTGATCTTTTTTACAATTTTACGAGACTCGGAAAAATAGAAAAATAACAAATTTCAGTTTTTGGTATTTTGTAAAGCATGAACTATGAACGTGTAATAGAGTATCCACAACAAACAACAATGACAAACAACAAACAAGTTCAATCAAACAACAACAACAAACAAGTTCAACCAAACAACAACAAACAAGTTCAACAAAAAATAACAACAAACAAGTTCAACAAATAAGTTTTGTTAAACAATTCATCGGGAATAAAATACAATCCTTTCATTCACATTTTTTCTTCTCAGATGTACATACTTTATAAGCAATATTAAATGCTTATATTTAAATAGGAAATAATATAAAAACAGAAAACAACTTAAAACAGAAAACAACTTTAAATATTTAAAACTTATTCCTAATTAAGTGCAACAATAATTTAAATCTAAATTTTATCTTCAACAAGTTCTTCAAAACGAAAATTAACCTTGGTTCATCGGAATAAAGTGTTGTCACAAGTGAGACAGAAAGCAGAATGCGCCTATGAAGGACAATAACACGAAAATAATCAGTCAAAATTAACGAAAATCATACCTAAAGTAGTAAATTAATATACATTTGTATCAAATGAAAGAAAGATTACATGTGATGGTCGTCAAACTTCGTTGGAGAAAAGTTTGAGCAGAGAAGAGGGTCTCGCACGCTAAGATAAAGTGAATGAATTTTCAATCTCCCACTCAAATTTTTATTGAATTCACTAACCTTTTGACATCTAATGCTGGAGCATTTGACGTTTTATATCCTTTTACGTCAAATTACAATTCTAAACGATGTTTAATAATTGCATTTATTTACAAAAATGTCACCGGTCATTTTTAACGTTGGCTATTGAGTGGTTCGACGTTGAACACGTGACGTCATATGCTGTTTTTGCACTAGTGAAAGGTCCAATAGTTATACTCTAAATAAAAGACCCAAAAACTTATTTATGATTTTTCTTTTCTTATGTAAAAAGGTATAAATAATTTGGAAATGAAGGAAATATAAACACAATGTTCAGTAATCATTTTGAAATGAAAGGAGTTCTCTGCTAGGGTTCTTCTCTCAAGCATTTTGATCTTGTTAAGAATTTTCTATATTTTATGGCAATCTTCAAGGGTTATCAAGAATTTTTTTTGTCTTTTTCGTCTATTTTCAATTTTGCAAGTCAAAATTTATATTTTCAAACTCTGCAAGTTTTAGGTTCAATAATTGATAACATCATTATCCAAATCACATTTTTGTTCACATAATTTCATTCACTACAAGAAAAAGTGTATTACATACAGCAAAAATCCGTATATAAGACCCAAAATCCGTATATATTCTGTGTTTATATACGGATTACATACGGACAAAAATCCGTATATAATACCATCGTAGCTAAGTTTACATACGGATTTATCCGTATATAACTTATATACGGAAATTATATACGGATTTTTCCGTATATAAGTTATATACGGAAATATCCGTATAAAACTTATATACGGAAATTATATACGAATATTTCCGTATATAAGTTATATATGGAAATTATGTACGGATTTATCCGTATATAAATTATATACGGATATCCGTATATAACTTATATACGGAAATATCCGTATATAACTTATATACGGAAATATCCGTATATAACTTATATAAGGATAAATCCGTATATAACTTCCGTATATAAGTTTTATACGGATATTTCCGTATATAAATTATATACGGAAAAATCCGTATATAACTTATATACGGAAATTATATACGGATATATCCGTATATAATGGTTTAACGACAGCTAAATAAATTCTCTATATATAATAGTTGTCCATGCACAATATACAAGCAGACCTGGACATTGTAGTGAACATTCAGCATTGTTACAAGCAAACCTGGACATTATACATTGCACATTGACATATAAATTTAATAAGGTTTTCAGATACACTTAATCCACAAAGAAAACATTGTATATGAATACATAAATATTGTATAATGTAAATATAACTGCAACATTTGGAGTTCATAAACAGATTGTAGTTGTGGTTCTAAATAAGTTCAACAGTGATGGAAATAAGTTCTATAAAATTCCTAATAATGCATGTAATCATCATTTCCATCTTCTGGTTGTTCATGTGGTGGTTGCAGGTGTGGTGGTTGCTGTTCTAGAGGTTGCTGTTTTGGTTGGACTATATTGGGTACGTCATTTTGAACTTGAGGATTTTGAAGGTTTAAAAATTGTTGTGCAGCCGCGGCTGCTGAAGGCGGAAAGAATGGCAGGAGGACGCCAATAAAGCCTTCAAACATTGTTGTAACTGCGATTTCAGGTTAAGAATTGCTTCTGAATTTTGAGGTTGAGCAGTAGAAGATGCCTGTGTCTGTTGGATGTAACTATCAACACAATCATCTTGGGAAGTGACATTTCTAATGCCGTATACGCGTCCCTTGTATTTTCCACCAGCAGCCTCTAACCAACATCTGTTTCTCAATCTTTCCTCCTCCGCAGGGTCTAAAGGAGAAGATGTTGAGACACCAACAGATGCAGTCTCAGATCTAATTTGAGAAAATTTTGCAACAAATTGTTCCTGTTAAATGAATAAATATTATCATTACACATGAGGTTTAAAAAACAAAAATTTATAATGTGATAGAGTTAGTACAAACTTACATGGGTCCGCCTAGACCTTTCGTCCACAAATTCTCCCGTTGATTGACGAATATGTGTCTGCTGAAATATTTCATCAACATGCACAGACCGACCAAGCTCTTGTGACTGCAAACAAAAGGAGTTGTTAATAAATATTTGTAAAGTTTATGATTACAAATATAAGAAAAAAAATGTACAAGTTATATACCAAACGAATAGCATGCTCATGCACGCTTATAGATCCTCCAGTGTGCAAACAACCACCCTTTTCAGATGTCAGATTCTTCTTTGCCGTTTCACACTTTTGTCTATAAAGTGGCATGTTCCACTTTTCCAAAAGAGCATTCCAAGTATCGTCCCCCAGCCAATCAGGTCTTTTTCCTAGAGTTCTAGCTTTTTTATACATCTCTGAGAGTCTATGAGATGCCTTGGTGTGATAATTTTTTTTGACCTTTTCCTCATCTTCAGGCTTCCATGAAACCTTTCTCTGTTGTTATATTAGAAATAATAGGTTTGAATAAGTAAACAAGTTCAAAGTATAAATTAAATGCAGGACATCAACTATTGACTTGTAACAGGATTAGGAATGAAAAGTGTTTACCTTAAAACGTTCGAAGAAGACATCTCTGGTTGACTTAGGGATTGCACCCCATGTTAGCCATGGCTCATCAAACTGTTCCTTGATGGTTGCTGTGATTGCCTTGGATGCAGTTTTTGTAGGATAAAACCTAAAACAAAATTAAACTAAAACATTACAATAATACAACAATGGAATTGTGTATATATTAATTGAGTTATTTTTTTTCTTACCCTCCTCCAACGGGTGTAATCATTGGACGACTATTGGAACATTCTTCCATGTTATTGGCGACTGAACTAGAATGTGGATCTGCATCCTCTATACCAGGTGATGCTGCAATATTTCTGGGAGTTGATGGGTTAGAACCAACATTGGGAGAGAGTGAAGCCTGAAGATAAGGAGGCATTTGGTATGGAGTGGGTGTCAAGCCAGGCACTTGTATTGGAGGTGGAAGAGATGTACCAATAGAGGTAGGTGAAGATGTAGGAACTTGATGTGGAGTGGGAATTGTATTTTTTTTCAGCAGCATAAAACACTTTTCGCAGTGAGAATTTGAGTGAAAATTGGCAACTCCTATAGCCAAATTTTGAGAGACCAGCTCCATACGAAAGTTAATGAGAGATTGAGTGTTTGGAACCTAAAAGAAGCTTGCTAGAGCACCCTGAAACAGTAAAGGAAGTGAGATTTGAGTGCATGCACATGAAGCCAAATAGCCTTGGCCGAGAGAAATACTGCACTATTGTCCAATGCTGAAACAGTTCAGTTTCAGAATTTGATTTGATGAAGGGACAAATAAAGAGGACAAGGATTTTTTTGATGAGGCAGAGAAAGGAGTTGCAGAGCTAAACCCTGCTAGCAGGTGGCCAGTGTGGGCATCCACAAATTCGTAAACAAAAACAAATTCAATAATTTGCCATTTTAGAGTTTAACGGAATATTATCTTTCCGTCTTGTGAATGAAGTAATTCCTTGATAGTACAAATTAACAAAGATGAGGAAGAGCTTGAGCTTCCTTTCTTTGATCATAAATATCATCATGACTAACATCATAAAGTTGTGGTGATGCCAAGTTTTTCTAAATTACTTCTAAAATAGAGTGGCACTTCTAAATTACTTCTAAACATTTAACAGTAGTAGACCTTGGTGGAACATCCTTCAATACCACAGAACCAGATTTGGAGCTAAGACTATCTCTTCCAGCTGCTGCCACTGAAAACAGTGGCAAGTTCTAGTAATTGTAATGCTTTTGTTTACAATTATGATTTGAAAAAACAGATGAACAATTCATGCATCGTTTCAAGAGTTCAAACCCTTCACAATGGCGTTTGAGAGGTTTGTTATGGCTGGTTATACAACTAATTAAGCTTAGTTATATATATGTTTAGGGTTAGTTAGTACAATCTAATGAATGTGTATACCCATTCCCTGTTCAACCCTTCTATAATCCCTTATACCCCTATACCACCATTATTCTTCCCAAATAATTTACCCTTAAACTCAGTATGACCCCTGGAATCATCTCCACCCTAAAACCAACTATATTTCCTAGTTACAATATTCATTGCATGCCGTAAACTTTTAATATATAATATGTATCAATGTACAAGTTCTAGTATAACTTAGAGTGATTAATTAAGGTTTCAATATAGATCATTGTTCAACTTTTTATATAACTTAGAGTTATTAAACTTTTTATATAAAGGGTTACTCATATTTTAACACAACTTAGAATGACTAAGATTTTAATATAGAAGGTTGTACAACTTTTAGTACTAATTTAGAGCAGTTTATTAATGCGTGACTTTTAACATAACTTAGAGATTTATAACTTTAAGTGCAAGTGATTAATATCTTACACAGATCGATGTACAACCAAACATAGTTAAAGAAAAGTGCCTCTCTGCACCAGTACAACCTTATGTGCATTCCATGGAGGATAAAGACAAAAACATACAATAAAGTTTTAAATGTAAATATGAAAAATGCTGATAGAAAGCATTTATAACAGATGCAGAGGATAAAAAATGGAATAAAAATATGAGAGAGAGATAGAAAGTACCGCAAGCCCTTAATTGCACCCTAACTTGCAAAGGGCAGTATTGGATATGATCTTTTCACGACACCTACAATGTAAAATGCAAGCACCATTTCTGTAAACATCTTTAAAATACTTGACAGCTAGAAAAGAAAAACAAGAAACAGAATCCACACATTCAGAAGACACTAATACAAATTAACCAAAAGAGGCTAGAATAAAATATTTCATACCAACAAGTTTCTTCTCAATCTCTTCATTGTGTATTTGCTGAGGTAAAAGAGGGTATAAGGAAGGCAGGCCTGAAGGAATTAGTAAATCTAACTATTCCAAATGACGTACTTCCCACGTCAATCAATCATCAACAACCAACTACAACAATCATCATCAACCTTTCGATCAAGTATAGTCAAATAAAACAACAACCAGTTGTAGCAATCATCATCATCATCATACTGTAATTAGCTTAAGCTGAAGTGATGTTGATAGGTACGAGAGGTGATAATGAAAACAATAATGGTAGTAAAATGATTTTAAAGAGAACATTAAGTTTATTTAATCTCAGGGTTACTTCAATATATACACAAAATTTCTGCATGAGAGAGCATTAAGTGTTTCTTACAGAGATGATGGAGTAAACTATGGGAAAACTACTGCACCTGATTCTAAATGACTTGAGAAAAGATATATGGACTTCAATATTTTGGAAAAGCAACCCTTTAGTAGTTTAAAATGGTTTGATTATTGTTTTACAGAAGTAAATCCTAGAAAGGTTGTCACAGACCTAGAAGAACTTTGAATGTTGCTTCACTATGGCAGAAGCGGAGTACTGTCCTAGTAAATCTTTTTGGGGTATCGGATGCTATAGCAAGAAACTTACTCTGCTTCTTTGACAGGCTAAATATCAGGAATTATATACTTATGGGCCCTCCATCTGACAACTTATTTGATCTGGCAAGGAGGGGACATCATATAACAACAGTCAAATTATTTTATTATTTAATTACTTTTTAAATGTTTTTAAAATATTTTTAGAACTTAAAGGACCTTTTACAATAAAATAATTTAAGAAAATATATAAAAAAATGAAAATATCTGCATAAATTGATAAACTAAGAGGGCTTGTTTAAAGGAGTGAGGAGTTGAACTTTTAGTATTATAGTGACTACTTTCAAACTAAAAAAGATTGAAGTAGATGGTTTCTCCTCTCATCTGCAATAAAATTTCAAGTGAATAGTAAAAAAAAGGGTGGAAATGGTAGTGGCAAAGGAAGTGATAGGAAACACAAGATATGATGGAATCATATATCTCCCTATTATTGATTCAGAAATGAGGGACAGTGAATGTGTGTACTGGACACCCATAAGTAATAAGAAACATAACAAAATGATGGATGCTAAAGGCATCTTCTTCACTGCTGAAAGGATCAGCTACCTTGGTGACAAGACAAACCCCAAAATGAAATCAGAATGCTATAATATTACCAAGGCCATGCACATTCCAGTCCCCACCAATATTGTTAAAAACATTACACTGTCCATAAATAGCACCAGAGTAGTTTCTGACAGTATACTACAAACAAAATTAGACATCAGAAACCTATCATGCAAAACAGAAATGCCACAGCCAAAATGTTTCAGTACTAGATTTTCTTATAAAACATCAAAGCCAACACTCAAATACTATTATGATACTAACAAATTTTCATGTCATACCTAAACTAGAACCACATTTATAAAAGCTAATTTCCATTACAAGAACAAGGAGAGCAAACCCCTGCCCTAAAACATCTATGTCCCTCTTGGTGAACACAAGGTACTTAGTTTTTTATATTATAGAGAGAAAATAGAACATCATTTCAAACAACTAATTGGAATCTCACAACAACTCAATAAATGCCAACAAATATTATTAATTTCTTCATTGCAGATTAACAAAAGAAATATTATATAGCAATAGATATCAGTATCACATTATCCTCTACTCATACTAAGGTCAAATTTTAAAGGATTTCATGGCTATTTTTGTATTCATTTGGTGAATATATATATATATATATATATATATATATATATATATATATATATATATATATATATATATACACACACATATAAGTAATATTAATTTTATTTTAGATATTGGTCATGCAGAATATCTTGTTTTGGTTTTGTAAAATTTAGGTTTAAGTTGTGTTAATCAATCAAGGTGAAGAGAAGAGATGGATGCATTATCTTGAGGAATCATTACTGAGGCTCTTTTCTTTGCTTTGAGATATCATATAACAACATAGTATTAATTTTATTTATTTATTTTTTATAGTTTGATGGGATGAGAGAAAAAGAACATAAAGATGGGAACTAAACACACCAACGTATCTTTATCTTAACACTACTCTAACTATAATAACTATCTCCATTATACCTAACTCATCATTTTCAATCCAAATCCATATCACTTCCTGTTTACCTCTTTTCTACCAATATTTTCCTTCCCACTACTTCTCATTCTAAACCAAACCAATAAATCAATTCAACTCCTCTTCTGTAACATCTTTACTCTTACTCTATATATCTCTCTCTCATATTATATATATATATATATATATATATATATATATATATATATACACACATTGATATGTTTATTTAATTTGTTTACTTTCTTTAGGAAGTAAAAAGGGAAAATGCAGAGGGATGAGTTTTCATACAGAGGTGTTCTCTCGATTTTCTCTTGGTAGAAATAGGCTTCAATGTGACTATGGGAAAGGAGGGAAGTTGAAATAGTAAACTGGGTGAAATCTCTATAAAAAGTTATGATTTCTACTGTCATAAGCCAGAAGTTAGAGAGTTGTTACCTTGTCAATAGTGGTTCTTCAGTATGAAAGTTGAGTGCTCCAAGTTTTAGCTAGTTGTACATTTCTTTACCAGTCAGTTTTTATATTTTAGTAGAGTTTATTATTCATGCATTCTAGTTTCTTAACACTACTCTGAGAATACCTTTTGGAAGTACATTGCATATTACAAGTACTTATTTCGGTCATATTTTTTTATAAGTTTTCATGGTTAATAAAACAACAAAGCGCTAAAATTTTAGTTTCTTATAATTGACACTTACATTCTTCTTATGCTACATTTTAGGGGAAATATATTGACTAAAGTTTAATGGCCCTAAACCTTTACCATAGAAGGATAGTGTGGTATGATATGGTCAAGTGGTGAAAGATGTTAAAATCTTTTCCTAATATTCTGACAATACAGTCAACACTTATGGATTGAACCTCTACACTCAATTATTTCTTCACTATGGGTCGACATTGGAGAATTGAACTTTTAATACTTAAATGAAATCACTCCTAAACAATATCAGAGGAGCATTTTGAGCGGTCTTCTAATATTTCCTATATGGGTGTTGGATTTAAAAAGGAGGTTATGTCATATTTCTTTTTGGTACTACATCAAATTCATGAATGTTTGTTTCTTTTTGCCTCAAACATCTTTAGGAGATGATTGTATAACCTTGGTACTTGAAGGTGGTCTTGCTAAAGGAATGTCTATGTCAGCATCAACCATAATTTCCAATATGGCAACTTTACACTCACACTTTCCATAATTTTGAAATATATATTGATAAAATAATCAATTGTTTCATACTACCTATTAATAATTAAACAAATATTATATGATTTACACTAACGTAAGCTTGAGAGAGGACATAAAATTTAAACATTTTATATAAACAAAGGAAACTGTGTATTTTGTATTTTGTACACACATGAGGATTCTATTTACAATGTCGACATTAAATAATAAGGAACAAAAATCAACACCTAATAATAGAAAAACATTTGCTAACATGTAACCCTGTTTCATGTAATCAAATCATACAATTTTTCCCTATAGACCTAACACAGATTGAACAGGATTTGGAAACCTAATTAATCAAACAAACTCAAACAAACAATGATTAAAAAGTCAGAACACAAGACAGTAAAGGATAATGATGAACAACATGTGAATTGAAGAAAACTAATAACAGCAATACAAATCAACACAACACTGAATCAAACAAAGACAGAATTGTAATAATCCAAAGGAACTCACTCACCTTTGCTTCCTTCACTAAGGGCCTTCGCAACTCCAAATAGTATATGTCTTCATCCTTAGTACGAGTAAGAATCTTCTTAAACCGCCACACAATAGCCTCAATGGATGCTTCCTAACACTCCAACCACGACTTGGGAGCCGAACCACAAATATGTCAAAAAAAAAAACCAGATTAGGGTTCGCCATTTTCACTATTTAAGGATTTCATCAATTGCTCAACATTAGGATTTAATTACCAGATGAAGGTACTCTTTCAGCACCAAACCGAACCAAAATAACACTACTACTTTTATGGTAAAATATGGTGAAATAAAATAAATGTTGCCTCAACGTGTACAAGTGAACTACTAGCTTCAGTGAAGGAAATAAAGCATAAAGAACCAATTTATTTCAATTCTATTTCTTAAACATAACTATTATACCGAAACCATTGATTCAGATAAAGAGGGAAACTCGTAGCATACATCATATTGAAGATCAACATCTACATTCTTAAAAGTACATATCAGCAATACACACATCAAGTTAAATCATTCGGTCAGATCATCTGGCTCACATTTTCAAGTTAAGTTATGAATTTCAACCAAGTTCATGAAACAAGAACAGAATAGAAGTCAAGCATACATGAACCATTACAATAACACACTTAACTCTCCTATTAAAGCAGAAGAATAATCAGCAGTAAAGACCAAAACACATAGGAAACATACATTTAAAGCCCTCTCCATCTTCACTAAACAATACAACACCAGCTGAATGAAGATAGTCTAAAAATGCACCAAAGGGTTCCATACACCGACCAAACCACACATCATTTCATGCCCAGAAAAAAAAATATACATATTAGGGTTTTTTCATATCACAAATTAAGGTATTTAGGAATTAAGATTACTTACCAATTCAATACCTAAACACCATCGAAACCTAACAGATGCCAAGAACAATGATGTTGCCGATGCGAGGGTTCCACGACAACAGAACAAGGGTTCGAGTAGAGGGATTGGTAGGGGTTCGATTAAGCCAAAAACAATGCCTCAAATGCGACTACAGCCTTCCAATGATGGAGGATGGTGGTTCCCGTCACACAAAACAATGGCTGGACAAGGGACAACTACACTGCACGAGGGAGAATATAAGGTTGCGGTCATAGAAGGCGATGGTTGCATTCATGGTGGTTGCGGTCACGGAGAAGGATGGTTGCAGTGTATGAAACAAGTAAGGGAAGAAAGAGGGTTCTAGAGGAGAAACTTAGGGCTCGACTGAGAGAGTGACGATGTTATATTGTTGTGAGTCTTAGGCAAAATAATATATATGTTTATGTTAATTTTTTATTATTAATTAACTCTCAAACCGTATATAACATCTGTATCTAACTATTTTTTCCCATTACACACGGGATCTACATACGGATATATCCCTCTAAAGCTTTCCACTTAAACGTGCCAGAGTTACATACGACTTTTACATACGGACCGTCCGTATATAATTATTTTTCACAATATATACGGAAATATCCGTATATAAAGCATTTTCCCTTATCCGTATAAAATTTCTGTACATAAAAACCCCGTTATATACGGATTAATATCCGTATATAATATTCTGTATGTAAAATCCATTTTTCTTGTAGTGTGTTGTCACAAGTGAGACAGAAAGCAGAATGCGCCTATGAAGGACAATAACACGAAAATAATCAGTCAAAATTAACGAAAATCATACCTAAAGTAGTAAATTAATATACATTTGTATCAAATGAAAGAAAGATTACATGTGATGGTCGTCAAACTTCGTTGGAGAAAAGTTTGAGCAGAGAAGAGGGTCTCGCGCGCTAAGATAAAGTGAATGAATTTTCAATCTCCCACTCAAATTTTTATTGAATTCACTAACCTTTTGACATCTAATGTTGGAGCATTTGACGTTTTATATCCTTTTACGTCAAATTACAATTCTAAACGATGTTTAATAATTGCATTTACTTACAAAAATGTCACCGGTCATTTTTAACGTTGGCTATTGAGTGGTTCGACGTTGAACACGTGACGTCATATGATCTTTTTGCACTAGTGAAAGGTCCAATAGTTATACTCTAAATAAAAGACCCAAAAACTTATTTATGATTTTTCTTTTCTTATGTAAAAAGGTATAAATAATTTGGAAATGAAGGAAATATAAACACAATGTTCAGTAATCATTTTGAAATGAAAGGAGTTCTCTGCTAGGGTTCTTCTCTCAACCATTTTGATCTTGTTAAGATATTTCTATATTTTATGGCAATCTTCAAGGCTTATCAAGAATTTTTTTTGTCTTTTTCGTCTATTTTCAATTTTGCAAGTCAAAATTTATATTTTCAAACTCTGCAAGTTTTAGGTTCAATAATTGATAACATCATTATCTAAATCACATTTTTGTTCACATAATTTCATTGGTATTATGAGTTATGTTCAAACCCTAATTAGGTCCAAAATTCATCGAGACTAAAAATAATCCTCATCATTTGATATCAAGAGTTTGTTATTAAGATTTATTTATTAATATTTTTTTACACCAATTTCATGAAGAAGAGATTTGTGTTGTTGTTGAAAAAAAGAAGAAAATAAAACACAAAAGATTGTTTTTTGTGTCATCAAGAGTTTGTTATTAGAATTTATTTATTAATCTTTTTTTTTAGTGTAAACATGAGTGAAACCACCCATAGAGTGTAGAAATGTGAGAAGAGTGATAAGGTCCACTATTGGCATCATGGGGATGACAAAATTGAACGGGTGAAGCTTACCATTCCCACCTTCAAGGGAAGAGTAACCCAAAACTTTACTTGGATTGAGAGAAGATTGAACAATTATTTATTTGTCATTATTATAGTAAACAAAAGAAGGTAAAGGTACTGCAATGGGATTTTCTAATTATGCTTGTTGGGATCAAGTCCAAAGAGATAAAGTAAGGTATGTAGAATCTGAGGTGGAAACTTGGGTGGATATGAGAACGACTATGAGGAGACGATTTGTTCTTTCACATTATCATGTTCTTGTGCGAGATAAGTTGGTACGTCTCACTCAAGGAGAAAAGAGTGTTGTTAAATATTTTAAAGAGATGAAGATGTGCATGATTAGAGCCCATGTAATTGAAGAAAGAGGGAATAACTATGACTCGTTTTGTGCAAGGGATGAATGTTAACGTTAGAGATGTCACAGAGTCACACTGTTGTGTGGAGATGGATGAAGTGGTGCATTTAGCCATTAAGGAAGAACAAAAACTTAAAAGAAAGGTTATGAAGAAAATTTATTCTAGTTTTAATTCTTCAAGTTGGAAGGGGAGGAATAAGAAAGAGGGAGGTGTTTCTTCTAGTAGTTCCAATATTGTTTTACAAAAAAAATAAAATCCAACCATCATGATAAACTAAAGAAAACTAGAGGCAGTGAGATAAAATGTGTTAGAAAAGAGATACCTTATATCTCAAACCAAAAGGGGGTGAATTAGATTTTTCTTTAAAAATTGATATTTTCAAAAGCTTTGCAAAATCTTTAGTTTTCATGAAATAAAAAAAAGTGATGAATTAATCAATAAAAGAGAAAAAGTAGAGAAAGATTAACACTTGTAATTTATACTGGTTCAGTCAAACCTACATCCAGTCTTCCTTCAACAACCTTAGTTGAAGGGATTCCACTATAATGATAGAATTTACAAGAATACAGAGATATTCTTTCTTAATGTACTTATCTCCACACTCAAAATCGTTATAGCAAAACAAGAGGTGAACACCCTCACACACTTACAGCTAGCAGAAGATGAGGTCAAGGTCACGGTGGATGAAGTTGTTGTACCAGATGTTGTTCTTCCTGTGCCTACAAATGATTTTTCCACTGTGCAAGAGGCATTTAATTCCTTCGTCGCCTGGCCTAGACATTTGGTTGGTGATGTATCTGATCCCCCGGTAAACACTCCTACTATATACTTCTCAATTTTAATATTTATTTCTTATTGACGTCATAACATAACCATTTTTTCATGTAACAGCAGACAGGTCAAGAGGAAAGTCCTACACCGATGAAGACTCATTTATCTGAGGACGACCCTCTTGGTGCATTAGACGAGCTTGCTAACATCATTTCATATGCACCGATGAGTGTACGCTGGGATTCTACTACATTTGGAAGAGAAGCTCAGATCCTATTGTACTTGCATCAGCAAGATGTTAGGGAGTTTGCGTCAGGGAGAGAAGAAATTAATATTATACTCATTCAACTGTGGATGATGTAAGTTTATGAGAACTTTTCTATATAATTCTTTTTTATCAAGTTACTTATATCAGATTATTTCTTCATTTTAGGTATATGTTTGATGTCAGTAACAAGAAGGGGTTCAATGATGTATATGGGTTCATTGACCCATCTATGACTCATGAAAGAAATAAATTTGATCATATCCAAACACACATCACCACCTACTTTGGAATGGGGAAGGAGATATATTTTCTCCCTTATATACTTTGGTAAGTGAAGTTTGTTAACTTTAAAGTTTCATTTATTAATTTTGGTATATGACAATTAAGTTATTACCAATTTCAGGCATCATTGGTAGCTACTTGTGATCTCCATACCGGAAAACATTGTTGTCTGGTTTTGTTCATTGCACAAGTCTCCTCTCAGCCCTCTTAGACATGTAGTAGATCAGTAAGAACCTCAATGTTTCAACTTTCTTTGTTATATAAATGTATGCTAAATCAATTTTTTTTAATAGTTCCTTTGCAACACATATGATGTTATTTGAGAGATCTACTACTACAGCTAAAAAGCTTGTATGGGTTGCCCTTAAGGTTTGGTATTTTAGTCTATACTTTGTTACATTTTGTTCCATTCCAATGATGTTACTTAACATTTTATAATTATGATGATATATTATAGTGTAATAGAAAATAGGGTCATATGAATGTGGTTACTACGTCATGTTTTGGATGATGACCATTATTCGTGCACATTAAACCAGTGGATGGCAAACGGTGATATTTAGGTTTGAATTTTATTTTCTCTATAGTTTAGATTTCATATACACTAATTGAAATCATTGTGTTTTATGCAAAGATTCAATATGACTGCTCCAATTCTAGAGAGGTCACGTAAACTTGTGAGGAAAACACTGGCTAAATATGTAATTCAATTATATAATAGTATGTAGTGGATAATAGGATATAGTAAGTTCTAAATTTATGTTTCTAAGTTGTTTTATGCTTTTGTACATTATTATTAGTTTAACTTTGTACATTGCATTGATTTATGCTTCAAAGTTGATTTATGATTACATTGGATTGATTTATGCTTCTAAGAAGTTGATTTATGATTACATTGAATGTATTTATGTTTTAATATATCTTTCATTCAAAATACACACTTTTGGATTATTCTGGACTGTTTTGGCTGTAAAATTATATGTAGGTATGTTTCTGCAGTTGGGAATGTAGAAGAAACAGACTTGATTTTAGAAAAAACAGGGGAATATGCCTCGGTTGAGACCATAACCGAGGCAGAAAACCCCCTATGCCCTCAGTTAAGGTCACAACCGAAGCAGAAAGGCTGGCGAATGAAAAAAAACACAAAAAAAGACTTTATTACCTCAGTTAAGGTTCCAACCGAGGCAGTAGAGGGGGGACAAACTGCCTCGATTCAGAGGAAACCGAGGCATAAAGTCCTGTGAAAAAAAAATTAAAACATCTACTGCTTCAGTTAATATTGAACCGAGGCAAAAAAAAGACTTTTTGCATCGCCTGGATATGACTCAATTCAGGAACCGTTGTCTATTAACGAAAATAACCATTATCGTTTCCTATAATTACACTAGTGTTATACAACAATACTCCGTCTTAAATCACAAATCTTTAATCATTTAATTAATTAATACTTAAATATTTATTGATTTATTTGTTCTTGCGAATATGATTGATAATGTGATCATATCCTAGTCTAAAATATTAAATAAATAAATAAAAGAAATGAGACAGAAAACGACAACAATTACAGGTATATGAAAACGTGGAGAGTCATATTCGCAGGAGAGTTTATGTAGTCCTCACATATTCGATTCCGTTAAATTACAACTATAATAATAAAAACAAGGGATGCTGAAATTTCAAGTTATGATTACAGGACCAGTTTCACCCTTCTATCTTTTGCAACTTGCAATGGACCACTTTTAAAACGGACCACCTCGACTTCATGCAAAATTCACTTCCCTTTATTATTTTCATTTTTCTAATAATTAATTTAAAGTTAAACAAAATCATAAGAAAAAAATAACCAAGAAAATGTTGGATATTCCATTAAAAGTATAATTAATTTATAAAATAGAAGTAGAAATAAGTTTATTTTATGAAAATAAGTTAAATTTAAATTTACTGTTTAAAACCTTTTAGTCTTATAATATCACTCAATAAATAGAAGAATTGAGAGTTTATTAACATTATTGTAATTAAATTTGTTTGAAATGGTGTGAGATTTATACACCCACATAATGATAAGGTCCTTTCTGGGCATTCAATGTCAATTCAATACTTTATATATATGAATACAACTAGATAAAGATCAAATAGGAGAAACAAAAAAAAAAGGACGTAGTAAGTAACAAATAGATGTTATTGATATGTAGTTCTCCATCATTTCATTACCACTTTTTAGCAAATTTTCGTCCTTTTATTTCACATTAAACCTTTAAAAAAACCATCTATTTCCTTCTTACACTGAGTGACGTGTGTGTTACATCATAAAATGAACATTGTTTAAAAAGTATTTTAATTATTGTGATAAGATATCATATGTTAGTTTATTCTTTGTAGCAGAAAATAAATAGCACATATACACCAGAAGAATTGAATTTTGAAAAACAAAATTATTAGAATTATGATGTTGTATGATTTGTATAGCACGGGCTTGCGGAACATTGAAGGAAGTCGATCCCCTTCAGATCTTTGAAGGGGAATAATAAAATTTAGTCTTCTATATATAATAAAATATAATAGAATTTGTTTGGATAAATATAAATTTCAATCCAACATAAATTTTGAGAATACATTTTCAACTAAAAGTTATTAAAGTATATGACACCCAATATAACCAGCTATCATTAAATGAATAATAAAAAATTATTAATTAGAGTACTATGGAAAGAAAGAAATATGTAAGAGACTGTAAATATATCAACTAAAAAGATGAACAAAAGAAGAAGGAAACTTCAAATAATCAATAAGAAATTAAGAAAAAAGGGGGTAAAACTCACATGTTTTTTCTTAAAGCTTACGTAACAAATCACCATAATCAATAAATATATATACTTATCCCTCTCTCTATATGTATATATATCTAGAAAATATGAATAAGATTATATGTATGATAAATAAAATTATAACAAAAAATTAAATAATTTAAATATCATATAACATTCAAACACTCAAAACAAAAGAATGATTATAAATATAAAAAGATTAAATTGAGGTGAATTGTTGAATTAGACCAAATGTTCTTAAACAAAAATTGGTAGTTTAATCTCGTAATAATTGTAGTCGTGGTAGTAAAAAAATATGATATTAAGAACTAACTTTTAAATATAACTTAAATGTCTATAAAATAATATTTACATTTATTTATATATTTTAAATTAATTTTATTTGTAATTGAAGTAAGACTTTTAACTTTTGAGATTATGAATGTAAATAGATTCTAACCTAGAAACACATTTAACAAAGAGAATGTACGAAAAGAGAAGAAAATGTAGGTTTCCTTGATTTAAAAGTTAAACATGACTAAAATATACGAAAAACAAAACTTGAAAGTTACTCTACATGATAAAGAAAATTGGTGATCAGGCATTGATCACAGCCTCAAAGGTTGAAACTGAAACATACATATATGCATTACATGAATGAGACAATGACGCGCACTGTCTGTGTTGCTTTCTATTTTATATTAATGTTAATTGCTCTCTAATACTTTGGATGTTTTAAATGTCATATAGCTCCTATTGAATATTCATATCATTCAAGATTAATGGTCCAATTTGCTTCGTTTCAATTTCCCACTTTATCATCACGAGCTTTTTTATTCTATGGTCTCCCTATGCTCTTCACATTGCCTAAAGTGATTTGATAAAACAAATATAATAAGACAGAACAAACTTCTTCATTCTTAACGTAAACTGTTCACTTCACTCAAATTATTGCTAAAAACATTTTCTATACACCAAATTTCTTGTCAATAATTAAGAAGTGTACTTTAAATCTAATTCAATCTCTCAAAAATGATTTGTAATATGAGGTTTATATTAACTTATATACTATAATTGAGTGAAATTTTCAACCACTCTTTCTATTTTCAGTTTCATATTTAACTATCAAAATTTTTACGAGAAAATAATATATAAAATAGTAAACCATATATATTTAACCAAAAGATTTTAAAAAATAAGTTAGTGATTTTTGTTATTCATATATTATATATCGTTATTTCTAGTCAACATTAAACTCTTATTTACAATCTAACCTAAAACATGAACACTCATATAGCGTTAATACAAAATGATACACTTCATCGTCAATGACCTCATATATCTAATGTTGCTCAATCTCTTTGATCTTATATTGTTTCTGCTATGCGTGGAGGTATTATTAAACACAACATTGTAACAATCAAACTATAGTGTTTGGTTTTTTATATTGACCATTGTTATAAATATAATTAATACGGAATGGATCTTGAGATAAATAAGCGGGATAAGTATATTTGATTGGGGCAGAAACTCGTATAAAACCTGATTTATACTTATGAAAAGACTGCCAAAAATTTAAATATATATAACTTAAAAACTTCACATTAAATAAAAAAAAATAAGTTTTAAGATTTTAAATTAGAAATGATATCACAATTTATATAAATAATAACTCATTATTGATCGGTACTAAATTTTTTCAGTTAAAATAAAAAATTTTAATAACAGATAAAACACATATTCCCCTAAAAATATTTATAACAATTAAAAATAAGAAACGTTAATAGATTTATTTTCTTGCAATTTTAAAAAATAAATAAAAAATGTTTCCGTCAAAAAGTGATACCTATAGTTGAGTCTATTAAACTTTTCCCTATCTTGTGAGTAATTTACACCTGACAGTATAAAATGGATTCATAATAGTTTAATATCCTATTTTGTCCCTAATTTCGTTCGAAAATATCAAATTAGTCTATCTTCTATCAAATGCGTCAATTACATCCTCACTTAATAAAATGTGCATCAATAAAATTTCTTCCGTTAAATCCGTACAAACGATATTAATTAAAGAAAGAGAGAAATAATTAACACTGTTTGTATGGATTTAACGGAAGGGATTCCATTGATGCAAATTTTATTAAGTAAGGATATAATTGATGCATTTTTAAAAAAATGGACTAATTTAACATTTTCAAACAAAACTGAGGACAAAATAGGATATTATGTCATTCATAATATAAAACGATTGTATACTATTAACTTTAATAATATAAGCGGTTAATCAGTACATCAAGCAGTTCTCAAAAGGTTAAAACATTTAGCTTTTATTAATAAAATGTGTTTGAAGTATATGTAAACAAAACAAAACATTAATGTTACATTTCATTCACAACTTTACAATTCATCATTCATTCATAATTATATGTTATAATGTAAAAAATATAAAATCACAACTACTCCGTAAAGTATTTTGTCTGTTTGTAACCAAAGCAAGTTGTATAAATATAAAATACATATCCGTATCTTTTTCTTTTGAAAATAGACACGTTTCACGAATGTGTCATTTTGTAATCAAATTTAGCAGTAGTACTATTAAACAAACATTAGGTATTGGTCAAAGTCTTCAATTATTTCTAAAGCCCTTTAAATATATACCAGTGATGTGACTTCTTTTTATTATAATAAAAATTAATAAAATTATTATTATAATTGTTATTATTGTAATTATGAAATTAGATATAAATATTTTTATGGTTTATATTTACGTTGTAGATTTTTTATAATTAAAGACATAATTAAATTTTAAAAAAACGTTAAAATTGAAAAAACAGTTAAATTATGGTAGATTTGATAAAATAATAATTTTAATTTAAACAAATATTTAAAACCTAAATATAGAAAGAATCGAAGCTGAACACCACAAATTAAAATTCTTTATATATACATGTAAAAAGAGTAAATTTATTATCATTATTTTTATTATTATAGTTATGAAATTAAATATAAATATTTTTATAATTTTATTCATTAAAAAAACTGATTTTATTAACGGCCAATTATCTGTTTGAAGTTGTAAAATTTGTCAATAAAATTATATTGTGATGAATTATCAATGATTAAAATTTGTCCATAAAAATAATCAATAAAATTTATTTATGGATTTCACTCATCAGTCATTACTGACAGATAAATTCTTTGATATTATTGACGAATATATTCCTATAATGTTTATCATGTAACATTGTCAAACTCATTTTTCGAACTTAGTCTAGTTTAATCGAACTTTGTCTGTTATGTTATCAAACTTTGCCTATTGAAAATTATGCAAAATTTATGTCTAACACTGTATATGCAGTTCTAAACATGATAATCACTCTACTTACAACCACAAGTATGAGTAAAACTACTTTCATTGTTGTTTTACTTATCAAGATTAAGTTACACCATGCAGAGATGGTAAAATGCAAACTATTTGATGAAATGTATAAGAAAACTAAACTTAAATCATATCGAGGTCAGCCTAAATTTATACTAAACACTATTATTGCTAAGAAATGGAAAATATGTCATAATTCAGCATGTATATTTTCATTCAATTCAATTCTTTTTATATTCATAGAACTCCACAGTCACACCATGACTACTCTTCCCAAAAAAATCAAAACATGTTAAAACTATGACCACCTGCTCCTCTAGTTAGCACCCAGTTATCAACAATTTAAACAATCGTTTTAACAAAACCAAAACCTAAAACATTAATAATTTCATTAATCACAACAAATCTACCCCAAAATGAGAAATAGCTACCAATGAAAGCTCGACTTACCTCTACGATTTGTGTGACAACAAACACGACAACACTTCTTGACAACTAATGCAAAAGCAATCACAACATGGTCCCTCAAAGACCGAGTGACAAAAAACACAAAAATGGACCGTCAATAACAAGCTCCCTCAACTCAAACAATAAATTGTCACGTAGGATCACAGTGGACAACGATGACAACGTCACAAATTTTAATTGGAGCTGGAGGTGTGCACATAAAATTATGGAGAAAGAAAATGAAATTGGGAAAGGGAATCCAAAATATAAATTTGGTTTCATCGAGTAAATTATTGACGAATTTTATTTGTAAAAGTAATTAAGTACTTTCTATTGGTAAAAAGTCAAAACACTAGTGCAGCGAGGGGCTTTTACCGCGGTTCATTTTCACTATACGTCGCGGTTCTTGAACCGCGGCATATTCAGCCGCGGTAGTAAGTCAGACACTTTATGCCGCGGTTCTAACCGCGGTATATAGATTGCGGAATATGCCGCGGTTGTCTAGGGAACCGCTGCCTAAATGCATTTTTTTAAAAAATAAAAAATAAAAAGTGCACTATATGCCGCGGTTGAACCGCGGCATATAGGCTGAAGCATATGCCGCGGTTAGTGTCAAAACCGCGGCCATATGTCTCGTTTTTAAAAAAAAAACGAAGCACTATATGCCGCGGTTGTGGTTAGAACCGCGGCATATTCCCCTGCAGTTTTTTAAAATTGCAGGTCTGTTTTTGTGATATCCACTACCACAAAAACAGACCTGCATATAAAAACATGTACAGAAATTCAATTTCAACATAACAAACACATGTTCAAATGTATTTCAACATCAAATAAAGTACAGAGTCTAAGAAAATTCTATCTAATCAAATGCATTGTTTAAATCTAAATCTAAGAGCTATTGTATAATCTAACTATATACTTCGCAGCAGCGTTCCTAATGAATAATAGTGACTTCTCAGGAACTGGTGTAGTAGTCTTGAATCTCTGCAAAAGACAATTCATTTTAATTAGTGTATATGAATTCAACATTTGTTAAAAAATCAAAATTTGTTAAAGTTAAATATTACCGTTTCCCAGCTTCTTGTGATGTGAGAACGAACAATATGGGTCATCCAATACATTACATAGTATCCACACTCATATGACCCATTTTGTCTGTTACACTACAATATATCATCACAGTTGATAATAGTTAGTGAATAACATTTGTTATAAAACAATTATAACAAAGTATGACTTTAGCATATGTCAAACCTTCAGAGAAATCCAAGAAATCTTTCTACTCTTAACAATTGATCTCCCGTCCATCATCATACTTGCTGGAATAGAACTGTATATAAAAAAAGGTTTTAGCATTCAGTTATATAACAAAGAAAGTCCAAACATTGAGGTTCTTACCAATCAATTGCTTGTTTGAGTTGTGTGGGAGGAGGCCTGTGCAATGAGCAGAACTACAAAGCATAGTTGTCTTGCACAGACATAACAAGAAGTTGCCAATGGCGCCTGAAATTCATAATAACGTAACTATTAAATATTAAAATCACATATGGAACATTATTATGTTAACAAAGTTTACTTACCCGGATATATAAGGCAAAAAGTATATTTTCTTGCCCCTTCCAAAACTTCTTATCAGACTCATGTTGATATGGTCAAAATCATTTGATTCATGAATTTCTTGGGGATCAATGAATCCATAATCATCAGAACGCCCCAACTTATTAGTGACCCCAGACATATACCTGAAATCAAAAATTAACTTTGATATAAGGGTACTTGATATATAAATCAATTTTATATATAAATAATTGGTCATAGACTTACATCGTCCATAGTTGAATAATTGAAATATTCAACTCTTGTGTTCCCGACGCAAGCTCACGGACATCTTGGCTATTAAGGTATATTGGGACCTCAGAGCCATGCCCAAATACATTAGCATCATACTCAACCTCCAAAGGCTTATCATCAAGGATGTCAGCAAGTAGATGCAATGAAGAAAGAGGGTCATCCTCAGATAGAGGAATCTTCTGTTGTGCCTGCGTCTGTTGTTACATGAAAAGATAAGATAAGTTTTGACATAAAAAACCTTTAAAATTGAGAAGTGTAAAGAAGAATTTCATACCGAGGGGTCAGGAACTGGTTTAACCAAAAATTTAGGCCAAGTGATAAACGACTTATATGCTTGTTCCACAGTGAAAATCTCTTCCGTGGACAGTGGAACCGAGGCATCTGGCATGATCATTTCATTCACTGAGACCTTCACCTCATCCTCTAATAGTTGCATACCATGACATACAGTCGCTGACCTAAACTCTGTTCCACGAGCTACCAGCACCATCTCAGTATCTTCTAAAATGTATAGCAGACATGGACTACCATCGTCCATGTCATCCTCTGGGATGGCTGATGCGGAACAACTTCCTTTGCCGCTTCTCCCTGTCAGAGTATATGTTAGATTATACAAGAGATAGAAATAATTGCACATTAATGTTTACTAAGTTTACCTGTGGGAGGGGGAGGGATAACATGTTCCTCTATAGGAGACTGCACCGGGCGCATGCTCTGAAACTGCTCCTGGTATAGCATCTGGAATTCAGCCCTCACCTCGGCCCTGATCTCCTGCATAAGGTCTTGTCGGACCTTTTTTGTGATCTCTTCTGTCATCCTTTGTGTATCGCTGTATGAATATGAAGGCTGACGAGAAGAGCTCCCAAAATAATCTGTAATTCCTACTCCAGGACCTGCAGCACGTACACGTCCAGGGTGCTCAGGTCGTCCAATTGCAGCAGCAAGAATATCCTGGCGACCCTCTGGAGTGAATTGGCCTTGGGAGCTCTGCTCAACCAAGGCGTCCTGTAACATTACAAAACACCATTATTCTTTAAATAGTTTAATGTAGTATGTATAATGACAATATTTATTATTTTAGTGAACAGTGATAACTTACAATTCTTTCAGAAATCTCTCGTGCAGTGTCGGAAGAGTAGGTGTCCGATGGTCGCATACGGGCCAACTTCCATTTCTCATGTCTAGACGGTGGAGAAGGAGGCTGAGGAGGGCTACCACTCTGAGATGGTGGTATAGCATCTGCCTTTTGCTTGAGGATTTTCTCCTCAAGCTTCCTATACCCACCACGAGATAATAGGTGGGGGTTTTTGTTCTTAGCACTTGTTCCTTGTGCTTTGCTTCTAATTGCTTGTCACATACACATTAATTAATCAGTTCATATGATATATATTTGTTAATGAGGAATTGAATAATATGAACTACACTAACCTGCCATTCCTCTAACATCCGACTCTCTTTAAAAAGCCGCCAAGTCTCCTCATCAATGGACTTATATGAACTACATGGACTTTTATGTTTAAGGTGTCCAAAGATGTACCTTGATGTCAACTTGCTTTTAAAGTTTCTGAAATTTTCTGCAACAGTTGACAAACACTTATTTCTAAGTGTTGGGACATTTGGAATGTCAAATGTCATCTGAAAAAAACATAATAAAGTTGTATAAGTACAAAATTATCAATATAAACAAATTTTAATTCAAATGCTATTAACTAACTTACCAATATATCTTGCCAAATAATGTTCCGATCACCCTCGGACACATGATCAAAAGATGGAATGAGAATGCTAATCCTATCACGTGCCACTACTCCAAGGTATGATCGGAAGTCATCTGCATGGGGGCCAGTTGCCACACCCGTGGTGACATTCACATTCACCGGAGTTCTTTCACCACTATTTTTCCTCATTAATAGTTGTTTCATCCTAGTGGGTCCTCTAGTGGATCTGGTTGGGGGAGCCTCATCCCCTGAAGAATGTGGATGATCAGCCATATATCTGTCAAAATAAATAACAACATTAAATTTTCTTTCAAGACTTATGTAATATCATATAAATTAACAAAACATGTAATAGTACAGAAATTGAAAATTCATACATAAAGATATGGATTCATCATATGTATATTCCCTCATCATGATCTGACCGAATTGCATGTACATCATCGTCAACTACAGATTGGTCATCCAAATTTGTTGTAGTTTGAAATGAATGGTTGTCAGCAATATCAATATTAATCAGATTGTCTTCGTTAACTTTAATTTGTTTTTTGCCTTGAAGAGCAACATACTAATGGTCAGACGCAGGATCTTTGACATAAAAAACTTGAGATGCTTGATGTACCACGATAAACGGTTCGTCTCGATAACCCACCTTGCGAAAATCAACCAGTGTCATACCCGAGTCATCTATTTTCACACCACTCTTATTGTCAAACCACTTACACTTGAACAATGGAACAGAAAACTTGGTGTAATCAACCTCCCATATCTCTTCTATTATACCATAATATCTCATTGATCCAAGTACAGGAGATTGATCTTTTGATGTGGAAAATTGAAGTGACTCAGCTTCTAAACTGACTCCACTATTTTGTACTGTGCTTTTATCATCCAAAGTCTTCGTATAGAATGTGCAATTATTGACTTCATAACCTGTACAACACACGACATCAAACTTCAAACCATTTGCAAGCCACAATAAAGTTTCAGAAGAATGTGGCTCTTTGTTAATTTCAGATTTGAACCAAGACATAAATGTTTTGTTATGCTCCATCAATTGCCATTTCTCTGATTGTCTTGGATTTTTATTCTTAACAATGGCTTTGTGTGCCTCCAAAAAAGGGATCACCTCATCTGTGTTGTTCAATATATAAAGATGCGCTTGCAAGGATGCTTTTACTTGTAGAAAATTTATTCAACCATGCTGTGCGAGGAACTCCTATTGGATTCGTTGATGTCATGTAATCTGAACAAAACTCGATACTTTCTTCAGCAATATACCTTTCAATCATCGAACCTTCAGGACGATATGGATTTTTAATGTACCCTTTCAAAATCTTCATATAACGCTCAATAGGATACATCCATCTTAAGTATACCGGTCCGCACAGCTTGATTTCTCTAACCAAATGAACAAGTAAATGTACCATGATGTCAAAAAAAGATGGAGGGAAACACATCTCTAGTTGACACAAGATGATAACAATCTCGCCTTGAAGTTCATCTAACTTTGTAGGATCGATGGCTTTACTACATATTGACGAGAAAAATGAACACAACCTGTTTATGGTGTGTCTAACATTTTTGGGCAAAATTCCACGAATAGCCACCGGTAACAACTGTTGCATTAAGACGTGACAATCGTGAGACTTCATGCCAACAAGCTTTAAGTCCTGCATTGACACTAAACTCTTCATATTTGAAGAGTATCCTTGTGGTACTTTGATACTCTTTAAACATACACAAAAACTTATCTTCTCTTGTCTAGACATTGTGTAACATGCAGGGGGCAAATAAGTACGTTTACCAATCTCCTTGGGTGCCAACTCTTCTCGGATATTCATGTCAACCAAATCCAAACGAGCATTCACTCCATCTTTTGTCTTTCCCTGAATGTTGAGTAATGTACCAATCAAGCTATCACACACATTCTTTTCTACATGCATCACATCTATGCAATGTCGAACATCTAACTTTGACCAATATGGAAGATCAAAGAATATTGATTTCTTCTTCCAAGGGGTCGTTACAGATGACTTCTTCGATGTTTTCCCAAATACATGATGTATTTTATTAACTTTTTGAAGAACTTCAAGGCCAGTAAGTGGATTTGGTGCTTCGTCCCTCTCTTGATCTCCATTGAATGCTTTTTTTAACCTTCGATATGGATGATTATGTTTTAGAAATCTCCGATGACGCAGATACACCGTCTTTCTTCCATGTTTCAATTGATGAGCTGCAGTGTTTTCTTCACATATAGGACACGCTTTATGACCCTTGACACTGTATCCTGACAAATTACCATAAGCAGGAAAGTCATTAATGGTGCAAAATAACATTGCACGCATCATAAAAGTCTCTGAAGCGAATGCATCAAATATTTCAACCCCATCAACCCACAAAACCTTCAAGTCTTCAACTAGTGGGCTTAGATAAACATCTATGTCATTTCCAGGCTGCTTTGGACCAGATATCATCATAGACAACATCATGTACTTCGTCTTCATGCACAATGCAGGAGATAAGTTGTAAATTATCAATATAACTGGCCAACAACTGTGATTGGTACTCAGATTACCAAATGGGTTCATTCCATCAGTGGCTAAACCAAGCCTAAGATTTCTACACTCTTTACCAAATTCGGAGAATTGTCGATCAATATTTTTCCATTGCTTTGAATCAGCTGGATGACGAAGCAGCCCGTCAATTTTTCTCTCATCTGCATGCCATCTAAGATTTTTAGCATCTTTGGGATTCGCAAACAAACGCTTAAGTCTGGGCACTATTGGAAGGTACCAAACTACTTTCAAAGCAGATCCATTTTTTTCTATCTGACCATTATCTTCACTATTGTTTTTTGACTTGTATCGTGATAAGCCACATTTTGGACACTTTGTCAAAAATTCAAACTCTTTCCTATACAAAATGCAGTCATTGGGACAAGCATGTATCCTTTTATACTCCATACCCATTGGACAAAGAATTTTCTTCGCATCATAATTACGAGTGGGCAGTGTATTTCCATCTGGCAACATTTCATTCAACAACGTCAACAGTTCTGTAAAACTCTTATCAGTCCATCCATTGCTCGCCTTCAAATTCATGAGCCTTAACACCGTTGATAAACGTGTGAACTTAGTTGAACCGACATACAAAGGTGTTTCTGCATCAGTCGACATCGTCTCATACACATGAGCTTTGGCAAAATTTTCTGCTCCAACATCGCGGATCATGTCCTCCAATTTGTCTTCATCCGGTCGATCTTCTTCCATGGTGGAATCAGTAACATTTACACTTTGAGAGTCAGTGGGAAAATCCATTTCTTCGCCGTGCCAGATCCATGTTGTATAGCATCTTAGAAAACCATCACATATAAGATGTTCTCTAATTTGAGTTGCGTTCAACTTTCTCCCATTCAAACAGTTCACACAAGGACATCTAAACTTCACTTCATCATCAATTCTCCCCTCATTACGTTGCGCAAATTGTATAAATTCCTCTACACCTCTCTCGTACTCAGCACTAATACGTGGTAAATTAATCCAATTTCGATCCATATTCCTAAATATTACATAAAAAGATAAACTACTAAAAATCAAACTTCCAATTTCATACATATCATTGAAATTTAGTGAATAATATTTTAAGGTTTATAAATAATACAAGAACTACAACACACATTACCAAAACTATAGCAAAAACCATACCATACATTACCAAAACTATACCAATTTCATGCATTACCAAAATTAAAGCAAAAACTATATCATACATTACCAAAACTATAGAAACTTCATACATTACCAAAACTATATCATTATGCAAAACCTAATGAAGAAATCATCTTAAAAATGCAAAAGGGCATAAATACCTGGAAGAGGAACGGCGAAAACGCTTGGTGCAAAAAAACCAAAATCGCAGCAGAGAGGGAATGACGCGTTCCAAACGATTTTGATCGGCTAAAACTGTTTTTTATCGTCACAAATGAGAAAAGGACCGAACAATTTCAAGTTTAAACGGTGAAAAATAGCGTATCGGAGATGATGGGAGTCGCAGGGAGAAGAAAAAACGCGAAACAGAGGCTTGCGGGAAGAAGACGATCACTGTTCAAAGTTTTAATTTTTAACTCTGAACGGAGGAATCTACCGCGGTTCACTACTTAACCGCGGTATAATATAGGTATATGCCGCGGTTGGGGGTGAAACCGCGACATATACTGATTAAATAAATAATTCTAAATGGCATTTTTGAAATTATTTTCAAACTATATGCCGCGGTTCAGCGGGCAACCGCGGCATATACCTTGAAATATTTCAAATTCATATTAAATTAATTTCAGATAGGAGAATATGCCGCGGTTGATCGTAGAACCGCGGCATATACCCCTATAACGTGCTCAACAAAACTGTCTTCCCAACTGCCTTTTGGGGAATTTCACTAGATGAGAAGGGTATATGTCGCGGTTCTCTGGACAACCGCGGCATATACCACCTGTAACTTCTGAAATTCTCTGACTGGCAAAGAAGTTGAGAAGTTACAGGGGGCATATGCCGCGGTTCTCTGTACAACCGCGGCATATCCACTGTAACGTTTTAAATTCTCTGACCCAGTCAGCACCTGCAATAAATTGGCATGGGTATATGCCGCGGTTGTCCAGAGAACCGCGGCATATACTCTGTTATTTAATTTTTTATTCATACGTGGCGTCAAAGGTAATGGTTGACTGGAGTATATGCCGCGGTTGTCCAGAGAACCGCGACATATATGTTCGTTTTATTTACAAAACTGCCACCGCGCACCATTATGCTGCGGTTTCTGTTGAACCGTGGCATAATGTGCGCTGTAAAAGCCCAATTTTTTACTAGTGAAAATTCATATACAATCTTACCGATGGATACATTCGTCAAGAAATTAAACAGTTGTGGATAAATTTATCGAGAAATAAAATTTGTTGATGAATATATCTATTTATATGTTAATAAAAAATATTCGTTGTTAATTATTCATTTAATAATCCACATTTATTAAATCATCGATAATTTATGTTTTTCTAATTGGTATAAATAGTTTTTATTTATTATATAAGTTTTTCTGTAATTGAAAAAATATATACATTTAAAAAAAAGACAAATTAGAAAAACATTTACATTTAAAAATAATAATAAGATTAGTAAAATAATTATTTTAATTTGAAAAAGGTAATTCCATTTATATATAGATATAAATTCTTTTTATAATTCTACTAGTTATCGGCATTTTTTATATTTGAATACATGAGTTTCAATTAATATTTCATAAAATACTAAAAGATTAGTGAAAACTATATCGTAAAAAGCATAACATTATTCATTTTTATTCAGGAAAAACTCTTGAACTTTTATTATATATAGATATATATAATACTTTAACATCATCAACCTTCAACATATTCAGATCTTATCTTTATAATTTGAATAAGTAATTAAACCTTATACTCTATTATTTGGAGATTATTCATAAGAATACAAAATTTTGTATATGATAGCTCCACTAGCATATAGACTGATCTGCCTAGACATTTAAGCTCATACTAATAATTGCTTTTTTTATTGCATTTTATTTTTTAAGTACTAACTTGATGTTGAAGTGTCATTTACATAGGAGTTATTGCTTTTTATTTTTTACATACTAAATTTAAGTTATTCTTGAAAAGATTAATTTTTTAAAATTTATATTTTGATGCAACTTATCTAAATTTATCTTCTACAAAAAATAAATTTATTTGTATTAATATTTTAGTTTACAATTTCATTTGAATTATAATATAAAATTAACTTTTTAATCTAACGTGGTTTGTATGAAAGGGGTTTTGTGCCGACATGTAGAATCTAAATCGAATGTGTTACTCTTTGTCAGTCTACACCAGCAGTGATATGTTTTCTCGAAACAAGTTATGACTTTCCTAACTATATCTCGCTTTTAGATAATTTCATAAAGCAGCTAAGAAAGCTATATTATTATTTTAAAATATGGATATTTTGTATGTCGGAAGTTGGTGGGGATAGAGAATTTGTGAATTTCATGTGAAATGTTGAATAGATTTTGGAATTTTTTCAATCAAACTAAGATCATAAATTTCTTTTTCCTAATTGAACTAAAACTAAAATATATTAATATTTATTGTAATAAATTGATTATTCATCAATTTTATCTGGATAAAGTTTTATTTTTAGTACAGGATAATATAAAATAAATAAAAAATAACGTGTATTATTTCCAAAATCATCTCTAAAAATATATAAACTCTAACACATAAGGCGACAACCTAACGGGTATGAACAGAACCCTCGAGGTTGAGAGCAGCGACACGTTCGAGAATGCCCAGACCAAGATGGAAGGACCTTTTCCTATTACAACATTCAGAAGGAATAAACCCTTCACCTTCTTCTCAATCTATAAAAGAATTGGTGTGTGAGGTGAAGTTTTTTAATGGATGGACTTTGAACAAAAGTAAAAATTTATTAGCTTAATTTCGAAAGACAAGATGAATCGCCGCAAATGGTATGGGAGACTGCAGCGAAGGGATGTGAGCAGAGTACTAAGTTGAGGAAAAAAGAAGAAGTTAAAATAAATCTGGGTTGATGTTATGGATGTTTTGTTGGTTTTGGATATGGGACTGAGACCGCGCTTGTCGATTTACAAAGGTAGCTAGCTGTTTCTTGTATTTGGTAACGTTAAATGTTTTGGAGGACATTTTGTTATGGTGTGTGATGATGTCATTAGTTAAAAAAACAATGAGAGAAAAAGGAGCAGAGATGGGTGATAATAGAATGAATCGTGTGCAGCACCAAAAACATTTATAATATGAGGAAAGTTTGTAGTGATAAGAAATCCAAAAGCTGTGGAGAAGGCAGAATGTGAGGTAAATCTGTTGCTGTCAGAGATGGTTAAAAGGAAGTTCTTCACTTCACGGGTGTGAATGAAAGCTTTATTAAATGAGAAAATTGCATGTGAGGGGCCACACCACAATAAATGCGAGTTGATAAGACTCTACCTCATTTAAGTTCACTCAAACGCTGCTTTTCTCTATTCCAAAACATCTTCTCATACTTATGTACAATTGGGTAGATTGTACGATAATCCACATTTTTATTTCACTTTCTTTATCTACTAAATTTACCACCAAAACTATATACATACATATTATATATCTTATTGTTAATATTTACAATTTATTTACATTTAAAATACACGTTATTTATTTACTATCCTTTTATTCATCTGTTAGTTAAATAAGTTTACTTGTAAGATGTACATTTGCTCTTTATTTGAATACATTTAAATGTTGTTTATATATATAATTACTCGCGTTTTACATACACTATCTATTAATTAAAATATGTGTATTTTAAAGTAAAATCATTTTATTAATCTCAAATATAAATATATATCTTATATTTTATTATCTTAAAATTATTTTAGTAAATAAATTAATTAATAAATTATTTTAAATATATATGATTTATCCTATTATCTTTATATATATTTTTAATATACTTTTAAAGACGATAAATTATATATATATATAATTAACACTAAATGTATAATTTTCTTTTAAAGAAAATGAAAATATTTAGAAACAGTTCAATCAATATTATACCAAAATAAATAATTTTATAAATACCTTTTTAGGTAAAAAAACAGAAAAATGAATTATTTGATTTTTAGATACAAAAATTACATTTAGTTTGCACACTTAGTTAGAAGAACTGTCTGACATTAGGAACCCTCTCAAAATAGACCTTATAAGGTGATACTATCTGCATGTAAACGACTCTTAGATCCAAATTTAATTTAGAAGATTACTCCTTATGATGACTGCTTTCCCAAAGATTTTTTTTCATGTCCCATTTTGATAATGATTGCTACACATATCTATTATTGTTTAACTTTAACAAACATAAATTAAAGAACATTTAATAAATGTAGAGGTATTTATTAAGACTAAAATTCCTTATTTAATATTTTATTAATTAGTAATTTTTGTTATAACTACTGTTAATTATGGACATGCCAAAGAAATATATTAAACGTTATAGAGAAAATACCACATTATTGACTCCATTTTTTTTTTCTATGAAAGCCTCTCCTTAAGTCCTTTTAAAAATGTCATTATGCTTTCACACATCCATTCTTCTTTTACACTCAAGTTCTAGTTTCACAAATTATAACATTTTATTTATATTTATTATTATTATTTTAATATAATATTTTACTACGAAAAGCAATTATCGAATGAAGCAGAAAATAGGTGTGAAAACAATATTTTTTGCTTAAATTTAGTTTCCATGTTTTTGTAGAAGACAAACTAAAACCGAGTATAAATATATGAGAAAGGAGAGTTTCATCCACAATCATTACTCTGTGCAGAAGTTCTGCACAACTTAATCAACGTATACTGTTTTTTTCATTTAATATATATCCATAATATTTTCAAATTTTCTAATAATTGCTTAATGTATTACTTTATATTATCATTATTTAAACACAAGTTCATATCACAATAATAGCAAAATTCTTTGCTTATATTTATATATATATATATATATATATATATATATATATATATATATATATATATATATATATATATATATATATATATATTTAAACTAAAGAAAATCTTTCCGAATCTCGAATTAGACCTAATCTCAAATATGTGCAACCCTGCGTGGCTCTGGTTACGCTCCGAAGGCAGAAGCAACGGAGTTTGTGACTTTGGAAAAGTGAATGAAAACATGAAATGACGTTTCACAGACAGCACTGGAACGTTAGCTTTCAAAACAGTGCATGGCACATCAGAACAGACTAAATAAATAGATTGATAATAGTTAACGGTGACAACAGTGGCATCTGAAGCAATCATTCGTTACTTTATATAGAGAGAGAAAGAGAGAAATTACAGATGGATTGACATTGTTATGTTCTGGAGAACATTGAATAACATACTAAATTAAGATTTATGAAAGTCACAACAACAACATGAATTCTTCTTCGAAAGTTCTCTTAAGCTAACTATGTAACTGAGAAAGAGAAAAACGGAAGAAGGAGAAGTAGGTAAAAAGAAGGAGTGTTAAGAGTAAAAGTAACAGTTTTTTTACATTCTACATGAGCATGGGGTCTCCACCAACCTGAGTGCTGCATATTTTAGGTGAATCCATCAAACAAGGACTGAGCCTAAACATGAGAATGCAGAACTCCATTTGACTAAGAGCTCCATCTCCGTCCAAATCGCCCTCCATTAGCATGCCCACGAGCTCATCGTCTCTCACGTTCAAACCTAGCAAATAACAGTTGATCTTCAAGCTCTCGAAGGTGATGAGACCCTTGTTCACGTCCATCAGCAAGCGAAACCCGTTGCAGAGTTCTCCAATGAACCCTTCTGCCCCCATCCGCGCAATCATGGAGGGGAAGTAGTCCTCGAAGTCCATAAGGTAGTCAAGTTCCATCTCCCGAGGAATCTGTCGGCCAAAATCTCAAGAACAGCTTCCTGCTGTTACTCACTCTGTGCAGAGTATAATGGTAGCTTCTCATAGAAGACTCATCTGTTTGTTTATATACTGAAATAATCACAAACAGCCAACAGACATTTCTGATTCTAAATATTTCCCTTTTTATCTGTTTTTCTGGTTACTCGTTCTTGAAATTGTGGCATTTTCTCACACAAATCTGCATAGTTATAAGAAATTTTCTCATTTTCAAATTATAATTGTTTGGTATGCTTATCATTATTGCTTTTAAATTTTCTAATTTAATGTTACCACATTTCATAATGAAGTTAACGACAAAGACCGACACTACAGAATGAAAAGTATTTTCAATTTCAGAAATTTATTAACATTCTTTTTCTTAAATTTTGAAATACTGGTCTCACAATAATTCACAATTTCAGAGATTATAATGCAAATTTATTCTATATATTTTGTATGTCTCTACTTAAACTAACAATTAGTAACACATGATAAACCAATCTAATTAGAAAATTGCTTTTAGATTTTTTTGTTGAGTATTATAAAAAGGAAATAATGTAGTAAAATAAGTTTAGTTTATCTTAATTAGCTTATGTTATGTATTTATATTTACATGTGTATTTTTTTAACTTTCATCAAATTGAAGTGTATGGATTGTTTTTAATTTATAAGATAAATTCACTTTTCTTTTCTTTTCACGTGGTGAAAAAAAACTATAGAAAAATATATTTAAATCGATTGTCCATTAGTGTTTTACACTATTATTTGATGCTAGATTAACAAGCTTTTTATAATATTATTATTTATGAATTATAAGTTTGTCTAACTTTAATAATGTACCAGCACTATAAAAAAATTATTAAATAATAATTAATTCAGAGACAACATAATGTACTAGCACTAAAAAGTTATTAAAAAATAATTAATTCCGAGACAAAATTAATTAATTATTATATTAACTAAGTTAAACAGTATTTTAGAAATTAAAAATTATTGATATATAAAAAGGTTTTTATTATTAATAAAAAATTATAATTAGAATTAAAGTTTAAACTACATAAGTTACCAAAAGATTTGCTACCACTATTATTATATTCTAAATTAGTTTCTAATTAATAATTGAAACTAATAATAATAAATAGTTAAAATTTTGATAGCTAGTATTAAGTATTAATTTAAAGGTTAATTCACAAATCAATTATAAATGCTTATTAAGAATAGACACTACTTTAGATATAAATAATTTTTATTTATAAAATAATATTTAATTTAGTTAAAATGATTAATCTTTTTTGTCCTTAAATTAATTATTATTTAATGTTTTTTTTGGTAGTGTAGAAATAAGTGATAATGTTCTCGGTGATTGAAGATGTAGAAAGTAAAAAATATAGCTGATTATGCTTCTAATTTTAACAACTATTTAAAAAAAAATTCAACTACATTATTCTTATTTATTTTATTGTTCATTTTCTTAGATTAAAATAGTAAATCATTGGTTAATAACTATTGTGTATTTTCTTTTTAAAAAAATAGACACAAAATATAAGAATAAAATAATAACGAATTTATGAATGTATAAAAAATAATATTAAATGAATGTAAAAAAATTGTGTATACGAAACTGTTATTATTAAAAAATAGTAAAATAAAATACATTAAAGAAATTATGATTAATATGAGCGCACTCTTATGAGTAATAATTCAAAGAGGTGTTGTGAGTTGAGTACATAAAGAGAGTACAAAGATAATAAATTAAGTAGTTAGAAAGATGTTAGTACAACGAAGCGTGATTTACATAATGAACCCTCGCAAATTCAAGAAAGGCTACTTTTTCTCCAATAATTTTCGCAGGAACATGTTCAAATAAGTACCACAATTAAATTAAAGGCATTAGAGAAACACTGACACGTGGCCGAGTCATTAATATGATGTGAATGTTTCTGTTGCGGAGCTACTTATAATTATCTCAGCTTTCATTGCAACAATTGCTATCTTTTTCAGAGTAATTGAGACGTTCTCTTTCGTGGAAGCTGCGCAAAACTTTTTTGTAAGCATCGCAAATGTACGCATTATTGTACTCACTCAAAGCGTATATACATCAGCACAGTATACGTACACGTGTTGAGAAGGTTCCACTTTTGTGTTTTATTTTACGGGACCCAGCATGTGTTTATTCGAAATGCATATTTTTTATTTGATTAATCAGAACCACAATCTATGGGAAAATGTTTCTACTTTTACGTACAGTAATGTTACAAGAGCTTCTTGACAAAGGAAACGAGACACACACACATGATGAGGACAACACGTACTGTGGGGTTTTTGCAGCTTACAGAAATGTTTCTGAATTTTAAAGGTGCTTACGATTACCAGGACAACCTATGTCACCAAATGCCAAGGAAAAATGTTTTTATATATTTTGTGACTATGAAAAGATTTTTCTTTCGAAGTATTTATGAAAACATTGATAAACGACAATCTTTTATTTTAATTTATTTATATCAATACTGTGCTTTAAATAACAACTGGTAGTGATAAATTTGGGAAGGTTGGTACCTGGACGCTATATGCCACAAGTGCTTCTTGGAGGCTGAAAAGAGGTTGATGAAATAATGAGTTGTTTAATTAATGTGGATTATCACAGTATTTGAAGAAATGCTGTAAGAAAATCTTAAAATAGTATGACAACTCAAATCCCATAATCTCATACTTGATAATTCATAATTGATATACTGTAACATTACATTTAAGGTAACATCTCATGATCTCACATTTGATAATTCATAGTTGATATATATATATATATATATATGTGTGTGTGTGTGTTTTAAACTCAGATTTCAACTACAAATTCATAAATATAACTCGAATTTTTCTAACTTATTATTCAATCTATTTTTTCATTGACACTGAATCAAACGACATTCTTTCATCTGTTCCCGTATAACATGCAACAAATCATTTATAAAACATGCATGATTACTTTGATACACTCAACAAACATCATATAATAATTATGTCAGACACTCTAATACTATCATACAACAATTGCATCATAGATATTCATCCCATCATACCACAATTCGTAATAGTCACTCATCCCACAATATCCCATAAACACTCATCCCACAATACTCAATAGGCACTCATTCCACAATACCCAATAGACACTCATCCCACAATACCCAATAGGCACTCATCCCACAATACCCAATAGGCACTCATCCCACAATATCCAATAGACACTCATTCCACAATACCCAATAGACACTCATTCGAATGATACGTTGATGAGCGGTCACGGGAGGTTATGCACTTGAGATGACTTCTACTTCTTCTTACAAATACACTTTCAAAATACTTCATACCATCCACAAGGTTATTCCTCAACACTATGTCCAAAACCGGCACATAGACCAAGACCTCCCGCCCCTCTCACCACATAATTCATCATTCTCTACTTGAGACTGAATGATTATTAGAGTATCAGGATAACCTCCAACGACAGGACCCTCAACATCAACATATACACAAATATCATATCATTATAGAATCTCTCCACGAGACTCATATCATGCTCATATTCCTCAACTCATATTATACCATTACAAAATCTCCCCATAATACTCATATCATGTTCAGATGTATAAATTCAAATCTAATATAATAAAATACAATCATCATAGAAATCATACAAAATGAATATATCACAAAATAAATTAACAATACTAAAATATCACCATAAATGGTCACCGGAGAAGAATCAAATATTTGACGAATCAAACTCACCATAAACGTCAGTACATATGTCTAGTCACAACTTATTGGATTTGACTAGGGCTGCTCTATGATCAGGGATGTACCAACTCCGGTTTTTAAGATTCCTCTATCCTACCATCACAATTATAATTCATAATTCCATATCTACCACAATAACATGAATTCATCAGAAATTTTCATTCCAACAAGATATATTGCGCAATAATTTAACAGTACATAATTTGTTCAAAAAGATTTAAGTTAAAAACTTATCGAGTAGGCTTCCAGGAAAGAGAGGTAAGTCACAATGGACAACTTAAGTACCAAGTCTTTCCTTAGCCAAAGTGTTCCTCAACTAGTTTTAACAAATTTTTTATTTACA
Organism: Vigna nakashimae; assembly: GCA_034642375.1. NCBI lineage: Eukaryota > Viridiplantae > Streptophyta > Magnoliopsida > Fabales > Fabaceae > Vigna > Vigna nakashimae. The sequence continues at coordinate 11,831,336 of CM067764.1, read as the reverse complement.
GATTCAAAACAACAACATATAATATTAAGACAGAAATTCAATATAGATAGATATATAACAAGCACTTATGTTTTTCATTAACAGTATTCACACAGAATTTCAAGACATGAGTAGTAATAAAACAATACTAAATCAGAATATAAAAGCTTAGAAATGTTAGCTCCCCTACCTCTATTCCAGACTTAATCTCTTGCTCAGAATTTATTTTCCCGAAAACCCTCCAAAACCTCTACTCTTCTTGCAACTAAATTTTTTTTCCTAACTCTTTCTTCTCTATTTCTCAAGATTTCTCACTTGATTCTTCCTCTCTTTGTGCAGAATAGCCTCCCCTCTCATGGATATTTATAGTCCAAAAATTTTATTATTCACCAATTTTTTAATATTATTTACTATTTTAATATTATTTTATTATATTAATATTTTAATCACCACTTGATATATTGGATCCCTCAATAATGCTTATTTATAGTTCAAAAATTTTACTATTCACCAATTTTTTAATATTATTTACTATTTTAATATTATTTTATTATATTAATATTTTAATCACCACTTAACATATTGGATCCTTCAATAATGCCTTCAAACCTGGAGTACTTTATCCACTATCAATATTTTATTTATTTATTTGTTTTAAAGAAAAAGGTAGAAAAGAGTTTGAACCCATGTTCATGAAATCACCACAATTTTTTACCATTTAAGCTACCAAAATTTCTTATTTAGCTTTTTAAATTTTATTTTTACATAAACTTTATTATATTTTTCATTCAAAAAAAATTTATTACTACTAGTAATAAAATTGTTACTAGTAAGGTAAATATTTTTCATGTATTTTACACTGTGACTTTTTTTTTATAAGCTACTCGTTTAAAATAATAGTTTCCAGCTCAAGAAAAATATATACCAGCTGAAGAAAAAAGTAGTGGGTTGTTTGTAATGTGTAGTGCAAATGGTAGACATATTATAAGAGGGTTTTGTTGGGAGAAAGCTAGCTAATTGAGTGATATGGACAGTGGAAAAGATTCAGCCTTTATTTAATTGGATGAAAAAGATTGAGAGAAGAATAATAGTGTGTTCATTAAAGGGATGAATTTGAGAGTGAGGGAATAGATGAATCTGATAGTAAATTGAATGTTATTTTTTTTTAAAAGATTTCTAAGTGAATGAGTGTGTATAACGAAAGTTTGTATAAAAAATATCAATGAAAAAGATTGTTTTAATTGATAAAAAATAAATATTACCAAAATACCGGTAAAAGTAATATAAATATTTATTAATAATATATTTAATTTTAAAAAATATTATAAGGAGGAATATATATATACCAGGTTATATTCACACTAGAATTGATTCATATATTTGGAATCGGATACTTCGTGATTGTAATCGGTTACATAAACCTTGTAATCGGTTAATAGTTCTTCTTCATTTCTCACATAAGATAAACTTGATGTGTAAGAGTGAGTGAAGTTGTCTGGCCCAATAGCACTTTTAACAGCTTCCAAAAGAAATTGCATGAATTGACTATTCAGAAACTCCACGGCTAAGGCACGAATCTGAAAAACCATCTTGACAACCATGATTTTCCTTTTTATAGACATTTCTATGCAAATTCATATTTCAGCTTCATCTACAAAGTAAGCTTATCACAATTGAAGCGACAAGTAAAATTTATTTTATGATTTTTATTAATACATTAATTTGTACAACTATATAAGCTTATTATTTAGTTAATAAAATATCTTTATCTCAACACTTTCTCTCAAATTGATAAATAATGGATGTCGTCCCAACTTGTTTAATAATAAACCAAGCATTGTACAATTTTAGTAAGCATAACTGCCAATTAATTTTTATTAATTTTTTTTTACTGATAAAACTATCAACCTCCACATGCCAGTACAACTATTAAATTCACAACCAACTCTCCAAAGGTTCAAAGGTTCTATTATTTTATTGTGTAGTTCATAACTTCCATCATGAAAGCTTTTGACAAAGCATTCCATAAATCAAGAACAATGGATAAGTGAAGATACTTTGTCATTTTTTTTAGCTTCATGGACATTAGCGTAATCTTTTCATTTTTTTTTAATTTTCATCATATAGTTTTTCATATCTTGCATCTTCTTCTATTGGAAACCTTACATTTCTATGAGATGCTCATTTTCATTAATTAATTGTGATCATACATCATGAATTCATTTAGGTCATGTTTTAGCTTGAAGTACCCTCAAATTGATTTTTCTATCATCTCTTCAGCTAAGACATCCAAGAATTAAAAAAACAAAAAAATTCTTAAGCTTCTGTGCCAAATTAAAAAATATAATTTATTCACAACTTTTTTGTATAATGGTACTCTCACAAATTAGGAATCAATAAGGGACCTACAAATCAAGATCAAAATGAGAAAGTTTTTGTAACATCCCAAAAATACATTTTCAAGTATATAATAGAATAATCACATTTAATAATAACTCAGATCAGTCTTACACGCAAACAAAGCGTACGACCAAGGTCGAACGACCTTATAGAAAGGATTACAAACTTTAAAATGTACAGGTTAAAAAGGTGTGACCGAACGGTTTATAAAAGCCTATACCGAACGATCAAAATAAAACAAAAGAGGAAAGTGATCAAACGACCACATTCCATTCAACTAAACTACGGACGAACGTACTGCGGTTCAGTCTTCACTTCAACCTCAACTAAATTATCTTCCTCTAGCGCCTCTTCCAGCAGCTCGTCTCCTTCTGCTCACATCCACATGGATGATCATTGCAATGACAAAGACGGACGTACAAAATAAGACAAGACAAGAAACACATGGTAAGCTTATGTAATTTAATTCAGATAGAATCATACAATTCATACCATCAACACACAAGATAAATTTCATCATACGCTCCATACAAAGCCTAATACTAGACTAACTATCCCGACTGTATGAAATCTGTGTAGCTACGACGTTCGTGCACTCGGGTGATGTAGTAACTGGGATACACTCAACAGCTGCCACCCGAAGTTAGCTCTATCTGTCCAAAGTAACCCTAAGGACTAGGACCTCCTGCCGTTCCCACACATGACCTACCCTCCTCTACGTGAGGACGAGTACTCACGGAATATCAGGATGAATCGCCAGCTTAGCATGCCTACAGTCATACTCTACAAATTCAATAATCATTCATGAGTCGTTCCTCCCTAGAAAGCTCGTTCATAATCCACATCATTTCATTTATCTCATATTTTCTTCATCTTTCATTATCAATCTTCTCAAATTCATCTTTATTCATGGATTTTTAAGGACTTCAATTACCGAACTTTCAATCCTCACTCAGAACGAGGACGAACACTTGGAACTAGATAGAGAAGTCTCCCGTTCTAGAATGAAATAAGACTGAGATGGGTTATTGTCAGGTTGAGAAAGAAACCGAGTACAACTATATGTCACAAGAACGAACGTTACTTACATTATGAATCAGTTAAATGAACTGACTCTCGTGAGCTCAAACCCAAACACCTCAAAGAACATGTCAATTACTAAGGCTATAGGCCGAAACCAATGAATGTAGACACTTCAAGACTTTTAACGAATCATACTTAGAAGAATTCACATAAAGAAACCTAATGACAGTCAATGACTGAACACGGTAGAGTGAAATTCTATTGAAGTTGGACGAACGCTATTTTCATCAAGATAGATCATTCCATAAACGAGTACGAGCGCTTGGTATAAGACCAAGTACTGCTCATTTCAAGCGCTTGGTGTGAGACTGAGCACTACTAAACTTATAATAGAAAATTTAATAAATATAATAAGATACTATTGGAATAGTGTTTAAGAATAACTAAAATATACAAATACATGTGTTTACAAAATTTTAAGTTTATCACAGAATACTCAGATGCAACTACGCTTGGCCGAACGCTCAAGCATAGTATTACCACCCGAAGAAACTCGTTCTCAACTAGGATTCTTTCCAAATGAAAGAATCCAATTTTTACCAAGGTTACTAGTATTACTGAATGGTCAACGACCGTTCAATGACGAACGTACATTATCTTAGGGACATTTCATATTCAGAATTCATTTATATTCAAACTCATTTCTCGACATATAACCTCATAATTTCATACATTCATATCATAGCACATTCCTATTCTTCATACATCAGAACATAATACCCATCATTTTTCATATAGTCAAATATCTCAACAATCATGATTCACTCTAATTTAACAACACAACGGACGTCCATGCAGCACAGTAAACATACAAATTAAATTAAATAAGCTTCCCTTACCTCTGAGCGTGAACGAACGTCCTAAAGGCAGAATTAAGGCTCGCTTGACTACAATTTCTTCTACCCTCACGTTCAAAAATTCTTCAAACTAAACCAAACAATAGAAAACCAACAATGGTTCAGACAATACGTCTTCATGCAACCAAAACTTGGTTTGGATGTACCAGAGAACGAACGACTAAGGACAAGAAGAACTTTCTAGTTCAGAATTCGAAACCGTTCGGTTCAATCTGAAGCTCTTGATGCCGAAAATGCTTCTACGGTGCCTGAACGGTGATCGGAGAAGGGAAAATGTAAGATTTCTTAGATAGAAGGGAGAGTTTTTAGTGAGAATGAGGAGAAATGAGAAATATCAGAGTTTTGGAGAAGAAGATGCATGCAAAAAGTGTGACGCAAACTTTCCAAAAAACTCAGTTTTGCTTAAAACGAATATCCGCTCATCTGCTGACATCTGCATTCCACTATCTGATTTTTGGATCCTCGTCGCTTGACACCTGGTGTCCGTTCAGAGGGGTTTTGGGTGCATTTTTAATGAGGTCTGACAATTTTAATTATATAATATTGTGTAAACTATAAAAAAAATCCTATTTATTAAAAAATTGTTTAGAGATTAATCATAAATAACAAAACTTCATATTCCAAAATCAATACTCTTCGGATAAACCTCTCTCTAGATTTAAATCAAACTATCCTTTTTTCTTTTCTGTTATAAACATTTGTTTCTTTTAACCCAAATAACCAAAAAAAAAAATTAAATAAATTAACACAATTATAACTAATTAGTTATGACGAATACTTGAAAGGGATATTTACATAGATATAAACTAGAATAAAAAATTAAATAACTACACGTGCTATAAATAACATTATAAAACATGTAGAATACTACCAACCTCTTACAACCTTATAATTTGACATCATTAAAAAAATGTCCACTATGTATATAACTTTTAATATTGATTCGAGACTTAAGTTATTGTTTGTGAATATGAAAGGTAAATTAATATAAATAGAAGATGACATTTGAACTTTTTATAAAACACAGTAGAAAACAGACTAAAACCATGATCATTTTTAAACAATTATAATAACGACAGGTAATAAGAAGGCGTGATTAGTTGAAAAGCAATCATTAATGTGGAAAAGGCTAAAATAATAGTATATCCATTTTTCATTGGAAGCTTAATTAGAAGTAAAGCAGTCTGTGTTTGTGTATGTCTGGTAAAGTAAAAAAAATAATCAGAAAACATGCTAAACGTGATGTTGAATTGTTTATTATTATAGGCTGAATTTAATGTAATAGAAGTGATGAAGACATTTTCCTAACCCCACTATTACGTTCTTCAATAGACAACAGAGGAATGTTGAACATTTGAAGGCTTTAATATTCTAAACTTCCCTTTCAAAATTTGAAAAATATATCAAACTTGTTTCTAAATCAAGTCCTCTGAAAATATAGTTAAAGTTAATCATTATTTTGCAAATACCATATTCAAAGTTAATAATTGAGCTAGAAACATTATTAAAAGAATATATGTATAAATTGTTATTAGTAATTAATGATTTTTTTTAGTAATATTAAAATAGTAATATAAATTTTCCGAAAAGCCCACTCAAATAGGATTTACTAGAGTTAATTATCAAGACTAGAGTAAGAACAAAACCAACTTCAGGATCTCATAATATACAAAAAGAAGGGTAAATTAATTAAAATTTCAAGTGATATATACGTGAATAAAAAATAAAATGAAATATTTATCTCTCTATGAACAGTAGTTATTTTTTGGGATTGAAAATGTTGTGCATAAACCATCTCAAGAATGAGATGATTCTCAGCGTCGTCCTTGTAAAACCTAAATTTTCTGTAACTTTCCTTGAGGTAATTCATGCAGCAACGAAACGAAGACAAAGCAGTGCGACGTCGTCGTTCCTCTGTTTCGACAATCCGACAGTACACTGGTTGTTCTAGTACGTCGCCGAAAAAAGAATCACCGTACTGCAAATGTCTTCTCCCCTATCACCGTACTGCAAATGTCTTCTCTCCTGTTATAGATTAAGACGAATCTAACGAGTATTATTAAGAAATCTATTTAAATTTAAATTATTTTTATAAAATTAATTTGTAAGATAATAATAATTTTCGTTATATTTTCTTATGTCAAGATAATATTGTTAAAATTAATTATTAAATATGAAACATTGTCTATTTTAGAGTTTAGAATTTCTTTTAAAATTTAGAAATCTTTTTGTTTACAAATTTTTTTAATATTTTGAAAAATGTATCAAAGGATTAAAGAAAAATGAAATATTTAAACTGGATTCGAAGTCCAAAAGTAATGTAACATTATTGAATGTAATAAAATAATATATATTATAAATTAACATTTATATAAGAAACGTCATGTATCCCATTAGTATGTCTTGGGTGATGAATACAAATAAAGGAGTAGTGAGAATAACCCTATTATATATTTGTTAAAGGGTATATTATATTAAATTATATTTTATATATTATTCACAAATCGAGATTGGCTGCAGCAATGTACAACTTACCTATACTGGGAGAAAGAATATCAGTGAAAATTTTGGACGCATGCATTGGACAGGTGGAAGCTTCAATGCAACTTCCTCCATTGTATTGCCAGAAGAACTGTGCAAGAGTAGTTACAGTTTTCGATAATCTATGTCTCCCAAATCGTTAAATATATACAGTGCGCTAGATACCCACTAATTACAAAAACAAAATCTATTCAATATTTAGGTCATAAATACCAAACTTTTGCACAGAAACTTTTGGTGAAATGGATTGCTCTGTCATATCATATCATATCATATCATATCATTGTGAGTGTGATTTTCCATGGCAGGCAAATTTTATAACCATACGGCACCCCACGTACATACACCATTATCCACTCAATAAGAGGTTTGAATTAAAGATTCTGAAGATGAAGACGAATATTTGAGGTACTATGCATGGGACATGTTTTTCATGGTTTTCGGGAATCAAACCAAAACGTTCTGCAAAAGGGTATACCCCTCTTTCCGTATCTTGGTGAGAATAGAATAAAAACCAAGAAATACAATAATGTACGTAACGAAAAATAAAATTTAATATACACTATCTAGTATCTTAAAATATTTTTTATGCTATGTTTATCATAATAACTTCTTTAATGATAAAAATGTAAATATATTTGCTGATTTTGTATTCGTTTTTTTTCACGAAATCATCCCATTATGCACTTTCATTGCATTCACACCCTATAGCTATTGCATCTATAGCTACGAACCAATAAATACTTTTTATGATGACTAGCTTCAAATATCTTTATATAAAAAGCAGCCACTTGTACAAAACAGATTTGTTTAAGTTTTTTTATTTTTGCGTCTTTTCAACATGCGTACCTACATTTTAAACCTTTTATTAATCAATAAACATAACAGCATTGAGTCAGAGAAAATTATATTTCAAATTATACGGTAAATAATCAATTATCATATTAGTTATCAATAATAATCAATTATCATTTCACTATAAACTATTATTAACAAAATTATCATTTCCCTATAAATTATTATTAACAAAAATAAAAATATGTTGGAAACATAAAGTAATACGACAACAATCAATTATCATTTTATTTATTATAAGTAATAATCAATAAAATATGTGTAACATATAATTTGAAAAGCAAGGTAACAATAATCAATTATTCTTTTCAATAATTAAATTATTGATGGAAATTGTAATATGTTTCTTAATTTCATAAACCTAATTGAAATTGTTTGTATGAATAAAGTAAGGGTTCAATTTAATGAGTACAAAAGTTAGAGAAATATTACTAATACAAAATACATTTTTTATAGCAACTTTTTTTACTTGTTCAAATCCACCAAGCATAGAAATTGATGCGATGACATTATAATAAATAAGGTAAGTATTTTTACACCGGTTGTACTCAGATCAGGTATAAAAAAGCAAAAAAAAATGTTTTTAAACCAGTTTAACTTATAACCGATACAGGAATAATTTAAAGAAATTTTTCTATACCTAATAAATGCTAAAACTGGTACAGGAATAACTTAAAGAAAATTTTCTATACCTAATAAATGCTCAAATCGGCATAGAAGTTTGGAAAAAAAATTACACTCCGAAAATTAGAAGAAAAATCAAATTCTTTCCTCTTCATACTCTGCCTCCTCCGTAAACCGTGAATCTCAACAGTGCAACAGCCGCTTCACTTCATTTGCCCACTCCGACTGAAGGTGACAAGAAAGAGCGTGGATTTTGTTGTTTTCTCAATGCCACCATCGCCATAATATGTTCTGACCTCCTTCCGCTCCAACCACCACCAATTCCCGTTCTCATTCTTTGACCGTCACCAATGAAGCGCTCAATGTTATGATTTCTAGGGCTCTGACTTCTGGCAAAGTACGGTTTGATGACCTTAATCATCTACGCTATCTAAACATGATTTCATGTTTTATTGGTACGATTAGTTTTTTAGTTTTTTTTTTCCTCAACGAGAAGCTCTCAAAAGTATGACTGGTAGTTTTATTTTGATGATGTTTTCTTGGAGCTTATTTTATGTTCTTTTGATGGAGAGAAATTGCGGAGTTTTGTTTGCTTTCTAAGGTTCATTCCCATTCGGTAGAAGTTATACTCAAAGAAAAAGTCAATCAAATCAAATGCAAGTTGGTGGCAGTCCTTATGAAGCACTTTAGATTCTTTTTTATTCTTATATTGGGTGTGTCTTTATGAAGTACTTTAGATTTCTTTTAAGCAGTACTTGTTTGCAGAAGTCAAGTCAAATTAAAAAGTATTTTCTTATAGATAAATTATTGGCAAACATTTTAGTTGAATTTTGATATTGAAATTTTTTTGATAGAATGTCGTTACTAAATGAATTATGTTCTTAGTATGCATTCTCTTGATTCGTTGAATTAGAGAGTAATCGGTTTGTAAGGAACATATGTTCTATGTTCTGTTTTTGTTTTCTTATAATAGTTAATAATCTTGCAAGTCCAGCAATATCTGATGGAACTGGAAACTAAATTTCTGCTGTTATGTGGAATGTTGATGAGTTGTTGTTACACGTAAGTTAAGACAAAAAGAAAGGAAATAAAGGTACTTTAATGTTAGTAGTTAGTTAGCCTTAGGAAACATGAGTAGTGGTAGGTTTCGATTTTGTATTAAGTAGAGGTTGGAAGGCATGCAGTGTGTGGGGTGTGCATGAATGAGGAGAAGTTAGTAGGTGGTGAGGGTTTTGGATACATCAAAACTGGATGAGTTGAGTTGTAATAGGCGAGAAGAATAAAAGGAGGATTCCATGGTTGCAGGTTGCGTAGGAATGATATTTGGGTTGAGAGGAGAATGGTAAGCCTTGGGTTGAGTAATAGGTAAATGAAGACGAAGGGGGGTTTCACGCACTAGTGCAGCGAGGGGCTTTTACCGCGGTTCATTTTCACTATACGTCGCGGTTTAAGAACCGCGGCATATTCAGCCGCGGTAGTAAGTCAGACACTTTAGGCCGCGGTTATAACCGCGGTATATAGGTTGAGGAATATGCCGCGGTTGTCGAGGGAACCGCTGCCTAAAGCCATTTTTTTTAAAAAAAATTAAAAAATCCACTATATGCCGCGGTTCAATCGCGGCAAAAGACTGAAGCATATGCCCCGGTTAGTGTCAAAACCGCGGCCATATGTCTCGTTTTTAAAAAAAACGAATCACTATATGCCGTGGTTGTGGTTAGAACCGCGGCATATTCCCCTGCAGTTTTTTAAAATTGCAGGTCTGTTTTTGTGATATCCACTACCACAAAAACAGACCTGCATATAAAAACATGTACACATATTCAATTTGAACATAATAAACACATTTTCAAATGTATTTCAACATCAAATAAAGTACAAAGTCTAAGAAAATTCAATCTAATCAAATGCAATGTTTAAATCTAAGAGCTATTGTATAATCTAATGATATACTTCGCAACAGCGTTCCTAATGAATAATAGTGACTTCTCAGGAACTGGTGTAGTAGTCTTGAATCTCTGCAAAAGACAATTCATATTAATTAGTGTATATGAATTCAACATTTGGGAAATATCATATAATTTGTTAAAGTTAAATATTACCGTTTCCCAGCGACTTGTGATGTGAGAACGAACAATATGGGCCATCCAATACATTACATAGTATCCGCACTCATATGACCCATTTTGTCTGTTACACTACAATATATCATCACAGTTGATAATAGTTAGTGAATAACATTAAAATAAAACAATTATAACAAAGTATGACTTTAGCATATGTCAAACCTTGAGAGAAATCCAAGCAATCTTTCTACTATTAACAATTGATCTCCCACCCATCATCATACTTGCTGGAATAGAACTGTATATAAAAAAAGGTTTTAGCATTCATTTATATAACAAAGAAAGTCCAAACATTGAGGTTCTTACCAATCAATTGCTTGTTTGAGTTGTGTGGGAGGAGGCCTGTGCAATGAGCAGAACCACAAAGCATAGTTGTCTTGCATAGACATAACAAGAAGTTGCCAATGGCGCCTGAAATTCATAATAACGTAACTATTAAATATTAAAATCACATATGGAACATTATTATGTTAACAAAGTTCACTTACCCGGATATATAAGGCAAAAAGTATATTTTCTTGCCCCTTCCAAAACTCCTTATCAGACTCATGTTGATATGCTCAAAATCATTTGATTCATGAATTGATTGGGGATCAATGAATCCATAATCATCAGAACGCCCCAACTTATTACTGACCCCAGACATATACCTGAAATCAAAAATTAACTTTGATATAAGGATACTTGATATATAAATCATTTTTATATATAAATAATTGGTCATAAACTTACATCGTCCATAGTTGAATAATTGAAATATTCAACTCTTGTGTTCCCGACGCAAGCTCACGGACATCTTGGCTATTAAGGTATATTGGGACCTCAGAGCCATGCCCAAATACATTAGCATCATACTCAACCTCCAAAGGATTATCATCAAGGATGTCAGCAAGTAGATGCAATGAAGAAAAAGGGTCATCCTCAGATAGAGGAATCTTCTCTTGTGCCTGCGTCTGTTGTTACATGAAAAGATAAGATAAGTTTTGACATCAAAAACCTTTAAAATTGAGAAGTGTAAAGAAGAATTTCATACCGAGGGGTCAGAAACTGGTTTAACCAAAAATTTAGGCCAAGTGATAAACGACTTATATGCTTGTTCCACAGTGAAAATCTCTTCCGTGGACAGTGGAACCGAGGCATCTGGTATGATCATTTCATCCACTGAGACCTTCACCTCATCCTCTAATAGTTGCATACCATGACATACAGTCGCTGACCTAAACTCTGTTCCACGAGCTACCAGCACCATCTCAGTATCTTCTAAAATGTATAGCAGACATGGACTACCATCGTCCATGTCATCCTCTGGGATGGCTGATGCGGAACAACTTCCTTTGCCGCTTCTCCCTGTCAGAGTAAATGTTAGATTATACAAGAGATAGAAATAATTGCACATAAATGTTTATTAAGTTTACCTGTGGGAGGGGGAGGGATAACATGTTCCTCTATAGGAGACTGCACCGGGCGCATGCTCTGAAACTGCTGCTGGTATAGCATCTGGAATTCAACCCTCACCTCGGCCTTATCTCCTGCATAAGGTCTTGTCGGACCTTTTTTGTGATCTCTTCTGTCATCCTTTGTGTATCGCTGTATGAATATGAAGGCTGACGAGAAGAGCTCCCAAAATAATCTGTAATTCCTACTCCAGGACCTACAGCACGTACACGTCCAGGGTGCTCAGGTCGTCCAATTGCAGCAGCAAGAATATCCTGGCGACCCTCTGGAGTGAATTGGCCTTGGGAGCTCTGCTCAACCAAGGCGTCCTGTAACATTACAAAACACCATTATTCTTTAAATAGTTTAATGTAGTATGTATAATGACAATATTTATTATTTTAGGAACAGTGATAACTTACAATTTTTTCAGAAATCTCTCGTGCAGTGTCGGAAGAGTAGGTGCCCGATGGTCGCATACGGGCCAACTTCCATTTCTCATGTCTAGACGGTGGAGAAGGAGGCTGAGGAGGGCTACCACTCTGAGATGGTGGTATAGCATCTGCCTTTTGCTTGAGGATTTTCTCCTCAAGCTTCCTATACCCACCACGAGATAATAGGTGGGGGTTTTTGTTCTGAGCACTTGTTCCTTGTGCTTTGCTTCTAATTGCCTGTCACATACACATTAATTAATTAGTTCATATGATATATATTTGTTAATGAGGAATTGAATAATATGAACTACACTAACCTGCCATTCCTCTGACATCCGACTCTCTTTAAAAACCCGCCAAGTCTCCTCATCAATGGACTTATATGAACTACATGGACTTTTATGTTTAAGGTGTCCAAAGATGTACCTTGATGTCAACTTGCTTTTAAAGTTTCTGAAATTTTCTGCAACAGTTGACAAACACTTATTTCTAAGTGTTGGGACATTTGGAATGTCAAATGTCATCTGAAAAAAACATAATAAAGTTGTATTAGTACAAAATTATCAATATAAACAAATTTTAATTCAAATGCTATTAACTAACTTACCAATATATCTTGCCAAATAATGTTCCGATCACCCTCGGACACATGATCAAAAGATGGAATGAGAATGCTAATCTTATCACGTGCCACTACTCCAAGGTATGATCGGAAGTCATCTGCATGGGGGCCAGTTGCCACACCCGTGGTGACATTCACATTCACCAGAGTTCTTTCACCACTATTTTTCCTGATCAATAGTTGTTTCATCCTAGTGGGTCCTCTAGTGGATCTGGTTGGGGGAGCCTCATCCCCTGAAGAATGTGGATGATCAGCCATATATCTGTCAAAATAAATAACAACATTAAATGCACTTCCAAGACTTATGTAATATCATATAAATTAACAAAACATGTAATAGTAATCATAGGAAATGTATAAAAGGAAAACTTATGTTATATTAATAAAATACTTATACAGAAATTGAAAATTCATACATAAAGATATGGATTCATCATATGTATATTCCCTCATCATGATCTGACCGAATTGCATGTACATCATCGTCAACTACAGATTGATCATCCAAATTTGTTGTAGTTTGAAATGAATGGTTGTCAGCAATATAAATATTAATCAGATTGTCTTCGTTAACTTCAATTTGTTTTTTGCCTTGAAGAGCAACATACCAATGGTCAGACGCAGGATCTTTGACATAAAAAACTTGAGATGCTTGATGTACCATGATAAACGGTTCGTCTCGGTAACCCACCTTGCGAAAATCAACCAGTGTCATACCCGAGTCATCTATTTTCACACCACTCTTATTGTCAAACCACTTACACTTGAACAATGGAACAAAAAACTTGGTGTAATCAACCTCCCATATCTCTTCTATTATACCATAATATCTCATTGATCCAAGTACAGGAGATTGATCTTTTGATGTGGAAAATTGAAGTGACTCAGCTTCTAAACTGACTTAACTATTTTGTACTGTGCTTTTATCATCCAAAGTCTTCGTATAGAATGTGCAATTATTGACTTCATAACCTGTACAACACACGACATCAAACTTCAAACCATTTGCAAGCCACAATAAAGTTTCAGAAGAATGTGGCTCTTTGTCAATTTCAGATTTGAACCAAGACATAAATGTTTTGTTATGCTCCATCAATTGCCATTTCTCTGATTGTCTTGGATTTTTATTCTTAACAATGGCTTTGTGTGCTTCCAAAAAAGGGATCACCTCATCTGTGTTGTTCAATATATAAAGATGCGCTTGCAACAATTCTTCGCGATCATTTGTCACCACATTGACACCTCGGATGCTTTTACTTGTAGAAAATTTATTCAACCATGCTGTGCGAGGAACTCCTATTGGATTCGTTGATGTCAAGTAATCTAAACAAAACTCGATACTTTCTTCAGCAATATACCTTTCAATCATCGAACCTTTAGGACGATATGGATTTTTAACGTACCCTTTCAAAATCTTCATATAACGCTCAATAGGATACATCCATCTTAAGTATACCGGTCCGCACAACTTGATTTCTCTAACCAAATGAACAAGTAAATGTACCATGATGTCAAAAAACGATGGAGGGAAAAACATCTCTAGTTGACACAAGATAATAACAATCTCACCTTGAAGTTCATCTAACTTTGTAGGATCGATGGCTTTACTACATATTGACGAGAAAAATGAACACAACCTGTTTATGGTGTGCCTAACATTTTTGGGCAAAATTCCACGAATAGCCACCGGTAACAACTGTTGCATTAAGACGTGACAATCGTGAGACTTCATGCCAACAAGCTTTAAGTCCTGCATTGACACTAAACTCTTCATATTTGAAGAGTATCCTTGTGGTACTTTGATACTCTTTAAACATACACAAAAACTTATCTTCTCTTGTCTAGACATTGTGTAACATGCAGGGGGCAAATAAGTACGTTTACCAATCTCCTTGGGTGCCAACTCTTCTCGGATATTCATGTCAACCAAATCCAAACGAGCATTCACTCCATCTTTTGTCTTTCCCTGAATGTTGAGTAATGTACCAATCAAGCTATCACACACATTCTTTTCTACATGCATCACATCTATGCAATGTCGAACATCTAACTTTGACCAATATGGAAGATCAAAGAATATTGATTTCTTCTTCCAAGGGGTCGTTACAGATGACTTCTTGGATGTTTTCCCAAATACATGATGTATTTTATTAACTTTTTCAAGAACTTCAAGGCCAATAAGTGGATTTGGTGCTTCGTCCCTCTCTTGATCTCCATTGAATGCTTTTTTTAACCTTCGATATGGATGATTACATTTTAGAAATCTCCGATGACGCAGATACACCGTCTTTCTTCCATGTTTCAATTGATGAGCTGCAGTGTTTTCTTCACATATAGGACACGCTTTATGACCCTTGACACTGTATCCTGACAAATTACCATAAGCAGGAAAGTCATTAATGGTGCAAAATAACATTGCACGCATCATAAAAGTCTCTGAAGCGAATGCATCAAATATTTCAACCCCATCAACCCACAAAACCTTCAAGTCTTCAACTAGTGGGCTTAGATAAACATCTATGTCATTTCCAGGCTGCTTTGGACCAGATATCATCATAGACAACATCATGTACTTCCTCTTCATGCACAATGCAGGAGATAAGTTGTAAATTATCAATATAACTGGCCAACAACTGTGATTGGTACTCAAATTACCAAATGGGTTCATTCCATCAGTGGCTAAACCAAGCCTAAGATTTCTACACTCTTTACCAAATTCAGGGAATTGTCGATCAATATTTTTCCATTGCTTTGAATCAGCTGGATGACGAAGCAGCCCGTCAATTTTTCTCTCATCTGCATGCCATCTAAGATTTTTAGCATCTTTGGGATTCGCAAACAAACGCTTAAGTCTGGGCACTATTGGAAGGTACAAAACTACTTTCAAAGCAGATCCATTTTTTTATATCTGACCATTATCTTCACTATTGTTTTTTGACTTGTATCGTGATAAGCCACATTTTGGACACTTTGTCAAAAATTCAAACTCTTTCCTATACAAAATGCAGTCATTGGGACAAGCATGTATCCTTTTATACTCCATACCCATTGGACAAAGAATTTTCTTCGCATCATAATTACGAGTGGGCAGTGTATTTCCATCTGGCAACATTTCATTCAACAACGTCAACAGTTCTGTAAAACTCTTATCAGTCCATCCATTGCTCGCCTTCAAATTCATGAGCCTTAACACCGCTGATAAACGTGTGAACTTAGTTGAACCGATATACAAAGGTGTTTCTGCATCAGTCGACATCGTCTCATACACATGAGCTTTGGCAAAATTTTCTGCTCCAACATCGCGGATCATGTCCTCCAATTTGTCTTCATCCGGTCGATCTTCTTCCATGGTGGAATCAGTAACATTTACACTTTGAGAGTCAGTGGGAAAATCCATTTCGTCGCCGTGCCAGATCCATGTTGTATAGCATCTTAGAAAACCATCTCATATAAGATGTTCTCTAATTTGAGTTGCGTTCAACTTTCTCCCATTCAAACAGTTCACACAAGGACATCTAAACTTCACTTCATCATCAGTTCTCCCCTCATTACGTTGCGCAAATTGTATAAATTCCTCTACACCTCTCTCGTACTCAGCACTAATACGTGGTAAATTAATCCAATTTCGATCCATATTCCTAAATATTACATAAAAAGATAAGCTACTAAAAATCAAACTTGCAATTTCATACATATCATTGAAACTTAGTGAATAATATTTTAAGGTTTATAAATAATACAAGAACTACAACACACATTACCAAAACTATAGCAAAAACCATACCATACATTCCCAAAACTATAACAATTTCATGCATTATCAAAATTAAAGCAAAATTATACCATACATTACCAAAACTATAGAAACTTCATACATTACCAAAACTATAGCATTATGCAAAAACTAATGAAGAAATCATGTTAAGAATGTAAAAGGGCATAAATACCTGGAAGAGGAACGGCGAAAACGCTTGGTGCAAAGAAAACGAATCCGCAGCGGAGAGGGAATGATGCGTTTCAAACGATTTTGATCGGCTAAAACTGTTTCAAACGCATCACAAATGAGAAAGGACCGAATAATTTCAAGTTTAAACGGTGCAGAAACGCGTACCTGAGTTGATGGCTGTCGGATGGAGAAGGAAAAACGCGAAACAGAGCTTGCGGGAAGAAGACGATCACTGTTCCAAGTTTTAATTTTTAACTCTGAATTGGGGAATCTACCGCGGTTCACTACTTACCCGCGGTATAAAAGGGGTATATGTCGCGGTTTAACTCCCAACCGCGGCATATACTGATTTAAAAAATTATCCTAAATGGCATTTTTGAAATTATTTTCAAACTATATGCCGCGGTTCAGCGGGCAACCGCGGCATATACCTCGAAATATTTCAAATAAATGTTAAATTAATATCAGGTAGAAGAATATGTCGCGGTTGCTCGTAGAACCGCGGCATATACCCATTTTACGTGCTGAACACAACTGTCTCCCCAACTACCTTTTGGGGAATGACAGGGGTATATGCCGCGGTTGCGAAACCGCGGCATATACCCCTGTAACTTCTGAAATTCTCTGATTGGCAGAGAAGTTGAGACGTTACAGGGGTATATGCCGCGGTTGTCCAGAGAACCGCGGCATATACCCCTGTAACGTTTTAAATTCTCTGACTTAGTCAGCCCCTGGAATAAATTGGCATGGGTATATGCCGCGGTTCTACGGACAACCGCGACATATACCCTTGTTATTTAATTTTTTATTCACACGTGGCGTCAAAGGGGATGCTTGACCGGTGTATATGCCGCGGTTCCCCGCTGAACCGCGACATATGTGTTCGATTTATTTACAAAACTGCCACCGCGCACCATTATGCTGCGGTTTCCTGTGAACCGTGGCATAATGTGCGCTGTAAAAACCCAATTTTTTACTAGTGACGTAAGGCACAAGAGAAAGGAAAGAAAGATGAAATATGAGCAGAGTTGTCATATTGAGTAATTCGTGAGTGGTGAGTGAGAAAAGAAGGAAGAGAAAGAGAAGTAAGACTGGGTTTAGGGTATTAGGAGTTGGGCTCGTGATTTTGGTAGAAGAAAAGGAAAGAAAGAGAAGATGGATGTCTTGTGGGTTTATTTCTCTATCGTGAGAATGAGAGAGAACTGAAAAGAGAGGGGTGTTGCATTATAGAGTGGGCCTGGAGTAGAGATAAGAAAGGAAAAGTGAATGAAATAGAATGAAGAGTGGGAAGAGTAAGGGGTTATATGTAGGCATGTTTATAATTGTTGGATAAAAATAAAAATGGGACCCGTCCATATGCTGAAAAGAAGGGTCAATGTTTTCATATACCATATATTGAGGAAGAATGTCTTCCACTTTCACTAAAGCTCCATAAATTGCTCCAATGCACCAACCATGTTTCTTGACCTTTCTTTCTTAATTCATTATAAAATGAATGCAAAATGTCCAGCAAAACACAACTCACCAACAATCAAACGGTGAAGAAAGAATCCAAGAGGAGAAAGAGAGAAAGCCACGGGTACTACCATGAAGACAGAAACATCACCGAGAAGTGAAAGACATTGTGTAGTAGAAATATTGAGTGTGCAAAAGAGAGTTTTTTTGTACACCATCCGAGAGGGTTAGATTTATTGATAGATCCTCAGAGAGTGAGAGAAACACTGTAATCCTACTTTCATAGTGGAGATAATTTCCTGGACTAGGTCCCGTGGTTTTTTCCGAGAGAATTTTCTATGTTAAAATTTCCGGTTTTATTTTTCCCTACGCATACACTTTTATTTTTATGCTTCCGCATAGTGCCCATTTTGGGTTAGCAGAGGAGGGAACAAATAACGCTGTTTCCCAACAATGGTATCATAGCCACCAATTCAAAAACGTCAGAATCCTGTGAAACTCAAGATGGAAGGAGACATGTTCAAGCTAACTGTGGATAATTACTCCTACTGGAAGCCGATGATGGAAGATCATCTATACTACAAGGATTTGTATGAGCCGATCACAAATCCGGAAATTCCAGAAGGGAAGACCGAAAAAGATTGGGTGATTCTGAATCGTAAAATAGTGGCTATGATTAGGAAATACATAGACAAAAGCTTGTTTGAGCATGTATCGACTTCGGTATGAGTTATGGACAAACCTTGAATCTATGATTCAAAAGAAGACTCTGCGAAATAAAGCTCACCTTGTCAGGCGACTCGTAAAGTTGGAGTATTCTGACAACCAGAATAGGATCGAGCATCTCAACACCTTCAAAGGTATTGTGAACCAATTAATGAAGGCAAATATGAAGATACATGACGAGTTACAAGCTCTTCTACTCCTTAGTTCTCTACCTGAATGTTGGGACACATTGGTAGTCACTCTCAGTAACTCATAACCAGATGGAAAGCTCGGCTGGATAACATTACAGACAGTTTGCTGAATGAAGAGTCCAGAAGGAAAGAAAGAGGAATGAGTAGTCACTCAGAAGCCAACGTTGTTAAGAATAGAGGAAGGAATGAACACAAAAGCAAAGAAAAACGTGAAAATTCACGAGGAAGATTTAGGTCTCGTTCCAAAGGTTTGACATGCTTTTATTATGGAAAAGATGGCCACAAGAAGTAAGAATGTAGATTTTTGAAAAGAGATAAGAAGAATGGAACTATACACCCTGATGTGGTAGATCCCAAAAAGGAGTTGGAAGAAAAGACCACAACAGCGGTGGTATCAAATGATGAGAATGTGTTCCTTATCACTGAGGTAAACTGTCTAAATGTTGCTTTTGATGACTGCACTTGGATAATAGATACCGGAGCATCTTTCCATGTTACTCCTCATGAGGGATTCTTCTCATCGATAAAAAAGGAGACTTTGGAATAGTGAAGATGGGTAATCATGTCACAAGCAAAATTGTAGGCATAGGAGAAGTGACTTTGACGACAGAAAATGGAAACAAACTTGTGCTGAAGGAGGTAAGACATGTGCCAGAAATGCGACTAAACCTTATCTTAGTCGGTAAGCTAGATGATGCTGGAATGAACAACCAATTTGGAGATGGAAAATGGAAACTTAGCGGAGGAAGCATGATTGTTGCTCGTGGCAAAAAGGAAGGCTCTTTGACTGTCATACAAGGAAAGATATGCAAAGGAGAGACAAATGTTGCTCAAGAAGAAGTAAGGAGTTGTGGCACAAAAGACTCGGCCACATGAGCGAGAAAGGATTAGAGATCCTTACGAAAGATCATCTCCAGAGTATAAAAGGACAACCACTTGAATTATGTGAAGACTACCTAGCAGGTAAGTAACACATAATATCTATCCATAAATATGATAATAGAAAAAGAAGAGCATATTTTGGATCTTGTACATTCAGATGTCTGTTCAACATCCGAAAGGTCTCTTGGTGGTGCTCAATATTTTGTTACCTTCATTGATGACCACTCTAGAAAATTGTGGGTCTATCCTTTGAAGAGAAAAGATGGAGTTCTACAAATCTTCAAGGAGTTTCAGGCCTCAGTTGAATGTGAAATTGGTAGAAAGTTGAAATGCTTGAGAAGTGATAATGGTGGAGAGTATAGAGGTCCATTCGAGAACTATTGCAAGACTCATGGGATCAAACATGAGAAAGTACCTCCCAAGACACCTCAAATGAATGGTGTAGCTGAAAGATTCAACAGAACGGTTCCCGAGAAGGGGTGCAACCAGAAGAAAGGTATAGACTTTGATGAAATATTCTCACCAGTAGTGAAAGATGACATCCATTAGAGCGATTCTCAGTCTGACAGCAACACTAGACTTGGAGATTGAACAATTGGACGTCAAAACAACATTCTTACATGGAGACCTAGAGGAAGAAATTTACATGAAGCAATCATAGGGTTTTGAAGAACCAGGCAAAGAACACTTTGTGTGTCGTCTCAAGAAATGTCTCTATGGTCTGAAGCAAGCTCCAAGACAATGGTACAAGAAATTTGATTCCTTCATGATCCAACATAATTTCAAGAAGACCTCCGCAGACCATTGCGTGTTTGTGAAGCATTATAAAAATGGTGATTCCATCATACTTCTCTTGTATGTTGATGATATGTTGATTGTAGGAAAGGACAAAATTAAAATAGCTGCTCTCAAGAAGGCATTGAGTAAGTCTTTCGCCATGAAAGACCTGGGTGCAGTGAAGAAGATACTTGGAATGAAAATCTCCAGAGATCGTTCTAGAAGAATGCTACGGGTATCTCAAGAAGGCATTGAGTAAGTCTTTTTCCATGAAAGACCTGGGTGCAGTGAAGATACTTGGAATGAAAATCTCCAGAGATCGTTCTAGAAGAATGCTACGGGTATCTCAAGAAGATTACATTGAGAAGATTCTCAAATGGTTCAACATGCACAATGCCAAATCTGCTCGTGTTCCAATTGTTGGACATTTCAAACTCAAGGCTAGATAATGAAAAAGAAAAAGTAGGCCAAATCTGCTCGTGTCCAAAGAATGAAGAAGAAAAAGCAGAAATGAATAAGGTACCCTACTCTTCTGCCGTGGGTAGCTTTATATATGCAATGGTTTGTACAAGGCCAGATATATGCTATGCTATATGAGTTGTGAGCATATTCCTGTCAAATCCAGGAAAGCAACATTGTGAAGCTGTTAAGTAGATACTAATGAATCTAAGAGGATCTGTCAAAAGAAGCTTGTGTTTTGGCAATGGAGATCTAAAGCTAATCGGATATTCAGACTCAGACATGGCTGGAGATGTCGATTCAAGGAAGTCAACATTAGGTTATTTGATTACTTTTGCAGGGGGAGCTGTTTCTTGCCAGTCAAAGCTACAAAAATGTGATTGTCTACTACTGAAACAGAGTATGTAGCGGTGATTGAAGCCTCTAAAGAGATGCTATGGATGAAGAATTTCCTAAGTGAATTAGGACATAATCAAGATGATTATGTGGTGAATTGATGATAAGAATTTCCTCAGTTCAACACTTAAACATCCAACGTCGCAGAGAGTGAAGAGAGCAGATTAGTGATCATGTGGCATCGCCGTTTGCCACATCCACTAAAACTTAACATTGTCTAATTTTAAGGACTATTAGTCAGAGTTTCAAAACAATAAGGATTAAAAATCATCAAAGTTCTGAGTAGGGACTAAAAACAAAATCGTCTGATACTTAAGGGACTAAAAACATATTTAACCCTAATTTTTATTAATTAAATTATATTGATGTAAATATTATTTAACATTATTATTATTTGAATCTGCAGGGGTCATTGAAAATTGTTACTAATTCTTCCTCAACAGTTTCTTGTAGTTCTCTTGTGTTCACTGCACAAAAAACCTCGCACTTGGGCAATTAAAAGTACACTAATATCGTAAGTTTTTTAATAATTTATTTGTTGTGTACACATAACTGATTTTAATAAGTTCCCTAGGACTCGTTTTAATGTACATTTAACTTTATAGAGTGGTTGAGGCATATTTAAGGTTGCAAGGACCACATATCGTCTCTAGGAAGAAGTTGGAGTTCATTGCACCAACTATAAGTAGTTAATCTTTCAAACTATAAACACAGTTATAAATTTTATGATACTTTATAAATTTAACTTGTAGTGCTCACGTCAACAGGGAAGCTTTGAGTGCAGATATTATGTCATGAGGAACATGAAGAAAATTATATCCGCAAATGTCGATGACTCATGGAATTTGGTAACGTGAACATTTTTTAACTAAGATCTTAAACCATTAATATTATAACTTGACTCAAACTATTCATTGTGTAGATATTTGATGACATGTCTCCAATGGAGCAACATGTCATAAAGGATGTTCGGGAGCACTGAGATGCATTTTTTTTAACCATTTGTAAATGATTAGATGTTTCAATGTTACATTTTGAGTTTAGGAACTCTTTTATGTGTAACTGTATTAAGTAAGTATGTTAGGTAAATATATTTAGGAACTTTGTTAAGTAAATATTACATTTTGATGCGTTAATAGAAACAATATTGTTAGGTAAATTTGGGATTCAATTTTTTGTAGATTTGGATATGGATAGTAGCACATATAAATCAAATATTTAAAAAAACATCACTTTTTACACAGGTTAAAGTCACATTAGATATTAAAAGTCTTGTTTTTCACATCAGTTATAACATAATCACGTATAAAAGTGAGTTTCTTTTATACCTGTTCTGTTAACAATTGGTATAAAAGTGAGTTTTTTTAAATAATAGAGGCGACTTTTTTATACCTGATCCTAGAATATCAGGTGTAAATAGCAAACTTTTATACTTATTACAAAAATAACCGGTGTAAAAAATTAAACTTTTATTTCGGTTCCAGAATCGATGTAAAAGGACGAAACCTTTTTTAACAGGTATAAAAAGTAGTTTTTGACATAGTGTATGTAGAACTTGAAAACTTTATGTAAAAGGCTTTAAAAAACCTAGTGTAATTGTTGTATAGTTAAGAGAAATATTTAAACACACACATACACGCACACATACATACATACACACACACACACACATATATTGTATTGTATGCCTATACGTATCAACCAGATAAGACCACTTGTGAAGAATGATCGGTCGAATGATATGTCATCTAGTAAATGCTAGACAATTCAAATAATTAGCACATACACCGTTCGACTGTATAAGGAGGAAGATCGAATGGACAATCGAACACGTTAATTATTCCTAAACACTACCTTTAATCAAGATTATTTGTAAGAGTTACTTAACGGGTAATGGACCGTGATTGGGCTAGGATTAAGGTTTCATTAATCTCAAGGTTTATCTCGATATCTACAAATACAAGTCAAAGGTAAGAAGGTAGGAGAGCATTTATTGCGAATTTAAGACTTTGATGTGACCTCCAATTGGATTAATTACTGACTTAAGCATCAAAGTTCCTTTTACAGGTACACCCAGACGGTTTGGAGTGTAAGCAAGGACGGACCTTTGACTAAAGACATCCCAAATTACCTAAGCTAACTTGAAGTAAATTGTGAAGGAGTGTTGTGTGGAGACCCTACACCCAATATATATATATATATATATATATATATATATATATATATATATATCTATCTATCTATATATAGATAGATAGATATATAGATATATATATATATATATATATATATATATATCTATCTATATATATATAGATAGATAGATATATCTATCTATATAGATATATCTATATATAGATAGATAGATAGATAGATATATCTATCTATCTATCTATATATAGATAGATAGATATATATATATATATATATATCTATATCTATCTATATATATAGATATCTATCTATATATATCTATCTATATATATAGATATCTATCTATCTATATATCTATCTATATATATAGATAGATATATATCTATCTATATATCTATATATATATATATATATCTATATATATATATAGATATATAAAGAGAGAGAGAGAGAAAGAAAGAGAAAGGAGGGGATAGAGAGGGAGAGAGGGGAGACAAAGGGAGAGAGAAAGAAAGAGGGAGAGAGAGAGATGTAACCACTAAACTCTCTTATATCAAATGATTTGAATATATATTTTCCTCTTCCATTAAATGTTAGTATTCTTGTTTCTATACTTAATGCTCAATTTGATGTGACCAGTCATAGCTTGATGCTTGGCTCATAGGTATTGGAATCGTTTGAAACCTAGACCTTGGAATAAGATGCCTAATGGAGCTTGTATCCAGGAATGAAGCTCAACCTATTAGATATCTTAAACTCTTGTTCATAAAGTAGGTTTATTTATTATGGGTTCATGGGATTGACTCTTAATAATGAACTTAGACTCATTTTACTAAGGGATTAAGGTTTGAGTAGAATTGCAGGTTGACATTAGTGGAGAGGATGTGGGTTTTTATAAGCAAAAAAGTGAAGTCGATCAAATATTATTCCAACAATATCAACCCATACCATTTCTAACCTTTTTCAATTTCTAAGTGTCTTTAATTTCCAAACTTCATCTTTATCATTTATTCATCAATTTACTTTATTATACATAATCTCAAATTATGAAACTATTTTTTAGTTTAGATTAGTTATTAATTGTATGATTATTTAGTATTACGTGAATCTTTTGGAAAACAATATTCAGTCTTACTGATTATTACTTGTGGTGTCGTTGTTGGCAACCCATGTTTAATACTAGACTATTGTGAAATTTTTAACCTATTTAGACTTTATTCTTGTATTCATAATTTATTATTTTCATTGTAATTAGATATTTAAATTATTTGGGCTAACTTGTAGCTCTAGTTTTATTATTTTCTAGTGTATACAGGGTACCATCCATACAAGGAGGATTGTGTCTTCAGAACCACTCCTTATAGACCATAGGATTGAGAAAACAATTCAAAGGAATAATAGTGACACAATGAGATAATGAGTTTTAGCACAACAAGTTGCCCTCGTCTTTTTTTCTTCTGTGCTAAATAATTTGATATTTATTTTAAAGAGGAGATTGTTGGAGCGGAACAACCTCCAAGGCGAACCATAGAGGACGCAATCACCTATACAAGCTCGAGAAATTTCCAATTATTGTGAGACTTATTATGAGTGAGAAGGGTGCAGAAATGAAACCTTCTCTTTTATAGCTCATAAGCTCTCATCAATTCTTTGGCAATGACAATGAATACCTACACACTCACCTTGTTACTTTCTATGAGTTTTTTTGGCTTAGTGGGAATCAGAAGGGAGGATGAAGAAGCGTTATATATGAAATTATTTCGATTTTCTCTAGTTGGAAAAGCTAAGGCTTGGCTTCAATCATAACCTAATCACAACTTGACTAGTTGGGAGAATGTGGAATTCAAATTCCTAGCTCATTTTTTCCAACCATCCAAGAGTTCCAAGGTCAAGGCCGCGATCACTACTTTTTTCAAGGTGTAGATGAACCATTATGTGAAGCTTTAGAGAGATTTAAAGCTTTGTTGAGAACAAGATTTTTTGAATGAATGGAACTCCTTAGTCAACACATGCCCAAGTTGCCTCAATAGATGCCGACCATGAAAGTTAATGCCCAACCTAACAAGTGATGAAATATGACTTTTATGGAGGTGACCATCCTAATGGTCATTGCCAAGCTCTTGAGGGTTCTCAAGGCGAAGAAGTTAATTATATAGAGACCTAAGAATGCCAAAATTTCTTCAACAACTATTTCCCTAATTCTTCCTATAAAGGATGAAGATAAGAACAAGGAGTCTCTAGTATTATAAATCCCTCCCAATAGCACCCATATGTGCATGAGCGCACTACAAAGCTAGAAGAGACTCTTCAACTATGCATGCAACAATCCCTTCAAAATCAAAAGAACATTGATGCATCTATAAAAAAATTGGAGGTCTAAGTAGGTCAATTAGCTAAGCAACTAGCAAACCAACAAGGTCAAAAATTCTCTGCAGATACCCAAGTCAAACTTAAGAAGGAATGCAAAGATATTATAACAAGGTGTGGAAAAGAGGTTATGTTAGGTGACACAGAGAGGTTGGAAAATAAAGAGAAGAAAAAGAATGAAGAAGAGATTCATGCAGAAAAAGAAATTGATAAAGAGATTATTGTGGAAGAAGAAAATAAAAATGGGGAGAAAGAAAAAGAAAACAAGGAAAAAAATGACAAAAAGAGAAAGTTGTTTGAAACACCTTCCATATTCTCAAAACTCTTTAAAAAAAGAGAAGGAAAGACAATTAACTCTGTTCAAGGACATCTTGAAGCAATATGAAATCACAATGTGCTTCTCTAAAGCACTACAATAAAAACCCTCTTATGCTAAATTCATGAAAGATTTCCTTGGCAAAAAGAAGTACATAAAAGAACAAATCGTTGAGGTTCAATGGAATTGTAGTGTCATTATTCAAAAGACTTTTCCTCCACAATGCAAGGATTCAGGTAGCTTCACCAACCCTTAGGCCATTGGAAATCGTGATATGGAGAAAACTCTCATTGACTTAGGGAGTAACATTAATTTGATTCCCCTATTTCTACTTAAGAAGATCGGTGGTGTTGAAGCCAAGCCAACAAGGATGACCTTATAGTTAACAGATAAGTCCATCAAGTACTCCTAAGATGTGGTGGAAGATGTGGGGTAGACAAGCTCGAATTCTCATTGGACTTTGTGATGATGGAAATGGAAGAAGATGAAAGGGTATCCCTCTTCCTTAGAAAACCATTCATGAAGACAACCAAATTTGTCATTAATGTTGATGATGGAATCATGGCATGCTTTTAAGTTGCTTGAGAAAAGCTCCAATTGTTTCTTTGCATAAGGAAATGAAGAGGGAGATGAGAAAGAGGATATTCCAATTCAAGACAAAGTGATCAAGTTTATGGGCTATTAAAGATGTCAAAGCTGATAAAAGGATTGAAATTTGAGTTACTTACTTGAAGGCAACCTAACGCTCTAAACATTTCTTTTTACATAATCTAGGTTTTTGATGTAGTTGTGTTTGTGTGTGCATTTGTGAAATGTGAAAGTATAAGTTGTGTATGCTTTTTTCTCTTTCATGTGTTGCATTAAGCCTTTAGTGTTGTCAATGTGGTTTTAATGTATGGTTAGGTTAGTCTTAGCATAGTTTTTATTTGAGTGCATGTGCATAAGTGTTGAGTGTAAAAGTTTAAATATTGAAAGGCAAAACCTATAAAAAAAATCATAGTCACTACATCTCTATTGCTCAACCTTGCCTTGTACCACTCAACTTCAACCTAAAAAGGGCTTTTAGAGCTTCACTGCTCAGCAGTAGATATGTGGCGCTTAGGACCATACTAGTAAGTGTTGAAATTCTTTTTTTATGCACCATTGAAAGATAGAGTGTGTATGCCTAGCAACAACATCTGTTCTGGTTGTGTCTTAGGCTTGAGTGCATATTATGAATGGCCCAAACCCCTTTCTAAAACCTTAATCTCTAAAACTCCACTTTAGAAACCCAAACTCTAACCTAATTTGTCCTAAACACCCTAAATTTCAAGTTTTCCCAACTTCCCCTTCCAAAACCCTAACTTAGTTTCTACTTCATCATCCAAAACACAAAGCAGAACAGTTAATTGCATCCTGCCATCGCTTAATCCCATCACCCCTTACTTTCACTTTTGCATACCTTCTAGCGCCTTTCTCTCCTTAACCCTAACCTGTCTCCATGCCCAACTTTCACTCACATTTACACACTCTTCCTTTACACTAACAACCATCCTCTACCCACATCACGGTTGAATTTAGGTTGTGGAGTTACCCACACATGTTAGGTTTAACAATGCTACCTCTAATCCTCTTGGACCTTAGCACTTTTATTTTCTTTTGTTTGTGTTGTCCAAGTAAATTTTAAGTACCTTTTGTTTTTCCCTTGCATTAATTCGTCAGTGCTACATTTCGCCGAGTTTATTGGTTAGGTTACTACATTAGACGTTCCATGTTTAGCATTAGTGTTTGTCTAACTTTTTTCTGTGTATAGTTGTTTGTTGGGTCAAATTTTGAACCTTGCTTTTAGCTATGGTGTTTTTTGTTCGATACTCCTCGACCATATACAGGGCACACTCAACACTGGTGCTATAGAGGGAATTGCTTTGGATCCCGCTCAATTACACCTTTTGAGCACTAAATGCAAAAAATTAGGTTATACTAACACTAGCAATGATTTTTTATTTCGAGGGGCTCTGCATTTTCCCATTGTCTTTCGTTAAATTTTTCTACACTTTCTTTGCACGTTTCCAGCTTGTACATGAAAATGTATAATTGTTTTGTTGAACTTTTCTCCAATTACTAATAGTAGAATGCTACCTTTGCTTATATATATATATATATATGTACATATACATATATACATATACATATATACATATAGATATATGTATATACATATACATGTATATATATAGATATACGTATATATATATATATATATATATATACGTATATACATATATATATATATATATATATATATATATATATATATATATATATATATATATATATATATATATATATATATATATATATATATGTACATATATATATATATATATACATATATATATATACATATACATATATAGATATACATATATATACATATACATATATACATATACATATATACATATACATATATACATATATACATATACATATACATATATACATATACATATACATATATAGATATACATATATAGATATACATATATATACATATACATATACATATATACATATACATATATACATATATATATACATATACATATATACATATACATATACATATATATACATATACATATATATATATATATATACATATTTATATTTAGGATGGCATCTTCCTCAGGCCTAAATGTTACAAAACCATTGTTGGCCAGACATTTAAAGGCTAAAACCGAAAGGACATGTTTTATTCTCACCGATTCCTGATCAAACAACATGAAGATAAATTATGCTTTGGTTCAAAACATGAGATTTTTAATGGAATGAATGGTCGACTTACAGGTTAGAGAGGTACTTAAATTTCAGGAAGAGTTCCTCTAGAGACTGTAGAATAACTTGGCATATACAATGATCAAGACCGTTACCTTAGCTTTATACGAGGAAGATCCATGATCTTTGATGTATAGACTATCAATACCTTCTTTAAAATAGAGTGGAAAATGGCTACACACCATGTCAATATGTCGAGTTAGTAGAACGAGGTGTTGATTACGAGAAGATTAAGAGGCCTTTGAGCATCCCAGGAGCCATTTTCCATAGGAATAGGCAACAACAACCCATCCACTTCAAGGGATAATTCTTCACCTAGGTGAACAAGCTTTGGTTATCTTATATGCACTTCAACCTCTCCCTATGCTCCCATGTCTTTCACATCGCAATGGGTCGTTCCATCATCTTTTATAGCATTCTCATGGGTCGATCCTTTAATATGGGAAGTCTCATTACCAATGAAATTCGCTAGTGTGCCCATGCTACCAATACAAAGTTTCCTTTTGTGTACCCCTTTTTGGTCACATATTTGTGTGTTGGTTGGAGTTGATACTTCCACTCCATCACTTGAGAGTCCTCGTTGGGCGATTAACTTAGGCTATTACACATAATTTTACCTAGAGGATAAGGAAAGCTTAGTTGTACTACTACTACTTGACGGTATCGGAGGGGGTATTTTTCGAAGAGTATAGCGCAGCGGAATTAAGACTCAGAGAGCGGAAAACGTATTTGATCACAATTAAACTTAATTTGGTCCTTTTAGTAAAAATAATTTTCTTTCAGAAAATTAATCAAACAGTTGATGAACGTACAATAAAATGAGTATAGGGAATAAGAAGAACAACACAGAATTTTTATCCTGGTTCGAATCAAAAGATTCTACATCCAGTCGTTAATCACTATAAATAGTGATTAACCTTTTTCACTAAAAAATTGTTTAACAGATTACAAGATAATGAACAATAAAAATGAGTAGAACCACTCTACCAACTTGAAGAGAACCGCTTCAGCAATCGACCAACGATTCACAAGCTTCTCCTTTCACAAGACCAGGCAGAGCACCTTGCTAACTTGAAGAGAGTCTGCTCCGACTATCGACACACGATACGCGAGCCTCTCCTTTCACAAGACCAAGCAAGGGAACAATGAACAAAAAGCTTTCTGAGAACGTTCCTCTGACACACAGTGTTCTAAGCTTTCTCAGTTCAAAAACAACGTTCCTTTCTAATTTCTCCAAAACAAAATATATAGCCAAGTACACTGAATGCCAAAGGTCAGCTCCCAACTGCCATGAATAATCGATTATTGTAAGTGATAATCGATTATTCAAGTCCTTTATAGGTTTTCAAAAATGTGATAATCGATTATATGAAGTGATAATCGATTATTCAAGTATGACTTGTGATAATCGATTATTGCTTCATCATAATCGATTATTGTAGTTAAAAATGTAAGTTTATAAGGTTTACAAGAATTTCCTACTACATTTAATTTCTACAAATTGCTTTTAACTAATTCTAATATCTTCTACAACTAAAACTTCTTGTAGCATCATCAAAACAAATTTCTTCAAGATTTACCAATACTCCTTATTGGTAACAATCTCCCCCTTTTTGATGATGATCAAAAATTCAATTTTAAAAGCAAGTTTGGCTTACCTGCAAAACATACAAGCTAACAAACAACAACAAGGTTAGCAATACCTGTAATAATTTATACTTCTCCCCTTGTATTATTCTTCTCCCCCTTTTTGATCAGTAGCAAAAAGATCGGATGTTAAAGGCTCCCCCTAAATATGATCTCCCCCTCAATTAATCAAAGGATGCATATAATCAAGAGATCATTTTATTTATGAAAATAAAGATTACATTATAAGAAGAATGGAAAAACTAGCCGTTTATGGTCGTTTATAGCCGTTATGGGATGCTCCAACGGCTCCATTTTTTAAACTGTCAGCGTGATAATCGATTATGGCTCGTGATAATCGATTATCCGTTCAATAATTACTGCCCAGAATTGCATGATAATCGATTATGCATAATGATAATCGATTATCTGCTCAAGATTTTCCAGAATTGAATTTAATGCATGAATAATCGATTATAACTTAGTGATAATCGATTATGAAGCGTTAAGTTTACGAAAAATGCAAAAAATTGCATAGATTTTGATTCTAAGATATGTCTAACACTCCTAACTCTCTTCTAAGCTTAAAAAAAAATCTATCTCCAGGTTTAACAAGAAAGCATTTCAGCTAGCACAATCAGTTCAAAAACTAATTTTGACAGCATAAATTTCAACTTCCCAAACATCAACTATGATTCATGCACTCTCATATCCCAATTTATTCAACTTCATATATTCAACTATGCATATCAAAACAACATATGCAAAAATTCAATCACAAGAGCTGATTCATGTGCTATCTTTCAACATTTTCTTTTTTTAAACAAAATAATTTACATCAAAATTATGCAAATTTGATAAGTTCATTTTCTGAAACCAGGCTCTCAATATATATTATCATAACTCATTCATTATGCATTTGAACTTAAAAACAAATGTCCACAGAACTAACTTTGAAATAAAAATGACAATTCAATTTTCACATATCTTAATCATCAAAAATTGCTAATGAAAATCTGTCAGCCAACTCATTTAAATGACTTTTTCATAGTTTTTGATGCTTGACAGAGATTACACCAAAGGTAACTTCAAAGTACTAATGAAATTGAATACTAAGCCAGTTAAACACAAATTCAATAGATAATTATCAACAAAGCACTGAAATAACAATGCACATGGCTTTACATGACATGAATGAAATTCAATACATGAATATCTTAAATAAATGAATTTCACTTGATCAAAATGTGTAAACAGACAAGAACACACCATAGGATGAATGAAACAGTGATGAACATATCATTTGCTCAACCAGGAATGAATATAACAGTAACTAAATAATGGAAGATCAAGTAAATACAAGATGCAACATCATAGTTTATGGGGTCTGTTGATAGAGGTTAGAGACAATTTACTTTATAACAGGAATCCAAGCATATTTTCCATTTGGAACATCAAAATGTTTAATTCTACATTTGTTTGAAGAGTGCCCCTTTTTCATACAATAAAAGCAACAAACATCATGCACCTTGTTTTTCACAAAAGTCCCTTTCTCAACCCAAACTCTACGAGTTCTCTTAACTTTAGACTTTTTATGAAGATGCATGTTTATATTTCTAAGATTGCTCTTCCTAAAAACATTTTGAACATGTGAGATAGGCTTGATTTCCTTAGAAAGTAAATTTTCCAATATGTCAATGTCAAACATGTGACTTTTACAAGATAAACACTCAACAGGTTTTTCATTTGAATTAGATTCAGACAATTTTGTTTCAAGATTACTAACTTTGTTTCTTAATATGACTTCCTCATCTAATGCATTATCATACTTAATTTGCAATTGTTTAAATTCCTTTTTCAAATTTTTATGAGCAACATTCAATTTTTCAGATTCATCAAGTAATTCAAGAAACGCCTTTTGTAAGTCAAATTCACTAGATTCATAGCTAGAATTACTTACTTAGCTTCCAGCATCATCAAAATTAGCCGTCAAACACAAGTTTATTTCTTCAACAGAATCACTTGAACTAGAGGTGGTTGATGCATTATCCTTCGAGGCAATGTGAACCTTCTTCTTCTTGTGAATTTTCTTTTCTTTTCTTTCTTTACTTCTTTTGTTGCTTGAACAGTCAGCTTTCAGATGGCCTCTTTCACCACATCCATAACATTTGAAACTTGCAGAGGAACCTTGATAGTCCTTCTTTTCCTTCAAGATTTGGCTGTCAGATGATTTAACATTGGCCATCAAGCATAAATTTTCTTGCTCACTAGAATCGCTTGAGCTTGAGGAGTTTGATGTAGAGCATGAATTCGAACAAGTCAACTTAGCCACATTCGATACTTCATCATGAGTGACTCTTAAAAATTTCCACATTTCCTGAGCACTTTTATAAATAGATACTTTGAAAAAATCATCAATGGTTAGTGCAGATAAAATTATATTCCGAGCCTTAATATCAAATTGGGCTCTTCTATTTTCCTCAACAGTCCAGTCAAAATATGATTTTTCTACTTCTACACCATCAACTGTATTTTTAGGAATATAAGGACCATTTTGTACAGCTTCCCAGATACCTTTATCAACAGACCCCATAAAAATCTTCATTCTCACTTTCCAAAACGCATAGTTATCACCAGTAAACAATGGAGGTCTGTTAATGGAAGCACCCTCAGCATATACATGGTTTTGATTGTGACCAGCCATTTTCGCAAAATTTGAAAAACTATCAAAGCAAGCTCTGATACCAATTGACGGTATCGGAGGGGGTATTTTTCGAAGAGTATAGCACAGCGGAATTAAGACTCAGAGAGCGAAAAGCGTATTTGATCACAATTAAACTTAATTTGGTCCTTTTAGTAAAACTAATTTTCTTTCAGAAAATTAATCAAACAGTTGATGAACGTACAATAAAATGAGTATAGGGAATAAGAAGAACAACACAGAATTTTTATCCTGGTTCGAATCAAAAGATTCTACGTCCAGTCGTTAATCACTATAAATAGTGATTAACCTTTTTCACTAAAAAATTGTTTAACAGATTATAAGATAATGAACAATAAAAATGAGTAGAACCACTCTACCAACTTGAAGAGAACCGCTTCAGCAATCGACCAACGATTCACAAGCTTCTCCTTTCACAAGACCAGGCAGAGCACGTTGCTAACTTGAAGAGAGTCTGCTCCGACTATCGACACACGATACGCGAGCCTCTCCTTTCACAAGACCAAGCAAGGGAACAATGAACAAAAAGCTTTATGAGAATGTTCCTCTGACACACAGTGTTCTAAGCTTTCTCAGTTCAAAAACAACGTTCCTTTCTAATTTTTCCAAAACAAAATATATAGCCAAGTACACTGAATGCCAAAGGTCAGCTCCCAACTGCCATGAATAATTGATTATTGTAAGTGATAATCGATTATTCAAGTCCGTTATAGGTTTTCAAAAATGTGATAATTGATTATATGAAGTGATAATCGATTATTCAAGTATGACTTGTGATAATCGATTATTGCTTCATCATAATCGATTATTGTAGTTAAAAATGTAAGTTTATAAGGTTTACAAGAATTTCCTACTACATTTAATTTCTACAAATTGCTTTTAACTAATTCTAATATCTTCTGCAACTAAAACTTCTTGTAGCATCATCAAAACAAATTTCTTCAAGATTTACCAATACTCCTTATTGGTAACACTACTACCACCACCATGACATTGTCGTCAGCAACTAGTTGACCCCCACCCTAATGCACATAAGATGCTGGAAATAAGGATGCAGTTGAGGGAAGCAAAGCTAGAGGCACTCCATAAAAGTAGAGTGGCAACTTCAGAGATTATTAGGGATATATCTCTATCCATGCTAGAGCTAAACACCCTATCTCTTGAGGAATTTATTGTTAAAGTGGCATGGCCTGGGATTAGGCCCATTGTACAGGACGAGGTGGAGTAGTTGCTGTTGAAGATGGAGAGAAGGAGGATGATGATGACGAGGATAAGAGTGAAGACAATGTTTCCTGAGCACTAGTGTTAAGACTGACTCTTTTGCATGACTCTTTTTGTGGATAATCCTTAGATTTAAATTCATGTTTTTAGTTTCTTTTCATCTTTTTTATTTTTTAAGTTTTTAGTTATGGAACTTTTATAACTTGCGTAGTGGGATAATTTTAATGCATATGGTTTAGTTACTTGAATGAATTATAATTGTGCATGATTTGAATGAAAATCTTTTATGCTTGCTCTTGATCAAAATGTGAACTACTTTGAAGATATATTTGAGATGGTATTTGGTTGTGTTTGTTGAGCATAAGTTGTGGTTGCTCTCATTTATCATTACATAGGTTTATGCTTTATTTTAATTATGTGCAAACCTTTTAAAATTTAAAGGAAAACTTTCTCGTTTTTAGAACCTTGAGCTTAGTGAAATATTTTTTACCACCTTACCTTTAGTTATAAGAAGAACATGTACTCCAGGGTCATGAAAATAGTTCAAGTTTTGGAAAGTTCACCAAAGTCATAAAAGAGCATTGAGAAGAATAAAAAATAATTGTAAAGAATGAAAGTTTGTGGATATAAGTTGGGAATTGGTTTTATTTGGTTTGGTGTAAAGGGGAGAAGAATGCTATATCATGATTTGATATGTTTGCTCTCTTAGGTCAAGGTGCTTTTGTTATCTAGAAATTGCAAATCTTCTTGTTAGCACAGTGACAACACAAGCCATAAAAGCCCTTGAGATGATAACATGATTGTGAATGTGTTTAATAATATTATTGAAACAAAGAGAAAAGTTGAATTGTGTGAAAGTGTGATGATAGAGAAAATGACACATATCCCCTATACACTAGTGTGCTTGAGTGAAACACTTCTTGAGCAAGCAAGAATGATTGTTATTTGTTGTGATTCTTTGAAATTATTTTCTTGAGTTACTATATCATTGTAGATGAAATGTTTTTCTCGGCCAAGTTGCCTTTTGCTTGAGGACAAGGAAGATTCTAGACCAATAACATATTATCTAATTCAAGTCTCACAAAATAAAATTTTAACAATTATTAGTTCACAATCATTACACCTCAACTCAATGACACAAACAAAATTTCACAGATTCAATAGCTATTAAGTAATACAATTCATCCAAACACTAATTTAAACTAAAATAAGCAATATGCACGCAAAACCAATCAAATCATAATAACTTAACATCTTTAGTTTTCCTCACTTCACAAAACAACTTAAGGTAGCTCTAGAACAAAAAATATACCTCCAAGGTTACAAGATGCTCTATCTACACATAAAAACATCATAAACACGATCAAATCATACCTTTATGATCACTCGTTAATAAAAACTCATAGAATATAAAAAGAACACATGCAAGCGAGATAACTGTTAACAAAAATCACCTATGAAGTTTTGATGATGAACAGAGTTGCACCAGTCAAGACAAATTGAAGATTTATGTATTGTTATAAAGCTTTTATAATAATCAAAGTTAATGTAACAGTGCTCACAAATGTATTAGGATTGATTCTTGTAATTTATATTTAAATACTGTTGAGAATCGTCCACAATCTGTTTTAATCGATTAAACCCAGCTTTAATCGATTAAAACCGAGGCTTGCTCTGAAAACCCAAGTGCCCCTGTAATAATCGATTAAAGCTGATAATAATCGATTAGTTAATCGATTAGTCCTGAGAATAATCGATTAACACTAGCCGTTGGGAATTTCAGATTTGAAAAACTAGCCGTTGTACTCATTTTAATCGATTAATACTTGTGTTAATCGATTAAATGCGTTAGATGGCCCGTTTTCAAAGAATGGAAGGGTATTAGGATGAGTCTATAAAATGGCTCATTCTTAATCTCAAAAAGAACTCTTCCCTTGTGCTAAAGAACTCTGAACTCTTTGAGAACTCTGTGAGATTGTTGAAGCTAAGGAAACTCTTGTCTGCAAAGTCCTGAAGTGCTACTGCGGTGACAGAGGAATAGCTTGTTCATCCTTGGTGTATCCGAGGAAGTGTCTGGAAGAGAATCATCCTTCGTGAAGCATTCGAAGGAGGTGGTCATCCTTTGTGAAGATTCAAAGGAGGTGTAAGTTCGTCTCTTGTGGTTTCAAGAGAGGTGGTATTTCTAAGCTGTTACAAATTGTTTTTCTGTGTGACTAATATTTGTAACTGTTTTGTGTTAGTGAAAAAGGTTTATCTTGTTTGAGATAAGCGACTGGACGTAGGATCCCAGTGATCTGAACCAGGATAAAATCACCTATGCAATTTTTCTCTTTCCCTTACTCTATTATTTATATTTAACTATCTGCTTAGTAAGAAAAATTAAGAGAAAAATATCAAAAGGAGAAATAAAAAGTATACAACCAATTCACCCACCCCCCTTCTTGGTTTGTTCCATGCTAATAATTCCGTTGCAGCGATTCTAACAATTGGCATTAGAGCTTGCTTTGATAGTCATTCAAATGGCAGGATCACATCAAACCTTTGCAGAGGGTGCATCAATCAATAGACCCCCACTATTCACAGGTGAGAACTATGCATTCTGGAAGGTAAGAATGCAAATATTTATTGAATCTATTGATTGTGAAATTTGGGATGTTATTGCATCTGGTTCTTCTGTTCCTACTAACAATATACAGGAACCAAAGCCCCGTGGTCAATGGACCATTGAAGAAAAGAAAAGATTTCAGAATGACGTAAAAGCCCGGAATATCATTGCATCAGCATTAACTGTTGATGAGTTCTACAGAGTTTCTGTCTGCAAAACTGCTCAAGAAATGTGGGACGTACTTAGAGTGACGCATGAAGGAACAGATGATGTAAAGAAGGCAAGGAAGAACTCCCTAATTCAAGAGTATGAAATGTTCCGGATGAAGCAAGGAGAAGCAATTTCAGACGTTCAAAAACGCTTCACCAACATTGTCAATCATCTCATTGGACTGGGTAAGTTATTTGATACCGATGAACTTAACATTAA
Source organism: Vigna nakashimae (assembly GCA_034642375.1). Lineage (NCBI taxonomy): Eukaryota > Viridiplantae > Streptophyta > Magnoliopsida > Fabales > Fabaceae > Vigna > Vigna nakashimae. Next base: position 11,793,295 of record CM067764.1, on the reverse strand, counting down.
AATCTTGAAGTCTTTAGACAGGTCGTGGCAACCTAAGGTGACTGCAATCTCGGAGTCACAAAACCTCAACACCATGACTATGGCGGCACTCTTTGGAAAGTTGAGGGAACATGAACTAGATCTTGGAAGACTTGATGAAGAAGAAGCAAAAGCCAAAAACAACAAGAAGAGTTTGGCATTAAAGTCAGAGGTTGAAAGAAGCAAAGGCAAATCGGAAGATGAAGACTCAGACGAAGAGGAAAACTTAAGTCTTGTGATCAAAAGATTAAACAAGTTCATGAAGTCTAAAGGTAAAGGAAGGTTTAGATACGAAAAGAAAGATAATCAAGCATCTTCCTCAAATTACCGATGCTACAGCTGTGGAGAAAAGGGGCATCTAAAAGCAGACTGCCCAAATCAGAAGAAAGGTGAAGACAAAAAGGAGAAAAGATTCTTCAAGAAAAAGAAGGCATACATTGCATGGGAAGACGACAATGAGTCCATTTCAGATTCAAGCGATTCAGATGAAAAAGCAAACATCTGTTTGATGGCAGATGATGATAATGTCAGCCAAGTAAGTAGCTCACATTATTCTGATAATGATAGTCACGTTGATGAAGAGGAATTGCATGAAACATATGCTGCATTGTTAATTGAATCTGAAAAATTAAATATTTCTCATAAAAAGCTGAAAAAGGATTTTAAAATTTTAAAATCTAAATTTGACAACCTTCTTGAAGAAAATAAAAATTTGAAGTTTACTTCTGAAAATCTCACTAAAATAAATTATGCTTTGAAAACTGAATTTACAAATTCATCTGAAGAAAACAGAAGTTTGAAAAATAAATTTTTATATCAAGCAGAAGAAATCAGGAATTTGAAAAGTAAAGTTTTATATTATGAAAATGAAAAATATATTACTAATAATGAATGTGAGTCTTGCATAAAATTCAAATATTTTTCTGAAAATACAACTACTGGAGAATGTAGTAAAACCTCTGAAAATAAAGCTGTTGAGAAATTCGTTCCTAAAAATAAATATAAAATCCGCAAAGCATGGGTAGAAAAAGGAACGATTAACAGAAACACAAATGTTGTATCCTGCTTTTACTGCATGAGAAAAGGTCATACCTCAAACAAATGCAGAATTAAACGCTTTGGTGTTTCTAGTGGAAGATATATTTGGGTTGCTAAATAATTTGAATCTAACCCAAAATGACCCATACAAAGAAGTTGGGTACCTAAAATAGCTTGTTTGTTCCTTTCTTTTGCAGGTATTACAAAAATCAAGAAAAGTCATGTGGTGTCTCGATAGTGGTTGCTCAAAACACATGACAGGAGACAGGACGAAGTTCACAAACTTTAAAGAAAAGGGACAAGGCTTTGTTACCTATGGTGACAACAACAAAGGAAGAATTCTTGGAAAAGGGGATATAGGAAGCAAAGACACCTTGATGATCAAAGACGTGCTATATGTAGAAGGACTGAGGCATAACTTAATTAGCATAAGTCAAGTGTGCGACAAAGGATTCAAGGTAACCTTTGAGAAGAATTCTTGCATTATTTTTAAGAGTGATTCTTCTGAAATTGCATTAAAAGGAGTTAGACATAATAATATTTATTTAATTGATTTAGAAAATGTATTAAATAAAAATATTTCATGTTTAGTTGTTAAAGAGGAAAACCCATGGTTATGGCACAGACGTGCTGCTCATATACATATGCAACAACTTAATAAACTTGTATCTAGAGATCTAGTAATTGGTTTACCAAAATTAAAGTTTGTAAAAGATAAATTGTGTGATGCATGTCAAAAGGGGAAACAAGTTAAAAATTCCTTTCATTCAAAAAATGTTGTTTCTACTTTAAAACCTTTGGAACTTTTACATTTGGATTTATTTGGTCCTTCAAGGATAAAAAGTTTTGGTGGAAACTAGTATGCTTTAGTTTTTGTGGATGATTTTTCAAGATATACTTGGACCCTGTTTCTCACTCTTAAAAGTGAAGCTTTTAAAGAATTTAAAAAGTTTGCGGTTTTAATTCAAAATGAAAAGGATCTAAGAATAAAAGTTATTAGAAGTGACCATGGTGGTGAATTTCAAAATGAATTATTTGAAAATTTTTGTGAAGAACATGGTATTTCTCATAACTTTTCTTCGCTTAGAACTCCCCAACAGAATGGAGTCGTAGAAAGGAAGAATAGATCCTTAGAGGAACTTGCTCGTACTATGTTAAATGAAAATAATGTTCCTAAACAATTTTGGGCTGATGTTGTGAGTACTGCTTGCTATGTTTTAAATAGAATGATAATTCGACCAATTTTAAAACGTACTCCTTACGAACTTTTCAAAAATAGGAAACCAAATGTTTCCCATTTAAAAATCTTTGGATGCAAATGCTATGTTTTAAACAATGGAAAACAGAATTTGGGAAAATTTGATTCAAAAGCTGATGAAGGAACTTTTCTTGGATATTCTTTAACAAGCAAAGCATATAGAATTTTTAATAGAAAAACGTTCACAATAGAGGAATCCATACATGTTACTTTTGATGAAATTGTGGACCTTGAGGCAAAACCTCTTGAGTCAGAAGAATCTGATGCAGGAACAAGTGAAAATTCATCAAAGGAGACAAATGAAGAGAAGAATTATGACAATCCTCAAGATGAAGATTTAAATAAATTATGGCAACAACCTAGAAGATTATCTTTGGACAACATAATTGGCGATATCACACAAGGGGTAAACACAAGAAGTAATACTGCAAATTATTGTATGAATGTTGCTTTTGTGTCACAGATTGAACCAAAGAATATTAAAGAAGCCCTTCAAGATGAAAAATGGTGTATCGCAATGCAAGAAGAACTCAACCAGTTTGAAAGAAATCAAGTATGGGAATTAATTCCCATAAAAGACACTCATCAAGTAATTGGAACTAAGTGGGTGTTCAGAAACAAACTGGATGAAGAAGGAAACATCACCAAGAATAAAGCTAGGCTTGTTGCAAAAGGATATAGTCAAGAAGAAGGTATAGATTATGATGAGACATACGCTCCAGTTGCCAGGTTAGAGGAATTACGCCTACTTCTTGCTTATGCATCTATAATGAAATTTAAATTATTTCAAATGGATGTTAAAAGTGCTTTTCTAAACGGTTATATCAAAGAAGATGTATTTGTTGAACAACCACCTGGTTTTGAAGACTTTAAAAACCCAAATCACATCTACAAATTAAAGAAAGCACTATATGGTTTAAAACAGGCACCTAGATCTTGGTATGAACGTGTGAGCAATTTTCTTGTAGAAAATAATTTCAACAGAGGAAAAATTGATTCAACATTATTCATTAAAAAGAATGGAAAACATTTTCTACTTGTTCAAGTATACGTGGATGATATTATTTTTGGTTCATCTAACGCAACTCTTTGCGAGAATTTTGCTAAGTCCATGCAGCGAGAATTTGAGATGTCAATGATGGGAGAACTTACTTTCTTCCTCGGGCTTCAAATCAAACAAATGGAGGAAGGAACCTTTATATCTCAAACCAAGTATTGCAGGGAAATCCTTAAAAAGTTTGAGATGGACAATGATAAAGAAGCATCGACTCCCATGGGGACATCCTGCTACTTAGACAAAGATGAGACAGGTAAAGAGGTAATCCAGACCAAATACAGAGGTATGATTGGCTCTTTATTATATCTCACTGCTAGTAGACCTGACATCATGCAAAGTGTATGTGTGTGTGCTAGGTTTCAGTCAAGCCCTAGAGAGTCTCATCTCACTGTGGTAAAACGCATTTTTAAATACCTTAAGGGGACAACCTCCTTTGGTTTACAGTATCCTTCAGGCGCTGAACCTAGTCTTGTAGGATTTTCTGATGCTGATTATGGAGGCTGTAAAATTGATAGGAAAAGCACCAGTGGAACCTGTCACTTTCTAGGTAGTTCCTTAGTCTCTTGGCACTCTAAGAAACAAGCATGTGTAGCCTTGTCAACCATTGAAGCTAAATACATTGCTGCGGGTAGTTGTTGTGCACAGATCTTATGGATGAAACAGCAATTAGAAGACTATGATATTCATTTAGATCATATTCCGCTTAAGTGTGATAACACTAGTGCTATAAAACTCACCAAAAATCCTATCATGCATTCTAGAACCAAGCATATAGAGATTAGGCATCACTTCATTAGAGACCATGTCCAAAAAGGCGATTGTGAAATGGAGTTCATAGATTCTAAGCATCAATTAGCGGACATTTTCACCAAAGCATTGCCCAAGGATAGATTTTTTGAGCTTAGAAGAGATCTTGGAATATTAGAAATAGTAAAATAGGCATACTTGGAAGGAAAGGAAGCTCATCAAACAAAAATTCATTGATCTCTCTTGGTATACATCCTACAACTTCTCCTTTCCTAATCTCATCATTGAACAAGGAGTTCAACACCTAATGGAACTCCATGGAAGGTATTATCCGGATCTCGTTCGCACTTTCTATTATAATTTAAAGATCTGGGAGGGGGTTTTTCAAACAAGAGTAAAAGGTGTGGACATTGTCTTGGACAATGACATTTGGACAAATGTAGCAAAAGTCCCTGTCTTAGACCATTCTCAAACTATTCCAGATGACTTTGCTCAATTCAATAAGATAGCGGTGTACCAGTCCTTTCTCCGCAATCCTCGTCAGCACAATGCTCGTCTCTTCCTTGCTGGTGGACTTAAGATGGAAGAACGCCTCTTGCACTACCTAATTGTATGGATTTTGTGCCCTAGAGGATCAAATCATGCCCAATGCTCTGAGACTGATCTCATCATTATGTACGGTATACTTCAGAGCATTCCACTCAATTGGCCTCACCTGATTAAGACAATAATGTTCAAGGCCAAAAGGTTAGATGTTGCACCTCTTCCATATCCTCTTCTCGTTTCCCAAATTTGTGTGTTCAAAGGAGTAGATATCACAAATGAACACCATGAGACTGTCCTTCCGGGCCATAAGGTTGGAGATAATTCCCTGAGGCAAATGGGTTTTATCAAACAAGGACTCTCCTACATCCACCCTGAGGATGCCATTGATGGCAATGAAGATGAAGCTGCGGATATCCCCATGCCTGATCCCACACATGTTGCTGGCCCATCTCAAGTACATGAGGAATACAGTCTAGAAAGTCTCTCTAGACAAATGACTGAGATGACTCGCCTTCAAAATGAGATGATGAATATTCAAAACATCCGTCACGATGAAATTTGTACTCATCTCAGGAATTTAGACACTAGGGTTTCAGGATTAGAGCAACACTTTCTTAGTGATGAAAGAGATGAATTTTAGATCTTCCTTGCTTGTTTTGTTTTTATGCTTGTGTGCATCCTTAATAAAAAGTTGTTGTTTATTTCCTTTTTCTCTATGGCTTATCTCTTTTTATTTAAGGGGAGCACATGTTTTTTTTCTTCTGATCAAAAAGGGGGAGAAGATAGTTTAAAATCCTTATTTTCTATTAATCTCTCCTTTCATGAGTTGTGATTGTTTCAGATTATTAAAAAGCTTTAAACTCAGGAGAATTTTTGATCATCATAAAAAAGGGGGAGAATGTTAGCAAAAATCACCTATGAAGTTTTGATGATGAACAGAGTTGCACTAGTCAAGAAAAATTGAAGATCTATGTATTTTTATAAAGCTTTTATAATAATCAAAGTTAATGTAGCAGTGCTCACAAATGTATTAGGACTGATTCTTGTAATTTATATTTAAATACTGTTGAGAATCGTCCACAATCTGTTTTAATCGATTAAACCCAGCTTTAATCGATTAAAACTGAGGCTTGCTCTGAAAACCCAAGTGCCCCTGTAATAATCGATTAAAGCTGATAATAATCGATTAGTCATGAGAATAATCGATTAACACTAGCCGTTGGGGATTTCAGATTTGAAAAACTAGCCGTTGTACTCATTTTAATCGATTAACACTTGTGTTAATCGATTAAATGCGTTAGATGACCCGTTTTCAAAGAATGGAAGGGTATTAGGATGAGTCTATAAAATGGCTCATTCTTAATCTCAAAAAGAACTCTTCCCTTGTGCTAAAGAACTCTGAACTCTTTTAGAACTCTTTGAGATTGTTGAAGCTAAGGAAACTCTTGTCTGCAAAGTTCTGAAGTGCTACTGCGGTGACAGAGGAATAACTTGTTCATCCTTGGTTTATCCGAGGAAGTGTCTGGAAGAGAATCATCCTTCGTGAAGCATTCGAAGGAGGTGGTCATCCTTTGTGAAGATTCAAAGGAGGTGTAAGTTCGTCTCTTGTGGTTTCAAGAGAGGTGCTATTTCTAAACTGTTACAAATTGTTTTTCTGTGTGACTAATATTTGTAACTGTTTTGTGTTAGTGAAAAAGGTTTATCTTGTTTGAGATAAGCGACTGGACGTAGGATCCCAGTGATTTGAACCAGGATAAAATCACCTGTGCAATTTTTCTCTTTCCTTTACTCTATTATTTATATTTAACTATCTGCTTAGTAAGAAAAATTAAGAGAAAAATATCAAAAGGAAAAATAAAAAGTATACAACCAATTCAACCCCCCCCCCCTCTTGGTTTGTTCCACGCTAATAATTTCATTGCAGCGATTCTAACAATAACCTCATATGTAGAAGCAAAATAGTTTGGACAGAGAAAAGAGGTAAAAAATCAACTTACTTAGAATGAAAAAATTGATCAATTGATCTCGAAGAACTTATCGCCAAAAGTAATTATATGGTCTCAATTCTTCAAACAAACAACCTATAAGTAAGATACCTTATAGAGAAACAAAAGTTAGAAAAATGGTTTATAAAGATATAATGTTTTAAAATAATAAAACTCTAAAATTTCTATTTATAACTTAAGTATTTTAATATTAAAATAATTAAGTTTTATTATTTTAAATATACTATCAATTTTAAAATACAATTTTATAAGTCTTTACAAAAATTATATATTTTTAAAAATATTTTATTTTTAAATTACATATAATTTAAATTTAATTCATTAAGAAATTCATTTTATTCGTTGATTACTTTCTTCTAAAAATATTTGTAAAAAAAACATATCCAATATTAGTTAAACATGTATTTGTTTTGTCAGCACTCACTAGTACTTGACTATCTGTTGGTGCGTAGCTTCTTTTTGGAAAAGATAGTAATAACCTATTATTTGCATAAACAAGGTATAAATCGTAGAAAACCCCTTTGTAGGGTTTCATATTAAAAGTTAAAATGCACATGTCCTTTAACGTCGGATGCAACATCACTATTATATTTATGTCCTAAACCAATCCCTACTTAGCATACATACAAAACTTTATGCTGATAGGTGCCCAATTAGATGAGTACAACCTTTTACTGTTAAGAATATTCTATTTATGATGACACAACATTTTCATACGAAGTTTAAGAACAACCTGGCATATATGCCAGTTAGCAATTTTTTAGATTCTACTAAAGGGGCTTGTAGTGTCTGTCCATGGAGTTTGATTTCTTACTGGCTTTCATCCTTTTAATATCCTATCTAGGACTTTAATACGAGAATCTTAATAAGATACGGGATATAGTAGGTAGTTTATGTAATAGAGATTTTTTTATTAACTAAAATTTAGTACTTTACATAAGTTAATAAATATTTTATATATATATATATATATATATATATATATATATATATATATATATATATTAGTTAAAAATTATATCATCTCCAATCTTTGTCTGATTAATTGTGTAAAATTTTTATATTATTAATATATTGTCAACAATTGACAACATCCTTTTTTTATTTTAGATTAATTATTTTCAATAATTAATGTATTATTTGTCAATACATTGTTCCAATTTCTTCATCTTTTCATTTTTTTATAGTTATACTTAATTACTCATTTGATTCTTAGTTTGATCAAAAAATTTCAAGTTAGTTTATGTTTTTGAAAAAAATTCAATTGCATTCTAACTTTCGAAAAAAAAAATATCTAAATTATATTCTTTTAACAAAAATTACTAGTAATGTTAAAAACATGTTATTAACAAAAAGTATTCTTTTATCTATGATTTTTTTAATTTTGTACAAAAAGATATTGTTGCCTATAACATCCCAAAAATATAGTAATCACCATATCATAGAATTAATTACATTTCATAATAAAACAGTGCAGTCTTACATTAATACTACGCTCAAAAACCGAACGTCATTAAGTACAGCTTTATGTACAATATAAGAGAAATGAGAAAGAGTCAGGAGCGAACGGTTTTATAAAACTTAGTACATAACGTTCAATTACAACTCAAATAACATCTAATACTACTGAACGATCTAAGGCTCGGCTTTTACTTCAACGTCCACCAGGTTCTCCTCTTCCATCACTTCTTCCAACAGAGTGTCTCCTTCTGCTCACATCCACACGAATGATCATAGCAATGACAGGACGGACGTACAGATACAGGACAACACAAAGAAAACAAAGGGTAAGATTATGTAATTTAATTCATGCATCAACATATAAATTAAACATACCAACAATACAAGAATAGCTCAACACATAAAACCATCCGAAAACTCTCACTAAACAGACCGTCCGAACTGTATGAATCTGTGTATCTACAAGCGTTCGTGCACCCGGGTGATGTAGTAACTGGGAAACACTCAACAGTTGTCACCCGAGGTTAGCCCTATCAGTCCAAAGTACTTCTAAGGACTAGGACCTCCTGCCGTTCCCACACATGACCTACTCTCCTCTACGTGAAGACGAGCACTCACGGAACATCAGGATGAACTGCCATCAGTAGCTTTACCACAGTCATACTATACAAATTTCCAATATTCAATGCATAGAGTCGTTCCTCCCTAGAACGCTCGTTCAAAATCCATCATCGATTATTCATCTCATATATTATTCACCATTTATAATTTTTCACTTTATTTTCATTTTCGTATTCCATTCCAAGTTCATAAAATAACGAACGTTCAGCCCTCTTCATAACGAGGACGAACGTGAGGAAATAGAACGAGAAATCTCCGTTCCAGAGCAGAATAATTCTGAGTACCAATACGCGTCATATTTTACGAACGTCATTTACCACTTGAATCAGTTGAATGAACTGACTCTCGGAAGATTAGATCAATACTCAAAGAATAATTTAAGTACAAAGGCTCTAGGCCGGATCCAATGGATAAAGCCACCTCAAGACGATTAAAGAATCATAACGAGAATAATTCAATTATAGAAACCGACTGTCAGTCGATGACCGAACGCGGTAAGAGGATTTTACTGAATTTGGACGTACATTATTTCCACAGGTTTGATAATTAAAGACGAGTACAAGCGTTCGGTATAAGACCGAGCACTACTTAGGACGTACGCTAGGTGTAAGATCGAGCGTTACTTATTACGAACGCTAGGTGTAAGACCGAGCGTTACAAATCTTAAAGTATAAGGTATATATATATATATATATATATAACTTTATTTCGATATCAGGGTACGACTATTCTGAGCCGAACGCTCCAACATAGTATTTCCACATGAGGACGCTCGTTCTCGATCAGAGTTCTTTCCAAATGAAAGAATTCCATTTTAAACAGTTTACTAGAAAACCGAACGGTAGAGGACCGTTCGATGACGAACGTACATTATCATAGTAAGAAGTTCATATTCAAATTTTCAACTATTTTCAACTTAAGTTTTCAACATACCAATTCATAGCTTATAACTTCACATCAAATATCAATTTACATACTTTACAGCATCCACATTAATAATTCATACTCCAAATTGATAACTCATATTCACATTTATACATATCAAACATCCTCATACAGATTAACCAGCATACACCATATTCATTCAATCAAAAAGAGGATGTTCATACAAAACACAACATACGAATTAAATCAAATAAGCTTCCCTTACCTCTAACATGAACGATCGTCCTAAGTTTGCAACTTGGCTTGCCAACTACAATCCCTTCTACCCGCAACGCTTACTACTCTTTGAATCAACATCAACGACAGATGAAAAAGGGTTCAGTATTTAACTTAAGGACTCATGCACCTAGAGTTGGGTGTGCATGTTCACAAGAACGAACAGTTGAAGGAAAGTGAACTTACCGGTTTCAGAACTCTAAACTGTTCGGTTCAGGTGGAAGCTCAAGACGCCGGTAATACTTCTATGGTGCCTGAACGGTGATCGGAGCAGAGAAGAGTGAGTTACAGTAGAGAGAAGGGGAAATTTTCTAGAGAGAAAGAGGAGAAAATGGAGGTCAGGGTTTGGAAGGAGAAGGTGCATGCAGAAGAGTGTGGGCAAGTTTTTCAGAAATCATTTTTGTTTGCCCCACGTCCAAACGATCGTGCGTTCTTCTGCTGACACCTGCACTCCACTTACTAACTTCCGAATCTTCCATTTTGACACTTGGCATTAGCGCATCAGAGTTGAGTGCATTTTTAATGCATCTGATCAGAGTTGTGGGGTGCATTTATGAAAGCAAACAAGTGGCTTTGAGTGCATTTAATGAGACTTGACATTGCCACTTCCAAATCCCTGGTGGGACGTTGTTAAAAAGTCATGGTTAGCAAAAATAGACTAATAATATACAATAGTGTAATATATTAAAAAGTTATTTTTTTTAAATATCAGTATAAGATTTATACAAATAATAAATTTGATTTCTAGATAAATATAATATGGTTCTATTTTGACAAAAAAATTAATTAAATTAAATCAAAAAGATATATATAACGACATAATTAAAATCAAGATAACGATCTTTAACACTCACATGTTGCATTCTCCAACCACATGACATTAAAGTGTCACATTTCATACAAGAGACATAACTCGTGCCAACAAAATTTTTTTACAAAAGAATACTTAAAAGAACTTTTAAAAAAGTTAAGAATTTAAATAAAATTAAAAAACACATATATTGACACATGTTATATTGTTAACGTCGTTTGTATTTTTTTCAAAGAACCTAGTTGAAGAGTATTTTCAAAAATTAAGACTAAATTGAAATATTTTCAAATGTATAACCAACTTGAAACTTTCCTATCAAAGTGAGATGAAATAAGTAATTAAGTCTTACATAAAGTTTAAAAATAATTTAAATATATACGACTCTTTAACATTTTTAACGAATTTTATATTTTAAATTTAATATGGAATGTAATGATTATCTTTAATAATATTATCTTAACGCATTAAGGAAATAAAAATGAAATTTATAAAGTAAACAATCTTCCCTTTTAGACTTTTATTGGGTATTTGTTTTGACTGGAGCTTTAGAAGTCAATTTCTCATCTTTTCCTTTTGTGCCTTTATTTCTTTATATAAGTTTCTAAAAATACTAATTTTGGTAAGACCATATCTATTTATATTTATTAGTTATAGAATTAATATTAGGTAAAGACAACAAATCTAAGGGAGTTAAAATATTAAAACCATAAACTACGAAGACATATGAGTTGTAAAATGAATTATTCTATTATAAGCAAACTCCATAAGAGGTAATCAATCCTCTCAAGTTTTCATATTCTTATTTATAAAAAATCTAAGCAGTTAAGAAAGACTTCAATTTATCACTTTGGTTTATTCATTCGATTGAGAATGACAAGTTGTAGAGAAGATATGTTTTGTAACTAACTTACCCCACAACACTTTCCAAAAATGGCTAACAAATTTCACACCTCTATTTGACATAATGCTCCTTGGGATGTCATGGAGTCTCACCAATCTGTTCAAAAATATCTTGGCCACATGGTTAGCATCATGACTCCCTTGGTAAGGAATGAAGTGAGTAATCTTTGAAAACATGATGGTGATGGTACTTATGGCCCAACAGTCAACAGACATCCTCCATGATCCATATTTCTTAGGAACAAGGATGATTGAGATGAAGCTCCCTCAAAATGTTAAAAACTGTAAGTTTAAGTTTAAGTTTAATTTAATCTTATGAAACTAACTTTTATATATATGTTTCTGTATAATAGTTGAGACCGAGATGCAACGCTAATGAATCACGTCCTCTCCTTCCAGCAATGTAGTTATCCTTACGTCTTCTTCCTGCACAGAACTTCTTCAGGGAGAATGGAGCGGGTACCTGCGAAGGCACTCCGACGCTCAAGTCAGAAAAAAGGGAATGAGAGAACTCTCATAGTTCAAGAATGGAAGAAATAATATTTTCTCCTTTATCTCTCTCTATTCAGAAAAACGTACCTTTTTCCTTCTGATTTTTCATATTTAACTTAACAGTAAGATAAACCGTTTACCTAAAAATTCGGTTGGTTAGAGAACTTAACTGCTTGGAAGGCACAACCACTTGGTCGTGCTTGATATTGGGTTAGTTGGTTCCGTGATTTGCGATATCGTGGCCAGATATTTCTAACCACTTATTTTGTAGTTTATCGGGATTAATTAATTCAGTTTGACTAAAGTTGACCGAACGTCTGTTGACTCTTACCTTTGACTGGGTTGACGTGACCCTGTGAGCTAATGTTGACTGTTTGGTTTAAGCAACAGACGATCGCTAAAAGACGGTCGTTGATCATGGTATGATACGACGATCGCTTTGTCTAGAGAGTTAGCGATCGTTCGGGGATGATTATATGATAACTTGTTAATGTGTGACTTGCTTGTTCTTGGTGCTCGTCTGGGTTGTCAGTCGGACGACTTAAATATCTACCATATATATATATATATATATATATATATATATATATATATATATATATATATATATAGGACCTTGATGGATAGTTTAATAGTGATCCGATAAGAGTGGAACAATAAACCTAACAAATAACAACTTCATGAAAATAGACTATAACTTATAACTTTTATATCATGTTGGAAGTCTTATATCAACTAGTGATAAGACTAATTTAGAGTATATAAGTATAAACCTCGTCTTACAAGCCGATTTTGTAGGATTAAATTAGCTTAAAGTACACTTCTTAACATGGTATTGAAGTTATGCATTAAAGTCTATCATAATGAGATTTCTTGTTTGTTTGACCTATTATGCCACCTTTTATTAGAATATTTGTTGTTTGTTGGGCATATTGTTCTATTCACTCAGTTATCGAGCCCTTATCGAAACTTTCATTAATGTCCAGTGCTACGCACGAGATCTATATACCTCAGCGTGAGAGGTGTGTGTTAGAAGTCTCACATCAATTAGTAATAAAGCTAATTTAGTATATATTATTAATTATAATAATTAGTTTTTATTAGCCAGTTTTTTCTATATCTGCTTTCCCTTTATTTATTTAGACTAACTGTTATTGCTAAATTGATGGGGTTGGTTCCCTTAACTCTTTCCAATTTAAGTTATCAATTTTTATATTTAAACTATTGTAATCCAATGATAAAATTTATTAAAAACACATTTTCATATATATAATTAAGTGCAAACCTTATTTTACAAATTGGTTTTGTAAGGTTTAGCTATATTTAAATCCATTTTCTAACATACCATATTAAAAAATTAACTTAAATCTAATCCCACATTACAAAATTAATTTGTAAAATAATTTTTTCACTTTCTTATTGTAAATTGTTATTATTTCAAGCGAATATAAAACTTTCAATAAACTCAATTTACATCCAACGAATTACCTTTGCTAAGTAGATAAGCCTAAATAAAAAATTACTGTAACATATTTATTTTTTAGCAAATTTAACTTAAAGAAATTCTACAAAAGCTTGATTCTTCATAAATTTTTTCTTCGTTCAATATACCAAAATTGTCAAATTTATTAACTACCCCATTTTCAGTTTAGTTTAATTACAAAACCATTTAAGACCTAACAAAGCTTTTAAGTTTACAGAAAAATAATTAGACTGTCCCATAATGCCATGGTTTGACAAGTTCCACGGGCAATCGATATTTTTTTCTTGTTTTTGTGCACGAAAACAAAATTATTGGGATAACACATTGTTTTCACTTTCTTCATACTTATTTAATCTTCTCTTTCTACTCTAACAAATAATACGCACCCTTAATTGTATACAAAGGAAAGAAGTTCGGTGTGGAGCTGTTAAAAAATATTTTAATTAAACTAAAGTGCTGTTTAACTGAATTGAATTATGTAAAGAAAAACTAAATTGTTTAAAAAATAACTGAATTATTATATTAGTTTAGTTTTTTGAAATTGAATTATTGCAAAATGAAGCCAATTAAACAAAATGGTTATCGGTATACTTGAAATAATTAAAATAATTCAACCAAATTTAAAACAGTTGGTACTAATTCAAATTAGTTTGATTCACTTTTAAACTGTAATGTAATTTAATGCAATTTATTTAACTATTTTTAAAGCTTAAATTAATTTTATAATTTTAGAATGATTTAATGCAACTATGTATCACCAATTAGGGTATGGTGACAAGACGATGTTATTATTCATCATGGTTTGATGAGAGAAATGTAATAAAATGTAATTGAAGGGAATAGTAAAGGGAAGGTAAAAGGAAACATAGAGGAAAGAGATGAAAGGGTGGGGAAAAGTGAGACTTGATTCTCTTTATTTTGATAAATTTTGATGGTGAAATCCTACAAGATAGCGTACGTAAAGAACCAAACACTCCTTGTACGAAATTTAGAGTCAAAGTAATAAAAGTAAAACCCTATCATGGATATACAAAATTAGCATAAGGTGAGAATTGTTTCTTTATATACTATAGGTTTACTTAATTTTTAGTTTAAGTTACTATAAGGATGAATTATGTTTAAACTCTTATTAATATGGTATTTTTGGCTATCCTAATAAGATTTGTTAGGTTTATCGTATTACTCATTAGTAGTAGACCACATCATATCATTACTCAAAAATATATAATATCATGTATGATATATATATATATATATATATATATATATAAAAGTAAGGGTGATATTTATTTTACAAGTCAGTTTTGTGAAAATAAGTTATACTTAAACTCACTTTATAACATGACATGAGAATCTATCTTTTTAAGATATGTTAAACTTATATAGTCATTCACTTTCGAACCATTAATGGATTACCTACAAATATTGAGTCACATACACGAAATAAGCATATATCAATGTGATAGAGATAGTAAAAGATCTAACATACATTGTAAATAAAGCCAATTTATCATTAGATTTAAGCCTACCTTCTATAATAATTTATTACTTATTTTGTTTTTGTCAATTTTTTCTTTCTCTTTTCATTTAAAGTTTTACGAAAATTTTCCTAGAAATACTAATCTTTAGAATCCAATTTCTCAAAAATGTGAAAATTTAATTTCTACAACTTAATTCCTATAATCACTTTATATCTTTATTAATTGTGCTATCAAAATGGATTGTAACCCGCGAGTCAACCTGTTAGGTTGGGTTTGAAAAAAAATTAATTTTTTTATGCGGGTTAGTTTTCAACCTGGTTCACTTAGAACTCGGCTCACCAGGTTGAACCTGTGGTAAGTCGGTTAGCTCACCAACCCACCTAATTTAATTATTTATTATTTTTGTGTTTCAATATTGTTAGTTAACATTTTTTTATTATATTGTATATGGGATAAAAAAAAAGATGTTTCAAAAGAGAAAAATATTATAGATTTATCTATTCAAGACTATAATATTACATATGGACAAGTGATACAAAAATTATCAATATTAAAGGCTTATTTATTCGTCTTTTATGTTTGTTTTTGGATTACGCTTGGATTGTATGATATATTTTTTATTTGTCTTAGTTTAACATTATTTTAGAGTGAAATTTATTTAGATTTAAATTAAAAAAATTATAATTTTTTTATTTTAAAAAAACTTATAATTAAGTGAGCTAGTGAGCTAATTCATTTAACCCACCAACCTGTGGTGGGTTAAGCCAATTTAGAATTTTTTCAGTTAGTTAATAAATGAGTCAAGTTGGGTTAACTCACTATTATTTAGATTACAGTACTCTTAAGAGTCATTACTTATATTTACTTAATTTTATTAAGGATAAATGTATTTTTAGTGCTAAAATTTTTACACGAAAGTGGAATTGGTTCTCATCTTTAATTTTGTCTTTTTAGTCTCTAAATATAATTTTCCTAACTCAACTACATTAAATTTTTTTTAACGTGTCAAATGCAAGTTGCAACTCAAATATCAGTCTAAAACACCTTTTAACAAGTCCAAAAAAGATAATGTCCTTGGGTGAAAATAATTATATTCATTTATTTTTAAAGCTTGGAATCAAAATTTAGAATAATAATTTTTTCTTTCAAACGCAATATCTCACATCTTTTAAGAGTGGAGATCCAAGACATTTTTAATACTCATTTTTTCTTTCACTGTCTAAAACACTTTTTAAAGACAAAACTGTGACAATGGCTTAATCTTCAAAACAAACAATATCTCAAATATGGTGATTAATATTAATAATGTATGGACTTAGAATCAGAACATTAATTAATTTCAATTTTATATCCAAATTTAAGACTAAAAACATATATAAATATATTTAAATAAGAAGTAAATATTATATTTAGATAATTAATATTAAAATATATTATGATAAATTTAACATTATCTTATGTTCTGTGTTATCCTTCTAACGGTACATAGATTAAAAAAATGTTATAATATTCTTCATATATTATACATTATTTTGTATAAGGTGAGCCACTAATGGAAAGCAACAGAGTGTTGCACCTGTATTATTCTTATAAAAACCACCAACTCAAACTACTAGAAAACTAACCTCTCAATCACCCTCCCCAACCGAGAACTCGAACAATCACCTTTTCATAGCCAACAAGAGCCATCATAATGTGGAATGAATTTCAAATGTAAACCTGTACCCTAGGCCTGCATTGAGTAGGAAAAAGAGCATTATATAAAAAAAGAAACTGAGAAATCTATTATTTTAAAAAATTTAATTATTTCAAGTTAAAGATAACATTTTAATCTCTTTTTTTATTATGATGATCATATGATCTATTTATGTTGAATATACTTCCAACATTTTTCTGTGAAAGAACCCAACATATAGTAAAAACAAAAAACAAAACCAACAAACTTTAACAATTGCATAACAAATAACAAATTACAAATTACAAATTAAAAACAGGAAATGACTACCTAATTTGGGTTAAAATTTAAAACATCTGCTTCTATCTTGTCCCTTGAGTGTTATGTAAACATCACTTTGTTAACACAATTAACTCCTAGTGTTATAGCCTAAACCAACCATCTAGGCATACGTGGATAAAATGTTTGATGCTTATATAAATATAAAAACGTTATACCCATAATTTGCAGTTTAACTTATAAGATAGTGTGAAAGGAAACTACAGTCTTAATCAATCAAAAAGCAATAAACTTATTTTTCAAAGAAATTATTGCAATTGAAAATATAAAAACTACCTACATTTCCAATGAGTATAGAGTACTATTTATTTACTAAGTAAACTATCCAATCCAGAATGCTTTTTCCATCTAATTTACTGTTAAGCAAAAGAATGTATATTCTATTGTTAATTAATCGTAAGTACATAGATCTCAGTTTTTATTAGATGATATCAACACATATTTCATTAAATAATAAACAAAAAATCATATGTTAATGAAAACCTGGTTTCCAATCGATATTTGAGAGTAGGTAAATCAATAGCTTGGTCGGTTTGTTCAAACAAAACATGAGTAGGTAGGAGGACTGCGATGTCAAAAATCGTGCAAAAAGCATGAAAAAAAGAAAAAGCAGAATAAAAAAAGAATGAGAAAGCATGGAGCAGAAAAGGCAAAGATAATTACAGTCAAAGATGGCACGCTAACTGAAGAAAAGAGGAAGCCACGCACGCACGACGACCCCAGATATCTATCTACCTACCATCGTAAGAAAGACAGTGACGATGAAAGAAAGAAGAGAGAAAAGGGAATAAAAATGAGGTCGAAGTTTCGGATAGAAAGGAATATGAAACGTTATGAGAAGACAAGAGAATAAAGCACAGGCACCACTTGACTACGGAACATCTACTTTAGAATTACTTTACTACTAATTACTTAAAATAATCATTTCATAAAAGATAAATAATTCATATACATATAATTGCGTACATGACTCCTTTTGAACAACTTTTTAAACTATAAATATCATGTCATTTAGAGAATTATAAATATAAACAATAAATATATATATATATATATATATATATATATATAATATTTACGTAATTATAAACAATTTTCACTAATGACTTATGCACTTATGTTACATTTTACTTTTAATATCAAAGAAAGTTATGATATTTAACTCAAAAATGTCAAATGTCATAATTGAAAATAAATATTTAAGAATGGTAGCCAGAGTATGATATCTCTTAACAAGAATACCACATGTCAAGGTTTGATTGATGTCATTTCAAACTAAAATTGAACAATATATGATATTTGCTAGTACATTAACAAATGTCAAGAAAAGACGTTAGTTATGGTATAGTATGATGTCTTTTAAAGTATGTTAGTACCTAACAGGCGTTTAATGCTAACTTTTATTTAAGAATATTTTTCATATTTACAATTTACCTAAACTTGAAAAGTTAAGCAAAAATCTGGCATAATTAAGAAAATTTCCTACACATATTATATATTAGAACTAAAACTACTAACGCTAACGCAAACTATTTAAAAGATAATTAGAACTTTCATAATAAAAAAATAACACCGTTTTCAAGCAACGTAATTATTGTTATAGTGGATCTTAATTTCATCATTCTAATAGATACGTTGTCGACTCTTATCTTGTCTTTTTTATTGTATCATCCGTTATAGGTGATAGATTAATAAACTGATTAATGAAAAAATAACATAACTTTATTATGTATGGATACTAATGTTTAAAGTTTGATATGATTTCTAATATGTTAAAGGTATATATTATTATCTCATTCTAATCATCATTAATTCTTACTCGACTGATTTTTTTATCCAAACCATGACATAATAGTCACATGCCTAGAAATCTAGCTGCTTGTTACACTAAACATGACAAAGAAAATAATTACATATCAAGATCATAAAATGACATTTGAAAATTAATAACTTTAAGATGAATTAGTTTCAACTTTTAGATATAATACTTGAATTTGCTATGTTATAAACCTACCCACAACTCTAAGTTGATAGATTCATTGGGTTGTTTTGAAAGAAAAACAATGCTTATGAGTGTCATTTGTAAGAAAACTTAAAAGAAATGGATGAGAACTACTCATTATAGGAGTAAGATTCATTCTTATTCTCATTGATGCTACTTAAAGACTCCTCATGACACCAAAACCTCTACTTTTAAAAGCTTTTACTATTTCCTTATTTGTGAAATCGCTGTCGATGCTATCGTTTGTGTGGAGTGTGTGCTGATTTTATTCTTTGTTCACACAACAACTTTTTTTAAGTAGTTTCTAATTGTCACATGTAATTGTATTTTCTCGCAACAATTCTTCTTTTCGATTCAAGGTATGTTCTTAATTAGAGTAGTTTAATTAAATTTTATTTAAAACTGAAATTAGACGAGAATGGTAATGCAAGTATTGTATAATGTGTTTTTTTATTTAAAATTGACAATATAAACTGAAAGATATTATTGATTTTTTTAATATTTCATTTCTAATTGTCAATATTCTTTTGTCTAATTATCAGTATTGTATAATATGTATGGGAGTGAATTAAATGACAAAGAAAATAGATCGGGTATTAGATAGAAACACCAGAAAAATATAAATAAAATGCAGTTATTATTCAATAATTGAGAGCAAATAAATATTTAGATTCATATATCATCTTTTTACAATCATAACAAATTATAAATCTTGTGTTTCTATTTTAGAGGAAGTTAAAATTTTGATAATAATTTTTTAAAAAGAGTTAATTAAGGAAACTTCTGTTAAAAATAGTTGTAACTAATATTTCTCAACTAAGAATAAGTGAATTGGTTTTTCAATAATTTGAATTTTTTAAAATTTTTAAAATTGGTATCAAAATATCTTTACTCAATTAACATGTGTGGTAGAATGCTTAGTTTTTGTAACCTTAATTATTATCATCATGATACTAAAAAATGACAAAAGAAAAAACAACACCAAGTTTTATATTCATTAAGAATCTATCTCCGAATTTTAGTAACCTTAGCTAGAATTTTATTAAAATACCAAGAGTTAAGATTACAATATTCACCTATGTAAATCATACTCTCTAAACATACAAGAAATTAAAATACACTTCAAGATTTTCAACCAAGATAATGCTAAACACAATTACCCTAACATATCTCTTACACAGTGAAAAAAATATAGAATAACAACAAACGAAACATATAAAATGAATACACTCATGTGCAAATTTTACATCTCAATCCTAAGTTAAACAAGAAAACCTTAGGACTAATCTAATATTTTTTAATCTCGATGGAAACTTGAAAAATTATATTAATCTTTCCAAGAACTTTCACGTATTTATTTCTCTTATTTTTATTTCAAATCTCATAGTTAGAAATAAGAAGGAAGTTGATTTTTAAAGAGAAATTTATTTAGTGATGATATTAATCCATTATAAAAATATTGTAATAGATTAATGTCTTTTAGTTTTGAAAACTTGTGTTATGTTTTAATCAATTAGATTAATATGTTAATAGATTAATACAAATCAACGAACAAGCATATGATTTGAAATGAATATTTTTGTGTCAGAATTAATCTTAATTGATTATATTGTAATTAATTTGATTTTAAGAACATTTTAACTCGGTTTACAATATTTATAGACTCAATAACAAGCAATTAATGTACTTTAAAAATTATTCTATCGATCAAATATAACTTAACACTAACTATCACATATTTATACTCATATTTTCTTTGAACATCATAAAAAAAATAACTAACTTTATCTTTTTTTGACATATTAACAACAACTTTGTTAAAGAAAAAAGATTGAATATAATTGATAAAAGTCACACAAAAATTGAGCAAGTTAAAAAAACAATAAATGTTTGATTTTAAAAGAAAATAAGCAATAATGAGAAAGTTGAAAAACAAATACAAATCAAGTTATTAAAAAAGAATATATAAAAGACAAATGTTTTCTAATTGTTTTTTTTTTTTTACATGGGTATAAGCTCATTCAATATAATTAAAATTTGAGTTCCTTTTACAAAAATTATGAGATGATTGAAAGTTATAAATTATAAACTGTTTTGGTGTAGATGTTTTCTAGTGTATCTTTGTTGCTTCTGAATGTCTAGGACGCTTGCTTTTCTTTAATTGTTGTCGTTCATAGGTACCTGCAAAGATACTCTGACGCTCACGTCAGATATAAGTTATGGAGCCTCAGCTTTCAAGAGAGTGATATAATATCGCTCTGAAATATTATCTAGAGTCTCTAGAACATAGAGGGAACGTACCTAAACTTTTGCCCTGTCATTGTATTTATAGGCAAATAAAAATAACCTTACCTAAAAATCTGGTTAGTTACTCATAGATATCTTAACCGCTTAAAATATCTAAGATATTTTATCCAATAAATATCTTACTAGACATGCTCCCAAAGTCCGAGTTAACCGTTCTGTTTTATGGAAGGGTAACTATAGGACTTATGAGTTTGAGGGAGGCTGTATTCGCTGTTTAAGGAGCATGTTTCCGGTCGTTGTGGACTGAACGACGAGTTTTTATGGGTTTTCTCTTTGCCCTAGGCCAAGCAGTTGAACATTTTAACAACTGAGGCCAAGGATGACCGAGCGGTTGAGAGCGAAGGACCAAAAAAGATGCGAGGCCGAATGGCCAAAAGCTAGAACGTTTGAGGCCGCGAAGGTCGAACGTTTAACAGTTGAATATTTGCATGTTACCATGTATGGTGGGTGGTAGAGGCCGAGTGGCATGTGATGCCAAATGATTGAAGCCTCACGGACGAACGTCATTGAGGCCGAATGGACAATATTAGTGGCGTCGAACGGCCGAATGCTTGAGCGCTCGTGACCATGGATTGTCGAGCTGTTGAAGCCAAGGGGACGAATACCTTTGAGGCCGAAAGGCCGAATATCAGTAGGGTCGAACGGTAGACTGCTTGAGTGCTCGTGGTGATGGTCGAGCGGTTGAGACCAAAGGGCGAATACCTTTGAGGGCGAACGACCGAATGTTTGAACGCTCGTGGTCATGAATGGTCTAGCGGTTGAAACCAAATGACGAATGCTTTTGAGGTCGAACGACCGAATGTTTGAACGCTCGTGGTCATAGATGGTCGAGCGGTTGAAACCAATGACGAATGCTTTTGAGGTCAAACGGCCGAATGCTTGAACGCTCGTGTCCATGGATGGTCGAGCGATTGAAACCAAAAGGAGAATACTTTTGAGGCCCAACGGCCGAATGCTTGAATGCTCGTGTCCATGGATGGTCGAGCGATTGAAACCAAAGGGAGAATACCTTTGAGGCCGAACGGCCGTATGCTTGAAAATTTGATGTTCTTGGGCGAACATAAGCTAGGCTAGGGGATGGTCCCCTAGGTTTGATGTTATGGGTGTTCTAGGGCGAACATCTACCAGCGGGAGTGTATCCCTTTATTCAATGCACCTGGGTGTTCTAGGGCGAACATCTACCAGGTCTAGGAGTGTTTCCCCAATTTTTAGTGCTTCAGCATGAACGACTCTCTGGCGTCCGCTTTTATGTATAAGATGTGTTTATCTGCACTGCAGAACGAGAAAAAGAGTAGCCAAACAAATTAATGCATTTACAGGATTTAGAAAATTAGCGTAAAATATAGATTATGTTATAAGGTCGATCGGTTGAGAGAGTAAGATCGTTCAGTCTTCGGTTAATTGTTTCTTGTGACCTGTAAGATACATAATATTAAACATATAGGTGAAACCGTTCAATCGAGATGTAAACCTGGCGGTCGAATGTCAGTTAGGCCGAATGCTGGACGCTTGAGGCCGAATATCAGTTATGCCGAATGGCCGAACATCAGTAGGGCCGAACGTCCGTGAAACCGAATTCTGGAACGCTAGAAATCAAGGATGACCGAACGGTTGAGGTGGAGTGGACGAACGTCAGTGAGGCCTAATGGCCGAACGGTTGAGGTGGAGTGGCCGAACGTCAGTGAGGCTGAGTGCTGGACGCTTGAGGCCGAACATCAGTAGGGCCGAATGCTGGAGTGCTCGTGTCGATGGATGGTCGAGCGGTAGAGGTCGAAAGGCCGAACGTCAGTAATGGTGAGTGCTGGACGCTTGAGGCCGAACGTCAGTTGGGCCGAATGGCCGAACATTAGTAAGGTCGAACGTCTGTGAGACCGAATTCTAGAATGCTAGAAATCAAGGATGACCGAACGGTTGAGGCCGAGTGGCCGAACGTCAGTGAGACCTAATGGCCGAACGATTGAAGCCAAGAGGACGAACGTCATTGAGGCCCAATAACCGAGCATCAATTTGGTCGAATGACCGAACGCTGGTGGAGCCGAATGGCCGAATGCTAGAGTATTTGAGGCCATGGATGACCGAGCGGTTGAGGACGAAGGACCGACAATATGTGAGGCCGGACGGACGAGTGGTGGAACGCTTGTGGCCACGGAATGGTCGTGAGGCCCGGTCAGAAGGGTGACCGGCCAAGGATGTCAATCCTGGGTGGGCAGCCACTCGGTTCTGCCGATCGGTCATGATGCACACTCGGTCTTGTCGGTCGACCTGGATGGACGACCTTGGAGTGCCGCTCGTTCGTGATGGTCGACCTGGATGGGCGACCTTTAGAGGATGACAGGATCGTTGTCTTGGAGTATGTCGATCGCTTATATTGGTGTTGGACGATCGCTATTGAGGGCGATTGACTTGTGCGCGACGAATGCCTTTTTAGCATTATCTTTCACGATGACAGGATCGTCCTGTCTTGGAGGTTGACGATCGCTTACTGACGATCGCTTCTTATGTACTCCTTAATACAGGGCCTGCATATTATTACTAGCCGACCGGATGAAGGCGACCTCGGAAGACCGCTCGTTCTACGTACAGTTGGTCAAAGGTAAGTCCTAGTTTTTGACACTCGTTCTTGATGGTCGTCCTGAATGGACGACCTTGGAGGACCGTTCGGTCTATGTGTCGGACGGATCAGACGGTACAGTATCTAACCCTTAAAAATAGATTTCAGGCCAAGGTGATGGAGGTGTTAGTTGCCGCGTTCACAGTGGATGGTGGTGGCATCGAGTTTGCACAAGAGGCGTGAGAAATAGTTTCGTGAATCCCTGTCATGGAAGTTGAGTGCGACACCAGCGGCGGAAACCGTGGTTATTAGCAAACACGCAAACCTAGGCGCGGCGGATGACACGAAGACTGTACTAGACAGTGCTAAAGGGTTACGTGAGGCTGGAGCTGATGAAAAACGTCCCCAAGTAAACATCTGTTCAGAGATTCACTTGCCAATACTAAGTTGTCGATCATGTTGGTGATTGAACCGTGTTGTTCGGAGTTTGACGTTTGGGGAATAGAAATTGGGTTGGATGACGTGGAGGCAGAACCAAACGGCGCGTGGATGTCGTGAGTGTTGCGGAAGACGCGGAGGATGAGTTTGACAATGCAGCGGACTTGGAGGCGCCGAAAGGGTTTGTCTCTGGGTGACAACCGTCTTCTCCTCGCCTCTTTCTGTCAAATCCCTATTTACCCCAAAAAACACTAGAATCAATCGCACTGCGGAATGACCGATCATGAGGTTGTCGCCGATGAAAGCCGCGATCGGAGGTGATCGAAGACCGTGGAGTCCCCAGGCTTGGGATGGACTGGCAGATTTGAGGTGGCCATGTTTGGCGGTGAGTATTAGGTTGGGAAGAAGCGTTGGTGACAGTGCAAACTGGAGATGCCAGTGTCGTCGCTGGTGAAGGCAGCGCTTGTCTGAGTTGAGGCGACGGTGGAGGACGATTTCGTCGTGTGTAGCGAGAGTCACTATCGTAGAAGACGCCGAGCCAGTTGTTGTAGCAATTGGTGCTGGTCTAGGAATTGGATCTTGATAAAGACGACGTCGGTGGCGGCGGAAGAAGGAGAGAACCTCGCTGGAGGCGTCATTCGATCTGGTAATGACAGTGGCGTCAATGGCTCGCGGAGGAGAATCCTGGCGGCGATGCAGCGGATTCATCTTGTTGGAGTAGCCTTATCCAAAGAAGTGCTTCGTCGAGGACGAGCGCTCCTCTTGTGGCTTCTGTGGGATGACACTCGGCCCCACGGTGGGTGTCAAAATGTTTCGGTGTAGATGTTTTCCAGTGTGTCTTTGTTGCTTCTGAATGTTTGGGACGCTTGCTTTTCTTAAATTTTTGTCGTTCATATTCGCCAAAGGAGGGGAGGTACCTGCAAAGATACTCCGACGCTCAAGTCAGATGTGAATTATGGAGCCTCAGCTTTCAAGAGAGTGATTATAATATCGCTCTGAAATATTATCTAGAGTCTCTAGAACATAGAGGGAACGTACTTGGACTTTTGTCCTGTCATTGTATTTATAGACAAATAAAAATAACTTTACATAAAAATCTGGTTAGTTACTCATAAATATCTTAACCGCTTAAAATATCTAAGATATTTTATCCAATAAATATCTTACTAGACATAAATCTTTATTTTATCGTAATGTTAAAGAGAAACATTTGAGATGAGTAATTAAAAGAACTTATTTATTCCTTCATAATTTAAGACTGTGGGAAGATGATGAACTGTTCAATTTATATTAAATATTTGGTAAATTAAAAGTTCAGTTATGCAGTGACCATTACAAATGCAGAGTAAATGTTCAATATTCAGCTTGTACAAAATTACACACAATTAAACAAGAGAAACATACAATGTAGCCATTAATTAATATGCAATTTTCAAGCAAAATTAATGCTAATGTCATATTTGTCAGCAAAATCAAATAACTGAAAATGAACAAACCCAATTACCTCTGTACTCGTTCAATGGGTTAATGAATCAACCTTATGGTAAGTTGGTCAATGGAAATAAATTAATTTAATTAGGAAAATTGCGTTTTTACGATTATATAATCATTAGCCATCTGTTCTCAAGAATAGTCCAATTACTAAAGATAGTAAACTCTCGTTATAAAAAAAATTATTTAGTAAGTGTTAATTGATTATATAAATTTTTTTGGAATATCAAGATATTATAGCTAATTTAATTAAGAAAAGAAAAGAAAAGTAATAAAAACAAAAACCCAAAAGTTACTGAATAATGGGTTAGGTTCACAGATATCTGATTCCCTTACAATACTGCTGCCAAAAAACCTAATACGGTAACGTTAAAGTTTAATACTTTACATATGAGCGAATTTTGCATATAATACTTCATTTTGCTAATAAAGTACATTCATTTGATAATTCACTTAATATATACTAATATTTCAAATAAAAAATAAATAAATATGACTAAAATATTATTATTTCAAAGTAGCACCATCACGAAGCAGACATGATTCCCTACTACTACATTATTATTTGACAACCCATGTGCTACTTATTCATCTCTGAATTGACATCCCAAGATAAGCAACAGAAAATATCTTCGCTCATGTCGATAGAATATCGAACATAAGATAAGTGCTCGACAAAATTAACTAAATTGTACTAAATTATAGTTATATGTATTATAATAAATTAAAAAAATTGAATTAATTAATATAATATTCAAACTGTATTATTTTATAGTTCAATTTTAAAAAATTGAACTTATATCATTTAACTAATAACTAAACTATATTATTTAAACATAAGTTTACTGTGTTTAAAAAGCGGTAACTAAAATATATATATAAACCAAACTTTGCATTCAAACATAAATATACTGGTATTCAAATATAATCATAGTCACTTTCAGAAAGCCCTAAATAAAATATATATGATTACAAACTTTAAATTGTGGAATTGAAGAAAAAATTATTTAAAATATTATTTATTTAATATTTAAAATAATAACATGGTATATTTAAAGATATTATTTTATATTTAAAATAATAAAATGGTATATTTAAAATAATAAAATAAATAGCATTTAAAAAAGAATATCTACTTGTCCAATTTATTCACTATCTTAATTGGTGAATAATTAAGATTATAAAAAAAATTATTATGAAGTACAATGAACTTTTAACATTTGAATTTAATCACCAACTATATTTGTTTGTTAGGTGTATTTACCAATAATTTAAATCCAAATTGAAATCTTGATTTTTATTAATATTGTTAATATTATAAACAATTATTTAAGTTCATAACCTTTCCATACTTAACGCATAACAAATATCATTGGAAAAACAATTATACAGTTGATAGTATACTTACAAATTTGAGTTCAGTAATTAGTTAACTAACATAAATTTAGTATTTAAAAACTAACTCTTAAATAGTATAGTTTAAATATTATATCAAATAGTTCAGTTTTTTTTAGTTTATTAAAAATATAATTAACTGTAATATAGTATAATAATTCAGTATGCCCAGCTCTACATAAGAATACTATAACAAATTCAAATACTTTAATTCCTGTATAGCTACACAAGGCACAAAAATCCATAATTTCTATTTTGGAGCGAGTTGGGTTTGCGATACGGTTTATACTATTTAGCCCAAAAAATATCCTAATTTCTAAAGCCCATAGAAGTTGTCTATACTTTTATTACATACCTTTGGAGGCTGCAGCCTCCAAATATCCTAATTTCACTTTGAATTAACCTAGAAGAAAATATACAAAAATAAATCTTCAAAAAAAATAGATTTAATGATTTGACAATAATTGAATAATTAAAATAGAAAATCTACTTATGAATTTTCTACTTTATGAATTACTGGAAAGTTTTAATAGATTTTTAATTTATAATCCAAAACTAAAAATTAAATATTATTTTTGCAGTTGATAGACTCATTCAACTCCTTCATCGTTGTCTAATAGGATTTAAATATTTATGCTTTTTGACTTATAACTTGTTAGACAAGTCAAATTTTCACTTCGCGACTCAAATATTACAAGTTTGGGTTATCAGTTTCTCCCAACAAATCAGTGTAACATTCAGTGTATTTCTTTCAAACAATGTTAACACAACTATCACGATTTTGAAGATTGTGTTGCTAAAATTGTATAGTAAATGCACATAGATATACAACCACTCTATTTGATTATGAAGTTGTTTTGTTATTTGTACCGGTCCTCCCCATTCATGAACCGAATGTTCATCCGGTTTGACCACCAAGACCGAGCGTCCAAGTTAACGCTGCCCGACCACACATGGATCGAGCGATCCTCCAAGGACGTTCGGTTCATGAATGGACCGAACGTCCACCCAAGATGACAATCAGGACCGAGTGTCCCGTCATTCATGAACCGAACGTCCACCCAAGATGGCAATCAGGACCGAGCGTGCGTCCAGTCATTCATGAACCGAACGTCCACCCAAGATGACAATCAGGATCGAGCGTCCGTCCAGTGTGACCGGACAGCAGAACCAGATGGACGCCCACCCAGGTTGACATCCCTGGCCGACCATCCTTCCCAACCGACCCACACTTTGTCGACTACACGGTTAAACGCTAATGACTCATTAAAGCCCTTAACGAAGATTAAGGTATGATTGGGCCGTTATCAGGCCCATGAAAGGTAAAAGCCCATTACAATCAGTATAAATAAAGGTTCCAGGTATGAGTTCTTGACAGATTGCTTAGAACGCAATATATACATGCATTATAGACCGCTCTGTCATATTACTGACTTGAGCGTCGGAGTGCCTTTGGCAGGTATCCGACCGCCCGGCTTGGAGTAGGAGGATGACCATCTGGAGTACCTAGGGAGAAACCCTTCACAGCGCGTCCAATCCTCGGAAAAAAGGTGATCGTCCGTCCAGTTTTGATCCGGCCTTCTTCAGCTTGTGGGATTCAGCAGCGTCCGTCCAGTTCTCGTTAGCTCCAAGTGCCACCAAGCACCAAAGCCGCTCGATCTGCGTCCGTCCGGTTTTCAGCAGTGCCTAGAGCCTCTGGAGGTAGAGCCGCTCAGTCTGTTTCAGCTTGCGAGAGAGCGTTCGTCCGTCGACCAGACGTCCGTCCACCTGTAGTCAGCCATATCATCCGCCCACCAGTCTAACGTTCGTACGTTTTAGCAGGGTCCCCGGATCTGGTCGAAACATTATTAATTATTTTTGTGTTATATATCTTATATGTTAAACTTTTTAATGTTTATATAATAATTATGAATCGTAAGATTCACCATAGGATATGATTCACATAATAATATGATAGGATTCGTAATTCAAAATTTAAGTTCTTCAATATACGATAGATTGAAGATTCAACTACTATGATAGGATGTAATAAAGGAAAGATGATTTTGCCAGAAATCTTTGAAGAACTTGTAAGGACTAAAGATTGTCCCAAATAAAACCGTGGATATGCAAAAAAGATCGAAAAATCTTTAATGATGTACTTTAAAAAGAATTATATTTAATTTATTTCTTTAATTTTTATCTTAATATAATGATGTATGATGTGTTTGTTCCCAACAATGCTAACACATATACGCATGGATATGCAAAGAAAGATCGAAATTCAGTAAAAAAAAGACACAAAAAGCGATACAAAGTTTTTTCAAACACTTTCTTCACATTTAAAGATTTACAAACACAGGACCGTAGATATAATAAAATATATACATGTAAGTATTTTCTTATAATAGTATCAATTATCTAATTTATATATATATATATATATTAGACAAACGTATATATATATATATATATATATATATATATATATATATATATATATATATATATATATATTATTTTGATATAATTAATTTTATTATATATTTTTATAGTAAAATAATATGACATAATAAAAATGTTTAATCATTACAGCGGTGGTTTTTGGATTTAAGTCACATATTAGCCTGTCAAATTTTTTGTTTCAATTGTATTTTTATTTTTGAAAAATTAATGTAATCAGGTCTTTTTTCTGCTAGTAGAGTATTAACACCGTTAAAAGAAATGTCACATTTCAATTTGTTATTAAATACTTTTTAAATATTTTTATACATTTTAAAAAAAGTTTGCTACGTGTCAATATGACATTGTGTCACGTGACAATGATAGTGTGATATGTGTTCCATTTCTTTATCATGTCATGTGTTATTCCACTAGCCTCAATTTGATTCTTATATTTTTATTGTCTCAATACACTCTTAATTCTTTTTATATTAAACAATTTCGTCCATTTCTAAATTAAAACAAAATTTAATTTGTATATTAATGATATACAAATTTTTTTATTAAAATTAATATTTTCATTAAATATTTTTAGCAAGTTTATTTATATTTTATATTGAGTTAATTATATAAATGTTAATTATAAAAACGAGTGGTGAAAGCAAGAATTGAAATAAAATCGGAAAAAGTATGGAAGAGCATGAAAGAATAAGAAGAAGTATCATTCACAACCTTTAATTAGGGATTTTACGAAATTTTCTCCAATTTTTTATTTAAAAAAAATTCTGTTATTAACTTGCTTTTAAATATATCTATAAGAGTTTAAAAAACTTTAACGTGGCACGTCATTAACTTGTTCGTTGAGCCATGCGTCATTTGAAAAATTCAGACCAATGTATCACGTTACACTTTTTTAAACTCTTATAGGTATATTTAAAAACAAGTTAATTATTGTATAATTTTATTTTTTAAAATAAAAAATTGGAAAAAATTTCGTGAAAACCTAGTTAAAGGTTGTTAGTGGTACTCCTTCTTATTTTTCCATGCTCTTCCACACTCTCCCAAATTCCCAAATTTTATTTCAATTCTTAGTTTTACCACTCGTTTTTTCTTAACTCTTATATAGGTGCATGTAAAAAACATAATTAACATTTATATAATTAACTCAATGTAAAATATAAATAAACTTAATCTTTTTAGAAATATTTAATAAAAATATTTGTCCAACATTTATACACAAATTAAAATTCATTTTATTTTGGAAAGGGTTGAAATTATTTAATTTTAAAAAAAATAGGAGTAAATTGAGAAAAAAACGAAAATATAAAGACCAAATTGAGATTAGTGCAATGATACATGATAGTGACACATGACATTGTTACTGTCACATCACATTGTCATTGCCACGTGGCACGATGTTTGTTTGCCATGTGACAAATTTCTATTTTATTGAAAAATACATAAAAATAAAATAAAAGTAATTGCAAAAATATTAAAAAAATCATGAATTGACATATGACACCCTCTTTAATGCACTAACGAAAAAGACATGATTGCTTCAATTTTTTAAAATGACGGAATGAATTGAGACAAAAAAAAATTTACTGATACAACTTCGAACAAAAACAAAAATAGTTGAAATAATTAAACGTAATAAAAATAATAAAATATATTTTTTTATGATTAAAATAATAATCATAATAAATAAAATAAATAATAACAATAATATCAATTTAGAATAATTTCTCATAATCTTTTCCTTGTCTAAAAACTTTACTTTCACTTCTCTTTCTCCTAAAATTCACTATTCCAAAAAAACAATATATATGAAAAAAATTACTCTTAAATTTTAAAACAATATTTTTCATTTTTTATTGATATAATAATTCAATTAAGGGTAAATAAATAATTCAAACTTTGAGACTCATTCCAAAATAATCCAAATCCATATTGTTTTAAATCGATTTATCCCAAATTTAAATTCATATTTTTAAAATTTTAAATCCAACCGCATTTAATTGGATTGGATTTTTAATCCAAATCTCAATCCTTTAATTGGATTACGATTAGATTTAGATTGGATCATTGTTACAAAATTGACAAGTATATACTAACGTGTACAAATAATAAAGTGAATAAGTTGAGATATCGTTTTTCAAGTTGGCCCCAACCAAAAGTTAATTGAGTTGCCCCGTGCGAAGGTTGATCGAGTCAATCCTGGGTGAAGGTGTGTTTACTGGGCCTTGATCAAATGTTAGTTGAGTCAGTTTGAACCGAAAGTCAAACCGAATCGATTAAGATCTAAGGTCGAATCGAATCGGCCTAGGTTAAAAATTCAGACTAAATTAGCCTAAGACAAAGGGTCGAGCTAAATCGCCCCACCCATATCTAATAAACTTAATATATTAGATCAATCTCATTCAATTTGATCCAATTGACATAGTAGATTAAATCTAGTTTTAATCCAATTAAATTGAATTGAAAAAAAAATTCAAATTTAGTTAATGTAAAAGAAATGGATTTAGATTTTATTTCAGATTCATTTTAACTAAATTATCTAAATTTAGATTATAACTCTAGTCATTTTTTATTGAATCTAGATTGGATATTGAAAAATCCAATCCATGATCATCCTTAAATTCAATAAGTAACTTATCTTTAAGAATTTGAATAATACAAAATGGAAAAAATAACAAGTAATTGGTAAAAGACTTATTTCAATAGTAACCTAAAAAATTTCTCAATTTTCATCATTCATTTTCCTTTGCTTTATTCCTTTTGTGTCACTAACGTTAAGATGATGTCTATTCAACATATTGCAACTTAATCACTCTATGATCTAATTTTAATACCTTTCGACTTAATTAGGTTCATCTGAGACGAAATCTTTTGAAACAATAAAAGACCATATTTATGAAATATCCATTACATGGTTGGAGGCAATATGGCATATAAAACTACAGTCAGTCTTTATCAAGTGGCTTTAGGTATCCGATGTTTGTAATAAAATAGATAATTATGTACAGGGTCAAGTTTTGTAATTAGCCTGTTAAATGGATTTCCTGACAAAGAATTCTGTTATGGCTTCACCTGAAAGACTATCCGAAATGGAGATTTTAAACCCAGATATTTTGAATTATATGATTAACTAATGCTTTGAGTTTGTGCTTGAATGCTGTTGTCATGCTTGCAAAATTTAACTGTAATCTCTTTTATGCTTCTAGGTATGCAAAATTTAACTGTCACCATATAAAGGTATCTATTTCATTTCAAATACTAGTATTATATAATTATATAACAATCATGAGTTGGACCCTGAGTATGCAATTACTGAGATATCATTCTTTAGAGCTGAGACATTATTTTATTACATAGTGGTAAGTTATTACCACCAACGATTTCTTCTGGGTCCCAGAAAGTTCTTAATTTGTTATGAATATTGGGAAAGCGTTTTGAAGTGTCAAACATGTTTCTGCAAAAAAAGCATCTCAAACCATGCCACACTTTCGATAAGTCTAGTTCTTTTGCTTGACGAAATTGTTCAATGACCCCAGTTGAGTTGGAGCAGTTAAAGAGTGTTACATCCACACCAGAAACCAGAGGATGATCAAAAGTCAAATTTTTAGTGCAGGTCGCTCCAACCACTAAAAATAAAGATACTTTTTCTTATTTTCTAATGTGGATGAAGACTCTCGCGTTCATATGTGGAGTTGAAGTCACAATCTTCTTTCAAAATTTACGCTTTAGCAAGCTCTAGTCCAATATAAGTTGAATAAGTAGTTGCATATACAATACGTAAGTTATAGAATAAATTATATGGATTTCTACGAGGTGATAGTGTGGTGCTCTCTCTTACTTTCTTCCTTCATACCCAACATCACTGCACTGAGCAGTATCACTCCAAATAAGCCCTTGCATCGTAATGAAACCCTGGTTTCAGCATCTGGAACCTTTGAAGCAGGATTCTTTAGCATTGGAAGTTCTCAGAGATATTACTTTTGCATATGTTACAAGAATATATCACCTAGAACAATTGTATGGGTGGCCAACAGAAACACCCCATTGGATAACTCCACTGGGGTTTTGAAAGTCAGTGATTGGGGGAATCTTGCTGTACTTGATGGCACTGGTGCAAATGTTTGGTCATCCAATGCATCAACCACTGTTCAGAAGCCAACTGTGGAGCTCTTGGACTCTGGCAACCTTGTTGTGAAAGATGGTGGTAGTAATGCCCGAGAAAAGATTTTGTGGCAAAGCTTTGATTATCCTGGTGACACTTTACTTCCTGGAATGAAACTCAGAAGCAGTTTTGTGACAGGTGCACACAGTTCTCTGACATCATGGAGGAACACGGAAGATCCTGCTGTGGGCGAATTTTCATTGTATATTGATCCTCATGGTTTTCCTCAGAGAGTGACTACAAAGGGAGGGACTTGGTTGTACAGAGCAGGTTCGTGGAATGGTTATCAATTCTCAGGAGTTCCTTGGAAACTGTTGCCCAATTTCTTCAATTACTATTTTGTGTTAACCAAGGAGGAAGTGTATTATGAGTATGAACTCTTGGAACGTTCTGTTGTTACAAGGTTTGTGATCAACCAAGCAGGTAGCGATCAACGTTTCACATGGTCAGAGAGAACAAAGAGTTGGGAGCTTTTTGCCTCTGGCCCCAGGGAACAGTGTGAAAACTATGCCTTGTGTGGTGTAAATTCTGTTTGCAATATCAATAGCTACCCCATATGTGAATGCTTGGATGGTTTTATCCCTAAGTTCACAGAAAAGTGGAGATCATTGGATTGGTCTGGTGGGTGTGTTCGGAGAATGAGTCTGAGTTGTGACAATGAAGATGGTTTTGTTAAGTACGAGGGAATGAGATTGCCAGACACATCTTCCTCCTGGTATGACGCAAGAATGAGTCTTGATGAATGTGAGAGGGTGTGCTTGCAAAACTGCTCTTGCACAGCATACACAAACTTAGATGTCAGAGGTGGTGGGAGTGGCTGCCTTCTTTGGTTTGGTAACATTGTGGATATGGGAAAACATCTCTCCCAAGGACAAGAGATTTACATACGAATGGCTGCTTCAGATATAGGTACTTCTAAGTTTTCAATTGAAACAGAAAAATAATGCATGACATGACACTCAGGTTTGTGCGACATTGCATTTAATGTTTTTACCTTTACTGCTTAATGTGTTTTCTAATATTCCTTTTGTTCTAACAGAAAACACTTGGCATAAAAGGCACATTAACAAGAAGCTTGTGGTGGTTTTGGCAGCACTTGTTGCGTTCATTATAGTCATAACATTAGGATCAGTTCTATACATACGGAGAAAACTTGAGAAACAAGGTAAACTTTTAGATTAGGTGAGTTTTAATGTAATGTTCACTACACGAATTGGCAACCACCAAAGTAAAACAGGGCTAACCTACAGTTTGGTCCTTCATCTCATTTATTTAGTTTCAAGGGCTTTAAGTTTAAAAAGTGCGCCACTTTAGTCTTGGAAGTGTTTTTGTCAAACTAAATCTGTTTTTCCCTTTGTCTTATTGCACTAAATTTCTTGATGTGTCATCTTTCACACTTTGCCATACTATCAAGTTGACCATGTTAGTATGGTGAACTGATATAAAGACCAATTTGGACTAACACATTTTAAGAGACCAAAATGCCAAAAAGTAAAAACTAAAATAAGAGACCAAAGTATATTTCAACCATAAAACAATAATAGGCTGTCATTTGCTTACAATTTGCTGCTGCCATATCAGGAAAGACAAATACAGTGGACCAGATGCCTCACACTATAAAAAATGGGAAGAAAGACATTGACTTACCAACCCTTGATTTATCAACCATTGATAATGCCACTCGTAATTTCTCTGTCAATAACATATTGGGAGAAGGTGGATTTGGACCAGTTTACAAGGTAACATCAGTATATCCCACCAATGTTACACTTAATATATTTTGAATATTTGTCCACATTTAATTATCAGGGTGTTCTGGCAAATGGACAAGAAATAGCTGTTAAGAGACTTTCCAAAAATTCTGGACAAGGATTAGATGAATTCAGAAATGAAGTGGTGTTGATTGCCAATCTTCAGCACCGGAATCTTGTAAAGATTCTAGGATGTTGTGTTCAAGAGGAGGAGAGAATCTTAATCTATGAATTCATGCCTAACAGGAGCTTGGATCTTTACATTTTTGGTTTGAGGCTTTTACTCAGATTTTTTTGTACTCTCATTTCTGCCAAAATCATTTTAACTTAAATTAGGCAACGACATGCAGATAACACAAGAAAGAAATTATTGGATTGGAGCAAACGCTTCCAAATTATAAGTGGCATAGCTAAAGGTCTTCTATATCTTCATCATGATTCTAGACTAAGGATCATTCACAGAGATATCAAAGCAAGCAATATTCTTCTTGATAATAATATGAATCCAAAGATATCAGACTTTGGACTAGCAAGAATGCTTGTTGGTGATCACACTAAAGCCAATACAAAAAGGGTTGTAGGAACTCAGTAAGCTTGTTTATGCTTTGATAGTTGAACTAGATACCATGAATGTTGTATACTTTTTCTTTTATCTGAATCTGTTCTACTTTGTCTTGCAGTGGTTACATGCCTCCTGAATATGCAGTGTATGGATATTTTTCAGTGAAATCAGATGTCTTCAGCTTTGGTGTTATTGTGCTAGAGATTGTTAGTGGGAGGAAGAACACAAAATTTCTTGATCCACTGAACCAACTTAACCTTATAGGGCATGTAAGCATAAATTTGTAACTATTCTAACAAGAGTTTAATTTCTATATACTTAACCTCAAAGGTTGTATTTAATTTTTGTTCAGGCTTGGAGATTGTGGAGTGAAGGGAGGCCTTTGGAGCTGGTTGATGAATCACTAGGTGATTCAGTCATTGAAAGTGAAGTGTTGAAAATTGTTCATGTGGGGCTCTTGTGCGTGCAAGAAAGACCAGAGGATAGGCCCAACATGTCAAGTGTGGTTCTGATGCTGAATGGTGAGAGCCCATTGCCCAAGCCCAAGCAGCCTGCATTTTATCCACACCATGAAGATTTTTCTTCATCCACCAAGTGTGAATTCAGCTCAAATGATATGTCCATCAGTTTAGAGGCAAGATAGTAAACCTAAATTAATTTAAATGACCACCATGTGTTGACTGTTTGTACAGTTTTCAGTATTATTAATGTCTTAAGTTTTGAATGTGATTGCATAGACTATTGTTGTTTATTGGTAATATTTATATAAGTGCAATAGGAAGAGATAGATTTTAAAAAGGCTTAATTATTCACATGTTTCCACTTTGATGAAAATTGTCAAATTGGTCTCCTTTTTTTAAAAGTTTTAGTGTGTTTTGATTTCAATTTGGTTATTATATGTTTCTTTAATTTAATTTAATCTCAATTTTTTTCAAAATGGAGCAATACTATTCATCTTCAAACAAAATTTATTATAAGTATAAATGTTATATTGATATTTTATTAAAAATAATTTTTAACATATTACATTATTGAATATTATTAACCCATGTTTTATTAATAATGATTTTAACTACTAAATTTTAATATAAATTTTAGTATAACATTTGTAACATCCCAAAAATACAGTCTAATACTATATAATAGAATAATCACATTTAATAATATACAGATCAGTCTTACACTAGAAGAGAACGTACGTTAATGGCCGAACGACCTTACAAATCAGTACGAGAGAATAAAGCTATACAAAGGTACAATTCTGGCCGAATGGTTTACAAAAGCCTATATCGAACGGTCATACTTAACAAAAAGGGAAGGTGATAGAATGACCACCTTACTATAAACTAACTACTGACCGAATGTCCTACTGTTCGGTCTTCACTTCTACCTCGATCAGATTCTCTTCTTCCAGCGCATCTTCCAAACATACATTTCACACAATCAAACACGCAAGATATATTTCATCATACGTTTCATACAAAGCCTAATACTAGACTGACTGTCCGGACTGTATGAAATTTGTGTAGCTACGACGTTCATGCACCCGGGTGATGTAGTAACTGGGATGCCCTCAACAGTTGTCACCCGAGGTTAGTCTTATCTGTCCAAATTAACCATAAGAACTAGGACCTCCTGCCGTTTCCACACATGACCCACCCTCCTCTACGTGAGGACGAGTACTAGCGGAACATCAGGATGAATCGCCAAGTACTAAGACTCTAGGCTGTAACCAATAGATACAAACACTTCAAGACATTCAATGAATAATACTTAGAAGAATTCACATGAAGAAACATAACGCTTATGAACTTAGCTTATTTGAGTTTAGTACTAAGAAAACCGAATGTCAGTCAATGACCGAACACGGTAGAGAGAGAACTCTATTGAAGTTGGACAAACACTATTTTCCTCAAGATAGATTATAAAAAAAAACAAGTATGAGCGCTTGGTGTAAGATCGAGCGCTACTCAGTGCGAGCACTTGGTGGGAGACCCAACATTATTCAATACGAGCGCTTGGTGTGATACCATTTGTAGTAGTGTTTAAGAACAAAAGAAAATATACAAATACATACATATATACATATATATATATACATACTTAAGTTTATAACCGAATACCAAGAAACAACTATGTCTGGCCGAACGCTCATGCACAATATTACGAAATGAAGACGTTCGTCCTCAACTAGGATTCTTCCCAAACAAAAGAATCTAATCCCAACCAAGTTCACTAGAAAACCGAAAGGTCAAGGACTGTTCAGTGACGACTGTACAATTTCATAGGGGAAATTTCATACTTAAAATCATTTATCTCAATTCAATTCTCATCATATATCTTCATGATTTTATACATTCATATCATAGTAAATTTCATATACTTCATACATCAGAACATAGCAACCATCATATTTCATATAGTCAAACATCTCAACAATCATGCTTCACTTTAATTTAGCAACTCAACGAACGTTCATGCAACACAGTAAACATACAAATTAAATTAAATAAGCTTCCCTTACCTTTGAGCTTGAACAAACGTTCCTAGAGGCAAAATTAAGGCTCGCCTGACTATAATTCCTTCTACCCTCACGTTCAATAATTCTTCAAACTAAACCAAACAACAGAAGACCCAAAATGGCTCAGACAAGATAACATCATGCATCCAAAACTTGGTTTGCATGTACCAGATAACGAACAGCTAAAGACAAGGAGAACTTACTAGTTCAGAACTCGAAACTGATCGGTTCAAACTGAAGCCCTTGACGCTGGAAATGCTTCTACGGTGCTTGAACGGAGATCGGAGAAGAGAAAAGGTGAGATTTGGTAGAGAGGAAGGGAAAGCTTTTAGAGAGAAGGAGTAGAAATGAAAAATTTTAGAGTTTGGAGAAGAAGGTGAATGTAGAGAGTGTAACGTAAATTTTCCAAAAACTCAGTTTTGCTTCCCACGTCAAACGAACATCCGCTCATCTGCCGACACTTGCATTTCACTATCTGATTTCCGAATCCCCTCCGCTTGACACCTGACATCCGTTCAGAGAATTTTTGGGTACATTTTTAATGATTCTGACAACATTTATACAAATAATAAATTTGGCCCCAATTAAAATAACACCAAATTTATTATTGATATAAAAATGATATTAATTAATTTATTCTTATAAAAAAACATGAATTAATAATATATTAATTTTAAATTCTTATTTTTTTGTAAAAATATTTATATTTAATTAAATTTAATCATATAAAAGAAACATAAGTTAACAAAAATTGAATTAATAATACATAATAGTGTAATATGTTTAAATATTATTTTTAATAAAAATATCAGTATAATATTATGCAAATAATAAATTTTATCTAGAGAGACAATATTATTCTATTTTAAAAAAATTGGAATTGAATTTAATATATATATATATATATATATATATATATATATATAGCTAAATTAAAATTAAAATAATAACATTTGACAAAAAAAAACATATATTAACATGTGGCATAATTCCATTAGTAATTTTTTTAAAATAACTTAATAAAATGTTAATGTATAATTGATTTTTTTAAAAGCTGAGACTAACTTAAGACACTCTCACAAAAGTAAAAATCATTTGACTAATTAAACTTTTTAAAAACTATTGACATTTATATTCGATAAAATATTATTGAAAGAATTAACTCACATTTATTGCAGAGCTTTTATCACACAAAAAGAATCGACAACAAACTTAAGTATTAGAGAGGAGAAGATAAATAAAGGAACAAAAAAATATGTTTGTAGGGAAGAATTCACCGTATCATAAATATTACAACTCAGTATATTTTCTCTTCAGCAAACTCTCGTTAGGAAATTTATTCTAACCCCGTTTACGGGGTGATTTCTAATTTTCTATAATTGAAAAAAACACGAAAACATAATTGTACGAATATCTTTAAGAAACTATACTTGTAGTCTTTACCCAAAAAATATAAACTAATATGTTAAACTCCTAATATGAATTTAATAAAGTATTTTCAAAAATAAAATAAGTATTAGAAAATGATTTAAAGTAATATGTATTAAAAAAAATACGTTTAATTAACATAATAATTACTAAATTATCTTCGTGGGAAGCTTTAGCAACAGAATAGCCATCCACTCCAATTTATCTTAACTATTTATACTTTTCTAGTCTAGACATATATTTTCTTTTGTTTTATGTACTTTGACGAAAGTTTAATGACACATAATTTAGTTTTTCTCTTTCACGATGAAAATTTATAAAAATTATTAATTGGGTCTCAAACATTTCCACTTATTTGAAGTTAGAATATAAAATTTGCAGACACTTAACTGTCAAATTAACGACGGGTTGGTTGGGCGTTGAAAGCTGGTCAATTTCTTCTAATTCAATATTCAATAATGGAGTCCCTTGGGACATGAAATAAATACTCAACGGTTTATTATTTTTTTATTCTGTTGACATTCAAAACACATTTAATTTTGGTTCTTTATATTTTTTAAACTTTTTTAATTCTTCAAATTTGATGGACTAAGCTGATCATTTAAATTAATTATAATTTATGTTTCGGTCAGATTTGGAAGACCCTGTTAAAATACGAGTTTGTTAAAGACCGAGCGGACGTTGAATCCCATAAACTGAAGCAGATCGAGAGACTCCATCTCTAGGGGCAATAAAAGCTGGCGAAAACCGGACGGTCGCCTCTCTGCCAAGTGCTAGACACGTTAGGAAGGGTCGAACGGACACTTGTCTTCAAGTCCTGGTTGTAGTATCCGCACTCTTCTCGTTCTCCAAGCTGGGCGGTCGGGTACCTGTCAAAGGCACTCCGACTCTTAAGTCAGTAACATAACCGAGTGGTCTGTAACGCATGTATATTACATCGTAAGCAATCTGTCCAGAAATCATACCTGGAACCTTTATTTATCTGATTGTAACGGACTTTTACCTTTCGTGGGCCTGATAACGGCCCAATCATACCTTAATCTTCATTAAGGGCTTTAATGAGTCATTAGTGTTTAACCGTGTAGTCGACCTAGTGAGGGTCGGTCGGGATGGCCGGTCAGAAGGTGGTCGGCCAGGGATGTCAACTTGGGCGGGATGCCACTTGATTCTGCTGATTGGTCATATTGACGCTTGGTCTTGATGGTTGACCTGGATGGGCGACCTGGGAGGATCGATCGGTCCATGTGTGGTCGGACAGCGTTAGCTTGGACGCTCGGTCTTGATGGTCGACCTGGATGAACGTTCGGTTTATGGTTCGGGAGGACCGGATGATACAAGTTAAAAATAGAAATTTAAGAAGTTAAATTCTATTTTGAAAATTTAATTTATTAAAATAAACTTTTTAAATTTGGGAACTAAAATCATTTTCATTTTAAATTTTAAAGATTAAAACAACGTTAAATCAATATACTACATATATAGTATTTATTGAAGACAAAAGAATAGTCTTCGAAGTCTCTTTCTTTCCAACATGATTAATAGTAATTGCGAATAAAGTCAATTAAATTTATTTGCAAGTTGCCACTCTAGAAGTTTTAAACTACACTCTACCTCTTACTTATATGAAGTATACGAAATTTGAAGGACATTTCCATAAAAAATATAATGAAATATTTTCTCAATGATTTAGAAAATAATAGATGTTAGATTTTTAGTTAGCAGAAAAAATATTTTTCTGTTATATAATTTTCTATTTTTTACGTTTCTTTTAAAATATTTAAAAATACAATATTTATAATAGTGATGGTAATAATTTTTGGTGCTACGTAGTTGGATTAAAGTAATAATGAGAATAATGGTGTTATTAGTGATGGTAATAATAATGATGAGATTGAAGAAAATACCTCAAAGATAATATTTAAAAGAAAAATAAAAGCTGTGAATTTATAAATCTTCAATTTTTATCTTTATTTTCAAATTGGATCTAAACGTGTGTTTCCAAAATTGGGCAAAGATTAATTTCAGCTCAGTCTGTGTCAAAATTCAATTTGGTAAGGAAAATTAGATTTCAAAACAAAAACAAAAAATAATTATTAAATCTAATAATTCATCGTAATGATTACTTTTAACATAGTTATATCTTCAAAATATACTATATACATAATTTTATCCTCGGAAAGCATGAGTTATCTAGTCAGCTTGAATAAGAAAATACGTGTATTCTGCAAAAATAATATTATCCAAGAAATGATACACTTAAGTTTCTTAATAATAAAATAATCTTAATATTTAATTAGTTTGGTTTGACTTTACATAGTTATAATAACTCAATTTTGGCAATATATTATACCCTGTAATTTCTCATTACGTATTATATATATATATATATATATATATATATATATATATATATATATATATATATATATATATATATATATATATATATATATATATATATATATATATATATATATATATATATATGGAAGTTGTTGACTTGTGCATGTTAAAATATAGCATTTGAAACAACTTCTAGCTGTCAAACTATCATAAAATAACAAACATTCCTTTAGCTTTAGACAATGCTTGATTTCATAGATATTTTCACAAACATTTTTAAGAAAAATAGAAAAAAAAGCTATTTCAAAAAATAAAATTAACCCTTAAATTAATAAATAAGTCTGTAAAAGATCATTTTTATTTTTTATTTTCTTCTAAACATATTGTCTTACTTTTCCAATTCAACAAAAAATTATACCAGCATGCTTAGAAGTATTCGTTGCCCTGAAAAATATGAATTGCATTTCGAAGTTAGAAGTTTATTTTCATATTTAGATTATGAAATTGTTTAAGTCACCAAGCTTTAGTTTTCTGTAAAAAAAGTTATTTAATTATTAATCAACCCAACATTTGGTTTAGACAATGTTAATCAGAACGCGGATAGTAATGATAAATCTCAAGTACAAGTGTGACAGCGCCGTCCGATAATAACGTTATAAAATTATATGTTGTGATTTCAAGGGTGAAGTTGAATATATAAAAAGAAAAATAATATATAA
The DNA here is from genome assembly GCA_034642375.1 of Vigna nakashimae. Classification (NCBI taxonomy): domain Eukaryota; kingdom Viridiplantae; phylum Streptophyta; class Magnoliopsida; order Fabales; family Fabaceae; genus Vigna; species Vigna nakashimae. The sequence continues at coordinate 11,750,092 of CM067764.1, read as the reverse complement.
TAGAAAAATTCAAAATGTTGGTATATTTTGCAATTAAAGTCCACCTGCCTTTCTCTCAGAAGAACACTGTGAGATAAGTTGAATAGTCAGTGATACATTAAAATAATAATATAATAAAGTTTTGTATAGACATGGAACAGAGGAAAGAGCTTCCAGTTATGTAGCTATTCTTTGAAGATTTTGGAAAGTAGTGGAGAAATTTAGAGTTAACTCTAATCCAAGAAGAAATGAATGGAAAGCTTAAAGGCAATGGTTTTGTGGTCTCTTGTGTTGCATTTCATACCAGGTTTGAGCACCCTTGAAACCATTGGTCCTGGCCAATCAGTGAAGGATAATGAGACTCTAGTTTCAGCAGAAGGGACTTTTGAAGCAGGGTTCTTCAACTTTGGGGATCAAAGTAGTCAATACTTTGGTATATGGTACAAGGATATTTCTCCAAGAACAGTTGTGTGGATAGCCAATAGAGATACTCCAGTTCAAAACTCCTCAGGAGTTTTGAATGTAACTCATGTGGGAAATCTTTTCATTTTGAATGGTTCAGGGGCCATATTCTGGTCTTCCAATACATCAACAGCTGCAAAGAGTCCTGTTGTGCAGCTTTTGGAGACTGGAAATCTTGTTGTGAGAGAAGAAAGCAACCCAGAGAATCTTCTATGGCAGAGTTTTGATCTTCCTGGGGACACTTTGTTGCCAGGGATGCGACTTCGAAGTAGCATGGGAAATGGCAGTTTCACATCTCTGACATCTTGGAGAGACACAGAAGATCCTGGTAGAGGTGTGTATTCATATCACATAGATACTCGTGGTTTTCCTCAAGTGGTGATTATGAAGGGAGGGGCATTGTTGTATAGGCCAGGTTCATGGAATGGCAATATTTTATCTGGAATTCCTTCTGCAACATTGTACAAAAACTTTAATTTCTCTTTTGTTATAACTGAGAAGGAAGTCTCTTATGGATATGAACTACTGAACAAGTCAATTGTTTCGAGGTACATGATCACGTTAACAGGTCAAATACAACGTTTTGTTTTGTCTGATTTGACAAATAGTTGGCAGCTTTTCTACTCAGGCCCCGCAGACCAGTGTGATAATTATGCCGTTTGTGGGTTGAATTCTAATTGTGATGTAAATAGCTCTCCAACGTGTGAGTGCCTTCAGGGTTTCATTCCCAGATCCGAAGAAAAATGGAATGCACAAAACTGGTCAGATGGGTGTGTTAGGAGAGTTAATTTAGATTGTGGCAACAGTGATGGCTTTCAGAAGTATCAGGGAACGAAGTTGCCGGACACATCAACCTCATGGTTTGACAGAAGCATGAACCTTGAGGAATGTAAGAATTTCTGTCTGGAAAACTGCTCCTGCACAGCATATGCAAATTTAGATATCAGAAATGGTGGAAGTGGATGCTTGCTTTGGTTTAATAACATTGTGGACGTGAGAAAACTAACCACCGGAGGACAAGATCTTTTCATAAGAGTGGCAGCTTCAGATCTAGGTGCTAATACTTTATTTCCATCTAACATATAACAGAACATTCGTTTGTTGCAGAACTTGGTTTAACTGTGCGAAATACATGTCTATAAATTCCTGTTCTTACTATGCTGCACATTATGTTTGTTGCCTGACAGTTCATCCTTATTGCAAGTAGATAACAGTTCATCCTTGTTGCCTGACAGTTCATCATTAGAGGACATTGTATAATACTACTTAGCATAACAAAATTGTGATCAGGAAGCATCTAACTGCCATCAACTTTCATTGTGAATACGTGCTTTAGATGCCTTATGTTTTGGGATTTCTAAATTGCTCAAAATTTGGTGTGTTGGCTAACAGTGCTTTTATTTTCTCAGGTCATGAAAAAGGCTTACGCAAGAAGCAGCTTGCAGGAATTCTTGCAGGTTCTGCAGTGTTTATTGTGGTCATGATATTATTGGCAGTGGCCATACTTCGGAGAAAAAGGCTTGAGAAGCCAGGTACTTTATACCATGGTAGAATTAATAGTTATTTTACAATTGAAAATATTTTTTTCTTACAAAATTTTAAGGTTTGGTAACCTTTAGATTTTCCTCTTCCGATAGAACCTATAATGCTAGTAATTTATATACATACATTCTTCTATCTTCACAGGAAACAACAAAAGTGTTAGCTGGAAAAACCACTCTGTTAAGACACAGAAGGAAGACATTGACATTCCAATATTTAAGTTTTCAACCATAGCTAATGCAACTAATGACTTTTGCGTTACTAACATATTGGGAGAAGGTGGATTTGGACCAGTTTACAAGGTAGTTTGATTGAACTTATATCTTACAATTAGATTTATCTTCTGTGCATAACTTTCTTATGAAACGATTGTCAGGGTACTTTGGCAAATGGCCAAGATATAGCTGTGAAGCGGCTTTGCAATAATTCAGGACAAGGACCGAAAGAGTTCATAAACGAAGTTGTGCTAATTGCTAATCTTCAGCACCGAAACCTTGTGAAGCTTCTTGGGTGTTGCATTCAAGACGATGAGAGGATCTTGATATATGAATTCATGACTAACAAAAGCTTGAACTACTTTATTTTTGGTCATAAATTTTATCTTGTCCCAACCCTTGATCTTATCTTTCCATGATCACCAAACCATCTTCATGCTAACTAGTTGAAATTTTTTCAGATGAAGCTAGAAAAGGTTTGCTAGATTGGGCTCAGCGCTTCCAAATTATTCGTGGGATTGCCAGAGGGCTTCTCTATCTCCATGAAGATTCTAGATTAAGAATTATCCACAGAGATCTCAAGACCAGCAATATTCTTCTAGATGAAAACATGAATCCAAAAATATCAGACTTTGGTCTCGCTACATCATTTGGAGGAGATGAAGTTGAAGGCCAAACAAAGAGAATAGTGGGAACTTAGTATGCATGCATAAATAACTTGATTTGTTACTTTATATTCATAAAGTTTCCCTCTTCTCCCTTTCTGAGCTCCATTTCATTTTTTGCAGTGGTTATATTTCTCCAGAATATGCAGCCCGTGGGAATTTCTCAGTGAAATCTGATGTCTACAGTTTTGGTGTTATATTACTGGAGATAGTTTGTGGAAAAAAGAATAGGGAATATTCTGACGATCATGATCATGACCTTCTTGGACATGTAAGTCTAGTCCACTCATACCATTTATATTGGCATAGTCTTCAGAGCATGTTTGAAAACCCATCTCCTTCATTTTTATCCACTTCAAAGAGAAGCTATTATCTGTAGCTTCTGCGTATTTTTCGTTATTGATCATGATTTTGAGCATTGAAAAGCATACAAAACGTAAGTAAGAACACACTGTGAACTCAAAATTGACAATTTTAATTTGATGATCATAGGCATGGAGACTTTGGTGTGAAGAAAAACCAATGGAGTTGATAGATGAATCACTAGGCGAATCAGTAGCTCTAGCCGAAGCTGATGTATTGAGATGTATTCACATTGGACTTCTATGTGTACAAGACAGAGCAGAGGATAGACCAGAAATGTCATTAATAGTTCTTATGCTGAATGGTGAGAAACCATTGCCCAGGCCAAGGGAACCTGCTTTTTATCCCCATCAATCTGGCTCTTCATCAGGAAATAGTAAACTGCAATCAAACAATGAGATTTCTATTTCATTGTTGGAGGCAAGATAGTTTATTTATATATATGAAGTTATAGAATTCAATGTAAATGAGGCAACATCAGTCAACATAAGATATATGCTACAGTTTCACCAGATGAAATACATATTTCTGTGTCCTGTGCTGTAGGCCACTTAGAGACAGGGAAAAGTTTTTTCACTTGCATGACAATCCGACATGGAATTGCTGGGAACATCAATCCAAAATTTCCAAATCTTGATGCAAGTAATTGAAAACCTTCCAAGGCTTGGCGAATGCGTCTTCACTCTTGAAGAGGTGTGATAATTTAAGCCACTATCTAAGCAAAGTCATGAACTTTTGCTATGTAAAGGCATCATGTGTGGAGGGAAGACATACATAATCTAGAGAGAGGGGATCATGATGGAGAAAGGGCCAAAACAATATAACAACTTGGCAAAGAGTAATAATGCAGCGGAAAATCAATCCCCTTTCTTGCGAGAATCTGTGAGGAGCACCAAACAAATAAAATAAAAATGGAATCCAAAAACAAAGAGACACCAACAATTTTTAATGTGAAAAACCCCTCAATGCAAAAAACCACGAGTCGTCCCGACCAAAGAAAAATCCACTGTGATCAATAATAGGATACAAAAGAGTCTCCAATCCAATAATAACACCATTTGGTGTGTTCAATAAGCCAATTTAAATAAGCACAAACGCTTACAAATAAGAACAAAGAAGATGAACATTCTCCAAAACAGGGCTGTTGGTGCGGGATTGATTTCTCCCAATCTAGACCTCCAATTGATGATCCAAACGGTCAGGATGAAGAACCATATGTCTGGAACCTATTGTCCAAAAATCAGCTTGATCAACGGCTTCACAGCCACGAAAACACTAGTACAGGTTAAGGGTTATGCAGAAATAGCTTTCACTCTTCCGTTTTCTCTCACTTGGTTTTTGTCTCTTTTCAAATAACTCTAATGTGTTCCACTAATCTGACCCATCTCTATTTAACCTAATGAGACCTAATAATCTACATTATTTGGATCTATTTTCTATAAGAAAGGAGTCTAATAACCCAACAGATCACATACACATTTTGGAAACTCTAGGAAGTTTCTGAAAGGCAGAGGTTACAGAACTGATAAGACAACAATACCAGTTTCCCATGCTTTGAGAATTCAATTATGTTCAAATTGTCCTTGCTGATGCAGTATGAAAAATTCACATGTACCATGAAGGCATTTAACATGCGATGTAAGACTTTTAGTTAATAAACACGTGTTAATGTTTGGTCTATAGTGAATGACAGACCGTATACATATTCAATGATTATTTTTAACTTTTTGTCAAGCTCATGGGATAAGGTGACTACCAAATTCAGAAAATCAGAGAATAAATTTGCATTTTTATCTGTTTCTTTTCAATATCATGTTTTACTTTTCTTCTTTCGAGTTTAGTGTGTGTTTGGTCTCAAACAAATACCTACAAATGAAACACAATTCTTTAACTCAGCACACAACTATGATACTTCATTTTGTATCACATATCCGTATCCGATACTTTAGATACTTTACTTATATTTATAATTTTTTATTTTTTTATAATGTTTAATACATTTGATTTGTATTCACATAATAATAATAATCGTATATTTATCATGTTTTTAAGAATTTGTATACATTTTTTTTAGAAATCGAGCTGGGAGGTATAATACAAATCATCTGGGATCTGGGAAATATACTTCATTATGTATATATATAAATTTCTGGACAAACTATCCAGAACACACAAATACAAACACAATACATTAATCTCTCAAACTCACCACATACAACTCACAAGTCACAACTCAAACAAACACATACACTTCTCTTTCTCTTACACACGCTCACACACTTTCTCCACACAATACACAAACATGGAGACTCTCTCTTTTCTTCCTTCTCAGCTCATTCTCCCACGGTGCACACACTTGCAGTGTGTCACACTTCATACAAGACTACATCTCCATATTTATAACCTAACATCTCTACTAACATCTCCACTAATCTCCACTAATCTCCACTACTATGTGGGTAATGATAGTGCTACCACAATACCTAACTTCTTTTACAAATGGGAACTAAAGACAAAATACTTTGTGGCAATGGGTCCATTTAAAGTTTACCCAACAAAACTCCCCCGTAAACTTTAAATTGGTCTTCTTGCACTGTATCCCATCATCTCGACTTTTTTTCTTTCTCCCAGATCTTCTGCTCCCTGTTCTCGATCTCTTCTCCCTGGATCGTCTAGGTTTTGAGTGTTCCGAATTCCTCCTCTTCAAATTCAACTTTTCTCCGAAGCATTCGATCTATGTGGCTCAAATCTCCGTTGCCGGTGCGCCTCTAGAACCCGATCAACCTCTTTACCCAAGAGCTTTGATAGGTCCTTCGACTCTTTGATGACGCACACAAAACTTTCGAAATCATCCGTCCATGATTTCAAACTCTTCTCCACAACTCGGCTGGCAGGCAGCGACTCTCCATTTCTGCCGAGTTGATCTGCCACTTTCTCCTTCAAATTTTCAAACTTCGTCTTGCCTAACACAGTTGTCCCCTGCACGCGTCTATTGAAGATGTCTCCTTTGCTATCTTCTCACCGCTGGACTTCTCTGTCCTTCACTCGCGTCTTTTGAAGATGCCTCCTTTGCTATCTTCTCACCGCTGGACTCCTCTTCACAGGCGTCCTTTCCACTGCAACAATATGGGTCACAGATTTGCTCTTCCTTCTCCGTGGGTTCTCGTTTCCCACAATCCACAACATCCCAAACACCGGGATCCAACAAAAGCTTTCATCTGCAGACTCCAATCAACATAGTTGACACACTCTGTCAACTGAATTAGGGACACTGTTAGCAAGATTAGTCATCTCTTACTCTTTTTCCTTTTTTTTTTTCGAATACTCAAGATCTCTTTTTTTTTTCACTATCCTTTTTTTCGGACACTCAAAGTTCTCCCAATTAAATCAGCTACATTTTTTAAACCCAAAAAATGAATTCTCAGCACCTCTCGGCTCTCCTTCCCGTGTGCACACTGCTTTTTAAAATGAAAGATGGATCTTTTTTTTTTTTGGCCGTTCTCATGTGCATGCCATTTTTTTAAAGATTTTTAAAACTTTCTTCAATCCTTCTTTTTTTAGTGCTCCTGGACGCATGCCAAAAAATAAGTGAGGTGGCCTTCCACTTTTCTCAAAAGCTACATCTTCATAAATGTTGCTTTCCATTGTGCCAAATAAAGAAACCATGTTGCTGCCCACCTTTTGTTCTTTTCCTCCATCTTCTCCAAAGGAAATGAAGAGGTCCCACCATTTTGACTCTTATTACCACCTCTACGTACCAATAAAGAGCAAGGGAGCAAGGAAATTAGCTACTGGAATTTTTCTTCTTCTACCTTCTCTCTCGACAACACTCCCTCTCTCTATCTCCCCCATTTCTTATTTTTCACGGTGGTTCCTCTTAGTGGCTGGAATGACCCACCACCAGCTGTTGCTCTTCTTTTCAAAGTCGAACTGCTAGACTTGGTGGATTCTTCCCTGTGCTTCTGGACCGTGTTTCCTCACCATGCAGCAGCCGTGCTTCTTCTCCAAGCTCTGGATGCTCCATATTCCAGGCCGTGCACACCATCTAGCACCGTGCGATCTCTCCAAAGCTACTGTGTGCTTCTGGACATCACCGTCCATCTCTCCTACGCGACTCCTCTTCCGTCGAGGGCACCCTTGCTGCAGAAATTTTCTCCATCGGCGGCATCAACTCCTGCGGAAACGCCTTCGCCACTTCCAGCGTCTCCCCCGGCTCCTGCGGGAGACACTCTAGCTCCCTCTCCTCTTCAGTGGCGGCTCTCCCTCATACTCCTTTCTCTGCTGCTGTGTCCGAGAGCTCCTGAAGTCACATCGTGAGCACCTTCCAAAATGAAATCAGCGCCAGCCGTGACCTTCTCCTCTTCCATCCGTAGCTCTGATACCAATTTGTAGAAATCGAGCTGGGAGGTATAATACAAATCATCTGGGATCTGGGAAATATACTTCATTATGTATATATATAAATTTCTGGACAAACTATCCAGAACACACAAATACAAACACAATACATTAATCTCTCAAACTCACCACATACAACTCACAAGTCACAACTCAAACAAACACATACACTTCTCTTTCTCTTACACACGCTCACACACTTTCTCCACACAATACACAAACATGGAGACTCTCTCTTTTCTTCCTTCTCAGCTCATTCTCCCACGGTGCACACACTTGCAGTGTGTCACACTTCATACAAGACTACATCTCCATATTTATAACCTAACATCTCTACTAACATCTCCACTAATCTCCACTAATCTCCACTACTATGTGGGTAATGATAGTGCTACCACAATACCTAACTTCTTTTACAAATGGGAACTAAAGACAAAATACTTTGTGGCAATGGGTCCATTTAAAGTTTACCCAACATTTTTCAACATGTATATTAGATACATGTCCGTATCCAATTGACGTATTGTATCTGTGCATCATAGGTATACGCCCACATTAAACTACTCCAATATTAAGTTTGAAATGCAGCCTATTTGAGTATTATGCATGAACCATGAAAGAAAAGGGCAATATCCTAATGTTTCAAAAAAGTAGATAAATGTTTAATGTAAACACCTATATTAGGCCTTGTTCACTTGAATGGATTTGGGGAGAGTAATTGAAGGGATTTGAGAGGATTTGAAGATAAATTTTTTTGTTATTTATTTGAGTGAATTTTGAGATAAATGAGGGTGGATTTAGAACTAAAATTTGTGAGAATTAGTGTAGGATTTTATTGACGTGACAGATTAAAAAAATTTACTTCCAAATTCACTCTCATTTACCTACAAATTCACTGAAATAAACAACAAAAAAAATATCTTCAAATCCTCTCAAATCCCCTCAATTACTCTCTCCCAAATCCATTCAAGTGAACAAGACGTTAAAGAATAAAAAAAAGAAAAAAATTCTATGGAAGCAACCAGTCTCCTAAACAATAAAAAGAATATGATAAGATTCATCCAGTCTCTTATGGAATAAAAAAGGGGCAAGATACGAGGGAGCAAATAAGCTCTTAAAATAGGGAAAATACTAGTTTGCAGATCTGATGAGAGTAATTATCGATGGAGTGAATAAATTCTCAAGTTTCGCTTACTTAGAAGTGATTTACAGTTTTTTGGGTACAAGATGAGATGTTTACCTCATGCATTTTTTATGCTCTAAACCATTTTTGGAAATAGAAATCAAGACAACAAACAATATTATTGCAATTCCCACGAGATGACATAGATGATACATCCGAAGATTTTCCAAAAGCAATGCAACAACGAAAATACATTAATTTTGTTCTGACAAAGCAAGTAATAAGAACAAAACATCGTTCAAAGTTGACCATTCATAATCTGGTCATCAACAACTTCTTTTAGGGGAGCTGAAAAGTTTATATCAAGAAACAATACTTTTGCTTGGTCAACAACAACCTCAAATCCATCTTTGAAAGAACATTAAGCCATAGGCGGGAATGTTTTTACATTTCATATTCTAGAACGTTACAAACAATGAAAGGTGATATTAAGGTCACCCTGCAACTTAGCAGTTCTTTTTAGAAGCCCAACATTATTTGGGCTTATAATAGGAGATATGACATTTAAGTCGATAATTAAAAATGTCTTGCTAAGTCTAAGGGGTTGTGTGATGATAAGCTCAAAATGGTAGACCCAAAACTAATCAAGATAAGTTGGTCATACATTTTCTTAGTCTTACAAGAGCTAAAGGCCGGAGGCTGTGTCATGATAGGCACAAAGTGATGGACCTAATATCGATTGGATGTTTTATAGGAGGGGAAGGTTTTGATTATCGTTGACCTAGTGGTTACTGAAGGAACTAAAAGGTCAGGTAGTAAAGATGGGACATTAAGGACTGAAAAGAGGAGTAAAGAGAGTGTTAAAGGAGAGAAAACTCAAGAGACAGGGGAATGAAGATAAAGAGGACTTTGGAAGCAAAGGTTGGGAAAATCAAATCTGTAAATGCTCTAGCTGATTGGATTTTTACCTTTTGGCTAGAACAACCTGTCATATATTTTGTTTGTGATAAAATCCATACAAATAAAATTTTTTTATCGAGTTTATTAATTGATAATTTAGAATATATTTATTTGAGTTGTTGGTAACATTAGTTATGTTCAATTTGAAATATTTTGTAATAACTTGTGTCAGATAGAGGGACTATACATATATGAGAAGCAGTTTGCATTAATCAGTACTCGTCCACAATCACGTATTAAACCGATCCAAAACAAGTTTGAAATGCAACTATCTAGCAGACATTATGCTAAGTGACAAGTCATTATTTGTGTATTGTTTATGACTGCTTGATGATGAACTATCACCAGCCATGCTTGTACTTGTAAAGAATCCAGGCAAGTTTGGCTGAGGCAGTGCAGATTCACCGCTTAGCATCATAACCACAGATGACATGTTTGGTCTATCTTCAGGATTTAGTTGCACGCACAGTAGTCCCACATGAATTGTTCTTAGAGCTTCAGACAAATGGACTGACTCTGTTATTGCTGCATCAACTACTTCAGAACATTTGCCTTCAGTAAACAGCCTCCACACCTGCATAAGTTTTCAAACCATTTGGTTATCAGCAGAAACATCTCAAAGGTTGTTAGATTTCAAGTTCATTCTTACATGTGCCAGTAGATTATCTTGATGACAGAATCCTTTATTTCTCTTCCCACTCACTATCTCCAATATCAGCACACCAAAGCTGAAAACATCTGACTTTGTTGAATAAGCTCCATCAATTATGTACTCTGGAGGAAGATAGCCACTACAATCACATGCACCAAAAGTCATTGTAAGACAGTGCCAAGCGATCATACTCATACTACATTGGTGTAATCAGACACTTACTAGGTTCCAACTACATGTTTTGTGGTTGCTTCGATTTCATTTCCTCCAAAGCTTCTAGCCAGTCCAAAGTCCGAGATTTTTGGGTTCATTTCGCTATCTAACAAAACATTCCCCGCTTTGAGGTCTCTATGAACTATTCTATGCCTTGAATCTTGATGAAGATAAAGAAGACCCCGTGCAACCCCGTTGATAATCAGCATGCGCCTTGGCCAATCTAGTAACATGCTCTTGTTTTCATCTGAGAAAAATGTGACCAAGCTTTAGATAGTGGTAGATCAGTTTCAGTAGTTTCTATATAGATAGATTATGGAATGATAAACTTAAGTGCAAAATAAATTAATATCTCTTCCTCATGCCATGATAAATAACTGGATTGGAAAATTTATTTCCTTTCTAGCATGATTTTCTTGTATGTATCTGTTTAATTGCAATAATTTTCAAGCTAAGAGTATCCAATTAAACAAATGAATATATAACCCCAAATGAATGAAACAATAAAAAAAGGTTTCTCTTGAAACAAACCAAATATGAAGGAATCCAAGCTTTTGTTGGGCATAAATTCATATACAAGCAATCTTTCTCCTGCTTGAAGGCAGTACCCTAGTAGCCTCACTAAATTCCTGTGCTGAAGCTTTGCAATATGCATAACTTCATTTTTGAACTCTGGAAGTCCTTGTTTGGAATTCATAGAGAGCCTCTTCACAGCTATTTCTCCTCCATCGGCCAGGATGCCCTGAAATTTGTGACAATGACAGATTAAGCTATGAATAGACTTCATTTTACTAAAACATGTTACAGAAAAATTTATATAACTTTAATAGTTCAGTTCATGTGTTCCAACATTTAATTTCGTTTTTCTAATATAGAGAATTGATTACAAAGTTCAATGACGTGATATATGAAATGTGATATATAACAAGCAGCGAATTAATAAAGGAAAAAGAGGCATAGAATCCGAAGTATAGTCATCAGCAGATCAGCTAAGCTCTGCAAGGTCTACTAGTCTGAATACTTTTGTCTTTGTTTTTTATTTTCATTTTTAATGTATAAAATATAATACTGCTTTGAATCTGTTATCTGTTTTCAAATATATTTGCATAACAAATAGAAAAAAAAATATGTCTGCTGTCAAGATTTCCAATAAAATAGTTTTCAGAACAATAAATAAAGCAAAATAAAGAAACATGTTTTATTGTAATAAAAAATGGAAAACAGAAAATACTTTCTTAAAACAAATAGTTCCTAGATTTCTTCCAGAAAAAGACATTGCTAAAAGTCCCGTCTCTTATAATTATCATCTCTAACCATTATTTGACCATATAGTGGTACAACACTGCACAAAATGTAAAAAATTATTAAATATCATGCATTCTATGCTCGTGAAGACATTTTATCAATTAATTACCTTATAAACTGATCCAAAGCCACCTTCTCCTAGTTTGTTGTCAGGTGAAAAATTGTTGGTTGCAGAAGTAATTGTAGACAACTCAAACATGGGTAACTCTAGATCTTTACTCTCGTGCTCATTTATTACATTCACGTCTGGTTCTAGATTACCTTCCATCTTTCCTGCAATTTAGTAATTGGAATGTGTAAGGAATAAAGAAGTCGAATTGTAGAATATGCTGTCTTCTGTACTCTTTGTACCTTAATCTGCCTCACCCAAGTCTAAAACAGAATAAAAGCAAACTTAGTTTAAACACCTTTTTTATGCAGCTATTGATAACATGACTCACTTTATTGACTAGCATTAAAGTGCTTTAATGATTGTGGATAAGGAGTTATTCTTGTTGAGATTAATACCAGTTAACCAAATCTCAAGGGAGAAAGATAAACTCAAAGACAGTTAAAATCTATAAGGTAACTAAGTAAAATATGCCTGCATGCACTGACTCAGAGCTTACATCATCACCTATAGAGGTGTTTCAAATTTGTGGATAAAGCAGCCTAAGTTTGCAGTTAAAAGAACATATAGAAGAATCAAGACACGTAATTTAAAATCATAAATAGGAACTACTTAACCACCTTTCTGCCGTGTCTTCAACCGTTTATAACGGGTGATGAAGGTTAAACATAGTATTAAAATTCCAATAAACAACACACAAATTATGAAAACACTCTTGTACTTCCGGATGTTGGATTTATGCAATTGCTTTCCTTCAGTAGCTTCTGTAAGAAAGAGATATTCCAAAACGGTAAGAGTGACAAGATGATAACAAAAGAAAGAAACAAGAAGGGATGTTCCACAATTGAGAGACAATATCATACCAAATTCTGAACTAGCCATCCTTACGTATACGTCTTCATCAACATCGGTCAATGTTCTTATGTCAACCAGATCATTAAACCAGAGTAAACACCCATTGGGCCCTTTACTCATATCCAATGCTGCATAAGCTTTACAGGAGCAGTTGTTCCTGCAAAATGTCTTACAATCCTCAAGGCTCATATTTCTGGAAAACCAGGATCTCTCTGTGTCTGGTAATTTCAACCCTGGAACCGGCAAAAACTCATCTTCATGACAACTCAGTGAAGTTCTCCTGACACAACCACCATACAAGTCAGCCGTTTTGGGCACAAATCCATCCAAGCATTGACATGGAGGAATGTTGTCTATATTGCAGGTAGCATAGGCTCCACATTTGCCGTAGTAATCACAGTCATCCACCGGAATTCGTGCATGCAAGCTCCAATCTTTTCGTTCACTATCCCAAAAGGTCCCCAGAATACGTCCCTCTGTTGTTAGCACCATCCTATGTAAAAATGACTTGTTGGTATGCTCAAACATGAAATACAACTCCTCGTTGTTCGAAATAAAAGTAAATCTAGTATAATCACTTTGTTTCAACAGAGGTGCCCCACTGAACTGAACACCATTCCATGATCCAAAACGATATCTTTTAGTAGTTCCTTCTCTCAAAACAAACTGTGGATATCCAGTGGTATCAAGTTGATAATTATATACACCATGAGATGGATCCTCAGAGCTATTCCATGATGACATGTATCGATTCAGACCTGTAACTAAATTTCTTCCAAACTTCTGTCCTGGCAAGAGTGTGTCCCCTGGATAATCAAAACTTTGCCACAGTAAATCCTTTGCCTCATCATTGCCGTTTCCATTCTGCACAATGAGATTTCCAGTGTCCAAAATTTTTGCCACTGGATGTCGTGCTGAGCCTGTTGTGTTGGAAGACCAGATGACACTCTTGTTGTGGTTGAGAAGAACAAGAACTCCGGTTTCATTGAGCTTCAAAACTCCTGATGAGTCATTAAGAGGGCTGTCTCTGTTGGCAACCCATACTACAGTCTGTGTTGGGATCTCATTATACCAAATTCCCACATAACGGTTCTTGGAATTACCTGGACTGAAGAATCCCAGTGCATAGGTTTTGCCAGGTGAAACAATGACTTGGCCATCACTGATAGATTGCAATACATTAATACTTTCTCTCACAGTGGTAGCAGCTATACTATTCAGCAAAGCAAAGAAGAACGGAAGCAAGGTAACTCTTTCCATTCAGGTGCTTATCCTTTTCTTCAATATTTCGGTTCCAGTAATCGCAATGCTTTTAATAATATATCAACAAACTGAGGTACAAAACCTGAAGCATTCCCTCCATGAGTTGATTTTTCAACTTGTGTGGTTCGTTAATGAGGCAGGTGTGCTCCATAAAGTCAATGATCTCAAAACAAGCTGGTTCCACACAGCAAACTGGCATTCTTCGAACTGAAAGCAACTTAGACATGTTTTTGGTGATGTGTACAAAAAGTGGTTGGTATCTATTTATGCATATACTATACATAAAGTTGAGGCACATGTATGCTGACTCTTTAATTAATGAATGAATAGACACAATGTACAGAATGAAGAGAGACTTAATGTTTAGTGGCCATTGCAAAGGAAATCATCATAATGTTAATCATCTTATCTGCCAACATTACAGTTATTGATGCGTCCAGCCAAACAACAGTGTGAAAACCATGCAGAAAAGGTTGAATTTGGACTACCTTCACCAACAATAACCGATGCATTCAATGCAAGCTAAAACACTTTTTAAACCCCCAAGCATGATGATGTTTAGGCGTATTATTAGAATTTATCAAGCTAGCAAATTATACCTGTATTGATAGGTCATTTGAGAGGGATTTAGAAAGAAGATTCAATGATAATGAAACACCAATCAAACTCACGTAAAGGATCATACCACCTTCAATTACAATAAATTTGTGATTCTTTTTTTTTTATTTAGTTGTCAACTTTCACATTTTTATTCAATTATAAACTTGACTCAATTAAATTCTTAATAATCTTTCCCTCAAATATGAGTCTCTTTCATGTTCATACATTCTCGAGCTGAAAAATTTCTATCCACGAATATCTGAATAATAACTCATTCTTGTATCATTGCATAACCAAACATGTTTGTCTAAAACCCTGAAAACTTTTAATACAAGAGACCATATTATATTCATTTTAGCCTGATCACTAAAATGATCCTTTGACATCTATTATCACTGCTGGGGTATTTTGAGAAAGATTTATCAAAAAGATTAAAAAATAATGAGTCAAACTCACATGAAAGGTCATAGGTATGACAAAACATCATATGATCAATGTGATTTTGTGAAAATATTCTAATAAAAAATTTATTATTCTTTTACTCATGTTAACAACATATCAATTGTTGGTCATGATATGAATGAGATTCAAAGTCTCAAAAGAGAATTAAACAAGTCCTATGAAGGATTTGGTGTCCTCCAAAAACAAATTATTGACATGAGAATTGTTCATGACAAAAAAGAATGAAAATTTGTGACTTTCCTAACCAAAATACGTTTAAAAGTATTATAAAATTTTAATATGAACAATTCAAAGTTGATTAGTACTTTACTTGTAGGTTACTTCACTTGTAGGTCACTTCAAGTTGAGCTCAAAGTAATGTCCTTCAAATGAAAAAGAAAAAGAAAAGATGCAAAAAGTTTCATATTCATCTACAATTTATAGAATGTGGTGTATGTTATAAGGTCACACCATGTTGTTGGTATTGTTAATTGTTTCTTTATAAATTTTGAAAAGTTATAAAGTGAATACTCAAGTATCTCATATGTACTTCTAGAGTTTTTTGTTTATGCAAACCCTATGTTCAGGTTGGGAATTCAAGTGCAAGTCCAAGTTCCACATTCGATAGAAATGAGAAAGTAGAACACTATATAAAGATGAAAGACCCATTAACTCATTGTCTTAAGATTTTGGATAAAGAGTGTTGTCAAAGGTTAGACTCATATTTTATTAATGTTTGTATGTCCCGTTGAACCTCCCCTTAGATCCAAAAGTTTTATTAATTATACAGAAATAGACAAGACCAAGAATATAATAAAGAACTCAAAAACTTAATCTTTTATTTAAAATCAAAGCATATTGAAATTCCACATCATAAAATACTATATATATTCATAAAGTTTTGATCTATCAAGAAGTTAGTTAAATATTATTTTTTGGGATTTCTTTGTCGGTCTTAGAATTTCCAAAGGGACATAAAACCTTTCAACGGTGTTATAGTAGGATTCTTAAAAAGTAGGACGAGTGCGAGGACATAATGAGTTAAGAAGGATGTTTGGGGATAATGAATGACAAAAGCACTACTAATAAGATATATAGGAGTCATGCACTTTCATCATATAATATTTTATAGGAAGATCCTTGGGCTTATCAACTCTGTGTTTAAAAATGAAATATCCAACATATTAATATTTGATTGCAGTCATAATCGAGATTGCCACGTATTGCCACATAACTACGAAAGTTAAAAAAATACAAGAAGTCTATACATGTCACAATCCAATCAGATGGTGAATATATTTAATTTGTATACAACGAAAGTAGATAATGAGAAATTTAACATCCTCCATAATTAGTTAATTTAATAATGATCATAATGAAAAACAATAAAAGATGTTTACTAATTTCACCAATTTAAACACCACATAAGACTCATATTTGTTATCCAATATTGTATGAAATACATTATACTTGGATAAATGATAATTTAAAATTAAATAAAATTTAAATATTTTATACATAATTGGTTTTTTTTATTACTTAATAATATATATATATATATATATATATATATATATATATATATATATATATACTTTTAATTTATACTGAATAAAAAAAAATCTATATATATTAAGTTTAAAGAGTTCCATATAAACTGGAATATTTATCAGTTTTGTCTTATCAATCAAACATAATACATTGTCATTTTATGAAAAATAAATTAAAATATCAGAAAAAATATAAAAATATTTTATGGATCACAGTGACGTAATAAAAATACGTATATTTTAAATACTTCCATTAAAATCTTATAATTTATTACATATTTAATTTAAAAAACATTAAATAATTAAAACAAATATATCGTATGACATGACGTAGACCTTAAACTCATATATCATAAAAATTTCCTTCGTTGACGCAGCCGCAGTCAACAGTCAAAGGAGACCAGAACTTAAAAGGAGAAAAAGAAGTAAATGCTAACAAGAGCCACTGCCAGGATATGAGTTAAAACTTTTAAAATCATATTTGTTAAACCATTAAAGTATATAGAATGATTTTTTTTTTTTTATGATTTTTAGTGTGTTTCTATTTAATTTTTAATTTCTTAGCTAGCTTCCTAAAATCACTAGTTAACAAGAAAAAAAAAAAACTTAGAAAACTCTTTCTATTACTTGAGTGGTTTATTTCTTCTAAACACCAATATATAAAAATACTCATGCTAAAGTTAATATAAAAAAAAATAGCTAGCTCAATTTTATTTAATATTATTATTTAAAAATAAATTTAAACTCGAATTTAAACATATCTAGTATAAAATAATTTCCCAATTTGAAGAATATATTTTTATAAAATAAACAAATTAAATTAACTAACAATCTTAATAAAAATGAATTAGAAAATTCATTTACATTTAAGTTTAAAACAGTTATAAAGTTTATTAAAACCTCCTAATTTTAATAATATAAACTGTTATTTAATAATTATTTTGTAATTTAAAAAATGTATGCAAATGAAAGATTTTCTATTAATCAATTAAGTCTCGATAACATTTATATACAAAAGAAAGTGAGACCATGAAATTATGAAAGTGCATTATTTTTCCATAATAATAGTAGAAGTACTATTTGTAGTGGACGGTTCTACCCTTCTGTTAACTTCCACGAAAGTCCACTCCAAAGTAAACCGTGTGTGTTTGTGTGTGTCTGACCGAGTTTGTTCCTCTCTGCTGCTTAGTTGTCTTCGATGTATCTATCTATGCCTTCTCCTTCTCGGAAGATCCCATTCCACATTCCTCTCTCTTCCCTTCTTCTTCTTTATATACTATCATGTTCCCTTCATCATCCTCATTATCTCATCAATTAATCAATTTCCATTGTTTCTCTCTTTCATCTTTGCTCTTTGTTCTCTCTTTTTACTCACCCAACTCCAATTCACCGCTATGGCAGCTCAAAACTCCCAAACCCAGTTCCAAGATTTTTTGCCTGTGATGGCCAACAAGCTTGGTGGGGATGGCCTAATCGATGAACTATGCAATGGCTTCAATCTTTTGAAGGATTCAGAAAAAGGGGTTATCACCTTTGACAGCCTCAAGAGAAATTCTGCCCTTCTTGGCCTTCAGGGCCTCAGTGATGAGGATCTTCGCTCGATGCTTGTAGAAGGTGACTTTGACGGTGATGGGGCGCTCAATCAGTTGGAGTTCTGTGTTTTGATGTTCAGACTCAGTCCTGAACTAATGGAAGGCTCAAAGTTGTGGTTGGAGCAGGTCCTTCAACAAGAACTCAAAGATTACTTCTAATTTGTTTCCCCTTTTAATTCATTTTTCATTTTGGGCAATTTCCCATATACTTTTGTAAGGAAATGAAAGAGAAAATGAAATGGCAGAAGTGCTTCATTTGATACTTCCCGTATATTTATCAGTTTTTCAATTATTATGCACAGATGCTGGTTAACCTCTCTTATGATTCTTTAAAAAAATTCAATCTTTTTTGTTTTTTGTTCTGAAAAATTGATGATTGAATTCTGCCGTCTTATCCCTGCCTTGAACAGACTCTATTCTGAACGAGTTGTGAATTAGTCCAAATTGTCGGCTGCCTAAATAGGGTTAAACTTAATTGGCTTAGAAAAGCTAATAAAGTCGTGAAGACTTGGATGAATTAAAGCACCAAGATGCAAGTCTTTTTCCACTCGTCATTACTCAATAGTCAACTTTAGGTGAAATATCGTTTTCAAAACTATGTATGGTGCAGAGGAATCAAAAGAGAGTGTGTGAACTCTAGCTAATCAAATAGACCCTTGCTTGACCACAAGTTTGAGGGCATAGACTTGACAAGTTTTTGGAGCATGTTTCATGCATTAGCTTCTGGAAGTTGCACAGATGTGTTTACCTGATAAGCCGTTGCTTTCTTGAAGGAACTATTGCTTTCGCCTTCAAGCATGAATGCAAGGAAGCATAGAGACAATATCACGAATCTAGGAAAGAGGAAAAAGTGTCAAATTTCTGTGTCATGGATATTGATTTTCACCTTAAGCTAGTTACACTACAAGGTTACCTACTTGCAAGGTTTTAAGGAACATCCACTACTGCTTTGCTACAATTTTAGGAGCTCTTTTACCCAAGAGACTAATTCATTACCTGGTACTTAATGGTATCAGTCCCACATATTTTAAGTTTTCGTTCCAACTACAACTTAATCAGTCTATAAGTAACTTTTCTCCTAATTCAACTCTTCAAAAAGCTATCAATTATTATAACTCAAATACAAAAAAGAGAGTTGAATACAAAACATTTGTTCATTCATTGTAATATCTAATATCAGCATAAAACAACCTTAGACATTCGCCATTGATGAGACACGAGGACCAACAAAAGAGGTAACCTTATATTCATTTCTACCTAATACAGGTCAAACTTGTCCAAAGAAAAATTTGACACAAACTTCAGAAAATGTGTTTGTATTCACATTTGTTTCGGTTTCAACGTAAGTAATACTATATTTTTGAGAGACGTTTCCTCCAACTAAGAAACTTATAAACCAAATCACTAATAGGAAAAAGAGAAGTTTGGCCATGCCAGAAATTGAGGAATTTAGTATCAGCCGTTACCGATTTCATGTTCTTTTTTTTTCACTCAACGCCAGCAGTTACAGAAATCCAACGTTAAAACCGTGAGCTTCATGATGTAACTCTTATTCTCCTCTTTGCTGCCCAGACACAGAAAAACTCTGGTTCAGTGAAAGCACAGAGCTTCGAGAGTGTCAAGCGATGAAAAAAGTTCTTCTAATGTTTGTTCTTACCATGATTCTACTGTTCTTTTTCTGCACCTCCACTGCAAATGGCTCTTTATCCCAATTTAAATCACTTTCTGTAGGCAATACATTGGTTTCTGAAGAGGGTACTTTTGAATTGGGTTTCTTCCGTCCAGGACGTGCTGCAGATCTTTACTTGGGGATATGGTACAAGTCAATACCTGTGAAGACTGTTGTGTGGGTTGCCAACAGAGCCAAGCCAGTAAAAGGCAACTCAAGTGTGTTGCAGATTAACAGTGAGGGAAATCTTGAGCTCGTTAACCATAATGGGGTTGTGGCTTGGTCAGCAAACTCCACGAAGAAGGTTCAGAATCCCATTGTCCAGCTGTTAAATTCTGGAAATTTGGTAGTGAGAGATGAAGGAGACCAAGATACTGAAAGCTACTTGTGGCAAAGCTTTGATTACCCTTCTGATACACTTTTACCAGGAATGAAGCTGGGATGGGACTTAAGAACCGGCCTTGAGCGGCGTGTATCTGCTTGGAAGAATTGGGATGATCCATCACCAGGTGATTTCAGTTGGGGTATCTCTCTCGAAGGATTTCCTCAAGTGATGATGTGGAAGGGGTCAAAGGTGTTTTACCGTGGTGGTCATTGGAATGGTCTTGGATTCAGTGGTGCCCCAGAATTGAAGGCAAATCCAGTTTTTAAGTTCAAGTTTGTTTCCAACGAGAATGAGGTGTACTACACCTACAGCCTCACGAATGAGTCTATCATTTCAAGGATTGTTATGAACCAATCTATTTCCACTCGCCAAAGGTACATATGGATTGAAGATGCTCAAGCTTGGAGGATTTATGCATCTGTACCGAGAGATAACTGTGATTCCTACAATATCTGTGGACCAAATGGGAATTGCGTAATTGGTGAATCTCCAGTGTGCCAGTGTTTAAGTGGATTTAAACCAAGATTTCCGAGGCAGTGGGACATGATGGACTGGACTCAAGGATGTTTTCTCTCTGAAGAATGGAACTGTGAGGAAAGGAGGAAACATGGGTTTGCTAAATTCAGTCAGCTGAAAGCTCCAGATACTTCAAATTCTTGGGTCAATGAGAGTATGAGTCTCACTGAGTGCAGGGATAAATGCTTGGAGAATTGTTCCTGTAAAGCTTATGCAAATACAGATGTTAGAGGAGGAGGTAAGGGCTGTTTGATGTGGTTTGGTGATCTCAGGGATATCAGAGAATTTTCTGCTAGTGGTTGGGATTTATATATTAGAACTAAAATTTTAGAATCAGGTAAGGTCTTGACTTAATCTCTCACAGGATATAGTATATTTACTTTACTGAACTTGCTCTGCTTTTGTCACAATTTTAATAGTTTTCAATGATTCAGAATTTACTCTGGTCTCTCAATTCTATATAAATCATGAAGGTGAGAAAAAAAACTATAGCATGAAGGTGGTGGCAGTAGTCCTCACAACAGTCGCAGTCGTTGCAGCCATTCTGGTTTTGTACCAATTTGGAAAGAGAATGAAAAAGTTCAGAGGTTGCTTCCTTACTCTTGTATTTATTTCAAGGACTTGCCAGTCATATACACAACAAGAATATCAATTTTTCTTTTATATTTTAATTAATGCATTTAAAATTTTATATACTATTATTATTATTTGGTGGCCCGGGTATTAAAGCCATGCATGACATTTTCTTCACCTCTTTGATTATATTTACAACCAAATCACAATGCACAGGTTTGACTAGTCAAACTCTACTAAACCTTTCTATGCAAGAGCCTACAAGAGTTTAAACATCCCCTCACAACACAGAAAGAAACATATATTTTCAATTCTATCAATGGAGTAAAAAAATATGGATAATTTGCCGGTTCTGAATTTAATGGAATATTATCTTTACAGCTTGTGAATCAAGTAATTCCTTGATAGTAGATAATAATAAAGATGAGGAAGAGCTTGAGCTTCCTTTCTTTGATCAAGCTGCAATCACCAAAGCAACTAATGGCTTCTCAATTAACAATAAGCTTGGAGAAGGTGGATTTGGGACAGTATATATGGTAATTATGCAGTATACTTCCCTGATTCAACAAAAAATCCCAGAATTCATCTTATTAACCATATTAATATGTGGCCTATGTGTGTGACACTATAGGGTACCCTAGCAGATGGGCAGGAAATTGCTGTGAAAAGACTCTCACAAAGTTCTGGACAAGGGTTTAATGAATTTAAGAATGAGGTCATATTGATAGCCAAACTGCAGCATCGGAACCTAGTTAAGCTTGTTGGTTGTTGCATTGAAGGAGAGGAGAAGATGCTTATCTATGAATACATGCCCAACAAAAGCCTTGACTCCTTTATATTTGGTTCTAATCTCTCTACTTCTTTTTCAATTTAATTTTCATTTTCTTCTAGAATTTTTCTTCCTCCAGTTTCTCTTTCACAAAACTCTTTCCTGTTATATTTTCAAATATTTCTTTAAGTTTCCAGTGAATGAGTTAGCAATGTTATTAATCTGGCAGATCAGGCAAAGGCTAAAATTTTAGATTGGTCTAAACGCTTCAATATTATTTGTGGAGTTGCGCGAGGACTTCTGTATCTTCATCAAGATTCCAGATTGAGAATTATACACAGAGACCTCAAAGCAAGTAATGTTCTACTTGATCATGAGTTCAACCCAAAAATATCTGATTTTGGCATGGCAAGAACTTTTGGGGGAGATCAGATTGAAGGAAATACAAAAAGGGTGGTTGGAACATAGTAAGTCAATATCTCAACATAATTTGCAATCTGCATCTACCACTACACAGTGTTGTTCTGAACTTCTAAACCATACTTTTAATGATTTTGTTCAGTGGTTACATGGCACCTGAATATGCCATTTATGGTCTATTCTCAGTGAAATCTGATGTCTTCAGCTTTGGTGTACTAATGCTAGAGATAGTAAGTGGAAAGAAGAACAGAGGTTTTTCACATTCAAATAATAGTATTAACCTTATTGGACAAGTAAGTGTGAAACTGAAAAGGACATGTTTCTTTTTTTCTTTACAAGCAATAAATATTGGTAATGACATGTCTGTTACACTGTTTAGGCATGGAGATTTTGGAAAGAAAGCAGACCTTTGGACTTACTTGATTCATGCATGGAGAATTCATCTGTTCTGTCAGGAGCATTGCGTTGGATCCATATCAGTCTTTTATGTGTTCAACAGTTTCCTGAGGATAGGCCAAGTATGTCCACTGTGGTAGTGATGCTGAGCAGTGAGAGTTCCCTACCTCAACCTAAGGAGCCTGGTTTCCTTATGGAGAAGGAGAAAATTTTTCTTGGAGCAGAGTCCTCTACCAAGCACCTGTTTTCTTCTACCAATGATATAAGTCTTACCATGTTAGAGCCTCGCTAGTGCACTATTTGCCTCATTTTTAGGGAAGACAGTAATTATGCTAATAAATTGACTAATTTATACTTGGATAATAGGAAATATTTTTAATGGAACACTTAATCTGTTATCAATTCAGATATTTTTTTCATGATAGATATCAACTTTCTATCTCTAGAAAATTTTAGCCTTTTTAGGAAGTTTGGTTGTAATTTTTGTTCATGGGTTTGGTTTGACCTTCTGGTTTATTTTGTTCTTTTAATAATCTTTTTCATCTGATAGTAAATGATAGACGTATATTGGAATATCAACATATCTAAGATGCCAAAGTATATAATGATGGCTAGCATAACCTTTTTAAAGAAAAAAAAAATGTAAGAAAAACTAGCAAGAATTGATAAGAACGTGGATTCAAATGACTAATTAACACTTCCTATTCCTATAAAACCGGCTTGTAAAAGTAATTTGTTTGGCGTCACTGAAAACTTAACTGACAAGAAACTTGGTGAAAATAACAACATTTGATGAATTTGACAGATTTTTAGTCAAAGTAGATTTCTAAATCTTTTAAATTACAAGTGGAGTTACTCTAAAGATTCTATCTTCACAATATGCAACAATGGGAATTATACATAAAGATCATAAAACAGATAACGTTTTAATGAATTGAATTAAAAGACTTAAGCTTCATCAATATTTAATGGTGAAATTGAATTAAAAGTAGAATACATGGTTCGCAGTAAGTATTTTATCGGTCGTGTGAAGTTTATTAAATATTACACATTGATTAAATGGAAAATTAAATATTTTTCTTCCAATGGTTATGTGCCCTCCAATATGCATATTCTTAACCAAATCTTATGTATGTACCTGTGGCATCTTATCATTAATGGACATAGTACAGGAAGTTATAATTAACTAGACATTAAATGGCATACTAATGAAATTCATATAACACCATATTTATTGCATCCAACCATCATCATCAACAGCTGCATTGATAGCATAATGACGAGGTTTAAGGTACACATAGGAAGTACAAACATACACACAATACTAAACTTTACAGACAAAGACAAACTCAAACTCCTGGTGCGGATCGAAGATGGACTAAAGAACAACTTCTGACTGATAGGCAGTGTCCACAGCTAAATTGGGTACCCATAAAATTTCTTTGGTGCCAAGGAAATGGCAAACAGGGTTAGTTCCAGGATCAACTCCCATAATTTGATGAAGCATTTGACGATTCATGCCTGAAGTATCTGAGTGGCAAATAGCAAGTGCCTGAGTTTGGGTTCCATCTGCAGCCACAAGTGAAACCATGAAAGCTGATGGTTTTGCCAGGGTGAAGGTCATGCTCATAGAAAAAGGTTTTCGGGTACTCTGTATCATCAATTTTAGTAGGGTGATCTTGGATTTCAACACCTGTGTCATAATAATAGAAAAATATAATTTTTTTCTCTTCTAGTCTATTTCACAAAACAATAATCAGTCAGTTCTTACGTGCTTTGAACAAGGCTCATGAAACTCTGGAATCAGTAACCTAGAGTTGAGAATTCATGATTATGCAACCAACCTGAAGTGATAGGCTTTAGAAACTCTTGAAGAGCAGTGGGAATGGGAGTTTTTGGCCAAACAGCTTGCCAGTAATCTTCCTCTGAAACCCTTGATTGGGCATGGCTTTCTCCTCCCAGAGCAAGCTGCCACAACATGCATGCATTCTCTCGTAATTAACTCTCACGTCTTAATGAACAATATCATTTCACAGTCTTGATTATCATGTTTAAGTTAACATGAATGAAAAACTAGTAAGAATTGATAAGAACGTGAAAGTTTTCAAATCAAACACTTTATAGTCCTAATTAACACTTACAGCAAAGAGAACAGAAATGGAGATCACTAAATAACGAAATTCCATTTTTGCTAGGGAGACCGGAAAATTTGTGATCCAAACTCTTCCCCATTATGACATATATAATGACTTTTGGATTGTTTGCAGATCAGAAAGACTAGATTTAAATTTTACAGAGTTATTAATAATATTAACATTAAAAATATAGTTTTATATAAATATATTTTTATAGCATTTAGATAATGACCATATAAAATTTCATATTTTGTATATACAATTATTAAAAAATACTACATTATAATAACCATGATTCTAAAAAATTATATATTGAACAAGAGTTAATAAAATGGTAATAAATTTAAATAATTTTAAAACACTATCAATTAAATATAATATTATAACTTCATATATAACATCAGAAAACATAGTTTTATTATAAAATAGTTGGCGCAAGGGAAGAGGAACTAAGGAAGCTACATGCATTGGCTGAGTCATCGTTAGATGAAGATGTGTCCTTGTCAGGCTTCAATAGATGCTACCAACCTTTGTTAAGAGAGGTCTACTCTCATTCGTCGGCGCACTATATATATATATATATATATATATATATATATATATATATATATATATATATATATATATATATATAATTTGTTAACTTATGTAAATTTTTAAAATGTATTAAGTTCAAAAAATATTCTTATACATTATAGTTTCTAAATTTTAATATTAAAAGTGTTTAAATAATTTCTAATTTTATTTTATTTTAAATTAAAAATTAAAATTATTAAAAATATGTTTTATTCATAAATAAAAAATCTTTTATCAACTAAATTTTGATACACTTGGTTACCTAAATTTATATATATATATATATATATATATAATACAAATAGAAAAAAATAGGTAGTTATGATAAATTTGAAAAAAAATAACGTATGCAGATAGAAGTGAATTTATAAACATTAAAACTGGAGATTAAAATTTGTCCTTTGACTTATAATGTAAAAATAAATCAGCAATTCAACTATAATATTATATGAATATCTGCAAAACAAAATTTGAAGTTATGATATATTGATTAATATTAACTACTAATTTTATAGGAATAAAGATTAAGTAATTTAATTATTTCATTAATTTTAAGTATTTGACTTTTTTTTAAAAGACAAAAGCTTTTGGATTATCTAAAACATAAAACATTTAATCTAACATATTTAATAAAAAACACTTTAAACCATAAATTTGGGCCATGTAACTTCTATCTCTACCTGTATAGGAATAGGCTGTATACGGCCAACATTTTAAAAAAGTAAAACCAAACAAAACACTTCATAAAATGGAAAAATTAATTAAATCAATTAGTAAAATTACTCACTTTTTTTTTTTAAATAATAACCTTTTAGAGAATGTATAATTTCCCTTGACATTTTTTTAATGATAAATCATTCATGTAGCCATAATTTGAAATCAATCGTACTAAAATGAGTAAATTTATATAAAAGGGGATTTCATTAATATTTTGAAAGCTTCAAATTTAAACATAGACAATAAATTGTTTCATTCTAATCTATTTAACTACTATTAACAACTAATATTCAAAATAAAAAATCTTAACAAATTGCATCCATAGCAAGTCTCTTCACCATATTTCCACAATTTGTAGGTTTAAGTTCTTTTTAAAACATCTAGACATGCCTATAAAATTGCACAACGAATATCAAGTTAAAGCATAATCATTTTGTACACACCATAACAAAAAAAGAAACAAATGAAAATGAATAAAAAAAACTTACCTCTTTTACAATGGACAAAGCATCACTTATGCTTTCGCAAGTACCTTGTTTAAATGTTCTACATTCACCTTGTGGATTGTCAAAACTTGAAAACTTTATATTTAAAATGGGATGTCCATGACAGGATACTTCCAAACTCTTGTTCTCATGAGTGTTTCCACAAGCTGACCCAATAACAACGGTTTGAAAATTCACCAATGATGGATTGCCACCAATTTTCACAAACAAAACCAATGTGTTCACATCGTCTTGAATAAAAGATCGATGAACATGATACCTAGATTAATCCAAACAATGATTGTTAGATACATTATTGTTAGGTTTATAGAAAAAGAGATTTATAAAATCTGATTCTAACCAAATAAATGAATAAAAATTCATAATCTTTGGCACTATAAGATTTCTTGTATAAAAATCAGTTGCATAGTGCTTCATCTGATGACTATTGCTAGAGAAACGTTGTTGATCTAATATTTTTTTCGATATATGGCCTTCTCTATGCAGGAGTTTTTCTCTTAATCATTGTTTTTTGTCCCTTACGACTTCAATGGGTCCTTTTTACAACGATGACGCCATTCAAAAAAAAAAAATCAAAACAACAAATGTCATAACAAAAATGACATTTTCTTAATGGCAACCACTTGATGCTCGACCATGGATGATATTTTCTCAAAATGAGAGTTATTGGATCCTATGAAATCCATGAATCCATCAAGCCTTGTAGTTATCTTATCAAATTGTGACTCGATTAAGTCAATCATAGGTGCCTTGTGCTTTGAACCACGTGAAAATGATGTGCCCCTAGATGGGACAGAAGGCACAAACCGAGTAGCCCCTAGACTATACTTGTTCATAAGCGGAGGGGATGGTGGAGTTGGGCCATTGTACCCTTGAAACACAAGTTCTTCGAGCATGTATTTCATTTGCTCGTTGAGATCAACCTGTAAACAAACTTCTTGCCAAAGACGACGTGCTTAACAAGATGTCCGCACTTCAATCCTAATAGCCTAATTAACGGCCTAAAGCTTGACCATTAGATCTTAATGTCTAATGGTAGTAACCCTCTACCTAGCCGCAATAGGATTTTCTTGAAATGTAAGGCAGAATCAAGTCATAAATAACCAATTGCTTAACATTTGAATAATAAATCAAATTCTATTGGGTCATCACAAACTTCATCCTTTGCTTCAAATTTTCTAAATGTTGCATTCCATGCAAATCCACTAAGTGAATCAAACAAGTCATGAACCTCGCGCCACTTATCCTTCAATACTTTCGTCCTATTTTTGACGTTATTTTTTGTAACTGCAATATACCCAAACTGATGAAGATTGTCGACCATATTATTATATGCATGGGTTGTCTAGCTGCAATATACCCGAACTGCAATACACATACCTCTTGAAGACTTTTGAAGCAAGGAATATAACATAATACCAAGGATCTACCACACCAGAAGCACCACAAATTCAGAGAACCACAATGGAAGTCATACATAATGTAACACCTCTTACGGAGTGCCACTAGAAAATAACAAATCCAAACTTTTACTCCAGTTTTTTTTTTTTATAAACTAACATCGCTGAACTAAACCATCAAAAGTCTAATCATCTTACAACATAAGGTTAAAACCTTACAAATATCAAATTCATTATTCAAAGACATAAAATTACTTTAAAACATGATAAGTTCCCCATAGTATTTCCCGTAACTCTCGTCGTGCTACTTCATCTCTGCCTCATTTGCAACACCATCTACTCCCGTACAAATACGATCATCGTAGGTGGAAACCACAACCACAACATTTCAAGGTGAGTAACAAAGAACCTAACATAGCATATCATTTCAATATCAAAATATCTCAACTTAGATTATTCTAATAACAATCTTACAATACAACCCAATATTCAACTCATAACTCATATCATCCCACTCAGACTATCAAAGTCACAATATTAATAACTCAGATCGTCACCACTTAGACTATCAAAGTCACAATATTAATACCTCATATCATCACCACTTAGACTATCAAAGTCACAATATTACAATACATCACAGTATTAAACTCACGACTCAATCATTTACTCAAGCTTCTGTTGTTTTCTTGAATTTTGTCGTACCAAACCTATTTCGCAAAACAGGGCGATTCGAGCCGTCTTCCATTGCAACTTCAGACCTATCTCCCCGACTCCTCAAGGAATTACGAGTAAAAACTTCGGTTAGGCGCACCCACCGAGCACTATACTCACACGAGTCGAAGTCATTGGGCGAGACATCCAACCATCTCCAGTCCCCACACATGAGGAAAGGGTGACACTCGAAGCTCAGTCTCCGCAGAGACTCAACACACCATCGTATCGCAATACGAACACCATCGATTCGATAAAATTCTAAGGAAATGACAGAACGCTTGCTCTCACAGTTTTACCATCACACTCAAACCTCAGTCTCCGCAGAGACTCAACACACTATCGTATCTCAATACGAACACCATCGATTCAACAAGATTCTAGGGATATGACCGAACGCGTACTCTCACAATTTTACCATCAACTCCATCACCATCATATATAAAGTCAACTAAATTCATTGACTAACAAATAATTAAATAATTTAATTTAATTATTTATCCTACTGCCGCACCCCTTTGAAATTACTAATTTCACACTTCCATCATGTTCTTCTTCTACCCAAGACATCCAACTTTCATTCTTCTTCACTGTTTTTCATCAAACACATGTACCCCAACTCACTAAACATCTCTTTCACTCCTCTCATTCTCATAACTCATTCTTTCCTCTTCCAACAATGGAAGAGAATTCTCCATACCCTCTTACCCACACTCTTGGTTAAAGAGTGTAGATAAGTGCTCCCAACGAGTGAAATAGAATATTGTCCACATTGACCTTTGCTTGTTATTTTACTCATAAATCTTTGTACAAAACTCCAAATGAGTTGATTTATTTTTTATTGGAAACTAGACTCAATTATCTTTCTTTGGACATAAAACTCGAAATTTTTGGACTATAGGGCTAGCTGCAGTAAAATCATTAAAAATAAGAAAATTTAATCACGCTCTGGTGCTCAACTCTGACCTTTAATGACTGTTTTGCTCATTACTCTCTCTACCTAACTCCAATTGAGTTGATTCTTGCTTTATTGGAAACTAGACTCAAATATATTTCTCTGGACATAAAACTCGAAATTTTTGGACTACAGGGCTAGCTGTAGTAAAATTATTAAAAATCAAAAAATTTAATCACGCTTTGGTATGCTCAGCTTTGACCTTTGATGACTGTTTCGCACATTACTCTCTCTAACAAACTCCAATTGAGTTGATTTATGTTTTATTGGAAACTAGACTCAAATATCTTTCTTTGGACATAAAACTCAAAATTTTTGGACTACAAGGCTAGCTGCAGTAAAATTATTAAAAATCGGAAAATTTAATCATGCTTTGGTACGCTCAGGTTTGACCTTTCTTCACTATTTTACTCATTACTCTCTCTACCGAACTCCAATTGAATTGAATCTTGCTTTGTTGGAAACTGGACTCAAATATCTTTCTTTGGACATAAAACACAAAATTTTTGGACTAGAGGGATAGCTGCAGTAAAATCATTAAAGAACGGAAAATTTAATCACGCTCTGGTACGCTCAGGTTTGAGCTTTAGTGACTGTTTTGCTCATTACTCTCTCTACCAAACTCCAATTGAGTTGATTCTTGATTTGTTGGAAACTAGACTCAATTATCTTTAATTTGGATACTCATACAACTATTTTAGACATCGGGAAGGGTCTCAAATAAATCTGGGAAAAATCGCAACAGTTCAGTTTTAACTTCTGCGTGTTATACCCAAAAACTCATAAAACTTACAACTAAAAAGAAAAGGACATACCTCAACATGTTAAATTTGATCCCAACACACAAGGAAGAAAGCATGCAACAACATCATATTGTTACCTTCTACCCATCATACACTATTACATCCCAAGTTAAACCCCTTACCTTCGACCCATCATACACTATGTTATATCCAAAGTTAAACCCCTTACTTTCAGCCTTGAACACTTTAACTTGATCTCTTCCACAACCTTGGTAGAACTCTAGTTTCTTGGAATTCCTCTCTTCTAGCACAGGCCAAGACAACCTCTACACTTAGCACACTTAGAATTTTCGAAATACTCTCATTAAGAGTCTTACTCTTATGTCCAGAACATCCATTCAACTTTGGAATAAAAGGAAATGATTCCTAGACACATAAGGACCCATGGATTTGTTATTTAGTAATGATAGATCAATAAAACAATTCCCCATACTCCTTTCCAGCCCCAAAACATGGAGGGAATGTCTGAAAGGGTCCCCAACAATATTCCCACAAAAGGAACCGCAGCCAGCCAACTCACTTTGTCTACAATCCAAAAAAATCACTGCTCACGCAAGTCCCCCAGCAGTACAATTGTCGCAACTTTGACAGTCCGATTGACCCCCTTACCAAATCGAAAATACGCGTATGAGTACTCAAATCGAAGCTCTTTGAGTCTACTATCCAATAAAAAAAGAATTAACTAAATTGATATTTTCCACAAAAAGTTATAATTAAAATAGTGAACCATGTCAAGTTTGACAGCACTTTATTTTACATTATAACTTAAACTTTTTAGAACTAGGTAAGTTCAGGAGGTTCTAGGGTCTTACACATAACCTCCAATCCGCGAAATATCCTCCAACAAGGGACTAACGAAGCCAACAGACATCCACGAGATGATACCAACCAACCACCAAATCTTTGGCGAGAACCACCACACCAAACTGTCAAATTACCACCCATAACCAAATACAAAACCAATTAACTTCCACCAACCACAAACACAACTTTAAGACCTACATAAACTACAACATATCATACAAGAAATAATCACAAATAAACTTCACCAAAACAAACCAAGACCTAACCTCCACCTTATTGACAAACACTAACTTTAACCTCAAATCCTTCTCCTCCTCCAGATTCAGAACAAATCCTCCTCCTCCACCAGGTTCAGAACGTCCACTACCCTTGAGAAACACATCCTATAGAACTATAGATTCGCCACTAACGTTTGCTTCACACGTTCACCACCAAAACAACCACGTTCACCTCTACCTTCCTTTTTAACATCTGCAATACACAAAAATTGGTTAAACCTACCATTACAAGGTTCATCGCTATTACATGTAACCTTTTGAAGGTCTTGGAACTGAATACAAAGAGTTGGAATTGAATACAAGGAGTTGGAATTGATTACTCCTCTGTTGTAATCGATTACGATGTGCATCCTTGTGGCCTGAAATCGGATACATGCTCTCTAGAATCAATTCCAGGTGCAAGTGGAATTAGTTACCTTGCACTGGAATCGATTCCAACTTCTTCTTCAACCTTCAGAATCCTGCAACCTCCATGTTCAAAGTTTTCATTTTCAACCTCTTCACCTTAAACATCAAAACTAAAACCCCAAGCTGCACAAGTTAAAATTTCATGTGTATGGAATGAATGTTATTAACCTTGTTTCGTCTTCAACTAGAAATTGTGTAACTTATATCAAATAATAACCACACAACAACAACACCGAATCATGACACTCATATCAAAGAAGTCACAACAAGAGTCTTTGGGTTGTACTTCAAAACTCTGGTGAATATTCCAAAGTTTCTCTTTCAACACTCTCGATAGACAATTCATACTCCAACACCACTTTTTTCACAACCTTATATATGAAGCATGACACTTATTATAAACAAGTAAATGCTACCAACCATACCTACCAAAAAGCAAAAAGTTTTCAAATTAGACACTGTGCAAATCATAAATCTTGTCCTCTTCTATGCAACCGGAGGAATAATTGTGAGTAAACAATCCTTGTGCATGCTAAAGAAAATCAAAGCACAATTTAGATAGCTCAACAACTAGTGATAGGAAACAAAGACATTTCAAATATTATTATTATAGATTTCCTAATCGATTTATCCTTAGTTGGAATATGTTACAAGGCTTTCATATGAAGGTTGGAATTGATTCTATCTTATTGTAATTATTTATTTCCACTTTTATGTAAGGTAAAAATGATAATTGTACAAGGATTAATTTAACAATTTTTTTAGGTTAAACCCCTTCGTAGGTCCCTATTAATGTGGGGTTTTACCAGTTACAACCTCGTCTTTTAAGTTTTGCCAATTTGGTCATTTATATTGAAAAATTAACTCAATTGGGCTTCTACCGTTATATCAACTTAACGGGGTTAAGTTTTTTATGACTGTGAGGGTGACATGGACATTTTTTTTAGACGTGGAGACGTGGCTTGTAGCATTCATGTTCATCTTCCATTAGCATCGTCGCTGCTCATAATCGTGATCACCACAGCGCTACTGCTCCCTCGTCGCATCGCCGCTGAGATTCTTCTCTGTCGTCATTGTACAACCTGCAATCAGGAAACAGCGAACCCCCGTGGCAGCAATTGACGCCATCGTAAGCACCTTTGCAAGATCGTGCCTCCTTGTAGTTCAGATCCAGCAGGACCCATTGTGATGGAAGGAAAAGAAACTTGGAATTTTTTTATTGATTGGTTACGTTATTGGCACCGTTCCAAAAACAACACCCCCGAAAATAACACCACTGAAACCACCTATTCCAAAGATTACACCAGCATCAAGTTTGGAACCCTCAACCCCCAAAATCCCTCCACCAAAACCACCCGAAAAAGCCCCTATTTCGCCACCACCACTGCC
Organism: Vigna nakashimae; assembly: GCA_034642375.1. Classification (NCBI taxonomy): domain Eukaryota; kingdom Viridiplantae; phylum Streptophyta; class Magnoliopsida; order Fabales; family Fabaceae; genus Vigna; species Vigna nakashimae. Next base: position 11,716,392 of record CM067764.1, on the reverse strand, counting down.
ATTATTTCCTACCCCAAAAGTATCCCCAACACCTGCAGAAGCACCAACAACGCCAGCACAAGCCAAAAAGGCACCATCACCTGCACATAAAAAGAAAGCGCCAAAACCATCACCTGCACCAACGCCTTCGATTGAAACACCAACCCCAAAAGCAACACCCCAAGATGACATCCCATAACCTCCTCCTCTTCACAATCTTGATAACCTTTTCTAATTTCAATTTTGTTTTCGGTTTCCCAGAACCTCCTCCTCCTCATATTTTGTTTTTGCAATCCGTGGGAGTTTCTTGAGTTTCTTGACTGAGAGGATTGAAGAAAGCCAAAACAGTTTCAACTGTTCTCAAATCATTCTCCTGTCCATACAACTCTTCCTGGCACACAATTTCCCCAAAGGCTTAAAGGATACACAATCTTCGAAAATGGCCCCACACTGTACATCTTTACCCAACTCTCCCCAAGAATATCACATGTATTATTATGATAATGACCATGAATGACCAAAGTAAACAAATCCCTTCCGATGTCAAATGAAACCACAAATTTAGAATCTGTGTTAAAAGCAGAAGTCATGGTGGCAAGCCAGAATATAGTTCTAGTGATGGCCACGGAACTAGAGACAATACACAAAAAAGGGTTGCAACTTGACCACGTCGATTTCCCTGCAGGAGTCGTAGGCTAACGAATAGACCTCGACCCGATCAACCCTAACGTTGTCGAGAACGACCACCTGGTCGTCCGGGGGAAGACGCAATGGAGATTCGGACGATCTTGTAATCGTCGGCGAGGGGGCTGAATCCGAATCTGACGTAGTTGAAGGCCAAAATGTTTGTGATGGGACTCTGTCTGATTTGACGGGTCCAGGTTGAGGATGCATAGGGCGGTGTTGTGGTAAAGGCAGAGGAGGCCGTTGCAGGAGGCGGGGATCTTGGCGGTGGGGGAAACGATGTGGGAGAGATGTGATTTGTGGATGAGGTCGTGGTGGAGTCAGATAGTGCATGTGGAGAAGGATTTAAAATGTTTCTTTTATAAAATGCCACGTAAATGATTATTTAATAAAAAGTCATATATAAGGTATGTGCAAGTCACGTCTCAAAAAATTATCCACGTCAATCTCACATAGCATAAAAAACTTAATCCCGTAAAATCAATTTAACGGTAGGAGTCCAATTGAATTTATTTTTTAATATAAAGAATTAAATTGACAAAAGTTATAAGATTATAAAACGGGGATATAAGTGGAAAATCCACGTGAGTTTCCGAAGGAGTTTATTTTTTTTAAAATAGCTTCAAATCCACAAATTGCGAACATTGAAACTCTACGAATCCCTCAACTAGTCGCTTTGGCTTGCTTCAAAAGACATCGTTTATCTCACAATTCTATACGGTCGAGTCATTACACTGACATCATGTCTTTACTCTTTATTGTTTCGCAACAATTTCGGTATATTTTAAATTAACTTTTCATGCCCAATAATTAAAAATAAAAATATCTCAATGTTTTTAGAAAAGAAAAATATAAAATTATGAAGAAGGATTACATTACTTTACGAGTTACATTACTTTACGAGTAATTCAATGTACTCACTTTTCATTTTTACAGTATTTAATTATTTTAATAATTTGGTTTAAGAAAAAATATAAAAACCAGAAACCCTTTTTAAAGAATCATGTTTTCTTAATTATTCATTTTGTATAAGTGCTCCTTTGATCTCTTGATATATGCAATATTGACTTGTGAGTTCCTTCAATGCAGCTTTTGTCCACTCTCTGAAGTAAGCAATAGATAGATTTAAATCTCTCTGCTACTGACTATAGAGTACACAGAAAGGTTGAACTTTTCCAAAATAATGACCGTACTTACTGCAACGGTTTCTGTTCATTGGTCCTTCACACAATTAATGCAATGAAATTTTCTTCATCAATTTTTAATTGTAAAATCAATTTTAAAGCTTAAAAATATTCTTACAAATAGTTATTTTATTTTCTTTTTCTTTTCGCCATGTATTAAAAAATATAAATGCAATTGACTGATACTGACTTGTATACAGAAAACAAATAAGTGAGACAGAGGCCCCAACAAAGCATTTTAACAAATACAGATAGAAATATTTCTTATAAGTTTTGGGCCACAGAAGAAAAGTCTTCTCTTTGAGATAGGGACTTTGGCTATGGAGTCTTAAGTTTCTAGACTTTTCCTTGATGCAGTGTTTCAACGGAAGCTGCCCTTTGCAAATTGTTCATTCAGAATTTCTTACTCTTCTGTTCTCCAATAATGTGTCTGTTAGTGTTCAACGTTGTTTCAAAGAAATTGCACCGGCTTCTTCAAGTCTACTGCTTCCTACTTCTATAATTTTTCCCAACCACCCTTAACAAACCACCACTTCGTGATTTCACTATGAAAGTAACATAATGTATTCTTTTTCCACAACCAACCTCTAAGGTCGCATTTATTATTACTCAATCAATTCTATTTATTTGTGGAATGAAAATCACATAAAGAAGTAACATTTTCCATCCAGATACCGTGATGCATCATGTTCATTCCTGTGTTCACATTTCACTCAATTCTGTTTTTTCGTAGGGTGCCAATAACATCGTTCCAAAAGCCTCAGCAATTTACAATCCAGGTTGTTTATTCCTTTGGTTTATCAATCACTGTATATTTATGTAGCTGAAGAGCATAGTTCTTGAGATGTTATAAACATGAAGAACCTAATGTCTTTAATGAGAATCATTTTTCTGTGTTATCATATGCTTCTCTGTCTTTGTGAAATTTCCTTGGCACTTGACTCCATTTCTCAAGACCTGTCTCTAAGTGATGATGTTGATAACACCACCTTGGTTTCGAAAGATGGAACCTTCGAACTTGGATTCTTCACCCCAGGAAATTCCCAGAAACGTTACCTGGGGGTTTGGTACAGGAAAATCCCTATTCAAACTGTGGTTTGGGTTGCAAACAGGCTCAATCCTATCAATGATTCATCTGGCATCTTGAGGATGAACACCAGCAGTGGGAACCTTGTCCTCACACAGGATGACAAAGTTGTTTGGACTACAACCTCTTTGAAAAAAGCAGAAAGCCCAGTAGCCCTTCTCTTGGATTCTGGCAATCTTGTGATAAGAGATGAGAAAGATGCAAACATTGAGGCCTACTTGTGGCAGAGCTTTGACTACCCTACTGATACCTTCTTACCAGAAATGAAGTTTGGTTGGGACTTGAGAACTGGTCTCAATAGGAAGATAACAGCTTGGAAGAGTCCTGATGATCCATCTCCCAGTGACTTCTCTTTTGGTATGGTGCTCAACAGCTATCCTGAAGCATACATGATGAAGGGTAACGAAAAGTTCTACCGAAGTGGACCATGGAATGGCTTGCATTCAAGTGGTTCACCACATGTTAGGGCCAACCCCATTTATGACTTCAGGTTTGTTTCCAACGACGCTGAAGTTTACTACACATATAGCCTCAAGAACTCCTCTGTGATCTCGAGGTTGGTGCTGAATGCAACAAGCTATGTTCGCAGACGGTATGTCTGGATTGAATCAAAGCAAATATGGGAGGTCTACACTTCAGTGCCACTGGACTTATGTGACAGTTATTCCCTTTGTGGAGCTAATGCAAATTGTGTTATATCAGATTCACCTGTGTGCCAATGTTTGGAAGGGTTCAAACCTAAGTACCCTCAAGCATGGAACTCAATGGATTGGTCTCATGGATGTGTCCGCAATAAGGAATTAAGCTGTGAGAACAAACACAAGGATGAATTTATCAAACTGCCTGAGATGAAAACGCCTGACACTACACATAGTTGGCTAGATCAGACAATTGGGCTAGAGGAATGCAGAGCCAAGTGCTTGGATAACTGTTCTTGTATGGCTTATGCAAGTTCAGATATCAGTGGACAAGGAAGTGGTTGTGCCATGTGGTTTGGTGATCTCATTGATATGAGACAGTTTTCAGATGGAGGCCAGGAAGTATATGTTCGAGTGGACGCTTCAGAATTAGGTAGGAACTAAACTTTGCCACCTTTTAGTCCTTCAACTAAATTTCTTAGCTAGGCTAGATTTTCATCTGGGAATACTTATGCCAACTTCTGTAAATTTGTGATCACATTCAATTAGAACACACCAGTAAGAGCCACAAGAAGGGAAGAGTCTTGGCTGCAGTGACAGTTTCTTTAGCCGTGGCAACAGTTTGTGGTATTCTACTAATACTTGGCTTGTGTTATAGAAAGAAATCGCGCGCCAATGTGAAAGGTAAAATTCACATTTCTGCTCCTCTTCTCATGAGGGGAAAAACGGTATCTTAATTTCCTAGTAATGTTGTAGTATTGCATTAGATGTATGCACATATTATTTCCCAGCCATGCAGTGATCCACATCAAAAGCCGTAGAAAGTAAACAGTGTACAGGTTCCACTATTACCAATTTGGGTCACCTTCCTTGGTCAATATTTTCTTGCTAAATGAGAAGTTTGAGGAATTCAATTTGAAATAAGAGGTAAAAAAGACATACGAATGTTGAGAAGTCATGGAATGATTTTTTTTTTCAGAAATGTTTTATGAGGGAGAGATTACATAACATGACTTAAGTCCAATTCTAGATTGATGTCACTTATAATGTAAAACATTAAGACAATAAATTTATAAATATTTTTTTATATGATTTTCAATTTTGTCATCATATTTACGCTGACCTTTTTCTAAATTTTGTCTGCCTAATATGTTGTGAATATGTTGTGTTCCTAATACTTATGCCAACTTCTGCAAATTAAGTTAAAATTGAAACACTTTTCTGCGCATGCTTTCCTAATTCCTTGCACCCACTTGGAGTTACTAGCTCTCTCATTTCCTTTTTGTTTCTTGGCATTTGGGGGGAGAGTGGGGATTAAGTGGGATTACTCAAACTAGGATGTAGAATTTCTTCATTGTATGAAAAGATGAAATTTCATTTCTTTCAAAAATTGAAAGACACTTTCTAAAATGCTTGTCAGTTATCACAATCTAAAACCACCCACTTATACTTTGTCAGAGAGATCAGACTTCAGTATCAAATCATATCAAAACAGTGCAATGGAAGTGGGTGATATGGACCTACCAGTTTTTGACTTGTCAACTATAGCCAAAGCCACTAACAACTTTACACTCAAGAACAAAATTGGAGAAGGTGGATTTGGATCTGTATACAGGGTAATTTGCTTATAGATTATCATGACCTAAAGAATTGGAAGATAGAATGAAATTTTCTATCTCATGATCATTTGAAAATTAAATTTTTCAGGGAACACTAGCAGATGGACTGGAAATTGCTGTGAAGAGACTTTCACAAAGTTCAGGACAAGGATTGACTGAATTCAAGAACGAAGTAAAATTGATTGCAAAACTCCAACACCGCAATCTTGTAAAGCTTCTAGGATGTTGCCTTGAAGAAGAGGAAAAAATGTTGGTTTATGAGTACATGATAAATGGCAGCCTGAACACATTTATTTTTGGTATGGATCCAAGGAAGGAATTGTATATTTAAGTAGTTCAGATTAATATCATGATAGATTATCCCCTAAACAATTTTCACACTAGAATATCTTTTAACAGCATATAATCAAATTGATTTTGTTGTCTGATGGAAAAATCTGGCAGATCAGGAAAAGAGTGAGTTACTAGACTGGTCAAAGCGCTTCAACATTATATGTGGAATTACCAAGGGCCTTCTCTACCTTCATCAGGATTCCAGGCTAAGGATTATTCATAGAGATCTCAAAGCAAGTAATGTTTTACTTGATAATGAGTTGAACCCCAAAATTTCAGATTTTGGCATGGCTAGAATATTTGGTGGAGATCAGAAAGAAGGAAACACTGGGAGAATAGTTGGTACTTAGTAAGTGAATAAATGTTCTTCCAGTCAAGCTGAATTCATGACATCTCTACTTTATCCTAGTTAAGAGATTCACTGCATCAGAATAAATGTTAAGAGTTTCCATTCGAGTAACGAATTAACAGTTTTCATGTAAAACATGTTCTGCAGTGGCTACATGGCACCAGAATATGCAACTGATGGGCTATTTTCAGTGAAATCTGATGTTTTCAGCTTTGGAGTTTTATTGATGGAGATTATATCTGGGAAGAGAAGCAGAGGGTATTACAATCAGAACCACACCCAAAATCTCGTAGGCCATGTAAGTAATTAGAGACAAATTGCAAAATCACATGCATCAAACAGGCGTGTATCTTTTATGACAAGCATTTTTAATGTATTTCAGGCGTGGGAACTCTGGAAAAAAGGAAGACCACTAGAACTGGTTGATAAAAGCATAGAAAAGTCCATTTTTCAATCACAGATATTGCGTTGCATTCATGTTAGTCTCTTGTGTGTTCAACAGAATCCAGATGAAAGGCCTGGAATGTCTAGTGTGCTCTTGATGTTAGTGAGTGAGGTTGAATTGCCTGAGCCAAAGCAACCAGGATTCTTTGGTAAATATTCAGGTGAAGGAGACTCCTCTACAAGCAAGCAGCAACAAAGTTCAACAAACGAAATAACCATTACCTTATTAGAAGCCCGTTGATAATATTTGATAGTCACATTCATCATCTAACTTGTATAGATACATAACATTTTGTATCATTAGAAATTAACTCTAGGTCATGGACTATATTCACTCTTTCTCTCCCTTCTTCCTTCTGAGTGAAGTTCTCTTCTAAACATACTAATATTGAAAGGGAACACTGAAAGCTTGGTAGCCCTTAATGAGCTGAAAATATGACATCACAAGAAAACAATAAAAAGGTCACAAAAGTAACCAAGAAATCAAATCATGGTTTGTGAGTTGAGTGATATACTTTTGAGTGCTTAAGTGAAACACTTTCCTTGGTGAGGAGTAGTTCTTTGAATTTTTGATTGCATCTTTGCTTGGTTGATTGATCATTCTTAAGGATAGCATCTATTGAAGTATATGAGCATCACATTGAGTTTGATTGAATTAAGGCATCTGTACATCTTGACTGACATTTGTATGTTGAGCTGATAAAAGTGATCTCTTGTCCTGGAAGAAAAAAAGTTTTGAAAAATGTTGAGTCATTGTAGTCATTAGGCTTAATACCCTATTTTGTCCTCAGTTTCGTTCAAAAATGTCATATTAGTCCATCCTTTAAAAAATGCGTCAATTACGTCCTCACTTAATAAAATTTGCATCAATGAAATCTCTTCCGTTAAATCCGTACAAACGGCGTTAATTATTTTTCTCTTTCTTTAATTAACGTTGTTTGTACGGATTTAACGGAAGGGATTTCAGTGATGCAAATTTTATTAAGTGAGGACATAATTGACGCATTTTTTAAAGGATGGACTAATTTGACATTTTCGAGCGAAACTGGAGACAAAATAGGGTATTAAGCCTAGTCATTATTATGAAAAGCTGAGTTACAATCTGTTTCGCTTGAGGACAAGCAAAGTTCTAAGTTTGGGGTTGTGATAACGGTTGAAAATACCGTTATTTGTGATGTAATTTTGATACTAAATGCACCCTTTTCTGCTTAGAAACTTGCTTGAAATCATGTTTTTCTGTTAAGTTGTGTGAATAAGAGAGTTGAGGTTGAATTTGATGATTTTATGACTAATTCTCCTTATTTTGGTTGAAAATGAGATAATATGGAAAACAAGGATGAAGTGAAAAGGAGATGGAGCTTATAAAGGACTAGAAAAGCACCAGAAGGGAGAGATGCTCGTAGCTTGGGCGCCCTCTTTGGAGGCTTGAGCGCAGAAGAGTATCGCTCACCGCCCGAGCGACCCTTTTTAGGCGCTTGAGTGCCAGAAGCACGAAGCTTAGGCGTCATCTTTGAGGCTTGGGCGTAGAAGAGTGTCACTCATCGCCCGAGCAACCTTTTTGGGCGCTTGAGCGCCAGATGCTTGGTCGTCATCTCTGAGGCTTGGGCGCAGAAGAGTGTGGTTCACCGCCCGGGCATCCCTTTTTGGGCGCTTAAGCGCCGAAAGCATGAAGCTTGGGCGTCATCTAGAAGGCTTAAGCGTGAAGGACCACTACTCACAGCCTGGGCCCCTTTTTGGGCGCTTAAGCGCCGGAAGCATGAAGCTTGGGCGACATCTAGAAGGCTTAAGCGTGAAGGACCACTACTCACCGCCCGGGCACCCTAAGTGGGGCGCTTGAGCGCCAATGACACGGGCTTAGGCTTTGTTTCTGTTCTGTCTTTGCTCTATTCAAAGAACCTAGACGTTCTAGGTTTTGTATCTCTGGCTGAAACAGCACAACAACACACTCTTCCACTCTCTGAAGGCGAATTTGGATGTCGGAGCGTCCATCCTCTACTTTTAAGGTTTTGCTATCTCATGGTTTTCCATTATTCATCTAGTTTCATCATGTCTATGGTGAACTAAACTCTATTTGTTGTTGGGGGATGATGTAACCTTGTGAACTCTCATGTATTTGAATTTATTCTTAATTACACATGTTATTTCATTAATTGTCAGAGTAATTCATCTGTGCTTATTACATGCTTTGTTTAACTCATTCATAGCATGATGTATGAATTGCATGAGTATCGAGAGGTTCCTTACAATTCAGGTTCTAGTTGAATTCTCCCAAGAGTAATACTTCTCAGGGATAAGGGTATGAGTCTTGGTCGTTTTAAAGCTCTTGATCTTCACATCTAATTGCTAGGAATGCTAGGAATTGCATGAACTAGTGATTAGGGACATGCTTATTTCGCCGAGGGATCGTGTTTAAGTGATTTAGTGAGTGATGTTGACATTAATGGATAAATGATAACGATTGAAAAACCGTTATTTTTATACTTAATTTTGATATTAAAAACAACCTTTATGACTTAGAAACTAGCTTGGAATCATGTTTTTACTTAAGTTTTGGAAATAAGAGAGTTGGATGGGTTTTATGCTTGGTTTTCCTTGTTTTGGCAGGAATTAAGATGAATTAGATGAAAGAAGTTGAAGTAGTAAGGAGTTGAGCTCAGGAAAGGAAGTAAAAGTGCACAAAAAATTGCAGTCACTGTTAAGCATAACTTTTGCCGCTGAGGGCCAAAACTTCAGTTGAGCGTCATCTTGAAGAGTCGCACTTACCGGAGCGCCAAAAGTGCGCTGAGCGCCATTTAATTGGGCTTGGGCCTATTTTCTATAATTTTTAATAAACTATATAAGGGTTTACTCGACCTAGGGTTAGTATCTTTGGACAGAAAGAGGCGAAATCACACTTTCTTCACCCCTTGGAGGCCGATTTTGGATGCGGAAGCTCCTTTCTTCAAATTCTAGGGTTCTATCTTTCATTCTGTCATTGTTTTTCATCTAATTTCACCATGTCTATGGTGAACTAAACGTCCATTGTTGTTGGGGAACCGATGTAATCCTTTGAAACTCTCATGTATTGAATTTGTTCTATATTTTATATGCTTCGCTTCATTAATTGCTAGGGAGACAAGACATTGTAAACAAGTGATTAGCAGTAGGCTTTCTTCACCGAGACATCAGGTTTAGGGTAAATTAGAAAGTAACATTAACATTAATGAAGAAAGTTGAATTCATGAATAATAGAGTGGATATGATAAGTCAGAAACCCCAAAAACATAATCATTCATATTTTATATCAATCTTTTTTGCTTCTTTCGATCCAATTGATCAAAACTTGCATTCATGTTTATTTTCCGTAATTCAAACACAATGATTTCGTTTACAAGTCTAATTTAATCAAGAAATCACATAACTGTCTAGGCCGTGAGTCCTTTGGGAAACGATACTTGGTCTTACCATTTTATTATTACTTGATACGATTCGATACACTTGCTGAGTGTTAACAAGTTTTTGGCGTCGTTGTCGGGAACTCGTGGTTTAAATGTTCTATTTGTGTGATTATTGATTAACTTTGACTTGATTTTTTATGTTTTTATCTTTTTGTTTTATCTTTTTATCTTTTCTATCTTTTTATGCTAACAATTGTTTCTAGGGGTTTTGTTTTCTTGTGTATGCAAGATACAATTCGGACTAGGAGCAAGAAAACAACGGAACCTCTTCTTGAAGGATTGGATGAGAGTAGACGAAGAAGGAGAATCCGAACATCTAGAGAATTATTTCCTTCTCCGGAGACACTTCTACAACGCTCACCACAAAGATCTAACCAAAGTATTGAAGAGATGACCGGAGAGAACAATGGTAGACGTACTCTGGTGGATTACACCAATGTTGTTGGCCCTCATCACTTTAATAGCATTGCTAGGCCGAGGGTTGATAGGTGTAAACTTTACTTGTTTTTGTTGCTTAAATTGTTGTGCTTTTGAGTAAGTTTTAGTGTTAATTCTCATGAAAAGTATATAAATGTTGATGTAAATATAGTTTTGATTGTTTAAATGTGTTTTGATGGGTTTAGGGTTTATACCGAGAGTCTCGCGCCCGGGCGCGAGAGAAGGGGCGTTGGGCGCGAAATTACCGAGAGTCTCGCGCCCGGGCGCGATAAAATGGGCGCCGGGCGCGACTTAGAAGGATTCCAGGACGCTCGTCGCCCAGGACGCTCGTCACATAGCGAGCGCACTCTGGGTTCATAGCAAGCGGACGCTCGTCGCCCCCTGCACGCATAAGAGGACGCTCGTCCAGAGAATATAAAGTGGACGCTCGTCCAGGGACGCTCGTCCAGAGCTAAGAGGACGCTCGCTCATCAGGACGCCCGTGACTCAACAATTTGAACGCTCGCCCAGCGACGCACGCTCGCCCAGCGAATGTACGTTCGTCGCTCAGCGAGAAATAACTTACAACCCTTTTCTTTAAAAACGCGATCCAGAAGCAGAAATGAGGAGTTCTGACGGAGAGGAGACCAGGGGAGACGTCCAGCTGCTGCCCAAGTGCTTCCATGGTGGAAAGCCACCAATTTCCACCATCCAATCCATCATTTCTCGCTTCTACTATGTATATGTGTAGCTAAAACTCCATTTCACTGGGGTTGAGAGTAAATTTCTGAACTTCTATGTAATTTCTCTATTAATGCATGAACTTGTTTGAATTATGTGTTCTATCCTTATTATTCATGCCTATGATGGGAATCTGAGCTATTTGAATGGTTAAATCATTGGGAAATGAGACAACGGACCTAGGATAGAACTGCTAAAGGATTTCGAGTCCTAGACATAGGAGGGAATTTTTAGTCATCTGTGACATTGTGTTTAAGGCAAATCTGATAACTGAATTAGCTAAGGGATTAGTAATTTAGTTTGAGTGATTATGAACTGTCATCTGAGGGATCAGAGGCTGCATGCGCCTAAAATGTCGATGCTTAATTTTGAGGAATTGTGTTAGTAGAAAATTACCGGAGTGATGAACTTGAATTTCAACCCCAGTGAACTTTAATTCATCTGTTTTCACCACTTTATTTTACATCTGTATGCTAATCTTAAGTTTGCTACAAAATTACATTTAATATTCGCTAAATTAGTAAACTTTAATCAATCTGTGAATCCAAACAAATCTCTTGGGAAAACGATTTCCGGACTTACCGGTTTATTACTTGAACGATTCGGTGCACTTGCCGAGGTCTCAACAAGGGTCAATGTTGCAAACATGGAGGTGAAACCAGCGTTGATACAATTGGTAAAGAACAACCAATTTAATGGACTATCACATGAAAGTCCATATGAGCATCTAACCACATTCAATGAGATTTTCCATACTGTGATCAATGATGTGTCAGATGACGCTATAAAGCTTAGTTTGTTTCCTTTCTCATTGGGAGGCAATGCAAAACTATGGTTGAATTCGTTCTCGAAGGATAGATTTACTGAATTGGAAGCCGTGGTTTCAAAGTTTCTAATCAAGTACTTTCCACAGTCCAAAATCAACAAAAGGTAAGCGAGAAATTTCTTCTTTTAGACAAGGCATAAAGGAGACACTAGGTCAAGCATGGGATAGATACAAGAGCTTGTTGAGAAAGATGCCCACTCATGGCTTTAACGAAGCAACAATAGTCATTCTATTCCTTGGTGGTCTTGGTTCACAAACCAAATTGATGCTAGATGCCTCAGTTAGAGGTAATATTAAATGCAAGACTGCACAGAAAGCTTTTGAATTGATAGACAACATGGCTATTATTGACAACGAGATGCATAGTGAAAGAGGAACTCCATTTCAAAAGTTGCAATCTCAAGATGTCTTGCTTGTACAAAATAAAATCATAACTCAACAGTTGAAGAATTTGACAAAGGCACTCGCTCAGTTGCTAAAGGAGTTGAAGAACATTTCACAGGTTAAACAACAACCCTATGAATTGTGTGGTGGTGACCATATCAATGGTCAATGTGCTTTTCCAGTGGAGGCCCTAGAAGATGTCAATTTTATGGCCAATCAATTTCAAAATCAATTCAAATACCGCAAAGGGAACTTCAACCAAGGGTGGAAACCTCACCCAAGCATGGGTCAAGGTCAAAATGGACAAGTTGGACAAGCAGGACAAGTTAATAGACCACAACAACAACCATCACTATGGCAACAAGTATCTACACTAAATGAGAGATCAACAAAACTTGAAGAAACTCTTCAACAATTTATTCAGGTGACTATCTCCAATCACAAGAGCACTGAAGCTGCAATTAGAAATCTGGAGATCCAAGTTGGACAAATGCCTAAGAAGTTGGAGGATATGCCTGACAGGAGTTTTGGGGCTAATATTGAGGTTAACCCAAAGGAAGAGTGTAAAGCTATTGTGAGTATATGTGATGAGAGGGTGGATGAAAAAGAGAGAGTTGAGTTAGAAAAGAGAGACGAAAAAGAAGAGAGAAAAAGTGAGGATGAGAAAAAAGATAAAGAAAAGAAGAGGGGAGTGAAAAATTGTGTGAAAAGTGAGAGAATTCTTCCTTATCCTAAGGTGAGTGAAAAATTTGATAAAGATAGACAATATAAGCATTTTAAAGAGATCTTCAAGCAATTGGAGATTAAGATACCTTTGACTGAAGCACTGCAACAAATTCATGCTTATGCAAAACACATGAAGCAAATCCTCACAAAGAAGAGATATCTAGAGGAGGAAACTAGTGATAAACAGGGAGCATGCAGAGCTATTTTGGAGAAACCGCTTCCTCCAAAAGTGAAAGATCCAGGAAGTTTTACTATTCCTTGCATCATTGGGAAGGAGAATATAAGGAGGGCCTTAATTGATTTAGGGTCAAGCATTAATTTGATGCCCTTATCTATGCTTGAAAGGATTTGTGTTCTTGAAGTCAACCCAACCAAGGTGAGTTTGCTCATGGCGGATGAATCTTCCAAGAAACCCTATGGTGTAGTGGAAGATGTGGTGGTTTGCATAGACAAACTTGAATTCCTGGTGGATTTTGTGGTGATGGAGATGGAGGAAGATGAGAAGATCCCAATTATTCTTGGAAGACCGTTTATGAAAACGGAAAAGGTAATCATCAATGTGGATGATGGGTTGATAGTGCTTCAAGACCGAGAAGAAAAGATGATCTTTAATGTCTTCAAAGTGGAGCAGCAGATTCAAGAGAATGAGGCTAGTCATAAAGCTGCATGTAAGGATGCAACCATGACTAGCTCTAAAGCTGCAAAGTCGGTCATCAAAGGTAAAAATTGTTTCTTTTCACAGGTTAGGGAAGAAGAAAAAGATGACAAAGGAAGGACGGTTCATGATGACTTGATGGATGCACAATTCAAACTTTGTAGATCGGTAAGATTCAAGAACAAGTTGTGGGTTGTGAAAGATTTCAAAGAGAATGGAGTGATAGAGATTGAAGCTCCATATTCAAGGAGAGTAAAAAAGGTGGACCGAAAGCAATTGATGAGTTGGTGTGATGAAAGAAAGAGGAACACCAACATTAAAGAAGAAACATGAGCTTTATTGGGTCAAGCTAGTGAAGCTAAAAGAGCGCTTGCTAGGAGGCATCCCAATGATTTGAGAACATTAATTTCTTTGAATTTATTTATTTTGGTGATGTAATTTGAAACTTTGGAACATTGTTATATTTGGGTTTAGCATCTACTGATGATGCTAGGTTGGTGAGTATTTACTGAAGGATACTCAGAAGGTACACCTACTGAAGGGTGATGGTAAGATTTCCACCTACTGATGGGTGTTGGAGGATTTTGGGTCAGGCTCGTGACGTTAAACAAGCATTTACCTGAGAGGCAACCCAGTTGATTGAATTTATCTTTGTTTGCTTGTTTTTTTTATGCTTTATTTGCATTATAGGGATTAAATGTTTGAGTTATGTGCGAGACTAAATGCATTGGGTAAGTGAGAGACATTGGTAAAGGACACCTAAGGCAAGCTAGGAAGAAGGAGACTTTGTACCGCATATCGCTAAGCGTGAATGCTGCAGTTTTGTTGACTGGTCTTGTTTTAATTGGGCTCAACGGGATTTGGCCCATTAGGTCTCTTTTATGCCCTAGGGTGCGTCTTGGCCGCCACTTTCAGATCTCCCTCTTCCCACACACTCTCAAGCACTCTCCAAAGAGTTCTCTACACTTTTTCCTTCTTCCCCTACATAAAATCCCTCTTTAAACCACTTTTGCATCAAGTTTCCATCCAAGTTTGGGGGTTGGTGAGAGCATTGTTGTTAGTGCTAATTTTTGCACATTCCTAGACCATTCTACACATATTCAATATCTTCATCCAAGTAAGTACATGCATTTTACATTCTAGGTTTTTTGAAAGCATAAATTGGTATGAATGTGGTTGTCTAAGCATGATTCTTGAGGGATTTTGATTTTTATGTATGATTAGATGAATTAATCACTGTTTGGACCGATTAAATTGCTTGATTTGGGTCTGTAACTAGGAAGAATGCATGTGGGTGGAGATTAGAAGCATTTTTGGGGGATTTTGAAAAATCTACAGAATCGCCGCTCAGCAGAAATTTCCCCTGAGCGCGATTCCTGCAGAATGGTGTTTGAGCTTGTTTTGGTTGCTGGTTATCTGCACAGGTTGCGTTGAGGGGTTCTGTTTGCCCTCAGCGGTGATAAGAATGATTTTAAGGAGTTGTTTGTGGTTTACTAATGCTTAATGATGTTTCTTGTGGTTTTGTGAATTGTGTTTGATGTAGGGATGACCTCCTCATCAGGCAAGAGAATCAAGACCTTGGGATCAAAAAGGAAGGAGAAGGAACAAGAGCGGCTCTATTCCAGCAAGTTCCTTTCCCGCAAACATGTGCGTCATTTCATTATTGTCCAAGATAGAAGGCTATTGATGGGAAGGAAGGCTGGGTTGATACTTGATTTTGCTCCACAGTTTGGATAACAATTGGAGAACAGGAATTGGAAAAGACTAGCCATTTATCCTACACCAGCTAACATAGCAGTGGTAAAAGAGTTCTACACCAATGCAAGGCGGTTGGGTGATTATCCCACTGAGGAATATATGAGCTATGTTAGAGGACACATCATTCGGTATAATCCTAATGCCATTAATAGATTCTTAAATACATAATGGGTTGGTGAGTAGTGTCAGTTTGCTCTGAGTATGGAAGAAGCAGCAGACTTTGTTGAAGTGGAGAGCGTGCTTTGTGTGCCTGGAGGGCACTGATGAATCAATATTTTCTTCACTTCACTTAGTTTATTGTACTAGAATTAATCAGGGAATTGTCCTTAATTGTCCAGTATTTTCCCATTTTTCTGAATTGTGCTTAATTTGATCAGAAATTCTTATTTTAGTTAATTTGAATTATCTGAGACTAATTCTTTACATTATTGAGTGCAGGGAAAATTCTGTAAATATTTTAGGATAGTTGGAAGAATATTCATTTACACAATCTGTTGGAAGAATCTACGCTGCAGTGATTTAATGTGTGTTGATCTCTAATGAAACATTTTTTATGGAATTTGTAGAAGCAAAAAAAAAAATTTGCTTAGCACATTACACCACACGGCCATTGCAAAGGGACCACGGTTTTGGAAAATTGTGAAAGCATTAAACACATGAAGAAGCATATAATGTAGGGTCCACCACTTTGAAAGCTTACGTGAAAGTAGAGGAACTACAAAATGCAAAGCTTTTGGTTTTTGAAACACATGGCCCCATGGTGGACAATTCATTTTGGCATGATATGGAATAAAAGAGAAGGTGGCCATATTGGAAGTTGGAAGCTAACGTCCACACATGGGAGGAGTTGCAAATGCTGAATTTGATTTAATTAATGTTATTAAGGGAAGTGGTTTCATGGCCCACATGTGCAAAAGGTGTGCAGATTTTTGAAATGCTTTTCCACTTGGGAGTTCACGGTTTTGAGAAGAGAGATATGCAGCAAGCTACATAGTGTCACGGCCTTACACCATCATCCAGGGGCTGGAACGTTTGGAATTGATCATTAAATCAGGCTTTTGAGGAAACAACACAACAGCAAGGGACGGTCCAGCACCAACACTTTAAGCGTTCATGGCAGCAGCAAAATGAAGAAGGAAGTCCAGCAAAGAGAAGTCAATACATGGCCTTGGAAGAAGGAGAAGCAGTGATGAGTTGAGCGAAGCAGAAGAAGCCGTGAGCAAGAGGCAGGAATGGTGTGACACGGATTGAAGAAAAGACAAAGGGGTCCCACCCTATTTCTTTGGCATGGCATGGCTAGGAGGAGGTGAAGAAAGTCTTCCAGCTATACAAATAGACAAAACAAGACGCTGAAATGAAGGAGGAGAATACGGGAGTTTGTTCAGAGAAGTGCTATAAAATTGCAAGCAGCAGCAGAGAAGAAACCATTAGATTTTGGTAGTAGAATTTAGAGTAGTTTAGGAACCCCTCACGGCCCCTGGAAGAGGCTCTTGCCTCTTCCTCTTTGAAAGCTCTCTGTAATTTATTTTCAACAATGCCAAAACATAGTTTTCATTTCTGAATGTGTCAGCTTTGCTCGTTTCCTTTTTACTTTGTACTGTCCATAATTTTAATTTAAGTGTTCAATTTGTGATGAATTCCATTTTCAGTTAAATGTTTTTATCTGTTAAATTTATCGTTCAGTATTTTCTGCACTGTTAATTTCTATCATTGCGTTTTACCGTTTGTTTTATTTTCAAACGTCTTCTATTTTTACCATCTTTTTCCGTTCAGTTTTTACAGCGTCTAAAATTTATTTCAGTGTTTTTAAATTTTGTTGTCTTATTTATATTCCAGTCAGTTTTAATTTATTTTACCGCATTCAAAACATCCACAAAACCCCCCCACTTTGTGTAAAAAATTTGAGACTGAACCAACACAAATTGGTCCTTGAGAGACGACCTAGGAGTCACTTCCTAGTCTATACTGCATTCTTTTATGCTCAACAATTTTTTTTGCGAGAGGCGCGACCCTCTCGTCAGGCACTTTCAGAGAAATAGGAATGTTGTTGTTGTGAATATCAGGAGAGCTGATCTGACGCCTTTAGGAAAGTGTTGGATGGCATTCTCTCATGCCAACATTTAGCCTTGCTCGAATGTCTCTCATATTATTGTCAGCAGCGCTCTTCTTCTGTATTGTGTGCTGAGAGGGATGAGCATTAACATTGTCTAGGTCATAGCCAATGAGATACAGGTGTGTGTAAATACTATGAACAACAAGGCACCTTTGGGACATCGTTCTCTGATCACACACCTCTGTGAGCTAGCTGGAGTGAATATTTCTACACCGCCGTTTGAGAGGCCTAGGAAGGCGATTAATGAGGCCTACTATAGGCAGTATTGTGACGGAGATGAGGCAGCTCAACCAGTACCACCACGCCAGCCTCCTGGAAGGAGAAGACCACCACAAGCACTTGCACAACCTCATGATGCAGAGCCGTTTCAAATGAGATATATGCATTTGTCTCTTATGGATGCTAGGATGCAGTCTATCCACAGAGGGCAGGTGGCCACAATAGAGATGATCATTGGGATGTATGATACATGTAACGTCCCGGCAACTCGTAGGGACCGTTGACTGCCCCCACAGACCACCACGAGGCTTTCCAGTGTGCTTTGTCCTCACTCGCACACTTTCTGGGAAAACTTCCCAGAAGGTCACCCATCCCAGAATTACTCCAGGCTAAGCACGCTTAACCATGGAGTTCTTATGAGTCAGGCTACCGAAAAAGTAAATGCATTTTGGTGATATGAGTAGTCAAATCAATTCCTTTAAGCATTCCGGTGTATGTTCGATTCATCCATGTACCCCTTCCACCCGAAGCTGCCAGGAGCCGCTCCTTGTCTGTGCCCCCTGCACCATGCTTCTTGCACCGGCGTCACTCCCCGCCCTCGTCTCCGTGCCCGGGTGTCACATGCCCACCAGCTTCCGCTCTGGTTCGTCCTCGAACCACACCGTACTGGGAGAGGCTAGGCTCTGATACCATCTGTAACGTCCCGGCAACTCGCAGGGACCGTTGACTGCCCCCAGAGACCACCACGAGGCTTTCCAGTGTGCTTTGTCCTCACTCGCACACTTTCTGGGAAAACTTCCCAGAAGGTCACCCATCCCAGAATTACTCCAGGCTAAGCACGCTTAACCATGGAGTTCTTATGAGTCAGGCTACCGAAAAAGTAAATGCATTTTGGTGATATGAGTAGTCAAATCAATTCCTTTAAGCTATCCTTCAACTGTATAGTCCCATACCTATACAACTCCAGATCCCTCTCATTCCGGTGTATGTTCGATTCATCCATGTACCCCTTCCACCCGAAGCTGCCAGGAGCCGCTCCTTGTTTGTGCCCCCTGCACCATGCTTCTTGCACCGGCGTCACTCCCCGCCCTCGTCTCCGTGCCCGGGTGTCACAATACACCCCCAGGACATCGATGAACCATGGATGAATTCAATAATGTGGTGGCATGGCCAGAAGAGCAAGCTTAAGCTAGTGGAGCTGGAGCAGTTGAAGCTCCAACTATGGATGATGATGAGGATGATGATGATGACTGATAAACAAATTTTAATCCCCAAAAACGGAGTCAAAAACTTGTTAAGACCTCGGCAGGTGTACCGAATTGTATCACATAATAATAAATGGTAAGACCAAGTATTGTTTCCCAAGAGACTCACGACACTAAACAGTTATGTGATTACTCAACTAATTAAGACCTTAAAGAACAAATTTTGGGGTTTTTGAATGCAAATGCAATAAAATAAACATGATTGCAATTTGATCAATTGAGGCTAAACACAAGAATGAATGGATGAAGTTGATGATATTGTTGTTGGGTTTAGATTTCACATAATTTACTTTCATGCATATATGAATTCATCTTCTTCATTAATGTTAATGCCATTTTGTAATTTACGTTAAACTCGATGTCTCAGTGAAGAAAGCCTACTCCTAATTACTAGTTCACAATTTCTTGTCTCCCTAGCAATTAATCATGCATTACATTCACACAGAAGCTTAAAGGCAACCGATCCTCCTATTCCTATTGTCGCAACCGGAATCGCGACGGGACGACGATCCGAAAAAAAAACAGGCTGGAAAAAAGAGATTTGGAGTCGCTACCATAGTTTATTCTGGAAAACTACGAAAAAACCATAAAATGATAAGGCATGGTCTGCGAAACTGAGATTCTTGGTTCGGGAGTCGGTTACGTGTAGGGAAGGTATTAGCACCCTACAACGCCTGCCCTAAGGCAGTACCTTTAACTAAATATGCGAATATGATGTGGTTTTCAAAATGTTTAACTATCCCCTAAAATAAAATTCTAAAGAAACAAAATATATTTTTTTAGTTTTTTGTGCCCGACAAGGATTGACCTTGCTCCTACGTATTCTCATTTAGAATGAGAAATCAGGGTTCCGTAGTTCTTTTAGAAAATGCTTGAAAATATTGTTTGAGAAATTGTTTAGAAAATTTTGTTTGTAAAATGATTTTGGATTTTTGGGAAAGTGAACCTGACAAGGACTGGCCTTGCTCCTACGTATCTCCACTTTTGATGGAGAATCAAGGATCACGTAGTTCTGGCTAGCCATATTGTATGTTGTTTGAAAATGTGGATGTTTTATGGTTTTGAAAGATTTTGTATTTTTTTTGGTATTTTTATAAAATAAACAAAAAATGTTTTCAGCACAAAGACGATGCGTGCGATCACACATGTGCTTAACCTTTAAAATATTTTTGGTATTTTTATAAAATATTTAGATTTTTGCATGATGAGCACTAAGCTGATGCGTACGATCGCACGAGTACTCACACGGCTTTTTTTTCTTATTGTTTGCGTAATGAGCACTAGGCTGATGCGTATGATCGCACGAGCACTCACACGGATTTTTTTGTTTATTTTAGATTTTGGGTAATGAGTACTAGGTTGATGCGTACGATCGCACGAGTACTCATACCGATATTTATATTATTACATGTTTTTAAAGTTTTATATTTTTTTATTAAGAAGGATAGATGGGTTGAAATGTGAAAAGCATAAAGAAAAATTGTAATAGAAAACACGATGAATTTATAAACTAAAAAAATGATCAAAATGCATATATAAATAGAATGAAGAGAAAATGTATACCTTGTTGAAGATTTGTGTGATGAAATAAAACTCTACTTGTAATAAGTTGTGAGAAAGATAGATGGAAGATGAAGAAGATAACTTTATGGTAGAAATGGGGTACGGGATTTATTATGTATAGAGAGATAGTAAAATGTGAGGGAGAAATGAAGTAGAGTTCCGGGATGGAATGAAGAGATTTTGAGAGAGAAGATATGGATATTATGTAAATTGTGTGTGTGAAGTGAAGAGAATGTAGGTATTTATAGAGTTAAGGATGAAGAAAGTTGATGAACAAAAATAATATAATAAGTTGGTGGAAAATTTAGATGAAATAAAAATTAATCACAAAAATGCAATAAAATAAATAAGTAAAGAAATAAAACGTTTGGGGAAACAAGAAGTTGAATCTGGCAGAGCCGGTTAGACAACTTCTAATCCTTCCAAAATGCAATAAAATAAATAAGTAAAGAAATAAAACGTTTGGGGAAACAAGAAGTTGAATCTGGCAGAGCCGGTTAGACAACTTCTAATCCTTCCAAAATGCAATAAAATAAATAAGTAAAGAAATAAAGCGTTTGGGGAAACAAGAAGTTGAATCTGGCAGAGCCGGTTAGACAACTTCTAATCCTTCCAAAATGCAATAAAATAAATAAGTAAAGAAATAAAGCGTTTGGGGAAATAAGAAGTTGAATCTGGCAGAGCCGGTTAGACAACTTCTAATCCTTCCAAAATGCAATAAAATAAATAAGTAAAGAAATAAAACGTTTGGGGAAGTAAGAAGTTGAATCTGGCAGAGCCGGTTAGACAACTTCTAATCCTTCCAAAATACAAAAATAAACAACTAATAACATACAAATGGCATAACATAATCAATATCACGTTTTACAACTATCACACTTGGATATCAACACAAAAGCTTACTCTCATTTAAATTCAAAATCATACAGAAACAAAATACTCCATAATCAAGATTTAAGATCAGACAAAAGCAAAATATAGCATATTCAAGGCTCAAGATAATACAAAAGGAGATACTCAACGTTAGCTTCCCTTACCTCTATTACAGACTTAATCTCCTCGCTCTCTGAAAACTTCCAGAATATCCCCTTTGAAATTAGAAATTCTTCCAACTCTCTTCTCTCAAAAATTTTCTCAATTCTTTTGTGTAAATTTTCAGCCTCCCCCCTTGGCTATTTATAGTAAAAAAAATTTACTATTCATTTGTACTATTCATTTTTACTATTCATTTTTTTATTCATTTTACTATTACAAAATTAATTTTTTATTTGCAAATTGGTGAATTCTGATCTCAAAGCTACGTGGAACACTTATCCAAAATTTTTTTTTTTTACTTTTCACTTTTTACTATTCACAATTCACTATTCACTATTTACTATTCACTATTCACTTTTTTATTTATTTATTTATTTATTATTAATTTTATTTACCCGGACGAAATTAGGTATTGACAGCTGCCCCTCTTTACTTAGATTTTACTAGATAATATGACAAACAACGTTTGTATATTATCAGAGTAAAAGATAAGTAAAGATAGAAATACTAATTTCGTCTGGGTTTCAAAGAGAAAGGGGGAGAATAACAATCGATTCAAGTACATAAGATGAATAGAATCACGATGCAACAAAAATTGAACTTAAGGGCGAGGCAAAAATTAAACTTAAGGGCCAGCGTGAAAACTGGGCTTGGGGGCCAGCGTGGAAGCTGGGCTTGAGGCCAGTGTGAAAACTGGGCTTGAGGGCCAGCGTGGAAGCTGGGCTTGAGGCCAGTGTGAAAACTGGGCTTGGGGCCAGCGTGGAAACTGGGCTTGGGGGCCAGCGTGAAAACTGGGCTTGGGGGCCAGCGTAAAAACTGGGCTTGGGGGCCAGTGTGATAACTGGGCTTGGGGCCAGTGTGAAAGCTGGGCTTGGGGGCCAGTGTGAAAACTGGGCTTGGGGCCAGTGTGAAAACTGGGCTTTGGGGCCAGCGTGGAAACTGGGCTTTGGGGGCCAGTGTGAAAACTGGGCTTGGGGCCAGTGTGAAAACTGGGCTTGGGGCCAGTGTGAAAACTGGGCTTGGGGGCCAGCGTGAAAACTGGGCTTTGGGGGCCAGTGTGAAAACTGGGCTTGGGGGCCAGTGTGAAAACTGGGCTTGGGGGCCAGTGTGAAAACTGGGCTTTGGGAGCCAATGTAAAAATTGGGTTTTTTGGGCCAGTATGGAAACTGGGCTTTCAAATTTTGAAATTCTTGAAACTTGTAATTTGAGAAATGTTGGCCAGTATGGAAATTGGGCTTGGGGCCAATGTAAAAATTGGGCTTTGTGGGCCAGTATGGAAACTGGGCTTTCAAATTTTGAAATTTTTGAAACTTGAAATGTTTTGTAATTTTGACACAAATTTGAAAGCTCGATCGACATGAAACAATATGGCTTGATAGAGAAAATCTGAATGTTATTCTTTTTGTGTTTTCTTTGTTTTTTCTTTGTTTTTTTTTTTTGAAGAAGGAAATTGATAACCATTCATGTGAATGAAGAGGATTTCGATGAGAAATACTTTCTTTTTGATAAATATATGAAAACGTTTGCTTTGTTTTGTTTTGTTTGTTTGTTTTTTTTTTGTTATTTTTTCGAATCAATTGTCTTACTTGCAATCATCAAGACTGGTCATTATTTCCAATGCTTAGAAAAGTGAGGAATGTCATACATCCGAGATCTAACTTTGAGATTATTACATTTTGACTTTTTCTCCCGAGACATCAACGTACATATGCTTGAATTCACTCGCAAGTGAAGAATGAGAGTTGTTTAGAATGGTTTGGAAGATAATGCTAACATGTCACCTCATACGCTCCGTAAAGGAGATGAGTGCCAAAGCGAAACACGAGGTATCTAAAAAGTTGCCCCAGTTTGGTGTGGTGAATCCATGATAATTCTGGTGAAAAATTCAAGTAAGATCTGCAAAGCTACCCAATTCTTGAGATCATGGTTTGACGAAATTTCAAGGAAAAGACGCGAGGTGAGGTTCACCAAGCTGCCCCAGTTTTCGTTGTTTTTTTTTTTTTTTTGCATGGGGTTCTGTTTCGAAGAAGTAGTGGGTATGAAAGGGTCGGCTAAAAGGATGGATCAAATTGGTTTAATTTTCTTTTGTATGCTTCTGACTGGTTGGTAGAGTGGTCTCCTATTCCTGAGACATTATTCATTTTCAAATCCCTTTTTATTTTTACGACACATTAAAAGTTATTTTGTCTTATCGCAAAATTAAGCTTTATGAAAATATGAGCAATCATTAGTCAATCTCCGTGGACTTTATTAGGCTTGTAACAATGGCTAGGGGCTAAAAGGTATTAAAAGAAAGGGGTATAAAGGCCCAAATGAAATGTTTGTCGGATACATTTTTTTTAAAACAAGGGTTATCATCTACGCATTGTATCAACTATTTGATCTTTTAAGCACTTTGCTTTTGTCTTGAACTTCGTTTTTCCTTCATCTCTGGTTAAGTCTGTTTTATTGTTGTTGTTATTTTTTTTTTTACCCTTTTTGAAGGATTCACTTCATTTGATCGTTGAGTACTCTTCATCTGCATCCCAAGTTGACTCATACTAATGATAACCCTTGCTTGGGAATAATTTTGAAAAAGAATTTATTTTTGGCTCAAACGGGGTAACAATGGTTATAGTTTTTTTTTTGCTTTTTGGATAAAGAAAGAAGGCCACACATCATTTTGAACTCTCATTGCTTTATTTTCAAAAATTAATTCTACGATTAGATGACCTCAACATGAGTCGTTTTTTCCTTTTCTTTTCATTCTTTATAGATCACCCTTTCGGGTTTCTGAATCTAGTTGACTTATTCTACTTTTTTTTTTGTTTTTTTTAATGGATTCAGGGATCACCCTACTAGCGTAAGCGAGAAAACTTTTGGCCATGCCAATTTGCCCCGGTGTAAAATTTTATTTTATTACTCAGGGCAGTGACAGTATTTGTTCGGGGAAAATCCTTTTATTTGGGAAGGTGAAGGGTGAGATTTTTCAAACACCATGCGCACAAACGTCTCGAGAGAAAACATCAAATTGTTATTTTTGATTCAACATTTGACCTCGAAAAAAATCTGACACTACAACTTTTGTTTTCTTTTTGTTATCAAATTTTTTATTTTATTTTTATTTTCTATTTTTATATATTTTCTTGCTATTTTCGAAAAAACAAGAGTTTGACAATTTGCTAGAAAGACAAGTGACTCAATATTGCCTTTTTGTTTTTTTTTTTTTTTTAAATTTTGTTATTTGCGGCCTTCGTTTTCTCCACGACACCCTATTAGGACATGATTTCCAATAAACCTTGGAGATACCAAATAATGAAAGTTCACATTAAAAGTCACGGATGAAAGCGTAATATCCATGAGCATAACCCTCACAGCAAGACAATTTAAAACATGAACAGAACAACATCAATTTCGCCTTTTACAACAACCTATGCTTTCCCATATAGTTCTTTATTTGTCCATGGCATTTGTAGGGGCGAACTCGCGCCTTGTCAGAGTGCTGGATTGACTTTCTTCAAACTTTAAACATCCTGAATCGATCAAAGATTGCACTTTATGCTTTAGAGCCTTGCATGCCTCTGTTGAGTGTCCACACGCTCCTTCATGATAATCACACTTGGCATTTGGGTCATAGCTCTTTGGGTACGGAGGTCGTATAGGCCTAGTTGGACAAACCTTTATGAGGTTTCTGCGGAGAAGATCTGGCAGTAACTCTGTATAGGTCATGGGGATAGGAGTGAAGTTGGCGACCTTCTCATCACGATTGTAATTTCTTCGCTCAATGGGTCGATTGAACCCATGGGAATGTGACATTTGAGGATAGGCAATAAAATGTGAGTTAGCTCTTTGTTTTTTATCTTTCTCATGTCTAGGACCATATTCATTTAAACTCGCTACTAACTGTGGGCCTAGTGCAATTTTTCCATTTCTTATGCCACCCTCGACCCTCTCTCCAATTACTACTATGTCAGCAAAACCTGAGGAGACACTTCTTATCATGTGTTCATAAAATGGTGGTTGTAGAGTATTCAAAAATATGGTAGTCATCTCCTTGTCGCTCAAAGGCGGTTCTACTTGAGCAGCAATTCCTCTCCACCTTTGGGCATATTCTCTGAATGATTCAGATTCTTTCTTCACCATGTTTTGCAGTTGTATTCTATCAGGTGTTAGATCTTTATTATATTCATACTGCCTTAGGAATGCATCAACCAGATTTTTCCATGAGTAGATGTGAGTAGTTTCTAAGCGCATGTACCAAGTCAGAGCCACGCCAATTAAACTTTCTTGGAAGATGGGAATCAAAAGTTTTTCATTGTGGGCATAAGCTGCCATTTTTCTGCAGTACATAGTTATATGGCCCCTTGGGCAAGTATTTCCCTGATATTTCTCAAACTCTGGCAACCTGAACTTTGGAGGTATTATCACATCAGGAACTAAACATAGTTTTCTAGCATCTCCAAATTCAGAACTTCCTTCGCCCTCTATGGCTCTCAACCTTTTCTCAAAGACTTCTAATTTACTCCCGTCGTCCTTAAAATCTGCAGGTGTAACGATACAAGATGAAGACTTCGTCTCAGGTTGTTTTTTCATTATCGTGCTCTCAATACCTGGTTGGATCGTCTTTCCCTGAATTGTGAAAGTGGGTGCCCCAGGCTCATCTTCTACTTCAACTGCATTATCTTCGTCCTTTTGAGCGTCAAGATGTTCCAAGCGCACTCCTGAGGGTGGAATGTAATTCGGGGGAAGACCATAGGAAGGGAAAGTTTGTGCCTCTGGAACTCTTTGTTGTGGTCGTTGTACGCACGAATCTCCAGGGCTTTGTAAGGCATTCAGGGCCTCTAAGATTTGACTCATTTGTCCCTTCAGCTGTTGGATATCGGCTTTCATCCCCTCTTGAATTTCCCCTTTGTTCTCCATGATTTTGCCACTGGTTCGTGTCCTTTAGGGTGTTTTGGAGACTTAGCCGTATTATTATTTTTAAACTAAATTTTATTAGATGAAATAAAATTAAGAAAATAAAAACGAAAAGAAAAGGAGAAAAGACAAAGCAACACAATTACTATAGTAAGAAATTATAAAGATGTGAAAACATTGCCAAATGTATAATCTGGAAATTAACATGAAACAAAGTCAATAAGACAGTTCATCCATAACATTTAAGTTCACCACATGTGAGGTATGCAAAATCACGATCAACTATCACGAGCCTCAGCCACCACATTCTTCATTTCTCTCATCAGTTTCTTGCAGTGAGGAAAGTCTCAACCTTTTTAGGTGGGTTAAAGATCGGCAATGCAGACTCAGCATCAGCTAATAACTTAGGGACATCCTTAATGGCTTCATTGGCAAGGGAAGCTAGTTGTGAGAAACTTCTCCTCCAATTTTCTGTAACTAGATCTTGTTCAACGGTATACTCCTTCATTTGATTCATCCATTCTTGATGTTTCTTCTCTGATTCAGCCCGATGCCAACGTTCCTCCTTCAGTTTCGTTACCGCTGCTTTCGCCTGTTTCTCGACGTCGTTCATTCTAATATGCATTTTGTGCAGCTCCTCTAGTGCCTTTTGCTTGTCCCTCTTGAATTGGTCACACAATTCCTTCGTGACACACTCTGATATCTCAATTATACCATACTCCCGGTCTTTCAAGGTCAGCTCAATGTTGGCCACTATCAGCTCTTGCTTTTGTCTTCTTAACAACTCCTCGTATGCTTTGCTGTTTTCCACACCATCTTGCTTAAGATTCACATAATCACGTTGTAGGTTCTGAAGATTACTGGTCAACTTGATATTTTCTAGTTTCATTTGCTCGAATTTTGCCTTCAACAATTTTATTTCCTCATTTTCAGCTTCATGAAACTGTTTTCCATAATCTAGATTAGGAGAAATTATCTTGAAAGGCAACTTCACTGTCCTAACCCTTTCTGCGATCCAATGGCTATAAGGATATCCTTCATCAATAGTCCATGGTCTGGGGTCCATTTTTGCACGAATAATGTTGCCCCAAGCATTCCTAACTTGATGAAGTACTTCAACAAAGGTTCCTTCCTCATAATAGATTTGCAACATGGCAAGAGATGCAGGTGTAGGTGATCCTCTCATAGGATGCCCAAATTGCCTTTGTGCTAACACAGGATTGTAATTAATACAACACCTGATACCCATGAGAGGTACATTAGGGTACTTCCCGCAATGATATATAATTTGCGATCTACGCTGCCAAGGGACACACCACTTAACTTGTTCTTCATTTAAACTTGCACAAAGTCGCGCCCATTCATCTGCCCCTTTCACATTTGGTTTACACTGCAATAGCTTATCCATGGAGCACGGGGCATTTAAGGCGTCCTCAGTCACACGGGAGATGAACCACATATACAACACTGGCAGACAACATAACATTTTTCCTCCCTTTAGCTCATAACAACGATTAAGGGTCCCATAAACTTCAGCCAGGATAGCAGTGACTGGATTCTCACAGCGCTCTTTGTATCCCACAAATGCGTTCATGGCGGCATAGTCGACGAAATTCTTGACATTAGGAAAAAGCATGACACCATAGAAGAGAAGAGCCAATACATCCATAAATGTTTCCCAGTTTTCTTCTTCAGCTAAACGATGCAAGTATCCTATTAGGTATCCTTGAGGAAGGCCCCTCACTTTGCCCTTGATTGTGAACTTGTTCTCCAACTTCATAGGGTGTACTTTCATGATCCTCGCTAGCTGCAAGACAGGTACATACTGCCCAAGGTAATTGTATGGAGCTTTTCCCTCAAGAGGTATATTTAAAATTTGCTCGAATTCTTCCACTGTTGGCACTAGTTGGAAATCTTGAAAAGTGAAACACCTCAATGGTGGATCATAGTATTGGGCTAAAGTAGTAATTGCTGATGTTTGGACCTCCACCTCTAATAGGCTCAACAAATTCCCATACTCCTTCTTGAATGCATCCTTTTGGGATGTCTTCATTTTCATTACCAGTTTTCTCAGACCATTCATATTTCCTTCCTCCGCTTCAATGGCTATCCTTTCCTTTAAAATGTTTGAACTTGTAGGTCGGTCAACTTCCAATCTCATGTTAATTTCCATTTTACCTCTACGGCTTAGTCACAAATTTATAACTTCCTACCTAGGACCAACAAGACCATAAAAAAAATGCATGAGAAAGACGCATAATGATATAGTGATATATACAACATGTTTAATTTTATTAAAAAATAACGGTTATAAGACGACATACATCTCCCTTCGTGCCCTAGATAAGGTTCGAGACTTGAGGTTCAAAGTTAAATATATGCAATCTCACAAGGATAGTTCCCTAATGCTTAAATCAAGGCCACCAGAGTTATGGCTCTTTTCACTACATCTCCACAACAGTCAGAGTAATCAACTAGATGCGGAGACATAAATGAAGAGAACAGACTCTAGTTGGAGTTCTCACGATAGCCAAACAGGAAGTACATCCAAGAGTGACACCGCTACACAACCCCTATAATTCTAAGTTGCGCTCAGACCCGGGTATAGGGCCTCACTCATGATATGCAAAATGTGTGTGGAGGGAGATTATAATGCAAAACAACACTTGCAAAATAAACACAAATAAGTAGATATATAACATGTCATCTACCCTAGGGTTCAATATGGAACAATCAAAACAAACGCACATGCAATTATGCCAAATATAAAACATATATAAAGAAAAAAAAAGGAAGGAAAACATAATGAAAAACCACATCGAATTCGCACATCTAATTAAATGGCTTGACTCTCTAAATTCCCGAGTGGAGTCGCCATCTGTCGCAACCGGAATCGCGACGGGACGACGATCCGAAAAAGAAACAGGCTGGAAAAAAGAGATTTGGAGTCGCCACCATAGTTTATTCTGGAAAACTACGAAAAAACCATAAAATGATAAGGCATGGTCTGCGAAACTGAGATTCTTGGTTCGGGAGTCGATTACGTGTAGGGAAGGTATTAGCACCCTACAACGCCTGCCCTAAGGCAGTACCTTTAACTAAATATGCGAATATGATGTGGTTTTCAAAATGTTTAACTATCCCCTAAAATAAAATTCTAAAGAAACAAAATATATTTTTTTAGTTTTTTGTGCCCGACAAGGATTGACCTTGCTCCTACGTATTCTCATTTAGAATGAGAAATCAGGGTTCCGTAGTTCTTTTAGAAAATGCTTGAAAATATTGTTTGAGAAATTGTTTAGAAAATTTTGTTTGTAAAATGATTTTGGATTTTTGGGAAAGTGAACCTGACAAGGACTGGCCTTGCTCCTACGTATCTCCACTTTTGATGGAGAATCAAGGATCACGTAGTTCTGGCTAGCCATATTGTATGTTGTTTGAAAATGTGGATGTTTTTGGGTTTTGAAAGATTTTGTATTTTTTTGGTATTTTTATAAAATAAACAAAAAATGTTTTCAGTACAAAGACGATGCGTGCGATCACACATGTGCTTAACCTTTAAAATATTTTTGGTATTTTTATAAAATATTTAGATTTTTGCATGATGAGCACTAGGCTGATGCGTATGATCGCACGAGTATTCACACGGCTTTTTTTTCTTATTGTTTGCGTAATGAGCACTAGGCTGATGCGTACGATCGCACGAGCACTCACACGGCTTTTTTTGTTTATTTTAGATTTTGGGTAATGAGTACTAGGTTGATGCGTACGATCGCACGAGTACTCATACCGATATTTATATTATTACATGTTTTTAAAGTTTTATATTTTTTTATTAAGAAGGATAGATGGGTTGAAATGTGAAAAGCATAAAGAAAAATTGTAATAGAAAACACGATGAATTTATAAACTAAAAAAATGATCAAAATGCATATATAAATAGAATGAAGAGAAAATGTATACCTTGTTGAAGATTTGTGTGATGAAATAAAACTCTACTTGTAATAAGTTGTGAGAAAGATAGATGGAAGATGAAGAAGATAACTTTATGGTAGAAATGGGGTACGGGATTTATTATGTATAGAGAGATAGTAAAATGTGAGGGAGAAATGAAGTAGAGTTTCGGGATGGAATGAAGAGATTTTGAGAGAGAAGATATGGATATTATGTAAATTGTGTGTGTGAAGTGAAGAGAATGTAGGTATTTATAGAGTTAAGGATGAAGAAAGTTGATGAACAAAAATAATATAATAAGTTGGTGGAAAATTTAGATGAAATAAAAATTAATCACAAAAATGCAATAAAATAAATAAGTAAAGAAATAAAACGTTTGGGGAAACAAGAAGTTGAATTTGGCAGAGCCGGTTAGACAACTTCTAATCCTTCCAAAATGCAATAAAATAAATAAGTAAAGAAATAAAACGTTTGGGGAAACAAGAAGTTGAATCTGGCAGAGCCGGTTAGACAACTTCTAATCCTTCCAAAATGCAATAAAATAAATAAGTAAAGAAATAAAGCGTTTGGGGAAATAAGAAGTTGAATCTGGCAGAGCCGGTTAGACAACTTCTAATCCTTCCAAAATGCAATAAAATAAATAAGTAAAGAAATAAAACGTTTGGGGAAATAAGAAGTTGAATCTGGCAGAGCCGGTTAGACAACTTCTAATCCTTCCAAAATACAAAAATAAACAACTAATAACATACAAATGGCATAACATAATCAATATCACGTTTTACAACTATCACACTTGGATATCAACACAAAAGCATACTCTCATTTAAATTCAAAATCATACAGAAACAAAATACTCCATAATCAAAATTTAAGATCAGACAAAAGCAAAATATAGCATATTCAAGGCTCAAGATAATACAAAAGGAGATACTCAAGGTTAGCTTCCCTTACCTCTATTACAGACTTAATCTCCTCGCTCTCTGAAAACTTCCAGAATATCCCCTTTGAAATTAGAAATTCTTCCAACTCTCTTCTCTCAAAAATTTTCTCAATTCTTTTGTGTAAATTTTCTGCCTCCCCCCTTGGCTATTTATAGTAAAAAAAATTTACTATTCATTTGTACTATTCATTTTTACTATTCATTTTTTTATTCATTTTACTATTACAAAATTAATTTTTTATTTGCAAATTGGTGAATTCTGATCTCAAAGCTACGTGGAACACTTATCCAAAATTGTTTTTTTTTTTTACTTTTCACTTTTTACTATTCACAATTCACTATTTACTATTCACTATTCACTTTTTTTTTTATTTATTTATTATTAATTTTATTTACCCGGACGAAATTGGGTATTGACACCTATGTCTAGGTAATATTGCTTCCGGGAGAATTTCCCCAGTTGTAGATTTACCTATATGTGTCCATTTAGATAACATCAACGATCATGCAATTGAATGAGTTAAACAAAGCATGCATAGAGTAAAGAGAAAAAACCCTAACAATTAATGAAGCAAAGCATATAAAATATAGAACCAATTCAATACATGAGAGTTTCAAAGGATTACATCGGTTCTCCAACAACAATGGAGGTTTATTTCACCATAGACATGGTGAAACTAGATGAAAAACAATGAAAGATATAACCCTAGAATTTGAAGGAGACTGTTGATGGAGAGGAAGGTGGCCAACATACCATCCTTGGCTCCTCATATTGAACGGGAGCTGAACAACAGAGACTGAGGTCACCTGGCAACCTACCCTTGTCCCGGCAACATTGAATCATCAAAGAATTCTACACAAATATAAAAGCATTAGGGGAGAGGATGAGATGTACTTTAGCTACGTAAGGGGTAAGAAGGTTGCTTTTGATGCTGACACGATTAACAGTTTTCTTGGTATAGACTGGAGGGAGAGCAATGTTAGTTTGCAATGTCCATGATGGAAGGAGTTGACTATGATGATGTGGAGCGGACTTTATGTGTGCCCAGAGGGCAGTTTTAGAGAAACAGGACTAGGACACCTATCCACATCATAAGACCCCATTTGACTCCTTTGGTAAAGTACTGGATGACTTTTACTCATGCCAACATTCAGACATGCTCCCATGTGTCAGACATCACTATTCAGAGGTCCATCTTCCTTTACTGTTTTCTTAGGAGCCTCAACATAACATTAGGCAGGTTATAGCTGATGAAATCCAAAGTTGTGCCCGTGGTTCAAGCAGCAAGTCACCCTTGGGACACCCCTCCTTGATCAACCATCTTTGTGAGCCTACAGGTATTGAGCACTAGGCTGATGCGTACGATCGCACGAGCACTCACACGGCTTTTTTTGTTTATTTTAGATTTTGGGTAATGAGTACTAGGTTGATGCGTACGATCGCACGAGTACTCATACCGATATTTATATTATTACATGTTTTTAAAGTTTTATATTTTTTTATTAAGAAGGATAGATGGGTTGAAATGTGAAAAGCATAAAGAAAAATTGTAATAGAAAACACGATGAATTTATAAACTAAAAAAATGATCAAAATGCATATATAAATAGAATGAAGAGAAAATGTATACCTTGTTGAAGATTTGTGTGATGAAATAAAACTCTACTTGTAATAAGTTGTGAGAAAGATAGATGGAAGATGAAGAAGATAACTTTATGGTAGAAATGGGGTACGGGATTTATTATGTATAGAGAGATAGTAAAATGTGAGGGAGAAATGAAGTAGAGTTTCGGGATGGAATGAAGAGATTTTGAGAGAGAAGATATGGATATTATGTAAATTGTGTGTGTGAAGTGAAGAGAATGTAGGTATTTATAGAGTTAAGGATGAAGAAAGTTGATGAACAAAAATAATATAATAAGTTGGTGGAAAATTTAGATGAAATAAAAATTAATCACAAAAATGCAATAAAATAAATAAGTAAAGAAATAAAACGTTTGGGGAAACAAGAAGTTGAATTTGGCAGAGCCGGTTAGACAACTTCTAATCCTTCCAAAATGCAATAAAATAAATAAGTAAAGAAATAAAACGTTTGGGGAAACAAGAAGTTGAATCTGGCAGAGCCGGTTAGACAACTTCTAATCCTTCCAAAATGCAATAAAATAAATAAGTAAAGAAATAAAGCGTTTGGGGAAATAAGAAGTTGAATCTGGCAGAGCCGGTTAGACAACTTCTAATCCTTCCAAAATGCAATAAAATAAATAAGTAAAGAAATAAAACGTTTGGGGAAATAAGAAGTTGAATCTGGCAGAGCCGGTTAGACAACTTCTAATCCTTCCAAAATACAAAAATAAACAACTAATAACATACAAATGGCATAACATAATCAATATCACGTTTTACAACTATCACACTTGGATATCAACACAAAAGCATACTCTCATTTAAATTCAAAATCATACAGAAACAAAATACTCCATAATCAAAATTTAAGATCAGACAAAAGCAAAATATAGCATATTCAAGGCTCAAGATAATACAAAAGGAGATACTCAAGGTTAGCTTCCCTTACCTCTATTACAGACTTAATCTCCTCGCTCTCTGAAAACTTCCAGAATATCCCCTTTGAAATTAGAAATTCTTCCAACTCTCTTCTCTCAAAAATTTTCTCAATTCTTTTGTGTAAATTTTCTGCCTCCCCCCTTGGCTATTTATAGTAAAAAAAATTTACTATTCATTTGTACTATTCATTTTTACTATTCATTTTTTTATTCATTTTACTATTACAAAATTAATTTTTTATTTGCAAATTGGTGAATTCTGATCTCAAAGCTACGTGGAACACTTATCCAAAATTGTTTTTTTTTTTTACTTTTCACTTTTTACTATTCACAATTCACTATTTACTATTCACTATTCACTTTTTTATTTATTTATTTATTATTAATTTTATTTACCCGGACGAAATTGGGTATTGACACCTATGTCTAGGTAATATTGCTTCCGGGAGAATTTCCCCAGTTGTAGATTTACCTATATGTGTCCATTTAGATAACATCAACGATCATGCAATTGAATGAGTTAAACAAAGCATGCATAGAGTAAAGAGAAAAAACCCTAACAATTAATGAAGCAAAGCATATAAAATATAGAACCAATTCAATACATGAGAGTTTCAAAGGATTACATCGGTTCTCCAACAACAATGGAGGTTTATTTCACCATAGACATGGTGAAACTAGATGAAAAACAATGAAAGATATAACCCTAGAATTTGAAGGAGACTGTTGATGGAGAGGAAGGTGGCCAACATACCATCCTTGGCTCCTCATATTGAACGGGAGCTGAACAACAGAGACTGAGGTCACCTGGCAACCTACCCTTGTCCCGGCAACATTGAATCATCAAAGAATTCTACACAAATATAAAAGCATTAGGGGAGAGGATGAGATGTACTTTAGCTACGTAAGGGGTAAGAAGGTTGCTTTTGATGCTGACACGATTAACAGTTTTCTTGGTATAGACTGGAGGGAGA
The DNA here is from genome assembly GCA_034642375.1 of Vigna nakashimae. Lineage (NCBI taxonomy): Eukaryota > Viridiplantae > Streptophyta > Magnoliopsida > Fabales > Fabaceae > Vigna > Vigna nakashimae. The sequence goes on along the minus strand of CM067764.1, from coordinate 11,681,610 downwards.
GCAATGTTAGTTTGCAATGTCCATGATGGAAGGAGTTGACTATGATGATGTGGAGCGGACTTTATGTGTGCCCAGAGGGCAGTTTCAGAGAAACAGGACTAGGACACCTATCCACATCATAAGACCCCATTTGACTCCTTTGGTAAAGTACTGGATGACTTTTACTCATGCCAACATTCAGACATGCTCCCATGTGTCAGACATCACTATTCAGAGGTCCATCTTCCTTTACTGTTTTCTTAGGAGCCTCAACATAACATTAGGCAGGTTATAGCTGATGAAATCCAAAGTTGTGCCCGTGGTTCAAGCAGCAAGTCACCCTTGGGACACCCCTCCTTGATCAACCATCTTTGTGAGCCTACAGGTATTGAGCACTAGGCTGATGCGTACGATCGCACGAGCACTCACACGGCTTTTTTTGTTTATTTTAGATTTTGGGTAATGAGTACTAGGTTGATGCGTACGATCGCACGAGTACTCATACCGATATTTATATTATTACATGTTTTTAAAGTTTTATATTTTTTTATTAAGAAGGATAGATGGGTTGAAATGTGAAAAGCATAAAGAAAAATTGTAATAGAAAACACGATGAATTTATAAACTAAAAAAATGATCAAAATGCATATATAAATAGAATGAAGAGAAAATGTATACCTTGTTGAAGATTTGTGTGATGAAATAAAACTCTACTTGTAATAAGTTGTGAGAAAGATAGATGGAAGATGAAGAAGATAACTTTATGGTAGAAATGGGGTACGGGATTTATTATGTATAGAGAGATAGTAAAATGTGAGGGAGAAATGAAGTAGAGTTTCGGGATGGAATGAAGAGATTTTGAGAGAGAAGATATGGATATTATGTAAATTGTGTGTGTGAAGTGAAGAGAATGTAGGTATTTATAGAGTTAAGGATGAAGAAAGTTGATGAACAAAAATAATATAATAAGTTGGTGGAAAATTTAGATGAAATAAAAATTAATCACAAAAATGCAATAAAATAAATAAGTAAAGAAATAAAACGTTTGGGGAAACAAGAAGTTGAATTTGGCAGAGCCGGTTAGACAACTTCTAATCCTTCCAAAATGCAATAAAATAAATAAGTAAAGAAATAAAACGTTTGGGGAAACAAGAAGTTGAATCTGGCAGAGCCGGTTAGACAACTTCTAATCCTTCCAAAATGCAATAAAATAAATAAGTAAAGAAATAAAGCGTTTGGGGAAATAAGAAGTTGAATCTGGCAGAGCCGGTTAGACAACTTCTAATCCTTCCAAAATGCAATAAAATAAATAAGTAAAGAAATAAAACGTTTGGGGAAATAAGAAGTTGAATCTGGCAGAGCCGGTTAGACAACTTCTAATCCTTCCAAAATACAAAAATAAACAACTAATAACATACAAATGGCATAACATAATCAATATCACGTTTTACAACTATCACACTTGGATATCAACACAAAAGCATACTCTCATTTAAATTCAAAATCATACAGAAACAAAATACTCCATAATCAAAATTTAAGATCAGACAAAAGCAAAATATAGCATATTCAAGGCTCAAGATAATACAAAAGGAGATACTCAAGGTTAGCTTCCCTTACCTCTATTACAGACTTAATCTCCTCGCTCTCTGAAAACTTCCAGAATATCCCCTTTGAAATTAGAAATTCTTCCAACTCTCTTCTCTCAAAAATTTTCTCAATTCTTTTGTGTAAATTTTCTGCCTCCCCCCTTGGCTATTTATAGTAAAAAAAATTTACTATTCATTTGTACTATTCATTTTTACTATTCATTTTTTTATTCATTTTACTATTACAAAATTAATTTTTTATTTGCAAATTGGTGAATTCTGATCTCAAAGCTACGTGGAACACTTATCCAAAATTGTTTTTTTTTTTACTTTTCACTTTTTACTATTCACAATTCACTATTTACTATTCACTATTCACTTTTTTTTTTTATTTATTTATTATTAATTTTATTTACCCGGACGAAATTGGGTATTGACACCTATGTCTAGGTAATATTGCTTCCGGGAGAATTTCCCCAGTTGTAGATTTACCTATATGTGTCCATTTAGATAACATCAACGATCATGCAATTGAATGAGTTAAACAAAGCATGCATAGAGTAAAGAGAAAAAACCCTAACAATTAATGAAGCAAAGCATATAAAATATAGAACCAATTCAATACATGAGAGTTTCAAAGGATTACATCGGTTCTCCAACAACAATGGAGGTTTATTTCACCATAGACATGGTGAAACTAGATGAAAAACAATGAAAGATATAACCCTAGAATTTGAAGGAGACTGTTGATGGAGAGGAAGGTGGCCAACATACCATCCTTGGCTCCTCATATTGAACGGGAGCTGAACAACAGAGACTGAGGTCACCTGGCAACCTACCCTTGTCCCGGCAACATTGAATCATCAAAGAATTCTACACAAATATAAAAGCATTAGGGGAGAGGATGAGATGTACTTTAGCTACGTAAGGGGTAAGAAGGTTGCTTTTGATGCTGACACGATTAACAGTTTTCTTGGTATAGACTGGAGGGAGAGCAATGTTAGTTTGCAATGTCCATGATGGAAGGAGTTGACTATGATGATGTGGAGCGGACTTTATGTGTGCCCAGAGGGCAGTTTCAGAGAAACAGGACTAGGACACCTATCCACATCATAAGACCCCATTTGACTCCTTTGGTAAAGTACTGGATGACTTTTACTCATGCCAACATTCAGACATGCTCCCATGTGTCAGACATCACTATTCAGAGGTCCATCTTCCTTTACTGTTTTCTTAGGAGCCTCAACATAACATTAGGCAGGTTATAGCTGATGAAATCCAAAGTTGTGCCCGTGGTTCAAGCAGCAAGTCACCCTTGGGACACCCCTCCTTGATCAACCATCTTTGTGAGCCTACAGGTATTGATGTGTCTAGACCACCACTAGAGTGTCCAAGAAAGGAGTTAGACGCAACGTAATTTACACACTATTGTGTAGTGGATGAGCTAGGCCACCCAACACCACCACTACAGCAACCCAGGGTACACAGGAGAACACCACCACCAGCCTAGGAACCAGTTCACGAGGCCGCTCCTTTTCAGATGCGGGACATGTACTTTTCTCTGCTGGATGTTAGATTGGCTGCCGTATACAGGGGCGAGTAGGAGCTGTTGAGGACACTGACGTCCATCTTCCCTGAGAGATAGTTCATATTGCAGAAGGACTTTGCAGTCCAAGTGGCATGGCCCACTGACCCAGCGCATGAGGGTGGTAGAGTTGAAGCACCTGAAGCTTCAGTCATGGATGAGGATGCTGAAAATGCTGAAGCTGAGGAGGATGAGAACTCTGATGATGATGAGTGATGAGTTGTACTTGGCATCTATTGATGGATGCCACCTTTATTATAAAACAAGATTTTTCTTATTTTTCATTTTTTATTGCTTTGATTGTTAAACTTTATTTTGTTTCTGTTTTCATTGTTTTCCTTTTGATCGTTTGTTTTGTTATTATACTTAGCTTGAATGAACTACACTGCTTTGGTTCAACTGTGTTATGTTTTGTGATAAGTATTGTTTTGAGATGCTCTAGTGTATTGATTGATGTTGGGATTATGTATGATGTTCTAATATACAAGTGATGGCTCACAGTGTATGAAACAGGTGATTGAGGTAAAATTTGATTGAGATACTGAGTAAGGTGTTTTTTTGAATTCTAGGACTTGAGAGTTTACCTGTGTGAGTTTTTGGCTTCAGAGTTTTTGTGAATAATTGCTATTGCTTTGGAAGCAAGAATGATTTTGCCCAAAATTTTTGTGATTGAACTACTTGCTTGTAGGTTTCATATGATCAAGGCCATCTTTTGTTATCCCTTACTCTTTTAGCCTTCACACGATTTTTGTCCATTGAAAAGAAAAAAATTGTTTTAACCTTTGAACCTTGAGCCTTATGCATGTGTTGAAAACCCTTTGTGAAAATCTTTACCTTGAGTTAAGTTGAGAATATTTGTGAGGTATTGATAAAGGTTCAAGTTTAGGGTTGCTGGAAAGATTGAGAAAGAAGAAAGAACAATAATTGAGCTAAGCAGTGAATATAGGAAAAGCAAAAGAAAAAGAGAAAGAAAGATGAAAAGAAAAGAAAATCTCAATTCAAGGGAAAAATAGAAAAAAGAAAAGAGAGTTGAGCTTGAATGATGAAATCATAAATGTCTCTCTTAATTGAAGGATTTTGCTTATAAAAAAAACCAATTTCCTTCTTAGTCCAGCCATGTTACAAGGCATGAAAAACCCTTGTGATGACAACTTGCTTGTGAGTATGTTTGATTGTGGTTAAATGAAAGGCAAAGTTAATTTTGTGACATTGTGATAGCAGAGTGAAAAAGACACCAATACCTCACTATACACCTCTTAGTGAGTGATACACTTTTGAGTGCTTGAGTGAATCGACAAGTGTACCGAATCGCACAAGTAATATAAAATGGTAAGACCAAGTATCGTATTCCAAAGGACTCTCGGCACTAAACATTCATGTGATAACTCGATTGATTAAAACTTAAAGAAGACGAGATCATTGGTTTCAGATGCAAAGACAGAAAATTAAATATGAATGCAGTTTGATCAATAGCAGAATAACACAATGAATGGATGTTGTTTAATATGAGATGAATATGTTATTGGGGTTAGATTTTACCAAGTTCCCTCTTATATATGTAGGAATTCTTCTTTATGCATTCATGTCAACGTTACTCTTTAAATCACTTAAATATGATCCCTTGGCGAAGAAGCTTGTCCTTAATCACCAGTTCATGCAATTCCTAACATTCCTAGTAATTAAATGTGAAGATCAAGATTTAAGATGACTAGGACTCATACCCTCATCTTTGAATAATATTACTCTTGGGAGAATTCAATAAGAACCTGAATTGTAAGGAACCTCCCGACACTCATGCAATTCATACATCACGCTATGAATGAGTTAAACAAAACATGTAATAAGCACAAATGAATTACTCTAACAATTAATGAAAAAGCATGTGTTATTAAGAATCAATTCAAATACATGAGAGTTCACAAGGTTACATCATTCCCCAACAACAAATAGAGTTTAGTTCACCAAAGACATGATGAAACTAGATGAATAATGGAAAAACATGAGATAGCAAAACCCTAAAAGTAGAGGATGGAAGCTCCCACATCTAAATCCACCTTCAGAGACTAGAAGAGTGTGTTGTTGTGCTGCTTTAGCGAGAGATACAAAACATAGGACACTTGGGTTCTTAAAATAGAGCGAAGATAGAACAGAAACAGAGCTCAAGCCCGTGTCTCTGGCGCTCAAGCGCCCCACTTAGGGCGCCCGGGCGGTGAGCGATGGTCCTTCACGCTTAAGCCTTGCAGAGGACGCTCAAGCTTCAAGCTTTCGACGCTCAAGCGCCCCTTTTTGGGGCGCCCGAGCGGTGAGCGATACTCTACTACGCCCAAGCCTTCCCGATGACGCCCAAGCTTTGTGTTTCCAACGCTCAAGCCCCCAAAAAGGGGCGCGCAAGCAATGAGCGGCACTCTTCTGCGCTCAAGCCTCCTAAAAGGGTGCCCAAGCTTCGAGCATCCCTCCCTTCTGGTGCTACATCTCCTTAGCACTTCATCCCTGCTTTCCATATTAACTCATTTTCAATCAAAACAAGGAGAAATAATCATAAAACCATCAAATTCAACCTCAACTCTCTTCTTCACACAACTAAAGCAAAAAATGATTCCAAACAAGTTTCTAAGTAGAAAAGGGTGCATTTAGTGTCAAAATTACATCATAGATAACAATATTTTCAACTGTTATCAAGCATCTGTTGAAGTATATGAGCATCACATTGATTTTGATTGAATTAAGGCATCTGTACATCTTGACCGACATTTGTATGCTGAGTTGATCAAAGTGATCTCTTGTCTTGGAAGAAAAGGTTTTGAAAAGATGTTGAGTAATTGTAGTGATTGTTTTGAAAAGTTAAGTTACATTATGTTTTGCTTGAGGACAAGAAAACTTCTAAGTTTGGGGTTGTGATAACGGTTGAAAATACCGTTATCTATGATGTAATTTTGATACTAAATGCACCCTTTTCTGCTTAGAAACTTTCTTGGAATCATGTTTTTCTGTTAAGTTGTGTGAATAAGAGAGTTGAGGTTGAATTTGATGGTTTTATGACTAACTTCCCTTATTTTGGCAGGAAATGAGATAATATGGAAAGTAGAGATGAAATGCCATGGAGGTGGAGCTTAGAAAGGCCTAGAAAAGCACCAGAAGGGAGGAGTGCTCAAAGATTGGGCACCCTTTTTGGACGCTTGAGCGCAAGACACCATCGCTCACCGCTCGGGTGCCCCTTTTGTGGCGCTTGAGCCCTAGAAGCACGAAGATTGAGTGTCCTTTCTGAGGCTTGAGCGCAGGGAACCACCGTTCACCGCAACAACACATTATTCCACTCTCATAAGGCGAATTTGGATGCGGGAGCTTCCATCTTCTACTTTTAGGGTTTTTCTATCTCATTCTTCTCCACTGTTCATGTAATTTCACCATGTCTATGGTGAACTAAACTCTATTTATTGTTGGGGGATGATGTACCCTTGTGAACTCATGTATTTGAATTGATTCTTAATAACATATGTTTTTTCATTAATTGTTAGAGTAATTCATCTGTGCTCATTACATGCTTTATTTAACTCATTCATAGCGTGATGTATGAATTGCATGAGTGTCGATAGGTTCCTTACAATTCAGGTTCTTGTTGAATTACTACCAAGAGGAATATTTCTCAGGGATGAGAGTATGAGTCTTGGTCGTCTTAAAGCTCTTGATCTTCACATTTAATTACTAGGAATGCTAGGAATTGTATGAACTAGTGATTGAGGACGGGCTTATTTCGCCGAGGGATTGGGTTTAAGTGATTTAGTGAGTGACGTTAACATGAATGCATAAAGAAAAATTCTTACATACATCAGAGGAAACGTGGTGAAATATAACCCAAAAACATACTCATCTCATATTAAACAACATTCGTTCATCACTGTGCTATTATGTTATTGATCAAAATGCATTCATATTTAATTTTCTGTCTTTGCATTTGAAGCCAATGATCTTATTTTCTTTAAGTCTTAATTAATCGAGTTATCACACAACTGTCTAGTGCCGAGAGTCCTTTGGGACATGATACCTTGTCTTACCATTTTATATTACTTGTGTGATTCCGTACACTTGTCGATTCATCAACATCCACTTAAAAATTATCAGTCAAAACTCCATCCTAATCAGTTTAAACAGCAGTATCAACATTATATAGTGCATAGAATCAACATCATCAACAAATCAAAAACTTTATGAACAAAATGAAAATTCCTACTTGAGTGGAGATTCCAAGCATGAAAGATGCACAAGAGAGTTGGAAAACTTAAAGCTTGGGTAGAAAAAAGTAGCAACAACTTAAGAACAACCCACCCTTGATGAATGGAAGCAAGTGTGAGTGAAAAGTAATGAGTTTTGGTGGTGGGATTGAAGTAAGAAGTGAGAGAGAACTTTTGGGTGAAAGTTTGAGCAGCTGGAAAGTGTGAGAGTGAAAAGTGAGGGTTTGGTCGACTCATTTAGGATTAAGGGGGTTGGTTGGGCCTAATTACGTTGAGCCCAAAAAGCCCAAACAAGTGCAGTCCACGTCGCCAGCGCTAAGCGCCACACAAGAAAGCGTTGAGCGCGACTCGGTCCTGAAATCTCCAACCTGATCTGCTAGCCCTGAGCACCCCTAGGCATAGGGCCCTCAGTGTCAAACAGTATAAGATGACCATTTCAATGCACTTTTCAAGCTTCTTATTTCTCCAACTCCAAATTTCACATTCCAGATTTGCAACAATTAAAAGTTCATATGCACATCACAAATATTCATCCGCCAAATAATATCATATGCACACTAGATCATGACAGATAAATAACAAGACAAACCAAATAACTTCAAAACAAATACCCCTAAAAACTAAATCCAACTCAAATTAAGTTACATCAAAACCAAATAAATAAACAGATTAAAAATAGAAGTTTTTAAAACACTAGGTTGCATCCCAACAAGCGCTTCTTTAACGTCATTAACTTGACACCATTAAGCTCAATTCGAATTTTGGATGTTGGTGTTCTTTTTGCTTTCATCACACCTGCTAAGACCTCGACAAATGTACCGAATCGTATCAAGTAATAATAATTGGTAAGACCAAGTATCATTTTCCAAGAGACTCAAGGCACTAAACAATGATGTAATTACTTAACTAATTAAGACTTTTAAGAACAATTTAGGGTTTTGAATGCAAAAACAATAAAGTAAATATGAATGCACTTTTGATCAATTGAAGAAAAACACAAAGGTGAATGAATGATATTGTAATTATGAGATGAGTATGTTGTTGGGGTTTAGATTTCACCTAGTTTACTCTCAGGCATATAAGAATTCATCTTCATTCATTTGTTAACGTCACTTTCTAAATTACTTAAAACCCGATTCATCGGCAAAGAAAGCCTATCCTTAATTACTAGACCATAATCCCTTGCATCCCTAATAATTAATTCTGCATTACGGTTAGAAGCTTAAGACGACCAAACCTCTTATCCCCATTCTTAGGCAATATTTCTTTTGGGAGAAATTCTCCATATCGTGGTTTCTAGGTATTTCCCCATAACAAAGAAGACCATAAAATCATCCCATGAATGATCAAAACATAACAAGCATAGAGCAAAGGAGAAAATCCCTAACAATTGATGAAAGAAACATATATCAATTAAAACCAATTCAAATACATGAAAGTTCACAAGTTTACATCATCCTCTAACAACAAATTGAATTTAGTTCTCCTTTGTCATGGAGAAACTAGATGAAAAATGAAATGAGAATGAAAGATAAACCCTAAAAACCGAAGAGGAGAGCTTCCGCATCCACTTATGCCTTTACAGAGTTGGAAAAGTCTGAATTTGTGTCACTTCTGTCAAAAGATCCTTATTTTGAGTCAAAAGATCCTTATTTTGAGTCAAATTAATCCCTTCCGTTAAATATAACCAAACAGAGTTAACAAGGTGATGATTTGGCAACAGTTAATGTTTACGTGTCAAAATATACTTGCTGACGTGTTGGTTAATCAGAAAAGATAGGGTTTTATTAATAAATTAGGTTTTCTTAATTAGGAAAATTTTGATTTTGGGTTGATTTATGCGAGATTTGGGCTAAGTTCCTCTGAGAAGTGATCCTTCGAGATCTTCTCGAAGAGCTCTGCGCTGCGAATGAAGTCCATGATGAAGAAAATTTCTTTTTTGATAGCGAGAACCTCGTGGAGACGCACAATGTTGGAGTGGTGGAGCCTGCTCATGATAGTGATTTCACGCTTCACGTTACTGACGAGACCCGTTCTATTTGTCTTCTTGTTGATGATTTTCACGACCACGCTCTGTCCCGTTTGCACGTTGCGCGCATAGTGCACCTTCACGAAAGCGCCGCACCTGATATCGCGCCCGAGCTCGTACTTTCCGAACAAGGCAGTGTCCTTCATCGCCACCTGCTCGATCTCTCGCATGGTTGTGTCGACGGTGTTGCACCAGAGATCGAACCCTAGCTCTGAACGACAGGGGAACCACTTGAAGCAAAATTGAAGGACACGTTATCCGATTAGAGGGACAAATTGAAATGGGTCAATCGAAGAATTTGATTTTCCTGAGTAAATGCAAATGAGGCGTTTTTTGGGGGAAATATGATAAGGATTTTCAGTTTTTTGATTGTGGGTTAGGAAGAGTTCCGAGAAGATAGAGGATTGTAAGGTGTTATGGACATTGCGGGGATTGTTGTTGGATCGGTCGTGTTTCTTATGATGCTCGTCTTCTTCTTCATTTTCCTCTGCGGCGGTTGTGGCTGCGATTTCGACGGGGAACAAGGCGGAAGTGAACGGTGGTGGGGCAGCGAAGAAGTTGGTGTTTTTCGAAAATGCGGCTAGGGCGTTCATTTTGGAGGATTTGCTCAAGGCTTCGGCGGAGGTTTTAGGGAAAGGGACTTTCGAGGACAACGTATAAGGTAATGTTGGAGTCAGGGACGATGGTGGCAGTGAAGAGGTTGAAGGATTTTCTGGGTTTGCTTTTCAGTATTTTTTGGGCTTACTTTTCACTCAATTTCGCCTTTTTCCAGTTCCTGGTTAATAATTAATGATGATAATAACAGTGAAAGTGGTGTGGGGATTTTGCATCAAAAATTGACCTCTCCGAGTAGTGCATTTTAGGGGCTACTTCCATCTTCTACCATGATCATTTGTGGGAGAGAAGAGAGAATAGTGTAAATCAGCCTTAATATGCATAAATGAGTCCTAAATCAATTTTTTTCCAAATAAAAAAACTCAATTTCTTAATAAAATCCTATCTTCTCTAATTATCTAACACGTTAGCATACACAGAAGTTTTGACACGTAACCATTAATTATTTCCAAATCATCACCCTATTAACTTCGTTTGATTATATTTAACTGAAAGGACTACTTTGACTCAAAATTTTAAAAGTGATGACCAATTTCATGCATTTTTATAACGAGAGACTAAATTGAGATTTGTCAACAAAACTAGGGACTAGATTAGTTATTAAAGACTTAAATGCTTATTTCGTCTCCATGTTAAGAGGTGAATTTCTGTTTAGTACCCAATTTTAAAAATGTAGACATTTGGTTCATATGTTTTCAAATTTGTATTAATTCAATCCTATTTGTTAAATTGGTAGAAATAGCATTAACTTCAGGCTCACGTGACTGCACTTTTTTCTCTCTCCTCTACTCTCTTCCTGTCACATTTTTCTTCTCTCCTTTATTTCTCTCACCATTAACTATCTGTCACTTTTTTCTCTATCTTCCACGATTAACTTATGCTCTTCCTACCACCATTAAGTACCATAAATTACACCATTAAAGAACAAAAAAGGTGCTTCAATTCCAGTGCAAAAGAAATAGCAAATCTTTATTTTTTAAACTCTTTATTTTAATTTTTACAAGAGATTAAACACAATTATTTTCTTAGAGCATTAATAATATATTTAGGTAGTATTTATAAAGTTAAATATTTTTTTATTTGGGTGAGTACTTAAATTTTAAATATTTTACATTTTTTAATTCAGTCAATAAAGTTTGATTTTATAATCAATTAATACGACCTACTATTATTTTTTCTTTTTTTATTAAATATTTAAAAAATTTGTCATTAATTAAGATAATATGAATGTTCGATTTTACTTTCAAGATATAAAACTGCAAATTTCAACAATAAGAAAAATAAAACTATAAAATCTTGATTATCTTTCTAAAAGGTGAGATGATTTCATATCATAAATTAAACTGTAAAACACAAATTAGCATATACAGTTACAAAGTATATATATATATATATATATATATATATATATATATATATATATATATATATATATATATATATATATATATATATATATATATATATATATATATATATATATATATATATTCGATAAAGATAATTAAAATTTTAAAATTTATTATTGTTAATATTTGAATTTGTAATATTATACACAAAATTCTAAAATTAAATGTTGATTGAATAGTATACTATTATTCATAAATATTTTTTCAGTCTTAAAATTTTGATAATCTTAAATAATACTGTTAAATAAGTTATAGAAAACTGAAATAATATGATTCATTTATTTGATCAGTTATACTAGGTTGAATAAGATGAAAGTGATTATGAAATTTGAAATTTATATGGAATAATATGAATGAAAGTGATTCATTCAAAATTAAAATAAAGATTTGTTATTTGTTTTGCACTATGGGGAATTGAAGCATCTTTTATATTTTTTAATGGTATTTTTTAATGGTGGCAGGAAGAGCAGAAGTAAAAAATCAGCCATGTAAGCCTAAAGTGAACATTGTTCCTAACCAACTTAATGGATAAGACTGAATTGATACAAAATTGAAAACATAGGAACCAAATGTCTATATTTTTAAAACTGGATATTAAACAAAAATTCGGAGACGAAGTAGGCATTTAAACCAAAATCATTTTATACAAAATTAATTTAATTACAAAAATAATTTAAATCATTAAATTTATTTATTTAATAATATTAAAAAGCTGTAACTATTAATTATATATAATTTTAAATACTTTATATACATTTAAATACATTATTTATAAATTATAAATTATTTTAAATAAAAAAAATTGAAAAAGTGAAAGTGTGTGAAGGGTGCACGACTTCTGTAACATCCCAAAATATAGTAATTACCATAAATCAGAATTAATTACATTTAACAGTAAAACAATGCAGTCTTTACATTAAAAAAAAACGAAGTTCAAAAGCCGAACGGCTTGAATACAGAATTAGCATGCACGAAGCGGAAACAGTGAATGTCTAGAACGAACGGTTTTACAAAATTAAACAACCGAACGTCAAAAATAAACGCTAACGTCTAAACTTCTAATATGAACGAGCGGTCTAAGGCTCGGCCTTGACTTCCACTTCAACCAGATTCTCTTCTTCAATTACGTCCTCCAAACTGGCCTCGCCTTCTGCTCACATCCACACGGATGATTATTGCAAGGACAGGACAAACGTACATAGACAAATGACAACACAAGGAAAACGAAAGGGTAAGCTTATATAATTTAATTCATACATCAACATATACTTTTAACATTTCAATTCACACAACAAGTAACTTAACATATAACAACATAGAAATATATATATACTAGACAGACCGTCCGGACTGTATAAATCTGTGTAGCTACAGGCGTCCTTGCACCCGAGTGGTGTAGTAACTGGGATACACTTAACAACTGCCACTCGAGGTTAGCCCTATCCAAAGTACCCCTAAGGAATAGAACCTCCTGCCATTCCCACACATGAACTACTCTCCTCTACGTGAAGATGAGTATCACGGAATATCAGGATGGACCAAGCCAGCATTAGCATGACCACAGTCATACTTTACCAAATTCCATAATCAACATATATGAGTCGTTCCTCCCTGGAACGCTCGTCCAAAATCCATAATCGTATAATCACTCAATATAGTATTCACACTTCAAGTCCTTACAAATTATCATCATTTTCATCTTTAGATTTAAGAGAATAAAATAACGAACGTTCAGTCCTCTGAAGAACTAGGACGAACGTCAAGAGAATGTACTGAATGAACGAAGAAGTCTATAACGAACGTTACTATTTATTCGGTCAGTTAAATGAACTAACTCGTTTGGATGAACACTGGTACTTTAAATAAAATTTCATTATGAAGACCTTAGACCAGATTCAATGTAAGAAGAGTCAAGAATATTTAGAACTATCTTTGTGGTGATTCGCATGCGAAAGACTGATACCAGTAATTGAACGAACATGAGGAAAGGTGAATATTATTATACTTGAACGAACGCTATTTTATCAAAGTGGTTATTCAATAATACGAGCGCTTGGTATAAGACCGAGCACCACTTATGACGAACGCTTGGTATAAGTCCGAGCGCTACTTAGTACGAACGCTTGGTATAAGACCGAGTGCTATTTAGGACGAACGCTTGGTATAAGACCGAGCGCTATTTAGGAAGAACGCTTGGTATAAGACCGAGTGCTATTTAGGACGAACGCTTGGTATAAGACCGAGCGCTATTTAGGAAGAACGCTTGGTATAAGACCGAGCGCTACTTATTTTAAAGTATAAGGTATTCGTATGCAGCTAAGCTGAACCGAACGCTCAAACCTAGCATTTCACAAGAGGACGCTCGTTCTCAATCAGAGTCCTTTCTGAATGAAAGAATTCCATTTTAAACCATTTACTAGAAAACCGAACGGTATAAGACCGTTCGATGACGAGCCTACATTATCAAGGTAAGAAATATCATTTTCAGATTTTTCATCTATCTTAACTCAGTATTTCTCATACAATTCATATCTTTATAATTTCATATTCATCATTAAATCACATACTTTATAGAATTCATATTAACAGCTCATACTCTACAATAATCATCCATTTTTCAATTCATACGTATCACCATCAACATGTAGTTCAACCGACAGAAACCATATTCATTCAGAACAACAGTGCTCGTTCATGCATACTCAATCAGCATATATATATATATATATATATATATATATATATATATATTTATATATATATGTCAATACCCAATTTCGTCCGGATAAATAAAATTCATCACAAAAAAAATAAATAAATAAAAAAAAACATAAAAACACCAAAATGAAAAACACTATTTATTTTACTTTTTGCACCCCCAAATTTTCTTTTAAACACTTAATCCAATGGCCCAAAATAATCTCACTTTTTTACTTCCTCACCACCCGTCTTTTCTTATCACACCCCATTCTCCACATCACCATTCACCTCACCCTCCACATCTCATTCCACATCATCTACCTTTTTTATTTACTTTTTCCACATCATTTCCATATTAATTTTATATATCAACTTTTCTAATTTTTCCACTTACTTTTTTTAATTATATCTTCTCCATAAACATTTTTTATTATCCATTTTTCTCCACCTTATTTCTCCACCCACTTTTTATATTATTTCTTTCACTTATTTTCCACATTAACTTTTACTATTCACTATATTTTATTTCACCTAATTTCTCCACCAACTTTTAATATTATTTCTTTCACTTAATTTCCACACCTAATTTCTCCACCAACTTTTTATATTATTTTTTTCACTTATTTTCCACATTAACTTTTACTATTTACTATATTTTATTTCACCTACTTTCTCCACCAACTTTTTATATTATTTCTTTCACTTAATTTCCACACCTAATTTCTCCACCAACTTTTTATATTATTTCTTTCACTTAATTTCCACACCTAATTTCTCCACCAACTTTTTATATTATTTCTTTCATTTATTTTCCACATTAACTTTTACTATTTACTATATTTTATTTCACCTACTTTCTCCACCAACTTTTTATATTATTTCTTTTACTTATTTTCCACATTAACTTTTTATATTCATCTTTTTTTTAATTATATTTTATTTCCTCTAAATTTTCCACCAACTTATTATATTATTTTTATTCATCAACTTTCTTCATCCTTAACTCTATAAATACCTACATTTCCTTCACTTCACACACACAATTACATAATATCCATCTCTTCTCTCTCAAAATCTCTTCATTCCATCCAAAAACTCTACTTCATTTTTCTCTCACATTTTACTATTTCTTAATCTCTCTATACATAATAAATCTCATACCCCATTTCTACCATAAAGTTATCTTCTTCATCTTCAATCTATCTTTCTCACAACTTATTACAAGTAAGGTTTTATTTCATCACACAAATCTTCAACAAGGTACACATTTTCTCTTCATTCTATTTATATATGCATTTTGATCATTTTTTTTAGTTTATAAATTCATCTTGTTTTCTATCACAATTTTTCTTTATGCTTTTCACATTTCAACTCATCTATCCTTCTTAATAACAAATATAAAACTTTAAAAACATGTAATAATATAAATATCGGTATGAGTACTCGTGCGATCGTACGCATCAGCCTAGTACTCATTACCCAAAATATAAAATAAACAAAAAAAGCCGTGTGAGTACTCGTGCGATCGTACGCATCAGCCTAGTGCTCATTACGCAAAACAATAAAAAATAAGGAAAAAGCCGTGTGAGTGCTCGTGCGATCATACGCATCAGCCTAGTGCTCATTACGCAAAACAATAAAAAACAAGAAAAAAGTCGTGTGAGTGCTCGTGCGATCGTACGCATCAGCCTAGTGCTCATTATGCAAAAAAAATCTAAATATTACATCAAAAATAAAAATACCAAAAAAAATATAAAATCTTCAAAAAACCAAAAACAACAACACTTTCAAGCAAACAAACAATCTTTCTAGCCAGAACTACGTGATCCTTGATTCTCCATCAAAAGTGGAGATACGTAGGAGCAAGGCCAGTCCTTGTCAGGTTCACTCTCCCAAAAATTCAAATTTATCCATAATCAAAATTCTCAAATTCTCAAACAATTCCTTAAACAAACTTTCCAAACAATTTCCAAAAAGAACTACGGAACCCTGATTTCTCATTCTGAATGAGAATACGTAGGAGCAAGGTCAATCCTTGTCGGGCCCAAAAAACTAAAAAAGTACATTTTGTTTCTTTAGAGTTTTATTTTAGGGGATAGTTAAACATTTTGAAAACCACATCATATTCGCGTATTTAATTAAAGGTACTGCTTTAGGGCAGGCGTTGTAGGGTGCTAATACCTTCCCTACACGTAACCGACTCCCGAACCAAGAATCTCATTTTCGCAGACCATGCTTTATCATTTTATGGTTTTTCCGTAGTTTTCCAGAATAAACTATGGTGGCGACTCCAAAATCTCTTCTTTTTCAAAACCGTTTATTTTTCCACGAATCGTCGTCCCGTCGCGATCCCGGTTGCGACAATATATATATATATATATATATATATATATATATATATATATATATATATCATACATTCAGTCAAGTTCAGACGTTCATACAGCATACCAGTATTAATTAAATTAAGGTTTAATTGCTTGTTTTGTCCCCAGTTTGGCTGTAACGTGTCAAGTTAGTCCACAATTTTAAGAAAGTTTCAATTACGTCCAAACTTGGTTTAAAAGTGTCAATTTCGTCCAAACGTAGTAAAATTTGCTTCAATCAAGTCCCTTCCGTTAAATCCACATAAACAGACGTTAATTCTTTTTCTCTCTCCTCTGTTGCTCTGCTCCTCTCCTCTGCTCCTCTGCACAACAGCAGACCCTCTCTTTCTTTTGAATATTTGCATTCAAAAGAAATATCAGTAGGTAACTTTTTCCAGCCTTATGTCATGGTAGTGTTTTTTCATCTTTTATAAACTTGCCTTCTCCAGACTTTTGACTTAGAACACTAAAGCAAAACCTTTGTATATATTTTTATACATTTTTTTGTTTGTTTCTTCTTGCTTCTTAGAGGGATATGTCACTGATTACTTAGCTTCTCCTCTCTCCTCCTTTTTAAATTCATTCTTACATGTGACTATTTATTTCAATGTTTTGACAACGACATTAGCTTTGCTTGTCGCTTTCTAATAAATCTATCATCTTTCTTCTTGTTTTACTATGTCAATCAATCTATTTTTAAAAATAACGTCAATTAAAAACACATTACTAGTTAATTAAGACATATTTAGATTTAATCCATCGTGTTCTATTGATATTTTTTCAAGATTAAGTGGCAATGACATTGGGACATTTGTTTAATAAAATATAAGCTTAATACGTGACCAATTTGTCAGAAAAGTTGTACATTAGGGTCAATTGTTTTTTTCTTTAATTTTTTTTCTTGAATAGTCAATATTCAGAAAGTTTTCTTATTCACTCTATTGAGGACATAAAATATAAAATTACATATAGTACAAAAATATAAAGAAGTGAAATTATAAAAGAAAGAAAGACATAGTTATGTTTTATACTAATTTGATTTTTTCTATATTTAAAATAGTTTCAACATATTAAAAACATGATTCACACTAATAGTGTAATGATTCCAGATAGAATAATTTTATGAAAACCAATTACAAAAAATTACACAATTATTTACAAATTTAATATGAAAAAAAATCTTAGGGATACTAAAAATCAATTATAGGTAGAAAAAAGATATAAAAACATAAGAACTTCTTTAACTTCAAAATTCTCATAAAAGATTTTATATAAAAGAAATTAACACAAATATAATAACTTAATAATAATAATAATTAGTTATATTATTTAGGATTGGTTTTGAAAACAATAAAAGAATAATGTATTGTATTTTTATTACCATTATTAATATTTAACTTATGATATAAATCTTTGTAAATTTGATGTTTAATAAAATTAATTGGAATCTTAGTAGAAAGTTGAAAGATTAATAGTAGTTGAAAATTGTAAATAAAAAATAAATGAAGTTCATTCGCCACAATTTGTTAAAGTGGATTGGTAATTTCAACTCGTCAAATTTGATTTCCTAATTTAGTGAGTAAGAGGTAGTGATTTAAGATTTTTAATTCATTTTTTTGGTGCGTTTTCAGTTTAAATGAACTCATATTGCTTTTCTAATCTTTACAATACCATCTTGATTAAACGTAGTAATATTTGCATTCAAAAGAAAGAGAGGGTCTGCTGTTGTGCAGAGGAGCAGAGGAGAGGAGCAGAGCAACAGAGGAGAGAGAAAAAGAATTAACGTCCGTTTATGTGGATTTAACGGAAGGGACTTGATTGAAGCAAATTTTACTACGTTTGGACGAAATTGACACTTTTAAACCAAGTTTGGACGTAATTGAAACTTTCTTAAAATTGTGGACTAACTTGACACGTTACAGCCAAACTGGGGACAAAACAAGCAATTAAACCTTAAATTAAATAAGCTTCCCTTACCCGGATCAGTAGTGAACGTCTAAGAGTGTGATTTTGACTCGTCCAACTATGGCTCTCTACCCTCAACGATTTTCTTACGTTCTTCAGCTAAATCTAACCAAAAGAAAACACAAGGACTTAGTTTACACCCTTGCATGCAGTTGGATCTGGGTTCGCAGGTAATCCAGAAACGAGCATCTAGGTTGGGAAACTTACCGGCTACAGAATCGGGAGTTGTTCGGTCCAAAATGGAGCTCACGACGCAGGGAACGTTCCTACGGCTCTGAAACGTGATCGGAGAAGAGGGTGGTGAATTACAGTAGAGAGAAGGTGAAAGGGTTCTAGAGAGAAGGAGGAGAAAAATGGAGTCTGAGTTTGGAAGGGAGAAGATGCGCACAGGAGAGGGGAAGAGATTTTCAGAAAATCCATTTTGTTCTTCCCACGTCCACACGAACGTGCGTCTCTCTTGTCGACACCTGCACCCCTATTACTGACTTCAATTCTTTCCTGGTGACACTTGGCGTGAGTTGCAGAGTTATGGAAGTGGGTTTTAATTACTCTGAGCCAGTGACGTGGGTGCGTTTTCAATGCACAGCAGAGTGGTTTTAATGCATTAAATTTGATTTGACAGAGTTAATTTTCCAGGGTCTTACATTCCTCCTAACTACAAAAATTTTCGTCCTCGAAAATTAGTACTTACCCGGAAACAGGTGGGGGTACAAGTCCTTCATGGCCTCCTCTACCTCCCACGTTGACTCACCAGTCTTTGCGTCCCACACCATCTTCACTAGACGAACGTCCTTTCCTTTGTAATACTTGGTGCGGACGTCTTCAACACGAATTGGCTTCATCTCCAGCGTTCGGTCTTGGCGTAGTGGAACGTCTTCCAACTCCAATACATGTGAAGGGTTGGCTATGTACTTTCGGAGTTGAGAAATGTGGAAGACTGGATGAAGATTTGACAGTTAAGGTGGTAAGGACAACTCGTACGCTATTGGTCCGATTTTCTTCATAATTTGATAAGGTCCTATGAACTTGGGGGATAGCTTCTTTGGACGAACGACTCTTCCTACCCCAGTGATCGGATTGAGTCGAAGAAAGACATGGTCTCCTGCAGCGAACTCCAAAAGGTCTTCTTCGTCTATCCGCATAGGACTTCTGCCTGCTCAGGGACGTCTTCAATCTCTCTTGTATCAACTTCACTTTCTCGGTCGTTTGCTGGATGAGTTCAGGTCCAGTTAGCACGTTCTCTCCTTCCTGGAACCAACAAAGTGGCGTTCGGCACTTCCTACCATAGAGAGCTTCAAATGGAGCCATTCCGATGCTAGACTGAAAGCTGTTGTTGTACGTGAACTCCACTAGCGGTAAGACTTCATCCCAAGCGCCTAAGTGATCTAGGACGCACGTCCTCAGTAAATCTTCCAGCGTCTGGATAGTCCTCTTAGATTGGTCGTCCGTTTGAGGGTGATAGGCTGAACTCATCTGCAGCTTGCTTCCCAACTCGCCTTGTAATGATTGCCAAAACCGAGATGTGAATCTCGTGTCTCGGTCAGAAATAATGCTTGACGGTACTCCATGCAAACGAACGATCTCCTTGATATAAAGCTTGGCCAAATTTGTCATCGACATCTTCAGATTGACTGCCAGGAAGTGGGCGCTCTTTGTTAGCCGATCCACAATCACCCATATTGAATCATGATTTCTGACCGTGCGTGGTAGATGGGTCACGAAATCCATGGAGATGTTGTCCCACTTCCATTCTGGAATTTCCAATTGCTGAAGTAAGCCGCCCGGTCTTTGGTGTTCAGCCTTTGCTCTTTGACAAGTTAAGCATGATGCTAAAAAGCGAGCGACATCACTCTTCATTCCAGGCCACCAGAACGACTGCCGAAAGTCTTGATACATCTTAGTCATACCAGGGTGTATGCTAAGACGACTATGATGCCCTTCCTCCAGAATAATCCGCTTCAGCTCGCCATCATTAGGAACGCACGTCCTACCCATGTAACGTAATAGGTCGTCCATTCCAGTACTGAACTCTTTGGCTTGATCTGAACCGAGCGTGCTCAAAATCTTCACCAAGTCCTCGTCCTCGCGTTGTTTCATCCTGATACGGTCAAAGACATTGCTGGATATTCTAAGGTTACAGAATTTGATGCTGTTCGGTTCCAATTTGAACTGCAACCTTAGATCTCTAAAGCTCTCAACCAAACTCAGCTCTTTAACCATCATTGTCGAGACATGAACTGCCTTCCTGCTTAGGGCGTCCGCCACTATGTTAGCCTTTCCCGGATGATAAAGCAGTTCAAAGTCATAGTCTTTCAAGAACTCTAGCCAACGCCTCTGCCTCATGTTCAACTCCTTTTGATCAAATAAATACTTGAGGCTCTTGTGATCACTGAAGACTTGGAATGTAGATCCGTACAGATAATGCCTCCAAATCTTCAGTGCGAAAACGACCGCTGCCAATTCTAGGTCGTGCGTTGGGTAATTTCTCTCGTGAATCTTCAATTGACGAGATGCGTACGCTACCGCTCGCTTCTCTTGCATCAATACACAACCCAAACCTTGGTGAGAAGCGTCGCAGTACACCTCAAACGGTTTGGCCGTGTCTGGAATAATCAAAACTGGAGCGCTTGTCAATTTCAGTTTCAACTCCTGGAAACTCGCTTCACACCGATCGGTCCATGCGAACGGCTGATCTTTCCGGGTCAACTGAGTTAGCGGAGCCACTATCTTAGCAAATCCTTCAATGAAACGCCGATAGTAACCCGCGAGTCCTACAAAGCTTCTGACCTCTGTGACCGAACGCGGACTCTCCCATTCCAGTACCGCTCGTACCTTAGCTGGATCTACCGAGATACCTCCAGCCGACACCACGTGCCCCAAAAACTGAACGTCTTTCATCCATAACTCACATTTTGATAACTTGGCGTACAACTCCTTCTCCCTCAGTACGCCAAGTACTATTCTCAAGTGTTCCTCATGTTCGTCCTGTGTCTTGGAGTAGATGAGAATATCATCTATAAAGATGACCACAAACTTGTCCAAGTACGGCCTGAAGATGCGATTCATATATTCCATGAACACTGCTGGGGCGTTCGTTACTCCAAATGGCATCCCTATGTACTCATAATGTCCATAACGAGATCTGAACGCTGTCTTCTGAATGTCCTCCTCCTTAACTCGGATTTGGTGATATCCCGAACGCAAATCAATCTTAGAAAATACTGTAGCCCCATGCAGTTGATCCAATAAATCGTCTATCCTTGGCAGTGGATACTTATTCTTGATGGTCAGCTTGTTCAATTGCCTGTAATCTATGCACAGCCGAGAGCTGCCATCTTTCTTCTTCACCAAGAGTACAGGCGCTCCCCAGGGTGATACGCTCGGTCTGATAAATTGTTTGTCTATTAACTCTTCAATCTGACTCTTAAGTTCAACCAATTTTGCGGGCGACATACGGTATGGTTGAACAGAGATGGGCGCCGCCGTTGACACCAAGTCGATCGTGAATTCCACTTCGCGAGCAGGAGGTAGTCCAGGTATTTCTTCCGGAAAGACGTCCGGAAACTCATCCACAACCGATCGTTCTTTACTGCCAATACTGGACATTCGTTCCTGCCTCAAACTTCCAAACTCTAGGTCTTCATGCGTCATGATTAGAAAACAGCTCGCTCCTTCCATTATGTCCTCCTTTAATTGACCGAGCGTTACTGATAACTTTTCTTCATCTTCATCAGGAAACACTAATTCCTTCTTACCACAATCTATGAGAATGCGATTGGTAGCCAACCAATCCATTCCTAAAATCACCTCCAAACCTTGAAGAGGTAGGCAGATGAGGTTTACTTTATACTTACGCCCTTCCACTTATATAGGACATCTGACGCACATAGTGGACGTCCTAACCTCGCCAGCCGCTGGGGTTGTCACCACCAGATCGAACTGCATCTCTCTCACTTCTAAACCCAGTTTGCCAACGCACGTCTTCGAGATGAAGGAATGTGTTGCTCCCGAATCAAACAATACGCAGCAAGATTTACCATATACTAAGCATGTACTGATGATGAGTGTACCTGAGCTTGCTGCCTCAGCGCCCATTATTGCGTATACGCGCCCAACCGCTTGGGCTCGTCCACCTCTTGGTTGATTCCTTCCAGCGTTCGGTGGCCTCATCACTGCTCGTCCTCCAAAGTTGCACTCATTCTCCAAGTGCCCATTCCTTCCGCAACGAGTGCAGTGTTTTCCTCCCACCAGCTGAGGACATGACGAACAGTAATGTGGCCCTCCACACTGGAAACAAGTGACGTTTCCTTGCTGCCCAGATGTCCGGCAGTAACTAATGCTTGAGACCCGCTTGCATTAGATGGTTGATTTGGACGAGAGTACGGGGTTCTCCTCTGATTAACATTGCCCCTGGAGACGATCGGTCCTCTAATCACTTGTTGTTGTTTTTTCTGTCGTTCCGCTTCCGCCATATTCTTCTCTAATACCTTAGCCCTCTCAACCATAGCAGGAAACGTCCGGATGCATAAGCTGGAAATCAAAACCTTCAAATCACTCCGCAGGCCGTTCTCAAACTTCCTACACTGCCACTCTTCACTAGTAGCCATGGTGTTGAAACGAACCAAGTGTTTGAACTTGTTCATATACTCAGAAACGGACATTCCTCCTTGAACCAGTTGTAGAAATTCCACTTCCTTAGCAAAACGAACGCTGTCTGGGAAGTATTCTTCATAAAACTTGCTCCGAAATACTTCCCAGGTGATGGGATTTTGAGCGTCCGTCAAGATTGCTTTTACGCTCGCCCACCAGTGGCTTGTTCTCCAGTAAGTAGATACTCCGTGAAGGCCAAGCGACTTTCATCTGGGCACCTCTTAGCATTATAAATTCTTTCCATGTCCCGTAGCCATTGATTTGCCTCGTCAGGAAGGCACTTCCCACTGAATTTGGCCGAATGGTGTTGAAGGAAGCTCTCTAAACTCCATTCGGTTGGATGATTAGCATTGGAAGAGGACGCTCCAGACGTGCCTCTGGTGGTAGCAATAATCTCCATTAACTGCCTCTGCGTAGCTTCTGAGTTGGCGTGTGCGGCCTCCAAACTCTGTAACGCAGCAGCATTCTGTTCCATCAACACAGCATTTTGTTGTTGTAACCTATCTATCACCGATTCCAACAACCGAGTGTTGTTGGGTGCCTCAGATTCATTGGGCTGTGGTGGAGGAGGGAGTCTAGGTGCCATTCGTTCTCTGGACACAGAGAAAAACGAACGTTAGTCATGTTTAAGAAGTTGAAAAATTAACTTATTAAACACACATTTAGCACACGGTAAAACACAGTGCACCCATAACCTACAATGTCCTTAAGAGAACAAAACTGCTCTGATACCACTAATGTAACATCCCAAAATATAGTAATTACCATAAATCAGAATTAATTACATTTAACAGTAAAACAATGCAGTCTTTACATTAAAAAGAAACGAAGTTCAAAAGCCGAACGGCTTGAATACAGAATTAACATGCACGAAGCGGAAACAGTGAATGTCTAGAACGAACGGTTTTACAAAATTAAACAACCGAACGTCAAAAATAAACGCTAACGTCTAAACTTCTAATATGAACGAGCGGTCTAAGGCTCGGCCTTGACTTCCACTTCAACCAGATTCTCTTCTTCAATTACGTCCTCCAAAGTGGCCTCGCCTTCTGCTCACATCCACACGGATGATCATTGCAAGGACAGGACGAACGTACATAGACAAATGACAACACAAGGAAAACGAAAGGGTAAGCTTATATAATTTAATTCATACATCAACATATACTTTTAACATTTCAATTCACACAACAAGTAACTTAACATATAACAACATAGAAATATATATATATATATATATATATATATATATATATATATATATACTAGACAGACCGTCCGGACTGTATGAATCTGTGTAGCTACAGGCGTCCTTGCACCCGAGTGGTGTAGTAACTGGGATACACTCAACAGCTGCCACTCGAGGTTAGCCCTATCCAAAGTACCCCTAAGGAATAGAACCTCCTGCCATTCCCACACATGAACTACTCTCCTCTACGTGAAGATGAGTATCACGGAATATCAGGATGGACCAAGCCAGCATTAGCATGACCACAGTCATACTTTACCAAATTCCATAATCAACATATATGAGTCGTTCCTCCCTGGAACGCTCGTCCAAAATCCATAATCGTATAATCACTCAATATAGTATTCACACTTCAAGTCCTTACAAATTATCATCATTTTCATCTTTAGATTTAAGAGCATAAAATAACGAACGTTTAGTCCTCTGAAGAACTAGGACGAACGTCAAGAGAATGTACTGAATGAACGAAGAAGTCTATAACAAACGTTACTATTTATTCGGTCAGTTAAATGAACTAACTCGTTTGGATGAACACTGGTACTTTAAATAAAATTTCATTATGAAGACCTTAGACCAGATTCAATGTAAGAAGAGTCAAGAATATTTAGAACTATCTTTGTGGTGATTCGCATGCGGAAGACCGATACCAGTAATTGAACGAACGTGAGGAAAGGTGAATATTATTAATACTTGAACGAACGCTATTTTATCAAAGTGGTTATTCAATAATACGAGCGCTTGGTATAAGACCGAGCACCACTTATGACGAACGCTTGGTATAAGACCGAGCGCTACTTAGTACGAACGCTTGGTATAAGACCGAGTGCTATTTAGGACGAACGCTTGGTATAAGACCGAGCGCTATTTAGGAAGAACGCTTGGTATAAGACCGAGTGCTATTTAGGACGAACGTTTGGTATAAGACCGAGCGCTATTTAGGAAGAACGCTTGGTATAAGACCGAGCGCTACTTATTTTAAAGTATAAGGTATTCGTATGCAGCTAAGCTGAACCGAACGCTCAAACCTAGCATTTCACAGGAGGATGCTCGTTCTCAATCAGAGTCCTTTCCGAATGAAAGAATTCCATTTTAAACCATTTACTAGAAAACCGAACAGTATAAGACCGTTCGATGACGAGCGTACATTATCAAGGTAAAAAATATCATTTTCAGATTTTTCATCTATCTTAACTCAGTATTTCTCATACAATTCATATCTTTATAATTTCATATTCATCATTAAATCACATACTTTATAGAATTCATATTAACAGCTCATACTCGACAATAATCATCCATTTTTCAATTCATACGTTTCACCATCAACATGTAGTTCAACCAACAGAAACCATATTCATTCAGAACAACAGTGCTCGTTCATGCATACTCAATCAGCATATATATATATATATATCATACATTCAGTCAAGTTCAGACGTTCATACAACATACCAGTATTAATTAAATTAAATAAGCTTCCCTTACCCGGATCAGTAGTGAAGTCTAAGAGTGTGATTTTGACTCGTCCAACTATGGCTCTCTACCCTCAACGATTTTCTTACGTTCTTCAGCTAAATCTAACCAAAAGAAAACGCAAGGACTTAGTTTACACCCTTGCATGCAGCTGGATCTGGGTTCGCAGGTAATCCAGAAACGAGCATCTAGGTTGGGAAACTTACCGGCTACAGAATCGGGAGTTGTTCGGTCCAAAATGGAGCTCACGACGCAGGGAACGTTCCTACGGCTCTGAAACGTGATCGGAGAAGAGGGTGGTGAATTACAGTAGAGAGAAGGTGAAAGGGTTCTAGAGAGAAGGAGGAGAAAAATGGAGTCTGAGTTTGGAAGGAAGAAGATGCGCGCAGGAGAGGGGAAGAGTTTTTCAGAAAATCCATTTTGTTCTTCCCACGTCCACACGAACGTGCGTCTCTCCTGTCGACACCTGCACCCCTATTACTGACTTCAATTCTTTCCTGGTGACACTTGGCGTGAGTTGCAGAGTTATGGAAGTGGGTTTTAATTACTCTGAGCCAGTGACGTGGGTGCGTTTTCAATGCACTGCAGAGTGGTTTTAATGCATTAAATTTGATTTGACAGAATTAATTTTCCAGGGTCTTAAAACTTCAACCTCAAGGCCTTACAATTTTAATTATTTTATTTTTAATTAATTTAAATAGTTTATACTTAATATTTTTAATAATTTAAATAGTTTATAATGAAAAAAATTGTTATTAATTAATTATAATTTGTAAAAAAATATACTATAATAATAAAATTAGATAACTACAATAATTATAATTATAAATTATTTAATTGAAATTATTTGTAAGAAATTTAATTTAATTACAAAAATAATTAAAATTGTGAAATTTATTTATTTAATAATATTAAAAAACTTTAGTTTTTAATTAGATATAATTTTAATTATTTTAAATATATTTAAAAACATCTTTTACAAATTATAAATGATTTTAATTAATAAACGAAATTAAAAATTTTAAAAAGTAAAGATGTGTGGGGGTGCACGACTTCTCTTATTGAAGTCGTCAACCCCCTACGACTTCAATTTTTCTTTTTTGTATTTTTTTTATGAAAAAAGGCGTGATAATCGATTACAACACCCGATAATCGATTTGTAATCAATTATCATGCCTTAAAGTCGTTTTTGGGGTGCACGACTTCATATCTGACCACGATGTCAGGGTGAATTCGTGCAGGAAAGCACGACTTCTTCATTTGAAGTCGTATGAGTCCCCCACAACTTGTCTATTTTCATAATTTGAAAATTGTTTGCCTATATCGGTAATTTACACTACAAATTTGCCTAGTTTGGTGCAAAAACCCAGTACTTTTTAACTTCCTAAATCTAAAGTCAAGTCAGCTTCAAATTTATGGCCACAATATCAATGCATGAGATTTCGAATTGCATTTGTGGCCCAACCCTTACTAACGAATGGGAACATTGCAAGCTTATGTCAGCTCATGTGGCCTATATTTTTCATTAAAAGCACTAATACTCCAACAAAATTTGCTTAGTCTCCGGATGAGGATATGCCGTGAAATTTAGTTGTCATCTTCTCTAACTATAACAGATGACGAGGCAATAGAACTTTCAGAACTGGTGCATTGGAAGATATCGCAATGATATCCCCATCTTGGATGGTATGATAGATATGAGAACCATCAATATATATCACTCCTTTTCTACAGGTCCATGTAGCAACTAATGTTTGATCATCTTTGATCAATCCACGCATAAGATCTGAGGCTTCCCCGGTTGAAATAGGCTCCCTTATCATGTACTGGAGATCCCGAGATAAAATTGGCATTGGAAATCCACCTGCTGAATGCATTGCAGCAGTTGAACCAGCAGCTGTTGAAACACGTAGACCACTTGATCTACAGTTAACGAGAGGGGAACATGGCTTGTTACCCTCTTTGATTCTACAAAAAATATATGCTTAGTTGGCTTCATTACAGAGAATAAAACCTCTGAGACGAAATTAAGAAAACGTGAGTTGAGTTTTAATTTCTCACTGGAATGATCGTGTACCTGAATGAGAACCTGGAAACCGAGGCAGGACATGGATGTGCAACTAAGATATCATTGAGAGCATAAGTTGACAGGTGTAGTGCGTTAACAGATATCATGGTCCTTCTTAATTCGGAAGGAAGAAATTGACCTTCAAGTATAGCATCTAAAACCTGAAAAAGATTTTAAAAACTGGATAGATGAAATATTATATTGAAACCAACAAAATTTAAAGAAGAAAATCATTTCTAATTCCTAATCTGTATATTACACTTTGTCCCACTTTTTCACCTTTCAATTGCCTATACAAGACGGAGAATCTTTAGCTTAGATTTCAAGTCGAGAGAATATCCCTTAATTTGTCCCATATTTTTCACAAGAAATAAGCATTTGAAGCTGAACATTTATCCAAAAGTTGAAGTCAAAAAATATAGAGTAACATTATTAACAAGAAAACTTTAGGTTAAATGACCAATTTCATCCTTGAATATAAGACGTTGACAAATTAGTTCTTGAAAGAATATAAAAGTTTAATCTCTAAATGTGTAAAATATACAAATTGGTCTCTCAATATTATAGTTTAATAACAAAATAATTTATGATTTAGTATCAAATTGATCCTCAAAATTATATTTTAATGACAATATTCTCACAACTTAAAAGTAGAAGATAATTTACACATTGGGGACTAAATTAGATTTTTTTCCTTTTTCCAAAGATTAAATTTGCAACGCGTCACACGTTCAATAACAAAATTGGTGATATACCAAAACTTTAATATGGGGAAGGAAACAACAAATTGTTATGCTTAAGATAGACAAATTAGATATTTAGGAACTCTTTTTCTATGAATGGACTCCCTTTCAAAAGATATTTGCCACTTGTGCTGCAGGCTTTCAGCTCATCAACTTATGGACTACAATGGTAACAAAATTACAGGTTTTGTCATAAAATTGAAACATGCACCAAACTGTACTTACAAAGGAGGGAATGGACGTTGAAGAGACATCACCGCAAGCTTGTCTCATTTCTCACTGTTAGGATATTTATCCTAATTTATCATGATTATATTGTGTTAAGGTTTACTCTATTTATTATTATTATATTGTGTCTAGAATTACCCTATTTATCATGATTATATTGTGTCTAGGTTTACCTTATTTATCATGTACTTTTGTATCAATTTATTCTTATAAATAGAAGATTGTGAGAGGGATCAATTAAGCCCTCTAGAATTCTCAAGTTGGTATCAGAGCGGGTCGACCCCGCTCTGGTTTCTATCTCGTAATATCTGTCCAGCGCCACAGTCCGTTGTCGCCCGCCACCGCCCGCCGCTGCCCGCCGCCAACCATCGTCATCCTCCGCCGTCCACCCCTGCCACCGTCGTCCATCGCTGTCACAGTTCCATTCGTCTAAACCCTTAGGGTTTTCTTGTTCCTCACTGGTACTATTCGTCTTCTTTAGAAATGGAGTCTGGTAGTACTCTTTCTTTATCCGGAAGTCCATCAATTATCTCCGAGAAGCTAAATGGAAAAAATTATCTATCATGGTCTGCTGCCGTTGAAATGTGGTTCCTTGGCCAAGGGCATTATGACCACCTTGAGTGAGATGGAAGCCATGTGCCTACTGAAAAAGTTGATCAGTGAAAACAAGCAGATTTCCAGTTGTGTGCCCTGTTATGGCAATCAGTGGAACCCAAACTTCTTGTATCTTTGAGGGCTTTCAAAACTTGTCACTCCTTTTGGAAGAAAGCCCAAAGCATTTATGCCAATGATATTCAACGTCTCTATGACACTATGAACAAGCTTGCATCTCTTAAAATGGCAGACCATGATATGATGTCCTTCATGGCTGAAGCCCAATCTGCTGTCAAAGAACTCAGGATGTTTTTGGAAGTGGACCATTAGAGGATATCAAAAAGAAACTAGACAAATTTTACATGGTGTTGATCCTTCGTGCCCTACATCCCGATTTTGATCATCTCAGAGATCAACTTCTAACTAGTCATGAGGTTCCCTCTATGGAAACATTGACCACTCGCCTTCTGCGTGTCCCGACACCTCAAACTCAAGAAATGCATGAACTAGTGGAACCATCTGTCATGGTTGCCACACGAGGAAGAGAAGGACGTGGCACTAGAGGAGGAGGACGAGGAGGTCGGGGACGTCCTCAATGCACATACTGTAAAAGGATGGTTCATACTTAAGAGAATTGCTACTCCTTACATGGTTTCCCTTCCAAAACCGCTAATGTTTCGAAGATTGACACTTCCACTTCGAAGACTGAAACTTCCACTTCAATGTTTTCTGAGGATGAATATCAAGAGTATTTAAGGTTAAAGTCTAACAGCTTGGCACAACCATCTCAGTCTCCCAGTACATCAACAACCTGCGTTTCTCAATCTGTGGAAGGTCAAAATTCATGGGTAATTCACTCAGGTGCTTCTGAACACATTTCTGGTAATACCTCTTTGTTATCATCAGTGTCCTCCTGTTGTAATACCCAAGAATGTGAAAGAAGCACTTGATCATCTTGGATGGCCACAAGCTATGATTGCAGAAATGCAGGCTCTTGACCACAGTAATACTTGGGAGTTGGTGCCCCTTCCCCTAGGCAAAAAGGCGGTTGGTTGTCGATGGGTGTATGCAGTTAAAGTCGGTCTTGATGGTGAAATTGATCGGCTCAAAGCTCGGCTTATTGCAAAAGGTTACACTCAGGTTTATAATCTTGATTATTGTGACACTTTCCCTCCTGTAGCCAAGATGACTACTATTCGTCTCTTCTTTGCCATGGCAGCCATTCGTCATTGGCCACTTCATCAATTGGATATCAAGAATGCCTTCCTACATGGTGATCTAGAGGAAGAAGTTTATATGGAGCAACCTCCTAGGTTTGTTGCTTAGGGGAAGTCTGGTATGGTATGCAAATTGCATCGATTTCTATATGGCCTCAAGCAATCCCCACGCGCTTGGTTTGAAAAGTTTAGCTCCATTGTTCAAAAATTTGGGTTAAAACGCAGTGAAGTAGACCATTCAGTTTTTTACTATCATTCTTCTCTCGGGAAATGTATTTACTTAATAGTATATGTTGATGATATTGTCATTACAGGAAATGATGCTGTTAGAATATCTCAACTAAAAGAGTACTTGTGTACACATTTTCCAACCAAGGATCTTGGAAGTCTCAAATACTTCTTAGGCATTGAAGTAGCGCAATCAAAAGATGGAGTTGTAATCTCCCAAAGGAAGTCTGCTCTGGATATATTACAAGAAACAGGCATTATTTATTGTAGACCGGTAAACAGTCCCATGGATCCAAACCCGAAATTAAGGACAGAAGAAGGTGAATTATTCTCTGATCCAGAGAGGTATAGGAGGCTGGTTGGAAAACTGATTTATCTCACTATTACTAAACCAGATCTATCCTTTGCCGTTGGAGTGGTTAGTCAGTTCATGCAGGCTCCATCTGTTGACCATTGGAATGCTCTCATTCGCATTCTAAGGTATGTAAATAAGGCTCCCGGGCAAGGATTGTTATATGAAGATAAAGGAAGCATTCAGGTCTCTGGGTATTGTGATGCAGATTGGGCAGGTTCACCTATTGATAGACAATCTACTGCAGGATATTGTGTTTTTCTGGGAGGAAACATTATTTCATGGAAAAGTAAGAAACAGAATGTAGTAGCTCGATCAACCGCAGAAGCCGAGTATAGGGCAATCGCATCACTAACATGTGAACTTATATGGGTGAAACAATTCCTTCAAGAGGTTAAATTTTGTGACATCCATACTATGAAGATGTATTGCGACAATCAAGCTGCTCTCCACATTGGATCAAATCTAGTGTTTCACGAGAAGACTAAACATATAAAAATTGATTGTCATTTTGTTCGTGAAAAGTTGTTGACTAAAAAAATATGTACTGAGTTTATTGGGTGAAACGAGCAACTCGCAGATGTATTGACCAAGTCATTAAGGGGTCCTCATATTGAGTTTATTTGTTCCAAGCTTGGTACATACAATTTGTATGCTCCAGCTTGAGGGAGTGTTAGGATATTTATCTTAATTTATCATGATTATATTGGGTCAAGGATTATCCTATTTATCATGATTATATTGTGTTTAGGATTACCCTATTTATCATGATTATATTGTGTCTAGGGTTACCCTATTTATCATGTACTTTTGTATCAATTTATTCTTATAAATAGAAGATTGTGAGAGAGATCAATTAAGCCCTCTAGAATTATTTTACAGTTTAATTCTCAAGTCTCACAATTGATTAGAGGTACATTCTGAACCCCAAATCAATCCTATCTCTACTCAATGCTAAACCAGCTTTGAGCTGGTTAGTCACATCAGAGTATAATGATTAAAATGGTTTCAAAGGAGTAATTATTGGTTCATGATTGTGATATTTAACAACAATGTCAAAAAAAAAATTGAATATTTCAAGTTACTGAATTATAAAACTTCATTTTACACATGCTTCCTGCTAAACCTCAAGGACTAGCAAGCTTATTTGATAATCTTTCCTATATGGGTAGACAAGAGCTAAGCTTACTTGTTCAAAGTTTTCAACACTAGCAGCACAAAGATGGCCTGTGCTTCTGGTAGCATCAAATTCACTGTTGCATTGCTCTACCTATTGCAAATGGAATTTGATTAAATAACCTACAGTGTGCTTCTTTATTTTCATAATCAAAGGATGATCAAATGAAATATATATATATATACATAGACGCTATATCAATAGCAAAGCCAAAACTATATTTATATATACCTCATCAATACGTGTAGGGTCAGAATTCACTCCAAGAACAGGAATTTTGTCATCCAATGAATGGCTAGCCTGTAGAAGAGTTCCATCACCACCAATTGTGACAACTAGATCCACATCATTGATGGGTGGCAACAAATTGTTACGCAGTACAGCTTTCCATTCAACTGACTTTTTTCGCAGAATAGCTTGACAAAAGTTTATTGCATCATGGTGTACCTTACGCCTATTCTCCAAGAACTGTATAATCTGCAATTTTCCTAACAATTCAAATTTTAAATTGCTCTATCAACATCTACAATCATGCCAAAAATACATGTCAAAAATATATGGCAAAAATCCTCAAAGCACTCCATATTAAATAAGGATTGAAGACATCATATCAAATGCACCAATATTGCAATTTGATTTGTTTAACGTATCAAATAATACTTATGTTAGTATTTTGAGGTTGTGAAAGGAATAATTGATCGGTTAGAGAATATGTAAAGATAGTGAAATGTAGAGAAAATGTGAAGATAGTAAAATGTGGAAGTAGTAGTTAGAAGAAGTGTTGTAGTTGTCTTAGTTGTTATAGATGTTATAGATGTTGTCATACCTCAAATGGTAGAGAACATGGGTATTTATAGACCCGTAGATTATTCTAGAACATGCTAGGCATAACATATTTGGAATGTCCTAGATTTTTACCTATGTAAAATGTTCTTGATTTTTTCTTCTTATCTTCGGCTTTTCTACAATATTCTAGAACTTTTATTATATTTTAATACTTCTATCTTAAGATTTTCTATAGTCTTCTAGAATTTGCATTACACTTCAATAACTTGTCTATATCCAATACTCTAATATGCTTATCGATGAAAAACTCAATCTTTGAAGCACTTTCATGATGACAATAATTTATAATTTTTTATTTTGGCAATATCTAAGAAATGTCATGTTTGGGCCACATAATTGAAATTATATATTTATTATGTTTTATGAATTATTATACGTTTTAAATTATGTATACATCCTGTTATTTCCAAAATAACCACGACAAACACATATCATATCTGATACATGTCACCTATTTGTGTATCATACCATCAAACACACATATATATAAGGGCTGACTTATTAGATACTTCGTCAGTAATGAAAGCACAGTTTATTGGTATCTTATCCCTTCTTCATTATATAGGGTGAACAGTGTACGAGGTGAGAACTCTTGTCATTGTAAAAAAGGTGGACTATAAATCTGGGTCATAGAGCCATACAAGAATAGTTAAGATTAAAAGCTAATGCTTACATGATCAAAATATGAACTTATATTCTACGTTTGTAGTTCTAGTTTTTCTCAATAAGAAGAATCTTATTATTAAATGGTCAAAATTAACTCTTCTGACAAAAGCTCGCACCTAATACATTTCACACACAAAAACAGCTATTTTTATTGTTCTAATTCATTGATAAGAAATTAAATTACCAGTATTACGCCAATACTTTACCTACAAGATGAAGGACGCATAAAGAAGCGTTGGTCATTCAACTAAAGCTTTTTCTAGGTTAAAATGAAAGTGGGCAGCAGGGAAATGGCATTGTAGCAGGAATGTAGAAAAAAATGTAGGACCTTTTTTATTTTCCATCTACCCATTTTAGAATACAAGTTTCCAACCAAGCACAAACAAACAAACTCCAAATTAACATTTCATCAAGCAGTATGCGTGCATATTGGAAAGTGTGGAACAAACCCTTCACCTATTGTTTCCTAAATGAATCTTCAAACAAGCAAACAAAACCATCACGGGGAATTATACAAACATGTGAAAGAGGTGATGAAACGAAAAGGGAAGATGGTGGGTGGAGGCAATGTTACCTGAGGGGGGGTGTGGGGAGGTGGTGAAGATACACTGAAGGGCTTTAGCAGCAGTAATAGCCTCATCTTCTTCATCACCATTTGTTTTTGCTTTTAGCTCTCTCAATTCTCCTTAAAAGCTTGCAATTGCAGGGCCACACCACACGACACAAGCACAATACCTTTTCTTCGCCTAGGTTGTTCTTTCTAAATTAATGTAATTTTTATTACCTGTTATTAAGGCTTAACATCTTCTCTCACATTACTTTTCATTTTTTTTTTCTTATTTTAATAGTTCATATTTTTTTTTTCAATTTAAGACTATACTTTCCAGGCTTAAGTGATTTTTACTTCTAATTTCGTACTGTTCATTTTGTATAATTCTTAAATAAAAAAATTAATTTTTAGGATATATTGATGGTTTTATAGGAAGAATAATTTCATATTTCTAAAATTTAATTTGTAAGGTTTCCTTTAGATAAATTTATCAAATTTACTCGTGAAGTAAATTTCCTCTTCAATCATTTAGCATGAAACACAAAGAAAATGAATCAACAGTTAAAAGATAAAATAGAAATATAAATTAGTGGATAAAATTAGAGGTGGGAAAAATGAATTGTACTACAAAGTATTCTTAAAAATTATATTAAACCACAATCTAATTTGTTTAAATTGAAGTGAACTAATTAGTTCAATTAAACTCAATTAAACTATTTTTTTTCTTTTAACTATAGTGTACTATTTTAAACTCAAAGAAAGCACATTATTTCATTTAGTAGTTATGTTTGCAACCTCTTCCCTTCTCTATCTCATTGGTTCTGCCTGAATGACTAATCATGGATATAGTTAAGGGTGTGTTCACTTGGGAGAGAAAAATTGAGAGAGAGTGAGTAGAAGGATTTGAGAGGATTTGAGGGTGAATTAATTGTTATTTGTTTAAGTGGATTTGAAGTTAAATGAGAGTGGATTTGGAATAAAAGTTTGTGAGAATTAATGTAGGATTTGATTGATGTGATAGATAAAAAAAGTTTATTTAATTAGTAAAAATTGAAAGATTACCAAAATACCCTTAATAGTAAAAATAATATAAGATAATAATTATTAATGTTATATATAATTGTAAAAATATTTATAAGAAAAAAAATATTTTTTAAAATGTAAAAGAATTATAATTTAGTAAATTGAAATAATAATAATAATTATTATTATTAGTTTTATTATTATTATTATTATTATTATTATTAATATATATTATTACAGCAATGCATGTACTTACCCTGCAAAAGTTATTTCATACTAAGGATAAAAATGACTTTTTATTATAATCACCTTCAAATCTCTTGTATCATTAATGTCATGTTCGCATGAACGGATAATACTGTTCATACTGAAATGCGAGCGATGAATTCATTCAATTGTGATGTTCGTTTCAGCTGATAAGGATGGATGAGCGAAGGCGGATTTGTGGGATTCACCCGATTTTGGTCACTCGCATGAATGAAGAGATTTGCATGGATTCTTACGGAAATGTTATGTGTGCCCTCCACTTATTAGTTAAATTCCAGCCGTGTACATCATGTATAACTGATTCCTAACGCAGTGCAAACACAGTGCAGTAGCACATAACCGATTCCAAACACTGCATTAAAAAAAATATCATAACAATTGTATGGTGGTGGTCAGCTTTTACTTTAATACTGTTCATACACGGGAGTGCTTGTTGGCATTGGCGTGGTGGCGTGGTTATTGAAATATTCTTGTGCTTTCCTCAGTTGATGTTACATTGCTTGATAAATCCATTGAACAGCAAAGATTCCTGCACATAGACATAGTGAAAGTGCAGTGTGGATGTGAAAGCACCATTGACCATAACACGGACTTCATATGTGGTTGGTAGTGTGTAGGTGGTTCTATTTATTGAGGGATCAAAAGCATAATAAATTGGTTGCTGTTGAAAGCTGTGTGCGAAGGGAGAGTGGTCGGTTGTTGCGCTGAGACGAGGAAGACAAATTGGTGAGGTTAGTATAACGTATTTTGATGTATGTGTAACCATTGGTTTTGATTTGCAGGTTTGTAGACTGGGAGGAAGAATGTCGTTGTGCGTGTTGATGGCATGAAGAAGCAAAGGATTGAAGAAGATGATGAATCTGCGTGTGTGAGAGCCGAAGAAGACGGTGATGAACAGTGAAGGACGAGGCTGGCGTAATCGGTTACAACAAACGTAATTGGTTACAACGTTTTGAAGTATTTCCTGCACATGTGTAATCGGTTACCGCAATCTTGTATCCAGTTACAGGGGTATGTGTAATCGGTTACTCGGTTGTTGGTTTGAAGAAGGATCTCCGGAGCAGCTGCAAGCGTTGGACCACGGTTGTTGTTGGACAACACTGTGGATGAGATGATTGACCGGAGTGGAGAGGTATGGTAAGGGTGAGTGGTTGTGAGTGGTGAAGAGAAGCATTGGAATCGTTGTGCTTGGTAGGCAATGACACGATTTGGGTGGAGGCTATTATGGAGGACGTCGTCAGCGTAGCGGAGGCCATCTGAGAGATAAGAAGGTGGAGAAGGAAGCAACAATGTTATTGATAAGAACGGTGGAGAAGCAAGCATATGGAATGCGGATGAGGAGTGGATGGTGGTTGTAAGACCCTTGTAAACTCAAGAATTTTACCAAGTTGTAAAAATTTCAAGTTGTAGTGTAAAATAGAATGCTGTCAAAATTTGACATGGTTTACTATTTTATGTATAACTTTTTATACAATTAATATTTTGGGTTGATTCTTTTTCCATTGGAAAGTAGACTCAAAGAGCTTCGATTCGAGTACTCATATGCCTAATTCCGACTTCGGGAAGAGGTTCAACCGAACTGTCAAAGTTGTGACAGATGTGCTGTCTGGGTGGATGGCGCCCAGCGCCCTTTCCTGTGGGGCGCCCGGGCGCGAACGTATCAGTTTTCAGATCTGAAATAAGTGGGAATTGCGTGGAAAGTTGGGGAATATTCTCCATAATCATAATGTTTGTCCCTTGGGCCAGAGAGGAGCGTGGGCAAACCTCCTTTCCAATTATTAAGTGTTTCTTAATGGAGTGAAGGGCCATGGTTGTCCCTTGGGGCAGATTTGAATAAGAGAAAGGGGTGGATTCTGCACTGGGGCTGAGGTGCTGAATTACAAAGAAGAAAGTGGTCCGTGAGAGAGTTTTCTAGAGGTCTTTGGAGCAAGGTGCTGCCCAGATTCGTAGTGAAGGATTCAAGGTGTTCCAAGGAAGTCTTCAAGAGGTAAGGGGAGCTAACTTTGATTTGGAAAAATGCACATGTGTTGTTTGTTGAAAGTTCTGCGAAATGTGATGAGTTTTAATGGATTGAATGATGAGAGTTATGATGAGAATTCGTTCTAATGTGTTTGTATATATAGATATGAAGTTTTGGATGAATTGGTTCTTGAAATGGGATGAAGAACATGGTGGTTTTCCCTTAGCTTTTTCCAAATCCGAAAATCATACTTCTTGAACAAATGATTAGTTTGAATGGGATGGATGTTAATGTTTGTTGTGAGATCTTGGATTGGGAATGTCTTATTCTTAGATGATGGTTGTTGAGTATGTTTTGATGGTAAAAAGATGAATCAAATGAGTTTTTGCTATAACTTTGATATATGAAATTTATATGAACTTTATGATGAAAAATTGATGAATATATTGGATTGATGGTGGAAATTCGTTCTAGGATGTTGATATACATGTATATGAAGTTTTTGCTGGATTAGGTTGTGAAATGGGATGAGAAACATGATGGTTTTACCTTCCTTTTGATCAAATACGAAAATTGGGTATTTTGGTTGGTTGATGAATTTTGGATGGATGAATTGATGGTTTGTGTGGAAATCTTTAATAAGAAGGAGGTATGGTGTGTTAACAATTAAGATCTTGATATAGTAATAGTTTTATGTGATGGAAAACGATGGAGTTTATAAGTGTGGTTTGATGAGTAGAATGAGTGATGAGTTTTTGGGAAACTCACTTAAGCATGATGCAACTTCAAATTTGTTTTGATGATTGAGGACTAAATGATGTGTGTAAGCTGTTGAAGGGGTGATTAAATGGAAGGTAAGGAAAGTATACACTGTTTTGAACAAGCTGATAGAGTTTTGGGTCACTTTGAGAGGAAGTGAGGTAGTGATTTTGGGAAGTAAGGATTATGAGTACATGTGGGTTATTGGGATACCTTAGGTAAGTCATTTGTGACTTGTTAGAGTCACCAAATTGATCAAAACAGGTGCAAATTGGTTGCTGTCAACTGGTATGGGGCTGGACGACTTCTGGGTCGCGCCCGGCGCCCTCGGTGGCGCCCAAGCGCGAGACTCTCGGAAAAAGTCGCGCCCAGGCGCCCCTCCTCTTGCGCCCGGGCGCGAGGTGTTCGCAGAAAATGACTTGGTCTATGTTTTTGATGGTTTTTGGGGTTCTGGATGTCCGTTTTGAACGTTCTTTAGTTCGTTTTGGGGGTTTTTGACCCTTCCGGAGCTGTTGGTGATGGTTTCAAAGCTGTTTGAGTTACCTAAATATGGGTATTAAATGGATATAAAGAAAATGTGTTATGTGTACATTGTTTTGAGTTGTTAGATATATCTATTTGATATGGAAATGTTGCGTGATCGGTTTGACATTGCATATTGATATGAGAATGATGTTTGGATGGTTAAGTACTGTTGAAATCATGGTTGTATATGATTTGATTATGAGTTTTATGTTAAATGAAGAATTGAGGTTATTAATGATATGATAATGTGATAATCTCACTTATGCATTTGAATATATTGAACATATGCTAAGTTCATGGTTGGCGAATATGTGATGATGATATGATATGGGCGTTATGGTATGGTTGGATTGGTATTGTAAGGATTATTGTATATGGGTATTTGGTCAGATCATGTTATTAAACGAGTGGTGGATAGTAAGCGTTGTGCGTGCGGTCCCGGGGAATCTCTTTAGGTGAGTGATGGGGGGTATGCTTGCACTTGTCCGGGGAAGCTCTTGTTCAGAGTGATGGAGGGTGACATTGTATACTTGCCCGGGGAATCTCCCTATAGAGTGATGGGAAGCAGCACTACACATTGGGGTAATGTGTAACCGCCCGGGGAATCTCTTACATTTATGTAAGAGTGATGGGGGTGACGTGGGGTACTAGTCCGGTGAAGCTCGAGATAATTAAATTGGCGTTGTGCTTGCGGGCCCGGGAAATCTCTTTAGGCGAGTGATGAGGGGTATACTTGCACTTGTCCGGGGAAGCTCTTGATTAGAGTGATGGAGGGTGACTGGTGTACTTGCTCGGGGAATCTCCCTATAGAGTGATGGGAAGCAGCACTACACATTAGGGTAATGTGTAACGGCCCGGGGAAGCTCTGTAAAGAGTGATGGGAGTGACGCTAGTACATATTGGTGTATGTATTCTGATCTGGTGTGATTGCATATTGGTGTATGCAGGTATTTGTTTATGATGCATATCGATGGATGCATGTTGTTTATTTATGTGCATATTGGTGTGTGCAGGTATTTGTTTATGATGCATATTGGTGTATGCATTCTGATTTGGTGTGATACATATTGGTGTATGTAAGGTGGTTGAAGTATAATTCGTACTTGTGTGTGTAGTTTGATCTGGTTAAGGTGTGGATGATAGTATGTTATTATGAGTATATTTATGATGTATATGAATTGTATTTTTGTTAGCTCACCCTTGCTTGTTTGTGCATGTGAATGCGATGATCGTATAATGCGTGATGTTATACGGGAGCAGGTGTTATTACAGATGTGATGGCTGATGCTTCTGAACATGCATAAAGGATGAAAGAGAGATGGGATAGAGGACTTGGGAATGTATTTTATATATTCGATCCTGATTATTTAAACGTTTTATTTTCGGAAGAATCGGTTTGTAATAAATAACGTACTATTTTTCCGTTGAGGTTGGATATTAAAATTTTGAATTTTTACCTACGTGTTTTACGGAAAAATTAGTCGGCGTAACACCAAATTTCGGGGTGTTACAGTGGTGGGTGAAAGATCATGGTCCTTGCTCTAACAGTGCGTTTGTGATGCAGGTGTTGACTGGTTGGAGGCATTGTGATCCCGGTGGACGTAGGTGCGTGAAGGTGGTTGAGATTGCGAAGTTGTTGGACCGGTGTGGGAGCTACGAAAGGTGAAGGAGGTGATTCAACAACATCAATTTGTATCATTTGCCGTAGTAGTAGGTATTGAATGAAATGAATTGGTGTTTTCTTCTTGTTTGTTCAAAATCAAACCAAAGTGTCATGACTTGGATAGTTTAAGTATGAGTTATTAAGCAATTTTTATTGACTTGGTAGGAAACATGTTGGTTTTATAGACTTCCATTAGTAGAAAAGAGGTGGTTGTGTGGTTGGTTGTGAAAGTGGGCGAGTGTGGTGCATCAGTAGACCAAAGTGGTAAAGGTTAATGTAACATTGAAAGTTAAATTCATTGTTGTGCAAGCATTGAAAATTGGGGTTGTTATCTAATAAATGCATATGATTATATTTGTAGGTTTGGATGCAAGGTAGCATGTAAGGTGAAATTGGTTGTGTTATTTGACATAAATTGCTTGTGCCA
This sequence comes from Vigna nakashimae, assembly GCA_034642375.1. NCBI lineage: Eukaryota > Viridiplantae > Streptophyta > Magnoliopsida > Fabales > Fabaceae > Vigna > Vigna nakashimae. The sequence continues at coordinate 11,640,479 of CM067764.1, read as the reverse complement.
CTCATTTCTGGAAATTTGTTGCTGAAACCATATTCAAGTGTGCATATACGTGTTGAACGTCTTCAAGAGGTAAGTGTTTTAGATGATTTGGATGTAATATATATATTTGAATGATTGAATCAGTGGTGGTTATGCGTACATTTACATGTTTGAATGTATGAATGAAATATATTATGGTGATTTATATTTCTATGTTATTTAATATATGAATGTATTAATATTTGAAACCTGAATTTGATTTGTTATATGTATATGTATGTAGTTGATAAAAAATACTTGAAATGTTGTTGTTTTGTCATGGTATTTGTTGTTGTTTATTTATAATGATTAGTTGAAGGTATATCAATTATGTTTAATGAATATATGAATGCATGATTTTGATTGTAGTATGTGTAATTGCTTAAGTAAATATAGATGGAAGAATATATAGATTTATCATATTTGGACCGCGAAGATGTAAATGATGATGTGGTTGGTGTAGACTTCAATATTATCGCAATGATTTGTCAACACTTACAAATAACCACTTCATTGGCGGCAATAACAATGTTATGCATTGTTGGACACGCATTGAGTATCTTGAATATGTACTCCAGTGATTCGAGTAGTGTAAGCAATTACCTACCTGATAGAGACCGTCGTAGGGAGCAATTAATGTCATATCTTGTGCATACTAATCGGTGCCGCGACATTATTAGGATGGGTCCAGAGGCATTTATTAATCTTTGTGAGATACTAAGATCAACTGGGTTAGTTAAGGACGCCATTCGGTCGACAGTGGAGGAACAAGTTGTTGAATTTCTTCATATAATTGGTCATAATGTTAAGAATCGTAGTGTGACATTTTTCTTTCATCAATCAGGTTCGACGGTTAGCAAACACTTTCACAATGTGTTAGATGCTATCGTAAGTTTAGAATCCGAATTTCTAATTCAACCATCAGGAAATGAGGTTCATCCACATGTGTTGAACAACAATCGATTTTATCCGTACTTTAAGGTAGTGATTTGATTATATTTGTTAATGTTATTTCAACAAAGGATGATAACAAATTCTGAGTCATATGATGAGTTCATATTTTTAAGTTTAGGATTGTTTAGGGTCCATAGACGATACTCATGTCAGGATAAGGGTTCGAAGGTGTGAAGCTCCGAGATTTCGAGGAAGAAAATATTGGCCAACACAAAATGTGTTTACGGCGTGTGATTTTGACATGCAATCATCTCCCCCAAATACCCCCAAAAGAACACACCCTTAAGAATGAAACTTTTTTATATCCTTCAAATCCATCTGCACAAATCCACGCTAATCCATAAAAGCGAACATAAAATTAAATATCCGAGCAAACCATTCTCTACCGTGTATCACCTCAAAGCGAACAGAGCATAAAAGAATTATAGTTCAATTTACTTTTTTTAATAATGACAAACAAACAAACACATTAATATTGAATAATTACAGCATTTAAAAAAGTTAAATTATAAATCTATATAATTAAAATTAGTAAATAATTATAATAAAAATTTTATAAAAAATTAATGAAATATTATTGGTACTATTTTATCATATTATTAAAATTAAATTAATAACTATAACTTTTTATTATTAATTTAAAAATATAAAATGTCTAAAATTTGATTCTCATATTAAATATAGTTTAATTTAATAATATAAATTATTTTATATATTATTTTATATAGATTAAAAAGTTAATCTCTAGAAAATATATCTGTTTATCTCTGTTTTGTCTTATTCGAAATATTTTTATTTGGACTATTATCTAGTTTAATATAAAAGTTCTTATCTTTCTTCTTTTCTCAAATTCTCTCTTATATATATATATATAAACAATATTATATTTTATAATTATTTACTTATATAAGTACTTTTATGTTTTTATTTTTACAATTATAGTTAATTTTATTAAGTTATAAAAATAATTACCACTTGAAATATAATTCCAGTATAATAAAATTTAATTTTTTTAAAATATATAATTATTTTAGTATAAATTTAATAATATTATATTATTTTAATAATTATTATAATAATAGTTAATTTTTAAGAGACTTAAAAAGAACATTTATTTATTTATCTATATTATTATATATATATATATATATATATATATATATATATATATATATATATATATATATATATATATATATATATATATCGTGACTTTATTTCTTTTTTATGTTTGTGTTGTTGGAAATAGAAAAAGAGCAAAATAATTAAACAAGCAAAAATAAAATGCAGTACATACATAGTTCGAAGTAGTTAACTAAACTATTAATAAAAGAAGTTCAGTTTTGTTAAACTTAATTACAAATAAGTATAATTCAGTTTTTATAAAAAGTAGTTTAGTTTTTATAGTGCAAAACAGTATAGATAATTCATAGTTTAGTATAATTTAATTAATTATGCCAAATCCTAGATAAAATTATAATAAAATAAATTTTAAAAACTTTACCTGTTTTTTGAAGATTAAATCATAGTTTTCTCATCAAATGAAATGATTGAAGAGGAAATTTGCTTCACTTGCGAGTAAATTTGATAAATTTATCTAAAGGAAACCTTGCAAATTAAATTTCAGAAATATGGACTTATTCTTCCTATAGAACCATCAATACATCCTAACAGTTAAGTTTTTTTAAGAAATATACAAAATGAACTTTAGAAGTAAAAATCACTTCAGCTTGGAAAGTTATTTATAGATTTAATATTCTTTTTTATTTAAATGTTTTCTAAACTATAAGGCTTTGTCTTTAAGCAATCTGTTTCTTTATTTCTCTGTTTGAATGGTATTCTGTTTTGAGAACAATATCATTGTTAAATATAATTTGAAGTTTTGAATTTATATTATATATATATATATATATATATATATATATATATATATATATATATATATATATATATGAAACATTTGATTGGATTAAATGACCATATTGGGATTGAACTACCATTGTGATTGATTGAATCTATTATGAATGTTAAAATCTGAATATAGATTTATCATCAATTGTTCATATTTCTTGATCATGCATTGATATACAAGTACTGTTTATATTCTACAAAAGAGAAAGGCATCATCGAAGGCCAAAAGTCCTCGAAAACAGCCAGAAATTGTCAATACAAGGTAATTACAGACGGTTTATCGACGGCCAAAAAACTCTTGGTAAATCACAGAAGCTCTCAGTAATTACCGAAGGGCAAAAGCCTTCGGTAAGAACCAGGAAGAATTAAGTGATATTTGTATTTGTTATCCAACCACACAAACCTGCATAACATGTTCACATCATAGAAAGACCTATATAACAATTTCAAACCACAGATAAACCTCCATAATATACATTCCAAAGTCATCCAATCATTAATAGAGTAAACAACAATATAATAACATCATTTGTATTGTTCAAATTTAAGAACTTGTATTTATAAATGAAACATTAAACATAAAACAATTGTTCATCTAGAAAATGTAATGTAAGAGAATCATAATGTAACATCAAAAATGTTCTAACAACTATGTTCAATAACAAAATAAAACTAATAATCTACATATTCATCATCAGAATGATCTTCATCATCTTGTTGCTTTGTAGATGGCTGGACTAGTGTGGGCTGAACTGGTGTGGGATGGACTGATGTGAGCTGCTGAGGGACAACAGGTGACGGGGAGGGTCGTGGCTGAGTCAGAGGGACAGTGGAATGAATGTCTAAAGCATCAGGTAGCGTTGTTATGACCAAGGACTTGAAGTTTGTAAACTCGGTTCTCAAGTCACTATAATTTTCTCTCAAATCATGATTTTCCTGGTCACGTTGTTGTAGTAGCTATGTCAAGCGCTCGATGGTCTCTTCAGTAGTAGTGTTGGAAGAAGAAGGTTGGTGCTTTAGAGTACCTCCTCTTGATGTTGTATAGTTTGCAGCAAGTTGTCCTGCACCGTACACTCATCCCTTTTTCTTCCCACCAACGACATCGACCCAACACTGTGTCCTACAGATGTCATCGTCCTCATTAGTCGCATCATCTGGTGTAGGAACTGACCCATGTTCAGATCTAATCTATGAAAGTCAAGTAGAAAATTCTTCCTATTCAAACATTAAAAGCAATGTTAGGGAATGATACAATAACATAATGAGAAATTAATATTAGTATCATTGTTATTTGCTTACATGAGTTTTCTGAGATCTTTCATCAACGAATTGATTAGTGCCCTTCCGAACATGAGTTTGTGCAAAGACCTCATCAACATGGACCGCCCATCCCAGAGCTTGTGTCTGTAACAAAATTTATAGTTAGAAGTGTACATGAAATAGAAAATACATAAGTTATTTATGAAAGAAACACAAAAATATTGAAAGTTTACCATACAAACGACATGCTCATGAACTGTGATCGACCCACCAGTACGCAGGGTGCCACTCTTTTCAGAAGCTCTGTTCCTTTGGGCTGTAGCACACTTATTGTGAAACTCAGCTGAATTCCAATGAGCGAGTAAAGAGTTCCAAATGTGCTCGCCCAACCAGTAAGGGCGCTCCCCTGCATTGCGGACATCCCTTAACATCTCTGACAGCCGATGAGATGCTTTCATGTGGAAATTTCTATGTATTTGAGTTTCATGTTCAGGTTTCCACAACACCTTCACCATAAAACGCTCCCAGAATGGCTTTTTGTCGTCTATAGGTATTGCTCCCCAAGTAGGCCATGGATTCAAATATTGTTGCTTAATTGATCGTGTGATGGAATAAACCTTCATATAAAGAAATAAAAGTCATTTGAAGTAAGACAAACTTTAAACATAAAAATGGTTTAAAAAGGGATTAAAGTTTTACCCTTTACCATATGGATCAATCCATGGTCGATCATGGAGGGGCAGGTCAACACCATCACCATTACCAACTAAATCTGGATCAGCAGATGGTGTGGCAGTCTTAGAAGGCAGAATAGAAGATGAGGAAGGTATAGAAGTAGGGTCAGGGGGAGCAATAGGGGTAATAATCACAAGGGGAGGAGTGTGGGTAATAATCACAGGAGGAGGAGTGTGGGTAATAATCACAAGGAGAGGAAGAATGTTTGTTGCAGGGGTAGGAGGAGGGTGTATTACAGGGGTAGGAGGAGGGTGTACGGCAGGGGTAGGAGAAGGCCCCACAGATGATGGACTGAGGGCAGCAGTGATAGGTAGTGTAACAGGCACCCTAAGTACATACTTTGGTGCCTGACGTTGCCTCTTTTTAGGCCTTGCTACCCCATTTCCTTTATCACGACGTTTTGAACCTTCTCCTGTCATGACTGCATTGAAATGGTTACAAATCAAGTGAAAGAACTAAAAAGACTAAGGAAGGATCAGTACAAGTTAACGTGAATGTAAAATAATTGCATACAACTTTTAAGCTGGTATTTTGCATAACTCAATTGGAATGTTTTTGAAATGTTAGTTAAATTTGCTACAATAAATGTCCAACATTCAATCATCGTCATCATCATCTTTATCTTCTTCTTCTTCATCATACTCATCATTGTCATTTTCTTCTTCTTCTTCATCACAACTTTTCATACCTTAAAGTTGGTCAGACTTTTGCATCCAAGAAAATGATACCAGGAGTTCTCTGTAACTATTGGTCTTGTTTGAGAAGATATAGCAACAATTTGTTAATATAACGTGTTTACTCCTTCAGCATCTTTTATGTTTCTTTCTTTTCTAGTTGTTAAAAGAACAAAAAATTTGTCTATGTTGAGATAACAGAAACTATGCTGCTTCAAAATCACCAACTTCTGAACTAAGCTGTAAAAAGTTTGAAATCAAGTTCACTCATCCTTTACTAGAAAGGTAAATATTTTGATGCATGGACTAGTGTTTAGAACATACCTCTTTTTCTTTTTCATGAAACTGAGGAAAATATGTTAATTAACCTGAAGCAAACACGTTTCAAAATGAAGTTATCCTACAAATATTCTCATTATTAGCTTCTTGATATGCTCTCAAATGAAACTGCTTAGCCTGAGGGCGTGGCTATTTCACCATTATAACGAATTTCTCAGCAATCACATCTAAAGTTTGGTTATTCTGGTTCTGTATCTAATTGAAACTAAGTCGGAAAAAGATTAAAAGTAACAATGACGTGAGAAGTTATAACAAGTGTTCTTAGTTGGAAAATTATTTGCAACATCAGTTCCTTTGTAAATAATGTTTTTGTTAGATTATGAATCCAAATCATATCAATTATAAATGAGCAATAAACTCTTTCGTTATAAAGCAATTTTCAATTCCCTTCGAAACTGATGAGATGAAAAGAAAGAAACAGAAAAAAAAATTTGTACATGCTTACAGAAGACCATGACTTCTTCATATAACATTTGTAGTTTACTTTTTCTTAAGTTTTAATATTTGTAATTTGACCCATTAACAAATTATATATATATATATATATATATATATATATATATATATATATATATGATCCAAATTATTAACTATCTTCTACTAGTCATAAATATATAAATTCTTATAAATGTATTAGACTTTATAAACTCAAATATGTTTATATCTTGAACATGTTTAAAAGATCTATCCATTGATTATATCCACAAGTAGAACAAAACAATTTTCATTTCATCAATCACAACCAAACTTGACAATGATTCCTAATACAGAATCAAATGACATGAACTTATCATCAAATGGGTAACATAAAAAATTATGGGAAGGTAACTTGTACACGTCTATTTTCAACTGGTCCTTACATTATCTCAATAAGATCAATATAATAATAACTTTAATATACATAGTGTAATTTCTGAACAATAAACCATATTTTATAAAAGTAAATATACCCAAAAGGCAATGTATGCATACATAAAATCAAGCATAGAACACCAAACACACAAAAGTGACTAACTTCCACTAAACCAATGATTCCTCAAAATGTAAAACACTCATTGAGCAATATGCTCATTAAAGACCTTAGGTGTAAGAACCTTAGTAAAAGGATATGCTATCATGGAGTTTGTCCCTAAATTTTCTATGGAAATTCGTCCACTTTGTATCCTTTCTTTAAATACCAGGAACTTTATGTCAATGTGTTTTGACTTGCTTGAGCTTTTATTGTTGTTAGAATACAATACAATTGATTTGTTGTCATAATATAATTTAAGTAGTCTTTCAATTTCTTTCATAATTTGCAGTCGTATGACAACAAAGAAATTGAAGTCAAGGAAGTTTTGATGATGAAGCAAACTTATTATTTAAAAATTAGAAGAATTTGTTGCTCAAGTTATTGATTAATTTAAAGCTTATGTTGTAATTGTATATTAGACTTAACATATATGTACAATAGGTTGAGAGACCATCAAAGAAAGGAACAATAAGTTGTGAGCTTGTAAACTCTGGTGTTGGTAAAAGGAAGTGTTTCCACTCAGTGTGTCTAAGTGAAGTGTCACATGTGTTGTGGTTATGATAAGTTGTTCATCTTTTTGTGTGTCAAAAGAAAGAGATAGTCATCTCTTATGTATTCAACATATGTGAATTAAAGAGATGTGAACTCTAACCTTTACTTTACTCTTTTCATTTGTAAGTTTTGGATATTTGTTTCTTATTAGTTAATGATTATTTAAGAGAGATTAACAACTAGGTGTAGGATCTTTTGGTCTGAACTAATATAAAATTATTTGTGCAATCTTCTCTTTTCCTACACTCTTTATTTATTTGTTATTAATTATGAAGAATTTATTTTATTTATAAAATAAATTTGTAAAAAGAGAAATTTTTTATAGCTTAAATATTTGCCTAATACTCCAACTATATATGCTATATCCAGACTCATATATACTTGGACATACATTAAACTCCTACAACTAAAGCATAAGGAATCTTTTACATTCTTGAGTTTCCTGATTTCATTTTGGGCATTGATTGAGACTAAATTTATCTCTCTTAGCAAGTGGAGAATCCCCTAATTTATAATCCTTCATGCTGAATCCTCTAAGTATGTTATCAACATACTTGGTCAGGATAATATATTTGCTCCTATTGAATTTGTGATACACACAATCATCAACAACATTCATCTCAAAACCAAATGAGAGAATCACTTTATGACAATTGTGGTACCATTGATGAGATGTTTGTTTTAGCCTATAAATGGATTTTGTTAGTTTGTAAACCATATTATTTGTGTTTCTTGATACAAAGTTTTTTTGTTGCACCATATAAATCATTTCATCAATGATGTCAGTTAGAAACGTCATCTTGACATCAATTTGATAAAGCACCAAATCATAGTTTGCAACAAGAGTCATGATTGTTCTAAAAGATTCTTTCGATGAATTTGGAGAGAAAGTCTATTAAAAAACTATCCCTTTGTTTTGAGTATAGCTCTTCTCCACAAAACGAACTTTATATCTCTCTACATTACCTTTAGAATCCGTCTTGGTCTTAAATATTCACTTACTACCAATGGGTTTCACTCCTTCTGGTAATGGGACAAGTTATCAAACCTTATTGTCTTGCATGGACTTATACTCCTCATGAAGCACAAGTTTTTTAGGATCTTAAGTTTGTTCTTATAGAGATTTTAAACTTGTTAGAGGTTCTAAACTTGCTTCATCATAAGCAATTGTATGAACCAGATATGAAATTTTCATTGTTTATTCCTCTAATATAGTTTCTAACCTTTTCTTCCTCCCTCTTGAGATTGGGAGATTTCTGATCAAGTTTTTTATGATGTCTAAATGGTTAACAAAATCTAGATTAGTAAAGTTGGGTCTAGAATAGATTGTAAGTCAAGCTTGAATCCTTTTAGAATCAAATTAATCAAGGTATAGTCAATTAAGAACATATTTAGCACAAAAAGAAATTGTTTTGAAATAGATAGTTGTCATCTAAATTGTCTTAATCGATTAACATACTTATATAATCGATTAAAACAGAACCAAAATTTTAGAATTCAAATCCGAATTATATTAATCAATTAGGTTATTTCAATAATCGATTAAAAACATCATAAAGATGTTTTCCCTTTAAAAATAGCCTTATTATCATCCAAAAACACAAAATTTCATATCTAAAAGTTGATTATGTGAGAAAGAAGTGTTATTGAGTTCTTGAAGAGAGTAAGAGTTGGGTCTTTGAGAAATTCATCAAGAAGCTATCAAGATGAAATTGATTATTGAGATTTTTGCTTGATATAGGAGTGATTTGTAAGATATACACTCAAAGTGTATTAAATCCATTTACTTTTTGCATTTTTTTCATTCATTAAACTCTATTAACTATGTAAGTGATAATCTTGATGTAATTGTGTGAAGCTAACATCTACAGATTAATTCTTGATATCTTAGGGTCTGGAATTACTAAAGTGCACTTGGACTTTTGTTAACTCTGTGATTATAGTGGAAATTTCCTAAGCTTAGGTTGCTAGAAAGAAAATTGGGGAAATGTCCTAAGCTTAGGTTGCTAGAAAGAAAATTGGACGTAGATTGAAGCTGAATCGAACCAGTAAAAGATTGATGTGTTATTTTCCTATTCTTTCATCAATCTTGTGTTTCTTTGATGGTTTGAAAAGGTTTAAAGACTTAGCATCTCAACAATTATTTTAAAAAATATTAAAATTTTGTGAAACCACTTCACCCCCTCTTAGTTGGAAAATATTAGTTATTACTGTTTTTAACACCCTCGAACTCAATATCCTCAAAGAATGTGATTGTTCTTGTCTAAAATAGATATCTTTGGGATCATATTATTTATAGCTCTTGATCTTGTTGTTTAGGTTTGTTTACTTGTAACGCATTCAACATAAACAATAAGGTTTGTGAAGTCAATTTTACTCTTAGTACCATATAATTCTATATTTAAGGATTCAATATAGGAAGTTATTGTATCAAACATATATAAATTATCATTAGCCAACAAAAGTTAATTGGCTCCAACAACATTTGAATTTAAAGACAATATGAATTCATTATTTTCAAATGAATACAATTAACATAATTTGTCCAAATAAAAACAATGAAATCAAATTCTATCTAAATGACGGTACAATTAAAGTGTCTTTGAAATCTAAATAAAAAAACCAGTACACAATAATAATCTGAAATATCTTATAACTTTCTTCTACTGATTTGTCATCTCCAACATAGATCCATCTTTCAGAATCAATTAGCTTCTAGTAACTTAGACAATCCTTTCTTTGCATGTCGAGCATGATATTTCGAATAGTCCTTTTTATGTGTCCAACTTTATTACAAAAGAAACATTTATCAAACTACTTTTATTTCTTTCGTGGTGGACCTTTAATTCTCAATTTTTTTCCTTTTGCCCTTATTATTAGAGGTACTGGCTATGTGAACTCTTTTAGTCTTTTCTTGCTTCAATCTCTCATCTTTTTGTACACAATATGAAATGAGTTCTCTAAAAGACCATTTCTCCTTCTAATAGTTATATGAAATCTTAAACTATCCAAACTGTAAAGGAAGAGAGATTAAAACTTCAATTTGTACGAGTAAGTCTTTCGACAACTCAAGCTTCAATGTTTTAAGTTTTGAAGCAATGTTTGATACCTCCATAACGTGCTCTCTCACATTTCCTTTGCCTTGATACTTCATGGAAATCAAGAATTGATGAAGCACACTTGTCTTTTCCTAGTCATCAAACCCATGCGATTTGAGCAGTCCCACTTCTCATAATATCTTCTCTCGTCAAAGGTACTTGAGTTTGTAAGAGAAGAATGTTTCTCAATCCTTGACGTGAGGTCAAGATCTATGCAACCGATAATTATCTTCGTGTTTTCTTTCTAGTCCTTAAAATTTTTACCATTGAAGACTGAAACTGAATTTATATTCATAGGTATTAAAGCAATTGTAGTTTTATTTAGTACAAAGGAATTAAATTCATATCATAACATTAATAATTATAACTATATTCAAATAATTGTTTATCCCATCTCAAGACATTTAATGCATCATCGTCAAGTCTTTGGACAATAATATTAATTGTTAGAGTTATCTTAGTGTAATGATTAAACATTAATAACAAAACATGTCTAAGAACAAACCTATATTTGAATTGATTTGTCATTCATACGCAAAGTCTTATAATTATCACACATTTACTATCATATATAATCTAAACAAATATTAATCTTTCTTTTTGACATAGATATACATAAATACAAACATTTAAATTTTTTTTGTAAACTACCTATACAAAAAAGATCAGAACAAAAAAATTCACTTTAATAATGTTTTAACTCAAATAGTTTACTCGAAATTAAAAAACAAGAACAAAATTTGAATATTTTTATTTATACCAAAACTAAAATAATTATTAATTTTATTTTATTTCAAAATTTTATTATTTTATAATTCTTTATCGTGGTCCTAATACACATGTGATGGATCATAACCTAAACTAAGAAAGTAATTACAATTGCCAACACCACAAGAATGTTCAACCCAAACAACCAAAATCCCATAATCCCATCAGAGCTTTCTGTAAAACCAAATCCTAGTAATCAAACGTTATGATAAACTACAGTTGTTATCGTCTAAACTGTTATCTTATTTTTGCTTAATATGCAAAGAAGTTCGAATTTCTTCAGGAGGGCCTACAACTTCATGTATCCTCTTAATTTCCCGAAAGATGACATCAGAAAGAGTGAATAGAGAAAAAGTTTTCTCCCTTGATGAACAAAATGATGTAGAAAGGCAAGAGGGTTCATTATGAAAAAACAATTTAAAAGGTGAACAGTAGCGACTTGTCAGCTTTCAACATCCATGCTTAGCAAGGACGCCATTACTTGCTCAGCTCTTGATGCACTTTACAGTTAATCCCTTTGAATTTGATGTGTTAGAAACTCAAATTTAAACGCCACGTCCACACTCCAGAAAATACAAGTTATAGCTGTCAAGAAGAAACAAAGAAAAAGAGGGAGAGAATCAAAAGTTGGACCACATTGTGTTGGGGGCAAAAAGTCTCCACTAGGATGCTGTTTTTATCATGCACAATTAGGTGTTATCCATCTTTCATGGGTCCAATCAAAACTACCCCAAAATCTTAGCTAATTTCTCCATACCTTGTACATTTACATTACAATACCAAAAAACCAATATTTTATTTACACTTTTATTTCCTTTTTATGAAAATAAAAAATTAATGTTTAATTCTTTGATAGGATAGAAGTAAATGAAAAATAATGAGTTGTAAACCTTTTAAAATTAACTATTTTTCTCAATCAATAAACTTAATCTTTTCTCTTCTCTTTTTTACGCTTTCCCCCCTCAACTAATCAATCCATAAAAAGAGATTAGAATTCTCTTTGTTGGATGATTTTCATTGACATTGTTTACTTACAAAAGTTAAGACAATTTTTAATTACAAACAGTTGGTTTAAACATAACTAAATAAAAAATAGTGAGAATAATATATTATGTCTTAATGTGAATTTTTGTTGTAAACAATACAAAAAAAGTTACAAAATCAAGATAAACATTCGCACTAGCAACCTCATGAGGTAAATTTTATACAAAATGTTTAATTTATATAATATTATAAAACCCGTAAATTAATAATGTAATTAATTATTAATATTATATATTTTTTTAAATTCTTTGTACATAGGAAATTAATAAAATTGAATTGATAGAGTTTGGCGAAAATGGTTAAAATGTTGGTTCCTCTTCGGGGAGAGTGATCTAACGTATAAGAGAGAATATTAATTTGGCTATATACGAAAGCATAAAAATTCAAAAAGCTACGAATAGAAGTTCGTATGGATACAAAAAACGTTAATTTTCCTCCACGAAAAAAGAAATGTTGTTTTTCGAAATATGTAATCTAATAACAGATATTGTGGAAAGGATTTGTCCAACACAACAGTTAAAAGTATATGTACTTTCAACACGACAAAAGTTTGTATTAAAAGTGATTATTTTAAGAGTTGAACATGAATTATCGAAATGATTTACAATGGATAATTATGTATTAAAATATCAGAAACATCGAAACTTAAGTTGATTTGACCACTTGAAATTTGATTATAAGTTGATATGACGAGTTTAATTAAAGGTAAGACATATTCAGTGAGAAATAGAATTGATATTATGGTGAGGGAGAAGTTACACCTAAAATTAGAATGGAAAGAAATACAAATATGATTTCAGTTTTTTTATAACTAAAATCTATAAGTTTATGAAAATTTCAAAAATATTAATACGTCTTTATATATGTTTATTTTCTTTAAAATCAAAACATATTAAGAAACGAAAGTTAAAATGTTAAAACTATATTAGTAGTTCCACATAGAAGTTGGTTAGAATATAAGAAAATATAAAAGTAAATTAGAGATAAGTGAATAATGTTGGAATTATTTTAGACAGAATGGGTGGAGTACAATTTTTATATTTTATTTAGGGATATAAATGTGAAATTTGAGTGGACTTAAATGTATAGGTAAGGTTTGTTATGGTCGGTAGATATTACGTGGAAAGTGTAGTTTTAAACCAAATTTTCCTTAGAAATTAAAACATGTGGTGCTGGTAAAGCAGTTATTTTCTAACTGAAAAAAGAACAAGTGAATACGTGAGTTTTACTTTTAAATATGTAAGAGTTATAAGAATGGTAAGAAGAGAACTTTAAATTTAATTAATTTATAAAATTTATTTTTAAGATAAGATTTTTATTCATTTATAAATAATAAATATTATTAAAATAAATTTTAATTTGATTTTAATACCATATTAAAAAGTGACTTTAAATCTAATTTAATTTTATATATTTTATGAAATTAGTTTATAAGATAAAGTTTATTTATATATTTTAAATTAATTTTATTTCTAATATAAAACTTTCAACCACAAGTGTTACATAAAGTAATTAGTGAAATAAAGACATTCTTACAATTTGGAGTTTGAAGGCTCCAAAGAAACGTAATAGAGCTTACAAGAGAAGTTATAGAGTTATTTCAGATTTTTATTTTTCAGACAGGGAAGCTAATATTTTTTGTTTGTAAGTCTTTTAAAGTTAAAAACATTTTTTTTCATGGATTTCATGGTTTAAAGCTAAAATAATTAGATATTATGAAATTGTATGAGATGTGGATCATAGTTTTAAAAGATGGTTTTAAAATAAAGTAGTGACAGTTTTTTTAAGTACTTATTTGAAATAAGATTATTCATGTAATTATAAAATTTAGACATTAAAAAATAGAATTGTTCATATAGTTTTAAAATTAAACATGTTTTCATCCGTAAAACTAGTTTTAAAAATTATGTTTGATTCTAAATTCAATTATATATCTATTTTGTTTATATATTTTATAAAAGAATGCAACGATTATATATATAAAATTTACGAATTATTGATTGGAAAAAATATTTTAAATACGTTCCAAAATGTATAAACGAAGTATGCATATAATTTACTATGAAGAGAAAATACAACTTTTAAAAATAATTAAAAAAAAACATATTTAATCTTAATTTTTATTATACCTTTTAAAAGTTACAAACTATACTTTCTCTTCCAAATCTCCCTAATCCCATATCGAGGGGATACAGAAAAATGACAAAATTTCAATTTCCATGTTTCATATCACCTATTTTCTTAAAAATTTCAAAACCAGACAAGAATTACTAAATTTGTTACAAATTTGGTAATATTTTGAACTTGTTTTATATTCTGTAACATACTTTTCTACCATTAATTTTCTTTTTGGTAGATACATATAGAAAGTGGTAAGCTTAATAAAGAAGCAAGTGTATGAGTTTGAAGATGATTGAATGAGACGTTAAATCCGTGAAGCAAAAGCGAATTTTGATGTTATGGCATGTGACGATACTCTTCCGAGGAATCACGAAGCAACCCTAATAATAATGCCACCATGGTTCGTTTCTGATTCTGCAAAACCTTCTTTTTCATCACATCAACAGGCATACCTTGTTCATATAATATTTTTTATATAATGCAAAAAGTGTTACTCATCATGATGGTAAAGATGGTGAAGTACATTTTCAGGTTCATTGATGGAAAATATCACTGTAACTCCGCGTTAGGTGAGTTCACGGAGTTTTAACTCGCACTCCGGTAACAATATCATGACCATGGACCAGTTTTTGAGACCTTGCACCAAATCTGGAAGACAAAATCAAGTTCAAATCTAGATGTTTCATAATTTTATTCACCATTGAATCCAAAGAAGCCACCTATTACGTAAGTACAAAAAAAAATTATATTTTTAACCCAATTCAATTCTAACTAGTTATGAATTCAATTAAACCTACTTTTCATAACTATAATCATCCCATTACAACTAAATTACTGTACCATTTAAATTGTAATACACACTACTCTCTCCATAATTAAATATAAGAAAAAAATAAATTTATAATAACATACTTAATATTTTTGTCTTAAAATATTCTTTGAAAGTTGGTATCAAGTTTTAATTTAAAAAATATATAAGTATTCTATATATAAAAAATTAAATATGTTTCTAATTCTTATATTTAAATGAAAAAAAAAATATATGACTCTCCATATAACAATCACTTATGTTCCATGACATTTAACCATAGTTATTTTAGATGTCAAATTAAAAATATTAAATTAGTTATTGATATACAATTATTATGTATATAATTGTTAATTACAATTATAATTTCTATCAATTTGTTTTTAGTATACTTAATTTTGACTATTGTTTAGGAATTAAAATTTAAGATAGTTTCATTACTTTTTTCTCTTTTTATCTTTTGATGTTTTTTTTGATAAAATTGTAACTAAATTTCAGTCTTTAAAATAGTTAGAAAAATTCTTCAAATTATCAATGAATTTTACCGACGAAAAAATTTGTTGAAATTTCTATTTTTTACCGACAGATTGGTGGGAAAATTCTCACTCTTTTTATTGATAAAAAATTTGTTGATAATGCATATTTCACTTATTAACAGATTTTTCGTCGATAATCTGTAGATAAAAAGAGCAAGAATTTTTCTGTCCATTTTTTCACTTATTGACAAAAAGATATGTCGGTAAATAAAATATATGTTAGCAACAAAAAATGTGTCGGTAAACCAGTTTTCATCTTTGTTCGCGAGACAGTTTTTTCTCTCTCACATATCTTATTCATTTGCGCGAGGCAGCTTACAAATCAGCAACCAAAAGAAATCAGCAACGCACTTCATCCCGAAATGGGATGAACCACTACGAGCTCTGTCGTCGGTAATCCCTTGTAACGCGTCGTCATCGTTTCACTAGTCGTTGCGACGCTTCGCACTTAGGCGCTGCTATTGAGGTGTCGCACCAAACTCAACCCCTTCTTCTTGTGAACTACCCAAAGTAGAGAGGGAAGAAGGAGTGACGCCTCTCCTCCTCGCATAGAGAGCCAGAAAAGAGAAGAAAAAAAAGAGAAGAAGAGGGTTCCCTATTGAATCGAACATTTCTAAGAAAAGGAAGAATGCCTTTTGTACGAGTAGAACTCCAAATGCTGGGTTTTTGGTTCGAGAAAAAAGAAAGAAACAAGGTTCTAGACTATGGATAAAAATATAAGAAAGAAGAAGGAGAGTACGCGAAGAAGAGAATCATATCACGATATTTTGTGACGAATTTATGATAATACTTTTACTGACGAATTTTTAATTTTTCATAAACCGTCGATCGATAATTTTAATTTAATGATTGATTTTATACCATATCAACGAATTTTGACCAGAAATTAATTTAAACTATTTTAAATACATGATCAAGCATAAACTAAATATATTCCTAAAACATTCATAAAACGGATAAATTATTCACTAAATCAATTTAAAAAAGAAAACTAATCGGAAAAGAATTTAAAAACTTAAGCTAATAACCTAATTTGATGATATGATTGATGGAAGTAAGAGTTTTACCATTTCATGCATACACTAAAAATAACATAGGTTCCGAGAATATTTACCAATGATTTTAGGTGATGAAAGTGTGTGATGTGTCATCTAATTCCTTTTGTCAGATGGGAAACAGAAAATCATAACAAAGTCAAAGGCCATCAACCTTATTCAGCAATTGCTGCAAATTCTATGAACACTTAAATATGCATAATTTGTTTTGATGAGAATTGAAATGATAGTCTTGGTGGACCCAATCACATTCACAAATATGACCATGCCTTATGTCATTAGACCAACCAAACCAATTCAACGCCTTTGATCTCACCAACCCCACCTTTCTCAATTATCCCACTTCACTCATTGCTTTTCTTAATTCAAATACCATTCAAAAATCACATCATTAACTCTATGCTTAAGACACCTTTCGAATCATTATTTCTAAGAAAATCTATTTCCTTTCTTAAATTCCTTTTCCAACCTAACAAAAAGTCATTCTTTATTTTTTACAACCGTAATTTCATAACGCTTACTTCTTATCAATTCATTCAATTTTTAATATTCTTTCCATTATTTCAATATAAATGATAACAAGATGTATATTTATTTAGAGACAGATAAGAACATGAATTAGAGTGTAATTATTTCAATTGACATGGTAAAATAACTGATACATAGAATATATAATTTAGAAAAAGAAAACAAGAGAGAAAAATTGGATAAAAGAAGATAAAAAGATCAAATAAATTACTATATATATAAAGATTATTTTTGTGTCCTTAATGACAAATGACGTAATAAAAGTTAAAAAATTGACAGCTTCTAGAGGAACTGCATTAGTTCACGAAAACCACGATGATGATGATGTTCGTGACACCACCCTATCATCATTAATCATGTTGTAGACAACGGTGTCGTTTCACCTACCAAACGTTCGAAAAGGCCAAGCCATAAAGCAAATCAACAAAATTACCCACTAATTACAATGTATTATTATGCTGCCAAGCTAATCAATCCAATGTGCAAGTACACATCACGTTATCATACTTATATATATATATATATACTTATATATATATATATATATATATATATATATATATATATATATAATATTTATATATAGTGCTTCCTTCCCATTTTCTATCGTCAACTTTAGTGCTCTTGTTTAGGTAACTAACCACACAGAGAAAGACACTCGGAGACCTTGCTGGACTTCAATGGCTGTCAAAGTTTATATTGTGTATGCTTCTTCACACCCTTTCCTTTTAACATAACGCCTTTTTATTTTATCTTAAGCTTTGTTTATCTTCTTCGTTAATTTCTGAGTTTGTACTGTCGTTGTCGTTATTGTTGTTTTCTTTTTATTACCTCCTTTATTTTTTTGGCCCCTTGTTTTGGCATTAATGATGATCAAGATGAGATTTCGTTTTCTGGGTTTTCTCCACCTCTCCATCGGGTTCTTAAATTTTGGGCCTTTTGAATGCCCACTGAAGATCTGGGGGTGTAGCCGCTTTCTTCGATCTGATGCGTTGTTGTTTTTAGCGTGGTCTATTCGCCATGTGATGGCAATTGGTTTGATCGCTTAGTTTTGTGGTTGTTGGCAGAATGGTGTTCATGTCACAGAATCCCTTTTGCGAGTTTCTTCTCTTGATGATTTTGTTATTTGAATTGTGCTGCATTTGGTTTGGTGGTAATCAGAATCATACTCTGCAGAAAAAATATTTTTCCTTGGTTTTGTTTATCTGATTATGTATTTGAATTTTACTGAAAAAAAATGTTGAACAATGGAAGTAAGACGTATATAGACTCCCCCATTATGTAATTTTGCAACGCAGCAACGTTGTCCATTTCTTTTGGATTTAGAGTACTGATCACCCTTAAGGATAAGAATATAAAGTTATGTTGTTTTTAGTTAGACTAGTGTTGAAGTGTTAAAGATTTACATTGAAATCAACATTTCTTCGCTCCTAGAAGTATGGTTGGGTTAAAATATTGTAAATATTTCTGTTCTTTAGTATGATGAAGAATGGCAATCGGTAGAAGCACTCATACCGACTTCTGCTTCTCAGTTGATTTGTTAGGGGATTTTTTTCTATATTATTTTTAATTTATCGAGCAAGCAATAGAGAGCTTTTGTTGATGATGTAATCTTTCTCTTGTGATACTCAATTAAAATCACATCAGACAAGATTTGGTTCATACAGTTTGGCAATACGTGTGAACACTGAACATCTCAAATTTTCTAATTTGAAGGCAGTATGAAGTTTGTTATTTTCATGTGTAGGGAAGTTGTAAAATTGAGAGAATGAATCCAAGTGAATAATTGATCAGTATGGCTTTTGAGATCTCTCATTTAAATTCTGAAGAATAAACCAATAGTTAATTGGTGTCACAATACTAAAGCAATACATGCATATGCCTGTTCATAAATACCCAACATCTACATCTACAGAAATCTACAACAAAAGATGTGCTTTTGGCTACTTTTGTTTTGTCACCCATCTAGCTGTTATGTTCATCAGAAAAATAAATATATCCATATGAGATGAAAAAATCAGATAATAAACTGGCTTTTATATTGCTCTGTATGTTTTTCTCTGAGATTATTTGTATTCAGTTATCTATTTGGTAATAGATGCTATCAAAGGTGGGGAAAGGATTGATATATAAGACAGTAAATTGATTTTCCAAGGTTTTGAATTTCTAAATATTTGTTTATGCCAACTGGTGAAATTTGTTAGTTTAAAATGAAGGAAATAGAAATTACAAAAGGAAACTAAGAAGCAATTGATTTTCAGATCAACCGATTCCAATTTTTGCAGGAATATATACTGGTTAGTGTTTAATAGTCTGTCTATAGTGCACTGCGATTCTCTAATGTTTTAAATGTTGAGTAGGATCATAATTTTCTCTCTGCTACACAATCATTTGGACTCTGTTCTAACTTCTAAAGAGGTTTTGCCATGATTTTTCTCATGGTTGAACTTTTAATCCGTGAGTTTGTTCACCATGATGTTTTCATTGAAGGTCCTACTGTCTCTTCTACGTTTGATAATTTCTCAGTGACCTACCTGGTTACGTTTGAGTTTAATTTCCACAGGCATGAGTGGAATTCATGTCACGAGTTCCTGTTCCATGTGCAACAATGCAAGCCATTATAATAAGTAACTTTCTCTGCGATAGTTTCTAAACTGAATCAAGCTCGACTATTAGGTCACTAAGGATATGGGGTTTATGTTTCCATGTTAATAAACAAACAGAAGTTGGCTGTATTTGCTAGAGGAGCAACATTGAAGTGTTTGATTGTTGGTGAAAATTGGAATTCTTAGATTACACATGAAATTTCTACAACTAATTGAGGAATTGGGTGTTTGGATGTTGAAGACTGCACTATTTATTCTTGCATAAGATCAATCTAAAATGATTGGAAACATAGCAATATTTTCTTTAGTTTTATGCAGTCTTGTTTTCATATAAATGTTATATTATATTTGTCATTTTAACCTTTTGTGTTCATGCTCCTGGCCACATGTTTTGTTGATTCGAAGTTCCTTTCTTTTTTATTGTCCACAACAAATTCTATTTCATTAATGAATTGAATTACTGAACATGTTTCTGGTAGCTTTAATTACAATATAGTTTTCTTGCTTTGACAGGTATTATTCCATGTATGGACATGTTGAGAAACTAGCAGAAGAGATAAAGAAAGGAGCTTCTTCTGTGGAAGGTGTTGAAGCAAAATTATGGCAGGCATGTATTTATGTTTCATAATTTACATTTCATGTTCATTCCATTGTGTCATGGCATGAAATTACAGATCGGGAGCAACATCAGCTCCAGAGCTGAGGCTCATTCCTCTTTAGTGTAAATAAATGCAGTAAATATAAATAACCTATCGCACTGTTAGCTTCACCTTCATAGCTTGAAATTACAAATGGTGAGCAACATCAGTTCCAGAGTTAAGGCTCATTCTTCTGTGGAACAAATCAGTGCATTAAGAAATTAAAAAAAGAAAAAAAAGAATACTTATGTATCAGCTATTGCTCTGTTATTTTGATATTTTTGATTTTCAATTCAACGTTATTGTGCTTGCCTTTGAACTGCTACATGAAGAAAATAAGAACTTGTTTTTGAATAAACTTCTTCTCAAACACTTGTATAAAAAAACTAAATAGAAATAAATAAGTTTATCTTATAAGTAAAAGTTATAAGGTAAAATCAGTTTTTCCTACAAGTGCATATGAATAAGTTTGTCTAAACAGGAACGTGGATAGCTTCAGACGTTCTGTTGGCTAAATTCCTCTACTGTCACCATATACTCCGATTTCCATGTACTTTCAGATAATTATCTTTATCCATTGTCTCTTCTAGTTCTATGGCTCCAATGTTGTTTCAAGATCGCAAGAGGATCTCATTCTTCAGTTTGCAAATACTTATTGTGTGATTAATTTTTGTATAGGCTACAGTGTCTTGGAACAAAACCCTGCTCCAAAATTCATTCTTGCTGAACTTTTTCCTGTCAGTGAAGATGGTAATTAAGGATTTTTAATAGAACTTGCTGTCTTTGATGAAACTGTGAACAGGTACCTGAGACACTGCCCAAGGAGGTGCTTGGTAAGATGAGTGCACCACCCAAGAGCGATGTACCAATCATTACCCCAAATGATCTCTCTGAGGCTGACGGCTTCGTGTTCGGATTTCCAACAAGATTTGGAATGATGGCTGCTCAGTTTAAAGCCTTTCTAGATGCCACAGGAGGTTTATGGAGAACTCAACAGCTTGCAGGAAAACCTGCTGGAATCTTCTACAGCACCGGTTCTCAAGGTGGTGGCCAAGAGACTACCGCGTATGCACCCTCTTACCTTCGGTTTCTTGATCCATTATCAAGATAAATAAAATACTAACATGTTGAAGTTTGTTGAATCCATGACAGGCTGACTGCTATCACTCAGCTGGTTCATCATGGAATGATATTTGTTCCAATCGGTTACACGTTCGGTGCAGGCATGTTTGAGATGGAGAAAGTGAAAGGTGGAAGTCCATATGGTGCCGGAACTTACGCCGGTGACGGCTCAAGACAGCCAAGTGAGCTTGAGTTGGAGCAAGCATTCCATCAAGGGAAGTACATTGCAGCCATCACAAAGAAGCTCAAGCAAGCTGCTTGATAATGCCTTCACATATAGACATACTACTACTATTGTTAAACCATACCAAAGTATTGCTTGAAAATCATCACCCATTTTTTAGTCTTGAAATATATTGAGCTTTACTTTTCTGTGCTTGCAAGTGATTTTTTGTTTCTTCTCATTATCGTAAAGGAAATGCTTTGTATGCGTGTTGCAGTGGATGTTGGAATTTGTTGAATGATGAAAGTTTGTCTGTCTCAGTCTTGTTCTTTCGTGCTAGGCTAAACAATATTTGTTCCCAGCTTTTGTATTACCCCATTAAGCTCATAAATATTGCAACAGGTTTGAGTTCTATATGGGCTTTATTATTACTAGCCTAAACTAAAGCGTGACAATTTAAATATATCTATAAATTATTTAAATTTTAAAAGTAATAATTAAAAGAGTAAAATTAGAAAAATAAAAAGTGTAATGATTAATAAGGTAAAATTGCAAAAACAAAGAAGACAACAAGTGTATCCTTATATAGTTATTGATTATTTTGTACATGGATAAGATTCCGTGAATCTATTGCTACAACAACAAAATTTTCATGGAAAAAGATCAGAAAAGTAGCAGTGTGTATGGGTCGGAAAAGATCTAATACCAAAGTTACCAATTAAAAGTAATAAATTACTCCTTGTTACTTAATTTTTCATAATAACATTTGACAGTACTGAATATATATTTTGCTCAAATTCGCGTTAAAAAAAGTTTTTTTTGGTTCGTTTGATATATCTTTATCTATGCCAGAGTATAGCACATTATAATAAATATCTTTTCCATTTGGGTTATATTAAAGATAAATTACCCATCTTAAATTCTTTGTTGAAAGCGATCTGGTGAGATTACGATGTGTAAATTGGCATCTTATCCCCATTCCTCGCTAATTCTCAGTTCCATTTGGGTTGATTTCTTAGTTTCTTTTCCACTATTTTACACAAAATAAAAAAATTAATAATAGTTATGCATTAGATTGAAATAAATTTATAAAATAGGTGATTTATACATAAATAAAATTTAAGTAATGTACTGAAAGAATGAAATTCGAATGCGTCCTATCCATGCGTCTGACACATATTAGACATTGTAATATATACAGACGAAATGTTCAATTCAAAATAAATAAAAAATATATTTTAACACATAAATTTTTTATATTTATTTGATATTACTTTTTTTATTTTTATAGTATATATTAAATGAAAGTAAATATGCATCATTTTATAGTTACTTTTTAAAATATTTTCTTTTTCTAACAATTTTATCACCATTCGAACATTTTTTTAATAAAGAAAAATGTAATGATTTTTTAAAAACTTATAATTATAAAAATAAAAAACAAATTTTATATAATCACAAACATTTAGATTATATATCATTTTGAAAATATAAATCTTCATTGTTATTTTAAATAATTCACAATTAATTATCTAATATATAGATTTGAATCCTCACGTTCTACATTATGGGTCAAATAGAAGTTCATATTCATAAAATACGTATAGAAATTATTGTGGATCAAATAACATTAAAATCATGTATTTTTTACCTGGTGATTTAATTGGACTAAACATTTTTTTAGAAGAGTCTGTCTGTTATGGAGTTGTATTAACATCATGCTACATGTCGGGTGTCCATGTTAGTATGATGCTACATAACAAAAATATTCCGATGAGAGAAGAACATTGGTGGTCCTTTGTCTTTGTTGTGAATGAAATCTAGTGTCATGTGATACAAAGATAATTTTGGTGTTTTGGTTTTGGTCCACTTTGCTCTAATTTTCTTTTTCCCTTCCTATATCATTAGTATGCATCAATGGGTTTCTAATTCTGGCTTTGCAGCATCTTGTTCCGTCATTTCATGACAAAAAGTGTCTGCCCTCATATCTTTTCTCAACTAGCTAAGCTAGCCACACTCATGAATTTCAGCAGCAACTTCTTTTTTTTTGGATTCCGATGACACGGTCGTTTTCAAGCATGATGAACAGACCTGACATTTACACATGACGCGCAGAAAATAAACTTGGAATCGAATCTTTACGCAACTCATGTCATATTATGCACCCTAATCATACACATAATTAACCTCATTCTCTTCTTTGCTTCTTCAATTTTCAAAACCAACGTAATAATTTTTATATGACATAAATTTGAGGAATCCTTAGACAGTATACGTACACAAATAATTTCATGATTATATTCCTTCCCTTTTGTCTCTATACACAAACTTTGGTATCAATCACTTTCGTTGATTATCAATCATGTTATAGAATTATGCGACATATGCTATTATAAACAATTAAACGAATTTTCTTTTCGGTTAAAGAAAAAGGTGCCAAAAATAATATACTGCTAAAAACTTATTTCTGTTATTCCTTCATTGGAATATTATACAGATGAAAGATGAAGCAAATGAATCACATAACGAAGACAAATTTTGTTGAAAGTAATTAAGGCTTATAAGATGCAGTGTGGAGTTGCATGATAATATTAATCAACTTAATTAGTTTAACATGACAATGATTAAAATGCTATGATTTGGTAGAGAAGGTAGAAAGTAAGATTTAGTTAAGTAGTTCTAATCAGAAGGGCAGCATCAGCCTGGACCAGAATAAAACCGTTTGAAATATCTCTGGCCAATAGCTGCAGAACCCTAACAAAAGTTGCTGGGTTTAAAGATATACCAATCATGTAGATTTAAAATCTCAAGACAGCGGTATCATATTCTCTTCTTTCTGCTATTTTGTCACTGTTCTTGGTATCACTCGTTGTTTTTATAAATATAATACAATAAAAGGAAGAATAAGATTTGGTTATATGTAGATTTATCAGTAAAAAAAGTGCACTGGAGAAACCATGTTATGACAGATCAGCTAAACTATGCTCTTGTTTTGGTTGAAAGTAAGACATGATTGATTTTGATAACGTTCATGAGAGTGGAATATGTGTGTTTAAATTCATTGGTTATATGTTAGGGTGTGTACGCAATGAAAAGAATTGATTATAAAATAGAACAAACAGGCCCTAATGAACAAAGCTTTAGGGGTGATTCTAAGTAGAAAATGTCCTTTCTCTTTAAACCTAAGGTACACATAAATATTGATTTATATGTACGTTGGTTTTGAAATTTTGGGGGGTGGTGTTGATTTTTGGTAGAAAGAAGAAGTAGATAATGACAGGCACATATGAGGAGGAGCTATAAGTCCTAATCCAGAAGTCTGAAGAGGATATAAATATTTATGAATTTCCTCTTCTTTCTACACATACTTCCAATGGAAGGCCATCTATGTGGCCATTCGGTATAAAGCACAAAAGCATGTGAAAAAGCATCTTCAACACATAAATATCTAATTAATCTTTGAGAAAAATAAAACATTTGATTTGAAAAAAAATTAAAAACCCTAAAAGGGGGAGTGTGGGCCAGCTTCTGACTTCCACTTACTTATTCCAAAGACATAAACAAATAAAAAGTGAGGTTTCCAATCAAATGACGCATCCCTTCACTCACTCTTGTGTTCTATACTCCAATGATTCTCTCAATTAAAATTCCTTTTTCTCTTGAGTTAAAGGTAGGTAGTGCCAGCTCTATTCACAATATAGCAACAACAAATAATAAAGCTCCTTTATCTCTGCTATAACAAAAATTTCTCTCCCTCTTGTTTAGTCTTGGAAGTAAGAATTTTCAGTATATTCAGCATTTTTGTCATGCTTAATTAATCCCACTATTCTAAGCACAATTCTGCAATTATTACAACAACTTATTCTGCTCCCAATGGTCCCAATATTTCCCAAACACTGCATAATTCTGAATGTAGTTGGTCCAACAATGGCTATCTTTTGAAGGGTCATTTCCCTTTCTTTCTCTTTCAAACACATTTTCTCCCTTCTCTTTTTTATACATCTTTTCCACTCTCCAGCAGAACTAACTACCTTTACATATTTATGTGGGCTTCCGTGTCCTCTTTCTTGTTTCTCTTTTCTTTCATCATATCATTCCCAACTTGGCCAGGTGTGTGACAAGGTACATGCATGTCCTAGCTACCTACTTGCAGGATATTGGTTCCGTGTCCCAACTCTCCATCCATCTATATTATTATAATCATTAGGGCAAAATGTGTTTTAACTTCTTTAATTTCCATCCAAATACTTTTATAATTACTGAATTTCATCCCTCACTTTCAACCATATATATAGGTTTCACAAACAAGATGAAATTCATCAATTATAAAAGCACAAAGACCACAATCCTTCTTTAAAAAATATGGACTAAAACATCTTTTCATCAAAAATTTTCAGACTTAAAACACATTTTACCCTTATTATTATTGCTATCTGGAAACTCCTCCGAATGTTGGTGTCCAAAAATCCACTGTTGTTTCATGAGTTACTGGGAATGTGCTTGAAACAGGCACCAAGCATAGCCCTCGGCTTCTTAGATCCTGCTTTGGACCCTCAGTTTCCTTACATTTACCAGAATTCTGCATCAAAAGCCAAAATATGCATTATAATTTGCCAAATTTGGAAAAAGTTTATCAGCATCAGTGCCTGAGAATCAAATCTTCATCTTTTTTTTTATCTGCATCTTACTCGCCCTTTCCTATCTCTTTCCTTTCCCTTCCTATTAGAGTAATGCTTATTTCACATTTTTTCTTCTTTTACCCTCTTTTTCATATATATCAAATCTTTTTTAAGAGAAGAGAGAGACAAAAAATGTCATGTACTATGAGTGCATTATGCGAAAGCATATGATATAACAATGATTCAACATTACAGTGGATATAAGACATGTAAGAACCAAAAACCAGAAAAACATAATAGACATAAATTATGAGATAAGAAAAGAGAGAGAAAGATGTAAAGACGAAATGCATGATGGAAAGAAAGATAAAGTATATGTATATGTTTATAATTATTCGGTTAACAGTTTAACTAAATAAATTTGTTAGTGTAGTAATTTGAGATATTTACATTAAATATTTAGTATAATAGTTGTACAAATAATTTACCTTCTGTTAAACAAAGTTCATGCAAACTTAGAAATTTTTAATGCTTACATGTGCTGAAGGTCTGTAATGGAGTGAAGAAAAACTATAACAACGACGTTAAAAATATCAGGATTGTAACTAAAGTGAAATTTAGGAGAGAAAGTTGATATTTAAAAGAGGGTCTATCACTACTCATTTAGAGATTGAAAGAAAGAAACAAGAGATTTAATTGCAGTATCTTTAGGTAAGTATGGTACCTGTTGAATCTGTATTGGAGCTCCAGTTTTCATATACGGTGTACTTAAGGCCTGCAGAAAAAGAAAAACGAAAAAATATAGCTACAAGATGAAAGTCTTGCCACTATTTCTAGTTTTTTAATAAGAATATCTTAATGGGTTATGGGACTTACAGTGACCTGTTCGTGGAGGAATTTGATGTATTCAATGGCTTCAGAGAGCACTGAGGCTGTATCAGTCTGACACAATATACAACAGAGTCTTAATCTTTTATCTATAATAATTATACTAATAAAGCAGCATTATCAAAACTGCTATGATCATTTATTTATTTTCCTTATCCGCACTTATTATATCACATAAATTCACAAATGAAATGATCATCAATAAATAAGCTGAAGATAATTTTATTGGAAGGCCACCTTTCCGAAAGGCGACACCAATTGTTGGAGTGCAGTGATTCTGTCCCCCATCTTCTCTTTTCTCACCTAAGAGGCAAGAAAGTAGAATTACAGGTTCACATCCATGTTTATGGATTCAAAGGAAAGAAATAAAGATAAAGATAAAAAGTTTAAAGCTTTTTCCCTTCTTGTTAAAAGGTTAGTTGCACTTATTGTACCTTAAAAGCTGGCATAGGAGATGGTGTTTCGTTACGGGTCCTTTTGGGTGCTGGCTCATTCCCACTTTTCTTTCCCACAGTACCAGACTCCCTAGCTTCAGATATATTCTGCAAATTAAAAACCATGCCTATATCAATTAAATCTAAACTTTACTTTACACCACATCCAATGCAGTACTTCAATTAAACCCTAATACCATATATAATACTGCATAATTAATAAGGCTCTGTAGAGAATATATACACATGTATCAATAAATTTTACAACTTGGTGTACGTATGATGTTTTTAAACTATGTTGTCATGTTTTGTAGTACTAAAGAAATAGTATACCTTAGACTGTACTTCGAAATTTGGCGTAGAGAAGGGGGGTTGCAATGAAGGGAAGAAGCTGGACCGAACATCTTTGAAGTTTGCAGCCTCAGAAGCGTTCCAAAAGGGTGCGTTGTTAGTGAAATGCAACTGGTTATTGGGTGGTTGTTTTGGAGGTGAACCTCTCAAAAATTGAGGAACTTTGGACCAGGAAGGGATGAGTTCATTATTAGAGTTTAATCCATAGGTTGTTGGGTATGGAAAACTCATGGAGCGGTTCTCAAAGGAAGAAGGTTGTTGGTTATTGTCATCAGGTCCCAATAGTCCTTGCAATATTGAAGGGGTCCCATATAAGGCTGAGGAATCCATCTGAAAGTTAGAAGAGGGTAACCCTTGGCTTGTCACTGTGCTGTCCCCAGAACTATATTGTGGACTAAACTTGCTTTGATCCAAGGAGAAACCCCTATTCACTTGCTTGAACTCATTCGTTGAAGATTCTGTAGAGAACATCTTCTCTGACCTCCATTGAACTTGTTGAGACAACTCCACCCCAGTTTCTTGCTGAAAATTTGTTCTTGATGAGCTCAAGTTCTCTTGCAACATCGATCTGAAACTATTCTCCGTACCCTTCTCTCCTCGTCTATCACCATCGAACAAACACAACCACAAAAGAAAACTCACAACATAAATACCCCTTGAAGATTGATAAACCATTTACTCAACTCTATCATGCTATATTGCAGAGTTATGAAAAATATAACAAGAATAAAAGCCTTTTCCGATACCTGCTACATAGATCACACACCATGTTATTTGACACGGTTAAAAACCTGATTTTTAAAGCTATTATTTTCAAAAATAATAAAAATATAGCAAAAGAGACGAAAATGTGTTCTTTTTTAGTGGGTTGGTTTGATTGTGTTGGACTTTACACAGATTGCATGCACTTACAACAAAGATGCCTGATTCCAATCCATGGCTTGGGATGAGAGGCCTAGACCCATCATATGCAAGTTGGGGTCAGTGGAAGTTGTAGAATCTGGGGGTTGAAGCTTATTCTGTGAGTCATGAAAAACCACAGAAGAAGAATCCATGGAAGACCTTGGCTTCATGTCTGCCATATCTGAAGCTTGCCAAGCATAGTTTGCTATGTTGGTGATGGCAGAGGAAGATGACTGTGACGCCCCGCTTTCATACCTGACGTTCCTTGCTGTGTCCCACCAGTTTCCACTTGCCTGAAATTGATCATCTGCCATGGTTGAAGAATCCAAGAAATGTTGTTTGCTTCAGCCTCCACTGTGTATCTATAAACTAGAAAATAAGTGTTAAATGATGAGAACTAAACTATGGTGCTACAAGGACTGCATCAGATTCTTCAAAGGTGTGTCTATGTGTGTTGTGTTTTGTTGTTTGAGAAAAATGAATGGAAAACGGTTCGCTGCTTCTCAGTATTTATATTATCGGCAGCTGAAGAGAGAAAGTGCATAAATGAGAATGAATGAATGAATGAGAAGAGTAACTGACTAACCGGATTATGGTTGACACTTTCATAATTCAAAGGGGTCATTGATAAGACACTGGAATTTAATTACATCTTCAGTTTTTTCAAATTCAATTTGGCTTTTTCCTTTATCTTATTATTATTATTTATTATCATTAATTAAGAATTAAATTCTTCTTAAATTTTACCACTTTTAATTCTAGTGTTAATATATTAAGTAATTGTTTCAATAAAGACTCAATTAAAGACATTTACTCAAGACTTAATTGAATTTGTTATTATTATTTTATAAGATGTTTTAATTTTTCTTTTTTCTTTTTTTAAGCTGTTCTCAGCTTCTAAAGTACAAATTGTGAATAAAATGAATTTTATTGAAAACTTTTATAGATTATTCTTAAAAAAATCATGAAATAATAATCAAATTTAGAAAAAAAACATAACTAATCATTATATTTATTAAATTTTAAATTATTTTATAAACAAAATTATTAGTATCTAAACTAATCTTATTATTAATTAAAAATTATAATTCATTTATGAATTAAAGTTTAAATAATCTCTAACATTTACTTATTATTGATTCTAAATTAATCATTAATTAAAAAATAGAAACTAATTTAGAAGTAAATAACTAATTAATCTTGGTGACTAATTTAATTTTAATTCATATATTAGTAATAATTTTTTTATTAATAATAGAACATATTTTAAATATTAATAACTTTTAGTTTATAAGTCAATATAATAATTAATTATTTTGTTCTTTAAATTAAATTGTTATTTAGAAATTTTTTTATGATGTATATAAATAAAATTTAGGAGTATTATGTTGTTCATGAATCATGATCTCTAATATAAATAGTCCCTTTCATTGGAACGTAAAAGTTAAAAAATAAAAATAAAAAAAATGGGGGAACTTGTCTCTTTTATAATTTTGTGTTTCGAATTAAAACTTGCCGTTGATAAAACAACTGTTAGATTTGATTTAGTGCAGTCAAAATTAAAACAAAGTGGAACAATATTTATCATACAAAATATAAATTGTGATGAAAAATTTTGGTATTTTTATTTGATTAAAATTAGATATAAAATTAATGCTGACAAAATATTTAAAAAGTTAAAAACAAATAATTAATGTAAAAATAGCAGACATAAAAAGAGTAAATAATAATTAAATAAACTCAATAAAGAAAAAACTTACACAGTATCAAAAGAATAAAAAAATAATTGAAGACTCCAGAAGTGTAAATCTTAAAAATAATTTCAAATCAACGAACAGTTAATTCGTTCACATTTCTATATACAAAACAAAGCTTTTGCTTTTGAAAAAAAAAAATTCTACAAAATAGACTAGTTAATCTCATTAATAGAAATATATTTGAAATCTATTTTTTCTTTATTTCATGATTTAATTTCATGAATTCTGGTTATATTGCCACATAATTCTGGTTATATAGCTAGTAAAATAATTGAAAAAGAAAGCATGTATTATTGGACTGGCCTGGCTCATCCCAGGTTGCCTCTTCTAGGATTCTACAGAAGTTTTGCTTCCTTTAACTATTTTTGTTGAGTTAGGTTGCATTCTTTATTTCTTTTTTTTTCTTTTTTATTTCTTTTTTCCGAAGGATTCTATTCATTGTACTTTAAGCATCACTACTGTGTTGTTAACTTTTTGTCAAACTACTTCTCCAGATTTATCTATATTGCCACCACAGATTTGTGAAAAAAGTTAATGATTAAACTACTCATTTAAAACTCTAAAATATCACTTTACTCTTAAAATTACTCTTTTTTTTATTCATATACCTATATATATATATATATATATATATTTTATGACAAAAGAGTATAAATATATAACCATACATGCCTTGTTCTTTCTTTAAATTAGAATTTAGAATGCCAAACAAAAGAAAAACTAAAAAGAAAAAGCCGAAGACGCTCTTGCCAATGATTATTTCCTGCAATGGCAGTTTACTTTTCTTCATTTGTTTTTTCCTCCATTAATGGCATCCTTCTTGTGAATTTCAGTAACAGTAATCATACCTTTTACCATTAGATGGTTCAAATTTATATGCATTTTTAAATCTCTTTTAACTCTAATCAAAATCTAGTTAACCTTTTATTATTTTACTTTTTTTTAGATTTTCAAAAACATTAATATAGGAAATTCATAGACTGCAAAAGGGTTCGATTTAAAAATAAAAAATAAAAAACAAAACCATTGACATAATCAAAGGTCAAAAGTGGTACATAAACTAAAAATAAGTCAATGTAATATTTACTAGTAAATCAGCACTAAGTAATTTATAAGTATGACAATAAATAGTTGCTGGTTGGTGTAGTGTTACCTTAATCTTTTCAACTAGTCAACTTTTTTGTTTTTGATAAGCATGATTTTTCATCTTTTAAAATAAAAAATACGTTGACCTATGTAAAGTTTGTTACATGATGATGACCTAATGGAACACTGGGTAATCATGAAAACAAGTCAGCTTCATTATATGGTTTAAACAGGTTTTGTTATCAAAAAAGATATTTAAGGACGCCCTAATTACAAGATAAAGATGCTTTTTAAATCTACATTTAACTGGCGCAACAGTGTATTGGGCATTAAGTACATATATACGTGTTGACCTAAAGTCTGAGATTCTTTATTAGATTAATTAGAACATGATTACATAAAAGAAAAACCAGCTGAGAGTTCAAGGGTTCTGCTTTCGTCTTTCGTTATTGCTTCGTGTCTACTGGGTGCAGTTGTGCGGTGAAATAATAATAATAAAATTGAAACTAACAATCATTATTGTATCTTGACATAGTAACTTGAGATATTTTATACAAGTTACGAGTCAATTCATAATAATAATTTTAGTTTTTTCTTTTTATATTATACATTTTACTTATTGATTTTCAGCTATATACTTAATTGGATTACTTACGTAATAATAAAAACTAGGTTTAATATCTCAATAGGTTCCTATTTTCACCCAAAATTTCAAATAGATCCTTTTCTTTTCCGGCATCTTAATTGAGTCCTTATTTTTGTAAAATTAAATCAAATAGGTCCTTTTCGTCAAATTGAAATGACGCCGTTAAGACATTTCACTGCAGTGGAGGTTTAACGGCGTCATTTCAATTTGACGGAAAGGTTCTATTTGATTCAATTTTACAAAAATAAGGACTCAATTGAGATGCCGAAAAAGAAAGGGACCTATTTAAAATTCTGGGTGAAAATAGGAACTTATCGAGACATTAAACCTAAAAACTAAAAAGTTAAAATATAATCAAAGAATAAGATATCATTAAAGAGTGTTATTCCTATACCTCACGTGTCCTGCACTTTCTAATTGACAGTTTTATCCTTCATTTAATAAAATTTGAAAATGATAGTTTAATGATCTTTCAATCACTAACAACCTTAAACATGTACTCTAACCTCCAACAACCCTTAACCCTGTACTATATCTCCTTGTATGCATCCCGACTCATTTTTCCACTGTTAACCCTGTACTTTAACCCCTGCATGCACATAATGTCATTTCTCCATTGTTCCATTTCTTTCTTGTTTCATTTGTAAGAGGTTATATTCTGAAGGTAGTGGTACATTGGTTGTGATCAATTGGCGGCTGTGTCGTGGTGTTTCTTGGAGGAGAAAGGTGCTGGAAAATATTAGTTGGTTCCAAAGTCATTGAGGAGATTAGTACAAATAAGGTAGTAGACATTAGCACCCTTAACTGGCATTGGAGCTTTGGTTAAGGGTGCACCGGCGATCGGATGTCAATTATGTACTACTGTAGTTCGAAGTTCGACAACCGCACTTCGAAGTTCGGTAGCCCTCAACCGAAGTTCAGTTGTGTAGTCTGCGCGAGTTATTTAATCTTTTATATACATTATGCTTTTTTTTATTATTTGTTTAATCTTTTTATATTTGTTTATTTAAATTGCAATATTTATATATTAATCATATTATTTTAATTATTTTGTTTTTTAATTTTTTTTATTTATGGTCTATTAGTTAATTTTGTAGAATTTTTATACAGTAGTTAATTTGGTGTCGTTATTAAATATTTTATATTTGTTGTTGATAGAGGGAGTACAGTGTTAACTAAACTCAATCCCTGTGATGTTTGTTTTTTATTATGACAATACATTATTAATAAAAACACATGTATGTGTACATGCTTATTGTGAAATATGAACATATTGTGTTTATCACATTTGATTGACATATATGCACATATTGTGTTTATCACATTTGATTGACATATTGTATTGATTGATGCATACTATTGTGTTTATGAAATGATTATATCTGTGTATGTACAATATATGTTTTGGTGATATAAAAACCACATGCACAAAAACATATCTGCATGACTTAATCGATTACAGTGTTGTGATAATCAATTAAGGTCATTAAACAACTTGAGTTTTAAACTGTGACAAAATAATTAGTTTTGAATCGATTACGTTAAGTGATGTTTCGGTGGATAATTTTGGGACCGAAAGACTAACCTGTTGACATGTCTGGGTCGCTCGCTCACTTCCAAACTCCTGCTATTGGCCGATCGGTGTTGGCACAAACCGACCGGTCTTCCTCTTGACGTGGGAGGATGTACCTGCAAAAGATACTCCGACGCTCAAGTTAGGCGTGTGGTTTGAAGAGTCTCGACTCTTGGTTGAATATTTAGTGAATGATCCTCGTAGCGTAGAGTGAATAGTGTAGTATAAGTGGAACGTACCTGGCTTTTGGCCCTGGCTTTGTATTTATAATTTACCTCATGGATCCTAAGCTGATATAAGCCCAATAAAATATAAACAGAATAAGATATAAACAGATTACCTGAAAATCCGGTTGGTTGTTTATAACCTTAACCGCTTAAAATATCTAAGATATTTTATCCAATAAATATCTTACTGTACATTATGCCCCCCAAGTCCGAGTTAAGCGTTCGGCTTTAGCCGTGGTTAACTATAGGACTTATGAGTTTGAGGGAGGTTGTGTTTGGCGTTTACTGTATTGGAAAGATTTTGCCACGTAAAGACAATCCGAGGGCGTTTTGCCACTCGTCTTTTAACATGAACCGAGAGAGATTTACCTCTCGGTCTTCAATATTAACCGAGGGTGTTTTATCGCTCGACCTTCGACATTAATCGAGCGGGATTTACCTTTCGTCCGTCAACAGGAACCGAGAGGAATTTACCTCTCGGTCTTCAACATTAACCGAGAGGGTTTTACCTCCCGACGATCGACATTAACCGAGCGGGATTTACCGCTCGTCCTTCAACAGGAACCGAGAGGAATTTACCTCTCGGTCTTCATCATTAACTGAGAGGGTTTTACCTCTCGATGATCGACATTAACCGAGCGGGATTTACCGCTCGTCCTTCAACAGGAACCGAGAGGAATTTACCTCTCGTCTTCAACATTAACCGAGAGGGTTTTACCTCTCGACGATCGACATTAACCGAGCGGGATTTACCGCTCTTCCTTCAACAGGAACCGAGAGGAATTTACCTCTCGGTCTTCAACATTAACCGAGAGGGTTTTACCTCTCGATGATTGACATTAACCGAGCGGGATTTACCGCTCGTCCTTCAACAGGAACCGAGAGGAATTTACCTCTCGGTCTTCAACATTAACCGAGAGGGTTTTACCTCTCGACGATCGACATTAACTGAGCGGGATTTACCGCTCGTCCTTCAACAGGAACCGAGAGGAATTTACCTCTCGGTCTTCAACATTAACCGAGAGGGTTTTACCTCTCGACGATCAACATTAACCGAGCGGGATTTACCGCTCGTCCTTCAACAGGAACCAAGAGGAATTTACCTCTCGGTCTTCAACATTAACCGAGAGGGTTTTACCTCTCGACGATCGACATTAACCGAGTGAGATTTACCGCTCGTCCTTCAACAGGAACTGAGAGGAATTTACCTCTCGGTCTTCAACATTAACCTAGAGGGTTTTACCTCTCGGCGATCGACATTAACCGAGCGGAATTTACCGCTCGTCCTTTAACAGGAACAGAGAGGAGTTTACCTCTCGGTCTTCAACATTAACCGAGAGGGTTTTACCTCTCGACGATCGACATTAACCGAGCCGGATTTACCACTCGTCCTTCAACAGGAACCGAGAGGAATTTACCTCTCGGTCTTCAACATTAACCGAGAGGGTTTTACCTCTCGATGATCGACATTAACCGAGCGGGATTTACCGCTCGTCCTTCAACAGGAACCGAGGGAAATTTACCTCTCGGTCTTCGATTTTGATCTAGAGGAGCTTCCTAGTGAACGGACTTTACCATTCGGTCTTTGAGAGAGCTTTAACTCTCTGCTTTGATCTAGGAGTGCTTCCTAGTGAACAGGCTTTACCGTTCGGCTTTGAGAGGGCTTTACCTCTCTGCTTTGATCTAGGAGTGCTTCCTAGTGAACGGGCTTTACCGTTCGGTCATTGAGAGGGCTTTACCTCTCTACCGAGCGGGATTTACCGCTCGGTCTCAGACTTGAGCTTTAGTATTGACGACGAAATTCTTGGACGAAACTGGTAACTAATGTTCGAGCATGAATTGCTTGGTTTTATTTATTTCATAATGAAAATTTAAGAAAATAACAAAAGTATAAATCAAGAATTTAAATATGACATTAATAGAGTTTGGGATTCCTCTCTTCAGTTTATACTTCCACGAACCGATCATTCACGATGACGACTGGGACTGCGATAGTCTCGCCTTCGTTCGTCCTTCCGATACGTTAGTTCGGGACTTCTTCTTGTTTCTTGTATGTACTTACAGAGGTGTCCTGCCCGAATGAGACGTTCTATTTTGTTTTTCAGCGTAATGCATTCTTCTGTAGTATGCCCACGATTTTGATGGAAATGATAGCTCTTCCTTTCATCTGCGTATCTTGGAGATGGTTTCGTGTGGAGTGTGAGAAGTTCAGTGTTTATAGCTTCTTCTAGAACGTTTGCCCAAGGTGTGTTGAGGGTTGTATAGTGATGAAACTTAAACGTTCGGGGAGATTCCCCGGTTTTACCATTATTGTTGAACGGTCGTTTACCGTCCTTTCTACCTCCAGTTGCCTCAGCTTCTTGTTGTCGCTTTCTTTGTGAGATTCACATATCCTCCATGCAGATGAATTCTGCTATTCGTTCTTGGAGCTCCTCCATAGTTTTTGGCGGTCGTGCATATAATTTTTCAGCAAAATACCCTGGTCTTAGACATGAAGACAAATTGGTGATGATAAAAGACTGATTTACCTCTTTAACTCGCTGTGCAGTTTCAATATACCTTTTCATAAAGGCCTTCAAAGTTTCTCCTTTATCCTGTTTAGTATTTACCAATTCCGCTAGTGTTACTTCCTGATTACGATTGGCGGCGTATTGCCTTCGAAAAAGGGTTTCCACCGTGGCGAAGCAATCCACTGTGTTTGGGGGGAGAGTGTTATACCACTCTAATGCTTCGTCCTTGAGTGATAAGGAGAAGGCTCTGCACATAATTGGATCACTGTCCGTGTAGAACACCATTGCATTGGTGAAAAGCCGGAGATGATTATCGAGATTTGCCGAGCCATCATACTTATCCAATACATGAGGATTCTTCTTGGGCATTGGAGTTTGCATGATGGCTGCCGTGAAAGGGAGTAGACTGGAGGGCCGATCGGTTTGCAAGGGGGATGAGTCTCTCCTTCCCTGACCGTTCAGGTCAGTATGCCGAGATGGCTGCTGATTACGACTTCCATCGTTATCATTGTGATGGTTGTTACCCCGATCGGCCGTGGACTCCGAGTGTTGAGCTGAGCGTTCAGTACGACCTCGCTCTGCTCTCAATATTGCAATTTCCTTTGCGTGCCTTCGTTGCATCTCTTGTTGTGCTTGCGTCTGTGCTTGTATGGTTCTGGCTTGTGCCTGTATCTGTGCCTGCATCTACGCTATCAAATCTCTGGTGTTTTGTTCTTCCTCCATGCTCCTCGTGGTCACCATTGGGTTTGACGCTCGGCCCCACGGTGGGCACCAAAATGTTTCGGTGGATAATTTTGGGACCGAAAGACTAACCTGTTGACATGTTTGGGCCGCTCGCTCGCTTCCAAACTCCTGCTATTGGCCGATCGGTGTTGGCACAAACCGATCGGTCTTCCTCTTGACGTGGGAGGATGTACCTGCAAAAGATACTCCGACGCTCAAGTTAGGCGTGTGGTTTGAAGAGTCTCGGCTCTTGGTTGAATATTTAATGAATGATCCTCGTAGCGTAGAGTGAATAATGTATAAGTGGAACGTACCTGACTTTTGGCCCTGGCTTTGTATTTATAATTTACCTCATGGATCCTAAGCTGATATAAGCCCAATAAAATATAAACAGAATAAGATATAAACAGATTACCTGAAAATCCGGTTGGTTGTTTATAATCTTAACCGCTTAAAATATCTAAGATATTTTATCCAATAAATATCTTACTGTACAAGTGGTAAATCGATTAAATCTCAAGTGTTTGCACTTATATTTTTCAAATGTGTTGTGATGAGTTTTGGAAAGAAAAGTTTTCTAAAATCTTCTAAGTGTTAAAATGTAATCGATTACATAGTTTGTGTATTCAATTAAGTTGGTTATGATTTGAAAACTGAATTATGCTTGACATAAATGCTATAACGGTCATATTTTTAAATGTGTTTGACTAAGTATTTAATGATAATTGATTACATTAATTGAACATTCAATTATGTGTTTTGACTGTTGTAAGTCTGTTACATGTGTTTAATGTAACCGACTACATAAATATAGTAATCGATTGATTTACGTTAGAATTGACAAAAACTATATATTGACGCATTGTTTGATTTTCTGTAAGAACAATTGAGAATTACACTTTCATATCTAATTGATTTTCATCTAAGAGGTTTTACAGATTGATCAAAGGCTCCAAGAATCAAGAACGAGAAGTGGTTTACAGATCTTGAAGCCTTGTTGAGAGACAATGTGACTGAATTGAAAAGAATGATAGTTTCTGCACAACTTAAGGTGCATTCTGTTTGATCAGGAGAAGAAGACTTGCAATCTTTGATTTGTTGTTCCCTTTACGTGTGGCGTCATGAAGAAGAGTGGTGTACTCTTGCCTTTGAGAGGGCATATCTCAAAGGGGTTTCTGCGATAGGACGGGATAGTTCTGTGTTGGCAGGTTTTGTTGGTCTATATTTGATTAAGAGTGTGTAAGGTGTTTACATTTGAGAGTCGCTTTGTAAAGCCTTAGCTGTAAAACTATGATCATTATAGTGAATTGATCTCTAATCTAAGGTTGATTGGGAGGGTGATTGTATGTAGGCACTAAGGCCGAACCAGTATAAAAACTGAGTTTGATTTTCTTCTCCCTATCTCTTTACATTCGTGCAAATATTATGCTTTTCTATTTACACGCATATTGTTTTCATTGCACACATTGCTTACGGCACAAGAAAGTTTTCAAGAACCTTATCATTTGCGAAAAAATTTAAAAAGTGCTAACTTTTATACAACACCAATTCACCCTTTCTTGGTGTTGAGAAACAAAGTTCATCAATTCTAACATTTGTTATGAAGTTTTTATATTTTTATACGTGCTAATGAAGTTCAATTTAATTTTGAATAAGATTTTGTTTTTTAATTTAGTATTTAGTTTATAATATTTTCTTTTACTTTATATTTATTGTATACATTTATTATATACATTTTATATGTGTTAATTTTGTAATTTTTGATTTAAATTAAAATATTAAAGGTTATTTATGATGTATTAGTTAATTATTTAGGTGTTATTTTTTATGTAGTAGTTAATTTTTTGTTATTAAATTTTTTCGTTATTTTGTATTTATTGTATATATTTTTTAAGTGTTAGTTTTTTTAAACTTTTTAATTAATTTATAAGGTGTTTGTATTTGCTATTTTTTATTTAAATTTTGAAATACTCAAAGTATAAATCAATATTACATAAATAACCATTAAAAAATAAAATATATAAAAATGTTCTTTCAAGAAAATTATGTTCCTCTATGCATATGACGAGCACCTCTACTAGTACTAGCCTCATACTCGTCAACGGACTTACGAGCTACCTGTAGTGTCTTTATAGTACGGTGATAAGATATAGTCCCCTCTATGACCTCTCGACAGGTTAATATACTCTGCAACATCTTGATCACAAGCCTCATACCACCCTGTAATTAATACGAAAAAATTAATTAACTACACGCCTCACACCACCTTGTAATTAATAAAAAAAATTAACTATGTATACAATAACAAAAATTGATAAAAAAAACCATCAGACTTAGTTTCATTACATACGAACAATCCAGATTCAGGAGACTATCTATTAGAAAGTGAGTTTTTAAGCCTAACTAAACCCCACAAAACTAGCTTGTAGGGTGAGGTTTGTACCTAATTATAAACTATGGATTGACCTTATCTCTAGTTGATGTGGGCCTTCAAACACACCCCCTTCACGCCGAGGGATAGACATGTGATAGTAGAAATTGGGTGGTCCAATAACGGTCCGATAGCGGGTGGAATAGAAGAATATAATGCACACTTAGAACTTGCAAGGATAGGCTCTAACCATGGCTCTGATACCATGTTAGAAAGTTTGCTTTTAAGCCTAACTCAACCCCACAAAACTGGCTTGTAAGGTAAGGTTTGCACCTCACTTATATATTATAAATTGACCTTATCTCTAGTCGATATAAGACTTCCAACACACCCCCTTCACGCTGATGTATAAACATCTCGTGCGTGATAGTAGAAATTGGGTGGTCCGATAACGGCTCGATTTCGGGTGGAATAGAAGAATAGAATGCCCACTTAGAACTCGCTAGGATATGCTCTAACCATGACTCACATACCACCTTAGAAAGTGGACTTTTAAGCCTAACTCAACCCCACAAAATTGGCTTGTAGGGTGAGGTTTGCATCCACTTATAAACTAAGATTTTCCTTATCTTTAGTCGATGTGGGACTTCCAACACACTCCATTCATGCCAAGGTATAGACATGTTGTGCGTGATAGTAGAAATTGGGTGGTCCGATAATGGCCTAATTGCGGCTGGAATAAAAGAATAGAATGTCCACTTAGAACTCTCTAGGATAGGCTCTAACCATGGCTTTGATACCCTGTTAGAAAGTGGGGTTTTAAGCCTAACTCAACCCCACAAAACCAGCTTGTAAGGTAAGGTTTGCACCTCACTTATATATTATAAATTGACCTTATCTCTAGTCGATATAAGACTTCCAACACACCCCCTTCACGCTGATGTATAAACATCTCGTGCGTGATAGTAGAAATTGGGTGGTCCGATAACGGCTCGATTTCGGGTGGAATAGAAGAATAAAATGCCCACTTAGAACTCGCTAGGATATGCTCTAACCATGACTCACATACCACCTTAGAAAGTGGACTTTTAAGCCTAACTCAACCCCACAAAATTGGCTTGTAGGGTGAGGTTTGCATCCACTTATAAACTAAGATTTTCCTTATCTTTAGTCGATGTGGGACTTCCAACACACTCCATTCATGCCGAGGTATAGACATGTTGTGCGTGATAGTAGAAATTGGGTGGTCCGATAATGGCCTAATTGCGGCTGGAATAAAAGAATAGAATGTCCACTTAGAACTCTCTAGGATAGGCTCTAACCATGGCTTTAATACCCTGTTAGAAAGTGGGGTTTTAAGCCTAACTCAACCCCACAAAACCAGCTTGTAAGGTGAGGTTTGCACCTCACTTATATATTATAAATTGGCATTATCTCTAGTCGATGTGGGACTTCTAACATACCCCCTTCACGCCGAGGTATAGAAATCTCGTGCGTGATAGTAGAAATTGGGTGGTCCAATAACGGCCCAATTGCGGGTGGAATAGAAGAATAAAATGCCCACTTACAACTCCCTAGGATAGGCTCTAACCATGACTCTGATTCCAAGTTAGAAAGTGGGCTTTAAGCCTAACTCAACCCCACAAAATCGGCTTGTAAGCTCAGGTTTGCACCTCACATATATATTATAATTTGGCCTTATCTCTAGTCGATGTGAGACTTCCAACACACCCCATTCACGCCGAGGTATAAACATCTCGTGCGTGATAGTAGAAATTGGGTGGTCCGATAACGGCCCGATTGCGGGTGGAATAGAAGAATAGAATGCCCACTTAGAACTCGCTAGGATAGACACTAACCATGACTTTGATACCATGTTAGAAAGTGGGTTTTAAGCCTAACTCAACCCCACAAAACCGGCTTGTAGGGTGAGGTTTGCACCCAATTATTAACAATGAATTAGCCTTATCTCTAGTAGATATGGGACTTCCAACACACCCCCTTCACGCCGAGGAATAGACATCTCGTGCGTGATAGTAGAAATTGGAAGGTCCCATAACGGCCCGATTGCCGGTGGAATAGAAGAATAGAATGCCCACTTAGAACTCGCTAGGATAGACTCTAACCGTAGCTTTGATACCATTGTAAAAAATGGGTTTTAGGCCTAAGCCAACCCCATAAAACCGGCTTATAGGGTGAGGTTTGCACCTCACTTATATATTATATATTGGCTTTATCTCTAGTCGATGTGAGACTTCCAACACACCACTTTACGCCGAGGTATAGACATCTCGTGCGTGATAGTAGAAATTTGGCAGTCCGATAACGGCCCGATAACAAGTGGAATAGAGGAAGAGAATGACCACTTAGAACTCGCTAGGATAGACTCCAACTATAGCTCTGATGCCATATTAGAAAGTGGGTTTAAAGCCTAACTCATCCTCACAAATCGGCTTGTAAGGTTTGGTTTGCACCTCGCTTATATATTATAATTTGGCCTTATCTCTAGTCGATGTTGGACTTCCAACACACCCCCTTCACGCCGAGGTATAAACATCTCGTGTGTGATACTAGAAATTGGGTGGTTCGTTAACGGCCCGATAACGGGTGGAATAGAATAATAGAATGTCCACTTAGAACTCGCTAGGATAGACTCTAACCATATATCGACTAGAGATAAGGTCAATTCTTAGTTTATAAGTGGGTGCAAACCTCACCCTACAAGCCGGTTTTGTGGGGTTGAGTTAGGCTTAAAACGCACCTTCTAATATGGTCAGAGCCTATCCTAGCGAGTTCTAAATTAGCATTCTATTCTTTTATTCCACCCGCTATCGGGCTGTTAACAGACCACTCAATTTCTACTATCACACATGAGATGTATATACCTCGGCGTGAAGGGGGAGTTTTGGAAGTCCCACATCGACTAGAGATTAAACCAAATTATAATATATAAGTAAGGTGCAAAGCTCACCTTACAAGCCGGTTTTGTGGGGTTGAGTTAGGCTCAAAAATCCACTTTCTATTACTACAATGAACCAAGGGCATCGGGATGTCATCCGAAAGGTGTCGCCTCATGTGCGGTGCAAGATTGGATCGATCATCGTCATCAGTTGGAGTGATGTACGGGTGTGTCACCCGTCTAAACCACACTAGGTATCCATCAACACATGCAAAAGGCTCATGAGCTTCAACGAATCCAGTAATGGCATGCTCTACATACCGCAACCAATTTAGTTAAATCGTAAGAATGTCTAGCATCGGAAGACTCTCAGGAAACCGTGGAATGATCTGCTTAAAACGAAACTAACGCAACATGTGTTCAAGCAGATATCGATGAATCATGTCCCCTAGTCAGATCCATCCCGAAAACATACATATGGCCATGAATGGGCAAGTATGTATGTGCAAAATATATGGATGCCAAATGACCGCATCGTAAGTGAGCCCATCCAAATATGTTCGCCCCTCCGTCAAACTCCAACCCTACCTCAGAGGTATGAATTGTGAAGCCCATGGATCGAGGTTTGTGTACCTCTCTAACACTTGGTTCCTTCCCATGCTAGGAAGGTGCTCATATATCCAACTCTACAAAAAGCATTACCTAAATTATTTTATACATTCCTAAAATATATGAAAATAAATTTCGAAAACTAAAATGTACTTGTAAAAGAGTGGAATATCCAGTTATCTGCCTGACATTAGTGAAGCTAGTATCTCCTAGTTGCTCATAAGTATGTGTCAATGTCGCTGCTCCCAAAATATATCTCGCATAAGCATTCAAGTCTCGCAAGAGAAGGAGGTACAAGACTCAAATCAGAGTATCACTCTTGTTTGTAAAAATTGTGCATCCAAGCATATGCAACAAGTAGGCCTGAGCAGTTCACTTCCAAAGCTCTTGCTCAATGCAGTCCTAGTAGACCTCCCGAAGCCAATTAACCTAAAAGAATATATAAATATAAAATATTAACAAAAAATATATAAAATATTAAAAAAAATTAATTTAATATACTAAAATAATATTTCATACATATATTTTTAAAAAAAATTTAATACTAAAAATAAATATGAAAAATACTAAACAATATACAATATCTACCGATAAAAATTCTAAATTTAAAACAAATCAAATAAAAATTTAATTAAATATAATAAAGCAAAAAAAGAAAAGAAATAAAAAAAACCCTAGGTGAACATCAACC
This sequence comes from Vigna nakashimae, assembly GCA_034642375.1. Classification (NCBI taxonomy): domain Eukaryota; kingdom Viridiplantae; phylum Streptophyta; class Magnoliopsida; order Fabales; family Fabaceae; genus Vigna; species Vigna nakashimae. The sequence goes on along the minus strand of CM067764.1, from coordinate 11,596,250 downwards.
GCAGCTTCAAGTGCGGTGAGCGTCAACTGCACTTCCAAGTGCGGCTCCCATCAATCGCATCTCCAACTGCAGCAACCCTCTCAACCACACTTCCAAGTGCGACAAGGTCTTCAACCGCACTTCCAACACCAGCGGGGCCTTAATCGCACTTTCAAGTGCAGTTAAGGCCTCCTACTTCGTCCCCTCATAGATCCAACCATGCACAAGCCTAGATCAAGCACAAATGCAATAATAACAACAGATCAAGCATTTTATCACACACTACAACCATCAATCACACATCATATACTCTATCATACAATGAGCTTAAAGAAATCACAACCAAGAACCAACTTGGACGTCCAAGAAATGCTTGATGTAAACTGTGTGAGAAGAAGAACCACCACTATTACAGCTCACCAAGACACCACCATGACACCAACACGACACAACCACCAAACGAGGAAGAAGGGGAAGAGGGGAGGAGCGCTAGAAGAGAGGAGAAAGAAAAGGGGTGTCGGGTTTGAGATATGACATGCGGCAAAAAGGAAGAAGGGAGGAGAAAGCGGATGTATGGTTTGGAAATATGAAATGCGATAAAGGAGGAGGGGTTGGTGCTTGCTTTTTATTATGGAATGGGTCAGCTTTTTTAAAAGCAAAATATTCTCTGACAGGGGTACAGGTTGAAACATAAAAAAGAAAGGGAGGTGCAGCTGAACTCAATGTGGTGCAGGGAGAAGCACTCATCATTAAAGAATACAATCTTATTTTAATGTGGGACTTACATGTTACTTGAAATAATTTAAAAATAATTTAAAAATAATTTGATTTAGATGAGAGAGTTTTCAAATCAATTAAAATAAAAACAAATAATTAAAATACAGGAAAACAATTAATAACGAGAATCTTCAGAGAGTTGAGGCTTGAACAATGACTTTTGATTCAATTAATCCCTTTATCAAATGGTGTTTTAAGGTAAATTATTAACATCTGTTCGCTTTCATGATGAAACATTATCTAATTGAATGAACTCTTATTTTATAATTAGCATGTTAGTTAAGTCATTATATTATTTATCAATTTGTTTTTATTTTTGAAATATTGAACATGTGACTTAGATTTCATTTCTATGGGGTTGTGTATGTTTTTTTTAAGTAAAATGGTGTAATTTATTTTCAAATCATTAGTGCAAAATATCAACCTTCAACGTCACGTAAATAATGTCCATTTTCGAAAGAGTCAACCTAAAAATTGACTGATGGTAGTTTTGTACATAAATTGACATATTTGATGTCAGCTAACTACATCTTTGACATCATATATTCTTTGGCATCGATCTCTAAACAAATATATGTTCTACTCTAGACACTCAAAAGCTTAATTGAAATGACCATTTGCCAGCAATAGAACATCGGTGGGCCAATAAACAAACGTCTTATGCATATTTGACGTCATCCAAGTGTAAAGAAATGTTATATCTTCCAAAATATGAATTTATTTGAGCAGGAAGATGAATAGTCAAGGCAATTTAGACGTTTCTTGTTGACATGTCTGATGTCGATCTTATGCATGTTTGACTTTAGATTTGAGTCCAATCGCGTCATATGCTTTGTCACAACACCCAAAATAGAATGCAAGGCTCTCTTTTTCATTCGCGCTTCCATCTCCTTCAAATAGAGCTCTTCGTTCATGATTGCGAGGAAGAAGAAAGGTGAGTTTTTTTATCAAACTATCTCGAATGTATGTGATTGGGCTACATTGGTTGGATTTTTTTAGTTTTCATCGATTGATTTCGTGTTTTCATGCTCCATAGAAGTTTTGAATGCGTTAAATTTCCACCACATCCATGAGTAGCAGCGAGTGAGCACCACCACATCCATGAGCAGCAGCGAGTGAACACCACCACTTACAATAGCAACAACGACGAATCATTGATGGCGGTGACCAGTCGTCCACTCTCTATTGTTAGAAAAACGACTCCCCTCTACTTTCTAGCAGCGACAACGATCATCGCCTCCAAGAAGGTTAGTTTATTGTTTTTCATACATTGCAATGTATTATTTGGTTATTGGAAGTGTGATGTTTAGTGTTGCTATTGTACATTGTACGTTGTGCATGTGTCATTGGTTAAATTTGTTTTCTTCATTATAATGTTTACGATAGGAAAGCTTTTTAGACTAATTTTGACATTTTATTTTTGGTGAAATTTTAAAAATATTGTGGTGCATGTGTCATTAGTTAAGTTTTTCTTTTTCATTATGGTGTTTATGATAGGCAAACGTTTTAGACTGGTTTTCAGCATTTTAATTTTGATGAAAATTTTAAAATATTTGTAGTACGAAATGATAGTTAAGCATTGAGTGAAACTTAGTTCCTGTTTGAGATTTAACACAAATGATTAAGCGTTTAATCATTTGTATTAAATCAAAATTTGTCCGATTGGACAATTTAGAAAAATTATTTTTCATAATTTGCTATAAAGTTTTTGTTGGCGTTTATGAATAGATTGATAAAATTTTAATATAGATCACTTTGTATTGTTCTCCAAATGCATATTTGATTGTAGTCATCCGTGATGATTTTCATTTCATGTATTTTGGAGACCTATGCAAAATGATGCCAAAATTTTATCAAATATATCATGTTAGACTTCTTTGCATACGTGTTAGCAATTAGGAAAAATATATTTTTTTGAATGGGTAGATGTCTAACCTTATGAGAGTTAAAAATTTGAGATTGATAAAGTTTGATACGTACATAGTATGGATCGAAGCTGGATGAATGAACATTGCATGTGAAGAGTATGAAAAGGGAGTTTTTGAGTTCTTGTAATATGTTGAAGAATATGCAAACTTTGTGAGCGAGACGTATTTTTGTCCTTGTGTTCGTTTTCTGAATCAAATAGGTCAAGACCTGGGCAATATGCATGATCGTCTATTCATCTATAGTATAATGAGAATTTATACAGTTTGGACTTGGCATGGAGAAGTACTAGACAATCCTACAACATCATGAGGAACATATTATGTGTATGAATAGATGAATGATCATTTAGAGAACATGATACGTGATGTTGGTGAAGAAAATTTTGGAAGATCCCATTTATATCATTCTCTTAAGAACATTTCAAAGGAAGAGTTGTATCTAGGATTCCCCAACTTTACATGACTATCAACAACATTGAAATTGTTTAGTTTAAAAGCAAGGAATGAATGGACTGAGAAAAGTTTCACAGAATTATTGGAGTTGCTGAAGGAGATGCTTCTTGAAAATAACATATTATCTATCCGTAATTACGAGGCTAAGAAAATTTTGTGTCCAATGGGTTTGGAATACCAAAAGATACATGCATGCCCTAATGATTGTGTCTTGTACAAAGACAAGTATGTTTCACTGAAGGTGTGTCCAACATGTGATTTATCATGGTTTAAAAAAGACGTTGATAGAAATAATCGTGATAAATACAATGATGGTCCACCTGCTAAGGTTGTGTGGTACTTGCCTATAATATTTAGGTTGAAATGATATTTTTAATTTACATGTTTGTTTAAACTTGACGTACATCATTGTATAAACGTGGTACACATTGAAAACAATATATGTGACAGTGTCATCAAGACTTTACTGAACGTAAAAAGAAAGATGAAAGATGGAGTAAAAGTACAACAAGATTTGGCTGACATGGGCATTCGTTTTGAGTTCCATTCGCAATCAATTGGAAGATGCATCTACTTTGTCAAAGCGGCTGCAGCGGATGGGTTAGTGTGGAACAACAAACCAAGAGGGGGGGTGAATTGGTTCTCACTAAAAACGTGTGCCTTAAAAATTTCTACTCAATTAAACTTACTTAGCAATTAATAATAATAGTTAAATAGAGTAAGGTTGAGAGAAATTTGCACAGATGATTTTATCCTGGTTCGGATCTTACCAATCCTACGTCCAGTCGCTTATCTCAAAACAAGATAAACAATTCACTAATCACAAAACAATTACAAACTACAATCACACAGATACAATTTGTAAAAGTTTAGAAAACACCTCTCTTGATGCCACAAGAGATGAACCAACACCTCCTTTGAATCTTCACAAAGGATGAAACACTTCCTCCGAATACTTCACGAAGGATGACTTCCTCTTCCAAACACCTCCTCAGATGCACTAAGGATGAACCGGCTATTTCTCTGTCACCGTAGCAGCACTTCACCAGCTCCACAGACAAGATTTTCCTAAGCCGAACAATAGCTCACAATTCTCAAGAGTTTCAGAGTTCTAGAGCACAAGGGAAGAGTTTCTCTACTTGGTTGTAGGTTAGTTTGAGAGAAAATGAGAGTCTATTTATAGACTCATCCAAATACTCTTCCATTTTTCGTTTTCAGCCTTTCTGACAGTGTTAATCGATTAGCTACAGTGGTTAATTGATTAACATCCCAACGGATAGTCCAACGGCTCTAAAAAAGGCTAGTTTTTCAAACGTTCACTATGTTAATCGATTAACACCCTTTGTTAATCGATTAACGTTAATCGATTAACACCCTCTGTTAATCGATTAACACTGAAATGTTGTGCTTCGTCATTCGTCTCTGGAACAATCGATTAACACCCTCTGTTAATCGATTAACACCCTCTGTTAATCGATTAACACTGCACAGAATTTTGCTTTTGGTTTATTTTTACATCACTTTTGAATGCATACATAAAACTACTAATTTGCCTATGTTTATACAATTATTACAAAAGGTTACAAGTCTTCAAAGATCATTCTTCATGAGTCTTGGTTGTTCTTGACTTGATTTGGACATCATCAAAACTTCATCTTCATTATTTTGCTAACAATCTCCCCCTTTTTGATGATGATCAAAACCTTCTTGATTTAAAGCTTTTGGTAATAATTTGTATTTACAAAAACAACTTAAGGAAGAAACAATTGTTAGTGAACTTAGAAATAATTTTAAGGCTTTAAATATTTCTCCCCCTTTTTGATCATTATTAAAAAGTGATGTAGAATAGCTCCCCCTAAATTTATTACAAATTATACTCCCCCTTAATGTATGCATGGTAATAAGAAAAACATCATACATTTTATTTGAATTTTAAAGAGGCAATCATACAAGGAAATATAAAGAGCACACACTAATAAAGACACATAAAGTGCCTAGGACTCATCATTACTATCTGGAACATAAAGTTTTGCAAGTTTGTCATCAATCTCCTTAAGATGATTTTGAATTTCATCATAGCGAAGAGTGTGATAAGCCATCATATCATTCATCCTTGTTTGTTGCATGGAGGCCATGGCTTCAATTTGTCTAGATATACTTTCTAGACTATATTCTTGTGGAGGATTGGATGGTCCAGCAACATTTGTTGGATGAGGCATGGGAATATCTTCATCTTCTTCAGCTGATGCGTCATCTTCTGGTGCAATATCATCTTCAGCACGGACAAACAGATTTCCTTGTCGTATAAAGCCCATTTGATGCAATGCGGATTCCTCAATTTGATGATTTGGTAAGACAGTGAGAAATTTCTCTCCCGTGACATCAACTCCTTTATAGACACAGATTAATGAAATAAGGAGAGGATATGGAAGGTGACCTCTGTCATACCTCTTTGCACGGACCATGGTATCGGAGATGAGGTTTGCCCAATTGATTTTGATATTTTGGGTTATGGCGGACATTAACATCAAATCAGTTTCAAAACATTGTGCTAAGTTGGTACCTCTTGGACAAAGCATCCACACAATAATATAATGAAGTACCCTTTCCTCCATTCTAAGATTTCCTACTAGAAGATATCTCCTATTAGGTAGAGGTTGTTGAGGATTTCTCATGAAGGAGCGATAGGCCAAGATTTTGTTAAAATCACCAAAATCATTTGGCACATTCATGGTATGTTCTAAGATTTGAAGTTGAGCGACATTTGTCCAAATGTCATGATCAAGAACAATATCTACACCCTTAACACGAGTGTAAACAATACCATTGTGGACCTTCAGATTATAGTAAAAGACTCTTACCAAATCTGGATAATAATGTCCTTGAAGTTGCAAGAAATGTTGGACTCCTTGCTCAACTAATTGCCCAGAGAACTGAAATTGATTTGCAGTAAACCAATTTAGATCAACAACCTTTTGGTGAAGAACCTTCCTTTCTTTCCACCAGTGCAAATATTCGTCATGCCTTCCAACATCGGAAATCCAACCATGTATATTTGGACCACGTGCGGGAGGCGTGCTTTCCGATCCATAGCTTCTTCTTCTTCTTCTTCTTGATGGTTCAGCCATGAGAGTGTGAAAAGAATTTGGGACAGCAAGAAAAACTGGACAGCAAAGAATTTTGGACAGCACCAAAATTTGGACACCAAGGAAATTGAAGAGATTTTGAGTGGGAGAGTGAATGGTAATGTTTGTGGTAAAATGAGGGATTGTAGGGGTATAAATAGGCTTAAAAACCATCCTCCAACGTGCAAAAATCTCAAAATAGCCGTTTATAGCCGTTACAACGGCTAGTTTTTGCAGTATTTACTGCCTGTAACGGTCGTTAATCGATTAACAGGGTGTGTTAATCGATTAACAGACGCTGATTTCCGAAAAACAGCAAAAATTACCTATTTCCACTTTTTAAGATGTTTTTAATATTCCTAACTCTCTTCTAAGCTCATAGAATCTATCCTTAGGCAATGCTTTGGTGAAAATATCAGCTAATTGATGTTGTGTATCAATATATTCTATCTCACAATCTCCCTTTTGTACATGATCTCTAAGAAAGTGATGCCTAATCTCAATGTGCTTGGTTCTAGAGTGCATTATGGGATTCTTTGTAAGATTTATTGCACTTGTATTATCACACTTAAGTGGAATATGATCTAAATGAATGTCATAATCTTCTAATTGTTGTTTCATCCATAAAATTTGCGCACAACAATTTCCCGCAGCAATATATTCAGCCTCAGTGGTAGATAAGGCTACACAGGCTTGTTTCTTAGAATGCCAAGAAACTAAGGAACTACCTAGAAGATGACATGTTCCACTAGTGCTTTTTCTATCTATCTTACAACCTCCATAATCTGCATCGGAAAAACCTACAAGACTAGGTTCCGTTCCTGATGGATACCATAAACCAAAGGATGCAGTTCCCTTAAGATATTTCAATATTCTTTTAACTGCTGTAAGGTGAGATTCTCTAGGACTAGATTGATACCTAGCACACACACAAATACTCTGCATAATATCCGGTCTACTAGCAGTGAGATATAACAAAGAACCTATCATACATCTATATTTAGTTTGATTTACCTCTTTACCTGACTCATCTTTGTCAAGATAGCAAGAGGTTCCCATAGGTGTAGATGCTTCCTTTGCTTTGTCCATTTCAAACTTCTTAAGAATTTCTCTACAATACTTAGTTTGAGAAATGAACGTACCTTCTTTCATTTGCTTAATTTGAAGACCGAGGAAGAATGTTAATTCTCCCATCATAGACATTTCAAATTCACCCTGCATAGTCTTAGCAAATTCTTCACAAAGAGATTTATTAGTTGATCCAAAAATAATATCATCAACATATACTTGAATAATCAAAATATGTTTTCCGACTCTTTTAATAAACAAAGTGGAATCAACTTTTCCTCTATTAAAATTATTTTCTAAGAGAAAATTGCTAAGTCTTTCATACCAAGATCTAGGTGCTTGTTTTAAACCATAAAGTGCTTTCTTTAACTTATAGATGTGATTTGGAAATTTAAAATCTTCAAAACCGGGTGGTTGTTCAACATACACATCTTCTTTTATAAAACCATTTAGAAATGCACTTTTAACATCCATTTGAAATAATTTAAATTTCATTATAGATGCATAAGCAAGAAGTAGGCTTATTGCCTCTAACCTGGCAACTGGAGCATATGTCTCATCATAATCTATACCTTCTTCTTGACTATATCCTTGAGCCACAAGCCTAGCTTTATTCTTGGTGATGTTTCCATCTTCATCCAGTTTGTTTCTAAATACCCATTTTGTTCCAATTACTTGATGAGTATCTTCTCTGGGAATCAATTCCCAGACTTGATTTCTTTCAAACTGGTTGAGTTCTTCTTGCATTGCTATACACCATTGTTCATCTTGAAGAGCTTCCTTAATGTTCTTAGGTTCTATCTGCGACATAAAAGCTACATTCATACAAAAATTAACTAAATTTCTTCTAGTGTTTACCCCTTTTGATATGTCGCCAATGATGTTGTCCAGTGATAATCCTCTAGGTTGTTGCCATATTTTGTTTAGATCTTCATCATCTTGAGGATTATTTATTTTCTCTTCATTTGTTGTCTTTTGCAAGTCTTCATTTTCACCTGCATCTGATTCATCTGACTCAAGAGGTTTTGCCTCAAGGTCCACAATTTCATCAAAGACAACATGCACAGATTCTTCTATTTCAAATGTTTTCTGATTAAAAACTCTATAAGCTTTGCTAGTTAGAGAATATCCTAGAAAAATAGCTTCATCGGCTTTAGAATCAAATTTTCCTAAATTTTGTTTTCCATTGTTTAGGACAAAACATTTGCATCCAAAAATTCTTAAATGTGAAACATTTGGTTTTCTACCTTTAAAAAGTTCATAAGGAGTACATTTCAAAATTGGCCTAATAAGCATTCTATTCAATACATAACATGCAATACTCACAGCATCAGCCCAAAATTGTTTAGGAACACTATATTCATTTAACATAGTTCTAGCAAGTTCCTCTAAGGATCTATTCTTTCTTTCTACAACTCCATTTTGTTGAGGAGTTCTAGGTGCAGAAAAATTATGAGAAATGCCATATTCTTCACAAAAGGTTTCAAAAGATTCATTTTGAAATTCACCTCCATGGTCACTTCTAATAGCCTTTATTTTCAAATCCTTTTCATTTTGAACTAAATTTGCAAACTTTTTAAATTCTTTGAAAGCTTCACTTTTAAGAGTAAGAAAGAAAGTCCAAGTATATCTTGAATAATCATCTACAATAACTCAAGCATAATAATTTCCTCCAAAACTTTTTATCCTAGAGGGACCAAATAAATCCATGTGCAAAAGTTCTAAGGGTTTTAAACTAGAAACAACATTTTTCGAATGAAAAGATGATTTCACTTGTTTTCCCTTTTGACATGCATCACACAATTTATCTTTCACATATTTTAGTTTTGGTAGACCAATTACTAAGTCTTTAGAAATGAGTTTATTCAATTGTTGCATATGAATATGTGCAGCTCTTTTATGCCATAACCATGGATTTTCTTCTTTTACTACTAAACATGAAATATTCCTATTTGATGCATTTTCTAAATCAATCAAATAAATATTGTTATGCCTAATTCCTTTCAAAGCAATTTCAGAAGAATCATTTTTATAAATAGTGCAAGAATTTTGTTCGAAGGTTACCTTGAATCCTTTATCGCATAATTGACTAATGCTAATTAAGTTGTGCTTTAATCCTTCCACATATAGTACATCTTTGATCATCAAGGTATCTTCACTTCCAATATCTCCTATTCCAAGGATTTTTCCTTTGTTGTTGTCACCATAGGTGACAAAGCCTCGTTCCTTTTTCCGGAAGCTTGTAAATTTCTTTTTATCTCCGGTCATATGTTTTGAACATCCACTGTCAAGACACCACATATACTTCCTTGGTTTTGATAATTCCTACAACATAAAAAGAACAAGCTATTTAGGTACCCAACTCCTTTGTATGGGTCCTTTGGGTTAGATTGAAAATTTGAAATCATTTTACAACCCAAATATATCTACCACTTGGAACACCATAATGCTTAATTTTACATTTGTTAGATGTATGACCCTTTTTCATACAATAAAAGCATGATGCAACATTTGTGTTCCTATAAGTTGTTCCTTTTTCTACCCAAGTTCTACGGGTTCTATGATTTTGCTTATTTTTAATTCTAGGAACATACTTATTTTTAACAACCTTATTTTCATTAATTTTACTACATTCTCCTAAGGTTGTTTCATCTAGTAGTTTCTTATAATTGACACAAGATGCACATTCATCACTACTAGTATTTTTACCTTTTTCATAAAATAAAATTTTATTTTTCAAATTTCTGATTTCTTCTGTTTGATATAAGAATTTATTTTTCAAACTTCTGTTTTCTTCAGACAAATTTGTAAATTCATTTTTCAAATCATTATTTATTTTACAGAAATTTTCAGAAGTAAATTTCAATTTTTCATTTTCTTCAAGAATATTTTCAAAATTTAATTTTAACTCTTTGAAATCCTTTTTCAATTTCTTATGAGCTATATCTAATTTTTCGGATTCTACTAATAAAGCAGCATAAGTATCATGTAATTCAGTTTCACTATCATATTGACTAGAATTATCTGAATCGTTAGATGTACTTACTTGGCTTCCAGCGTCATCGTCATCTGCCATTAGACATATGTTTGCTTCTTCATCAGAACTGCTCGAGTCAGAAATTGATTCGTTGTCATCGTCCCATGCGATGTATGCTTTCTTTTTCTTGAAGAATTTCTTTTCTTTCTTTTCTTCACCCTTCTTTTGATTTGGGCAGTCTGCTTTTAAGTGTCCCTTTTCTCCGCAACCATAGCATCTATAGTTTGAGGAAGATCCTTGATTTTCTCTCTTTTCATTTCTGAATCTCCCTTTGCCTTTTGATTTCATGAACCTATTGAACCTCTTGATTAGTAGACTCAAATTTTCATCTTCTTCTGAGTCTTCATCTTCCATTTTGCTTTTGTTCTTTTCTACCTCAGATTTGAAGGCTAGAGTCTTTTTCTTAGTTTTTGCTTCTTCTTCATCTAGTCTTCCGAGGTCAAGTTCATGCTCTCTCAACTTTCCAAATAATGCAGCCATTTTCATTGTGTTGAGATTTTGTGACTCAGATATTGCAGTCACTTTTGGTTGCCAAGACCTGTCTAAAGATTTCAAAATTTTTATATTTAGCTCATCAGTATCGAAAGACTTACCTAGTCCAATAAGATGGTTTACGATGTTGGTGAAGCGTTTCTGAACATCTACTATTGTTTCCCCTTGCTTCATCCTGAACATTTCGTATTCCTGGATTAAGGTATTCTTTCTAGCTCTCTTAACATCATCTGTACCTTCATGGGTTACTCTTAGTACTTCCCACATTTCTTGCGCAGTTTTACAAACAGAAATCCTGTAAAACTCATCAACAGTTAAAGCAGATGAAATAATATTACGAGCTTTTACATCATTACCAAATTTTCTTTTATCTTCAGCAGTCCATTGGTCACGGGGCTTTGGTTCCTGCATATTGTTAGTTGGAACAAAAGGACTAGATACAACAGCATCCCAAATATCTATATCAATAGATTCCATAAATACTTGCATTCTTACCTTCCAGAATGCGTAATTTTCACCTGTGAATAATGGTGGTCTATTGATAGAAGCACCCTCTGCGAATGTTTGAAATGATCCCGCCATTTGAATGACTATCAAAGCAAGCTCTGATACCAATTGTCAAAGCGGCTGCAGCGGATGGGTTAGCGTGGAACAACAAACCAAGAGGGGGGGTGAATTGGTTCTCACTAAAAACGTGTGCCTTAAAAATTTCTACTCAATTAAACTTACTTAGCAATTAATAATAATAGTTAAATAGAGTAAGGTTGAGAGAAATTTGCACAGATGATTTTATCCTGGTTCGGATCTTACCAATCCTACGTCCAGTCGCTTATCTCAAAACAAGATAAACAATTCACTAATCACAAAACAATTACAAACTACAATCACACAGATACAATTTGTAAAAGTTTAGAAAACACCTCTCTTGATGCCACAAGAGATGAACCAACACCTCCTTTGAATCTTCACAAAGGATGAAACACTTCCTCCGAATACTTCACGAAGGATGACTTCCTCTTCCAAACACCTCCTCAGATGCACTAAGGATGAACCGGCTATTTCTCTGTCACCGTAGCAGCACTTCACCAGCTCCACAGACAAGAGTTTCCTAAGCCGAACAATAGCTCACAATTCTCAAGAGTTTCAGAGTTCTAGAGCACAAGGGAAGAGTTTCTCTACTTGGTTGTAGGTTAGTTTGAGAGAAAATGAGAGTCTATTTATAGACTCATCCAAAGACTCTTCCATTTTTCGTTTTCAGCCTTTCTGACAGTGTTAATCGATTAGCTACAGTGGTTAATCGATTAACATCCCAACGGATAGTCCAACGGCTCTAAAAACGGCTAGTTTTTCAAACGTTCACTATGTTAATCGATTAACACCCTTTGTTAATCGATTAACGTTAATCGATTAACACCCTCTGTTAATCGATTAACACTGAAATGTTGTGCTTTGTCATTCGTCTCTGGAACAATCGATTAACACGCTCTGTTAATCGATTAACACTGCACAGAATTTTGCTTTTGGTTTATTTTTACATCACTTTTGAACGCATACATAAAATTACTAATTTGCCTATGTTTATACAATTATTACAAAAGGTTACAAGTCTTCAAAGATCATTCTTCATGAGTCTTGGTTGTTCTTGACTTGATTTGGACATCATCAAAACTTCATCTTCATTATTTTGCTAACATACTTGTCCCTAACCAATAACACTTTTTCTTGAAAAAAAATAATTTTTTTGTAAGTGTAAGTAATGTGAAGGTTCCACAAGGTTACTCTTTAAATATTAGTAATCTTGTTTTAATGCAAGATTTAAAGTTAGTTGGTTGATGAAGATCATACTGATTACATTTGTTAGTATGAGCTAATGATTGATGGAGATCCCCCGCGTGTAGTGGCCTTAAGACGAATACTTGAAGGAGGACAAACTATTCATGGTGCTTCTCTTTTGCCTCACTATGCGCGAGAGATGATTGATGACGTTTTAGATCCCACACTTAAGTGTTTGTGCCAACTTCAAAATTCAATTCGTGGGGAAGCCCTTAGGCACATTCATAACTTGCCCTAAGGCATTGATCATGCCATATGTTGGCCCACCACATGTATTATACTGTTATTTGTTAATATTGTTATATCAAAATCAGAAATAAATGATTCAAATTCTTTATTTCAATTCAACCATCTTGAAAAAAGTTTGTGCATCAACCTGTGATCCATGAAGATGATGACATGGCAGAAGCAAAGGATAATCCTTCAGTAAAGCTTATGATAAAATTGTACAAGTTGAATAGAGGATCGGTACAACTAGAGTGGGATTTAAGAGTATTTTGCCTCTAGTGTCATGTGCTAATGTATATTACTCTTAATGATGCACTCGAGGTCATTGGGGAGACATGATGTTAAATATTTCAATCATACAACTAGGTACATGTAAGATTTTTCACCGTCTTCCATATTTAAATATTGAAATTGTTACTTTGCAATATATACTTAACTTTCTCGTTATAGGTACATCGACATGATTATTGTGGACCAAGGTCGAGCATCAATGTATGGATTTATTGGACCTTGATAACAATTGAATTTATGTGTTTTTGCGTGTATACTTTCATGAATAAATCAACTCCTTCATAACTTTTACCTTGTTATGTCACAAGCTTAGTGTATTTTTATGTTTTCTTGTATTTTAGTTAATATATGTTTTATTTTACCTCTAATCTCGCTTTGAGTGTGTGAGATAAGGAAATACATTGTAATTCTGGTGGAGAAGAACAAGTTGGAACTCAAGGAAGCATGATCGGACAAGAAAGAATTATTTTTAGGCAAATACTCACTTCAAGAGCTCTAAAATCGCACCCAGGGCTATAAACATGAAGAAAAGACTCCCTTGTATGGTTATATTGCCATGGACCACCTCCAAACAACAAAAAAATCACCATTGGGCTCTAGGCTGACCTTTTGGGTGAGTTGGCTGCTTGCTGGGCAAGAATAAGGTCGTTAGGCAAGAATAAAGTCGTTAGGCAAGAATAAAGTGGGTATTTAATCATGTTTTTTGTGAAGGTTTTCATAATTTCCTCATTCTTACACGAATAGTTACATCTAGGATGCTTAGGAAAGGCTCTTGGAGACTGTTTGAAGCGTTTGGAAGCTCTCCCTCTCCTCATTGGGTTTCCTCATTCATCCATGGTGGTTTTGCCCCTTTTAGGATTGAGGAGGAAGATGGGTCACAAATTGGAGGTGTATATGCAAAGGGAAGGTGCAATTGGAGCATGAAGCAACTGCCAAGAACCTTGTGAAAGAGCATGCATCTCTCTTTGTTTCAATTTCTTCCTTATCTCTTCAATTTGTAGAACTTTAAGTTCTCCACCATGGATGACTTTTCTTATTTGTTGAGATTATATGTAATAAATTGAATCTTATGTATTTTGTGATGTTAATGCATATGTTTTTCCATTTCAAAGTTAGTATTTGATTTTTATGCTTAATGTTTGTTGTGGCTTGACCACCCATGACTTGATTTGTGGCTCTTGATGTATTGAAAAATATGACTTGAACTAACTTGAAATTGAATGCTTAATGGATGTTTGTATCTAGGAATAGAACATAATTCATTAGTAATCTTAAGACTCTTGACTTAATGCATGATTGTTTGTTGAAGATTCAAGGAATTGGAACTTGATGAGTTATCATAGGCTCAAAGTCACTAGGGATAGAATCTTTTAGTATATTTGTGAGTTGATTTTGACTTAATTATAGAATTTAAATGTTTGTGAATGCATGTGAGTTAAGTGGATGAACTCTAGTCTTAATAATTTATAAATAATTAATGTTACATTTCCATGCACACCAACTATTTTATGAAAATACCAAAAAGAGTTTCTTGTGTTTTTGTGAACTTTGAGGTCTAATTAAGTTAGAATGCAAGAGTTGTTAACAAGTCCTTTTGGAAGAGAATGATATTCATCAGTTGCTACTCTACGACCGATGCGCTTGTCCGTGGTTTTGCAGCCAACAAGTTTTTGGCATTGTTGTCGGGGACTTGTGTTCCAACACAAGGTGATTTAAGAATTTGTGACTCTTTTAGATAATGTTGTGTGTTTTCTTTTCTTGTTCTTTCTTGTATGCAATTTTTTTATAGATGTTTCTGATTTTCACTGATTTGGTTTGTGTTTAATGTTTGTCTCGGGGTACGCCTTAGAGCATGATCTAGTTATTGGGAGGTTTTAGGAATGGGATTTCAGCAACCTGCCTAACCAAATTAACCTAGATATTGCAAGTCACCATGGATGAGATTGTGTGTTTGACCCCACTGTTCTAGTTCTTCATGAAAGTCTTGATGCATGCTTAGACCAAGGGATTAAGTAAGGTGTGTCAAGCTTAGATAAGTGTAACAAGAGAAATCTGAGTGTTTTTACCTTATAGAACTAGGAAAGTAGTATTCATCACCTTATGATAGTACTACATAATGATCTTGAAACAATAGGAATCTCATTGAGGTTATCAATTCTAATAATTTTGTATATTAAAACTATTGTTTAGTTGGTGTACTTATGTTTACTTATGTTAACAATATGAACTTTCCTTTCTCTGGGTTATCTTTATGTTTTCTCTTTGTTATCTTTATGTTTTTACTTTTCAAATCTCAACTTTATTTTTATGATTATGTTCCTTGTTTATAAAAGAAAAAAATTGAGCTAACTTGTTTAGTGGTATCTTTTGTGTTCTTATATGATATACAAACTATAATGCAACCAAACTGAAAGAAAAAATATCTAAAATTATTAAAGCTTAAGTATACATTCTAAAAATATATAAATTAGTATATATTATTGATGTATATATTTTGTTTTTAATTTTATCTTTTAAATAATTATTAATAATAATTTTATTATTTTTAAATATCATAAAAAAAATAAACATAAAGACATGTGTTTTTACTAATATTATTATATCCATTATATCATTATTATATTATTTGAAAAAACTATTTAATTATACATAAATATAATATATATATATATATATATATATATATATATATATATATATATTACAAATAAAAAACATATGATTTTAGAAAAGGCTTCTCAATTAAAACTTTTTTGTGTGATTTTTAAGTAGAGACTAATGTAAAAAAAAGACTTTGACGTCGTTGTTTTTCGGTCTTTAATGTCTAAAAAAATATTGACATTGTATTAAGAGACATTAAGTTGACGTCAAAAGATAAAAATGGGTAATAAATGTTCTTTTTTTCATTTTCAACTCCTTTACTTTTTTAATAAATAGTGATCCATTTTTACAGTTTTACGAGACTTGAAAAGTATAAAATTAGCAAATGTAGTCCAGTTTTGACATTTTATACATCCATAAGTGAAGTATGAATTATAAACAAAACAAAAGCTATCACAAGTGGATGATATTATAGTGAATATTAGTATTAACTTGTGCTTTTTGATTTTGATAACTATGATTATTGTTTTTAGTTGGAATTTTTTAGAGCACTCACCAGGAGCCCTTACTTTGGTTTTTATAAAAGTTATTTGAAAAGTTAATTGCGATAGATCTTTAAACTATCATAACATTTGTTCTTGTTAGCCGATTTGACATTATTATATATCAATTTGGGGTAGAAGAAAATTTCCAATCACATGATAGCTCGTGCAGTTGGTGGTTCCTTCTTGATTTTCAAAAAAAAATGTCATTTTCTATTTTTTGTCAATTTTTTTATTTTTTTTTAAACTTTGCAAAAATATTTCATATACTTAGACTTTGAATTTTGACCTAAAAATTTTTGTAGGGGTTTCTCATGATATTTTAGTGCTCTAAACAAATTTCAAGTTATTACAAGTTGTTTTGAATATACTCTCAATTTTACCTTAAGTTTAGATGTATAATATGTATGAACAACAAAGAAGTTTAACAACATCAATATCAACAATACAACAAAAAATTTCAACTATATCAATTCCAACAAGTTCAACCTTCTTGAAAATGAAAAAAAAAGAAAAACTAACCTTCTTAAAAGTGGGTTCATCAGAATAAAGTGTTGCCACCAGTAAAGGAGAAGGAGAATGCCTCTATGTTCCATAAAAACACCTATGCACGAAACCAATTAGTCAAAACGAACAAAAATCATACCTAAAATAGTTAATTAAGTGCATTTGTATAAAATGAAAGAAACATTACATGTGTTGATCACCAGAAGCTTTGTCCGTAAAAGGTTTAAGCAGAGAAGATGGTTTCACGCAAAGATAAAGTGAATGAAATTGAAAATTGAGAATTCTGATGTCTAATAACTAATTGATGTAGGAAATTGAAAATTTTGATGTCTTAATTAAACTTTTATTTTACAAAAATGTCACCAATCATTTTTAACGTTGATTTTTTTGTTTTTTGATAAAACTTTATTTTGCACTAGTAAGACAATCTCTAACTTCAATTGTCATTTATTCTAGTATTAAATCGTTATTATCACAAATTTAAAAAAAAAAACACCAAATAACAATATAAGCTAGTAAAAATAAAATATAAGCAATGTAATCTAACTAATAATTATGAAGAAATAATACACACTTAATTCAGTAAAGTATTTCATTCATGTATTTTGATTTATGTCTACCATCCATAATATCTATACAATGTTTGGTTTGTCCCTTGCATACTCGAGGAGTATAAATAATTCCTTGCCTTTGAATAAATAATATGTCTATCAATTTTCTTATTATATAATGATACATATTATTTTTTTAAATTTAAATTATTAGTAAATTCTACATATTTCATGTAAGATATTACATATTTCAATGCACATCATATTCACATTAATTTAAATTATCTTTATAATTAATCACCACGCAATTACCAATGATTTTATTTTAAATGAATGGCAACATGTATTCATCGACATTTTATGAGGGTACTCTTTAAATTCATAACCACATAAAGCTGAATATATAAGATGTTAGTATTATATAATATCCATAAACTTTTGAAGTTAGATTTTTAATATAGAAAAAAACTTATAACAATGGAATATCATTTTAGTAAAAATTATATCTTTGTATTGCTTAAACGAAAAGTTATTATACTTAAAGAAAATATTTTTTAAATAAAATGTCAGGATATAACTAAAAAAAAATCACTTTAGTAAGATTATAATTCTAGCTTGAGCGAGATTCCTATTCTAGCTCGAGCAAAATTTAACGACTTAACCAAAACCATCTTTGATATTCTCTAAAAACTTAAGAATCACATAAGAATGTTCATATGAAATAAATGAGTATCTTGAACTCAAAAAGTTATCAAGTATCATTTTAAAACTTAACTCAATTCAAGCTAAAGATAGAATGATACCCGAAAATTGAACAAAGATTATACTTACACACCAAATCACAATTTAAGAATAAAATAAGAAAATATTTATGAATTGTCCAAAATTCATTCTGTTTAAATTTTATATTAAAATTAAAACAAAATCACTTCTATTTTGTCAAATCCAATATATATACACTCCTTCTGTAAACAACAACAAATATCAAACTCATTCTAAAACCAAAAATTGAGTTATGATTCATCAAATCAGAGACAAAAACTCTCACACTCCAACAATCTAACAAAATTTAAAAATTCAATTCACAATTATATACATTTAATAATCTTAACATTACTCAAAATCAACTTATCACATAAAATCTAAATTGGAATTTATAATAAAGCTAACTTTTCCATTAAGAACTTTCCCTATATAATAAGAAAAAACAAGGATTTAAAAGAGTAACCAAACATAGTCTCTCAAATAGCCCAATCCATACAACTTAATTAAATTGTACTCATTATATTGCCACCTAAATTATAAATTTTTATTTACGGTAAGATTATTAATTTTTACAATAATTATTTTAAAATTTATATTTAATATATTTTGAAATAATTGATGGTTTTAAAAATTACGCCAATAGTTTGTTATTACAATGACTCTCAAGAAAAAAAAATGTTGCACTTGCGTTAATTACATTTCCCACATATCATTTGTTATATTTTGTCTTTACGATCTTGATTCCTATAAAGTGAATAAACATTAAATAAGTTGAATTAATCATCCATAAAGTAATTTATATATTTGAATACATTAATGATTTATTATGTCATATTAAGTATTAATTTTGTTGTCAACAATTGAAATTGTTCACTTTATCTTCTAAAGCAAATTTGTCAACAATTGACATTGTTCACTTTGTCAACAATTGAAATTGTTCACTTCGTCAAATTGTCTTTTGTGAAATCTAACAGCACACCCAATTGATGAAACGTAGAAAGAAATGTTTTCTTTTTACCTTTTGATGGAAAAATGAAAAACGTTTTTAGAGAGAAGTGTTTTCTTTTTAAAATACAAGTGTAAATAAAATAATGAGAAATTGAAAACAAGTTTGAGCGAGTAGGCCCCACGCGGCGTGCAGGCGTGCGACGACATTTGGGTCCCACTTCAAGGCTATCCACACTTTTCTTTCTCTTTGAGAGTCAGAGCCCAGATAGTGACCGTTTTGCCTTCAACACTCATTTTAATATTCATTAAACCATTATTCTCTTCAAAATATTTATTATAATTTCTTTTTAATTTAGTAATTATTTTTAATATAAATTATTATGGTTAGATATGCGAAACTATGTGAAGATTATTATTTTCAATGCTTTTATTGCTAAAATAATTTATTTTTTTCATTTTTTATTAATAAAAGAAAATTCTTATTAACAATTATGAATAAAAAGTTATAATTGATTGATAATTAAAATATATCAAGATTTTGACTACAAAAAAATTTTGTCTTTAAATTAGTTTTTAATTAAAAATTAGTCTTTAAATTGATCTTTTTAAGGGTATTACTTTGTTTAAGATTATTTGACTTGGCAAGACTTACAAATTGTGGTACCAACTATTTCAACAGAAGGTTTATCAGATTCAAACTAACTTAATACATTTTAGGATATTTTTTAAATATGAGTTGACATACTATACTGGACCATTTTACTAGTTAAAGAATTGATATTTTTAATATAAAGTTATTTACTTTAAATGTTTTTGTTTCATGGTTTAATACGATTTTGGAATAACACATCCGACACAAAAAGCCACTTCCACTATCTAAAAATTGTCACACACACTATTCCAAATCAGAGAAATTGCAAATTTGAACACAACTTTGTAGCACGGGGTACCAATCCATTATATGAATGAACTCGGTGAAGGCTTCTCAATTAGGATTTGGCTCTGTTCATTGATTAATTGCACAATTTCTGGAATGAATGGGACTGGTTGAAAATTGAATGGTCAAACAGTGACACATCCCTATCTATGCAAGAAAATAAGGACAACAATTGACAAGTGCATGTGTACTAATTATACCAGTAACATCTGGTTTTCAACAAAGAAACTTCCAGAGAGAGAGAGAGAGAGAGAGAAGCTTTCACATAATTCATAGTTTAGAACTTTTAAAACTCTATACCAAACAAGACGCGTTTTAGATATATTTGCCCAAAACTTTACTAATTTGAGTTGGACTTTAATGTGTCATTGATATATGGCCTAACTCAATGCAATATAAAATCTGCTATATACAACATGTTTGGTGTAATACTTACAGTTATTGGCATCCAACACAGTATATATATGCATGCTATAACGTGGAAGTCACCAAAAAGCTAAATGAGGAGTTCCTTATGATTAAGAGAATGATAATGGCTCCACTTAATAATCATACAATGCAGAAGCAAGACAAGAAAACAATCTCAGATAAACCTACTAATTAGGACACAGTCTTCGTGTTGCATGCATTAATTTGCTTAGGGTGTTTGGGTGAATTATTATTGGCAGTGTTTTAGGCTTTTAGCATCATATCATAAACAATTGCAGAAGCTATGCTATGATTAATATATCAACAGAAAGCATGCATGCATATAATTGAGTCAACTACGATATCATTTTAGAAATGGGGTTTCGACAAATTGGGTTTTCATAGTTATGTTATTATGTGGTAGAGAAACCAACAGAAAAAATGAGGTCATAGTGTAGTAAGCTATCGGTGTGCAAAATGACAAACTGAATTATTAGAGTAGGACTATGAATACACAATGCAATGAAGGGTGACCTCCCCCAAACACTGACCGAAAGAAGAAAGAGGAAGAGGCCTACAATCATGAATTACAAGCTCAACCATATTCAGTCAAATCTTGATCAAAGATTCTTAGACTATATGATTAGTGCTAGTAGATGAATTTAGGAGACCGCTCTTAGGGTCTACTATCCTAACTCATCTCATGAAACTCTCTAGTGTCTATTATATTATTTCATGAGATTTATTGTTTACATTTCTTTCTCATCTCATCCGTATAAATATGTTTTACGTGTATTAGTTATAGTTATAACGGTATTTAATTTAAAAGTATATCATTGTAGCTTCAATAGAAACTAACGTTTAAGTTGTATTTGAGTGAGAGTTTATTCAGAATTTGTTCACTACAAGAAAATTATTAAACATCAACTCATACGAGTGAAAAAATCACTTTTTATAACTAATTTTTATAATCCAAGATTTGTGTTGCTCCTTCGTCATTTCGAAGTAGCTCCTTGTGGAATTCGCAGTAGAGGTGTTCTCTCTTGATGGTTCTATGTGCTTGACGGAAAAGATGGTGACGTGCATCACTGCTCTGACTGGTTCTCTAGCTCTCTCGCGTGATGAAACAATTAGATTTGACGCTTGCGATAGTCACGATGGAATTTGTGGTGATGAGTAGTGGTGGCTTATATTTTCGACGGTGAAAATTCGTTGTTTCTTCTTTTCCACTGGGAGATGATTTTTTTTTTCACATCATTTTCTTTTTCATTTTGCTTTGTTGGAGCTGCGTGGAGAACTGCGGATTACTTCTTCATTTTCCTTGGCCATTGTTTTTCGGCTTTATGTGTTTTAAAAGCCTAAGGACTCTATACACCTTCAATATTTAGGTGACATGACAAATTTGACGCTCATTGACGAAATTTTTTATCAATACAGAAAGATTTACAAACGAATTTCGTTAATAAATAAAATATGTATTATTGATAAATATCTATTATTGACAAAAGATCCGTTAGTAAATGAAATTTAATCGACAAAAATATTTGTCATTAATTTTTGTTGGTAATTAAACTTTAACATTTGTGAATAAAGTTCATAAGTAATTTTACAAAATTTTATTGTAATTTGTTAATGTAATGATGTATTTTTAATTCAATGTGAAATGACACATACTATATCAAAATGTTATTAAAAATTAAGTATATGTTATTGTTTTTCCTAAAATTATTTTTTGAAAAGTGTCATGGGATAAATATATTATTATACATTAGAAATGTGAGTGTTTCATTCATCAATGTTACGAAAAATACATTCATCTATTTTAAGAATGCAACAATGTATAAATAGTGTTTAATGTCACACGTTTAACGTCTAATTAGTTCACCCCTACACACATTAGTGTATAAATAGTATTTAATGTCACACGTTTAACGTCTAATGAAAGAAAATCGAACGTAAAAAATGATCGGTGATATTTTTGTAAATAAAATATCGTTATAGAAGTCGGTTCCTCTATGATCAGACATCAAATAAGCTTTAGATGTCATTCCCCCATATTAGATGTCAAAAATGTTCGAAAATATCTCATTTTAAGCGTCAATATTAACTTTTTTTACAACATAGACATCGGCTCCCCCAAATCAAACGTCAAATCCTCTGCCAGAAGTTACAAAATCAGAATTGAAAGGTCACTTTTTCATATATTCGACATCGAACGTATAGGGGGTTGACATCTAATACACATTAGACGTCAATAAGCTACGAAAATGCCCAAAAAGTAGCGCTAAAATGAATTGTTTTAGTAATTAGACGTTGGATCTGGAGGGGACCGACGTCAAATGCCTTTCTAAACTCCAAAAACTCATAATGCGAGCATAACTTTTTTTGGCGTTTTCGTTTAGGTTTTGTCTTCGTTCGCGTTAGCCATTGTTGCTATAAGGTATGTTTGATTAATTTTCTTCCAATTAATTTATTTTGCACCAATTAACTTTAGTTTGCACCTATGGAATTTTGTTTGCATCGATTAAATTTCGTTTGTACCGATTAATTTTGGCTTATGATGCAGTTTTGTTCGTGAGTTGATGAATCTTGACGACGGCAACGAGTGTCCAATCTCCATTGCTTGAAACTCATAGTATATAAATTTTTTGATGTGTTATAATAATTTTTTGTATTTCAAGTACGGTAATACTATAAAAACAAATTATTTTTTTAAAAAAGGAAACAAAAAAAGAAAGTCCTTTTAGGAGGGGTCCAACGTCAAAATAGATGTCTGGAGAAAAAGATCCGACATCCAATTAACGTCTCCTAATAAGACATCAAATCTGAATTGGACGTTGAACGTCGAAAATAACATTTTTTTTTTTTTGCTGTAGTGATATAAGTTATTAACTACTATGATCATACCTAACATGAGATTAGATGACGTTGCAGGTGGGTAATGGCAAACTATCAGGGAGAATTTTTTATATGTGGTCTTTTGTAGTATATGTAAATATTCTTTTGAAAACATTATAACCTAAATAAATATAATTCAATAATAGTTCCAGTGTTTTTATTAGTATATGCATGATAACTAAAAGATGTTGCAAAGTGTAATAATTAAAAATAAATATTTCAATTACATTTTCATATTAACCAAAACTAATAAATAAAAAATCATAGAAAAATATATTAAAATATGTAAGATGGTAGTAACAAAAAATTAAATAAAACTACCTGAAATAACTCAGTTTATAAAATAAAAGCTTCTATAACATAATTTACTTTAAAGTACTCTACTAAATACTTTTATATTAATTAAACTATTTATATAAACTAATAAACTAATTTAGTAGTGAATTACCTTATCAAACATATTCTAATTTAGTTAGCTGCCACTCATGGTTTGAGTACTCATCATTCAATAAATTTACTTGTGTTTTTGTTCTCAAACACATTCAACTTATTCAAAGTCAAAATGATATGCCAAACGAATTTTGTAGTGCGTAAATTTGTAAGGATAAAATATTTTAATTCTTAATTTTAGAAAACTTTTTGTTTTCATAAGTCCTGACTTTGATATAGTTACAAAAAATTCTGAAAGTGGAGGTTCATCATCCATCGTTGAGGAATGAAAATCATTTAAACCAGTGGAAGGAAGCAGCAGAAGAAAAAGTCAGAACTCAACACCAACTTTGTTTGAGCTTCTCATACTTTGAGAGCAAGGTTTAACCTGACAAATTCATGAGGGCATTATATATACATGCATTAATTATATATGTGATTGTATAGATACACGTTTGATTATGATAATATATGCTTTATACACTGAATTTCGCTGGTCCTGTTGTTAGTTCAACGCATATTATTGTTTTTTGTATTATGGTGCTTACTCATCCACCAAGAATGGAATTATTGCATAAGAATCCTCTCTCCACCAATTACACTCTTATCTGACGAAACCAACGGAGATTTCCACTTCTCTCTCGTCACCACAACAACAGTCTATATAACTATATCATCACTTTGTCTGTTTCTCAATTTCAAGTTGGATTGTCAAAGGACTAATGCTATTAAAAAATGTATCTAATTCAGAGAAAGACAACGTAGCTGTTTATTTCTCAATAATAATAATAAACTCATTTTCAGGATTACCTTTCTGTATGCTTGCTGTTTTATTGGAATCTGTGTGTTAGAATTTCTAATTTTACTTAATGTGTAGAGTATATAACTGAAACTACACTTTAATTATTTTTTATATATATTTCCAGTTTTTCAAAAATATTTATTAATAATTTACTATTATAATTTTGAAAAATAAAAAGGAATAATGTTCGTAATATTATAGACATGTAATTCAAATCAAACTATTATTTAATAAAATATTAATGTAAATAAATTTAATTTTTATAAAAAAATAAATTGAAAGCAATTCTAAGATATAAACTTAAAAAAAATCTTTTATAAAATAATTTTAATTTTATAACTTTAAATAAAAATATATGAAGTCAATTTTAAACCATTACTCCATTATTGATATTTCTTCCATTAATAACTTTAATTACTTAAATTTTAAAAAAAAAATTAAATAGAATTTATTAATAATTATTAATATTTAGCTAATATTTATATAAATAACCACATGCTAAATAAGATGATATATGTACTCACTTTATCAATAAGCAAATAATTAAATACTTAGTTGCATATATTTATTAAAGATATCTAGTAGTTTTTACATATCCATAATTTTGCTATCCTTAAAGGAATTACGTAGTTTGACTTGCTCTTAAATGTAGTGCTCCAGAATATTTATATAGAGTAGTAAGAAACCAATATGTTTTTGTAATCTGAATGGCCGCCACAACATTATATATATGGCTGATGCATCAAACAAAACCCTAGATTTTAACGAGCTACAATACAAATATAACTAATGCTACCAATTCTCATATCTTTAGATTAGATGTTTAAGAAATATAAACTAAGAAATATTTAATGGACCTAAATTTAATATCTCACTAACAGTAAAAGAACCATATTCCACAATCTTGCTTAAATTAACTATAGTACTATTAAATAGGGATAAATTTATGAAATGTTAAATATTTTGAAAACAGACAAAAACATATATAATAGAAGCCATGTGATAGAAAAGTTAGGTAATGAATATGGGGCTGATTTAATCTAGTTGTGAAACCTAGAGTGTCAACAATTACAATTGGATGAAAAAATATTTTGTCTAACATTATTCATAGAAGAAGCTGAAGATTAATTTTATTGATTAATATAAGTATGAATTAACAAATAAAGATGTGGAGTGTATTAGTAAAGAGCATTACTATGTTTTTCATGTAAAACGTTTAGACATTTTACTAATGTGTTAATTAAGTTTAGTAGACCTTTTGTTGTAAAAATGACTCAAATATAAAATTGTAAATTTCTATAAGGATTATATGATGTTATTTTATTTAATTTTATTTTAGAAATAAAAAAAATATAGATTTAAAGAGGAGGTGTGTAAAATTTATTTATAAAAAAGGAGTGGATTTTTTATTTGTGATTAAACTTGTCAACATCAGGCACAAGTGTTTGGTTGAGAGTGTTATTTAATTAGGGGTGAATAAATTTGGATTTGACGCATGTGTGACAATCTCTCTTTTCATTGACTTGAGTAGAATTTCTGGGATTTGAAAATTTGTGATGCGTTGGATTTCAACCATAAAAGAAGTAGGGCAGCTAGGGTTAGCTAGGTCTAGGATGATGAGCATGATTATGATGGTTATGACGATTAGGGCAAAAATATATATAAAGAATTTGACTTCATGCCAAAGTAGTGGCTAGGTCGTGTATGTGTCTCACCACCCAATAAATAAAAAAAATAAAAAAATAAAAAAATAAATAAATAATATTAAATTATTGATCCTTTGGTGGAGTGGGGTTGACATGGATCTTGACCCTCTTTCATGAAACATTCCTTCAAGTCATTATTTGGCCCCCACTCATCATCTCTCAACCTTCCTTAAAATCCTACAATATTTGAGGACTAACTTTGAAAGATGTTTCTTTGCTTTGTCCTCTTAGCTAATTCTCTTGTTCTTCTTTGCTTTTGTCTCCATGTGTTTGATGTTTATACAAGAATATCCTTTGCCAACTAATCCATGACCATCTTTAAAGCTCACCCGTGTATATTGCAACGTTTTTCTTAAACATGTACCACCACGTCACTGTCTTCGATTAATTCTTCTTAACTTTATTTAATTAACACCTCTCTTACTTTATGTCAACATTTCAATCATTGCATTTTCACATCAAACCCTCTATTTTCTACTTCTTTTATATCTTCAAATTTAAGTGCACGCACACCCTACCACCCTTACATTTTAAATCATTTGCAGGGCAATTATACTTCAATAGAATTTACAGCTTTTTAGGCACATTATTTAATTTATGCTTAAACTTCAGTGTGGAAAAACTACTAGTTTTAGTTTCCACACAAAAGGAAAAATCATCTTTTCTTTCCTATGCTTACTACAAAGTGAAATGACAAACATCTAACTTTCTACTTACAGTATTTTCTTATATTAATTAAATTACCATTTTTCGTATCGGCATTTTTTATTTTTTTAATTATTTTTGTCCAAGGAAAAACATTTATTTGTAAGATTTATGATTGTTAATATAGATTTTATTAATTTTATTTCGGTTAAAATATATTTTTAGTGTCTAAACTTTTTCATGAAATTAAAATTCTCTTTGATTAAAATTTGATACATTATTATATCTTCAAACTTAAAAAATAATAACTATAATTACATTATTTTTTTTAACATGTTAAACATATTTTCTAACTTATTTTTTGTGTTAAACGGTATAAATAATTAAAATGTTAGTATAAGATGCATTTTACATTTCGAAAAAATTTAACATAATTGAGTTAAGGAAACAATAATAAATTATAATTTAATGTCAAAATTCATATATCAAAATTATATTTAACCCGTTTTATTTCATATTCTTTGTTTATTGTTTTAAAATTGTGATAGTAAACCTCACCGTCCCTATTTTTTTTAAAACCTATTTCTTTTAAAGCCTAGTTCATAACAAGTCATTGTCAATTTAATGTTAACGTGAAATTGAGTAATTAGGTTTTACATATGAGTTCATAAATATAAGGAAACTGCCCTATATATTTTTTATTTTCTTAATACATTGGAAAAGTAAACAGTTATAAATAAACACGTAATTGTTTCATGTGTATAACTGTTTTAATATGCCTTTTAGTTTGAAATATAAGTGACAAAAAATAATTAATTAATTAAAAATGCCAAAGTATTAACAAACCAGAATCTAAAAAAAAAGGATAATGGAAGACTTGAAATTAAAGAGGACGCGAGTAAGATGCTAAAAATAGAACTAATAAAAAAAAACTAAAAGTAAATCTATCATAATTGAACTTTTTTCATGAACTTTTAGATCTCTTTTTTACCTTAACCGAATATTTTTAGATTTTGAATTCAAAATAAAAATAAAATCAAGATAGTAATATCTAAAATAATCTATAAATTTAATTATAATTGAAAAACATATATAAACATATTTCTTAATGTTTTCTTACAGTTTAATTATATTATACTTATAAGTAACGGATCTAATCACAACTTTCAATTATAAAACTCTATAATTTATTTATAAATACATAGAAAATACAATAATTATAAAAAAAATAAAATTATATATTATTTTTTTTTACATTTTTTATTAAAAATATTTGATGATCCATCGGTAGAAAACTACATATTAATTTTATGATAAGAAGAACCATTAAAACCAATTGAAACTGTGAAACATTGATTTAATTTAATACAGTTTTAACATTAAACTAAAATCAAGCAAAATGAAATCACATAACTTATTAACTTTTTAATGAAAGTAAAGTAAACAGTGGAACGATGAAGCCTAATAAGTAAACAAAAGTTCCTTATTCTTAAGTTAATGACTTAAGGGTGTGATTAGCAATGAGATTAAGGCATAATCTGAATAGTTCCTAGCTAGCATAGTGCAGAGCATGACCTCAGCTCGACGTACATCATTCGATGAAAAAAACAAAAAAGAAAAGAATGGTTAGTTAGTTTATGAAAAATTGAATATTTTGAAGGAAGAAGAAATGAAAGGTGATGACTGTAGGGACCCTTCGTTTATAAGTCATGATATGAAATGGACCTACTCATTATACTTTTTTCCTTTCTTCTAATTATTGCTATTTATATATATAAATTCATTTTTCTATATCATTGCTTTCATTCTTAAATCAATCTCAACAAACTTTTTTCAGCTCCCATGTCCTATTGCAATACAACTGTCAATTTATATATTATATAACTATATTCGAATCTTTTTTACTTTGCAATCACAAATTTTTAACTTTTTCAACCAATATATTTGAAAACTGGAAAGTATTAATACCTTAAATCTTCATTGCCAGGATCACAAGTAACAAAAAATAAATTAATATGTGAAATAATTAAATTAATAAAGAACCAGATGTTTAATTTAATTTTCCTTATGCTGATACATATATCGTGTATTTCATGCCGTGAAATATTTGTTGTACTGTTATGTTGTTTTTCGTGTAAGTGATTTTATATATATATTAGCAGATGATAGAAGGAGAAGATGTCATGGCCCTCTAAATTTTTAAAATAACTTTAAATTATATGTTTGAAATATTTTAAATTATATAGTGTATATTATGGGAATACTAGAATTAAATTGGGTATCTTTTTATTTCTTTTATATAACACACTATTTAATGTTAATAAATAATAAAACATAAAATTTAATATAATAAAAAACAAAAATAAAAAATATTGAGATATTTTTTATTTTCCCTCTTATTGTTTTGGAGTTTCTTACATATCGTATTTATCTCTTGCTCTTATTTTTTTTTCTTTAGTTTATAAAGAATGGTGATTCAATTATTCAATTAGAAAAATCCTTTCTTAAGGTTCGAAGAATTAAGTAGAGTTTGATATTAATTCTTTGAAACTTATCTAAAATAATATCCTCAAATATGAAATATTCAATGAATAAAGAAATGAAATTTTAGAAGAACTTATTTAAAATGGGTTTCATATCAACTAAGCTTCAATCTAATTGATTTAAAATGTTTTTTTCTTGACTATCCAGATATTTGAAGATTTTATCAACTATACTTGAGAATTATGACAATCTTTAGCAAGAAAAGAAAAGTTAAAAACATTTTACTTATTGATCATTTAGTTTATTTTATTTTAACCCTTTTGTTTTTACGGCTACAATAGAAATATCATTTTTTGCAAAGAAGAATATGAAAACAAAATCATGAAATCCATAATATGATTATTTACATTAAAAAATAAATTTTAATGTGATTATTTACATTCAAAATTTTAATTATGATTCAATTATTAATAAATTCAAGAATTTGAAAGAATGAAAAATAGTCTTTTTAAGTATGTGTGATTTAGTTTAGCTTACATTTATTTTAAATTATACATTCGTTTTACCATATATATATATATATATGAAAATTCAACTTTTGATGTATATATTTATTTTTCAGTTTTAACTTTTTAATAAGTAATTATTTTTTATAACTGACATAATCTTACCGATTTTATTGTTTTTCTAAAATTTAACTATTTTTTAATTTGGTAATTTTTTAAAGATAACTAATTTTTAAAATTAAAATGACTATTTATGGTGAAAAAGTACTCACTAAAGTAAATATAAATTATCTATAATAAATTTATAAAAGTTACTTATATTTATTTTTGTAATTGTAATTTGATTATTTTTTGTTATTATAAAAAAATATAAATATACATGTATAACATATATATTTTCACTTAAATATATAAAAAAGAGTATAAACGTCATATTTATAATTTAGTTTTATATTTTCTTTATAAGTAAAAAAGAATATGTATAAACGAAGACTTTGGGGTGTCAGAACATTGTTTGACTTACTTTGACCAAGTTGTGATGTTGTTTTTTCTTCTCCATTTCTCACTGAAAAGCTCGGACCAGTATAGTATGGGTTTGCAATAGGCCTTTTTCGGCATCGCAAGTTGGGCCCGGCCTTTCATCATCAATCAATCATAAAAAAGGCCTCAAGATCACAATTTGGGCTGCTTTATCTACACCTCCAATCATTGCATCTCCAAATTTTTTTAAAATTTCAAAATTGTAAGCAATTCAAAAAACCCTTATCCCATAATACTAACATAAAAAATTCTTGGACAATCCATTTATTTGGGAACGGGCTCTACCAATGTAATTTTTTATATCCACTCCAAAATGAATAGGAGATGCTCAAGAATATGGAATGAAAAACAGCCAAATACTAAAGCTTTAAGTTATGGCTTTATAAATTTGCCTCATCACCCGAAAGAAGTAATCAAATTCAGTCAAGTATTATTTATATATATATATATATATATATATATATATATATATATATATATATATATATATATATATATATATATATATATATCCACAGATAAAAGAGTGATCAAATTATTTGAAAAAAATATTATTCTTACTGTATCGAATTCAGTGGTCTTAATTCCAGATTTTAATTATACAGATTGAGTTTCTGAAATATTATAAAATATATATGTATATTTCAGTCCTTTATATCTCAAAAATTGTACTAATTAGGTTTCTTCAATATTGCAATTGTTTAATTGTAGTAATTCAATTCTATAGACAAGACAGAAGAGAGAAAATTAAGAAACAACGTAGATGAAAAAAAAAATTGAAGAAGTTTATGTTTATAAGTTTTGTTACCATAAAACAATTTCATAGGCTTTAATTTTCCGAAGTTGATGCTAAATATAGTGTTTGAAGTATTCAATTTTGGTTATTTTGAGGCGAAAAAAGTGAGGGTTGCTTCCTACACTATCCCAGCCTTTTGCATCACTATGTTTTTCAAAAAAATTTCAAAACTATCATATTTTAAAATATTTTATACTTCCACTAATTTTCTTTAACGGATATGTCATATCCGATGTGGCAACATCATTCAAGTTTTTTATTAGTTTTTAGTTTATGAATTTATTATATTTTAAATTAATATATAAATACTATTTAATTTTTAAAAAGTTTATTATGTAATTATATATAAATTAATTTTATTTTATATAATGAAATAATTATTATTAATTTAATTTATGTATTATTATTTAATTATTTATTTAAATATTTTTTATATAATTAGTTAAACGGATATACCACATTCGTTAAGGTTTTTTTTTAATTTATTAATTTATTGTATTTTAAATTAATATATAAATATAATTTAAATTGTTTTAAAATTTATTACTAATTATATATAAATTAATTTTATTTTATTTAATAAAATATTTATTATTAATTTAATTTATGTAATTTAAGTAATTATTTAAATATTTTTTATTTAATTAGTTAAACGGATATGCCACATCCATTAATAATATGACCACATTCGTTGAGGTTTTCTTTAGTTTACTAAAATATTATATTTTAGATTAATTTATAAAGTATTTAATTTTTTTTGTTTTTTATAATATATTACGTAAATAAAAGGTATTATTAAAATAAAATATAAAAAAAAGGTTAAAATATGTAAGAGTTGTCTAACATTTATTCACGAATATTCTGTTGAAAATGAAACAGATGTTTACATCCATTTTGAAGGTCAAATGGATCCGTTTTATTGGAAGGATAACACTCGAAAAAATTCATATGTTACACTACTGAGACATTTCTTTCTACACCTACTTTTTTTTTCTGTACTCCTATAATAAAGTTAGTAGCAAACAACGATAGAAGACATGCCCACGCGAATGGAGTGAAGCTCACTGGAGTGGAGAAGGGATTGTAAAATTAGAGTTTTATGATTTTAAATAAATTTCTAATCTAAGGGTAAAACGGGACACAAAACAATTTGGGGTTGCAGAAACAAAGAAACATAGTGCAGAAAGTAGCAGCCCACACATTCTTAATCACTAAGCGGCTTCTAGGGAATTAAATCTTACTTTATATATATATATATATATATATATATATATATATATATATATATATATATATATATATATATATATATATATATATATATATATATATATATATATATATATATATAGTTATTGATAAGTATGAGTTTGAATTTTACATTAAATAAAAATAAAAATGTTAAAACACAAAATGTTTAAACTTAAGGTATTAAATTGGAATTGATGATGTCAATCTTTACATAAATTTAACTTATATCTTCTTCTTCAATTTTTTGAACTTTGGATTATTTTGTGGCAAAAAGTCCATATAAGCGGATTATGTTTCTTCTGAAAAGTTAAATCTTAATGTTTTATATATATTTTGTTATTAAAAATATATATATGAATTTAAATTTTACATTGAAAAAAATAAAATAAAAAATTTAAACACAAAATTTTTTAAACTATGATTTGGGTTTAATAATATAAATCTTTACATACATTTAACCTATATTTTTCGACATATTTGTCAAATGAATATTCTTGAAAGACTCATCATTAATGAATTAAAGAATTTTATTAGCAATTATGTTAGACAACAGATCACTTATAATATTACAACAATTATCATGTTAATCACCTGTTACACTTGGACAAAACATTAAACAAAAGGATGGTATTAGTGACCAAGGTACTCCATTTTTAATATAAAACAACTGCTAATGGATAAATCAATGCAAACAAAATCCTAGACCAGATATGTATTTAAAGGCACTGACCATTTTTTCTACATACTTAAAAAAAAAATTAATAATAAGTGTTTCATATATTAAAATTAGTGTTTAAAAAATTAAAAATATTAAGAAATTAAGAGTTTTTCAAATTAATTAACATATAAGTTAATTTTGACGTCATTTCAATCCTTTTCTACTTTCCAGTCTAATGAAAACTTATAGGGAAATTCGTCCACATAAATCTTAAATCATTTATAAATAAATTAGAGCCAGGTAACAATAAAATAAACTATGACAAAAAGACAAACAAACCAACAAAACAATATTAATATTAATACTAATAGACGAGAAAATGAATGTTACATTAAGGGTGAAAGTAATTCTCGATATCATTCTTCTTAACTTCAATTTCTTTAAAATAGCTTTCAGTTTAATGAACTTTATAAGTTAAAGCTAATGGAATGTTCAAGTAGTAATATCATCTTGCTATCTTATCTTATTATAAATTTCTCATGCATAAAATAGGTCTTTAAAAGTTTTAATATAATAAATCTATTTATATACAAAAATTATATGAATAAATTTATCATTATCTAAACGAATGATTATGGTAGTTAAGATATGATTTTATTTCATTCAATAAGATTCACTTTTTTTTAGTTTATTGTTACTTATCAATTTTAAATAATATGATACAATCCTATTTAAAAAAGAGTTTGCTCGTTTCTTAATTTGATTATGCTCATAACGTAAATAAAAAAAATCAGAGAAAAACGTGAAAATAGGATAGCAATGAAAACATCACCATCTAGCATATTGATGATTCAATAAAGATTTACCACAAAGATTTTAATATTTAATAAGAACATGTGTCGTAAGACAAGAACCAAGATAATGGTCTCTTTGATGTATTCAAATTGATATAATGATTGTCAAAAGTGTTTACATATATCGTTGGTGCAAGTATATATAGACCATAAGTGTTTAAACAACCTAAGAAACCAAAAAAAAAAGGCCCAAAGACACTAGGCTACACAAATAACTCTAAAATGTAGTTTACAGACACCAACGCTCACCCAACGACACCACTCAAAAACAAAACCATTGCCCAACGAACCAAGTCACTCAGCTAGCTTACATAAATAAAAGAAAAATTACAAACACCTTTTAATGCCAAATTATTTTTCAAGTGTGTTCAAATCCATGATCTTCATTTCCTTTGAGTTTCAAGCTTCATGGAGCATCATGAGCTTTAAGGATATTTGTTCTTCCAAGCTTTTGATGCTTGACCTTGTCATAGGTCGATTTAAGTGTAATAGCTCATCCTCAAGTTCTTCTTGTAATGTATCAAGAGAACGTGTCAACATCCCTTAAATTTCACAAAATTTTTCTAGTATTTCGCTTTGTTCTTTAGGTTACAGAAAATGAATCAACCACAATAAAATATTCACCAAAAAATTAATAAAAAATATAGTTAGTGAAAATTCATAAAATTTAAAATATGTATATTAATATATATATATATATATATATATATATTAATAAATTACAAAAAAATATAAATCTTCTTAAATTATCTAACTAGACAATTCAATATTCAATGCATGTAAGTTATTCATAACTCCTCATCTTCTATTATTTTAAATAAATATACATTTTTTTTTCAAAAAATACTAGGTAATACATAATTTTCGTATTAAATTCAAACGGGAAAATTAACCAAACTCAAGACAATAACAATTTTAAACAAACTAAATTTAAGCAATTATAAAAGTAAATTAATTTTAAATAATAAATAATTCAACGTATTATTTTAAAATAAAAAATAAATAATTCAACATGTTAATTGCACAAAAATTATATTATATAACATATTAAACAAATATATTTTAAATGATAAAAACAAAAAATCATATAAAATCTTAAAGTAATAAGGCATAAGAGAGGAACTTTAGAGTGCTTTGAACATAGGTAATGTAGAAAGGACTCACCATCACCCTTAGATGTGTACCAATGTGGAAGGGACTTACGCTTCAGAGAGAGATTTCTAGGAATCCAAGTGTGAGTCTAAGTTTCATATTAGGTAGAAATGAGAAAGTGGAGCACCATATAAGGGTGAAAACCCATTAATCCGTTGTCTTAATGTTTTGGGTTGAGAGTGATGTCAATCACTTATGTGGTTGAGCTTATGTCTCATTGATGTTATATCTCCCTAGTGAACCTCTTCCTTGATAAACCTAACAGGTAACTATTGGCGTATTAATGGGAGGACTACAACGTAGGTAAATCGAACGATGTAGGTAACCTAGAATCTCGAAAATGCATCATTGTGCCAATGACAAAGATTGCAAAGCATCAGTGTGTCAATGACATCACTGTGTCCATGGGTTCTTAGAGTTATTGTGTCAATGGGTGTTTAGAGGCTAAAAAGGAGGAGAGAAGGAAGAAAAATGAGAGGGAAGAGAGAAGCGAACTTGAATGCAATAATTTATGGAGAAAAAATGATGACAATCTCCTAGTTAGGTTGGGCTCAAACTAGAAGGAAAGCCATGAAGGTGGTCATGAATGATAGTGTTTGTAGAACAATGATGGGGGAGAGGCTAGGTGTCTTACTTTTGGGTGTTGTTATGGGTTATGGAGGAAGGTGATTAGAGGAGGTCACTTGGGTTGCTCTAGCCTAGGGTAACTTAATAAAAGTATAATGACACAACATTAACAGCATAACAATACTCTAAATCAAAGGTGATTACAAGAAGGGAAGATACTTCTATTTGTAGGCTAAGGGTGTCCTATTTTCTAAAAGCTAGACCTAAAAAACCTACCTTGGCTAACTTGGAGAGCAAGGAGAAAATCCTCTCCATTAGAAAAAGGACAAGTGACAAAAATCCTCTCTAATGAAAGGAGGACATGTGACCACTACCTATGGAGAATCTTCTACATTCCTAAATGACATATGACCACTAACTAGGAGGAAAAACTCTCCAAAGGGGTGATGACACATGCACTCCTCCTTGTCCACCAAGTTAGATGAAACTTTGACCCCTTGGTCAACAAGGCCAAAATTCACGTCCTACTTTGGTCAACATTGGGCATTGGCCTTTTATTGACTTGAATGATCAAAACCCTATTCTACTTAGCCCAAAATATAAGGGACAAAATAAATAATACACTACTAGGCGCATAATACAAAACTCAATTAAATCTTAGACCACTTGGCCTAAAATTTAATTTCTAAAATTATTCTTACTCTACTGGAAGCTTCATGATGACTCAAGAGGGTCCAAGAGAGAAAGAGAGTCTTGGTCCATCTTTCACAGATGACTCCAACTCTTGAATATATTTGACCATGGGTAGAGGGTATGCCATGAAAAAACATCTCTTTCGCAACAGAGAGAAAAACGAGTTATGCAAGACGAGATGTATAGAGACTTTTCGCAAACAAACAAAACATATATTAACCCTATTTAAGGGATATATACGTTCACTAAATGAACCATAGCTTGTACTTAGACACCCAATGTATAAGCTACGGTTTTATCTTAAGTGTAGTCTATAAGTTGCCAATAATTTTAAAAATGTTACTTGGCTTTTATAAATTGTGTTTTTAATTGAGATATTTACACTAGTGAATGTCATTATCACATTAAATGAGTGGATAACTTCATTCTCAAATTTGACAATGGTTTCTTGGCTTAAGAATTCTAATTACATAAAAGTGAAATGTTGGTGAAGAACCCCTACACAAAAAAATTGATAATAAGAGTATTTGTTGAGATATAAGTCTAAGTATAAAAAAAAATGATAATAAGAGTATTTGTTGAGATATAAGTCTAAGTATATTATACTCAGTAGAAATGAAAAAGTCAAACATATAAAAGTAAAATTCATAAATTTATTTGACTTAAGATTTTGAATTGGAAGTAATATCGATATTTTACTAGTGTTGGATTTTCTTGGTAATTTCTTTTTTTAAAATCCATTATAATGATATTAAAATCGAAAAATATATTACACATTTGAACAAGATGATTAAGCTTTAGTCTAGGTGCGGTGTAGTTACCTAGGTAGGTAGGCACAACTTCAAATTTGAGAATGCCACACATACTTGCATCCCTTTCACAGTCAGTACAAGGCTTATCCTCCTCCAAACTTTGTGCACAGAGAAAATGAAAATTAGCTAATAGAATATCTTAGATAGTGCTGCAGCTAAAAAGGCACAACAGTTCTAATCAGTAACCAATGCCTACCATCATGGAAGAAAGTCCAAAGTGTTATGCCCTTTAAGAGGACTCAGTGGGGACAAACTTACTTGTTTTTGGGTCATCCACTTCTTCCCATAAGGAGGATGGACAATGTGTAGAAGAGATACAACCCCCTTTACACGTTTCTTAGGGGTTCAACAATGAAGGAACAAGATATACACCATTCTTGTTCTTAGATACATTTGCTAATAATAGGACCAATTTCATTATCTTCAAAGTTTTCTACATAAACTCACTACCCACAAATTTAAATACTGGTCAAATTTTAATTGGAGTCTATGTGTGACCACTGCTCATCACTGTCCAGACAAAAACAGCATATCTTCAAACATTATTGGTCTACATGTATCTTCAATTACAACAATTTAAATAAGAAAATAAGGTAATCTCTAATCCCATTTAAAGCCAGCAACACTCATATGCAGTCTACTGGCTAGCCTAGAAACAATTTATTTTCAACTGTTTTATGAATGTGTTCCCCACCTTACATGGTATTAAGCATCCCTTTCTCTGTTATGCCAATATTTTTCTAGTCGTGTCCTAATTCTTTACCCCAAAAGGCAAATGTAAAAGGCTGAAAGGGAATAAGGTACTCTGAGAGTGTGGAAGCATGCTGCTCTATGGCCATAATCATCATCCACAAGAGAAAGATTTTGGCTATTTCAGGTCAAGTAGCAGTTTCAAATTTCTAGGACCCACAGACAAACCTATTGGGTGGAAATGTGGATGGAAAACTGTAATGAAATTTTACCAAATTCAGTTCTTCTCTAGTATTGCACATGAAGTTCACAGTTTGAATCACTTTTAGTGATGAGCCAAAAGCAACCATATAAGCATTATTTGTTTGCTACAGAAAAATATTTGTTGCTTTTGAATCTGATAATCACATATTCACTATAATAGTACTTTGTTAGTAAGCAACATTGTTTACTTTCTTTTGATCCATCTTGTCATGTATCTGCTTAATTTCAACTTTGGGATAAATGCTTATCTTTGCCTACATGCTAGACTGTAATCAAACTGTTTGTGCCTTGCTTTCCTAGTGTTCTCACTAGCCTCCAAACCCTTGCATGTAAAAGTAGTTGACAAACTCATTGCAAGGGTTTGCCTTGAAATTTGTTGCTTCAACTAAATTCCTAGTAATTCGTTTGGTTAGTGGTTTCTTTAGATTAGTACTCCAATGTGTCCTACAATTTAGTGAACTTTGATAAAACACCAATCATGACTTTCTTGTATGTTCCTTAGTCTAAACTTCCCTATATGAGAAGAATGCAATATAAGGCATACATTTAATGATTATTGACTAATCACTACCGGCATATTTCGATTTCATATTGTCATGGGGTGATATGATTCAAGATCAAACATTAATTATTACAGCATAAGCCATCTGTTAGCACAAATTTGCAGTGGTGATGATGGCTCAAAAGCTTGAAGGGTTTAACTCTGATTGATGCCTTCAGTTAAAACACCGAATCATAGAAAGCTAAACAGTGCTACAAAATAAAGGTGATCAATTAGATCGTGTCTGATATCTTAGTATTTTTAGCTTTATTCAACTCTACATGTGTAGTGTTGTCACTCTTGATTTTAGAGAAATGATGATAGTACACTACTCTTCTTTTATTACAGGATTTCTTCTGCTTTGTTGACCTTTATCCAACGTTTTCTGCATAACACAACGTTGTCTGTTCTCTATAATGGTGGGTTTGGATTCTACTGTCCCGCTGTCTTTGTATTACTGTTATGTGTGCTCTTAGGTGTCTTCACTTTGCATTACAAATATTTTTCTTGATCCTTATGAAAATATTGGAAGATTGATGTAAAATACTCTTCCATTCATAGTGAGATTATGGAAGAGAGAAGGTATATATTTTTCATTATTATAGATTTATGATAGGTAAAAATATAAATTAAACTGAGGTCATATTTACATAATTTCTCAAATAAATTTTCTTTTATAAAAAAAACAAGATCATCAATAGAGCTTTAACTAAGAGATACAAAAAATATATATATATATTATAGCAAAAAGAACTTTAATGATAACTTTGTCTCCCACCTAAATCTAAAGATTGTAAAAGGCCTCTCATTTAGGCATCTATTAACAAGTCAACTTATTTATTCATACTATAGGTATTAATGATTTAATTAAAACATCATCATATCTATTTTATGATAAATATAATTAAATAGTATAAATTGGCAGAAATAAATCCAACAACATTATGAGGAATGAAGTGGAAACAATAGTAGCTTAGAGAATGAAAAGGAAATGGAGACAAATGTGTTAGTAGACTTTTTGAGATGATGATGATGGCCCCTTAAGGAAGGGCAACAAGGTGATGTGGATGTAACATAAGGAAGGGGTTCCCTTGTCTACTCAGACAATTTCTCTTTATATATTCAATAAAGGCCAATTAGGGAATGGGAATATACATAAAATATTTCTGCTGTAAATATAAACAGGACACTTTTGGTGTGTGATATATAATATTTTATAATATATTATTTATTTCTCTTTCTTTATAACTCCTAAAAAGAATGCCTTTAATATCGTTTTTTTTAATAATAACAATAACAATAATTATATGATAAATAATGAGTGATTTATCGTGTATTATTCCATTACAACAAAAAAGTGTCAATAAGATTGTAAAAAAAAAAAAACTAACCGTTGTGAGTAATTATGAAAGTAAAATAGGTTATGAATTAAATTATTAAAGGAAAATAAGATAAACAAGTAGAAAGAAAAAAGTTTCGTTCTATATATAGTCATAGATTACATTTATTTTATATTTTCTTTTCTAATACAAAAAAAAATGAAAAAATAGCTGGCAACTTTCTTCTGTAAATGATACGATGACACATAGGGACATCTCCAGGATATAAAATTGCCTCTTTTTACCATCAAACGGTGATGTGTGTTTGAGTTTGATTACTTCCATTGTAGGTTTTAATTTCTTTAATTGACTTAGAGAAAAAAAAAACTAACAGTTTCGCATACTACACTATATTTAGAAGTAACACTAATGAAGAATCCATTTGCAACTATAGGGTTTCAGCTTTTTCTATAATATGATGTTTGTGAAATTTGGGCTATGGCTTCCCTTGATTCCATAAAAAACAAAATAATCTTAATTGTAATAAATGTTGTTTATGCTCAGCTTCATTCCAACAGTTGAATGTGAACCTTTCATATTTATGTATCCATTTCAAGATTAATATTTCATTTTTTTTTCAAATATAAAATTTCTAAGAGAATCTCACTAGCTTTAGTGATGTCAGTGAATAAAACATTTTAATTTTGTTTCAGTCTTCATATAAAACCCTAAAAAAAGTAAATTTCTGAGAATTTTAGCTCTTATCATTATTATTATCAGTATTCGTTCGCAATTTTAGGCTGTACATAAGAAGAGCTGTTGAAAAATTGGATTTAAGAGAAACTTTTTTCCTTAAGTTAGAGCAATTGAATACCTCTTTTGTAAATACAACTTAATAAACTGAGTTTTAGGCTGTACATTGAGTTAAAAGTATATATTGATATATATTTATTGATTTTAATCTTTTTTTTTTGCATTACATGAAACCTAAATTATTCTATTTTATATGTGGAACACATAAAGGAGATGTCTTTGCAAAGAAAATGACTTAGAGTCGAGAAAGTTGACTTTAAAAGAAGCTCAATAAGTCGTGATGGGTATTGGTACTAATAATGTTCAAGTGCATATATATTCAGTTGGAAAACTACTGTTGATTTTGAGGAAACTACTCTCAAGTTGATTCCATATAAAAAGTAATGAAACCAACAACCCCAAAGAGCCTATTTCCGGTTAAATTTTAAAAAAATTCAGTTCAGAACGTTACCAAAAAGTAGTCTCAAGTATAAAGAAGAATCTCGAGGGCAATGAGATTGATAAGTGTTAATGTTAAGTAAAAAAAAAAAATTCACAACAAAACAAAATATATTAAATAGATAAGTAGGTTAATATACATAATTTACATATACGTAATATTGTTTTGTATTAAGTCATTTCTCATATTTAATCATATATATCATCTATCTTAGATCATGCATATTTCAAACGAACATTTTCCAATATCATTACAAGATGACAAAGACAAACAATATGCATGCGAGTTGATGCTCCAAAACAATAATTTTTCCAATAAGTAGATTAGGTAGTTTGTTTATCTACATATATTTGACACAATTTACAAGGTTTTAAATTAGTTTGAGTTGAAATAAAATTTTAAAAAGTGTGAAAATTAATTTAATTTAATTTAAAAAAAGAAAGTTATTTCTACAAAAGAACACGTCGCAAAAGAGTTTGAGATTAAAAAAGGTTGACTTCAAAATGATAAAGACACACTACAGGAAA
Organism: Vigna nakashimae; assembly: GCA_034642375.1. Lineage (NCBI taxonomy): Eukaryota > Viridiplantae > Streptophyta > Magnoliopsida > Fabales > Fabaceae > Vigna > Vigna nakashimae. The sequence continues at coordinate 11,554,394 of CM067764.1, read as the reverse complement.
TGCGTTTATTTCCGGCGGCTTTTTACCGACGGCCTATGAGCCTTCGGTAAGTCATTCCTGAGTTCAATTACAGACGGCTGAGAGGCCTTCGGTAATGTCTTCGAAAAATTTTAAATTGTTCCCTCTCTGCAATTCATTTTCCCACCAGCCCTAATGCTCTCGTCGCCCAAAACCTTTCCCTCCAACCCTTCTCCTTTGCTCCTTCAACGTTACCAAGCCCTAATCTTGCTCTCCTCTGCCAAATTTCAGAAATTCCCCTTCTCCTTTGCCAAATTTCCGAAATTCCTCCACCGCTACAAAAACCCCAAGCCGTTCTCTCGCGGAGTTGTGGTTGTTGGTGGTGTGCAGAAAGATTGACGCGTTCCATTCCCTTGCCATAGGCCTCTTGCAGAATTCCCACAACCACTTCATTCACTTCGTCGCCAACAACATCGCCATCACCATCTTCCTTAGACTCGTACATTTTCACCAACCGCTTCTCCGCGTCCTTCAGAAGCTTCTCGTACACCTCGTGCATCTCGTCCAACTGCAGCACCGACTTCCAGATTCGCTTCTCCGTCTCCGCTCGCTCCCGGCCCTCCCTCTCCTTCTCGGCCTGGTGGCCCGCCACTCGTGAATCTCCATCTCCGCGGGCCGGGCCTGGAGCACGATCTCCTCTAGTTCGTGGGACAGCTGGGCCTCGATCTCCGCCAGCCTGGCCCTGGCGCTGTCAACTTCCTCGTGCGTGGGCAGCTCCCCGATCAGGTTCAGGACCGTTCCAGCCTGGGCCACCTGAGATACGACCCCGCCCATGGAGGCCATGAGGTCTGGGTCGACTGGGTGCGGCATTTGGCCCACGATCTCCGGGGCCCGCGACTGCTCGAGGTCGAAGTGGTCGGAGTCAGAAAGGATGGGAAAGGTTCGAGGGTTGGGATCCATGGCGTGAGAATGAGTTTGGGGTTTGGGAATTGGGAATTTGTTATGAGTTTGGATAATTTGGAATCGATTCAATGCAGCGTTGAGAATATCATCTTTGGAACTTTGTTTGGTTTAGTTAGAATTAGGAATTTGACAGTAACTTCTGATTTCATTGCTTTCATTGCTGCACTTAAGTAAAAATTCAGAATGGAATCTGCTACAACTGAGTTCACTCACAGCTTACTCCCTTCTTTCGCCCTTTGAAAATTACCGAGGGCTTTTGCCCTTCGGTAATTACCGAAGGCTAGTGGCCCTCGGTAATTACCGAAGGCTTTTGGCCCTCGGTAATTACAGAAGGGCAAAAGTCCTCGGTAATATTTAGCGACAAGAGATTTACCGAAGGATTTTTGGCCGTCGATAAGCCTTCGGTAAACACCCTTTATCGACGGCTTATGACATTTTTCGAGGGCTTTTGGCCTTCGGTAATGCCCTATTTTTTTGTAGTGACATGTTAAACCTATATTTTACCATTTTGTCTCTCTACTGTAAATGTTCAGTTATAATATATAAAAATGCAATTAATAATCTTCTAGGATTTCTCCTTAAAGTAACTATAAGTTCATTCTTGACACCTAGAGCCTAAAATCACTAGACTTCAATATAATTCTTTAGTAATTGGTTGAATGGATCATCACTAGTGCAGAAAAGACCTTTAACGTCACCCTTTAGACGTCTGACCCTCGAATATCCAATGTAAAAAATGACCAGTGGCATTTTCCATAAATAAAACAACTATTTAGATGTTGGCTATGGGGGGCACGACTTCTAAATACTCATATACGTCGGCTCCCCCGAATGGACGCCAAAACTAATAAAAAAGGTTTTAAAAAAATTAATTTTTTATTCTATTTAAACGTTTGTTATAAGGGAAACTGACTTCTAAAGCCATTTAGACGTCTGTTGTGGGGGGAACCAACTTCTAAATACTTTGCCCAAAAATTTAAAAAGTAACTTTTTTACTCCATTTAGGCGTCCGATCCTGCCCTCCGACTTCTAAAGCTCAACCCAAAAATTTGAAAAGTGACTTTTTGACTCTATTTAGACGTCTGATCCTGCCACTCCGATTTCTAAAGCCATTTAGACGTCTGTCGTGGGGGGACCCAACTTCTAATTACTCAGACCAAAAATTTAAAAAGTCACTTTTTGACTTCATTTAGACGTTTGATTCTGCCACTCCGACTTCTAAAGTCATTTAGATGTCTGTTGTGGGGGGAACCGACTTCTAAATACTTAGTCCAAAAATTTAAAAAGTCACTTTTTGACTCTATTTAGATGTCTGATCCCGTCACCCCAATTTCTAAAGCCATTTAGACGTTTGTTATGGGAGGAACCGACTTCTAAATCTCTGCATTAAAACACCGCTAACGCGAGGCAGCCGTAACGCGCACTCACTGTTCATTATCTTCCTCGCGTTTTCTCTCCACGGGCTACGTTTTTCAGATTCGTTTTCTCATTTTTGCAGCGTTTTAAATTAATTTTACTCCGATTACATTACTCTTTGATGAATTATCTTTCATTTGAACCGATTGAAATGTATTTTCGTTGGGTTTCGGTGCAGTTTTGCTCGTCTCCTTGGGTGGCGATTTCTTGCGCTTTGCACTCCTCCATTCCCTCCACTACGTTTTCAAAACCATCCAATACAAAAAAAAAACGTAAAATTCATTCTCTTCAACTAAAATATAAAGTTGTAAACTCAAATCACCATGAGCCAGGAGCAAATAGAGAGGCCTCAAGCGGAGAAAGATCCAATCAAATATGACGACGTTTTAGACATCTAATTTGTACAGGTCAGACCTCTATATAGACATTTGATTGGGTCTGACGTCCCATCAACGTCACCCGAATAGACGTCAAGTTAGGATCATACGTAAAAAGCCCAAAATAACAAACGTCTAAAGCCTTTTCTACACTAGTGCACTTACATTAAGATTAGGGTTCTATAACCAGTTAGAGCCTTGGATCTATTCCTAGCATCTAAAAGCAGGAGGACAATTCTCACTCAATCTCAAGCCAGTAAAATAAGATGAGTGATCAGTTCATCCAAAAATAAATACAAACTAATTCATAAACATGTAATAAAAGCATAATAAACAAAATAGTACTAATATATACAAGAAAGTTTTAAAGGGTTACATCCCTGCTTCAACACTCTAAGAGATTGAGCTCTTCATAATAGATGGAAAGATTACAATACAAGGAGGATTCATAATCTCTTAAGACCTCTAATAATATTCTTTAAAATACAGAGGAATGTGTTTGAGAAAACTCTCTAAAAGTCTCTCTCTAAAGTTTGTTCAAAAGTCCCTTAAAACAGAGGAGATCCTCTGTTTTTATAAATTTTCCAAGGCGTGGCTTCAATGGTAGAAGTATGGTTTCAACTACAAAGGCTTCCTTCCAAAATGAGTTATCTTTATGACTCAAGCATCGTGCTTTTGGTGTTGTATCCCTTAAGATAACTTATTTAAGAAAGATTTTTCATGACTTAACATTAGGTATAATGCTTTAGGTTGCAATGGAAACTTTTGCACTGATGAATTTATAAGGTGGAAAAAATCTTGCTAAAAAAAATTCTCTACATCTTCCCAGCTAGTTAAACTTTGATTTTGGTGAGATTGCAACCATGCTTTAGCTTTTCCTATGAGTGAAAAAGAAAACAATCTAAGATAAACAACATCCTAATCATTAGAATTTGTCCCTAGTGTTCAACATAACTCGTAAAATGTGACAAGATGGTTAAAAGGGTCTTTCAGATCTAAACTCCCAAATTGGTTTATTGTTATTAATGAGAGAAGTGCAGGTTTTATTTCTACACATTTGACAGGTTTAACTATAAGCTTGAGAAATGACGTGATCCCTACTACTGTGTGTAGTCTCCCAACAACCTTCATCGGTTGTTCCTTGTAGCCATTTTGTCTGATGTTTGAGAATCCATATGATAGTTTGGGTTAATGGTCTCTACCTACTGTTTTTGCTACTATTTTAGGAGTTTATTCTACTTTTTGTTCTTGTTGTTAAGTTTCATAGTTGTCCTTTCAATTTCAAGATCAAAAAGCAGAACATGGTTTTTTTTTCTTTCTTTGTATATAAAACAACTTCAACAGTGGTGAGCATCACAAATTATGCAAAGAAGAAAATTATGCAGAAAAATTAACAATTATGCAAAGAAGAAAATTATGCAGAAAAATTATGTGATAGTTAATAGGTTGCTAAACTACTAAGCCTTAATATAGTTTGTGCTACCTATTGAAATTTGAAGCGTTGGATCTTTCTAGACCATTAGATTTGAACCTTATGTGTGCGCTTCTATAAATAGGGGTGGACCTAGCTTGTCAATTTCACCTTTTTCTTCTTTTTCTTTTTCCTCAATCGATCATTTTCTTGCTCAAGGTAATAATATATATCATTCATCTTTCTTCGTTTGAGGAATCTTTCGACAGACACGATAGAGAATATGTTGATGATGTGTCACCATCGTCGATGTCATTGTTTATGTCTTCACAGGATGGTCAGGGATAAACCGAGCAAAGTTTGGACTCAGTCAAGAGTGCGACAACTGGTATATATATTGGAGGAAATAAAAATGACTCTCTTGAAGTTGCTAAGGAGGATTCAACCACGAAGATTGAGGTGGATATTTTAAACGAAGGGGATGAGTTGAATATCCCAGTTGTTTTAGGTGATTAAGAGTTTTACAAAGTCCGCAAGTACTTAACTCGTTTTCATTAGGATAGGGATTTGTGCAAGTAGGTTGAACATTTAAATGTGTTGGGTGATGGCACGTGTGACATTCTCATCAATCTGCAAGTCTGTCAAGGAAATGAACGGGTATAACATGGGAAGAATAGTTGTCCTGTGGACTTCTTCTGCATGTACTCTTGCTTGTTCAATGACCTGCTTGTGAGGGTTCCATTTGATGAATTTCAAATGGGTGTGCTGCATGAATTGAACATCACGACTACCTAGATGCATTTGAAGAGTTGGGTGTGTATGCAGAGGTTTTGAATATAATTTTCGGCCTTAGATCTAACCATTACACCCTCATTGTTCTCTCATCACTTTCACACTCGTCCGAACGCTAAGAAAGGGTAGGTGTCTCTAATAGTCAAGCAAGAGAAATGGATATTCTCTTTGTATGTCAATTCGTACAAATGTTTTAAAACCAGGTACTTTAAAGTTTAAAAAGAGGAGGCCAGTCGACGATACTTTTTGTAGGTTGACGATCAACCTAAGTTTCCTCTATATTGGACTCAGGATTCCAGAAGGATAACTTTGTGGCTTCCATCGTTGATGACACCTAAAGAGTCATCGGTGTTGGTTGTAACACCCCTTTTAGGATGTCACGTATAGTTTATAAAAAACTTAAGAAATGTAACCTCTAATACCATCACTAAATAGTGAACATAAAAAAAATTTTATTTAATTATTGTGAATGAAATTAAAACCATGTGGAAGCCTCGCTCTTAACATTAACTAGATCATCTATAACATCATTTGCTCTCGTATAACAACATGAGTTATATGATCATCGCATAAACACAAACAAGTAAGAGTGAGTTAACCATAAAACAATACAAGATAGTATACAACAATCATATTGACCCACATTGCTCAAATCATTCATCCTAATCTATGAAGTCAAACCACATTCGTGTCACGTGAAAACACATTACCACCAAGTAATATCAACAATATGTCATTCTCTCATAACCTACCGTCACACAACTTGTTTACCAAAACAAGACTATCTGAGTCATCCTATCATCACAGAGAGAACATGTTTCTCCTGTTCCTCAAGGACTTATGAGTAAAAACTTTGATGCGTCACACACTAAGCATTATACTCAGCATCAAGCCGAAAAACTATAGGCGAAACATTCTTCTATTTCCCATGTTTCATACAGGCAAAGAGGAATAACACTTAAACCTCTCCTTTTCCCTGGCCTTTACAACCTTAGACGGAAAGTAATGAAACTCGGCTTTACAAGTACGAAAAGACGAGATAACAACCAAAAATGTCTTTTAGCTTCACACTGAATGTAAGATCACCACACACAACAAACAATCCACCCAACAACTAACAACACAATCATTCTCAAACATAACTCGTCAACCAATCACAAATATCGACAGGGAAACAAAACAACACGACCAACAATGCATACAACTTGACAACCATCACAAACAGTGGCTAGGGTAAAAGAACCTCATGGACACCCTCCAAAACACACAGAGTAAGCTCTAAAACCTCAAAGTCGAGGTCCAAGATCGCTTGATCCACCAATACAGCTTGGTCAAGCAACATAACTCGACACAACCAACAACTTCGAACATAGTTCCAACCCGGCAAAACAACCTAACCCAAGACATAATAAAAAGACAACACAACCACATAGTACAACAATAAGGCAACTTATTTAAACATCTCGGGAAAGTACTAAAAGAACATGACAACATATTAAATAGCATGGCAACACACTAAAACATGATGGAAACATATTAAATAGCTTGGATCAGAATAAGAACAACACGACAACACATAAAAACACCACAACATCACTTAAACATCATGGCATCGTACAAAAAATACCATAACATAGTGTAAAATATCACGGTATCCTATGCAAACAGAACGACAACAACAACCAACATGTTTGATATTTAAAACAACATATTTAGGTTAAGACACAGACCAAACACCTCGCCTATAACATAAACTTATACAAATCAACATACATACAACTTGGAATCACAAAAAACAACTCAGAAGACAAAACAACACGACCAAAGAGATAAACAACTTGGCTAATAAAATAGCACAGCCTAAAAAACACAGCATAGTTACAAGGAAAACAACTCAACTTCTAAGGAAAACAACATAGTAGAAACATAAATAGCCCATCTTGGGTGAATAACACAACTTGAAAGTGAAAAATATGGTTAACAAGCAATGACCAACTCGGTACGTACCTGAACACCTCGCCACAATCCAGAAACAACCCAATTTGGAAGAAAATTGAACAACACACTTAACAGAAGAAGTGATTAATGTGAAATAGAAAGAAATAATATACATCATGCAAATTTTTGGACTGCACAGTAAACACGAAAGGAAAAATCAACATGGAATCAAGCATGCACTTCAAAAAGAAAATAATGGACTGCATAGTTATTCATGAAGAGAATCGTGTGGAACCAAAAATGCACCTCAAAAAAATAATGGACAACAAAATAATTGTAGAAAAAGAAAATAGTGTGGAATAGTATCATGCATATAAAAAAATTGTTGCACACTGCTATGGTATCCTCACCAAGAACAAAGCATGAAAATCATCATATTAAATAACAATAATATAGTTCATATTGAAAAGCACGACATGAACTTGAAGCCAACAATAATATAGTTCATATTTACATACAGATTTTACCTACCTATAGGTTAGTTTTCATCTCTCTTGAGTTACCTTAATTAACTTTTATTTCATGTTGTTGTGACCAGATACAATGAATATATTATTATCCCTTTCACTAAAAGGAAAAACCTAAAAAAAATACTTTTGCTATAGCCAAGGCTCAAACACACCACTACTAAGTTCCAAACAAACACACCAAACCAAACAAACTATCCCAATTATCTTGTAAAGCATATGCACAAAAAACAATTCAAACAATAACATATAATACAAGTTCACATAACTCAAATTAATAAAAGAAATAAAACATGTATTATGCACATAATAAGAATCAAACCCATTACTTTAACTCAAAAAAATAGAGATTTAACCAATTGTGATACGTTTAACTTCTATATAACATATATTTTCTTTTCTATTTTAATTAATGATATCCATGTCCATCATCTTTCTAGATATTTTATTTTTCTAGGGTCTTATATTGGCAATCATTAACTAACTCCTGCCTTAAGGAATTTTTTAGTGTCATTGGCCTTTGACCCTTTGTGATGATGCTTTTGGTGAAATCACTTCCTTATTTAGCTTCAATAACGACTTAGTATTAAGTTGTTAAATTTTTTGTTATTTTTCAAAGGTTATGGATTCAAACAACCAAAAGAAGGTTGAATAAATGTTGGCCACGCAACAATTGTCGTAGGAAAGTTGATCAGGCATTATTAATGCCAAATCATTAAACCCTTCAACTCCTACTTGGCCAACCCCTCCAGTGATTGATGTTGAAGTGGTAGGACAACCTATCCTCATGCCCGCTCTATTGACTACAATCCTCCCCTTAATCGATAGGGGGAGAACGTAATAGACAAGAGGAAAAGAAAGTCTCACCATCAAAGGAAGAAATCCTCATCCTCACATAAAAAAAAAGTCAAAGGATGGAAGGTGGGATATCTAATCCCCTATATGGTGGTATCTTTGGCACTGAACTGCAACCGGTTGCCAATGTCTTTTTTAATTCGAGCTAGGCCGAAAAAGAATTGTTTAAAGATATCACTAAGCAGGAGGCGATGCCCTTGTTGAGCTTAATGTTCAGGTAGAATTGCTAAGCACCAAGGTTTCCATAGGTGTTGATAGAGTCGAGGTGAGGGAAGGAGTTGTCTAGTGCCCAACTCAACTTGGAACAAGTTTTAAAGGCGAAATATAAATTGGATTCTAAGTTGAAGGTTATCCTTACAGTCATCATGAGATTAATAGACTATTCACTCGACCCCATAGTGAGTGTCAAAGTGTTTCAGGTGTATGGGGTCGAGTTTCTCTTCAACAGGTGGTCTTCAGTTGATCATCCTTAAGTCCTAGTCTTGTTCGTCAATACTAGTTGGAAGGTATCTATCAAAGATTTTTCGATGCTAAACTCAGTTAGGTTTCAATTGTAAGGACAATAAAACATAATTAATGTATAACTTACCTCGTTACCTCAAACTTCTACTTATAAACTTTGTGATGAATTTTTTATTAGAATCAATCTAATTACGGTTTAAATATAACTAATTGTGATTATGCATTTAACTAAGATGATTTTGAAATTAATCTCTCTTATCTTAACTGTACGGTTTCTACGCGAAATTTGATTTTATACGACAAAGTGGGCATTAGCTTGACGAGTTATAGTATACAAGATGTATACAAACAGAGAATTAATCACAGTATTATTGTAGGAATTTCGTATGAATAATACTTTTGACTTTATATGAATATAAAGTTAGAAACCAACACAATTTAAAAAAGCTAAACTGATTTGTCCGCGTTTTCGTGGTAAACCATATTATTTCACGTATACAATGTGCTTTAATGCAAAACAAACAAAAAGAAGAAGCTCCATGCTGTGCTTACACAAAAATAGATATCTACGAAGCAATGGAGTTTTATTCAATGATTCATCTAAAACAATTTTTGCCTTCACGTTAATCTTTCTTTAATTTCACTTTCCTACTCATCTTTCAGTTCTCCTTCAACAACAAAAAATAACCTTGTTCAGGATAACGACAAGGACCATGTAGTACCATCATATTGCATTCTTTGACTAATGCACATGCCAAAATTCCTCCTAAATATTCACAGCCAAAAAAAGAACCTACGTAATTTCACTTCTCTTTTTTCTCTCAAGCATAAATATTTCATATTCATCAGCATTTAAAACTTGTAAAAAAATATTAAAATTATGTTAATTTATTTTTTAGCCATGTTTTTAGTGTTTTTGTTTTAAATTTTGATATATTTTGTTTTTTAAATTTTAAAAATAAATAAATGTAACTCTTTTAACCTAATTATATTAAATCTATTTGAAGTGTTAAATATGTTAAAATTACGTTTGAATTGTGTGCATCATTTTAATATTTTTCAACTTAAATATGAGTCTAAAATATTATTTAACAATTTTAAAAAATTAATAATATTAAATTAAGATAATTATATTTATTTAATTTTAAAACTTAAAAATCAAAATTTAAAAAATTAATTAATTTTAATTCTACATACAAGTTAAAGTAAAGTTAACCCTTTGTTTTGTTTAACAAATGTTTGTGCCATGGGAGACTAATCCAGTAATAACCATTTATATAAATGACAACTTTTATTTATATAAAGTGATACAATGTGCATTATCTTTTTCTAAAGAAAAGCTCAATACTTATTAATTATTTGCGTGTTAACTATAGTTTCGTGTCATTATTGAATATGTTATAATTCGAATTTCAATCCACACACAGAAACAGATAGAGAGAGATAGGAAGAGAATATCACTCATCCGATCATCTCAAGCTATATAGACACCCTAATTAGGTGAGGAAAATAGAGTAAAAAAAGTATATAATATAATGTGATAAAGTTATTAGAAAGAAAACTAACAGAAAGAACAGTAGAAGAATATTATTTATCAAGCTTGCAAGAGACTCCAAAAGAAAAAGCTTGCAAATGATGAACTCTGATTAGATCACGTGTTAACCTAATATGTTTGACATCCAGCTGGCAGGTCCCATGTTGAAATTTCAACCCAAAGGTAACATTTTAATTTTATTTTGGGAGTCATTTTGTATCATTTGTAAGAAAATACATAACGAGAAATGATAATTAAAATAATATAATATTAAATAATGTGGTACGAATAGTTTTTTATGGAATACAAGTAAACTTTCCAAAAATATTGTTTAGAACCAAAATTATTATTTTCTTAAAAAACTATTAAGGGAACCCTAAACCCTCAACTTAATTAACCAAGTTTTGAACCATTTGAAGAAATCTTAAAATATGATTGGCTAAATGTTTAATGAAAACAGTTTAATTAATATCAGAGGCCTGTGCTGGTTTTGAAGACAAACTTTATGATATTAATTATTAAAGCTAAAATATAATTCTAATGAGAAAATAGCAGTCGAAATATCAAATCAACAGCATCTAATTTTGTTGTTTGTTTTTAAATGGCAAGGAGTTTCCCTTTAATTGCAAGAAGGCATTTTATTTTGTTTTCTGCAGCACCTAAAAAGCTGGTACAATTAATCTAAAATTAGTTAAACGTAATTTCCATTTTTCATCTGAGTTTTCAGGATATTTTGTGGAATCAATGGTGTTTGTATTGACGAATCGATCGAGAAGGGAGACAAGGGTCTAGCCAGATAAATTTGTCTTATTCCATTAATTGATACTATGGTCCCATAATGCATTCCCAGGTCACTGCAGCTGCTTCCCTTTTTGTTTTCATCTTAAACTCTCCATTCTACCTTTCTTTCAAAACCAGCAACCTCTCAATAACAATAAATAAATAATAATAATAATAATCTCAATATTATTTTATTAATACTATTCATATTCCTTCACACGTCATCATGCTACCTCATTTCAGAATTCTGCATATCTTCTCAACTCCAACTCCATAACATGACAATAAATGAAAGTTGTATTGTATTGTATGCTTCTGTTCTGTTATTCTTACGTCATAAAGAATCATCAGAAAATTATCACTTTTTTTCAAGTAAAAAAAATGAAAAATATATATACAGATATTTAGAAAAAAAAGTATACAAATGGATGTACATCCAATTTCACCCTCTGCTCTCGTGTGTATTGACTCCATAGTCCCTACCCCTGAATTCAACGCAACCTGACATGTGCCTCTATATATATACCACTTTCTCATTCGTTTCACCTCACTTCCAATAATAATCACCACCTTCTTCTTCTTCTTCTTCTTCTTTCTAAACCATCTCATATTCTCATAACATACCTTTATCGTTCCTTCTTTGATCACCATGCCTGAGGCTCCCAGAGACTCCCACACACAGTATGACCTTGCAGAAAAGAACAGGGAGATTCTGAACTTCATAGAGGATGTCACTGCTAACGCAGATGAAGTTCAGAAGAGGGTTCTTTCTGAAATTCTGTCCCGCAATGCAAACGTTGAGTACCTGCGACGACACGGTTTTAATGGCCAAACCGACCGCGATACCTTCAAGAACCTTCTACCTGTCATTACCTACGAGGATGTCCAACCCGACATTAACCGCATCGCCAATGGTGACACCTCTCCAATTCTCACCTCCAAACCCATAACGGAGTTTCTCACCAGGTGCCCATGATTTTCCACACCACAAACTCTTCTTCTTCGCTTTTCTTTCCATCGTCTCCCCTCGCATGGAAACATCATTTCGTTTAATTATAAATAAAAATCTGAACTTCCCATCACGGAAGTTGAAGTCAACTTCCAAGATTTTACTGAAATTCTTCCGTTAAACTTTGTTTAAAGATTTTAACTTTAACACAAAAAATACATTTTTTTGTACTTTCTTATTTTCTTCTCATTTATTAACCAAAAAGTTAACAATCAGTACTTGAGTTATGTAAGTGGACGAAATGTTGACATATATGAGTTGGTTTATCGAGCAGTGTAGATTGGTAATTTTATATGAGACAGTAATGTTCTTGGTGATATATGTTTGATCGAGTTGATTATTTGATTTGGTGATGATGCTAACAAAAGAAATGGGCATGTGTTGGGTTATGCAGCTCTGGGACATCAGGGGGTGAGAGAAAGTTGATGCCAACAATTGAGGAGGAGCTAGGAAGGAGGTGTATGTTGTACAGTCTGTTGATGCCAATAATGAGCCAGTTCGTTCCAGACCTAGAAAAAGGAAAAGGAATGTATCTGATGTTCATAAAATGTGAGTCCAAAACACCTGGAGGAATAGTGGCTCGTCCAGTTCTCACAAGCTACTACAAGAGCCCCTACTTTAGGGATAGACCCTACGACCCTTACACAAACTACACAAGCCCAAATGAGACCGTCCTCTGTCCTGATTCCTACCAAAGCATGTACTCCCAACTCCTTTGTGGCCTTTGCCAAAACAAAGAGGTTTTAAGAGTGGGGGCCATCTTTGCCTCTGGTTTCATTCGTGCCATTCGCTTCCTGGAGAAACACTGGACCCTCCTTTGCAATGATATCAGAACAGGAACTGTCAACCCTCTCATCACTGACACGTCAGTCAGAGAGGCTGTGATGAGGATCCTGCAGCCTGATCCCAAGCTTGCGGATATGATTCACAGGGAGTGTAGCAAGGGGTGTTGGCAGGGGATTATTACCAGGCTTTGGCCCAATACAAAGTATGTGGATGTTATTGTGACGGGGACTATGGCACAATACATTCCCACTTTGGATTACTACAGCAATGGCCTTCCCCTTGTCTGCACCATGTACGCTTCTAGTGAGTGTTACTTTGGGGTTAACCTCAATCCTCTTTGCAAACCTAGCCAAGTCTCTTACACCCTCATCCCCACCATGTGTTACTACGAATTCCTACCCGTCAACCGAACCATTGACCTCACTCTACCTTCTTCTAGACCATCACCAACATCTCTCAATCACGCACAATTGCTCGAGCTTGCTGATGTCAAACTCGGTCAAGAATATGAGCTCGTTGTCACAACTCATGCTGGTAACTTAAATTCAACTTTTATTCTGTTCTTCATCTTACATATATAATGAAAAATCACATTTTATCATATGGTTTTGAATGAGTGTGAAAAATGTTTCAGGGCTTTATCGGTATAGAGTGGGAGATATACTTAGGGTGACAGGATTCAAGAACAAGGCCCCACAGTTTAGCTTTGTGTGCAGAAAGAACGTTGCCCTGAGCATAGATTCTGACAAGACTGATGAGGTTGAGCTGCAAAACGCAATGAAGAATGCAGTGACACACCTGGTTCCATTTGATGCACACGTGAGTGAGTACACCAGCTACGCAGACACCAGCACAATCCCGGGACACTATGTGTTGTATTGGGAGCTAAGCCTGAACGGGTCAACCCCTATTCCACCCTGCGTCTATGAAGATTGTTGCCTAACAATTGAGGAGTCACTGAACAGCGTGTATCGCCAGGGTCGTGTCTCGGACAAATCAATAGGACCCCTTGAGATCAAGATTGTGGAACAGGGCACCTTTGACAAACTGATGGACTATGCCATTAGCTTAGGTGCGTCAATTAACCAGTACAAGGCACCAAGGTGTGTCAAGTTTGCTCCTATGGTGGAATTGTTGAACTCAAGGGTAACATCCAACTACTTTAGTCCCAAGTGTCCTAAGTGGGTTCCGGGACACAAACAGTGGATTCATTGTAATTGAAGAATCTAAACGTGCACATTGTATATGTGTTGTTGTTGGTAGCTTTCATGCCACTTTGCATGCAATGTTTCTGTAGGAGGATTAATAATTCTATGTTGGATTTTTACTTTATCATGTTATGAAACAAACATTTTGTATTTATCTCTCTTTTTACACAAATTTTTAATATTCTCGGATGATCAATTTTTATGAAAAGAGAGGTAGACACAAAACTTCATGTGACATAATAAAAAAAATCTGACATGAGAAAGTTAACTAGTTCTCTATCCAGAGACATATTATTAGGTCAAATCTATGTTTTAACTTGCACAATGTACAGTGATAATCTGGTCTGAGCCACTGTAAAATTTTATCCAATTGAATAGTGTTTTTAACCTTTTTTTTTTTTTTCTGATTTACCTTTTTCTGTCTTATTACCTTTCTGGCAATGTTTATCATGATAACAACGTTGGGTTGGAAGTGGGTTTTACAATTTTAGACAGCAATCATGGATGCCCAGTTGCCCCACTGAATGGCATGAGGCTTATTTCCCGCAAACAGAAACGAGAAAGGCCTCACTTGTGAACTTTCTTTTTCTATAGTTTTCAGAAAAAGCTTGCCAACTTTATACCACTATCAAGACCAACTAACCAATCAATGACTCTGAAATAATAAATCGTCGAAAATAATATGCAGAATTAACCTCTTTCACTTGGTTTGCTGGATCATAAGGATAAATCCTGTTTCTTTTTTACTTGGGAATCAATTTGGATTTTAAAAATATATAAAAGCCATTGTTTTTTTAATGGAGGATAACTAAAATGTATAAAAGAGAGAAAGGATAAGGTGGTGTAATTTTTGGGAGAGAGAAAAAGAAAATGGGAAAAATGTATGTGACGTTGAGAATGTTGATAAGCTTGGAGGGAATAGTGAAAGTTTGGAATGAGTCCAATGTCTTTATAAGAAATAGTTGTTGTGTCAGATTCTGTCACTGAATCAAGGAACTAAAACCATGTGTGGGTATTAAATGAACAGGGGGGACTTCTGTTCAAGGTTCAACCACCTTTTCCCTAGTAACGTCAAAACCAAACCACACGAATTGTGTCATTGTTACGATTTTCTTTTTGTCTCCACCTTGCTACAAATTTTTAAGTTGCCAACTATTACCAGATTAATCTATTTGTCATCTTTTATTTTATCGACGGAAAACATCTTTTGTACCGTCCTTCTACTTATTTTGTATTATACTCATCTGAGTCGTGAGCAGACGAATCTAATATCATTGTAAATTTTGTTCGAGAAAACGTCACAAAATTTAATACCAATGAATTGTGAACTTAGTATATATAAAGACTGATTTAACTTTAGGTTAAGATTTTACCATATTAACATACTTAATTACATGTTGCGGAAAGAAAGAAAAAATAAATAAGAGTCTATTTGTAGAGACGTATTTCTGTGTTTCTACAAATATATGAGTTTTTTTTTTCAAAAATAAGTAAATTTACCTTTTATCTTGTAATAATAGATAAATTTTTAAAAAACTATAAAAATAGGTAATTAGTGTAAGTTTCACACAACAACAAGTCATGTATTTTTTAGAATACTTTAGTTTTATCATATTTAAAATGTTGAAGTTATACATTCTCTAAACGACTTTAATGAATTGTAACTGTAATTAATTACGTTGAAAACTTTAAGAGTGAAATTGTTTATTTCCCAACTTCATTCTTGAAATTGTTAATTCCTCATAAGACTTCACCTTAAAATCATTTATCCCCACACACAACTTTATTTTTCAAGTTATCTATCTCTAAACGATCTCGGTAATAAATTACAATTTATTGAAGTTGTTACAATTTCAACTTTTCAAACACAGCAGAATTCAAATTGTCTGAGATAGACGCGATTTCTTTGTATATACAAAATCGTATAAGACTTACACAATTTACCTATTTTAATAATTTTTTAAAATCTGTCTATTTTAATAATATAAGAAATAGATTTGTCTATATTTTTCTTTAAAAAAAACAATATATATGCATAAACAGTTTAATATTTAGGTCAAATTATAATTTTTTTTAAAGTTAAAAGGTGAATAAAATATTAGAAACAAAATTGAGGCTAAATTACTTTAAGAATTATATAAAATTTCGTTAAGAAAGTTTGAAAGAGAAACAGAGTAAGATTTTTTTTTTTGTGATGATAATGTCTTGTGCCGTATACGATGGGAATGTCCCACTCTGTACCCGACAAGGACGAACCCCATCTCTGATCTGGCCATAAACTAGCCTGAAAATCGCAGTTATAGTAAGCAGAGGAAGAAGAGCTCATGGATGGTGCTAATAACACTCAGTTGTGTTTCTTTTCTGTTTCCTGCATCTTGTGAAAACTAAACAAGAGCAGCTTATGTTTCTCCATGATCTCTCGGACATAATCATGTACTTTTCCAGACAACTTCTTAAAAAACGGACAATAATTTTATTTTTATTAACTTTTTGATAATATGTTACTTAAACAACGGACAATAATTTTATTTTTAATAACTTTTTGATAATATGTTATTATTTTATTGATACGTATATTTAAAATAGATTAATTATAAATTACTTTATAAATTATTATTAGAATGTTATAAAAAATTTGTTAAAAAGATATTTTTCTATTCTAATTTCTATCCGAATACGTGCTAAATAGTATTATTACTCTTGAAATCGAGGGATTAATTTTATTAAAATATGACTTTAAATTTAATTTATTATCAAATAATTGGTTTCGTAAGTTAAATTCATCTTATTTATATATATATATATTATAAATTAATTTAATATTTAACTGGTATGATTTTCTCATGATAAGGATATTAAATATAAAAATCGAAAGGATTTAATAGTGGATAACCCGGATTTAACAGTAAGTAATCCGATATATCTAAAACTCAAATATTATAAATTATTAATATTTTTTATATAATGTATAATGAAATTTAAATTAATATCATTAAACCGGCTTCCTAAAGAGGAGATTTATTAATATTTATATGTTATAATTTATTTTTGTCTTTAATCTATTAGAATATTGAACAGATTCACTCATATCAATAATCAATAATATCATACATTCTCATAGATAACATCAAATATAAAAAAGCAAGACCATAAGTCCAAAATCTTAATTATGATACCATGATTTTCAATTATATCGCCATATATGTAGTATCTACTTTATATGCTGATTTTGTTATTGTCTTTATCTAACTGCAGTCACGCTGGTGTATTTTATCAATATAAAATCATGAATAGAATAAATTGCGCAATTAAAATAGTATGAAAAATAGTTGATAATTAAAACTGCAATTAAATCTATATTTAAATAAGCACTTAGCATAAAATATTTTCAACCACTTTGTATAAATACAAATCCAAGTTGTATTTTCTGATGTCATAGTAAATATCTATTAAAGAAATTTCAAATTAATTATATATTTAAAGAAACTCATATTAAAATTTTATAAGTGTAACGTCAATTTCATACGAAATGTGTGAGCCTTGGTCAGATTATGGGAAGTGGCAAAGAAGATAAGGTTCGTAGCCATACACATTCATGTTTTGTCCTCCTCATGTCGTTTTCGATTTCCCCACTGCTATGCATGTTCATTCTAATTTCTAAGACAATTCAAAAGGGTAAAACATCCTCATAAATGTCGTTTGATGTATCCTGAATCTTTCTATAAAACAAAAAATACAAATTATATATTGTTTGAGAAACTTTTATTATTATTTTCTATATAATTTTGATAATAGGATTTAAATCTTAAATTATATACATAGAAGTCTTACTGTTACAAAAGAGATTTTATGTTTGATATATTTGTATTTTTTATATATGTCAATAATTTTACATTTCTAATGACATAAATTTACATTATCGTATAAAATTTTTAATGTTTTCTGTTAGATTTTATAATACCTGGTATAAATTTTTCAAATATTATATTTTGGCTTAAAAGCATGACTTAAAAATATATAAAAATCTTAATTACAATTATTTTATTTTGCATACATGAAACGTAAATAACAATATATAAAAGAATTCCAATAAGATATTCATATATTTTTATGAATAAGACTCAAAAACAATAAAGAGGTATACATTACGTACTTGATCCACAAAAACTCTAATATATAATTGAAACAACTATTGAGAAACATCCATAAAAAAAATCCAACCACAAGAAAATGTGACATTATTGAGTTTCTCAAAATCAATCATAATTTCAATGTATATAAAGTAGATATTTATACAATTAATTTTAATGCAGCACATAAACGTAATTGGAAAAAACAACTTTTTATGAGAAATCACCCGTAAAAGATGAAAAAAACAAGACTTGGTTTGGTCATTATAAAGCTTCATCACACCTATAATAGTCATCAAATAAGAGAGAAATCATGCTCATAGATTTTCGATGAAGAAATGAAAAAAATAAAATAATTGCACACGATATTTTGAAACTCATTTATGTTAGATTATTGTGATCAAACATAAAAAAGTTTATTTACGACCGACTCCTATACTTTCTTATATAAACTGTATATTTTAGATTTAACAAAAAGAATTATATATAAAAAAGTTTCTTTTAGAGTTACTTTCAAATTATTTAAGTTTAGTTTTTAGTTTATGTATTTATAATATAAAAAAGAAATTATAGAAAAAGAAAAAGCTTAAACATTAATTACAAATGCGAGATGCTGGAATGATGGTTTGTCAACATTTAAAATTTGTGTTTGTTTGACTAATAACACAAGGATAGTGTGATTAGCATAGTTGTATATATAGAAGAATAAATAGTAAGAAACCTTAAATGTGAAAAGAAAAGTTTCTAGGCCTTAATTATAGTAAAGGGAAAGTTATGATGGAGTTTCTCAATTTAATGATGAGAATGCATGCATTGGGTACCAAATAAGATTTTTCGATTTGATGCTTGGAAAATTTGGTACTCATTGCACTCAGCAAGCAGATGGCATGTCTCCCAAGTGATTACCAAGCACCAGCTTTTAATATCCAAGCAATGCCAAAATTTCCATTCTTTTTTTATTTCAATATCTTCATTTTCTTTAATAAAAAATATTTTTTTATACACCTTATAAATTTATATGTTTTAATTAAAATATCTATTTAATAAATATTTAAAATATTCTTTATTTTTGTGTAAGTAATATGTAGTTAAATCTTCCTTTTGTCTCAATTCGTGTTTTTATTCTAATTTTTCCCAACTCAACGATAGAAAAGATTAACAAGAAAAACAAATTACTTAATAGGCTAAGAATAGTAAAACAATAACACTAACACTCATTCTATTAATAATAAAATTCAAACTACGTGTTACTAAAACAAGAATAACAAAAGTTCTTTCAACACTTAAATAAAACAAAAATTTTATTAAAAATGTTTAAATTTATGATGTACTTACAACTTAATTAAATTAAAAAAATAATATTCATTTTAGAATTATTTAGACTTAGTTTAATCCCGTATTCTTTATTATGTTTTTCTTTTAATAATATTTTTTAAGCCATTAATAAAGATCGTTTAGTTATGAGATGTGTACGTAAGTTTTAAAAAATTAAATTAAAAAATAGTAAATCACAGTTATACGATAAATTATCAACTCCATTTTCTTCAAAGTCAAATTTACTTTCATACTCAGAATATCTATGATGCAGCACTTAAATTGAAATTAAAAGAATATTTATAGTTATTTATTTTTGTATAATATCAGAATATTAAATTTTAGAAAATTGTATATCATTGGGTATATGACTTTATGTGTCCCTCCAATAGTGGTAGTTCCGATTTCCTGTTTTTGTTGAGCTGACTAATTTGTTCTTCATTCCACACACTTCAAGGCCACTAAAAAGTTCCCTTATGAGTAAATTAATTGTGACAGTTGACTCCTACCACTACAAAAATACATATATTATTATCTACTAACGGAATAGAAATAAAATTTCAGTGACATATACTCATAATTTTAAATTATTAAAACTAAATATTACTTCAGAATTCAGAGTGATTCACCTTCGTCCATACATTTGTAAACTACAAATACTTTTATCCAAAATAAAGGTATTATGCCACTATTCTGTAATACAATATTATTATCTTTTATGTTTTGAAATGAGGCAAGTCTCATACATTGCAAATTTTCGTAATGAGTATTAAATTCTATATTATTATTATAGTGAATTCTTTACCAAAAGTGTAAAATTAGTTTAAACTTTAACAGTCATGTCAGACTAATTTAGAATATATATATATATATATATATATATATATATATATATATATATATAAAAGTTAATTTTGTAAAATTGAATTAAGTTTAAAATTTACTTTTTAATAAAATTTTCTTTTATAAATATTTATTATAAGATTGTGTGAGATCTGAATACTAGTGCAAAAAAGCGTATAACGTCACGCGTTCAACGTTTAACCATTGAATAACATGTTAAAAATGACAGTTGACATTTTTGTAAATAAATAGAATTATTAGACATCCTTTAGAATTATAATTCGACGTCAATTTGTTATATTTGGTAAATTTTGCGAAAATATTTGGCACAAAGGTGAAAATGTATTTACGTTGAATTCCCTATAATTAGACGTCAAACGGATATAAAACGTAGAATGCCCCAACGTTAGGCGTTAAAAGGTTAGTGAATTCAATAAAAACAATTGAGTGGGAGATTGAAAACTCATTCACTTTATCTTAGGGCGCGATACTCTCTTCTCTGCTCAAACTTTTCTGGAACGAAGTTTGATGTGACACCCGGGCACGGAGACGAGGGCGGGGAGTGACGCCGGTGCAAGAAGCATGGTGCAGGGGGCACAGACAAGGAGCGGCTCCTGGCAGCTTCGGGTGGAAGGGGTACATGGATGAATCGAACATACACCGGAATGAGAGGGATCTGGAGACTGTATAGGTATGGGACTATACGGTTGAAGGATAGCTTAAAGGAATTGATTTGACTACTCATATCACCAAAATGCATTTACTTTTCGGTAGCCTGACTCATAAGAACTCCATGGTTAAGCGTGCTTAGCATGGAGCAATTCTGGGATGGGTGACCTTTTGGGAAGTTTTCCCAGAAAGTGTGCGAGTGAGGACAAAGCACACTGGAAAGCCTCGTGGTGGTCTGTGGGGGCAGTCAACGGTCCCTGTGAGTTGCCGGGACGTTACAGATGGTATCAGAGCCTAGCCTCTCCCAGTACGGTGTGGTTCGAGGACGAACCAGAGCGGAAGCTGGTGGGCATGTGACACCCGGGCACGGAGACGAGGGCGGGGAGTGACGCCGGTGCAAGAAGCATGGTGCAGGGGGCACAGACAAGGAGCGGCTCCTGGCAGCTTCGGGTGGAAGGGGTACATGGATGAATCGAACATACACCGGAATGAGAGGGATCTGGAGACTGTATAGGTATGGGACTATACGGTTGAAGGATAGCTTAAAGGAATTGATTTGACTACTCATATCACCAAAATGCATTTACTTTTCGGTAGCCTGACTCATAAGAACTCCATGGTTAAGCGTGCTTAGCATGGAGCAATTCTGGGATGGGTGACCTTCTGGGAAGTTGTCCCAGAAAGTGTGCGAGTGAGGACAAAACACACTGGAAAGCCTCGTGGTGGTCTGTGGGGGCAGTCAACGGTCCCTGTGAGTTGCCGGGACGTTACATTTGATGACCATGCCATGTAATATTTCTTTCATTTGTTACAAATGCATGTTAATCAACTACTTTAGCTATGATTTTTGTTTGTTTTGACTAATTATTTTCGTGTTCTTATCCTTTATAGGCGCATTATGGTTTCTCTCTCACTAATTTCGACAAACCCACTTTTGAAGGTAGTTTTCGTTTTGAAAAACTTATTTGTTGAACTTGTTTGATTTTTTTTTTAACTTAGTTTGTTGTTTTTGTTTGGTTAAACCTATTTGTTGTTGTTGTTTGTTATTATTGTTTGTTGTTGATAATACACTATATGTTCATAGTTTATGCTTTATAAAATATCAAAAACTGATTTTTCTTGTTTTTCATAGAGTTGTAAAAAGTAATCACAATTAATTAGAAAAAAAATTAATTAATGTCAAATGTTGATAAAATTCGATGTTAATTTGATTAATATCGAATTGTTTTGTGTTCGATGTCAATCTAACATCTCCCAATATGACATTAATCTCGAATTCGACATGAAAGACCGAAAAACAACAACGTTATATGGTGTTTTTGTACTAGTGAATTTCTTCTAATAAGGAATTATTTTTTATATTCAACAGTTTTATATTATTATAAAATTAATATTAAGAATAATTAATTTTTTTTTGAAACATTATTTAAAAAAAATATAATAAAATTTCAGGTTTCAAGGTAAACAATATTTCAAATGTACTAATTGATTTAATGATATTAATAAATTAGATTTTGTGAATTATGTTTATGAGTATATTTTTTTTGCTGAAAAAGAAAAAATTAAAATTAATAATTGTTTTTAAAATATTGCTTAAATAATAAAATTAAAATTATTTTGTAAAAGAAATATAATATATGCATCATTATCA
The DNA here is from genome assembly GCA_034642375.1 of Vigna nakashimae. Lineage (NCBI taxonomy): Eukaryota > Viridiplantae > Streptophyta > Magnoliopsida > Fabales > Fabaceae > Vigna > Vigna nakashimae. The sequence goes on along the minus strand of CM067764.1, from coordinate 11,531,771 downwards.
TGTTTCTTTTTGTTGCATTTTTAGTATATATCTTCTTTGTACATTAATCTTTTACTAATAAGTCAAACGTATACACTTAAAATACTTGTTAGAAGCACGGAAAATATTTCAAAATCGCTTTCAGTAGAAGAACAGTTTCACTATTTCAGTTTCTCAGGTTTCACAATGAAAGCAAAAAAGGAAAACTTTCTATATACTTTTTTTTCTTTTCTTTAAGAAAGATATTTTCTTCATAAAGAGCTGTTTTATATGATAGAATAAGAGTATGAAGTAGATTTAAAAAGATATTAAAAAATATAATATGGTTAAATTTTAATTAATTAGTGATGTATACTATGTGAAATATCTTAGTTTTATATTTAGAGTAGTATGATAGGTTTGAGGAAGTGGGTTGCAATTTTGAGTGCAAGTTATAATATACGAGGGGTGAAAATAGAAATTTTGAGTTCAAGTAATAATATAGGTTGGAGGAGCGGGGGTGTGAGTTTAGCAAACAAGAGGTCCAATGATCTTCTCCTTTGAATCATTAGAAGCTGAAACTTCTCCCTATCTTGAATTATGACATCACGTACTCAATTTCTATCTTTTTCTTCTCTTAAAAAAACTAACCACCCTACTCTCTTAGTCTCCACACTATTTTGATTTTCAATTCACAAGATAGTTAAAAAAATAGGAGCTCATGCATATTAGGGTTGTTGGAGAAAAAACGTTTTAATGAAATTGAGTTTATCTTTTGGAATGTTTCTTGATTCATGTTAGAACCTTAAGGTGATCTAGAAGCATTTGTGGTGTTATGTTCCATATAATCTTTTCAAATATATAGTTTTCTTAAGAAAAAGTAATTTTGGTTTTAGATTTTATTTGTTTTCAAATAGATTATTTAAAGGTAAATACATTTTTATTTTTTAAACTTAGACGTAAAATTTAAATTTATCTTTATTTCAAACTTTAATATAATTTGATCTTCAAATTTTTTAAAAAAATAGATATATTTTTTTTAATTTAACAATTTAAAACTTTTATTGTGGATTAAACTGCATTTCAGTTTACAAATTTCAATTTTTTATCCAAGTTTAAAAATTAAAAATATATTTAACTTATTATTTAAGTATGATTTTATGTTTTAATAATTTGCATCTTTTTTTAATCTCTGAATGCAATTAGTAAATTATAGTGATATTTTATTTTTAGAAATGATAGAGTGATGCATTATCTTTGGGGAAAAAAGTGCTAAAAAGTTTGATGTGATCATATTATGTGTAGAATTTTGTGAATGACGAAATAATTGCACAAATTTTACCTCATAATAGGTAATTGCAGACTTGTATATATGAGATTTTGAACATTTTAAACCTTTTTTGGTTTTGGATTTATTAATATTTCATTATAGTTGACTTTAGAGATTTGGAGTAATGATGTTACATTGATGTGTGCTTACAATTAAGATAATTAATGAAAAATTGTACTATTAAGTTCAAAATTTTGACATGATGCACAATGAAATCTACATATATTATTTAAATGAGATATATCTCATTCAACTCATATATGGTTAAAAGAAGTGTGTCATCAAATATTTCAAGTCTCTCACCATAATTTCATTCTACATTAAATAATAATTTTAGGCCACTTGATAAGAATTTGGTCTGAGATTATACGTATACACAATGCGTGGAGTTATGCGCCCAAAGCATAAACACCAAATGTTCCTTGCCAACCTCTATAAGCGACATGGCTATGGTTGTGGTTCATGTGCCTAATGCATTGTCGACCCAAAGTTCCGATTTTACCCACCAACAAACCTATATAAATTCAAAATCCCAACATGTTTAAGGCTGTTTCTTACTCTTGGTTGGTTGATGTACAAGATATAATTAAAATAAAGTTCGGAAGTGAAGTATGCCTCTTATTTTATAACAAATTGTATAAAATTAAATTAGACCTTAATATAAATTTAAGGGAATATTGGAGTTTATTCTCTATATATATTAGTCACCATATTATCTGTGCACCAATTTAACAGTGTAGGTTGGAAAACAATTCTTATGTCGATTTTATGGAATATAGTTAGGTAAAAAACCAACCTTTGAATAGTTAAATGATTTCTGAATATCAAATATTAGGAAAAATTAAGACTTAATAATCTCCTATACATGTTACCCTTTTGTTTGTATTTCCCTTCTATCGAGTTTCTAACGTTATATAGGTTATGATGATTTTGTAAATTATTGTTTAAATTCCATATATTTTCTTTCTATTATAATGTTTAAGTGTAACACACGTTGGGAAAGGAATAACGGTGGTAGACACGTGGCAAGGCACCAAATAACCTTCGTAAAAGTACAATGAAGAGACAGAGCATAAAGTTGAAGGAATTCATTCGGTGAAAGCATATTTGGAATAAATCTTTCCCATGTGATGCTCACATATTTTAAAGATCACTGCAGCCACCATTACCGTGCTCTATTTTCACAAATTTATTACAATATACTGATTGTCAATACAGACTTGATTCTCTTATTCATAAAATAGTATTCTATAATTCGTTATTACCATTTTTTATTCTCTAGCACTATTATATTGGTGTTTTCATTGACTCCATGGTCAAGAATACTCGTTTGAAGGACTTACAAAACAAAGTCAAAAACAATGTGGAGGACAAGAAGTAGCTCTTGCAGTTCAATTCAAGTTGCAGGACAAGAAGATGAACCAAATTCAAATAGTATTGCAACAATTGTTAAAAAATCACTAGTGCAAAAAAAACTTTAGACGTCTGTTATTTTTGGCTTTTAACGTCTGATCTTTGTCCGACGTCTATATGGGTGACGTTAATGAGACGTCGGACCCTTTAGGTCAGACGTCTCTATAGACGTCGGACCTATATAGACGTTGGACCTATATAGGTCCGACGTCTATATAGACGTCCGATCCATACAGGTTAGATGTCTCTAAGGTTGCTCCTGACTCATGGTGATTTGAGTTTACAACTTTATATTTTAGTTGAAGAGAATGTATTGTACATTTTTTTTATTGGATGGTTTTAAAAACGTAATGGAGGGAATTGGAGGAGTACAAAACGCAAGAAATCGCCGCCATAGAACGCCGCCTAAAGACACGAGAATAACTGCACCAAAACCCAACGAAAACGCATTTTAATCGGTTCAAATGAAAGATAATGCATCAAAGAGTGATGTAATCGGAGTAAAATTAATTTAAAACGGTGCAAAAGTGAGAAAACGAATTTGAAAAGCGTAACTCGTAGAGAGAAAACGCGACGAAGATGATGAACAATGAGCGTACGTAACGACTGTCTCGCATTAACGGTGTTTTAATGCCAAAATTTAGACGTCAGTTCCCCCAATTAACAGACGTCTAAAGTGCTTCAGAAGTCGGAGTGGCGGGATCAAACGTCTAAACGGAGTCAAAAAGTGAGTTTTTAAATTTCTGGATTTAAGGTTTAAACATCGGTTCCCCAATTAACAGACGTCTAAAGTGCTTCAGAAGTCGGAGTGGCGAGATCAAACGTCTAAATGGAGTCAAAAAGTGACTTTTTAAATTTATGGGTTTAGGGTTTAGACGTCGGTTCCCCAATTAACAGACGTCTAAAGTGCTTCAGAAGTTGGAGTGACGGGATCAGACGTCTAAATGGAGTCAAAAAGTGACTTTTTAAATTTCTGGGTTTAGGGTTTAGAAGTCAGTTCCCCCAATTAACAGACGTCTAAAGTGCTTCAGAAGTCGGTTCCCTCCATAACAGACGTCTAAATAGAATAAAAAATTATTTTTTTAAACTTTTTCATTTAGTTTTGGCGTGTATTCGGGATCGACCCGCTCTGATACCAACTTAAGATTGAAACTGCAAAATAATTCTAGAGGGCTTAATTGATCCCTCTCCACTACAAAAAATGTTAATATTACCGACGGATTTTTACCGACGGATCAATATCTGTCGATATATCTTAATTTCCGACGGAATTACCGACGGTATTTTTTATGTGCATTACCGACGGATTTACCGAAGGCTTTCGGCCGTCGGTAAGTGACATGCGCATTACCAACGGATTTACCGAAGGCTTTTGGCCGTCGGTAAAAAGAGCGGGATATTTCCCGCCCATTATTTCGTGGATGACATTACCGACGGATTTACCGAAGGCTTTTGGCCGTCGGTAAAAGAGCGGGATTTTTCGAAACCAGCGTCGCATCCAGTGCCAATATATGTGGGTAAAAGAAGTATTTCTCCTCTCATTTCAATCAGTAAAGAAATCTCCACCGTCACTGCTCTCCACTGTCACTGCCCTCCACTGCCGCTGCCCTCCACCACCGTTGCCCTCCACCACCGCTGCTCTCCACCACCGCTGCTCTCCATCATCGTTGCTCTCCACTGTCACTGCACTCCCGCCGCTGCCCTCCCGCCGCTGCCCTCCCGCCGCTGCCCTCCACCACCGCTTCCCTCCACCACCGCTGTCCTCTACCACCGTTCTCTCCACCACCGCTGCCCTCTACCACCGTTCTTTCCACCACATTGAAACGATTAGAAACATTTATCTTACAAATCTGAGAATTGCAGAAAAACTCTCCATGATTCACTATAATTTTAACTATTGAAAATAAATTGGTTGTTTGATACTTTGGAAACTAGTTTGTTACTCGCGTGATGCCGTTTTGGTGGTGGAGTTCGTGGAAATGGAAAAAAAAATTTACACAGCGACGAAGGAAGAGGAAGAAGATGAACCAGGTCGCGACATTTACCGACGGATTTACCGACGGCCAAAAGCCTTCGGTAATTACCAAAGGATTTACCGACGGCCAAAAGCCTTCGGTAATTACCGACGGCCAAAATCCGTCGGTAAAGTTTACCGACAACGGTAAGCCGTCGATAAATGCTAATTACCGACGGATTTTATACATTACCGACGAATTATGACCGTCAGTAATTTCAATCATTCTTGTAGTGCTCACAATCTTCTATTTATAAGAATAAATTGATACACAAGTACATGATAAATAGGGTAATCCTAGACATAATATAATCATGATAAATAGGGTAACCCTTGACACACTATAATGATGATAAAATAGGATAAATATCCTAACAGGTTAAACCTATTTGTTGTTGTTGTTTGTTATTATTGTTTGTTGTCGATACTACATTACATGTTCATAGTTTATGCTTTATAAAATATCAAAAACTGGTTTTCTTGTTTTTCATAAAATTGTAAAACGTGATCACAATTAATTAGAAAAAAACAAAAAAAAAATGATTAGTGTCGAATGTTGACAAAATTCAATATTAATTTGATTAACGTCGAATTGTTCTGTGTTCGATATCAATCTAACGTCTCCCAATATGACGTTAATCTCAAATTAGACATGAAAGACTGAAAAACAACAAGGTGTTTTTGTACCAGTGAATTTCTTCCAATAAGAAATTATTTTTTATATTCAACAGTTTTATATTATTATAAAATTAATATTAAGAATAATTTAAATTTTTTATTATTTTCTGAAAAATTATTTAAAAAAAATATAATAAAATTTCAGGTTTCAAGGTAAACAATATTTCAAATGTACTAATTGATTTAATGATATTAATAAATTAGATTTTGTGAATTATGTTTATAAGTATATTTTATTTTGCTGAAAAAGAAAACATTAAAATTAATAATTTTTTTAAAATATTGCTTAAATAATAAAATTAAAATTATTTTGCAAAAGAAATATAATATATGCATCATTATCATGTTTCTTTTTGTTGCAATTTTAGTATATATCTTCTTTGTACATTAATCTTTTACTAATAAGTCAAACGTATACACTTAAAATACTTGTTAGAAGCACGGAAAATATTTCAAAATCGCTTTCAGTAGAAGAACGGTTTCACTATTTCAGTTTCTCATTGAAAGCAAAAAAGGAAAACTTTCTATATACTTTTTTTCTTTTCTTTAAGAAAGATATTTTCTTCATAAAGAGCTGTTTTATATGATAGAATAAGAGTATGAAGTAGATTTAAAAAGATATTAAAATATACTGATTCTCAATACAGACTTGATTCTCTTATTCATAAAATAGTATTCTATAATTCGTTATTACCATTTTTTATTCTCTAGCACTATTACATTGGTGTTTTCATTGACTCCATGAATACTCGTTTGAAGGACTTACAAAACAAAGTCAAAAACAATGTGGAGACAAGAAGTAGCTATTGCAGTTCAATCCAAGTTGCAGGACAAGAAGATGAACCAAATTCAAATAGTATTGCAACAATTGTTAAAAAATCACTAGTGCAAAAAGGACTTTATACGTCTGTTATTTTGGGCTTTTAACGTCTGATCTTTGTCCGACGTCTATATGGGTGACGTTAATGAGACGTCGGACCCTTTAGACGTCGGACCTATATAGACGTTGGACTTATATAGGTCCGACGTCTATATAGACGTCCGATCCATACAGGTTAGATGTCTCTAAGGTTGCTCCTGACTCATTGTGATTTGAGTTTACAACTTTATATTTTAGTTGAAGAGAATGTATTGTACATTTTTTTTATTGGATGGTTTTAAAAACGTAATGGAGGGAATTGGAGGAGTACAAAACGCAAGAAATCGCCGCCATAGAACGCCGCCTAAAGACACGAGAATAACTGCACCAAAACCCAACGAAATCGCATTTTAATCGGTTCAAATGAAAGATAATGCATCAAAGAGTGATGTAATCGGAGTAAAATTAATTTAAAACGGTGCAAAAGTGAGAAAACGAATTTGAAAAGCGTAACCCGTAGAGAGAAAACGCGACGAAGATGATGAACAATGAGCGTGCGTAACGACTGTCTCGCATTAACGGTGTTTTAATGCCAAAATTTAGACGTAGTTCCCCCAATTAACAGACGTCTAAAGTGCTTCAGAAGTCGGAGTGGCGGGATCAAACGTCTAAACGGAGTCAAAAAGTGAGTTTTTAAATTTCTGGATTTAGGGTTTAAACGTCGGTTCCCTAATTAACAGACGTCTAAAGTGCTTCAGAAGTCGGAGTGGCAAGATCAAACGTCTAAATGGAGTCAAAAAGTGACTTTTTAAATTTATGGGTTTAGGGTTTAGACGTCGGTTCCCCAATTAACAGACGTCTAAAGTGCTTCAGAAGTTGGAGTGACAGGATCAGACGTCTAAATGGAGTCAAAAAGTGACTTTTTAAATTTCTGGGTTTAGGGTTTAGAAGTCGGTTCCCCCAATTAACAGACGTCTAAAGTGCTTCAGAAGTCGGGCCCTTCCATAACCGACGTCTAAATAATTGTTTTATTTACGAAAAATGTCACCGGTCATTTTTTACGTTGGATATTCGAGGGTCAGACGTCTAAAGGGTGACGTTAAAGGTCTTTTTTGAACTAGTGAATGTGTTTCAATATATGGGGAGTTCATCGAACTCAGGTTCCGTAGCAAGGGTTACTCTGATCATAGTGGCTCCCATGACACATGACATTTCGCTAGGTTTTCCTCACTTCGATGGTTCTTCACCGGTGCTAGAGTATATATTTACAGCCGACAAGTTCTTTAACTATCATAACACCCCAGATGTAGATCGTGTAGAAATTGCTTCAATGCATTTTGAGAAGGAGGTGGTACCATGGTTTCAGATGTTACAAAAGATGGAGGCAGTCCCCACTTGGACAACTTTAAGTCACGCTTTATGGAGTCTCAATTTGGACCTTCACCATTTTATTATCCCATGACAAATCTTTTCAAGTAGCAACAACATGGCTCTGTCTCAGATTACTACTTAAAATTCATGGTGTTGGCGAATAGATCGGAAAGGTTGACGGAAGAAGTTGTTCTCAATTGTTTTATTAGTGGCTTGAAGGTTGACATTAAACGGGATTTAGTAGCCATGACCCAGCAACTTTGGTAAGAGTCGTAGCTTTGGCCAAATTATATGAAGATAAATATACCAATAAAACCAAGTTATCACCCGATACTCCACAAGATTTCCAACATCATCAGTCTCTCCACTCCTTACAACTCATCATCCAGAAACGTAATCAAACAACCTTTCTCTAAGGCCAAATCAATTACACCACCCTTATTACCCACACCACCAGGGCCTCAACAAAAAAACTCCAATGTCAAAAGGATAAGCCCTGCCGAAATGCAATTGAGGTGTGAAAAAGGTCTATGCTATTTTTGTGATGAAAACTTTTCCTTCAACCATAAGTGTCCTAATAGACAATGTTTTGTGTTGAAACTTGGTGAAGAAGATCAGGAAGCAGAGAAAGAACCCCTAGATGATATAGCAAAACAAGATACATCAACCATGGACGTCCATCACCTATCCTTGAATGCTTTAAAAGGAGGCTTGGGAGTCGGGACAATCAAATTCAAGGCTTCTATAGGCACGTTGTCAGTCATAGTGTTGATTGATGGAGGAAGCTTAAATAATTTTCTCCAGCCACGGGTGGTAAAGTTCTTGAAGCTCCCAATTGTTCAAGCTCTAAAGTTTAGCGTCATGGTTGGTAATGACAATTATATGGAGTTAGAGGGATTGATTCAAGACTTAAAATTACAAGCTCACAACAATGTTTTTCTATTATCCGCGTTTTTGTTACCAGTTTCTGGTGCACACCTCATATTGGGCGCTAGTTGGCTCAAAACTATTGGGTCTCACTTGGCAGATTATGAGACACTTCAAATCAAGTTTTTACAGGGTGGAAAATTCAATACATTACAAGGTGACAATGATCATCTTCTTAATACTGCCCAATTACATCACATAAGAAGAATGGTCAATACAAATGCTATAGCAGAAGTGTACAACATGCAAATGGTTCAAGAGGATGTTATTCCTTCTCCTTTACTTGAACTTCCTATTGAAATGGAACCAGATTTGACTCTTTTACCGCATACATACAGTTCAGTGTTTAGCAATCCTTTTGGAGTACCCCCACCTAGGTCTCATGTTCATCAAATATCACTGTTAGAAGGCTCCAACCCTGTTAAAGTCAGACCTTATAGGTATCCTCATAGTTAGAAAGAAGAAATTGAACAGTTGGTGTCAAACATGTTGTAGGAAGGCATCATTCAACCAAGTAGTAGTCCTTTCTCTTCTCCAATCATCTTGGTCAAGAAGAAAGATGGTTCTTGGAGGGTATGTACTGACTACAGGGCTTTAAATGCTATACTATTAAGGATAGTTTTCCAATCCCAATAGTAGATGAGTTAATTGACGAACTTTATGGAGCTTGCTATTTTTCTAAGTTGGATTTAAGATTGGGCTACCATCAAATTATGTTGAAACCGGAGGATAGGCACAAGACTGCATTCAAAACACATTAGGGTTTATACGAGTGGTTGGTCATGCCTTTTGAGCTATCCAATGCACCGGCCACATTCCAAAGTCTCATGAATCAGATATTGACAAGCTTGTTGAGGCACTTTGTACTAGTATTCTTTGATGACATATTAGTGTATAGTGTAACCTAGCAGGATCATTTGCACCACCTTGAAAGAGTGCTCACCATTCTCAAGAATAATCATCTCTTTGCAAAATTTTCTAAATGCACTTTTGGAGTCCAGTAGATAAACTACTTAGCTCACACATTATCTGATGATGGTGTGGCTATGGATGTTGACAAGTTAAAAGTTGTCATGAACTAGCATGTACCTTCAAATTTGAAACAATTAAGAGGCTTTTTGGGATTGACGGGTTATTACAAGTGCTTTGTAAAAGGTTATGCCAATATTACTGCTCCCTTAACAGATTTATTGAAGAAAAAGGACTTTAAATGGACTGATACCACTAAGCAAGCGTTTAGAGCTTTGAAGACAGCTTTAACTACTGCACCTGTGCTAATAATTCCTAATTTTGCTGAACCATTTGTTTTGGAAACTGATGCATCAAGATCCGGAATAGGAGTTGTTTTAAGTCAACACAAACATCCAATAGTATATTTCTCTAAGAAATTGTCACCTAGAATGCAAAAACAGTCGACCTACACAAGAGAGTTTCAATGGAATCATAAATCAACTTCTTAGAAGCTTAAATCAATCCAATGTAATCATAAATCAAGTTTGAAGCATAAATCAATGCAATGTATAAAGTTAAACTAATAATAATGTAGAAAAGCATAAAACAACTTAGAAACATAAACTTATAACTTACTATATCCTAATATCTACTACATACTGTTATATAAATGAATTACATATTTAGCCAGTGTTTTCCTCACAGATTGAATTGACTTCTCTGGAATTGGAGCAGTCTTATTAAATCTTTTCATAAAACACAATGATTTGAATTAATGTATATGAAATCTAAACTATAGAGAAAATAAAATTCAAACCGAAATATTACCGTTTCCCATCCACTGATGTAATGTGCACGAATAATGGTCATCATCCAAAGCATGACGTAGTAACCACATTCATATGACCAAATTTGTCTATTACACTACAATATATCATCATAATTATAAAATGTTAAGTACAATGAGATCTGATGATGCAAGTACAATGGGATCTGAGTTTCTCTTCCAAATGTAGTAGAATCCCAGTGTACATTCATTGGTGCATCTGAAATGATTTTAACAAGCTTGTCCAAGGCACTAAAAGGGTCGTCCTCAGACAAATGAGTCTTCTTCGGTCTAGGACTTCCCTCTTGACCTATCTGTTGTTACATGCAAAAATGGTTATGTTATAACGTCAATTAGAAGTAAATATTGAAATTGAGAAGTATATAGTACGAGTGTTTACCGGAGGATCAGATACATCACCAACCAAATGTCTAGGCCAGGCGACAAAAGACTTAAATGCCTCTTCCACAGTGAAGACCTCATATGTAGGCACAAGTTGAACTGACTTCTCTGGAATTGGGCAGTCCTATTAAATCTCTGCATAAAACACAATGATTTGAATTAGTGTATATGAAATCTAAACTATAGAGAAAATGAAATTCAAACCTAAATATTACCGTTTTCCATCCACTGGTGTAATGTGCACGAATAATGGTCATCATCCAAAACATGACGTAGTAACCACATTCATATGACCCCATTTGTCTATTACACTACAGTATATCATCATAATTATAAAATGTTAAGTACAATGGGATTTGATGATGCAAGTACAATAGGATCTGAGCTTCTCTTCCAAATGTAGTAGAATCCCAGTGTACATTCATTGGCGTATCTGAAATGATTTTAACAAGCTCGTCTAACGCACCAAGAGGGTCGTCCTCAGATAAATGAGTTTTCTTTGGTCTAAGACTTCCCTCTTGACCTATCTATTGTTACATGCAAAAATGGTTATGTTATAGCGTCAATTAGAAGTAAATATTAAAATTGAGAAGTATATACTACGAGTGTTTACCTGGGGATCAGATACATCACCAACCAAATGTCTAGGCTAGGCGACAAAGGACATAAATGCCTCTTCCACAGTGAAGAACTCACCTGTAGGCATAAGTTGAACTGACTTCTCTGGAATTGGGTAGTCCTATTAAATCTCTGCATAAAACACAATGATTTGAATTAGTGTATATGAAATCTAAACTATAGAGAAAATAAAATTCAAACCTAAATATTACCGTTTTCCATCCACTGGTGTAATGTGCACGAATAATGGTCATCATCCAAAACATGACGTAGTAACCACATTCATATGACCCCATTTGTCTATTACACTACAGTATATCATCATAATTATAAAATGTTAAGTACAATGGGATTTGATGATGCAAGTACAATGGGATCTGAGCTTCGCTTCCAAATGTAGTAGAATCCCAGTGTACATTCATTGGCGTATCTGAAATGATTTTAACAAGCTCGTCTAACGCACCAAGAGGGTCGTCCTCAGATAAATGAGTTTTCTTTGGTCTAAGACTTCCCTCTTGACCTATCTATTGTTACATGCAAAAATGGTTATGTTATAGCGTCAATTAGAAGTAAATATTAAAATTGAGAAGTATATACTACGAGTGTTTACCTGGGGATCAGATACATCACCAACCAAATGTCTAGGCTAGGCGACAAAGGACACAAATGCCTCTTCCACAGTGAAGAACTCACCTGTAGGCATAAGTTGAACTGACTTCTCTGGAATTGGGTAGTCCTATTAAATCTCTGCATAAAACACAATGATTTGAATTAGTGTATATGAAATCTAAACTATAGAGAAAATAAAATTCAAACCTAAATATTACCGTTTCCCATCCACTAGTGTAATGTGCACGAATAATGGTCATCATCCAAAACCTGACGTAGTAACCACATTCATATGACCCCATTTGTCTATTACACTACAGTATATCATCATAATTATAAAATGTTAAGTACAATGGGATCTGATGGTGCAAGTACAATGTGATCTGAGCTTCTCTTCCAAATGTAGTAGAATCTAGTGTACATTCATCGGAACATCTGAAATGATTTTAACAAGCTCGTCTAATGCACCAAGAGGGTCGTCCTCAGATAAATGAGTCTTCTTCGGTCTAAGACTTCCCTCTTGACCTATCTATTGTTACATGCAAAAATGGTTATGTTATAACATCAATTAGAAGTAAATATTAAAATTGAGAAGTATATACTACGAGTGTTTACCGGGGGATCAGATACATCACCAACCAAATGCCTAGGCCAGGCGATAATGGACTTAAATGCTTCTTCCACAATGAAGAACTCATCTGTAGGCACAGGAAGAACGACATCTGGTATGACAACTTCATCCACCGTGAGCTTGACCTCATCTTCTACAAGTTGTACACCATGCACTATAGTGGGTGTCTCATAAATTGTACCACGTGCCACTAGCATGGTCCCAGTATCAGAGAGAATATATAACGGACATGAACAAGTGTCATCCATGTTGTCCCCTAGGGCACCGGCAGCTGAGCAACTTCCTTTACTGCTTCTACCTGTCAAATTAAATGTTAGGTTATACAAAAAGTAAATTAATAAACAAAAATCAGTAAGTTTACCTGTAAGGGGCACAACATGTTCTGCTACAAGAGATGGCGGAGGACAATTGCAATAATCCTCATAACGCGCTGGAACTGGCGCGTAACCATTTCGGCAACTTCATCATACAACTCTGCCCGGACCTTCTTTGTGATCTCCTGTGTCATCTCTTTTCTTATGTCCTCCTTCATCTTTTCGTATGAATATGGACGCAAGGAAAATCCAAAGAACTATTGTATGCCTATGCCAGTCCCAACAGCACGCACCCGTCCTAGGTGCTCAGGTCGTCCAATAGTTGTGGCAAAAATATCCTGACGACCTTCTTGTGTGAATTGACCTTGGGAGCTCTGCTCAACCAAGGAGTCCTGTCACATAACCAAACTTCAAAATCATTTGAAAGATCTATGTAATATATATATATATATATATATATATATATCTATATATATATATATAACAAAAATAATGTAAATATATGAGAAATGACATCTTACAATTCTTTTAGATATCTCTCTCGTAGAGTCAGAAGTGTAGGAGCCCGATGGTCTTATACCGGCTAACTTCCACTTCTCGTGCCGAAATGGTGGTGAAGGAGGAGGAGGAGGGTCACCACCCTCAAAAAGTGGAAGTCTACTATCTGACTTCTTGTTCATTATTTTTTCTTCAAGCTTCCTATATCCACCACGAGACAGTAGGTGTGGATTTTTATTCTAAGCACTTATTCCCTGTGCTTTTGACCTTTTTTCCTGTGACAAAATGAAACAATTGTCATAAAAAATAATTATGAATGATGAATTGAATGATTTTACTACACTTAACTGCCACGCCTCGGATGAACGAAACTCTACAAACTGATGCCATGTTTCTTCGTCAATTGCTAGATATTTGGAACATGGAGTTTCATTACTTTTTGGTCCAAATATATATCTGGACGTCAATTTTGTCTTAAACCCTCGAAATCTTTCTGCAATTGTAGATAAACAGTTATTCCTTAAGCTCTCGACATTTGGCATATCAAATGTCATATGCAACAAAAAAAGTAATAACCTTATATTAATACAAATTTATCAATATAATGAATCTAGAATTTGGAGTAATATTGCTTAACCTACCAATAGATCTTGCCAGATGAGATTTCGATCAGCCTCAAATACATAATCAAAGGATGGAGTAAGTATAGAGATTTGATCACGTGCTAGTACTCCAAGGTAAGACCTAAATACATCTACATTTGAGCCAGAAGCAACTCCAGTGACCACATCAATAATGACAGGTGTCCTTTCACCTGCATTTCTTCTAAGTATAAGTTGTTGTAACCTCGTCGCTCCTCTCGTCCGTCTAGAAGTGGTAGAGACTTCATCACCTGATGAATGAGGTGACTCATCCATATATCTGTCACAATAAATAAGATGAAAGATTAATAAAACACTTATAAAATAACATATATTATTTAACAAAAGCCATAAATATTTACACAAACATGAAATTCATACATAATCATATGGATTGATCATATATATATATATATATATATATATATATATATATATATATATATTTCCTCATTGTGATATTCTCGTATTGCTTGTATATCATCAATTAGAGGGTCGTCATCCAAATTTATTGTTGTTTTAAATGGATGGTTGTCAGCAATATGAAAACTACTTAGATTCTCTTCTTTATCTTCAATTTGTCTTTTTCCTTGGAAAAACAACATACCAATGGTCAGAAGCAGGATCTTTGACATAAAAAACCTGACTTGGTTGATATGCCATGATGAATGGTTCGTCTCCATAACCAACCTTTCGAAAATCAACAAGTGTCATACCAGATTCATCTATTTTGACACCACTCTTACTGTCGACCTACTTACATTTGAAGAGTGCAACGGAAAACTTAGTATAATCAACCTCCCATATCTCTTCAATTCTACCATAATATCGCATGGATCCAATTATAGGATTTTGATCTTTGGATGTGGAAAATTGTAGCGACTCAACTTCTAGATTGACGCCACTATTTTGTACTGTGATTTTATCATCCAAAGTCTTTGTATAAAATGTGCAATTATTAATTTCGTAGCCTGTACAACATACAACATCAAACTTCAAATCATTTGCTAGCCACAACAAAGTCTCAAAGGAACGTGATTCTTTCGAAACTTCAGATTTGAACCAGGACAAGAATGTTCTGTTATGCTCCATCAACTGCCATTTCTCTCATTGTCGTGGATATTTGTCCTTTATAACAACTTTGTGTGCTTCCAAAAATGGGATCACTTCATCTGTGTTGTTTAATATGTACAAATGTGCTTGCATCAATTCTTCACGACTTTTCGTCACTACATTCACACCTCGGATGCTTTTACTTGTAGAATATCTATTCAACAATGATGTCCGAGGGACTCCTATCGGATTTGCTTTAGTCATATAATCAGAGCAAAACTCGATACTTTTCTCAGCAATATATCATTCAATCATTGAACCTTTTGGACGATATTGATTTTTGACGTACTCTTTCAAAATCTTCATATAACGATTAATAGGGTACATTCATCTTAAATAGATTGGTGTACACAACTTTATTTCTCTGACCAAATGAACAAGTAAATGCACCATGATGTCAAAAAAGGATGGAGGGAAAAACATTTTTAGCTGACACAAGATGATGATAATTTCGCTTTGAAGTTCATCTAACTTTGTAGGATCGATGACTTTACTACAAATTGACGAGAAAAATGAGCACAATCGAGTTATGGTCTGCCTAACTTTTTTGGGTAAAATTCCACGAATTGCCATCGGTAACAACTGTTGCATTAAGACATGACAATCATGTGACTTCAATCCAACAAGCTTTATGTCCTGCATTGACACTAAGCTCTTGATATTTGAAGAGTCTTGTGGTACCTTGATACTCTTTAAACAAAGACAAAAACTTATCTTCTCTTGTTTGGACATCGTGTAACATGCAGGGGGGAAATAATTACGTTTACCATTCTCTCTTGGTGCCAACTCTTCTCGGATCTTCATGTCAACCAAATCCAAACGCGCATCCACTCCATCTTTTGTTTTTCCCAGATGTTTAGTAGTGTATCAATCAAGCTATCACAAACATTTTTCTCTTCATGCATGACATCTATGCAATGTCTAACATCTAACTTTGACCAATATGGAAGATCAAAGAATATTAATTTCTTCTTCCAAGGGGTCATTACAGAAGACTTCTTCGACGTTTTCCCAAATACATTATGTATTTTATTAACTTTTTCAACAACTTCAAGTCCAGTAAGTGGAATGGGTGCATTGTCTTTCTCTTGTTCTGCATTGAATGCTTTCTTTAACCTTCGATATAGGTGATTAGATTGTAAAAATTGTCGATGACGCATATACATTGTCTTCCTTCCGTGTTTTAATTGATGAGCTGCAGTGTTTTCTTCACATATAGGACATGCTTTATGACCCTTCACACTGTACCCTGTAACGTCCCGGCAACTCACAGGGACCGTTGACTGCCCCCACAGACCACCACCAGGCTTTCCAGTGTGCTTTGTCCTCACTCGCACACTTTCTGGGAAAACTTCCCAGAAGGTCACTGATAATGCTAAATTTTACCATATTTTAAGCATCAATTTAGTAGCAAAATCAACTCCTTTCTAATTTATAACTTGCTTAATCCTCTTCTTTTGTCTTGTTATTTTGAATAATTGTGTTTTTGGCTACTTTGATGTACTTTCATCAATAATCCCTTATTTTGTAGCTAAAAATGAGCTTGGAAGAGTCTCCAACAAATTATAGAACTGGACCAAGAAATGTGCACGCAGAAATGGACGCTCGTCCAATATGCACGCAGAGAGGACGCTCGTCCAAGATTTAGGACGTTCGTCCAGCAAAGAAAGAAAAGGACGCTCGTCCAGAGTGGAAGCAGGAGAGGAACGCTCGTTCAGAGAGCTGAAGTGAACGTTCGTCCAACTAGCAGAAGTGGACGCTCGTCCTGGAAGGAGGACGCTCGTCCAGCGAAGAAACGAGAGGACGCTCGCCAGCGAGAAGAGGACGCTCGTCCAGCAAGAGGACGCTCGTCCAGAAAGAGGACGCTCGTCCAATTTAGAAGTGCTCAGGACGATCGTCCAATTTCATTTCCAGAGAATTTTTGCGAGACGCTCGCGCCCGGGCGCGAAACAGAGAGGGCGCCCGGGCGCGACTTTTCGCCAGTTTTGATTTTTTACGAGAGCTTCGCGCCCGGGCGCGACTGACAGAGGACGCCCGGGCGCGATTTTTTACTGATGTGGCAGACAGCTTATTTAACCCTAAAACGCGAAGGGGAAAACATCTTGGGCGGTCCAGACACGATTTCTCTCAATTGGAGCTCTTGGAGGCGAGCTAGGAGCTGTGGAAACAGTCCTTCTTCATCCTTGGGTCTTCTTCCTTCTCCCATTTCCACCATTGTTGTAAGCTTGGGCTCTCCATTCATGGAGAGCTAGTTTCATTATTGTTGGGGGATTGATGTAGCCACTGAAATCTTATGTAAAATACTATGTTTTGAATGAATTTATGCCTCTTTCATTGATTGTTAGTGTTTAATTCCTTTTCTTAATGCTTGTTGTGAAATTGCTACCCATTACATGATTTTAGGGTTTGCTTGATATTGGAAAATGTTGGGTAAATCTGGACTTGGATTAAACACCTAAAGGAAATAGTTTCTAGGGATAGAGCTAGGACTTTTGGTTGTCTTAAGATCTCAATTCTTAATGCAGAAATAATTGTTAGGTTTTCCAAGGAATTGGAGTCTAATAAGGAAGTCTAGGCTCTCTCTACCAAGGAATTGGGTTTGAGTAATTTAGTAGATTGACATTGGCATTTGAATGAAGAGGAAGTGATTTTCTATACATAAGAGTGAAGTAGGTGAAATCATACCCCCAACAATACCATTCCATATCATTTCTAATCTTTCCATTTCCAAGTGTTTGAGCATCTAAGATCACTTTTATTAATTATGTTTCATGTTTACTCTATTTGCACAAAAACACAAATTATGAAGCATTCTTTAGTCTAAGTTAGTTGGAAATTATACGATTGTTTGGTGACACGAGTCTCTTGGGAAACGATACCCGGTCTTACCGGTTTTATTACTTTGAACGATTTGGTACACTTGCCAAAGAGTTAACAAGTTTTTGGCGCCGTTGCGGGGGACTCGGTGTTAATACTATACTTTTGTGTGTTTCTAACCAACTTAGGCTTTATTCTTATATTCTTTTTACTGTGAATAATTTTTGTTTTCTTTTATTTTTGGATAACTTGGTGCTCTAGTATTGTTGTCTCTAGTGTATGCAGGGCACAATCCATACTAGTAGCACAACATCATCTGAACCTCTCCTTTTAGACCCTGAAGTTGAGAAAACTGCCCGTAGAAACAACAGTAGAAGGAGAAGGCAAAACAGGGCTGCTAGAGAAACTTCTCTCATTCAAGAGATTCCTGAGCAACCATTCATACCTGTTTTTGATTAGGAAGGAGAAGATATGGCCGCCAATCCAAATGGTCATGGTGATGGCCAAGCTAGACGCACCTTGGAGGACTATTCTACATTCTCAGGGCCTCTTCACTTCAACAGCATTGCTAGGCCAAGAGTTAATGCTGCCAACATGGAGATGAAGCCTGCTCTCATCCATTTGGTGCAGAACAATCAGTTCCATGGCCTTTCTCATGAGAATCCGTACAATCATTTGGCCACCTTCCTGGAGATATGTAATACTGTGAAGATTCAGGATGTTCCTGATGAAGCTATAAGGCTGAGCCTGTTTCCATTCTCGTTGGGAGGAAACGCCAAGGTGTGGTTGAATTCTTTTCCAAATAATAGCTTTACGGCATGGGAGGATGTGGTTGCCAAGTTCCTCAACAAATACTTCCCACAGTCAAAAGTAAATAAAGGAAAGCAGGAAATCTCTTCTTTTCAGCAAGATGATAGTGAAACTTTGAGTCAAGCATGGGATAGGTTCAAGGGATTACTACGAAAGACGCCCACTCATGGGTTTGATGAGCCTACCGTCCTGAATATGTTTTTGGGAGGCCTTAAATCCCAAACCAAATTAATGTTGGATGCCTCAGCTGGAGGAAACATCAGATGGAAGACACCGGAAGAAGCACATGAGCTGATAGAGAATATGGCTTCTAATGACAATGAAGTGCAAAATGAAAGAGCTCAACTCCAACAAAAAGGTGTTTTTCAACTACAATCTCAGGACGCCTTGTTAGCTCAAAACAAAATAATGACCCAACAACTCGAAGCTCTCATGAATAAACTCTCTCAACTTCCTAAGGAGCTCCAGAATGTTTCTCAAGCTCAACATCAAGGATGTGAGCTATGTGGTGGAGATCATGTAAAGGGTCAGTGTGCCATGCAAGCCAATTTCCAAGAGGTGAATTATATGGGTAATCAAGACCGTCAAGGTAACTACAACCAAGGATGGAAACCTCACCCAAGCATGGACCAAGGACAAGCTGGGCCATCAAATAGACCACCACAACAACAATATCAACAACATCCCTCTTTATTAGACAGGACCTCAAAGTTGGAGGATACTCTTCAGCAGTTTATGCAAGTGTCCATCTCCAACCATAAAAGCACGGAAGCTTCCATCAGGAATTTGGAGATACAAGTTGGCCAACTGGCCAAGAAGCTAGAGGAAAAGTCTAATAAGAGTTTTGGAGCCAATACTGAAACTAATCCGAAGGAAGAATGCAATGTAATCAGTACTAGAATAGGAAAGGTATTAGCTCAGAGAGAGATGGAGGAAAAAGCAAAGAAAGATTATGAGATGGAACAAGTTAGTGGAGAGAAAAAGAAAGAAGAGGGAGATGAGAGAAGAAAAGGAAAGAAAGTTGAGAAGCCTCTTCCCTACCCAAAAATCCCAGCTACTAAAGGAAAGGAGAAACAGTGGGCTCGGTTCAAGCAAATATTTGATCAACTTGAGATCACCATGCCATTGACCGAAGCACTGCAACAAATTCCTGCTTATGCGAAGTACATGAAGCAAATCCTCAGCAAGAAGAAATATTTAGATGAGGAAACAATTGAAGTACAGGGAAATTGTAGTGCCATCATGCAGAAGACTCTTCCTCCAAAATTTAAAGATCCGGGGAGTTTCACCATCCCGTGCACCATTGGAGACCATGATATAGGGAAGGCTCTCGTTGACTTGGGGGCTAGTATCAATCTGATGCCCCTATCTATGCTTAAGAAGATTGGTGGTCTTGAAGTCAAGCCTACAAAAATGATGCTGCAGCTGGCGGACAGATCCATCAAGTATCCGTATGGTGTCGTGGAATATGTGGTGGTCAAAATAGATAAACTCCAATTCCCGGTGGATTTTGTAGTTATGGACATGGAAGAAGATGCAGAGATACCACTCATACTTGGAAGACCTTTCATGAAGACGGCAAAGGTTGTCATTCATGTGGAAGAAGGAACAGTGAAATTAAAGGACCAAGATGAGGAAGTAACCTTCAACGTCTTTGGAGTTGAGCAGCAAAATCATGAAAAAGAGACTAGTAGTGAAGCCACTGATGAAATTTTATCAATTACTAGTCTAACAGAGCAAGCTGCCAAGTTGGTCAAGAGGAGCCTCAGCTGTTTATCCCCAAGAGTAAAGAGAGAGGAAGAAGAAAAGGAAGAAGAACTAGTTCACCAAAATTCTGTGAAAGCAAGCGATGAGCCCAAACATGGCAAACCAGTGAAATTCAAGAATAGGTTATGGGTCATCAAGAACATCAAGATAAATGGAGTACTTGAGATCGAGGCTCCATATTCTAGGAGAGTCAAGTTGGTGACTAGGAAATTACTGAGAGGATGTTGGTGTCATGACAAGAAGAGACACTGCAACATCAAGAATCAAACTTGAGCTTAATGATGTCAAGCTAATGACGTTAAACAAGCGCTTTTGGGAGGCAACCCAATTTTCTTACCCTTTTTACTAGTGTTTGTGTGATTTTTGTGTTATGTGCTTTAGTAGCTTATGTTTTGTATGTTTGTGTAATTTTGCATTATTGTGATTTTTGAGTTGTGATGTTGTTTTTATTGTTTGTATAAGTGTATTAGGTTAGTTTTAGCTTGTTTGGTGTGTGAGTGCATTGAATGAAGGTCTAGAACCAAAAATCACATGGTGAGTGGCCAATTTTGCAGAAATCTGCATTATGCAGAAAACTGATATGGCGCCCAAGCGCCCCCTGCTGAGGGGCGCCCAAGCGCGAGCTACACGAGGGCCATCCTGCACCAACTTGACCGAGTGGCGCCCAAGCGCCTCCTGCTGATGGGCGCCCGTGCGCGCGCTGCACCAGTGGCCCCTGCACTCAACTGACTGAGTGGCGCCCAAGCGCCCCCTGCTGATGGGCGCCCGGGCGCGAGCTGTACCAGGGGAGTCAACGAAAAAAAAAAATTTTTTGGTTCTGCACTTTTGTTTTTCTTGATTTATGATTAGTTTCCCATTCTTTTGCACTCTTTCACACACTCCTTTTGTTGTGTTTTTAACCCTTTTTGTGTTGTGGTACCTTTGGGAAGCTTAATTCTAAGACTTCCCTCTTTGTTCATGTACTTTTGTGTTTGTTTGTTTTGGATTTCTTTGTCCTGTTCTTTGCTTTCTTTTGCAGATTTCTTTTAGTTTGTTTTATGGAATCTTTTCTTCAGTTGTTGACTATGGGATACTAATTTTGCCTTGAGCTTTCTTGTCCAGGATAACATTTTCCTTAGGAGTTTACAGGTTTGAAAACCACCAGTGGTCATCCTTTGAGGCATGCTTGAGCAGAGCAACATATGACTTGAAGATTTTTGCTGCTCGTGTAGCATGGCCTGGGGGCCAGGCCCCTAGTGATGGGGGAGGTGGAGCAGTTGCGGAGTATAAGCTACTGTTGGAGGAAGATGTTTCAGATGAAAGTGAAGATAGTGTCCTACACTGCTGGAGTTGCAAAGAGTCCATTTTAAATCGGTTTTTCCGTTTTAATTTCAAGTTTTATTTACTTTCAGTATTTGTGTTTTTGGATTTCTTTTTGACTTGCCTAGTGGATAGTTCTTGTGCAATTGGTCTGGTGATTTGAGCGAATCATTTTCTATGCTTGAATTGAATACAAATCTGTTGTGCTTGCTCTTTATCTATGAGAATTGTTTTGAAAATCTGATTGAGATTATGTGGTTGAGCTTGTTGAACACCGATTGTGGTTGCTTGTATATGTTTAGATAGATGCTTGGTTTTAATTGTGATCAATATTCTTGGCATGATGTTTTTCAAATTTTGGAACCTTGAGTGAACCTGTGAGATGTTGTGCCTCAGAGTTTATTGATGAATGTTATTACTTTGGAATCACAGTTGATTTTGCCTGAGTTTCTCTATTTGAACTAGTTACTTGCATGTTACAAATGATCAAGGCCATCTTGTTCTTCCACCTCTTCTACATTTTTAGCCTAATAGCCAATGCTAAACCTTTGAACCTTAAAGAAAACTTTCTCATTCCCGAAACCTTAAGCCTATTGAAAAATCATTAACCTCCTTACCTTGAGTTGAGATGAACATATATGTTAGGATGAGGAGCATGGTTTAAGTTTGGGGGAGTTCTTCTTGTAAAAAGGGGAGCATTGAGAAAACAATAAGTTGAGTTAAAA
The DNA here is from genome assembly GCA_034642375.1 of Vigna nakashimae. NCBI lineage: Eukaryota > Viridiplantae > Streptophyta > Magnoliopsida > Fabales > Fabaceae > Vigna > Vigna nakashimae. The sequence goes on along the minus strand of CM067764.1, from coordinate 11,509,200 downwards.
AGAAAGAAAAAGAAGAAAGAGGAAGAAAAACAAAAACATGAATTCAATGACCAAGAGTTGGGAAATAGGTTGAGAAGTGGGTTATTCAAATTTGGAGAAAAAGAGATACTATGCTATATCATGAATCAAATTATTTGATCTCTTGGCTCAAGGTACTTTGTTGTCCAGAAAAACCAATTTTTCTTCTTAGCCCAGCCACAATACAAGCTTCAAAAAGTCCTTGTGATATAACTTGCATGTTAATGTGTTTGATATTGTTGAAATGAAAGGCAAAGTTGATTTGTGTAACATTGTGATATTTGAGAGTTAGACACACATCCTTATACACCATTGTGCCTTGGTGAGGATTGGTTCCATGCACTCATTGAGAACAACTTGCCATGTTTGTTGATCTATCATTTGCATCTATCATGTGATTTTGAACTATTAGCACCATGATTGAAGTTTAGCTTGCTAAGACTATATTATCTCTTGAATGTGATTTCCATGTTGAGCAAGCATGATTGATTTTTGTTTATTTGATTGAAAGTGTGCTTAAAGTTACTAGACCACTGTGCTTGAATTGTTTGCTAGGTGAAGTACTTTTGCTTGAGGACAAGCAAAGTTGTAAGTTTGGGGGTATTTGATAATGCTAAATTTTACCATATTTTAAGCATCAATTTAGTAGCAAAATCAACTCCTTTCTAATTTATAACTTGCTTAATCCTCTTCTTTTGTCTTGTTATTTTGAATAATTGTGTTTTTGGCTACTTTGATGTACTTTCATCAATAATCCCTTATTTTGTAGCTAAAAATGAGCTTGGAAGAGTCTCCAACAAATTATAGAACTGGACCAAGAAATGTGCACGCAGAAATGGATGCTCGTCCAATATGCACGCAGAGAGGACGCTCGTCCAAGATTTAGGACGTTCGTCCAGCAAAGAAAGAAAAGGACGCTCGTCCAGAGTGGAAGCAGGAGAGGAACGCTCGTTCAGAGAGCTGAAGTGAACGTTCGTCCAACTAGCAGAAGTGGACGCTCGTCCTGGAAGGAGGACGCTCGTCCAGCGAAGAAACGAGAGGACGCTCGCCAACGAGAAGAGGACGCTCGTCCAGCAAGAGGACGCTCGTCCAGAAAGAGGACGCTCGTCCAATTTAGAAGTGCTCAGGACGATCGTCCAATTTCATTTCCAGAGAATTTTTGCGAGACGCTCGCGCCCGGGCGCGAAACAGAGAGGGCGCCCGGGCGCGACTTTTCGCCAGTTTTGATTTTTTACGAGAGCTTCGCGCCCGGGCGCGACTGACAGAGGGCGCCCGGGCGCGATTTTTTACTGATGTGGCAGACAGCTTATTTAACCCTAAAACGCGAAGGGGAAAGCATCTTGGGCGGTCCAGACACGATTTCTCTCAATTGGAGCTCTTGGAGGCGAGCTAGGAGCTGTGGAAACAGTCCTTCTTCATCCTTGGGTCTTCTTCCTTCTCCCATTTCCACCATTGTTGTAAGCTTGGGCTCTCCATTCATGGAGAGCTAGTTTCATTATTGTTGGGGGATTGATGTAGCCACTGAAATCTTATGTAAAATACTATGTTTTGAATGAATTTATGCCTCTTTCATTGATTGTTAGTGTTTAATTCCTTTTCTTAATGCTTGTTGTGAAATTGCTACCCATTACATGATTTTAGGGTTTGCTTGATATTGGAAAATGTTGGGTAAATCTGGACTTGGATTAAACACCTAAAGGAAATAGTTTCTAGGGATAGAGCTAGGACTTTTGGTTGTCTTAAGATCTCAATTCTTAATGCAGAAATAATTGTTAGGTTTTCCAAGGAATTGGAGTCTAATAAGGAAGTCTAGGCTCTCTCTACCAAGGAATTGGGTTTGAGTAATTTAGTAGATTGACATTGGCATTTGAATGAAGAGGAAGTGATTTTCTATACATAAGAGTGAAGTAGGTGAAATCATACCCCCAACAATACCATTCCATATCATTTCTAATCTTTCCATTTCCAAGTGTTTGAGCATCTAAGATCACTTTTATTAATTATGTTTCATGTTTACTCTATTTGCACAAAAACACAAATTATGAAGCATTCTTTAGTCTAAGTTAGTTGGAAATTATACGATTGTTTGGTGACACGAGTCTCTTGGGAAACGATACCCGGTCTTACCGGTTTTATTACTTTGAACGATTTGGTACACTTGCCAAAGAGTTAACAGTCACCCATCCCAGAATTACTCCAGGCTAAGCACGCTTAACCATGGAGTTCTTATGAGTCAGGCTACCGAAAAGTAAATGCATTTTGGTGATATGAGTAGCCAAATCAATTCCTTTAAGCTATCCTTCAACCGTATAGTCCCATACCTATACAGTCTCCAGATCCCTCTCATTCCGGTGTATGTTCGATTCATCCATGTACCCCTTCCACCCGAAGCTGCCAGGAGCCGCTCCTTGTCTGTGCCCCCTGCACCATGCTTCTTGCACCGGCGTCACTCCCCGCCCTCGTCTCCGTGCCCGGGTGTCACATACCCCGACAAATTACCGTAAACTGGGAAGTCAATAATGGTGCATAATATCATGGCATGCATCATGAAAGTTTCTGAAGGAAAGATATCAAATATTTCAACCCCATCGACCCACAACAACTTCAAGTCTTCAACTAGTGACTTGAAATAAACATCGATGTCATTTTCAGGCTGCTTTGGACTAGATATCAACATTAAGAACATCATTTACTTTCTTTTCATGCACAATCCAGTAGATAAGTTGTAAATTATCAGTATAACGGTCCAACAACTGTGATTGGTACTTAAATTACCAAATGGGTTCATTCCATCAGTAGCTAAGCCAAACCTAAGATTTCTACATTCTTCACCAAATTGGGGGAATTCTTTATCAATATTTTTCCATTGCTTTGAATCAGCTGGATGACGAAGCAGTCCATAAGTTATTCTCTCATCTGCATGCCATCTTAGGTTTTTATCATCTTTGGGATTCGTGAACAAACGCTTAAGTTTGGCCACACTGGAAGGTACCAAATAACTTTCAAAGGAGAACCATTCTTTTCTGTGTGACCACTATCTTCATCGTTGTTTTTTTACTTGTATCGTGATAACCCACATTTTGGACACCTTATCCAAACTTCATTCTCATTGCTATATAATATGCAATCATTCGGACATGCATGTATCCGTTTATACTCCATATCCATCGGACAAAGAGTTTTTCTTGCATCATAATTACGAGTGGGTAACGTATTTCCGTCTGGCAGCATTTCATTCAACAACGACAATAATTCTGTAAAACTCTTATCAGTCCATCCATTGGTCGCCTTTAAATTCATGAGCCTTAACACCGCTAACAACCGTGTGAACTTAGTTGAACCGACATACAAAGGAGTCTCCGCATCAGTGGACATCGTTTCATACACATGTGATTGAGCAAAAGCTTCTGCGCCAACATCCCGGATCATTTCCTCTAAGATGTCTTCTTCCGGTCGATCTTCCATATCCATGGTGGAATCATATACATTTTCAGTTGGACAGACAGTTGGAAAGTCTGTTGTCTTGCCGTGCCATATCCATGTTGTATAACTTCGTATGAAACCATCACAGATAAGATGTTCCCTAATATCGGTTGCGTTCAACTTCCTCCCATTCAAACAGTTCACATAGGGACATCTAAACTTGACTTCATCATCACCACTTGTACTCACATTACGTTGCGCAAACTCTATAAATTATTTTACCCCTCTCTCGTACTCAGTGCTGATGCATGCCAAATTAATCCACCCTCGATCCGTACACATGTTTACTGAAATTGTTTACACAATTTCAATAATCTTGAATGATCACTTTGATAGTGTTTGTATTCAAGGTGTGACCCTATCCCATTCAAGAAGATTCAATTTTTTTAGTTTATTAAACATATCAATTTTAAATAACATATCTTAAATTTCATGAAAATTTGTCAGCATTTCGCATTGGTCTTCAGGTTACACGAAATGAAAGTGATTATAAATCACAATCAAATATGCACCCGAAGATCAATACAAAGCACAACTGTAAAATTTCATGAAATTTAAGACATGTATATTAAAATTGATATGTATTAATAAACTATAAAAAAGTTATTGCTCTCCTTAAACCATCCAACCGAACAATTCAAGATTCAATACTTCTAAATTATTATTACCATCTCCTCTCTATTCATTTTTAAAAGGTACATTTCTTCAAAAATCTCTGGAGATAGTGATTAATTTTTGTATTGAATCTCAAACGGGAAACTAAGGCTAATTGTCAACACCAATATATATATTTAATTTGCATATCTTCAAAAGTCAACCAATGTTACAAACAATTCAAAATATTATTTTCTAATTTGCATATCTTTAATTAAAAAATATAATCCAATTTAAATTATCAACCAATTTAGGACAAACAACTCAAACCCAAATACTTTACTGTACATCTATTCATAATCTTCTTATTATATATTTATTAATTTCTCTTCTCACATTCATTCTTGCACTCCACATTCATGCACTTTCTATTGATATGAACCATTTTCATTGAGTCAATATATCAATCATTTTCATTCAACAGGACGTCAACAGGATGTATAAACCATTTTTATTCAACCAATATATCAACTCATTTATCAAAGACAAGGATAAAGAGGGTTTGAACAACTTATCGTGATGGGCAGCACCAACGATAATGGGGTCGAGAACGACCAACGATAATGGGGCGAGAACAAAGGTCAGAACGACGACATCGGCACAAACAAAACGAAGGACTCACGGCGGAGCGGCAGCCACGGCGGTGGAGGCAACCCTTGGAGAGAACAGCTGCGGTAGCGGCATGCCTTGGAGAGAATAACAGCAGTGGCGGCAACCCTTTGAGAGAACAACTGCGGTGGTGGCAAGCCTTTGAGAGAATAACGGCTGTGGCGGCAGCCCTGGAAGGCAAAGGCGCAAGGAGAATGTATGAAGAGAAATGGTGCATAGGCAATGCAACGAAGAAATGGTGCAAGGGCAAGGTAGCGAAGAAGAAAACAAAAGGAAGCAACACGAAGAAGAAAAGAAGAGGAAGTAGTGCGAATGCAAATTGCTGAAAAATTGAACTTATTAAGCTATACTACCTTGGTTTTTAAGAATAACCGAAGCAATATCACACTACGACTTCGTTTATTCAAAGACCCGAAGCTTATAGTGGAAGCAGAAACACAAAAAACAGCAAAAACTCAAGCTTATATGCCTCGGTTCTTCTGATAATCGAGGCCTAAAAGCCTTTTGACCTCGGTTGCAGTGCTACCCGAGGTCGTTTCTCTTGGCCAGAACGCTCAAAAGGGGTTTCTGACTTGATGTGTTGCAAGCGTTTTGCAAGTGAGTCAGGCCTTTCTGCTTTGGTTCTGCAAGAAACCCAGGCAGTATGACCTTTTCATACAATTTTCAGACCACTTCAGACGAAAAGGTGGCAAGTTAGGTGATGTTTAGGCACCAGTTCCCTGTGCAACTGAAGTTGTATCACCGTTATGCACCGGTTCTGTATGAACCGAGGCCTATAAGGTTTCCATAATTACAGATCTGCCACTGCGTTTGGATAGGCACCGGTTTGGTGTAGACAGATGTCTATTGTGCGAGTTTAAAGACACATTTTGTACTAGTGACTGCACCAAAACTAGGAATGATATAGCTAGACTCTTCTGATAACAACCTGGACTTATCTCGATTATGTTCAATATATATACTTTAATTTAATTAGCTTTAAAAAAATATGTTTTTATGTGTATATATAGATTTTTTATTTTCTTAACTATCATTAACCACATATTCATAACTAACAAATTATATAATAGGTTAGGAATTCCGACATCATCATCTGCTTTAATGAATTTTTTAATGGAAATACCATTCTAATATGAATCTAACTCACAAGAATTATTATCACTACTCTAATCCAATGCAGAAGACTTACTTGGTTTGCAGTTCGTATTTTTGTCTGATAACTTTACTAATGTTAATTGATTTTCAGCTAAAATCTAACATGAACAGAGAGTGTACAGTTTCTTTAGACAAATACATTTGGAATGGAGTTTGTAAAGATGGTTTGCATTGCATTTTAGGTTTTGATTTTTGTTCTCTCCTTACAATGAGTTTATTATAATTAGGTTTTGATAATTAGTGGGATTAAGAACAGAAATAACAAAATACGTTGTTTCTGACAGCTATATAATGCAATGGAATGATAATATATCTAATAAAACCTTGTTGATGATGAAATATATATTCATGTAATTAAGAAAGAAATAGAGGAGGACAATGCATGTGTTGACAAGGAGACACATAACTAAGCCAGCAAGAGTGACAGATAGTAATGCTTTGCCTTTATATCGTCCAAAAAACATGCATGCACATTTCAAAAGCTTCATGGTCTGCTGGTCAAATCCATGCTAATCTGAAACCAAATTCAACCATATTCATAAAGGATAGTTATGTGTACGATAACGATACTTCACAGCTGCATCATATATATATATATATATATATATATATATATATATATATATATATATATATATATATATATATATATATATATATATATATATAAGCAAAGAAAAAAGAGGAATACAACAGTATGATTGGATATTACAGATAATCAGATTAACCCCTTCAGGCCAAACATACACCCTCTTTGCTCTAAACATACAACTTAATTAATTGTATCAGATAATAACCTAATCAGGCTCATTAATTATAATATTTATTGTCTATATTCTTCATTTGTTCTTTAAGATATCTATTAAAAGTCAATTTATGCATAATTTTAAAATCAGCCCATTTATCTCTGCCATAAATAAATTCATGTTTTTTTGTTTTTTTTTTCTGGAATGAAATATCTTCAATAATAGATTATTTTGTTCGAATTTAATAGTGAGATTTATGAGTGGTGAATTCCCTCTCCATATTTAAAACAATTATATTTAATTATGTTATCACTTATATTTTTTATTTACTCTGCAAGATCCATTTTAGTTATACTTCTACTGCTACTTTTTTATTTTATTTTTGGTACACAGCAATAAAAAATGTTGAATAAAAGTATGAGTTTGGTTTTGACATCTCATGTGAAGATAATAATTGCAAAATCCATGAAATAATAACGATATAAAGAAACTAATATTAATAATTGGTGCTATACATATATCTATAAAGAGTGTGGTGAAATTATAGGGAAGAATGAGAAAGATGGGCAGCAATAATAATGAGAAATAAGCAAAGTATGATGTGAAGTAAAGAATGGGTAATGGGACACGAAACGAAACTCAGAAGATGGAATTGAAAACTTGATGGTAACCCTTGTCTAGCTATATATGTGCATGGGTTGGAGATTAAATTTAAAAGGGCTCTTCTGTATTATTCACTGCATGCAATGAATGCTACTTCTCACAGATCAGACATCATTTTTGGTGCCTTACATTTCAGTATTTTTTTTTTAAGATAATGTTAGAATGATTGAAAATTTATTTTGGTAAAATTGATTGGGTAGCATCGTATGGAGAAAGAAAAATTAAAAGATAGATATTGGGAGGCAGCATTGGCCTGATATTGAGGGGTGAGAGGTCATTGATGTGTTAGGGCATGAGGTATTTTCATTTTCCTTGACCATTGAATCTCTTCTTGAACCCTACCCACTCTTCCTCACCATTTTTTCCTTCTTCTTTTGTCGGGCCCATTTCTAACCCTTTCTTCTTTCTCTTTCATCTTTTCATTATTCAAGGCAAAAGGGATGTTGTACTGGAAAACATCACCAGGCCTCCCACCATCATTCTACTGTTCAAAACTAATATTAACAAACATATATTTAAGAACCCTTCAAATGCTAGATCTAAATCAAATTTGTTCAGAAAAATGAGATTTCTTTTTACTAATAAATCAATTTTTTTTTAAAATGTGTTATAATTTTATTTAAAATTTAGCTTTTTAGTTTTTGTGATATAAAATTATCATAATTAATATCTTTTCCATCTCATTTTTAATAGATAATAATGTTGATTCGTTTAATTTTTTTTGAGACGTTTTTAAAATAAGTTTTTATTATTTTTAATTTTGAAAATTTTATTTTGATTGAAACAATTTATACTGTTAGTGGTCATATTATTCTATAAGCTATATGAAAAATAATATTTTATATATATAATTAAGAATATAAATTGATTTGTCATTTTTCAATCCTATATTTTTTTAAGATATTTAATTTCAAAAATAAATTCAATCTATCTAGTTTAGCATTCCATTTTAGTAGAATAAAACTATCAAAAATAAAACATTACATAAATCATACGCTAGTAAAAATGACGTTTTAACTCGTACATTATGACTCGATTTTTACTGAACCGAAGCATATCAAAACACGGTGGCAGTCTCGTAATTTTAGAAGCATTATATGCCTCGGTTGTTAAGCAACCGGTGTTTAAAAATAATACTGGTTCGGTTATCAGAGTGAATCGAGGCATAATGCTCACGTAGCAAAGATACGACCTCGGTTGGCATGGACCCGAGGCATATTGGGCTTTAAATCGAGAGAACCCTGATCATTTCCCCAAAGCACCTCTCCTCTTCTCTGCCTCTTCTCCGCCTCGCGATATTCTCCTCCTGCGATGTGCGATGTGCGATGTGTGATGTGCGACGATGGTGGACGCGGCAAGGCAGCACCGACGGTGGACGTGGCAGCAGCGAGGACGCAACAGCGACGAGGACACAGCGGCGACGAGGACGCGGCGACGAGAACGCAACGGCGACGAGGACAGAGCGGTGACGAAGGGAGGTGACGGAGGGCAGATCTGGGCGCATGGAAGGGCGGAGGGAAGATCTGGGCACATGGAGGGGCAGAGAGCAGATCTGCACGCATGGAGGGACGGAAAGCAGATCTGTGACGAGCGGAGAACCACCCGAGGATAGAGAATTCGTGGAAGGATGGGGAGCAGAGGAAGTCAGTGACGGTGATAAGTAGGGTGGGGACGATGGAGGATATGCTGGCAAGCTTTGTGGGGACGACGGAGGGGGAGCAGAGGAAGTCAATGATGGTGGATGCTGCAACCTTCGTGGCGGAGATGGTGGTGGTTGAAGATGCTTCTGTAGGGGAAGAACAGAGAAACCCATGTGCAAAGAGGAAGAAATTTGATCTAAAATGCTTCAGCTTAAGTCCATCTTCATCTCTGCTTCTGAGCATCTGTATCTGAGTTTCTTCTCATTAGTTGTTGTAATTTGTGGGTTGTAATTTGGACATTGGTGAGTTCATGATGTTTGCTGCTTCTATAGACAGATTTTTGACATTGATTATTGATTGTTAAAATATTGTGTCTTGTTTGATTCTTGTTATGTTTTTCTTGGTTGTGTTAGATTCTTGAGCTGAAATTGGGAAATTTTGAGTTTGGTTGGCATGAATGAACCGAGTAAAGTCTGAAAAAGAAACACACACGCTATTGCCTCGATTATTTAAGAACCGAGGCATATTTCTGTTTCGTTTTATCTCGATCTATAACCGAGGCTTAAACCTTAACCTTTTTACCTCGCCCACGTATGCCTCGGTTGTAGAACCGATGCCTATAAACATTTACAATCGGTGCCTTTACTCTTTATTGTACTAGTGATAACTTATAAGAAACTTTTCAAAAATACTGAGAAAGGATATCCTATACTTGAAAAATAAATTCTATCTATATTGTTGTTGCACCCAACTCTTCATGTTGAGGCAATCAGAGAAAACTCCTTCCTAAGCTCATACCATTTAAGGTAATCATTGCAAAAGAGAAGCATACACAAACAAACAAAGACAAAAGCAATGGTAAGTTAGATTACAAAAATAAGTCATACATCATTCATAACATAGCATACTTAAAACATATATGTAACATACATCAATCTAAACTTCTTAATATGCAAAGACCTAAACTAACTGTCTGGACTTAGAATGAATGTCGAGCTATGGCGGGTTGTGCACTTGTGGTAACATTTACTGCTTTGCAAAGTCATTGTCAATGAGTTTCAGCCTACCACCCACATAAGGTTAGTCTTACTAACCGTGAAACCATTTGAATCCATATGAAACCATATACTTATAACCTTTTTTCATTACATACAAACATATATAATACTAATTATACTTCAAAGGACCATAAAAAACTCAACAAGTCATCAAAAATTACATGAAACAGTTCCATATACATTAATACACAAGAATAGTCCAAGAAGAACCACTAAACAACACAAAACCCCTTTAACTCATACTTAGGCAAGGAAATCAACTTTGATACCCTTACCAACAGTTTCGGAAGGGTGCAAAACCCTCAAAACGACCTAAAGAACTTCCAAAACGGATAACTGAAACCCCAAATTTGAGATATCGAAAACTAAAAAAACCAAAAGCTGCTGAGTAGCGCTCAACACTCCAAAAGGGGCGCCCAGGCGCCAAATCCCTGGAACAAGGGCACTTAAGCAAGTTATTCTTGCAAAAATGACGCCCAAGGGCCCCTAGAGGGCACCTGGCGTTGCACCCGGCGTTGAGAAACATCTAAAAACAAACCTCTAACATGAATTGACCACTCCAAACCCAAATTGACCTATGCAAATCCAAATTCACTCTTATAGGCTACACAAACTCAAATCTACACTTTATAACCCCATATGAGTTTCCTAACTATATAACCAGGTCCAAATACACTTGGTAGTACACTCAAAAACCTCAGATTGTTCACAATCACTCTACTTTAAATTTTTAACCCCCAAAACCCCACAAAATGAACTAAAAACCAACCTATGAAACAATTATCACCTTCATGATAGAATTTTACTGGTTTGAACATCTATACAAGTTCTAATTGGTCCCATGACCTATTCCAAACTCTCCAAAATAGTTTAAACCCCTTACTTCAAAATATCACCACTCAAAAACCTCATTTTCACTTTAAAAACACTTTAAACTTCAACTTGCACTACCTCTTTATGACATATCAAATTTTAATCCCATTATACCTCTAGTAAGTCTTAATTTATCTCATGATAGCACCTCATTAACAATTTCCTCACATCAACCCCAAATTCTCAATTTCAAGCCATTAAACCCCCCCTCCCCCCCTTTTATGCTTAAAACTCAATAATAATTTAACCAACCCTTACTCCAACCACTTGAATTCAGTTTTCAAACAACAAAACAACATTATCATACACAATCATGATAGCATAGAACATTAATTTCACATCATTCCAATTTTACACACATCATACCATCAAATATCAACATCACAAACTCATTAAATACATCATATTATTCTCATGAACACTAATTTAACACAACAAACATAATCTAAACAAGTTTTAACTTCCATTACCTCACAAGAAACAATCCCAACATAAAGAATCTTCTGCTGATTACTTGAAATGCAAGAAATATCTATACGAACCTACGAATCACCAAATTGAAAACGGAAAGAGTCCTTAAAACTTTAAATGAACCAAAAATTACTAGGAGAAGCATGATCATACATGCCACAGTACAAGATTATTCTAAAAACAGATTAGGAACGAGAGAGGAAAATGAGTAGAAACTTATTTCATTAACTCAAAAATGGTTTGTTATACCTGTTAAAAAAACTTTTTATACCTCTTTCGAGCAGATATAGAAGCAGGGGGTATAAATAAATTTCAATTTTATACCTGATCTGGAACTGGTGTAGAAAGCTTTACTTTTTGCACCTGATCTATTTGTACCATGTATAAAGGTTTGATATTTACACCTAGTGCTGGAACAGGTATAAAAGAGTTTTACTTTTATACTTGCTAGTTCTATACCGATGTGGAAATAAAACTTCTTATATCTAATGTGGCTTTAACCTGTGTAAAAAGTGATTTTTTTTTTAAATTGTTTGATTTGCATGTGCTAATATCCATAACTAAATCTGCATAAAATTCAATCCCAAAATACAGTTTAAATAATCAATAACGAGTAAAATAATCAATATTGTTCCTATTAACACATCAAAATGTAATATTTATCTAACAAAATTCCTACATATATTTACCTAACTAGTTACTTAACATAATTACGCATAAAATAGTTCCTAAACTCAAAATGTAATATTAAAACATCTAATCATTTACAAATGATTAAAAAAAATGGAGACAACTACTTTCGAACATCTTTTATGACATGCTACTCTATTGGAGACGTATCATTAAATAACTACACAATAGATAATTTAAGTCAAGTTATAATATTAATAGCTTATAATAAATATCTTAGAAATGCAACACCTCTACAACATTCAAAAATATAAATGCAATTTTTTCTTTTTCGTTTCAAACAAAAAAGGTAAAGAACAAGAGGAATGAGAGTTTTTGATTGGGAAGAGTTATGTCATATAATAATCATAATCTCACTAACAATACATTTTCTGTCTCACTAACAAATTTAAAAAAGAATCATAATGTATTTATCTTGCACTTCTGATTATTATCAGCAACGATAAATATCTTTGACTTTTGACTTTTGAAGCTAAGTTATTAAATGCTCACACGTAATAAAAAATTTTGGCATCTATCAAATCTAATACCATACGGGTATAACATGTTCCAAAACACAGCGTATTCAACACTTTGGAATTCATTTATGTATTAGAATTCATGGTCATGTTCTTCTATTCAACATTTTATTCTGCTGGACTTAGCTCAGGATTAAGCTTATTTGAACTAAAAGTGATAAGTAAGTCTTCCACTGACAAACACCGCATGTACTTTTATAAAGTGGAAAACGAATTTCTTAATACTGTCAACCATTCAATTATATATGTCACATTATTTTCATAAACTTATTCTAATGCAACCCATCAAATCAAATAATTACCGTTACATCATAAGTAAGCAAAGTTTGCTTATGAAATAACCTTTTTTTTACATTTTTTTTGGGAAATAACCATTGAAATTTGTTTGATTCGGAAATAACCTTTCTTAAGTAGTTTCTCGCCAAAATCTAAATCATAGCTACTTCTTAAATAAAATACAATTCAATTTTATATATTATTAAAATCACTTTATTTATATATTCTCGAAAAACTACTCCGATGTATTTTTTACTAATTAATGGACCCACCCAACTACCACTTAATCCTTTTCTCATGTCCCAACATATTAGACACAAAACAGAAAATAAATCTTAAGAGAATTTATTTGAGATTCCTAGAATGTTTTCCACATTCCAGATTTAACATAGTCCAATATTAGCCTCAAGTAACACATTAAATCTCAAGATCTTGATCATCATTTATCTTCCCTCTTTCATTTTGTTCATCATCGTTTGACTCAGTAGCAAGTAACAAAACTTAAACCACCTGTTAAAAGAAGTTAACCGTCCCCCGGCACAAGATAAAGGACAAACATGATTAAGGCAAAGTGAAAATGAAGGAGAAAATATTACCTTGGTTACATTAGGATGGTCAAGCTTGTGCCAAAACAACAACTTCCTTGAGTAAACGCCGCTCTCAAAGAAAGTAGCAGGAGATGCACATTCACAAGTTAAACTGTTCATTCATCTAACACGTTTATAATCTTACTATATTTATACCTATTTTTAATATAATCAATTTAAAATTTTTTATCATATTTACAAAACTGCTACCACATCATGTTTTATAAAAAATCGATATAAAAAAGTATATTTTTCATTAATGTTTACTCTATTCTTGAAACTGATCAGATAGAAATGTAGATCTTACCACCATGGTTGATTAGACACCTCCTAATCATCAAAGAGATGATTCAGGAGTTAGAACACTTAGAGATAAGATAAAAAACTCTACAAAAGTGGTTTCTAAATACGTTTTAAAATAATGAAACTCGTTTATAACAAAACTATTTATAATAAAATTATTTAATACTAAAATAATCAGAGTCTCATTATTTTTAGACTAACGTTATTTCTAAAATAACATTTTCTCACGTTTTACGTCTAGATCTAAAAATTATAATATTTTAAAGATTTTTTAAAATTTAAGTAATTTTCTTTTTAAAGAAAATATACAATTTAATTATTTTAATTTTCTTTAATACTAAATAAAAAAATAAAAAAATCTTCTTAAATTGTTGAAATTTACGTAATTATTTTATCCAGGAAAAAAGTAAAATCAGCAGAGTAGATGAGAAATTGTTCAAACATATTTCTCTCTCTTCTTCTTTCTTCCATCCTTCCACTCATCATATATCTTGCCATCTTTTTCTCGCATTAGAGAAAACAAGTTCATAATAAATACTTTCTGCATACTGTTATTTGATGGTTTTGGGAAATAGATTAGTTGATGCATTTTTCTTTGTAATGGGCTTTCCCTATTTTGTTTTCAGACAAAGTTCTATGGATGTTTCTTCTTCCTACACCTCTTTGTTTTTCTTCCAAATCCTAAACCCTATACACCCCATCAGCTCTCCTTCAACATTATATCTAACAATTATCATTTTCCTTTTTATATTTCTCTTTGTTCTATCGCCGAACATGCATCCATGCACCTTTCGTATTCTTTTACTTTTTACCGATTTATTATTCAGAACAAATATAAACAATCCTTCTATTTACTGAATTTATAACTTACACTTTTAATTTTAGAAAAAAAGGCTATAGAAGAACAAAACAGGAATAAGAAGGAGAAAGAACAAAGTCATGTATTTATAAAAAAAATAATGGTGAGAAATACCTTCTTGAACACCTAATACGAAAGGTATTTCCAGATTCAGATGACTTTTAGAACTTTCATTACAGTTTATTGTTTTTTTATTTCTGAATGACCGTTCCAAAAGTCATTTTTGGATTCAGAAATACATTTCAAACTTCGAAATGCAAAACCAAATTTCAAAATAGATGTTTTGGAAGTTATTTTAGGATTTGAAAATATTTTTCAGAACATCTATACCATTTTTTTACTTTGGAATCACGGTTGGAGAATGTATTTCCGGATTTAGAAAAAACATTCAATCCAAAATACAAAATAATTTCATAAATAAGTATTTTGGAATGTATTTCTCGAAATGAAAATGATTTTCAAGAAAATAGTTTTTAATTCTGAATTGGCTGTTCCAAAATATATTTTCAGATTTGAAAACGTCTTTCAGAATACTTAATCTGGAATATATTTTATCTGAAAGATATTTTTTATACTGAGTATTTAAAAAGATATCTATCATATTCAAAAATACCTTTAGAAACGCTCAATCCGGAAATTATAAGAAATAAGAAAGTGTAAGAATTTTTATTATAATTTTTTAGTCCTCGCATTTGTTTGGTTGATTTAGTTTTCTTCCGTTATTTATTTTGGGTTCAATTTAGTCATTCTATTTTTAAAACAATTTAATTTGATCTTTCGGTTAGATTAACATTAATTTTTATTTTATTTATTATGGACTTTTTCTATTTTCTTTAAAACAAAAATTGTCATGTATTAAATCATGGCCGTACCACATAACAATGATAATATGTCGTGTTATTGCCACGTGCTTATTTTCACTTTAGTCCATATTTATAATTTATTTTTTTTAAATGAAGTAATTCGTCCTCTTTTATAATTTGAGACCAAATTAATAATTGATTTTAATTACAACTTATATATATATATATATATATATATATATATATATGTTAAAATATATTTTTTTATAATTTATACATAAGATCATTCAATTTAAATGTTTATTTTTTTATATTTTTACCTAAAAAAATCCTTATTTAAACTTATAATTCTTTTAAAATATTAAAAATGTAAATGTGAAATCACACTTATCACGTTAAAATAATTGTCACATTAAACATTTAAAAATTATAAGTGTCATTTTACATTTATATTTTTAATATTTTTATAAAATTACAAAAATATTAAAAATATATTTTAACATGTATATATAAATTGTAATCATATAAAAAAAACTAAATTGATCCATTTAAAAAAAACTAAATTGAATTAAAATTATAAATTTGAGAAATTGAAAATAAAAAATACCACGTTATATTAATAGTGACACATACCTACATGATTATGGCTTAATATAACAATTTTTTGTTTTTTTAAATTAAAAAAATTGAAAATTTTACTATTGGCACAACATATATTAGTACGACATTAATGTTTAACAAAATTGACTAAATTGAATTTTTTAATAAATAAAAAGGGTAAACTAAAAAAATAAATAAAAAGGGAAAAAAAAGAACCAATTAAAGAAATATGAGACCGAATCTATACTAAAACCTATAATTTAAAAAGAGTATAGTTTGAGAATAACCATTGTATGGGTGCAGGAAGAAAGACCCAATACATATTCAGGAGTTGTTGGGCCAATTCAGTCATGTCACATAGACTAACGGGCTAAGTCTTAAGAAAGTACTGTGTAAATCTTGAGAAAGTACCACTATTACGTTTCCCCTCTTTTCACGATGAAATAATTTCGTTCCCAAACTTTTGACATATCAGAGAGTAAGGTGTCAGGGTTTTTCATCATTCTTCCTTTACTCGCCCTTTTCCCTCCTTTCTTCTTCGCGCCGGACTCACCCCTCTCCAATCGCACCACCATCACTCACGCCGCTCTTCACCTTCACGTCACGGTGGTAACCACCCCAGAACTCAGGTTTGTCCTCTCTCTCAAGAGTTAATGATTTGGATGTAACGAGTTTATGATTTGAATGAAAAAAAATCTTATTATTGTGCAGAAGAATAAAGGAGTTATGTTTATAACTCTTTCTTACAACGAGCTCTGTTTAACCCACAGGCTCAACAACTAACAAAAAAGACTTACAACAAACCCTAACCCTATTAAATAGTTATAATAAGAGGGCAGGCATACATGATCCATAAAATCAAATTTAAGTAACAACAGGATGGTTTTTTAGAAAAAGAAGGAAAATAAGAAGTTGAGAAGCTGAGTTTAGTAGCAACAACCTGTACAGATAATTTCAAATGTAATGACCAATATGTAGTATATTGTAAAATAAATGAATCGCTACTGTACTTATTTAAAACGCATATAAAGATGCATTTAGGAAAAAGAATTAAAAAAATTACTTATCACACTTGTAACAATGGAATAAGTTTTCGCTGCCTCCAATTCTGTATTAAGTTAAAATATATCCAAAACAAGCAGTCTGATTTTTATGCAGATCCTAGTCAATCTAAAAAGGCAAAGCATACAAGCTTCATGATATCCTTAGTAGTGATCTTTAAGGTCCAATGCAAAATGAAAGAAGGCAAGAGTTTGATAATCATATCAACATATTTATTTGGGTGGCTGCTAGTCGTAGCTAAACTAACATTTGAAAAACGGAATTTAGATAAAACGAGGAGTCCCCTTCAAATGCATTGCAAATCTTTTAGATAAAGTTTCTTGATAGCAAATCATACCTGCAAATTCCACAGCCAGTTCAATGGCACTGCCGCTTAGATATGCACATTATAAAACAAGATAATAGCATAATATGAATTGAAAACCTTCATGGTTTAAAAGTCTTTCAATCATTGCATGCCATCACTAAGCCACAAAATTTAGTAAAAAATGTTAAAGTTCAATTTTAAGTAGATGAATTTTCAATTGTTGCTTACATAATCAATATAAGTTGTCAAGTTTGTTAGTTAAAATTTGTTTTAATATTAAGAATGCATAATATATATTATGCAAAAAATGAAAGTTTTAGTAAGGATTTATTTCCCATTTTAAAATATTAATATTTTTGTTAATTTATTAAAACATGATTAATCTATGGAATCTTGGTTGCTTTTCATTGTTAATAAATGGGTTCATATATAAATTTGTGTTTGGGAACAGTCATTATGCAGGTTTTGTATGTTATGAGAGTAGGGAAACAAATAATCCTGAAAACAAAAGAAAGAACACCAATTTCTTTCTATGGCAGTTATTTGCATTATAGCAGTCAAAGAAATTGTCACCTTCTATGTCGGTTGGGTTTACACTTATCGAAAAAAGTCCACTTTTCATGTTCGTTGGACATGGACCAGTCATAGAAATTGACAACTCCAATGACAGGCATGACATATTTTTATATACTGGGTTCCTTGCTCCTGACATAGAAAATTGATCTTTCCGTGACCGGTCCATACTCCGTGTACAAAGTGGAAACTTTCTATGTTGGCTGTATATATGATGGATAAAAACAAGCATAGCAAGCCTTTTTTTAATCATTATAAAAGGCATTTACTGTACTGCTGTGTTGCACAATATGTAAAAACACTCTGTAGATACTAGATAACATTCATTACACAAGGAAAAACGTATGTGGGTGTGTATAGATATATATAACTGTGATTAATTTAACTAGCTTGAGATATCATTTATAGTTTGATTGAAGGACTTCCTTTTGTCATACATTTATTGTTTTATGTTATTCTAAATCCTTTGTGAAACATTCTATGATCTAGTACTTTGAAAACAGGAAAGTAAGAACAATATTTCATGTAGAATTGTTAGTTAATTCTCAATAAAATACATTTTATTTGTGATTAGCAAGTTGATAGCCTTTTAGTTAAAATCTTATGAGAACCTAACCTCGGATTTAATATAATATAGGATGATTCTAGAAAATTTCCACCAAACAAAATGATGAAAATAGAAAACAAAAGATGGGACAAAATAAAATCTTGAAAGATGCCATACCACTTGGAAGAATTTCAACTGATGAAGAATCATACGATAAGATTTAAGAAAATGTTACTCACTCTTCCAATAGAAAGAAATCTCCTGAATCCTTCTTATACTAGAATTATAAAATCTTAAATAAAAGAATATAAAGAAAAGAAATTAAATTCTAAGAAGATTAAATATATTGTGAATCCCTTCATGCACTCATCATTCTCTTAGGTTGGAGAGAATTTGTTCATGATAAATAAAAGTATTATATAAACTCAAAGTAATAAAAAGATGAAGAAAAACTATCTTTATTGAAATCGAAATCTTATGAAAATCAAATATCTTATTATTCATATGCTTTTATATCTTTCTCTGAAATCAAATAACAATCTATAAAAAAACATTAAACAATATTAACATTAAGGGACTAATAATAAGTTTCATAACCAATTCCATCTAATGCAAAAATTGAATAGCTAAATAAACTTTATTTTGTGTTCTATTATTAAAAGAATTGCACAGTAAAGTTGCAGGCATTAAAAAATATCATTTTCAACTTCTCATTTCTTTCTTTTTTTCTTTGTTTTTTCTTTGTTTGTATTATTTTTCTAACTTTTTAATTGCCTTTCTCTAATCTCTTTCATCCTTCCCCTAAACTTTCTATAATTTATACTTTGGGATATACCTTCAGAAATACAAAATTTGTATTTTGAATTATGTAATTCAGAATGTATTTTTTATTTTACATTTTGGAATGCACAATTTAAAATATTGTATTTCAGAATATATAATCCAAAATACAATCAAAGGGGTTAGGGTTTTGACACAATTCCTCACCACCCTTATTTACGATATCTCACGAAGGCGATTCTTTGCAGAGTGGTTTAGCATAACAGACAGCGAAATGGGAACAAAGGCAAAGAAAGCTATGAAGAAGAACATGAAAATGGCTTCCTCTAAACAGCCATCTCAGGGTACTGATTTTTTGGTATGTCGATAATACCGGTTCTGAGTGCTCTCTGTTTTCAGTTTACTTTTCCTTTTATTTTTCAATTTATTGTGTCAATGTGGTGCTTAATTTTGTTTCTGAATCGGTAAAGCCCTTGGAAGGTGGTCCTGCTCGCCAGATAGCCGAACAGAAGCCGCTGGAGAATACTTCCACGGTATTGCACGTGTCCAGGATTCCGCATGGATTCTATGAGAAAGAGATGGAAGGTGCTCATAGATTTTCTTTCTGGTTTTTTATTGATTTTGTGGAGTGTGTTTACAGTTGCATTTTGTAGGTTATTTTGGGCAATTTGGAACCATCAAGAGGTTGAGAGTTGCGAGAAATAAAAAGGTTAGGCTTGCATGTTAACTTGTCTCCTTTAATGTCCGTGCTTTTTATTATTTGCATATTGTGTGATCAACTTGATAATTGAGGCATACTTTGTTTATTCTGGTTTATTTACTAATGTAGTTAATTTGACCCGTGGATTCAGTGATTATTTCTGTATAATCTTTTATTCTGGTGGATGGGTGTGTGGCGTGCACTATGGTGCTTGCGCACATTATTGGTTATCATCAGGATAGATAATGCACCCCAAAGAGTTGTGAATTTTGACATAATGCAATGTATGGTTGTATGGCGAAAATTTACTTTTCTTGTCTCATGCTCTATTTGTTCATGAGTGGTCTTAATTTAAGGTAATGTTCCGATGCAGAATATCAATTGTGTCGTTAATAGTTATGAGTATCTCATAGAAGTTGAAGCCTCTTTAATCAATCAATATTGTAGTAATTCTGCTTTTGTTTGGTCCTTACATTTTGAAAAAAGCTTCGGGTTTTCAACCATCAATATATTTGTTTCATTAAATACTTTGGGGCTGCAATATTTGTTTGTTGTTACCGTTTTAGGGATGATGGATATTGGTTTTAGTTGATTGATACTAACAATATATGTTTCATGTTCTTTTACAGACAGGAAAATCAAGACATTTTGGGTACATAGAATTTGAATCTCCTGAGGTATTTGTTGTTTCTGCAGATTAATTGATTGTGTTATGACATGACAAATTTTGGTGCTATTGTGTTTGTAATAAAATTCAGTTTCCATGTTTTAATAGTGCCTTGATTTGTAGGTAGCGAAAATTGTAGCTGATACTATGCACAATTATCTCCTTTTTGAGCACCTTCTCCAAGTTCATGTTGTACCTCCAGAGCATGTTCATTCAAGATTGTAAGTTATTAATTAATATTTTTCCGGATCTATTTCCTTCTAAGGATGCCATTGTATGTTTTTCTTAATTGTAGACCTTAGTGTCTAGCCATCAATTTTCTTTTCACTCCTTTCTTTGATTGTGTGATAAAGAAAGATATCTATTTAGAGTATTGAAAAAAATCACTAATACAGAATTAGGAATTTCCTCAACCATTTTGGGTTTGCACGGTTGGTTAGACTCAGACTATGATGCATGGATATGTTTCATATCTGATACGGCAGTATGTTTATTTTGAAAATAAGAGGATGTGGTACGTGACCAATACATAGTTAAGAATGTATAAAAGTTCTTAAAAATATAATAAATATATAATTGTTATTGTGTGGATCCAAACTAAAATCAGATTCCTTAGACATTGTCAAAATAAAATAAATTGTTGTCATCATAAAAGTATTAGTGTTTCATTGATTGGATACTTCAATACTTAGTGTTGGTGATACATTGAAGTATCGTCGAGTGAGAGGACTCAAATAATTTTATAACCATTTTTGTTCCATACATGGGAAACTTTTGTCTAGTTCTTGCTTTACATGCTCATTAGCTTGGTCACATTTTGTTCATAGGCAAAATTGTTTCGACACCCCCAAACAAATCCCTCGGACCTTGGAAGCTTCTCTGAACAGAAAGCCAGCTAGTAGTCTGGAAAATTATCATATCCCAAAATGTGCATGTTTAGTTGGTTATAATGCCTAGAACTGCCTTTCAGCCAAATAACTCCACATGGCTGAAGGAATTGCAATCCTGTAAAATGGCGTATTATGTGCCTTGATTTAAGGTTAGAAATTAAGTTTATTCTGTTGAATATGACCAAAGTTAACAAATGAATGTGTGGCATTTTTCATCATAGATGGAGAGGATTCAGTTATCGTCACAAGCCATTGGATTATGTACAAATTGAACGGAAGCGTCATGACAAGGTATCTAGTTCATTGGATAATGAAGTATACCTGGTTGATATTTCTCATCTGATTCTGAGTATTAAGTTCTGTTATTTGATGCTGTCATTCCAGGAAAGAACCTTAGAAGAGCACAAAAAATTGGTGGAGAGGATTCTAAAACATGACCAAAAACGACGGAAAAGGATAGAGGCTGCTGGCATTGATTTCGAATGCCCTGAGATCGTGAGACTTTTGCTTTTATCATTCTGTGGTTGTTCGTTTGTTTTCACAAATATAGAATTTTGTGCATTTTGAGATTTGCTCTCATTTTACATATATAATTGCTCGTGCAGATGGGTAACATCCAGCCTGCTCCAAAGAAAATGAAGTTTGATGACTGAGTTGGTAATCCGACTCATCTTCAAAAATGTTTTTGCTGTATACCCTGAGAATATAGTGCTGAGCTACCATGATCACGAGTGTTCACAACTGTAGAGTCTCCTGGTTTAGGATTTGTAGTATTATTATTTTTTGCTGTTTTGGAACTTAACTCTGAAACCTTGTATCCCTCAAATGTTTACTGGAAGCATGGTCCCATTTTATATATTCTACAACTTTTAAAGCAGTTGATCACCTTCAAGGCTCATTCCTGTTTTACTTTTTTCACCGGCCTCCTCCAACTCTCCATGCCTAGCCATTTTCAAATAGCTCACTTTTTCCATTAAAAGTATTGCCCTTTATTGGTCTTCAATTGCATTCTTAATTAGAGTTTGCGCACATCTATTGTTTCGTTTCTTAGATTTTTTTAACATTGACAATCTGGCAAAACAATATTTCAGTTAATTTATTGACTTCTCATCGAAGTATTCATGGAAAGGAAAAGTGGTTTTAATCGTGATTCTTGACAATACAGACTTTTTTCTCCGTGTACATGGTCATGTTAGGCTTCAAATTACCTCAGGTCTTCAAATCCTTTCATATTTTTTGAAGAACTATTTTCTTGAATTTATATTATGAAGTGACATATTAAATATAATTTATTATTTGATACTATATGTTAAAAATACTTATGTTATATATTATCTATATCTATTTGAAAAGGTCGAGAATAATAGTTTGCATTTATTTTTAACTCCATCTCCATTTCCCTAAAAGAATATTATATATATATATATATATATATATATATATATATATATATGCCCTCCTGTGAAATATCACATTTCAAGAAAATTTATTTCTTTTATTGATTTTTTTGTATTAATTATATTAATATAATTATAATTCTTTTATTGAAAGTTAATTCAGACATTTTAGAATATGTTGCTTCACATTTGCTACTTGAATCCAACAGTAGTAAAATATTTGAAATACTATAATGTATCTGATCTGATACAAATTAAATAACAAAATATATAATGAAAAATAAAATAAATTATTGATAAATGATAAATTTTCTTATAGTTATGAATATTATGTATAATAGTTTTTCAAAAAAATTGAATTATTATTATACCTTGTAAATTATAATGTTGTGCTCTCCTTGTTTTTCAATCCAGTTTCCTTTCAATACATATTTTACATGAAAATAGTTTATGCGTTATTATCATATTTTCTGTAAATCCTTTTTTAATGATATATGTAATAAAGATCCTCTCCTATGATATGCTACCATCATTACTTCTAAGACATTATTAATAAAACTTATAAATTAGAATTATTAACATTACTTAAAATATTTTTTAAATAATTAAATTACTCATAATTGACTTGACTGCCTAAAAATGAAAGTTAAAATAAAATTATCAGTTTTCGTATTGAAATGGAAACTAAAAGTACTTCTAAAGATAGTAATGAATAGTTTCTAGGGAGATTCTGCCAATTTTTTTGTTTTGGTTGTTCTGTTTTCCCTTTGATTTTATCAGTACCGAAAAACATAAGTTTTCAAACTTAAAATAATATTTGATTGAGTATAATAGACGTTAAATTCAATAAATTATACATTTGTACAACCCTTTTAAGACAAAAAGGGAAGATACATGTGAAATTTCACAATCTTAAGAGGCACCACCATTGCACAAGAAACTTTGTGCTACCCATTTGAAATTTAAATACCCAAACTACCCTTTTTCTCTTCACTTTCTTCACGCTCTCATTAATGGGTGGTGGAGTGAAGAGTGCGGTGGCCAAGTTCACTGCCACCGGGATCAGAAGCGTCGTGCCGCCTGTGCAGTCATCTGTTCAGAGTGCTTCTGAAGTATCACCGGCAGACGGCGGTGAAGACAGTACGGCGAGGGTGGTGTCATCAGGCAGTGTTCCTTGTTTTGATGAAGCCACAACTGAACTAAAACATGCTCTACATAAGTATACACACCCTCTCTATCTCATTGTTCATTTCCTTTGAGTTGCATTCCATGCTATAATAAATCTATTATTCTTTTATTGGTTATTTAATTATTGATATGATTAAACTCCTATCAAGAAACAAATAAGTAGCTTTTGTGTTCTAACGAATATCTTGTGTTGTGTTATGCATTATCGTGTACTGATTTCTATAGACCTTTTTTCTCTGCAAACATCATATGAATGTGATCATATTTCAGGAAATACCTATCTTCAAACTCCACCGAATACCAAGGCTGTGCTCTTCCTAATCAAATATCTGTTCTGTCACCTTCTCATTCTGGTTTGAAGAACAAAGATAGTGTTTTTCAGGCTTTTCAATTGTTTAGTGAAAGTTCAGAAGCTCAGGTAGTGCTTTAATACTGCATAGTTTGAAGAGTCTTTATTAATCTCTAACCCTTCTTTCACTTGAATGAATTTGGGAGAGCGATTGAGTGGATTTGAGAAGATTTGAAGATAAATTTTTTTCTTGTTTAGTTGAGTAAATTTGAAAGTAGATAAGAGTGAATTTGGAAGCAACGTTTGTGAGAATTAGTGTAAGATTTGATTGATGTGATTAAAAAAATTTACTTCCAAATTCACTCTCACTTACCTACAAATTCACTCAAATAAACAACAACAAAATTTATCTTCAAATCCTCTCGAATCCACTGAATCACTCTTTCCCAAATCCATTCAAGTGAACAAAGCCTAAGCTTCTTTGATGAAATCCAAAATAAAATTGGCCATCCAACAGTTTTTCAAGTTGAGTTACAATAAAAATATATTCTATAAATTAACATAATATAAACAAGTTTATTAATCTAGGGTGCACTGAATTAATACCTGAATGAGCAGAATGTTGTGGCTTCTATTGCCTGTGACCCAAATGTATGGAATGCGATGGTGCAAAATCCTAAACTACAAGATTTCTTCCATGCACAGCAGACAGGTAAAGGGGTCTGTTTTCTTGATTTTGTTTCAGCCATTGCAAAACTCTCTTTCTAATTTTGATGGATGTTAATTAAAGAAATCTGTGGTGTAACAGATGGTTTTGAAGTAGAGAGAAGTTTTGATGAAAAAGTTGAAGACTTACCTTATTCTTATTCCGTGTATTCTCTTGTCAATTTGCTAAATATTCTCCGCAATGTAAAGTTTACCGTAGTTGAAATGATTGCAGCGTGTCAATTCACCTTCAGAATAAGTTTGGGTTCTTAATTGCTGGCTATTGATTGGAGAGGAAATGCAAAAGCAAATTTCATCGATACATCATTGTGAAGGAACTTTTATGTATGTTGAAACTTGCTTTAAGTTGTAAGCAAAAATGAGTTCAAACACACTTTGTTGAGCTCTAATTTACTATATGATTATGATGGCTGGGAATTTTCACAACTCTATTATTCTTGAAAGTTATTTATAAGATATTAATGTATGCTATTTCGTTTGGTTTCTCCACCATTATCGTGGATCTCTATAACTGTTTTTTTCAGTGGAATTTAGTGATATCTTCGGAAAATATTGAATTGTTTAAATCCGCCACTTGTTTATGATTTAGGTATTTTATGTTATTTATTATTATTTTTAATTTATAAGAATAAATACATTAAATTAGATATTAGGTTAGTTACAAGTTTATTTGACTAACTTTTTGCTTAATCTTTTATTGGTCATGGATGACACGAAGAGGGAATATGTTAAATTGTATTTTCAATTGTTTTTTACAATTTTTTTCAAAATATCTCATTTTCGTTATGAGGAAGTTACATGTTCTCTAAGTTCCGTGTGTCCTAAAGCTTGTTTTTTTTTGTCTGCGTTTGTTTTTTAAACTATTTAGTCAAATTGAGAGGTTACTTGCATAAAGTAATTTGATGTCAAAGTTAGTAAATATTCGATTAGTTGAGTAGTTAATGCCTAATGAATAGAATTACTTACCTCTTTACCTCAAACTTGTATTTATAGATTTCGGGATGAGTTTTGGATTAAAAAGGGCCTAATTGATATTAATCATGTTTTGTCGTAAATTAATCTCCATTAAGCATAATCGATGTTTAAGGGTAATCGTTTAGTTTGTATGACACAATCGTTTGATCTCTTGAATAGTCGTCTTGATGTTTCGAACTGTGTCTAGTTCAATCATAGGTTAACCGGATGACCATATACGACACTCATAAAGAAAATTGGAAGATAATTTTTTGTATTAAGTAATTAGTTGATAATAGGTGCATTCGATGAAATGTATCATATGAAACTTGTCAATACTTAAATGACTTTCTTGTTTAAAATTTGTTTTAATTGTGTGTTATTTAGAAAATTCTTCTTCTTAGCTAGTATGTATAAAAATAACATACAATGTAAAGAAATAAAGAGGGAAAAAATATACATATTTTTATATTGGTTCGTCTAACCACAATAATACATCTAGTTGCCAATCAATTGATTGAGTTATGTTAAATAAAGTAATGTTATAAAGTATAATGTGAGTATTTTTTGGACTCAGTGGATACTTCTGACTAACCCTTTGAGTATTGCTTGGGATCATAGGTACTCTTGCTCCACCACTTGACTACTCTATTAAACAAGTCACTTATAGCTCAATCAAGTATATTATTTCACAAGTCACTTCTAATTCAAACAAGTATTCTTTCACAGGTCACTTATGGTTTAAACTAAATATTCTTTTGGTTTGCAAATACTCTTAATTAACCTTGTTTAAGTATTCTTTTTATAAGTCATTTCCACCTAACTTATATTACTTCACTAGCCACTTCTAGTTCAAGCATTTACTCTTTGAACATAAGCTATTATTGGCTAATTATAAAGTATTCTTTGATATATAATTGGTATAATTGGTGAACATATATCACACTTTAGCTCACTAGAGAGGTTGATCATTTGTTGATGTATGTAAAATTGATATTCTCCTTTAGCTTTTTAATTGAACACAAACAATGTTCTTTTTTGAAGCTCATAAATTTTAGCAACATTTTGACACTATAACATGGTCTCTAACGTTTTTCTTTTACTGAATAGTTTTATAGACTTTGAAGAAAGTAGGTGTTGTGAAAGCCTTGATCGTCATTGAACAACTTTAGCTAATTTTGAATTTTTGTTTGAAGAGTTTGGTATTGATGGATGCATATGCACTCAATGCAATAATAAATGTTCTTTCTTCATTGAATTGATGTACTTATCTTTTTCGTTGACAATGTGCATTTTTTCTTGATTTGTCTTAAACGGTAATGTTGTATGAAGTGGGAAATTCTCCCACAATGTTTAGTTCAAGAATTTGGTGAAGAAAAAAAAATACCTTTTCTCTTTATTCAATAAATCTAAGTGATTTATCCCTTTTCTAACAAATCTCTTTTGTTATAAGAAAGTGGTAAACTTCTTTACAATATAAAGTAAGCTTTACGTGCTTTCATATGATGTGAGGTTAACTTATTTCGAAGGATTTATCCTCTAAAAATTCTATTTTACGTTATGTTACGTCAAACATAAAATAAATATTATATAATTTCTTAAACGAAAACTTGTATCTTTTAGAATATGTTGGCATAAACTATTATCTTTGTTCGGGCTATCGAGGAGGAAGTTTCCTGTGGGTTACACAAACACCAATAACATCCGAGCTAATTATATAATGGATCGACATCACTCTTTACCCAAAACTTTAAGGCAAAAGGTTAATGGATCTTTCATCTTTATATACTGCTATACTTTCTTATTTCTATCCAATATGAGACTTGGACTTACACTTGGATACCCAACAATCTTTCAGATAAAAAAACAACCATACTTTCATACTTAATTATTTTTAACACCTAATAAAAATGATAGAGTATTGGACTTTTTCACTAACACATTAAGTTAATATAGAAGTTTCTAACTCAAGCTTATAACTTTTAACTTATTTAATTCCTTTTTATTTTTGTATATTTTATTATACTTTTTATTATTTATTTTCCTTTTACCTATAGTTATTTATTTTTATTTTGTACATATATTATTAATATTATTACACTTTTTTATTTGTTGGATTCTTTTCAAATTTTTATGTAGGTCAAATAAAAAGGAAATTTACATTATCATTGAAGTAATTAATGTTTCATCACATCATACTATATGAAAATTGTAAAAATAAATTTAATGTATCACTAGTTTAAATTGAGAAATAAAAAAAATTAAAAATAAAGAAAAACTAAATTACATGTCCAAATAAAGAAAAAAGTCTATACAACTTTTGAAAATAGAAGTACGAAAAAGTTTAATTATTTAAAAAATCTAAAATTATAATTGAATAATATTCTTTTTTTTTTGAGTAAAAAGCATAAAATTTATTTATATAATGAAACTTATGTATGAACTATAAACTAACTTATAAGCTACCAACTGGCATATCATAGTTTATCAGTTACTTTGTTAGCTTATCAACTAGTTTTTGCCAAAAATACCCAAATAAATTTAACTTCCAAATTAGCTATAGTTGGTTAATGGAATTTAATTATCATGTTCTAGAACATTCTAGAAACTTCTAGAATGAATATTTCTTTTAGACTAAAGTTTTAGACTATCTGATAAAGGCCTAAAGTGTTAGATTAAAAGTGATTTATATTTGTAAATTTTTCTCTCTTATAAGTTTATCTCACAAAAAGGAATTTATATTTTATATTCTCTTGTAAAGAATTATACTTTGTATTTCAAATTATATTTGTTTAAGTTATATGAAAGTGGTAAATGAAAAAAACTTGTGACATCTAAAAGCCACTAATGTTAGCTTTCATTGAGGCTTTTGCATTTGGGAATGCAAGATAGCTTTCACGAGAGTGGGAAGAGTTGAGAATTTTGCGAACGAATGTGTTAGAAATTTGGGAACAAAAAACCGGGGTTGGGATTTGGGTCATGTAATGCTTTTTTAATTATTTTAATTTTACCCATAGAAATTAATATTACCTATGCTTTTTATTTTTCCACCATCCTCAATCCGTAGGTGATAGTTAATTGTTAACACTTCTCTTGGACATTCTCTTTCTTGTGTGTCAATAATATTACATACGAAAATATAAGTGGGTACAATAAATTCATATACAAACCTTATTTATGGGTATTTATCAATGAAAAATTGAGTTTTCTTGTCGTGATGTTTTAGATGTTTCTAGTTCAACCTCATGAAAAGTTCTTTATTGACAAACCAATTTGTAAAAATACAAAAAGTATAAGCATTGAACTTCATTAAAGATTATTGTAAACATCACATCGTAGCATATAAATTTAAAAGGAAAATTATATTTTACCGAGTGTAAGAATCATGTTTCACTGTAATAAAAGTATTCAACAATAATAGAGTTATGCTTAGTGAAAGCATCATGCTATACTATAGAAGTCCAGAAGGTAAATGCCACATTTTATAGCAAGTGTGAACATCAAGCACTATAAAGGTATTGTGTCATAACATTGAATTATATATAGTATAAGCATTACGACATCAATTTGTAGCTATTAATATAAATCAAATATTCTATTTGATTTAATTAGATAGTTAACTATTATGATAGCTAGAAATCATATATTTATATTGCTGTAATTATGTTAAGGGAATAGAAATATATAAATTAAAGAAATTTTTTGTGTATATATAGATTCATGGTTTTTTTAGTAAATTATGATGGCTTCTAACATAAAAATAAATTAGAAAAACCTATCTCTATAGTTTCCGTTGTGATTTATATGAACGACACACTCACCACGGAACGACTTGGCAACAATAAGTACATCCAGTATTAAATGCATAAAATAAGATCAAAGACAGAAAACATTTGAGGCACTTGTAATTTGGAGGAGTAAAAATAATTTGGTACTAGCATGATCAAGTGCTCTGAAGTAAAGTTTAGATGGATGACACTTGGGATGTAAACTTTTGTTGGTACAAAAGGCTTTATTAAATTTGGGTTTTAAACCAAAGCAACCTATGATCTAGTATTGTGAGAATACATCAACAATAGCAATTGCATATTATCTCGTTGAATATTATAGAACAAAACAGGTTGAGATTGATAGACATTTCATTAAAGAGAAATTTAAAATTAGAATAATTTGCTTTTATAAGATTTGAATTGCAATTAGTTGAAGTCCTTACTAAAAGAGTGGTATCATTTAATTAGGCAACTAAATATTACTATTGCTAAAAGTAAGAGATTTATAAAACTATAATTATGTTAAGAGAATAAGAATTGAACAATACCTAACCCAACAAATATAGTGATGGGCCTAACAAGACCCATTCAACTTTATTCCTAATGTGGATGAAAAATATTCTGAAATATATTTGTTGGGACAAAATATTCATATATTAGCAACATATGTGACCAAATTTGATAGTTTGATTACACCATGATATCTCCTAATATCATATATTTACAAAGATATAATAGGTAATATGTCACATTATCATTATTATTTTGCTAATTATTGTATATACGATAAACCATTATATTTGTTATATTATTTGATATTTTCTGATATTAATAGTAAGTTATTGGGCCTAAAAATCTTATAAATCACATGGTATTTCATAGAAAATACACATAGAACTGGACATAGTTGACTCAAAAACTCTAAACTATAGTTTACTTATTGTACTTAAAAAACTTAAACTAAAAATAAAAACCAATTATATTGCTTAATAATTTAGTTTAAAAACCAATTACTAAAAACCAATTATACTGTTTAACACTGCAGTTAATTCTGTGAACTGTGGTTTAGGTTATTCTCTATCACAATTTTCTCCCCGCCTCTACCATCCTACATTGCTTTCTCAACTCTCGCCCTGTTGAAGGTTTACCGCCATCGAAAGCTCGCCGCCGTTGAAGGCTCGTCACCGTCGAAGGCTCGTTACCGTTAAAGACTCACCGAAGGCTTTTCCGCATTCTGCCATAGCCGAACTGTCGGCTCTACCACCATCGTCGAAGGTTCGTTGTCGTCGATGGTTCGCCGCTGTCAAAGGCTCGCCGCCGTCGTAGATTTGCTGCTGTCTCTCTAATTGAGTTGTGCATTGCTAGGTATAGCACCGCACAAGCTGAAATGCTGCCATTTCTTTGTTTTAGTATGTCCCTCTCCATTTTCAGTGGAAAAGGTGTACCTTTTTTATGGGTGTCTCTGTTGTTTTACTTGTGTGGAGTGGGAGAAACTGGGGTTCTTTTGTTTTTTTTGTTGTTCATGTGGTAAGTTGTGATATGTTGCAGTGTATGGACCCATTTGTGCTTTTTCCTTAATGTTTGATGTTGAAAAATTGGTTTTTGGTTTTGATTCTAGGTTGTTTCTCCTTGTTTTCTTTGGCTCATGGGTTAAGATTAAGGAACTATTTGAAGATTAAGGTTCTAAATTGTGGTCTGCAGAGTCTATTTTTGTTGAGTTCTTGGTATTGCAAGAAATTGCAGCTACAGTTGTGATTGTGGACTGTTTTTTTAAAATCTTGTTCAAGGTTTAAAAGATCTATAGACACTTTCAAGGTTTCAAAAATGATTTGCAGCTGCAATTGTGCCACAATTTCAAGGCTTTTTGGGGTCTCTAGTTATAAATGGGGCGCATTTATTCTATTTATTTAGTTTTCGGTATGGTCTTGGATTGTGACAAAACCATGACTGTAGTTCCAATTTAGAACCTTGGACTTATGGTTTAGTTTCAAGTGAGGAGAGGAACTGGAAAAAAATAAAAGCATATTTTTTTATAAGAGAACTCTTAATTGGAGGGGGGTATTTGAGGTCCTCATTTTCCCTTCCCTCTAAACCTTTGAAGCAAACAACAAATTATATTCAAATCCCTCTCTCCTTCCTTGTTTTATATCTCTGTTGTACGAGGATTGGATGTAGTTTAAGTCATTTATGCAGAATATTGTTAAAATCTAAGGAAAAAAGATAAAAAATGCCATCTTTGTATTGATTTCTTGATTGGTAAATTGGAATGAAACTATTGGTGTTTTAAGGAAAAAATTTAAATACTTCTGTGTTTAACCCAAACCTATGTTAGGCCAATTACTAAATTGAAACTTTAATTTTGATCAGAGAACACCAAAAACACTAAGGGATTTCTATCTACGCTTTGTCCTTTATCGGTTAATATTGGTGTTTGTTAAATTTCATTTTTAAGTATTTGGTTGACTTAAATTTTTAAGTATCTCACCTATCCCCATCTTTGTTAGCAACAACACTCAATAGAGCTCAACGCTGAAACACTGGAGGAGCAAACTTCATTATTGTAGAAAGAACTGAGCTTGAAAGGAAAGGAAACTCTTGATGTGTTGAAAGAGTTGGCTGGACCGTGTACTGTATACTGCGAAATAGTTAACTGAACCGCACGATACTATAAAATGGTTAAGTTCAGTTACTCTGAACTATTTTAGTTCATTACAGTTTTTCTGGACTAGTTTATAATCAGGACAGTTTATCCACCCCTACATACACACTCTCTCATACTTACTTTACACGTGGTAACGAAGTTCTGGATAGAAGATCACTCAGCTATCATCACCGCCAAAGTAGACCCAAAAGAGGAATGAACCTGCTATGCTCTAAGCGTAAATGTAGAAGACAAATAAGAAGAGACACTGTTTCTAATAAAAATTATGTTTTACAACCAACAAATATACAAGGTTTATAAATTACATGACTTATATAAGAACTTTTGTAGCTTTATAGAATTAAAATGCATTTAGGTGTCAAATTAAATTTTTTACGTCTTTGTTCCTAAAATTAATCAATATTTATTAAGTGTTGTTCCACTTCAGATAATTACTGTGTTTTTTATAAAACAAATATTGTATTATTAAACATGCAAATAACATAGAAGAATTTAAAGCTCATTTGATGATTGAGGAGTTGAAAAAGATATAAAAGAAATCTCAATAAAAAACAAGGTGAATATTTTTTTAGAGAAGTTTGATATCCAATAGAAAGTAGATACAAAACCACATTCTAACATTCATAAAAAATTAATATTTTTGTTATGAAATTCACAGTATACAAAATCATGTTAATAAAAGAAAAAATACAATAGAAAAATGTTAAATTGAATGAATGTGTGATGTCATAAAAAGAAAGAAAGAAAAAGATAAGAATTTCAAGAGAAAAAGGGAAAGGAGAAAATGAAACATTACAAAAGAATTAAATAAAATCTAAAATTTCAAATTCAAATATTGAGATGAAGGATAAAAATATTTATTTAATATCTTTTAGTTTAATTGGTTTTTAAGAAATTCTACAATCATTTTAATATTTTATATAAAAATATATTTAATTAGTATTTAGATTTAAAAAATTAAAATTGATATATAATCAATATTTTATATTCTATATATTTATAAACTTTTTCTTCTCATGCTTTTTTTTTCATCTACTAAACCAAATGTTGAGAATAATTCAAATAAGTCTAAATCTTATAGAAACATAGTTAAACATCATATAAAAAACAAAATTCATAAACTGAATGTTTCATAATTTTAGATTTTAAATTGAAAGTGACGTTAGTTTTTTACTTCTATGTATTCTCATCCTAATAAATTTCTCTAAAAATATCCACTAATAATATTAGAACCACTAACAACAACCGTGACCGATCTAAATAATGTAACAGTGCCGAGTAATGCACGATTATAGAAAGATATCCATGTTAAACAATTGTATTAGCAAAAGTTTATTCCAAACATCAACATTAGAATTTCTATTATTAATTAAAATGTTGTTTAAAGTTTTTATAAAATCAATAAGTATAATTAATTTTTTAAAAGAAATTTTCTAATATCATAAGAAATATAATAATAATAATAATAATAATAATTAAAGGTTTTTTGAACTTTGAAAATCCAGTTAAACTGAAACTATATTTTTTAAAACTAATATAACATTTGGAAAGGAACGGAAAAATACTTAGAAATTGTTGGGTAAGATTCGAAAGTAAAAGCTTACTAAGTATATATATAGCAGTAGGAAATGTTGTAGGTTCCAAATATGGGAATAAGGTGGCAGCGATGACTGTTGATTAGAGAATAGTTGGAAATGAAGAGAAAGGTGACAAGTAATGAAGTCAACATTTAGTAGTGTTGCACAGATGGATAAAAGAGAAGAGAGCCTCACCAAATTTGAATTCTGCAATGAACCAATGGTGTGAGAGAAAAGCCCTATTGCTGAGGGAATTGCAGAAAATTTATGTCACGACAACAACCAAACACTCCATATCTCCATTTCGACTGCTTTGTCACCATTTTTTAGACAATAACTTGTTGTAGTGCAGGCACTCCCAAAACCATGCAATTTTATGCGTTTTCGTTTCTCACACACCCTTCAACCTTACATCTGTATTGGACAAAATTTCCCTTTGTTATGTTTCTTATTTATGTGGCTTCTTTTTCTCCATATTATTCACTCTTCTATTAAAAAGGAGTCGAATTTTCTAGATAGAAATTGATTAGATGACAAAGAGCAGCAACATGTGTACTTCGATATTTGTGGTGGAAAAGGTTTTGTTCGTAGGTCAATTCAGTGATACTTATTGTAGCATGTCTCTAGGCAATCAAGTCCTCATATCATAATCGAATCTGAGAAAAAAGAGTCTATTAAGTGGCCTTTTGGAAATAAATTAGCAAGAAATTAATCACCATTTTAATGTGGCGAATTTTCTTTCTTTTGGAATTACTTTCACTATAACACCAGTCGAGTTGAAAGGTAATTGAATTATACAAATAAACATTCTTTTAGTGAAATTTGGAAGATTTACCATGTAATTTATTCAAGAAACTAAAGGTTTGAAAACATTATGTATAACACCAGTGGTTCTAGCTAATTATCAATCTTTTTCGAGTTGAAAGGTAATTGAATTATACAAATAAACATTCTTTAAGTGAAATTTGGAAGATTTACCATGTAATTTATTCAAGAAACTAACGGTTTCAAAACATCAACATATATATACATAAACTAGCAGCAGCAGGCGCGTCGCGTGAATAAAAAAACGAGATTCCAGAGGAAAAAGTATTATATATATATATATATATATATATATATTATGTATGTGTGTGTTTTTTAATCCTTGAAATTCTATTGCTATGATAATATTTAAAACCAACAAAAATTCATACATCTGTTTTCTTTTTTAGTTTAATTTAAGTTGTTGAATTAATCTATTTTTGTCATTTTAATTCTTAGTCTAGAAACTTAAATAATAATAACATATGTTCAGAAATAAAATAATAAAAAAAAATTGAAGTAAAATAACTGAAATTATAAAAAAAAATATTTTTTAAAGTTTTACTTAATTTCAAATATTATTATGACAATGAGATAATCTTTAGAGACTAAATTAAATATTTACCATAAAAAACTTACGTAGACCAAACTAATGTGAGAACGACAGTGTTGATTATTTAGAAAAATACTTCATAAGAAAAATGAGTATTTTTGTATTTTTAATTTATAATAGTTTTTTAAATAGTATTAATTCATTTTTTTTATTTTCAGTTAATATATTTTATCTGACCTTATGTAAGAGCTTGATAAGACAATTAAAGTTAATGTTTTACAAACTACACTTTTAATCCTCGTTTATTTATTTATTTAGACCAGTTGAAGATGACAATTTATTTGACAAATGATTAAACATACATTTTACAAAATCAAATTACACGTGACTGTGGGTTAAAAACTGTTAAGAAGTTAGAATTTCATTGTAAAAATTTATAAAATTATCCATAGAATTATACCAACAGATAAATTTAAATTGTCAACAAATTTTATCGATGAATTTTATTGAAAGATGTATTATATTTGAAAAAAATTATCAATAAATCTGTTATCAACAAATTCATTGATAAATCTATCAGTGATTATCGAAAGATAAATTTTTTTTGTAAATTTATCAGTAATTATTTATGGACAAAATCTGTTGATAAATTCATTGGTAAATAAAACGATAAATTTTTTTATTCCTTTTTCTCTCTCCATGAGCCATATTATTTATTTCTTTTTCTCTCACACTTGAGGTCTTTATCGTAAGACCCCAAAAATTAATCATCTCACACAAAATTATTTCATTAATAATATAAACATCGTACAATCATCCATTTAGGAGTAACATAATTCACACTGGAAATACATATTTTTTTTAAAACATCATTAAAACATTCCTAAATTTATTTATTTATATATATTTTTTAAACTACTCTTCCTTTTTTTTGCTGCTTCCTCCTTCACTTGTATCGGTTCGGACGTCGTTGGCATCTGCTCCCGTATAACATAAACGTTATACGATCATCGCAAAAATAAGATTTTCCGACACAAATAAACAAGTAAGGATGAGCTACCAGGCAAAATTTAAAGAAAAGCATTACACTGTTATTATACGTAATACATTCACCATAGATTCGTGTAAGATGCAATTATCATACTAGACTCTATTATCCGGATAAAACGTTGATGGAAGTCTCGGATGGTCATGCACTTGTGGTGACATCTACAACTCAGTTATGGCCAAAAATAATATATCAAATCACCCACAAGGTTAGTCCAATAACGTTTATGAACATAGACTAGGACCTCCTACTACTCTCACCATATAACACATCCTTCTCTAATTGAGACTGGACAATTATTAGAGTTTTAGAATAACCACCAACAATAGGACCCTCAACATCAACATATACACTAATACCATACCATTATAGAGTCTCTCCCCGAGACTCATACTATATTTCAAATGCATAATTTCATATCAAACATCATAAAATACATTGATAATAGAATTCATACAAGATAATTATAAACAAATTAACAATCATAAAATATTACTATAATTGGTCAGAGAAGAATCAAGTATTTAACAATCATTAAAAAATAATCTTAATATAAAAATTCTTGGGAAAACAAGAAGTTGAATCTGGCAGAGCCGGTTAGACAACTTCTCATCCTTCCAAAAATACAATATAAATAAATAAGGAAAACAAAAAAGTCTGGGGAAACAAGAAGTTGAATTTGGCAGAACCGGTTAGACAACTTCCCATCCTTCCAAAAATACAATATAAATAAATAAGGAAAGCAATAAAAAGTTTGGGAAACAAGATGTTGAATCTGGTAAGGCCGGTTAGACAACTTCTCATCCTTCAAAAAATACAATATAAATAAATAAGGAAAACCGTAAAAAGTTTGGGGAAACAAGAAGTTGAATCTGGCAAAGCCGGTTAGACAATTTCCCATCCTTCCATAAATATAATATAAATAAATAAGGAAAACAAAAAAAGTCTGGGGAAACAAGAAGTTGAATCTGGCAAAGCTGGTTAGACAACTTCTCATGCTTCCAAAAATACAATATAAATAAATAAGGAAAGCAATAAAAGGTTTGGGGAAACAAGAAGTTGAATCTGGCAAGGCCGGTTAGACAACTTTTCATCCTTCCAAAAATACAATTTAAATAAATAAGGAAAGCCGTAAAAAGTTTGGGAAAACAAGAAGTTGAATCTGGCAAAGCCGGTTAGACAACTTATCCTCCTTCCAACAATACAAAAGAAGCAACTAATAAAATACCAACAGCATAATATAATTAATATCACATTTTACAACTATGAAACTTGGATCTCCTCACAGAAGCATGTTCTTATTCAAAATTCAGATCATACAAAAACAAAATGCTTCATATTCAAGATTTAAGATCAGACAAAAGCAAAATATTGCATATTCAAGACTCAAGATAATACAAAACGAAATACTCAAGGTTAGCTCCTATTACCTCTATTCCAGACTTAATCTCCTGCTTAGAAGTTGTTCCCAAAAACTTCCAGAATTTCTCCTTTGCAACTAGAATTTCCTCCAACTCTCTTCTCTCAAAATTTTTCTCAATTTTGGGTGCAAGTTTGAGCCTTCCTCATGCTTGCTATTTATAGGCTAAGATTTGGCACTATTTAGGTTTTTTTTTTTAAATAATATTTTATTATAAATAATATTTAAATCCCGTTACAGAAAGTTGTTCCCCTTAACTCTACTTTTGAAAGTAGTTTTGTCTTTTTATTTATTTATTTATTATTTTTTTAATATTTTATTAAAAATACTATTTTATAAAAAATAATATTTTGACTTTACCACAAAAAATGTCTTGTTCATCATTCCACTTCTGAAAGGTTCTTTGCCATTTTGCAATCATATTATTTGTTATTTTTTTTATTTTATATATAATATATATATATATATATATATATATATATATATATATATATATATATATTTTAATTTATTATTATTATTATTATTATTATTAATGGACTTTACATTTATTTTCTTTTCTCTCGCGTGAGGCAGCTCCCATCTTCCGACTTCTCTCATCTCAACTTACACCACCGCAGTTACAAGGCCCTTTAATGAAGGAGAACCACTTGGAGTAGTGTTGCACACCATTATCTCTTCCGTCAAGAACATAGAAGCACCACATGTGGCAAGAGGAGAATGCCTCTCGCTAGTGAGGTTGGAAGTTCATGGCCTATCGCTATTGTTGCATAAGCGATCTGAAGGTTTTGCATTCTTTGTTTGTTCGATTTTGGGTTTTTGTGATTTAGGGTTGGTTTTTGATTTTTTTATTTGTAGGTTGGGTTCGTCAATGGTGTGGTGATGAATGAACT
Organism: Vigna nakashimae; assembly: GCA_034642375.1. NCBI lineage: Eukaryota > Viridiplantae > Streptophyta > Magnoliopsida > Fabales > Fabaceae > Vigna > Vigna nakashimae. The sequence goes on along the minus strand of CM067764.1, from coordinate 11,470,387 downwards.
AAAAGAGGTTTGTGATATGGGGTTTGGTTACTTTGATTTGTGTGTTCTTTAGTTTCTTCATTATTCGCAGGTTGCTAGTAAGGGTTGGTGGATAGTAGTGGTTGACGATGAGGCTTATGGTCTGTGGTGATTTTGTGGTTGCTTAGGCACGGATCACGGTGCGATGGTTATGATTAGGGATTTTCCAAATTTTAGGATTTTTAAAGCAATTAGGGTATCTAGGTTGAGTTTTTGGAATTTGTTTTGTCTTAGGAATAAAGTAGGACATTGATAAAAATTGAAAAAAAGAAAAAAAAGAAATAGAGAAGAAGATAAACCTGATCTCGATATTTATTAACAGATTGTTTTGACTGACGAATTTTCTTATATTTGCTAACAGTTTTTTTTTATTACTGACGTAAAAATTTATTGATAAATATCGATAAATAAAAAATTTCGTTGCTAAATATTATTAACTGCATTTCTATTGACAAATTTGAATTTGTCTGTAATATGTTAGAAAAAAATAATTATTGATAAATTTTTTACGTTTCCGAGAATCTTGATTGTCCATCTTCCCTAATTTTATTATAACATTCATAAAAGTTGGATTAGAAACTTAAAATAAAAATTTGTAAAATTTTATAAAAAGTAAAATAAACCCTTAAATGATCGTATAATATTCAAGATATGTTTATTTTAATAATAGTTTATTTTTAAAATGGAATCTAAAATATGTTCATAAATTGTTTGATATAATTTTTATACTAAACGATCAATTTAATCTTTAAAATTACATCAATTTAAAATCATATTCATAACTTTTTTTGAAATAGTTTTTATACTAAATGATCAATTTAATCTTTAAAGTTACATCTTAATATCATATTAGACTTCAATGATTTCCTGAAATTAGTTAAGATTTCAATTAAAAAATAATATTTGTTTTAGTTTTGTTTACTAGTTGGAGGCCTACGTCAAGAGCAATATCTAGGATTAATTTTAAGAACATAAATAAAATCTTAAATGTTTAATGAAATTTATTGAATTTTCTTTAATCTCAAAGGCTAACAAGATACTTTCCTAACATCAATTTAATAATAATAATAATCGCATTGAATTCTTTTTAGAAAAATAAAAGGACCACATTAAGTCTTTTAAAAATGTTAAAAAAAACATAAAAACGAAAATGAATAAAAAACATAAACATAATGATGAAATTACTAATTTATCTAAATTTTATTATAGTAAACTAATTTATTTTATATATTTTATTCTTTCATTTGTGGTGCTATCTTATTACTTCAACATTTCAATTATAAACGTAACTACTTAAATATTTTAAATTTAATTGTTAAATAAAATTTTAAATTTAAAGAAATCCGTTTTGTGGCATAACAACATTAAATTTTGATTAAGAAAATGATACCAGAATACACATCAATGGATAAGGACCTTAGAGTTGGTTTGGCTGCGTCTCTTATAAAGTGATAGCAGAATACACCACACCAACACAGTTTCTGGCATAACATTAAATTTCCAAAACTGCAACCATTCTATACTAATTAATCCACACTTCTACCTTAACCAAACCAAAACCTTCTTTTTCTTTCTCTGTTTTTCTTTAATGTGGTTCTTCGTTTCTTGCTTCGGCGGTGCCGCCGATCCTACCGCCTCCACCAACTCCGTTGTCCCTCCGCCTTCCCGGACTCTCCACCGCAAGCCCCAATGAAAACCCACCCTCGGATCAATTTCAGAGAACACCGCGCCGCCTCACAGGGAAAGGGCCACGACGGCGGAGTCTGCCGGAGACATCAAAAAGAGTGAGAACAGCGCCACTACAAAGTCTCACCGCCGTCACTTCAGCGAGGGTAGCGATTACGGGTACTGTAAATTTAAAAGCTTGAATTTACAATGACCGCTTATTCTAGTTCTGTTGTTGACCTTTTTACGTTAATTTTTCATGTGTAGATAAAGTTTTTAGTAAGCTTAAAAAATTGGAATAAAATACTTTTCTTTTTTTTTTGCTTTTGAGAAAACTTACGAACTAAAATAAATAATTTTGGTGATGTTGTTCATCGTATTTCAAGGTTTACTTTAATATATAATATGCAATATATCTAATGAAAATTCATGAAAATAAAACTTAAAAAATTTAATTAAGAAAACAATCCTTCCTTTTTTTTTTCCCCTTTTCATTGTTTTTATTGGAAGAGAATTTTTGGGTGATTATAGTTTGATATTATGTAGTGGGGTTAGATTAGATTGGTTGTAAGTTCATAAATGGCATTGGTGGAGGCATTAATGGATTAGTGGCCCTTATCAAGAATTAATAATTAAAGTATAATCAATAAATGTTCATTCATGTCACCATTGGTGGTTCTATCTTTTAGAGTTTAGGTCATTGCCATTGCACACTCCCAATCTTATCTTAACCATACTTTTATTACGTAAAGTTTGAAGTGGAATGTTTTCTCCCTTTCCTTCCCCAAGTTGCACCGGACCAAAGATGGATATATAAATAAAAAAAGAAAAAAAATACTCATATGCATGGTTGAAATTTTTTCATAAAGTTAATAAAAATAATTATAGGTACACTTTTAAGATGTTATGACAATTAATATACCTATATAAATAATAGTTTATAATTGCAGAATAAAAAACTAAAATTAATTTTTTGACAATTTAGCCAATTAAAATGCTATGCTTGATTGTTTGATCAAATTTGTTATTTGTAATTGATTGTTAATGTGTGATTGGTTCAAATGTTTTGTATTTTACTTAAATAACATCTCAAATTGGAATATAATCTACAACAATATAAAATTTATTATATTATATAAAATTATATAATATAAGATTTGTATACTTGGTGAACAATTTCTTTTTATATTTCATTTTTAGTCATAGTTTAAAATTGAGTCATGATATTTAATCTTAATACTCTCAATAACACACAAAAATAAAATAAAGGTAACCACTGATGCAAAAAAAAAAAACACGAAATAAAGGGTAACACTAATATAAAAGAAGTAAATAAATACAAAACGAAAATTTTAAAAAAATTATTAACTGGTTGAATTATGGTAACGGTAAAATAGTAGAGAGAAAATATCATATCCCTAAAAAGGTAAATACACATTTTAATTCAATGTACATGGGTTTTATTTAAAAAATATATAAAATTAACACTAAATATTAACTCACTATTAAATAAGTCAGATCATAAATGATAGAGCTAATCCAATCATGCTCACCATCATGTATGTTTGCTAGAGAAACAAAAATTCATTTTGATTATATATTATCGTAGTTTAAAGTTTTATATTTTGATATACTATGTCAAATTATTAGTTAAATCACATTATTTATTCAAAATTGAAAATTCATTGGATTTAAATATTCACATAATTTGTGGACATCTTTCTAAATTATGAGATGAAGATTGAAAATATGTAATGATGTATACCTATTTAAATTTTTTTTTATTTTGTTGGGTATGTGTTAACTGTTAGTGAATGTGTATGTGTTTCGGTTGTGGGGTTGAGTTACTGGACTCCTTCACAATTTTACCTTCTTACTGTCTGGTCTTGCTCCAAACTCCGTTGTCTTTCTCTTCCGTTTAGGAGGAAACTTGTCAAAGATCCTCCCATATCAATATGGGAACCGTTTGACAATTCAATAGAACAATAATAAATGCGTAGTAAATGCAACCTAATTATAGTTTTTTGCCATGAACTTGGAGATTAGTGAAAAGTTAATAATTAACTAATTTTAGTTTAATAGCTCTAATCGCGGCTTATCTTAATCATGGTCTTAATGACCCAAATAACCTACCGGTCGGTCTTCCTTAGACCGTCTGGTCCATATGGTACAATATGTTTATTTATCTTGTTTTGATGAAGTTGCAGGCTAGTTACCGTTGGAGCATTCTCTCCTACGCCATTCATTTTCTGAAAATTACAATTCTGCTCGTAAATCAGATAATACATGTTCATATGTGGCTTAGAATAAACGATAAATTTGTAGTTTTATCGTGGGTGGCACTTGCGAATGAAATGGGCTTCAGCACAGTTTCACCTCTACATATTCGTCTTTTTCATATTAATTCTCTTCCTCTATAAGATATCTATTAATTAGAACTCTTGAATAGGTTTAGCTTATTAACTTAAGCATAAGTATATAATAATAAAATAATAATAATTTTATTATTATGTTAAACAATTACTAGTAAATTTTTCTATGTATAACATGTTTGGTTATAACAACTGTACGTTATGGACGATTTCTAATGGTACGAGAAACCTAAAACTAATTTAAGAATGAAGTTTTTTATTTAAAATTTATTGTTTGAATTTTTTCTTCGTGTAAAATTACTTATTGAATTCCATCTCATGTTTATTATTTATAGTATTAGAAATTTCATCTTCATTATTAATTAAAAGACTAAACCCTAACCTAGATTTACAATTCAATTCAAACAAAAATTTCAGTCCTCATCGAAATAAATGTAAAAAAACTCATAAAATTCACAAATCAAAAAATACCAAAAACACAAAAACAACAAAAGAAGCACATATCTACTACCAATAGAATAAAAATAATAAAACATACTAATAAAGAATGATGATAAAAATATTAGCGCGCACAAGCAGCGTAAGATTCAATGAATGAAATTTATCAAAACTCTCACAATAAAATTAAAGAAAAAGGAAAGGCAAGAAGTGGAAGTAGATGAGAAGTCATAAAGGGATAAAAGAAGAAAATAGAAATAAACAGAAGAAAATGAAAATAAAAAATGATTGTAAAAGAATAAGGATAACTAATTCCTTATTAAAATAGTTTTCTTTAATATATATATATATATATATATATATATATATATATATATATATAAAAGAGTGGCATATTAGGTGATTTTCGCTTTTGAAATGATGACCAACACTATATAAAAAAGTTAGGTTTTATAGTGAGATAAAATCTGTCAAAAATAACGTTATAATAAACTTTTTTCAACGAATTATTGACGAATATTTTGTCAGTAATACCTATGTTGGTAATCATTATTGATAGATGTTGACTTTTGGTAATTGCCGAAGGAGAAGACTGTCGATAATTACTGCAAAAATATGCCATCAGTAATTATCGAATGAAGAGTCCGTCGGTAATGACCAAATGAAATGTTTGTCAGTAATTATCGAAGGAATTAGTTGTCAGTAATTGTCGAAGGAATGTCATCGTTAATTCGTCGAAAAGGACGTGGCAACTTAGAGTTTAATTTGTATATGTTAATTATCCAACTACACAATCAGACTTGTATAATATTTTTAAACACAGACCTACATAAATATTTTTAAACACAAACCTGCATAATATTTTTAAACCAGAATCAAAGTTGTGATAAATATGCAACCAACAATCATCCAATCAGTGATGCAATAGACAATATTGAATTACACAACATATGTTCATGTTCAAGTTTAAGAACTTGTATTTTCAATGAAAAATGTTCATCTAGACCTAGAAATTATGTGTTTGTAAAACATGAGCAAGTGTAAAACCATGATTAGTTATAGAAGTAGTATGTTCAATAATAAATTAACTAATAATCTTCATAGTCATCATCAGATTGATTTGGACTAGACTGGTGTCACTACAGGAAACATGCTAATTACCGACGGGCATTTACGGATGGCCTTATAGCCTTCAGTAATGAATTAGTGAAATAATTTACCGAGGGCTTTTGGCCCTTGGAAATCTCCACGATGCTTTTAACTAAACATTTTGGGTTTCATCCCCAAATTACCAAAATCTGAGAATTCCCTCTCTCCCCAGCACTGCTCCACGCTTGTCCTAAGCCAAAGATCAGAAGTTGACGCGAAGCTCTATTTATTGATCGCCCTAAGGCGTTCTCGTGTTGTTGACGCCAAGCTCTGTTCGTTGGTTGTTGGTGTTTTGTGGTTTGCGTAGGTACGATTTGTGGTGTTTCTGACATGGTAGTGGGTCGTACTAGTTAGTGTATGCAGTAGTAGTGGTGGGTCATCGAGGTTGGGTTGACGACGACGTTTGGGTGAAGTGGCCTTGTTAAGTTCATAGGGGTCGTGGTCTGCAGAGGCTGGCATCGTCGACCCTTTTGCTTTCGAGGTAAGTTTTGCGTTTTAGAGTTAGGATTTCAAAATTGATTCTTGTGTTCTTACGTTCATGTTTTTGCAATAAGAAGGTTCCATCTGCGGATAAGTACCTTGTGTGGGTTCATTTCCCTTGTAACTGGATCATTCTTATACTTCTCTCAAAGGGTTTTTTATGTTTTTGTTGATTTGACCTTGATTTACATAGTTCTAAGTTAAATTTGTTCGATTTAGATTAGGAAATTACGTTCCTAAATAAGATATGATTGTGGCAGGTTTGTGTTTGAGTTTTGTGATAACTGTTTAAGAACAAAATAGAAAGAACAATTATGTTGGGTAGTTAATTTTGGTAACAGTTTGGTTGGAAGCTAAAATTATATATAGGTTTCTCTGTTCTATTTTTTAGAGAATAATGAGAAGTTCTCTAGTTTTCTATATCCTATACATTCCTTTAGAAGTTGTGAGTGAGTGTGAGAAAGAGAAGGTGTGAATACATAAAAGGAAGTATAGTTTTAAGGTCATAGTATGTCTTATTTTTTGGGTAGAAATTTCTTGTACCCATTTTCAGGTCAATTTGGAATGAACACTATAACTAGATCACTCACTCACATGACATGATTAGTGAAAGTGTGTTGGTTGGATCAAATGGTCAAGGGATATATCTTTCAGTGCCTACTTGGGAGTCTTAGAGGGGAAAATGAATTAGTGAACACAATATTGAGTCAAGTCAATGGCTTGAACTAAAGGTGGTTAGTTGTAGATCTGAATGTTACCACTTTATGCGGTTAATTAAGTTAAGGTCTGGCGAATACTTATCTATTTTTTAGATTAACATAGCCGAGGATCTTCTAGTGGAATGCTTGATTAGTTTCTCTTCAGTTGTTGTGATTATTGTTTTAACATGCATAAATACTGATATAATCTTCATATGTGATCATTTCAAGAACTTAAGAACCTAAGGCCTCAACTATATTCTACTGCAGAATACTGTGAAAAGTCTTATCTCCATAGTGAACAGAAACAAATGTAAGGATTCTTTTTGTGAATGAGTTATTTTACCTTAAATAGCAAAATTAAAATGATTAAAATTGCATTATCCACTCATATCTTTCTTGCTTTAGTTCGTTCATTCACCTTAGAATGAACTTTAATATTCTTGTAGTAGCACTTCAAATTTTGTACTCAATTTTGCTTTAATATTTGACCTGTGTGCTTAGGTTAACTCAGTTAATCACCTAAGTGCTTACTTTCATGTAGTGTTTTGAGATGTTGATGCACTTTTGTTGGGTGAAAGTAGTGCAATTGCTATTTGTTTTGTCATATCATGCAATATGTGTCAGATTCGTTTGATTAATTATAGGTTTAGTGCATTAGGAATTCAATTTTGCACGTTGCTATTGTTCGGTAAAATTTGAATTGTCTGCTTAAGCTGGTCGGTGAACTTGTTCTAGTGCATTCACAAATTGTTTGTTTTCCTTAAAAACGTGGATTGGGAGAGGACTTTGTAGTTTTAAGCTGCTATGTAGGGAGAAAATTACTTCTCTGTTGTCACTCAAAGCTCTGTTTTTAATTGAATAAAATCTAGAGAAACCATAATTCTGTCCATGGTTCTCATTAGACAATTTCAGTTAGCTAAAAACTCTTTTGAATATTTAGTGCATTTATTAGCATCACCATGCTTTTACTTATACATGCACTGGTAATATTTGGTTAGTTTATTGCTTTTGTTTTGGAACTATTTTTACAAATCAAGCTTTGGTTCTTAAATGTGTTGTTCATGAACATCTTTAAATTGCATGCTTGAATAAGTTTAGTGAAAAGATGAATTTTAGTGAGATTATTGCCAAGCTGGGGGAAATTGAATGCTTGCAATGCCATGCATAACGGAAAATATAAAGAACTTAACCAGAATATATTTGTATAGCACTAATCATTAAGTACTTTCATCAATTAAATTATTAAAGGTTTTTAATGCTTGTATTTTAATTTGCACTTTTACTTTGTAATACTTATTGTAAATTACTTTTTTTTTTTTACATTTGGTTTGATTCGATATAATCTAAAATCAAGCTTGGCTAATATACTTTAATGCTTGGTCTCTAGTGCTCTTTGGAATTCATCAAACTCTTTTTCTTAAAGTTCAATCCTTCTCTTAATCAAGATAGACCTATTCTGAATATCATTGAAGCTTTCTTGCTTTACCTTAGTCTGGAACCTGATCCATACCATAATAAGCATTTTAAATTGTCTTTTGTTCAAAAGAATTAGAGAGAATAATGGATTATTTTTTATATGAGGTCTCTTTCATTAGTTTTTGTAATCTAAATTGGACTGTATTTAGAACGATTATTTCCATATGGAAGAAGTTGCTTCCAGCTATGGTTAGTGTGCCTCCACTCTTTTGATAATTTTCTAAATAAATTATAATAGCAAAAGGAATTAAGAAAAATATGTTAATTAAGGTAACTTATGTTTACGTTCAAATTAACATAGTGTTGGGGATTCAATTATTTAACTGTGTTATGTATGATCAATGCAATGTTCTTTCTATTTTTTGAATGCTATATTTGATGAAATATATTTTTGTTTCAAATGGAATAACATTATAACATATATGTGTGATAAAAAACAAAATCTTCAAATATTTAACTCAAATCCATATATAATTACATTCAAAATCAATTATTTATCATGTTGTGTTTGCTGTTATTTGACAGTTGTAATTTTTGTTGTATTGTTATATCATAGTTATTTTATTTATATATTGCTAATACTTAAATTTATTTCATATATAAGGTTAATAGTCAAATCCTTTGCAGATTTTCATAAAAGAATAAATAAATATTTATTTTTTATTTTATTTATTCGAGTGTCCCGTTTATATATACTGGTTTTTTATTTCCTTAACTTTGTTAATGCCTTTTATTACAAGGTTCCTTCACAGTATACACCAATAGGAAGTGATTGGAAGATAGGCTATGGGTTCCTTTTTGGTATTATGGTTACTGCAACAATTGTTCTTGAAGTATTGACTTATTTGAAAAGATCAGAGATGCATTCTCTACCTCCTAACTTCCAAATAGACCCTGTTGGAGGAGCTACATTTCCAAGTAATCATGCCCTTTCTTTCTTTTTTCTTCCCTCGTTTTATATAATCTGTTTAGTGAAAATGGCGCTGAAAAAAAAGAACTTTTAGTTCTATCTAGTGACTATGTTATATACCACTTTTATGGAGCAGGGGAATGTGATTGTTACTAGTTTTACAGTTCCACAAACATTGTCAATTGTTTCATTTAAAGCAGCCTATACATAACCAGCTACGAGTTTGCCAAATTGGACAATCCCTGTTTGGTATTCTCACTAAATTTCACCAGATAGAAGTCTTTCGGTTTTCTTATTCATTCTTCGTCGAATTTCTTTTGAAGATTGCCAAGAATGTAAATGACGATTCATAAGAGCTTTCTATTTACAGTTAAATTTTATAATTTGTAGCCTTTTTTCTTCTGGAGATATATGTATTGGAATATAAGAATCATACTTTATTCTTTGTTGAATGACAAAAGATTACATTCATTATTACCTTCTTCAAGAGATATGTTCCGGAAAATGATTTAACTTGAAAGGAAATTATAGAGTTTATCGCATTACCAGCTGCATTACAATTTGCTAATGATTTTAAATGTAGTTCATTGATTCTTTATCCTTTAATCTTGCTTGATTTTTACCGAAGGTTTTCGACCGTCGGTAATTACCAAAGGCTTTGAGTCGTCGGTAATTATTGAAGGCCTATGCCCTTCGGTAATTACCAAAGGACAAAGGCCGTCGGTAATTACCGAAGGGCAAAGGCCGTCGATAATCGTTAGCGACAAACGATTTACCGGCAGTTAACTGGTCGTCGCTAATCTGTCGGTAATAGACATTACTGACGGCCTTTTGGCTATTTTTGACGAACTACAGTCGTCGGTAATGTCCTTCTTTTTAGTAGTGTGTGGACTGGACTAATGTGGGGCGGTCTGGGACGGCGGGTGAATGAGAGGGTCGTAGTTGGGTTCGAGGGACGGTGGACTGAAGTTATGCAACCTTTGGTAGCAATCTCATGACCAATTGTTTAAAATTGGTAAACTCGTCCTTCAATTCATTGTATTCCTGGTCACATTGTTCTAGTTGCTACGTCACGTGGACAATAACCTTGCCAAGAGTGGTGGAAGAAGATGTTGGTGCTTGAGAGTACCTTTTTTCGTCGTGTAATTTGCAGCAAGTTGTCCTGCATCGTAGAATCGTCCTTTATTTTTCCACCAACGACATCGACCCAACACTGTGTCCTAAGGATTTCATTGTCATGATTATTCTCGTTATTTGCAGTAGAACATGACCCATGATCGGATCTAACTTGTGAAAGTCTAGTTGAAAAATCTTCCTATTGAAACATTACGCACAATGTTAGTAAATGACATAGTAACATAAGTTTAAAGTTTAAAGCAATGAATATTAAGATTGTTTGCTTACATGAGTCCTCCAAGCCCTTCATCAACGAACTGACTAGTCCCCTTCTGAAGATGAGGTTTTGGAAAAACCTCATCAACATGTATAACCCATCCCAACTTTTTTGTCTATAACAGAATATGAAGTTATATATGTACATAAAATATAAAATACATAAGTTATATGAAACAAAAACAAAAGTAATGAATGTTTACCATGCGAATGACATGTTCATGAATAATGATGGATCCACCTGTATGCATGGACCCACGCTTTTCTGAAGCTTTTATTCCTTTGGATAGTAGCACACTTTATTGTGAAACTCCACCGAATTCCAATAAGCCAGTAAGGAGTTCCATATGTGTTCGCCAAGCCAGTAAAGGCGCTCTTCTGCATTGCGTTCATCTCTAAACATCTTTGTCTGCCTATGAGATGCTTTTGTGTGAAATTTCTTTTAATTTGACTTTCATGTTTAGGTTTCTATTCCACCTTCATCTATAACAATAAATCATAAAAACATTGAGTAGTTATAGTACTATGTTTTGTTTTAGAACTAACATACGTCAATAAAAAAACACAATCAGTTTTATGGACTTTCACCTTAAAACGCTTTTAGAATGGCTTGCTGTCCTCTACAAGTATTGCTCCCATGTAGGCCATAGGTTCATAAATTGTTGCTTAATTGATCTTGTGATGGTTTGAGAAGCAACCACAGATGGAAGAAACTTGCATATAAAGAAATAACAGAGGGGGGTCTAGTCGATCATGGAGAGGGGAGTCAACACCAGCTGAATCAGGATCACCAAATGATGTTGTAATATCTGAAGGTAGTACAGAAGATGAGGACAATATAGAAGTAGGGTTTGTTGTGGGGGAAGAAGTTGGGGTAACAATCACAAGGGGAGGATGAGGGTCTGATGCGGGGGGAGGAGGAATATTTGGTGTGATAACACATGAGGGTCTGTTGCATTTGATGGCCCAACGTCCAATGGACTGGGGACAACAATGGTAAGTAATGTAGCAAACACCCTTATTATATTGCGTGTTTGTCGTTGCCTCGTACTGGGCTTTGCTATCTCCTTCCCTTTATGACAACATGATGAAACTTCTTCTATCATTACTGAATTTAAATGGTTTAAAATAAAGTAAAACAAAGTAAAGGATCAAAGCAGGTTTAGTACATTCATAATATGGATATTCTATTTAGTCATAAAAAAAGTGAATGTAAAGTAATTACATACAAATTTGAACATGGTATACAATACATCATATATTTTTGAACTTAAATTTTAATTATGTACAATAGATGTCCTAGTTCAATTATCATCATTATCTTTCCTTTGAACCATTCATGAGTATGAAATTTGTACCCATTGATGAAGTAAGTGTGTCATTCTTTCACACATCTCATTGGCCAATTTGTCATATCTCTTAACTCTTGAATGGTGGCCCTTAATGACGGGTTAAAAACTTATAAAGATGCCAAAAAAAAAAATTTAAAACAAGAGTATTTAGTAACATTGGTCATATTATAGCAAAGACATAAATACTTGATATCTAAACCAGTTACGAAACTTTGAGTGTATTCGAGCAAAAACACGTCCTTCTACGACTTGCTCAACCACAAGAAAGGAGTTGTTACATAAGAACACAATTAGTGAGTGATGAGCGGGTCGCACCGCTCACAAAAATTGTGCATAAAATAATGCAGTATAGTTACTAGGAAGTGACTCCTAGGTCGTCTCTCAAGGACCAATATTTGTGGTTCGGTCTTAGATTAAACACGTAGTGGGGGGGTTTGTGGATATTTTTGGATGCGAAAAATATAAATTAAAACTGGAAATTAAATAAGACAACAAAATTGAAAATACTGAAATAAATTTAAAAGATGGTAAAAACTGAACGGTAAAAGATGGTAAAAATTAGAAGACGTCTGAAAATAAAACAAACGATAAAACGCAATGACAGAATTTAACAGTTCAGAAAATCATGAACGATAAACTTAACAGATAAAAACATTTAACTGAAAATGGAATTCACCAAAGATTGAACACTTAAATTAAGAAAACGTTAAATTGCAAAACAAATAAATTCCTGACAGAATTTAAATTGCAAATCTAAAAATTCATAACAGAACAGAATTTCATCCAAAGTTTAAACGTGAAAACGGAGTGCGTAAATGAAAATTAAATTCAACCTCAATTGGAAAATGCAGAGTGAAAACTACAATGGAAATTCAATCCTTGAAACTGAAAATTAACAGAAATCTAAAACCTCCCCCAAAGGGGAGGAGGAAAATGGAAAGCCAGAACGTAATTGCACTCTTAACTATTAATCTAAAATCTAATGGTTCCTTTCTGCTGCTGATGCTGGTTTTATAACCAAAAATCTGAACATCCTCCCTCAATTCATCATTTTTGATTTCCTTTCCCGTGACTTGTTTTTGTCTCTTGTTTTCCAATAATGAATAAGGGTTATCCACTTTCTGAAATCAAACGAAAGTTGCACCCCATCTCCTACGTGCAGACAAAACAAAACACTCCATACCAAATAAACAAATGATTCACTTTGTGTGGGCTCTATGCAGCTACTGTTGGTCGTGGAGGTTGGCTGTGAAGGGTTGCTGCTCAACTGTGGTGAAGTGTTGTACGTTATTCCAGCTGTGACTGTGCTTCCCATTCCAGCATCCTCCTCCCAAAATGAAGGTTTCTTTCTCCCAAGGGACGTGTGAAGACTTGAACGCTGACACCTCCCATGCTTCCTGGATGATGAGTTGCATGCTGCTCGAAGTAGGTGGACTGTGCATGAGTGTGGCAGTTCTTCACTTCTCAAGGGTGGCTGCCTCTATGCTTGTTTCTTCACGTGTGGCAACTGGAATGCAAACCAAGAGAGACCAAGCTGATGGACTTTTCCTCTCCTTCTCCATTGTGGCCGTGAGCTATAGCGTGAAGAGTTGGATTGTTTCTCCTCTCCCAAGTGCACGTGCTCTTCTGCTGTCATGGAAGATGACCGAGAGCTCCACTCCAAGCTGGACGTGAATGATGCTCCTCTTCTTGGTGTCAAGATGGACCTGCAACCAAGCTAAGACCGTGACAAGCTGCTGGAGTTGCTGGACATTGGAGTCTCCTTTCATGTTGCTTTCACGTGTTGCTTCACACCTTTTTCCCATTTTTTTTATCAATAAAGCAAGTATCATGTGCATCCAAAAACACCGTGTGTTTTGTGCCAACTTTATCTTCCATTGAATTAATTAAAAAAATATAAAATGAAGTGTAAGTTTTTGGCGTGTATGTGGCAGCCACTTTCTTTAAGAACCGTGAACTATAGATGCTTTTTATGAAAGGAGTTTTCCTTTTGCTCAAGGCCGTATGGTGTGTTGCATTCAAGCCAATCATTATGCTTCTTAAATTTGGAGAAATCTCCTTTCACGTGTACCCCGGATCTCCTTTTATCCAATTTGTAATAATAAATATCTGTAGCTGTGCAACATTCACATGATACCAATTTCATTCTCCAATTTGCAATAACAGTCGGGAGCTAAGGACATGCACTGCTTCTATTATTTATTTTCATTAGTTTGCACACCAATTCTCTCAAATGTGCCGCATGCTTCCAATTGAGTCACCATTTCAGCTGCTAGGAATGAGATCAACCTGCATCACCAACAATACAAAATGAATTAACACTTTTCTCAAATTTTATTTCAAAGAATATATCCCTGGTTCATCTGGATGTCCCAAAGTATTTTCCAGTAATTTTCCTTAAATTACTAATGCGAATAATTAACTCAAATAATTCAAATTAATTAAAATTAGAATTTCTGAGCAAATTAAGCACAATTAGCAAAAACGGAAAAATACCGGACATTTAAGCACCATTCCCTAATTAATTATAGCACATTAAACTAAGTGAAGTGAACAAAATATTGACTCATCAGTGAGTATACTGATTTCAGGATTGGAAAGTTATAAGATGATAACATACTCAATGTATGATTTAACTTCAGTGCAAATGACTAACACATGGACGTGAGCAGAGTTGAATTCATCATCAGTTTAACCAAGGAATGAACTGCTTACCTGCATGACGACCAACTTGAAGGAAAATGATAAAGTTGAATGCCATCTTTCAGTTTGTCATTGCATTTCATTCCTAACATTATTGGACAACAACATGAAGTTCATGAAATAATGTAAACAAAAGTATGTTGTCTCTTGGTGCAAGTATGTTGCACAAATTGATCCTTCTACTTTGTCTTTATTTTTCACAGAACGTTTTTATTGTCCCATAAACCTTTCAAAGGGATACATCCACCTATATTGTACCTGTCCCCCAAGCCATGCTTCATATGAAAGATGAATTGAAGTTTCATTGAATCAAAAAATGCAAAGAGAAATATTCTTTCCAATTTGCAAAGAATAATTGGAATATTTTCTTCCATCCTTCTTAGCAAATTTTCCTTCAGCGTCATGGAGCACAAATCTTTGAAGAAGGTATGATTTAACATATGCATTAGCAAACAGCTAAACACAACATGGATTAAAGTCTTCATGAATACATGACAATAATGACTCTTCGAACTTTGAATAACACCATATTAAATATTAGCACAACTAGACAAGTTAGAAGAATATCCATCTGGCATTTTAACCTTCTTGATCCATCGACAAACCATTCTAGCCTTGTCTTTTGACAATGTGTAATTTGCTTTTGGCTTCAACAACTTGACGTTATCTTGTGCCTTCAATGCCAAGTCTCTTCGACCATAATATAAAGGTAATCTTTTTCTTGAGTTTCATTATCTTTTGTCTTTCCACTAACATTCATGAACATATTAAAGATATTGTCAAAGAAATTCTTTTCTATGTGCATCGTATTGAGGTTATGTCTTAGCAAGTTATCTTCCCAATAGGAGGGATTCTAGAAAATGGTTATTTTAGTCCAATTATGCCACTCCTCATACCCCTCTATTATATTCAGACGACTTTCAGTCACTTTTGGAAAATGTTTGACTTTTCTTAAAACTTGTGATTGAGTGAGCCTAGGCGGAGGCATATCCATCTCAACTTGCCCTTTGCAAAATGCCTTTTTGTTTCTCCTAAATGGGTGATCAATGGGCAAGAACCTTCGATGACAGTAAAACCAATTACTTTTTCGACCATAACTCAATAAGAATGACTTTGTGTATTCCATGCAATGCGGACTAACTAATGGACCATGTGTGCTCCAATCGGATAACATGCCATATGCGAGGAAGTCGTTAATAGTCCACATCAAAGCTACCCTCATAAAGAAATTTTGCTTTTTTGAAACATCATACATCCAAATGTCACTCCATAGCTTCTTTAAATCATGAATCAAAGGCTTCAAATAAACATCAATGGGTGCCTTGGGATTAGATGGACCTGATATTATACAGGTTAAAAACATGCTTTGTCATACACATCTTAGATGGAAGATTGTATGGGGCAACAATCGCAGGACAACATTAATATGGTGATGAGAACGCCTGAATGTATAGAGTAAACTCATCCGAACATAGCTAAGTCACATGTTTTTGGCATCACTAACAAAGGACGGATGTTTACGTTTGAAGTGCTTCCAAGCTTCACCATCAAAAGGATGACGTAAAATTCCTTGAGTTTTGTTACCATCATGCCATGTCATATGTTTTGTTGTTTGCATTGATGATAACATTCTTTGTAATCTTAGAATTATGGGCATGTCGAACATTAACTTTACAGGAATTGTTTTTTTACCTCCAACCTACATATCGAGGTTGCCCATATAACTTTCATTCAAGCAACGATGCATAATTTTTTCCACTGTCGTTGAAATAGAAAACATGCATCCATTAACACAACAATCAACTTAATTTGCTTCCAATCCCATCTTTGAAATATATCTTTTGGCTTCATAATAATTTTTTGGCAAAGAATTGTTTGGTGATGTCAAATCTAGAAAGATTTTTGAAATGGTGTCCAATGCTTGATTCAGAACCTTCCAATTAGATTTACAGGTCATGAGTCTAACACACACTGAAAATTTTGACTCAGTTAACCCTTCAAATACAGGTTGATTTGCCTCTGCCAATAAATTGTAAAACCTCTAAGTTATTTCATTTGGAGACTCTTCATGACAACTTTCGTATGCTTCTTGTTCAGTATGTCGACTAAGAACATGGTTGACCATTTCTTGCATACACATAAATTTATTTATATCAAATGTATGTTCAAAAGTGTTTGAACTTGAAGCCGACCTTTTGCCACGAGTAGTCAAGGTAGAAGGAATTTCCTCACTATGAAATGTTCAAACCGTGTAATTTGGCATAAACCCATTTTGGTATAGGTGAAATTTGATCACTTCATCTTTCAAAATTCTTGTACATTCGCACTTCACGCATGAACATCTAATCCCTTAATCAAGAGCATAATTTATTAGAGCTGTCAAAACGGGTAACCTAGCTCAACCTGGCCCGGCTCACCACGGGTTGGTCACTTTGCCTGTGTTCGCATGAACATATTACACTGTTCATGTGAATTTGCGAGTGATGAAATGCAGGAGCCCTCGTGTTCACTTGAGAGGAAAAGCAAGGATGAACGACGACGAATTTGCGAGATGGATGGACTTTCGGTCACCCGCGATGGGGAAGAGATTAGCGAGAATTTGCAGTAAAAGGTCT
Source organism: Vigna nakashimae (assembly GCA_034642375.1). Taxonomy (NCBI): domain Eukaryota; kingdom Viridiplantae; phylum Streptophyta; class Magnoliopsida; order Fabales; family Fabaceae; genus Vigna; species Vigna nakashimae. The sequence goes on along the minus strand of CM067764.1, from coordinate 11,453,116 downwards.
TGTGTGCCCTCAATGTTTTATTAAATTCCATCTCTATATATCACTTTAATATATATAATCAATTCGCTTGGACATGCTTCTACAGAGAATCGATTCCAAGAGTTGATAATAAAAAGTTTGAAGAACAGTTATATGCTCAAGCTTTTACTACTGTATATTGACAAGAGTGTAGTTTGGCTTTGCGTGGTTACAGAAAGATTCCTGACCTGAGCTGACCTTGCTTCATAGAGGCATTCCACAGGAAAGATTCTTGCACACAGTGAGAATGTAGTATGGTATTGAAAGCGCTTTTGACCACGAGAAGGAGTTAATATCTGGTTGGTATTGGGTAGGTTCTTGTATTTATTCAGGGATCAGAAGGACTTAATATATTGTTGCCCTCAAGTATGCGAAGCGATTGTTGAAAGATGTGTGCGAAGGGAGTGTTGAAAGGTGTTGGGTCTTTTGCTCAAACGACAAAGAGAAACTCGTGAGGTTAGTAAGATAGTGTCTTGTTTGTCCAATTTTATTGTTGCTTTTTATTTATAGGGTTGTAAATAGGGACTAAGAAGGCGTTTCTGCAGGTTGATGGCAAGAACAAGAAAAAGGTTGAAGATGAATGCGTGGGTTTGAGAGCGAAAGAAGACGATGAACAATGCTTGGAATGAAGTATGAGGGTGCGTATTCGGTTCCAAGAGAGTGGTATTCGGTTCCACTCCTACGAAGTAATTTCAAAAGCATTGTATTCGGTTCGCTCACAGGGGTATCCGGTTCCAGGCTGGGAAAAATTGACAAGGCATATGTATTTGGTTACGTTGGAGTGGTATTCGGTTTCAAAACCAAACTTCAAACAGTTGGTGGAAAGTCTTCGGCCAGCAAAACTTTGACGCCCCTAACGTTGACGCCCTCTCTAGAGTCCACACGTACGGTAGGGGTGACTCTTCCTTTGTGCTCAATAGAACCATTCACGACAGGTGCTTCGTAGCCAATAAGAAGGTTTCGGTGGAGGTTGTGGCGGAGGAAGTGGTGGAGCTGGCGGAGCCCATCTAAGAGAACTTCTTCTTGTCGTATTTTCAGTTGTCCATAGTTACGTTGTATTGTGTAATAAAATGTTTGATGAAGGTGGAGGATGTAACTTCATCCCATGCGTGTATATGCAATCGAAGAAGGTTGAGAACGAGACAAAGCAACAAAATACAGAGAGGAATGAAACATCACCGGTGCATGCAGAGGAGTCGATGGAGGTGGGTGAAAGATGAGCACCTTTAATAGTTTGTTTGTGATGCAGGTGTTCAGTGGTTGAAGGTATTGTGATCGTGGTCGAGGTACGTTCGTGAAGGTGGTGAAGATTGCCAACCTCGTGGAGCGTTGTGTGAGCTACGGAAGGTGGTGGAGGTTCATCAACATCATTATGTGTAGTTGGTATTGTATGGAAGTATTTGTATTTTTGTTTTGTTTGTTCATAATGAAAGGAATTTGTGATGAGTTCAACAATGTAAGTATGTGATGTTAACCAATTTTGATACAATTCCATTGTTAGGAAAGAGGTGGTTGGGTGGTTGCTTGTGAAGGTAGGGGATTGTGGTGCATCAGAGCAGCCAAGTAGTACATTTGAATGTAACATTGAAACTTCTTTTGAAGCTTTGTGTGCATTGTTGAAGCATTTTGTTATATAATAATTTCATATAATTATGTTTGCAGGTTTGGTTTGTTTTAGAGTGATAGTTTTCTTTGTAAATTGACATTTGAACTTAGCATCTACACAAGGAGAAATTGCTTATCTGATTGGAGAATCTGTGAGTGGCATTACATTGACTGGAAATTTGTTGCTCAATCCAACTTTAACTCTTTATACGTCTTCAACGTCTTCAAGAGGTAAGTGTTAAATATTCATTGTTTATAATAAATATATGAATCCGTTAATGAGTGGTGGTTATTTGTAGCTTTATGAGGTTGAATATATGAGGTTGAATATATGAATGCAATGTATTATGTTGATCTAATATATATTAATATATAATATATGAATGTATGAATATATTAATTAACTTTTTTTTGTCAAAAATATATGTATGTAGTTGATAATAAATCAATGAATTAGGTTATTGTGTTACGTTATTTATTTTTCTTTAATTTTAATGAATATATGAATTTATTAATGTATATATGAATTATGTTTAATGAATATATAAATGCATGATTTTAATTATAGTATGTATATTTGTTTAAGTAAATATAGATGCAAGAAAAAATAGATTTATCATATTTGGACCGTGAAGATATAGATGATGATGTGGTTGGTGTAGACTTCAATATTGTCACAACGATACGTCAACAATTACAAATAACCACTTCACTGGCTACACTAATAATGTTATGCATTGTTGGACATGCGTTGAGTATCTTGAATATGTACTCGAGTGATTGGAGTAGCGTAAGCAATTTCCTACCAGGCAGATACCGTCGTAGGAAGCAATTGATGTCATACCTTGTGCATACTAATCGGTGCCGCACATTATTAGGATGAGTCCAAAGACATTTATTAATCTTTGTGAGAGACTAAGAAAAATTGGGTTAGTTAAGGACGTCATTCGATCGACAGTGGAGGAAAGAGTTGCTCAATTTCCTCATATAATTGGCCATAATGTTAAGAATCAAAGTGTCGCATTTTTCTTTCATTGATCTGGGTCGACGGTTAGCAAACACTTTCACAATGTGTTGGATGCTATTTTAACTTTGGAATCATAATTTTTAATTCAACCCTCAAGAAATGAGGTTCATCCATATGTCTTCAACAATAATCGATTTTACCCATACTTTAAAGTACTAATTTGAACATATTTGAAGATGTTATTTTATCAAAGGATGAAAAATAATTGAGTTTTATGATGACTTGTTAATTTTATGTTTAGGATTGTTTAGGGCCATAGACGATACTCATGTTCGTGTAAAGGTGCACAGATTATATGCTCCGAGATTTCGAGGAAGAAAAGATTGGCCAACTCAAAATGTGTTTGCGGTGTGTGATTTTGATATGAAATTCACATACATTCTAGCTCGGTGGGAAGACACTGCATTTGATTCAAGAATTTTAAAAAATGCTCTTGATTGAGATGATCTGTTGGTTATCCCCCAAGGTGAGTTTGTATATTGCGAAATTCAAGATTTTATTAATTAATGTCACTAAATACCTTTATGTGTACAACATAGTAGGAAAATACTACCTCGGTAATGTTGAATTTATGGTGAAAAGCACAGTTTTGACTTCATATAGAGGCGTCAGGTATCACCTTAAAGAATATACACGTAGATGACCATAGAATCCACGCGAGTTGTTTAATCATCGAAATTCATCATTGAGAAATGTCATTAAAAGAACTTTTGGTGTGCTGAAAAAATGATTCCCTATCATTGCAAGTGGCACTGAACCACACTATGGATTGGAGACAAACATTATATTAGCTTGTTGTATCTTACATAACTTCCTTCGTGTCGTGGATAACGATGACTCATTACTTGATGAAGTTGATAATGAGTTGAATGAAAGGGAAGAGCATAATGTTTCATCATCTCAAGTTAGAGAAGACGATCATAGGATTGGTAGTAGTATTAGGGATTCCATAGCAGTCAAATGTGGTGAGATTATCAAAACTCGTATTATTGTATTTTATTGTGTTATATGACTATTTTATTTTAAAATGACAACAACTTCCTTTAATGGCTGTTTAATATTAACTTCTTACCATTTTGTTTATCAATTAAGTTTAAAATGAACAGAGGGAAAAGAGTCGTCATTGAGTCCTCTAGTCCTACTAGAGAGTTCATAAAGTGGACAGAGGACATAGACGCATGTGTTCTACACACCATGATTGAGGAATCACGGCTCGGTAATAGGGTTGACGGAAGCTGGACATCCCAAGCTTATAGTAACATTGTTGATAATCTTTATAGCTATGGGTATGTGCCAATTACGAAAAACAATGTCAAAAATTGACAAAAAGTGTTGAAAGACAAATGGCGTGAGGTACATGACCTCTTTGTTGGTTTGAGTGGATTTGGCTGGAATACCGTTACTTTGAGATTTGAAGCTAAGGACGAAGTCTGGGAGGACCTCATTCAGGTAAATGTTAAATACTAAGATTTGGTGGATTCTTAAAATACATAATATGATCGACATTATGTGTAATGTATGTTGTTTTAGTCGAGGTCAAAATTCCAGAAGACCGAATATATCCAGGGTTTACTGACCCAATTCCACCATTACCTCCTCCATCTGTGGATGAGTATAGTCTAGGACAGACTCAATATATGCCTTCTGGATGAACTTCGTCCTCATGGGGTTCTAAAAGAAAGACACCTATGGTTGATGTAATTGATGCTCAATTTTATAAACTAACAACCAGCCTGGATGGTTTCACAAATGTCATTGGATCTACAAATGTTCATTTTGCTACGATATCAAATGCAGTCGTGCGTCAAGCCGATGCAATGGAAAATAGAAATGAAATACTACGTTCCCAAACCGAGATCCTACGTCGCACCCTGACATTCACATACACAGAGGGCGACATGTATGAAATGTTGAGTGGTATGAATATTGCTTATGAAAACTTACTCGAGCAATGTTATGATTTCTTATGTGGAAACCACACATGTACAAAAAGGTTTATGGGACTTCCAGCACACAAGAGGTGGAATAAGCTATGTAACATGATCTTGGGTGGTGATTGTTAAAATGCCTTAATTGATTAGTTGTATTACTATTATGACTTTAAGATGTACCTATTATTATTAATATTGAATAATTTGTTATGAGTTAATTTCTTGTTGATATTATTTATGGTTTTGTTGAAGTAATTGTGAAATGGCCTCATCATCAACCAAAAGGTGATGGAAACCCATTTAGGGCATTCCATTCAAAGGAGTATCAACTTAATCTAAGGCTAGGAAAGGGAATTTGAAGAAGAACTTTTAAGGCTCTTTCTTGATTTTCTTTCTCTATGTCTTAGAAGGATTCCTATTTTAATACTGTATGGTTGTTTTGTTTGTAGGATACAATAAAGGCAAGAACCACGGCCAACCAATCAGATTTGGGAAAAACATTCTTCAAGGAATCAGCATCAGGGTCTCTCAAGCGCCCTCAGACAGAGGGAGCTCCAGCTCAGATGCACCAAATGCACTTCCTGGCTCACGTGCGCTCCAGCGCCCTCAGACAGGGGGGGCTCCAACCCTAGCGGAGTAGCCTGAAGCACGTTTTGGCAGCACTGTACATGTGACCCAGCATGCTTCCTATGACCAGCTGACTTGGCCTCCAAGCTTATCTTTTATTTTGAATTTTGGAGGGAAATTATATCAGAATTGAGGCCCTTCTTCACCTATAAATAAGAGGGCCTCCCCTTTGTAATTATCACTTTTGGATGTAATGAAATGCTGCATAATTGTTTGCTCAGCCTCTTATATCCCTTAGTCACCTCTGAATTTCGAATTCAGATACTCCCCTCTAGCTTCCTTCCTTAGTAGGAGGCCTTCTGAGCTTGGAGGCATCATACACACACCACATCTTCATCCAAACTTTCATCAAACACTTTTCTATGCATCCATTTCACTGCACCAAATCTCATTACGCTGTGCATATGTTTCGAAGCTTCTTCTTGCGTGCTTAATGCTAGGAGAGGGTTCCATCAAAAGGTCTAGAAAAAGTCGTAAGGGAAAAGAAACTATAACTGAGGCAGAAGTTGCTACCTATGTTAGACCATCTGTTAACGTCAATTCTTCAGTCACAACCATCAAATGAAAAACTATGCAGCTAATTTCTACACAAGGAATATTATGCATCCACAAATTATGAATTTTTGATCATTTGCCGGTTCAGGCTTATATTTTCAACATCATCTTCTATATCAAGGAGTGGTTGAATTTCTCACATTGCAAGGACCCTTCTATCCGGATTTGATCAAAGTTTTTTATTTAAATCTGAAGATTTCTAGAAATGGATATTTGTGTCAGAAGCGGCTGCAGCGGATGGGTTAGCGTGGAATAACAAACCAAGAGGGTTTTTAATACTAACGTGTGCCTCTTAATTTCTACTCAATTAAACTTACTTAGCAATTAATAAAGACAAATAAAGCAAGAGTAAGGTTGAGAGAAATTTGCACAGATGATTTTATCCTGGTTCGGATCTTACCAATCCTACGTCCAGTCGCTTATCTCAAAACAAGATAAACAGTTTCACTATCACAAAACAATTACAAATTACAATCACAAAGATAAAATTTGTAAGAGTTTAGAAACCACCTCTCTTGATACCACAAGAGATGAAACTACACCTCCTTTGAGTCTTCACAAAGGATGAACACCTCCTCCGAATACTTCACGAAGGATGAACACCTCCTCCGAATACTTCACGAAGGATGATTCTCTTCCGAACACCTCCTTAGACACACCAAGGATGAACCGGCTATTTCCTCTGTCACCGTAGTAGCACTTCACCAGCTCCACAGACAAGAGTTTCACAAGCCGAACAAGAACACACAAGTCTCAAGAATTTCTGAGTATTTGAGCACAAGGGAAGAGTTTCTGTGTCTCTGTAGATTGTTTTCTTGAGAGGAAATGAGAGTCTATTTATAGACTCATCCAAAGGCTCTTCCATTTTTCGTTTTCAGCCTTTCACACTGTGTTAATCGATTAGCTACAGTGGTTAATCGATTAACACCCCAACGGATAGTCCAACGGCTCTAAAAACGGCTAGTTTTTCAAACGTTCACTTTGTTAATCGATTAACACCCTCTGTTAATCGATTAACGTTAATCGATTAACACCCTCTGTTAATCGATTAATACTGCATTGCTGTGCTTCTCCATTCATCTCTGGAACAATCGATTAACACCTTCTGTTAATCGATTAACACTGCACAGAATTTTGCTTATGGCTTATTTTTACATCACTTTTGAATGCATACATAAAACTACTAATTTTCCTATGTTCATACAATTATTGCAAAAGGTTACAAGTCTTCAAAGATCATTCTTCATGAGTCTTGGTTGTTCTTGACTTGATTTGGACATCATCAAAACTTCATCTTCATCATTTTGCTAACAATCTCCACCTTTTTGATGATGATAAAAAACCTTCTTGATTTAAAGCTTTTGGTAATAATCTGTATTTAAAATACAACTTAAGGAAGAAACAATTGTTAGTGAACTTAGAAATAAGTTTAAGACTTTAAATATTTCTCCCCCTTTTTTATCATTATTAAAAAGTGATGTATAATTGCTCCCCCTAAATTTATTAGAAATATACTCCCTCTTAATAAAAGCATATATGCATAGAAATAATAAGAAAAGCAACATACATTTTATTGAATTTAAAGAGGCAAGCATACAAGGAAATATAAAGGGCACACACTAATAAAAACATAGAAACATAAAGTACCCCTTTAGATATCCTCCAACTTCGTAATGATAATCCTTTAGGTTGTTTCCACATTTTGTTTAGATCTTTATCTTGAGGATTGTCATCATTCTTCACTTCATTTGTTGTCTTCTACAAATCTTCATCATTGTCTGCATGTAATTCAAATGACTCAAGAGGTTTTGCCTCAAGGTCTACAATTTCATCAAAGACAACATGCACACATTCTTTTATTTCAATTGTTTTCCGTTTGAAAACTATATATGCTTTGTATATTAAAAAAAAAATTGTTCCATATTCTTTAAAATAAAAATTTCTTAATTCTTCTTTTCAAATATTTAAAACAAAAACAATTTTTTAAAAATTTTCTTAAATATTGTTTTAAAGAAATTCTAAATTTTAAACAATAGGTACCCAACTATTTTGTATGGGTCCTTTGGGTTAATTTAAAAATTTGAAATCATTTTACAACCCAAATATATCTACCACTTGGAACACCATAATGCTTAATTTTACATTTGTTTGAAGTATGACCCTTTTTCATACAATAAAAGCATGATACAACATTTGTGTTCCTATAAGTTGTTCCTTTTTCTACCCAAGTTCTACGGGTTCTATGATTATGTTTATTTTTAATTCTAGGAACATACTTATTTTTAACAACCTTATTTTCATTAATTTTACTACATTCTCCTAAGGTTGTTTCATCTAGTAGTTTCTTATAATTAACACAAGATGCACATTCATCACTACTAGTAAATTTACCCTTTTCAAAAATTAAAACTTTATTTTTCAAATCTTTGTTTTCTTCAAAAATATTTTCAAAATTTAATTTTAAATTCTTATTTTCTTCAAGAATATTTTCAAAATCTGATTTCAAATTTTTATTTTCTTCAGAAATATTTTCAAAATTTAATTTTAAATTTTTGAAATCCTTTTTCAATTTCTGATGGGCTTTATCTAATTTTTCAGATTCTACTATTAAAGCAGCATAAATTTCATGCAATTCATCTTCACTAATTTGACTAGAATTATCAGAATCGCTAGATGTACTTACTTGGCTTCCAGCGTCGTCGTTCACCACTAAACAGATGTTTGCTTCTTCATCTGAGTAGCTTGAATATGAAATGGTCTCATTGTCGTCTTCCCATGCAATGTATGCCTTCTTTTTCTTGAAGAATTTCTTTTCTTTCTTTTCTTCACCCTTCTTTTGATTTGGGCAATCTGCTTTTAAATGTCCCTTTTCTCCGCAACCGTAGCATCGGTAATTTGAGGAAGATACTGGATTATCTTTCTTTTCGTATCTAAATTTTCCTTTACCTTTAGACTTCATGAACTTGTTGAGCCTTTTTATCATGAGTCTCAATTCTTCTTCTTCGTCTGAGTCTTCATCTTCCGATTTACCTTTGCTTCTTTCAACCTCCGACTTTAACGCCAAACTCTTCTTGTTGTTTTTGGCTTTTGATTCTTCTTCATCAAGTCTTCCGAGGTCAAGTTCATGCTCTCTCAACTTTCCAAATAATGCAGCCATGGTCATTGTGTTGAGATTTTGTGACTCAGAAATTGCAGTCACTTTTGGTTGCCAAGACCTGTCTAAAGATTTCAAAATTTTTATATTAAGCTCATCAATATCGAAAGACTTACCTAGTCCAATAAGATGATTTACGATGTTGGTGAAGTGTTTCTGAACATCTACTATTGTTTCCCCTTGCTTCATCCTGAACATCTCGTATTCCTGGATTAAGGTATTCTTTCTAGCTCTCTTAACTTCATCTGTACCTTCATGGGTTACTCTTAGTACTTCCCACATTTCTTGTGCAGTTTTACAAACAGAAATCCTGTAAAACTCATCAACAGTTAAAGCAGATGAAATAATATTACGAGCTTTTACATTATTACCAAATTTTTTCTTATCTTGAGCAGTCCATTGGTCACGGGGCTTTGGTTCCTGCATATCGTTAGTTGGAACAAAAGGACCAAATGCAACAGCATCCCAAATATCTACATCAATAGATTCCATAAATATTTGCATTCTGACCTTCCAAAATGCGTAATTTTCACCTGTGAATAGTGGTGGTCTATTGATAGAAGCACCTTCTGCGAATGTTTGATACGATCCCGCCATTTGAATGACTATCAAAGCAAGCTCTGATACCAATTGTCAGAAGCGGCTGCAGCGGATGGGTTAGCGTGGAATAACAAACCAAGAGGGTTTTTAATACTAACGTGTGCCTCTTAATTTCTACTCAATTAAACTTACTTAGCAATTAATAAAGACAAATAAAGCAAGAGTAAGGTTGAGAGAAATTTGCACAGATGATTTTATCTTGGTTCGGATCTTACCAATCCTACGTCCAGTCAGCTTATCTCAAAACAAGATAAACAGTTTCACTATCACAAAACAATTACAAATTACAATCACAAAGATACAATTTGTAAGAGTTTAGAAACCACCTCTCTTGATACCACAAGAGATGAAACTACACCTCCTTTGAGTCTTCACAAAGGATGAACACCTCCTCCGAATACTTCACGAAGGATGAACACCTCCTCCGAATACTTCACGAAGGATGATTCTCTTCCGAACACCTCCTTAGACACACCAAGGATGAACCGGCTATTTCCTCTGTCACCGTAGCAGCACTTCACCAGTTCCACAGACAAGAGTTTCACAAGCCGAACAAGAACACACAAGTCTCAAGAATTTTTGAGTATTTGAGCACAAGGGAAGAGTTTCTGTGTCTCTGTAGATTGTTTTCTTGAGAGGAAATGAGAGTCTATTTATAGACTCATCCAAAGGCTCTTCCATTTTTCGTTTTCAGCCTTTCACACTGTGTTAATCGATTAACTATAGTGGTTAATCGATTAACACCCCAACGGATAGTCCAACGGCTCTAAAAACGGCTAGTTTTTCAAACGTTCACTTTGTTAATCGATTAACACCCTCTGTTAATCGATTAACGTTAATCGATTAACATCCTCTGTTAATCGATTAACACTGCATTGCTGTGCTTCTCCATTCGTCTCTGGAACAACCGATTAACACCTTCTGTTAATCGATTAACACTGCACAGAATTTTGCTTATGGCTTATTTTTACATCACTTTTGAATGCATACATAAAACTACTAATTTTCCTATGTTCATACAATTATTACAAAAGGTTACAAGTCTTCAAAGATCATTCTTCATGAGTCTTGGTTGTTCTTGACTTGATTTGGACATCATCAAAACTTCATCTTCATCATTTTGCTAACAATTTGCTCAGTAGGTCAACAAAGAGAAGAATTAGATTGAAACCTACTGATTGGTTGAATGTTGCTAATATGAAGTATGAGGGTCAAAAATTGTGTTATTTAAATATCCCAGATGACTTTCCCTATGAGTGGGAGATGACATTAGCTACTATGGTTAGACCAGAAATGCAGGGTCACCGTGTTAAAATGGTTGGTTGTTTGAATATTAATAATAGACTTCTCCATTATGTTATTGTGCACATGTTGACTCTACGACCTGGAAATTTTGCAAAGTTATTGCAGGAGGATATCTTTATGTTATGGGTCTTTAAAAATAATATAGCTATCAATTGGCCTCATCACATCATGCAACATATGCTTAAATGCAAGGCCGGTGACACACCTCTACTATACGGTGTCCTTATCACCCAAATCATGCAATATTGTGAAGTATATGTTGATGCCGATGCCAACACTCATATTGGGACCAAACATCATTTTTCAATTAATTCTTTGAAGAGGTTGAATATTGTTAGTGTCAACGGTGTCTGACAACACAACGTCGGTGATGATGACGATGATGAGCAACCACACTATCATGACAACCCTGTGCAACCTCCTCCACATCTTTAAAATATTAATATGATAACTCAAATGTAGGAGGGGTACAAGACTTGCAACAGAGAATGCAGGGTATGGAACAAATGCAGGTGCCGGTTCAGCGGTTTGAAGATAACTTGGCAAACTTATCCCTCCACATGAACCAACAACTTTCTCGCTTGAATCAGAATGTGAACTTAATTATTCATTATTTAGATGATTAAATTGCTTACTATTTCGTAAATGTATTACACGACTTTTTTGCTTATATTGACTTATGTGTTTTATAACTTACATTACCTATTTTAGAATGTTATTATGTTTGACATTAGTTTTCATACTTGTATTTATGGTTTAATTATTTGTTTCTTCAAAATTAATTAATCTCACTTTCATAACAAATAAATTCATACTGTTTGATATAAAATTATATTACAAAAATACTACATTTAAAAATAAATTCATTTTACTAAATTATAATTTTGTTACTTTTTAAAAATTAATTTTAATTAATATTTTTAATGTTTTACTTTTTATAAACATTTTTATAATTAAATATAACATTAACAAATAATATTTTATATTACTTTAATAACTAGGAGTATATTAGTAATTTTTAATTTTTACCAATTAAACAAATTTTTTAAATCTGTCACATCAATCAAATCTTACACTAATTTTTACAAACTTTACTTTCGAATCCACTCAAACAACGACAAAATTTAATCTCAAATTTTTTTCAAATCGATTCCATCACTATTCCCAAGTCTTTCAACAAAACATTGCTAGACTTCTAAGAATTTTATGCCGTCCCATCAAACTTTTTGGCTTTTTTTTGCACGAAAAAAAGTGAAAACGGTTATTTGACATCCGTTATTATCATTTGATATGGATAAAATGGTTCTAATAAGAGTAATGGTATGGTGATAGGAAAACTTTTGTTGTTGTAAAAGTACCGTTGTCTGAAAAAAAATAGAAAGAAAAGTATTGGATTTGTTTGGACAAACATGGTTGGTGTTCTTCAATCCTCAAATCCATATAAATACGCGTTACTTTTTCACTCTACAAAATCAAAATAGAAATTAAAGGATCCATGCAGCAACAAAGAGCAAATGCTAAGACCTAAACATGTATAATGAGATCAGCAATAATTTACATCAAGCAAGTCCCGCTTCCATTCCGGTGAATGTATCATAGAGAGGTTGATTCATCGTCTCTGGAAGATAAAACGCAAACATTCCTCCCACTATTCCACATGCTGCAAACGCCGCAAACGGCAGACACCCACCCAAAACCACCACAAACGGCGCCAGTATCGCTCCCATTTGCGCTGCCTGCGTGGTGCATCCAAGTGCGGCGTTCCTCACCACCGTCGGAAACAGCTCCGCCGTGTAAATAAACAACAAATTATAAGTCCCGGCCATCCCAAATATCCCCAAAACACCACACACCATTCTCACCACCTTCCACGCTCCGACGTTGCCAATCAAACTCCCTATCAAACAAAACAACCCGCTGAACCACATTGTCGCCACCGTCAATGGCTTTCGCCCAAACCTGTCCAAAAGCACCGCCGTTATTGTAAACGCCGGCATCTCAGCTACGGAGTTCAAAATCACGTTCAGGTAAAGGTTGGTTTCGAGGTTCATAACATTTAAACTAAGCCCGTAGTAGACAACGGAGCCTAAGAAGTTAAGAGCCACCGCTAAGAACAACCTCACACGAGTGATGGGAGAACGAATCACGTCTACGATGGATCCCACCAGCGCGTCTTTGTTTTCCAAGTTTTCGTTTTTGTAAGCCATCAAGGTTATGTCATTACCTGAATTTTGGGTTTTTGTGGACGATGCTTCATCGTCGAGAGAGAGGAAAACACCATCGGGAAGGTTTTTCCCGTTGGAAGAAGCAATGGTGGACATGAGCTTCATGGCTTCGGTTACTTTCCCGCGAACAAGGTACCATCTTGGGGACTCAGAGATAAAGGGTAGGACAAGGATGATGTAGAGGAAGGAGGGGATAGAGGAAGCTATATAGAGATAGCGCCATGATTGGAAGATGTAAGCGATTCCAGAGAGAACTGCAATGCCGCCGGAGAAGAAGTAGAAGGTGGACATGCCAGCCGTGCCGCGCTTCGTCGGGCCGATAGGTTCGGTGGCGAGGACGAAGGCAGTGAGGCCAACGCCGCCGCTGCTGAAGCCGGTGAGGAGGCGGAGGAGTGCGTAGATCCAGTAGTTGGGGGACAGTGCTGTTAAGCAGCCAAAGAGAGTGTTAAGGGCGCAAACCACTGTGAGAGAGCCTTTTCTCCCCAGGGATGAGTCTGAGAGGTGGCCAAATATTCCAGCACCTGAAAATTCACTGTCAATATTGTTTTTGTTTTGTGCCAAGAAAAACAAAGGAAGACAGCAATTTAAAAGTATATTTTTTAATTCAAATATTCATATTATTAAATTTTTTAATATAAAATTGTTTTAAAAAGTAAAACCAACTATTTGTCCAATTTAATATAAAATTATTATATCCAAAACAAAAAGATACTTCATAAAGTAAAAACTCTTAAAAAATCTAAGTATTTTAATTTTAGAAAAAATATATTTTTACAACTCTTAAAAAGCCAACTACCTTCAGTACTCGTTTTATTAAAAATAAAATTATAATAAATGATAATTATTGTTAAGGACCGGCTTTTAAAAGGGAGTTGTAAGTATACTCTTTTACTTGATTTGAGTTTAATAAGTTGTACGTGAATGGTATTAATAATGGAAAAAGATATCTTTTATACAAATTTTTTTTGACAATAATTTGATATAATATATATGTTATTTTTTTATTAATTTATTATTGTATTGACATATTTTAAATCTAATGACATATATGTTATGTCAAAATATTATCAACAAATTTATAATAATATATCATTGCTTATTAATAATTGCAGCTTTTATTATACAACTCAAACTCTAGTGATGGAGGTGGAACTATTTCTTTCAGCACCAACTAATGTTAAAGATTCCACTAATAGCTTGTATACGGCCAACCATAAATAGCACCACAAAACTTAATACTATAAATGTTGTTTATTGATTCCAATTGAACTTTCATTTCTTATAACACACTAAAACAAATGAATTAAAAGATTTAGTGTTTTCGCTGTGTAAAACTCTAACGTTAACGGAGCGTAAGTTTTATGTTAATAACACACACTGCTTATAAATAATATATTGGGAGACGCATATTTTTTTTGACCTACTCTGGCATATCCCGATCACATCGTTAAGGTTTTCCTGATTTTTCGCAAGTTTTCAATTATGTTAATGTAATTTTCAAAATTTGTCATATATGTACGTTTCTAGTCTATACACTTTTAATATAAGTTATATTATCATTTTAATATATTTTTTATGCCTACAACTACATTGTCTTTAACTTTATCGAACTTTTATTTTGGAATAATATTAGTAGACGTTTATGGACACACATGGAGCGTAATCCTCTACTTAAAACACGGCCTAACTATAGCTTTATTGAATTTTCGTTGCATATTTAAATAAGTATGTGCAATAAAAAGGGACTTTATGCAATGAATACAAGGTATAAAAAGTTACAAATATATGAACGAAAGTGACATGTGAAAAATAAACAAAGGAAGCCAAACAAAAGGAAGGCACATGCATAAAATAAGTAGTTTTGGTAGATAACTTAAAAGTTGTCGTCCACTTGTCCTTGAGATGAGGTATATATTCAAAATCAACAAAGTAAAGTGCAACGCATCTAAGTAGCTAAAGGACAAAGAAGATAGCGTGCTTAATAAGTCCGTTTCTCATTCACACTTTTTTCCCTTTTCCTCAATCTCAACCCAACACAACTTAATTTCCTACCTTGAGTCACTTCTAACTGACTTTTTAATATTTTTCTAGTATACTTCTTCACGCTCATCTCGTTTTCGGTTTATACTTTCCGTAATTATTATATTATATTCAAACGCTACAAATTAAACAAATGCCCTTTCCAACCCAAACAATTACAACCATGACTCCACAAAACAACCAAACATTATGTCATCCTCGAACTTCGTCAACCATTCACAGCCTATTCTATATTGCTTTTATTAAGAAATTTCAGAAGCTGGTCCACGACAAAAGCTACAAATTGCGAGAGATTACTGGACAAAACGTCACAGCAGAACGTTGTCTAAAATTTTATACTTTTTTCAGTAAATTAATAAAATAGAACAAAACATTATCCCACAATTTTCCTTAACCACATCCTTCGACATTTTTAAACCCGAAAACGAAAGGTTTAATTCCATGATTTGTATGTAGTTTTCATAAGGATAAAGCATATTCTTATATATTCCCTACATACATACATATATATATATATATATATATATATATATATATATATATATATATATATGTATATATATATATATATGTATATATATATATATGTATATATATATATATATATGTATGTATAAATGTAAGTTTTCATCTTATAACAAAATTAATATATTTTTCTTGTTACATTTTACCTAAGATGTTTTCAAAATTAAAACTAACATTTTTTAAATATGTTTGAAATTTTAAAATATATTTCACCCTCTTGAAAATGAGCGCAACGCCCCTCTTATACAAGAATTTGGTTACTTTTGCATTAATTTTTTTTAATCAATATTTTTAGATTAACTAAATGATCATCAATCAAACAGTTAAGATATCAAACAGTAAAGATTACGCGGATCACAGATGAAGAATCTAGAAGAGAAAAATAACTGACCAATCATGCATCCGGCGAAGAACAGGGCCTGAACTAATCCCACTTTGAACTTGTTACCGCAGATCAGACTCCATTCCGAGACGGTAGAGCCGTGGCGGCCGCCGACCCACTCCCACGCACCTGGTGAGAGACCGCAGGCACCGTCAGCCCTTCCGCTGTTGCAGTTGGCGCCGGGGACGCACTTCCAGTCTGGTTCGCGGTCGGCAAAGATCATGACCATGGTGTGGAAGGCCTCAAGCGCCCAGGCGAGGCTGGTGAGGATGAAGTGTTTGAGCTGCCACCGCCCGAACTCGCCGCAGTACTTCTGCAGCATGTCATCGATGCAGAGCTTCTCTGCCGCCGGCTTCTTGTCTTCCGCAGGCAGAAACGGCGAGCGGAGGTCGTCGAAGTCAGAGGGCAGAGTGGCGGCCATTACAAACTCAACACTTTTTTGCGTTTCTAGTGTTTGTTGAATGGTCTTTCGTTACTCTGCAAGACACTAATGATAATATAAGTTGAGAAATCACGTGGTGAGTATGCAACTACATCGTTCCATGTACCCGAGATAAATGTATGTTTATTTTATATTTTTATATAAAAATATTAAAATTATTATTATTATAATTATAAAAATAAATAAAAATAATTTTTATAGTTTTATATAAAATTGTATTTATTTTCTAAGTATTTTTATATTATAAATAGTTATTTTAATTTTAAAAAGTGGTAGAAAAAAGCACTACATAAAAAATCATGTAAAAAATAAATATAAATAATTTTTATAGTTTTATATAAATGTTGATTTATTTTGTAAGTATTTTTATATTATAAATAGTTATTTTAATTTTAAAAAGTGGTAAAAAAACACTAAATAAAAAAATCATGTAAAAAATAAAATTAACAAAGTAATTATTTTACTTTGAAAAGTCTATTTACTTCAAGATAAAATTAGAAAAAAAGTTATATACAATAAAATGTTTTTCTACATATTACTAGTGAAAATACAAACATATATTATATATTAATGACTATGTCCACCTATGATAATAAACAAATAAAAATTAATTTTTCTAATTTATTCAAATAATAAAATATTATTAAATTACGGAAACAATGTTTTTAGAAAATAATTATGAAAAATTAATTATAAAATTCAAAAAGATAAAATAATTAATAAATTATTTTATTTATACTATACATAAAGATATTTCTCTTTTTGTGTACATATTTATTATTCTAATTTTACCTTTTAAATACAAGTTTTTGAAATTAAAATAATTATTTTATATATTTAGTTTTGAGTAATTGTTTCTTTAAATTTTAACGGTTTTTATTTTATTGTTTTTTAAAAATAACCATTTTTTAATTAAAATACTATCTACAAAATAAATAAAAGTTATTTACAATGAAACTATAAAAATTATTTATATTTACTTTTATAATTATAATAATAACAATAATATTATAAATTAATAGTTGTTCATCAATTTGTTGGATTTAATCTTATGATTGATGATATTTAAATATTTGTATTAATTATTTTATTTTTTATTAGTAATAATACATAAAAAAATTAATCTGTTATTTTCTTTTTCTTTTATATTTTTTTTTCTCTTATACATTTCTTCATTATCAGCTTTATTTTATAACATGTTATCAACATAATTCTCTATCCGATTGAGCCAGTGGAGGCATTTTCTCTCTAAAAGCAGTGTCTTACGTGTCAAGATTCTTGGTAATTTTTTTTTTTTCATTTACAAGTTTGTCTTATATTTTTATTTTGTTATAAGTATTGTTTGACTTTATCAATTTTCATAGGATTTATTATTATTATTCCTTATATTTGATTATTTTTCTAATATTTACTGTTGTTATATTAATTTCATAGCTTTGTATATGAAAAATGATTAGTATTGATATTTTATATGCTAGTTTTAAACAGGTCAAACCTTGTGAAATTTGAACTTGTAGTTTCTCGTAATACGAAATAGAATTATTTATTTTGGATTTTCAATGTTTTAAAATATTTAGATAGCAATAGGTTTTGATGATGTCATTAAAAAATAAATAAATCATTTGAGCAACTAATTTCATGTAACAATAATATCATGAAAAGAGATTTCACAAATATTTTGAATTTATTTTATGTTTTCTTGTGACTGAACAAAATAATGACCTTTTGATGAAAAAATCATGAGATTTGTCTAACTGGTTCTGCTTCATTTCCATTAGTGAATGCAACTATATTTATGATTCATATTTAAATGGTCGTAAATCATGGCCTCAATTGTGATTGTGGTCTTACTAGTCATCATGGTTGATCGTTAAAGAAATTTCAAGGAGATAATTTATCATTTGAAATGGAATAATAATGTGAAAAAGTGAAAAGAAAAATGTGAACAATAAGATGAAAATATAAGTTATCATTGAGGTGATAAAGTCATTTGAGTCGTACACCAAATTATCTTAAAAAATAAGGAGAAGAACATAGTGTAAGATATGTCAAATATTCTATATTAGGTAATCAAATATTGTGTTAGCTATAATTTAGACATTATTATAATTTGTGTAGATTTGTGCAATTGTCATTCCATTAATGGATGAGAAATTATAGGACCCTTATATGTATATATATGTGGTACACTACTCTTTGAAATAATACATCATAATTATTCTTTAAACCTTTTTATATGGTATCAGAGCCAAGTTAGAGTCTATCCTAACGAGATTTGTTTGGACATATTATTCCACCCACTATCGGACCACCATTTATGTCTAGTCTCATGTTCAAAATGTATATACCTCAGCAAGAGGGGTGGTTTGTTGGAAGTTCCACATCGACTAAAGATAAGGCCAATTTATAGTATATAAGTGGGTGTAAACCTTACCTTAATTACAAGCTGATTTTGTGATGTTGAGTTAGACTTAAAGTTCACTACTTAAAATGGTATCAAAGTCAAACACCGACATCCTCTACAATATAGGAATCAATGCTTCTTTATTTCATTGAATATTTCTAATGGCTCATTCTGATAAAAATCAATCGGAGAAACATGATTCTGGGACTTCTGCTGCTTCGAAGAACCATACTTCTACTACTACTAGATTTATGACCAAGTCATGTATATCTAAATTTGCTCTTAATATTTATGTGAAATATGTGTTTTGATATAGATTTGTGGTTTTGATTTTGTTATATTATACATTTATAAAGCTTCAAAGATTTTCAAAGATAATTTTTATACTTAGTTTTATCTGATATTATATGATAATATATGACTACTGGAATTGATTAATTTTGGGAAGTTAAGGTTATTAAGTATATTAAAATTTAATTATATGTATGATCATTTGGTATGCAATAGATTGTATAGACTAATAGATTGTGTCTTGCTGATAGTGCAACAACTCATACAATTCTCAAGAGTAATATTGATTTTTCTCATGTTTGGTTATGCAAGAAGTCAATATTAGCATTATTTTTGGTACTACAAATATATTTGAAGACTCCAAAATAGTTATTATACTTCTACCAAAAAGTATAATAGAAACTTATTATGTTTCAAGGATATTCGTCTAAATGGATATTATATTGAGACAAACAATAAAAGAGATATAAAATAATTTTATATCATTTGAATTAAGTTGAATAAAAAATGTGTATGAGAAATTATCAGCCTTCTCTTATGACTTGTACTACATCTATATTAGTACAATTGAAATGCATTTCATTGTAAGCTAGAAGCTTACGAATCAAAATGAGTTTCTTGTTTGCCATGATATGAAAAATAGTTGAAAAATCATAAAAATTTGATAAGACCATATTAGAAAAAAAAATAGAAATGAGTCAATCTCATATTTAGAACGAATATAAGATGATATTTGTGGTCGATACATTCATCATTGGGATCATTTAAATATTTCATAGTTTTAATTAATGTATCAACTAGATGGTCACATATTTGTTTATTATCAATTTGTTGTCATGCATTTGCAAAGTTATTAGCATAATTAATCATGTGAGCAACTCACTTCCGAGATTATCCGATTAAGAAAATTCGTCTCGATTTGCTTTTCATGAGTATTGCATGTCAATTGAAACTGAAGTTGAACACTTATTAGCACGTGTTCAATCTCAAAATGGACTTGCAGAATCATAAATAAAATGTTTAAAATTAGTTGCAAGACTATTACTTATGAGAGTTAATCTTCTAATGACTACTTAGGGATATGCAATTTTGCATGATACAATATTGATTTGCATAAAGCCAACAAATTATCACAAATACTCTATTATGCAGTTGATTTTTGGTCAATAACTTAATATTTTTCATTTAAGGTTTTTTAGGTGTGTTATGTATGTTCTAATTTTCCCACCAAAAGGGACTACTATAGGTCCTTAGAGACGATTAAGAATATATGTTGGATAAGATTCTCCATATAAAATATCTTGAACCATCAACAAGAGACTTATTTACAGTTTGATTGTCGAATGTCATTTTGATGAAGAAGTTTTTTCCAACATTAAGGGAGAAAGAAAACAATTGGAAAAGGATAACTAAATCACATATACCAATATCTAATGTTCCAAATAGAATTAATATTAATTCATAACACTCTTGAAGCATGGTAGGCCTATTGGGCTCCAAAGATAAAACCCTAGAATGAGAAAATGATTTAAATGACAAGATGACATAATAAAAAAGGTTCTCAAAAGATTTATTTGACATAATTAACGATTAGGTTCCAAAAGAACCTTAGGCACTTGAAAATGTTGAAAATAATGAGATCTCAATAAATTATGTCATGAATAAGATAATATGGAACCAAAATGAAGTCAATATTGATGAAACATTTTCATATAATATTGCTATGAATGATATGAGTGACAATAAGGATCAAGAACCAATGATTAGTGATGATTTTCAACAAAGAAATTATTAGCAAAAATGGAAAGATGCAATAGAAGCATAAATAAATTTTCTTGCTAAACAAAAGGTTTGTGGACCTATAGTTCACTCACTTGAGTGTGTAAAATCGTTAGGTACCAATGGACTTTTGCGCAAAAACAAAATAAGAATAGTGAAATTGTTAGATACACAACATGGTTAGTTGCTCAAATTTTTTTACAAAGACCTAATATTGATTTTTGAAGAGACATATTCACTAGTTTTGGGTGCAACAACATTTCGATATTTGATTAATCTACTTGTACAAGAAGGTATGCATTTACATCTAATGGATGATTTTAAAACCTATTTGTACGATTCTTTTGAGAATGATATTTATATGAAACTTCTTGAAGGATTTAATTTGGCTAACAAGGAAAGTTTTGAAAAGGATTATTTAATAAAAGTAAACAAGTCCCTTTATGGATTATAGCAATCAGAACATGTGGTATAACTATCTTAGTGAATACCTTTTAAAAGAAGGATATTTTTCCTTATATTTATATGAAAAGATTCGAATATGAATTCGTCATAATTGTTGTTTACGTAGATGACATATTACAAAGGCAATTGATTGCTTAAACAAAGAATTTGAGATGAAGGATATTGGAAATACTAAGTTTATTTTGGGATTATATAAATGGACAAGTCACGTTCTTTATGCACTCTATTGGTTGTGAGGTCGTTAGATGTTGATAAAAGTCTTTTTAGACCTCAAAACAAATATGAAGAACTTTTCGGTTCAAAAGTACAATATATTAGTGTTATAGGAGCACTAATGTATCTTGCGAATTATACTCAACCTGATATAACATTTGCTATAAATTTGTTAAGCAATATATAGTTCTTCACCTACAAAAGACATTGAACTGAAGTAAAACATATACTTCATTATCATAAAGGTACTATGAATATGGACTTACTTTATCAAAATGATTCAAAATTAAATCTAATGGGTGATGCATGTGTATGTTATTTATCAAATCCTCACAATTGTTGATCATAAACAAAATATTTGTTCACATGTGGTTAGTCTTGTCAAAACAGGTCATCAAGCCCAACTTGGCCCGAGCCACCACGAGTTGACCATTTAATGAGTCAACCTAACCTGACTAATTTATTAGCAAGCAGAAAAAATTTGAACACGGCCCGACCCATCACGGGTTGGTAAGTTAAACGGGTTAGTTCACTAACTCACTTAATTACAAGTTTTTTCAATTAAAAAAAATAACAATTTTTTTTAATTCAAATTTAAATAATTATAAAATGATGTTAAACTTCAAAATTAATTTAAAATAAAAAATTAACATACAACTCAAATATAATTCAAAAGCAAACTCATAAAGAGAATAAATAAGTTTATAATGTTGATAATTTTTGTGTCACTTATTCATTTATAAAATTAGAGTCTTAAATGGATAAATTTATAATATGTTGCTCTTTGAAACATCTTTTTCTTTATTCACATTTACAATACAATAAAAAATGTTAACTAATAATATGAAACACTAAATAATAAATAATTAAATTAAACTAGGTAGGTTGGTGAGCCAACCCGACTCACACTAGTACAAAAATAACGGATAACGTCACGCGTTTAACGTCCAACCATTGAATAGTCAACGTTATTAAATACAATTATTAAATGTTGTTTAGAATTGTAATTCAACTTAAAAGGATATAAAACATTGAATACCACAACGTTAGACGTCAAAAGGTTAATGAATTCAATAAAAATTTGAGCGGGAGATTGAAATTCATTTACTTTGTCTTAGCGCGCAAGACCCTCTTCTCTTCTCTTTTCATCTCAAACTTTTCTCGAACGAAGTTTAACGACCATCACATGCAATGTTTCTTTCATTTGATACAAATGCATGTTAATTAACTACTTTTATGTATGATTTTCGTTTGTTTTGACTTATTATTTGCATGCTCTTGTCCTTCATAGGCGCATTCTGCTTTCTTTGTCACTGGTGACGACACTTTATTTCGACGAACCCACATTTTGAAGGTTAGTTTTCTTGAAGAACTTATTTGTTGAACTTGTTGTTATTGTTTGATTGAACTTGTTTGTCGTTGGTTATTGTTGTTTGTTGTTGATACTACACTACACATTCATAGTTCTTGCTTTATAAAATACTAAAATCTAAAATTTGTTGCTTTTATGCTTTTTAGGTTTCGTAGAGTTGTAAAAAAAATGATCACAATCAATTAAAAAAAACTTGATTAACGTCATATATTAACAAAATTCGACCTTAAATTAATGTCGTATATTAAAAATTTTGACCTTAATTTAACATCGAATTTTTTAAATTCGACATCAATATCGAATTTTTTAAATTCGACGTCAATTTAACATATCCTGATATGACGTCGTTCGTGAATTCGTCTTTAGAAGCAAAAAGTATTCGATGTTGTACGTGATTTTTGTACTAGTATCACCACGGGTTCAACCCAGGTGAGTCAGGTTGAAAATTGGTCCACATAAAAAAAATTCATTTTTTTCAAACTCAACCCAGCCCGAACCTGTAATGGGTCGGGTTGACCCCGCGGGTTGTAACTCATTTTGACAACACTACATGTGGTGGCATAATGATTTCATGGAGGTTTGTGAAACAAATGATAACAACAACATTATCAATCATGCATAATTTTAGCATTACATAAGATAAGTTGTGAATGTTTGGTTAAGGTCTATAACTCAACATGTGCAACAAATTTATGGTCTATCCTCGTTAAAAATGGATTCAACAACCATATATGATATATTTACAAAATTTTTCCCAAAAAGAACTTTTGAGCAATTAATTCACAAGATTGCACTTCATCTTAATTATGGAGAGTTTTCATGAAAAGGAAAAATAGAATATATGATGGACAATATTGTATTGAAAAACAAATAATGATGTACTCTTTTTCCTCGAAGAATTTTTTCTAATAAGGTTTTAATGAGACACATTTTCGTATCTATGGATAACCAAAAGAGAGTATTATGAATTAATGATTGTCTATTTTCTATATATTTACTCATGATTGATTGATTCATTTGATATAATTACTTATATGATTTATTACTCTTTATGAGATTTAAATATTTGTATTAATTATTTGATTTGTATGCTTTGGGTTAACTATTAATAATAATACACACAGAAATGATCCTCATTCTATTTTATGCTCTCCTCTTCCTCTCTTCTCTTTTTTTATCTATTATCAGCTTTATTTTATAACAAATAAGAAAAAAATATTATTTTTTATCATTAAAAGGGAAGAAGTAAACACACAATACGTAACACATATATTTTTACTAATATTGATAAACTATTTTACTTTTTTATATTAATAATAAAGGGATAAAATATGTATACCAACAAATGGTTACCAAATAGTTAATAAAACTAACTATATATATATATATATATATATATATATATATATATATATATATATATATATATATATATATATATATATATATATATATCTATTATCTATTAATAAGTAGTAAAAAGATACATGTTAGATGTTAGGGTACAAGTGTATTTACATTTTTGCTATGATAAAAATATAAAATTGTAATTATAACAATACATGTGAATGATTTTTACAATTTTATTATAAACAATTTTTATTTATCCTATACATATTATTTTATTATAATTAATTATTTTAGTTCTAAAAAATAGTTAAGTTTAAAAGAATGATCAAATTAAAAAATAACAGTTAATTTCTTTTTTTTAAAAAAAAAAACTATCACTAAAAAGGATAAAACGGTTATTATTTAAATTTTAAATAACGGTCACCTATTAAAAAATAAAATTTAAAAAAGATTAATATATACAGTAAATCCTTTTATATAGATAATATAAATTATAAATAATACGATAGTCAATAATTCCTCCCTAATAAAGCTCAAAACTTTTATGAAATGGAATTCCATTCTAACTAATAATTATTGTTATTTCAGAAGATTCCGTTAAAGAAGAATCAAGAACTTAGAACTTCTCCCTTTTTTTTCAGACTCTTTATTCTTAGGAATACCGTATTGGAATTATTTAATCAAACTAATTTTTCTTTTTGTGTGATAAAAAAAGTACTATCAGAAATTTTAATTTTGACTATTATGAAGTTTAAAATAATTGAACTTTACAAAAAAAATATTTTTAAATAATATATATCACTATTAATAAAATTACATATATATTTAATTATCCGAACTATAATAAAATAAGATAAATTAAATTATTTGTATTAAAGCTATACTTTACTATTTTATTATATTAATAATAAAATATATCATTATTATTTATCTTATTAATATGTAATAATTTTACATACCACTTTAATAATATTATTTGATTAATTCTTTATGGTTTAAGTGGAGGATGGTTTTTCAGTTCTACATAGCATGTCTTAAACTTTTTTTTTTAATTTTATCAATTAATAAAACGATTTTTTTAACTCATTTCTTATTACATTAATTAAGAATGGTAGTTGTTTAAATTTTGATAAGATTAATGATCTTGCTAATTAATATTCACTAAATCAATACAGTTTAATGTGGTTCTTTCTTAATAATGGAAGAGTTGAGATAAGTTTTATTATTCAATACTCATTTCCAATGAAAATCCATCTTCATAGTATAACACACTTTTATTCTCTTCATCTCTATGAATAGATACTCATGTTCATATATGCTTTCTTACTATTTTATTATTAACTAATTAAATTTTTAAAAAATAAAAATTCATGCAAAAGGAAACATGATATTTTAAAATATTCAATATCAAATGACATATTATAATTTTTTTAATATCAAATATTTACAAATAAATTATATATATATATATATATATATATATATATATATATATAATTAGAATACCAAGTAAAATTTCATCAGAACCAAAATATTTATTATTATATTTATTAATATTATAAATGTTATAGAAACAAAGTTGATAAAACTAAAAAATATTTAAAAAATACAAGCATCCAAGTTTAAAATTATTTTAAATGTTTCTTAATTTCCTATCTCTAAATTCTAATGATTTTTCTCTTATACACTAATAAAAATTATAATACATCATTTAAACGAAATTACATAAAAAAAAATATTAAACCAATAATAATTGAAATTTAACATAAATCTTTCATTTTCAATTTCAACTTCAACTTACATTAAATAGTGATAATAAATAAGATTTGTGACAATCACATTAAATATAAAATGTCTTTATACAATTATTATGATAAAATTATACTTATGATAATGAGTTAAAAATTAAAAATAATTATATACAAATCATCAAAACATTATTGTACAAGATAAAAATAACCAACAAATAAATATATAAAAAAGAAGTAATGATTTTACCCCTTTGAAAATTTTTGGTGTATTAACTTTTTCAACCTCTTAAGTATTTTAGTAAATAACAAGTAAAGGAAATAGAACAAGATACATAACATTTTATACTCTAACGAGTTTACATCCAATCAATTTTTATATAACCTCTAACAAACAAGGAAATTTACTATGAGAATGCAAAGATTATATAAATTACAAGATTACTTATGTAATCTTAACCTCTAACAAACAAGAAAAGTTTTTTATGGTGATGATACACACAATCACCCTAAGACTTCGCTTACACAAAAAGTATAATTAATAAGCAATGTTTACAACAAGAGTAAAAAATGAAAACACCTTAAAATGTGAATTTTACACAGGAAACTAGAATTTGTCACTCTTTAGTTACATTCAACCATACGTGAATGCATTTGGTCTTGATTTTAGCAAATTGATGTTCTTTGTCTTCCAAGAATGCTTGGTTGTCTTTCTTCTTTCCCAAATTTATGTTCTAAATGTATGTGTTGTGTCCAAGAAATGAAATCAAACCCATTTATATAAAAAAAACATAATACTTACAATTTTAATCGATTAGAGAAATAAAGTAATTGATTAAAATAGAGAGCTAACTTTTCTTGACTTGCATATTAACAGATTTAACAATCAATTAAGAATTTAGTAATTGATTAAAACAGAGGGAGAGAGAGAGAGAGAGAGAGAGAGAGGCGTTGTTCCCTAATCCTCCATTGCAAACCGCCGTTTCCCAATCTCCAGTGTAGGTTTCTCTTCAAACCCTCATTCTCCAATCTTCCATTGTCGTCGCTCTTCAGTCGCGGTCCTCTATTGGAGGGGGCTGCCGTGGAGGTAAGTTGTAAATTGTGATTGTTGCAACGTTGTTAAATGTGAATTTTATCATCTTTCTGGTTTTATTAGTTGCTTATTTTGTGTTTTGATACGGTCTCTGTAATCCAATGTGTGTTTGATTGTGTTGAGTTGAAGTTGATATGATATAGTTATAGATAAGTTAAATACTATGGTAGATTTCCAGTAGCTTTGCTTTGAAACCGCCATCAGATCCCTTTGATTTGGTTATTGGAAAATGTATGTTTAAGGGAAACTTTATTGCTAGCTTTCCCAATCCTGTCATGTACAATTTAGGAATCACCAAAACTACAACCATGATTTCCAACTCTGTGGCTCATAATTTGAGTACTGCAAACCCAAATGACTTTTTTTAATGTTGGTGCTGGGAACTTGAATAGCTCCAGATGGAGTGCAAACATAACACTTGTGCTCACAACTTGGTGGAATTCACCTTATCTTCCTCACTGCTATGTTGTATGT
Source organism: Vigna nakashimae (assembly GCA_034642375.1). Classification (NCBI taxonomy): domain Eukaryota; kingdom Viridiplantae; phylum Streptophyta; class Magnoliopsida; order Fabales; family Fabaceae; genus Vigna; species Vigna nakashimae. The sequence goes on along the minus strand of CM067764.1, from coordinate 11,425,491 downwards.
TTTTTCCATAGAATCCAACATAACTTTCTTTTATAAAATTAGACCCTTTAACAAAGGAAAATAAACACATTAGTACTACGAAGTCTGAAATCATAATGATCTCTTTATATGCAAAACAATATTCTTTTGTTGTAATTGAAAATCTTATAAACATATATGCCACTGCCACACAAATTTAAGACAAGTACTTAATCATTTCTCATACCTGAAACTAGCATCCACTTATAAAACTCTAAAATGGGATAAGGGTGACAAACCTTTTTTGACTCTATAGTATTTTGTGGTGAGGACATTGGTCCTAGTGCCCTAAGAGTAGTTTGTTTCACCTTAAGTAGCATAAGTTTCACCTTCTTTTGACACCTCACTAGGTACTCTAAGAGTAGTCTGTTTTCCACTCCCTTTCACCCTTAAGCCAAGCCAAGCTCACAAAAATCAGTGTTCTGTCTCTTGTTTAATGCACTCAGATTAGACAAAATGGAATTTTCAGCACTTGAAATATAGTGCAAAATTCTCTTTAGGCCAAAGGTATTTTGACTTCATGTCCATCCACTCAAATCCATTTGTCTTAACTGTTTCAAGGCATCTTCACTCCACTAACAAATTTTTTTTGGATGATATACACTCAATCTTACCATCACTCAATTATTTGGCTATAGGAGTTGCCAATTTTCACACTTTTGCATTCTGGATAACACACTTGAATTCTAAGATTCTTGTTCCTCTCCATTTCCTAAGATGCTACCCTTGTAGGGAAGGGTTGTGCAACTTGAGTTCTCCAATTAGAATTCACAACACCCTTGAAATGAGCCAAAACAATCACCAAACAGATTAGTTAACTTCACCAGATTTTGCACAAGATATTGGTTTTAAAATTGACACTTAGCAAGCCAAAAAATCTTTAAAGCAATGAAAAAGGGTAAGAAATGAAGAGGCACACAATTAGATCCTAGGAATGGTTCTAGAGCAGATTAGGTAAAGCAAGAAAATTGGTTGGTGAATTGGCTTAAAATTGGTGTTAAGAGCAACTGAATTAGTGAAATTTTATTTTGGAAGCATTTAGCCTCTACTGGCAGTTTGCACAAGTCATATTTGGTAAAACAAAATTGGTCAAATAATCAAATTCAGAATCTAAACTTGTTTATGCAAATTGGCGAATTAAACCACCATTTGTTTAGCACTATATGGGTTTAAGTTGCAGATTTTTGGTATTGAAAGTTTGTTGTGATTAATGCATCAATTTTAGTCTCAATTTGGTAGCAAAAGCTTGGTTCAATTGATTAAAAAGACATGCCCTATTCAAGAATATAGAATAATCAAGTGATAGAAAGCATATAGAACCTTGAAATCCGTATTAGAGGCCATGAAAATCAAAAGCTCAAAATCTGAAATTCTTTGAGGCATTTCATCAAACACCTTTAAAAATATCAAACAGTTTGCATCTGGAATGAATTTTGAACTGTGATTTTGGTTTTTCTTGTTTTCTTAATCTGTTTTAGAGCCTTTATTAAGTTCCTTTTGAGTGGTTGTTGTTATTCCATCTCTGTTCCATTTGAATTCCTCATTATTGGCTTCTAACTTGTCAACATTCAAAGAAATTGGTTTGTTGAATTTTGGTGCAGTATGATAAATCTGTTTGGTGATGTTTGATTTGGTTTTTGGTGGTTTGTGACATCTGGTGCACTGTGTAGGTTTGCTGTTCACACCTTTATTTCTTTGAAACTTGATTTTGGTGGTATAATGGTGTATTTTACTGCATATTTGGCAATAACAAGGGTTGATTTTCGGTTTATGCTTTTTCTGTGCTATTGGAAAGCTTGAACAAGTTTAAATTGGTGTTTGAAAGTTGGTAGTATTGTTCATTTGGTCATAGTTTGTGTTATATGAAGACTTCCGTTGTAAACCATTACTTTTTGAGTTAAAATGGAAGTGGAGTAGTGATTTTGAGTTGCAAGTTATTTATAATTCATTTTAGAGTATAAACACAATTAAAATCATCAAACAAAGTTGCTTGAACATTCAGTTGTGTGTTTAAATCACTTCTATACGTTTTTTAGTATGAAACCACCAAACTATAGGGACATTCTCTACTGCAAAATTTATTTTCCAGCTACTGTTTGATTATTTTGTTTGCCCAAATTCAATTGTGGATTATTAAATTAATGTAATGAAATGTAATGAATAAACCGAAATACACTTTTATTTAATGTGTTAGGGTGAGTTTTTAAAGGAGTTATAATTGTGGCTAGAAGGGGAGGAAGAGAGTGTACAGAGAAGACTTGAGCAGGAAAGAAAAGGAAAGGCGAAGGTATGGTGACCTAAACTGAAATTGCATGATTGTATGTGCTATGTTCTATTATTTACATTCTTGTCTCATGAATTTTATCTTGTTCTAAAATGTTGTGAATGTTGAGTTTCAATGTCAAGTTATGTTGATTGGAGTTTTATGATGTTGTATACATTGAGTTTTGTCAAACTTGTGAATGGTTTGAAATGTTACCAATAAGGAGTATTGGTAAATCTTTAAGAAAATTGTTTTGATGATGCTGCAAGAAGTTTTAGTTGAAGAAGATATTCGAATTATTTAAAAGCAATTTGTAGAAATTAAATATAGTAGGAAAGTCTTGTAAACTTTGTAAAACTTGCATTTTTAACTGAAATAATCGATTATCACAAAGTCATCTAGGAATTATCGATTATCACCTCATATAATCAATTATCACATTTTTTTAAAAACCTATAACGGACTTGAATAATCGATTATCACTTACAATAATCGATTATTCGTGGCAGTTGGGACTTAACCTTAGATATTCAGAACAATTGGCTATATATTGGGTTTCTGTGATGTTCAAAAAGAGAACAGTTGAACAGAAGCTCTTGCAGAATACTGTTTGTCAGAGGAAGTTCTCAGAAGCTATAGTTCAAGTTCCCTTGCTTGGTCTCATGAACAGGAGGGGCTCGCATTTCGTGTGTCGATAGTCGGACTAAGCTCTCTTTGAGTTAGCAAGGTGCTCTGCCTGGTCTCGTGAATAGGAGAAGCTCGTGTTTTGTTTGTTGATAGTCAGAACGGTTCTCTTCAAGTTGGCAGAGTGTTCTTCTTCCGGTTCGTTCGTCGAAGGAAGGTTTATTTATCTGTTTTATTCACTATTTGTTGTAATCTGTGAAACATCTTTTTAGTGGAACTGTTAATCACTTTTTATAGTGATTAACGACTGGATGTAGATTTTGTTGAATCGAACCAGTATAAAAATTACTCGTGTGATTTTCTATTCCCTACATTTTTTATCTTTTACGCATATCAATTGTTCGATAAATTTTCTGAAAGAAAATTGATTTTCTAAAAACAGACCAATTTATTTTAAAAAGGTGACCAAACACGCTTTCTGCTACTCTAAGCTTTATTCCGCTGCGTTACACTCTGTCTGGTACCAATCATCATGAAACTGATTGACAAATACGTAAGAGGTTTTAGACTTAGAACCTAGTATGCAAACCTAAAAGCCCGAAAAGGTCTACTAGAAATGCACTACAATGGTCAAAATTTGCAAATAATACTAAACTAGCCTAAGAAACAACAAAGAAACTGTCGTAACAAGTTTAGAATGGTAAAACCTATCTAATTAGAAACTCACACTACAAAAACAACCTAGAACTCAAATATTGGCTATAGGAGTTGCCAATTTTACATTTTTCCTTGTTGGACAGGTCTTTGAATTCATAAATTGTGCTCCTTGTCCACTTCCTAAGATGCCACAAAGTCACAACACCACAATTTCATACAAAAATGTGCACCAAAGCACATAAAAAACTACACCAGAATTTGTCATTAGACAACACCAAAATATGACTTCAATTGGACAATTTTAACATGCCAAAAAGCTTAAAAGCAATACAAATAATTGCCAATTTACCTAAACTAGAATACTTTTAAGTAATGTAAACATCCTAACAAGTCTAAAGTATTGAAATCAAGTTAGCAAAGTAGTGAAATGCAAAGAATAACCTAAATATTTGAGTATTTAGGTTCTAAAAAGTGTATTTAAAAGGTGAGAATTTGCCAATTTACCTAAACTAGCATAGTTTTTTAAGTAATGTAAACATCCTAACAAGTTTAAAGTATTGAAATCAAGATAGGAAAGTAGTGAAATGCAAAGAATAACCTAAAACTCAAAGTTTGAGTATTTAGGTTCTAAAAAGTGTACTTAAAAGGTGAGAATTTGCCAATTTACCTAAGCTAGCATAGTTTTAAGTAATGTAAACATCTAACATATCTAAAGTAGTGAAATGAACCTAGGAAATTATTCAAAAGCAAAGAATTTGGTACAACTCAAAATTTGAGTAGTTGGAACCTAAAAAGTGTACTTACAAGGTGAGAATTTGCAACCTAACCTAATGTACACTTATTTTAAGTAATGTGAACATCCTAACATGTCTAAACTAGTGGAATGAAGCTAGGAAACTTGTCATAAGCAAAGAATAACCTAAAACTCAAAGTTTGAGTGTTTAACACCTAAAAAGTGTGTTCAAAGGGTGATAAATTGCAAATAGACCTAATGTAGAATAATTTTAACTGATGTGAACATCCTAACATGTCTAAGGTATTGAAATGAATCTAGGAAACTATTCAAAACCAAAGAATTAGGTACAACTCAAGATTTGAGTAGTTGGAACCTAAAAAAGTGCATTTACAAGATGAGAATTTGCAACCTGACCTAATGTACACTTATTTTAAGTAATGTGAACATCCTAACATGTATAAACTAGTGGACTGAAGCTAGGAAAGTTGTCAAAAGCAAAAAATAACCTAAAACTCAAAGTTTAAGTATTTAACACCTAAAAAGTTTGTTCAAAGGGTGATAAATTGCAAATAGACCTAATGTAGAATAATTTTAACTAATGTGAACATCCTAACATGTCTAAAGTAGTGAAATGAACATGGAAAACTATTTAAAACCAAAGCATTAGGTACAACTCAAAATTTGAGTATTTGGAACCTAAAAAAGTGTACTTACAAGGTGAGAATTTGCAACCTGACCTAATGTACACTTATTTTAAGTAATGTGAATATCCTAACATGTCTACACTAGTGGAATGAAGCTAGGAAACTTGTCAAAAGCAAAGAATAACCGAAAACTCAAAGTTTGAGTATTTAGCACCTAAAAAGTGTGTTCAAAAGGTGATAAATTGCAAATAGACCTAAGGTAGACTAATTTTAACTAATGTGAACATCCTAACATGTCTAAAGTAGTGAAATAAACATGGGAAACTATTTAAAACCAAAGAATTAGGTACAACTCAAAATTTGAGTAGTTGGAACCTAAAAAAGTGTACTTACAAGGTGAGAATTTGCAACCTGACCTAATGTACACTTATTTTAAGTAATGTGAATATCCTAACATGTCTACACTAGTGGAATGAAGCTAGGAAACTTGTCAAAAGCAAAGAATAACCGAAAACTCAAAGTTTGAGTATTTAGCACCTAAAAAGTGTGTTCAAAGGGTGATAAATTGCAAATAGACCTAAGGTAGACTAATTTTAACTAATGTGAACATCCTAACATGTCTAAAGTAGTGAAATGAACCTAGGAAACTATTCAAAACCAAAGAATTAGGTACAACTAAAAAAGTCGTTAGTTTTGATCTATAGTTGTTGTGTGATCTTGAATGCCAAACCACCAATTTTTTCATTTGTGTTTCTGTTTGGCATTTAGACCATGGCTGAGCATCTTGCAATTTTATATCCTTGCAGAAATTTGTTATCAAACCTGCAGCCTACCAGGGATTGGTCTATTGATTGTGATTGTGTAGCTGGTTCTTCACTAAATTTGGTTTGTCACTAGATACTTTTATGGTTATTTGATTGCCTAAATTATGTTAATATGTATTATATATCCATGCTTTTATAGATATTTGATTGCCTAAATTATGTTGATGTATATATTGTATGTTCATGAATATTGTATTTCATTTATTAGGCTACAGCTTGATTAAGTTAAGTAGTCATTTAAAATCCTATGGTACTACACACATTCTCAATGCAATGAGAAGGGTAAAAGTACTATAAACACTTAGAAACTACAAAATATTTGGAAGTACTCTATAAAAGAGAACTTTAGTAGTAATAAGTTGTCTCCCCCAACTTTAATACACAACCCCTTAGGATGTCTAAGGCATTTCAATACTGAGGACTTCTCTTTGCATATACTTATTGTATGCTTATGACAGTAGTGTTCAAATTGCCTTCCATGTTCAACTTAAGTAGTAATAGGTTTATTACTTATGTCACATGGAGTGTTACTGTTTTGGCTAAGTTTTTCTTTGTTTGGCTTGTCACAGAACATGGCCCATTTTCCCAACCACCGTGGGTGGATGTACGACCGTTGTTATAGTGGAAGGAGAGGTTTAAAGGAAGCTTTTGTCATCGGAGTTGAAGAGTTTGTCTAGACGGCTCGACAATATCAATATTATGCTCTTGATGGAGGGATTCGATGCCCCTGCATTAAGTGCGAATGTACTAGGATTTTGAAAGATGAAGTCGTCAAAGTTCATCTATACCAAAGAGGGTTCATGGCTAATTACACGGTTTGGACATTTCATGGTGAAGAAAATCCTTCAACCTCCACTGCAGCTAAAAATCAGCTTGAATCAGGTTCAAATACTATTGTACATACATATGAGATAGATCAATTTTCCTATATGCAAGAGATGGTTGACAATGATCTTCGTCGACATGCTGAACAAGAAGCAAATGATAGTCATGATGAAGAGTCTCCAAATGAAACCACTCAGAGGTTTTACAATTTAATGGCAGAGGCAAATCTACCTGTATTTGAAGGTTCATCTGAGTCAAAATTGTCAGTGTGCATTAGACTCATGGCTGGTAAATCTAATTGGAACATTCTAATCAAGCAGTGGACTTCTATACAAAATTGATGTTAGATTTGACACCACCAAACAATTCTATGCCGAAGAATTATTATCAAGCCAAAAGATGTGTTTCAAAGCTGGGATTGGAAGCGAAAAAGATTGATTGTTGTGTTAATGGTTGTATGTTATTCTATGACAATGAAAGTGGCAAAAATGATGCATTGTTGGTTGAATGCATGTTTTGTGACTCACCTCGATATCATACGATGCATGCTGCATGGAGGCAAAAAAACCAATTCCCTCAAAGTTCATGTTCTACTTGCCTATAATTCCAAGATTACAAAGAATGTTTATTTTAATGCAAACATCAAAACACATGACATGGCATGATGGTAACAAAACTGAAGGATTTTTGCGTCATCCTTCTGATGGTGAAGCTTGGAAGCACTTCAATTGTAAACATACAAAACTGATGGATTTTTGCGTCATCCTTCTGATGGTGAAGCTTGGAAGCACTTCAATCGTAAACATCCATCCTTTGCTAGTGAAGAAAAGAAGAAGAAGAAGAAGAAGAAGAAGAAGAAGAAGAAGAAGATGAAGATGAAGATGAAGATGAAGATGTAAATATCATCTTAAATCTTTCGAGACTGTCACACCATCTACTGATTCAGTTGGTGATGGTAAAGGTGTTGACCCGCCCCTCCATGATCGACCATGGATTGAGCCATATGGTAAAAGGTAAGATTTTAATCCCTTTTTTAACCATTTTGATGTTTAAAGATTGCCTTAATTCAAATGACTTTTATTATGCAGGTTTATTCCATCCAGGGTTGCTTCCCAGACCATCACACGATCAATTAAGCAACAACTTTTAAGTCCATGGCCTTCTTGGAGAACAATATCTAAATAAGACAGAAAGCCATTCTGGCAACGTTTCCAGATGAGCAACCCATTAAACTAATTGTCATTTTTATTTTAGTATGTTCATTAATCAATGTTTTTTTTTAATGTTACAAATGGAGGTGCAGTGGAAACCTGAACATGAAACACAGATACAAAGAAATTTCCACATGAAAGCATCTGGTCGACTATCAGAGATGTTTAGGGATGCTCGCAATGCAAGAGAGCGCCCTTACTGTTTGGGTGAGCACATTTGGAACTCTTTACTAGCTCATTGGAATTCAGTAGAGTTTCAGAATAAGTGTGCCAAAGCCTAGAGGAACAGAGCTTCTGAAAAGGGTGGCACCCTACATTCTGGTGGGTCGATCACGATTCATGAGCATGCCATTCGTATGGTAAACTTTCATTACTTTTCTGTTTTTTTCATATATAACTTATGTATTTTCTATTTCATATGTACACTTCTAACTCTAAATTATGTTACAGGCACAAGCTCTGAGACGGGCGGTCCATGTTGATGAGGTCTTTGCACAGACTCATGTTCGGAAGGGCACTATTGAATTCGTTGATGAAAGATCTTGGAAAACTCATGTGACAAAATAACACTATTACTATTAGTAATTTTTCATTTATGTTATTCTATCATTCCCTAACATTGCTTTTAATGTTTGAACAGGAAGAATTTTCTATGAGACTTTCACATGTTAGATCTGAACATGGGTCAGCTCATGTACCGGATGATGCGAGTAATGCAGAAGATGACATCTGTTGGACAGAGTGCTGGGTCGACATCGTTGTTAGGAAGAAAAAGGGACGAGTGTAAGGTGCAGGACAACTTGCTGCAAACTATACAACATCGAGAGGAGGTGCTCTGAAGCACCAACCTTCTTCCACCACTACTGTTGACGAGGCCGTTGTCCGCCTCACACAAGCATTGGAGCAACGTGACCAGAAAATCACTGACTTGAGAGCAGAGTTTATAAACTTTAAGACCGTGGTCATGAGAGTGTTTCTTGAAACTTCACAGGATCAATTCATTATCCCTCCGATCCAGCCACGACCCTTCCCGTCACTTGTCGTCCCTCGACAGCCCACATTAGTCCAGGTCTCATCAGTCCAATCCTCATCAATCCAACCGACATCAATCCAACCCACACTAGTCCAGCCATCTACAGAGGAACAGGATGATGAAGATCATTTTGATGATAACTATGTAGATTATTAGTTTTATTTTGTTATTGAACATAGTTGTTATAGAAACATTTGGATATTAGAACATTTGGATTTTAGATCATTTGGATGTTAGATCAATTAGATGATTTGGATGTTAGAAGATTATGTTAGATTGTTTTATGTTTCATTTATAAATACATGTTCTATTGATGATTGGATGATTCAGATGTTATATTGTTTTTCTGATTAATGATTGGATGATTGAGATGCACATTATGCAGGTTTGTATGTGGTTGGAAAATGTTATGCAGTTTTGTTTGTGCGATGAACAATTTATGCAGGTTTGTTTAGTTGGATAAGAAATACAATTGTGCGTGAGATTTGATTGGAACTTACCGAAGACTTTAACGAAGGGTGCAAGCCTTCGGTAATTACCCACGGTCTCTTGTCCTTTGGTAATTAACGAAGGCCACTATCCTTCGGTAATTACCAATGGCTTCTACCCTTTGGTTATTACCGAAGGCCAAAACCCATCGATAAATGTTAACAAGAGATTTATCGACGGTGTCACGACCGTCGCTAAGTCGTCGGTAAATGGACATTACCGACGGCATCTGGCTGTTACCAAAGGATTATAGCCGTCAATAATGCCTTTCTTTTTTATATAATCTTAGTTGTCTTAATGGGTTAACATACTTATATAATCAATTAAAACAAAGCTAAATTACAAAATTCAAATATGAAGGATATTAATCGATTTGGTTATTTTCATAATCGATTAATAATATCTATAAGATGTTTCCTTTTAAAATCTAGTTTTCTTCTCATTCGAAAGATACAAATTTTCATATGTAAACACTAATTGTGTAAGAAAAAATAATTCTAGATTTATTGAAGAGAACAACAATTGAATTTATATAAAATTTATCAAGAAACTATTGAGATGAATTTGATTCTAGTAACTCTTACTTGACATAGGACTGATACGTAACATTTACATTCTCATTCTTTTTACATTTTACATTTCTTTCATTCTTTTTACTTTTTACATTTTTTTTTCATTCTTTGATTTATGTTCACCATGTAGGAAATAATCTTGATGTAATTGTGTAAAACATTTCGTCTAAAATATTAGTTCTTGATATTCTATGGTCTGGAATTATTGAGATGTACTTGTCATTGTGTGAACTCTTTTATTATAGTGAAAATCTTCCAAACTCAAATTACTTGAAAAGAAAAAAGATATAAATTCAAGTTGAATTGAATATAAAAATTATGTGTTGTTTTCATCTTTTATTAATCTTATGTTTCCTTTATGATTTAAAAAACATATAAAAATTCAACATCTCAATAAAAATTAAAAAAAGTATAATTTTTTTAAACCAATTCATTACTTCTTGATTAAAAAATATTAACTATTAATGTTTTTTTTATAAATGTAAGTTATTCAAAGTTAGCTTATTAAAATAAAATATTAATAAAATTTGTAAATATCTACGGTTAAATAATGTTATTTTAGATTAATTTCTTTTACAAGAAAATAGAAAGCCTTGTACCAAATTTTGAAATTCAAAATATCTAAATAAATATCTGAAAATTTATCAATATATTTAAATTTAGTATCTATCATTATTTTGGTTTATAAATAGTGTCAAGAATGTTTTAAAGTCACAATTTTATGATATTTCAAGCGATAGATATGTATTTAAAAATTAGTTACTATAAAATGTAAATTTTTTATATATTTTTAATGTATATAATGATAATATTTTAGCAAATAGATAATTAGAAGTATAATTAAGTTTATGAACTTATTATTTCATTACTTTAACATAATTTTTAATATAAATAAAATATGTAACATCTCAAAATATAGTATGAACTATAGTAGAGAGTCATCATATACATGATAGGGTAGAACAATTATCCAATTAAAACATACCGTGTTAACTTTGCAGTTATCCAAAAACAACTAAATTAAAAACTTTATATACAAACTAAAGGATAATCAAAACTATATACAAGGTTATACTATACTAACTACTTTGCAGCATTACTTCCATCCAATGTTTGCTCCAGAGACACCTTTTCTTCCGCTGCTCACACCCAAAGGGTAATCATTGCAGAAGAAGAACACCAAAACATACAAAATACAAGCACACAACAGGATAAGCTAGTTTAAACAAAGATTAATCTCATACTAATTTACTAACCTTCACACAATCATACTATTCATTCACATCACATAAACTCTTCACATATAACACCACACTGACTTTGACTGTCCAAACTTAGTCGTGCACTCGTGGTGGCTTCTATTGCTTTGCAAAGTCATTGTCAATGGGTTTCACCCTACCACACTCACGAGTTAATCTGTTATCACTCATTTTGGGCCATACTGGAAGCACCCAAGACTAGGACCTCCTACTACTCCTCACGACATAGATCAATCCTCTTTATTTGAGAATGAAAGACCATTGGAGTTTCAGGATAACCCCCAAGACTAAGCTCTTGCATTCATTCTAAACTTACTTGAATCTCAACAAGAGATTGCACTTTGAATCACAACATAGGGCACCACCATGTATCCTCTCCTTGAGGATCATGGAATTACGTCCATTAACCATACTTTGAACTATACACTTTGAAATCACCAAATTTCACTTTGAAACACAACTTACATCACTAACCAATGATATTACATAATACAACTTCAACATACTTCATAAAGCATTCAATGTTTCATTTAAAACAACTTAAGATCAAAAGAAAAGTGAACTAGAACTGAACCCCTCGCACAGCGCACACATTCGCATAGCGAAACTAGAGGCTTCTTGTAGAGCATTGTGCGAATAAACCACCACTTGAATCAGACCCCAGATAGTCGCATAGCGTCCCAGCTCGCTATGCGAGAACCTCAGACAGTGGCTCATGCTCCTTAAGCACTCGCAGAGCGAAACCCATTCGTTGTTCGAATAAAAAGAATAATAGTTCCAGATCGCAACCAGGCCCATTGCGACCTGATTGACTATGTGAATCATCAAACAGAGAGAAACTCTCTTAATTCATTCGCACAATGCACCCATTCACTGTGCGAATGCCTTGGCAGATAGCATATCGCCAAGGTGACTCGCTATGTGAATCCATTCGCACGAGTCTGCATAATCTACAGAATTGTGCAACTCAACCACAACTTACCAATTCTAAACATTTTTCTCAACTTCTAACAACCCTAGATTGTTGTATATACCTAATTAGACTTGACTAAGTGATTCTAAACCTTCACAACATCAATCTAAAGTGTTTATGTACCAAATTATATTCCAAAACTACAATTCTCTCAACCTAGAGGCTCAAATCCAATTCTACCACTTTCCATAGTTTCTTGAACCACTTAAGGACTCAAATAAGTCCCAAATAACTTGTCTAAGCTATCCTAACTGACCAATACCACTTCCAACCCCAAATTCACAAATTCACTACTCCACTTCCTCAAAATGACTCTAAACCAGCACAATTCACTTCACTTTCTACCTCATCACTACCACAACAGATTACTCACAACCAGTACCTCCAACATGAACAATTACAACAATTAGATTCATCCAAAACAATTCATAATAATCATTTTACAGTATACATAATTTGACGTTCAAATAACACACAATTAAATCTACTCAAAACCTAATGTCCAACTCAATCAACACTATAACAAATATTTTATCACACACATGACATACTACTAATTAAATCAATAATCTAGCTTCCCTTACCTCAGAGATAACAGTCCAGCCCATAGAGATACTCCGACAATGCCTTGCAACGTAAGGAAACTTAACAGAAACCTACAACTCACCAATTGGTGATAGATAATAGCTCTTAGAACCTTAATTGAGCTATAAATTGAAGAAAAAAATGCTGATCACATGCAAGACAGAAACGTTGCATGCTCACAGTCCAAGAATACACGGATAAAAAGGGAAACAACTTACCAACTGAGAAACACTAAATTGATCGGTCAAGATCGCAGCCCTCAATGCCAGGATCGCCTAGGCACCTCCTGATCGTCGAACAGATAACTCAGTAGCAAGAGATGGTAGAGAGAAGTCAGAGAACTCGGAGAAATAGTGCTCTAGAGAGATGAAGTGTTCTTAGAATAATGAGACGTGTTTAATTCTATTTATATTAAAGATTATTTTAAAGTAAAATAATATGTCTCATTATTTTAAAGTAAAATAATCTGTCTCATTATTTTAATACACTTATCTGCTCTAATAATCTATTTTCTAGGTCATTACAAAATACAACATTAGATAAATGTAAATTTTGAAATTAAAATGTGATAATAAATTTGCTATCATGCTATATTTTTAATTCAATTAATCAAAGATTAATTTTATTCACAGTACTGTATTTTGTCTACAAAATTTTGTTTTTTCTAAATGATATACATGATATGTTAATGTTTTTAAGAGTGTATTAAGAATAACAAAAACAAATATTATATTTTAAAAGTTTAATTTTTAATTTTCATGAATTTTTTAAAATTTGAGTGAATACTTTTTACGTAAAATAAAAAGTTATTTTATGAAAATATAAATAAGATAAACATCTATATTTTAAATTAAAAAAATGTAAGATGATCATCATTAAGCTAAAGATAATTTTTCTTATAATTTTAAATAAATGCAAGTAGAATTGAAAAGATGAACCTGATAAAACAAAAAAGAAAAAGAGAAAAGGTGCAGATTGTGGGTCATGAAGACCATAGTCGGTTTGCGAAGTTACTGTCACATCCACTGGAAATGATAGACACTGATAAGTCATAACACGTGGAACATAAATCTCCGCATTATCTTCTCCACTTTTTAAATTGTTCATCAACAATATTCCATTAGGATAACATTACTGCTGCTAAAATCATTAAGAAATGCTAGATTTAGAAAAAAAATACATAACTGAAAAAATGCACCTTACACACTCTTCCTTATGTACCTTCTTTAAGTTCTTTTTCTTTTTCAGAAAAATAAAATCTATAATGAAGTTTTTAGTTTAGTAAAATATTATAAAATTTTATATTTCATATTTTATTTTTACACACACATACACACACACATATATATATATATATATATATATATATATATATATATATATATATATATATATATAAACTAATTAAATTATTAAGTAAAAAGTAAGAATATATAACAAAATAAGAATAACATTTCTTCATATTTTCTTCTTTTTCTTTTCCGATTAGCATTCAGAACCATAATGGAACGTTCTATTGAATTGTTGTTTTATTTGTTCTTTTTATCAGATTTCATTTTTTTCTAATTTACTGTTCTTGATTTCTGGTGTTTCTCTCCATAATTGATAATTAGAAAATACAGTTTAAAAAATGATCTTTTAAAAAAGTTTAAATTATAAGTATTTTCTACGTAAACTCATTCTCTATATTAAAAACTATTATCTTTTAGTTTAGTGTTAAATCTTATAAAATACAATATTATATTTAAGATTCCTGTTCAGGATATTAAAGTAATATACTATAAAAAGGAGGAGATTGTAATTTTGTTGAAGGATTCTCCCTACACCTCACCTTCAAAATATATTTTAATTTCAAGTATTTATTTAGCACAGTCAAGGACGATAATATTTTGGATTTTTAAAAAGTTGACTGAAACGATGTGTCAAGTATTCAACATATTATTTTCGTAATATATTATTTATTATGTGTCAGGTCTCGGAAATGATGTGCGTTCGGCGGAGTCGACGTGACAAGCGGAGAGCGCGACACTTCAGCAACGCACGTGGCGATCGCAGAGCGAGACACTTCAGCAAAGGACGCCAGGTGTTACGCTGTCAAGCCTCGGAAGTGACGAACGCAGTGGAGTCCGCGTGTCAATCGGAAAGCGTGACACTTCATTAACGAACGCCAGGTGTCAGACGTGCGCTCGGTGGAGTTTGCATGTCACTCGAAAAGTGCGACACTTCAACAACGGACGCCAAGTGTCATGCCGAGGGGAGTCGGGAATCAGTAGTGGAAAGCACGTGTCGACCAGAGAGAGGACGTTCGTTCGGCGTTGGAAGCAAAACAGGCATTCTCAGAAAAACGCTTATCTTTCTGCATGCACACTCCTTCCACGTTTATGAAGAAACCCTTTCTCTCCTCCTTCTCTCTACGACTTCTCCACCTTCTCTCTAAGAACACAACCACTTCCTCTCCTCCGATCAGTATTCTGGTACCATAGAAGGACTCACGGTGACAAGAGCTTCTAGAGAAACCGTTCAGTTTGTGAAGCTGAAATGTTGGGATTAACGAGCGTTGACAGTAGGAGAACCTGTAGTAGAGAAGTTGTGTTTCTGCGTTTGGGAACGTTTGGTAACCTTTAGAGGTAAGGGAAGCTTATTCAATTTAATTCGTATGTTTGTATTGTGCTGTATGGACGTTCTGTGAAGTTGTATGAAGCATGAATTTGTGATCTTTGATTTTTGGTATATGATTATGATTATGAGTTGATGTATGAGAAATATGAAATGTACTATGATATGAGTATTTGAAAATATGAAATTTTATGCTGAGAAATGAGTTTAATGTAAATGAAACTTTGAATATAAATTCCCTATGATAATGAACGTTTGTCATTGAACGGTCCTTGACCGTTCGTTGTTGTTAGTAAACTTCTTTGAAATTGAATTCTTTCATTTGGATAGAACCCTAGTTGAGGACGAGCGTCCTCGTGTTAAAACACTATGCTTGAACGTTCGGCCAAGCACAGTTGTATCTGGGTATCCTTGATAAACTCCCTTCTTATATATATATACGTGTAATGGTAGATTTCGCCGTTCGTAAACACTACTTCGACAGTCTCTTAGTATATTTATCAAAGTCTGTTATTTTAAGGTTATTGGTGCTCGGTCTTATACCAAGCGCTCGTACTGAGTAGTGCTCGGTCTTACACCTAGCGCTCGTATGGATAAGTGTTCGGTCTTACACCTAGCGCTCGCTCTAAATGGTGCTCGGTCTTACACTGAACGCTCGTACTAATTCTTGTAAAATTAGTCTTAATGAAATAGTGTACATCCAACTTCAGTAGAATTTTCCCTTACCACGTTCAGTCATTGACTGGCAGTGGATTTCAGTATGAGAACTATCCTAAATATGGTTCGTTAACGTCTTGAGGTGTCTATATTCAATGTATTCGGCCTAGGGCCTCCACACTTAAATTATTCTCGGAGTATTAATTTGAATTCACGAGAGTTAGTTCACTCAACTGATCTACGAAGTAAATAACGTTCGTCCTATGGAACGTGATAATACTCGGCTATTTCCGAAAGTAATCGTAACTCTGTCGTTCGTATTCTGATTGGGAACGGGCGTCTTCTTGGTCCCGTCCACAATGTTCGTCCTCGTTCTTAGTGAGGACAAGACGTTCGGTATTTGATGGTCATCACGTTGATGGTAAAAATGAATGTAGAACGATGAATAACGAATGATGAAGAAAATATGAGATGAATAGAATGTTGTGGATTTGCACGAGCGTTCCAGGGAGGAACGACTCAGGATTGAGAATTTGAGATTTGTAAAGTATGACTGTGGTTATGCTAATGCTGGCAGTTCATCCTGATGTTTCGTGAGTACTCGTCTTCACGTAGAGGAGGGTAGGTCATGTGTGGAAACGGCAGGAGGTCCCGTCCTTAGTGGTACTTGGGACGAATAGGATTAACCTCGGGTGGCAGCTGATGAGAGTATTCCAGTTATTACATCACCCGGGTGCACGAACGCCTGTAGCTACACAGATTTCATACAGTCCGGACGGTCAGTCTAGTGATAGGCTTGGTGTAATGCGTACGTTGAAATGTGCATGTGTGATGAATTGTTTACATGAATTTGTATGTTGATGCATGAATTAAATTACATAAGCTTACCCTGCGTTTTTCCTTGTGTTGTCTCGTTTTGTACGTTCGTCTTGTCGTTGCAATGATCATCCGTGTGGATGTGAGCAGAAGGAGACGAACGGTTGGAAGATGCGCTTGAAGAAGAGAGTTTGGGAGAAGTTAAGGTGACGACCGAACAGTAAGACGTTCGGCTAGTAGTATAGGCGTTTGACAGTGGTCGTTCGATCACCTTACTTTCTATGCACAACCGTTCGGCAGTTTTCTCTTGTAAACCGTTCGGTCAGTTATTTACCTATGTCGTTCGGCTTTAACTTTGTAACTCTTCTGTAAGAACGTTCGTCCTTGCATGTTCGATTTTTTTAAGACTGTACTGAATTATTATTAAATGTGATTATTCTATTATATAGTTGATGAATGTATATTAAGGATGTCACAATTATGTATTTAAGTTTTTTAATTTTTTATGAAATTGAAATAATTATTAAATTGTTTATTGAATTAAATAGTAATTATTATTTGTAAATTTTGTTAAATATTATGTTGGATTTATTTGTAATTATTTAATTATATATGTAATTGTTTTTGAAATTCGTAGCATAAAAGCGTGCACATATAAGAAACGCACTTCAAAGTGCGACAGAAACATATAAAACATATAAAATTCACTATGAAACACACTTCGAAGTACGGTTAGAAAATATTAATTGATTAGCCACTATGAAACGCACTTCGAAACAGGGTTAGAAAACATTAATTAATTAAGTTTTGATTTTTTATTAAATAAAGGGTAAAAAAATAAAATTGAAGATACATGTGCGAAGTTTAGTGTAGTAAGAATCACTCATTTTGTTGTGATTAGTCTGTTGAGACAAAGTGACCTGGAAAGAAGAAAACAAAATCATTTAATGTCTTTAATGATGGACATGATTTGATTTGGTTAGTTGGAATAGTTGGTATGAGTTGTATCCAAGTAGATAAGGGAAGAAAGAGAAATAATAAACTAAAGTTTACGCCATTGTAATTTATTGTTCGTAGAAAGAAACAATCTACAACTTACTATAAACATATTTTATTATATAAAAAAAGTTAAATTACTTTCACAATGTCCTATTTAAATAACGGATATATAAATCTATTTGATATGTAACTCAAAATTTTATATTTTCTTTAAATAATGTTCCTATAAAAAATATTAAGATATTTTATCCTAAAATAATATACATATAAAATTAAAAGTGGTTAATATTTGTATATCTATAATATAAACCTTCTTGCATTATTAGTAAATTTTGAATTATTGATATTATAATTCTTATATAGTTGAAGATGTGATTAGTAAAAGTTTTAATTTTATGATTTTTTTAATCTTTACTTTTCAAACCACTCATTCTTCTCTTTTTGGACAATATTTTTGTTTGGAAAGTGAATAAATATTGTATTTGTGAAAAATATTTCAAAAGTTAGTATTAAAAGTGAATGAAAAATTAAATTGTAATTAATGTAAATGTAAAATTTTTATTATTATATTATTTATAATATAATTTAATATTCAAATATACTAACTTGAATGAATTTATGAGTTTAATTAATGGTCCAATGATCCATTTATTTTTATTGAAATAATGTTTAATCAAATTTTGTTAAATTTTAATATTAGCGACATATTATTAGATTCAGTAAGTTGATGTGTTTTCTGTGAGATTCATGAAATATATATATATATATATATATATATATATATATATATATATATATATATTAGTAAATTTTAGTATTTTATTAGTAATAATAATTTTAATGGATAGAAAATTGTAAATTTTGGATATAAAATTATAGTAATTTTAGAAGGAGAGGTTCAAATTTTTGGTAACTTATTTAGTAAATTTTTTTAAATTGAATAGTAAAAAGTAAATAGTAAATAGTAAAAAGTAAATAGTAAAAATAAATTTTCAGCATTAAGATTCCTTAGCATGGAAGAAAGTAGTAGGTAGAAATTAGGATCAGATTTGGTGAGAAAATGATTGAAATATTATTTTTAAATAATATTAAAATAATAAATAATATTAAAATATTAATGAATAGTAAATATTTTTTACTATAAATAGCCATGGGAGGGAAGGGTATTTTGCACCAAGAAAAGAGGAATCAAGTGAGAGCTTGAGAAATAGAAAAGAAAGAGTTAGGGAGAAATTTTTAGTTGCAAGAAGAGTAGAGGTTCTGAAGGGTTTCGGGGAAACAAATTCGGAGCAGGAGATTAAGTCTGGAATAGAGGTAGGGGAGCTAACTTTTCTATGCTTTTATATTATGATTTAATATTTCTATGCTTTTATATTATGATTTAGTATTGTTTTATTACTATTCATATCTTGAAATTCTGTGTAAATACTGTTAGTGCTTACTGTATGTTTATCTATGTTGAAATTCGGTGTAAATATTGTATGCTGTTATTTTGAATCTGTAAATAAGAAATTTGTTAAAAACTAGTTGAGGAACACTTTGGCTAAGGAAAGACTTGGTACTTAAGTTGTCCATTGTGACGCACCTCTCTTTCCTGGAAGTCTACTCGACAAGTTTTTAACTTAAATCCTATTGAACAGATTATGTATTGTTAAATTATTGTGTAATATATCTTGTTGGAATATATTCAGTTTGTATGATTTTTGAAATGATTGGATTTTATTACATTTGAATTTATGCATCTGAACATGATTGTGAACTATAATGATGTTATTTATGTGGAAAGTATGTGAGTGTATGAGATATGTTAGATTCACTGTGATAATATGATGGTATATGGTTATTCATGTTTTGGGTTAAGTTTCAAGGTAATAGTATGATTCATGAACGTAATTCCATGATCCTCAAGGAGAGGATACATGGTGGTGATTTGGGGGTGTATAGAATGATTGCATGGTAGCTCAGTTTTGGGGGTCATCCTGAAACTTCAATGGTCTTTCTTCTCATGTAGAGAGGATTGAACTATGTGGTGAGGAGTAGCAGGAGGTCCTAGTCTTGGGTGCTTCCATATGATCCAAGGTGAGTGATAACGGATTAACCTCGTGACTGTGGCCAGGCGGTAGTGCCCAAGTTTCATAAGGCGGTAGTGCCAAGTTTCATAAGGTGGTAGTGCCAAGTTTCATAAGGCGGTAGTGCCAAGTTTCATAAGGCGGTAGTGCCAAGTTTCATAAGGCGGTAGTGCCAAGTTTCATAAGGCGGTAGTGC
The DNA here is from genome assembly GCA_034642375.1 of Vigna nakashimae. Lineage (NCBI taxonomy): Eukaryota > Viridiplantae > Streptophyta > Magnoliopsida > Fabales > Fabaceae > Vigna > Vigna nakashimae. The sequence goes on along the minus strand of CM067764.1, from coordinate 11,405,425 downwards.
CAAGTTTCATAAAGCCACCACGAGTGCAAGACCTGCCATAGCTCGGTAATCATTCTAGTCCGGACGAGTCAGGTTATAAAGTAACAAGTCTTGTGATGTCATTTTACCATGTGTATCAAAGTAATGGATGAGTATGTATGATGTGATTGTTGTATGATAATATGAGTATGTCTGACATAATTATTATATGAGGTTTGCATGCATGTTTTATAAATGATTGGTTGCATGTTAGTTCACCCTACTTGTTTGTGTTTGTTTTTGTTTGGGTATGTGCGATGATCGTATAATTCGTTATACGGGAGCAGATGAAGGAATGTCGTCTGAAACAATACCAAGGAAGAATGAGATTGAAGAATAAGTTAGAAGAATTCAAGTTATATTTAGGAGTTTATAGTTGAAATCTGAGTTTAAAATATATCAACTGTGAATTTTTAAGTGTGAGATTACGGGATGTTACCGTAAATGTAATGTTACAATATATAAATTATGAATTATCCAATGTAAGATATTGGGATGTTACATTTTCAATTAGAGCATTTTGGTAAACGACACTTAACTTTAATAACCGATATCTAACTATTTAATAGTCAGACACTTAATTTTAATAAGCGATATTTAACTTTAATAGTAATAATCTAATAAGTGATATCTAATTCTAATAAGCGATACCTAACCTGGTAATCTATTCATGATAAATAACACCTTTTGATAAACAATACTTGAATCTACTAAATCAACACTTAATAGGTCACATGAAAAATATAATATATCCTAATTTGTCGAAGGATAAAAATCAATGTTAATAAACAGAAGCGTAATTCTGTACGCTTCAATGTTAAATGTGGAGTGATGTGGACAATTCCATGCTTATCTTGTACATGTAGTCTCTTACAGTACAAAGTTGTCATGTGAAGCTGAGCTAGTACTATATAGAATGGTTTTGTCCAGAAATATTACAACACTTCGAACTTTTAAGAGTGGGTGAAAAGTGGTTGTGGGGGAAGAAGTCACTGTACTAATTTTATGCAAAACTTTTTACTTTTTCTTTTTTAATTTACAATGTTTCTTGGGATGACTTACCCAGGTGATTTGTGGAAGATGATTTGGAAAGAGTAATTGAATAAATTTGAGGATAATTTTGTTATTATTTTTTTAGTGGATTTGTGGGTGATTGATAGTAAATTTAGAAGGAAAGTTTTTGAGAATTAGTGTAGGATTTGATTGATGTGACAAATTTAAAAAATTTATAAATAATTTATAATGTAGTAAAATGAATTTATTTTTAAATGTACTATTTGTTTGTAATATAATTTGTAACGCTCCGGCAACTTACTCCAGGCTAAGCATGTTTAACCATGGAGTTCTTATAGGTTAGTCTACCGGGAAACAAATACATTTTAGTGATGAGTAGCCAAATCAATCCCTTTAAGCTATCATTGAACTGTATAGTCCCATACCTATACCGTTTCTAGATCCATCTCATTTCGGTGTATGTTCGATTCATCCATGTGTTCCTTCCACCGGAAACCTGTCAGGAACCACTCTTTGTTTGTGCCTCTTACACCGGCGATCACTCCCCATCCTCGTCAGTGTCCGGATGTCATATAATTTACTACCAAATAGTTTTTTATAATGGTAAAATATTATATAAAATAATAGTTATTAATATTAATATTATTATTATTATTTATTATTATTATTGTTATAGCAATAACAGGGGTGATATTGTAAAAATTATTAATTCCCTGCAAATCTCTTCTATTATGAGAAATGAAAATAAATACTCCATCCCACAATTCTATCTGCACAATCACCCGCATTTCATCTCAAACGAAAAAAAAAAAAGTTTCTCATTCCATCCTCTTAAATCTTATGTTACAGAACGAACAAACGCTTACAGACTAAAAAAATTGAGTTATTTATAAGAGGATGGAAAGTAAGATAAAAGTAATTAAAAATTTAAGGTAATTTTAATTAATATAATAATATAAATATTTGTATGATAATATATAATTTTAAAAAATTTGTAAAATAATCTGTGAAGATAATTTTATGTAAAAGATCATTTTTTAAAATATAAATTTGAGATAAAAATTTTGTTATAAAACCTTACTAAAAAAGGCATCATGTTTGTTGAACAAAAGTAGGGGCGTAAGAACAATAAACCAAAAGGAGATGCAATGAAAGAACATATTCATGAACAAATTGTCAACTTGTGATACTCTTTAATTGAGTAAAAGGATTGTTGACAATTTTAAAGTTGGTAAGAGAATCATCACATCCATGACTTTATGGTATAGTGAGAAAAAACGTACTTTCTTATCCAATAAGTAAATTTAAATATGTGATTGGAAAATTGATTAAGTAAAATGGAGTAAAATAGATAATTATAATCGGGATTAAAATTTTATAAATATTTAATTTAAATTGAATTTATATTTTAATATTTATAAATTTATAAATATATTTAAAATTTTAATTAATTTTAAATATAATATTATTTTGATAAAATTTAATAGTAAGTAATATAAAATTATAATTTATTATAATAATCCTTATTAAAATTATTCATATAATTTATTTAGTTAAAACTTAACTACATTTATGTCATTTATTCAAAACAAACTTTTATGTTAAAATAATTTAATTTAATATAAATTCATAATTTGAAAAACTAGACTTAATTAACTAGTCATTTAAATAATTTAAATTTGAATAATATGAAAAATTAAATAAATTAATATAAATTTTAAATTATAAAATTGGATTATATTAGGTTAATCAAATTAATATAATGCCCTAATTTGTTGGTGTAAATCACTAATGACAAAGTGTCGTGTTTGGTTTGTTTTACTACTTTTAAATGGTTATTCAAAGTGTTCTTGGAGAGTGTGTGAAAAAAAGACAATTTTTAAGGACGAAGATGTAGCCATGGCCTATGCAATTGGAGTGGTGATGCCAAATGCACGTCATAGATTATGTTTGTAGCACATAGCTATAAAAGTGCTTACCCTTTTAGGTGCTCTTAACTCTAAACGTAAGTTTCAAAGGAAAATGCTTCTTGAGATGATGAATGAATACACGTCTCATGATCATAAATGGTTAAGCAACATGTACAAAATTCATTACATATAGAAAAAAATGTACAGTATATATTTTCAGCTAATATTAAATCCTCTCAAAGGAGTGCGAGCAAAAATGATACGCACCGGATGAGATTGTAAGGAAAACAATTCTCAACATAATTCTTAATAACATTTGTGAATATGGTAAAAAAGTAATATCAATGAAGAACAAAAAGTAGTTCAAATTATTTGTCACTAATTATAAATATTAGTGAAATTCACCACTTCTTTTATACTTAAGGCCTTAATTGTTATAAAAGATATTACTTTCTATATTGGTTGGAACATTAACTAATATAAAATGTCACTTTCTATATTGATTTGAGCATTTACTGGCATAAAAAATCATATTTTTTATAGCAGATTTGTATGTACTACATACCACGTACAAACGTGCATAAAAATCACACCATAACTTTCCTAGAATAGTTTGCATAAACATATAAAAGGAATAAAATAAAAACTATATTTCTTACTATTTACACATCAAATAATACTTCGTAACCTCATCATGAATACATATAATATTTACACAAAAACTTAGAAAATACCTAACATAACCTTCTATAAACATTACTGAAAATCTAGATAGTGAACAGTGAGTCAATTTATAATGATAAATACTTAAGATATTAGTTATAAAATGTTCACATTACTAAATTTCGTGAGTCAATAACGTTTGCAGATATGATTTTCTGCATATGCCTCATCATAGAATATCAACACTCAAAGCTCCCAGATTGATGTGAGCACTAAAAGTTAAATTCATACAATATCATAAACTTTATAATTTTATTTTCAATAGTCTAAAAGATTAACTACTTACGGTTGGCGCAATGAACCACAACTTCTTTCTAAAGGTGATATGTGTTCCCTACAACCTTGAATAAGACTAAACTACTTTGTAAAAGTTAATATACATTGAAATTTGTGCCTAGTATGAAACTTAGTAAAATTAAATTATGTGTACACAAGAAATAAATTATTCAAGAACTTGCGCTATTAGTGCACTTTTAATTGTCAGGTTTCTTGTGTAATGATCACAAGAAATAGTTGAGGAATACTTATTAACAAAGGTTAGTGACTCCTGCAGATTCAAACAATATTAGTGTCCAATAAGATTTACATTAATAGAATTTACTTTATAAAAATACATACTTATTGTTGCAAATAAGGTGCTAAGTAGACTTGTTTTTTTTCCTTTTCAAAGACCTCTAATATATACTTTTGCACCTTTTCACCTTTATTCCCAACTGCTTAAATGACAACAAGGTCAATAAATCCATATATGTGATTATTCTTTCTTTAATTGCTCATATGATGTAAATACCTTAAACATTAAAATAAATAATGTTAGAATAACGTATTAGATATATTCAAACTTCATAAAAGTAAAATATCAATGTCAGAGAGAACATCAAAAACATCATTCTGACATATAAAAAACGTGAGAAGAGTTGTCTTGTTTGTGACTTAAGGAGATATTTGTAACTCTATAAATGTTAGTGTTGTCAAAACAGGACACCCGACCCGACCCAACCTACCATGGGTTGGTCATTTAGTGAGCTAACCCAACCCAACTCATTTATTAGCAAGCTAGAAAAATTCGAACCCGGCTCAACCCATCACGAGTTGGTGGATTAAATGGGTTGACTCATTAACTCATTTAATTATAAATTTTTTTAAATAAAAAATTACAAACTTTTTGTAATTCAAAACTAAATAAATTTCACTCCTAAAATGATGTTAAACTCAAAACAATTCAAAATAATAATAAAAATGTACAATACAATCCACATATATATAATAAGCTAGATGATACTTTTTAGGGTTTCATAAGATAATAAATTAATAAAATAAAATTAGGTGGGTTGGTAAGCCAACCTGGCTCACCACGGGTTCAACTTGGATGAGCCGAGTTTAAATGAACCGAGTTGATAATTGACCCACATAAAAATTATATTTTTTTCAAACCCAACCCAGCTGAAACTCGTGGTGGGCCGGGTTGGCCCGCAGGTTATAACCCATTTTGACAACTCTAATAGATGTGAAAGAGATCTTCATTTCCAACTCACCAAGTTGTTCTAGAATTGTTTGTTGTAGTAGCTGTGGTGACTATGGTGGTTGTGGCAACAATTCATTCACATTTTCCTCTCCTTATGCTCCAACCTGATATATTTAAAAAACTTAAAAAAGATTAGTATACATAAACAAAGTGCGTAATTAAAATAATTATCTCCTTTAAAATTGGTTTTGCTAATCTAACTGATCAAAGGATAAAATTTTCAGGGGCTTGTCCCATTGTGTCAACTTCTTGTGTGGCCCAAGACTCGAGCTATAGCATCTCGAACGTCTACAACCACCACCCTCATCATATCAGTTGTAATGGTTTCGTGGTGTATGATTGACCCTATTGTATAGATTTGGCCTGAGTTAACCAAATAATATTTGTAAAATATATCAAAGAATATAATTCAACAAACAAGTACATCCAAACAATATAATTATACAAATTACCTAAAGCCACAAAGCACTGTAGGGCATCATCATTGAGTCACTCGTAGTCTACATGATGGCATACCCTTGCCATGACCTAGCACATTCATGAAGATTCGGAGGCATCTATGGAAGATGGGCCTAGATTTTTGCTCTTGGGTCATCTTAAGTCATCATGAAGATTTAGTAGAGTAAGAATAATTTTGGGCCAAGTAGTCTAGATTTTATTTGGATTTGGTATTTTGGGTCAAATAGTTTAGATTTTATTTAAGCTTTGTATTATGGGCCTAGTAGTGTAGGATTTTAATTGGACCTTGTATTTTAGGCCAAGTAGAATAAGATTTTGACCAAACAAGTCAACAAAGGGGAAATGCTCAAAGTTGACTATGCTTGGACATCCAAAATGGGTGTGTGACCAAGGAGCCAACATTTTGGCTAAGCTTGGAAGATAAGGGAGCATGCTTTCGTCAAAGGCATGTGGAGGCTTCCCATTGGAGAGTTTTCCTTAGTGGTCATGTGTCACCTTAAGAATGAAGAGTTTTTTCATAAGTAGTGGCCACATGTCACTCTCTCATTTGAGAGGATTTTTGTCACTTGCCTCCCTCCTATTGGAGAGAATTTCTCCTTGCTCTCCAAGCCAACCAAGGTGGCTCTTTTGGTTAAAGTTTCTGCCCATTTTGAGACACCTTATCCTATAAATAGAGGTGTCCTCCATCATGTAATCACCTTTGATTTAGAGTAAAGTTATACTGCCATTTTTTTTGTCGTACTACTCTTTTAAGGTCATCCTAGGCTAGAGCAACCCAAGTGGCCTCCTATAGCCACCTTTCTCCAAAAGTTGGCCCAACCTCTCTTAGGGAACCCTTAAACACATCTTCCATCACCATATATCACTCAAAAACCTCAACCTACTCAACATTCCACACCACCACAAATTCCGCACATCATTGCCTCTATGAACATGACTTGGTTGCTTCTAGATTTGGCTTGTCCTAGCTAGAGCATTGCCACATCAACAGGGGAAAAACTTGTTCAGGGGAAACATCACAAGTCCCCTTCGTGCTTATACAAATACGAGAATGTTGTTGAGGGGATTCCTAGGCTGGGTTGAGGGAGAGGCTAACTTTTTTCGCACTTCTTCTAAAAATTGTGCCAGCATATTAGAGCACTTTTTCTTCAATTGTGCTTGCATGTCATAATACTTCTTTTTCATCTTGCTGATCTCCTCCCTTGTCTCCTATCTGATTTCTTCTCTGATAGACCTGAGAATTTCCTTAGTGACATGGGCTTTACTATGATGACTTGATAGAGGACTAAAGAATCGACAAATGCCAAATAATTTGTGAAATCAACCTTATCAGCCAAACCACATCACAAACTATTAATTAATCAATGTATTTGGCTATTTCCATCTAAATTCAACATACTTTAACCATGTGTTTAACACGTTAAAAGTCATAAGACTTCAAGAGATGAATATCTCATTAGGTACTTCACAATGGTTGAGAAATATCTTCCTAGATATTCTTCAGGAAGATGAATATCTTCCTATACTTTGTGAGAACTAAAAATAAGCCAAATAAAACAAAGACATCAATGCCAAAACAATCTAGATATTAAGTTCATATGTTAACCTTTCTTAATGAAGAAAACGCAGAGGAAGTGGACGACGAAGGAAACAAGACAACATCACACCATGTGAAGGCAGCACCACAAGAGTGCACCACACCCAACCACCATCGCGAACGTCACTGAAAAGAATGCCCAAACACCTATGAACGAAGAAGTTGTTGATGTTGGAGAGGAGACATGAATGCGACAAGACCCTATGTATGAGTAAATGAGTATACATCACTGAGAAGAACGCTCAAACATCACTGAGTAGAATGACTAAACACCTATGGATGAGAAGACGAATGTGATGGTGACGAAAAACGGAGGAGGGGCAAAAACTACGAGACAATCTCAATGTTGGAGGAGTACGATGCCAATGTGATGAATAAGATGGAAGGAGGAGAGCTCAAAGTCGAGAATGAGAGGAAAGGAGGAGAGCGAATGGAAGATTGTTCACAATGACGAATGGGAGAAGCAAAGGTGAAATCAGTGATGATGATATGTAAAGATGAATGAGGTAAGGTGCGAAAGATGGGAAGAAAGAAATTAAACATTTTGTACTAGCTACAATGACTAACTAGTATAAAATTTCAATTTTTATACCGATTCTAGGTTTAACTAGTATATAAAAGCTTTGTAATTTATTACACTTTTGCTATCGTGCCATTTTCTATATTGCAGGTTTAGGATCCAATCGGTGTAGAAATGTTTTCTAGTTTATTATAGTTTTACCACCGCATTAGTCTTTAAATCAGTTATAAGTCTAATTAACAAAAAAAATTATGTAATTTATTGTAGTTTTGTCATTGTGCCATATTCTATACCGATAGGATATAAAATTGGTATAAAAAGGCTTATAATATTTTGACCACTGTTTTTATAACGAATATAAAAACTCGTTATAAGTATTTTTGCGCTAACTTTACTCATGTATCTATGATTTATATTTAGGATCCTTAAATTTTTTTTCTAAAATAATATCTAGAAGAGATAGAGGAAATACTTCTATAATGGTTAATGGATGCAATAATATATCATATCATAACATTATTTTAAATTAGATATATCATAAGATATATGAGTCTTCCACACTACAATGATTGATTTTTGCTCGCACTAGTTTGATTTTATGACAATTCTTTGTAGTCATGTTTTGAAACAATCTTGTACTAGTATGTCCTACAATTGGAATTATAAGACTCATTTTTTTCATTTTTTTCCTTTTCTCTCTCGCATGTTAATCTTTTTTCTTTTCTTGTAAAAGTTTTTTTCTCTACCTTCATGAGTTCAATCCAACCTCTTTTTCAACCCAATCTTTTTCATATTGGCTGAAAAACTACAAACCCTTTTTAACATTATAGTTTGCGTAAACTAAGAGTTCTTCAAAAAGAAGAAAAGTTCAAGAAAGAAAAACTACTTTAGATAATTGTAATTATTAATTCTGAAATAAAATTTGTTCCTTCATGAAGATTTTGTATAAAAAACTTTTCGTGGCATGTAGAGTTTTATACTAGAGCAACAAAAGGATATTGACTTGGTTGTTTTGACTTTATGATAGCAGTTGCAGAACCGAGATATATTCAAGTAAGGTAAAAAGTTGAGACTTTTGGCCTCAGTTCAAAAACTAAGACAAAAAGATTATGATTTGGCCTCGGTTCAAAAAACCTGAAGCTGTAAAGAAAAAAAAGTGGATCTATTACCTCGATTGGATACAAAATCTAGGCAATAGACCCATTTTCCCTCAGTTTTGACCAGAACCAATGTCTAAAGTATGTTTTTTTTTCTAAAAAAAATTGATTGTTTCTGTAACCATTTCAAATCACATAAACTATATTACATTATCCTATAAACATAGAAACAAACACATAAACAAACTTGCACACAAAACACTGTCCAAAAAACGTTGTTTTCTATTTATTGGGAAAACAAAAAATATGAAACGCTGTCCGGAAAATACTGCACGCAAAACGCTGTCCAACAAACAACCAAACGAAAACATGAAAACCTTAAAATGAAACTAACCTTGAAGGTGAATTTGGGGTTGAAATGAAACAAAATCAACATCCCAAAACGTCTATTCAAAGAGCACCTGTGCACAAAATCAATCGGTCAAAATGAAAAAAAATAATTCCTAAGCACTTAATCAAGGAAAAATGAAAGAAAAATTGGAAGAAATATTGAAGATGGTGGTCACGAAATCGAAGGCAAGAGAGAGCAACGACGTAGAAGATTGCTTCTGTCTAAAATTGCATGTGTTCGCGAAATTTAAACCTAAACGCATGTTATTATGTCGATTATTTTTTTAACTGAGGCAATAAGTCTCTACCACCTCGGTTCTATAAAGAATAGTTGCCAAAAGTCTATAAAAAAAATTCAGTTATTTTATGTCTCGATTTTCTAAACAATCGAGTCGTTGACCCCTTTTGGCCTCAGAGACATATATGTTTCTGATAATTATAAAAATGCCACTACATCATTTTATGTTTCGGTTGCGACGAAACCGATGTCAAATGGAATGTTAAAATCTTTATTTTTTACTCGTGTGAAGTTTTCATTCTAGAGTATATTGGTTGCATTTGTATATTATATTTTCAAGATGCTGACATGAAGAATATTAGTTGCATTTATGTATGATTGCATATTGGAATACCACATGTTGGAATTGAAAAACATTCCTTAATTACATGTACATGTATTTTATTTAATCTATTTTATCTATTACTTAGATATTTTTATTTTAAATACTTTATCTCATTATAATATGAAAATGTAAAATATAAATTATTATTAAGAAAATGTGCTTCTAAAAGAAATATGTCTGTGTGCAAAACATTTAATATATCTTTATACATCAACATCAATAAACACAATATAAAGAAGAATGATTTATCTTTATCACACAATAGTAACATAATAGAAATGACATAAAGTTTTCTCCTTCTAGGGAAACAAGATATATAAGGATGATACAAGTTTAGAATTAGAAAACATAAATACATTACACTGAAAGGTAGCTGAAAGAGAAACATTAATGGTGGCAATGCGAGCACAATAAGAGAAAAAAATGAGCGATTATAGATGAAGAAAGATTTCACACGTGAAATTGTTTTGATATAATATTAACATGTATTCTAGCCAAAACTTCTTTTTAGTAAGGAAAAAATTTAAGTCGGACATGGATTTGATGTTGTAGTGACGAATGTCAACCAAAACTTGTTTTATTATAGATAAAGATTATACTTTTTTATTTTCTTTTACATTTTTTTGTTATCTACTTTAAAAAATATTTTAATTTTCTACTTTTTATGTTTAAATAAATTTAGTTATTTTGAAATAATTATCATTTTTTAGTTTTATTTTGAGACTTTCTTTTGCTTATTTAAGATGTCTCCATGAAAGAAATAAATATTTAGTGTTGATAAAAAACAATGCTAATAAGTAAAAACTAACAATTTTTAATGACATTGAATTTGTATAATATAGGGTTAAATATATTTTTGATCCCTCAAATATTATGTGTTTTTAGTTTTCGTCCCTCTCCGAAATTTTGATACACTTTCATCCCTCTCCTTTTAAAAAGTGTCATATTGAGTCCTCCATGACTAACAACATTAGTTTCTTTGACGTGGCTAACGGTGTGCCACGTGTAAGGCTAATTTGAATTTTGTTTCTGATTTTAATTAAAATTAAAAGAAAAAATATTAAATTGTAAGGTCAAAATTGGAAACCTTTTCTTCTTCGTTCACCGGTTCATCCTCATGGGGACACTCTTCCCTCTCCATCTTCAAGGCAGCCAAGGCCCACATCAGCAAAGCTCACACCAACAGAAAAACTCATAAGAGGGTTCAAGCTCTTCCCCCAAAGACCTGAAAGACCCATCAACAAAGCTTACACCTCATCAACAAAGCTCACACCTGCATGGTTTGTTTGACGCATCACACCACCTGCATGGTTTTTTTGACGCATCACACCATGCATGCTTACATCATAGCAAATGTAATTCTTAGACTGATTGATGAACATTTGCAAAATTGATTTAAAAAATTTATATTTGAATGTTTCTATTACTAATTCATGGTAAAATTCAGTATACTTGTTTTGCCCAACATAATAATTATGAAAACATTATTTCACCTCAAAACTAAATTACGAATCTAGAATGAAAAGTATGAACATATATTTATCTAAAATCACTTTACTTGATTGTTGAATGTGATTCTAGAAACGTGATGCGAGTTCAAACAAACAATTAATGTGTCTATGATTTGGGCAGGGAATTTAAGGTGGGTTCAAGCAATGGAGTGGTTTGGTCAAAAAGAATTTGGGGCGTCTTGTGCGATCCCATTTTTTATGGATGGTGTAGAAGCACTTCTTCAACATGACAAACTTCCACCGTGAAATTGGGATAAGGAAAACTGGAATTTGGGAAATTTAGTCTAGAAGATGACACTCTGCTTCATTTGCTTCTTTTTCCAAATAAAATTCTGATTCCATTCAAAGCCTCTCATCCATCCTCAATAACCCCCACGTCTCGGATGTCACATCTTGGGGCGCCTGGTGGTCCTCCACCACTGTAGTCGTCCCGCCCGAGTTTGCTCCCATTGCTGTTGCCAAGGCTGCCTCCGTAAGCTTTTGGGATGAGATCAAATAATAAAGGTTCATCAATGAAACTGCCACAAATTATGATCTATGGACAAAATCAAAATGAGTTGAGTCCATTTTGTAGTAATTGTGTCATATGTTTGGAGAGTTTCATCATAGGAGAGTCTTGTCAAATTCTTCCACCTTGCAATCACTTGTTTCATTCTTGCTGCATAAAGCATTGGTTGAAAAGCAATGACACTTGCCCCATTTGTCGAAGTGTTTATTATAAATATGATAACTTTCAAAGTGGATGATGTAAGTTTTGAAGAAAAGAATTTGACAATTTAAAAATGTTTATTTCTTTCCTTTCATTGATATATTTTGTCATTGTGTATATTTCCTATACAAGTACCATTACGTTATTCATCTTATTGTTTATCAGAAGTATTAACAAAAATAAAACCAAACTAATTTTCAATCATATTAAATTGAATAAAAAAACCTTAAGAAAATTCTCTAGTCAATTCTCACAATATGAATAGTTCAATATTTCAATTTTGATTGTTTTCTTGAAAAAAAGAACACATCTTTTTCCTTAACAATATTATCTTATGACACGAGAAGAACTTTGATAACTTAGATTAGTTTGCCTAAGCAAATTTTGAACATATTTTATTTCAATAAAAGAAAAAACCTCCCACGATACAAAGAAAAAGAAAATTTTCTTTATTTAAATTCAATTATTACTAAGTAGCTTTTTTTTGTTAATGTTCTTTTTTGCCAAATATCAAACCATTTTGTCCTTAAGTTAGTGGAATATTTACAAAATTTTCTCTCTACATTTAGGTGCAGTGTGTTTCATTCATATATTCATATTTATGTGTTTCATTCTCTTATGACAAGCTTGACTCGTTGATACATTCAAAATCTTAACTATTGTTAGGTTTGACTTAAAAAATTTGTTAGTTTTTTAGCAGAATGCCAAATATAATTGAAAATTCAAATATTTCAAATCTTAAAAACAATCAATGACATCCTTCCCGCCCGAGTTTGCTCCCATTGTTGTTGCCAAGGCTGCCTTTGAGAGGTTTCCCAATCGGACTTCCATAACTACGTTGTTCCTATCGTCAAAGCCTACCATCGCTTTGAGGACATCTGTAACCACACCTCTAGGAACAAATCAACGACCTCGCCAATGTCGTTGCCGCCTCCGAGGTCCCCACACTCTATGTTCTGTGTCGCCTTCCCCTTTGCCAATGGTGCCAAGAACCTCGCACTGCAAGAGAAGATCTCGCACTACCTTGATGTTGTGGACCTCCATCTCATGAAGGAGATCTCGCTCCTATCGTCCTCGTTCTTCGAGACGTAGGGCAACTGATGAGTCAATATTTTCTTCACTTCACTTAGTTTATTGTACTAGAATTAATCAGGGAATTGTGCTTAATCGTCCGTTATTTTCCTATTTTTCCTAATTGTGCTTAATTCGATCAGAAATTCTTATTTTAACTAATTTGAATTATCTGAGCTTATTATTTTGCATTATTAATTATGGGAAAATTTTGGATATCTTTTTGGGACATTTGAAGGCTAAATGAGAAATGACAAATGAGCCCAATGTATTTCAGCCACTTCAATTTTCGCTGGTTGCTGTGTGAATTTTGTGTCAACTTGTTTGTCCTCGTTCGAATTCAATTCGTATCCGTTTTCCATTCAATTTTTTTTCATAGTTTCGTCTAGATGTCTAGTTTCATGTATAACTTTTACTTTGTTCAAATGCGTTCTGTACTGTTCCCAGTAATTTGTTTACTCTCCTATGTCAGCCTAGTACTACGTGAATGTTGTGTCAACTTGTGTGTCTTCGTTTGAGTTTAATTCTTATCCGTTTTGCATGCGGTTTTTTTTCATAGTTTCGTATGGATGTCTAGTTTCATGTATAGTTTTTACTTTGTTCAAATTAGTTTTGTGCTGTTCCCAGTATTTATTTTACTGTCCTATGTCAGTCTAGTGATTACTATTTGAGTGACTTCTAATCTGTTTACATTGTTTGCTTATTGTTTGGTACTTGTGGTGGCTGGAATTGATCATTGGACGGTGCTAAGATCTTCCAACACTCTTAAGCAAGGTTGATTGGCACATCTACGTAGAAAAGAATTTTAAATCACCTTTGTTCAAAGACTCACGTCCATGGGAAGAGTTACAAATTGAAGTGCTGAATTAGTTGAAGTAAAAATAGCACATGACCCCTCTTTTGTCTTATTTTGGCTAAATTATTTGAAGAAAGAATGAAGCCTTTATCCAAAGGTGCAATTCACGGTTCTTATCTATTGGGTTCTTATCCATTTGGAAGATATAAGTCCAAGAGAAAAGATGTTGGCAGGAATATTTTATTCTCAAGGCATGGTGCAATAAACAATTCACTTTGGCAATATAATGGACAATTCACGATGGAAATCAGCAAAGACTTAGAAGTGAAATGGAGGAGGGGGCCACCACTTTGAAAAGCTTACGTCCAATTAGGAGCTCTAAATGCTAAGCTTTTCAATTATAAGAAATACAACACTAGGCCTTGGTTTGTAAAGCAATTGAAAAGAGGGGCCACGTTGAAATGAAAAGGAAGCACACAACAAGCAAACGATGCTGGTTTCATCTCTAAGAGATGGAAGTGGTAATTCATATTTGCTGGGAGAAATGAAGTAAGCACACGGTGCAGCTGCTTGTTCACACATCCACGGAGAAGAACAACCCATGAGAAATTAAATGGGAACACACACGCAGCTGCTGCTGCTGCCAAGTCCAGCAAAGTGTTTCATTCTTCTTGCTGGCAGGGTGCACACGTTTGTAGGACGGGATTCAAAGAAGGAGATGGCAGCAGAGAGCACGTCCAGCCTTTGAGAAGAAGCAATGTCCAGTAAAGAAGAGGAAGTAGCTGCAGCCAACCGAGAATGGAAGCACCCCCGTGATGAGAAAACCGTTACTGTTGAAATTGCAGTGATTAATTGAAATTGAAAGTCAAAAGTGCTAGAGGAAAAAGACAAGAGGTGGGTTGGTGCATGGTGACATGGATGGCAACTTGGATAATGGAGAAGAGAATGGAACTGTCTAAAGCAAAGAGGAGTTCACGGACATGGTAGTAGAGGAAGCTACAGCAATTTAGAATGGAAAGCTGGGAGGGAATTCACGTGAATCTTGGGCTGGAAACGGACACCACAAAATGGAGGTCCTACTTATTCATTAATTGAGTAAAGAAATCAGAGAATTGGCAATAAAAGGAGAAGAGCAGCACCAGAAGGGGGGAAGCAGATTTTAGGATTGTCTTAGGAGTAGTGTAGACTCTCGGTGCCTCTCTTCCAGAGGTTCTCAGTTTCAACTCCAAACAGTGCAATGTAGAATTTTATTTCTGAAGATGTAGTCTATTACAGCAATTAAAACAGTTTGTCCATTTTATTTTTATCTTCACTATTCAGTCATTTTAATTTAAGTGTTGAAAGTTTTGATGAATTTCATTTCCAGTTCAGTGCTTTTAATTTTACCGTCTCTTCTATTTTACCGTTTAATGTTTTTCTACACCGTTAAATTATGTCAATGTATTTTTCAGTTCATTTTATTTTCAAATGTTATTTTTACGGTTTATTTTCTATCAATGTATTTTCACTGATGTTTTTTTACTTCTACGTTTAATTTTACCGTTTTTCAATTTACCGCTTTTCGTTTTTACCGTCTTTTACCGTTCAGTTTTTACCGTGGTTAAATTTTATTTCAGTGTTTTAAATTTAGTTGAGTTTAATTTCCAGTGCAGTTTTAATTTATTTTACCAAATCAAAACAATCACAAACCCCCCCCCCCACTTTGTGTAAAAAATCTGAGATTGAACCGCCACAAAATTGGTCCTTGAGAGACGACCTAGGAGTCACTTCCTAGTTATACTGCATTAATTTCTGCACATCAAATTTGTATGACCGCGACAGTCGTAACAAATTTTGGCGCCGCTGCCGGGGACCAATCAATGGAGGCGACAACGACACCTTAAGCAAATTTTGGCGGCGTTGTCACTTCAGTTCCAGGTTTTTTGTTTTAGATTTTTACTGTTTTTGTTTTATTATGTGGTTGTAATATATGTTTTGTCTTTTATATTTTTATTGTGTTGTGTTTTGTATTATGTCTGTTAATTAAAAAAAAAAAAAATATTAAAAAAAAAAATTATGTTCTGTCTTTTATGTGCGTGTAACATGTATAAATGTGTTGTGATTTATCTGTTTCGTAATTTTTAGTATTTAGTTTTTATTTGTTTTATTTTTATTTTTCCATGTCTACCTATTCTGGTTATGTGAATTCTGCTTATTCTGCCAATGTCTGTGATTATGAATCTTATTCTGCATCTTACTCTGATTGTAATTCTGCTGAATTCTATAATGAGAATTATAATAATCCTGAGTGGAATGATCTTAACAACGAATGGTACGATACCCCACAAGATCATTATCTAGAACCACCATTCGAGAGTCCTTTCATGCCTCCACCAGTCCAGCAATATCAGAGTCAGCAGTATAATGCTTCTGCCCAAACAACTCTTCAGCCTTCAACTTCTGAACCTACTTTAAAGGAGTTACTAGAGCAGATGACAATGCATAACATTCAGTTTCAGAAAGGGAACATGCAGTTCAAGCAAGAGAGCATGAAGTTCCAGCAGGAAACTCAAGCGGCAATTCAGAATCTGAGTGATCAGATCAGGCAGATGGCCACTCTTGCACCTGAGGAGACTGATGAAAATTTTGGGGACCCGACAGAAGTAAGCAGTAATCCTGAACCAGGTAGACCACCTTCATCCTCCACTACTTTACAAATCTTCAAGGAAGTGGAGGTAAGCATACCACAATTTGATTATTCTGTTGATTGTGATGATGATCGGTATGCTAATGATTATATTGTTGCTGAGTCTGATTTTAATTTTTCCTCTGTGCATGATGAGAATCGCTTTTTACTATCACATTCAAATGTTTATTCTCCATGCACTGAACATGAATATGAGTCTGTGGTTGATAATGCATGTAATTTTAAAATTGATTCATGTTCTGAGGATGTATCTGAGGTTCAGCTTGTTACACTAGATTTGGGTGTTTTACCTCTGCATGAAATTTCGGTGGAACCATTTTGCACCAACCCTATTGCAGGAGGTACAAATGAATTTGACCAATATGCACCCACAGTGGAAAACATAGGTGCTAACACTGACAAATCAAAGTTCGGAAGGCACCTGCTGTACCCGCTCATCAAAAATTGCTGCTTAGATCCGGTGGTGGAAGATATTTCCCTACTTGATCAGATTTGGAGGATGAAGCAGTTCGTCCTCAACAATTTCATACTGGATCATGAAGTGGAAAACCTCTCCCTACAAGTCCAAAATTGGCAACTGCCACCCTGACCAGGGAAGTTTTTTTTTTTTCTTTCTTCCCCGTTTTCATATTTTTAGTGCACTTGTCCTTTATCTGTTTAGTGTTTTAATTGATGATCTTATGCTTAGAAAACATTTAGGACAGTGTAGTTTAAGTGTGGTCTCGGGAAGTTTCTGATTTTTGTTTTTCTTTTAAGTTTGTTTTTCCTTTTCTTTTTAGTTTTCGAATTATTATTATTATTATTTTTTTTTTAAAAAAAAAAAAAATAAAAAATAAAAAAAAATAATAATAAAAAAATATATATATATATATATATATATATATATATATATATATATATATATAAATAAAAATAAAAATTTGTGTTGTGTTTCAAGTATGTTATTTTGTTAATGTATGTTTTGTAAATATATGTTTTGTCTGCTGTTTTTGACATTTGTGTTCTTTTTGCTTTGATATTTTGTGTTCGTTATTTGGTATTTTGTTTCGTTAATATGTGTTCTGTTTTTATTTATTTATTTAGTTTTTGTTAAAACGTAAAAAAATCAACAGAGGGCAAAATTGTAGTAAAAGGCAGATAGGTGTAATTTGAGCTGAAACTATCTGAGTGCTTTTATTGAAATAACCAAGTTCACCGATAACATGCTGTCTTACTCAGTTAATTATAGATAATAAAAAAAAATAAATAAAAATAAAAATAAAAAAAATAAAACAAAACATAATAAGATAGTAAGGGCAGTAGTCGATCATTAGTGATCGTTTAGGATTACAGTCCAACAAATAAAAAAAAAAAAAAAAATGAAAACAAACATAAGCGTAATAATGATGTTCGGGGTTCGATCATTTGTGATCGTTAATATTACAGACCTGAATAAAAACAACAAAAACATAAAAAAAAAAAAAATAAAAATAAAAAAACATAAAACATTAAAAATGAAAGAACTCTCGAGCTGGTTGTGGTGGTCTAAGGGAGAGCTCCGTTGAGGGAGCTCTGGTTCGGAATGCGAGCGGAGGCTTTGGTGGAGGAATTTCTCGTTCATTTCTGTCGTCATCGATGATGATCGGAACTGGAAACAAATTCAGCAGCCTCGGTGCCCTCATTATCACCCAGTTTTTTTCTTTCAAACAAAAAAAAAAAAAAATAAAAAAATAAAAAAAAAAAAAAAAAAAAAATAATAAAAAATAAATAACTTGTGAAGAGGAAGTGAAAATTTTCAATAAAAATGGAGGTGTGATCAGAGGTCTTACCGTACATGTACAGCGGCAGTTGTGAAAAGAGAGTGCCAGTGGGGTCTATCTCCGCTTGCCAGTGCTTGACCCGATTGCCGTGGTTGTTGAACCAGCAGTGTACGTTGTATTCAGTGGCTTCGCCGAAAGCCCTTAGTCGAGACGCGATCTCGACGACTTGCGCTCGGCTTGGGTGTGTGACCCCATAGTTGAATATTTTGGTCATCATCGTGATCTGATCGTCGGTTGGACGCCACCGTTGACTGGTATATCTCTCTGATTCCGTTTCACTCATCCTTCCTCTCGTAATATACAAATACATAAATAAAAAATAAATATAAAAATAAAAAGAACAAAAACATAAAAAAAGAAAAAAATAAACATAAAAAAAATAATAAAAAGAACTAAAAAAAAAAAAAAAAAAAAAAAAAAAAAAAAAAGAGAAGCATAAAAAATTTAGATTAGTTCTGTGTTTTCTTTATTTGTTCTTGTTTCCCGTTAAATTTATTTTGTCCTGTCAGTCTTTGATGTTTCAGTTTTTGGTCTCAGATCTGTTTCACGGTCCTTGCAAAAGGGTCCTAAACGGATCTACGTCCAGTGTCCTTGTCCATATTGTTCTTGTATATTCAGTTTCTGTGTTTTAGTTTTAAGTGGGGTACGTGGCGTTGTTCTACCCGATTGTCTCTGCCATACCTTCAAACGAAGGGAGATTAACGTCTGGTTTCCAGCCGATATACCCCTTAAGTTTTAAGACAATTGTGTTTTATGTGTTTTAAGTGTTTAGCAGGTGAAAAATAAAGCGAATAGGAGCTGAAAATAAAGAAGGAACTGAAAGCAGGAAAAAAAAAAAATGAAAGATCTGGAAAGCAGGAAGGCATAACAGCAGAATAAGCAGTATGACAGGAAAGAAGAAAAATGAAGCAAAAAGACGGCAAGAAAAGTTAAGCAAGCAGAAAGAAAAAGGGATCCAGGTGTAGAGGACTTACCTGGAGTAGTAGGCTTGCAGAGACAGAGCTCCTCGCAGATCTCAGACTCTTCAGATGGCACGGTGGCAGAGGTTCCGCACAGCTCCAGATGCTCAGAGGAGAGGCTCCCTGCAGAGATCCAGACGCTCGAGAGAGTAGAGAGAGTCGAGAGAGAGCAGAGAGTTGAGAGAGAAGTAGAGAGGAGAGAGTGGAGTAGAGAGAGAGTGAGGGATCAGAAATGGCGCTGGACGCGGAGGAGCGGACCCTTTTATAACCAGATTTCTGCCACTGTAGCAACAGTTCCGGTCTCTGCCACCGAGACTGTTGTCACAGTACCGGTATCCTTTTTCAGAAAAAAAAAAATAAAAAAAATAATAATAATAAAAAAAAAAAAAAAAAAATTTAGCATCTACTGATGGGTGCTACGTGATTCAGACATCTGCTGATGGATGTCACTGATAACATCTACTGATGGATGTTACTAAAAATTTCTTCCCATTTTTCCTAACTTTTTATTGCACTTGTCTATATTTTTTGACTGCTCTGAAATTGATAATCTGATAATTGTAACACACTGAGGACAATGTGTGATTTAAGTGTGGTCTACTGGGGAGAAATTCTGATTTTTCTGTTAGATTCATTCTGATTTTTCTGTTAGATTGTATTTTGTGTGTTAAATTTTTTGTTTTTGAGTGTTAAATTTTTTCTGTTTTAAGTTATTTTTATCGCGTTTTGTGTGCAATAAATTTTACATTTTTCTCTTGATTTCTGGATGATGTCTAAGTTGTAGATTTTTCCTTCACTTACTTAATACTTATGGTTGGAAATCCTTGCTTTTCTCTGCTTGGAAGATGATTATAATGTTTAAGAGGTTGATTTGATTGTAACGAATGCCCTGTGTGAGAATTTGAGCCACTTAATTTTCTTTCTTGTGTGATATGTATCTTGATTGCTTGCACATATGCCTTGGCTTGATTCTTTTTGATATACTTGATTTATATGCATTTTTGGAAGTGATAAAGGCATTTTGTTCTTGAGCCTCTCTAGCCAAATAAGCCTACCTTGTTATTATCCTTTGATAACCCCTTTGAGCCTATACTGTATATATTTCTTTGTGTTGAAGCTCATACACTGATCCTAAGTGAAAAATAAATGATTACCTTAACCTTAGGAAAGTCTGGAGCTATAGAAGTATTTTGTGAATAAGTGTGGTCTCCTTGGGAATTCTGATGAATTGGCTAGTTGGTTCTTCATCATGTTTTGAAATGATAATTTATATCCTGTTGTGTGAAAAAAAAAAAAAAAAGAAAGAAAGAAGACAGGATAAAAAAAAAAAAAAAAAAAAAATGATGAGAAAAAAAATTTGAAAAATAATTTTTGTGAATAATGGAGTCGAGAAGAGGATTGAATTAGAGGTTTGGGTGAGATTTCACTGTGTTTACATTTTTTCCTAGTGCACCTCTATTTCTTCTGAGCTATAGCTACTTATCCAAATTTATCCTCCCCTGTCCTTGGCCCCATTACAACCCAGTAAAGACCTTTTGATCTGAAGATGCATATGTTTTAAGTGTTGATATTAGAAGATTGCCAAGTCTGTTTGTGTTTGCTTTCTTGAATGCATTGAGTGACATTGATTTACCTTAAACACTTGAGAGAAACACTATGAGTGCATCTGTGAGGTTTTGTTATTTTCAAATCACCTCTTGAGCTGATGGATTATTTTTTCCATGTATTGAATTGCTTGGAAGATTTCTATAAGTATCTGCTTTATTTGATTTGTGTTGGATAATTTCTACTTCTTTTATTTGTCCAAATTCTTGAGAACTCTGTAAATTTTGTTTTCTTGCGAGTTTTTATTTTTCTGTATGCTGCAATCGTGTCACGTCCTTTGATGTCGTATTCCCTGATTTGTGTCTTGATTTTGCCCAGGAGTGCAAAAGACTAAGTGTGGTCTATTTTGATGAGTCAATATTTTCTTCACTTCACTTAGTTTATTGTACTAGAATTAATCAGGGAATTGTGCTTAATCGTCCGTTATTTTCCTATTTTTCCTAATTGTGCTTAATTCGATCAGAAATTCTTATTTTAACTAATTTGAATTATCTGAGCTTATTATTTTGCATTATTAATTATGGGAAAATTTTGGATATCTTTTTGGGACATTTGAAGGCTAAATGAGAAATGACAAATGAGCCCAATGTATTTCAGCCACTTCAATTTTCGCTGGTTGCTGTGTGAATTTTGTGTCAACTTGTTTGTCCTCGTTCGAATTCAATTCGTATCCGTTTTCCATTCAATTTTTTTTCATAGTTTCGTCTAGATGTCTAGTTTCATGTATAACTTTTACTTTGTTCAAATGCGTTCTGTACTGTTCCCAGTAATTTGTTTACTCTCCTATGTCAGCCTAGTACTACGTGAATGTTGTGTCAACTTGTGTGTCTTCGTTTGAGTTTAATTCTTATCCGTTTTGCATGCGGTTTTTTTTCATAGTTTCGTATGGATGTCTAGTTTCATGTATAGTTTTTACTTTGTTCAAGTTAGTTTTGTGCTGTTCCCAGTATTTATTTTACTGTCCTATGTCAGTCTAGTGATTACTATTTGAGTGACTTCTAATCTGTTTACATTGTTTGCTTATTGTTTGGTACTTGTGGTGGCTGGAATTGATCATTGGACGGTGCTAAGATCTTCCAACACTCTTAAGCAAGGTTGATTGGCACATCTACGTAGAAAAGAATTTTAAATCACCTTTGTTCAAAGACTCACGTCCATGGGAAGAGTTACAAATTGAAGTGCTGAATTAGTTGAAGTAAAAATAGCACATGACCCCTCTTTTGTCTTATTTTGGCTAAATTATTTGAAGAAAGAATGAAGCCTTTATCCAAAGGTGCAATTCACGGTTCTTATCTATTGGGTTCTTATCCATTTGGAAGATATAAGTCCAAGAGAAAAGATGTTGGCAGGAATATTTTATTCTCAAGGCATGGTGCAATAAACAATTCACTTTGGCAATATAATGGACAATTCACGATGGAAATCAGCAAAGACTTAGAAGTGAAATGGAGGAGGGGGCCACCACTTTGAAAAGCTTACGTCCAATTAGGAGCTCTAAATGCTAAGCTTTTCAATTATAAGAAATACAACACTAGGCCTTGGTTTGTAAAGCAATTGAAAAGAGGGGCCACGTTGAAATGAAAAGGAAGCACACAACAAGCAAACGATGCTGGTTTCATCTCTAAGAGATGGAAGTGGTAATTCATATTTGCTGGGAGAAATGAAGTAAGCACACGGTGCAGCTGCTTGTTCACACATCCACGGAGAAGAACAACCCATGAGAAATTAAATGGGAACACACACGCAGCTGCTGCTGCTGCCAAGTCCAGCAAAGTGTTTCATTCTTCTTGCTGGCAGGGTGCACACGTTTGTAGGACGGGATTCAAAGAAGGAGATGGCAGCAGAGAGCACGTCCAGCCTTTGAGAAGAAGCAATGTCCAGTAAAGAAGAGGAAGTAGCTGCAGCCAACCGAGAATGGAAGCACCCCCGTGATGAGAAAACCGTTACTGTTGAAATTGCAGTGATTAATTGAAATTGAAAGTCAAAAGTGCTAGAGGAAAAAGACAAGAGGTGGGTTGGTGCATGGTGACATGGATGGCAACTTGGATAATGGAGAAGAGAATGGAACTGTCTAAAGCAAAGAGGAGTTCACGGACATGGTAGTAGAGGAAGCTACAGCAATTTAGAATGGAAAGCTGGGAGGGAATTCACGTGAATCTTGGGCTGGAAACGGACACCACAAAATGGAGGTCCTACTTATTCATTAATTGAGTAAAGAAATCAGAGAATTGGCAATAAAAGGAGAAGAGCAGCACCAGAAGGGGGGAAGCAGATTTTAGGATTGTCTTAGGAGTAGTGTAGACTCTCGGTGCCTCTCTTCCAGAGGTTCTCAGTTTCAACTCCAAACAGTGCAATGTAGAATTTTATTTCTGAAGATGTAGTCTATTACAGCAATTAAAACAGTTTGTCCATTTTATTTTTATCTTCACTATTCAGTCATTTTAATTTAAGTGTTGAAAGTTTTGATGAATTTCATTTCCAGTTCAGTGCTTTTAATTTTACCGTCTCTTCTATTTTACCGTTTAATGTTTTTCTACACCGTTAAATTATGTCAATGTATTTTTCAGTTCATTTTATTTTCAAATGTTATTTTTACGGTTTATTTTCTATCAATGTATTTTCACTGATGTTTTTTTACTTCTACGTTTAATTTTACCGTTTCTCAATTTACCGCTTTTCGTTTTTACCGTCTTTTACCGTTCAGTTTTTACCGTGGTTAAATTTTATTTCAGTGTTTTAAATTTAGTTGAGTTTAATTTCCAGTGCAGTTTTAATTTATTTTACCAAATCAAAACAATCACAAACCCCCCCCCCACTTTGTGTAAAAAATCTGAGATTGAACCGCCACAAAATTGGTCCTTGAGAGACGACCTAGGAGTCACTTCCTAGTTATACTGCATTAATTTCTGCACATCAAATTTGTATGACCGCGACAGTTTATCAGCAACTCATGACTGTTGGACCTGATGTTAGCCATGGATGTCTTGAAGATAGAGAGGGAAGAGTGCCCCCATCATGGTGAACCCGTGAACGAAGAAGAGAAGGGTTTTCGATTTTGACCTTACAATTTAATATTTTTTCTTTTATTTTTAATTACAATCAGAAACAAAATTCAAATTAGCCTTACACGTGGCACACCATTAGTCACATTAGAAAAAAAAACTAACGTTGTTAGTCATGGAGGACTAAATATGACACTTTTTAAAAGGAGAGAGATGAAAGTGTATCAAAGTTTTGGAGAGGGACGAAAACTAAAATCGCATAATAGTTTAGGGACTAAAAATATATTTAACCCTATAATATATTAAGTGAATTCTATAATCATAAATGTTTATTTATTAATGTTGACTTTTAATACTGATTCATGCTAATTTATAATTATTTTTTAAATTAATATCACCGTAATCTAAAAGAAAAAATTCTGTGTAACTTTTGGTCACAAGACGAACTTTGAGATGGTTAATAGTTCCATCAGCACCAACTTTGATTGTAAAATTCACCTGCAACCAACAATAGATTTCTCATATGGTAATGGGATAAGCTATTAAGTTGCACTATTCTTAAAAACAATTAATTCATCTAGCATGGCTTGATGCCAACCAGGATAGGCTAAGGCATCGATAATAGATTTTAGGATCATCACAGAAGAAATAAACGAAATGTAAGTAAAAAAAGGTGAAGACAATCTATGTTAACTTAAAGCAATATAATGTGGAGAAGGATTATGGGCAGAACGTATACCTTTTCTAAGGAAAATTGGAAGGGTAAACTCAGTTGTCGAAGCCGACGGAGACAAGGTAGTTGACACTTGAATTAAGTCACTTGGTAGTTATTGAGAAACACCTGATGGACTAGACACAATTAGAGGAGCACAAATAACAGGAATATTGATAGTATTAGACATAAATATAGCATAAGAAGAATGATCGTTAAAATAAAAGGAAGACTCAATTAAATTGACATATGCAAAAACAAAATATCGATTAAGAGAAAGAGAAAAAAACTTGTATTTTTCTTTGATCTAGTAAAGCCTAAAAAAACACATTTGTGTGATGAAGGAGTTAACTTATTAAGATTAGGATTAAAATCATGAACAAAACATGTAGACCCAAAAACTTTTAGAGGTAAAGGGTGAAGGGTTTCATAAGAAAATAAAATAGAATGACATATTTTATTATCTAAAATAGAAGATGACATGCAATTAATGAGATAACATGAAATAAGAATAAGATCATCCAAAAAATATTAAGGAATGATACCATGAATTAAAAGAGTGTGAGTTGTTTTAATAAGATGTCTATTTTTACGCTCAACCACCCCATTTTATTAAGGTGTATAAGCACATGAAATTTCATGGAGAATACCATGACAAACCATAAATAATTTAAAAGAAAGCGTAAAGTTTGAATAGAAACATCAAACTGAGTTTTAGTTTCATTATAAACGATTTGACAAATATCCAACAAATCAGAACGATTTTTCATTAAAAATAGCCAAGTAAATCTAATCGTAAATAAAAGTAACAAAATATTAAAAACCTAAATTAGAATTAACACGACTAGGTCTTAAAATGTGAGAATGGACTAAGGCAAAAGGAGACGAAGCATGTTGTGAGACACTATGAGGAAATGAACTACAAATATGTTTCCTTAATTAACATGACTCACAAACCAAATTGGACAACATGGATAAGCTAAAATAATTTGTTGCAATTTGACAAGACTAGGATGACCTAACTGAGTATGAAGAAGAGATTGAGACTACACAAACGCGCCAACATGTGTAGAGGGGCGGACATGATAAAGACTATGAGACTCACATTTGGTGCCAATCACTTGTCACAAACCCCGCTCTTGTAAACTGACAAAATCTTTGCTAAAAGAAATATCACAGTCAAGAGAACGAGTTAGACGACTAATGGATAATAACTTAAAAGGAGACCCACGAACACAAAGAACATTATCAATAGATAACAAGGGAAAAATGTTAACAGTCCCAACACCATGAGCTAAAACTCTAGATCTATCAGTCATTATAACAAAAGGTAAATCATTCAGAGAGGAGAAAGAGAAAAATAATGAATTGTTACGAGTAATGTAATACGTGGTTCCTAAGTCAAGAACCCAAGAGCCAAGAGAAGAAGATGGAGTAAGACCAACAAAAGATGTACTTGTGTGTGCTACATATGCAGTGGAACTAGAAGGTTGTTGATCCTTATAACATTTGAGAAATTTACGAAAAATAACAAAGTCATCGATAATATCGGATGAAGGAGCGTCCCTAGTTGGTGATTGTGACGGAGGAGTAGTCTTAATAGTAGAAACAGATCTATAAGGGTGACCATGTAATACATAACTTGTTAATCTTGGGGCTTAGCTTGCCACAAAGGTCAGACTTGAGATGTTCTTTTCCCGGCTTGCGAGAATGATTACGATCAGGATGTTGAGATGCCACCGTAGAGGAAACAAGTGTATCATTGATGAGTTTAATAGAGTGAAACAACTAGAAGTTAAAGTGTGAACAACAAGTGAACCCAAAATCTAATCAGATACATGAGAATATTCATCAGCAAGGCCGTGAACACAAATAACATGAAGAACTTTGATCGTTGCTCTATTTCTTAAGCAAAAGTAGAGGCAAGAGACGATAATTCATTAAATTCATGAAAAATAGCATGAATTTTATCCATATAATCAACCATAAAGTACTAATACTGAGGAGCAACAACATTGAAAAGCTCATGATAAACACCATAAAGACGTTGACTATCATTTTTGTATAATAGTTTGGCATGTTTTTAGATTTCAAAACATGTTTCGTAGGAATGTGGCATGGCCTGACGCAAACTAGGATAGACTAAGGCATCAATAATAGATTTTGGGAATGTCATAAAAGAAATAAATGAAAGGCAAGTATAAAAAAGGTGAAGACAATCTATGTTAACTTAAAGCAATATAATGTGGAGAGGGATTATGGGTAGAAGGTATACCTCTTTTGACAAAAATTGGAAGGGTAGACTCAGTTTGGGAGCCGAAGGAGACAAGGTAGTTGGTACTTGAATTGAGTCACTTGGCAGTTGTTTAGAAACACCTGATGGATTAGACACAATTGAAGGAACACAAATAACATGAATATTGAAAGTATTAGATAGATTTATAGCAAAAGAAGAACGATTGTTAAAATAAAAGGAAGACTTATTGAAAGTGACATCTGTAGAAACAAAATATCGATTAAGAGAAGGAGAAATATGCTTTCTTTGATCTAGTAAAGCCTAAAAAAACACTTTTGTGTGATTAAGGACTAAAATTATGAACAAAACATGTAGACTCCAAAACCTTTAGAGGTAAGGGGTGAAGTGGTTCATATGGAAATAAAACAGAATGAGATATTTTATTATCTAAAATAGAAGAGGACATGCAATTAATGAGATAACATGAAATAAGAATAACATTCAAAAAATATCGAGGAATGATACCATGAAGTAAAAGAGTGTGAGTTTCAACCACCCCATTTTATTAAGGTATATAAGCACATGAAGTTTGATGGAGAATACCATGACAAGCCATAAATAATTTAAAAGAATGAGAACTATATTCACGACCAATACCACTATGAAAAGTTTGAATAGAAACACCAAACTGAGTTCTAGTTTCATTATAAACGGTTTGACAAATATCCAACAAATCAGAACGATTTTTCATTAAAAATAGACAAGTACATCTAATCATAAATAAAAGTAAAATAATATTGAAAACCTAAATTAGACTTAACACGACTAGGTCTCCAAATGTCAATGGACTTAGGCAAAAGGAGACGAAGCACATTACACTAAGAGGAAATGAACTAGAAATATGTTTTCTTAATTAACATGACTCATACGGGGTGTAAAATATATTTTTTCTCACCATCCCCATATATATATATATATATATATATATATATATATATATATATATATATCCAAGTTTACTTCTAGTTCTCAATCCAGAATTAACTCAATCCTTTTTATATTCTAAAATTTAAAATTCCCCTTTACAGGGCAAGTTCATTCAAAGATCCTCTTAAACATTTATATTCCCAGAAATCAATCCTAATTCATCATATATCAATTTGTACAACCCAGATCAACCTGTAATTCAATTCTTCTAACACCATATTTCATTCCACTAAAGACACAAATACATATTCATTATTTCCTAATAGAACCATAACAAACTCTCATTTTCACATTTTAACACCATTCATTCTTGTATCAGTCTCATTCTCATATTTCATAACAACCAACCAACAATAATTTGGAAATCAAACATAACAACCAACAATGCCCAACATATATATCAGCAACATTGAATAATTAGAAGAGATCAAACACTGAATAATTAGAAGACATCAGACACATGATGCCATTAAGCTAACGTATTTGTTTTCAATAGAGGAAAGTGAGTACATGAACTATATATACAATACAAACTCATATGCTTACATGTCAGAAGCAACAATGAACAATCAAACCATAAGCTATGCCACCTACACAATAATTACTATTGAATTAATTAACTAACTAACTAACTCATTCTATTAACTGTTTTCAGAATCACCATACCATGTGGTGGAGCTCCAATGTCAAGTGCTTCTAGAAGAT
Source organism: Vigna nakashimae (assembly GCA_034642375.1). Lineage (NCBI taxonomy): Eukaryota > Viridiplantae > Streptophyta > Magnoliopsida > Fabales > Fabaceae > Vigna > Vigna nakashimae. Next base: position 11,376,771 of record CM067764.1, on the reverse strand, counting down.
ATCCAAACTTTGTTTCAGCCTGAAACAAATCACATGCCAGTTATATAGTTGTACTTGTACATACTGCTGCCAAATTATCAGAGAAATAATATACAAAATAAATGAAGATAACAAACAATTTTTATACAAAATACTTCAATTTTCTAACTCCTTTACCACTTGTCCACCTCTAACACACGTTCTCTTCCAAGCAATTCTCCACACACGTGGCAGCTTTACCACAACCTTGTTGTTTCTGTCCCAAAATAATTCCATGGACTACAACATCTTTGTTCTCCAGATGCTTCTCCACACTACGTGTATTTATTCATACCCTGTTAGACAAAAAAAGAAAAAAAATCATCCAGAATAAAGTAAATAAAGAAGTGGAAATACAAGAAGCTGGGCATCCAAACTGGGCATTCAAGAAGTGGAAAATAATCATCCAGAATAAAAGAAGCTGGACATCCAAACTCTTGAGATCAATTTTATCAGCTCTAAGATGCCAACATGAAAATCACTGCAACGAAGGCACCACCACGATAGCAGATCGCGAGACAAAGGGATCACTAAATTGCTCCTTTGTTGCGAGCGTGGAACCGCTGCAAGAGCTCCGCTGTCGCGCCTGTCGTCATAGTTGGGAAGGAAGCCCCGCCACTACCCGTAAACCTCCACCACCGCCGTCGCCGCCCTTAAAGTCCTCTTCCGCCCACCCGCCCTCCCGGAGCTACGCCACACAAAGTCCTTTTCCACCTCCAAAAACGAACCTTTCTCTACCTCCTTCGAACCCTAGCGCAAATCCTTCGCTGCCAAGAACAGATCTCCAACCTCCTTTGTTGTGAACTCGTCGCTACAGTCATTGGGCTTAGTGATGACAGTAGACAGGCCGCCATCCGTGACGGCGGAGCTTCGTGAAGATGGCCATGGAAGATGAAAAAAGGGAAATATGTTTCGAAGAGAACCCTAACAAAGGTGGGAAATATGCTTACGATTGGAGGTCACGAGGAAATTGGATTCGCGAGTAATAGGTGAGATCTTGCGCGATAAAAGGAATTGCAAAGCAATGCGAGAAAGCGGCGGCGACAACCTATCGGCGACCCTATGGTGGAGACAATGATGGAGCGCTTGGATGGAGCGGAGAACATTTTGCTCGGATGCAGCGAGAGAGAAGAACAATGCATAACTTTTCGCTTGGATGTAGAGAACAGTGCAACAGTAGGCTAGGGTAACTTGCTTCTTGCAGTAGAAATATTGAACATGCCTGAGTTATACCCTTGAATGAATTAATACACTTCTGCTGCCTCGATTTCTTCTTTCAACCTATGCCTATATGCACATTATACGCTTCAAGTGCTTCAGGTGCTTTCTAACTAAGGTAATATAACTAATTTGCCTCTATTCTTGTTGAACCGAGGCTTATAAGTTCACTCAAATTTCAATACTGTCACCGAATTTATATTTGTTTCGGGAAAACCGAGACGTATTAACTGGGTTTAAAAACCTTTTTTTACTAGTGTCTAGAGCAAGGAGGTTGCGACGAGTCAACAAAGGTGATCGACATTAGATTCGTCACACGTGTAGCCAGGAGTAGCTAGGAAAGAATGAAAAATGTGAACTGTGATCATGAGAGCGGGTTTGGACTTTGGACTTTGATGGTAGCGATCTTGACAGTGTTATGGCCACTTGTCCGAGATGAGCAAAACCATGGTGAGAAAAATTGTTTTTGTCGATTAAAATTGATTCTCCGGTCGGATGGTGACAATGACAATGACGATGGCTCTAATTGTGGCAACAAACATTTTTCCAAAGAACCTTAGACTCTAGATACCATGTTAAAAAATAGACTTTAACACTTAATCCCATAGAATCGGCTTGTAGAGCAAGGTTTGCACCCACACAAACATATATATATATATATATGTATATATATACATATATTTAAATATATATATATATATATATATATATATATATATATATATATATATATATATATATATATATATATATATATTATAAACTAGTCGATGGGGTTTGTACCTACATATATACTATATATTTATCTCTAGTAGATGTGGGACTCTCAACAATATTAAGAAGTGAACTTTAAGTCTAACTCAACTCATCAAATTGTGCTTGTAAAATGGGGTTTGCACCTATATATATACTATAAATTGACCTTATCTCTAGTTGATGTGAGACTTCCAACACACAACCCTCACACCAAGGTATATACACATTGAGTGTAAGATTAGATATTAATAGATAATCTGATAGCGACCTGATAGTGAGTGAAACAATTTATCTAAAAAACATTAAATCTAGTTAGGACATGTTCTAACTTAACTTTGATACCAAGTTGAATATAGTGAAAAATATATATGAGATTAATCTTCCTTGAATACATATATATGATGCTTTATTTATAATAGAAAACATGATCAAGATAAATTAAAAATGCAAGTAAAAAATAATAATAAGCTAACTAAAAATAAAAGATAAAAATAAAATAAAAATAATATATATGAAATTGAATACATATTATAAAATATGTATTATATATTAAGTGAATTTTATAATCATAACTTTTAAAAACCGACTCTAAGAAGGGTTGAGTAAGGAGTGCTAATTTATAACTAATTTTTAAATTAATATCTTAATTAAAAGAATTTTTCGTTGATTAAAACCTTATGTGTTTTAGTTTGAAATTTATTTAATAGTTGATGCTACGTAAACTTTATTTCAATATTAATTTAATTTACATCGGTCGGATTTACGCTAACGACAATAAATATAAAAAATTTATGTACAATGCTTTTATTTTCAACAAAATAAAAAAAATAGAATAATTATAGTAAACAAATGGAAAGTGTAAATAAAGAAAATGAATATAGATAAGAAAATGAGTGTGAACGACAAATATGAAAAGATTAGTATGGATAAACACATAATAAAGGAAATAAATTTAGATAAAATAGAAAAGTGTAATAAGAGATGAAAAAATGAATGTAGATGAAAGGAATTAAGGGTAAGCTGTAACATTCCAAAATACAGTGAATACCATAATTCAGAATTAATTACAATTAACAGTCACATCAAGCCGTCTTTACATTAAAACAGGGGTTCAAAAGCCGAACGACTTAAAGTACAGAATTCTTTACAACAAATCATAAATATCAGAAGTTTAGAACGGACGGTTTTACAAAAAGAAATAACCGAACGTCCAATTCAAAAGTGAACATCTAAAACTAAAAAGAACGGACGTTCTACTGCTCTGCTTTAACTTCCACTTCCACTAAGTTTTCTTCTTCAATCACGTCCTCCAGAGTGGCCTCGCCTTCTGCTCACATCCACACGGATGATCATTGCAAGACAGGACGAACGTACACATATGATAGACAACACAAGGAAAACGAAAGGGTAAGCTTATATAATTTAATTCATACATCAACATATACATTTAACATTTCAATTCACATACAACATGTAACTTAACATAGAAATATATATATATATACTAGACAGACCATCCGGACTGTATGAATCTGTGTAGTTACAGGCGTCCTTGCACCCGAGTGATGTAGTAACTGGGATACACTCAACAGCTGCCACTCGAGGTTAGCTCTATCCAAAGTACCCCTAAGGAATAGAACCTCCTGCCATTCCCACACATGAACTACTCTCCTCAACGTGAAGATGAGTATCACGGAATATCAGGATGGACCAAGCCAACATTAGCATAACCACAGTCATACTTTACCAAATTCCACATTCAACATATATGAGTCGTTCCTCCCTGGAACGCTCGTCCAAAATCCATAAACATAAAATCATTCCATATAGTGTTCATCTTTTAAAACTTCATACGTTATTATCATTTTCATCTTTAGTTTCAATTACTCAAAATAATGAACGTTCAGTCTTCTGAAGGAAGAGGACGAACGTTAAAAGCGAGACTTAGAAGGACTCGTTGCCAATCAGAATGAATTGACGCATGATTATTTGACGAACGTCAGTGCTACTCAAATGAACTGACTCTAGAGTGATACAATCAATACTTAGAATATTTTAAGTACCAAGATGTTAGGCCGAATCAAATTTGATGAAGATACAGCAAGACGAATAATTAACTACACTGGGAACCTTTCGTTTAAAGGAATCGACTGCCAGTCAATGACTGAACGCGATAATATACATTTACTAAATATTTTGGACGAACGCTATTTACGTCCGTTAAGAAATCAAGGTAAGGACGAGCGTTCAGTATAAGACCGCACACTACATTAGAACGAACGCTAGGTAGATGACCGAGCATCAATTATGACGAACGCTTGGTACAAGATTGAGCGCTACTTAAGACGAACGCTTGGTATAAAACCGAGCGCTATTTAGGACGAACGCTTGGTATAAGACCGAGCGCTATTTAGGACGAACGTTTGGTTTAAGACCGAGCGTTACTTATTTTAAAGTTTAAAGGTATTCACATACAGCTAAGCTGAACCGAACGCTCAGACATAACATTTCATAGGAGGACGCTCGTTCTCAATCAGAGTTCTTTCCGAATGAAAGAATTCCATTTTAAGTCATTTTACTAGGAAACCGAATGGTATAAGACCGTTCGATGACGAGCATACAGTATCAAGGTAAGAATTATCATTTACAAATTTTTCATCTATCTTAACTCAACATTTCTCATACGATTCATAGCTTTATGATTTCATTTCCAGCATTAAATCACATACTTTATAAAATTCATATTAACAACTCATACTCTACAATAATCATCCATTTTCCAATTCATACATATCATCAACATGTAGTCAACCAACAGAAACCATATTCACTCAGTACAATAGTGCTCGTTCATGCATACTCAATCAACATACGTCTCATACATACAGTTCATATCATGCTTTCTACATCATACAAGTATCAATTAAATTAATAAGTTTCTCTTACCCGGATTCGTACATAACTTGTCCTAAACGCAAGATTTTCGGCTTCGTCCAACTACTGTTTTTCTACCCTCAATGGTCACTTAAGTTCTTCAACTAAATCTAACCAAAAGAAACGCAGAAGAAATCAGCTTATACCCTTGCATGCAACTGAATCTGGGTTTGCAGGTAATCCAGAAAAGAACGTCTAGGTTGGGGGCTTACCGGTTCCAGACTCTAGAGCTGTTCGGTCCAGAATGTAGCTCACGGCGTAGGGAACGTTTCTACGGTTCTGAATGTTGAACGGAGAAGAAGAGTGTGAGTTACAATAGAGAGAAGGTGAAGGTTTCTAGAGAGAAGATGGAGAAAATGGAGAAATCAGTTTTGAGGAAGAAGGTGAGTGCATGCAGAGAATGGGAAGGAGTGTTTTAGAAAATTCAGTTCTCTTCCCCAAGTCAAACGGACGTTCTCTCACACGCGGACACCTGTCTTCCACTACTGATTTCAGAATGTTCCAACTTGACACATGGCAGACGTGTGGCAGAGAATGTGAGTGTGTTTTAATGATACTGAGCAATGACGTGGGTGCGTTTTCAATGCACAGCAGAGTGGTTTAAATGCATTAAATCTGATTTGACAGATGTTTGCAGCGTTAATTATCTAGGGTCTTACATAAGCGGAAGAGACTAGTGAGAAAAAAGGAGACAAATATATTTTAAGTTGTATAATTTTTATATTTCGAATAAGAAAATTGGCCTATATTTAAAAGGGGAAAGATTAAAACGAACTTTTGAAAATAAGGCACTGATCGATTATTTTAAAAGAAAAAAAAAAGGTTTGGCACATAAAATATTAAAATAATTAAATTTTTTCGTCCCCAAAGTTCTAGTATTATTTATTAGAAAATAACATTAACATATTTTTTATAATAGTGAGAGGAGCATGTGGGTCATACAGAAATCTTGAGAACCGAATTATTATATCAAATACAGAAACAAACTAAAAGGTCTTTACTTATAAAATCACTACACCTCGTTACATTGATAATCAAACAAGTGAAAGTAATATGACACAACTCAAATAAGCATTTCACGTAGCATGAATTGATTTCCATATGTAATGATACTGTAATAAGGCATGCTCCAGTAATTTATATGGCAGTCAACTTCTCCTGATCGATGGAGACGGGATCCAAAAGCAATGAAGAAACATAATCTTTTAGCAATGCATTTGTATATTTATCCTCATGATTTTCATAAGAAACCTCAGATATACGAGCCAAATTAACTACACAATCCAGCACACACTTTGGAATAATATCATCACTTGACCTTATACACTCTTCATTTATAAGCTTCCAACAATCTTCAACATCCTTGTGAATCAAGTTATAAGCCTCTGCTTCTGAAATTCCATACTGCTTCATGCAACATTCCACAGCTGATGCAACATGTACTCTTTCTTGCTCAAACTGTTCATTTCAGAAAAATCCAATTCTTATATTTTGCAGGAACATATAAAAACAGATTTTAACTTTGATGATATGAAGGAATACCTTGTGTGAGGCCATGTCATCCATTACTCTCCCAATAACTGATGCAGCATTAATGATACTTGGATCACTGAGAATCCAATCCAGCACACTTTCTGTTGCAAATTCTGCTAAACTAATAAATGAAGTTATCATACAAGGGAAACAAGACGTTAAGACTCCATTAGCTTTATACTCCTCATATGTTGGAATGTAATGCTCATGACACCATTTTGCTTCAACCATGTACCCTTTTGTTAAGTTAGAAACCTGCATGTAAAATTACTAATAATCTGATAAGATAAACTGAATCGAGTAAAAGCACTCCAAAGTTGAAAAGTTGAAATTACAATAATCATACAGCTTGCTTAAAATGTGGCACCACAAAGCTTGATTTTCCATTCTCTCTCGTCAGCAACTCTATTTCTTCACGCAGTTGTAGAACTGTTTCAAATACCACTTTCATACACTCTGGAAGAGATCGAATATGACTAATATCCCATCTGAAATTTAGAAGGAAGGAATTATTCTAAGAAATCTTAATGTTAGATCATGAGCTAAGTCAACATATATATATAATTTTCACATTAAAATATGTAAGCTCTAGTTTGTGAAACACATCAACCTCTGAATTGCTTTTGTGAAGAGTTCAAGTTCTTGAACTGTTCCATAAGCGTCATATGTATCATCTAGAAGACAGATAACATGGATCAATTTTCCCACAAACGTTCTTGCATTGCTATATTCAGGCTTGTAGGATATTGCTAAACACCAAATATAGCTTTCAACCGATCTGTCTCTTGCGTAAGGGACCAGAGTCACAAAGTTTGAATCTTTCCTCCACCTATTAAAATAAATTACACCTCAACAATTTGTGTATACTTTATTCTGTACGATCTAAAACTTTTTTATGAACAGTGTATTTCAATATACTATATATGCATAGAAATTTAAAGGCAAAAGGCTTACTGGGTGATATGACCTATTTCTTTTTTATGCAAATTTTGAAGAAGGTTGAAATCTACTTTTGCAAAGATCAATAGAGTTTCGTTATGGGAAGGATCTTGTTCAAAGAGGGTCATGCAATGCCTTGTCTCAAACCTAGGTACACTCTTGTAAAGAGGTCGCCTTAAGCAATGGTTGATTTGTGCAGCAACAGATGGACTTAGCTGTTTTTCCAAGGACTCAAGTTTAGTTTTTGAGAAATCACATGCATCTTCTAGAATGTCATCTTCAGGAGTTCTCAGATGTGAAGCTTCATACAAACTACACAACCCTTGAACATCGCTGGCAAGCGTTTCATTGAAGCTTCCTTGGCCATTTTTAAATTTGTTAAATACATCTGTTCAGATATTGAACATATATAAGAAACAAACCTATTTTATAGAAAATAACTTTATATATATAATTTATTTTTTCTTAAACATCAAAGAGAAAGTTCTACATCTAGGTACCTGATGAAATTCCATATCCTTGTTGCCTTAACAAACGAAAGAGTAGAGCAACAAAGTGATAGTCACCATCTTCATTGATGGTGTTGTGTTTTGTGAAAGTGTTGTAAATTTGTTCCAACGCCTGGTTAATTTCTTGTTGAAAGTGATATGATACGCCTAAACGTTGGACTGAGTCAATGAAGTTTAATTTTTGTACGATGTTTTGATTCAATGATGATTGAAATATTGATTTGACCTTCTCTTGTAGTTTTTCTGCTTGCTGCTTCATATTGTCATCGGTTTCCTGCAAATATAGTTGCGTGATTCAATTAAGCGTTATCGATTATTAAATAAAGTAATGAATTTATATTTACCTGAATAAAAATTATATATGAAAATAATAGAAATAATTAATACCTTGGATTGAGAAGCATATTGAAGGAAAGTGTCTCCCCATATGGTAGGAGCATAACTCACGCAAGGTCGTCTGAGTTCAGCTACTGCAAGTGTTGAAGATGGAAGGGACATCTTTTGCTTATTACAAAGTGCTTCGAATGAAAAAGTGTAGTTTGTTGAGGGTCCAAACATTTGGCTACATATTTATATGATGACACAGGTTAATGATTTTTCCTGTAAAACTACTAAAGTGAGAACATTAAATTTATCTAATTAGTGGAGTTCTATATTTAATTTTGTTCAAAATTTGCACAAAATAATTAAATGTTAAATATGTTAATAAAATAGAATTGATGAAGTCTTACATGGAAAGACTAAAATAAAGATTTTTGGAAGATGAAAGTCTCACATCGACTAGAGTTAAGGTTAAATTATAATATATAAGTGAGATGTAAACTTTATCTTACATGTTGGTTTTGTGAAGTTGAGTTAGACTTAAAATTCACTTATCAAATATACAATGCTAATACTATCAAAATGATATAATCTAATTCCATAAAATAACATTTTTAAGTAAAGATTGATAATTAGATGTTAAACCGAAGCTTAATTGAATAAAAAAATTAAGAATAAATTATAGTAATTACTTATATATTTTTTATTAGAAGAAAATAGATATTTATAATTGATTAAAAACAAACTTAAATTAATTTTTAATTAAAGTGATTTAGTAATTGCCAAATTGGCATTAATATATTGTTATTTTAAAATTTATTTGATTTCAATTATTATAGTTAATATTAAATAAAATTTATTTTGAATATTAATTTAATTAATATTATTTTGACATACAAATAATAATTTTAAAGGATAATTGTTGTACATGTCTCCATCTTCAACAAAATAACATACAAATAAAAAAGTAGAAAAAAATTTGTAGTGGATGAGATGAGTGTGATAGAAAGAGATGAATACGAAGGACAAAGATAAAGACGAAGATAAATGTAAATGAAAAAAATAAATGTAAATAAATTATATAAGTGTAAATGAATGAGATGAATTTAGAAGCAGATAAGTGTGGACGAAAGAGATGAAAGTGATGAGATTAAAACTAGACTTTGGATTAAAAATAATCTATAATTTTTATTTATTGTCATGAAGATGCATAAATTCATAACTAAGTCCAAACTAATTTAAATAAGTATTAAAAATATATTATATTTCATATAAAATAATATGAATAGAATTAGTGTCAATTAACCAATACAAACTTAAATACTAAAAAACTAAATATATTAGTATTAATTAGGTTAATGATAATCTTATTTATTTTAATTAATGTTCATACTAACACAAATAAACAGTTAAAAATAATTAATATTAATTTTATATTAATAAAACAATTTAAATAATTGTTTTTTTAATTTGTTAAACAGACTCTATTAGTATCTAACACTAAACAAACTCTATTAGCATCAAAGAAACTAATGCTAATTTAAAACAAACTCAAATGTTTATTTATTAAAAAAAGTCGAAAAATAATTAACATGAACATAGAGTTGATTAAGCCTACTCTATCAATGCCTATCATCACATATCTATCAATGCCTAAAGTTACATAAATACTACTATTTCACAGTTACATTATTTAAAAATGATTTTACATCTTAAACTTTTTTTTTTTAAACAATTAACTTTTTTTAACTTTAGAGTCTATTAAACACTTTAATTACTTGGAAGGAAGACTGGAAGAGGTTGTTAGTTCAATATTTAGAAATATAAATTTTATTTAAAGGATTTGGAAGACAGGATGAAAGATATTATAGATTGAATACTCCTATTAATAAAATATTAACCAGTAACATTTATCAATAAAAAAAACACTCTAATAACATTGCAATGTAGTTGAAATTAATATTTAATAAACTAAATTAATATTTTCTTGTGGTAATCCTAAATTACGCAAATAGCCCTTGTTTTACATCTCTCTTTTATATATACACTTTAATTTTTTAACACACATAATGATTAGTATAATATATAAAACAAAGTCAGGAAAATAAAGAAAAGGATAGCATTACTTCTTTGGGATGATCCTGAATCAAGAAGTAGGGTTAACCTCACCTCATAATAACACCACCAGATATCGCGTTTGTATATTATTTCTCGTTGTGCCAGTATTTGCACACAAAAAATCATTCCATTTCAATGCTTTAATACCTACTTTTTAATACTTTTTATATTGTTTCACGTTGTGCCAGTATTTGCACACAAAAAAATTCTCCATTTTAATGCATAACCTACTTTTTATAATACTTTTTTATATTGTTGGAAGTGTGACTTTCTTAGGAGCTGTGGCTTTCCAAAACCCTGGATTAGAGTTTTCTGTTGATACATCAATACCAGTTTTTCCTCTTCTGCTTTTTCTTCTGATGAAGTTAGAAATGGATTTTTCCTTTACCGACTAACAATATTATCTTACACCGAAATAAATGAAAACTACAATATAGGTTAATGGAGTAAAACTGTTGGTAATTTTAGGGATTTAAAAATAGTAGAAGGAACTTGTTATTTTTATTTTATATATATATATATATATATATATATCATCCCTAAACTTCCTATAGGAAAAAACTACTCTGCGTATGCATATACAAAATAAAGCACATCCACCTTACTAGATAGCCTCTTTTATATTAAAAGGTTGTTTCTACACCTCCAACCAACAATTTTTCTTGTACCTTTAATTTTTTTTTTTTAAATTCTAAAACTATTTCTGCAAATTAAAAATGGTACATCGCATTTTGCGTGTTTCAACAGATTTCAAAATTTATTAAAAGAATCTTTTAACAAATTTCAGAATCTATTAAAAAATTCTTTTTAAACTTTAACGAATTTTGAAATTTGTTGAAGAAATTTTTAAAGGTTTTAACGGATTTCGAAATTCGTTGAATATAAAAATAACTTTTGGAAATTAGAAAGAAACATTTAGGGATGTAGGGAGAAACAATCATATTAAAAAATAGGCGATCTTAATTAATGCAAATACACTTTTCATTGTGCCCTCATGCCTATTTCCATTGCACACTCCTTTCACTTAATCAATTAATGAGATTTCCTTAGTGATGAACATACTTTCTCCTATCCTAGATGTTAAGAAAATCTCACGTTACACACATTATGATATTTTATTTAAAAGTGAGTCTATTATTCATTGATAATTAAAGGACTTTAAATAGTTGGGACACTTAAATATTATGGGAATAAAAATAAAAACTGAAAATAAAATATCAACTATCTTAAAAAATAAAATCTGCTTAATCTATCATAAAATAATATTGTACCTAGATAAACAGAAAATCATAACTACCTATGCCTATTTTATTTTTATCAAAATCAAACTAAATATTACTAGACCCGAAACTAATAAAATAAGATTTAAACAAAATTATTAATAAAACCCTAAAATTTAAGTTTATCCCAACAAACTCCCCCATAAACTTAAACTTTTCCTTCCTTCATTCGGTTTTCCATGTGCATCATCCAACACCGGGTTTGCTTCTTTCAATCAGATTTGAGTTAGATTATACGAGCTCTTGCTAGTCATATCTTGTTTCAAGCATCTTCTCTCCAAGATTTTGAGCTCTAGTTCATACAACTAGTTCGTGTTCACTTTTGCTTGGGTTGCTAAACGACCATGCTTATCCTTTAATTACAGTACCTGGTCCTTCATAAAAAGTGAATTACCTTTCTCAATTATCTAACCCATGCTTAAAATATTGTTCTTCAGCTCGGGAACATAGTAAATATCCCTAATCTCTCCAACTCATCCATTCTTTCGCATATGTCGGATTGTTCCACGCCCTTTCACGGCCACCTTGGAGTCATCTCCAAAAGACACAAATTTGGCCTCCACCTTGGTGAGTTTATAAAAAAAAAAAAATTCTTGTTTCCACACATATGATTATTTGCCCTAATATCTAGATATACCGTACTGAGTTGCTAGAAATCTCATCAGTCTTTGATTTCAAGCATGGTCCAACATCTGCCTTCTTCAGCTCCTCAAGCTCAACCCTCTGTTTATTTATAATTTCATTAGCTTCATCTAGAAGCCTCCCTATCCGCTAAATCTCTTCATCTTTTTTGTTTGAGTTCCTTTTCGACATTTGTTGCACCTTTTATCGAGATCACTTCATCCATTGTTGAGACTAGATTTTCCACGTCCACTACATCTGAGCTCTTTGCCAGCAACAATTCTTCTGCATCTTCAATAAGGAGATTAGTCTCCCCCTTTGTCTCGGTCTTGCAATACTTTGCAATATGGCTAGCCTTGCCACAATTGTAGCACTTGCTTGATCTACACTAGTTTGCATAGTGGTCGTACTTGCCACACTTAAAACACTCAACTCCTGATCGATCTCGTTGGCCTTTCCCTTGTCCTCGGTCATGCCCATTATGTTGATCGGTTTGCTCTTCACTATCATTCTCAAAATTACCTTGGCCACGCCTACCTCATCCTCGGCCTCCTCAGCATCTGCCGTTAGGACCTCGACTCTAAGTAATCCGAGTTTTATTCGAGTCAAACTGTACTTGTAGTGCTTGATCGTCAGGTTCAACCTGATCATCCCAACTCCTTCTCTTTTGTTTGTGGGCTTCTAATAACCCAGCAAGTTCATCCACTATGAGAATCTACAAGTCCTTCGATTCTTTAATGGCGCACACGATACTTTCGAAATCTTTTGTAAGGGATCTCAAAATTTTTCCCAACACCAGGCTAGATTGTTAGAATTCCTGCAGCGGAATTATTAGCGTGATAACAAACCAAGAGGGGGGTGAATTGGTTATATTCTTTTATTATGCCTTTCTATAATTTTTCTCTTAATTCTTTCTTACTAAGCAGATAATTAAAAATAAATAACAGAGTAAGGGAAAGAGAAAAATTGCACAGGTGATTTTATCCTGGTTCAGATCACTAGGATCCTACGTCCAGTCGCTTATCTCAAACAAGATAAATCTTTTTCACTATCACAAAACAATTACAAATATTAGTCACACAGAAAAATAATTTGTAACAGTTTAGAAATTACCACCTCTCTTGAAACCACAAGAGATGAACTTACACCTCCTTTGAATCTTCACAAAGGATGACCACCTCCTTCGAATGCTTCACGAAGGATGATTCTCTTCCAAACACTTCCTTAGACACACCAAGGATGAACCAGCTATTCCTCTGTCACCGCAATACCACTTCAGGACGTTGCAGACAAGAGTTTCCTTAGCTTCAGCAAATTCACAGAGTTCTCAAAAGAGTTCAGAGTACTAGAGCACAAGGAAGAATTTTTTTTGAGAGAAATAGTGAGCTAATTTATAGACTCAGCCTAATACCCTTCCATTCTTCGAAAACGGGCCATCAAACGCATTTAATCGATTAACATAAGTATTAATCGATTAAAATGAGTACAACGGCTAGTTTTTCAAATCTGAAATTCCCAACGGTTAGTGTTAATCAATTATTCTCAGAATTAATCGATTAGCTAATCGATTATTATACACTTTAATCGATTATTCCAGTGGCACTTGGGTTTTCAGGATCAGCCTTGGTTTTAATCGATTAAAACTAGGTTTAATCGATTAAAACAGAATGTTGACGAATCTCAACAGCATTTAAATGTAAATTACAATAATCAGTCCTAATACATTTGTGAACACTACTTCATCAACTTAGATTATTACAAAAGCTTTATAAAAATACATAAATCTTTAACTTGTCTTGACTTGTGCAACTCTGTTCATCATCAAAACTTCATCTTTGATTTTTGCTAACATTCTCCCCCTTTTTGATGATGATCAAAAATTCCTCTGAGTTTAAAGCTTTTTAATAATCTGAAATAGTCACAGCTCATAAAAAGAGAGATTAATAGAAAATAATAATTATAAACTTTCTTCTCCCCCTTTTTGATCAGAAGAAAAAAACGTGCTCCCCCTAAATAAAAAGAAATAATGCATATTGAAAAATGACATAAACAACACTTTTTATTAAGGATGCTCATAATCATAAAACCAAACAAACAAGACAAGCAAATAAGTCCTAGAATCCATCACTTTCATCACTAAGAAGATGTTGCTCTAAACCTGAAACCCTAGTGTCTAAATTTCTGAGATGAGTACAAATTTCTTCATGGCGAACGTTTTGGATGTTCATCATCTCAGTTTGAAGGCGAGTCATCTCAGTCATTTGTCTAGAGAGACTTTCTAGACTGTATTCCTCATGGACTTGAGATAGGCCAGCAACATTTGTGGGATCAGGCATTGGAATATCTTCAGCTTCATCTTCATTGCCCTCAATAGCATCCTCAGGATGTATGTAAGATTGTCCCTGTTTGATAAAACCCATTTGTCTTAGGGAATTATCTCCAACCTTATGACCAAGGAGGACAGTCTCATGGTTTTCATTGGTGATATCCACTCCTTTGTACTCACAGATTTGGGAAACAAGGAGAGGATATGGAAGAGGGGCTACATCTAACCTTTTGGCCTTGTACATAATTGTCTTGATCAAATGAGGCCAATTGAGAGGAATGCTCTGAAGAATACCGTACATGATGATGAGATCAGTTTCAGAGCATTGGGCATGGTTGGATCCTCTAGGGCACAAAATCCAGACAATGAGGTAGTGCAGGAGACGTTCTTCCATCTTGAGTCCACCTGCAAGGAAAAGACGCGCATTGTGCTGACGAGGATTGCGGAGAAAGGACTGGTAGACCGCTATCTTGTTGAATTGTGCAAAGTCATCTGGGATAGTTTGAGAATGCTCTAAGATAGGGACCTTTGCAACATTAGTCCAAATATCATTGTCCAAGATAATGTCTACTCCTTTTACTCTTGTTTAGAACACCCCATCCCGAATCTTTAAATTGTAATAGAAAGTGCGAACGAGATCCGGATAATACCTTCCACGGAGTTCCATAAGGTGTTGGACCCCTTGTTCAATGATTAGATTTGGGAAGGAAAAGTTGTAAGATATATACCATGATAGATCAATGAATTTCTGCTTGATCAGCTTTCTTTCCTTCCAGAATCGTGAGAAAGACAGTTGATCTGCTTCATCGGAGAGCCACCCTTCTACGGTAGCATCTCTTGCTGGAAGTGGATTCTCCGACACAGCACTGGTTCTTCTTCTCCTCCTTCTTGAAGATTCAGCCATTGAAATAAAGGAAAGGCAAGGATTTGGGTGAAAGCAGAGAGAAAGTAGAAGAAATAGGCTTAAGATTGGTGCAAGTAATGAGAATGGGGACCAAATGGTGTATATATAGGCTTAAAAACGGGCCCAACGGTTGGATTTGGAGAATATGGCCGTTTATGGCCGTTGGCAACGGCTAGATTTCGAAAACAAAGTTTAAAAAATTTCCTGGAGCGTATTTAATCGATTAAAGGAAGTTTTAATCGATTATTTAATTGATTGATACTTGGATTAATCGATTAATCCAGTCGTAAATCTATAGGCAGCGTTTTTAATCGATTTGCAAGCAGATTAAATGCGTTAAACAGCGAAAAATGCCAGATTAATTCCAAATATGCCTATTTTACTATTTCTAATATTCCAAGATCTCTCCTAAGCTCAAAAAACCTATCCTTGGGCAAAGCTTTGGTGAAAATGTCCGCTAATTGATGCTTAGAATCTATAAACTCCATTTCACAATCACCTTTTTGGACATGGTCTCTAATAAAATGATGCCTAATTTCTATATGCTTGGTTCTAGAATGCATGATGGGATTTTTGGTGAGTTTTATGGCACTGGTGTTATCACACTTAAGCGGAATATGATCCAAATGAATACCGTAGTCTTCTAATTGCTGTTTCATCCATAAGATCTGTGCACAACAACTACCCGCAGCAATATATTCAGCTTCAGTGGTTGACAAGGCTACACAGGCTTGTTTCTTAGAGTGCCAAGAGACTAAGGAGCTACCGAAAAAGTGACAGGTTCCACTGGTGCTTTTTCTATCTATTTTACAGCCTCCATAATCAGCATCAGAAAATCCTACAAGACTAGGTTCAGCGCCTGATGGATAGCATAACCCAAAGGATGTTGTCCCCTTAAGATATTTGAAAATACGTTTTACAGCAGTGAGATGAGACTCCCTAGGGCTTGACTGAAACCTAGCACACACACATACACTTTGCATGATGTCAGGTCTACTAGCAGTGAGATATAATAAAGAGCCAATCATACCTCTGTATTTGGTCTGGATTACCTCTTTACCTGTCTCATCTTTGTCTAAGTAGCAGGATGTCCCCATGGAGGTTGATGCTTCTTTGGCATTGTCCATCTCAAACTTTTTAAGAATTTCCCTGCAATACTTGGTTTGAGATATAAAGGTTCCTTCCTCCATTTGTTTGATTTGAAGTCCGAGGAAGAAAGTAAGTTCTCCCATCATAGACATCTCAAATTCTCCCTGCATGGACTTAGCAAAATTCTCGCAGAGAGTTGCGTTAGATGAACCAAAAATAATGTCATCTACGTATACTTGAACAAGTAGAAAGTGTTTTCCATTCTTTTTAATAAATAAAGTTGAATCAATTTTTCCTCTGTTGAAATCATTTTCTACTAGAAAATTGCTCAACCGTTCATACCAAGATCTAGGTGCCTGTTTTAAGCCATATAGTGCTTTCTT
Organism: Vigna nakashimae; assembly: GCA_034642375.1. NCBI lineage: Eukaryota > Viridiplantae > Streptophyta > Magnoliopsida > Fabales > Fabaceae > Vigna > Vigna nakashimae. The sequence continues at coordinate 11,359,822 of CM067764.1, read as the reverse complement.
TAATTTGTAGATGTGATTTGGGTTTTTAAAATCTTCAAAACCAGGTGGTTGCTCAACAAATACATCTTCTTTGATATAACCGTTTAGAAAAACACTCTTAACATCCATTTGAAATAATTTAAATTTCATCATAGATGCATAAGCAAGAAGTAGGCGAATTGCCTCTAACCTGGCAACTGGAGCGTATGTCTCATCATAATCAATACCTTCTTCTTGACTATATCCTTTTGCGACAAGCCTAGCTTTATTCTTGGTTATGTTTCCTTCTTCATCCAGTTTGTTTCTGAACACCCATTTAGTTCCAATTACTTGATGAGTGTCTTTTCTGGGAATTAATTCCCATACTTGATTTCTTTCAAACTGGTTGAGTTCTTCTTACATTGCGATACACCATTTTTCATCTTGAAGGGCTTCTTTAATGTTCTTTGGTTCAATCTGTGACACAAAAGCAACATTCATACAATAATTTGCAGTATTACTTCTTGTGTTTACCCCTTGTGTGATATCGCCAATTATGTTGTCCAAAGATAATCCTCTAGGTTGTTGCCATATTTTATTTAAATCTTCATCTTGAGGATCGTCATTATTCTTTTCTTCATTTGTCTCCTTTGATGAATTTTCACTTGTTCCTGCATCAAATTCTTCTGACTCAAGAGGTTTTGCCTCAAGGTCCACAATTTCATCAAAAGTAACATGTATGGATTCTTCTATTGTAATCAGATTTCTATTAAAGACTCTATATGCTTTGCTAGTTAAAGAATATCCAAGAAAAATTCCTTCATCAGCTTTTGAATCAAATTTTCCCAAATTCTGTTTTCCATTGTTTAAAACATAGCATTTGCAACCAAAGATTTTCAAATGGGAAACATTTGGTTTTCTATTTTTAAAAAGTTCATAAGGAGTACGTTTTAAAATAGGTCGGATTAACATTCTGTTTAAAACATAGCAAGCAGTACTTACAGCATCAGCCCAAAATTGTTTAGGAACATTATTTTCATTTAACATAGTACGAGCAAGTTCCTCTAATGATCTATTCTTTCTTTCTACTACTCCATTCTGTTGGGGAGTTCTAGGCGAAGAAAAGTTGTGAGAAATACCATGTTCTTCACAAAAATTTTTAAATAATTCATTTTGAAATTCACCACCATGGTCACTTCTAATAGCTTTTATTCTTAAATCCTTTTCATTTTGAATTAAAATAGCAAACTTCTTAAATTCTTTAAAAGCTACACTCTTAAGAGTGAGAAACAAGGTCCAAGTATATCTTGAAAAATCATCAACAATAACTAAAGCATAATAGTTTCCACCAAAACTTTTTATCCTTGAAGGACCAAATAAATCCAAATGTAAGAGTTCTAAAGGTTTTAAAGTAGAAACAATATTTTTTGAATGGAAGGAATTTTTAACTTGTTTCCCCTTTTGACATGCATCACATAATTTATCTTTTACAAATTTTAATTTTGGTAAACCAATTACTAGTTCTCTAGATACTAGTTTGTTAAGTTGTTGCATATGTATATGAGCAGCACGCCTGTGCCACAACCATGGGTTTTCCTCTTTAACAACTAAACATGAGATATTTTTATTTAATACGTTTTCTAAATCGATTAAATAAATATTATTGTGTCTAACTCCTTTTAAAGCAATTTCAGAAGAATCACTCTTAAAGATAGTGCAAGAATTCTTCTCAAAGGTTACCTTGAATCCTTTGTCGCACAGTTGACTGATACTAATTAAGTTATGCCTCAGTCCTTTTACATATAGCACGTCTTTAATCATCAAGGTGTCTTTGCTTCCTATATCCCCTTTTCCAAGAATTCTTCCTTTGTTGTTGTCACCATAGGTAACAAAGCCTTGTTCCTTTTCTTTAAAGTTTGTAAATTTTGTTATGTCTCCTGTCATGTGTTTTGAGCAACCACTATCGAGACACCACATGACTTTTCTTGATTTTTGTAATACCTGCAAAAGAAAGGAACAAACAAGCTATTTTAGGTACCCAACTTCTTTGTATGGGTCCTTTTGGGTTAGATTCAAATTATTTAGCAACCCAAACATATCTACCACTTGGAACACCATAATGCTTAATTTTACATTTATTTGAAGTATGACCCTTTTTCATACAATAAAAGCATGATACAACGTTTGTGTTCCCATGAGTTGTTCCTTTTTCTACCCATATCCTACGGGTTCTTTTATTCTGTTTGTTTTTAATTTTAGGAACATACTCATTTTTAACAACCTTATTTTCATTATTTTTGCTACATTCTCCTAAGGTTGTTTGTTCAGAAAAATATTTGAATTGTATGCAAGACTCACATTCATTATTAGCAACATATTTTTCTTTTTCATAATATAACACTTTACTTTTCAAATTCCTGATTTCTTCTGCTTGATATAAAAATTTATTTTTCAAACTTCTGTTTTCTTCAGATGAATTTGAAAATTCAATTTTCAAGGCATCATTTAATTTAGTGAGATTTTCAGAAGTAAACTTCAAATTTTTATTTTCTTCAAGAAGGTTGTCAAATTCACATTTTAAATTTTTAAAATCCTTTTTCAGCTTTTTATGAGAAATATTTAATTTTTCAGATTCAATTAACAATGCAGCATATGTTTCATGCAATTCATCTTCATCAACTTGACTATTATTATCAGAATAATGTGAGCTACTTACTTGGCTGACATTATCATCATCTGTCATTAAACAGATGTTAGCTTCTTCATCTGAATCGCTTGAATCTGAAATGGACTCATTATCGTCTTCCCATGCAATGTATGCTTTCTTTTTCTTGAAGAATCTTTTCTCCTTTTTGTCTTCACCTTTCTTCTGATTTGGGCAGTCTGCCTTTAGATGCCCCTTTTCTCCACAGCTGTAGCATCGGTAATTTGAGGAAGATGCTTGATTATCTTTCTTCTCGTACCTAAACCTTCCTTTACCTTTAGACTTCATGAATTTGTTTAATCTTTTGATCACGAGGCTTAAGTTTTCCTCTTCGTCTGAGTCTTCATCTTCCGATTTACCTTTGCTTCTATCAACCTCTGATTTTAACGCCAAACTCTTCTTGTTGGTTTTGGCTTTAGCTTCTTCTTCATCAAGTCTTCCAAGATCTAATTCATGTTCCATCAACTTTCCAAATAATGCCGCCATAGTCATGGTGTTGAGGTTTTGTGACTCCGAGATTGCAGTCACCTTAGGTTGCCACGACCTGTCTAAAGACTTCAAAATTTTAATGTTTAATTCATCAGTATCAAATGACTTACCCAGTCCAATGAGATGATTGACAATGTTGGTGAAGCGTTTTTGAACATCAGAAATTGTTTCTCCTTGCTTCATCCTGAACATTTCATACTCTTGAATCAGGGAATTCTTTCTTGCCCTCTTTACGTCATCTGTTCCTTCATGTGTCACTCTGAGCACATCCCACATTTCTTGAGCAGTTTTGCAGACAGAAACCCTATAGAACTCATCAACAGTCAATGCTGATGCAATAATATTCCGAGCTTTAACGTCATTCTGAAATCTTTTCTTTTCTTCAATGGTCCATTGACCACGAGGCTTTGGTTCCTGTATATTGTTAGTAGGAACAGAAGCACCAGACGCAATAACATCCCAAATTTCACAATCAATAGATTCAATAAATATTTGCATCCTTACCTTCCAGAATGCATAGTTCTCACCTGTGAATAGTGGGGGTCTATTGATTGAAGCACCCTCTGCAAAGGTTTGATGTGATCCTGCCATTTGAATGACTATCAAAGCAAGCTCTGATGCCAATTGTTAGAATTGCTACAGCGGAATTATTAGCGTGATAACAAACCAAGAGGGGGGTGAATTGGTTATATTCTTTTTTATATTTTTCTCTTAATTCTTTCTTACTAAGCAGATAATTAAAAATAAATAACAGAGTAAGGGAAAGAGAAAAATTGCATAGGTGATTTTATCCTGATTCAGATCACTAGGATCCTACGTCCAGTCGCTTATCTCAAACAAGATAAACCTTTTTCACTATCACAAAACAATTACAAATATTAGTCACACAGAAAAATAATTTGTAACAGTTTAGAAATTACCACCTCTCTTGAAACCACAAGAGATGAACTTACACCTCCTTTGAATCTTCACAAAGGATGACCACCTCCTTCGAATGCTTCACGAAGGATGATTCTCTTCCAAACACTTCCTCAGACACACCAAGGATGAACCAGTTATTCCTCTGTCATCGCAATACCACTTCAGGACGTTGCAGACAAGAGTTTCCTTAGCTTCAGCAAATTCACAGAGTTCTCAAAAGAGTTCAGAGTACTAGAGCACAAGGGAAGAATTTTTTTTTGAGAGAAATAGTGAGCCAATTTATAGACTCAGCCTAATACCCTTCCATTCTTCGAAAACGGGCCATCTAACCAATTTAATCGATTAACATAAGTATTAATCGATTAAAATGAGTACAACGGCTAGTTTTTCAAATCTGAAATTCCCAACGGTTAGTGTTAATCGATTATTCTCAGAATTAATCGATTAGCTAATCGATTATTATACACTTTAATCGATTATTCCAGTGGCACTTGGGTTTTGAGGATCAGCCTCGGTTTTAATCGATTAAAACTAGGTTTAATCGATTAAAACAGAATGTTGACGAATCTCAACAGCATTTAAATGTAAATTACAATAATCAGTCCTAATACATTTGTGAACACTACTTCATCAACTTAGATTATTACAAAAGCTTTATAAAAATACATAAATCTTTAACTTGTCTTGACTTGTGCAACTCTGTTCATCATCAAAACTTCATCTTTGATTTTTGCTAACATAGATGGCCTTTGTTCTCCATTCTTGTCGAGTTGGTTGGCCACCTTCTCCACCCGAGTTTTGTACTCGATTATATGCTCTTTGGGCTCCATCTTCAACTGTTCAAACTCTACTCTAAGAGCTTGTATTCAGACTTGTCTAACACAATTGTCACCTTTATACGCAACCTCCAATTTCTCCCAGGCTTCCTTTGCTTATTTAGCATTCGCTATTTTTGGAATCACGACTCACCTACTGCATTATAGAGGAAATACAATGTTGACCCATCTCTTGCACGTGATTTCTTCAATGCAGTTATCTATGCCACAGTCCGATGTTCGTCTTCATCAGGTTCAACATATACCTGTCTTCTACCATATCCCAAACGTCTTGACATCTCCATAGCGCCTTCATCTGTAGGCACCAATTATCATAATTGGTTTTTCTCGTCAATTGTGGCACACTCATACCATTGACAACCTTTGACATTTTTCTCACACAAAAAAATCAAGCACTCTTTTTTTTCTCTCATGATGTTTAACTCTCTCCTCTCTCTCTTTTTTTCTCTCTCGGTGCTCAAAGCATAAAGCTATAATACCACTGTTAAGAAAATCTCACATTACACACACTCTAATATTTTCCTAAAATTGAGTCTATTATTCATTGATAATTGAAGGACTTTAAATAATTGTGACACTTAAATATTACTGGAATAAAAATAAAAACTGAAAATAAAATATCAACTATCTTGAAAATAAAATTTGCTTAATCTATCATAAAATAATATTGTACCTAGATAATCAGAAAATCATAACTACCTATCCATATTTTATCTCTATCAAAATCAAACTAAATATTATTAGACTCAAAACTAATAAAATAAGATTTAAACAAAATTATTAATAAAATCCCAAAATTTAATCCCAACACTAGACTCATCGGGTGTCTAATCCATCTCATTGACACTAGACCAGACATAAAATTTTTTGCTATAGTTTAGTGTGACAATCACTCAACTATCTAAATTGCCTTTAACCAGGTGTTTCATGAACGAACCAAACACAAATAGACTTCCATAGTGTAAGAGCCAAGATCACGGATGGTCTCCTAAAGCTTTTGTTAAGATATGCCAAATATTCTATATATTAAGGGATATTAGGCAATCAAATATTAGTTATAATTTAGAATTATTATAATTTGTGCAGATTTGTGCACCTGTCATTCCTTTAATAGATGAAGAATTATAGGATCCTTGTATGTATATATATATTTGAAATAATACATCATAATTATTCTTTAAACCTTTTATTATGGTATCAAGAGCCAAACACTAATATCCTCTACAATATAGGAATCAATGCTTCTTCCGATAAAAATCAATCGGAGAAACATGATTCTGGAACTTCCACGGCTTCCAAGAGTTATATTTCTACTACCGAATTTGTGACCAAGTCAGGTATATCTAACTTTGCCCTTAATCTTTTTGTTGTTACTAAGGGTAGTAATTGGATAATTGATTCAGGTGCTACTGATCATATGACTTGTGATCCTCATATATTTACTATTTTTTCCTCTAATTATTCTAAAACTGTTATTATTAATGCTAATGAAGTCTCATCTCCTATTGAAGGTATAAGTACTGTATCCCTTTCACCCTCCTTATCGATTCTTGATGTTTTATTTGTTCCTACATTAAACTGTAATCTTATCTCTGTTAGCAAGTTAACCAAATCACATTCTTGTGTGGCCTTGTTTTACCCAACCCATTGTCTTTTTCAGAACATTTTCCAAGGATAAGATTACTAGTGTTAGAGAGAGTAAAAGACTATATTATTTTGAAAATGTCTCACAACAAACCCATAAAAGAGGGTTGACTTATCTTGCGAATGATCACATACAAGATAAAAACAAAAAGGAAATTTGGTTATGGCATAAACGTTTGGGACATCCCTCTTTTGGTTATTTAAAAAAATTATTTCCATCACTATTTCATAAATCCAATATTTCTGATTTTTTTTTTGTGAAACATGTGTATGGCAAAAAATCATCGTGTTGTGTTTCCTTTAAGTAATAATAAAACTGATTTTCCTTTTTCATTAATTCACACAGATGTTTGGGGTCCTGCCCCATAATCTACACATAATGGAAAAAAAATGGTTTATTAGGTTTGTTGATGATTGTACTCGTGTAACCTGGGTATATTTGCTTAAACATAAAAGTGTGTGATGTGGTTCGGTCCTTCTATTATCTGATCGTTACACAATTTAACACATCTATTAAGGTTATTCGATCAGACAATCGAAGGGAATATTTTATGACTGAATTAATAAAGTTCATGAACTCTAAAGGCATCTTGCATCAAACTACATGTCCTTATTCACCACAACAAATTGGAGTGGCTGAGAGAAAAAATAGACATATATTAGAGGTGACAAGATCACTTTTGATAGATGTTAAATTCCCATCTCATTTATGGGGTGAGGTTGTGAGCTCTGTCGTTTATTTAATTAATCGAACCCCTTCTAGTGTGCTTAACTTTGAAAGGCCTTTTGATCTGATGTCTGATCATTGTATCCTTCCTCCCATAGTTTATTTACCACCTCATATTTTTGGATGTGTTATTTATGTTCGCTTACACCCACATCAACGTACAAAGCTTGAAGAACGAGCGATCAAATGTGTTTTTGTTGGGTATGGATCAACTCAAAAAGGTTATCGTGCGTACCATCCATCACCAAAGAAATTTTATATTTCTATGGATGTGACATTTAATGAACATGAATTTTTTTATGTTGATTCTCCACTTCAGGGAGGCAATGAAAGTGAAGTGCATAATCATGATGTTAGTATGTTTGATATCTCAGATATCAAATTATATTGTGAAGATAAATTATCGTGTGAGGATCATTCGGCAAGAAGTGAGCCAATCCTAAATATGGACACTTCTCTTTTGGATAGTACAATGTCTTCTGGTCATAACCAATTGGCTCAATCTTCTCCACAGGTACAAGTTGACTCTTCGGAGGTACCTTCTGATCCTATCTTTGATAACACTAATTTAGATGAAATTGATCATGGAAGTGATTCTTGTCTGCGTGAGACCACCAACACACCAAACACTGAGTCTACTATTGTTCAATATATTCTTCCAGCTCATTCTAGTCGTGGTCAACCTCCCACTATATATGAACCAGACCTCCAAGCCAAAGTTAAATATCCCATTAGTAAATATATGTCATCTCACAGGTTATCTCAGTCATATAATCTCAATTATCTTTAAATTCTATTCCTAGTAATATATAGGAAGCTTTGGCAGATCCTGGATGGACCAAAGCAATGGTTGAGAAGATGACAGGTTTAGAAAAAAACAACACTTGGGATCTTGTGTCCTTACCAAGAGGAAGAAATTTGTGGGCTGCAAATGGGTCTTTACAATAAAGCATAGAGCTGGCAGAACTATTGAGAGATATAAAGCAAGACTTGCGGCAAAAGGTTACACTCAGTCTTATGGTGTAGATTACCAAGAGACATTCGCACCGGTAGCCAAGCTCAACATTGTGAGAATACTTATGTCGCTAGCTGCAAACCAAGATTGGCCTCTTCTACAATTTGATGTGAAAAATGCTTTTCTACACAGAGAAATTTCAGAAGAAATTTATATGGATTCTTCACCAAGCATGACAGATTCAATTGGAATGAAGGTTTGCAAATTAAAGAAGGCTCTATAGAGACTAAAACAATCCCCAAGAGCATGGTTTGGAAGGTTTACCAAGTCTATGAAGGCTTTTGGCTATAGAGTAAGTAACTCTGATCATACCATATATTTTAAGAGAGGAAAAGGAAAAATTACAGCTTTGATTATATATGTAGATGACATGATTGTTACAGGAAATGACCAAGATGAGATTTCTAGTTTACAACAATACCTTGCATCTGGATATGAGATGAAACAACTTGGAAACCTCAAATATTTTAGGGTATTGAAGTTGCTAGATCAAAACATGGTATTTTTCTATGCCAAAGATAATATACTATTGACTTACTATCGAAAACTGGGTTGCTTAGGAGTAAACCAACTCATACACCAATTGAAAAAAATCATAAACTCTTTCAATGCTCAAATTCCACAAGCATAGATAGAGGAAGATACTAAAGGCTGGTAGGAAAATTAATTTATTTGTGCCATACACGTCCAGATATCACCTATGTAGTGAATGTTGTTAGTTAATTTATGCATGACCCACGAAAGCTTCATATGGATGTTGTTGAGAGGATTTTGAGATATTTGAAGTTTTCTACGGGAAAAGGAACTTTGTTCTCAAATCATGAAAACTTAAAGGTAGAAAGGTACACTGGTGCAGATTAGGCAGGTTTAAAAGATGATAGAAGATCTACCTCTTGATACTTTACTTTTGTAGGAGGGAATCTTATGACTTGGAGGAGTAAAAAACAACCTGTAGTAGCAAGATCTAGTGCTGAAGTAGAATTCAGAGGCATGACACTATGTATATGTGAAATTTTGTGGATTAAAAATGTTGTATTAGATTTGGGCTTTAAACCAAATGAAGTTATGAGTTTGTACTGTGACAATACTTCGGCTATAGCAATTGCTCACAATCGTGTGCAACATGATAGAACAAAGCATGTGGAGATTGATATACATTTCATTAAAGAGAAGCTTGAAGCTAGAATAATTTCATTTCCTTTTGTAAGATCAGAATTGCAGTTGGCTGATGTTGTCACCAAAGGAGTGTCAAGAAGATTGTTTAATGAGTCTTTATTCAAGTTGGGAATGTGGGATATCCATGCACCAACTTGAGTGAGGATGTTAAGATATGCCAAATATTCTATTAAGGGATATTAGGCAATCAAATATTATGTTAGTTATAATTTAGCATTATTATAATTTGTGCATATTTGTTCACCTGCCATTCCTTTAATAGATGAAGAATTATAGGATCCTTGTATGTATATATATGGTACTCTATTCTTTGAAATAATACATCAGAATTAATCTTTAAACCTTTAATTAGCTTTCACCCATTTCATCTACTCAGCAAACCCTAAACCTTTTTAGCAAATCTATGGCACATGTCCCTTTCAAACAACTTCATTCCAAGCTGGGATGAATAATATATGGCAATGATAGAATTTTCACAACTTAGAAAACTTGGTACAGCTTCGCAAAACAACTTGACAAGCTCAACATCCAACTTGACAACCTTGACAACACAACTCGGCAAAATCTAGCACACAACTTGGCAAGCTCGACATATAGCTTGACAATTTCAAGGACGTAGTTTGACAAGCTCAATACACAGTCTAACAAGCTCGGCACACAACCTAATAAGCTTGACTCAAAGCTTGAGTACACAACTCGACAAAACTATTCCTTTGTTTGTAGTTTCCCGCTTTTTTTCTATTTTTCTTTTTTTTGTGTAATCGTTCCTCCTTTTAGGAAGGTAAGACAATAATATTCTTTTTCTTTTTCTATAATCAAGATATATTTTCTATCGATGGGTATGGGTGTGCTTCGCACGAGGTGGGCCTATATGTGTCAAATTATAGGACTCAGGGCGAGCTGCAGTGGTGGACCGATTGTTCATTTGTGGTGCGGGACGGGGAGGACTCTTGTTTAATTCGACTGGGTGTTAGTCACCCTAACGAACGAGTCTTTCATGGGAAGGAATCTAGCACTGAATATTTTTTCTTTGTATATACTTATTTATTCAACCAAATGTTCGTCCGGGTGCCCTTTACTTCATTCCAATCAACCATGCTCCGGAAGTTAAACGTTGCCCCCTCCCAATTGCACCCGAACGGATGGGCTTGCCTGCAAGCTTTCATGGCCATGAGTTCCGCTCTAGGTATCACTCTCATCGTGTCCATATTTCTCCACTACTATCATGTCCGACCGCTCACAAAGACCGACTGGGTATCTCTGACCTCCATTCGAAGTTGCTGTTTGTTCAAACCGTATTCGGATTCTTTCAAGAACTTCAAAAAGAGATCCTTCAAAGTAATAATTAGAGAGTCCGATTGGTCCGAGTTCCATGACGAGGCGGGCGTTCCCTTGTTCCCCTTTTATTGGACAAGGGACCCTCGAAAGTTACGTGCCACGTGGCTCGGTATTATGACCCCGCCGAAGTAGACGCCGATAAGATGATTAATACCTTGCCATGCCGTATCTCTACCCGCAGTTTGGTTGAATGCCTTGGCCATGAGGATTTTGACCAAATGGCGTTTAGTATGGCATTTGCCACTAGCTGTGTGTTGTTTTGATATTAACTTTGCTAAATTTTTGTTTTCCTTTCAAGAGTCATGTCTCTCTCGGCCCCTTGCTAAGACTAGCTACGTACCTTCGGCGAAGCACAAGGGGATGGTTAGCTCGAAAGCAAGGGATCCTCGCTTAGCCGGTTCCAGCCATGCTACGGGTTCCCAATCTCACTCGAAAGTGAAGCCGGTTGATCTGACAACCGCTCAGGAAGTTGCTCAGTAGATTCCGATTGTGGACTTGTTGTCTGCGGAGGTCGTCCCAAATATCCCTCCGGTAAAGAAGAGGAAATCCAAAGAATGGGAGAAGTCCTCCACTAAGAGGAGTTGTCGAGAAGGTAGCGTCCCTCGCCTTATTTCGGGCGGTCTTTTTGGTCCGGACTTCACCATTGGGGACTGGGTCAATTTCTACATGAGCTCCTCTCAACGGGTTGTGGTTGAACCTTTGTCCAAGAAGGACATCAATAACGCCGCCTTAGAATTTGCAACCAGGGGAGCTATGCTTACTTGGTACCTCCGCAAGTTTGCCGACCGAGAAGAAGAAGGCCGTCAAAGATCTTCGTTGAACATAATGAATGTGGGAAGCAGTGATCTGAGTTGTAGAGGAAGTTGGACGAAGCGAACCGAGAACTAAGGACGATCGTTCAACAACTGAAGTACGCCCGGGCTAGGAGTGACCGAATTATTAAAGAACCTAGCCGGCTTAAAGTGGAGGTGAGGTGGCTGGGTGAAAAGGAGGAAGAGCTGCAAATTCAAAATGATAGTCTGACCGTGGAGTTCGTAAAGGCCAATGAAGCAATCAGTACTTTGAACACTAACGTGCAAATTGAGCATGAAGAGGGTTTTACTAAGGCCCTTCGTCAGGCGACCTTTTTGTTGGAGGTTGATCCCCTAGCTGTCGGTTTTGATATTTCCCAGGATGTGTATGACAGAAAAATGCTCCCGGTCAGAGGGTCGCCTTTTGACGCTGAGGGGGAAGTTGATGATGATGGTCGTGTGGATGGTGAGCCAGGTGATGATGATAATGAATGATTGGGCTTAATGGGAAAGGGATAACTTTTTGCTTTTTGTGATGTTGATGGTCGAGATGTGGACAGAAACTCTTTAGTTAGTTAGTCGACCCGTTTATAGGATTTGATGTACATCCCTTTCATTTTTGCAATACTATTTTATGTTCGTTCATGGTTATTTTAATTCGTTTATGGTTGCCAATTTATAAACCAAGTCAGTCTAAGTTTTTATAACATTTTTGCCACTCTACCACCAAGTTGGGTCGGTGGATAACTTTCACTTTCACCGGGTTCCGGGAAGTAGTGGTTTGTTAATGAACCCACCTTTCCCCGCTCGGCTGAGTAGATGGTTTACATAAGAACACAATTTCTTCTTGAATCCGGGCGGCAGTGGTTCCTTATGAACTCTCCGTTCGCCGCCCGGTTAAGTTGATAGTTTACTAAAGAACTCACTCCTTTGGCTATAGGTGGTAGTGGTTCTTTATGAACTCGTCGTTCATTGCCCGGTTGAATTGATAACTAAAGAACTCGCTCCTTTGGTTGTAGGCGGTAGTGGTTCTTTATGAACTCGTCGTTCATCGCCCGGTTAAGTTGATGGTTCACTAAAGAAGTCGCTCCTTTGGCTCCGGGCACCAGTGGTTCTTTATGAACTCACCGTTCACCGCTTGGTTAAGTTGACGGTTTACTAAAAAACTTGCTCCTTTGGGTCCGGGCAATAGTGGTTCTTTAAGAACTCGTCGTTCACCGCCTGGTTAAGTTGACGGTTCACTAAAGAACTCGTTCCTTTGGCTCCGAACGACAGTGGTTCTTTGTGAACTCGTTGTTCACTGCCTGGTTAACTTGACGATTCACTAAAGAACTCGCTCCTTTGGCTCCGCGTAGCAGTGGTTCTGTATGAACTCGCTGTTTACCACCAGTTAAGTTGACGGTTCACTAAAGAACTCACTCATTTTGCTTCAGGCGGTAGTGGTTCTTTATGAACTCATCATTCACCGCCCGGTTAAGTTGACGGTTCACTAAAGAACTCGCTCCTTTGGCTCCGTGCGGCAGTGGTTCTTTATGAACTCGTCGTTCTCCGCTAAGTTAAGTTGATGGCTTAACTGATGTGGATAAAGCAGCAAATGAAATACATGAAGCGGTTAAAATCTTGATTGCTTGCATTACCTTCTACAAAAGGAAAGCACATTACAAAAGAAATTTTAACTAAAATAAAACTTCAAATGAGTAGCATTCAATGTGTTTGGGATGGGTTGGCCGTTCAGCTTAGCCAGACGGTAGGCTCCATTTGCATGATCCTCGGTTACTTTGAATGAACCCACCCACTTCGCGGCGAGTTGTCCGTGGGTAGCCATCCTTCGGGCATCGCCTGTCTTTCTCCACACTAGGTCACCTTCCTTGAAGCTCTTGCGACGCACTTTGGTGTCGTACTTCCTCTCCATGACTCGCTTGTAAGCTTTTGCGTGTAAGACCTAACGATCTCGTCTCTTGTCTAGGGTGTCCAGCTTGACCCTGAGCTCGTCATTGTTGATCTAGAGATCTTCAACCTTTCGGCGTAAGGATGGTTCCCCCAACTCAACAGGGAACATGGCGTCAGTACCATACATCAGGTTGAAAGGCATGTCGTCGGTCGTCCCGTGTGGGGTGCATCTATACGCCCACAAGAATTCCGGGAGCTCATCTACCCATGTTTATAAACTGTCTGCCATTGTCTGTTATCAACATTCGCAGTAGTCTGAATCGACATATTATCTTACATACAAATTTTTTTACCTGTTGGGCGGTTATTGTAGCGAGGGCCTCGACCTCTACCCACTTTGTGAAATAGTCGATGGTGACAAGGATGAACTTCTTTTGGGCACGGCCGGGAGGGAAAGGTCCCATAATGTTCCCCATTGGGCAAACGACCAAGGCGAGATCAAAGCGTGAAGCCTGCTCGGTGGTGCTTTGGGCATGTTGGCATGAGCTTAACATTTTTCGTATTTTTGAACAACATTTTTGGCGTCTCCCTCCATCGTTGGCCAGTAGTAGTCGGTCCTAACAACGCGGGCCTTCAGAGTGCACTGCCTAGTGTGAAAGCCACAAATGTCGTTGTGGACCTCGTCCAATACGTACATCGCCTCTAAGCGAGCTAGGCATTTGAGTAGAGGGGTAGAGAATCCTCTCTTGTAGAGGTCGTCTCCAATAAGAATATAGCAAGCAATCTTGTAGGTGCCTGCTGGTCAGATGGGTCGTCTGGCATCCTAGTCTCATATTAATCTACGAATTTTGACCTGTTAGTCTTCAGTATCTGGGCTACTGATGGCCAAACGCTCTACTAAGGGCCCCGATAGGACCTGTCAGATTACCATCGTTAGTTGCGCCGTTTTCTTTCCACTATTGAGTTTGGACAACAAGTCTGCCCCGGCGTTTTCCTCGTGGGGCATGTCTGAGGAGGTGGTCGTCCTTTACCTAAAAGTCATCGTTCATTTGTCCCACGACCAGTTGGGAATCTGTTTGACAGATTAATCTGTGTGCCCCCATATCGCGAGCTACCTCAAGACTTGCTACCAAAGCTTTGCACTTCGCCTGGTTGTTGGACACTTGAAACCTGAAGACGAGGGAGTACTCCACCAGGAAACTGTCCGGCTCTTCCAAGACAAATCTGACACCTCCACCCATTCTGCTAGTGCCCCCATATCTTTTCCATTAAGCGTTGATAGGTGGCCCCAACATTCTTGAGGTCGAACGACATGACATCATAGCAGTAATTGGCCTTTTCGGTTAAAAAGAATGTCTTTTCTTGATCTGGGGCGTACATCGGGATTTGATTATAGCCGAATAGGCATCTAGAAAGCTGAGCATATAATGGCCAGACGCCCTGTCCACCAGACCATCAATGCTAGGAAGCGGGTGTGAGTCTTTACGACATGCTTTGTTGAGGTCGGTATAATTCGTGCACATCCGCCACTTCCCAGTGGTTTTTTTAACCATTACCATGTTCGACAATCATGTGGTATAAGTTACTTCACAGATAAGCCGACCTCTTTCAGCTTCCTCTCCTCTTCGTTGATGGCTTCCCGTTTTTCCACTCCAAATCTTCTTTTCCTGTGAGCATCATGTCTCGCTTCTTTAAACAACGACAACTTATGGGACATGATGACGGGATGGATGTTGGGCATGTCTACAGTCGTCCATGCAAAAAAATCATGGGTTGCACAAAAGGATTGCCCATAGCTCTCGCTTTATCTCTGGTCGCAGCCCTGTGGCAGTGTTGGTAGTCCGCTCATCCTCTTGCCCCAACTTGGTCGGGCGTAATTCTCCAAGTTGCTCGATCCGGTCGTCGATATTAGTACATGGATCAAGGTCCGCCTTCGCCACCTCTAACCTGACCATCTTACGTCTAGTAGATCAGGGATAGAGTTTCAGCCTGGCTGTGTAACATTCCCTGTCTATCTTTTGGTCAGCCCGGACGGTGCAGACTACACCTCTCTTTGACAGGTACTTCAAAGTCAAATGAGGTATGGATATTATCGCTCCGAACGCATTCAGACATGGTTGGCCAATGAGGACATTGTAGAAGGTGTTGGCATCCACCAGGAAATAACGAACTTTTCTTTCGTCCCCATCCTGTCTAGTGCCCAATCGAGTGCGGAGATCTACATAGTCGCGCGTATCCACCCGTTTTTCGGCGAAACCCACTATCTGCTAATTGTACGGGACAATCAAGTCTTCTGACAAGTCCATGCACTGAAAAGTCTTCCAGTGTAGGATATTGACGAAGCTTCCCTGGTCAACCAATCCTTGCTCACCCCATAACGAGCTTTTTCCGCCGTGATCACCATGGGGTCATCCTGCTCCGGATCTGGTGCATGGAAGTCATCATCCCTAAAAGTAATTGCAGGCACAGACCTCCTAAGCCTCACCACACTATTAACCGACCGAAAGGCGCGAACGTGACGCTTTCTTGCCGATGAGGATGACCCTCCCGAGTGAATCCTCCTCAGACGATGTTAATAACGACGCGCAACCGACGGTCGTTACTTCTGCTACGGCTTCTACTACATTGTCTTTCTGATCTAGGACGATCGTTCTTATTGTTCCGCGTGACGTTCTGGTCGCCTATCGTGCCAGACTCCTCCACGGGTTGCGAGGTCATATCGATGAGTCAACCTGATGATCAGTCTTGACATATTTCTTCAACTGTCCTACTCTGATTAGCTCATCGATCCTGTCCCTAAGAATTACACGTTCTTATGTGGTATCGCCCAGATTCTAATCGTTCAGACAATGCTTTTTCCCATCAGCCCCAGGCGGCGTGGGACACCTCTCAAGCGCCTGTATGAGTTCGACGATCGATGTTTCCTGCAATATTTTAGCGTGGGGGGCGTTCAATGGGGTGTATTGTTGAAAACGCGGCCCCCAGGCCCTTTTGACCTTTTTCCCTTCGTTTTCTCCCTTGCCTCCTGAGCTTCTTTTCGGTACGACTGCTTCATCTCCTCCACCTTTATTTCGTCAGTCGCCCGCTCACGCAACTCTTCCATTGTCTTTGGTGCTCCTCGGCAGATACTGTTCTTGAAGGGTCCTGGCCTAAGGTCGGGCATGACATACTAGAGCGCCAACTCGGAGCTGAGGGCCTTCGCTCGCCGGACCGTCTTCTGGTAACATTCCATGAACGCCTTCAACGTTTCCTCCTTCCCTTGTCTAAGGTTTGAGAAATCAAAGATGCTCAAGTCTTGGGAACGGCTGCTGGCGAACTGGCGACCAAAAATAGCCTTCAAGCCCTCAAAGCTTTCGATAGAGTTTGGAGGTAGGGAGTTGAACCATTCCAAAGCCTCTCCTTCCAGTGATAGAGAAAAGGCTCGACACCATATCGCCTGGTTCCCCGTTCGAAATGTCATCCGGGTGGAAAACGCCTTATGTGATCATTAGGGTTGGTCATCCCGTCGTAAATACTGAGCTACGGTGGGACGAATTGTTCCGATATGTGAACGTCCATGATGCCCTGAACGAAAGGTAAGTGGCCGGAAGTATCCTCTTCCTTCACCATCAGCTGTTTGCTTAGTGCGGCACTCTCGGCATGGTCTGACTTAGGCTTGCTCTGCTCGACCTTCGCTCGGTCGGCCTCCAAGTAGTGTCTGGCATACTACTATGCTCAATTGTGCCCACCTGAGCAGCTTTGTCGTGCTCTTCTTCTGCTTTTTTTCCCGACTTACGACCCTCTTTCCTGAGTTATGCGAGCCGAGCACTCGGCTCTGACGGCCGCCATCTTCGCTTTATGTCGTTATTGCATCTCCTCCAACCTCTGCTGTAACATCTTGATCATCTTGTTACGGTCCTCAACACTTATATTCCTAGTGGTCACCATTGGGTTTCTAAGTCACTCGGCCCCACGGTGGGCGCCAAAATGTTCCGATATAGAGTCGAGTCACCTAAGCCCTACGCAATTTCCTACGGATGTCGTCCGATCCACGTTCTCTCTGCTCTCTCCATTCGGTCAAGCCTTGTTCAATTTCCTATGCGTCGACCGGAGGTGTACCTGCTAAAGGTGTTTCGATGCCAAAGTCAGTGATAATCCCATCGGTAGGTTAAGCACTGTAATAAATGTGTAATTAATGAACCCACCTACTTCTTACCTTTGACCTGTATTTATAGTTTTGGTTATGCGCCTATGATTAACGAAGCCTTAATCACGGCCCAACCAAGGCCCAACAATCCTTAATCAGTGTTTTACCTTAATCATGTTCGAAGGCATCTACCTCGACCGGTCGGCCTTGCCACTCCTGCACTAGTCGTCTAGGAAGTCCGGGCATCCTCGGTACACCAAAATGTTCCAATATAGGGTCGAGTCACCTAAGCCATGCACAATTTCCTATGGATGTCGTTCGGTCCAGGTTCTCTCTACTCTCCCCGTTCGGTCAAGTCTTGTTCAATTTCCTGTGCACCGCGGTCGGAGGTGTACCTGCTAAAGGTGCTTTGATGCCAAAGTCAATAATAGTCCGATCGGTAGGTTAAGCATTGTAATAAATGTGTAATTAATGAATCCACCTACTTCTTACCTTTGACATGTATTTATAGTTTTAGTTATGCGCTTATGATTAATGGAGCCTTAATCACGGTCCAACCAGGACCCAATGATTCTTAATAAGTGTTTTACCTTAATCATTTTCGGAGGCATCTACCTCGGTTGGCCTTGCCACTCCTGCCCCGGTTGTTTGTCCAGGACGTCCGGCATCCTCGGTACAATACTTATTATCGTGTTATCTACCTTAGAATAAGGGTCGTACATAAGTGTTATTTCAAAAACCTAAAAAGTTATTAACAAAATAAAATGTTGTGATTTGCGTGAGCTTATTTCTTTAACCAGAGCTTAGGAGTTTTTTGTTTATCTTAGTTTGTTAGGGAAGTATCCTCACTCAAAATCCTACACCTACGTTTATTCAATTGCTATTCATTATAAATTGCTATTCATTATATTAAATAAATTATGTTTACCATACTTCAACCCAAGGCCAAGCAAATGTTTACCATATTAAATAAATTAATGAAAGACGCTAAATTAATCTTTACTTCCTTACGGTGCTAGAGTGGGTGTTTCGTTGGCATGTATCAAATAATGAAATACTGACACACGAACAATAAAATAGCATTGATAATAAATCAAGTTCAAAGTAAATAGTTAAACATTATTACACAGACAATTAAGCAAAGGACAACACACAAAATTACAACAAACAACGTTCTTCATCACAACTCACACGTTGAGCCTTTCATGTAGGAGGAATCCACTTTCATACCCACATTTGACTCTTATTTATACTTGGTAATACATAGCTTTAAAGGTAATAAAATCTCCCATTTAGATGTGGAATAGTTTCTCATATCACGGTTTGATCGGGACAAAAGGGAACCACAAGAAGTGAAGAGACATGATCTTTGAATAATTCTCCATTTGTGAATTTATCCTTGTGATCTTCATATGAAAGCTCAGCCATGCGTGCATAATTAGCTATACAATCAAGTGCAATCTTTGGGATATCATTTGATTTGAGGCACTCTTCATTTATAACCTTCCAACAATCTTCAACATCCTTGTGAATCAAGTTATAAGCCTCTCCTTCTGAAATGCTATATTGCTTCATGCAACATTCCACAGCTGATGCAACATGTACTCTTTCTTGTTCAAACTATATTAGTCAAAACAAATTCAAATGTTCAATTAGGAACATAATAATTGAGAATAAATAATTAAGACAAATGAATCTTCAACATTTTTCAATCAGAAATGAATTGGTACCCTATGTGAGGCCATGCATCTAAGACTCTAGCAATAACTGATGCAGCTCTAAGTATATCTGGATTACTCAAAATCCAATCCAATACATCTTTTGTTGCAAAGTCTGCAAGGCCAACAAACGTTGTAGCGAAAATGGGACAACAAGAAGTAAGCATTCCATTGATTTTATATTCATCATAAGTTGGAATGTATCCTTCATCACACCATTTAGCTTCAACCAAGTAGCCTTTTACTAAGTTGCAAATCTGCATGTAACACAACAAATACACTGATGACATAAAGTTAATATTAAGTTGAAATGTGGCACAACAAAGTTTGAGTTTCCACTCTCAGTTGTCAACTCTTCTATTTCTTCACCCAATTCTAAAATTGCTTCAAATATTACTTTCATGGACTGTGGAAGGGATTCAGTGAGTCTGATATCCCATCTGAAATTTAAAAAAAAATATTATAAAAAAATTAAAAAATGTGATGAACCTTAAACCAATCTCATTGCTTTGAAGTCTTTTTCTCATTATTGACCATATAATCTATAATTTGTAAAACACATCAACCTTTGAAATGCTTCTGTAAAAAGTTGAAGTTCCTCAACAGTGCCATAAGCGTCATAAGTATCATCTAGAAGAACAATAATAGCTGCCAATTTTCCTACAAGCATTCTTCCGTTACTATATTCAGGCAGGTATGACATGGCAACCAACCAAAGATAAGACTCAACCATTCTGTTTCTAGCGTGAGGAACCTTTTGGTCAAATTTTGACTTTTTCCACCACCTACGAAAAATAAATAACCACTTCAAATTTTAAATATGGTTAAACAATCTCATTCTTTATGCACTTTAAGATTATTAATACAATCTTATAAATTGCATTGGTCATTTAAGACTAGGTTGTTTAATTTTACTTGAATTTGAGATATGTTAAACTATATATCCCGTAAAAGTTATCTAAATTTTTTATTTTATTGGTATATTTGGATATGAATATATGAATTACTTTTGAGAACAGTTGAAGGTAAAAGACTTACTTGGTGATAGTGCCAATTTCTTTTTGATGCATTCGTTGAAGAATATTAAATTTTACTTTTGCGAATGTCAACAGAGTTTCATCATGGGAACAATGTTGTTCATAGACAGACATGTGATACTTCGATTCAAACCTAGGAACACTCTTATTTATTGGGTGGTTTAAGCAATGATTGACCCTTCCAGCCAGAGATGGTTCAAGTTGAGTGACCAAGGATTTAAGATGAGTCTTTGAGAAGTCACATATATCTTCCAGTATATCATCTCCATGAGTTCTCATTTCTGCAGCTTCATACAAGCTACACAACCCTTCAATATCATTGCCAAGTGTTTCATTGAAGTTTCCTTGCTCATTTTTTAGTTTCTTAAATATATCTGCTCATTTAGTTGAATACATAATAGGCAGTTAATTGATTTTGTGTTTTGACATATATATAACATTATACATATAGATTGTGATTTTCACATTCAAATAGTAAAGAAAAAGTATACACGTACCTGATGAAATTGGATATCTCTGTTGTCTAAGCAATCGAAAGAGTAGAGCAAGAGAGTGATAATTGTTATCTTCAATGATGGTATTATCTTTTATAAAACTGTGGTGAATTTTTCCCAATAGATTATTAATTTCTTGTTGAAAAAGATAGGATAAACTCAAACGTTGAAGTGAATCAATCAGGTTTAGTTTGTGTTTGATATCTCTGATTGATGATTGGAACATCATTTTCACTTTCTCTTTCAGCTTTTGAGCAAGTTCCTTCGTATTGTCATTGACGTCCTACAAATAAGTTGCATTACAAGGCATTTAATCAAGTTAAAGTAATAACCCACTTTATATATATTGGTAACCCACATTTTTGGAACGTGAAATATTAGTGAAGACAGCATTTTGGAGGACAAAAATTAAGAAAGAATATGAGGAAGGTCTCTCGATCGTATTGGTAAAATTTTGAAGGTGGTTCTTTTGGTTGGTATAGGGCAAGTTTGAACGTTAAAGAGAATGAAAATAATAAGGGGATGGGTTGTTTAAGGTAAAAGTTATGTTGTATGAGAGGCTATAAGAGAGCATGTGCAATACCATGCACTACACAATCACCCACAGATGAAGAAAAAGATGTTGCAGTTTGTTTGTGAAAAATTGCAACCAACAATAACTCCAAAGAACCTAACAAAATGATAAAGGCTGAAAAAATATTGTTTATTTTTCGAGACCCTGTTATAGAATAGATCAATACTTCTTTTGATCTTTTTTTAAAATATTCATTACTTCTCTTTTTATTTTTAAGAATAATAATTGTGGAAAAAAAGTTTCAAAGTCTGCATTAAGACTCACCTAGTAATGGCTGAATATTATATAATCTATTTGCGAATGAAAAAGAAAAGAAAGTACCAGTGAATGTGAATGATACTGAAGGAAAGTGTCTCCCCAGCTTGGAGGAAAATTTGCACAAGGTCGCGTGGTGATGTGAGGTGGTGCATGTTGAGTCGAAACAAGAAGTGTGGAAGGTGCAAGATACATGCTATTTTTCTTTCAAAGCTGTCTTCTTCTGATTTATGAAAAGATGAATGGTTTGGTCCAAGGCTAGGGTCTATATATAGATATATGATTTTTGGAGACACTCTAGGAAGAATTTTACTTTTAATAATGGAAGTTGAATAATTTGACTTTTAATAAAAGCTATTTCTATGAGTTATCATTTACATACAAAAGTAAGTATAAAGAAATTGTTTTTGTTAAAATAATTACTATTAAATATTCATTGAAAATATTAAAGTTTAATTTAATTCTTCATAAAAGTATTTTATAAATTAACATCAATAATATAATTTATCGTTGAAGATTGTTATTATTATTATTATTATTAATAGAAGTAAAGTTTATAATTTATACTTAATAACTTTAAATAATTAATTTTGATATATGAATCATAGAAGAAAAATTGAATTATTTTTCATTATTAATTCGAACTTGATATATTACAAATAAAAATCACATAAAAATGGATGAGATAGGAAACAAACAAAAACCAAAACAAAATAGATGACACTTTATACGGTGATTAAGTTTTTACCTTTTTATCATAACAATAAGAGTTGTTCATGTTACAAATGAGTGAGATAGTGAATTTTATTTTCTAATGGGTTAAAATTATTAAATGCAGAGAAGTGACTCATTATGAGGTGTTAAACACTGTTAATTATTTTGCTTGGCCTATTATTGGTTGATTTATACATGTTATTGAGAATATGTATGAATATGTGATTGAGCATGTTTATTTTGTTTTTTTGGTGTTGTGTATGTAAACTATGTTATTCACTTATAACTTCGTCGAACGTGTGAGCATTTCAATACTTTAATAAGTTTGAGTCTCGCGTGAGATAAAGATTCGAGTGTCATCTCCTTCTGCGTGAGGAGGTGAATTTCTCGTCCAATGACTTCGGCTCGTGTTGAGTATAGTGCACCGATGTGCATAGTATATGTGTTTTTACTCGTTAGTCCTTAAGGAGTCGAGGGAGATAGGTCTGAAGTTGCGATGAAAGACGACTCAAATCGCCTGTTATTGAGAACATGTTATGATGACGAAATACAACGAAACGACATTAGTTTACGAAACGTTTGTCTGCGATGTAATGTTTTGCGTTGATATATTGTTTGTGTATAATGTGTTTATGATATGATGGGTTATCATATGATATTTCTTGTTACTCCCCCTTGCATGTTGTGGTTGTGGTTTCTACCTACGATGATCATACTTGTATGAAAATAGATGATATTACAGATAGAGTTGGACTGGAATAGCTTGATGAGAGATAGGAAATAAAACTTAAGGGTTATATATATATATATATATATATATATATATATATATATATATATATATATATATATATATATATATATATATATATATATATTATTTTCTTATTTATATGTGTTTGAGTTTGTTATTTTAAAGAACAAGTAAGATTTGGTCTGTTGTAATGTATGAACATATGATATGTGTATGGTTTGTTTCTCTTATGTATTGTATAAAAAAAAATTGTTTCATAAAATTCATACTCCAAGATTAATTTTTGTTTACATGACATCTATTTGGAGAGTTACAAATACTCCTAATTATTTTCTAGTTCCTCGCAATTTGAAGTTCAAAATAAAATATCTATGTTTAAATTTTAAATACTATTAATTTAGTCTTTTCTTTATCTATGCAATTTTGTTTAAGTGATGTATTATAATATTTATTGGTGTATAAAAAAATATTTCATTAGAATTTATAAAAGGGAATTAAATAAATATTTGAAAATTTTTAAACATGAATGTTGTTTTCTTTTTATAATCTCTTAAAAGTATTTATTAACTTTATTAGTTTTGTTTTGTTAACATTTAAAAAAGTAAAAGACATTTGATTATCATGATTCAATAATTATTGTATAATTATTTTGAAAAATAATTCTTTCACACACTTAAATATTTTACCCTAATTTAACAGTACTTTTACTTACTTTTTACTCTTTTTTTAAGAAAAAATACAAAAGTTTACACTTTTATATTTGTACTCTGTATGAAATGAATATAAAAGTGTGTCATGGTATTATTACTCAATTATTTTACTTTTATGCAATTGATATTTAGTATTCAAATTTAAAATTTATACACATATAATTTCTTTATATTTATTTATCCTTAAAGACATGAGAATACGTCCCTGTCATATTTAATATTGATAATATCATGTTTCATTTGTCATGATTTTTATTTTGTTTCATAAAAAAAAGATTGATATTGAAACAATAAAAAAAAAAGTGTATGTGAAAAAATATCAGTATATCTGTTACTCGGGAAAGATGAGGATAAGACAAAATTATATATAC
The DNA here is from genome assembly GCA_034642375.1 of Vigna nakashimae. NCBI lineage: Eukaryota > Viridiplantae > Streptophyta > Magnoliopsida > Fabales > Fabaceae > Vigna > Vigna nakashimae. Next base: position 11,335,580 of record CM067764.1, on the reverse strand, counting down.
TCCTCCAATGAAGATAAAAAATTTACTTTAAAGATAAAGATTGATAATAAAAATCATCTTTGTCTCGTTTTATTGTCATCCCCAAATTTTATCAATTATTTTTTTCTATAAAAATTATCATTGAGGATCAACTTTATATCTAAATGTGAGAATTTGATTTTCCGTTATTCATTATGTAAAAATATTAAAAAATATATAAACTAAAAAATAATTAGCACAATTAGAAAAATAAAATATATGGACCATCACTTATCAACAACGGTCTAAACTCAATTATTTGACTAATGAAGGAGTAGGTTGGTCTATTCCCGCATAAAAATTACGATTTAGTTTTGTTGGTCTATCCCGGATAATGTTTTGGTTTGTGAATCTGTTGATTAATTCACATAAACAAAATCTTAACAAAAAATTATATATAAATGTTGTAACAATAATTTTGTTTTCATGGTTGACATATTTGTTGTACCCTATGATATAAAATTGAAAAAATTGAAAGAATGGTAATTATTTTGACTATTAATCTCAGCAAAATGACAGGTGTGCTGAGAAAATAAGATACTTTAACAAACTCCTTTTCAACCTATTTATAATTTTCTATAAATAATTTTTAAATTCACAAATTAATTATAATTGTCTTATTAATAATAGACGTTATATATTAATAATTTTAATTTATTAAATGATATTTAACTTAATTAATACAATAATTATTATTATTTTTTAATTTTGATTATTATTTAATAATTTTTTTTTTGTATTTTAACTTCAATTATTTTCTCATTATTTTTCTTCATACTTAACTTTAATAGTCCATCACTTTTAATTTTATATTAATAAAATTTAGATGTGCGTATATGGGTTTACTTTTCTATGATAACAAAAAAAAGATGAAATTATTATTGCTATAATTATAAAAGTAAATATAACTTATTTTTATATGTTTATTATAGATAATTATTTTAATTTAAAAAATATTTAAATTTAAAAAAGAGAGTCAAATATCAAGTATTAGTTTTAAAAAAGTCACTTAAAGGTAAATTTAGTAAAGTATTATTTTAATTTAAAAAATAGTTACTTAAAGGGTAAAAGTAGAAAACAAATGTATACACCAATATGAGAAATCCATTTTATATGATAGTATAAATTATTCATTTTTAAATTAAATTTAATTAATAATTTAAAAAAAAAGTCATTTTATGAATTTTAAGTTTAATATAATTTATATATTTAAAAATAAATACGTTTTATAAAGTTAAATATACAAATAAATTCCTATAAGCATACACATAACACCGCAATGAAACAAACAAACATTAGGTAAGCTCTCAGCTTAAATTTCCCTAAATAAATCAAGCATAAGCTCTTTTTTAATGAAAATATTTTCACCAGTTTTTTTTAAGGTTTTAGACACTTTTTTTTTCATTTCTTGTGTGCTTAAATTTATGCTAAAATTAAATTTATCATTTTAAAATAAATTATCAACAATTAAAAGTAAATTGTTTTACAACATAAAATATTTCTCTTGGATATAAAATAGAATTTGTATATTTGAGGAAACTTAGTTATCATGAATTATAATTACAATATAATAAAAATTATTTATTAATATCTTTTCTAAATCAAGATTTTCTTTAGATATTTTCTCTTAATATTTTATATATTTTAATTTTCTTTTCAGTTTTAAATTGAATTTTATTCATTTTGAAAAAGTATTAATAACTAGTATTAATCTTGTATCGTAATATTAAAATCTTATGAGTACGCCTAAAGATATTTATTTATTAAAATATAATTTATATAATACAAGCATTTATTATAAATTTTAGTTTTATAAAAATTAATTTATTATATGATTTAGGATTTAGATGCCTAGCCATTCCAGAATTTAGATATTATTAATCCAAATTTACTAATATTCTTATTCTTAGTGGTAGATGATATGTAGTAGGATTGGTTTTTACGTGAATATTCATCAAAGTTTCATAATAACTAATATGAATAAGACAATAGCAGAAAAATATTATAAAAAAAGAATTGCTTTTAGAATTGTCTAATACATTACTATTGTGAAACTTTAATTATGTGTTGGAAGTATTCGATTTTTTATTATGATTCTAAAACAAATATAAAAAAATATCAGTTTATACTGGTTGTTTTCAACACAGGTATATACATGTTATCTATATACATGTTATCACAACATGTATAAAAAGTCTAAAATATACCTAGTGCTGTTAGAAAATTGATAGCAATATAGGCTCTGGCCCAAATTCTGATGTGTTGAATGGGTCTAGCAATGACAACAGAGGAAATATGATAGAGAGGCCTAGTAGGGAGCACAATATGCCGAATTATCTCCATGACTACATCACCAAGTAGAAATGTTTCTAAGATTTCTAGTATTTTCTATTTTGTCAGTATTCACTATATTTGCTGAGCTGTACTTTCTGTTATTGATGCTTTCTGTTTCCACAATTTACGGGTAGCCAATCATTGGTAACGGGAACGTTGTTAAATACCCAAACTTGAAATGAATAGAAAAAAAAGAAGAATTTTCATTATCTTTCTCTGTTAATTCTAGGAGGCTCCTTGATCCTCGAAATCAAGGCAACTTATACCTATCAATTTGGTGCTTTCATTGCTCCTCTTCCCATGGCCGAACACAACACATGCTCTAAAACCATTAACGATGCAATTCTCCGCCTCACCCAAAATCAGTCCGTCCTCACCACCTCCCAAAATGAACTCAACACCAAGCTCAACTCCATCATTGCTCACCTCTCCCAGATCGACATCATCAACCCTCAAACCCAATCCCCATCCTCACCATCTTGAACTTCCTTCAAACCTCACATGAAGCTCGAGGTTCCCCGGTTTGATGGTCATCATGCTACCGGTTGGATCTTCAAGATCACCCAATTCTTTGAGTATCACTCTACGCCCGAAGAGGATCGACTCAAAGTGGCTTCCTTCTACATGGACGGCGCTGCCCTAAGCTGGTTCTAGTGGGTTCACAAAAATGGCCTGATTTCGTCTTGGCACAGTTTCCTTCAAGCCCTGGAAACTCGTTTTGCTCCTTCTTACTATGAGGATCCTCGTGGCCTTCTGTTCAAGCTCACACAAAGCGGTACGGTTAATGATTACCTTACTGAATTTGAACGATTGGCTAGTACAGTTGTGGGTCTTCCCCCTTCATTTTTGTTAAGCTGTTTTATTTCGGGTCTTTCTCCTGAGATCAAACGGGAGGTTTTAGCTTTGCAACCACTAACCTTTACACAGGCTGCTGCATTGGCTAAGTTGCAAGAAGATAAATTTCATGACCTGAGAAAAGGTCCCCGGAATCGCTTTTCGTTTCAGCCCTCTCCGATTTCCACTTCTCTGCCACCGCCTCAGGGGCGCTCTTCCTCCCCTCTACTACCCACTCCTTCCAAGACCAACTACAAAAAGCTCTCTCATGAGGAAATGTTAGCTCGTCGTGAGAAAGGCTTGTGTTACAACTGCGACGAAAAGTTCTACCCTGGCCACAAATGCAAGGCACGTTTCTTTCTTTTGGTTGCAGAGGAAACAGAGATTGATAACACTACCCTTTCTGATTCTTTGGCAGCTCCTGACCCGGATCCTCTCCTTGCCCAAGATATACACAATGAGCTCTCTTCAGCCCAAATTAGCTTCAATGCACTTTCAGGTTTAACGGCACCAGAAGCCCTTCGTCTTTTGGGCCTCATTTCAAAGAAGCAAGTAACTATTCTTGTGGATGGCGGCAGCACTCACAACTTCATCCAAGACCGTGTAGCTAAGTTCCTTAACTTACCACTGTAACCCACCCCCACACTAAAGGTGATGGTTGGCAATGGTAGTGTTATTGAATGCCACCAATTTTGTTCGGCTGTTCCAATTTCCATACAGGGCCATATTTTCACTGTTGATCTTCATGTTTTACCCATCAGCGGTGCGGATGTAGTTTTGGGCATCCAATGGCTTAAAACCTTGGGCCCAATAGTGACTGACTATTCTCAGTTGACCATGCGTTTCGACAGAGAGGGATGTACAGTTGAATTAAGTGCAACCTCACCTTCTGGACCTCCACACATTTCAGCCCCTCAACTCAAACGTATTTTCGAGACCAACTCTGCAGCAGCTTATTTCCATATCCAGCTTTCACCCACATATTTTCCATCTCAACCATCTACAGTTACCCTTCCTACTCACTCACATCCCTACCTCTCCTCTCTACTCCACAAATACCAATCACTCTTCATTTCCCCCACCTCTTTACCCCCAACACGCCCAACCGACCATCATATACATATTTTGCCCCACTCTTCTCCTGTCACGGTGCGTCCTTACCGCTACCCTCATTTTCAAAAGTGCGAGATTGAGAAACAAATTGAGGAACTCCTACACACAGGGCTAATACAGCCAAGTCACAACCCTTTTTCCTCTCCGGTCTTACTTGTTAAAAAAAAGGATGGTAGTTGGAGATTTTGTGTGGACTTTCGAGCCCTAAATTCCATCTCTGTGAAGGATAAATTTCCTTTACCTACTATTGATGAACTTTTGGATGAATTAGGTGGTGCGAAGTGGTTCTCCAAGTTGGATCTTCGCCAGGGATTCCATCAAATCCGAATGCACGAGGCTGATATTCATAAAACTACTTTCCACACTCACATGGGCCATTACGAGTTTCGGGTCATGCCTTTCGGCCTTTGCAACGCCCCCTCTACTTTTCAAGCAACTATGAACAAATTGTTAAAGCCATTTCTTCACAAATTCGTCATCGTTTTCTTCGATGATATCTTGGTTTATAGCACCACCTGGGAGGCCCACTTAGACCATCTGGAGCGCACGTTTCAAACCTTACTTCAGGGTTAATTTTTCCTCAAAGGTTCCAAGTGCCTTTTGGCTCAGCAGCAACTTGAATATTTGGGCCACATTGTATCGGCACAAGGGGTGGCCGCTGATCCTTCAAAAATTCAAGCCATGATACAATGGCCCTCCCCAACAACCTTAAAGGCTTTACGTGGCTTTCTTGGTTTGACAGGATTTTATCGTCGCTTCATCAAAGGATACGCTTCTATCTGTTGAGACTTTGGCAAGTGTACCAAATCGTTCAAGTAATAAAACCGGTAAGACCGGATATCGTTTCCCAAGAGACTCGTGTCCTAGACAATCGTATAATAACTAACTAATTTAGACTAAATAATGATTCCATATTTTTGTGGTTTTGATACGATTAAAGTAAAGATAATGCGGGAATGATAAAAGTTGATCTTTGATAACTTAAACGTTAGAAATGCGAGTGATTAGAAATGGTATGAAATGGTATTGTTGGGGGTATGATTTCATCTACTTCACTTTTGCGCATACAATTCACTTTCTTTCCATTAATTATCCAATGTCAATCAACTAAATTACTCCAACCCAATCCCTTGGTAGAAGGAGCCTAGACTTACTTCTTAAACTCTAATTCCTTAGAAACTTTAACAAGTTCATCCGCTTTAAGAGTTGAGATTTAAGACAACCAAAGGTCCAAGTTCTATCCCTAGATACAATTTCCTTTAGGTATTTAATCCAATTTCAGATTTACACAACATTTCCCAATATCAAGCAAACCCTAGAATCATGCAATGGTGGAACACAACATCACAAGCTTTAAGAGAAGGAATTAAACACTAGAAATCAATGGAATAGACATATAATTAATCAATTCAACTGTAATTAGCACAAAAGATCCGTGATTACATCAACCCCCAACAATAATGAAACTAGCTCTCCATTGTCATGGAGAGCTTGGTCTTACAAATTGATGAAATGGAAGAAGGGAGAAGACCCAAGGTGGAAGGAGAAGTGTTTCCACAGCTCCAAGATCGCCTCCAGCTGCTCCAAGGTATAGAAATCACGTCTGGGCTGCCAAAGATGCCAAACCCTTCGCGTTCCAGAACTAAATAAGCCATTTCTGCCACATCAGCAAAAGTCACGCCCGGCGGCCCGACAGACAGGCGCCAGGCGCGCCCTCGGTCAGCATTGTCACGCCCGGCGCCGCCTAGGTCAGTAGGCGCCTGGCGTGACTCTCTTCAAAAAGGGCTCTGGTAATCGATTACAGCACCCCTGTAATCGATTACCCGAGAGAAATTGCAAATTTGTACAGAAAGTCCAACGCAGGTACCCAGTCAGATGAACACAGGTCACCATTGGACAAAAAACTGACTTTTAAGCACTTTTGCACTTTTCTGAGGTTTGCAGCAGGCCTGGTTCTTCATCTTTTCAGCTACTCTTCTCTCTTTTCTTGGGTTTTGGCAATGTTCTTTGGTGAGTAGCTTCTTCCAGATTCTTTGAATGAGGATTAGCCAACAAATGGGCTAATTACAACTTATGATGTAATCACTTACAATTAACAATAAATTGAGTTAAACAAGACTAAAAGTAAAGGAAGAGTTGACAATTTCCATCAATTTGATGTTGGATAATGACGTAAAATTGGTCATTATCAACTCCCCCAAACTTAGAACCTTGCTTGTCCTCAAGCAAAAGGTAAACTATCCTAAGATACAAACATTCCAATGCATTGGTTTCAAATTTGAATTATCCTTTAAGCTCATGAAGTAAAAATCCTATGTTTGCATCTAATGGAAAGAACATAATGGATATATACAGCTTTCATCAATCAAGCACAACAGTGTTGTTCACCTGTCAACAATTATGATCATAATGCAAAGGGTGAAAAGAAGTCAACAAACATGACAGAGTGTTTCACATGATTTATGGAATCAAACCTCACCCAGAAAGTGTTTCACTCTAATGCACTGGTGTATATGGGTGTATACAGCTCACTCTGCAATCATATTATCACACAATTTAACTTTGCCTTTCGTTTCAATCAATTCAAAATAATTTACAAGCAAGTTGATATCACAAGGACTTTGATTGGCTTGTATTGTGGTTGGGCTAAGAAAGAATCATGGTTTTTCTGGAAATCAAAGGTTCTCGAGCTGAGAGATTACATAATTTACTTCATTCATATAAGCTTTTCTCTTGCTCCTCATACATCATTACCAATTTCAAACTTACACCCAACTGTTTTTCATTCAGTACTTTTCTTTTTCTCTTTTTCTTACTTTTCCATCTTTGTCTTGTTCTCAATACACCATATTTCCCCCCCCCCCCAAACTTGGATTGTTCTCCTGTAATGCAGATGCATGTTCTACTCAGCTCAAGGTACAAGGTTCAGGGAATTTTTAATATGTTTAAGGTACAAAGAGGCAAGATCTTTTTACATTTATGGTTGAATGGCTAATGTATGTGTAAGGTGAGAAAAGAATGCCTTGATCAAATTCAACAAGCAAGTAAATAGTTCAAATCATAGAAACTCAGGCAAAATCAATTGTGATCTAGCATGATAGCATTCGCACATAAAAGAAATCTAAGGCACAAATTCTCACCCTGTTAATTAAGATTCCATACTTTGCTAACACAATGTCATGAATATTGACTGCAATTGACTCCCCGAGCATTATCATAACTTAGTGAAGACATCCACAATCAATGCTCAATTAACTCAACTATTTCCACACATTCAATCACATAAAGAAAGCAAAACAACCAGATTTCCACACATCATTAAATCATACTGTCAAACCAAATGCATAGAAGATGTTCATGAAAAGGTTCTACACATAAAAACTTCAAAAAATAAAAGGGGCCTAAAAGTAACATAAAGATTGAAAAAGAGAGGAGGAAAAAAAAGAAAGTCGACTACTGCTGTGATGGCCCATCAATCAGTCTGAGTCCTCCTCATCTGCTTCATCATCGTCCTCCTCCTCGTCGTCATCATCGTCCTCATCCATAGCAGCAGTGCCATCCTGAGGTCTACCCCCCCAGAAGGAAAGGACTGGTCCCCAGGCCAAGCAATGAAGGTGCTGTACTGGTCGGATGTCATAAAACCTGGATGGGATGCTGCATAAACATGCCTCATCATCTCTGCATGCGCCTGGCCAATCCGGTTCACCGCCTCCAACTTTGATTCAATCAGTGCAAGTCTCATGTCCATCATCTGGTAAGGATCGGACGTAGGTGCTGGTGGTGGTGGCTGAGGACGTCTGGGGATAGGGCGCTGTCTGGCATGTCTCCTTGGTGATCTGGGTGGTGGACTGGCAACTCCATCATCTGCATCCAAACAAAATTGGGTATAATACCCCATATCAATCGGTTTCCTGGGATGCTCGAATGGTGGAGTAGTAGTATCCACTCCTTCTTGCTTGCAGAGATGTGTGATCAGAGATGGATGTCCAAGGGGAGCTTTTGTTGAATTCGCACAGTTGCGTATCTCATGAGCAATTAGCTTCCCCAGGTTTACAGAGCGTCCAGTTAGAATGGCATATAAAATGACAGCTCTGTTAACCGTGACATCAGAGACATGTGTGCACGGTGAAATGTTGGAATGCACAAGAGGCATCCATAGACGGCTGAGAGAATTGAGATGTATCCTCTTTACATGCAGAGGTTGTTGCTGCCTATTTCTTTGAAATGTGCCTCCTGGAATACATAAGGCCTGCTCAATCTCCTCATAATCTAGCTCGGTCGCCATCAGCTCATCGTAGCCACATATCTCATCATCATCTTCCCACTCCGTGTTGAGGAACTCATTTATAGTGTCAGCATTGAATGAAATTCGCTGACCACGCACATAGCTCCAGAAGGGTTCTGCGTCCGGAGAGAAGGATTTAGCATTGGCATAAAATTCCTGGACAATTGCAATATTGGCGGGCTCTGGGTACGTGCATAAGGAGCTCCATTGCCTCTCCAAAATCTCATTGGAGAATTCTGGTACATCTTGAGGTAGAAGGGTCACTTTCCTCTCCATCAAAAGTTTTCTGTTCTGGACATTGGAGAAATGCTTCTGATGGTCCTTAGTTAAGAAGATATCAGAGTATATCTTCTCTTTCCTTCTATGTTCCCTGAGACCAGCAGTGGTCTTAGTTCTCTTGGACCCGGATGAAGAAGCCATAGCTGCAAAATAAGGTAGAGTTCAAGAGAAGGACTGTGTTTAGATTCATGAGTAAAATCATCATTAGCGTACATCATGATGTACCAAAGGCTTTCAATGGTATGCACACAAACCACACAGGCAAACATATCACAGAAACGCCCTGTCAGGGATGGTCACGCCGGGCGCCGCACAAGTCAGTAGGCGCCGGGCGTGACAGCAGTTATGCAGATTTTTATTTTTGGCCTCTCAGTTGCTGGTTCAGTTTGAGTGTATGAGATTAAGTTTATATGATGTAATGATGCATAATTCAGTGAAAACAAATCATCAATAGCCAAGGCACAAGCAAAACCCCATGAAGCAACACACTTTTGCTACATTAATATAGGTCAAACGCAGATATAATCACAGCTCAGTCAACAATTCATCAAAAACAACATTTAAACAACATGCAAAAGCTGCAGGACACAACACAACAAAGTTCTAAAATGGGGCAGAGAAAGTCGCGCCCGGCGCCGCATCAGCCAGCAGGCGCCTGGCGCGACATGCAGAATTGGGGTAAACCTAGATTCTGCATTCCAGCCACTGTGATTGTGTGTGTGTGTGTTCGAATCTGTCTATGAAAGCAAGAAGTTGAGTCATAACCAGCAGCTATCACATATAACACTCTAATTGAACTGAAATCAAACTACCCTAGGTCAAAATCAAAGCTTCTAAATGCTAAACAACCAAGATCAGGCATTGTGAAAATTATGGCCATAGTAAAGAGTGAACAACCTACTTGATATGCAGAGAAGATGATTAGCTAGATTTTGAGACTTTTGAATTTGGAGAGTGCTTGGATTGAGATGGCCCGAGAGTGGTTAGGAATGATGAGCAATGGAGGCAGCAGCAATTAGGTGTGGAGGTTAAAGATTTATGATAATGGAGTGAGTGTGGTGGTGGAGAGTGAAGAAATAGATGAGGCCGTGAAGTGGAGAAGAATTAGAAGGAGTGATAGTGTGCGTGAGGAGTTTCTGAACTGAGAGGAGTGTTGGGTTGAGTGTGGGGTGAAAAGAATGTGATGGGCCAAGCCCACTGTGCATTCAGACTTAAGTGAAAAAGATGTGCTGCAGAATTCGCGCCGGGCGCCTGTTAGGTCATGCGGCGCCGGGCGTGGGATCGTGACCCAGCCAGATGCTGAATCTGAGAAGTGATGGTCAGAGTGTGCAGTCTGGCGCCAGGCGCCGCCCAGTGCAGGAGGCGCCGGGCGTGAGTTTCTGCAGAATTATGCAGAAACTGGTTTTTAAGCTACCTAACTCGGGTTTTTGAGAATTTGAACTTCAAAACACTTGAGATGCTCCAGAATCTCATATTATCATTAAACAAACTTGTTCAAAACCTAAGGAATTGAATTTGAGCATTCAAGTTGCAAATTGAAGTCATTCTTTCAAAACTTTAAAATTTCACAAGTGAGGCAGCATTTTTGGCTTTTGGCTTGAGTAAGGGAATTTGAAATCGTGTAAAAACAGCCCAGAAAATAGCCAAAACAGTTTCACATCTCCTATTCACATCAATTCACTATAGCCTTCACATATCTAACAATCAACTCAAAAATTCACCTTGGTTGTTCCTCACACAAACATGCTTCAAAAACACTTAAATCACATCACACATTACAACAAACAATCAACTAATCAAACAACATTCAAGAATTAAAATCACACAAGAGAAAAGGGGTAGAAAGCTGGGTTGCCTCCCAGTAAGCGCTTGTTTAACGTCATTAGCTTGACACCATTAAGCTCAAGTTTGATTTTTGATGTTGGAATGCTTCTTCTTGTCATGACACCAACATCCTCTCAGCAATTTCCTAGTCACCAACTTCACTCTTCTAGAATATGGGGCCTCTATCTCAAGCACTCCATTTATCTTTATGTTCTTGATGACCCATAACCTATTCTTGAATCTCACTGGTTTTCCAGGTTTAGGCTCATCGCTTGCTACCACAGAATTTTGGTGAACTAGTTCTTTTTCCTTCTCTTCTTCCTCTCCCTTTACTCTTGGAGATAAACAGCTGAGGCTCCTCTTGACCAACTTGGCAGCTTGTTCTGTTAGACTAGTAATGGATAGAATTTCATCAGTTGCTTCAATACTAGTCTCTTTATCATGATTTTGCTGCCCATCTCCAAAGACGTTGAAAGTCACTTCCTCATCTTGGTCTTTCAATTTCACTGTTCCTTCTTCCACATGAATGACAACCTTGGCTGTCTTCATGAAAGGTCTTCCAAGGATGAGTGGTATATCTGCAGATTCCTCCATGTCCATAACTACAAAGTCCACTGGGAATTGGAGTTTGTCTATGTTGACCACCACATCTTCCACTACACCATAAGGGTATTTGATGGATCTATCTGCCAGCTGCAGCATCATTCTTGTAGGCTTGACTTCAAGACCACCAATCTTCTTAAGCATGGATAGAGGTATCAGATTGATGCTAGCTCCCAAGTCAACGAGAGCTCTACCTATGTCATGATTTCCAATTGTGCATGGAATGGTGAAACTCCCTGGATCTTTAAATTTGGGAGGAAGGGTTTTCTGCATGATGGCACTACAATTCCCTTGCACTTCAATTGTTTCCTCATCTAAATACTTATTCTTCTTGTTGAGGATTTGCTTCATGTACTTTGCGTAGGCAGGAATTTGTTGTAGTGCTTCGGTCAATGGCATGGTAATCTCAAGTTGATCAAATATTTGCTTGAACCGAGCCAACTGTTTCTCCTTCCCTTTAGTAGATGAGATTTTTGGGTAAGGAAGGTGTTTCACAATATCTTTCTCTTTTTGATTTTTCTCTTTTTCTTTCTTTTTATTCTCTTCTTCTCTTTCAACCATGTCTTCTACTTCTTCATTTTCTTTCTGATCTTCTTCTTCTGGCTTTTCTTCTTCTTCTTCTTCTTTTCTTCCAACCTCTTTCCCACTTCTTGTGAATATTACATTACACTCCTCCTTCGGGTTGGCTTGAGTGTTTGCAGTAAAATGTCCACCGTGTTGGTTTGCTAATTGCTTAGCCAATTGACCAACTTGCACTTCCAGGTTCTTTATGGATGCATCAGTGTTTTTCTGGTTTTGAATGGACTGCTGCATAAACATCTGCAATGTGTCTTCTAGCTTTGAAGTCCGATCATTTTGAGGTTGATAATGCTGGGCAGGTTGATACGGATTTTTACTGCTAGAAGCTTCTTGATTTTGTCTCCACCCTTGATTAGAAGGATTAGGGAAATGATTGTTGAAGAAGTGTTGTCGTCCTTGATTCCCCATATAGTTGACTTCTTCAGGTTGGGACGTACTAGGACTTTGACAATGGCCGTTGGGGTGGTTATCTCCACAGAAATCACATCTCATTACTTGATGATGTGGTTGAGGTTGAGCTTGCATTGCTTGTAACTGCTGAGGTAGTTTGGCCATATGTTGAGTTAAGAGTTCCATTTGTTGAGCCAGAAGCTTGTTCTGTGCAAGTAAAGCATCCTGGGCACTCAGTTCATAAACTCCTCTCCTCTGTGCTGGATTTCTCCCATGTTGGCTCCTCAAATCAGTGGAAGCCATATTTTCTATCACAGCAATGGCTTCATCAGCAGTCTTGAATAGAACTGAACCACCAAAGGATGCGTCTAATATCATCTTTGTATGAGGTTGCAAACCATTACAGAAAGTTTGCACTTGCATTTCTAGACTGAATCCATGGCTGGGACACTTTCTCAATAAGGATTTAAATCTTTCCCAGGCTTCACATAGTGGTTCCTCTACTCCTTGTACAAAAGTAGCAATGGCAGCCTTCACCTCTGTGCTCTTTGATGGTGGAAAGAAGTGTGCTAGAAATTTATGTTCCACATCTTCCCAGCTTGTAAGACTTTGATTAGGCTGTGACTGGAGCCAAGCCTTTGCTTTTCCATTCAGAGAAAATGGGAAGAGTCTCATGTACAATGCTTCTTCATCCTCCCCTTGTACACCCATAGTACCACATAGCTCATAGAAAGTGACCAAATGAGCATGGGGGTCTTCATTGTCCAGGCCAGAGAATTGGTTTGAACTGATGAGCTGGAGTAGAGCAGGCTTCATTTCTGCCAACTTGTCACCCATAGTGGGCCTCACAATGCTAGAGAAATTTCTCGGGCTTGTATAAGTGATTGAGTCCCCTATGGTTCTCCTTGGAGGTGGTCCTGCGCCAGCCATCCCGTTCACAGAAGAAGAATCAAAAGATTCTATGATTTGGTTGTTGAAAGAAGTTGAGGATTCAAGAGCGGCTTGTGCTGCTAGAGCTTTTCGTTTCCTAGTGTCACTATTGTTCCTTCTAGCTGCTTTCTCAATCTCAGGGTCCACAAGGAGTGGTTCAGATGACACAGTCCTCCTTGTACGGATGTTTCCCTGCATACACTAAAAAACAACCAAACTCGTGCCACAAGTTAGCCCGAAAATAAAGATAATACTTACAACAAAAAAGAAATTTATACACAAAAAGATAAAGCCTAAATCGGTTAAAAATCACACAAAAGTCTAGTTTTAACACGGGTCCCCGGCAACGGCGCCAAAAACTTGTTGAGACTTTGGCAAGTGTACCAAATCGTTCAAGTAATAAAACCGGTAAGACCGGATATCGTTTCCCAAGAGACTCGTGTCCTAGACAATCGTATAATAACTAACTAATTTAGACTAAATAATGATTCCATATTTTTGTGGTTTTGATACGATTAAAGTAAAGATAATGCGGGAATGATAAAAGTTGATCTTTGATAACTTAAACGTTAGAAATGCGAGTGATTAGAAATGGTATGAAATGGTATTGTTGGGGGTATGATTTCATCTACTTCACTTTTGCGCATACAATTCACTTTCTTTCCATTAATTATCCAATGTCAATCAACTAAATTACTCCAACCCAATCCCTTGGTAGAAGGAGCCTAGACTTACTTCTTAAACTCTAATTCCTTAGAAACTTTAACAAGTTCATCCGCTTTAAGAGTTGAGATTTAAGACAACCAAAGGTCCAAGTTCTATCCCTAGATACAATTTCCTTTAGGTATTTAATCCAATTTCAGATTTACACAACATTTCCCAATATCAAGCAAACCCTAGAATCATGCAATGGTGGAACACAACATCACAAGCTTTAAGAGAAGGAATTAAACACTAGAAATCAATGGAATAGACATATAATTAATCAATTCAACTGTAATTAGCACAAAAGATCCGTGATTACATCAACCCCCAACAATAATGAAACTAGCTCTCCATTGTCATGGAGAGCTTGGTCTTACAAATTGATGAAATGGAAGAAGGGAGAAGACCCAAGGTGGAAGGAGAAGTGTTTCCACAGCTCCAAGATCGCCTCCAGCTGCTCCAAGGTATAGAAATCACGTCTGGGCTGCCAAAGATGCCAAACCCTTCGCGTTCCAGAACTAAATAAGCCATTTCTGCCACATCAGCAAAAGTCACGCCCGGCGGCCCGACAGACAGGCGCCAGGCGCGCCCTCGGTCAGCATTGTCACGCCCGGCGCCGCCTAGGTCAGTAGGCGCCTGGCGTGACTCTCTTCAAAAAGGGCTCTGGTAATCGATTACAGCACCCCTGTAATCGATTACCCGAGAGAAATTGCAAATTTGTACAGAAAGTCCAACGCAGGTACCCAGTCAGATGAACACAGGTCACCATTGGACAAAAAACTGACTTTTAAGCACTTTTGCACTTTTCTGAGGTTTGCAGCAGGCCTGGTTCTTCATCTTTTCAGCTACTCTTCTCTCTTTTCTTGGGTTTTGGCAATGTTCTTTGGTGAGTAGCTTCTTCCAGATTCTTTGAATGAGGATTAGCCAACAAATGGGCTAATTACAACTTATGATGTAATCACTTACAATTAACAATAAATTGAGTTAAACAAGACTAAAAGTAAAGGAAGAGTTGACAATTTCCACCAATTTGATGTTGGATAATGACGTAAAATTGGTCATTATCACTATCCCTGCTCCATTGACAACTTTATTAAAAAAAGATAGCTTCAACTTGTGCTCTGCTGCCCAATCCGCTTTTGATCAGCTCAAGAAGGCAATGACCGAAGCCCCAGTTCTGGCCCTTCCGAATTTCAAGCTTCCTTTTCAACTTGAGACCGATGCATCGGGTTCTGCTATGGGTGTCGTCCTGATGCAACATGATCATCCTATTGCATTCTTCAGCAAGCCCTTCTGCCCTAGACTACTTCGTTCTTCCACTTATGTCCGTGAATTACATGCCATCACCTCCGCTGTGAAGAAATGGCGCCAATACTTATTAGGCCATCCCTTTGTTATTCTCACGGACCACCGTAGTCTTAAGGAGCTAATATCCCAATTGATTCACACTCCTGAGCAGCAAGTTTATCTTTCCAAGTTGTTGGGTTACGACTATACCATACAGTATAGAGCAGGAAAACATAATGTGGTTGCGGATGCCCTTTCTCGCCCCACTGATACTGTCCAGAGTCACTTTTTCATCCTTTCTATGCCTCGCTTCATTTTCTTGGATAGATTACGCCAATCTCTTCAAGACAGCCCTGACTTTGTTTCACTGTTGGCTAAGGTGCGACGCGACCCTGCTTCTTTCCCTCTTTACAGTATCCATAATGATCTTCTCTTGTATGATGGCAAGATATGGTTAAATCACGACAATCCTTTTATCCCTCTTCTTTTGGAACAATACCACACTACACCCTTGGGTGGTCATATGGGCTTATCCAAAACTATGGCACGTATTCAGGGCAACTTCTTTTGGAAAGGTACGCGTTCAATTGTTCATACTTTCGTCTCTCAGTGTTCCACCTGTCAGCAGACCAAATATGAAACTCAGAAACCAGCTGGTTTATTACAGCCCCTACCACTTCCACATGACACTTGGGAGGATCTTTCTTTAGATTTCATCACTGGATTACCTCCTTCCTTGGGCCATTATGTAATTCTTGTGGTTGTTGATCGGTTCTCTAAAGGTGCTCATTTTGGTACTCTTCCCACTCATTTCACTGCATTTAAAGTTGCCCAACTCTTCATGGACATGGTTTGCAAGCACCATGGCATCCCACGCAGTCTGGTTTCGAACCGTGATCCGATTTTTATTAGCAGATTCTGGCGCGAATTGTTTCGTTTATGTGGTACAAAGTTGCGTATGAGTACATCGTACCATCCCGAAACTGATGGGCAGACTGAAGTTCTCAATCACATTTTGGAACAGTATCTCCGCTCTTTTGTGCACGACCATCCTTCTCACTGGGGTAAATACATTTCCCTTGCTGAATGGTCTTATAATACTTCAATCCACTCTGCTACTGGGAACTCTCCTTTCCATATTACCTTTGGCAAACCTCCTCCCTCTATTCCTTTTTATTTAACAGGATCCTCTTCGGTGGAGGCAGTTGATTCCTTACTTACATCTCGCCAAGTTCTTCTTAATCAGTTGCGTGCGAAGCTCGAGAAAGCACAACTGACCATGAAAGCGATAGCAGATCGTCAATGCAGAGATATCTCTTTCCAAGTCGACGATTGGGTTTATGTTCGCTTACGACCATATCGTCAACGATCTCTTCATTCCCCTACAACCCCGAAGTTAACCAAGTGCTACTACGGTCCCTTCCGCATCACTGCTCGCATCGGCCCTGTCGCCTATCAACTCGATCTTCCTCCGAGTTCAAAAATTCACCCTGTGTTTCACTGCTCTCTTTTAAAGCTGCACAAGGGCCCCCTTCCAACTACCCCTACCAGTTTGCCTCCTCTGACACTAGATAACAAGCCTATTATCGAGCCACTTGCAATTCTGGACACCAAAATGGACTCTTCTACCTCACCACCTACTAAGCTTGTTTTAGTCCAATGGAAGGGACTTGCACCTGAGGATACAACTTGGGAGCCTTGGACGGATCTCATTTCTGATTATCACCTTGAGGACAAGGTGCCTTTTGCAGTGGTGGGTATTGATAGCAATATAGGCTCTGGCCCAAATTCTGATGTGTTGAATGGGCCTAGCAATGACAACAGAGGAAATATGAGAGAGAGGCCTAGTAGGGAGCACAATATGCCGAATTATCTCCATGACTACATCACCAAGTAGAAATGTTTCTAAGATTTCTAGTATTTTCTATTTTGTCAGTATTCACTATATTTGTTGAGCTGTACTTTCTGTTATTGATGCTTTCTGTTTCCACAATTCACGGGTAGCCAATCATTGGTAACGGGAACATTGTTAAATACCCAAACTTGAAATGAATAGAAAAAAAAGAAGAATTTTTATTATCTTTCTCTGTTAATTCTAGGAGGCTCCTTGATCCTCGAAATCAAGGCAACTTATACCTATCAAAAATATATGAAAAATCACTTTTTATACTGATTGTAACTAGAATAAATATAAAAAAAATGAGGTATTTGAACGTAGAAGGAAAAGGAAAAGTAAAAGTCAGTGAATCGAAGAAGAGACATTGAGATAAGAAGATTAGGAAAGTGAATAAAAGAAATAACACAAAAGGAGAGACAAGTGAAGGAGAAGAACCTTAAATTTAGAAGAAGAAAAAAACACAACGAAGAAAGCGGAAACTGAAGAATGAAAAAAAAAAACTTGAAATTGCACCCATCCAAACCCCAAATCAATATAAAATTTGTAACTGTTAAAATAACTAACAGAAATTTTTTACTTTATAACGATTTAATATAAATACTAGAAATATACCGAAGAAATATATTTCCTGTACTGAACTAACATTTAATTTTAAAAAGTTATATTATTAGTTAATAAACAAAATAAAATAGAGAAAAAAATTATAATAAAAAATATATTTAAGTTCTTCTCAATTATATAATTTTTTGCATTTATATTAAATAAAATTGTTACTATTAAGGTAAATCTTTTTTATGGGTCTTACATATTTATTTTGATTTTAGCTTATAGGTAAGTTTTGGTTGATGTTTACATGTTTGTATGGTAGTTGGATTTTGTAATTAAGTTTTATGAGGAGATATGACTTGTTGTGTTGAATGAGGAATGTAAGAATTTCACTCAAAAATAATATAATTGAACCTCTACTATGATTGAATCTATATTTGAAGTGAATTGTATTGTTGAAATGTATATGATTTAAGAATTTGTTGTACATATGAAATTGGTGTTAGACTGAATTATAGATGCTGATAGTAATAACTCTGCAAAATTCTTATTCTACATAATTATGCAAATTCGTTGGGCGAGTATATTCTCATTGAGTGAGGTTACAGTTAGAGAGAACCATTGACTTTGTTGTCATTGGGCGAGATTTACTCATTGAGCGAAATCAAAGTCAGGTAATTTAAAAAAAATATGATCGTTGGTCAAGCTCAAAGTCAAAAAGTTATTGAATTAGTGTTCGCTAGGTGAGAATAATCTCGATGAGTGAGACTAAAGTAAGATCACATACTTGACTGTGGTTGAGCGAGATATGTCTCGTTGGGCGAATTTTGTGATATTTTAAGCCTTTGATATCCAATGATGATTTGTTGGGTGAAATGATTGATCGTTTGTTGATAATGCTTTTAAGTACTACTCGTTGAACAAATAGATATTCTCACTTGGGGACATTAACATAATCTAACACAAAATCCATGATGGTTAAATGTTGTTTTGTGAGGGTTGATGTCATACCTGGTTGGTAAGGTTTATGTATGTGAATTCTTGTAATCGATCCAAAGAGGAATTGATTGTGATTTTGTTTAGTACTTGTTTTGACATATGAAAGTTCTATGAAAGTTCTGAAAGTAAGTATTATGATATTCTACAAACCATTCAACTCATAGAAATTAATGAAGTTGGAGAGAGAATGATAGAGATTTTTTATTACACTTTTGGTTTAGGTATGAAAATATTAGTCTCTTGAGTAATAGGGTGATATTACAAGTGTATACCTACAATGAAAACATATGTCAAAGTATGTATCCGGATAATTGAGACTAGAGTCAACTGTTTATATATTTATATAATTGATGGAATGTTACAAATGTTGAATCAATATGTTATATATGAAATTTCCTTTTGAATACCTTATCTTCTTTTCTATCTATGATGTTTTTTCTGTTGCAATGATCATCCGTTGGTGTGAGCATATGATGAGTTAGGTATTGATATGTTGTTAATGGAGGTTAATGATACTAAATATGTGATTTGTTAAGTTTTAGCTAGATGTTTGTACAATAATTTATACTATTATTGAAAAAACATCACAATAAATAGTAAGAAAGTAAAAAAAGTGTAAAATTACAATAAAACTTACATAAAATTTTCATTAGCTACGTAATATTTTTAAAATATTATTCAATCAAACCTAATAACATGAGTATTCATAATTTACTTGTTAGCTTTAGCTTATTGAGGCTGAGTAATAATTCTCATTGAAAAAGTTTGTGCAACACAAGAAATCAATTACAAACACATTAGAGATACCCTGAATATACTGTAGATACTGAAGAAGAATATGTCCAATGGACTCTTAAATTACCTCAAGAGAATCACAGCTTTATCAACCCTTTAACTATCTAAGAATACAAGAATAAGTATAGCTTTATAATAGTTTATTGTCTCGGTAGGTCCCCATTTTGGTCAGGAATTTCAAATAGGTCCCTTTTCTTTTTTTCGTCTCAATTGGGTCCTTTTTTATGTAAAATTTGAGCAATTAAAGGTTTTCCGTCAAATTGGGCAAACGGCCGTTTAAATGTTGGTTACGTGGCATGGTCAGAGTTCACATTAATGAGACGTGGTATTATAAACTAATTTTGTATTAAAAATTATGAATGCATAGTGGTGTAATCAACTTTTTAGAAGGGTAAAGTGGGAATAATAAAAAACTTTAAGTGCAGACCCCTTTAATTGACAAATATAATTGAGATTGGGGAAAAAATTTGGGGTAGGGTTCGTGTGAGGAACAAATTAGCTTTGGAAGTTGGAAGAAGGCTTTCCTGCCTGCACCGCGAATTGGATTCTGTGTGTTTTTTATTCACAGGTTGACGGAGACGAAGGAGAAAGTGGCAGTGCGATGGTGGCTTCAACAGTGGCGACGATAATGCTTGGTGATGGTGGAGAGGATTCTGGGTTGGTTTCTGGTGGTGCGCCTCTTGTGGTTTTCTGCTTGCAGGTTGACGATGAAGACGTGAGGGAGATGGTTGCGCCACGGCGGAGGTTCGGCGGGAGACTGGCATTTCTGTTCTTCTCTGGATTTTGCTTTGCAGGTCCGGTGATGTAGATGACGAACTCACAATGTTTATCACTTTAGTAACATTAAAAGGCGTTAAAAGAACGTACGTAACTTTAACTTCAACCCATAGGGACGTACGTAACTTTAACTTTAACTTTGACTTTCTAAATTTTTGCAGGTTTTATCATAGGGACGTATGTAACTTCAACCCATAGGGACGTACGTAACTTCAAACACAAACACAACACACATTCTCTCTCCGTTCTTGTTGGTGTTGGTCAGATACAACTCATAGGGACGTACGTCCCTATGGGTTGAAGTTACGTACGTCTCTATGAGTTGTATTTGACCAACACCAACAAGAAGGGAGAGAGAATGTGTGTTGTGTTTGTGTTTGAAGTTACGTACGTCCTTATGGGTTGAAGTTACGTACGTCCCTATGGGTTGAAGTTACGTACGTCCCTATGAGTTGTATCTGACCAACACCAACAAGAAGGGAGAGAGAATGTGTGTTGTGTTTGTGTTTGAAGTTACGTACGTCCCTATGGGTTGAAGTTACGTACATCCATATGAGTTGTATCTGACCAACACCAACAAGAAGGGAGAGAGAATGTGTGTTGTGTTTGTGTTTGAAGTTGCATACGTCCCTATAGGTTGAAGTTACGTACGTCCATATGAGTTGTATCTGACCAACACCAACAAGAAGGGAGAGAGAATCATCCTGTTGTGCCCAACCTCCCTACATAGTCCGCATCTCTTCCGCAAACCACCCTAAGTCGCTCGTGAATCATCCTTTCTGATCTCCCACTGCTCCAGTCTTCTTTTCCTTTTAGGTCTTCCAGACTTCTGTACTTCATTATCCATCACTTCGAATCGAAGAAAGAACGCGGACCCTCCCACTTCCAACTACATAATCTTCACCCACGAACACCAGCGCTTCGAATCGAAGAAAGAATGGGATTTTTTTCCCTCACGCGAACCCTAATAGTAAGAACCCCCAATTTGTTTCCCAATCTCAGTTGCATTTCTCAATTAAAGGGGGTTGCCCTTCAAGTTTTTCAATTTTCCTAGTATGCCCTTACCCAAAAGTGAATATACATCTGTGCATACCAATTATTTAATACAAAAATCGTTTTAAATGCCATGTCTGTTTAGTAACTGCACTGATCATGCCACGTAACCAATACTGTCACGGCCGTTTGTCCAATTTAACGGCAAACCTCTAATTGATTCAATTTTACAAAAACAAAGACTCCATTGATACGCCAAAAAGAAAGAGGACCTATTTGAAATTCATGACCAAAATAGGGACCTACGGTGACATTAAACCCTTTATAATCTAATATTTCTTTTTTAATAGTTATCAACATATTTTTTTTATAATTATCATTGAATTTATAGACGTATTTTTCTTAATAATTACTAACAAATAAATTTTTACGATAAATATTACTAACTGAATTTTTATCGATATCAAGCCATAAAAATTCGTCAGAAAAAAAAATTATTATCAACATACTTTTTTATGTTTCTACTAGATTTTAACGGTTGATAATACCTATTTTTTTTATGTTCATAGAACTTTTAGATTTATTTTCAGTTATATACATTAACTTCTCAAAAGTATAATAAAAAATTGGCTTAATACCCTCTTTGGTCCCCAGTTTCAGTGGTTTATGTCAATTAAGTCCCCATTTATGAAAGTTATCTTAGTATGTCCAAAGTTTAGGAAATTAGCGTCAATTTTATCCCTTCCGTTAACTATTGGAAACGGAGTTAACGCGTTGATGATGTGGCAGTAATTATTTGCAACGTGGCAATAGCTTGTTGTGTGTGTGGTGACGTGTATTTTGCTGTGTGTGGTGACGTGTATGTTATTGATAGAAGTAACTCTGGTATATATAAAATATGGAAATTTTAATTTGGGGAAAATCTGATTTAGGGCACGGAGCGATACGCGAGATTAGGGCAATTGGAAGTGTGGGAGAGTAGAGTGAGTAGATAGAGTGATTGTTGCTGAGGAAGATTACGAGCAAAGAAATCGTGGATACATTTATCTTCTTTGGATTTGGAAGGTATGCTGAGACATTTGTCAGTATTACAAAATTCGCGATTCGAAGGTGCGTTTACGGTAGCCTTTTATGTGTGTGTGGTTGCTTTCACCATGGTCCCCCCCCCCCAAAGTTTGTTTATGGTCTGTCTGTTTATTGTCCCCCATTATCTGTGCATGTCCTTTGTTTTTTCTTGCGCCATTGGGGTTGTGGTCCCCCCTGATGTGGTTTTGTAATTGTGCTTTTGTAATAGTGTTTTTGCTTTGTTTGTCTTCTTTTTTGGGTAGATAAGATTTGGGTTAAGCAATCATTAACTGTAAACAATTTTTATATTAGTTTAGATGGCCAACTCAGACGTTGAAATTGTGTTTCACCATGCGGGGAAATTTGAGAATAATGGAACATTCAGATACCACTATGGTCAAACCACAACTTTAAAAATTGATCCAGATCGATGGAGTTATTTTGAAATATTAAGCATTCTTAAGGAGATGGGTTATAGGAATGTAAAGGCTTTGTGGTATTCATTGGGTCGTGGTCCTGTGTTAGAAGATTGTATGGAACCTTTATTAGATGACAAAGGTACATGTCATGTACTGAATATTGCTATGTTGAATGGTCAAGGTCATGTTTATGTTATACACAAGGTGTGTGAGCCTGACTATATTCTGGAGTTGGAATACTCTTCCCAACCAGATATTATGGCACCTAGTGGTGAAGCAGAAGTTGACAGAGAGAGTGTTGAATTGGGTGTTGGTGAACCAGAGGTTGAACCAGTGGGTGATGTAGATGTTGAAGTAGAAAGTCAGGTAGAAGTTGAAGTATAGGCAGTGACTGATGTAGATGTTGGGGTACAAGGTGAGGTAGAAGTTGAAGTTGAGGCAATGGCTGATGTAGATGTTGTGGTACAAGGTGAGGTAGAAGTTGAAGTTCAGGCAGTGGGAAATGAAGATGGTGGTGTTGAAGATTATGTAGAAGTTGAAGTTGAGGCAGTGACTGAAGTAGATGGTGCTGTAGAAGGTTATGTAGAAGTTGAAGTTCAGGCAGTGAGTGATCTGGATGGTCTGATAGAAGGTGAGGTTGAAGTTGAGGCTGAGGGAGTGGGTTATGTAGAGCCTCATGTACAAGTTGAGGTAGAGAGAGTGACTGAGGTAGATGGTAATGCTGTGGATGGACAGGGTGATGTACATGCTGTAGATGGTAATGCTATGGATGGACAGGGTGAGGGTGATGTACATGCTGATGAGTATGATGTTAGAAGTTGGAGTGGGTCTGAAGATGATGTATGCACTGACGATGGAGATGAAATGGAATGTGATGTATTTGAAGGTAGTAACCAAATAGAACTTGGGGGACCTCGGGGTTTATCAGAAAGTGATTGGGAATCTGAGAGTTTGAACAATATTGTTGAAAGCGATAACACAAATGATGATGATAGAGATGGGTATGGTGATTTCAGTACTTTTTCAATGCCCAAAAGTATGGAGCAATATGAGTGGGAAGTGGGCACATATTTTGCTGAGAAAAAAGATTTTACAGAAGCTATAAGAACGTATGGAGTAGAGAATGGAAGGAAGTTAAAAGTTTACAAAAATGACAAAAGAAGAGTGTGTGTCAGATGTTGTGGGGCAAAAGGTAAATGTTCATGGTATGCATATTGTGCATATAAGGCAACTGAAGATACATGGCAGCTGAGGAAGATTATAGACAAGCACACATGCAGTAGAGAATTTAACATCCGTTTAATGACTTCTAAATGGTTGAGTGGGAGGCTAGAAAAGACCATCAAAGATAATCCGAACATTAATCTATATAAGCTGCAAAACAAAGTTTCTAAGAAGTGGAACATTGGTGTTTCTCGGTCTACTACCTGTAGGGCAAAAGCAATGGCTTTTAAAAGAATTGAGGGTGATTTTAAAGAACAATATAAAAGAGTTTATGATTATGCAAATGAGTTGGTTCAGTCTAATCCTGGTTCAACTGTGAAAGTGAAGGTTGAACCTAATGAGGATAATCCAATATTCAAGAGGATGTATGTGTGTTTGAAGGCCTGTAAAGACAGCTTTGTGTCTTGTAGGCCTATTATAGGTTTAGATGGTTGTTTCTTAAAATGAAAATATGGAGGTGAGTTGTTAACTGCAGTTGCAAGAGATGGAAATGACCAAATGTGTCCTTTGGCATATGCTGTTGTTGAAGTGGAGAATAAGGACAGTTGGCATTGGTTTTTACAATTGCTCATTGATGACCTTGGTGGTATAGAGCTGTGTTCAACTAACACATTTATTTCAGATCAACAAAAAGTAAGTAACGTGGCTCAATGCTGTTATATATCTTTCAAACCTTCTTGTTTTGTATTATACCGTGTATAACTTCATGTTTGGAACTGTGATAGGGACTTCTGCCAGCATTACAAGAACTTCTCCCTGGTGTGGAGCAAAGATTTTGTGTTCGCCATATTTATGCAAATTTTAGAAAGAAATTTCCTGGCCAAATTCTAAGACGTCTATTATGGAAGGCAGCCTCATGTACACACCCTGCAGCATGGGAGACAGTGATGAGAAATATTAAAGATGTAAATCCAGATGCATTTAAACACTTTCTTGCAATTCCACCAAGGTAACATATATTGAAATTCATTCTTCTTGTTTGTGTGCCTACCTGATTATATGTAACTGTTTTTTTCTTATGTTAGATTTTGGTCACGTTCTAGGTTTACGGGTAGAGCTGTATGTGACACCTTAGTGAATAATATGTCTGAAGCTTTTAACAGTGTGATATTACATGCAAGAGGTAAGCCCATCATTACAATGATGGAAGACATAGTTTGTATCTCATGAAGAGATGGTCAACAAATAGACAGAAAATTAGTACATTTGAAGGTCATCTTTGCCCAAAGATAAAAAGAAGATTTCAAAAGGAATTGCACATGACTCAATTTTGGCTACCTAGGTATGTGAACATCTGCACATAAGAATGTTGATGTTATAATTCTTGTTTCTATATACTTACTTAATTTGGTTGTCATTGCAGTTGGGCAGGAGAAAAAATATTTGAGGTCAGACACACTTCTATGATTGGTGAGAAGTATGTGGTTGACATAGACCAATTAGATTGTACTTGCAGAAAGTGGACCTTAACAGGCATGCCATGCTGTCATGCATTAGCTGCAATGAATTTCTTAAACATCAATGGGGAAGACTACGTGGCAAATTGGTTTACAAGGTCAACATACCAAGAAACATACATCCCAATCATATACCCTGTCAACGGTCATCAACTGTGGGAAATCACTCCTCAGCCTGATGTTTTACCCTCA
The DNA here is from genome assembly GCA_034642375.1 of Vigna nakashimae. NCBI lineage: Eukaryota > Viridiplantae > Streptophyta > Magnoliopsida > Fabales > Fabaceae > Vigna > Vigna nakashimae. Next base: position 11,310,035 of record CM067764.1, on the reverse strand, counting down.
CCTAAAAGGACTTTACCTGGTAGACCAAAAAAGAAGAGAAAGCTAGAGGCTTGGGAACTGAAGAAGGATGACACACAGCTAAAGCAAAATGGGACTCGTAAGAGGTGTTCAATATGCATAGAACTTGGTCACAAAAGAAATACATGCCCACAACGTCGTCCAACAAACCAATGTGAAGCAAGTCAGCAACCTGAAACCCAGCCAACTTCAGGACCAAGTCAGGCACCACAAACCCAGGAAAGTACAGGACCAAGTCAGGAACCTCAAACCCAAGCATCTACAACAGGACTTTAGCTTAAGGATTACAACCATTAATGGCTTCTTTGTAAACATTCAGTTGCACTTTCAACTCCATTTTGAAGTGTCTATTTTGTTAGTTGTGATGTGGGTATTACAGTGTGATGAACTTTAGCTTAAGTATTACACAGTTAAGCGCTTCTTTGTAAACATTCAGTTGTACTTTGAACTTCATTTTCAAGTGGCTATTTTGTTAGCTGTGATGTGGGTATTTTGTTAACTATAATATGTATTTGGATGCTTAAAATGTCAATGTTAATGACAGTTTATGTTTTCGATGTCAATTTCAAAGGACCAATTTCTGATTATAATGTCAATTACAATAGAAATTAGTTGTGGTTATAAAATGTCAATTTCAGTCCAGCTTACCTCATCTACACTTATGAGGTGCTTAAACCACTTCTTCATGATGTGCATTCAGTGATGATTGTGCTTAAACCACTTTTTCATTTTATTTTTATTTCAAATTAAACTTCACAGTGCTTATGTTGTATATATAAGACAACATTTAAATTCACACCACAAAGTAATATATGAGACAACATTTAAATTCACACCACAAAGTAATATGTTGTTGACAATAAGGCCAAACTGTTCTTGTCATTCTTTACAAAACATCATATTACAATAACCAATAAACAATAATGATGTTCATCATAGTAGGACACATCATGGACTACTAAACAAAATACATAAAACGATGACATTCATCAACCCCATCAAACATACCATCCCCAACCACATCTTCTCCCTTTTTTGACAACCCAAAAGAGATTTCTCCAGAGTATTAATCTTTCTCCTTTGCCAAGCAATAATACTACCTCCATCATCTACATTATCATCATTTCGCCATTTAAAGAAGTTGCATCCTTGAAATTCTTCATTTCTTGTCCGCTGTTCAAAGTATCCAACCATCAACATTTACTTCATCACCAAAACAATTGATAACAAAAATAAAACTACAAACCTTGTAATTAGGGCAGCCCCAGAATTGCTTGCCCTGATTCTTAATTGTTCTTGCCACTCTCAACACAGCAACCTCCCCACAATGGCATATTTGAAGGCCTGTAACCAATCCCCTCGATGGAGCACCACGAGAGCTCCCCCATGAGCAAGACGAATAACCTTGATTGAAAGACATTGCCAGTACGTTGCGAAGCTGAAAGCGAGACAACCACCAACCATGAACCACTTCGCCAACCAACTGTGCACGACCAAACACCAACTCGCCCAACACAAACCGCAAAAGATGAACCACGAGCTTACTGCCAACTCAACATAAATTTCTGGAATGGAGAAGAAGAAGAAGAAGAAGACCCTTACTGCCAACTGAACTTTAATATTCAGCGTAATGGAGAAGAAGAAGAAGACTACCCTTATTGCTTTTTTCTGTGCCCTAAATCACTGCCCTACCCAGTGTTCAGTTACCACACACAGTAAAATACACCTCACCACACACACAACAAGCTATTGCCACGTTGCAAATAATTACTGTCACATCATCAATGCGTTAACTCCGTTTCGTAATAGTTAACGAAAGGGATAAAATTGACGCTAATTTCCTAAACTTTGGACATACTAAGATTAACTTTCATAAATGGGGACTTAATTGACATAAACCAAAGAGGGTATTAAGCCTAAAAAATTACATTTTATACTTCAGTTCTTTTTGGCAAACTTTCTTGAAAACTATATGGCATGTTTATCCTTTTAGTACATTTACCCAACTAACATTATTTCCTAACACTCAGGCGGCTACTTTTCTGGGTTTGGGACAGTTAATTAAAAGCATGACACATAAGGTTGTCAAAGATGACTAATATAGATCCGGCAAGGCTCATTAAATTTGTGACTAATTGTTTCATGGATAAATTATATATTTTGGATACGATGTATTACTATATTATTAATTTGTATGACTAGTAAAAGATAATGTGGTGCTTATTGATTGGTGGGATTTATTAGACGTTGAAGTAATTGAAAACAAAGTCACCTGCTGGTGACTATATATTATTTACTTTACTTAATGGCTGTAAAGTGTATATATCTGTAATACTCAAAATTTTGAATGATGACCATAATTTAGTGTATCATGACACATCATTTTCATTTGTCAATGAATTTTAGTGAAATTATAATTAATTTCTATTTTATATGTAGGTAGTAATTTTCTATAATCTACTTGTGTATTATTATTAATTATAATTTTACAAGATAGAAAGATAATAATATTTATAAAGTTTGATAAATATGTTGTAATATTTCAAGATTTTAGTTAGACGAATTTACATATACCTTCGTATTTCTGGATTAAGTAAATTGTATTCATATTATTTTCTGATATTTTTGAAATTAGCAAATTGATTTATAATATATTTAAGGTTTAATTGCTTCCTTTGTCCCCAGTTTGGTTGAATTGTGTCAAATTCATCCTCATTTTTAAAAAAGTTTCATTGTCGTCCTCACGTGGTGTAAAAGTGTCAATTGAATCCAAACATAGAAAAAATTTGTGTCAAAGTAGTCATTTTTCCTATATCTCTGTGTCTTCCTTTCATACAATCAAGTACAGATATTCATTTTACCTTATCCAATTTAAGGCTTTTCATAGCTCCAGAGAAGTGACATATGAAAGGAAGACACAGAGATATAGGAAAAATGACTACTTTGACACAAATTTTTTCTATGTTTGGATTCAATTGACACTTTTACACCACGTGAGGACGACAATGAAACTTTTTTAAAAATGAGGATGAATTTGACACAATTCAACCAAACTGGGGACAAAGGAAGCAATTAAACCTATATTTAACGAATGTTTTGATTTAATCACTTTTAAAATAAAAATATAATTTATAGGTTATATCATTTGATGTATGAAAATGATTAATTTAAAATAACTATTTATTATATGATTTAATTAAATTAATTTTTTAATATAGTAAAGTTATTAATATTATTGTTGTCATATGGTAAAATAGTTTTAAAATAAAATAGATAATTAAATTATTGATTACAAAATTAATGAAAAATAATTAATATTTTTTAATTTAAAAAATTTTTAAAAAAATATTAAATAACTTTTTAATTATAATTATAAAATTTTATATAATAAGAATAATTTTTGTGGCGTTTAATCGCTAGTAAATATTTTTCTTGTTTAACAACAATATCAACACTTATTGTTACAAACGGTTTTTAATATAGGAAATTTCGACAATTATTATATACATATATAATAAAAAATAATATCAAATATAAATTTTAACAATTAAATTATCAAATAAATAAAATAATAATTATCAAATATATAAAATTTTAAAATTAAAAAAATCATTATCAAATTATAAAAAAAATATTAGGTTAAACCATTCTCGCATTCCCAATTAGTTTTATCATGTAAGTCCTTTTTTAATCAAGTCTCAAAAATGAAAAATCAAAGCAATTGGTTTATGCTGAGATTAACCTTCTGCTAACTTGTCCATGTGATGGAATTATGCATGGGTAGAAAAAGTTTAATTAAAAGATTAAAAAAAAAGTTTTTAAAATCTAAAATAAATCATGGTTAATGAAAATCAATTTGAGAACGAAAGTCTTCATGTTCGAGTTTCGAGACTTCCTGCCGACGATGCTCCGTATAGAACCCTCTCCTTGGAAATGGTTCCTCCTCGCACCGCCGTTCCACCTTGAGAAACTTATCGAGAGAAGCCAACCTGGCGTCGCAATCCCTGCACAGCCACTACCACTTCCGCCGGCGAACCGCAGCCAAGATGGTGTGCCTGCCTGTTTTCTTCAGCTTAGTTCTTAGGGGTCCTATTCTGATGAGGTTGAAGTTAGACAATAGAGAGAAGAAGAGGATAAAGAAGAAGGATAAGGATAAATGAAGTGGCCTCTTCCCATGATTAGAAAACGGAGAAGAAGAAGAAGCACAAGGATAAGGCTGAAGACGGTTTGCCGGAGTTAGACAAGTCTAAGAAGAAAAAGAAGAAAAAGAAAGACAAAGAAGAAGTTGTTGCTGCAGAAATTAGCAATGGAAAGGAGGATAACGGTAATGCTGTCAAGAGTGAAAAGAAAAAGCATAAGAAAAAGAAAAACAAAGATGCCGAGGAAGAATAGAGGAAGCCATATTTTTGTGTTTGTTACTATGTAATGCTTATTTTTCTTGATCTTCTAAAATTTCGCATTGAATTAGTGTATTGTTGGTCAACATTTTGGTAGTCTTTCTTATGTTTTTTCTCTTAACTTTTCCATCAACTGTGTTTATGGAAATGTGTAGTATGCATAATCTTCTTTAGCGATTAATAGATCTCCTACAATTTCTCGGTAATCCTTTGGCAATGTCTCCGGCGCATGTTTGTTTGCTCAGACGCCGAGCTTTTCCATATGCCTAGCTTTTCCATATGCCTAGCTTTTCCATATGCATAAGCTGAGACCAACGTTTATGGAGAATTTTGCAGAGCATTTGCCCTGTTTCCAGCTGGAATTCATGGTCACAGTGTACATTAGTATTTTAGGTTCTTTAGCAATACACTTTAGGTACTTCATATATAATTTAGATTTTAAAAATTCAATTAATACAGTAATTCAAAGTTTAGTATTTTTAAAAAATAGTTTAGTTTTTACTCGTGCAATTAAGTTTCATTATCAGTTTGGTTTATAACTCTAGTGATTACTCACAAGTGTAGAAAAAGTTTTTAACTTCACTCCTTATACGTTCTTGAATATCCAACGTAAAAAATGACTGGTGGCATTTTTCGTAAATAAAACAACAATATAGACATTTGTTCTGGAGGGAACGGACTTCTAAAGCCATATAAACGTCTGATGTAACGGAACATATGTCTATATATTCATTTTTGAAATCTAAAAGGTCACTTTTTGACTCCATAGATGTCAGATCCCGCAAATCTGACTTCTAAAGCCATATAAACATCTGATGTGGGGGAACAGACGTCTATATACTCAGTTTTGAAATCTAAAAAGTCACTTTTTTACTCCATTTAGACGTCAGATCCTTCCATTTAGACGTCAGATCCTGCCAATCCGACTTCTAAAAGCCATATAGACGTCTGATGTGGGGGAACAGACTTCTATATACTCATTTTTGAAATCTAAAAAGTCACTTTTTGACTTCGTTTAGACCACAGATCCCGCAAATTCGACTTCTAAAACCCTATAGACGTTTGATGTGGGGGAACAAACTTCTATACTCATTTTTGAAATCTAAAAAGTCACTTTTTGACTCTATTTAGACATCAGATCCCGCCAATCCGACTTCTAAAGCCATATATAAACATCTAATGTGAGGGGAATAGACTTCTATATACTAATTTTTTAAATCTAAAAAGTCATTTTTTGACTCCATTTAGACATCAGATCCCGCCTATCCGACTTCTAAAGCCATATAGGCGTCTGTGTGGGGGAACAGACTTCTATATACTCATTTTTGAAATCTAAGAAGTTAGTTTTTGACTTCATTTAGACGTCAGATCCTGCCAATCCGACTTCTAAAGCCATATAGGCGTCTGAAGTGGGGGGAACAAACTTCTATATACTCATTTTTGAAATCTAAAAAGTCACTTTTTGACTCCATTTAGACTTTAGATCCCGCCAATCCGACTTCTAAGCCCTATAGACGTTTGATGTGGGGGAACAAACTTCTATATACTCATTTTTGAAATTTAAAAAGTCACTTTTTGACTCCATTTAGACATCTGATCCCGTCAATCACGACTTCTAAAGTCATATAGACGTCTAATGTGAGGGGAACAAACGTCTATATGGCTGCACTAAAACACCGCGAACGCGAGGCAACAATTACGCACACTTAATGTTCATCATCTTCTTCACGTTTTCTCTCCACGGGCTACATTTTTCAGGTTCGCTTTTTCACTTTTGCACCGTTTAAAATTAGTTTTACTCTGATTACATTACTTTTTGATGAATTATCTTTCATTTGAACCAATTAAAATGCGTTTTCGTTGGGTTTTGGACTCCTCTAATTCCCTTCACTACGTTTTTAAAACCATCCAATACAAAAAAACGTACAATCCATTCTCTTCAACTAAAATATAAAGTTGTAAACTCGAATCACCATGAGCTAGGAGCAACCTGAGAGACCTCAAGCGGAGAAAGATCCAATCAAATACGGTGACGCTTTAGACGTCTGATCTGTAGTGTCAGACGTCTATATAGATGTTTGATTTGCAGTGTCAGACGTCTATATAGACGTCTGATGTGTAGTGTCAGACATTTATATAAACGTCTGATAGTACAAACTGACGTCCCATCAACGTCACTACTACAAAAAAGTGCATATATAGCGCTTTTTTATTATAGATAGCGCTTTTTAAGCGCTATCTATGTCTACGCTATCTATTAATAGATAGTGCTTCTAAAAAAGCGTTATCTATTAGTGTCCGACAATAGATAACGCTTATTTAAAAATGCTATGCGCTATTTATTGATGTTTGACAATAAATATCGCTTATTTAAATAAGCGCTATCTATTGATTTGAAATTTTTCAAAAAATTTTTAATAAATACTTTTAAAACTATAAAATACTTTTAAAAATATAAAATATTTTTTCGAAAGGAAATATAAAATATTTTTTCAAAAGAAAATATAAAATATTAGTTCTATTATATATAAACTTGCTTTATCTATTGATTCTATTATATACAAAAGAATGTAAAATATTAAGAAAAATATGACAAAATCAAGTCTCAAAAGAATGTTCATTGCTTCATGTATAAATAAAAATTTTTCGTACAATAATATTTCAAAATATAATTTGCAATTACATGTTATAACATGACATTGTTTTATAAGAGTATATACCTATTAATACATATAAGTATGTCCATCACCATTACATAACCTATAAACATGTACTAATTATATGTAAATGTCAATTTTCCCTAACTTTAATAATTTGATTGTCACCATATTGTTCATATCTACAATTAGAACAATACTGCAACAAATAAAAATAATATAAAATTAGTCAATTAAGTTTTTCATGCAAATTAATTATGATAATGAAGATAACTTACCTTAATTGAAAATGTTTCTCCTTCACATGTGATAATTTCTTTTATATATATCCCATTTGTACCTGTAATCATGTCTATCGTCATAACATAACATATAGTATGTACTGATTACATGTAAACATCAATATTTCCTAACTTCAAGGATTTGATTGTCACGATATTGTTGACATCTACAACTAAAAAAATACTGCAAAAAAGAAAAATAACATAAAATTAGTTAATTAAATTTTTACTACAAATTAATGTAAAAAAAAATGTAGTACACGTGAATCCACGTTGATATGCCTATAGCTCTTGCATAGCCATTCACTATGCTCTATCAAAATATTTAGCCATGGAATGATCCTGATATCATGAAGGTAATGCTGCTTTGCTATCTCTTGTTTTTCTGTATTTTATGGGACTAGCATTGGGACGCTAATTTAGGTGTTCTGATTTTAGGTGGTTCATTATGTGGAGGGAACGTTTGTGAGAGAAAACACCCAAATTTCCAATGAACATCAGAATTCAGACTCTTTCTGGATGCGCTCCCAGAAGGCAAGTCTCAATCTTCCTGATATGGATGGTTAGGATTTCACATATAGTTCCTATAAGTATTATTTACAGCTAAAATTATATGTTTTTGACTTCCTTTTCTCACTTCCACGGACAGTACAGCGATACATCAACAACAGATTCCGGGTCAGATCTTGATGATTCTTTCTCCTCCATCAGTCAAAGCAGATTCACTTTTCCTCGTTTAGCCCTAGTTCCTGAAGAAGTTAGTTCCCTAACCTAGTCTAATTCATTTTTCTAACCCTTGTTCTTGAGCCTTTATTCATTCAGAACACTATCTCGTCTGTAGGTTAGAGTAGCGGATAAGTTCTACAGTTGTGATGATAGAGCTTCTGCGTCTGAGATAGTGCTCAAAAGAGATGAGAGGGCGATAGATAGGCAACCGTGCGTTTTATGGTGCGACGGTGGAGTTTGAAGGAATGGTGATAGATTCACCGAGGAACCACGGCCAAGCTTTGTTTTCCGAAAGAGGGATTTTACTTTGTCGAGCATTGACGACGAACCATCTAGGAAGTCTCGAACACAAACACGGTCATTCTCAATTTGATTTTCAACAACCTTTTAGTCTAAATTTTAATTTTAGATTTCAGAAAATCTGTTTCTATTCTTAATGTTTTAATTAAATATAATTCACGTATGACTTTATGCATATGCCATGTCTTAAAATTACTCCAATTCACACTAACCGTTCATGAGAAGTTAATCGATTAATCCTGACAGAAAATAAATTGCTTCAATTTTTCACTTTTTAGAGATCTGAAAAAAATAAAAAAGGAACCTATTTGAAAAAATTGAACAAGAAATAAGGATTAGAGGATTGGTTTAATCAAAATATTAAAATAAAAGAGATATGTTTATATAAAAGTTTAAAAAACAAAAATTAAAGTGAAGAATACGGCCTATGCATGTACGACTTTTGTAAAACCAATTTTTTTTAAAGTGAAATCATCTTTATAAAGCTCGACTTCTATAAAAAAAATTAAGAAAAAAAATTTCAAAATACGATTTCTTCCTTTTCATAGTCTAAAATCGTGAACAATACATTTTTTTTCATTTTAAAGTCGGAATATTCAAAGCAGAACTTAGATTTATGTAATTTTTTAAAAGTTTACTCAATTTGATAAATTTGAAAAACAAATAATTACGTCCATTAAGAAAATAATTTATAGTACGACTTTATTTTCAACAATGAACATATATATTACATAACATTGGAGTAATCACTTCAAATACAATATTTGAATGCATTCACACAAAGAGATCCAAAATAAATATGTAAATAATTATTTATAATGGATATCACTTCTATTACTCCTCTTCCTCCATGCTTATGGGATCCACAAGTAATGCAACAATGTCATCCTTCCATAGTTTCCCATTTGTGTATTTATCCTTGAAGTTTTCATAGGCAAGTTCAGTTATGCGGGCTCCATTAAGAACACAATCATGCATAGGTTTAGTGACAAGGTCTGACTTGAGACACTCTTCATTTATAACCTTCCACAAATCTTCAATCTCTTTCTCAATGAATTTGTACGCATTTTCCTCTGAAATCTCATATTGTTTCATGCAACATTCAACTGCTGAAACCACGTGCATTCTTTCTTGTTCAAACTACAAATAATAAAAGCAAATCCAAGACATCAAGCACTATTAAATTTTTGTAGATTTGAATCAAAATAAATATATATTGTACCTTATGTGAGGATATGTCATTCTGAAGTCTGCCAATAAGCGAAACAACTTTAATGATTATTGGATTACTCGAAATCCAATTAAACACATATTGTGCTGATTTTGTCAGAAGAATATATGATGTTATCATAAGAGGGTATGAAGAAGATATAACTCCATTATCCTTATATTCTTCATATGTTGGAATACAAATCTCTTGACTCCATTTTGCTTCAGTCAAGTAGGCTCGTGCCAAGTTACGAAACTGCAAGTAAAATAATTTGAATGTTAATTAGTTACTTTATAGGAAAATGATGCAAAACATTAATTAATCGACTAGATAAAAACTATATGAATGAAAAACCTACAGCTTCTTTCACACATTGCACCACTGTGTTCGAGTTTTTACTCTCTATCGTGGCCAACTTCACTTCATCACACACTTCTATAATTGCATTAAACACTACTCTCATGCTATCTGGGAGAGATTGAATGGAACTAATATCCCATCTGAAATTCATACGAACAAAAGGAGAATTATGAATTCAAATTTGAAAACAATAAATTCATGAGACTGAAATAGTAGAATAAAAATAATCAACTGATGAAGGCTTTTCAAATCATTAAATTTCCCATTGTGATAATATCATATAATTTGAACTAAGATCAACCTCTGAATTGCCTGTGTGAGGAGTTCAAGTTCTTCTATTGTTCCGTAGGCATCATAAGTATCATCTAGAAGAGAGATACACCCAATTAATTTGCTCCCTATCCTTCGTGCAATACTATATTCAGCTTCATAAGACAGGGAAATTGGCCATAAATAACACTCTGCTACCCTTTCTCTTGCATATGGGACTTTTGTTGCAAATTCTGACTTTTTCCACCATCTGCATAGGGAAAAAACACAGCTAATGTCATATTGATAGTTGATAGCTTAATAGCAACTTAACTATTTCATCTTTTATGATTTAAATGTTTTGTTGTATCAGCATAAGGCAATGTTATGAATGAATATGGTAATTTTGCTTGTGGTGAACTTTTCTTAGTTCTTCATATGTTCTGTTAAAACTATTTATTCTACGAGTACACGGTTACAGATTTGTAATACTTACTTGGTGATACTCCCGACTTCTATTTTGTGCAATCCTTGTAGCATATTGAAATCTAGTTTTGAAAATGTAAGAAGAACTTTGCAATGGGAAGGATTTGATTCATAAAAGGAAATGTAACGTCTGGCCTCCAACCTGGGAACTCCCCTATGAAGAGGTTTCCTTAAGCAATAACTTATTTGTGCAGCAAAGGATGAACTCGATTGATTAATCAAGGAATTTAGATGAGTTTGTGTGAAATCAAGTGCTTCATCTAATATATCTTCCCCGTGAATCCTTAACTGTGAAGCTTCAAACAAACTCCACAATCCTTGTACATCTTTGGCAATCTTTTGATCAAAGTCTCCCTTATTGTTCTTGAATTTGTTAAATATATCTGTATAATACATTAGTTGGATTATACATAATCTATGCATATAATATGGTTCATGAATCGCTTTGTAATGTAGATATGGTGGCAAAGTTCTAGATACCTGACGAAATATGATACCCTCTTTGCCTAAGCAAACGAAATAGTAACGCCAGATAGTGAAGACAACCTTCTTCTATTATGACATCATCATTTGTAGATGAGTTGTAGATTTGCTCTAATGCTTCATCAATTTCATGTTGAAAATGATAAGATATACCCAAACGTTGCAAGGAATCAATGAAATTTAGTTTTTGTAAGATACTATTGGTTGAAGATAGAAACATCTTCTTCACTTCTTCCTTCTGCATTTGAAATTGTTGCTTCATATTGTCATTGATTTCCTGCATTCAGTTGCAAAGAAAGAAGTTTTTGTAATGAAGATGGGATGGAAAGAGGAACTAAAAACATGCACGTGTGAATAATTCGAAACCTATACGAAGCTTACACAATAAAAACATAATTGATGTAGGAGGATTTTCTATATATCTCTAAAAGATTTTGTAAAGTCTTGATTGATCTTAAATAGGCTGTAATGGTTAAAATTGATTTAATATTTCATTGTGTCAATATGTTTCAGTATGTTTTAGAAAGATTTAAAACATATTGATTGTCATTTATATTAATAAACAATTGGACTACTTTAATATTAATGCATATATGTGATTGATTGTCCTCTTTATTCATGTTCATATTAGTGGCATAGATTGTCAGGTGAGTCACTAATTTATTGGACCCGCGGACTTAATTAAAAAAAAATGAGATGCTTTTTCTTTACGAATTATCAATTTATTATATAATTTAAAATAATGCAATGTTTTGTATTAGGTTTTCAAAAAGAGACAAAAAGACAATAACTTTCATAAAAAGGATCTTTCATGTGAAAAAGAAAAAAAAAAGTCACCAAGAAAGAGAGAGTAAAGAAAAAGAAAAAAAAAAAAGAAAAGAACAACCATTATATCCTATACAAAAATTTGTGCTGCAGAGGGAATATTTGATCTAAGCTTTCGGTTGTTGTTTTCGTTATAGATGATGATAATTTAACAACATTTTTTAAATAATATTTTAACATCATCTATGTGTCATTCTATTATTGATTCATGTTTATGTTTATGATTATTATTATTGATTATGGAATAATTTTGAACCAATCACAGAATGACACATAAATAATGTTAAAATGTTGTCAAAAAAATATTGTTAAAATATTATTATCCTTTCCTTATCTTTCTCATAACTGGTATTTTCATTATTTTGTGAAGCAGAAAGCCGAGATAGTGAAAGAAAAGTAGAAAACAATGTTTCAATCATGGACTAATCAAAATAAAATTTACATTTTGTAACTACTGTGATAAAATTAAATCATACCAGAATGCGTATTTCTTTAGTTATTTCTACCCAAATACTTGCCGAACAATGTAACTTAACTAGCTAGGACCATCGACCGCCTCTAATGTCTCTTTCTTTCTCATTTATCTGAATGTATTATACAATACTATATATTGTACAAGTCCAGCTTTGAAAACAAAAAAAAAAAAACAAAAACAAATGTCACAGTTTGTAAACAGAAGTTTCAAGCTCTGCATTCACCCAATAATGGCTGAAGCTTTATAATCTTTTTATTTACACATTTGTGCTCGTGGTGAATCTGTTGCAGAGGAACTAGCTAGAGTAGCCAATAATCATTAAAATATTACGTTTGTGAGCAGATAAAAGTAAAAAATTGCAAATTCAAACGTAAAATATAGTACCAGTGATTCTGAATCGTACTGAAGGAAACTATCGCCCCAAAAGCTTGGAGGAAAATTTGCACAAGGTCGAGTGGTGGCGGAGGGTGCGTGTTCTGTCGAAAGAGACATGGTAATTTTCTTTCCAATATTTCTTCGTGATTTATCAATGAAGGATGATTTGGGCAAATACTAGGTTATATATATATATATATATATATATATATATATATATATATATATATATATATATATTCTAATGCTATCATACTGTTCAATTTGTCATCCAAATCTTGGTTGGTATAAAAGAAAATAAAGTAAAAGATACCGTCCTTTATAAATTACAAAACTAATAACCAAAGTTAACCTAGCAAGAAACAAAAGAATAAACAACTTGTTTCTTCTCAAAACCATACAATCATGCAATTTGGTGGTGTTCATAATTTTCAACTCCCGGTCCACACTGGATAGTCATATACTCACTATTAAAATGATCAATAAAAAAAACACACAAATTGACAAAAAAAAGAAAAGGGTAAATTAATGTACCAAAAACAATCATTAAACACTTTTATAGGACTAAGCATATAATATAGATTAATCAATCCTAAGACATACAATCATTCATTTTAGACTTGACCATTTAGATATATGTATTGATGTCAAACTCTAGGGGACCTGCACTTGTACGATGGAATAACTTGTCCACCCAAGGTTAGTCCGTCAAACATGTATGCCCAAGACAATTCATAGACTAGGATCTCCTTTACTTCTCATGATATAACCCATCATTTTCTACTTAAGGTTGAATGGTTATTGGAATGTCGATCATCCCCTATTTCGGAGCTCCTACATCAATACATTACATTACTGAACAACACCATAGAATCTCTTTGCTAGATTCATGAAATTATATCAAACACATATATCATGCACATTACTTATCACGAACTCATCATCATTACCATATCATACTTGAATAAACACTATATCATGTGTGAATAAATACTACACCTACTCATATTCAGATATAACTTGAAACATCACTAATATAATAATACACATGCATAGAATCCAAAATGTCTTAATTCAAACAGAGCAAAAATCAGAAAATCAGAAACATGCAATAGCTTAAGAGCAAGGAGTGCTCAACGCATGTCTTTGGCGCTCAACGCTAATGCTCATGAAAACATGTTCACGCAGTGAGTCCACCTCTCGTCCAGCGAATTATGGAGGAAAGGTTCTAGGCCTACAGAGAATAAATGGCACTCAATGCTCAAAAGTGTCGCTCAACGCCATATAACACAGAAGCTCTTTGACTTTGCAGTGCTCAATGCCGCACAGAACCGCTCAACGCCACACTAGAAACTAGAAACTTTTATTCTCGATCTAATTGTACTCAAGCCCTAACTAAATGAACAAATTGGTATTCTTGACATTGTGATTGATTCAAAAACATCTTTAAACATCATATTGAATAACAATTTGCTTCATTGGCTAGTGACTCATTAGATAAAACCAAAATTAACCAAAAACCAAACAACATATTCAACATACCAAAGACCAAATTGCAGCAATACAAGTAGCTAACCAAGTCCTGAAGTAGCTAACCAAGTCCTAAAATGCATAAACTAATACTCCAAATATCAAGTTCATTCAATAAACGATCTCCATAAAAATTCATCCGTCAACCACCAATTTTAGACTAATTTCAAACCATCACTTATACCTATTACCAAACCATGACTGAACAACAATTTCAACTAATTATAACATCAATTTAATCATTCCAAACAACCAAAACAAGTAACATTTAACAAGTTATCATAGCTAGATTTCCTTGTACCAGACAACACACATTCAAATAAAATCAATCAACATACTTAAACACAACAAAATTTCAACGTGCTTAACTACCCAAATTCAACAACTCAATTAAATTAATCCAACTTAAGGATATCAACTCATACTACCCAAGTATTAAAAACTTAAAACAAGGTATTTAACTTCACTTACTTGACAGATGGCCAAAAAGCTCTATAACAGCTTCAAACACCCAAGAAACTTTATTTGCTCATACGAATAACAGAAAGACAATCAATGTATACTGTTAGAACCACTGATCGACAAATATTCAAACTGATGACTCAATAGACATTTGCAAACGAAGCAATACCCACATAAAACAGGTATAAAAAAAGAGCAAAGAAAAAAGATTGAAATTCAACTTACTCAAACCAAAAAACTCATGAGTCCAGATTAAAAATTTCATCACAAGGATCAATCCTACAATAATATTTATTCAGTTATACAAGCAGAAAACTCTAAAAAATCAATTTCTAAAAGAATTATATGTTTTAAAATAAACTCATTTATAAAAAACCTATTTACATTAAATTTTTTTAATATTAATATAATCGAGTCTTACTCACTTTTAAATTATTATTTTTTAATCTTTATATAACGCAACTTAAATATGATAAACAATGACATCATTTTAGTCACTTTAACAATTTTAAACTTTATTGTTGTATATGTTACTTTTTACGTTTAATTGTTACTCTTTTTGACCTTTAGTACTTTATGTTGTAAATAAAACTAAACTCTAACGTCTTTAACTATCAAATGACAGTCTAGCATTGGTATACATATATACCCCACTATGGTTAATGACTCGTTATTCTCTCTCTCTGTTTTACACTCTCTACCCATCTCTCTCTCTCTGTTGCATTCTCACAAACACCTTCCAGTCCTAACAGTGGTATCAGGAGCGACAGGTTCTGAAACCCGGTAAAGTTTTATGACGCTCAAGAAGACGCTTCAAGAAGAAAGGAGTGTGGAAGTGATGGCCAGAATGATTCACAGTAACCTACTTGTATTTGACAGCAAAGAGTTCGATGATTGGTGCGTGAAGATCGATGCAATTCTTGGCTTCCAAGAAGTGGACAAAATAGTCAAGAAAGGCTTTAAAGAACCGTTAAAGGGAGACTCAAAAGAAGTGAAGAGACAACACAAGGAGAACAAGAGGTTGGACTGCAAGGCTCAAATGTTGTTGCATCAGTGTGTGTTGGCTGCTTTCTTCCAGAAAGTCTCGAAAGCTGTTACGGCAAAGGAGGTTTGGGATATCCTACAAGAAGGATATGGTAATTCCAACAAGGTGAGGAAGGTCCGTTTGCAATCCCTACAGAGGAAATATGAGCTTCTATGCATGGGGGAGCAGGAAACGATGGTAGAGTACATCCACATAATTCAAATCTTGGTAAATGCTATGAGAGCATGCAATAAGGTTGTGAAAGACAAAAAGATTGTCGAGAAAATTTTGAGAATGCTGACGCCCAGTATGACCACATTGTTGTGACTATAGAAGAAAGCAAAGATCTAGAAACGATGGGAGTGGAAGAACTATAGAACTCCCTCGAAGCGCATGAACAGAGGTTGATTGAGAGAAAGAATGCAGAAAAGGATGCAGTGCAAGGCATAAATCAAGCGTTGCAAGCCAGAAATGATCAAAGCTTCAAGAGCCGAGGATCTGGAAGAAGCAAAGGATGGACACGCGGTGGCCGAACAGGTGGTGGAGGTACGAAACCCTCTAAACAAATTGACTAAAATGATGCAAGTGAGCATAATGAGGGAAACAGTAAAGAAGGAAGACAATTTCGAGGTAGAGGAAGAAAGGACAAAAGAAGTGTTCAATGCTACACTTGTAACAAGTTCGGGCACTACTTTGTAGAGTGCTGGCACAATGAAGCCGCAAAGAAGAACAAGAATGACGAGGCGGTGAACCTTGCTCAGGAGGCATGTGATTCGGAGTCCGATCTTGTTGTGCTGATGAGTACTCTAGAACGAGTAGAAGAGGAGTTTGTGCAGAGAGATAGTGTAGGACAGGTGTGAATGTGTATCTGAACATGTGTTGCAGCCGAGAGCAACAAGCCCAACAGATGTGTGTCATTATGGCACATACCACCTGTTGTTGCTGTCAAGTGAAGATAGGCATTTAGTTGATGAAGAAACCAACCGGGTGCATCTTCATATGTAGTAGAAGAAGAAAATGAACGGTTGTCGTATTCAAGTGGAGCTTGTAAAGAAATCGAGCAAATGTTGTCTTCTAATGTAGTTGATGAAGAAACTGAACGGTCTTCAATTGCAGTAGTTGTTGAAGAAGTGTTACCTTCAGACCAAACGGTTGCTGAAGAAGAGATGTTGCCTTCAGACTGAACGGTTGTTGTAGAAGAGATGTTGCCATCAGACCGAGCGGTTACTGAAGAAGATGTGTTGCCTTCAAACCGAACGGGTGTTGAAGAAGTGGTGTTGTTCTCAAACCAAACGGGTCGTAATGAAGAAACCGGACGACTGGTGTCTTCAGACCGAATGAGAGTCGATGGAGAAACCGAACGGTTGTTTAACTGAATGATTATTAATAAAGAAACTGGACGAGCGTTGACAGGTGTTAAGAATTGGAACACGTGTTAATGTCTGCAGATGCGAGCCATGTAGAAGACGATAACTACTGGTAGTTAGATACAAGATGCTCCAACCATATGACAGGCAAAAAGGAATGGCTGATAGACTAGATAAAAGTGTCAGAAGCAGCGTGAAATTTGCCGACAACACCGTGATCATGGCTAAAAGGGCTGGAAAAATCTTGATCACAGGACAGGATGGTTGATTAGCCTGCATGAACAACATGTTGTATGTTCCAACAATGAAAAACAATTTATTAAGTCTTGGACAGTTCCTGGAGAAGGGATACACTGTGACGATGCAGCAAGGACTCGTCCAAGTGTTTGATGAAAGGCAACGGCTGGTGCTCAAAGCCCCTCTTGCCCGAAACCGAATCTTTAAGGTGAATCTACAGGCCACGATTGTTCAGTGCCTAGCTGCGACTGATACTAGTGATGATACGTGGAAGAAGAAAAGGAGATATAGAAAAGATGAGCATAGGCATGGTAAAAGGAGAAACAAACGTCGAAAGAAGAAACGAAGGAAACAAGAGAGTGAAAATAACCCCGATGGTGAGAACTGTGGTGTTCAACTGAAATATCAGAAATACAAAAAGGCAGTCTAATATGATGGACGATCAGCCTGACAAAGTTTGGAGTTAAATTTCTAGGAAGTTTAGTTTTAGAGCGGTGTGTTGTAGATAAATCTATATATATATATATATATATATATATATATATATATATATATATATATATATATATATATATATATATATATATATATATATATATATATATATATATATATATATATATATATATATATATATATATATATATATATATATATATATATATATACCCCGTTGTGATTAATGAAAATTAACACTCGTTATTCTCTAACACCTTCCAGTCCTAACCCTTACCCTTTAAATTCGTATGTGCATTTTAATTTCAATTGACCCTCTTTCCTACATATTAGTTAATAGTATTTGACATTTTAATATTAAATCTAATATTTAACTTCATGTCAAAATACTGGAAGAATATAAATATTATTCAAAACCCGAAAAAAAGTAATATATATATATATATATATATATATATATATATGTATGTATGTATATATATGTATGTATCGAATAGATGAGTTAATTTATAAATTTTTGTGATATATATTAGAAAAATGAGACTTGCAACTTGCAGAATCTAGTGGAATAATGATGAGAAAGTTGTCGGTATGGTATTGTAAGACTGTGTGAGAAAAATATTCTAATCAATAATATGATTGTTGCTTGATTCAGTCGCACTATCAATATATAATTGCAAGCCCCTGCAACCCCTCGCTAGGGTACTTCTGCATTTCAGTCCAAATACAAATGCTTCGTAAGCTCCACTTTCATGCAAAAGGTATATTATGCTTGTAAATTTTAAAATTATATATGTTGTTAAAAATATTATAAATAAAACTTTTGAGGATTAAAATAACAGAATTATATATACTGTTTGTAACAATAAAAAGTTAAACCCTATTATTACTAAAAATCAATTTTCTTTTTCTAACAATTAAAAACCATCAGAAAAATTATTCTAATTATATAATATTTTATTATATTTTGATAATTAAAAACCACCACCAAAATATACTATATTTATTATTATTATTTAATATCTACTAAATATTTAAAACGGTAAAAAAATTACTTTATATATATATTATTTCTAAAATTTAAAAGTAATATTTATTAATTAGTTTTAATCAATTTTACGACCAATAATTTAATTATTTATTATATTCCATGAATAAATAATTCAAGAGAAAAAAGTAAAATTCTAAACTCAAAAGAAAATAAAGAAAGAATTTTAAAAAAACATATAAAAAGTATATTCACTAATATAAAAACAACGGATAACGTCACGCGTTCAATGTCCAACCACTGAATAGCCAACGTTAAAAGTGACTGGTGACATTTTTTTAAATAAATGCAATTATTAAATGTTGTTTAGAAATGTAATTCGACATAAAAAGATATAAAACGTCGAACACTACTACAAAAAAATGCATAGCGCTTTTTTTTATCATAGATTAGAAGCGCTATCTATGCGTGCGCTATCTATTAATAGATAGCGCTTCTAAAAAAAGCGCTATCTATTGGTGACTGACAATAGATAACGCTTGTTTAAAAAAGCACTATCTATTATCAGCTACCTATAGATAACGCTTTTTTAAATAAGCGCTATCTATTGGTATAAATTTTTTAAGCGCTATCTATCATCAATTTTGTAGTAGTCGAATGTCCAGCGTTAGACGTCAAAAGGTTAGTGAATTCAATAAATATTTGAACGGGAGAATGAAAATTCATTCCATTTATCTTTGTGCGCGAAACTCTCTTCTCTTCTCAAACTTTTCTCGAACGAAGTTTGACGACTATCACATGTAATCTTTCTTTAATTTATTCGAATGCATTTTATGTATGATTTTCGTTTGTTTTGACCAATTATTTTGGTGCTTTTGTCCTTCATAGGCGCATTCTACTTTCTCTATCACCGGTGACGACACTTTATTCCGACGAACCAACCATTTGAAGGTTAGTTTTCGTTTTCATTTTGAAGAACTTATTTGTTGAACTTGTTTGTTGTGTTTTTTGTTGAACTTGTTTGTTGTTGTTTGGTTGAACTTGTTTGTTGTTGTTGTTGTTTGATTGAATTTATTTGTTGTTGTTGTTTGATTGAATTTGTTTGTTGTTGTTTATTGTTGTTTGTTGTTGATACTACATTCATAGTTCTTGCTTTATAAAATACCAAAAACTAAAATTTGTTATTTTTCTACTTTTCAGGTCTCGTAGAGTTGTAAAAGATCACAATTAATTAAGAAAAACAAAAAAATTGATTAACGTCGTATATTAACAAAATTCGACGTTAAGTTAAATTCGTATATTGACAAAATTCGACGTTATAATTAAATGTCAAATTTTTTAAATTCAATGTCAATTTAACGTCCTGATATGACGTTGTTCGCGAATTCGCCGTTAAAAGTCCAAAATATTCGACGTTGTACGCAATTTTTGTCCTAGTGATTTTAGCCATTTTTTTTAGTCCACTCTAGTTTAGAAGTTAAATTTATTTATTTTTATAATAATAGTTTTCATCAAACCTGTATTTATAAATAGGAAAATTATATAAGAAAGGTGATCTACCAAAAGATAGAATCAAATATGTTTTGGTTTCTAAAATATCACATATTTTTTTGTTTTCATTCATTTTCTAAATTTGATCCATTTTTGTCTGTGTCTTTTAAGAAAGTTAAAGATATATTCCTCTTTAATCAATGCTCTTAGTTTTTTCTGACATGACAAATGGTGAGTCACGTTTAAGTAATTTAAGATAAGTGTCTTATTTTTCAAGGTTGTGAGATAGTTCAGTTAGAAATAGTGTGTCACGTCACCAACCTGGTAAGGTCGACAAAACATGTGTATTGTGTCTCCAAGTCGATAAGACATCCGGATAGCTCGATGGGAACTCCAAACAATATGAAAAGGTGAATGGAGAACTCAGATAACTTGGTAGAAAGTTCGGATAGCCCGGTAAGGTGCATGAGGAACTTTGATAGCTTAGTGGGAGTTACAAATAGCTCGGTAAGGTTATTAAGAACTCAGATAGCTTGGTGGGTTGCCCAAATAGCTTAGATAGAACCTTCTCAAGCTCTTTACACATTTGATCGAGTTGTTTGAGTTCTCCATGCACCTTACTAGGCTATTTGGACTTCTCACCGAGCTATATGAGTTATCCATCTCTTGTTAACCTTATCAGGCTGGGGACATGATTTGTGATTGAGCTATTTTTCCGACCATGGAACACAATAAACATGTCTTAAATAGGTTCATGAGGTTCACATTTTCCACGTAAAAAAAAACTCATAGTATTGGTCAATGAGGACTAAATTAATGACTTTTTAAAAGGAAATGAATGAAAATGGATCAAAGTTTAGAAGAGAGATGAAAACAAAAAATACATGATAGTTTAGAGACCAAAAACATATATAACCCACAAAAATATTCAACTATGTATTCAACTGCTCTTTCTTTTGCTCTACAAAGCTTTGTAAGCTCAACACAAGAATCATTACTCTACGAAGCTCCATAACTAAGCTCAAGACAAGAATCGTGTATTTGAGTACTAGTATGTATCTTGTAGCCTTGGCATGTGACAATAACCTATTGTGCATGACAATAAGGGGCTCAACATCAAGTTACTAGTAGAATAACTTCCAAAAGGTGGAAAACAGTGACCAAGGGATATGTTACTTCTAGAGATTGATGTATTTGTCCCCTCAATTTTGTAGTCTTTAGTAATGTTTCATCATTAGGGATTAGTTCACAGGAAACAATTTTAAAAAAAGATTATGGATACTAACATATAACTAAATATGTAGTAAGTAATAATTATATATTATTGAATAATATATACATATACAGTACAAAAGTAAAGACAAACTCGACTACTTCTATAACTTCAATATCTAGCTAGGAAAACAAAACCCTGAGGAAATACTAAAAGTACTCTGCCTGATATCATGACATTTGTTCAACTTTTTGGTTTTCTATTCATTTTCCATTTGTTAGTTAAATTTGCCTCTGTCTTTTCCATGTAAATTTCTCACTCATCTTTTTCTTCAACTTGCATTACTTTCCTGGTCCTTTATCTTCTTACTCGGTACTAATTTCTTCTTTTTCTTCATAGTTTGTTCTTCTATTGTTTTTAGGTAAGTATCAATTTAAAGGTTAGATTTTCTTTAACCACTTTTCTTTTCATCTCATGATTTATTTTTGGGTTGTTATTATGTTGTTTGGGATGGCTTTTTTAGTTTTCATAGTATTTATTCTTAGTTATTGTTTGATCAGGTTGAACAGTTGGACGGATTGGATGGGCTTATCGGCTGACGAAATGGTCAAGATGGTCGAGATGGATGGGCAGGCATGATTATCATACTGACAAGGATGACCGAGATGTACATGATTGATGGGTTGGCCGAGCTGGTCAGGATGGTATGATGGTCGAGCTAATAGGGATGACCAAGATGGTCGTGATGGATGGGTTGACCAAATGGCCGGGATCGACCAGATGAAACAGATGGTCAGGATGGTTGGGATAAATCTGTTAACGAGTTGGCCAAGCTAGAGTGTCGGTTAAGCTAACATGGATGGGCAGGATGGATGCATTGGTTGGGATAAAAGGATTGGTCGGGTTGGACACGATAGACGAAATGAACGGGGTCACGAATGGTCATGTTGTCAGGATGGTCAAGGATGATGTTAGGTGTGTAGGCAGAGGTGGGTAGGATGGACGAGCTGACGGGATAATCAGGATGGATGAGCTGACGTGATCGCCAAAATGACGAGGATGGTCGGGATGGATGAGATTGATGGGTTGGTTGGGATGGATGAGATGGATTGAGCTGACTGGATGGTTAAGATGTCTAAGATGATGGGATGTATGGAATGAACGTGCTTGTCGATCTGGTCGGACTGTCCTGATTGTTGGGATTGTTTGGAGGGACGGTCTGACAAGATAGTTGGGTTGCTGATATGGCAAAGCTACTAGTTTAACCGAATTGGCTAGAATGGACAAGATTATTGATATGGCCTAGCTGGCTTGAATTATCATAATTTTCTAGATGGAATGGCTGACGGGATGGTCGGACTGTTGGTCCTATCGAGCTATCCAAGATGGTTGGCTTGGCTTGGATGGTTGGACTGGCCTAGATGGACAAAATGACAGGATTGCCAAGAAAGCTGGACTGGTCGATCTAACTGGGCTAGCCCTTTAGGCTTGCTCTTTCTTTTCATCCCATCTGAAAGAAAAAAGGTTTCGTGGGTACACGAGTCATGAGACTAGTTATTGTTTAAAATTTTTATAAAGTTACACTTTATAATCACAAATAACCTTACATTTTTATCTTATTTCTTTTCTTGAATGGACCAAATCTCATGAAAGCAAAATTTAATTACTTTATCTATCTTTTATTAGCTCAAGTACACTATAAAGAATTATCATCCCTTAATTAATGTCGATAAAATTTATTTTTATAAAATATTTGTAAGGTTAAATATGTTCTCAGTTTCTTAACTTTCATGTGCAATTGTCTTTTGTTCATGTTTCAAACGTTGAATAATTTTTGTTTCAAACTTTATTAATAGAGGGATGTGGTCCTCGTGACCAAATGATGTTAATGATTTTCTGATATGACAAATGATGTTGTCACATGTGTGTCAATGTTAACACATGAACACACACGTGGTAATGTTGTTTATCAAATTGGGAAATCTTCAATGTCACTTGGTTATGAGGACTACATTCCTTCATTAATAAAGTTTTAGGTGAAAATGATTCAACGTTTGCGACATAGATGAATAGGGATAACAAATAAACTCGTCCTTGGAGTATTATCTGAACTTGTTCATATTTTGATGAGAAATCCTTGGATTGACTAGATACGAGTATGATATAGGTAATACTCAATTTTTTTTTAATTAGATACGGAGACAAGGATGGATAAGTACATATCTACCTTGTTCGCGTCTCAATACTTATGCATGTCCTAGTTTAAATTAATAAAATATTCATAATTTATTAAGTAATCTAAAAGATTGATATTATATATATATATATATATATATATATATATATATATATATATATATATATATATATATATATATATATATATATATATATATATATGTAACATCCCAAAATATTGTAAGGACTTAGAAAATAGAGTATTAGAGCATATAGGTGTATTAAAATAATGAGACAGATTATTTTACTTAAAACAATCTTATAATATAAATAGAATTTTTATAAACATGTCTCATTATTCTAAGAACACTTCATCTCTCTAGAACATTATTCCTTAGAGTTCTTTGACTTCTCTCTACCATCTCTCACTACTGAGTTGTCTGATTGACGATCCACGACATAGAGGGCTTCGATCTTAACCGATCAATTCCGTGATTCTAGCTGGTAAGCTGTTTGTCCTCTTTCTCCTCTTGTTCTTGTTTCTGGATCATGCAAGTAGTGTTGTTGCATGTGTCTCGCAATTTCCTTCTTCACTTTTCAACTCAATTTAGGTTCTAAGAGCTGTTTTCTATTACCAATTGGTGAGTTGTAGGTTTCTGTTGAGTTTCCTTGCAGCGCAAGGTACGGTTGGAGCGATTCTGTGTGTTGGGTTGTTTGTCTCTGAGGTAAGGGAAGATAGATTGTTGTTTTAATTAGTAAAATGATATCTGTGTGATATATTCTGTGTTATAGTGCTGGTTGAGTTGACTATTATGTTTTGAGTATACTTAATAGTATGTTCTTTGAATGCCAAATCGTGAAAACTGTAAAATGGTGATTGTGAACTGAATTGGATGTTATGTGCTGCTGTAATTGAACAAATCAATGTGTAATCTGTTATAGTGGTGATCAAATAAAATATGAAGTGAATTGTGGTTTTTTAGAATCATTTTGGAGGAAGTGAGGTAGTGAATTTGAGAATTTGAGTTCTAGTACTGGTATGGTCTGTTTGGGCAGTTTAGGTAAGTTGTATGTGACTTGTTTGAGTCATTAAAATGGTCAAAAACAGGTTCAAAGTGGTAAATTGGAGTTTGAGTCTGTAAGTTGATGAATTTAAAGTTTTAAAGTAGGAATTGGTGCATAAACACTTTAGATTGATGTTAGGAAGGTTTAGAATCACTTAGTCAAGTCTAATTAAGTATATACAACAATCTAGGGGTGTTAGAAGTTGGGAAAAATGTTTACAATTGGTAAGTTGTGGTTGAGTTACATAATTCTACAGAATTTTCGTTTTGCAGATTATGCAGACTCGCTGTGCGAATAGCGAGCACCTTGGCGAGATGCTCTCTGCCAAGGCATTCTTACAGCGAATGGGTGCACTGTGCAAATGGATTAAGAGGGTTGCTCTCTGTTTGATGATTCACATAGCGAATCAAGTCGCTATGCTACTGGTTAGGGTCTGGGTTTATTATTCTTTTTATTCGAACAACGAATGGGTTTCGCTCTGCGAGTGCTTAAGGAGCGTGAGCCACTATCTAAGGTTCTCGCATAGCGAGTTGGGACACTATGCAAGGGGTCTGGGGTCTGATTCAAGTCACGGTTTATTTGCATAACGAGTCTAACAGCTATGCGAATGGTTTAGAGGGTTGGGTCTTTGTATGAGGATTCGTACAACGAACTATGTTGCTGTGCGAGAAGCCTCTTGCGAATGTGTGCACTGTGTGAGGGGTTCAGTTCTAGTTCACTTTTCTTTTGATCTTAAGTTGTTTTACATGAAACATTGAGTGCTTTATGAAGTAAGTTGAAGTTAAATTATGTAATATCATTGGTTAATGATGTATGTTGTGTTTCAAAGTGTAAGTTGGTTAATTCAAAGTGTAAAGTTCAAAGTATGGTTAATGGACGTAATTCCATGATCCTCAAGGAGAGGATACATGGTGGTGCCCTATGTTGTGATTCAAAGTGAAATCTCTTGTTGAGATTCAAGTAAGTTTAGAATGAATGCAAGAGCTTAGTCTTGGGGGTTATCCTGAAACTCCAATGGTCTTTCATTCTCAAGTAGAGAGGATTGATCCATGTCGTGAGGAGTAGCAAGAGGTCCTATTCTTGGGTGCTTGCAATATGGCCAGAGGTGAGAGTGATAACGGACTAACCTCGTGAGTGTGGTAGGGTGAAACCCATTGGCAATGGCTTTGCAAAGCAGTAGAAGCCACCACGAGTGCACGACCCGCCATAGCTCGTCAATCATTCTAAGTTCGGACAGTCAAAGTCAGTGTGGTGTTATGTGTGAAGAGTTTATGTGATGTGAATGAATAGTATAATTGTATGAAGCTTAGTAAATTAGTATGTGATTAATCTTTGTTTAAACTAGCTTACCTTGTTGTGTGCTTGTATTTTGTATGTTCTGGTGTTCTTCTTCTGCAATGATCATCCTTTGGGTGTGAGCAGCGGAAGAAGAGGTGTATCTAGAGCAAACATTGGATGAAGGTGATGTTGCAGAGTAGTTAGTATAGTATAACCTTGTATATACTTTTGATCATCCTTTAGTTTGTATAAAAAGTTTTAAATTTATAGTTGTTTTTGAATAACTATAATGTTAACACTTTATGTTCTAGCTGGATAACTAGTCTATATTATCATGTATGTGATGCTTCTCTTTATAGTTTATACTATAATATTGGGATGTTACAAATATAGTATAAACTATATTATAGATCTATTACAAATAATTATATAGTAGATCAATTATCCATGAGTTGTCAAAATATTTTAACAATACAGTTATCCAAAATAACTATAAAATTAAAATCTTTAAGGAAAATAGATACTATACAAAACATAAGAACAAACCGATCGGTTATACAACACCCTGTATAAACTGAACGGTTTACAAAATGTAAACATCAAATCTGTTGACCGACCGGTCCTAACTAAAATACAGGTTTAACATCTTCCAAAGCCTGCTCCAACGAACAATCATCACCTTCTGCTCACATCCATCGGATGATCATTGCAATAGAGAAGACAATCGAATGGAAAACATAGAACAAGACAAGAAAAGTAGGGTAAACTAGAGTAATTTAATTAATCCAATAAAACATATAATTCAAACAAATACAAGAGTAAACAAAAGCCAATCATGTTAATCATGCAACAACCAAACATACATTTCCAACAATGACCGAACATATAATATATGTCATGACCGACCACTTTTACTCTGACTGTCCGGTCTGTATGAATTGTGTAGCTACGACGTTTTTGCACCCGGATGGTGTAGTAGCTGGGATGCCCTCAACAGCTGTCACCGGGATTAATCCGTTATACCTCGCCCAAGTTACACTTATGGACTAGGACCTCCTGCCATTTTCACACATGAGTTACTCCTTTCTACTTGAGAATGAGTAATCACAGAATATCAGGATAAATGCCAGCTTAGCAATAACCACATTCATACTTTACAATTCCATAACCATTCCTAAGATATTCCTCCTTGGAATTCTCTTCTACATTACTTAAAAACACCATCATCATTATATAACATATAATTCCATTCAACAATCATATCTTTACTCATACAATTGAGAACTCTGTGAACGTTGCATACCGAACGAAAAGATCAACATAATCTATGCACAAGACCGAACGGGAAAAACCCTCCCTACATAAGAACATGACCGAACGGTCATTTAGAGAGAAACTCAAGCAGAAGTCGAACAATTGAACTTATATCGAGCACTTATGAATTAGAAACACTATTGGCTTAGACCGAACATCATTGGCTTAGGTCGAACACTATTGGCTTAGGCCGAACACTATTGAAATAGGCTTAATGTAACACCCAAATATTTTAAAGGGTATTACTGATAGTAGAGACTAAATTAATTTGATATCTCCTATAAACAATCAAACTTTATTTCAATTCCTCCAAAGTACAATACCAAACTTACAAACTTTAAACAATATAGTCTTCACCACTTAACATAGATTTGAAATTTCAACTTATAAGTCTTACACAACATAATTTTCCCAATACAAATTTATTCTTTTTACAAAAATCCCTAAAAGTTTTTCCCCGCATCTCTCTCATCTCTAAGCTTTTTCAACCGCATCTGCAACATTATCTATTCACATATAACATGAGTTATATGATCATAGCACAAACAAATAAGGGTAAGCCAACCATATCATAAAATCATTAAACTTGTAATAAAAATATTTCAATCATGTATTTCTGCAATTGATAAAATATCATTATCCCGATGTCATTAATTCATCATTATCAAAATCATCTTTCTCATTTTCATAAACCTTACAAGTGTACCATGCTTACTCACGAAGCCTTATGGTCAGACCGCTCTCTACCTGCTTCCTTAAGCCTCACCTGTATACTATGTCTTACTTTCTGAAGCCTTATGGTTAGACCTCTCTCTGCCTGCTTCTATAAAACTTATGAACCATATATTTATGTCAAAGCCTTATGGTCAGACCACTTTCAGCCTGCTTTCATAAACCTCGGGTATTACTTTGCTCATATCAAGCTCTCATGGTATAACTCGAACATACTACTCCAGTAGTAAACATCATTTCATAAGTAATGATTTCTCATATCCACTCCAACATTTCATAAAATCAATAATTCATACCCTCTTATCCACCTAACTCAATCATGTTCATTCTTTAATCATAAATTCACAATAACTCGTTTTGGTGTCAATAAATTAAACATATTGCCAGATATCATACTTCATATTATAAACTCATTTTGCCCATAACGAGTATAACTCAACATAGTTTCACCAATCAAAGATCATAGATTAGCCAAAATAAATCAACATATCTTAGGAACTACATATTAAAGTCTGGGCTCAATGTAACGATAAATGAAATATATATGAAGTTTTTACCATGATAATATTATGCATCTACAATCAACTTGTTTTATTTTATTTTCATCCTAGTAGAGATCTTTCCTTACCCCAATTGGTCACCGGACAGGACCCATATGTCTGAACGCATCAAACTCACCTTTGACGCCAGTACATATGACCAGTCACAACTGACTGGACCAGGCCAGGGCTGCTCTATGATCAGGGATGTGCCAACTCAGGTTTTTAAGGTTCCTCTATCCTACCAACAAAGAAAGACCCTCAATAATTAACAATTGATTTATTTAAATTATCTACCATGTTCTCTTATGCTCTAAATCTGAAATGCCAAATTTTAATATTTTCACTTCCTCTCACAGCAACCTCAAACAATATCTGTACATCTATTTAATACCCATATACAAGCTATTACAGAACCCTTACTCCAGACCTTCCAACAAGATCAATTTCAGCCAACAAACTCATTCAAAACAGATTAAATTCATCACATCACAACATGTACAATTTCACAGTTTCAGTTATAACACCCAATATAATAAAAGTCATAAAATAGTTTCACAAGAGCACACCAGTTCAACATTCATATGCATATATTTTTTATAAAATAAATTCATACAAAATAATTAGCTCTCATTACCATCAAAATAATATTAATATAAAAATTCAGGGGAAACAAGAAGTTGAATCTGGCAGATCCGGTTAGACAATACTTCTCATCCTTCCAGAAAGATGCAATAAAAAAAATAGATAAAACAATAAAATTTCTGGGGAAACAAGAAGTTGAATCTGGCAGAGCCGGTTAGACAACTTCTCATCCTTCCAAAAATACAATATAAATAAGAAATAAAAGGTGTGGGGAAACAAGAAGTTGAATCTGGCAGAGCCGGTTAGACAACTTCTCGTCCTTCCAAAAATACAAAAGAAATAAATAAATGTTCTCATTCAAAATTCAAGACCATACAGAAACAAAATACTACATATTCAAGATTTAGGATTAGAGAAAAGTAAAGTATAAGAGTGGCTTCCCTTACCTCTATTCCAAACTTAATTTCCTCCTCTGAAACCGTTCTCCGAAAACTTCCAGAATTTCTCTTCTACAGCTAGAATTTCCTCCAACTCTCTTCTCTCACAAATTTTTCTAGAATTTTGGTGTAAGTTTCAGCCTTCCCTCCCTTGCTATTTATAGCCAAAAAAATTTTACTATTCATTTTTACTATTCATTTTTTTTACTATTTATTTTTACTATTCATTTACTATTACAAAAATATTATTTTAATCACTTATTGCTAAATTCTTATCTCTGATGATTCAATTCTACGTGGAGTGTTTATCTCTTTCACAATTTTTTTTTTACTATTCACTTTTTACTATTCACAATTTACTATTCACTTTTTACTTTTTTTTTTTAATATAGTATCTGAATTACAAATATTTTGAAGGATCTTACACTTAACACTATTAGCTTAAGCCGAACACTAATGACTTAGGCAGAACATTATTAAAATTGAATACAAGTACCCGATTGAGTACTACGAAGAGACCGAGTGCTAGTACAAGACCGAACACTACCAACAACGAGCGCTAGTACAAAACTGAGCACTACCGGTAATGAGCACTAGTACAACACCGAGCGCTAACACTAGCATAATTGCTAGTACAAGACTGAGCGCTAACACTAGCATGATTGCTAGTACAAGACCGAGCGCTAACACTAGCATAATTGTTTAGTACAAAACCGAGTACTAACACTAGCATAATTGCTAGTACATGACTAAGTGTTAATAAGAGATCCCTCAACCCACTACGATCGATCGCTAGATTCAATAGACTACTAGTACTAGATTGATCGGTCATTAACTAAAATCCCACAGAAGTAGGACTCAGTTAAGACCGAACACAATATAAACTTAGCACTACTAAGAAACGAACGCTAATACAAAACTGAGTACGGCTAGGAGACCGACCACCCACCTAATATTGAACACATTTTCCCCAATTTCACCATCACCCTTCCTCACAATTCACTCGGCCATTGAACCAAAATTCTACAGCATCCCAAACCTCATGAACATAGCACATAACAGTCACACCAAGATCACCGAACATCAAATAATTCATTTTCACACACATGCATAATCATCAACAACATATTCATACATCAAAATCAAGTAATTAAATTAGCTAGCTTCCCTTACCCTTTTAAACGAACAGCAACTCAGCTTACAGCAGAATTCGTTTCCCCAAAACCAAAACTTTCTAGAATACCTATAACCCACCGATCAAGAAGGAATAATCAACCAACAAACCAAAACATGATCAGAATTTTTGAAGATGAAACAAATGAACACATGCAACCAGAAATTTGACTTGCATGTGCCCAAAAACATATTTCTTAGGAATAGAATGAACTTACCGGCTCCAAACTTGAATTTGATCGGTGAAGATGGAAGATTTTGACACTTTGATTACTCAACACTATCTGATTGAAAATCAGAAGAAGAAGAAAGTGAAAATTTTGTAGAAAGAAGGAGGAGAATTGTAGAGAGAAGGAGGAGAATAGGATTCATGAACGCAGAAAGAAGAAGTGCATGCAGAGGAGAGTGACACGAAATTTTGAAAAGTTCCTTTATATACTACCGTCAAAACTGATCGGCCACTCAGCTACACACACCTGTCTTCCACTTTCTAAGTTTCTAAAATCCTTACGCCTACACCTGGCTTCCACTCACTACTGAATTTAATGATCCTGACAATATATATATATATATATATATACACACACACACATTAGTTTCCAGTATTTAGTTCATAACTCTTTTGTTTTTTTCTTTCCTACATACTTTTTGCTCCTCTCTTCT
The DNA here is from genome assembly GCA_034642375.1 of Vigna nakashimae. Lineage (NCBI taxonomy): Eukaryota > Viridiplantae > Streptophyta > Magnoliopsida > Fabales > Fabaceae > Vigna > Vigna nakashimae. Next base: position 11,278,461 of record CM067764.1, on the reverse strand, counting down.
AATTTTTAGAATTATATCCACAAAATTCACTCACAAATATCACCTAATTACAAATATCACTTGATTATTCAAATGGTGTATTAAGTTTCAAATAAGTTTTAAGTTTCTCATTTAATTATTTATACTCTTTTTTAGTATTTTTACTTATTTTTATTTTTTTACGTGACAATGTTTAACTCTCCTAATTTTTTATGTTCAATCGTGTAAACACTTCATTTACTAATATAAAAAAACCTTATCTTTATTGTCCTTGATCCTTAAATTGTCTTTCATTAGTAAAATTCTTTATTTTGCTTAAATAATTTTCATTATCTCTTAATTGCTCAACTAGTTAAACGTTTAGAAATTTTTTCAGATTTCTTTTGTGACCCAAATGAAGTGGTTCATTCCTTGTATGATTGAAAGAAACTACACTGGTGGAAAAATGACATTTTATAACGTACAAAAATGACCTTTTATAACGTAGTTACTGGGGACATAGTTATGGGCGATATAGTAAGTCTGCGCATTTTATAACGTAGCAGAAATTTACGTTATAATATGTTGAACATATTATAACGTAGTTTGTCCGTTATAATAGGTGGAAGGTAACATGACGTAGAAATTTTTGTACGTTATAATATGTGATCTATTATTACGTATATATTTTTGTACATTATAATATGTGATCAACGTACCATGACGTACATGATTTAGTACATTATAATATATGTTTTTTAAAAAAAAATTAATTATTACATTTGAAAATTATAATAATATACTTGTATTATTATCTTATTCCATCAATTTATAATCAACATAGCTTCAAATAAAAATATTTAATGAAACTAACAAAATAAAATTCATTTCAAACATTAAATAGTGTAATATTTAATACATCATTTATATTATGCATATTTAAATGATTCATATACACTTGTGTTAAATGATTCAGTAGTAGTTGATTCACATCGTCTACCCATGAACAAATCTCTACTCATTGACAACAGTTTGCATCCCCAAGCAAATGCCCAGAAATGGAACACTATGTTTTCGAGCATACTTAATCGCAAGAATTTTCCCTTGCACTCCTCCATCACCAAAACCTCTTGGAACTAGAACACCATCAACGCCCTGCAGAATAAGTCCAATTACAGAAAACCAATAAATAATATATCACTATATGAGATTTTAACATATATATCAATATTAAAGATCTGAAAATGGAATAAATATGTTTAGTCTAAATAGTAGGAATACCTTTAAAAGATTCCATGCAACTTTATATGCCTCAGGATCCTGCAACAATATATTTTAATCAATCGTCAGAGGGTTGCATAAAAGTAAAACCAAAACCAAAAGGCCAACTAACATAAGTAATGCAGTAGATAGATTAGTAATCACCTCTTTATATTTCAGTATGCATATTGAATAAAAAAGAAGTTGTAGACAATCCAAAAGGAGGAAATTATTATGTAAAAAATAGAAGGGTTCAGTTACTAATTTAGGAGTAAGTTACCTTCAGAACAGAAAGATATTCATCTGAAAGGCCTGTGTATTTTCCCACCATTGAAATTCTAACCTGAGGCACGTAACAATTGTTGTAAGCTCCACATTGGCGACTATTAAGATAAATAAATAATGTTTTTTTCTTTTTCTTTAGATGATGCATATTTGAGATGTCTGCCACTCACAGTTTCATCACATCTGTCATAAATTTTTTTCCTTGCAGTCGACTCCTTCAAATTAGGCTATGCTGCAACACTGTAAATGATAAAGGAATTAGTTTGAAGACCCAAACACTTTAGGATAAATTCAAAGGAAAAGGTTTAGGATATTGCATGAACTTAAACCACTTAAAATGTAAAAGTATGAAATTCAATTTTAAAAGAAAAAAGAAAAAAAGAAAACCATCAAAACCATGAAATTAACAAATTAAACTGCATAAATATGGTTTCAGCAGTGCTTCAATAAAAGGCATGTACTCAATATCCCCTGCATGAAAGAAAAGTCATTGTAAATTAGTTGCTTTAAAGTATAGCCGATCCCACCACCAAGTGAGAAGAAACTTGGTGGTTGCCTTAGAATATAGTACTAAAAATATGGATATGAATATTATTTTCTCCCACTGTTTGCTAAGTATAATTCATTTTCAATTTTTAGTTTTCAACTTCCATCTAACCCATAATCTTTAGAATTAAATATGGGAAAAAATTGAATGGATATAGAAATATAATATTGAAAAAGTTCTATCTTAATATTGATTGAAAGTTTTCTTTGACTGACATTAGAATGACATTACTTGACGGACATTAAATGAAAACTTTAATTCAAGTAGAATGAGTTAGTAGTATACGGGAAAGAAATGTTATGAATGAAAGAAGTGAGGAAAGATACTATTAGAGACTAGATACAATAGATTACATTTCAAACCATAAAATAATATGCACACAGATGACTCAGGATTTTCAGAAAAAGCTTTCAGCTAAGTTAATAACTAAATGTTCCAACAATCTATCAGTACAATAAGGTTGATAGATACCTGAGTTAGGTGTGCCCATATGCTTCAAGAAAATTTTTATCAATTTGAAGTGATTTTAGATGTGCATCCTCAGCTTTCTTATATTCACCAATTGAAGATAATGCTAAACCCTGTAAAAGAAAGTGTTTACTCAGAAAAATAATAAAGATATACTTTCATGTGACATGTGAGAAACCCAACATAAAGGGCTCATAATCAATGAGGACTAAAATGCTAAGATTCGGGACCCACCAAATATGTGTAGGCAGACTTATTATCCCTGTCTAGTTGAAATAAAAGTCAACATTATCACAACAATAATTTATAATCAAACTTCAACTTGAAATTAACAGTAGACAGGACATAATTATTAAAAAGGAATAATATATTTGTTTCGCATGAAACTAATGAAGTCTCTGTCTAGACTTGAAAGAGCTACCACAAGATGCACAAATGAACCATCATTATAGAAGGAAGCACAAATAATTATTCCAGAATCAACCGGTTAGCCAAATAACAAAATGAAAAAGACTGTCAAAGAAAAAGATACCTCTCTCATGTAAAATATCTGCTGAGTTGGTTTCAAACTCTAAAGCCTTAGTCAAATCTTCAATAGCCTGAGATGTCCAGAAGCAGTAGTCAATGTCACATTATGAATTGTTATGTGTGCAAGAAAATCATTTATAATAAAAAGTGATTCAAGTGAGATCTTACTTAAGTAACTGAAAATTTCAATCACCTTCTTTTCAACTATATATATAATAAGATCACTAGTCAAATAGTTCCTTAACATGGCTCTACATAAGTCTTGACAACTACACTAGTTTTGCTTAAACAATACATATATGACCCAAGTGTTAATGCCTAAACCAAATCAAGTTTCTACTCCTTATAAGTCAAATCAAACATAAGTAAAAACCAGATTTCAAGATCAATTCATTTTCTGTACCAAAAGAGATCCATTTCATTAAGGGTGGGTGTCAATGGGACATACCTAACATGAAGCATTGATTAACTAAAATACCCAGGTTAAAAAATAAATAAATAAATTCCAATCAGCAATGCGAATTGGGTAAACTTCAAAAAAATTTACAAATACTAAGATCGAGTAAGCCACCCCACCTCAACAAACTCCCCCAAGGCTGCCCGAGGTTGACCTCTCCTCTTCCATAATCACCTCTTCTCTCCTTCTCAATAACAAACTATAAACATCCAAAACAAAACAATTAGAAACATCTGGCTCACCTGATACATTTTTCTAGTAGTGATGTTAATGTCGCCAGTTAATTTAATGTCCAAAACTCGTTCGTAGTTCCCAAGATCAAGTTCAAGCTTCCACAAACAAAAAAAATAATGAAAATGGCAATTTAAAACTTCAGAGGAAAACAAACTGCAGATATCCTCTTTTACTACGACTCAGAAAGTTTTAGCTTGCACTTATGAAGTAAAATGAGAAAATGAAAAGAGCAGGATAACATACAACCTCAACCTTCCATTGAATTTAGAAGGAAATAAAAAATCTAATGACTGTCATCTTGTTGTAGAAAATTTTCATTTGCTTACCTCTCCGCTATCATCTAAGACAAAAACCTCCGCATGCTCGAAAGGAGACATTGTCCCCGCATCCGTGTTCAAGTATGGGTCTGCAAATGATGGAAAAATTAAAACAAAGATAAAAACAGTGAAAATAGCATTCATTACTTTACATAATATGATAATAAAAGCAAACATGTTTTATTAAAATTTCTATAAATATGAAAACTAAATTAACAGGATAAAGAGGGGAAAAGTGTTACAGAGAAGAATGTGAACTATAACTACGGTTGGAAGAGCAGCTCTGAGAAGATGACTGTAGGCGCGACGCGAATCCTCGAAGCTTCTTCCAGGGAGAAGACGTAGCGAAAATATGACAAAAACTCGAAGAAGAACAAGAAACAAAGGATTAAACTTAATAGAAACCCTAGAAGAAGAAGGAAACCTATTATGGACCGATTGATTGGTGTAAATCAAAGTTGAATCGGTGGAAAATGTTTCTAATGGTGAAAACAAGGTTTTAATCGGTGGAATCGAAGGGAAATGGTGAAAAGGAGAAGAAACCCCAACAAAAGGTTTAGCTCTATGAATGATTCGGTGAAAAATGAAGGATAGAGGAAATAGAGATGATTCTGTGAGTGAAGAAGCCTTGCCGTGATGATGAACGACGTGCGACGAGGAGATGTCTCTTGAGAAGGAAGACGCCAGGAAACCGAAATGGAGAGAAATGAGAGTGAGGCTCTCTGATGTGAGAAATGAAAGTGCTCTCTCGAATGCGCGAGAGGAAATGAAATGAGACCTCCAAGCGTGACAGCGAGCGAAGGAATACGCTCCACAACGTGGCTGAAGTTCTGAAAATGATGTGGCTGATGACGGAGATGCCGAGAAATGCAAGTGAGAGGGATGAGACGAAGCGCGGAAGAAAAGAATGAGAGTGAGAGTGAACTTATGAAATCTAGCGAGAGGGAAATGCGAAAAATTAAAGAGGAAGAGATATTATAACTGATTTTTAAAACTCCGTTATAATATATCAATAATAGGTTTTAAACTTATTTATAAGTTTATCACCACATTTTATAATATAACTGATTTTTAAAATTACGTTATAATATGTCTTATACTTATTTACAATTTGTCATCGCATTTCATATTATAACTGATTTATAAAACTATGTTATAATATGTCTTATTTTTATTACCATCTTGTTACCGGTCAACCTAGTATGACGGATAATTTTTATACGTTATAATAGCTTCGTTATAGAAAGGTATTTTTCCACTAGTGGTATTTTTTTTTTCTCGTGTTATCTAAACCTTAAACTCTTTCATTTGTGATTGTAAGTTCGATTTATTTTAGTGTTTAAGTTAGTCGTTCTTTAGAGAAAATAATAATAAAATATAGCTTCTTTTGATCTGAACCCATTTTCTGTTTTCCAACACTTTTTAAATTATTCGTTGTTATTATAAAGAAAAAGATTTTAATTGAACTTTGATCTTAAAAGAGGAAACATTCTTTTAAAATATTTTTTTTTATTAAACTAATTCATCCCCATCTTTTTTATCTTCAACGTAAACATTTTGTTACACGATTCTAACAATCCTTACTGCGGCTGTCATTCTTAGGCGCAAAAGTTACTAAAAATTTATTTAATCTTTTAAAATAATTATAAACATTTTACTTTTTCAGTACACATAAAAATATAACATATCTTATTCTTTTTACAATACAAATCAAAATTTGTTCCAATAAACTTAACCTAAGTTTAAATATCTTAATTAATAGTTAAAATTTAAATAAAATAATAAGTAATATTTATTAATATGTAAAATAACAAAAATTACATTTTTAGACTCTAAACTTTAATAATAAATATTGAAATTTGTCAATGTTTTAAATTTTGATATAATATAATTCTCAAAATTTAAAAATAAATAAATATAATTCTTTTAATCTAATCACATTAAATTTTTAAATCTTTAAAGCAAATATCCAGCATATAATTCTTTTTAAATCTTTTAAATTTTTTAATAAAGCAAAAATATAGAAAATATTTAAATTTTAAAACAAACACAATTTTTTTAAAATTAAAGAATTAAAAATATATTCAATTTAAAAATGTAGAATTCTATAAATTTATAAAAATAAAGTAAGAGGTGAACTTTTACTTTGTTTCGTGATTACCGACAAAATCTGACAGAATTGCCTTGCAAGATACGCCAAAAGGAGTACACTTATTTTTAGTGCATGACAGGTATCTTCACCGATTCTTTTTTATGCTTGAAAACGATTTAGATGGTTTTGAAATAGTTTAATTACCTACTTAGTCCCCATCTTAGGAGGTAATTTTCTGTTTAGTACTCGGTTTTAAAAATGTAGGCATTTGGTATCAATGTTTTGAAATTTGTATCAATTCAATCCTATCTAGTTAACATCGTTATAATTTATACGAGAAATTAAGGACGTTAATGAAGATGTATTCAAACATTTGATAGCTATTCCACCCTGGCTATCATTAACGTCCTTAATTTCTCGCATCAATTATAACGCCGTTAACTGAATAGGATTGAATTGATACAAATTTCAAAACATAGGTACCAAATGCCTACATTTTTAAAACCGGGTACTAAACAGAAAATTACTTCCTAACATGGGGACTAAGTAGGTAATTAAGCCTTTTGAAATTGGCTCTCATTGAAATAAACATGTGATTTTGCTTTTAAGTATCTAATATTCATTTCCTGACAGTTACTTATAAAATTTTGAATTAACAGTGGTATTTTAATTAAAACATTTTCACGTATCAATCATGTTATTACAGGGTTAGAGACAATCGATTGGATATGACGTTATACTGAGTAGAATGGACCGAACAAGATATGAAAATGAACTGTACAGTCCCAACAGTATTTGAGTACAATTAAAACACAATTAATATGTTATTTTTCTCCTTTTTTTATTTAAAACTTAACGTCAATAGTAATAAAACATTTTTTCTCTCTTTTATGATATTTAATCGACTTTAATAAAATACCAAAATGTTCTTTATTGAAGTGAGAAGAGAAAATTAGTTTTAATAACTCTAAAATAATTCTTATAACTTTAATACCTTATATTCTAATAATCATCACATTAGAATCTATACATCAAAAGAATACTTTAAATTACATGAACCAATCTTAAATTAATATAATTTAACATTCTCCCACTTGGTTAATGTGATGTCTTGAAGATCTAAAACTAAACTTTAAGTGTGCACCATTCATTAGAATTATCAAGTCATCATCCTTATATGAATTGAAATGATCAGATCATGGCGGGCAAAAGTCATGAACGACAAGATTTCTTCCATGTATCACATAATCAAACCAACTCAACATAACTTTAATCAATCTTTTAACTTTCATGTCTCTAAAAGAGATATAACATGTTACCACAATCAATAATACATGTATATAACTTAATGTGGATAACAATAGAATAAAGAGAAACATAATTTTAATTGAATTCACAAGTGTCATGATAGTACAAGCATATAACTATACATATCCATATAGATAGATAACATCATCATGTTAATATTGACTTATCCCTAATGTCCATACTTTCAACATGGCCAATAAAAGTTTTGGACAATAGTCCTTTAGTTAACGAATTTGCTATCATCAAATCCGTACCAATATGCTCAATTAACACTTTATGTTTCTTCACTTCTTCTTTCACCGACAAGTATTTCAAATCCATGTGTTTAGCACCCTTTGAGTACTTGTCATTTTTAGAGAAGAAGACGACTGCGGAATTATCACAATAAATCCTTATTGCTCTAGCAATATTGTCAATAATGCCAAGCCTCGATACAAAGTTCCGCAACCACAAAGCATGAACCGTGGCCTCAAAGCATGCCACAAATTCAGCCTCCATGGTAGAAGTAGCAATGACTGATTGTTTTGCACTTTTCCAAGAAATTTCTCCTCCAGCTAATAGATAAACATACCCAAATGTGGATTTTCTTGAATCCACACATCCAGCATAGTCTGAATCCGAGTAGCCAATGATGATATGACCTTTTGTAGGTGAGCATGTATTCTTTGGTACCTTGTAAGTACCTAAGAACTTTCTTTGCAGCTTTCCAGTTATCCATTCCGGGATTACTTTGATATCGGCCTAACATTCCACTAGCAAAACTGATATATGGCCGAGTACAAGTTTGAGCATACATCAAACTCCCCAACCACTGACGCATAAGGAATGGACTCCATGACCTTTCGTTCCAAATCATTCTTGGGACATTGCATTTGACTAAACTTGTCCCCTTTCTGAATTGGAACTACTCCAAGAGAGCATTTTTCCATTCAAAATCTCTCTAACACTTTGTTAATATAGATTTTTTGAGACAAACTTAACAATCCTTGTGATCTATCACAAAATATTTCTATTCCTATTACATAAGATGCCTCATTCATATCTTTCATTTCAAAATTGCTAGAGAGAAACTTCTTTACATCATGTAACATACCAACATCATTAACAGCAAGAAGAATGTCGTCAACATATATAACCAATATAACAAACTTACTCCCACTGATCTTTATATATATATACACCGGTCAACGGTGTTCTCTACAAAACCATATGAAGTTATGGTATCATTAAATTTTAGATACCATTGTCGATAAGCTTATTTTAGTCCATATATTGATTTCTTCAATTTACACACCAAATTTTCTTTTCCTGTTATTGTGAAACCTTTTGGTTGGTCCATATAAACTTCCTCTTCTAAGTCACCATTCGGAAAAGCGGTCTTTACATCCATTTGGTGAAGCTCTAAATCATAATGAGTCACCAAAGCCAAAACAATTCTCAAAGAGTCCTTCTTAGAAACAGGAGAGAAGGTCTCTTTGTAGTCAATGTCATCCTTTTGAGTGAAACCTTTGGCGACTAATCTAGCTTTATACCTTTCAATATTGCCTTTTGAGTCATGTTTAGTCTTAAAGACCCATTTACAACGGACTCTTTTTGAACCCTTAAGCAATTCAACTAGATCCCATACTTTATTGTCATCCATTGATTTCAATTCTTCTTTCATAGCATTCAACCAATTCTTTGAATTATTACTTTCCATGGCTTGTCTGAAAAAGACTGGATCCTCATCAATTCTTAAGTCACATTCATGTTCAACAGAGTAAACCACATAATCATTCGAAATAGCAGGTCTTTTCTCCCTTATAGACCTTTTTAATGTTGCTTCTTGTGGTTCCTCTATCAATTGCTCATTTATGACTTGTTCATTTGTGACTTGCTCATTGTCAATTGGCTCAACATTTATATGTTCATTTTCTAGGATTGGAACATTAACTTGTTGTCTCTGCTTATTGTGTGACTGTGATACAACAAGAGGGATAACAACTTCAGAAGAGACATTAGATGTAGAAACACTATCAGTATGCTCTTGAATATCCACTATTCGTGATTCCTCACTCCCACTAAATTGACCATTTTCAATGAACGGAGCATTTCCAGACTCAACTATTCTTGTACTATGGTTAGGGCAATAAAATCTATATCCCTTTGATTGTTCAGGATAACCGATGAAGTAACCACTAATGGTTCTTGCATCAAGCTTCTTTTCATGTGGATTGTATAACCTTATTTCTGCCGGACAACCCCAAACATGAAGATGTCTCAAACTGGGTTTCCTTCCAGTCTTTAGTTCATAAGGAGTTTTAGAAACTACTTTGCTAGGAACCCTATTACCCAGATATACAACAGTCTTTAATGAATACATCCACAAAGATAAAGGAATATTACTATGACTTAACATACTCCTAACCATATCCATAAGAGTACGATTCCGCCTTTCTGCTACACCATTTTGTTGTGGTGTATCGGGCATTGTATACTATGCACATATACCCCGACTTTCAAGAAACTTTGCAAATGGACCTGGACATTGTCCACTCTCATCAGTTTTACCATAATATTCACCACCTCTATCAAATATCACCACTTTTACTTTTTTATCTAATTGTCTTTCCACCTCATTTATGAACACCTTAAGGATGTTCACTGATTGAGATTTTTCATGCAATAGATATATATATAACAATAACGTGAGAAGTCATCAATAAAGGAGATAAAATATTTTTCACCACTCCATGATTTAATGTCAAAAGGACCATAAATATCAGTGTGTATTAACTCAAGAAGTTGACTGCTTCTTGTGGTAGGATATTTTGATGTGTTTTGTTTGTTTACCCTTAATACAATCAATACATACATCCTAGTCATCAAAATCCAATTGAGGTAAAATTTCATTTTTCATTAACCTCAACATCCTTTCTTTGGATATGTGACCCAATCTTTTATGCCATAAGAAAGCAGAACATTGTTTTCTGCACCACAATTTCTATCAACAACATGTTCAACATTAAACAGGGATTCACAGAAATTAACATCAAGATTTAAACGATATAAACCATCCAATAATGTACCAGAACCATAATAGTACGAAAGTTTATACAAATGAAAAATACCATTTTCAATCTTAAAGTTAAAACCTAAATAATCCAATTTTGCAACAGAAATTAAATTCCTAGCACAACCAAGAACATAGAGACACTTTTCAAGATTCAGACAATAACCATTATCTAGAATCAATCTGTAAGTGCCAAATCCTTCTATCTGTGCCTTCATTCTTTTCCCTATATATAAATACTTTTCAATTCCTTTTATGGGCTGAATTGAAAGAATCCCTGCATAATATTAGAAACACGAGTGGTAGCTCCAGAATCCAACCACCAGGTATTATTAGGCACTTCAATAATATTTGCTTCAAAACTTACAGAAACATAAAAAGTACCTTTCTTTTCAAACCAAGAATTTCTTTTCGGACAATCTTTCTTGAAGTGACCTACTTTCTTGCAAAATAAACATTTATGGTCCTTCTGGATATTACCCTTATTCACTTTCATTGGGGCTTTGTCCTTCTTGTTCTTCTTTCCTGATTTGGCTTTACTGAAGCTAGCGCCTTCATGAGTTGTGAGATGGATAGAATGATCTTTCATTTTCTTCAATCTCCCTTCCTCTTGTACCAACATGGCTTTGATTTCTTGAAAGTTTCATTTATCCTTAAGAGTGTTATAGTTCACTTGGAACTGGCCAAATTCAGGAGGAAGAGAGTTCATGATAAACTATACCAGAAAAGACTCGTTCACCTCCATTCCCATTGACTTTAATCTTGCTGCTATATTAGCCATTCCAGTTACATGGTCATGTATGGGCTGCGACCAGTCAAACTTTTTGGTAGTAAGCTCACTCATAAGAGTTCCCACAATAGACTTGTCAGTTATGTCTGATTGTGAGTACTCCTTGATCAGTTTCATGAATTCATTTGCGTTTTTCGTTTTAGGCATAGAAGGCTTTACATTCTCTGCCATAGACTTGCGCATCAAGTTTAGTGACAGCCTGTTAGACCTATGCCAAGCCTCATAAAGAGACTTCTCATCACTTGTACTAGTCTCTGTAATGGCTGCGAGCATTTCATCCATCATAATTGCCATGTCCAAGTCTAACACACCAGTTGGAACTGGATTTGTTCTGACCAATCAGCATAATTGAGCCCATTAAACTTGACCACATTGTTGCTCAAACCTGATAAATTTATGTAAGCTGGAAATAATACACAGGCTCATCCATTAATGCTTTGATAAAATTAATGGGTTCAAACAAATTACTACACTAGTCATACATTCAAGTTCACCTTTGGGTGACACTTAAACTGATAGATAATCATTTAAGTCATTCATTTAAGTTCACTTTTGGGTGATTCTTAAATTGACAAATTCCATATATACTTTAATAAACAATCAATCATACTTAAGTCTATATATCTTTGGATATACAAACATATTTACTAAGTACATGAAATGTCTCACTTTAATTTCATCAATTAGTTTACTTTTAGGTAATCCATATCATCCTTATAATAATGACTAATTATTATATATTCATAATTTAATATCTTTATATTATGAATAATTTTCGCAATATTTCTTCTAAAGTAAATCATATTTTGATATACATTGGATCCATACACAGCAAAGGAGTCCTAAATTAATGATCTTCAAAGCACTTCTAATAGCAAAAAACATACCATGCAATCTGCTCTTATTTTCGTGCTTCTTATTACCTATCAATACCCCTTTTAATATATGAATGGTGTACTTCTAGTTGTGTGCCCAGAAAACCAATGTACAGTGACAATAACAAGGTTAGTCATCATATCCTTATATGCTATTAATTTATATTATTTATAATGTGTGCCGCAACACTAAAGTTGCGTTACTGCTTTTCCTTTTTCAAATTTACAAAATCATTTCCATTCAATGCATATGGCAATAACACTTCTTTAATATTTACAATGCGCGTGCAACAGTAAAGTTGCTTCAATGAATAAAATAAAATTGCGGCTTCCAAATTCACGTTACAGTGAATTGAAACAATCATGCAACACGAAAGTTGTTTTATTGTTACGTGCGCAACGATCAAAATTTAAAGAAAAAAACTTGCGGCTTTGAGATTCACATTCAAGTAAATCTAATTTTCTTTCATGACAATAAAAAAATTAAATATCTAAAAATTAAAATCCTAAAATTTTATAATTCAAAAAATTAAGGTTTCACAAAATTGAGAAAATTACCATTCATGGAGAATCATAAAATTCATAAAATTCAGAATCTCACTCTGATACCACTTGTAAGCAATTCTTTAATTTTTAATTGATTGAAAAACACACCAGATCTTGAATTTTCATGATACTCACTATTTTCTCATACACTGTAGTAAAGAACTAACCTGGATCTATTATATAGTTTCTTCCTGTCAATGTTCTCCCTTTTCTTACCCCTCTTTAATGTTTTCTTGATGATATAAAAAGTCCGAAGGATGTTTTTGTTTGTAAAAGTCACTGTGTCTTTTTCTTTCCTGAGAATGTTACTTCTCTCCTTTTCTTTCCAGAAACTTAACGACAACAGTAGTAAAACCTTTTTTCACTCTTTTATGATATTTAATCAACTTTAATAAAATACTAAAATGCCCTTTATTGAAGTGAGAAGAGAGGGATTAATTTTAATAATTCTAAAATAATCCCTTTAACTTTAGTACCTTATATTCTAATAATAATCACATTAGAATATGTACATCAAAATTATACTTTAAATTACATGAACCAATTTTAAATTAATATAATTTAACATTAATATCATTAGTTAACATTTTTATTATTATATTCTAGATGGTGATAAAAAAGATGTTTCAAGAGAGAAAAATATTATAGATTTATCTATTGAAGACTCTAATATTATAAATGGACAAGTGATACAAAAATTATCAATATTAAAAACTTATTTGTTCGCTTTTGTACATGTTTCTGGATTACATTTGGATTTTATGATACTTTTTTTTTAATTTTGAATTTTCTTTGGAGTTTAATGTCATTTTAGTGTGACATTTATTTAGATTTGAATTAAACAAATGTAATTTTTTTAACTTAAAAAAAACTTATAATTAAATGAGCCATTGAGTCAACCCGTTTAACTCACCAACCCATAATGGGTCAGGCCGGGTTTGAATTTTTTCAGCTCGCTAATAAGTGAACTAGGTTGGGTTGGCTGGCCGGGTTCGAATTTTTTCAACTCGCTAATAAGTAAGCTGGGTTGGGTTGGCTGGCCGGGTTCGAATTTTTCAGCTTGCTAACAAGTGAGCTGGGTTGGGTTGGCTCACTAAGTGACCAAGCCAACCCGTGGTGAGCCGGGTCGAGTCGAGCTAGATTACCCGTTTTGATAGCTCTACCCAACCAATAGAAGGGATTGACTCCACTCTCTACCCAAAACCTTAAGATTTAATGGTTCTTTCATCCTTATATAGTGTTCTATTTTCTCATTTCTATCCAATGTGGGACTTATACTCACATTTAGATTCTACTTTGCCTCAAACCTAGGCACACTCTTATTAAGAGGGTGGGCAATGATTGACTTGTCCAACAAGAGATGGTTCTAGTTGGGTGACTGTTAAAACAATTTAAGGAAATAATTACTATTCTTTTATTCATATTTTTCCTTCCCAAAGAGGTACAATTATATAAGCACCGGTAACAGCTTATACTTAAAATCAGGAAACAACTTTACAAACAGAAAACAACTTTATAAATTTACAACTTGTTTCTAACTAAAAGTAACAATAATTTAAATTCAAATTCTATGTGACCAAGGATTTAAGATGAGTATTTGAGAAGTCACATATTGTTGTAAAAGCTGACAAAATAGTATTTCCTGAGGCGTGTAGAGTCACTGTCCTTAACGACTTATCCGCGGTGTGTTGCGCAAGTCCCCCAGAATGTCTGAGGATCTCAGAACTAGCAAGGAACTCTAAACAGAGTATAAGAATAACCCAGAATATTTTTAGAAGAGAGAAAGAGCTAAAGAATGAAATTCAGAAAAGAGAAGAATGAGAAAGACTGAATTTTTTGGTGTGTTTTGGAACAGGGAAAGAGCTCTCTATTTATAGAGCTAGGGAGGAATCAATTAAATAAAAGAAATTAAAAATCATAAAGATTTTTAACGTTGAAATTAATTGACATTGAATATTTGAACATTGGCATGTTTAATAAAAATATTTTCGTTTTCCAATTAGAATACTAACGTTGCAATACAACGTTCTGAAATTCAAAATCACAATTAATGCTTTTAACTTATGCAATAATATAATATTATAACAATCCCCCACATATTGCAAAAGTTGAAAGAAAAGATAAAACTTTTATTCTGGGTCTCATAGGATGTAATGCATCAGAGCTGGTATAGCAAGCTATATGAACCAATCTTAGATTGAGATACTTAACACACAGTGTAGTTGGTATAGCAAGCTATATGAACCAAGGACACTTGACGTGTGTTAGAGGTTTATCAATCACAATACACCCCCACAATCCTTGTTGTTATCGCTGTGTTGCGCTTACTAGGCCATGCGCGTGCCCGATATTCATGAGTGCTCTAGAGATCATGCCAAGATCTCATGCAAGCGGCCTCACTTAACACTCATATAGGTGATTTCATCAAGTGTATGCTGCAAATCATACACCACCCATAAGGGATATGAAAATCATTAAGACTTTGTTTAAGACAAAATTCTATCACCGTATAGAATTTTAATGACAAAGTTTAACCTCTCAATAATGCAGTCTCTAGCACTTTCACACACACCATAGGAATGAACATAATTGATTAAAATCAATTTAGTGCTATCAGAACTAACAAGTGACTTGTTTTTACCCATATGAACCTTATTCATGGGATCTCCAATCACAAAGGTTGAGTTACCATCACTTGTTTGTTTGCAAGCGGCTTAAGTCCTATTCCACTCGATGTTTCTAATATCATTTGTCTTCCCATGGGTTTTTTCAGAGGATCTGCTAGATTCCGTTTTGACTTCACATAGTCAATGGAAATAGTTCCACTCTTTAGCAGCTGCTTCACCAAATTGTGTCTCAATTGAATATGTCTATTCTTTCCATTGTAATTTTTGATTTTAGCTATAGCTATTGCCGATTGGCAATCATAGTGTATTGACACAGATGGGGTTGGTTTCATTCCTAGTGGAATGTTTGCTAAGAAGTTTTTCAACCACTCAGCCTCACTACCAGCCATCTCAAGAGGGACAAACTCAGATTCCATTGTTGATCTTGCAATAATTGTTTGTCTGGCTGATCTCCATGTAATCGTACCACCCCCAAGTGTGAATACATAACAATTAGTGGATTTTGTCTCATCTGAATCAGAGATCCAGTTAGCATCAGTGTACCCTTCTAGTACAGCGGGAAATCCACTATATTCAATGGCATAATCCATTGAACCTCTTAAGTATCTCATAAGCCTAGCAAGTGCATCCCAATGTTCCTGATTTGGACATTGAGTGTACCTACTTAGTCTACCTACTGCATAAGCAATATCAGGTCTAGAAAAGCTCAGTGACAATCTCATTGCATGTACCAAAGATTAACATGTCATCCACATACAAGCATATAATGACACAATCACCATTTTTGAACTTAGAGTACACACATTTATCACCATCATTAGGTGAAAACCCATAACAAAGCAACACATTATCAAGTTTTTCATGCCATTGCTTTGGTGCTTGTTTCAACCCATATAAGGATTTTAAGAGTTTGCATACTTTATCCTCTTGACCAGGTACAACACACCCTTCAGGTTGAGTCATATAAATTTCCTCCTCTAAATCACCATTCAAAAAGGTTGTTTTAACATCCATCTGATGTATCACTAGTTTATGGATAGCTGCTAAGGCTAACAACACTCGAATAGAGGAAATCCTAGTCACTGGAGCAAAAGTATCAAAGTAATCTATGTTGGGTTTTTGAGTAAAATCTTTTGCTACTAATCTTGCCTTATATTTCTCTATGGATCCATCAGGGTGATACTTTTTCCTAAAGATCCACTTACAACCAATGGGTTTTGCTCCTTTAGGCAAATCTACTAAAGTCCAAGTATTGTTTTTCTGAATTGATTCAATTTCAGTCCTAATGGCCTTATCCCACTGTTTTGCATCAGGAGCACTAGTAGCTTCTATAAAGCTTATTGGATCATTATCAACAAGATAAGTATAAAAGTCATATCCAAAGAAAGTTTTCTTTCTCTACTTTTGCTTCTTCTGAAATCCTCATTTATGGTGTTACTATTATCATTATCATCAACAGGTTGAGACATCTCACTAACCTTTAAGGGAAACACGTGTTCAAAAAATTCAGCATTTTTCGTCTTTATTATAGAATTTCTCTCAAGTATGTTACTTTTAACAACTAGAAACCTATAGGCAGCACTATGTTCAACATAACCTAAGAACATACAATCAAAGGTTTTAGATCCTATTTTCCTTTTCTTAGGATCAGGTAACATCACCTTAGCTAAGCACCCCCACACCCTTAAATATTTAAGGTTAGGTTGGTAACCTTTCCACAACTCATAAGGAGTTTTACCGGTTTTCTTACGACGTATTCTATTTTGTAAAAAACATGCAGTAAGCAAGGCTTCTCCCCAAAGGTTATCAGGTGCACTAGAACTAACAAGCATAGCATTCATCATTTCCTTAAGGGTTCTATTTTTCCTCTCAGCTACTCCATTAGACTCAGTGAATATGGTGGGGTCACTTCGTGGATAATTCCTTCTTTAACACAATAGTCATTAAAAAGCACATACTCACCACCTCTATCTGATCTAATCCTTTTAATTTTTTTATTCAACTGATTTTCTACTTCTACCTTATAGGTTAAAAATACATCAAAGGCTTCATCTTTATGTTTGATTAAGTAAACTTTGGTATATCTAGAATAACCATCTATAAAGGTCACAAAATAATTTTTACCTCCTCTACACATGGTTTGTTTCATATCAGGTAGATCAGTATGAATTAACCCTAATAGCTTAGTTTGGCGTTCTACAGAAAAACATGTTTTCTTTGTTAATTTATATTCTACACATATATCACATTTTCTACTCTGTTTATCATGCATATTAATCAATCCTAGTCGTTGTAATTTCAAAACATACAAGGAATTCACATGTCCTAATCTAGCATGCCATATATCATACGAGTCAACAATATAAGCAGAAGAACTTGATTCATTAATATTTTTAGAAACATTTAGAATGAAGAGTCCTTGATCACAATATCCCTTCCCCACGAACACATTATTTTTTGTCATGATGATCTTGTCAGACTCAAATGACACTTTAACCCCCACCTTTCCCAATAGTGCTACAGAGATTAAATTAACTCTGATTGATGGCACATGTAGCACATCACTCAAGGCCATGGTCTTTCCAGATGTGAGTTTGAGAAGAACTTTTCCTTTTCCCAGAACAGGAGTGGTCCTGGAATCACCAGGGTAGACATGTTCTTCTCCATCCCCTACACTAGTGTAAGAGGTAAAAGCACTTCTGTTTGCACAGATATGCCTAGTAGCACCAGAGTCTACCACCCACTTGCTCACATTGGTCATCATATTCACTTGAGAAACGACCACAACAATAATGTCATCTCCTTCGGCTATATTGGCCCTAGGAGGATTGTCGTTTCTCGCTCTACGCCTGCACTGTGGTGCATGATGGCCTGGCTTCCCACATACAAAGTAATTTCCTTTCTTTTTAAAGGTGTGTTTAGATTCATGGGGACGAGATTTAAGAAAATTATTTTTCTTTTTGTTATCAGGTTTGTATTCGTACCTTTTTGGAGCAGGTTTTACTTCTACCATATTTGCTTTCGCAGATAAAGCTTTGGCCCTTGTAAGCAGACTCCTTCCTGTTGGTATCTTCAATTATTATGTGTGTAATGAATTCTGGTTGAGACATTTGCTTGTGCCTGTGTTTCAACTGTTGTTTGTAATCTGTCCAGGACACTACAAAAAAAATGTTATTTAGAGGAGGTTTTTTTTCGATTTGCGGGGGTTTTCACCCTCCGCAAAATAAATTCCGGGGGTTTTTCAAACCGCCGGAGTTTGAGTCGCCACAAACTATATGCGGGGGTTTTTTGCGACCCCTGGTATCGCGTTCAATTTGCGGAGGTTTTTCTGCGGAGGGTAAAAGCCTCCTCTATTACTGACTATTATTTTGTGGGGGTTTTTAACCTCCTTTATTTTCAACTATTTAATTACAAAAAATACCTATATTTTTTATATGCTATTCAATTCACTAGCTTGCTGAAATAATAAAAAAATCAATAAAATATTTAAAATTGTAAAATACTGAAAAATAATTCAAAATTAATTTTATTGATGATTTAAAATAACATACATTCATTAATAATTACAATGTAAATATAAAAAAAAGTACATAATGTTTAAATAAAGTTACAAGATTGACCAAAAAATCTAACATTGTCAAAAATACATAATAGACTAAATATAATTATATCGTAAAAAAACATCATAAACCCCCTAGCATGAGATAATCCTCTTGTACTCAAAGAAAACTCCAACTCATTTGTATCAACAACTTCCTGAAATGATAAAAGAAAAATATTAAAATAAAATAAATCACAACAGACCCTTGGACTTTAATAGGTGAAGGAAACTATAAAGAAGAAAATGAACTACCAATATTTGACCACGAGGATTATATTTGAATTTCAAATGCATACTTTTTGCCATTCAATGTCTTTCACCAGAAAAACTTGCAACGAAAACCAATGCCCCTTTCCACATCAATACTGGCAACCTGAGGAGGGCAGAAGCAATAAACATGAACTGAAGGCACTTCTTTATCACCTTGATTTCTATTGGGGTATTAGGCATAAACCTACAGTTGAATACTTGATTGCATCTTTTTGGTTGATGGTTGATAATCGAGATCTACCCATAGTGCAAGGAATAAATACAGACAAAGCATGTCACTAAATAACTATTTTAATCAGAATCTCACTTCAAAACTCATTTCTCTCTACGCAACAATGATAATGGCAGTCCTAGGTACGAAAATAAAAAAGACAGTAGTAATTTATTAGCATGTGAGCTTCAAATTTACGTTCAATTAGTGATCATTTTAAACTAAAATCTGGATAGCTGCTGAGGAATGGTGGATATAACTAGACTGTATCTCTGCAAACAAATGATACACAAAATTCATAAGAAACGGAAAAAAGTTTAACATATTTTGACTGATAAGCATACCTATGTGGATAAGTTTAAAAATTAATACCATGATCAAGATAAAAATAAAAATAAACAAGAGAATGTAAACTGGAACATGAGAGATGTTTTAACACTAACCTCTATTAAGGGATCCACTTGAGGAACCTCTATGAAAAAATAAATAATATTTCCTATGCATACCTTTTATATCTTGATGATATTTTCATTGTTTTATTTTTAACTCATTTTACAATGAATAAACACTCTTCCTTACTCATATGCCTTATTTTCCCACTCATACAACAGAAGATGCAAAAACTCAACATTGTTACAACTTTAAACATAAAAATAAATCTTACTTTTGCATTAGCCTGGACTCCAGCACTAAGTAAAGTGCACAAAAGTTCAATATAGGCAGCTAGAGTAACCTGTGAGTAAGAAATACGGTGGTGTATTGTTCAAAATTTGCATACAAAGCACTAATTACACTATAAAAACGCCTTTCTTATTAGAAGAACGATGGTGGGCAACAAAAATGTATTGCACTTAACCTAGGAATTTCATCAAACACGTATAGGGCAGTAATAATCCCCACTCCCTGTTATGAGTTAACCAGAATATCCTGCACCATTAACAATCAGTGTGAGAGACATTTTTGAAAAGTTAAATTAGAAGTGAAATCAATATGGAAAGGCGTTGCAACACCAAACGATACCGTTGTGGCCGCGATAAGTGCAGAGGCGTTTGAGAACTGTCTCATCTTCGATTAGGGTTTTATGATTTCATGAATTTGAGGATACTAGTGAAAGGTAAAGCCTCTGAAACATGAAATCTAAACCTAAAAGAGAGGTTTGTGGAAGAGTTTTAAGATTTGAGTTTTGAATCAAAAATGGAAAACATAGAACTGAAAACCCCTTTGACTGTATATGCGTCTCCCAAGTCTACGACTCCCTCGTCTAGTCCAACGTCGACCCCGAACTCCTCACCACCTTCATGACAGGCGACATCAAGCTTCTCTACAAGATCACCTTCTCAGCACTTTACAGCGGGTCGTCATTACGCTTTTCCTGGTCGAGAATGGCTGTGACGGGAAGACGGCTCAAAGAGTGTAGATGAACATGAGAAAAATGAAGTGTTTGATGAAGTTAAGTTTAGGTTTAGGAATTTGGAGAAAAAATAAAGTAAGATAAAATTTTGGAAGAAAAAGACTGAAAAACGAAAAAAAATAAAAAGAAAAATGTATTATAATTTGGTTAGTTATGAACCTCTTTAAAAAGACCTTAAAACCTCCGCTATCATTAGGCCTTTGTTTTCATAACCTCCGCAAAATAACCTCCCTTAAATACCATTTTTTTTGTAGTGGGATGGCGGCAATTTCTCGATCAGAAGTTCTGAAACAAATTCATCCGGTAGTAGAATGTTTTCTCCTTTGATGTCTCCGAGCAACTTGTGGTATTCATTGATTTGAGTTTTTATGTCCTTGTCTTCAATCATTTCCCAACGATAGTAATTTCCTATGACGAATCTTTGTCTGACGACATCTTCGGCAGTGTATTTGAGAATCAACGAGTCCCAAATGTCCTTTGCTTCCTTGTAGGAACAGTACACATCGAAGAAATCATTAAAAAGTGCACTAAGCAAAGTGTGTCGGCATACCTTGTTTGCGTAAGTCCACTCTTCAACTAGTTTTGAGTTTGAAGGAATAGTAGAGTCGGGCTTCGGAGATGAAAGAGCAGCAACAACTCCATACATGTCTAAAAGGGTGGAAACGCGTTCTTGCCAGCGTCGGAAGTTCTGTCCAGAGAAAATCTCGATTTTTGACACGTCCGGAAGAGATTTTGCGAAGACCGTATGGGTTCCGGAAGCAATGGTTTAGCTCTCTAAAGGCATGTGGTTGATGTCAGCCATAAGTCCTTAAGATTGTTGTAAAAGCTGACAAAATAGTATTTCCTGAGGCGTGTAGAGTCACTGTCCTTAAGGACTTATCCGCGGTGTGTTGCGCAAGTCCCCCAGGATTCAACAGGAACTTCTCAGAATGTCTGAGGATCTCAGAACTAGCAAGGAACTCTAAACAAAGTATAAGAATAATCCAAAATATTTTTAGAAGAGAGAAAGAGCTAAAGAATGAAATTCAGAAAAGAGAAGAATGAGAAAGACTGAATTTTTTGGTGTATTTTGGAACAGGGAAAAAGCTCTCTATTTATAGAGCTAGGGAGGAATCAATTAAATAAAAGAAATTAAAAATCATTAAGATTTTTAGCGCTGGAATTAATTCACATTGAATATTTGAACGTTGGCATGTTTAATAAAAATATTTTCATTTTCCAATTAGAATACTAACGTTACAATACAACGTTCTGAAATTCAAAATCACAATTAATGCTTTTAACTTATGCAATAATATAATATTATAACACATATTTCTTCCACTATATCATTTCCATGAGTTTCATTTGTGGAGCTTCCTACAAGTTACACAACCCTTCAATATCATAGTTTCCTTGCTCATTTTTGAGTTTCTTAAATATATATGCTCATTTAGTTAAATACATAATAGGCAGTATTGATTTTGTGTTTTGACGTATATATAATATTAATACATATAGATTGTGATTTTCAAATCCAAATAGTAAAGAAAAAGTATACACATACCTTATGAAACTTGATATCCTGTTGTCTAAGCAAACGAAAGAGTAGAGCAAGAGAGTGATGATTGTTATCTTCAATGATAGTGTTATCTTTAATAAAACTGTGGTGAATTTCTTCCCGTAGATTGTTAATTTCATTGTTGGAAAAGATAGGATACACCGAATTGTTGAAGTGAATTATCAAGTTTAGCTTTTATCTGATATGTCTTTTTGATTATTGGAACATCATTTTCAGTTCCTCTTTCAGTATTTGAATTAGTTGCTTCGTGGACTTCCTACAAATCAATTGCGTTCAAGACATTTA
The DNA here is from genome assembly GCA_034642375.1 of Vigna nakashimae. Lineage (NCBI taxonomy): Eukaryota > Viridiplantae > Streptophyta > Magnoliopsida > Fabales > Fabaceae > Vigna > Vigna nakashimae. The sequence goes on along the minus strand of CM067764.1, from coordinate 11,255,778 downwards.
ATAGATTTAAATTTACATTTTGTAGTTATTGTGAGATAAATTGTAGAAGTTATCAATTTTTACCAACCTAAGTAACGTTGAATTGGACACGTACATATAGTTTATACACTCACCTAGATAGACTAATCAAAGATTAAAACAATCTACTATCTTCCAATAAAATTAAAGCAAGGTATGTGAAGGGGTAGCAAGAAGTTGAATATGATGAAAATATAAAATATAAGTATATTACAAGTTATTCTGAATCTGAATATAAATCCGTAACTATTGATAGAAAAATACCTGATTCTTGTAAAATAATGAAAATTATCTGATTCTTAGAATAAAAATACCGTGACTATAGATAGGATTGGACCAAATTTAGATCAGGATACATTCAGTATTATTGGAATTTAATATTTTAAAATTTATTTCCATCATTTAATCTATTGGATTAGTTGAATTCGAGTTGTTCAAGTTACAAATTAATTAGGTTTTTACAGATTACGAATTTATATTAAATTAAATTTTTTTAACGAAAAAATTATTTTTATTTTAAATAAATAAGATAAATATGACGAATCTTTATCTTAAAACATGTATAATTTTAATAATGACTATTATAATAAGCTATAATATTATAAAACTTATTACTAATTTTAACAAAATAATATCATATTAAAAATAAAATTTAAAATATAAAACATATTTACAAATTTATAAATTTAATTTAAGTCCAATATTCATAAAATTCTAATATGTTATATGTCCGACCATAATTATTTATTGTACTTAATTTTATTTATCTAATATTACTAGTTTATCTAATCTAATCAGAAAGAATGTTTAAATATATTTGCTATTTCTTTGAGTCTTTTTTGTCTTTGGATTTTTTTTCTCAGCCCTACTACATATGTTAGCATGCTTATTAACCAAATACGAGTTAGAATTTGGCTTCATAACACAAATTCTTCAAATATTTTTCTTTAATTTACTATGACTTTTAATTTTTTATAAAAATTAATTGATTGATTTTGAAACAGTAAAAGTATGAATTGAAACAAATAACACTATATCTGTTATTCGGTAAAGATGAGATGTTACTCAGTAAAGATAAGGATGAAACAAAAAATTTATACTTCTCAGGGATATGATGATGAAGATAAATTTTTACTTTAAGGATAGAGATTGATAATAAAACTCATCTTTATCTCGTCCCATTGTCATATATCCAGAGTTTAACAAAAAAATTACCATTGAGATCAATATTATATCCTAATGTGAGAATTTGAATTTCTCCTTATTCACATGTCATTCATTACGTAAAAATGATTTAAAAATATCTAAACTAAAAAATAATTAATACAATTAGAAAAACAAAATATATGGACCATAATGGGAATGGTTTAAACTCAATTATTTAATTATAGAAGAAATAGTTGGCCCATTAAGTTATTTAATTATTTAATTATTCAATTTAAGTTATGTAATCTGAAAGGAATGGTTCAATGCCATTAAATTCTTTGTTTTATCAAATTTTGTTGCATATATAGTTAAGTTGTTTACTATGCCATGAATTCAATTTGAAAACTACAGCTAGCTCCTTTAATTATCCACATTATCCATCAAATCACATGGATTATAATTCTCCTTTTCAGCAGAATCCAGCTGTGCTGAGAAAATAAGATACTTTAACAAACTCCTTTTTGACCTATTTATGATTTGACGCATTGTACAAATATATAACCAAAATTCGCCTCAATTTTTTGCCATTCTACAAAGTAAATTGTGTAATTTAAATAAACAAATGACACTGATTTGTGAGGACGTATTTTAACACTGTGATTTGTGTTGATTAGATCATCACGCTTGAAGAGATTTCTTTTTTTAGATGTAATGTGATAGTAATTTTCTTAATTACGTTGGACGAAAACTAGATGAAAAGTTATGGTGATGGTAAAATGTGCGAAAACAAAAGTACAGAGACGGATGCTCATGGTTTTGGTGATTTGGTACGGTCGGTATTGTTTCATGGTGTTCTCAGATAGGTTAGACTAACTCTTAAAAAAAATGACTAAAGGAAACCACGTAGAATATTTTAGTTATTTGTGATCTAAGCTATATAACACAAAAATGACAGCATAACATTACTAAAATTAAATGATAAATACAAGATGGGTAGACATTTATAGGCTGAGAGCTACTACCTCCACCATCCAACTTCTCTCTACAACTTTCCAAAAAAATTTTAATTACAAATTACCCTTTTTACTTTAACTATTTACCGTTTTTTTGTAATTTTATATGAAAACCCTAATTTCTTACCACTGATTTTCACTCACAACAACAAACTCCACCCCCACAACTCTCAGTTTCTCTCTTTCTTTCGTATCTGTTTTTTTTTTCCTACCATTCTCCATACTCGTTTTCACTTCATTCCTTCTTTCATCTCCACTTTGGTTCCTGCTAGTGTGTTCGTGGTGGGTGGTGAAAAACTAACACGAAAATTATTATTACTCAAATTTAAGAATTTGAGCATTCATAAGAGAAAAGAGTCTCAGATGGTACAGATAAATTGATCATGCATCACTGATAGGCTGTCGTTGAAGCTATCACATTAATACTACTTTTCAAGGCAACTTCAGTATTGCCAAGTAGCATTCAAGAAAGTAGATAGGGTTAAAGTAACCCTAAGTCGTCTCCCAACGAATACGAAATTGCCTTTTAATATTTGATTCTTATGAATGCAATGCAATGTTAAAAAATAAAAATGATGTTTGGAGAAGGTTTAAAGAACAAATAAGAAACTTAAAAACAATTATGATGAAATAGGCTAATTCCACTGCTTTTCCAAGATAGATTCATCATTGGTTATTCACAGAAAATTGTTCAATTGATTATTATTTAAGTTTCAAATTAATTAAAGTACATTCTTAATTAATTTGAGGGCGATCATGCATTTAACCAAAGTAAATTCTCAATCAAATGCAAAACCTTTCTAGATTATTCACAATGAATTTAACTAAAGTACATTCTCAATCAAATCCTATTGTGTTTAATCATGTCTATTCTTAAATCGCCTAACCAAATTAAAAACTAATCAATCAAAGTAAATTCTCAATTGATTATAGTTGAAATTATTACTACCAATCAAATTACATTCTCAATTGATAGTAAAAACCAATTAATCATATGAAAGTTCCTAAATTAAATCAAAGTAGATTCTCAATTAAACCTAGAAACCCTAGAACTCATATAATCAATATGCATGTAGATTCAAACACATTATGATGCAAGAGCCTTTGCTTTTAATTTGATAGAGAGATGAAAGACATAGAGAGAGAACAACTTAAAGCAATAATCAAAATAAACAATTGCATTAACTCAATCTAACCTCAGAATCCATAATGGAATTATAGCAGAATAGCTCTAGATGCTTAGCTCTCCATGAATGGAGTTGAATACAAGATGAAATAAGAAAGAGAGAAGTGGTGAATGAATGAAGTCAAGTCCCCTTTTTTGCCTCCCCTAGGTCTCTTTATATAGGGCTTGATTGGGCTTGGACTCTGAATATTCAGTTGATAGAATCTTTTATCTTGTATCTTCCAAATAACTAAAAGATTTAGATAATTATAACATTATTTGGAAGATATTTTCTCTTGATATTTCCAAATTAAATTAATTCAACAATTGAATTTTATCTTTTATCTTTTCTGAATTTCCAAAATTACACATAAGCCCTGAAATTTCCTCTATCTGCACTTTAGCCCCAACTAAATTTCCCAAAATTGCAATAGAACCCCTTAATTGACCAGACTTTGACTGTTTGACCAGCTTTGACTGATATTGTCGTGGTCAATGGAAGCTTGCCACGTGGTAGCCCTCTTTCTCACCCAATTAAGGTTTCAGATTGGGAAAGGGCTTCTCCCTTTGCTCCTGCGGCGGCTTTGAGGGTGGTTGTTGTGCGACGACGCTGGCGATGAGGTGGTTGGTCAAATCTAGGGTTCATAGCGGCGGCGCGACATTGGGGTTTGCGGCGGCGACGCCTTGCAGCATGGTGATGACAGCGGCACGGTAGTGGCGGCTAGGGTTAGGTTAGGATGATGAAATTAGGGTTTCTGTTTGGGGAAGATGATGATGTGTCGAGGGTGGTGACGTGGCAACAACTGATTGATTAATTTGGTGTGCAAAGGATTAATGACATGACGACTTCTTGATGGTCAGATGTGTGGGTATTAGATTGCCATGTGGCATGATTTGGTGAAGTTTGGCTTAGGAGGGGTATGGGTAGGGAAATTTAGGAGGTGTATTTAGAATAGGGTTACTGTTTGACTTAGTATTGGGCCTGGTTAAGAGGAAAGGGGTGTATGTAGGGAAATTGAGAGGTGCAAGGGTAAAAGTTGTCTGTTTGACCTATCTGTACATTATTTTTCAAATAAAACCTGATTTTGGGCCTTGAATTGCCATTTGGACCAATAGAACTTATAACTTCAGCTACACAAATAAACATTAGAACATCCAAAATTAATTTATACGCTAAAATACACTTTTTACGCCCCTTTTATTTCCAAACACAATCAATCCAATCATCACAAATCTTCTTTAAATCAACCATTTAATCACAAATATCTCATCAAAAATTTAAAGTTTAAAGCATAAATGTGGGCATAAATATGCACTCATCACACCCCTACACTTATCCTTTTGCACTCCTGGGCAAAATTAATTAATTCCAAGACTTTGTTCTGGGTCATTTTATTCCATATTTGCATTTGGGTGAAAAGAATGAACAACACTAGATATAGATAAATCATCTAGAGATCACTTTGTCGTGGACATGCAAATGAAATTACTCTATTCTTCACACATGAGTTGACCTTTTTGAATTCCCAAGAAAATCAAATATGAAAAATAACACTCAAGTCAACATGTATCTATTTCTCTCCAATTCTCTCAAGTGTTTTTGGCTTGTGTTTACACTCAAAATACCCATAAAAGTAGACACCCTTGATATTTAGCAAGTTTCTAACATTCACATACTTTAGAAAACATGCAATTATTGATCATAAGGGCTTTTTAAGGTTTTATTGAGGCCAAGGCAAAGGTAGGGAATTTTCTTGGAATTTTTGAGTTTTTGAAATTGATATAGAAAGAGTAATGATACTTGATTTCAAAAACGACTTTATTTCTTGCTTATTTCAAGGAAGATTTTTTTTTTCTTTTTTTTTATTTGTTTCTTGTTAAAACTCCGACTTTTCATCTTCTTTTTTGATTTTTTTTTTATTATTTTGTGGGTGAGGTATGCACCCACACACTTATTCCTCACTTTACTTCTAACAGAATCCATTACTCCTTCTTCTTTCCTAAGGTAAGGAACATATGATTTTTCTTCTTTTCTCATTTGACAATGACTGGAAACAAGAAAAATAGGCTTAAGGCTCAAAGAGGGTTCCAATGGATTAATGTTAGGACAAGTTTATTTGGCCAATTAGCTAAAACAAGAAATGCCTCAATCATAACAAATCATGCATATTCACCTCAGTTGCACAACACATAATCAAGCTAACTATTACAGTATCAACGAAACATGGGCAAATCACACAAGAAAAATAGGTATGGCACATGGTGGTCCATCCTTAACATTAAGCCCAAAACTCACATGGTTTCAAATTTCTTTCTCAAAAGATTTCATCAGGAAATTCTCAAGTCAACTCAATCAGCAAATCATAAAAGCAATCCACTCATATCAACATGACTCATTTTTTTCTCTCTTGAATTCATGATCATTCTAGTTACTAATTCAAACTCTCAAATCCAATGCAAATATTTATTCAAAACAAACAAAATTAATTGTTTCCCCATACCCCCACACTTAAACTATGCAAAGAAAAAGTATGAGGGAACTTACCTCCTCATGGTGGAAGGAATGCTAGTAGGACTTCTTTGGAAAAGTCATCATGGATAGGAATGTTATCTTTTCCTTTTTCAATCCTACTAAGATGGTCAACTACTACATTATGTGTCCCACTTCTATCTTAAATAGGATTCAACTTGTCCTTCTCATTCTTGACTATTGTGATTCCATATTTCTTGGGAACCACATGTATAAGGTCCACCCAAGTGCTGTCAGGAGTTGAATATTTAAGACCTGTTTGTAGCAACTTGGTGTCCTTTTTCTTTACAACCCCCATCAGTTGAGGATTCAGTCTTCCTTGAGGTTGTCTCACTGGTTTAGCATCCTCCTCCAAAAGTATTCTATGCATGCAAAAAGAAGAGCTAATATCAGGAATATCTGCTAAAGTCCAGCCTATTACTTTCTTGTGGTCTTTGATAACTTATAATAGTTGTTTTTCCTGCTCATCAGTAAGCAATGCAGATATAATAACAGGGAGTTTCCCATTCCTCTCAAGATAAGCATATTTCAAATGAGATGGTAAAGGTTTCAATTCCAAAATGGGTGGCTGCACCACAGATGGCAAAATTTTACTACCTAAGGTAATCTTACCCACCTCAACATCACACTCGGACGCCACAAAGGTATCATCTATTAATACCGCGTCCTCAATATCACCTGCTTTTCAGTTTCCTTTTTCGTCCAAAATTAGGCACGACATATTTGAAAAAGAAAAATTGTTTACAACATCACTTGATAAGTCAATACAAAACAAAGAATGATCTTTAATCTGGTGCTTCCTAGTTTCCAACACGTTGAACCACATCTTCTCGTCTCCTATCTCCATTGTCAATGATCCTGCATGCACATCTATCTTGGTTCATGATGTCATTATGAAAGGTCTTCCCAAGATAATAGTTGTTATTTTTTATTTGAAATGAGTCCCAATGTTAAATAATATTTTATCCTAATTATATTCTGAAAAAAAATTTGAATCAACGGTCAAATCATATTTCTTTATTGAAACAATATATCTTATTGAACACCAAATTATTCATTTACTTCAATTTGAAGATATTATTGAGATAACGATACAATTGGATAATCACGTTGCAGAGAGTTTCCTTTCTAGGATAAATGATCAATGTTGGAGAAAGAACAAATTCAAAGCTTATGCTCATACAAGAATGGAAAGAAGATATTTTAAAGACCATAACAAAAAGAGAATTAAAGTTTTGAAGAATGACATTGAGAAAATAATCTAAAGAATCAAATTGAAAAATTAATCAAGTCATGCCTTATTCAGAGATCGCATGAATTTTTTTTATTATGAATCACTTAGTGAGTCAACTCAACCCGACTTATGTATTAGTAAGATGAAAAAATTTAAGTCCGTCTCGACCCACCATGAATTAATAGGTTAAACGGGTTGACTCACTGACTCACTTAATTATAAGATCTTTTAAAATAAAAAAAATTACAATTTTTTTAATTCATATTTAAATAAATTTCACTCTAAAATTATGTTCAATTCCAAATGAGTCGTGTTCTACTCTAATTATGTTCACTCTAATTATGTTCACTCTAACCCAGCTCACTACGGGTTCAACCCAAATGAGTCGTGTTCTAATTAAGCCAGGTTGTAAACTAGCCCGCATAAAAAAATTACATCTTTTTCAAACCCAACCCAACTTAAATCCGTGGTGAATCGAGAGGACTCGCGAGTTACAACCCATTTTGACAGTACTAAGTTGAAGTAACATCCTATATATATATATATATATATATTTATATATAGAATTTTTTGAAAACTTCAAAATATAATATAGAATATAACTTTAACTTTTTAGAACAAGTTTTGAAGGTGAAATAGCGAAGACAACAGTTTGGAGGATCAAAAGTAAGAAACAATATGAGGATGCTCGCTCGATCTTTTGGGTAAAATTTTGAAGGTGGTTGTTTTGGCTAAAATTTTGAAGATGAAAGTTAAAAAGAATGAAAATAATAAGGGGATGGGGTCTTTAAGGTAAAAGTTATGTTGTATGAGAGGGTACAAGAGAGCATGTGCAATACCATGCACTGCACAATCACCCACAGATGAAGGGATTCAAATTATTAAGCATATCAAACGCTGAAGAAAAAGGTGCCATAGTTTGTTGTGAAAAGAAGTTTCAAACTCTGCATTAAGACTAACCTAGTAATGGCTGAATATTATATAATATATTTGTGTAGATATTTGTGAATGGAAAAAGAAAAGAAAGTACCAGTGAATGTGAATGATACTGAAGGAAATTATCTCCCCAAAAGCTTGGAGGAAATTATCATTGATTACCGAAGGATTATTACCGAAGGCCTTTTGCCCCTCGGTAAAAATGATAATACTGAAGGATTTCCCAACGGTCATTAAAGTTGGTCATTACAGAACGCTTTTGCCCTTCGGTATTGGTCAGAGGATTTACCAAAGGCTTTTGGCCGTCGGTATATGGATTCACTTAATGAAATCTAAATTTGGGATTTCCCTCTTCCATTTTCCCAAATACTTTCCAGGAAAGCTTCCCCCAAACTTTCACTCTCGTCCCTACTTTCCACTCTCCCCTGCCCTAATCTCTATCTCCCTCTATCGTTCACAATCTGAAACCATCATTGCCATTGATTCTCAACCTGTCGAGCTCCTGTTTGTTTACGACGGTGGTTTGGCGGCGTTAGGAGGTGTTGTCACTACGTCAGGGTTGATGTCGCGGCGTGGGCAGAGCTTCTAGTTGCCAAGGGAGGCTAATCCAGGCGTTGTGTGACGAAGTAGCTTTCGTTGCGTGATAAGGGTTGCGCGAGAGGGTATCGGAGGGTTGTCGCTACAATAGAGGTGAGTTATTGGTTCAAATTATTGCTTTAAATTAAGTACCTTTTTGTGGTTGCCCTGTTTGTGATGCATGTGTGAGTTAACCTGAATATATGTGTATTACTTTTGGTTCGCATTGGAGATTTTGGTTAACACTAAATATCATTGGAAAATTATTGCAATTGTAGTGGTGCGTTGAAGGTCGAGTGAAGCGCAGTGTAGGGAAAAAGTGTGGTGTTAGGAGGCTGTCTTCGTCTAGGGAGGTTGTAGCGTGGAGGTAAGCTCTTTATCTTTGAATGAAGTGAGCATTGTTGTAGAATTATGGTTAAATGTTGAATAAAAATGTGGTTGCATTACTAAAAGAATGAGATTGTATTATTAGAGTGTTTTTGAGTTCATCTTAGGAATTACATTGCTTGTATTACTGATCCTTGTTTGGGAAGGATTGAAACCACAGACTGCTATGGTCATATTAGGTTGAATGCTATTTTTTCTTATATTCCAAGCTATGTTGCATGTGTGAAATGTAGTGTTATGGCTAGATTGCTAAAGGGTATGAAGGTTTTAAATGTATTAAAGTCATGGACATTTGATTCAGTTTTGTTTGAGTATATTAGAATAAATGTTGTTATGAAACCGGTCATGATATCATGGTATGTGTGCATGTGATATAGGTACTTAGTTAGTTGTTACCTTTGATTTAGGTACTTAGTTAGTTGTTACCTGTCTTGTTGATTCGTTTTCCAGTTTTAGCTGTTTGCTTTAGCCTATATAAAGGCTTGACTGGTCATTTAGAAACCAAAACACACAAACACAGTAGTTGAACGTGAATGCAATATGTTTTGAGTTTAATCCATTCGTATTTGGCAAGTGACTTAATTCAAAGAGGGCCTAGATCACATTAAGAATTCACAACAAATGATCAATTATGAAGAGAAATAATGCAAGGCCTAGAATGTTACAGATGAATGCACACATAAGAAAAACTGAAGTTCAAATCTCTCAAGGTTAACTTTTGTCAACATTGTTCTTTGGAACTAATTCATCATGTAAAAATCACTTATTTCAATGTATGAAACTGTACGAACATGACTAAAAATTATGCACTCAAGTTAGACACTATCTATCATCTACAAATTAAGAGTTAAGCTAGCAAAATGAGAAATGTGCAAATCTGCAAAAACTAGTAACAACAGAGGTAAAATGTATCCAAGGAACTTTAAAATGACTAAAGAAAGCTAGAAACAAACTCAAATTAAATTGTACAATAAACTCAATTTTACTACTCAACCTACAAAAACACTCTATAACTAGGTTAAAGAAGCTAAAAGTAAGAACTAAACTAAAACAGAAACAATACCAGTAAAAAAACTACCTAAGCAAGTCTTAAATGAGTAAAGAAAACTTCAAAAGTCACTAATTGTAAGAGATTCTAAAACTCACTAGTGAAAGCCTAAAAAGTATGCTAAACTAGTTTTAAAATGAGGCTTGCACTAAACTGATATGTAGAACTGTTCAGACACTTTGTAAACAAGTTTTAAATGGTAAAAGAATGTCAAAACTAATATAACCAGTACAAACAATCAGAATTGCCAAATTCATCCAAACAAACACAAAAAAAGTTATATGAACCAAGTAAAAATAGGAATGTAAGTATGTAGACAAGTTCACAATGCTAAAATACTAATAAAGACTTAACTAATCACTACAAATCACTAAGAAAACAAATTCTGACTATGGACGTAAAAATTAAAGAACTTAAAGTAGTAAGAGTAAACCATAAAAAACTTACCGAATTTTAAAATTGAGTTAAAATTTCATTTGAACATGTTTCCATTCATCAAACTAAGTTGCTGATGTGGTTACTTTCTTTGTTGCCTAAGTGATTGTACACATTCCATTTCATCATCTAAACTTGCTGGAAGTCTCAGTTGAGCTTTAAACACAGTACCATTCATTTTGGACACAGATTTTTCCATTTTCCAACCACATTTTCTGGTACAGTTTTGATTAAAAGTGCTGCATAATTGGCTACAACTGCTTTGAATTGTTGAGTTTGGATGTTTTTGTGATTTGTATATGTTTGCACAAGTTTATTACACCATTTCAAACTTGTGTGAACTGTTGAAATGGTCATTTACAATCCTATATGCAAAATCACCATCCAAACCATCAAATTTGCTTGAAATTGGAAGTGGATTAGTGATTTTCTGGTGTAGTCTTTTCCTTTGTTGTTTAAGTGTTTGCACACATCCAAATTGATGATATAAACTTGCTTGAGGTCTCAATTAAGCCTTAGACACCCTGCCATTGATTTTTGCCACTGCAAGCACCACTTTAAGTGTCATTTTTTAGTGTAGTTTGCTTATTTTTGTGCTGTTTGATATTTCCAATCTTTGAATTTCATTTCTGGATTGAAAAAAGTTGGGTTTGATGTTTCCAAATGGAATTATTTGATCAAAAGAGTATAGAGCAATCATAAAATGCAAGTGAAAACCACGCAATCCAGTTTTGACCCCTAAAACCAAAAATCTCAAAATCTGAAATTCATTGGGGACTTTCATCAAACAGTTTGCAAAATTATCAAACAGTTTCACTGCACTTGATTTTGCTCTTCGTTTTTGCTTTTTCTTGCTTGTTTCATCTATTCTAGTGCCTCTCCTTTTATATTTATACAATATAAAGAATGGTTTAAGGAGGTGTTGTTCATCCTTTGTGTGTTAAAGGAGGTGTTGTTCATCCTTTGTGTGTTGAAGAAGGTGTTTTCTGTCCTTAATATTATTCTTTGTGATTGTAAGTTCTTGATTAATTTTAGTGATTGGTTAATCCCTTTTTAAGAGAGACTAACAACTAGATGTAAGGTCTTTTGATCCGAATCAATATAAAGTTCTTTATGCAAGCTTTCTCTTTCCCTCTACTTTTATTTACTATTAATATTTAAAGGAATTATTTTTACTGTGAAATTAGTTTTTAAAAAAAAACAATTTTTTTTAAAAAGCACAATTTTTAATCAGTAAACCAATTCACTTTTTTGGTTTTGTTTACACATTTAAACATTTTTATGCACGTATTTCTAACAGAATGAGTATTTATAATTTTTCAATATGTATTAGAAAGCTCAAAAGACGAATATGTTTATTGTATGTACAAGTTAAAGCTTATAAATGAAGATCATAAACAAATCATTTCCTTTTATTTTTAAGCTAAGAACCTTTTGCATTTGATTTGTAAATATGTTTGAATACTTTAAGCATAAAAATAAAAAAAACCAAGAAAGGTTTATTAAGTTTTGATAAACACATAGAAGTATTTAACACTCAAGGTCACTGTCATGAGTAAAACTTGCACATCTTATTTTTGACGGAGGAAATTATATAGCAAGTCAAAAGATTGTGAAAAAACTTCAACTTAACACCATTTATCATGTTAAATCTTGTCATTTAGTATGGTTAAATGAAAAGGTGAGATTGATATGAACTAACAAGTGCTTGTATCATTTTGTTTCAGTAAATTTTATGACAGTTTTATATCATGATAAAATTGCTTGTTCTTAGGAAGGACATGTAAATATATATGATAGAAATGTCATACATCACGTTGTTGATATACCTACTCTTTATTGTATATGGGACATATATAAGATACAATAAAACATTTATCTCTTTAATGTATATGACCTTCTAGATCTCTTCATATCCCAACTTATATACAAAGGAAGGAATTTCAACAACTATTTATCTTTTAAGAGAAGAAACCTTTGTTATTTGAACTGTTTATTATACTGTTCATTACTTGTCACAACATCAAAGTCACAAATTGATTGAAATAACTCTTTTGTTCTATATTTTCTTTTGCAAGAAAAAATGTCTTATAAAGTGAATGTATTTCTGTGGTGACTAAGTAAAGATGCATTCAGCTTTGATTTCTCATGATTGTAGACCATGATTCACTTTAAATTAAGGGTTCATACATGTAACTGTCTTGTCACACTCCTAGGTAGCTACTAGAAATAAAAAGCATGTTTAAATATATATAAAAAAAAGCTTTATGAATTAACCCCATTTTTTGTTGTTGTTCCTAAAATGGTTAAGTTTGCTTTCAATTGTAGAACTTGCTGGTGCTAAAGTAGTGGAGTGTGCTTGTGTGATTGGTCTCTCTGATCTCAAGGTAATGGCTAAACTGAATCAATGTTTTTGTAAGTTGTGTTTTAGTAGCTAGTCTTAGAAAATTCCATCCTGTTCTTGACATGCTAAAGTAAAGTTCTTTACCAAATTCATTACCTTTTTTTCATACTATGAGTGATCCCATAATGGTTAGAAATAAGTGTTGGAAATCCCATGTAAGAACAAATTACAGTGTATGAGTGTGAGTGAAATCTCACATTACTCAACTTAGGATTGATTTAGCGTTAATCTTACTACTTTAATATCATTTTAAGATATCTATAGTTTGAAATGATTAGCATAGTGTCAGATTAAGCAAGCTGTTGAAACTATTGATGTAGAAGGATAAAAGTACCTTAAACTATTTAATTCATCAATTTAAACTTGTTTGAACTCTAATTGGGTTCAAAACCAAACTGTATAGCAGATTCACCCTTTTAGTTCCCAATTTCACTCAAAAATGAGGTTTGAATATGCAAATTGCCCATAGATGAATCTGGCTTCAATTTGAATGTTCTAACAAGTTTAAAACAACAATTAGGACTTGTTTAAACTGCCAAATAGCACAAAATCACTACTGCACGAAAATTGACACCCAATACAACTTTTTCTTCTTCAAAATGAGTACTAAAAATGCACTACAATGGTTAAAATTTTCAAACAACACTAAACTAGCCTAAGAAACTTATAAGAAGTTGTCCTAACAAGTTTAGAATGGTAAAACGTAGCTAATTAGAAACTCACTCTACAAAAACAACCTAAATCTCAAAATTGGGCTACTTAAACCTAAAATTAGGCCTAATGTACACTTAGTTTAACTAATGTGAACATCCTAACATGTCCAGAGTAGTGAAATGGACCTAGTAAACTATTGAAAAGCAAAGAATTCCATAAACCCCAAATTATAGTATATATCCATGCTTTTATAGATATTTGATTGCCTAAATTATGTTGATGTCTATATTGTATGTTCATGTATATTGTCTTCCATTTATTAGGCTACAACTTGATTAAGTTAAGTAGTCATTTAAAATCCTATGGTACTACACACATTCTCAATGCAATGAGAAGGGTGAAAATACTGTAAACACTTAGAACCTACAAAATATTTGGAAGTACTCTAGACAAGAGAACTTCAGTAGTAATAAGTTGTCTCCTCCAACTTTAATACACAACCCCTTAATATGTCTAAGGCATTTCAATACTGAGGACTTCTCTTTGCATGCCCTTATTGAATGCCTATGACAATAGTGTTCAAATTGCCTTCCATGTTCGACTTGAGTAGTAATAGGTTTATTACTTATGTCACATGGAGTGTTGTTGTTTTGGCTAAGTTTTTATTTGTTTGGCTTGTCACAGAACATGGCCCATTTTCCCAACCATCGTGGATGGATGTACGATCGTTGTTATAGTGGAAGGAGAGGTTTGAAGGAATCTTTTGTCATCGAAGTTGAAGAGTTCGTGGAGACGGCCCGACGATATCAATATTATGCCCTTGATGGAGGGATTCAATGTCCATGCATCAAGTGCGAATGTACAAGGATTTTGAAAGATGAAGTCATCAAAGTTCACCTTTACCAAAAAGGGTTCATGCCTAATTACACGGTTTGGACATTTCATGGTGAAGAAATTCCTTCGACCTCCACTGCAGCTGAAAAACGGCTTGCATCAGGTTCGAATACTATTGTACATACATCTGAGATAGATCAATTTGCCTATATGCAAGAGATGGTCGACAATGCTCTTCGTCACCATGCTGAAGAAGCAAATGATAGTCATGATGAAGAGCCTCCAAATGAAACGACGCAGAGGTTTTACAATTTACTTACAGAGGCAAATCTACCTGTATTTGAAGGTTCATCTAAGTCAAAATTGTCAGTGTGCATTAGACTCATGGTTGGCAAATCTAATTGGAACGTTCCCATTCAAGCAGTGGACTTCTATACAAAATTGATGTTAGATTTGACACCACCAAACAATTTTATGCCAAAGAATTATTACCAAGCCAAAAAATGTGTTTCAAAGTTGGGATTGGATGTCAAGAAGATTGATTGTTGTGTTAATGGATGTATGTTATTCTATGACAATGACAGTGGCAAAAGTGATGCATTGTTGGTTGAATGCAAGTTTTGTGGCTTACCTCGATATCATATAATGCATGCTGGACAGAGGCAAAAGAAAACCAATTCCCTTAAAGTCCATGTTCTACTTGTCTATAATTTCAAGATTACAAAGATTATTTACTTCAATGCAAACATCAGAACACATGACATGGCATGATGGTAACAAAACTCTGGGATTTTTGCGTCATCCTTCTGATGGTGAAGCTTGGAAGCACTTCAATCGTAAACATCCATCCTTTGCTAGTGAACCACGTAATGTCAGACTTGGTCTATGCTCTGATGGGTTTACCCCATACATTCAGGCGTCTGCATCACCATATTCATGCTGGCCCGTGATAATTACCTCATACAATCTACTACCTGAGATGTGTATGACAAAGCCTTACATGTTTTTATCGTGTATAATACCAGGTCCATCTAATCCCAAATCATTGATTGATGTTTATTTGGAGCCTTTGATTGATGATTTGAAGAAGTTATGGAATGGTGTTTGGACGTATGACGTTTCCAGGAAGCAAAATTTCCTTATGAGGGCAGCCTTGATGTGGACTATTAATGACTTCCCAGCGTGTGGCATGTTATCTGGTTAGAGCATGCATGGTCGATTAGCTTGTCCACATTGCATGGAACATACAAAGTCATTCCAATTGAGTTATGGTCGGAAAAGTAGTTGGTTTGACTACCATCGACGGTTCTTGCCCATTGATCACCCCTTTAGAAGAAACAAAAAGGCATTTCGCAAAGGGCAAGTTGAAACGGATATGCCCCTGCCGAAGTTGACTGGATCACACGTTTGGAGAAGAGTGAAAGACTATCCAAAAGTCACTGAATCTGGTCAGAATAGGATAAAAGGGTTTGGAGAATGGCATAATTGGACTAAAAGAAGCATATTCTGGGAACTTCCCTATTGGAAAGTGATGAAAGCTTAGCCATGCTTAGAATGACCTGGACCTTGCAGACAAAGCTTCAAAAACCAAGAACAGTATTGGTGCAGCGGATTGAAATCAGCAGTGTGGATGCAGCGGAAATTGAGTGAGATTGATTGATGGTTGGTGTGTTTGAGTGGAATGAGTATGTGTGGGAACCTCACAGCTCAGAAGGCCTTCCTACAATGGAAGGAAGCTAGAGGAAAGGGAAGAGAAAGTAGAGAGAATAAAGGACTCAAGAGCAATAGGGCTGGAAGTTAATTTTAGCAGCAATTTACTAAGCTCAAAAGTGTGTTTACATGGTGAAAGAGGTCTCTTATTTATAGGAAAATAAGAGCCTCAGATCTGAAATGAAATTCAAAATGAAATGACAATTAAACTGAAATGAATGGCGCCAATTTTGGTTTGGGCAGCAGCTCACACAGCTCATGTGAATTCTTGGGCAGCAAGTTGGAAAGCGACAAATTCTATTTTGGTGGTTTTGGCCTGCAGCACACATGTAAAACACCTTTGTTTGATAGCTTGGGCAGCAAGCTTTTCCCCCAAGTCTTTATGTTGGCAGCTGCTTTTTATTAATCCTACAAAGCAAGGAAAAATGTGCTTTTAATTATGGGAAAAAGAATCAATGTAAATTACCTTCCATAAAAGCAAAATGGTAGGTGATCCTTCTTCCTCTTGAATCCTCTTTGCCATGGCTCTAGTAAGAGGTCCAATGTGCGTCTTAGATGGTATTCCATCAAACCCTCCCTCTTGAAATGGATCTGTCCTCAGATCTGATTCACCCTATTGATCATTCCTTGTGAAAGGAATTAAATCGCAAATGTTAAAAGTATGACTAACACCATAACTTTAAGGGAGATCTACGATGTATGCATTATCATTTATTCTTTTGACCACCTTGAATGGACCATCTCCTCTTGGACTAAGTTTGGATTTCCTTTGAGAGGGAAATCTTTCCTTTCTCAAATGAAGCCAAACTAGGTCTCCTTCTTCAAAAAATATTTTCTTTCTCCCTTTGTTGTTGTATTCTACATCTTTTTGATTTTGTTTTTCAATTTGGATTTTGACCTTCTCATGTAACTTCTTGATGAACTCTGCTTTAGAATTACCTTCTTTATGAAAAAAAGAAGATGATTCTGGAAGAGGTAGTAAATCAAGAGGTGTGATAGGGTTAAAGCCATAAACAACCACAAAAGAAGAAAGATTAGTAGTTTTGTGAACTACTCTATTATAAGCAAATTCAATGTGAGGTAGATGTTCATCCCAAGATTTGTTATTATCTCTTAATATTACCCTTAATAGTGTAGATAACGATCTATTTACTACTTCAGTTTGCCCATTAGTTTGTGGGTGACATGTAGTAGAAAATAGAAGTTTAGTTCCAAGCTTTTCCCATAAAGTTTTCCAAAAATGGCTTAGAAACTTCACATATATCAGACACTATAATTTTGGTTAAGCCATGCAATCTCACTATTTCTTTAAAGAAGAGACTAAAGATATAGCTAGCATCATCTACTTTGTGGCAAGGTATAAAATGAGACATTTTACTAAAATGATCTACTACCACAAATGTAGAATCATAACCCCTTTGAGTTATTGGCAATCCTAAGACAAAGTCCATGCTAAGGTCTTTCCAAGGGGTATTAGCTATAGGAAGAGGTGTATAGAGTCCATGAGGAATAATTTTGGACTTAGCTTGTAAACAAGCTATACATTTAGAACAATGCCTTTGAACATCTATTCTCATGTGTGGCCAATAAAATTTACTTTTCAAAATATTTAGAGTTTTATCAACTCCATGATGACCCATGAGACCTCCTCCATGACTCTCTTTAATAAGAAGTTTTCTAATGGATCCTTGGGGTATACAAATTTTTCCTTTATTGAAAAGATACCCCTCAGAAAGATAGAATCCATCAAAAGGCTTCTTAAGACATGATGAATAAGTAGATGCAAATGTTTCATCATTTTCATATAAATCTTTTATGTCATCAAATCCTAATATTTGAGATCCTAGGGTTATTAACAATGCATGTCTTCTAGATAAAGCATCCGCAACAACATTAGTACTCCCCTTTTTGTGTTTGATGACATAGGGAAATTGCTCAAGATATTCCACCCACTTTGCATGCCTTTTGTTTAGCTTTGCTTGCCCTTTAATGTACTTGAGAGATTCATGATCAGTATCTATTATGAATTCTCTAGTTACCAAGTAATGCTCCCAAGTTTTTAAAGCTCTAATGAGGGAATACAATTCTTTGTCATAGGTAGGATGGTTCAAAGTTGCCCCTCTAAGTTTTTCACTAAAATAAGCTATGGGGTGTCCTCCTTGTATTAGAACAACTCCTATACCTACCCCAGATGCATCACATTCTAGTTCAAAGGCTTTGGAAAAATCAGGCAAAACTAGAATAGGTGCATGTGTTAACTTGTGCTTCAAAGTCTCAAAAGACAACTCTTGCTTATCACCCCAAAGAAAAGGTTTGTATTTCTTGACTAGCTCATTTAAAGGAGCAGCTATGGTGGAGAAGTCTTTCACAAATATTCTATAAAAACTTGTTAATCCATGAAAACTTCTCACCTCTCCTACATTTTTGGGAGTTGGCCATTCTTGTATAGCCTTGATCTTCTTTGGATCAACATGTACACCTTCTTTTCCAACTTTGAATCCAAGGAAAATCACACTTTCTTGACAAAAAGTACATTTGTCAAAGTTGGCAAAGAGATTATGTTCTCTAAGAAGAAGCAAGACTTTTCTGACATGGTTAAGATGTTCTTGAAGGCCTTGACTTATTATAGATTAGGATATCATCAAAGTAGACCACTACAAACCTCCCTATGCATTCTCTAAGAACATGGTTCATTAACCTCATGAATGTACTTGGAGCATTGGTCAAGCCAAAGGGCATGACTAACCATTCATACAAACAAAACTTGGTATTAAAAGCAGTTTTCCATTCATCTCCCTCTTGAATTCTTATTTGATGATATCCTCTTTCGAGATCAATTTTGGAAAAAATGTTTGCTCCATGTAATTCATCCAACATGTCATCTAATTTAGGAATGGGGTGCCTATATTTGACAGTTATATTGTTGATGGCTCTACAATCTGTACACATCCTCCAAGATCTATCCTTCTTAGGAACCAACAACACAGGCACAACACAAGGACTTAAACTCTTTTGGATCCACCCTTTATTCAACAATTCATTGACTTGTTTCTCTATTTCTTTTGTTTCCATGGGATTGGTCCTATAGGCTGGCCTATTAGGAAGGTTGGCCCCAGGCACTAAATCTATTTGATGTTCTATTCCTCTCAAAGGTGGTAATCCACTTGGTACCTCTTTAGGAAGTACATCATCAAATTCTTTTAAAAGTTTTTCCAACCCCTTTGGTAGAGAACCAAGTTCATGATTTATTGAAACAAGTGCCTCTTTGCAATAGAGAAGAAAATAAGGTTGTCCAAGAAAAAGATTTTTAGAAATGTTCAAAGTTTGAGGTTGGACAACTTCCTTATTTGAGGAATGGTTTAGGGTTTTCTCCTTTCCTTCTTTCCTACTTTTCTTTTCTCCATCCAATTTCTTTTTAAGAATTATTTGATCCTCTCTTACTTGTGAAGGTGTAAGAGGACACAAGATAATTTTCTTTCCCTTGTGTTGAATGGTGATTTTATTGGTGACTCCATCATGTAAAGCTTGCTTATCATATTGCCAAGGTCTTCCAAGTAATATGTGCCCAGCTTCCATTGGTACTATATCACAAAAAATTTGATCTTCATATTTGCCAATGGAAATGGGTACTCTTACTTGTTCTTTAACTACTATTCCATCATCCTCTTTGATCCATTGAAGTTTGTAAGGTTTAGGATGAGGAGTAATGGTTAAGCCAAGCTTCTCTACCATTCTAGAACTACAACAGATACAACAAGAACCACTATCCACAATCATTGAACATGTCTTTTCCAAAACTTTGCATCTTGTGTGGAATAGGTTCTCTCTTTGTGACTGTTCTAATTCTACATGTTTACTTTCCAGGAGTCTCCTTACCATAAGTCACCATCACAAGGTAAAGCTTCTTCTTCTTCAGAAGTGGATGTTTCAGACTCACTATATGAAGAACCCTCACTTTCACTCTCATGCTCAAGGATGTAAGTTGACCTTCTATTGCGACACTCAGATGCATGGTGCCCTTTTTCCTCACATCTAAAGCACTTAGTCTCCTTACTCTTATGATCTCTTGAAGGTTCTTTGACTTTTTCTTTTCCTCTCTCTCTCTAACTTCTTCATATCTTGGCTTGGTTAGACTACCCTCCCTCTTATACTCTTTCTTATGGTTAGAACTATGAGGGTAATCTTTTTTATGATTAGAACTATGAGGGTAATCTTTCTTGGTGGAGCTTTTCCTCTTGAGTTGTTGCTCTACCCTCACACAAAGTTGGACTAACTCATTGAGATCATTGTAGGGTATAAGTTCAACCATATCTCTTATGTCATAGTTGAGTCCACTTTGAAACCAAACAATTGTTATCCTAGCTTCTTCTCTTATCCCAGCTCTCAACATGAGTAACTCCATTTTCTGTCTATATTCCTCAACACTCATGTTCCTTTGTTGGAGTTTGTGGAGCTTATTAATTCCCTATCATAATAGGTTGGTACATGCCTTCTTCTCAAGGCAGTTCTCAACTCATTCCAATATCTGATGGGAGGTAAGTATCTTAGCCTATAATTGTTACAACTGTCGCGGTCATACAAATTTGATGTGCAGAAATTAATGCAGTATAACTAGGAAGTGACTCCTAGGTCGTCTCTCAAGGACCAATTTTGTGGCGGTTCAATCTCAGATTTTTTACACAAAGTGGGGGGGATTTGTGATTGTTTTGATTTGGTAAAATAAATTAAAACTGCACTGGAAATTAAACACAACTAAATTTAAAACACTGAAATAAAATTTAACCACGGTAAAAACTGAACGGTAAAAGACGGTAAAAACGAAAAGCGGTAAATTGAGAAACGGTAAAATTAAACGTAGAAGTAAAAAAACATCAGTGAAAATACATTGATAGAAAATAAACCGTAAAAATAACATTTGAAAATAAAATGAACTGAAAAATACATTGACATAATTTAACGGTGTAGAAAAACATTAAACGGTAAAATAGAAGAGACGGTAAAATTAAAAGCACTGAACTGGAAATGAAATTCATCAAAACTTTCAACACTTAAATTAAAATGACTGAATAGTGAAGATAAAAATAAAATGGACAAACTGTTTTAATTGCTGTAATAGACTACATCTTCAGAAATAAAATTCTACATTGCACTGTTTGGAGTTGAAACTGAGAACCTCTGGAAGAGAGGCACCGAGAGTCTACACTACTCCTAAGACAATCCTAAAATCTGCTTCGTTGCTGCCAATTTATAGCAAAACTCAGGGCCTCCCGTGACTTCTCTGTTCATAATCCTTCCCGTGAACTCCCTTCCTTGTGAGAATTGCCAAGCCATCAACTCCACTTTCCTCCTCTTCTTTACGTGAATTACCTTTTCCAGATTGACTCTTTTATTGCCCCTAGGCCATTTAACCGTGAGCTCATTGTTTGAAAGTGGCCCCTCTTTTCCATAAGAAAATAACTTGTTGATGGTGGCTGGAATAAAAAACCCGAGAGATGCCTTCAACATGGATGGGTGCTTGCATGTCATCATGCAGTGAATGAAAGCAAAGAGGTTCCTCCACTATTAACGTGAGTGCTTCCTTGCTGGACACCTTTCAGCTGCTTCCACTACTGGACGCAACTCCTCAAGGGCCGTGAGTTCCTCCAAAGCTGCTGGAATCAGCCGTGTTTCTTCTTCCTGGCGTATGGACGTGGCTGTGTTGGTCTCCCATGGCTGCACCCACAAAATAAAGAGAACATGAGGTGGTCCCTTGGTTAATGGCCGTGTGTTTGCTTCATCTACGTGCACACCTCTTCTTCACCGTCCAGCCTTCTCTCTTCAAGCTCAACGTGTGCACAATTCCCGTGAGCTACTTCTATGCTTCCAGCTCAACTCCCGTGCACGTGACAGCACCTCCTGCCTACGAACCGTGAATGCACCAAGCTTAAATCAAGCTAGCTGCTGAATGTGACCATGTGTCTCTCCCCTGGACGTTTTCAGTAGCTTGCTTCTCTCCAGCAAAGGAAATAGAATTCCAATCATCACAACCGAAAACTGAGACCGAGAGTGAGTGGCAAGTGTCAAGTGGCGGCTGGATGCTTCCTTCAGGTTGTGACTGAGATCTCCATTCATGATGAAGCTCCAGAGCTTACTGGACATGGAACACCTCTTGGACGCTGCAGTTCGTGTGCTGCTGTGTGCTGGACACACCCCCAATTAAATGGAATCCGTAAGCTGCTGGTGGCGTGTGCAGTAATTGCCTCTTGCACATGGGCTGCACCTCATCAAATTATCTCCGTGAATATGTGCTTGACAAAATGATTTGTCATGGGGCTGTGATGGGACCGTGTGTAACCTCTTCAATTATTAAGTTTTGGATAACTGTTGGACAAAGGCAATGAGTAAAGCCGTGAAATGTGGGCTCTTCAAGTCCATTTATGTGTCTACGTGTCTACCACTTCAAAGTGGATTAAAATTAATTCTTGTAGAACACTTTGTATATTATTTTTCTCCAACATGTGCTTCCACTTTCACGTGAAAATGAGTCACCAAAATGTGCCAAAATTCCACTTCAACACACTGAAATAAATTAGTGGAATTAGCTTCTCCCATTTAAATAGCACCGAACGCTTTTCTAAATGACATGGAATATAATCCAAAATATTCTTACAATCATTAATGAAAATAATAAGCTCAGATAATTAAAATAAGAATTTCTGATTAAATTACGCACAATTAACGAAAACGGAATAATATCGAACATTTAAACACAATTCCCCGATTAATTCTAGTACAATAAACAAAGTGAAGTGAAGAAAATATTGATTCATCAAAATAGACCACACTTAGTCTTTTGCACTCCTGGGCAAAATTAAGACGCAAATCAGGGAATGGTTCAAAGAACTTTTGTGGAGGGTGACACAAAACTCGATAAAAATAACTTAAAACAGAAAAATTTAACACTCAAAAACAAAAAATTTAACACACAAAATACAATCTAACAGAAAAATCAGAATTTCAGAATTTCTTCCCAGTAGACCACACTTAAATCACACAATGTCCTCAGTGTGTTACAATCATCAGATTATCAATTTCAGAGCAGTCAAATAATATAGACAAGTGCAATAAAATGTTAGGAAATGGGAAGAAATTTTTCAGTAACATCCATCAGTAGATGTTATCAGTGACATCCATCAGCAGATGTCTAAAACACCTAGCACCCATCAGTAGATGCTAATTAATTTTTTTTTTATTTTTTTATTTTTTATTATTTTTATTTTTATTATTTTTTTTTTATTTTTTTATTTTTATTTATTTTTTATTTTTTATTTTTATTTTTTCTTTTTTTTCTGAAAAAGGATACCGGTACTGTGACAACAGTCTCGGTGGCAGAGACCGGAACTGTTGCTACAGTGGCAGAAATCTGGTTATAAAAAGGCCAATCTCAGCGCCTGAGTGGCATTTCCTGACTTCCCACTCTCTCTCTGCTCCTGTCTTCTCTCTGCTCCTCTCTTCTCTCTGCTCCTCTCTCGAGCGTCTGGATCTCTGCAGGGCCTCTGCCCCGGTGCCATCTGAAGAGTCTGAGATCTGCGAGGAGCTCCTGCCACTTCGCCTGCTGAAGAGTCTGAGAACCTCAAGGAGCCTCTGCAAGCCCTACTACTCCAGGTAAGTCCTCAGCACCTGGATCTCTGTTTCTATCTGCTTGCTTTACATTTTCCAGATCTTTCACTGCTTTCTTTTCCTTTCTCTGCTTTCCAGATCTTTCAATTTTTTTTTTCTTTTTCTGCTTTCTTTTAAGCCTTCAGTTCCTTCTTTATTTTCAGCTCTTATTTGCTTTCTTCTTCACCTGCTAAACACTTAAAACACATAAAACACAATTGTCTTAAAACTTAAGGGGTATATCGGCTGGAAACCAGACGTTAATCTCCCTTCGATTGAAGGTATTGCAGAGACAATCGGGTAGAACAACGCCACGTACCCCACTTAAAACTAAAACACAGAAACTGAATATACAAGAACAATATGGACAAGGACACTGGACGTAGATCCGTTTAGGACCCTTTGCAAGGACCGTGAAACAGATCTGAGACCAAACACAGAAATATCAAATACAGACTGGAAAAAAAATAAATCTAAAAGGAAACAAGAACAAATAAAGAAAACAGAGAACTAATATAATTTTTTTTATGCTTTTTTTTTTTTTTTTTTTTTATGTTTTGTTCTTTTTATTATTATTTTTTATGTTTATTTTTTTCTTTTTTTATGTTTTAGTTCTTTTTATTTTTATATTTATTTTTTATTTATGTATTTGTATATTACGAGAGGAAGGATGAGTGAAACGGAATCAGAGAGATATACCAGTCAACGGTGGCGTCCAACCGACGATCAGATCACGATGATGACCAAAATATTCAACTATGGGGTCACACACCCAAGCCGAGCGCAAGTCGTCGAGATCGCGTCTCGACTAAGGGCTTTCGGCGAAGCCACTGAATACAACGTACACTGCTGGTTCAACAACCACGGCAATCGGGTCAAGCACTGGCAAGCGGAGATAGACCCCACTGGCACTCTCTTTTCACAACTGCCGCTGTACATGTACGGTAAGACCTCTCATCATACCTTCATTGAAATTTTTTTTCACTTCCTCTTCTATTATTAACACATGTTTTTTATTTTTTATTTTTTTATTTTTTTGTTTGAAAGAAAACAACTGGGTGATTATGAGGGCACCGAGGCTGCTGAATTTGTTTCCAGTTCCGATCATTATCGATGACGACAGAAATGAACGAGAAATTCCTCCACCAAAGCCTCCGCTCGTGACTTTTCGAACCAGAGCTCCCTCAACGGAGCTCTCCCTTAGACCACCACAACCAGCTCGAGAATTCTTCCAGTTTTAATGTTTTATGTTATTTTTTTTTTTATTTTTTTTTTATTTTTATGTTTTTGTTGGCCGAGTGTGGCCAGAATATGGACAAGGCATGTAATCTGAACAATTATATTTTTGTTGTTTTTATGATGTTTTTGTTTTTTTATTTGGTTTGTAATATTAACGATCACTAAAGATCGACCCCCGAACATCTTTTAATTTCATATATCAACTGCAATTTTATTTTCAGATCTGATAAATTTCCATTTTTCCATTACTGTAATTTTTTTGCATTGATGAATGAAATCTCTCTTAGTCTAAACAAAATTTTCAATCAAAGATCTGATGAAACAACTAAGAAATTATTTTACAGTGAAGAAAAATAAGGGAAAAAAAATGAGATCTGAAATGAAAATTTTTAATGAAATATTGGTAAGAAACTGAAGGTCGAAATAAAATCAAGGACACGCAAAACAATTTTTGAATTTTTGATTTTTTTTTTTTTTTTTTTTTTTTTTAGGGATAACAATTTGAAAACTAAGAAGAAAAAATAAATAAATATAAAACAAAATATTTTATCACAACAGAAAATATTTTTTTATGTTTTTTTTTTTTTTAAGATAACAATTACGAAAACTAATAAGAAAAGGAAAAACAAACTTAAAAGAAAAACAAAATGCAGAATCTCCCCCAGACCACACTTAAACTACAATGTCCTAAACGTGTTCTAAGCATAAGATCATCAGTTAAAACACTGAACAGATAAAGGACAAATGCAATAAAAGTAGGAAAACGGGGAAGAAAGAAAAAGAAAACTCCCCTGGTCAGGGTGGCAGTTGCCAATTTTGGATTTGTAGGGAGATGTTCTTCTCTTTAGGCTCCAGCATGAAATTGTTGAGGACGAACTGCTTCATCCTCCAGATTTGATCAAGTAGGGAAATATCTTCCACCACCGGATCTAAGCAGCAATTATTGTTACTGAGCGGATTCAGCAGGTGCCTGTTGATCTTCAAACTATCAGTGTCAGCACCTTTGTTTTCCACTGTGGGTGTATGTTGATCAAATTTATACGTACCTCCTGCAACATGATTAGTGCAATGTGGCACTGCAGAAATTTCATGCAGAGGTATAACACCCCATCCCAATTCATCATACTGAGCCTTAGATAAATCCTCATAACATGAATCAATTTCTAAATTGCATGCAATATTAATCATAGACTCAGATTCATGTTCAGTGCATGAAGAATAACCATTCGAATGTGATAGTAAAAAGCGGTTCTCATCATGCACAGAGGAAAAATTAAAATCAGACTCAGCAAGAATATAGTCATTAGCATACCGATCATCATCACAATCAACATAATAATCAAATTGTGGTATGCTTACCTCCTCTTCCTTGAAGATTTCTAAAGTGTGGGAAGGTGAAGGTGGTCTACCTGGTTCAGGATTACTGCTTACTTCTGCCGGGTCCCCAAAATTTTCATCAGTCTCCTCAGGTGCAAGAGTGGCCATCTGCCTGATCTGATCACTCAGATTCTGTATGGCAGCTTGAGTTTCCTGCTGGAACTCCATGCTCTCTTGCTTGAACTGCATGTTCCCTTTCTGAAACTGAATGTTCTGCATTGTCATCTGCTCTAGTAACTCCTTTAATGTAGGTTCAGAAGTAGAAGGCTGAGGAGCTATTTGAGCAGGAGAATCATACTGCTGACTCTCATATTGTGGAACTGGCTCCCAAAGAGAGCTCTCAGAGATTGGATGATGGAACATATTGTTCTCATCATAAAAATCAGCAGATTTAAAATCAAAGTAATATGCAGAATAAGAATCATAATCACAGACATTGGCAGAATAAGCATTATTCACAACATTAAAATAGGTAGACATGGAAAAATAAAAAGTAAAAACTAAAAACTAAAAATTACGAATCAGATAAAACAAAACACATTTATACATGCTACAAGCACACACAAGACAGAACATAATAATAATTTTTTTTTTTTTTTTTAATTTTAATTTTTTTTTTTTAATAACAACTAAATACAGAACATAGCACAATTAAACACATATATACACAATATATATTAACACAGTAAAAATCTAAAACAAAAACCTGGATCTGAAGTGACAACGCCGCCAAAATTTGTTGAAGGTGTCGTTGTCTCCTACAAAAATACAACAGACAGAACACACAAAACACACATATTAACAGAACAAAACTTTATACAACAAAAATCTAAAACCAAACCGTCTTTTGATTGGTCCCCGGCAGCGGCGCCAAAATTTGTTACAACTGTCGCGGTCATACAAATTTGATGTGCAGAAATTAATGCAGTATAACTAGGAAGTGACTCCTAGGTCGTCTCTCAAGGACCAATTTTGTGGCGGTTCAATCTCAGATTTTTTACACAAAGTGGGGGGGATTTGTGATTGTTTTGATTTGGTAAAATAAATTAAAACTGCACTGGAAATTAAACACAACTAAATTTAAAACACTGAAATAAAATTTAACCACGGTAAAAACTGAACGGTAAAAGACGGTAAAAACGAAAAGCGGTAAATTGAGAAACGGTAAAATTAAACGTAGAAGTAAAAAAACATCAGTGAAAATACATTGATAGAAAATAAACCGTAAAAATAACATTTGAAAATAAAATGAACTGAAAAATACATTGACATAATTTAACGGTGTAGAAAAACATTAAACGGTAAAATAAAAGAGACGGTAAAATTAAAAGCACTGAACTGGAAATGAAATTCATCAAAACTTTCAACACTTAAATTAAAATGACTGAATAGTGAAGATAAAAATAAAATGGACAAACTGTTTTAATTGCTGTAATAGACTACATCTTCAGAAATAAAATTCTACATTGCACTGTTTGGAGTTGAAACTGAGAACCTCTGGAAGAGAGGCACCGAGAGTCTACACTACTCCTAAGACAATCCTAAAATCTGCTTCGTTGCTGCCAATTTATAGCAAAACTCAGGGCCTCCCGTGACTTCTCTGTTCATAATCCTTCCCGTGAACTCCCTTCCTTGTGAGAATTGCCAAGCCATCAACTCCACTTTCCTCCTCTTCTTTACGTGAATTACCTTTTCCAGATTGACTCTTTTATTGCCCCTAGGCCATTTAACCGTGAGCTCATTGTTTGAAAGTGGCCCCTCTTTTCCATAAGAAAATAACTTGTTGATGGTGGCTGGAATAAAAAACCCGAGAGATGCCTTCAACATGGATGGGTGCTTGCATGTCATCATGCAGTGAATGAAAGCAAAGAGGTTCCTCCACTATTAACGTGAGTGCTTCCTTGCTGGACACCTTTCAGCTGCTTCCACTACTGGACGCAACTCCTCAAGGGCCGTGAGTTCCTCCAAAGCTGCTGGAATCAGCCGTGTTTCTTCTTCCTGGCGTATGGACGTGGCTGTGTTGGTCTCCCATGGCTGCACCCACAAAATAAAGAGAACATGAGGTGGTCCCTTGGTTAATGGCCGTGTGTTTGCTTCATCTACGTGCACACCTCTTCTTCACCGTCCAGCCTTCTCTCTTCAAGCTCAACGTGTGCACAATTCCCGTGAGCTACTTCTATGCTTCCAGCTCAACTCCCGTGCACGTGACAGCACCTCCTGCCTACGAACCGTGAATGCACCAAGCTTAAATCAAGCTAGCTGCTGAATGTGACCATGTGTCTCTCCCCTGGACGTTTTCAGTAGCTTGCTTCTCTCCAGCAAAGGAAATAGAATTCCAATCATCACAACCGAAAACTGAGACCGAGAGTGAGTGGCAAGTGTCAAGTGGCGGCTGGATGCTTCCTTCAGGTTGTGACTGAGATCTCCATTCATGATGAAGCTCCAGAGCTTACTGGACATGGAACACCTCTTGGACGCTGCAGTTCGTGTGCTGCTGTGTGCTGGACACACCCCCAATTAAATGGAATCCGTAAGCTGCTGGTGGCGTGTGCAGTAATTGCCTCTTGCACATGGGCTGCACCTCATCAAATTATCTCCGTGAATATGTGCTTGACAAAATGATTTGTCATGGGGCTGTGATGGGACCGTGTGTAACCTCTTCAATTATTAAGTTTTGGATAACTGTTGGACAAAGGCAATGAGTAAAGCCGTGAAATGTGGGCTCTTCAAGTCCATTTATGTGTCTACGTGTCTACCACTTCAAAGTGGATTAAAATTAATTCTTGTAGAACACTTTGTATATTATTTTTCTCCAACATGTGCTTCCACTTTCACGTGAAAATGAGTCACCAAAATGTGCCAAAATTCCACTTCAACACACTGAAATAAATTAGTGGAATTAGCTTCTCCCATTTAAATAGCACCGAACGCTTTTCTAAATGACATGGAATATAATCCAAAATATTCTTACAATCATTAATGAAAATAATAAGCTCAGATAATTAAAATAAGAATTTCTGATTAAATTACGCACAATTAACGAAAACGGAATAATATCGAACATTTAAACACAATTCCCCGATTAATTCTAGTACAATAAACAAAGTGAAGTGAAGAAAATATTGATTCATCAATAATCCTTGACCAAGGCTGTCCACCAAATTAAGGCATAGCCTTGAAAGCTCAGAGAAGCCATGGTGACTCTGCTTTCATCATCTATTTGGTGGCACTCAAACAATTGCTCACCTTTCATTTCCCACTCTAGATATTCTTCCACATCATCCTTTCCATGAAAAGAAGGTAGATCAATTTTGGGCTCTCTTGGATGGTGTTCTCTCACTCTATGATGTTTTCTAGGAGGCATTTGGTAGTGGTCATCATTGTGATGACTACTATATTGCTCAAGCTCACTAGGAGAAGATGATGATTCTTCTCTTCTCCTATGGGAAGATCTCTCTTTTCTTTTGTCTTGATTATTCAAAAGTTGACTAATCATGTCTTTGAGCTTACTAATCTCTTTATCCCTTTGTTCAAATTTTTGTTGAAATTCCTTCCTTAAAGAACTCTCACTATTGGGTTTGATGCTACCTTGCACACTTGATTGACTCATTCTTGTCAAATGAAAAAGGTTTTTACAAGGTTTTCAAAATATTTGACAAGTAATGAATGAAAAGATTTTCACAATTTTTCTTTGTTTTTGGTGAAAAATTTCTAAAGAGATTCTAAAGGTGAAAGATGTTTCTAAGTAGCCCCCAGGAAGAAGAGGTGAGTCACTAATGGACAAGCTTAAAAACCAAGTTCTTCCTTAGCCAGAGTTTCCTTAGAGTTATCTTTTACCTAAGTTTCTAATTAGAAATTATTCAAATTCTTTTCAAATGTTATGAAATGAACCTATAACCAAAGAAAGGTTGTCTAAATGCTATGCAATCCTATATATCACGGAGGCAAAAAGATTAAGCAACAAAGTAATGAAAACAATAAAGATGCAAGAATGTAAATGCTAGACGACCCTAAGTGAAAGTGCAAGTGACACTTGGAGCCCCTTGACACACTTCCACACTAAAGAAAACGAAATTGGACTATTACAATGTTCAATTGTGAACTTGGAATTGCTTCAAGAGCATTTTCCCAAGTCACTTAACTCAAAACAGCAAAAGTAAACTGAAATACACTTTTCAAACAGCAAATTCCGTGATATAGACTTGAAATGAGACCAAGAATTTAATGAAGACTTTGTCTTCTTGCTGCTACATAAAGCTAATTGAATTGGAGATGCAAGTTGCTGCTGTAACAGAATTTACAGCTTGTTGGACAGTGATGTTTAACTGCTGTTGAGTCTTCCTTCTTG
The DNA here is from genome assembly GCA_034642375.1 of Vigna nakashimae. Classification (NCBI taxonomy): domain Eukaryota; kingdom Viridiplantae; phylum Streptophyta; class Magnoliopsida; order Fabales; family Fabaceae; genus Vigna; species Vigna nakashimae. The sequence goes on along the minus strand of CM067764.1, from coordinate 11,225,086 downwards.
CTCCACTTTCAATGCTCAAACCACTTCCTAGGAGGCTACCAAAGTAGGAGAAGGATTCTGGTGCTGGATGCCCCAAACAGCTTGCACATACACTCCAAGACTCAGCAAAATCATACCAATCAATTTAAAAATCTGCACCAAACTATGCTGCTGTTTGCACCAAACTATACTGCTGTTTTGAAACTTAGGATGCCAAACAAAATAGACACAACAATTTGGAACAAGACACCAATGAAAAGTACACAAAAGGAACTTATCAAAGGCATTAGAATGGATGAAGAAAGCAAGAAAAACACAAGCACAGTTCAGAAATTCTTCCAATACAAACTGTTTGATAATTTTCAAAAGTGTTTGATAAAATGCCTCACTGAGTTTCAGCTTTGTTTTTCAAGACTTGTAATCTGGATTGGTTGGTTCTAACAGCTTTTTAACACTTGATTCTTCTTCTTTTGATCATGTATTTTCATTTTTAAACATTGAACCAGCTTTTTCACAATCCAACAATGTAATTTAAACCAGAATTACCAAAACAGTTGCTGGAAAAAATCAAAATCTGCACAAAAAAAAGAATGAACTAAAATGGTGGTTTTGGAACCCAAAATGAGTAGCAGTGTTTCAGTAGCTTGGATGAATGTTCAAACAACTTTTATTCATGATATTAAACATGTTTAAACTCTTAAACAGCTGAATTAATGCTTACTACTCAAATTCACTGGTCCACTTCCAATTTTAACTCAAAATTGATGGTTTAAGTATCCAATCTGCATATAACTTCAATTTTGACCAAATGAACAATATTAGCAACTTTTAATCATCCATTTAGACTTGTTCAAACTGTCCAAACACACAGAAACAACAGATTCCGAATTTCACACATGCTATGGCTCAATTATGCAGCAAAACCATCAATGAACCAACCAAATTTAGCTTTTCATGGAATCAAAAACTGGACAGCAAAGGCAATGACTCTAAGAAGTGTATAAACACAGATCTAAGCTAGATTTAATGTTCTTAGCATGACCAAATTCAGATTAGACCAATTCAAATAGATTAGCACGGTGAAGAACTAAAATTTCAAGCTGAAATGGTGAATGATTAAGGATTTTGAGCAACCACACTATGCATACTGCATTTTAGTGCTTATTCTGGTTTGCTATACCTTAAGACACATTCAACAACATTATACAATGTTGTACCAAGCTCCAGAATCAAAGAAAAACTGCTGAAACAGTTTTAGACGTGTTGCACCAGATTTAATTTCTGCAACAGAATTCACACCAAAGAAAATCTGATTTGCACTTTTAATGCTTCATCTTGTATAACCCAGGCTAGATCAAGTCCTCATTCTTTGTTTGATAGCTTGGGCAACAAGCTTTTCCCCCAAGTCTTTATGTTGGCAGCTGCTTTTTATTAATCCTACAAAGCAAGGAAAAATGTGCTTTTAATTATGGGAAAAAGAATCAATGTAAATTACCTTCCATAAAAGCAAAATGATAGGTGATCCTTCTTCCTCTTGAATCCTCTTTGCCATGGCTCTAGTAAGAGGTCCAATGTGCATCTTAGATGGTCTTCCATCAGAAAGACAACTTGCTAAGACACAACCTCGATGTCATGCACACCGAAAAAAATTTCTTTGACAATGTCTTCAACACAGTTATGAATGTTATAGGTAAGACAAAAGATAATGACAAAGCAAGAAAAGGTTTACCTTTGTATTGTGGACAAAAAGACTTAGAGTTGAAGACGCAAGGTAACGGCCGATTATTTAAACCAAAAGCAAATTACACCATGTCAAAAGACGAGGCAAGAATAGTGTGTGGATGGATCAAGGAGCATAGAATGCCAGATGGATATGCTTCTAACTTCTCCAGATGTGCCAATGTTCAGAACGATACTATTCAAGGGTTGAAGAGTCATGATTGTCATGTATTCATGGAGACTTTCATCCCTCTTGCGTTCAATTGTTTGCCAATGCACGTGTTAAATCCACTGATAGAAATTAGTAACTTCTTTAAAGATTTGTGTTGCACGACACTAAAGGAGAATTCCCTTAAAAAGATGGATGAAAATATCCCAATTATTCTCTGCAAATTAGAAAGAATATTCCCTCCTGCATTCTTTGATTCAATGGAGCATATTCCAATTCATCTTGCATATGAAGCTTGGCTTGGGGGACCTGTGCAATACAGGTGGATGTATCTATTTGAAAGGTTTATGGGAGAATCCAAACATTCAGTTAAAAATAAAGCTAGAGTGGAAGGCTCAATTTGTGCAGCTTACTTGCACAGAGAGACAACGTATTTTTGTTCACATTATTTCAAAAACTTCATGTTGTCCCCCACTCATGTTAGAAATGAAATGCAATGGCAAGTTGAACCACGTGAAGGTGCATTATCAGTTTTTCGACAATCAGGCCATCACGCAGGGAAAGAATTCACTCATTGGTTAACTGATGCTGAATTCAACGCTACTCATGTTCATGTCTTGATCAATTGCAGTGAAGTAAAGTCGTACCTTGAGTATGTCATCATCCATCTCTTATCTTCAAACGGTTTAATTGTTATACACTAATGAATTTCATTTGTACCAGCTCATTTGTTGTGGTTGAGCAAGTCACAGAAGGAAATACTTCTGCTAGAATACACTTAGAGTTTCCCCATTGGTTTAGAAATCAGGTCCGTACTTTTTCCTACATTTAGAGCAAGGTTAATTTGACTCTTGCTTTTATAATTTTGTTAGTACCTTTGTAGGTTTTTAATCAGGCATTAACTCCCACGGTTCAAGAGTTAAGACATCTCTCGAATTGGCCAATGAGATGTGTCAAAGAATGGCACACTTACTTCACCAATGGTTACAAATTCCATACACATGAATGGTCTAAAGGAAAGAAAACATCAAATTGTGGTGAGTATGTCAAGGGCCTAACAGAGGGTTCTTATGATGATTTCTACGACATCATTCATAAAATATATGAGTTAGAGTACAACAACACTACTTCTCCAAATAGAGTGGTACTTTTTTATTGTGAATGGTTTATTATGTGCCATATCCACCATTCCGCAATATTGACAAGCGTAGTTGGGCCGTAGCAATACAAACCAAGCCTAGAGGTCGCATTGACTCAAAGGGTAAGTTTTTAATCTCTTGATATAATTTGATGTTTAAACTCTATTGTAATTGGAATGACTTTTGTTATGCAGGTTTATTCTATCTAGGGTTGCTTCCCAGGCCATCACACGTTCAATTAAGCAACAATTTTTAAGTCCATGGCCTACTTGGGGAGCAATACCTGATGACGACAAAAAGCCATTCTGGGAGGGCTTTCAGGTGAACAATCCATTAAACTAATTGTCCCTCTTATTTTAGTATGTTCTGTAATCAATGTTTGTTCTCTTTAATGTTACAGATGAAGGTGCAGTGGAAACCTGAACATGAAAGTCAGATACATAGAAATTTCCATATGAAAGCATCTCATCGGCTGTCAGAGATGTTTAGGGATGCCCGCAATGCAGGACAACGCCCTTACTGGCTGGGTGAACAAATTTGGAACTCTTTACTGGCTCATTGGAATACAGTAGAGTTTCGCAATAAGTGTGCAAAGCCCAGAGGAACAGAGCATCTGAAAGGGGTGGCACCCTGCATACTGGTGGGTCGATTACCATTCATGAGCATGTCATTCGTATGGTATAATCTCATTACATAACTTTTTCTTTCATATATAAGTTATGTATTTTCTATTTCATATGCACACTTCTAATTGTAAATTATGTTACAGGCACAAGCTCTGGGACGGGCGGTCCATGTTGATGAGGTCTTTGCACAGACTCATGTAAGGAAGGGCACTAATCAATTCGTTGATGAAAGATCTCGGAAGGCTCATGTAAGCAAATAACATTATTACTATTACTAAATTTTCATTTATGTTATTCTATCATTCCCTAACATTGCTTTTAATGTTTCAACATGAAGAATTTTCTACGAGACTTTCACAAGTTAGATCTGAACATGAGTCAGCTCCTACACCGGATGATGCCAGTAATGCAGAAGATGACATCCGTAGGACACAGTGCTGGATCGACATCGTTGGTGGGAAGAAAAAGGAACGAGTGTACGGTGCAGGACAACTTGCTGCAAACTATACAACATCGAGAGGAGGTACTCTGAAGCACCAACCTTCTTCTTCCACTACTACTACTGACGAGGTCGTTCTCCGCCTCACGCAGGCGCTACAGCAACGTGACCAAGAAATCACTAATTTGAGAGTAAAGTTTACAAACTTTAAGGCCCTGGTCGTGAGAGTGTTGCCTGCTACTTCACAGGATGAATTCAATATCCCTCCGATCCAGCCACAACCCTCCTCGTCACCCGCTGTCCCTCAACAGCCCACATCAGTCCAACCCTCATCAGTCTAACCCACAGCAGTCCAACCGTCTATATAGGAGCAAGATGATGAAGATCATTCTGATGATAACTATGTACAGTATTAGTTTCATTTTATTATTAGTTGTTATACAAAAAATTGGATATTTTAGTATTTGGAGTTTACATCATTTGGATGTTAGATCAGTTGAATGATTTGAATGTTAGAACATCATTATGTTACATTGTTATATGTTATTAATATAAATACATGTTCTATGCATTAATGGATGTTCTATAGATTAATGGATGTTGTATGGATATTGATCAATGATTGCATCTTTGAGATGCACATTATGTAGGTCTGTATGTGCTTGGAAACTGTTATGCAAGTTTGTTTGTGCTTGAAAACTGTTATGCAGGTCTGTTTATGTTGTTGGTTTCATAAGAAATAATATTGTCTTTTACATTTCCCTCCAACTTACCAAAGGCTTTTGGCCTTCGCTAAATACCCACGTTAGGTAATTACCGAAGGCTTTTGCCCTTCGGAAATTACTGAAGGCTTTCGCCCTTCGGAAATTACCGAAGGCTTCCGACCCTCAGTAGGCCTTCGGTAAATTACCAAGGGGTTCCGGCCTTCGGAACTTACCGAGGGCTTTTGCCCTTTCGGAAATTACCGAAGGCCAAAAGCCCTCGGTAATTTCCGAAGGGCAAAAGCCCTCGGTAAATGTTAGCGACAAGGGATTTACCGAGGGCTTTGTGGCCGTCGATAAGCCGTCTGTAATTACCTATTACTGATGGTTTCGGGTTGTTTCCGAGGGCTTCTGGCCTTCGGTAATTCCCTTCTTTTTTGTAGTGCAAGCAAACACATACACTTATCTTTCTCTCTATTTTTCTTTCTCTCCCTTTCACGGTACACATGCTCACACACTTTCTCTTTGCTGCACACAATACACAAACATGGAGACTCTCTCCTTTCTTCTTTCTCACTGCCCATTCTCCCACGGTGCACCCACTACAAGTGTGCCACTTACAACCACTTCTTCATTCACTTTTATAAGTGAGTTGCACACAAAAGTCCAAATAGTGGTTAGTGAAGTGGATGACTACTTTCGGTGTAGTGTGGTAGTTGTTGGCACAATCATCACAAACAAAAACAATTTTCTAAATTATTAAAACCATGTGGACTCTTTTAAAGTTTACCCAACAAAACTCTCCCGTAAACTTTAAATTGGTCTTCTTGCACTGTAACCCTTCATCTCGACTTTTTTCTCCCAGACCTCTGCTCCCTGTTCTCGACCTCTTCTCCCTGGATCGTCTAGGTCTTGAGTGTTCCAAATTCCTCCTCTTCAAATCAAACTTTTTCCGATGCACTCGATCTAGTGGTTCAAATCTCTGCTGCCGGTGCACCTCTAGAACCTGATCAACCTCTTTACCCAAGAGCTTTGATAGGTCCTTCGACTCCTCGATGACGCACACAAAACTTTCGAAATCATTGTCAATGATTTCAAACTCTTCTCCACAACTCAGCTGACAGACAAATCTCCATTTCTGCCGAGTTTATCTGCCACTTTCTCCTTCAAATTTTCAAACTCCCTTTCTCAGAGTTTGAAGCTGGTGTTACCTAACACAATTGTCCCCTGCACGAGTCTTTTGAAGATGCCTCATTTGCTATCTTCTCACCGCTGGACTCCTATGTCCTTCACAGGCGTCCTTTTCACCGCAACAATATGGGTCACAAATTTGCTCTTCCTTCTCTGTGGGTTCTCGTTTCCCACACTCCAAAACATCCCAAATGCCATAATCCAAGAAAATCTTTCATCTGCAGACTCCAATCACCATAGTTGACGCACTCTGTCAACTGAACTAGGGACACTGTTAGCAAGATTAGCCATCTCTTACTCTCTCTCTTTTTCACTCTCTCTTTTTTTTCCGGACACTCAAACTCTCCCCCTTTGATACCAACAAAAATTCCCTTCCAGCAAAGAAAATGAATCCTAAGAACTCAACTATAACCCTCCATTCTAGCACCCGTGTATATCCTCAGCTCTCTTCTGTATTGTCCAACTCTCTGTCCAGCCCGCACACCACTTTCAGCTATTCCCAATTAAATCACCTACATTTTTTTAAGCCAAAAGAATTAATTCCCTAAACCTCTCGGCTCCTCCTTCCCGTGTGCACACCCCTTTTTAAATTGAAAGATGAATCCCTTTTCTCCTCATATTCTGTTTAGTGCTCTCCATGTCAGTCCTTTTATTCATTTTTTAAAGCAAAAAAATGTGGGTGGCGGCTGAGACCCCTTTCTCACTTCCAACAACCCGGTTTTTCTCAAAATCTCATGTGCCAAGCTGTTGTGTGCTTCCCAAGGCTGGACGTGAACCCGCTAGACGTCACATTTCAGGGCGTGACACCACTTCTTTTCTTCATCTCCAAACGCTCTTCTCTTGCTCAATGAAATCAACCACATGCCTCCTCGTGGACGTGTTGTGTGCTTCTGGACATCACCGTCCATCTCTCCTATGCGAACTCTTTCTTCATAAATTTAATAAACTCCTGCTGGTTGGTGGCTGCTGGAGCACGCTTTCTCTCTTCCTCCAGCTCCCTCTCCTCTTCAGTGGCGGCTCTCCCTCACACTCCTTCCAGCTCCACGGGTCTCTACCCCTTTCTTTGCTGGCAGCTGGACCTTGCTGAAGTTGGGTTGTCCGTGAGCTCCTCAAGCTTCTGCTGGAACTCCCCTGCTGGACCAGCTGCTTCTCTTTGACACCACATGCTATTACTGCTTTTGCTAGACGCTCCCCATGGGCCTGACGTGTTGCCGCTGCCTGTAGCTTGCTGGACCGAGGACTCCAACCTTTGCTAGACACCCACCTTTGCTGGACACCGTCTGAAGGCCTCCTTCATCCGTGGCTCTGATACCATTTTGTAGAAATATGGGAAATATATTCTTCATATTAATTTTCTGGAAAAACTATCCAGAACATACATATACAAACACAATACTTTAATCTCTCAAACTCGCAACATACAATTCACAAGGCACAACCCATTTTCTCTTTCACTCACGGTGCTGCACAACTCAAGCAAACACATACACTTCTCTTTCTCTATATTTTTTTTATGGGAAATATATTCTTCATATTAATTTTCTGGAAAAACTATCCAAAACATACATATACAAACACAATACTTTAATCTCTCAAACTCACAACATACAATTCACAAAGCACAACCCATTTTCTCTTTATTTTAGGAACATCTAGGAAAACTCGAATACAAACACGGTCATTCCCAATTTGATTTTCAACAACCTTAATTTAGTCTAAGTTTTAATTTTAGATTTCAAAAAATCTTTTTTTATTATTGAAATTCAACTTACTCAAACGAAAAAACTCACGAGTCCAGATTAAAAATTTCATCACAAGGATCAATCCTACAATAATATTTATTCAGTTAGACAAGCAGAAAACTCTAAAAAATCAATTTCTAAAAAAATTATATGTTTTAAAATAAACTCATTTATAAAAAACCTATTTACATTAAATTTTTTTAATATTAATATAATCGAGTCTTACTCACTTTTAAATTATTATTTTTTGATCTTTATATAACGCAACTTAAATATGATAAACAATGACATCATTTTAGTCACTTTAACAATTTTAAAATTTATTGTTGTATATGTTACTTTTTACGTTTAATTGTTACTTTTTTTGACCTTTAGTACTTTATGTTGTAAATAAAACTAAACTCTAACGTCTTTAACTATCAAATGACAGTCTAGCATTGGTATACATATATACCCCACTATGGTTAATGTGAATTAGCACTCGTTATTCTCTCTCTTTGTTTTACACTCTCTGTCCATCTCTCTCTGTTGCATTCTCACAAACACCTTCCAGTCCTAACAGTGGTATTAGGAGCGACAGGTTCTGAAACCCGGTAAAGTTTTATGACGCTCAAGAAGACGCTTCAAGAAGAAAGGAGTGTGGAAGTGATGGCCAGAATGATTCACAGTAACCTACCTGTATTTGACGACAAAGGGTTCGATGATTGGTGCGTGAAGATCGACGCAATTCTTGGCTTCCAAGAAGTGGACGAGATAGTCAAGAAAGGCTTTAAAGAACCGTTAAAGGGAGACTCAAAAGAAGTGAATAAACAACACAAGGAGAACAAGAGGTTGGACTGCAAGGCTCAAATGTTGTTGCATCAGTGTGTGTCGGCTGCTATCTTCCAGAAAGTATCGAAAGCTGTTACGGCGAAGGAGGTTTGGGATATCCTACAAGAAGGATATGGTAATTCCAACAAGGTGAGGAAGGTCCGTTTGCAATCCCTACAGAGGAAATATGAGCTTCTATGCATGGGGGAGCAGGAAACGATGGTAGAGTACATCGGCAGAATTCAAATCTTGGTGAATGCTATGAGAGCATGCGATAAGATTGGAAAAGACAAAAAGATTGTCGAGAAAATTTTGAGAATGCTGATGCCCCAGTATGACCATATTGTTGTGACTATAGAAGAAAGCAAAGATCTAGAAACGATGGGAGTGGAAGAACTATAGAACTCCCTCGAAGCACATGAACAGAGCTTGATTGAGAGAAAGAATGCAGAAAAGGATGCAGTGCAAGGCATAAATCAAGCGTTGAAAGCCAAAAATGATCAAAGCTTCAAGAGCCGAGGATTTGGAAGAGGCAAAGGATGGACACGCGATGGCCGAACGGGTGGTGGAGGTACGAAACCCTCTGAACAAATTGACTAAAACGATGCAAGTGAGCAGAATGAGGGAAACAGTAGTGGGTGAAGACAGTTTCGAGGTAGAGGAAGAAAGGACAAAAAATTGTTCAATGCTACACCTGTAACAAAGTTCGGGCACTACTCTATAGAGTGCTAGCATAATGAAGCCGCGAAGAAGAACAAGAATGACGAGGCAGTGAACCTTGCTCATGAGGCATGTGATTCAGAGTCCAATCTTGTTGTGCTGATGAGTACTCTAGAACGAGTAGAAGAGGAGTTGTGCAGAGAGATAGTGCAAGACAGGTGTGAATGTGTATCTGAACATGTGTTGCAGCCGAGAGCAACAAGCCCTGCAGATGCGTGTCATTGTGGCACAGACCACATGTTGTTGTTGTCAAGTGAAGATAGGCATTTAGTTGATGAAGAAATCGACCAGGTGTCATCTTCATATGTAGCCGAAGAAGAAAACGAATGGTTGTCGTATTCAAGTGCAGCTTGTAAAGAAATCGAGCAGATGTTGTCTTCTAATGCAGTTGATGAAGAAACTGAACGATCTTCAATTGCAATAGTTGTTGAAGAAGTTTTACCTTCAAACCGAACGATTGCTGAAGAAGAGATTTTGCCTTCAGACCGAACGGTTGCTGTAGAATAGATGTTGCCATCAGACTGAGCGGTTACTGAAGAAAATGTGTTGCCTTCAAACCGAATGGGTGTTGAAGAAATGGTGTTGTTCTCAAACCGAACGGGTCTTAATGAAGATACCGGACGACTGGTGTCTTCAGACCGAATGAGAGTTGATGGAGAAACCGAACGATTGTTTAACCGAATGATTATTAATAAAGAAATTGGATGAGCGTTGACAGGTGTTAAGAACTGGAACACGTGTTGATGTCTGCAGATACGAGCCATGCAGAAGACGATAACTACTGGTAGTTAGATACAAGATGCTTCAACCATATGACAGGCAAGAGGGAATGGCTGATAGACTTGGATGAAAGTGTCAGAAGCAGCGTGAAATTTGTTGACAACACCGATCGTGGCTGAAGGGGCTGGAAAAATCCTGATCACAGTCAAGGATGGTCGATCAGCCTGCATGAACAACGTGTTGTATGTTCCAACAATGAAAAACAATTTATTAAGTCTTGGACAGTTCCTGGAGAAGGGATACACTGTGACAATGCAGCAAGGACTCATCGAAGTGTTTGATGAAAGACAACGGCTAGTGCTCAAAGCCCCTCTTTCCTGAAACTGAATCTTTAAGGTGAATCTACAGGCCACGATTGTTCAGTGCCTAGCTGCGACTGATACTAGTGATGATACGCGGAAGAAGAAAAGGAGATCTAGAAAAGATGAGCATAGGCATGGTAAAAGGAGAAACAAACGTCGAAAGAAGAAACGAAGGAAACAGGAGAATGGAAATAGCCCCGGTGGTGAGAACTGTGGTGTTCAACTGAAATATCAGAAGTAAAAAAAGGCAGTCTAATATGATGGACGATCAACTTGACAAAGTTTGGAATTAAATTTCTAGGAAGTTTAGTTTTAGAAGAGTGTGTTGTAAATAAATCTAAACTCTAACGTTTTTAATTGTCAAATGATAGTCTAACATTCTCTGTATCTGGTGTATATATATATACCCCGCTCTGGTTAATGAGAATTAACACTCGTCATTTTCTCTCTATTTTACACCCTCTTTTGCATTCTCACAAACACCTTCCAGTCCTAACACTTTAAATATTCGTATGTGCATTTTAATTTCAATTGACCCTCCTTCCTATCATATAGTTAATAGTATTTGAGATTTTAATATTAAATCTAATATTTAACTTCATGTCAAAATAGTGGAAAACAAATATTATTCAAAACCCGAAAAAAAGTAAAATATATATATATATATATATATATATATATATATATATGTATATATATATGTATGTATGTATGTATGGAATAGATGAGTTAATTTATAAATTTTTGTGATATATATTAGAAAAACGACACTTGCAACTTGCAGAATCTAGTGGAATAATGATGAGAAAGTTGTCGGCCGCGGTATGGTACTGTAAGACTGTGTGAGAAAAATATTCTAATTAATAATATGATTGTTGCTTGATTCAGTCGCACTATCAATATAATTGCAAGCCCCTGCAACCCCTCGCTTGGGTACTCTGCATTTCAGTCCAAATACAAATGCTTCGTAAGCTCCACTTTCACTGCAAAAAGTATATTATGCTTGTAAATTTTAAAAATATATTTAAGTTGTTAAAAATATTATAAATAAAACTTTTGAGGATTAAAACAACAGAATTATATATATTGTTTGTAACAATAAAAAGTTAAACCCTATTATTACTAAAAATCAATTTTTTTTTCTAACAATTAAAAACCATCACAAAAATTATTATAATTATATAATATTTTATTATATTTTGATAATTAAAAACCACCACCAAAATATACTATATTTACTATTATTTAATATCTACTAAATATTTAAAACGGTAAAACAATTACCTTATATATATATATATATTATTTCTAAAATTTAAAATTAATATTTATTAATTAGTTTTAATCAATTTTACGACCAATAATTTAATTATTTATTATATTCCATGAATAAATAATTCAAGAGAAAAAAGTAAAATTCTAAACTAAAAAGAAAATAAAGAAAGAATTTTAAAAAAACATATAAAAAATATATTCACTAGTATAAAAACAATGGATAACGTCACGCGTTCAACGTCCAATCACTGAATAGCCAACGTTAAAAGTGACCGGTGACATTTTTGTAAATAAATGCAATTATTAAATGTTGTTTAGAAATGTAATTCGACGTAAAAAGATATAAAACTTCGAATGTCCAGCGTTAGACGTCAAAAGGTTAGTGAGTTCAATAAATATTTGAGCGGGAGAATGAAAATTCATTCGCTTTATCTTAGTGCGCGAAACTTTCTTCTTTTCTTAAACTTTTCTCGAACGAAGTTTGACGACTATAACATGTAATCTTTCTTTCATTTGATTCGAATGCATTTTATGTATGATTTTCATTTGTTTTGACCGATTATTTTGGTGCTTTTGTCCTTCATAGGCACATTTTGCTTTCTCTATCACTGGTGACGACACTTTATTCCAACGAACCAACCATTTGAAGGTTAGTTTTCGTTTTCATTTTGAAGAACTTATTTGTTGAACTTATTTGTTGTTTTTTGTTGAACTTGTTTGTTGTTGTTTGGTTGAACTTGTTTGTTGTTGTTGTTGTTGTTTGATTGAATTTGTTTGTTGTTGTTTATTGTTGTTTGTTGTTGATACTACATTTATAGTTCTTGCTTTATAAAATACCAAAAACTAAAATTTGTTGTTTTTCTACTTTTCAGGTCTCGTAGAGTTGTAAATGATCACAATTAAAAAAAAACAAAAAAAATTGATTAACGTCGTATATTAACAAAATTCGACGTTAAGTTAAATTCATATATTGACAAAATTCGACCTTATAATT